>CM062804.1:1565205073-1567975867 GCA_031772625.1 Pinus tabuliformis
TTGATTTCACAATGCACACTGGTAAACATAACAACGGCAAACATGCTTGGAGCACAGGAATTACCTGATCTGGAGAAACAAGGGCGGTTAATTGCTGGAGTAAATAACTTGACCGTCGATGCATACTGGCTTTCTTGATTAAACCACATTCTCAAGGTCGGCTCTAAACAGTCTGACAGATGCTCTTCGATACCTGATTGTCGATATTCAAGATGCACATATGATGCACAGCTGACTTCACGCCTCAATACTCCACCAGAAGTAGAGCCAATGCTGGCGATATGTCAGCGAAGGAGTAAAGGCAAAGAGACCTCTGACTGAAGCATCGCCGCCGACTGCCGAATCACCAAAATGCAAAATGATATTTGTTAATGCCGATTTATTAGTTTTCAGTTTTAGATATTTAGATATTTAGATTAGCATAGTATTTATAGACCTTTCATTGTTTTGGAAAGGGTCGTAAAAATTCTGTAAAAGACTTAAAGGCTGAAGTTTGCACTATTGTGCTTCAGTCTATATTCTTTTTTGAAACGCGACCACTGGTTCTTAATTTTACTTGGAAGGCTGTTTTAAGTAAATTGTGCACTATTGTCGTTTGCTTGGAATGCTTTCTGGTCTGAAGGAAGAACGCGACATAGCGATTAATATATTGGATTGATCAAACAGCTTGCATGGTACTATTATCTGTATCTGTTCTCTTTTCTATTATATGAATTGCTGTGTTATTACTTTTGCTATTGTTGATTACATGTATGCAATATAACAGCAAGTCATCATTTCATATCACTATTGAATGTTTTGTGATTTGTTATCTCTTTTAATCATGCGTGTGTAACAATGATATAAATGACTGAGTGCAGTAATTCGCTATTATCGCTCTGCATAACTACTTATGCAGAGCAATCTTAAATGATTTAAACATTTATGCTTATTGTTAGTGTCATCTATATGCCTGCCAGTAAGCCTAAATTATCAAACGATGTATTCAAATGAATCGATAAGTCCCGGGATTAGCGTATAGTTATTATATTTCTTTTGTAGTTTTGTTATTTATTTATTATCACCTTATATCGTAAATCATTCATCCCATCCGTTTACTTATAATCTTTGGGAAACTGGTCCCATTATCCCCAGTCGGAGCCACTATTCCAAACGGAAAAGGAGCTGCACTAAGTTCCGGACCGGGTGGTTTCCCCGATGTTGTTGCAACGAATTTCGGGGCATCAACATTTTTGGCTCTAGAAGGAGGGCCATCGACTGTGAATGGCAAGTAGGTCTAAATCTGCAAACCATTCTAAGAGTAATTCCTCCCCAAATCCTCTCCCCTTCTCAATCACACGCTGATTCTTTGGCACACAATCGAGAAGAAGAGGAATCAACCACCTGCTCATACCCATCATATTTCAGAACATTTAAGTCTTGAATCCCTGAAGTTCAGTCTCTTATCCATAAACTTCAGAGCTTCTCGATTTCACCTCAGAAATCTGAAGTATCACAAAGCAGTGTGACCTCGCAGTTAAACTTATCCCATCCACTTACCAGACTTCAGAGCGAAAAACTTGGTATTGAACCTACTGAGTTCCTTTACCGAAAAGGGAAAGGCTAAGAAGATTACTGAAGTATCTGATAGTGAAGATCTTTCTTCCATATCTTCCATCTCAACTCCTCCTCTGCGAAGTCAACCATCCACTCCTCCGTTACACATTGTTGTTCATCAGGGAATAAGTACTACAGCATCTCAAGCTACTCTCTCTCCAACAACTTCTTCTCCTCAGTCATCTGGAATACCAATAGTAGTAACAACTATTATCGCCAGCATAATGGCAGATCCATGGACTACGCCAGGTGCAGTCAATATGCTCGGACCATTACATGATCTACCTGATGCTCCCGAAAAATGGTTGCCTAAATTTAATCCAGATAACGGAACACAAGCTGAAGACATATTAACAATTTCATGTTAGCAGTTAACTTAAAAGGAGTGACAGAACAAGATGTTGTTGTCAGGCTTTTCCCTTATACCCTGCAAGGATCGGCAGGATCCTGGTACTTCTCTTTACCTTCTGGTTCTATTACCAGCTGGACCACATGCCAAGAGCAGTTCCTTACCAAATATGGAGATGACAGGTCTCTGGCGACTTTAATAAACGACCTCTCCAATTTGAGAATAGAGCATAGGGAACCAATAAAGGAGTTTAATGCTCGATTCAACAAACTCCTAAATAAAATCCACCGCTTCGAAACCAAGTGAACAAATTAGGAGCGAATGGTACATTACTGCCCTCCTTCCAACATAGCTATTTTTGTTGACAGGGCTGGCAAACCTACCTTAGCTGAAAATATGAAGGAAGCACTTGCAGTTGAAAAGCGTATTAATGCTCTAGAGAAGAAAGCTGCCTTGGAGGATAGAAAATCCAAAAACGTTTCATTTAAAGAAGATTCTAAGAAAAAGACCCAAAGGACCCATACGACATGGATGGAAGGTTTACAAAAGGTCCTTAAAACATTGTCTAATGAAATGGTTGAAATTTAAAAACAGGTGGCCGAAACTTCGAACAAAAGACCATTTAGAACTTTCAAGAAAACTGAAAACAAAGCCACCCAATGTTATATCTAATGCAGACTCTGAACAGGAAGAAGAAGAAGAGGAATCAACTTCTCAAATAGATGATGAAGAAGATGTAGTTGAATGTCATGGCATGTGGGATTTCATACTCCAAATTCTGACACCGAGAATCAAGAAGAAGCTTTTCCTGTTACTACAAGAAGTAAAATCGCTTCTGAACCTACTCAAACAACTACAAAAAAGAGGAGTGCAGGTGCTGCCACACCAAAAGAAAAAGTTCTTCCAAAGAAGTCTTCGGTAGCAGCCCTCAAAACCAGCCTCCAATTTCTAACTCTCCTTCAACATCTAAGACACTAGTGGTATCTGACTCCATGGAGTATAATATTGTTGATGATATGAAAAAGACTAAGGCAAACATAACCATGTTTGAACTAAGTAAGTTAAAACATCAGCAGAAATTGCTCCTAAAAGAATTTAACGCTGTCCCCTCTTCTCTCTTCCCAGTTCAAAAGTGCTAATGATTCAGGACAAACCCCTCCAGATATGGTCGAAGCTACCGATTCGGTTCTGATCGGAGATAGATCCAATTCTCATACCCCACCTTTCTTGCTCACCTATGAAATCTATAATCGAAATCTGCATAACTGTTTAATTGATTCAGGGGCTTCATCTAATATTATGCCAGCTTCAGTTTGTTCTAAACTGAACATAGAACCCCAGAAGTCCGCGATTCATATTGTACAGTTAGACAGAACCAAAGTGCAGGTTATAGGAGAAATTAACTCCGTGACTATCAGGTTGTCTGCTGATCCCAGAATAGTACAGAGAATAGATATTTTGATTGCTGACATACCTGAATTCTATGGTTTAATTTTGAGCAGAGATTGGTCTGAGAAACTGCATGGATACATTTCCACGGATTGGTCACATATGTGGCTCCCCTACAAGGGTAAGCCAAATCAAATAAGGATCGACCGTGAGAAACACATGACTCACACAGTAACCGATTTCGAACAGGAAAACCAGCCTCTGGCCTTCAACAACAACATTTTGGGAAATTATTCCTCAGAATCATTCTTTGGCAACTTTGTTGCCCAATCTTCCCCTTTTCAGTTAACCATTGTACATCTCAAGTAGAAATTTTTCACAAACCAATTTATCCAAATGCTTCAACGCAAATCAAAAGGATGTAAATATTTTTATTAATTCTCCTTTATTTTGGTCTTTATATTTTGATGGCTCTAAGTCCAGTGAGGGCTCAGGAGCAGGTTGCATTTTGGTTAGTCCGCAAGGCGAAAAAACAATGCTATCCTGTCGATTAGAATTTGAATGCACCAATAAACGGACGAATACGAAGCTCTAGTGCAAGGACTATATAAGGCAATTGACCTTAAAGTCCAATATATAAAAGTATTCGGCGATAGTGAGATCATTGTTAAACAGGTAAGAAATACAATTCATTGCCTTTCAAGCCACCTTAAGCATTATCAATCGCTAGTGCAAGATCTTACTTCGCATTTCTCAGCATTCAACATTTCTTCAATTCCAAGATCACAAAACTCAGCAGCTGATTTACTAGCCAACGTAGCTTCCAAACTCCTCCCTTCCGAAGACTATAGCCTTGATAGATTTTCTATAGAATTAATTTTTAGACCTTCAGTTCCCGATAACATCACCAACTGGAGGGTTTTCAACCATGACGAGGACATCTTGCAATTCTTAACCTCTGAAAAGTCTTATGACAATCAAATCATTGAAGAGCATGACCATGATTCTCAAATGAAAGAAACATCTCAAGATAACGTGATTCCTAAGCCTGTAGTAAAGCTCGAAGACCTTTATGACATTAAAGATAGGTTCAAACTGTAATTAGTGCAAAACTCCAAAGCTCTACTCTTAGGTTTGAATTGATCAATTTGGGAACAGATCAAGCTCCTCAAAATATCAACTTAGGACTAGGACTTTCTATAGAAGAAAAGGAAGCATTCATCAAACTCTTAAGGAAAAACAAGCAAGTTTTTGCTTGGAAGTATGACGACCTCAAGACATATGATACATCTATCATACAACATACTATTCCTATGCTTCCCGATCAAAAACCTATCTAGCAGAAGTTAAGAAAAAATACACCCGAATTTGGAGAGCCAAATAAAGTCGGAACTTAATAAGCTCTTAAAAGCTAAGATTATCTTCCCTGTCCGACACTCAAACTGGGTCTCCAATATGGTACCAATTAGGAAGAAAAACGGCGACATCGAATGTGTATTGATTTCAGAAACTTGAATAAGGCAAGCTTGAAAGATAATTTCCCGCTGCCTACCATGGAACAAATCCTCCAATCGGTAGCAGGATCTGAATTGATGTCCTTTCTCGACGGTTTCTCAGGATATAATCAAGTGCTGGTCCATCCTGATGACCAACTAAAAACTACATTCAGAACAAAATGGGGACTTACGCATATCAAAAGATGCCTTTTGGACTCATAAATGCAGGAGCGACATTCCAAAGAGCCATGGATACAACCTTTAGAGGGTTAATTAACCGGACAGTAGTCGTCTACCTCGATGATATTACTGTGTATTCTAAAAAGAGATATAACCACTTGCATGATTTAAAACAGATTTTTCAACGATGCAAAACATATGGTATCTCTCTTAACCCGAAAAAGTCTTTCTTTGCTCTCAACCAGGGTAAGCTTCTAGGGTTTATTGTATCTAAGGATGGCATTTATGTAGATCCTGATCGAATTAAGGAAATTTCTGAAATTCCTTTTCCGCACAACAAAAAATCGATGCCGTCGTTTCTAGGGCAGATTAATTTCGTTAAACGATTTGTTCCAGATTTTTCACAGATTGTACTACCACTACAAACGATGATTAAAAAGAATTCAACCTTCAGATGGGGATTAGAAGAAAAGCAAGCTTTTAATGATATTAAGCAATCAATAATCAATGTCCCAGCTCTGAATATCCAAATCTGTCTAATCATTTTACATTATATACCATTGCATCAGACTTGTCTTAAGCAGCAGTGCTCACCCAGTTGAATGATGACAATTTGGAAGCGCCCATCTCGTTCTTCAGTTCAAACTTTCAAGGCGCCGAATTAAACTATTCCGATATTGAGAAACAAGCTTTTGTTGTCTTTAAAGCAGTCAAACATTATCGACCCTTTCTTTTAAAAACCCATACTAAAGTGATAGTCCCTTTCTCAGCAGTTAGGCAACTATTAATCCAAAAGAATTGGGTGAAAAGAGGGCAAATTGGGGTCGTAGCTCTCCAAGAATATGATCTAGAAATAAAGCCAGCAAACTTTGTTAAAGGTCAAGGTTTTTGCAGGATATTAGCAGGAGCATCAAACATTCCGGAATCAAGTGATACAGAGCAAACCCAAGAAGTTAATCAGCTAAGTATTCCCGATTCCGAATCTCAATATGCAGATCTGATCTTTTATTTAAAGAATGGTTATGCACCTACCAATTTGTCCTACAAGAACAAAAGAGCCATTAGATTGAAAGCTAAGAGTTTTTCCATTATTAATGATGTGCTCTTCAGAAGAAACTATGATTCTGTCCTATTAAGATGCCTTGAGAAACCTGAGGCTCAAAAGGTTTTGCAGGAGCTACACGACGGACCAGCAGGAGGACATTTCGGAGCTGATACAACAGCTCATAAAATCATTCATGCTGGATACTATTGGCCTACTTTGTTTAAGGACGCTCACGAATATGTAAGGAAATGCATCAAATGCCAAACTGCCAGTGGAAGACAACAAAAACCAGCTTTCCCTTTGCAACCAATCAACATTGAACAGCCTTTTGAACAATGGGGATTGGACATCATTGGAGAAATTAACCCTTCTTCTTCCAAGCAGCACAAATATATTCTTACAGCAACTGATTACTTTACAAAGTGGGTATAAGCAGTTCCGTTTAAAAACAACAAACTCTGAGGCGATCATTGAATTTATAGATCAGTTTATCATTACCAGGTTTGGTGTTCCAAACGCTCTTGTCTTTGATAATGCTTCTTACTTCTCAGGCAATGCAATGATTGATTTCGCTATCAAAAGGGGATTTAAATTAAAGTATTCTGCTAATTACTATCCTCAGGGTAATGGCCTAGCAGAATCAACTAATAAAAAAACCTAATCAAAATCATTAAGCAAACAATCGAAGAGAATCATAAGAATTGGCATAAATCCTTGGTATTTGCATTATGGGCCGATAGGATAACACAGAAAGCTTCCATAGGGACCTCTCCGTTTAATCTTGTCTATGGAAAAGAAGCAATCATACCAACGAATCTTCTTCTTCCATCTCTAGCCCTAGTGCAATTTATTGACGAAACTCCTTCTTCCTCTATCCAGTTTAGGTATGATCAAATTCTCAAACTTGAAGAAGAAAGGGAAAAAGCCAAGGTTACACACGCTAAACATCAGCAAGTCATTAAAGCAGCTTTTGATCTAGCCTCATCGAGTCCTAAACAATTCCAAGTCGGAGATCTAGTCCTGAAATGGGACAAAGCCCATGAAGACAAAGGTAAACATTCCAAATTTCAAAAAATGTGGCTCGGACCATTTCAGATCTGTGAAAAAGTAGGCCATTCCACTTTTATACTGCAAAATCTATCAGGGGTGAGGATTCTCTCCCTGTCAATGGTCTGATCTTGAAGAAATTCTTTAATTGAGGAGGTAACCCCTTCTCTTTCTAGTTTGATAGTTTTTTATATAGTTTGTAGGATTTGTAGAAATAAGGACGTGGGACATCTTCCATTGACCTTTCGCTGTAATTAAAAGTTGTCTCGCCACCGCACTATTAATATTTACTTTTGGATAATAGTGTCTTAAACCAAGAAAGATCATTTCTAGGAAATTAGATATCTTTTTATTCTGAACATCACAGTCGAACTTTTGTAAACTTCACTCTGAACGAGCTTCTATGAGTCATCTTGGGTTTTCAAAATTTAGTCTCCAAAGGTTATCTATATTAAAATAGGAGCTAATCCATCTTCAGCATCTTTAACTCTTAAACCTGTCATCCATTTACTCTTAAGAAGATAGTTGTTCATCCCATTCACTAAAAGTTTATGATTTCTCAGAGTGTAATTCTAAAATATAAAAGATTAAAGATAAGAGGTCTTATTACAAGCCTGCTTACCATGTTCATAGGAAAATAATTTAACTGACATTACCAAAACTGCATACCAAACAGGGTAATGGCTTGAAATTTCAAGAAAGGGGTCTCATCACGAGCCAGCTTGTTCAGTTTGATTACTACCCGTGAATGGCATTGTCGTTATCTGGCCACCAAACCAGGACAATGGCTTTTATCTTAAGCAAAGAAGAAAGTGAAATTCAAAAAATACAAAAATATCTTTTGAATTCATTCTGTTTAGTCACACTCTTAAGTGAATGGAACAATGGACAACGACATGGTTAAAAGGTAACCCTGCCGAGACTATGAACGTTTGCTGGCAGCAGAGGCTCTACCTATGACAGAGGAGTTTATTTTAAAAAAGGCTGATATGGAAAATTTTTCTATTTTACCTTTATGAACCAATAAGGACTTGTTTTAAAACTCAAAGTGTATTTATAAAAAGAGGAAGTCAAATGAAGAAACCTGTTTTATTCAGAATCAATAGACATCTAGTTATATTAGAAGTTTCCTTTCTTTATAAAGATTCTATTTGAAAAGATGTAAGTATATTTGTTAGTCCAGAGATAACTGGTTCTACCAGCGAATCGCCAATTGTTGTGCCCTACAACAACCCCCCATTTCATAACATTTTTATCACAAACAATTAACATATGAAATGGGTCCCTTTTAAAATTTTAATTGGCATTAATGAATTTGTTCGAAAAAGGTATGATAATCAAATGAATTTGTTAACAAAAGCCTTTTTGAACAAATAATAAGCAATTTTTGGTTAAGTCCGAAAAAGCAATCGCAAGATCGTTTGCTACCTTGGTTCTTTCCGATGCGATATCGCTATCGGCCATCGGTGATAGCCAATGCACACACAGAAAAAACACATATCTTTTCCCCGATGCGACATGATATCGGTGATCAAATATCGGCGCTACTTCTTATGAAAAGTGTTTCAAGCTTCGACCCGATGCGGTATCGCTATCGGCAGTCGGCAGAATCCCACGCCTTTCCATAAGACGTTCAGATCTTTTCCCGATGCGATAAGATATCGCTATCGGTAGTCGGTAAATCAAATGATATAATTTAGGGATTATGTTCGCGCGCTAATATGATGCAATGTCGCAATCGGCATTCGCCAAGATCTCTCCAAATGATAATGTCACTCACACCCGATGCGATGCGATGACGCTTAATGATGACCTGAATTCCTCAAAGGTGATTATTTCAAAGCATTAAAGTTATATTTAAATCCGATTTGACAAAAGCACAAATTTCAAAATGCCGTTAAGTAAAGGGATAAGGTAATGCATGCGTATTTAAAGCTTTGCCCCTTCGAATTAACGAGCAATTACGATTAGACCTTTGAAGAAATATATTACACGCTTTAAGGGGTCATTCGGTTTAATAACTTAAGTAATGGTCATTTATGGAGCTGCAGGCTGTAAATTCCATCATTGCATCTGCGGTGCCTTCTCAAATCATTAGATCCGCAGCCACTTTTAGAATTAATCTCACCACGCTTCAAGTTATATATCTATCCCGTTATGGATCGTCATTGTTATTTCTTTGTTACGATTTCTCTTGCATTTGTGTAGAATTCAACCGAGAGAAGTCTGAATATGATGGGAAAGAAGTTCAAAAAGGTGGCAGGTTCTACTCCGACACCTGTCTCAGGCCAAGCTGCTATGGTTTCAAAGAAAGGCTTAATCTCAGATACTACATGCACTGGTCTTCCTGGTACTACATGGCAAGGTACATACAATTTGCTAGAAGCAGAACAACCAGAAAAGACAGTAACGGAGGCTAGTGTGGATGAAATAAGAAAGTCTGAGGCAACTCTTAAAGATTTGGCTGACTCCTTTCTGCACAGAATAGCAGCCAGAGAACAAGTCTTGCCTTATACTGATGTGGTACGTTGGGAAATTGAAGAAATTACTCTCACTGATAGAACCTTCCATACTAAGGATGGAAGGATTTTCGGTTCCTTCAAGCCTGATGACTTGAGACGGATGTATCGTTTGCCTCAACCCGAGCTAGTCTATAATAGAGCCTTTTTGGAGAAATTCGCGAAGGAGAATGAATCACCATCGAACCTCTCCGAGATTGGAGGCAGAATCCAGCTAAACACAAGCATGATATGTCAGGTAAGTACTCCAATGCTTCTTTGGCTTCACCTTATTGCTACGCTGGGATTATGATGTGTAGATTGTGGGGATTTCATGACTCTGCAAATATCCATATTGATATGGTTCCTTTAATGGAAGCGGCCGTCAATAGTATAATCATGGATTGGGCCACTATTTTGTCTGATAAATTGGTCATAGCTATTCGTGAGTTTAGGGCCAAAACCAGAGTCACTGAGAGAAAAATCCCACCCTTCTATTACTCTGCTTACATTATGGATACCCTTTGTTTTAATTCTGAGTTTCCTGTCCTTGGTTGGAGATGGACAACCCATGACCCAACACCCATTCACTTTAATCATCGGAAATTGTGGAAACCCTCCACAAAGACCATCTGTATCAAATTTGCAATGGTTTCATGGTGCCCGTTCACTATTCTATTTTTGACAGACTATCCCTAGAATTTCCTATGAAGCTTCTTTTGACCTACCAGCCGTAGCCCATTGGTTCGGCGAAGAGCATTTTACTTATATTAGAGTTTTTGGAAGCAAGGCTAGGCCACATGTCCTCCCCCTGTACGTCCCAGATAAACTGTTAGCCGGGAAATCTCCTACCAGATTATGTCTGAAAGTGTCACACAAACTCTCAAGGAGGAGAAGAAGAGAGGATGCCCTCTTTTCCTTTAAGAATTGGAGTTTATACGCTGCTGAATTACAAACATGCAGAAAAGGAAGCAGCAAAACTCCAATTGATATCCCTGGCTTCTATTCCAAACAGACTTTATGATCCAAAAAAGACTGCTTTCATTGCCTTGGAACAGGCCAAGCTGTCAAAGGTTGTTCATCAAGAAGACCAGTTTGACGACCTGTTCATGAGTGCCGATTCAATAAGCCAAGTCAGACAACTTGCTTCACTGAGATATGAAGATGTGGAGTTAACTGAATTTAATAAACTTAGAAAGCAAAGGTTGCAAACTTTTCCTCTGAATTTATTATCCACAACCAAAATCATCCTCAAGCGAGCCGGATCAGCAGGAAATAAATTCGCCTCCTGTTACAATTAAAGAACAGGAGGAAAGACAAAACAAGCTGCAGGCAGAAAGGCATAGAAGGGAACAGATAGAAAGGCAGCAAAAAGCACAAATTGAACAAGAGCAAAGAAGGCAAAAGAGAGTTAGAAGAACAGAGGAAAAGAGAAGAAGAAGAGAAAGCAAAGAAAGAACTGGAAGATAGGCAGAAAAGGGAATTGGAGGAACAGCAGCAAAGAGCACAAGAGGAGCAACAGCGGAAGGCATTGGAGGAACAGCAGAGGATTGAACGGGAGAAAGAACAAAGTAAAGCTCACACAGAATAAAGTGAGCAAATCTCTACTGACCCTGAATTAATTAAAGAATGGAACCAATTCGATTCCATTATAAGTGGTAAGGAAGCCTCCAAAGACTCAGAGGCCTCTAAGAATCCCGATACTACTTCTTCTCCGGTTCTAGAAGAACCAGCGGCCCACCCATGGTACAGAATGTAGAGGTAATCACTCAAGACCCATCCGATCAAATTGATCTTCAGGTGGAGGAAATTCCTCCGCTAGACATTTTCTACAGCCCAAAGCATAGAGCCGTTGTAAGGCGCTCTAGGAAAAGACGAAGGCTTGATCAACCTTCTATTTTGCCTGAGCAAACAATCACGGGCAATGTGGTCTGGAAGGGAGAATTAGATCCCTCTGAAGATCTGACAAAGCTATCACAATTTGCGGGAGCTTATTCAGCGGAAACTATTGACAAATCATCCGAAGTAAGTCTTCTTTTGAAGACTAAAGAACATGAGATATACGCATTACAAGCAGAAGTGATAGAGGCAAGGAATAAGGCAGCGCAGGCAGAGGAACAATTGCTGGCCCAACAACAAAGAATCATTTGTTAACCCAGCAAATTGAACAACTGAGGATAGACCAATCTGACATTCAAAAAGCACAAGAATTGTCAGAGGCATTATCTCAGTTAAAGGCATCGAATGAGCTGATGATACAAGCTAAAGACGAGCAAATAATTCAGCTATCAGCTCAGCTTGAAGGTATTAAGAGCGCCCAGAGTATCGATGATTTCAGAGCAGAGGCAACTCGAATAAACAGTGCACTGATATCTCAAATCAGGATCTTGTGCCAACACTTGTTGAAGCTGAATCACTGTGTGAAACATCTACATCAGTGTGTGAACAAATCGAGAAAGCCAGAAGTAAGTTGGATCAGGCTGAAGATGATATAACAGAGTATATTGAATGGCAAGACACTCCAGAAGGGCAAGCGGCAAATTTGTCCCGAATCTGTGTAACATACAAGGACATACTCTTCATGGAATGGAACACACAGGTAATGAAGGCGGAAAGGGCAGCCTCCAGATGCAAAATGATTGCCAGTAACATGATCAATCTAGTCAATGATACATTGTATCTGGCAAACATGATTTCACAATGCACACCTGGAAACATAACAACGGCAAACATGCTGGAGCACAGGAATTACCCTGATCTGGAGAAACAAGGGCGGTTAATTGCTGGAGTAAATACCTTGACCGCCGATGCATACTGGCTTTTCCTGATTAAACACATTCTCAAAGGTCGGCTCTAAACTGTCTGACAGATGCTCTTCGATACGTGACTGCCGATATTCAAGATGCCACATATGATGCACAGCTGACTTCACGCCTCAATACTCCACCAGAAGTAGAGCCAATGCTGGCGATATGTCAGCGAAGGAGTAAAGGCAAAGAGACCTCTGACTGAAGCATCGCCGCCGACTGCCGAATCACCAAAATGCAAAATGATATTTGTTAATGCCGATTTATTAGTTTTCAGTTTTAGATATTTAGATATTTAGATTAGCATAGTATTTATAGACCCTTTCATTGTTTTGGAAAGGGTCGTAAAATTTTGTAAAAGACTTAAAGGCTGAAGTTTGCACTATTGTGCTTCAGTCTATATTCTTTTTTGAAACTCGACCACTGGTTCTTAATTTTACTTGGAAGGCTGTTTTAAGTAAATTGTGCACTATTGTCGTTTGCTTGGAATGCTTTCTGGTCTGAAGGAAGAACCGCGACATAGCGATTAATATATTGGATTGATCAAACAGCTTGCATGGTACTATTATCTGTATCTGTTCTCTTTTCTATTATATGAATTGTTTGTTATTACTTTTGCTATTGTTGATTACATGTATGCAATATAACAGCAAGTCATCATTTCATATCACTATTGAATGTTTTGTGATTTGTTATCTCTTTTAATCATGCGTGTAACAATGATATAAATGACTGAGTGCAGTAATTCGCTATTATCGCTCTGCATAACTACTTATGCAGAGCAATCTTAAATGATTTAAACATTTATGCTTATTGTTAGTGTCATCTATATGCCTGCCAGTAAGCCTAAATTATCAAACGCTGTATTCAAACGAATCGATAAGTCCCGGGATTAGCGTATAGTTTATTATATTTCTTTTGTAGTTTAATTATTTATTTATTATCACCTTATATCGTAAATCATTCATCCATCCCGTTTACTTATAATCTTTGGGAAACTGGTCCCATTATCCCCAGTCGGAGCCACTATTCCAAACGGAAAAGGAGCTGCACTAAGTTCCGGACGGGTGGTTTCCCCGATGTTGTTGCAACGAATTTCGGGGCATCAACACCTACATACGATGAGGAGTTGTATGCGTTGGTACAAAGCGTCAAAAAGTGGAAACACTATTTGATGGGCAAAGAAACTATTGTACATACCGACCATCAGCCCTTACAGTACTTGCAATCACAAAGCAAGTTACAACAGTCACGACATTTCAGATGGATGGGCTTCTTGCAACAGTTCCATTTGGTAATAAAGTATAAGAAAGGTACTTTGAATAAGGTTGCTGATATGCTTTCAAGGCCTATTATTGGTGTTGTTACTTTACTTAAGAATGATTCCATTGTACATGATAGTTACATAGAACAATATGCATCTGATGATGACTTTAAAGATGTGTATCCTAACTTGAGTAAAGGAAATCATGTAGAGGAAAATGACTATCACATGCATAACAATTTGCTGTTTCATTTGGGCAAGTTGTGTATACCACAGGGGGAGAGGATAAATTTCATAAGAGAAGCTCATTCTTCTCTTATTGCTGGCCATTTTGGTGTGAGAAAAACAGTTTCACATCTACATAGGTATTGCTATTGGCCTCGCATGGTAGATTCTGTTTCAAGGTTCATAAGAGGTTGTTCATTATGTGCTACAAGCAAGACTAGCAACAGGAAGCTTGGTTTGTATACTCCTTTGCCGGTACCTTCTAGACCATGGGGAGAGCATCTCTATGGATTTTGTAGGAGGTTTGCCAAAATCTCAAAAACAGCATGATTATTTATATGTAGTAGTTGATCGTTTCAGCAAAATGTGTATACTTATGCCTTGTAAGAAAACTATAACTGCTGAACAAACTGCTGAATTATTTTTTCATCATGTATGGATTCACTTTGGTTTGCCTACTTCCATTATTAGTGACAGGGGTTCCAGATTTGTGGGAAATTTTTGGTCCAACCTATGGGAGATGATGGACACAAAGTTGAAGAAAAGTACTGCTTTCCATCCGCAAACAGATGGACAAACCGAAGTTGTGAATAGAACCATTGTGCACCTCTTGAGAGGTTATTGCAGCAAGCATCCCAAGCTTTGGGATGAACATTTGCACTACATACAACATGCTTACAATCGTGACAAGCACTCTTCCACAAACACATCACCGTTTGAAGCTTGTTTTGGTTACTTTCCAAAATCACCTCTTGATTTCATTCTTGAGAAAGATGTTGCCATTGAGGGACATAGTGACATTGACAAAGCTCATTCATTCATTGAAAGAATTCAGCAAATACATCAGCAAATTCAAGAACAACTTGAGAAGAGTCAAGGCCAGTACAAGGAAAGACATGACAAACGTAGAGTCGATCACAAGTTTCAAGAAGGAGATGAGGTATGGCTGTACATTAGTAAGGAAAGGATGCAAGGAGAAGGTAAAAAGCTGAATTCTTTTCGTTATGGTCCATTCATAATCCTCAAGAAGGTTGGAAATAATGCTTTTCAATTAGATTTGCCTTCCTACATGCAAATGTATTCTGCTGTCAATGTGGAGAACTTACGTTTGTATGAACCTCCTTTGATTGCTGATCATGAAAGTGCTGTTCAACTACCATCTATAGAAAGATTTCTCGCCAGAATTCTTAGATGAGCTAAAAGAAGATACAATCCTTGACAGAAGGACACGCACTTCAAGAAGGGGCAGTGTAGATTATGTTCGGGTTTGTTTCAAAGGTATCAAACCGAACAAGGCAAAGTGGATGGAGGTGGACAGAGTGAGGGAGTTGTACCCTCACCTCTTTAACAGGTAGTTGAAGGCTTTTGGGGTCCAAAAGCTTCCCAATGGGGAGGCGTGATCAGGTGCTCATGTCCTAAGTGTTGTAAAATGCTTAAAATTTAAAGTGCTTATAACTGGTTCAAAGTTGAATGACTGGAAAGTGCTCATCTTCCTGATTTCGGTGCGCAAACGGTTCAAAAAAATGTTGCCGTATGAGGAAGTTATGGCAAAAAGAAGAATTTGTCCATAACATTAGAAATTTTAATTTTTCAAAAAAAAATAAAAAAGGAATATTCCGCCTGGCACGAAATCCGAGGCAACCACCAAACATTAAATGTAACTGCAGTTAAGTTGGCGGAATTTTGACAGGAGCGCCAAATTTGGTGGACCTGCCATAATTGGCGGAGCTATCTGGAGTTAACTAAAGTTAGCTGGAGTTTTTCTAGGGGCAAATTGGAGAAACTTTAAATGGCCATAACTATGGCTAGGAAAGTCAGTTTGGATGAATTTTTTTTTGATTATGGGTATTTTCGACCTTCTAAAGCCATTGGTGCAGGTATTACAGCTTTCTGAGGTCATTTGAAGAGGTTTTGGAGCCGTGAAAGTTCTAGGAGCCACTAGGGCCCAGTTTTGTGAAGACTGTATAGGGTTGCAGGTATCCATTGGAGGTGATCCAATAGTCAATATTGAAAGATTCAAGTGTTCTGAATCCATTTTTTCCATCTATTTCACCTATAGATGCTTCTGTTTAGCTGTATTTTCAATTTGAGCATTTAATAAAAACAAGGACAAGCCTGGTTGGGAGCTTTGGACCCAGCAGACGTAGCCCTAGAGGGGGTGAACTGCTTTATCAAATTCTTTTGCATTTGTGGTTGATTTATTTTGCAGAACAAATTCGTTTTAATGTGTTAAATAGTAAAAGGAAATAACTCTACTATGCTTAAATGGGTCATGAACAACTGAAAATTTCATGTGTTTTCTTTCTGCAAGACATGGTAATCTTTTAAACATGTTTAGTTATGAATTGAATACATTGCAAACAAATTTCAAGTAGTTTCAAATTCAGATAAGATTTCTAGATAGGTAGAGAAACAAGGGTGCTCAACTGCTTAATCTGAGCCCCTGGATGAAATAAGTGTAGATGTAGATAGGAGGACAACAAGAAGAAAAGAATGAAAAGCTGGGTATGCTAGTTCAAGTGCACCCAAACCAAAAGAAGAAAAAATGTTAGGCAAGTAGGCTGGGTAAGTAGTTTTGTGGTTGCAGAATCAAGCTGTGTGATCCATTTCATGCTTCCAAGTGTTATACCTTTTTAGATCACAAATGCAATGCAATTTTCCCTTGGATGACTTCAAGCAAGATATGACTAACTCCCCCTTCTTCTTATTCCCCAAATCATTGACTAACCTCCCCAAAGAGGTCAAGATCTGCTTGATTTCTCTTAGGTTTCATCATTTGCCATATCATTTCCTAAGTAAAGATCTGCTTTGCTTAAGGATGCTTATATTTCTTATACGAGTCATTTTTCCCTTAAATAGCCTAATATTTGCATACTTAGCGCTCTCTCATCACATTTCATATTAACTGCTAACTTTATTATGTAACTCATCCTTTTCCCCTCCCCCGACTAACGATATGTTAATAAATTCCCCTATATACTTATCCCTTCCTCTGGTTGAAATATAACCATAAGTATCGCTTGGGAATTACTAAGTTTACTTGAAACTTAGTAAGAACCCTCATTTCGCTCAAAAAACCATCTTCCTAAGATGTTTGGACTCCTTCCAAAACACAAAAACCCCCTTCAAATGCCATCGGACTCACTCCGATGCATCAAGATCCCTTCCAAAGCTGTAAACGGCCTTTCCGATCACATTAACTCTCCTCCGATAAGTTTTCTCTCCTCCAACGCGATATCGTTGTCAGAGGTCGCAACATTCATTCATCGGCCACCCCTTTATACTCTCCCGATATCGCTTCGCCGATGCGATTTCGCGATCGGCAGTCGCAAGGTATTTTACCTATATACATACGCCCCCTCTCGTCCGCCGATGCGATATTGCTATCGCATCTGAAAGCACATCGCATTGTGATCCATTCATTTTCGCAATATTTTTCATTATCACACAGCCGCATGCCATGGCGCCTTTCTGAAATCGGCAATCGCCCCCATTGCATCATATATATAAAAAACCATTGCCCTCTGTCCTTGCTTATTTCCGATCTCTGAGTTAAAACCCCACCGTACTGCCACATCACCCTGCAACATCACCCTGCCACGTCACTATGTACTGGGACCCCCTGCTGACGTCATATTGACATCATCACTAAAGGAAGGCGCGAAGGGCGCAAATCGCAGCAAAGAGAGCCCGGAATGAAAATCTGAGGCAGTTTTCGATGTGCAATTAGCGCTTAGGAAAAATGACCAAAATGGAAAGCCTCATATCGTTCGGCTTCCAAGAGGCCTGAAAATTCGCAGTTTTAACAGGATTTCTTCATTTATGATTCCTATTCAAATCGGCCAGCGCTAGTAGCATTCCAAAAGCCACGGAAATCATTTGCAGCAGCCATTCTTGCCTTGAAAGGGCAGAAAAGGGGTGATTTGACATTTTCAAACACACCAAGGGAGAGAAAATGGCCAGATTCAAGTGTCAAAGAGTATCAGAGGAAAGATGAAGCCCAGAATAAATTAAAGAGTATCAGTTCGAAGCGGGCGAACATTAAAAGCCCCCAAACAAAGTCAAAGAAAGTGGTACAGCCATTTAAAGGCTCTCAGATCATAGTTAATACACATCAAAGCCACTCAAGAGTAGGGGATCAAAGCCCAAAGCACAGTTATGGCTGAATGAAACGCACAGAGCCATAAGGACAGATTTCAAATCATATTTTTGAGGCAGCTGCCCAGCGCGGCACTTAGATATCTTCTTGCATTTATTTCACAACAAGATTAGGTTAAAGAACTCGTTTTCCTCAGATCTGTTTAAGATCTGCTATAATGAATATTTTTAGATATTTTCCCTATATAAACCACCTTGATGCATTGTTTAAAGGGTTGGTTGGTTGAGTTGCCCCAAGAGAGACTCGCTCTGTATATCTGATAATGTTTTCTTTAATCAAAGATTGCTGAAAAGCTTGGACGATGGACTGGCTGATGTGTTTTTACTGTTATGAAAAATGAAAATGGAATTCTTGTGTTGCAACATGATCCAATAAGTTGCTCTTATCTCTGTTTTAAATTCATACATGTTTTTATCATACATATATCACCATCTAAGTTATAGAAAGAAAGATTCGCTTAGAATTTGCGTGGCTACACTCTATGCTCAGTTTCTGTGACTTATATATGTTTTTTCTGCCTCAGGCATAAATATGAATTCCTCATGGCTCGTATTTTCTCTGTTTCATTCATGTTTGACAGTTATCTAGGGATTCTTTACTGCTCCTGGATAGAGCTCATTCACCCTCCTCTATTAAGCTGAAAGAGAGATTCTTAATTGCCTCTCTTTTCTTAGCATTCAATCCATCTCCATTTATCTTGAAAATTGTTTCATGTGTAGCTATCTTGCTCCATATTCCTCTTGTGACCAAGAAAACGCACCAGCAATCCCACTCCCTGACTCCACGCCCAATGGTTTGAAACTCTCACACTATACTTACCTCTCTATTTGGAAGCCTCATCCATCCCACCAAAATCAAACAAAACCCCTTGAACTCAATAACTAGCCTAAAATCACCATCAACAAAGCTAAATCATAAAGAGAGAGCCCTCTCTGACTGCTGGTAGGCTAGGACCTGCAGTCCAAAGATTGGTTTGTGGTTACCTCGGCCGTATCCTTTAAGGAGCTTTAAGGACAACCTGAGTGATAACACATGGAAACCAGATATACAAAGAATAGTTTTATTATAATGCATGTGAAGAGAAAAAATAAATGTTACTAGTCCCCCTCTATGGGATGGGTTCTTGGCTATCCTCAAACATCTTCATCTTGTGTAGAGTCTCTCTCTCTATAATGTGTAAAACCAACAAAAATATGGTGTGCGACAATGAAAATAATAAGAGTTACAACAATGAGTGCAACAATGAAAATAATAAAAAGTGAATAATGAATGGAAAAATATTATATTTATAAGAAAATTTCGAGGTATCCTTGAATAATGATCAATAACAAAATATTATTAACCCCATTCTTGGAATAACCACTTGGAATATTTTATTATGTTTGGTTAGGAGGGAAAAGTATTGAAACTTTTATTTAGAAATAATAAATATATAAATGATTTATTTATCATATGAAGAAATTGATTAAGGAATAATAAGCAAATAAATGATTTATTTAATTATTCCTAGAAGAAAATCAAATAAATAGTGATTTATTTAATTATTCTTCATGGGTTTAACTATAAATTACTTAGCAAAGGTGGTTTATTAAGTAATTTTTCATAGTGAAAGCAATTTTACTATGGTAAACTTGGCTTTACATGGTGTACTTCGATCCATCTAGTAAATTAGGCTAGATGATCAAATTTTTGGTGATAACAAACACTATGCTCTAGCCAATCAAACCACATAATGCAATCTCCATAGCACATTGTAAAATTTCACCTGCGCTAATCAATCCAAATGAAATTATTTTGAAAGAAAATGTGCCCCACTTAGTTCAAAAAGTCATTTTATGTCTGTCAGGTTCTAATATTAGAACCTAGTTATAACTTAGAAAAATCGTCAAGTAAGTAAATCATGTATGACCCGAACACTGTTTGCAAAATCTACTCCATTGACGACATTGGGTAGTTGTCTTTTCCTGAGGCATGATTAAGATTGCGGAAATCTACGCACAAGCATATTTCCCTAAACTTATTTCTTATAGGGACTAAATTTGAGACCCATGTTGAATGTCACACTTTAAAGATGATCTGAGCATCCAACAACTTCTTAACTCTTTCTGAATTAGAGGCTCAAGCATCAGATGAACTTTATGTAGCTTCTGTTGAAAAGGCTTGGCCCCTTCCTTGATTGGAATTATGTGCTGGATTATTTTCATGTCGTAAGTTTTGAGATCATCAAATGTCCACAAGAAAACATCCCGGTACTGCTTAAAAAGGTGGATGAAAGCTTGTTGCTCTTGGGGTGTGCAGCAAGTACCGAGATTGATGTACTTTGGATCTTGTTCTGTACCAAGATTTATTTGCTCATGCAGTAAAGTTAAACTATGAGTATTCACGTACACTAATCCTCGAAGTGATTTTGCAAGTCATACAACTTTTTAAGTGACACCATGCCCTTGGGCATGGGGTTTCTTTGCCGGCTTGTGATGCATCCTACAATTCTTTATTGTGCACATCCTCATCAATGAATGCATCCTTAAATAGATGAGTGTTCGCCATCAAGTCCAGTATTTGATGGTTATCATTAAAAATGTGAAAGTTAGTGATATTATCATGAATAGATGGCTTATAAATAATTTTAATAGATGTTGTCTTAGGTGGGTTGGACCCAGGTTCAAAGTGTACTATGCACCAACAAAATTCTCAACCAGTAGCCCTCTCGGCAATGACTTGCAAGCAGATCGCAATCTCACCTGAAGTGATTATGTTGTAGAACCAGGTTTCTGCAGGCTAAGGGATACTGTGCTATAATACCATTGTATATTCTTATGTTTAACACTTATCTACTACTTCCCGTTCATAAAACACTTCACACTTAAACTTTATTTCACAAAATAATAGTCATTTCTTACACATAATATAAACATTCATAAAATTTACAATAATGTAAATAAAGTGCATATATTAAGCAATTAAATACATGAGATGCAAATTTTACCGTGGTTCATCCCAATGTGGGATTACCTCCACAATAACTGTTGCTTATAATATAGAATTTGTACAATAAATAGTTCTTCCCTACGCACACAGCTGCAGGGTGTCTGCACACTCATCTACAGACCTAGTCCTCTGTGCACATAGCTACAGAGCCTCACCCTTTCTCCGAAGTATAAATCAAAAAAATATCACATAAACATAGATTTGGATCAATAGATATATGCCTTCCTCTTTTATTATTCTTCCCTATATATATTAGAGGGATTACATCATTATATTACCATGGACCTGTACCATGGTTTCCAAAATACAAGGGATTATGGTCCAAAACCATTCAACTTTTACAATTATATTCTTAAACAAAAAGGGAGGGGATTCATCACGAAGCCCCTATACAATGTGGTAGATTCACTTCGTAGTCCTTGTTTTCTCCACTGTGTGGTCCACTTTACTTTGTACTATGTGCTTTATCCCAAAAATCAGCTTCCTTGCCCAAAATATGGCCACGTTGGGTTGCATCCAACAGGTCCCAACACTCACCTGTGACTCCTCCCAAGTAACTCAGTTGTTGTGCCCCTAATTTTCTCCATAATGCTATTATGGACCTAGTTGAACTACTGGAGAACTTCTATCATCTTCTTATCCTCATTGTGTGCTTACTCCGACAATTCTTTTGTTACATTTTCTTTAGCCTTCTGTAGAAATGCTGCCTCCTTCTGTTGAAGTTCCTGGAGCTTCTCATCCACTGTCTAGGAGAGCTGAAGGGCCTCGTCCTGCCAAGGCTGGGTTTTGTCTATCAATGTCTACTCTTCCCTCTTCATCTCTTCTTCTATAGTTCCTTCACTTCAATGATCTTTGCGAGCTTCTGTGATATAGGCAATGTCTTCACAGTTACTCGACTTGCCTCTAACTGTTGTTTCTTTTGTTGCACCTCCTCCTGTAGTTTTTGAACATTTGGATCTTCCTACAGTGAAGTCCAAATATGCATACTCTTGTCCAGTATCTTGTTGTAGTCCATCAATGTTGTAGATATACTAACCATGACTATTTTTAAGTCAACCTCCCTTTGAATTCTCACTTTCAGCGTTGTAGTTGGCTACGGCTTCAATCGCAACTCACTGATTTTAACTTCGTATTCAAACTATACTATGACAAATTTATCCTTGTACTCCTTGATTGTAAGGTCAAGCTTTGCGACCTTTTCTTCTGCTGATTCCTCTTCGTGGACCTCCATGTCTGAAATTCCCTTGCATGTTGTTTCTACTGCGTCCTTCAACTGTTGATATTCTTTTGCTATATGATCTCTATTTTATATCGTTTGGTCAAGATTATGTGACAACACAACCCATTCCTTTTCTATATTAATGTGAGCTTCGACGTGTGTTGTCTCCTTAACTTTAACTCTTCCATAATTTCTTCATGCATCTTATGCAACCTTGGTAATGGCCTTGCTATGATATTTAAGATTATGTGTGTCCACTCCTTGGCCTGCTGCTGAATTTCTGCAGACTCAAATTGTAGAGCCCCTATAGGTATTTGTGTCAGCCTCGCTACAAGGGTAGGCTCTATCGGCCTTCCTTCTATAATATTTTCCTGTACTTGTGCGGGTTGTCTAATTGATAATGCCAAAAGTTTCAACTCCATAATCCTTTCCTGCACACCTATGATAAGTTTGATGTAGCGATCTTCTATCCTACTCTAGGAGTGTGTTATGATTTCCTACACCTTCTCACCAATCTCATCCAGGTCCCCATCAGTAAGGACTAGTGGTAGTGTGTTCTTGAAATTGTTTGCCTTATGTTTCTTTCTACTACTCAGTGAAGCTCCAGTCTTCATCTTTCTTTTCTTTGTGATATATTTCTCTATTTCTGCCTTCTCTGTCTGCTTCATCATATCTTCACCTCCCTTAGGGTCCTCCTCATGGTGCTCCACGTCATGGTGTTCCTCTTCTTCCTCTTTCTCCTCCTCTGATTCCTATTGTTTATCTTTTCCACTTGCTTCGCCATGGTGCGAAGTGTCTGGTTCTTCTTCCTCCGTGGCGCTGTCCTCTGCTTCCTTCGTCAGAGTCATCCACTCCATGGGCCATTTCTGCACTAATTCTTCCAAATCCTCCTCTTTGAATAAGTATGGAAATGTATTCCATTTCCTCTTGGGATCTCTGTGCACCTGAATTTTCACCTTATGGAAATCCACTTTGAAGCTCGCCACAGGGCTATATTGTTTTTATAGACTTGGAGATAGGCGTGGATACTGATTTACAATCGTATTCAAATCCATTTGATATAATATAAAGAAAATTATGATCTCCCAGGCTCATGATGGATGAGTAGTATGCCACATTGAAGCATACCGCACAAAGTCACAAACATTTGTAGGCACCATGGGTAACTATGTGTCCTCTGGCACCCTCTAAGATAACATCATAATAATTAAAATTAGCCAGACATAATGAAAAGGGTTACCTTTTCTTGTACCTCGTGACAATCATCTAGGAATTATTTGCATAGGTAAATAGCCTATTTGTACTGTACTCCTTTTGCACATGGTGTGGCTAAAGCTACCAGCGACACAGGGACTTCATTCACGCGACATTTTCCCAACCAAAATATGTGCTAAGAAGCAGACTACTGGGTTGTTGATAGAGATGATGACGTAGCCCTTGTTTCCTTTAACCAACTCGTACTTATGCTTCATTCTCTTTGCCAAGGTGTGGTCCTGGTCCTTCCTTGTGAACTCCTCAGTGGGGTTACACCGTTTGTATGGTCATTTTGTAATTCTCCAAACCATCATTTCATCTATTAAGATTTTATCCCCCAACCACAAGTGTCTGTCATGAATTAGCACCAATAATTGGTGCACACATGCTGTATTGGTTGAACTCTTGTCGAAGTGCCTCACATTTAACATATTGAGCAACTCTAACTACCTCAACCCATTTTCCCATCATTGTGCCTCTAATCTAGTCACTCTGCTATCTAGGTAGTGAACCTACTACAAATATCGATCCGACACAAACTGTGGATACTTCGTCTGGTCATTGAAGTTATTATCTATAAACTTTAGCTGTGGAATTTTTCCTAACAACTCTCCTTCAAAGGGTACTTCTAGCAAAAGCGGTGTGAATATCCCGTACTTCACATCTTTAACATCTTTTACTTGCTTTTTTTTTAGCTTTCTCAATGGGATATAAGATGGCAAGGGTGAAATGAATATTGTGCTCATCGCGTCTTCCTCTATCTCTTCTTCCTCAACATCGAGTGACTTCAGTTACTTTTGAGTTTCACGGGTTTACTGGGATTCTTGTCTTGTTTTGTTTTGGATTTCTCCACCTTGGCTTTCTACTTCCTTCATGATTTCCACTACTTCTGTGGCATCGATGCTACTACGGAGGGTGTTTCAACTGCTACTCTGGGTGCATAAGCTATTGTTGCAGTGGCTACTTCCATGACTCCTTTTATACCTCTCTCATTAAATATTCACACAATTCTTAAGATGACAAGATATTCATGCAAGAAATCTCTACAATTGCTTCGCACTATTATTCTCCCAAACTCTTGAGTCAAAAAAGTCCTTAATTGGTGTAGGATTCGACTATTTACAAGAAGTTGGGCCTTCGAACTTCATTGTTAGATTTGATTTGCCTTGATTCTGTTCATATTGCATCACTAAATGCATATCTATCCCTAAATTTTTCGTTCTATCATCTTAAATGCATATTTAGCCATAAATTATGTCAATCTGTCATCTTAAATGCGACTTTATGCATGTATTTTCCCTTTTAATGGTCATATTTTCACTTTTCTAGCGAACTTCGACACATACCTATTGTAGTGCACCTATGTCTTGCGTCGTGGCTACCTGCACCTTTGTTTTATGTCACGGTTACCTACGAACTTTGACATATTCTTGATTGTAGTGAAGTACTTTCTTCATTGAAGCTCTCTATCTGTAGCGTAGTTTATAGTCCAGTGTCCACTTTCAACTACATGTGACACTAATACTTTCCTTCTTTCTTCCTTAGGGTGATGTTGTAGGGACAGGGTTGTCCCTATATAACTTCAACCTACTGTCATTCTCTTTCCCTTGAATTATTTCTCTATTTAACTTCACTAACCGCATTGCACCTCATTAGTGATATACTTAATAACATATGGACCTAACTAGTGTGTTTTGATTTTCTCTGGAAATTTCACAAAAACTTATTGTCATGGAGGAGAAAAAGGTCTCCTACCTAAAACTTCTTTTTCTTAATGTGCTTATCATAGCAAGCACTTTCTCTTTCTTTTTATACTTCTTGATGAAATCTTGCTATATACTTGTCTTCTTCCAGAGCAAGTAACTACAACATTCTTTCTTCCTGTTAATCTAGGTTTTTATTGATGTCAATATGGTAGTGGATGGAATGGAAAATATTCTTGAAGATTCCAAAGGATGACATAACTCTTGCTCGATCATGTATAAGACAAGAAGTTTCAATCATGCCCTTGATGACCTTGATGACATATGTGGACCACACTTGATGAACATGATTTGAAGATTACCTTGGCACCTCTGACATATCACTGCATCACTATGACATACACATGATAATGGAAGACTACATGATGATGATGAAAGATTACATGCTGCATATGATGCTATCGATGACATTTATAAGCCTATGAGCTTTGATAAACAAGCCTAACAAAATGAATTTATTCATGAAGATGAAGCCCATCCATGAAGAATATAACTGTCCTCCATTTCCACACTAATTGATGATCAGTCACACTAAATAATAATTATCACCATTTTAAATGCAGTATTTCATTATTCCACCTAGACAATCTTGAAGAGCATAATTTTACCTTTCGAATGAGCTATTATGTGTCAATCTTCCAAATAAGAAGAGAGAACGAGATTTTACAAATTTAAGTGAAGAATCTACTAGTGAGCTGACCTTACCTAGTCAAACTCATCTTGGCTTAGCTAGAAGACACATCCCTTCGTTTTCATGCAAAAAAGGTATATATATATATATATATAGATATATATAGATATATATACACCCACACACACACATATATATATACATATGTATATATATATATATACATGTATGTATATATATGTGTATATGTATATATATGTGTGTGTGTGGGTGTATATATATATATATATATATAAACACACACACACACACACACACACACATATGAGGAGTTGACAATTTTGAAGGTAAATAAATTTCAGATTTAATAAGCAAGAAAGGGTACAATAAGTTCACATCTCATGAACTATACAACAAGCCTTATTGCAGACTGTGGAAGAAGATTTGCGGACTATTCTAAGGTGGATAAATAGCTCAAATTTGTGGAATGTTCTAAGGTGGATGGCTCAGATTTGTGGATTGTTCCAAGGTTATTACAAATGGATAAATGGATCAAAATTACGAACTACTTTAATGTTATCACAAGTGAATAAATGGTTCAGGATTGCGGACATACTTTTGTGGTGTAAGAATTGACTGTGGGCTATCTTATGGTGGTATGAGCTATGTTTTTCAAGTTTGGTACCTCTCCTAACATTGTAGATAGTGCGATGAAGTGCAAAAATTATACCTTGACTCTGGTGCCTCTCAAACAGCGTAGTGACATCTAGTGCAGTGGTTATCTCACATGTTGTTCACTGTGTAAACATTGTGAAAAGTGAGCCAATCCCTTTGCCTGGAAAGTGAGCAACAAAAAATGGAACAATACCTTTATTGAACAATGATTTAAATATCTTACAAGCTCAGTGCTACAATATCCTTCAAAGATAGTTATCACTACATCTTGAAAGTGTAAAGACTTGAATATGTGGGTTAAATGTTTCAAGTCTTGGATCTGTGATAGGAGGTTTAGAATTGGTAACCTGTGACTAGTGAGGTAGCTTGGACTAGTATGTGGAACAATAGTTGTAGCGGCTCCGGCTTCTAGCAGTAACACATCAGATATGTGGCATAAATATCTCAGCATTTTGAACTAAAGAAGGTTTAGGTTAGTGCAAGAACATTGGTGCAGAATTGATGAAGAAGTGTGGTGCAGAATAAATGGTGCAGTATGGTGTATAAATCTTTGTGTAGAAGTATTGGAACAATTTGAACAGTGGTCTGGTATAGTGTGGTGCAAGGAAATTTGTAAAGAAGAATTGTCACAATCTAGTGTTGAAGTCTTGTTGCAGCAGTGGTCCAGTAGTCTGGAGATAATTTGGTGTTGGAATATGGGTGCAGTGCAAAAATCATGGTACAGACTCTGGTGCAGACCTTTGAGGTAACTTGAAGTAATGTTTGGGACTAACCTTGGACCAAATTTGAAGAAGGTGTAGAACTATTATTAGAGCTAGTCCAAAACTTGGTGTAATTCATTGAAGACACATTGAATTGTTGTATTGAATATCATAATGTAGTGTTGATGTAATGATGAGGTAACTTGAAGAGATTGATTGGGTATTATCAATAACAGTCGTGACACTTTCTGTATGACAGGATTGTCATTGATGACGTGACGTGAAGACTAAGTGAAGGGATAACTGAATATTGATAGGGCTTGGTGAAGAATAATTTGGGAGCCATGCAACCAAACATATATTGACGAAGCAAAGCTATGGGATTGGTGTCCTTGGAGTTTGTTCTCCTAAACTCAAGGTTGGTTCCTTGGATAAGATAGGGTCAAAGCCCTAGAGGTCGGAACCTCACTAAAGTCCAAGTAGGTTCTTGGCACATCCCAGATTGGAGCCTGGGTGTCTTCATCAAGGGTTGGAGCCCTAATTGTATTATACTTGTTTCATTGTAAAGATTATATTAATAAAAACATTTATTTCTATTGTTCATTGTGTGTTCTGAATATAAGTGATCTAATTGGTAAAAGTAACAATTGCAAATAAATACTGATTGTCCCCCATCTCAGTATTTACAACAATTGGTATAAGAGCCAATACCTTTGCTCAAAGCTAATAGCTTGAAGGTTGATCATTTAGAACACAAATGGTGAAGTCAAGGAAGAAAGCCTCCAATCCTCCTAAAGATGTGTCCTCATCAGCCACCAAATCTAAAGACAATCAATTTGAAAAGTTCTAGTATTCAATGGAAACTTTAACATATGGAATATGAGAATGTGATATTTGCTAATAAATCAAGGCATCGATGTATGGAAATCAGTGATTATTGAAGACCTTATGAATGAATAATCCAAGGAGTAAAATGCAAGAGCAATAAAGACAATCTTGAATGGGTTACCAAATTCTATCAAGGTTAATTTGGAGAAATGTTCGCTAGCAAAAGGTATATGGGAAAAAATTCATGATCTTCACTGAAAATGAGAATTGATCACTAATCAAGAAGATTATTTATTTCATGAAGGAAATCCAAAGACCATCAAGATAGTTGAAGATAAGAATGATGACAATAAGACTAAGGGAGACCTAGTAGATGAAGAGGATGAAGATGATTTTGAAGAAAATCTCCTTACTAAACTTATGGCTTCCATGGGAGAGATTATCAATTTGAAAAAGGAAAATGAGGAACTTAAGAAGAAAGAACTAGCTGGTGACCAAGACCAAACAAGGAAGTATGTTGACCTTATCAAACTTCAAGTACAAGAAAGAGATGAAAAACTCGCCAAGATTAAGGAAGAATTTCATCAAAACAAGAGAAAGAATCATGAAGAAGTCATATCCATGACAAATCAATTGGATAAGGAAAATAAATGGGAAGATACCTTGTTAAGCCACCTTGAACAAAGGCACACGAGCTTGAACAAACTTGAAGTAGAGATTGGTTAATACAAGGAAGAGGTCTCCTCCCTTAGATCTAAACTAGAAGAAGTAAGGAAACAAGAACAAGGAACTGAGAAGGTGATGGAAGCTTTGAAATTCATGGAAGGACAAGTTGATGAAGTAGAAAAGGAGAGAAACACCATGATATGCCAACTAGAAGAAAAGTATGATCACATCACCAAGTGAAAATCACAAATCACTTCTCCTAAGGGCCAATCATGTGAAGCAACCAAGATGATGGAAGAAATGAAGAAGAAACTAGTTATGAAAGATGAAGATTGTACAAAGCTGAAAGGAGAGATTTTCTTTCTTAAAAAGGAAGTTGACCTGCTGAATAAGAACTTGAAAAGCTCTCAAACCCTAGATGAAATCTTAAGTCATCAAAGGTCTCCCCTTGATAAATCAAGTCTTGGCTATGCACGTGAACACTCAAGCAATAATGATGCAAACCCTAATGCTTCAAACAAGAAGGATGCAGAGAAACTTGGAATAAATATTGATGCTCCCAGTTCCAGCAAAGGAAAGGAGAGGAGTCAAGACAACAATGGAAGAAATATTATTCCAAGAAGAAATGCAAATGGTGTCAAGGATTCAAGAAGAAATTGTTAACATAAAAGGATCCCAAGGAAAAAAGACTTTAGAAGTACATCAAGGAAACCTTCTTCTCCCAGGCACCAAAGTATATTTCTTGGTTATTTCTATTCTTGTACAAACTTTGGGCACATGGAAAAAGATTGTAGGGCATATCACAAATACATATTTAATGGTCCCCATCAATCTTTGAGAAGCAATTTTGCAAGAAGTCATGATTTCTCTTTCATGAACAAGATGGAGTGCTTTAATTGACGTAACATTTGACATATGTCACGTGATTGTAACTTGACTTGGGTCCTTAAACAAGATAAAACCATGACAACCAAGCCAGAGAAGAAAGCTACACAAGTATGGAGAAGGAAGAAAACTGACTCTGAAAGTCTCTTGAAAACTCCGGCCAACAATACATGTTGTTGATTTGATAAATTCATCCTCGATATTTTAAGTGTTTCATAATAAGACTCTGCCAAAGAAGACCATGCATACAGTTAGGGGGAGCTTATGATGATTAAGCATTCTTGTAGAAGATATCCGTGAATGAGTGACATGGACAATCATCCTTTGATAGATCGTCTCTTGGGAGAAATTCCATTGAAGAACACGATCCCTTATTCATCCATGAGCTATTATTAAAGATCTATTCCACTTGATCACTAAGCAAGCAATATTTCATGAGCTAGAGGAGGTTGTGCAAATAGGGGGAGTTGATTCATCACATGAATGAATGTAAGCACATTTATCATAGACCACATTTCCAGAAAGAAGAGAAGTAGCTTGACAGGGGGGGTTCTTGGACACCTCATTTTCTATTGATGTCAAAGGGGGAGAGAATGTTTGAAAGGGAAATAATATTTCCATTAGTGACAAAGGGGGAGATTGTTAATCTAGGTTGTCATTGATGTCAATATAGCAATGGACAGAATGGTAAATATTCTTGAAGATTCCAGAGGATGACTATAACTTTTGCTCAATCATATATAAGACAAGAAGTTTCAATCATGCCCTTGATGAACTTGATGACATATGTGGACCACACTTGATGAACATGATTTGAAGATTACCTTGTAACCTATGACATATCATTGCATCACTATGAAATACACTTGATAGTGGAAGACTACATGATGATGATGAAATATTACATTATGCATATGATGCTATCGATGGAATTTATGAGCCTATGATCTTTGACAAAGAAGCCTAACAAAATGAATTTATTCATGAATAAGAAACCCATCCATGAAGAATATAATTGTCCTCCATTTCCACACTAATTAGTGACCAGTCACACTAAATAATATTTTTCACCATCTTAAAGGAAGTATTTCATTATGCCACCTAGACCATCTTAAAGAGCATAATTTTACCTTTCTAATGAGATATTATGTGTCGCGAAATTCCAAATAACGAGAGAGAACACAATTTTACAAGTTTAAGTCAAGAATATGTCAATGATTCATTTGTCAACATGTTTTGAACCAACAAGTGTGGTTCATTGTGAGGACAAGTTGAAGAACCAAATCATGTTAAATAGAGAGAGAAGATCATTCAATGACTATATTTGATTAGGAAACGACTAACGGCTATAATTGACTAGGAAACAACTATATTCGACTGGGTAACTGGACTGGACCAGGAGATAGGGATAGGGAAAATTAATTAGTTAATTAATTGATTATTGTTATATTTATTTTCATTATTGGATTAAATGTAACCTATAAATCAATTATTATTATTATTATTATTTTCTTTTTTTTTCCTTTTTTTAACTATATGGACTATATAAACCTATATCATTACTATTAAATAAAATAACAAAAAAAAGTTAATAAATGTTTAATATTTGGATAATATAATTAGCTAGTAAATTAGTTTGTTAAATCCTTTATTAATCTAATTTATTTATATTTTTAAAGATATATCGGGATAATTAGTGTTATTTAATTCCATTTAATATAATAAAAACTTATATAATTAATATTATATGAAATAATAAGAAAAATCATAAAAGTTTATTAAAGAGATCACCTAATTAGTTAGATAAATATATGACTAATATTTTATTTATTTATTTAAATTTAATTTTTTTAATTTTTTATTAGGAGTCCAACTATATTAATTATGTATTTGAATTTAAATTCAAGTTATAGAATAATAAGAAGAAAATAAAGTTGTTACAATTTACTTTGTTGATTCCATTATTAGTTATATTTATTTATATATAAAATGAGACAATTAGTTCCCATCTTTCTACATTTTACAATGAATGAGCCAAACTTAAAAGATCGGGGTTTAGGTTTACATTCGCATGGAGATCTGCAAGTGGTTCTGTTTGTGTTATTAAGCAGAGATGGATGTCCAAGGACGCAAGGTTTAGAGGCGAGGAGACCAAGGGAGGACTGCACCAGGTCAATGGTATGGGTAGGCAGGTATGGAGGATCAGACGAGGCAAGACTATGAGGATGGGACTGCGCCGGTGCTACAGTTGGGCTAGGCAGGACTATAAGGAAAAAGCAAGTTGATCCAGGGTGAAGGGAAATCTTAGAATGAGAAAGACTAGACAAGTTGGAGATAGTCCACTCACCAGAGGATCGATCATTTGGAGGGATGAGACTCGTAATAGGAGAATGCACTGAGTTTCCAGTAAAGGCTGATAGTAGAGGATTGATGGAGGAACAACAATTAGGAGTCCAGGCTGGATTCATTGTAAATTTTATATTAATAAAAGAATTTATTTCTATTGTTAATTTTGTGTTCTAAATATAAGTGATCTAACTTGTAAAAGTAACAATTGAAAAGAAATAGTGATTCAACCCCCTCCCATTGTTTCCAACACTTCCATTATGTCAGGGTGTGCAATATTTGTAAAAGATACAATTCTTAGGCTAGGGATAATGTATTCCATGGGCATCACAACTTCTTTCCCATAAACCAACCTAAATGGTGTCTTATCAACTTTTTTCTTGTAGTCCTATAAGCCCATAATACTACTAGAATTCTAAGATCGCAGTCATCCCTATTCACATTAAATACCTTGGTCGAAGCATTCTATAAAATTTTATTAAATGCTTCCACAGTTCCATTTTCCTGAGGATGGTAAGGAGTGCTCTTCTAGTGGAAAAATCAAATTCCTTAGTTAATGCTTCAATGGTATTGTTCAATAAATGTTACCCTTGGTCACTCATCAATATCCTTGGGCACCCAAATATAGATAGTATATATTAAAAATGAACTTCATAGCAATTTTTGCACTGCAATCCTTCATCGACTGTGCTTCAGAACACCTTTTCAAATAGTCAATTCTAGTGATTATATACCTCGCACCAGTTCGTTTCCTTAGTGGATTGATAGGTCCAACAAAATCAATAACCCACTTGTCAAAAGTCTACAAATTTACTTGTGGAACTAGTGGAATTACATCATTCCTTGAAGGTTTCCCTATTCCTTTCCAAACATCACAAGCTCGAAAAAACTCCTTTTCATCTTTGTGTACTTTAGGCCACCATAGTGATGCTCTTCAAATTTTCTACGCAGTAAATTTTCTTGCGTAATTTCCACTAGCTGGGCCACTATGAGCTTTTGTTAAAATTATTTGTCTTTTGTGCTCAAGAACATACTTGTGTAGTATTTCATCTGGTCCCATTTTATACAAATGTCCTGCTATCAGCGAAAAATCTTCTACGTTAACCACTAACTATTTCTTTTACTGCATAGTGTATTTTGAGGGAGCCATCCATGTGGTTAAGAACTGAATAATATTAGCGAAGTGATCATTTTATACCCTGATTGCAAATAGCTCCACATCAGGAAGGTTATCCTCTATATTCTTTGGCTCCTCTCCTGTCTCTAACCTTGACAAATTATCAGGTCCAACATTTAGTCTTCCTAGCTTAACAACAACTTCAAAGTCATACTCCTGAAATAATAATAGTCACCTGCAAATGTTTCTTTCTAAAAACAAGCTTATTGACTAGATACTTTAGTGCAGAGTGATATGTGAACATCTTAAAATGTGCTCCCAACAAATAATGTTTGAATATTTGCAATGCATATACCATAGCTAGTGCTTCTCTTTCTGTAGTTATATATTTATTCTCTGCTTTAGACAGTTTCCTACTATCAAAATCTATAGGGTGGTCGATTTCCGCTGCACCAGCTTGTGCTAACACCACTCCAAAATTTATGCATGAAGCATCCACATGAACATGAAATTCCTCATTATAATATGGAAACACCAATATAGGTGCATTTACCATATTTTCTTTTAGTGTGTTGAAGCTCTTTTGACATTCTTCGTTCCATAGGAAAGTAACATCTTTCTTCAACCTTTTTTCCATAGGCGCAATCATATACATATATCCTTTGATATTTTTTCTGTAATATCCTATATGTCCTAGTGTGGTGCCAAGTTGTCTAATTGTCTTCGGCGGAGGTAAATTCACAACTTTAGCAATATTCGCATGATCCACCATTAATCCTTGCTTGCAAATAATGTGTCCTAGAAATATACTAAAAGGTACACATAATATTAACTTCTTAATATTTAAAGAAATCTGATATTGCCTGCATGTGTCCAACATCAGTTTTAATCTTGCAACATGTTCCTTCAATAACCCGAACATTGTCCAATCATCGAAGTATACTTCTAGGAATTTTTGAATATATTCTTTGAAAGCTGCAACCACTACTCTTGAAAATATGGCAGGGGAATTCTTTAGTCCAAAAGGAATTACTATCTATTGATATGATCCCCATTTTGTAGCAAAGGTAGTCTTATGTTTATCTTCTAGTGAAATTCTGATCTGATGGTATCTTGAAAATCCATCTGTGAAAGAGTAGGCCCCTTGTCCTCCTACATCATCCACCACTTCATCTGTAAAGGGTGTAGGGAATGGATCATGCACACATGCATCATTTAATTTCCTTAGATCTACACAAATCCCGATTTCTCCTTTAGACTTCTTTTCCTAGACCACCATAGGACTTACCCCCTTTGATTCTTCCACAAGTTCAATGATCCCTGTTGCAATCATTTTATCTAATTCTTCTTTCACATTTTCTTTATATTTTGGATTCAGTCTATAAGGTATTTTCTTGATAGGATTCACATCAGGCTTCAAGGGAATATTCATAACTCCCAAATCTCATACTATGCCTTTGATATCTAAAAACTTAGTGGGGAATAACTACTAGTATTCATGAAAAAGATCTATCACTTTGCTGATTATTTCATCATCCTAGTAATCTCCTATCATTGCAAACTTTGGCTGATATTCTAACCCTATATTCACTTTCTTCATCGTTAATGGATTTTTCATATCAAGCATTTCTATCTTAGGCCCATTCACTTCGTGGTGACCTTCAGATTCTACTATGCCAATATTGTGAGGGTCTCCATCTTCTTCTGTAATTATGTTATAGCATTCCAGTACATTATGTAGCTGTGGAGCCTAATCAGGCTGCCAAGTGAGTGGAATTACTTTCTCAAAAATCTTGTTATTAACTATCTAAAGGGACGAGTCTATGTATGGACAATCATCTTTAAAGTTAAATGTCATTACAAATCCATCAACCATCTCTACCCAGTTCACAGTACCATGTCGAAGTTCTATTTCCAAGTACCAATTTTGACGAATTTTCTATAATGTACGGATGAACCCATGCACCCATTCCTCTAGTGGAATATCATTCCATGTTGTCATATAGAGGTGAATGTGCTCTTTGTGATCAGTTTCACCATCATATTTATCTGCCAGCTCTGTTTCTACTTGACCAAACCTTACCCATAGTAACCTTCGACATTCTTGCCAAGTTCCTATATTCTTATTATGTGTACCCCACCATCTAGCAGGAGTAGCTCTTAGGGATAAATCTAGAGCTCACAATATTTGAAATTATTGTACCTTTTCTTCATATTGTTTAAGAAAAGCATTTATATTACCCAAACCATTATAAAAAGGTAAGTCACATACCTTAGATATCATATGGTGAACTTCTTGAGTGACTCTTTCACATCGCCCTGTAGACACTTCATGTAGCATGTTCTTCCAATTTTCTAGTTCTTCTTCTAAATCTGAAGTGCAGGAATTGTATTGTTCCTAGCCCAATTTTCTACCTGTAGTAGGGCTAATCCATTCGTCTTATTTTGTTGTTATCTGGTAAATGTTTTCGATGTCATTTGTGATGTACTCTTCTTTAATAGGTTCTGTATACCTCACTCCTTCTAATGGATCTAATGGAACAATGACTCTCATATTGCTGCTTTCAAATATCATTTGTCTCTTCTTTAAGTTGATTATAACCATGTTAGAAAATTACCATTCCAATCCTAGTAATGCAAGATAGGGGTTGTTAGTGCCTAAATCTACCTCAGGCTAAAGGAAGGCAGGTCTAGGGTAACATCAAACCACGCTTAACCTGGTAGCTAGCCCTACCAGGTCGGGAGAGGGCTCTCTCCTTGTCAATCTCAATTATGATATTGGCAATTAGGGCTTGAGATGACAGAAATGACTGATGATTTTAGGCTAGGTATAGTAGATTATGGTTTCTGGTTTGATATTAGGTTTTGGTTGTTGGATCAATTGGAGAAGGCAAATTGGATTCAGGAAATCAACTTAGGGATACAGTCATGTCCTATGGGGTAGGGTAGACAAGAGCTTATGTACTAGCAAAGGATTGAGATGGTATAGTAGATAGCTAAGGAGCTGAGGAGGGCATAAGAAACTATGAATCCTCTTCAAACATTGAAAACATTTAAAACTAAATGCAATCCCAAGACAAAGCACTGTAAAACTAGTGTATTTTGTCTATTCACCTTACTTTATTTAATTTAGGAGAAAGAGAGAGATGTGGATACATATAAAAAATTATAAAAAATCATTAGAAAGAAGAAACAATACATAAATTCACTGTCCAAGAATCCCACAAAAATAGCTATGAAATCGGGTTTTATTCCTTGCTAACTGCTGATACAAAATGTTCAGTGAGTCAACCCTTCTACTAAAGTCCAACCTTTACAAATGAATCAAAAAGTACATGAAATAGGTAAGGAAACTACGCAAGCTAGCTATTAGGGTCGAATCCATGAGAAGATGGGTGGTTTCAACCATATCTAAACTAGGAACAGGAATATAGGCAGTGGAACAACTTGCCTCTAAAACCAAGGAAACCAATTCATTCAGCTCAAAACCACCTTTGACTTGATTTATCTACCCTATCAAGTGTTTTACATCCATAATTACATCATGTTACATCATTTACCATGCTAATTTCATCAAGAGAGCAAGAAAAAGTCAACTGTAGAGAAAACTAGGCAAAATTTGACTTTTCTAGCAAAACTGGCAAATTCATCCTATGCACAGTGCCACTGATCCTATTCGCAACGCTTTTTCTAGGCCAATTTTGGAAGGCTTCCCAGAGTCCAAATCAGGTACAAGATAGCTTGTTGGAAAGCTTGGTGAGTCTACTTTTTGGAACAACTTGAATTTTTGAATTTGGAGTCAATTCCACCCCCACCCCCCCCCCCCCCCCCCCCCCCCCCCCCCCCCCCCCCCAAATTGATTCTCTGAAGACTGCTTCCTTTCTGGCAAAAAAGTGGCAAAGATGACACTTTTTAGGTGTTTTTTTCCCTTTTGGAGACCTAGAACTTGTCCAAAATTCTCAGCCATTTTTGAGCTTCCATATTTTTCCATGCTGATTCCAAAAATATAAACTTTGTTTGCAAGAAAGTGTCCCCAACAAAAGCACAACGTGCACCTATTGAAAATCCCTGTTTTTTACATTAAAAAATTCAAAATTGACAAAAATTTCTCCAAATTTCTTGAAATTTGGCATGATTGACCCTTGTTAAATGCTTTGATGATCCAATGATGCTTCAACCAAGATCTTGAGTTTATCTTGCTCTTTCTTGTTCCTCAAGACTCTTCTTAGTTTGGCTTTGAGCCTCTTTGTCCTTGCATTACAAATATTTTTCCAGGTTAGGTAGTGATAGGCTAAGTGACGAAACATATTTTTGTCTCTGTTAACCCTATCAATAAACTTCTTTAGGTGTATGCCAACCGTTCAAGATAAATCTCCTTAGGATTCCAAATTTCCTTTGCCTTTTGTCTTCTAACCTTGCCTCTTCGCTGCCTAGTCACCTTGCCTTTTTCATTGTTTGTGAACACTTGTGGTGAATGATAAGATAGGGTGGACGGATGAAAGGTGAGTTGGAAGAGATTTTAGGATCAGTAAGTGAGGGTGAATGGGAGTGTGAATGGGATTTAGGGAGTGATTAGGGTTTTGTATGTAGGGTATAGGGCTTCATATGGAGGGTACGGTTTTAATATGTAGTGTATGAGGTTTTAGGAACCAGCAACAAAGATAAATGAGTGAACCTTGAACCATTATGGTGAACAGTGGGTACGAGGGTTTTGTTTTTATGGTTAAAATACCAATAAGATTTCATGCAAGAACACTCTTCAACAAGGAGGATCAATGTACTTACTTGTAAAGAGGAGGAAATTGGTGTTTTGAGGCAGTTTAAAGTGATTTGGAGCAATTTGAGTGTGTCTAACAGGTGCATAGCACCCTCACACAGGTATGCAGTACCTTTTCTATGTGCAGCGCCAGTGTAATTTTCCACTTCCCAAACTTCCCAGGTGTGCAACGCCTTTTCTATGCACAGCGCCTTTTCTATGCGCAGTGCCAACTGCCAAGTGCGCAATGCCTTTTTGCAAACCACTTTTGGAGGCCTTCCTGGTGTCCAAATTGAGCGTTTGATATCTCATTATAAATCTTATTGCATATAATTTCCAAGACATCTTGAACTTTCCAATTTGGAGGTCATTTTCCCTGTCAACAGTCAAATCTCCCAAGACTGGTCAAAATGTGCAAAATGAGGCTGCCTAAATGCAGAGTGTTGTTTCAGTCAACTTTTGAAGGTCTTTCTCAACTCCAAATTGAGATTATTATAGGTCATTGGAAATATCTTTGTGTCTAGTTATCATTTGATTCATCAAGAAATTCATTTGGCCAACCAAGCTAGGAGAAATCGTGATTTTCCCAAGGCCACTCTAGAGGTGCAACAACCCTCCTAAGGCAACTTTATTTTTGACATTTCTCTAAAACAGTGTCACCTGTGTAAAAAGTGAAGGAGGTTTTTCTTCCTTGGCCTGTTATGGACACAAACCTTTCTCACTATTTCCAAATTCATTTTTTCTTGCTCAGAAACATCATTTGAGTAAAACCTATCCCAATGTGTGGAACAGGGGATTTGTAGAAATAAAGTGAAATTAAGGGGATAAGGGGCTTCTAAATTCTTGAGAAAATTTTAGGAAGTAGGGAGGGATGTTAGGAAATAGGGGAAAGTTGAATTTCAAAAATTGAGTGAGGGGAAGGGGTCGAAAAGGGAAAAACATAGGCTTAGCCTAGAAAATTGTCAAATTGTAGCAAGAAACTAGGGTTTGTGGGAAAATGAGGAATTTGAGGGATATCAGTGATAGGAAGTGTTTGAAAAGGTACATTAACGATAGGGGAAGGTGTATGAGCATCAGGATACAAGTTTTGTTGACGATTTGACCATCCAAGAGAAATTACCTTCAAAACCCTAGGAGAGGGAAATGAATCTTACCTAGGCACAAATGAAGCACGAACAAGGTGTAAAATGACCCATTGGAACTTGAAATGATGATGTAAACTCTCTGAATGATGGTACACTCAGATGAATGGTGACATGGATTGACATTTGGACAACTTTGAAAGAAGTGAAAACAAACCCTAGACCTAATATCTAGTGACTAAATTTTACTTGAAGACTCACTGAAATGAAAAAATTTGACCTCAACACCTTAAAATCACTTTGTAAGAGCATGTTTGATCGCTGGAGGAAGGCTTCAAAGACTGACACTAATAAGGTTACTATCATCCAAAATTTATATTACTTCAAAATCAGTAGTAGTGCACACCCCTTCAATGTCTACTATGACACCTGATAGTCTTCCTAGAGGAACAATCTTTTGTTGATTCACCATCTTTAGCTGAATAGGTGACCATTGCAACTTTGGCTTACCCATCAATTCCCAGGTCTGCTTCGGAAAAACATTGGCATCAGACCCTAAATCAAGAATAACTTGATCCATGTCATATTCTCTGATCTATGTAGTAAGCCTCATTTCTTTTCCAGTCCTCTTCTTATGTCGATGTAAATTATTCACTGCGCGCATATCACTTTGTGGTACTTCTTTAGAAGTGCAAGAGTCTATCAGTTCTTGCAACCCTTCTACAACTTTCTGGTTTCTTAACAACTTCATGCAAGTTTGTAGAAAATACTTCAAAATATCTGGATCCACATCTTCTGTCACAACTGATATTATATCACAGTTATTCTTCTATTCTAGCTGCACGCTAGAAGTCAAAGCCCCATCATCCATAAAGCTCTGCTTCTCTTCCATGAAGACTTCTTTTTCCTTCTAAATATCAAAGACAACAAATTTTTCTATAGCTTTTCTTACCCATGTAGCTTCAATTTCCTTTTTCCCATCAGATCTAGTTGCAACTCCACTCACTACAAGCAATCATCATTTGGATGTTTTATGTCACCTGTTGGTTCCTTTTTTCTTGCGATTTTTCCATAAGTATCGGAAATGCTTCAATAACATGATCAAAATATTTGGAATACTTACACATCATAGCAGTATTCTGACAATCCCTTGCAAATGTCCTACTTGGCCGGAGTTATAATAGATAATCTATCCTCATCCTCTACTAGCTCAACCACCCCGATCAGTACCTCAACCTCAATAGCCACCTTGACCACCATGTTGTACATGTTCCTGATGTCTATGTTCTTCATCTTGCATTCTATATGCATCGACACTTCACTCCACCATTAGTTCATACTCTAGACAGTTGTTGTCATCATGTCACACTGATTTCCAGAACTTGCTCTTTGGGGTCTGTACATACTTCTGCAATAGATAACCATATTTAGGGCAATGTTCACCTCTATTTTTACATATCTCACACCATAAGATAGATCCAACATTCAGAGGATTTAAAGGGTTCGGCGCACCACTAGCCATGTAGGTTGTGTAAAGAGGGCATTGTTCCTTAGAATGACTTCTCCTTTACATTTTGTACACCATACCTCTTCTCTAACTTCCTTACTTTTCTTCATATCTTGTATCTATGGAGTCAAATTTGCCAGCTAACTCTGAATCCCCTACATACCTGCACCGGTATCCCCTATGGGTGAAGCTTCTAACTTCATCGCAAGTTATAAAGTTTCGGCTTGAGTCTCTATATTCTGCCATGACAAGGGAAATCTTATAAGTGGAAGTAGCGCAACTATAAACCAATCCTTATGTTGTTGAGTAGGTATTTAGAAGCTTACCTGATATAATAATATCTTGAATCTTTGATCAAATTCCTAGATAGAATCAATATGCCTTTGTTTGATCTCTTTTAGCTCTGTAATATACTACAACTTGGAATTAATCTTCTTAAATTATTTTATCAGGTTTGTTTTAATGTCTGCAAATGATCTATTTTGCTTTCTCTAATACTTCATGTACTATGTCATCACTCTATCCTGAAATGTTGTAACAAGTTGCACTTTATTTGTGTTCTCAACATGGACCTGCTTTGTTGTCCATGATGCTTCACATAAGAACCATAATTTCCCTGGATCCTTTGATCTAGTTCCTTTAAAGACAAGAAGCCTAATATCATTGGTCATAGTTCTACTTGGAGGGGGATTGGGATGGGGGGTAGGAGGGGTAGGAGGGTGGGGAAAACCAAAAATACCCTGATTACCACTTGATTATAACTTCAACAAAATTTCACACTGGAAGGGTGTTAGGGTCCCACCCTAACCCCCTTATTTATTTAGTAGGATCAAGTCAAATTTATAGTTAAGTAAAGAGTCAATAAAGCCCATATTAATAGTTGTAAGTGGTTAACCCACATTTAATGACGGGACCACAGTTAGTTGCAAATGGGCCATGGTATTAGATAGATGGTATTAATAAGAACCATGGTAATGCTCCATGGTATTGCATGTATGAGTCATATATAAAGGATAGAGACTCCATGCGAGGAGCATCGTGTCTTATTTTGTAATTGAGCTCTTAATAATCAAGATGACAAGCTGAGCAAGGTGGTACCATTCAATTGTTAGTGCGAAAAAAGAAGAAGAAAATTAGGTAGTCCCAAATTTCAAGTACATCGGATCGGTGCATGGTAGAAACTAGAGCTCAAGCTATGGCCAATGAGAAGATCGACAAACTTGAACAGTCCTTGAAAGACATCCAAGACCAGCTAGCGACAATAACTAATGCACTCTCTATGGGCAAGGCGGAAGCCTACAAGGAGGCATATATTGGCAATGAACATAGTGAGGGTGAGTCTAGCCACTCTCTTCACCTCTGGGGCACCCACCAACAATCTCGTTTGCAACCACCCAAGCTGGATATGCATAAATTTGATGGTTCTCACCCGGGAACATGGATATCACAAATGGAGCATTATTTCAATCTGAATTACATCTTAGATAATGAGACTCAACTTATGGTGGGGAGCATGTACTTGGACAATGAAACATGGAAATGGTGGCAATGACATCAATGTTGCAATGGAAGGCCCTTGACTTGGGACACCTTCAAAAAAGATCTTATAGAGCGCTTTGACCATGACTCTGCTTTTTTGGGTCGTCTCACTAAGCTCCAACAGATTGGCACAGTGGATGAATATATTACAACCTTTGAAGCCTTAACTTTCCACACTATGGGTCTCCAAGATGAGTTCTACATGGAATGTTTTATCAGTGGTCGTAAAGAGGCCATACAAGCTCACGTCTGACTACACCACCCTCCCACATGGTTGGGGGCTTGCAAGGTAGCTCTTAAATTTGAACGTGCATTAGCAGCGCAGTCCAATCGCCCAAATTTCACCGCCAAGGGTAGCCCCCCACAGGATCACAACACTACTAAAACACTTAAGGTTCAAAAGGTGTCACCTGTGGAAATGGCAAAAAGAAGAAAGCAGGGATTATGTTACTACTGTGATGAAAAATACTCCCCATGTCATAAATGCAAGGAGCCCAAATTCTTTCAAATTGATGCTATTTATTACATCTCATCAGAGGAAGCCCCACCACTTGAGGAACCTAAGGAGGAAGAAGAGGACAACCAGAAGGACAATGTCCCTGACGAACCAGTTATTTCGCTGCATGCTTTGGCAAGGATTTCTTCACCTCAAACTCTCAAAATCAGAGGTTTTATTAAACATCGCCCAGTAGTAGTCTTGATTGATAGTGGAAGTACACATAATTTTATCCATCAAAGAGTCACAGAAGCATTGCATTGTTTTATACAAGCAATTTCTAACTTCCAAGTCCAAATTGCAAATGGGGGAACAATGAAATGTGAAGGCCGCTGTGAAAATGTCAAACTTCAATTGAGGGATTATCAGTTGAAGACCCACATGTTTTCCATACACATGGGAGGGTGCGGCATTGTCCTCGGTGCTGAATGTCTTCGCACACTTGGGCCAATCACAATGGATTTCTAGGAGTTATATATGAGCTTTAAGTAGAACAACTCCACACATACCCTTCGCGGACTCCAGGCGGGAGCTCCCTCTATCATCATCTCACATAGGATGGAAAACTTGTTAAAAAAGGGTCATGATGGAGTTATAGCTCAATTTAATGCCATCCAGGCCATCGAACCCAATTCTCTTCCGATTCATCCTGAGATGCAAAAAATTTTAAATAGCCATCTGCCAGTCTTTGACAAGCCTCATGAGCTTCCACCCTCGAGAGGGAAACATGATCATAGCATCACTTTGGTCCCAGGGGCCCAACCACCAAATGTGCACCCATATAGATATTCGTTCGCCCAAAATAATGAAATATAAAAAATAATCAAGGAACTTTTGGAAGCAGGCGTCACTCGGCCCAGCATTAGTCCATATTCATCACTAGTGGTCATGGTTCTCAAGAAACATGGGGAATGGTGTATGTGTCTAGACTTTAGGGCCCTCAATAAGTTGACAGTCAAAGATAATTTCCCATCCCGGTTGTTGATGATTTGCTGGATGAACTCAATGGTTCTCAATTCTTCACTAAGCTATATCTTCGCTCAAGCTACCATGAAATTCGCATGAAAGAAGTCGACATTCCAAAGACCGCTTTTAGAACTCATGAAGGCCATTATGAGTTCCAGGTCATGCCATTCGGTCTTTGTAATGCCCCATCTACTTTTCAGAGCCTTATGAACCACCTCCTCAAACCATATCTCAGAAAATTTGTCCTTGTTTTCTTTGATGACATCCTCATCTATAGTTGCACTTGGGCTGCACATCTTCAACATGTAGGTATACTCTTGCAACTGCTCTGCAAGCATAAATTATTTGTTAATATGTCCAAGTGTTCTTTTGGCATGAAAGAAGTTGAGTATTTGGGCCACATTGTGGGGCGTGAAGGTGTCAGGGTGGACCCCAAAAAGATCCAGGCAATGCAGGATTGGCATCAACCTAAGAGCTTGAAGAGCCTGAGAGGATTTTTGGGTCTCAAGAGCTACTATCACAAATGTGTCGACAATTATGGGCGCATTGCGAAGCCCCTCACTCAACTGCTCAAGAAAAATTCATTCCTTTGGAATGATGAAGCACAACAGGCCTTTACAACTCTCAAAAATGCCATGTGTTCCACTCCAGTCTTAGCACTACCCGACTTCACCAAATCTTTTGTCATTGAATGTGATGCTTCAAGTACGAGTATTGAGGCGGTCTTAATGTAGGAAGGTTGACCCTTGTGTTACAGGGAAAAGTGTCTACACAGAACTGCTTATCCCACTAAGGTGTGGTAGCTGCCTTAGAAACAAACAAAGTAAAGCTACTTTCGGTTTTTCCTTCATGAAATATAGATGAGAGAAGAACAAAGAAGACCAACCTCTGTCTTGTGCTTATCTCCTAGTTCGATTCCTATCTCTTGATAGTCTTTCGCTACTTGCTCCCTTGTACATCCAGCTTCACAGAGTACCTGTAGGATCACAGTAGCAAAGCACTATACAAGAACATGGATCTATGATCATAAACAATCTAGGATCAGATGTAAATTGACCATACAAATGCATAAAACATAAATGACACGAGAGTATGGAGGAAAACTTGAATATCTTTTATTGATAATCAAGAAAGAGCCAAGGGAGTTACAACCAGTTGTTCTGACCCAGCATCATCCTCTCAGCAAGTAAGCCCTTCTTCACCTCATACAAAGCTTAGATCACCCAACACTATGATGTTGTCTCAAGAAACCAATAGCAATTCCTTACAAGATGCAAAATTCCAGCCTCTGGATCTCTAGGATGAGGGATCCATATATAGATATATGTAAGGGAGATGAGTCAGATTGTGATTTGATTAGTGTCTTCCCTATGATAGTTCTTGCTTCCACTTGGAGATTGATAATCTCTTACTCATCTTGGTCGAATTCTGAGAGGCAAGTGTCACAGCAGAAGTTTCTGGAAGATTCCATGCCTCTCCACCTCGCGGATTGACACTGTCATTTGTCACTTCTCGCCCATCGCAACCCATAGAAGGGATTTTTGAAATGCAATGAACCCGCAAAGTGTACTTAGGTGAGATGCAACACACTTTGCCTATGGAGCAGCTGAAATGATCCTGTTTTGACCAGTTTTGAGCAGTTTTTCATGGAGAACTTCTGGGAGAAGCTGTAATCAGTTGACCTTGTTCCTTTAGGGGTTATAACAACACTTTTAGGGACTTAGGAGCCCTTGGTTTATGGGCATTTCATGCTTGGGGTTATAGTGCCAAAAAATGTCTATAACAGTTGCCCCCTAAAGCATGAGGTTGTTAATCTTTTTTGATGTCGGGTGAAATGCTTTATTATGAGGATCTTAAGTTCTTTCAAGCTGGGAGGAGACCTGTAATAAGATACAATACAATACATTATCTTCATAATATTTTCATGATCTAGCTGAGGTAGGCATTCCCATGCTCAGCTTTATAAATTCATTTTCATGTACATAGGACAGACAATCGTCTGAGTGTAGACTGATGATTCAGGTAGAGTCATCATCCCTTTGATTGGATGATTATCTGTGCAGCAATGATGTACATTTGATGTCTTTATTTCCCTGAATATATATCGTAGCCCGGATGGATGAAACTAGATTCGGGGTCTTCAATCTCGTTCGATCTTCACTCGAAGTACAAGTCGATCCATGTGAGAGATGTTCTGGAGTCAAACATGGAAAGACATCGCCTGATTACCAGCCAATGATGTAAGTTGTTAACAGGCGTGAGAGGAATCACCGATAATGATAATGACTCTCAAGGTACTGCAATACAATTCACGTGGTGTGAATAAAGGACTTGGCATCGAACACCACGCAAAATCTTTCGGTCAAAGGCCATTGATGTAAACCTGTCGCTGGAAGTGAGAAACTTTCCATTGAGGCATGCAAGCTTCAAAGTACTGAACGGGATGTTCCTAGACCGACTTCTTGGATAATGAGCTGATGTCGACAAGAAGCGATCCGTCACAAGAGGGCCTTAATGAATCCCACATCAATGAAACGGAACAGAGCAAATGATTTTAATGGAGGTGAAAATGATCTGATGACATAAGGTTCAGGGTGGCGGTCATGAAAGAATGGAGTGTAAATGTATTGTAGCGGGTGAGACACAGGTGAATTCTATGAATGACTTCTCTTGAACATATCGGCGACACTGACGTGATGGATTGGTAGCATTAACCCCAAATTTGGATGGTGTGACAGGACCATGGTGATGTGACTGGTGAATGAAACAACCCAACCCGACTTGGATGCGGAGTGAAAGTGTCATTTTCAAGAGCGACTTGCTACCAAAAAAGTTTCTTCAAGTTTTTCTTCCCAATTTTTCCCCAGTCATTGCTGACTAGTACCTCTTTATTTTTGTCAAGCTTGAGGAGGATAACATATGCTTGTTCTATAATTTTCCCTTCGGGCAAACCCATTGTTATGTTTTAACGAGCCTAGCGATAGTGAAACTCGTTCTTGTCTGCTATGGACAAGTTTGTCACTATTAAGTTTTAACGAGTTTAACGACAAAGATAACACGGTCCTTTTCAATTTTAGAGAGTCTGAAAAGGGACGTGAAGGAAACTCCAAAATTCCTTTTTCATCATCTAATCCCTTAAGTCCGAAAAAGTATAAAACAATACATAAGGGATGAATTTTCGATACTTTTAACGAGCTGAACAAAACAAGCGCTCTATCTTTTTGTGTAATAATCCCTCAGGTCCAAAAAGATTAAAATCTAGAGGAGGGATAGCACTTCCGGTCCCTTTAATGAGCTGGAGAGGCCAATGGCTTGGAAAGATTTTCATATTTTATGAGTCAATTGAAAAGAGCTTAAAGGAGACTCGTCTTTTGAGGAACGAGTGATAAAATTGGGTAGCAGCTGATTCCAGGTAAGGTTTGGAATTTTCCAATCACGGTAGTGTTACAAGGATGGCTAGTGGGATCACTCTTCACAGCTGTTCCTCAAAAGGGGTAAACAATCAAATGGAGGTGAATGATCGGCCAATACAGAGTGGAGGTGATGATGAGAACACGACCAGGGCTTTAAAGGCTAAAGTACTACATTCACGATGGTTATTTACTAAAGATTGGTTCATTTTTTTTTTATTGAGCTTAAACACTGGGGGAAACATTTGCTCATGACTTATGTTTATTTTTTAACGAGCTTGAACTATGTGCTAAAACTGCTCGATTGAACAGTCATCTCTTGACTTTACCATAAATAGCTTTGTTATTTCAAAGATTGTACTACATTTTCAATTGCTTCATCAAACTAGTTAGAAATGAACAATATATGTTTGAAAATGAGTTAGAACACTAATATTTTACTCGAACTACGTAAAAAGTAATGTAAAAGTGCTTTTACTTCTCATTTTACTATTTCATTTGAACTTTGGTTTGTTGGAGCTTTGGAGGTGCTTTCCCCCTTGATTTTCATCAGCTGATTAGGGGAGATTCTGTGGACGATTCTCAGCGCCGTTTGGACCAGGTAGGAGCTAAACTTGAGCTCTTTCATTTCATGCTTTCCATTTTGCATTCTGAGCTTGATTCCTGGTTTTTCTGAGCCTCTGGGGTTTGAAAAACTCGCCTTGGCTTCAGTGCACCCCTTGTGCATTGGATGTTAGCCTGTCTACTGGCTAACTGACATGCAATGCACCCAGAATACTACTGTAGGTGCGATGGGCGCAAGGAAGGAAGTTTATGCACAGTTTTTTATGGAAATTTTGCTTGTCTCTTACCAAAATCAGGATCTAACTATTCTCTTGTTTGTTTTTCAGAGATCTTTGGAGCAAGATGAATATTACATAGCGAGAACGTGAGCATGAGAAGAGCACATGCTTGCTTTACATGATCCAGTTACAGTAAACGCACTGCGGAATTGTGGCTTGCTGAAGTTTTTTTGCATTTCTAACATGAGACAACAAATCAACTTGGTATAGTATTTGCTCAATGCTTGGGATCCTACCAGCCAGGTGTTCCATATTAGGGGCAAATCCATCCCCTTGACTGTAGTGGACATCTATTTCTTGACTGGCTTGTCGAGGCGGGGTGCCTCCATCTCTTTATCAGGTTCGGCCCGAGGAGGTGAATCTGTGAGAGATTATGTTCGCCAGTATTATAGAGAGGGACCTCAGCCGAGTAAAGATGGCAATATCATCATCCGTGATGTCACTGATAGGTCCCTCAAGACTATTCTGTTTACTTTTGGTAGGATGGCTGGTGGTGCGGCTCTTCATGTAGCCAACTGATCTTATATGCAGTATGCCTTGGAATGTCTCCAACCAAAGGTGTTCAACTGGTGCGACGCAGTACTTCTTGTGATGAAAGAACAGTTGACCAAGGTGAAGAGTGGGAGGTTGAAGAACTTTGGGTATGGTTCCATCTTGACTGCCTTTGCCTTGGAAAAGATACCACTGATGAAACCGCAGTATATTGCACTCGATTTAACTTCACCGACTGAACCGCGTATGCAGAGATGGGTAGACCATATGTCTAGGCATAATGGTCAGTCTCAGATTTCTTTTTCTGATACCTTCTTTGGGTGGTTCGATCATCAAGAGATGGTTTATTCCGAGTATCCATATGTTGGTATGGACTTCCGGGGTGACCCAGATTTAGTACTTCCAGCTGGCGAACAGTGGGGTGCCATTGGTAAATTATTTGACCATATTCTTGTTTATCATTTTTCTTTTATAATGTCCTTGTACTTTATTCTATCAAGACTAATCAAACTCATGTGTTCATGCAGATGTCAGTCTCGTTCGGCCAGTAGTACGCTTGAGAGTGCCAGCTACTGCCCGAGCAGGAGAGGTTGTTGGAAGGGCTATCCTTCGCGACCTTGATGTGGCCGAGACTCTTGCAGCATTACAGGACCAGGTCAAGGGACTCACTCTTGGTATTCCAGATGTGAGGACTGACGAGCTTCCTTTGAGGTTGCAGCGGCATACTACTGGTGTGCCAAGACGATGGACTCGGCTCTTACGCATGATCGCATAGGCTGTGACTTGCTATCATGAGCACCAGTAGACTAGGGTACCCCCTAGCGTTTTGAGTTTTGGGTCATTTGACCAATTTTTTCTTGGCTACAGAACATTATGTGTAAACCATAAACAGTTATATATATACTTTTGATTTTCAAATTTTTATTTTGGTTAAGTTACATGATCCAAATGCAAATATTGATGGTATGCTTCTTTTTATAAATGTTGCAAATGTCTATCTAACACATAATTTGCCAATGAGTCAGTTAATGTGTTTAAGGTTCTGGAAATATGCTGATATTGAATAAAATCATATTGCCTTTCCAAAATATTAACCCTTAGGAACATGCGATAAATAGCTGGATTTCGGACAGAGTAGATACCAGTGAGTTGTAGTATGACGAGTTGTGAGTCTAGCCTGACAATCAGTCGGTGTATACCATGTGTGATGGCATCAGAGAGAAGTTCTATCAACGCGCTATATTAAGTGATTTTATTTGTTGATCGACCAATACATACCCCTCTGAAACTTACTAACTCGCCGCTTGGATCAAAAATGGACCAGGCCGCGGAAGATAGGTTCCGCGAACTACGACTCGCTCCGTCAGCATATCCAACACATGACTCCAATAGGTTTGACATCTCCAATAAATGTAAAAAGTGAATTACTTGACCAAAAGAAATACTTTAGTGAAAACAAAAACATAACAAAATCATATAGGTTACTATACTGAATCACGCATAGTAACGCTTGAGGTACAACCCGTTACAAGGTTGTGCCAGTAGAATCCCGTCATAGTCCATTAAATCGTAGGCTCCTTTTGCTAATACTCACTTAACAATATAGGGGCCCATCGATAAAGACTTGAATTTACCTGTCCCCAATTTATCGGATTCTTGGTCATAAAGCAAGACCAAGTCACCTTCTAAGAAGACACGGGGTTTGACGTTCTTGTCGAACTGCGCCTTGACTCGTTTTGTATGGGCTTCATTGGCCAAAGTGGCATCATGACGGGTTTCATCCAATTGGATTAGTTCCAAGAAACGAGCCTCCTCTTCTAAAGTCCCGGGGAGAAGGTCAATTGCGAGTTTGAGGGATGAGATTTCACACTGGATTGGTAAGACTACTTCCAGGGCATATACCAGTTGGAAAGGTGTAAACCCGGTTGCATTCCTTACTGATGTTCGGTAAGCCCACAAGGCTGAGTACAGGATTAGGTGCCAACTTCTTTTGTGAACTCCAATCATCCTTTGCAGCATGTGCTTCAGGACTTTGTTGATTGCTTCAACTTGTCCGTTGGCTTGCGGGTAATATGGAGTAGAGCTGTCATGAGACAACCCTAATTTGGTAGCTAATTCGACCATCATGTTATTACGAAAATGCGATCCATGATCTGTGACTATAGCCTGTGGGACGCCGAATCTGGCGACTACATGATTGAAAAAGAAGAGGGCAACTGTTTCACCAGTATTATCTAATGTAGGCATCGCCTCGGCCCATTTGGTAAAATAGTCAACTGCGACTATGATATACCCATGCCCCCCGGTCGAGGTGGGGTTACATGTCATGAAATCGATGCCCCATTTGGTGAATGGCCCAACAACAACTATTGGCTGCAGAGGTGCGGGTGGTCTTTTGGTTTTGCTATCGAAAATTTGACAAGCATGGCAACTTCTGACTGCGGTTATGCAATCTTTGAACATTGTTGGCCAGAAGTATCCTGCTCATAAAAAATTTTGCGCTGTAGCATAACCGGATTGATGCCCCCCACATGCGCCTGAATGGCAATCATTCAGGACTTTTTCAGCCTCCTCATGGGTGAGGCACCTTCTCAAAACTGTATCGACACCACGACGATAAAGTGTATCACCGATGATCATGTAGTCTTTTGCTTGGTATCGAATATGTTTTTGTTTGGAGCGAGAGGTATTTTGCCTATATTTTTGGGTTTGGAGATAAATGATTATATCCCCATACCATAGATTTCTTGAAGATATCAGAAACAAATTTTTGTCTATGATCGTTTCTTCAGATGTTTCATCGTTGGACGACGATGGGAGATCGCATAATAATTCTGCGAAAACCAGAGCTTTATTTGACTTGGATTTTACAAATTCCAGATCAAACTCCTGTAGAATTGCTATCCATTTTGAATAGTTTCCCCCCAGCAACTGTTGCGACAATATATAAGTCATGGGGTTGTAATATGACATAATGGTAGTTTTTCGAAAGAGGATATAGTGTCGAAATATCTGTATCACTTAAACAGCTGCAAGCGCTAGCTTTTCAACATAGGAATATTTGATTTCTGTATCATTTAAGTTCTTACTTAAATAATATATAAGATGTTCAATTCCATTCTCTTCTTGAACTAAAACCATTGAGATGGTTGTATTCGCTGTAGCCAGATACAGGTTAAAGTCTTTTTGATAATCAGGAGCGTACATTAATGATGCTTTCATTAGGGATTTTTTTAAAGCATCAAAGGAAGCTTGCACAACCTGATCCCAGACAGAGGGTACTTCCCTTTTCAAAAGACGCGTATAACCTTTAGCAAGTTCGACGTAATTCAGAATGAACCTCCTCAGAAAGTTTGCTTTCCCTTGGAGTTTCTGAATCTGAAGCAAATTCTAAGGTCGAGGCAAATTTATGATTGCCTGAAACTTACATGGGTCGAGACGAATCCCATCTTTCGATACTTCAAAGCCAAGTAAACAACCAGAACTGACACAAAATACACATTTGTGTGGATTGAGTCATATCTTTTAGTGTCAGCAATGTAGAAATATCGCTCTTAAATGCTGCGAATGATCAGTCTGCTTTCGCGAATGAGCCAGAAGGTTGTTGAGGTATGGTTGAACGATGTTTTTGATGTCATGGAAGGCATCATTCATTGCCCTCTGAAATGTTGCCCCTGCATTCTTTAAACCAAAGGGTAATTTTCGATTTGCGAATGTGCCCCACGGACAAATAAATGCAGTCTTTGACTGGTCCTGTGGGTGGATATTTATTTGATTATACCCAAAGAATCCATCCATAAATGAAAAGACTTCACATCCGGCGCATTCATCAATTATCTGGTCGATGAAGGGTGTATGGTAGTTGTCTTTTGGACAAGCTTGATTTACATCCCTATAATCGATGCACACTCTAATTGTTCCTTGTTTTTTCATAACAGGGACAATATTCGATACCCAATCGGTTAGAGGAACCGGGTAAATGAATCCAGCATGGAGAAGTTTTTCAACTTCTGCCTTAATGGCAACGGCTTTCTTGGGGTGCACCTGTCGTAGTCATTGTCTTACTAGTTTGACATCTGGATACATCTTGATTTCGTGTTTAACGATACTCGAGTCAATGCCTGGCATTTCATTATATGACCAAGCAAAGACATCTCTGAACTCGCGAAAAGAACGTTATATATTTCCAGTTCTGAAGGAGAACAACATTTGCCAACATAAATATTCTCTACAACATCTGTTTTGGTTGAGATATTTATGGCGATAGTCTCTTTAATGTTGGACAATTTTCGCTCTGAATCCACCGTGTTTACATTATTTGATCAAAAATTGAAGGATGATAAAGGTCATCAGGAGTTTTTTCTTCACAATCCGGAAGAAGGGAACGATGGTGGTAATATTCCCATGGTGCCCCTTCAATGACCATTTATTGAACAATTCCTTCGTCGTTGACATGAACTCTCGACCAAGGATCTGAAGGGGTGCCATATTCCTTAGACCTATCTATCCAAACGCTTGATGAGCATTGATTTGAGTTTGCCTCCCATGCTAGGAACATTGATTGCTACAATATTTCTATTGGGCTTGGAGGCAAAACCTGCGCATGATCCATGTCGATATCGTTTTCTGAGATCTTTTTTGAAGATATCATATTGTAGGTTCCTACCGATGCTACTTCCGCCAAATTGATTGAAGGTGGAAGGGAAAAAGTTCCCATTAATATAGGGTCTTTTAGTAGGCCTACTCCGATATTTTGAAGCGAATGGGGGCTTCCCTGGATCATTGGAATGCTTCCCATAACTTGAGAACCATTGGGGAGGACGTTTTGTTGATCGAAAATTGTAATCCCTCCTTGAAAGGGAAATGCAATCTTCCTAAAATAGGTCGACACAACAGCAGCCATAGCATATATCCATGGTCTTCCCAGTAGGATGTTGTAATCGAGATTTCCGTCGATTACCTCAACATCTATTTCTACTGTTTTCCCTCCTAGTTCAACCTTCAAGTTACTTAGAATAACATATGGGGTATATGTTCGTCTGTCAAATGCTTTTAATGTCATCAAAGATCGTGACAAGTTTGGAGATCCTAATGTTTTCCAGCAACTCATTGAAATAATACATGTAGATGCCCCCTCACCAATAATTGTTTGATGAACAGTTTTGTTGAGGGCTTTCACTTGAACGAGGAAAGCTAGTTGAGCTGGTAACTGAGGATCGTATCCTTTATGATCAAAGGATACAAGATTGGAATCCTTTGGGTCTATCCCACTGATGGATGATAATAAAGCTTGCTTTTGGGATGGGAAATTTTGCAGTACGTAAAGCGTCGACATAGCGGATGGCAATTGGGCCAAATATTCCACTATATTATAATGTTGTGCTGCTCTAGCAGGAGGATTAAATTTAGACTTGTGTACTACTCCCTTTGGCAGTTTTATTGTCAGTTTAGGGATTATGGGTGGCACAACTTCTGTCGAAGTTGTTTTCGAACTACTAGGTTGATCTTTATCCTTGTTGTTCGACAGCTGTGGATTCCCATAATCTTTGTTCCTTGTCGATATCAAAGCATCATTTTGCTGTTTGGAAACCGACAACATCAGCACTTGAGACGGGGAAGCATTTCCACTGTCAACCAGATTTGTTCCTGGATTCGGAAATGGATCAGTTAATAGTGCTGAGGTCTTTGTATTCTTGAAGAATTTTTTAAGCTCAGCTTTATACGGACAATCTGATGTCCAATGATCCTCATCGCATATAAAGCATGGATGATTTGGTTTCTTATTTCCAGAAGGGTTCGCAGAAGGATTTTCAGGTGATGATTCTTCCTATTTCTTCTTCTTCCCTTTGCCTTTCTTCTTGCCCTTTGGTTGCTTGGTTTCTTTTCCATTATCTTTCGATACGAAATTTACTTCCGAGGCAGGAAGTTCTTCTTTTGCATTTTGACTGGAAATCTTACAGGCCTTTTTAGATGTAGCCTTTGTCGATTTCGTGTCTGTTGCACCAATCACACCATCACTAACATGAGAGTCATTGTTTGATTTAGGAGGAGGAGGGACTAAGAATTTCGGTTTAGGAGCGTCAGGTATTTTATCGTAAAGCGTGCCAGACTGAGTATAAATCAAGTCTAAATATTGCGCATGAGCAATGACTTGCTCTTTGGTGACGACTCCCCCTTTTTCCACATCTTTTGTAATAGAAGGCAATAATAATGACTTAATAAACCATTCAGCTAAAAGCTAATCAGGAACATACGTTTTTACCATTCTACGATGATGTCTCCACTCATGTATATGATCAGATATGTGAGTGGCAATTGTTTGTTTGAAATTGGTAAGAAGTTTCGTTCCCGTTTCGTACCTTATCGGTAACTAAAAATGGGTTAAAAAGGTTGTGGCTAGGGTACTGAAGTTGTCAAATGAAGCTCTCGGCAATTCGATATACCATTTTTCTGCCGGACCATTTAATTACCTCTGAAAAAGGCGAAGCCTAATTGAATCATCGTTTAGGGTGTTTGATGAACACCACAGATGAAAGGTCATCACATGATTCGACGGATCTTCACTTGGATTCCCATTAAATTTAGGAATATCTGATGGAAGTTTATGCGGAATCACTGGCCACCAAGGGGCGTAAGCGATTGGATCGTTTGTTAACAGATTTAAATTAGGTAACTCTAAAGTCGCCACAAAGGGTAACTATTGATTCAGGTTAGGTGAAGCATACCCAAGAAAAGATGGGATCGCTTGAGCAGTTGGTCTTTGCATACTAGCATAATGCATTTGATGCTGGTAACTTTGGTAAGGTTGGTGGGCATGTCCATTGTAGAATGGTTGATTTTGACCGTTTTGAATATATGGCTGCCCACTATTTGCAAATATTTGTTGCTCAGAACCTTGGTATACTTGTTGGAACTGCGGTTGTTGGTATTGTACTAGCCACAGTTGTGATGCCATGTGATGTTGCCCAATACTAACTGTTTGACCAAGATGAGGGGTGATTGTACCCATTTGAACCTGTGTCATTCCACCAGTCGGCGATTGTGGTTGAGTTGTAGGGTCAAGAGGTTGTTGCATTACAACCTGAGAAACCTGAGGTTGGCATACAATAGGTAGCGCTTGAACTTGCGACACTGTCACAATAGCTGGCGTGGTTGGTATACTTGACATAGGTAAACATTGTTGCATCGAATATACAACTCTTGGTTGTTGAGGTAGTATCCATACCCAACTACTTGACGTAATTCCAGCATAACCTGAATTTTGTTGTGAACTCCCGTATGGTTGTCCTCCTGGAGGGGACAATGAAAAGGTATACTATCCCCCATACGGCGGTAATCCGGTACTTAAGGGAATGGTTTTCCTTTGAGGACCAGACTGCCCAAATTGACCTCCAAATGGATCAATTTGTTGAGACTCAACATAAGAGTTTCTGGATATTATTCCGGATGAACAAACAGGAACGAACCATACCGTCGAAATAGCCCCTGAGTGGGCTCCTTCTAGCGATTGAGAGCTAGTTGGGAAAGATGGTATACCGATGAACATTGTTGGAGTGATTGATAGAGGGAAATGTTCCCCTAGGGCTTTTTGGGTTGAAACCCTAGCAGAATGAAAGTTATCTATTCAAAGAAATGTGCATTCACACAGCCATTATGCTATTATAAGCAAATTCTATGATAAGGGTGCGTACCTTTGGTCCTACGTCTGAGAAGGCCCTTAGGGTCCAAACCCTTCTTGGAGTTCCCTTCTTCTCTTTTGTCCTGAAAAACAACCAATTCAAAGAACACAACAGTACATGGAAAAAAACTTATAAAGAAACCATCTTCATGTTATAAAGAAAGGTAGTTAGTTATGAAATCCAAACAACCATTTACATATGAATTCTAAACATGAATATCATTAACATAAATAAGATTCATTTCAGGAACCAAGACATGTGTTTCTTTTATTATAGACAAATAAAGTACATAAAAAGGAATATTTTCACCTGAGTCACCTTCAGCAGGCTCCAAGCAAAGCTTCCTTCCAAATCCGTTCCAGCCTCAAGCCTCTAACAAACTCCTTCCATGACTCTCTCCATGATGTCATAAATGGTGGATGAACATCAACACACAAGGAAACAAAGGTTTCCTGTACAAAATGGGGGAAGTGCAGAAGGCATAAGGGACTTCAAACCTGGTCAAGGGAAAAATCTCAGCATGATAACCTTTCTCTCTCTTCTCTCCTCCTTTAGGCCTTCCCTTTGAGGTCTTTTTATACCACTCCCAAAGTAGTTTTTTAGTTAGGAGTTGGTTGGGAACAGTTGGGCCACGGGCACTAACAGGTGATCAACATGTAAAACCCGCAATGTCCGCCCCAAAATAAGGATTTTTATATATTTTTTAAGTGTTTTAATACATACACGCGGGTTGGCTATACACATACCCACGTATACACGCGTTTAACTCAGGGCAATGTCGCGTATAAGGGATAAAACACTGTTTTTTAAATTTTAGGACCAGGTCTGAAAGGAGGGGTTGCCCTAGGCCATGAGTACAGCATCACAAACCATAAGAGTGAGATTTGGAGCTATAACAGATGCCCCCTAATATATGAGGTCAGAAGGGGTACATGGTGGCCAAAATATATTATGCAAGTACATGGAAAGGAAGTCTGTCAAAAACTGAGGAGGACTTCACCAGAATTTAGCCTGCCAAGCCACCAAAGGAAATCAGAAAGAAACATTGTCTGAGGCAAGCATACCCATGCTCAGAAAAAGTAAAGCATGTCAGCATATCAAGTACAAGAGGATCCACTAAGTATACAAGTATAAAGGACTGAAAGATACATAATGGATCATCTGATCATGATGAACAAGTACATGTCTGAATATCACATATAAGACTGTCAATGATGCTGAAAGATACAACGGATCACTGATATCAAAGACTGATCCCAAAAGGTACCAACTGAACATGATGGAATAGGATGGTACTACACTACAAACTCAGGTGCCAGCATATAGAATGTCGCCATGACTGACTACAACATATAAAGTGGAGTGGTATCAACTAGCAGCAACAGAAGCAACTGTCAAGTGAACCAATGAATGCTGATACAACCTGAGGTCTTCACCGACCGTCGTGGTACATTTCTACACCATGGGAATAAATGATCTAAAGTCGACCATGTGAGAAATTGTTTGATTACCGGCCATTGATGTATGCCATTAACAAACGCGAGACTACTCACCGATAATGATAATGAGCATCAAGGTACCCGGTACAATCTAACAAGTGTAAATATATGAGCTGGAGTCGAACACCTGTAAGAATCTATCAATCAGGAAACGATGATGGTTTCCCACTATCGATAGCGAAGGATCTGCCACTAATGACTGCAGACCCCAAGGTACTGCCAAATGGACTCTATATCTTTGCCCCAGAGCAATGAGTCGGAGTCGATAGGGAAAGATCTGATAGAAGGATGGCATTAAGGCATCCTTCATCAATCTAACACGAGTGTAACCCGTAGGCCAATAATGTGGAAGGAATCAGACGAAAAATATGTAGTAACCCAACTGAAGTACGTTTCCGGCATACACAATATGTGGCTAGCGCACGACAGAAACCCTCTGAACCAACCAATAATGAAAGCTGACACAGAGGTGAGGTATCCACCAATAGGGTCAAATGGAAACCAAGGTACTGCACGAATCCCAATGTGTGATAATGTAAGCTAATGTCGAACACAAGGGAAACCACTCAATCAAAGACCCATGATACTGATTGATGCTGAGCACAAGGTAACCTATCAATAATGAAAATAGGGTGAGGGTGCAACTCTAGGCCTGTCCTCAGAGCAAGATGTTGTTGTCGATAAGGATAAGACCCGCCAACAAGAAGTCAATGGGGACCTTCTCAAACCAACACGAGTAAAGGACCAATATAACTGATGTGATGATAGACATGACACTGACAACCAGGGATGGCTGACTGAAAAATGAGTCAAGGGACACCGCATAGAGGCCGACTCAGGCTAACTTCCCTTGAACAAAAGCACGACTCAATGTGACTATGTGGCAGCATATGATGACTCTGTATAAGTTTTCCATGCAGGAGGCACGAACGAACCCTCGATATGATTGGAAGAGATAACCAATCGGGGGAGAACTGACTCAATAACAAGGTTATGGCGTACCTAAGTCAAACTAAATCCCACCCATACAGAGGAGACTTTGTTTTGAGTGCTTTGTTCATGGGCGACACGACTGACTCTAGCTGCCAACAATAAATGGAAATACTCTCCCGTTCCCGCTCTCTTTTGGAATATTTAATTTTTTTGTCTTTTTTTGTTAAGCTGGAGAAAGAATAAAAGAATGCTATGGTACACTGGAAAGAACGAGTGTCGGTGAAACAGATGATCTAGTTCCTGGGAAAGGAACGTTCCTATGCTCAATGTAGGGAGGTGAAAACTGGTCAGTGACACTCAAAGGTATGTTCCTTCCACGGGTCAAGGTGTGTCAAGCTACATAAGTCAAAGGTATGCAAGGTTGATTTTACAGATTTCATGGTCAAAATTTGGCTTAAACACGAGTCCAAGTGAAGTCGGCTCTAGGCCAAAAGGTGCAAGTGGTCAACATGCAATCTAGTAGCACAACTCAACACAAAGGAGCCTCTAGGGTATAAGGCCAGAAAAAAGCGAAGAAGCTAAGAAGAATGAGTCTTCAATGCATAAGTCATGGCAGGACTAAAGAGGACTCATGAGCCTAGGGACAAAAAATCAGCATGAGTGCCAAGTGACAACAAGGTACTAACTAGGGCAGCCATGATAAGGTAGGCTCTACCACACAAGTCATGATACTTCTAAGTAATGAGAAGGTTCCGCACCATAACTTGGTGGGGTCGATCCTAAGGCCAAATGGGAAAGGAAACTGATAAGTGCACAATGCAGGCAAAAAAACCTAACCTATATGCCAGTTTCGAGAACCAATACCTGTCAGAACGGACCAACCATAAAATTCCAAAGGAGAAATCTTCCAAGTTTTGTAAACATAAATAGGAACACTAGACGAGAAGTTAATGCATCCCACATATAAACTTCATATAAAATATTTGTGTTATAGAATACAAAACTTGAAAATGCGTACCTTATATATACAATATGGTACAGGGAACCACGCAGCCTTGCAGCTTACGCATAATAGTTCTGCTGAACAAACCCCTTGCAGGGCTCAGGCCAAGGACTCCTTTGGTAGTCAAGATTCATGGCTTCAAAGAGTTCCTCCTGTGAAGTCAAAACAAGATCTGAGAAATCATGAGAACTACAAGGATCAAACGAGGGAATTAAAGGGTCCCATGTCCCTATAGGAAGAATCTCTCGGTCAACTCTCGGGACCAAGTCCCAAGAAGGAGAATAATAGGCTAAAGGATCCTTCTTAGGAGCGATTGAACATTGAGGATTCAATGCCACATAATTGACCCGTGGTGGGGTAGAGTCTACTTGAACACTTGGAACAAACCAAGGGGCATTCTGCAGTAAAGTCGAATTAGGGTGGTGATTATCAGATGCAAGCTGATCAATAGTGAAAATATTCCTGTTATGAGGAAATCACATTACTCGAAAGAGTGAAGACACCACAACATTCATAGCATAGAAATAATCACGCCCAAGTAGCATATTAAAGTCTAAAGGGCTATCAACCACCATCATATCGATTAAGATAGTCTTCCCACCTAAAGTGATAGGCAATTGAGGAAGAACACCCATAGATTCACCAGGTCTTCTATCATAGGCTAACACCTGACTCTGATCTGTCAACAACTTTGGAGAACCCAAAGCTTTCCAAGTCAAAGAGGATATAATACTTGTAGAGGATCCTTCATACACAATACATCGATAGACATTTGTGGAATTCACTCTGACCTTTATTAGGAAAGGTGTAGCGGAAGGAAGACGAGGCTCAACAAGATTGTCCCAATCAAAGGAAACACTCTTAGAACTTGGAGGGGGAACATTTGAAGAAACCGGAATGCCCCCTATACCATAAGACTCTGTACTAGAGATCAAACAGACTCTTTTGTTAGGCACTTCACCCTCCAAAAGAGGAGTGTAATCAGCTAGCGATTGCACTGGCTCTACCACATTATCAACCAATGGTTGATGGGATTGATGAGAAACCATATCAGGTTTAGGAGTAGAAGTACTTTCAGACTCGGACCATATCCCTTGAACCTCTGGAATACCAGGGCATAAATGAGTAAGATGGTCTCCCTTGCATATCTTACAAGGGAATTTAGGTTTAAAACTTCTACGTCCAGGTTTCTTATCAATCTCCATTCCGCCAACATGACTAGTAGTGGTTTGCGGAGAGTCCTGAACATGACTTGCAGAGATCGGTGACTCTTTTCTAGTATGACTCGTAGTGACTAGACCTATGCCCCCAGCATGACTAGCAGTGGCTGAAGGCTCATCTCCAGCATGACTCACAGAGGTTGAAGATGAAAGGATAGAATTATTCTTCTTCTTTGAATTTCTTTTTCTCCTCTTTTTAGATTTCTTGTGACAAGAAGGAGGAGAAGAAGGAACCCTAGATTTCTCTTTGAGAGAAGATGAACAATTAGCACCCATGTGATGCCCTTGAAATAAAGCAATCAATTGAGAAGCTTCAAGAGCATTTGGAATATTCAGAGTGGACCACAGCCAAACGGGTAGTCCAACATTCAACCCAGGAATATTCAAAGTGGCCATCAAGGGAGTACCAATGTTTCCAAAGGAAGGAAAAGCACAAGGATCCCCTTTTGGGAGGGAACCTTCATTGGTTTCCACAGGAATATTGGCCACATCTAACTGATCCAAAGACCCTTCCCCTACGGGAATATAGAAATAACTTTTCAAGGAATATGGATAAGCAATCAAAACCTTTGCCCTTGAGGAGGCAACTCCACAACTTCTGAAAGAACAACCAAAAGCCTTTCAAGATTGGTAGAGTGGTAAGCTGGTCACTCATAACACAAAGTCCAAACATGACTAGACAAAAATACCTAAAGCCAACTATATACAAGGTACAAAGAGCACACGCTATAAAGTCCCTAAAGATACAGCCAGTCAAACAACTTTCAAGTATTTCCGCTCCGGGTGATTAGGACCGGACACCAAAATACAAGAAAGTGGAGTAAGGGGCCTTCCGAAGATAGTCTGGGATAATGACGGCCCAGTCCTATCAGCGAAGGTAATAGAGGAAGTTACGTTGACCTCCTAACAATAGCCTGCGCCGGTGCAAGCCCCCAAGCTTCGCAAGGGTTCCCTCCAGTAGTACTGTCGAGAGTGATGCAACGTCAACCTCACATGCCACAGGATTCCCCTCCGCATCCACCTGTGTAGTTCCCTAGGAGTAGCAACTATGGATACCAACTCGTCACAGAAGCCAGGAAGAACAGTCGTGAGGTAAGTTCGGACAAGTAGGAGAGGGGGTATCTCTCTTCCCTGTCTTCTGTTATCACTCAGGTTGTCCTTAAAGCTCCTTAAAGGATACGACCAAGGTAACCACAAACCAATATTTGGACTGCAGGTCCTAGCCTACTTGCAATCAGAGAGGGCTCTCTCTTTATAATTTAACTTTGTTTTGGGTTGATTTTAGGTTAGTTATGATTTTCTTGGGTGTTGTTTTGATTTTGGTGGGATGGAGGATTCTTTCAAACAGAGTTGGGATGCATAGTGTGAGAAGTTCAAACCATTGGGCATGGAGTCGTGGATTAGGCTTGTTGTTGCGTTTTCTTGGTCACAAGAGGGATACAGAGCAGGATAGGTACACATAAAACAATATCAAGCTGGAATAAGGATGGAATGAAGGTCAGTGAATGAAAGGCAACTAAGTATCTCTCATTATGATAATAGAGGGAAGGTGAATGAACATTTATATAGGAGTAGTCAAGGATTCCTAAACAACATTCATATATGAAGGAACTAGCATAAATATGAGCAAATCAATATTCATATTCAGGACTAATTCAGAGGAAAACATAGATAAATCACAGAAATTGAGAACAGAATACAACTAAGTGAGCTCTGAACTATTCTTTCTTTCTGCTATTTAGATAGTGAAATAATGATGGCATAAAACATATAAACTGTAAACAGAGATAAGAAACACTTATTTGGCTATGTAGAAGCATTAGGATTCCATAGTCACTCTTCAGTCATTAAAACACAATAGTTAGTGCATCTCCCAAACATTCCAGCGATCTTTGATTATAGAGACTCTCATAAAATACAGTGCAAGTCTAGAGATGAAGTTATCGACCAACCAACCCTTTAAATAAATAGAAAGGGTTGTTTAAATAGAAAATATTTACAAACATCCCTTGAATAGGTGTCAAGGGAGAAAATATCTCAAAATATCTATCAAAACAGAGCCAAAAGAGATCTGTGCAATAACTGCTTCTAATGCCAAGTTGTGCTGGAAATAAATGCAATAAAATATCTAAAATAGATGTTCATGAGGGAGCAGTGTCATCAAAATGGATCTTTAGGGCTGCACAGGGTCCTGCAGCTTCAAAATGGACTGAAAGAGTGCCTTGAGCCACGCGTTGTCCTCTGTGTGATAACTGCGCATTTAAGGAAGCAGCGCTGGTCCAAAAATATGACTGGGAACAATATCTTTGTAATAACTTTGCCTTGAAAGGCTTCATCTAACCCTTTAGGTGGCTTTAAAGCATCAAAAGAAGTGTTGGTGAGCCTTAATGGCCGAATGATGCTTTGTTGACTTTTACTGGGCTTGCTTTTCTTTCATCTGCTTTGAAAAATTGGACTGATACTCTTTACCACTTCTGGAGATGCTATGGCGCGCCTCTGGGCCTTTTCTCACCATTGATACTCTTTAAACTGTCCCATTGCCCCCTTCTGCCTTTTAATGAAAAAATAACTACTGCTAATGTCCTCCGTGGCCTTCGGGTGAAATCGGCGCTTGGCCGATCAAAGATAGCATTAAACCTTGCAAAAAATGCCGCAAAAAGGAGGATTTGTATGCTGCTCACTGTACCGAGGCCGAAACTGGCTATCTGAAGCAAAACTGGGCCTTGGAGTGATCTTAGAAAGCTTAGGGATGCATGAATTCCCTTATCGGGAGCCGGGCGCGGGCATATATGTTAAAATATGAACGAATGCTGCCTTTTCTTTTACACAGAAAAAGACCAATTTCTATGTAAAATTTGTGAAAAACATAGGCGGGAGTGGCACTGTAGCGGAGATTAAATCCTGGCCATTGGATCACGTGAAGAGAGATCCAACGGTTGGCGCTAAATCGCATTGGGGCAGACCATTGGTCCCAAGACATAAAACCTCCGAATAGCGATGAACCTGGCGGACCCGAAATGCTTATATGCCCTTTCTTTATGGAGATCGGGTCCGGTCCGTCGGAGCTTTCATATCGGCGGATCTGGTAAAAATGGGTAAGCAGACCCAATATACTAAATGTTGCACTTCATAGCTTTTCGGCTCTCGGATATAGGAACACACAGTGCAGACCCGATATGCCTTTATGCCGCGCTTTATTACTTTTCGGCTCCACTGGTCGGAGCCATATAGGAGTGATGTGATTAAATATGGGCCGTTGATCTCTGGGCCTGAATGGGTGGCTGAGATTGACTTGGCAATTCGCTATCGATGGGGTCATGGGGTTGCCACATAGAAATGTCGAAACCCATCGGACCCGATAAGTTATACAGGCCCTCTTTATTTTATTTCAGGCCCGACCCATCGGCGGAACCCAAATCGATGGTTTTAACAGTGGAATGGGTCCGCGGACCTGAAAACTCTTAACACTGCATTTGATAACTCATCGGCTCCACCAAATCGGAGCAGTATATGGGGTGATGCGAAGTGGGGGGCTGCGCGACAAGATCTGGACCGTCAGATCTGGGGCCCGATCCAACGGTCCTGGATCCGTTGGCGAATCGGCAGTCGGAGGGACCAGAGGGCGGCACATATGGAATCGTCGAACTGCGCGGACCCAATATACTATTATCGGTCCATTTTATATGTTTTCGGGTCCAGCCCATCGGCACTATGCCCCATGCCTTGAGACTTAGCCATTTTCGCTTATATATGTCACTGCCCCCTCCCGATAGCGATATCGCATCGGAGGGGGTCAAAATGAAACTTTATTATATCGGACCCATGTTTTTGGGAACTGCCAAGCCTTTTGGGAAATCAGAAGGGTTCCTTTATAGTTTGGCATGGATTCTAAGGCATCAGAAGGGGTCCGATAGCCAAAAAGGGAGGATTTTATCCTTTTTTTGAAGGTTTTTCATGGTTTTTGCATGGTTTTTGTATTCTTATGCCTTGGAAGGAGTCCAAAGGCATTTAGGAGGAATGTAATGTGCTTTGAGAGGGTTTAGTGGCCAAAGAGGGTTTCCTGCCTTATAAAGGCAAACCAAGGCCAAATAGATGATTTTTATACATATGAAGGTAAACTATGCAAAGGAATGAGTCCTTTTGCATTTGGAAGATGGTTAGAGGGGTCAATGGGGTTCTTGTTGAATTTCAGATAAAATTAGCAATTCCCAAGGATGTATATGGTTATTTTTCAACCAAGGGGAGGGGATAAGTATGTAGGGGAGTTATAGAGATAATTTTAGTAGGGGAAGGGAAAAGAGATAGGGAGTTACATAATAAAGTTAGTAGTTAATATGATAATGATGAGAAAAACGCTAAGAATGAAGTCTTAGGCTATCAATAGGGGAAAATGACTGATAGAAGAAGTGTGAACATTCCTTTAGTGAAGCATATCTTCACCAAGGCAAATGATATGGAGAATGATGAATCTAAGAGGTATCAAGTAGATCTTGACCTCTTTAAGGGAATTTAGTGAGTGATTTGGGGAAAGAGGAGGAAGGGGAAGTTAGACATGCATTTCTTGAAGTCCTCCAACTAAAAAATCACCTTCAACTTGTGATATGATAGATATAACACTTGACAATATGAAATGGATCACAAGCCATGATTCTGCAACCACAAAGCTACGTACCCGACCTACTCACCTAGCATTTTCTCTTCTTTTTTGGTTTGGGTGCACTTGAACTAGCATACCCAGCTTTTCACTCTTTCTTCTTGTTGTGCTCCTATCTACTACTACATTTATTGCATCAAGGGGCTTAGATTAAGCTGTTGAGCACCCTTGTCTCTCTACCTATCTACAAATCTGCCAAGATTAAGCTGTTTGGACAAATGTTCATTCTCTATATTCTACAACAGGAAATTGAAACCTAGGGAGACCAAGATTAAGCTGTTTGGACCTCCCTTAGCTGAAAACTCATAAAAAATGGATCAATTCATAAAAAATGATACACAGCAGTGGCATTTAGACTAGCACACTCTCATGGATACTTCTCTGGTCATCTGTAGCAAATATGGAGCATTGCAGCATGCATAGTACGACATATTTGGCATGTAAAAATGCCGATCATGAAAGATGATTAACCTACTGCAGCAGGAGGCTAACAGTGGCTCCTCTTGGGGATGGCTTTTCCTTGTGACAAGCCAAGAACAGCAGGTCAGAATGCCTTGATCCTCTGTAGTTGTTGTTAATTGAAAATTTCTTCTGTGTTAACTATTGAATGACTAGAACTTTAACTTCTGAATGCAGCACTCCTCCTTATCTGAAACACTATGAAAAATAAAGCATCGCCTACTTTCTTCTGTGTGCTTGATATTGCATACACTTTTTCTTGAGCACTTCCTTGTGAAATAAACACAAAAAGGGAATAAAACTGGAGCTCTTCTTTTTTTGTCTTTGAAAGGGTGCTGAAGTAAACTGAAAATCCTCCTTTCTTTTTTATACTGTTGACTTGAAGACTACAAGCCGCAAACAACTTCTCTTTAACATAAATCACTGTGACATGACAGCACTGCTCTTGTTTCTTTGCTGAGATTACTACAGAGACAGAGCTTTAAAAATAGAGGACTTGCATTGGTTGTGTCTTCACAAACTTTGTTGCTGCTCCTCTAGCAATCAGACTGTTTATACTAAAATAAAAACAAAAGTGCTTATATATACAAATATCAATGTACAAAGAGATATTTACAAAGCTGCATTATGTTCAACAAAAGGGAACATGATAATGCTTCAGCATACGGCCATTTACAGGGTCTTATTCAGCAGTGCTGCCCTCTACAGATTTGAGGAAATATGTGTTATTTCCCTGAACAACAGAAATAACAAATGGCCCTCTCCAAAGGAAATCGAATTTTTCATGTTTTCCCTTGTCTTCTCTTCGTGAGTCCCACCTTAGAACTTTGTTGCCAACACAAAAATTCTCAGCCTCAGTCCTCTTATCAAACATCCTTTTGAGCTTCTCTTACATAATTCTAGCTCTATCATAGACTTGCTCTCTTGTCTGCTGCAAATGAATTGTTTGGTTTATCCTCCTTTGTATATCATTTGGCTCAGCTTGAATCTCTTGCAACAACTTGATAATAGGAATGCCCAGTGATGAAGGAAATCTGGCCTCCATGCCATATACTAGCTCATAAGGGCTCATCCCAATGTGTTATAGACATTTTTGTGCCTTACAGCATTGAGCATGAAATGTCCATAATCCAAGGGATCCAAAGTCCCTAAAAGTGTTGTTCCTGCCCCTAAAGGAACAAGTTCAACCAATGACAGCTTCTCCCAGAAGTTCTCCACTAAAAACTACTTAGAAACAGTCAATTCAGGATCAATTCAGATGCTCTGCTAGCTGCCTGCGTTGCAATGCACCCCAGTACACTAGCTAGGTGCGTTGCAATGCACCTAAATGCACTACCAGGGTGCGCTGAGCGAGAAGTGCCAAATGGCAGTATCATTCCGCGAGGTGTACAGACACTGGAAGCTTCCAGAATCTTCCTCAATGACACTTGCCTCAATGAATTCGACCAGTGATGAGTAAGAGGCTCTTAGCCTCCAAGTGGAAGCAAGAACTGACAGAGAGAAGCCACAAGTCAAAACATAAGCTGACTCATCCTCTCTGCTTACATCTATATATGGATCCCTCATCCCAGAGATCCAAGAGGCTGGAATTTTGTACTTTGCAGAGAATTGCTGTTGGTTTGAGATTGAGATTAGTACGTTGGGTGATTTATGCTTTGTTGGAGGAGAGGAAGGGATTCCTTTGCTGGGAGGTAGATGCTGGATCGGGACTCACTTGGTTGTATCTTCTCTTGGACTTTCTTATCATATCAATAAAATTGTTTGAGTTTCTCCTATATGCTTGTATATCAATGATGCTTTGTTATATTTGCATATTTAGTTTATATCTGATCCTAAACTAGTTATGAATGTAAATCTATGTCTTTTGTGTAGTTTTCCTCTCTTGTGATCTTGCAGGAACTTGGTGAAACTGGACCAGTGAAGGAGCAGGCAGCGGGAAGCGAACAAAGGAGAGAGCGATTGGATTGACAAACTAGCGGAAGACACCGGTTAGTTACATCCTTCTTCTCCATTTACATTTCATAAAGAAGAATACGAAAATAGTTTTCCTTGTTTGTTGCTAAGGCACTATCACACCTTAGAGTGGGATAGGGGCATTCCGAATGGATACTTTTCCCAACAACAAATTTGTGACTCCGCTGGGGATCGTATCTAGTTAGTTTATTTGTGTTTCTATTGTTGTTCTTCTCATAAACTTGGGAGTGCCGAATCGAACTGCATTTGCTATTTACAAATGCAAAGCAGAGATCTGCTACTCTAGTCCATTCGCTGGGCCTGTTTATGATCTGAACAGCTGATCCACAAATGCTCTAACAGCCCTTTGTGATAGCTCTTAGTGCTCCTTTAAATCATCCCTCTAATTGTACCTAGTTGATAGCTTTTATCCGACCAAAAACCGTAGATTAAACTGCAAACCGTGACCCAGAACCCAGAGACAATTCTCGTTTTTGCTTCAGCGCAGGCTCTGTGAAGAGGTTCTGCATTTCAATGCAGGTCTCAAGAGGGCTACCTGCGCTGCAATTCAGTTTCTCTGTGCTGGGGGTGCGCTGATCAGCCTTTGCCTTCTGCAGCTGTGGTTCTCTGCTTCTTTTTGCTCAATTTTCTCTCTGATTTTTGCAGCCTGCTATCAGTGTGTGTACCTGTCTGAAACCCCTTTTCTTTGCCTTAATTCTGCCTCAGTTGTATAACAGAAACTGTATTTGTTTTTGTGTATTTGTTACATCATTTGCAGTTTCCCATTACAAAAGTAAACTAGTCATACTGTCGCCCTTAGATTTAGACCTGTCGTAAGTGTCGTTTTGATCTTAGGAGTGAGTTTGTTTGTTGTTCACAGTTGATTACACTTTTACTTTTGTCTTTTGGTTTGAATTTATGAATTTCTAGTGTTGAAACAAGTGTTTACTTCAAAATCATAAAGTGTCGTAATCATCTTTTTTGATTTCGAAAGAAGCTTGTTTGTGTTTTTTCACTTGAAATTGAATTCAAATTTGTACAACAGCTTTCTTTTTAGGCATCAATATTATGAAAGTGAAAGAAAATACATGCATATGTGCATTTGCATTTTGACAGTTTGTATGTTGATTTAGGAAAAGTGCTTTTACAGTGTGCTCTATGCTCTTTGAGAAAATATTGTGTCTTTCTTTTCCATTGTAGCTAGGATTTTCATTGTTGAAAAGATATAAAAGCTTGCTTATCATGTTTAGACTGCATTTAGGAATTGTATCTACATCTCGTGGTGATCCAAAAAGGAAAACTTCTAAGAAAGATCAACCTAAAATAAATTGAATGAACTCAACAACGCTTTGTAACTTAATGCACAACATAGAGGTCTAGGCTAGAGACGTGTTCCGACGTCGTAAAACTTGGTCACTGGTCGCCTCACTGATGGTTGGGTGATTCCTCATGAGAGACAATAAGTGCCAGTACGGATTGTGCTCCCACGTACCGTTGAGTATATATTGGGAGACCCCTATAGGCATAAAACCTTTATCCATAGGAAGCCGTGTCGGCCGCCCTACTGATCGCAATGCACTGAACATAGCATTCGGGAAGACTGACCGCCCGTACCTTAAAAAATATTCTGTGGTTTTGTGAAAAGTTTGGCACACCCTCTACCTAGAACTCCAGAGCAGTCCCTTTCGTTCCTTTTCAAACTCCTTAATGGAAAAGGTCCATCTGAGCACTTGTCACTTCAGGCTCATTAAAAATCGAAGGAGACTAGAGTCATCTTTTGCTTTTTCTCAACTCTTTAAAATTGAAAAAGCAAGTTGTGTCCAAGCGTCGCTAAAATTTATTTTAAACGGAATATTCATACCCTTTTTCTTGCGTTGATCTTTAGGTTAAGAAAATGGAGCCTACCAACCAAGGAATTCCCCTTGGTGGAAATCCTAGTCCCTTCTCCTCTTGGGGAGATGTTGGTGCACCCCATATGGCCACATTGTCGCTTCCAGGACTGACAATTGGCTTTCCAGTCTGGCTCTTCTCAACCAATGTCGTTCAGAACACCACTATTCCTGAACAGTCGAATCAACAATTAGACGAGTCCAGAATTTCCCACCAACCTTCTACTTCCTCTAACTCTTCCTCTCTTCCTTCCTCTTCGCGTGAAGGGACTGGTAAAGCTAAAAACCAAGTTCCCAAGGCGAAAAAGGAAAAGAAGAAGAAAGAGAAAAAGAAGAAGGAGCCAAAGGAAAATAAGGGAAAACAAGTGTCGTCTGATGAAAATCCACACACAGCACTGACCAGGCCTAAATCGCCATCTGTCATCTGCAAGGGAGACCACTTTCACAGAGATTGTCCTTGCATCCCTCGGATACTAAGGGACTGGTCTCCCCGTTTGCACAATCCGGTGTCGTCAACCTCTGACAGCCATGTTGAAAGCACACCGTCAACTAGCGAAAGTGAAGTTCCAGGACAAAAAGGGAGGGCTAGACCTCCCTATAGACTGTGCGAAGGAAACCATGCCCTCCATCGTTGTCCCTTCTTAGACGAGGCTAAAAGTGTCTTGGAAGATCGTCCGGTTTCACCATTACGACTTCCTCCTGGATATAAAAAACTATTGCCAAGTCCTTCGTTAGTTGAGAATCCAGCTGGCCCACTCAGGTGGTCAGCTGAAGCATCTATCATTGAAGATAAACCAACTGAATCCATACCAGACGAAAGTCAAAAGGTCGAGGCGACAGTTGACCCGGTCTTGCCTTTAGAGGTTTTATCTTCGAATGATACAGTCAGTGAAGAGGATAAGGATGACACCATCCAGATTCTTTTCATCAACACAGACTTCGATGAACACGAGGGCAATCCACCCATTCCTTTATCGCAGGAAGGAAGTTCGTCAGAGCGATATCCGGCCGTCTACTCGGTCCCATGACCAAGCAACCTAGTTGTATCCTTCGACTGGAACCAACTAGGCAGACCCCGTTTGTCAGCAAGCATACCATTCTGAATTATCATTCAAATATACAAAATGGTCATGGCTAGAACCATCATTGATGAGGGGGAATCTATGAGTATCATTTCCTCTATTGCTTGGAAAGCGCTTGGTTCGCCATCGCTTTTTCCTGAAATGAGAAATCTGACAGGCTTCGATAAAGGAACCAGTCAACCTTTAGGGATCCTCCCCAATGTGCCCATAACATTGAAAGGGAAGACCGTTCAAATGAACGTGATGGTCGTTCAAGGACCCTTGGATTATAACCTACTCCTTGGACGAGACTATATATATTGCATGGGAGCCATCGTCTCCTCACTCTTTAGAGTAATGTGTTTTCTGCATGAAGGAAGAGTGGTCAAGCTCGTGGACCAGCTTTCATTTCCCGGATCACGCATTGCAAATAGTCATATACCATCCCTAAATGGTCTCTTCACGCAAGAAATGTCTCAAGTCCCAGTTCGTCCTCCCGATGAGCGCGAGTAATTCGGAAAGATATGACTGGAACCCAGGGGGCATGCGTCCTGGTCTGCTTCAGCAGGAAAACTTCGGGTATAGGGTAGGTTTCCGCGGGAGAATATGACTAGTATGTACCCTGTCCGTGATTGAGATAGGGGTTATTCTAGAATAAGATTCTTTTGTCAAAGTTATGTGAGTTGACAGAACTGAGTCAATCACCTTTGTTTATCTCCGTAGACATCGCCGAAGAAGTGTTTTGTTTGCTGCACGAATGAGACAATCTTTGGTAACCTGTAAGAGGTAGGCCTCTCTTGCTAAAACAAATGTTTTATCGGACTAAAGTAGAGGTAACTTTGAAACTATGTTTTATACCTGGGGGTATGAAAACCTTTTGGAGTGCAAGCAAGGGGCGGCTATTTATTTTTTTAAATTTTTAGGTCCTCCCTTTAAACCTATAGGTCTAACCCTTTAAACTGGTAGGATTAGTCGTTTCCGAGCTTGCATAAAGAAAGGATTCCGGAGCAAAGCTTTGTAAGGCGCAAGCTCCATAAAAAATGGAATCTTAAATGAGACATTCTTATCATATGACTGGATTATTCGAGCAGTTTTAGCACATAGTTCATGCTCATTAAAAAATAAACATAAGATCGAGCAAGTGTTTCATTCCGCGTTTAAGCTCGTTAAAAAATTAACTATCCTCCGGTAAATAACCACCGTGAATGTAAATTTATCAGCCATTAAAGCCTTGGTCGTGTTTGCACCGTCACCTCCACTTTTCCATTGGCCGATCATTCACCTCCATTTGATTGTTTACCCTTTTTGAGGAACAGCTGCGAAGAGTGATTTCACTATCCATCCTTGTGACACTGCCGTGATTGGAAAATTCCAACCCTTACCTGGAATTAGCTGCTACCCGTTTTATCACTCGTTCCTCAAAAGACGAGTCTTCTTTAAATCTCTTTTCATCTGACTCGTAAAATATGAAAAGATTGCCGAGTTTTGGCCTTCCAGCTCGTTAAAGCGATCGGAAGCGCTATCCCTCCTCTAGATTTTAATATTTTTTGGACTTGAGGGATTATTGCACAAAAAGATCGAGCGCTTTTTTGTTCAGCTCTTTAAAACTATCGAAAATTCATCCCTCTTGTATTGTTTTATACTTTTTCGGACTTAAGGGATTAGATGACGAAAAAGGAACTTTGGAGTTATCTTTACGTACCTTTTAAGACTCTCTAAAAATGAAAAGGACCGAGTTATCTTTGTCGTTAAACTCGTTAAAAACATTAATAGCGACAAACTTGTCTTTAGACGAGAACGAGTTTCACTATCGCTAGGCTTGTTAAAACATAGCGATGGGTTTGCCCGAAGGGAAAATTATAGAACAAGCATATGTTATCCTCCTCAAGCTTGATAAAAATAAAGAGGTACTGGTCAGAAATGACTGGGGAAAAATTGGGGAGAAACTCAAAGAACTTTTATTGGTAGCAAGTCGCTCTTGAACATGACACTTCCACTCCGTGCCTGAGTTGGGTTGGATTGTTTCATTCACCGGTCACATCACCATGGTATCGCCATACCATCCACCTTTGGGGTAAATGCTACTGATCCATCACACAAGTGTCACCGATATGTTCAAGAGAAGTCATCCAGAGAAGTCAACTGTGTCCCATCCACTACCATACATTATCCTTCATTCTTTCATGACCACCACCCTGAACCATATATCATCAGATCGTTTTTACCTCCATCAAAATCATTTGCTCCGTTCCGTGTCACTGATGTGGGATACATTAAGGCCCTCCTTTGACGGATCGCTTCTTGTCAACATCAGCTCATTATCCAAGAAGTTTATCTAGGAACACCCCCTTCAGTACTTTGAAGCTTGCATGCCTCAATGGCAAGTTTCTCACTTCCGGCGACAGGTATACATCAATGACCTTCGACCGAAAGATTTTGCGTGGTGTTCGACGCCAAGTCCTTTATTCACACCACGTGAATTGTACTGCAGTACCTTGAGGATCATTATCATTATCGGTGATTCCTCTCGCGCTTGTTAACAGTTTACATCATTGACTGGTAATCAAGCGATGTCTTTCCATGTTCAACTTCAGAACATTCCTCACATGGATCGACTTGTACTTAGAGTGAAGATCGGACGAGATTGAAGACCCCGGATCTAGTTTCATCCATCCAGGCTGCGATATATATTCAGGAAAAATAAAGACATTGACATGTACAGCATTGCAGCAGAGATAATCATCCTACCAAAAGGATGATGATTTCATCAAAATCATCAGTCTACCATCAGACGATTGTCTGTTCTATGTACAGAAAAATGAATTTATAAAGCTGAGCATGGGAATGCCCGCCTCGGCTAGATCATGAAAACAGTATGAAAAATAATGTATTGTATTGTATCTTATTACAGGTCTCCTCCCAGCATTGAAAGAACTTCAGATCCTCCTAATAAAGCATTTCACCCGATAAATGGCCTCATACTTTAGGGGGCAACTGTTATAGACATTTTTGTGCCTTACAGCATTGAGCATGAAATGTCCATAATCCAAGGGATCCAAAGTCCCTAAAAGTGTTGTTCCTGCCCCTAAAGGAACAAGGTCAACCAATGACAGCTTCTCCCAGAAGTTCTCCACCAAAAACTACTCAGAAACAGTCAATTCAGGATCAATTCAGATGCTCTACTAGCTGCTTGCATTGCAATGCACCCCAGTACACTAGCTAGGTGCGTTGCAACGCACCTAAATGCACTACCAGGGTGCGCTGAGCGAGAAGTGCCAAATGGCAGTATCATTCCTCGAGGTGTACAGACACTGGAAGCTTCCAGAATCTTCTTCAATGACACTTGCCTCAATGAATTCGACCAGTGATGAGTAAGAGGCGCTTAGCCTCCAAGTGGAAGCAAGAAATGACAGAGAGAAGCCACAAGTCAAAACATAAGCTGACTCATCCTCTCTTCTTACATCTATATATGGATCCCTCATCCCAGAGATCCAAGAGGCTGGAATTTTTTACTTTGCAGAGAATTGCTGTTGGTTTGAGATTGAGATTAGTACATTGGGTGATTTATGCTTTGTTGGAGGAGAGGAAGGGATTCCTTTGCTGGGAGGTAGATGATGGATCGGGACTCACTTGGTTGTATCTCCTCTTGGACTTTCTTATCATATCAATAAAACTGTTTGAGTTTCTCCTATATGCTTGTATATCAATGATGCTTTGTTATATTTGCATATTTAGTTTATATCTGATCCTAAACTAGTTATGAATGTAAATCTATGTCTTTTGTGTAGTTTTCCTCTCTTGTGATCTTGCAGGAACTTGGTGAAACTGGACCAGTGAAGGAGTAGGCAGCGGGAAGCGAACAAAGGAGAGAGCGATTGGATCGACAAACTAGCGGAAGACACCGGTTAGTTACATCCTTCTTCTCCATTTACATTTCATAAAGAAGAATATGAAAATAGTTTTCCTTGTTTGTTGCTAAGGCACTATCACACCTTAAATTGGGATAGGGGAACTCTGAATGGATACTTTTACCAACAACACAATGGATTTCTTGGTTGACAATCTTTCCGCCCATAGGGCATTTGTGAGCTTTCTATGCTAGTTCTTCTTGTTTTCTTCTAAGATCTTCTTGATAATACTGATCAGGCTCTTGTTAGATGACTTAGCTAAGCCATTACCTTGAGGGTAATAGGCTGTGGAATGGCCTAAAGTGATATGGAATTTATGGCAAAAATTGATCATCTTTTTGGATTTGAAAGCAGCGGCATTGTCAGTGATGATCTTCTCAGGGCAGCCAAATCTAGAAATGATATTGCACTCAAGGAATTGGATAATGGTGGTGTCATTGGCTTGCCTACATGGGATGGCTACAATCCACTTGGTGAAATAGTCGGTGGCAGTTAAAATCCACTTATGCTAGCCTGAGGAAGAGGGATGGATTTCTCCAATGAAGTCAAGACCCCATTGTTGAAAAGGCTTCTCGGTTGAGATGGGCTTAAGAGACAAGGGCAACAACTTTCTTTTGCCCTCAAAGATTTTGCATTTGTGACATGAGATAGCAAACTTCTTTACATATGCAAACAAAGTGGGCCAATAGAAACCAGCCCTTAGAATTTTATCAGCAGTGAATTTCCAATATAGATGTCCTCCACAGTCCCCTGCATGGAATTCTTTCATGACATTATTAGTTTCATTCATGGTCAAACAATTAAGCAATATGCCTTCATGATTCTTCCAAAATAAAGCACCATCTAAGACACAGAATTTCAAAGCCCTCATTCTTAAAAATCCCTTCTTGGTCCTGGACAATCCTGAGGGAGCACACAGGTTTAACAATAAAATCAAATATCAGCATACCATGGGGATTGCAAGAAGGTGTCACTGATCTGTGGAGTCGCCAGCTCCTATTCATTGTCCAGTTGGTTGATGTCTAAGGCTTGAAAGTTTGTTTCGGACATCAGTTTGGCTAAACCTTGCCACTTTATTAGCTTGGTTGGTTTTATTTCTATGTCATAATCAAGAATGTTAGCAATCCACTTGCCTCTTTTTCCTTCTAACCCTTCTTGAGTTAATATGTCCTTTATAACAAAATTTCGGACATAGGCAGTCACGTGTGAATATAAAATGTAAATTCTGAAGTCTTTGATTGCTTTAACAAGGGCATAGGCCTGCTTCTCCATGATTTGGTACTTCAAAGGGGCATCTCTTAAGGCTCGGCTGAAAAAATCAATTGGCTTTTCATTTCCTTGGTCATCCTTTTGCAATAGGACAGCAGCTATGGTATTATCAGATGCAAATGAAAATATGATAAAGTCCCTATCAAATTGAGGACTTGTGAGGACTGGGGCTTGAGTTAAGGCAACTTTGATACTCTCAAATGCTTACCTGGTTTCAAGAGACCATTTTACCTTGGCATCCTTCTTTAACATGTTGCTCAACCGTCTTATCATCTCGGCTAGATTTGGGATAAATCTCCTTAGGAAATTGATCTTTCCTAGGAATGCTTGCAGCTCTTTTATGTTTCTTGGATATGGGATTTGGAGAATGGCTTGGATCCTTTCCAGATCAATTCTAATCCCGTCTTTTGAAATGATATGTCCAAGTAATTTGCCTTCTTCAAGGCCAAATAAAGACTTCTTGGGGTTCAAGGAAATGCCATATTTCCTACATGTTAGGAACACTCATCTCAAATGTATTAGGTGCTCTTGATCAGATTTGGAGAAAGGGGTAAGATCATCAAGATAGACAACCAAGAAATTGTGGATTTCCTTGGCAAATGCAATGTCCATGGCCCTTTGAAAGGTAGCACCTGTGTTCTTTAGGTCGAAAGGCATTTTCACATATTTAAATGTTCCCCACGGTGTTGTAAAGGCTGTCTTGTCTTGATCATCTGGGTGAACCAGTATTTGATTAAAACCTGAAAAGCCATCTAGCAAAGAGATTCTAGATGACCCTACTACTCTTTGTAGGATGTGGTCCATTTTGGGCAATGGGTAGTGGTCTTTAAGGGAGACTTGGTTTAAGTTTCTCAAATGTACACAAAGCCTAATCTCACCTATTTTCTTTCTTGTGGGAACAAGATTGGATACCCATTCAGAAAATCTAATGGGTGCTGTGATACCTACTTCAAAAATTCTTTTCATTTCTTTCTCAATTAAAGGGAGAAGCACAGGATTGATTCTCCTCAGTTTCTGTTTGAAGGGCTTTTGATTTGGCTTTAAGGGAATGGTATGTTGAATAATTGAGGTGTCATAGGACTTCAAGTCCTCATAACTCCAAGCAAATACATCTTGGAATTATTTGAACAAATCCACATACTTTGGTTTTTGATCAGGAGGTAAAGATTTAGACAGTTTGATCATTTTGGGCTTCTCTGTTGTTCCAATGTTGTATTCTTCTATGGCAGTGTTTATAGGCTGCATTTTTGGCTTTTTGGGCACATCATTTGCATCAAACATGTCTTCTAGTGGAGTGAGGCTAACCGGGAGAAAATTGTCCTTTAGATCAATGATTTCGACCTCTGTTTTGGCTATTTCCTCTAAATGCATCTGTTTCAGCTCTTCTATGTTTTCTCCATTAAAGATGGTTGGCTGTAGCAATTTTCTAGCTGTTTGAGATGTTACATTTTGCTAGATTTGGTTTATTACTTGCAGTGGATCATCCATGGCATCCATATCAATTTTTAGGCTTGAAAAATCATGCTGTAAGGTAAGAAAATTGTTGATTTGAGCATCATCCTCAAACACTTGCCAATCTTTAACATTGTTAGGGACAGCAAGCCTGTGCTTTATCTCAGTAGTAAAGTGGTGATTGGGCTCAAAAGGAAGCTTGCAAGTGCTAGCAAAAGTAGCTAGGCTGTGAGCATGCATGTTATTGTTTCTAGAAATCTTAGCAAGTTTGGATTCAGTGAAGGTATCAAGTATTGCAGTGGCAGCAGTCCTATAAGCTCTTAGCCTTCTGTCATTGGTAACAAAGTTGCCCTTCATTTGTTGGATTACTAGGTCTGAGTCACCTAGAATGGAAACTTTGGTAGCTCCTAAAGCTTTGAGCAGCTTAAGGCCTAAGAGGAGTGCTTCATACTCTGCCATGTTGTTGGTACATCTGAAGTTAAGTCTGTAAGCATGACCCTCTGCATGGCTATTATGTGTATTATGAATCCATATTCCTGCCCCTGCTCCTAGTTTATTAACAGAACCATCAAACTTTAAATACCATGTGATTTCTTGCTTGTGGTTGACATTAAGAGTTTCAGTCATTTTAGGATTGGGCAGACCTAGGTTTTGTGCTTCATGTGGTTCTTCTTGCATGCTGGTTGTGCTGACTGTTTTGACAATTTCCTGGGTATGAGCAACCGATTCTTGATTGATGCATGTTTCTTGTTCTAAAGGCAAAGGCCTCTGATTAGTTGGAGGACTTGTTTCATCATTAAAAAAAACAAAAGAATCCATATCAGAATGGATTGAATAGATAGGGAAATTCTAGGGCTTTTCCTCACTACTTACCACATACTTCATCAGTGTTTCTCTATACAGTCTCTTTGGTTTCCTAAAGACTGAAATAGTGGAATAGGAGAGGTCTAATTGGAGATATCCTTGGAGTTTTTCCCCCCAAGATCTTGACAAGAGCATGCCATACTTTGGTGGGATGTCAGCAACCACCACATCCATGAGGATTGTCTTGTTTGGGTATTGGACTAAGGATTTGACTTGACTTGAGTCAAAGGAGAATAGATCTTTGTAGGGTCTTGTTACATCAAGGTTTAGCTTCTCCATTACAGCTTTGGGCATAAGGTTGTGTGAGGCACCTGAGTCAAACATAGCATTGTGCAAGACTTTTTCATGAATGTGAAAATTGACATAAAAGGGTAGAACAGCTCCATGTGCTGATTTGCCATCAACTTCAGGACCGAACAACAGCTCAGGGGTATCATCTAAAACATTTACATCATCCTTGACCTCTAGAATTTGAAGTGATATTTGAATTTGTTTCCTATACACATCATGCTTTGCAAGTTCAGGTAAGGGGATGGAAATCGTAAGTTTTCTTATTTCTGCTTCTAAGTTGAATGGTTTCTCCAATGGAGTCCTTGTATTGGCAATAGCAGATTTCCCCTTTTCAAGTGTATTTTCTGCATTTTCCTCTTAATTATCAGTGCTATGGTGAGTGATACCTTGCGGTATTTCTATTTTGGGAAGGCTTTTAGGAGTGCTATTCAAGTTCTCTTTCGAGGGATAAGGTGGTAGAGGCTGATCAATAGAAGGCTCTATGTCTGTTATGTCCTCTACGGTCACTTGGTGCGGGTTTGGGACAGTTATATCAACTGTTTCTGTTATAATAGCCTTGCCTCTAATCTGGTTGGGCTGTTTTCCCTCCTTTGGTTTAACTTTTTCGGGCACATCTATGGTTCTTGTCCTCAGCTTATACTGTTTGTGGACTTCATAAATAGCTTAATCATAACCTTGTTTAATGTCAAAAGACTCACCAGAGTTAGTCTGAAATTGATTAAAGTCATGCTCATCTTGGTCTTGTTGAGTTAGGAAAATTTGTTGCTCACCCTTCAAATCCACCACGTTCATGTGAGTGTCCTCTATAGCATCACTAGATGTGGATGCTTTTGTATACTTTTATTGAAAAGGAGGTCTTATATCATGGTCTGGGCTAGACCTACCAACGTTTGGATTTTGATTTTTCCTAAAATTCGAGTTCCTGACAGTGTTAGCTTGTTGCTCGTCCCATGATGATTTCCTCTCAAAACTCTCTACTTTGTATCCCAGCCTGTGCATGCCATTGATAATAGCATCTAGCTTTTGATCTAAGGCTGAGGGCTCTTCCTTGAAGGTGGTTCTTCTCTCAGTTCTAGCTCTGTTTCTTTTGGCAATTAAATTTGCCTCCACAGTGACAACCACGTTTTGCATGTCTGCAAGGTTGTTAGGGGTTCTTTCTTTTAATTGGTAGGCCATTTCTGGGTCAAATCCATCAGGGAATTTATATAAGGAAAGGTCAGGTGGGGGCCTTAAGTTTTGTGGGATAGCATTATAAATGCTATTGAACCTTGCACAATAGTCCAAGACTGTTTCTTGTGGACCTCTTTTGATTGTACCATATTCAACTAGTATGTGCAAGGGCTCTTTATTTTTCTCCCATCTGTTGATAAATGACAGGTATAAGGCTTTTGGGTCTGCTATGGAATTAGCTGGGAGTACTCTAAACCAAGTCCTGACATCACCTGACAAGCTTTGGACAAAAATCTTCATTCTCGCACCATCATCGTCAATATCATAGATTTCAAAGTAATCCTGCATTTTCTTTGTATGCTGAAGGGCTGTGCAGGCACTTGTGCCATCAAAATATGTGATTTTAGTTTGGTAATCCTGAGGCATAGCTCCAGGATTAGCAGGTAATTACAAAGGCGCATATCTATTAGCCATATTCACAAGGATAAGAGGGACAATAGGAACAATTGGGATAATAGGAGTAGTAGTGGTAGTATGTGTAGTGAGTGGAGGTGTGGAAGGAGTGCTTTGAGAGGTGGATGAAGAACAAGGGGAACTAGGGGTTGAACGAAATAAAACTTTGACAGGGGTTCGGCAACATCGTGGGTGAACTGCTTCAGGACTATTATAGCAATCATCTCTTCGCTCTAGCTTCCTGAGGTTCCTTGGGATTATATTGGGATTTTCAAAAGCTGTTGGGGGATTTGGGTCTGGATTTGACCTTGTATAACGTGAATTCTTCCTGGGAGCCAGCTTCTGGCTTGTTTTTTTTGGGATTTTCTAAGAATGTATGGGTTAGAAAGAAACTTTTGAAGGTCTGGTTCTTTCCCAGTGGAGCTTTCCAACTTGAGTTGTGAAATTATCTGAGGATGTTCCCCAATGGAGTCGCCATTATGTTATCACTCAGGTTGTCCTTAAAGATCCTTAAAGGATACGACCGAGGTAACCACAAACCAATCTTTGGACTGCAGGTCCTAGCCTACCTGCAATCAGAGAGGGCTCTCTCTTTATAATTTAGCTTTGTTTTGGGTTGATTTTAGGCTAGTTATGATTTTCTTGGGTGTTGTTTTGATTTTGGTGGGATGGAGGATTCTTTCAAACAGAGTTGGGATGCATAATGTGAGAAGTTCAAACCATTGGGCATGGAGTCGTGGATTAGGCTTGATGTTGCGTTTTCTTGGTCACAAGAGGGATAGAGAGTAGGATAGCTACACATAAAACAATATCAAGCTGGAATAATGATGGAATGAAGGTCAGTGAATGAAAGGCAACTAAGTAGCTCTCATTATGCTAACAGAGGGAAGGTGAATGAACATTTATATAGGAGCAGTCAAGGATTCCTAAACAACATTCATATATGAAGGAACTAGCGTAAATATGAGAAAATCAGTATTCATATTCAGGACTAATTCATAGGAAAACATAGATAAATCACAGAAATTGAGAACAGAATACAACTAAGTGAGCTCTGAACTATTATTTCTTTCTGCTATTTAGATAGTGAAACAATGATGGCATAAAACATATAAACTGTAAACAGAGATAAGAAACACTTATTGGGCTATGTAGAAGTGTTAGGATTCCATAGTCACTCTTCAGTCATTAAAACACAACAGTCAGTTCATCTCCCAAACATTCCAGCGATCTTTGATTATAGAGACTCTCAGAAAATACAGTGCAAGTCTAGAGAGGAAGTTATCGACCAACCAACCCTTTACATAAATACAGAGGGTTCTTTAAATAGAAAATATTTACAAACATTCCTTGAACAGGTGTCAAGGGAGAAAATATCTCAAAATATCTATAAAAACAGAGCCAAAAGAGATCTGTGCAATAACTGCTTCTAATGCCAAGTTGTGCTGGAAATAAATGCAATAAAATATCTAAAACATGTGTTCATGAGGGAGCAGCCTCATCAAAATGGCTCTTTAGGGCTGCACAGGGTCTTGCAGCTTCAAAATGGACTGAAAGAGTGCCTTAAGCCACGCGCTGTCCTCTGTGTGATAACTGCGCATTTAAGGAAGCAGCACTGCTCCAAAAATATGACTGGGAACAATATCTCTGCAATAACTCTACCTTGAAAGGCTTCATCTATGCCTTTAGGTGGCTTTAAAGCATCCAAAGAAGTGTCAGTGAGCCTTAATGGCCGAATGATGCTTTGTTGACTTTTGCTGGGCTTGCTTTGCTTTCATCTACTTTGAAAAACTGGACGGATACTCTTTACCACTTCTGGAGATGCTATAGTGCGCCTCTGGGCCTTTTCTCACCGCTGATACTCTTTAAACTGTCCCATCGCCCCCTTCTACCTTTTAATGCAAAAATAACTACTGCTAATTTCCTCCGTGGCCTTTGGGTGCAATCGGCGCTTGGCTGATCAAAGATAGCATTAAATCTTGCAAAAAATGCCTCAAAAAGGAGGATTTGTGTGCTGCTGACTGTACCGAGGCCGAAACTGGCTATCTGAAGCAAAACTGGGCCTTGGAGCAATCTCAGAAAGCTTAGGGATGCATGAATTCCATTATCGGGAGCCAGGCGCGGGCATATATGTGAAAATATGAACAAATGCGCCTTTTCTTTTACACAAAAAAGACCAATTTCTATGTAAAATTTGTGAAAAGCATAGGCAGGAGCGGCACTGTAGCGAAGATTAAATCCTGGCCATTGGATCGCGCGAAGGGAGATCCAACGGCTGGCGCTAAGTCGCATCGGGGCGGAACATTGGTCCCAACACATAAAACCTCTGAATAGCGATGAACCTGGTGGACCCAAAATGCTTATATGCCCTTTCTTTATGGAGATCGGGTCCGGTCCGTCGGAGCTTTCATATCGACGGATTTGGTAAAAGTGGGTAAGAGGATCCGATATACTATATGTTTCACTTCATAGCTTTTCGGTTCCGGGATATAGGAACACACAGTGCAGACCCTTTCGGACCCGATATGCCTTTATGCCGCGCTTTATTACTTTTCGGCTCCGCTGGTCAGAGCCATATAGGAGTGATGCGATTAATTATGGGCCTTTGATCTCTGGGCCTGAATGGGCGGCTGAGATTAACTCGGCAATTTGCTATCGGCGGGGTCATGGGGTTGCCACATAGAAACGCTGAAACCCATCGAACCCGATAAGTTATACAGGCCCTCTTTATTTTATTTCGGGTCCGACCCATCGGCGGAACCCAAATCGACGGTTTTAAGAGTGGAATGGATCCGCGGACCCGAAAACTCTTAACACTACATTTGATAACTCATCAGCTCCGACAAATCGGAGCAGTATATGGGGCAATGCGAAGTGGGGGGCCGCGCGACAAGATCTGGACCGTCAGATCTGGGGCCCGATCCAATGGTCCTGGATCTGTCGGCGAATCGGCAGTCGGAGGGACCAGAGGGCGGCACATATGGAATAGTCGAACTGCGCGGACCCGATATACTATTACCGGTCCACTTTATATGTTTTCAGGTTCGGCCCATCGGCACTATGCCCCATGCCTTAAGACTTAGCCATTTTCGCTTATATATGTCACTACCCCCTCCTGATAGCGATATCGCATCGGAGGGGGTCAAAATGAAACTTTATTATATCGGACCCATGTTTTTGGGAACTGCCAAGCCTTTTGGGAAATCAGAAGGGTTCCTTTATAGTTTGGCATGGATTCTAAGGCATCGGAAGGGGTCCGATAGCCAAAAAGGGAGGATTTTATCCTTTTTTTGAAGGTTTTTCATGGTTTTTGCATGGTTTTTGTATTCTTATGCCTTGGAAGGAGTCCAAAGGCATTTAGGAGGAATGTAATGTGCTTTGAGAGGGTTTAGTGGCCAAAGAGGGTTTCCTGCCTTATAAAGGCAAACCAAGGCCAAATAGATGATTTTTATACATATGAAGGTAAACTATGCAAAGGAATGAGTCCTTTTGCATTTGGAAGATGGTTAGAGGGGTCAATGGGGTTCTTGTTGAATTTCAGATAAAATTAGCAATTCCCAAGGATGTATATGGTTATTTTTCAACCAAGGGGAGGGGATAAGTATGTAGGGGAGTTATAGAGATAATTTTAGTAGGGGAAGGGAAAAGAGATAGGGAGTTACATAATAAAGTTAGTAGTTAATATGATAATGATGAGAAAAAGAACTAAGAATGAAGTCTTAGGCTATCAATAGGGGAAAATGACTGATAGAAGAAGTGTGAACATTCCTTTACTAAAGCAGATCTTCACCAAGGTAAATGATATGGAGAATGATGAATCTAAGAGGTATCAAGCAGATCTTGACCTCTTTAGGGGAATTTAGTGAGTTATTTTGGGAAAGAGGAGGAAGGGGAAGTTAGACATGCATTTCTTGAAGTCCTCCAACTGAAAAATCACCTTCAACTTGTGATATGATAGATATAACACTTGACAATATGAAATGGATCACAAGCCATGATTCTACAACCACAAAGCTACCTACCCGACCTACTCACCTAGCATTTTCTCTTCTTTTTTGGTTTGGGTGCACTTCAACTAGCATACCCAGCTTTTCACTCTTTCTTCTTGTTGTGCTCCTATCTACTTCTAAACTTATTGCATCTAGGGGCTTAGATTAAGTTGTTGAGCACCCTTGTTTCTCTACCTATCTACAAATCTGCCAAGATTAAGCTGTTTGGACAGATGTTCATTCTCTATATTCTACAACAGGAAATTGAAACCTAGGGAGACCAAGATTAAGCTGTTTGGACCTCCCTTAGCTGAAAACTCATAAAAAATGGATCAACTCATCAAAAATGATACATAGCAGTGGCATTTAGACTAGCAAACTCTCATGGATACTTCTCTAGTCATCTGTAGCAAATATGGAGAATTGCAGCATGCATGAAGAGAATATTCATCAAGCTCAAAACTGCATGAAACAACAAGTAGATCAACATCGCTCAGAATGCCAATTTCAAAAAGGGGATCAGGTACTTTTGGGGTTGCAACCATATAAGAAAACATCACTCAAAGACAAGGGTTGTCAGAAACTATCTCCAAAATTCTACGGACCATACCAAATACTTCAGCACATTGGAGAAGTGGCCTACAAGCTAGCTTTACCACCCATTGCAAAAATCCATCCAGTTTTCCATGTCTCATGCCTCAAGAAAGTGATTGGGAACAATTGTAGAATTCAAACCAGTCTACCTGAATTGGATGAAGAAGAGTCAATCTGGCTCCAACCTGAACAAGTCCTAGACACACGAGAACAACACCTGCATGGCCGCATGATCAAGTAAGTCCTCGTCAAGTGGACAGACACCTCTCCGGAAGAGCAACTTGGGAACCAGCTACTATTCTTCAGCAGTTTCTGCAGCTTCAGCCTTGAGGACAAGGCTATTCTTAAGGGGGAGGGCATGTTAGGGTCCCACCCTAACCCCTTTATTTATGTAGTAGGATCGAGTCATCGTTATAGTTAAGTAAAGAGTCAATAAGGCGCATATTAATAATTGTAAGTGGTTAACCCGCATTTAATGACGGGACCACAGTTAGTTGCAAATGGGCCATGGTATTAGATAGATGGTATTAATAAGAACCATGGTATTGCTCCATGGTATTGCATGTATGAGTCATATATAAAGGATAGAGACTCCCTGCGACGATCATCGTGTCTTATTTTGTAATTGAGCTCTTCTCTATTGGAGGTTGCCCCTTGAAGAGGCAAGTGAACGTTACTTTCTGAATAATAAAATACCAGCTGTTATTTCTCACTGTTCTATGTTCTGGGTATGTTTCTGCACATATTGGGTATTCTTGTATCATCTTGCAGGTTAAGAGCATAACAAAGGGTTACTTAAGGGATTTCAGGATGGTTTCCTTCACTTTTAGACTCACTTAACAGAGGACTATAGTCAACTTCTATAAAGGGATTTGGATCTTGGACATAAGATATATTCCTAGTGTCTATTCTATACATTTTTCAATGTGCATTCTTCCAGTCTTTTCTTCGGATATTCTAAGCATAGGTAACTAATATTCTAACTGCATTCATAGAAATCCATTTTCACACAACAAGATCTTAATCCAGAGGTTTAGAGATATTAAAAGCTTACCTCACGGTCCTTTGAAAAATCATTGTTCTACTTCACTGTAGGACACAATCAAATCTACCACAAACTTGGTAACAAATCCTCCCAAAATGTTATCGATCCAGAAATCAATAACTCTTGAGATCCTATTGTCGGTGTTCTTGAGTTGCTGTATTAATTCAACATTGCACTCCTTAGGTTCGTCTCCTTTGAAGCAATATTTTATTTCTGTCAATCTTGATACCCACTTGTATTGCTCGACATGAAACAAACCAAAGAATATTTTGTACTGATCTTCAAAGATATACTTCTCTGACCACCTTTCTGTGATTGACCTCTTAAAAACAATTCCTAAAAATAATGTCTGCGAAGCCCATCGGTTCATTTTTATCTTCACATTGTCATAGTTCACTTCATATAGGGCTCACTATCAACTTGAATCTGATTATTTTTACCCTTGTATGGAAGCCATAAGTGACACCAATCTGTCAGAAAGTATCCTTGAAGTTTGTTGGACTAATATCTGCTTAACAATAAAACATATGCCTCTAGAATGTACTCAACAATAATATTGATACATTGATGAACTTCGTGGTCAGATGAAAGATGGATAAGAACATTCTTGAGTTCACCTATAGCTTGGAAAAATAATCTGTCCAGCAATATAATTCATGCATCAATCTTATGGACTGATTTTCTTAGTAACTAACAATGGAATCCATGTAGGTGGAGAAATCCAGTGGCATCCATGTTTGTTTTGGCCTAGTGATCTGGTGGATATCATGGTAAAGCATGTTAATATATGTTTATTGTGTTGGCCTAGTGATCCGGGATGGATTACGGTAAATCCTAGTTTCTATTGATGAGGGTGAGGTGGTTGAGCGTCAGAATGCCCTAGTTGGTTCTTTTGGTTTGAGTCCCATATTCATGCTTGGAATATGGCAGAGGGGTGACTGGTTGAAGAGAGAATTGGATCAACTATTCTATGGTTGGGTGGAACATGGTATTCCTATATCGCATTGGTTTTTGCATCATTAATATGAGGTTATTTCTCATTTTTATCTCATGAGTATTATACTAGTTTATATGTGGATTATATGGATGTTGTTTTGTTGGTAATTCTGTTGTTATTATGCTGGTTATGAATACGCATTATGATAGTGACAACATATGGCTCCCATCATGTTTTTACTTATATATGAATGAACAATGTATCTATGGCATAATAGATGAAACTGCAACTAATGTGTTGAGGCATCAATTCTTCTTAATGATTCTTAGTTAAGTACAAGACCCCTATGCCTAGATTCGTTGTTTAAACCTATAGATTACATAATTGTGATATGTTTGATGAAATTCCTCTCATGGCTTGTAGGGGTCCAATCAAGCCCTTTTTCAAGTAATTGCATTTCTATCATCATTCCATTATCTTTCTGTTCTAAAGGTATCATTGAATTCTGGGTAGTGACCTGGGCTCCAGGCCTAAAAATTTCTTATTCGAGGAAATTTCAACTCAAAAATAATCACCTAAGAAAAAATTAAGAAATTAATAAAATAATGCCATGTAGACAATTTTTTAATATATCATTATTATTATTATACTTTTATCTAAATTACCCAAATAAATACCATGTTTATTAAAATAATTGTATATATATTTTATATTTAAATTAATTTATTAGCACAAGATTTAATAAAATTTAATTAAAAAAGTAAATTTAAAATATAAATTGAATTTAAAAATAAATTATACAATGTCACTTTTATATAAAATAATTATGTGTGTGTGTGTGTGTGTGTGTGTGTGTATATATATATATATATATATATACATTATTTTTAAATCAATTTATTAACACAAGATTTAATAAAATTTAAATTTAGATTACCCAAATAAATGTACTTTTATCAAAATAATTGTATATATATTTTTATATTTAAATTAATTTATTAATACAATATTTAATAAAATTTAAATTAGAAAAAAAAACTTAAAATTTAAATTGAAAAAAAAAATTAAAATTATATTATTTATTAAACACCCGTGATTTATGCTTCATTAAAAATACACTCAACCCATGATTTACCCTTCATTGAAAATATTCTCAATATTCTAAATTTTATAGATTAGGATATTAGTTTTCTTTTTAATATTTAATATAGTTTTTGGTCACTTGGGCACCGCTTAAAGTAGGTAAATTATATAATTAAAACATTTGTGAGTGCCTAATCACACCTGTATCTCTTTTAAATTTTAAAGTATTTTGATTGGCTTACACATTATGACATGCAAATTCAATGTTAACTTTTTAAAGTCAAATTTCCTTAAATGCATATCCTAGGGACATTGGCACAACACTGAGAAAAAGTCCCTGGACGTTGGCATACCATGGTATGGGAGCGTCCAGAGCCTTCTAGACATAGGCATGCCCATATCATGGGAGTGTCTAGTGGTTAATTGGTCTAAAAACAAAGTGAGTTATCCAGACTTAAACAAGAACGCAGGAAATTACAGAGATAACCATAAACACAGATATGCAGCGGAAATAATACTTCATTTCATTAATGTAAAATACTGAAATATGCTTACAAATAGTAATTGAAATAAACTAGCTAGGGCGATGGTAGCTTATCTCTGAGAAGAGATGTGGTGGCTACATGCCTCTGAACTATTCTGAACTGTGTTACAATGAGGCTCGAAGGCTTATTTATTGTTGAGAAACAATGTAAAACCCTTCACATCCAAAAACCTAACCCTAGAAGATGAAATGCCAAATTGTGGACCCCGTTTGGGTAAATTGGTACATCAATTTCTCGGGGTTGTAACTTTGGCATACGATCTCCGTTTGACACGTACAATAGCTCATTAGAAAGATCTATCCAAGCACAACCACTTTGGGAAGGGAAACATTAGTTCATGGACCCATGTTGCCCCCATATTTCCCAAAAAACGTCGTTTAGGGCCTCAAAATGGCTCTGGAAGTTCAGGACCCAAAAAACTACTAAAAATAGTAAACTGTGCTACAATTTAGGAAACTGAAAAAATTGAAAGAGATAGTTGTGTGGGTAAAAATGGGCTAGGTGGGTGGCCACCAACTTCCACCTGGATCATTCCTCCCCCTTTAAGAAGAAATGGTCCCCATTGGGTTGAGTTCCTCCCTGAGATGAGGAAGCTTCTGCTGAGCTAGGTCTCTGGTGAGCTGTTCTGCAATCTCTGATGTGTCCAGAAATGGTGGGAAGCATGGTCAACAACGGTACACATTGAACACTCAGTGCAACCCAAGGAATGGAGGAATGTTGTGCTTCAAAGCATTGTTTCCCATAGCCTTGGTACTAGTGTAAGGACCATGTTGGACTGGTCTGAGTTTCTGATGGGCTCTTGTAAGGTGTTCTTTCTACAGATGTAACCAAACTTTATTTCCCACCTGAAGCTTGTGTGGTACCCTTGTGGATGAGGAGAAGTTGATCCCATGTTTTGTCATGACCGTATCCTTTTGTTGCTGCTACTGCGTGGATGAACCCTTTGTGGTGGTCATGGATGTAGCAATGATCTTCTCCTTACTTTGCGAGCGAACCAGACATAAAATAAATTTCCTAGTCTGGGAGATGAGCTTGCCTCCTTTCTTAGTAGAGATCAAAGAGGTGGTGGTATATGGGGCTACCTCTGGTATCCTGTATAATGAATTATCCAAAGAAATAATGACAGCGCGAGGCCTTGACTCATACACAGCATGTCGCCTCCACAAGTATGGCTGGCCTAATAGTACATCACAAACATCCAAAGGTGTAACATCACACAACACCTCGTCTTTAAAGGGCTTGATGTTGTAGGAAAGGTGACACTGCTGGCAGACTTTGAGATCTCGTCCTTTGTGAAGCCACCTAATACTATACAGCTCCAGGTGTGGTATAGTCATTAGGCCCAACCGCTTCATGACCTCTGGTGAAACAAGGTTCTTTTGGCTACAATTGTCGACAATGAATTGCAGCGACGAACCCTTCACCCACATCTGTGAGTGGAAAAGACGCTCCCCCTCCTTTGGGTCTTCGGGTTCATTCTTTTGGATCTTGGCAGTGGCAACAGTGGCGCTGGGCTCCGCATCAATGATTTTCTTCCCTTTGCCATTCCCCTTGTCGGGTTCTGGCTCAGGGTCAAAACATGCATCTGATTTAGAAGCCTTCAACTCGGCCACTAGCGACTGCTTTGTCTGACACTCACTTGTGTTATGAGTGAGACCCTTATGGAACTCACACCACTTTCCTATGTCCTTCTTCGGCTTCGTGGTGATGTTCTTTTCTTGCAGCTTCGACATGTTTTCTTGGGTCACCCCGCCTTGGCTTTGTCCTTTGGGCTTCGGATTTGCAGATCCAAAGTCTCACTTCTTCTATTTGAACTTTTGCTCGATTTTGATAGCGTATCGGTATGCTGTGCCAAGTGAGGAGATGTTCAAGAACTCCATCTCTTCCTGGATGTATCTGTGTAGGTAGCTACGATATTTGAGTACCAGATGCAACTCAAAATATTTGATACCCAACTGTGTGCGAAAAATGTTTGTGAACTCCGGCACATCTTGGTCTTGTCCCTACCGCAGTGTGGTCCATTTGATGTATTTGTCCTCATAGCTTTTGACAAGGTAGTACTGCTCCTTGATAGCATCCCGGAGGTCATTCCAAGTGGGTGTGGCTGAAACCAGTGAGCCTGTACTTTCATCCTTTTGCTCGCAGTATGTTTCCCACTAGTCCTTGACGTGGGGGGTTGCTTTGAGAAGAGCGAAAACAATATTTTCCCGACTCGAAAATTCATGAAAAGAAAAATAACCCTCTAGCAGATTTAACCATTTATCTATGGCATCTACGTCTATCTGACCCTCGAATATGGGGATTTAAAAGTTAAATTTCACCTTAAAAGGCGTGGCATTTCCAGAGTAGCTGTTGGAAGCCAATGCGTCACTTCTGGGTAGCAGCTGAAGGATTTGGGCAAAGCTGTTCCTCATCGCATTCCGTTGTCGCTCGAGGGCTTCTTTGAGAAAGATGTTGATAGGATCTTCTGCCCCCTCATCTTTCTTCTCATCCGCCATGGGTGGCTGTCGGGATTTGCGAGGCTGGTCTTGCAAGGGTTTGACCAGTTCAAGCCCTAACTCCGTATATCCCGACCTCGTTGGGGATATGCAAAGAAAAATAGAGAAAAGGTAGACCGCTATGATACCACTGATCCAGAATTAAACAAGAATGCAACAAATTATAGAGATAACCATAAACAAAAATATGCAGTGGAAATAATACTTCATTTCATTAATGTAAAATACTGAAATATGCTTACAAACAGTAATGGAAATAAACCGGCTAGGGAAATGGTAGCTTATCTCTGAGATGAGATGTGGTGGCTACATGCCTCTGAACTGTTCTGAACTATGTTACAATGAGGCTCGAAGGCCTATTCATTGTTGGGAAACAATGTAAAACCCTTCACATCCCAAAACCTAACCCTAGAAGATGAATCGCCAAATTGTGGGCCCCGTTTAGGTAAATTGGTACATCAATTTCCCGGGATCGTAACTTTGGCATACGATCTATGTTTGATGCATACAATAGCTCGTTAGAAAGATCTATCTGAGGACTACCACTTTGGAGAGGGAAACATCGGTCCATGGACCCATTTTGCCCCTAGATTTCCCAAAAAACGTCGTTTAAGGCCTCAAAACGGCTCCGAAAGTTCAGGACCTGAAAAAATGCTAAAAATACTAAACTGTGCTACAATTTAGGAAACTGAAAAAACTAAAAGAGAAAGTTGTGGAGGTCCAAATGGGCTAGGTGGGTGGCCGCCAACATCCAGCTGGATCAGTGAGACTTAGGGGATAGTTATTTGAGAGGTTGGGATGGTTCTTGAAAGTCTTGTTGTTGATGTGGAAGGTCTGTATTGTGTGTTTCCTTTAGTGGTACTTCCTTAAGGTGAATTAGGAGGTATAATCCTATCATAGTAACCTCTCATCACATGTTTACCCCGGTTGGCTGGTTACTTGGGTAGATGTGGGAGGAGGGTGTTACATAGTGGTATCAGAGCTAGTTTTGTTCTCTTTGGGTGGTGTTTGGTTTTCGTTCTTTTTGGGTGATATATGATACCATAGAGTGGTATCAGAGTATTGTTAAACCCTTGGACTATATGGGAAAAATGTGTTTGTCATGCATGCTTGTCAGTTTCATGTGTTCTTTATTTTTGTGGACTATGTGCTTGTTATGTATGCATGTTAGTGGCCACTGTTACAGTTGTGTTTCCATGTACGAGTTGATAATGTTGTTGTTGGGATGCATTTGTCATGAATGCATGTCAGTTGTATATGCACTTGTGTTGATGGTGCTGGTGCTGCCAACATATAAGGGGATCTCTTGGGTAAGAAGTCCCAATTAGACCTCAAACAGTTTGGTGTACGAGTCCCAACATTGGGTTGTATAGTAATGCCTTGACCGCGATTTAACATAGATTTAAGTACGATGTCTTTGTTGGTAGAAAGGTTGTGATAGTTGCAGCAAGCCAAGGAAGGTGCATGAGAGATTATAACACACTGGGGTTGAGATGAATGTGCCCCTTGGTAACATGTGATAGCATGGAGTTAAGAAGGGAACACACGGGAAAAAATGCATCACAACATGGAAGGCAAGTTAGCTAGCAATCCAAAGTGAGGGTTAAACCAAAAACACGCTTCAGAAAGGTTCATACATACTTATACAAAATATTCCATACATGCATGTGTAAGCGAACAAATACATATATCATTTAGAGTAAACCGGATAGCATAGAATACAATACAATATAAGCATGAAATGTGTTGGATATGTGATATCAAGAAGTGTAAGTTCCAGTCATACAATACATCCATGTCTAACCACTAGTTCCAACAGCGAAATTTTACAACCACAATCGCCTTCTCCTCCAAAGAGATATACTAGCTTTGCGCAACAGAGAAGTCAAGGCTTGTTACAATACTGTCCAAGATCTCTCTAGGATAGTCCTATCGGAAGATTTGCTAACAAAAAGCCTTTACAATGAGTTATGAGGTTCTATTTATAGCAAAGGGTGGGGTGACCCTTGACATTCCCCTTTGTGAGAGTTCATCTAACCTCATGACTCTTCACCTACTCTATGACTGTTACATCCAACTATTGACACTTGAACTTCCACTTGATAATACATTGCATTACAATGCACATGTGCCCATGTGAGACAAAATGGCTTGAGCAAGCCATGCAAGACATTACTGACACTGGGTTCGTTGTGGTAAGACCAACTCTTTGACATGCTAGTGATGGTGGAGGTGGTGAAATGATGCCAATCTTGGTCGTTCGTGATGGTGTGCATGCGCTCCATGGTGACATCTTGCTGAAGAGAACTATTGCCTCCATTGCATCCGAGTTCATTGGTATGAATCCTCCATCCAATTCGTCTGCTAGCATGCACATGGTCTTCTTGGGTACGGCCGAATCGGCAACACGCTGATGCATAGAGTCCATGTTGATCTTCTAGTGTGTGTTGGTGGTCATGTGCATCAACTCTCAACTACATGTTCAACTCCAGTTGGACTTGCTTCTTGTCTTTGCCTCGGTGAGTGTGCCAAATGGGTTAGATTGCATGCATGCACACAATGACATGCATGTTGCTAAATTCCCTTACATGCTATTGGGATGAATCTATGACTTGTACAAGCACAATTTAATTCATCTATGCATGTTGCGCCCCCTGCATTACCTATTCCTACTGCAACTCATTCTCTCGCCTTTGAAACTCTTATTCTTCATTGAGTTTCTTCTTGACCACATGCAACTCCTTCTCTATTTTGTTTTGTGCCTTCATGTGATCTTCATGTTGTGCTGCTACCACATAGAAGTCTCTAAAGTCGCTTTCACTACAATTAGATCTTCTTGAGCTTGCAACTTTCTTCCATCTCTGTGGTATCAACAACCTTCCTCTTGTGTTCATTGGATCTGGTATGCTGCCTTCAAGTATTGTTCATGTTGCTACTTGTTGTGATGCTATCACCATCATATCTTGATGTCCTTGTCTACGAACAACTTGATGTCTTCGTGGGTAGGAAATTTCATAGACACTTGATCGACTGCATCCCTAACTGTGCTCTGAACGATGTCTTCAAATATTATATCCTAGAAACCATTGTACCTATGCTACTAAGAAGCAGATGGACACCTATGATACCTTGAGACATAGAAACACTCATGGCACACAATCTATCAGTTGAAAATCAAAATGAACTTGAGAACATACTTGCAACATACCTATGTGACTCATCATGAAGGTTGCGCAATTTCCACCTGGAGGTCAGGAGACTGACTGCCAAGACTATGGAAGGCACAATCTAGGTTGTTAGGAGGCTGACTGGCTCCTGGAACTGTGCAATGCACAGTCCAACCTGACTGCTGACTGTTAGAATTATACAATCCACAATCTCAGCTAGCAAAGGTTGCAGGCTCAGTGACTGCATTGCACAATTTTTTGGGCCAACAGTCACTGTCCCTCAGAATTGCACAATGTAAGACTGGAGGATAGTTACTGGGAAGAAATGTGCATTTCCTGAGAGGAAGACAGATCATTCCCTTTAAGGATTGCATAATTATACCTTAGTGTGGCAGAGTCCGGGCCAAGACTGCCTAGACCCACCGACGAGAAACTGAAAGTGAATGTGAATGAGAATGCATGGTGATATTGAGTGTAAGCAGAAGTGAATGATCATTGATGAAAATGGTGAATGACAGATTCAGAAAATAGAACAACATGCATGTGGATGAGGCAAGTCGCCGAATAGGTGACCATTCGTGAAAAACAACTTCATGCATGCGACAACAGTGAGATGTTAATGAAAACTAAAATGGTGCTAGTATAAGCTAGTATGTATCAAAAGGACAACAAGTGCTCAATGAAATCGAGCAGACATCATTCATACGAAGCGAAAAAAAAAAAAGCGCTAGAAACGTAGCGCGAAACATGAAAAGAGGGCTTACCACAAAACAACTGAGCTAAATGTGCCGATGACTCCTAGATATAATGTGGGATGTGAAAGATGCAAGATCAATGTGAGGAATGAGATCTACAACATCTGGTTGATGAGTTTTGATAAAATCGAGGTTGTGATACGCATGCCACAAATCTAGGGAAAGTGACACTTGGTGGGAGGTTTCTGAAATGATCTTTTCATGTAACCTATAGTTGCTAAAAATAGATCCCTGAAATAAGGGATACCTTTCAATGTTGCCTTGGGAGGAGCAAGCCATGCATGAAAATCCATTTTTCTCGATCCTGGAGGGAACCGGTCAACTCAACTGCACACGCAATAGTCTGCTTAGTTGGGAGGAAAACATGTGCATTTCTAAGAGGGAACTGGGTTGGCTTCCTAGGAGATTTGAGAAATTTCTGGGTAGAGCAGCTTCCTGCTACCCAGGATTGCGTAATTCCTAGGTTGAGCAGCCCTGTTGGGAGGAATTGCGCAATTTTATGGGTGAATCATGAGTGGTAGATTTGCGCTATTCTGGAGCCTAACAAGCTCCTATACAAAATTGCACAATTTCTGGAGGGAATTCTTGTTTCCCTCCAGAATTGCGCAATTTCTTAAGGGAGCTTCTCAAGCTGCAGCGGGACCAAGTCGGGAAGAACAGCCTGTGAGAGGAATGCAACAAGCTATGATTGACAGGCTATCATTCTGCAAGAAAAACATTGAAGCTTGTGTACTTGATGAAGCAAGACATGCTGTTGTGAAAGGTTGGTAGGGAGGCTCGAAAACAAGGCTAAGGAAAAATTTTGGAGGGTAGTTGTAGCCACTACAACACTTGGCGACACATTAGTAGAACTCCAGCGCTCTAAATTGACCTTGTTCGTGAAAAGCAAGTCTAACGACTCTGAAAGTATTGTTCAGTTCTTATTTTGTCTTGGTTTCCACACTAGCTTGATTGTAAGATGTAGCATCTGCAAAGCTCTTGGCCAATTGACACACATTCCAAGCCAAGGAAACACAATTGTTTCGATTGGGGTTGAGGAGTATATTGATGCATAAGAATTATAGTCGTCAGAGTCTTAGTTTATCTCTAGTGTTGCTTCGCTATCAGTACGCCTAGATAGTACCCCAACAGAGTCACATAGGAACACAAGCATGGCTCCGCTGCCAACAAGCCTGGTTAGTACCCCCACGGAGTTACTTGCATCACCCCTCTATTCAGGAAGCCTTTTTCTTTTGCCTTATTCATTTTTCATTTTTCTTTTTTCATTTTTTTATAATTGTGCATAACAGTTATTCATTTCAAAGGAGGAAGAGGGATCCCAACTTATTGAGAGCAAAATAGGTTGTTCCTACAGAGAAGTAGTTTATTATACCTCTGACGTGCCTATTAAGGTTTTCCCACTGACCTTACTCTACTTGACTAATCTAACAATGGTTAACCCAAAAACAACCGATTAGAGTAGGTGACACTAGTTAGCATGCAAGCATTGTGTTTTCACCCATGTTCATTTCGAATTGTACGCATTTTCCATTGACATATCATGGAATAAAAGTAACAAGTTCTTCATACAGAGGTAAGATTGTAGATAACCAATTAGTGATAGTTTCATAAGGCCTCTTGTACTTTACCTAGCTTGTTTCAAGAGTCATGCATGGTTTCATGTGAAACTAACCTACAAACGAAAACATGAAAACAAACAACAAAGCAAAGAAGAAGCATAAGTAAATGAAAAAGCAGAGTGAGTAAGAAAACAAGCAAGTAGAAAAAAAACATGCAAAGGAAGAAAGCAAATGCTACTCCTACCCCTAAGCTAACGGTGCAATTACTTGATCACGTGAAGTGATACTTCCAATGCAGCCACCAATGCATTGGTTGACCCATGTTGGTGAAGGCATGGTCCGCGAGCAACACGGTCTTGTGGACCAGCAGCTGTAAAAGATACAAAAATGAATATAGACACACTTCGATCTTACAAGCGTCCACCGAACAAAAACGAGTGAAAGTGCATGACATGTAGTCTATGGACATACCATGATGCTATGTGACACTACATGTAGATGTTAATCATTCTCACACTCTTGATTGTGATATGCAAGCATACGTGAGGAAGGTAGACAAGCTATGTTGCACAAGTGTGCTTGCTGATTAAACTTCCTCCAATGCATAAGCAATGGGATCGTGTAGTTCAAATGGAGGAAGTGAATTCTGAGTGTTAAATTGAACTTCAATGCATATAGATGAGTGATTAGGAGCCTTGCATGTTTGAACAATTTCTTGATTAGAAGTGAAACCAACCTGAGGGTAGCGAGGGCCTGACATAACCATCAACTTAGGCTAAAGTGCCTCGATAATCCAGGGGGTTTCATATTCATTGACAGATGGATCATCATAGACCAGTGTCTTAAGTGAATTAACAAAGAGTGAATCAGCATCGTGATTAGATCATGGGCTGAAGAGATCACAACAACTAAGATCAGAAAATGCAAGATGTTGGTCGGCATCTTCATGATTCGATGATTCAAATAGAGGGGTAGTTGAGAAGCAAGAATGTTCATCCTCTGCGTTTTTGGAAGAGATAGATGAAAAATCAAGTGGATGTTCAAAGAATGATCAATCCTCTCCACTTTCAGATGATGGAATGACATATGGTGTGTCCTAATAATGATCAACAATGGGTGCTTCCATGGACGGAGATACACATGAAAAGTAAGGGATGACAAGATCACCAAGGAGGTCAAGAAAAAATGGAGGACGTATGGACAGACAATGATGGTCCTTTGTTGTCGGTGGATGTTCAAGCTCCCAGTCATGCTCTTCATTAATTTCAACACATGTTGGTTCTGCAGCACCAACTCCATTGATAGATCGATCCTCATTCAAAAAAGGTGTCTAGAATGAAAGAACACAAGACAATGTCATCCAGAGGATTATCCCTGTTCGAAGACAAAGGTTGATGTACAAAATATATGTGATGAGGTATGGGGCTCACAACAAAGTTTGCACAAAAATTAGAAGGAGAAATGTCAGGAGGATGCGATGGTTGAATAGATGTGTGTGCATGCTCTCCCACATCACTCTGATATGGTGGAGATTTTGGATGAGGGGACAACGGACAGTCACTTGTGACAGTGGCCATGTCCATCTATGATTGTGCAACTCCATCACTAATGTATGATGAGCAGGGTTTAAGCTTGAACTTCTTCTTGGAATTGACATATTGGAAAAGGAAGTATTTGAATCTGTCCATGAAATACTAAAATTTCATTTGACTTTTTGGGGTTTCAAGCATGAATAGATGAAAGTGATTTGAAAACTCCATAGGTGATTCGTGCGGCGCCTTCCATTGTTTTAACAAAATTTTATCAAACAATTTAGGATCAAAATGGTGGAAAACATATCCAATTAGATCGTTGAACTTCTTGAATGAGTGCATGGAGTTATGAGGAAGCGTGGCCCACCATTGTGATGGGTAGTCGCGAAGTGTTTGTGCGAGCATCGAACAAACCTTTATTTAATTAAAATATTCCATGCCCTACATGAGCGCATGGAAGTCATCTAAGTGCTCAGGCCAGGCCACTTCACCTTCACCATGATACGTGAGTTGTGACAACTGATCCTAGAACTCCCTCTCGATGTGAAAGATATGTTTGTTGGAAAGACATTTCAGAGGGTGAACTATAACAAACTCCATTATAGAAGTGTGAAGATTCAAAACAGATAATCAGGGCTCAACTTGTCATCTGGTCCTCCTTCCAATGCCAAAATTTTGATGGTGCTGGACCCACCAACATATAAATGGATCTCCTCGATAAGAAGTCCCAATTAGACCTCAGACCATTTGGTGTAGGAGTCTCAAAAGTGGGTCGTATGGTAATTCCTAGACCACGATTTTGCACAGAGGAAAGTAAGATGTCTCTGTTGGTAGTAAGGTTGTGACATCTCCAACAAACCAAGGAAGGTGCATGAGAGGTTCTAACACATGAGGGTTGAGATGAGTGCGCCCCTAGGAAACCTGTGATAAAATGGAGTTAAGAAGGGAACACATGAGAAAATATGCATCACAACATGGAAGGAAAGTTAGATAGCAATCTAAAGTGATGGTTAAACCAACAAAAAGTTTCAGAAAGGTTCATACATACTTATACAGAATATTCCATACATGCATGTGTAAGCAAACAAATAAAACCAGATAGCATAGAATACAATACAACATATGCATGAAACATGTTGGCTTTGTTATATTAAGAAGTGTAAGTTCCAGTCATACAATACATCCATTTCTAACCACTATTTATGACAGTGGAACGTTACAGCCACAACCACCTGCTCTTCCAAAGAGATATACGAGCTCTGCACAGTGGAGAAGCTAAGGCTCATTACAATACTTTCCAAGCTCTCTCTAAGATAGTACTATAGGAAGCTTGCCTAACCAAAAGCCTTTACAATGATTTTTGAGGTTCTATTTATAGAAAATGATGGGGTGACCCTTGACATTCACCTTTGTGACGGTTCACCTACCCTCATGACTTTTCACCTACTCTACGATTGTTACATCCAACTATCAACAATTGAAATTCCACTTGACAAGACGTTACATTACAATGCACATGTGCCCATGTGAGACAAAATGGATTGAGCAAGCCATGCAACAAATCACTGACACTTGGTCCATTGTGGTGAGGCAAACTCTTTGACATCCTTGTGATGGTGAAGGTTGTGAAGTGATTCCAAGATTGGTCATCCATGATGGTGTGCATGCGCTCCATGGTGACATCTTTCTTAAGCGAACTCTTGCATCCATTGCATCTGGGTGCATTGGTATGGCTCCTCCATCCAACTCGTCTCCTAGCAATCACATGGTATTCTTGGGTGCGATCGAATTGGAAACACAATGATGCATAGTGTCCATGTTGATCTTCCAGTGTGTGTTGGTGGTCATGCACATCAACTATGAACTGCATGTTCAACTCCATTTGGACTTGCTTCTTGTCTTTTCCTCGGTGAGTGTACCCAATGGGTTAGATCACATGCAGTGCACAATGGCATCCATGCTGCTGATTTCCCTTTCATACAATCAACAACACCACTCACCATGTCTGCTCCATGCCAGCTATTGGGATGAATCTATAACCTGTACGAGCGCAATTTCATCCATCTATACATGTTCTGCCCCCTGTTGTACTTGTTCCTACTGCAACTCATTATGTCGTCTGTGTAACTCTTGTTCTTCCTTGAGTTTTTTCTTGAGCACATGCAAATCCTTCTCAGTTATGTTCTCTGCCTTAGCGTGATCTTCATGTCGCACAGTTACCTCGTAGCCTAAGTCTCCAAATTTTCTTTCACCACAAGTAGATATGCTTGAGCTTGACTCTTTGTTCCGCCTTTGTGTTGTCAACAACCTTCCTCTCACATTCGTTGCATCTAGTATTCTGCCTTAAGCTATTTTTCATGTCGCCTCTTGTTGTGTTGTTGCTACCATCATATCTTGATGTCCTTGTCTATGAACAACTTGATGTCTTTGTGGGTAGGCAAGTTCATAAAAACTTGATCGACTGGATCCCCAAGTGTGCTCTGAATGATGTCTTCGACTCTGCTCTCCTAGAAACCATTGAACCTATGCTTCCAAGAGGTAGATGGATGCCTGTGATACCTAGAGACATGGCAACACTCATGTCAAGAAATTTTTCAGTCGAAAACCAAAATGAACTTGAGAACTGACTTGCAACATACCTGTGTGACTCATCATGAAGGTTGCACAATTTCTACTGGGAGGTTGGGAGATTGACTTCAAAGACTACACAAGGTATAGTCTGAGCTATCAGGAGGTTGATTGGCTACTGGAACTATGCAATGCATAGTCTATCTTGGCTGCTTACTGTTGGAATTGCACAATGGGCAATCTCAGATAGCAAAGGTTGCCGACTCAGTGACTACATTGCGCAATTTCCTGGGCTAGCAGCCACTATCTCTCATAATTGTGTAATGCAAGACTGGAGGTCAGTCACTGAGCAGAAATGCACATTTCCTAAGAGGAAGATATAACCTTCCTTTTCAGGATTGTGCAATGTTGTCTTCGTGAGGCAAAGTCTGAGCAAAGGCTACCTAGACCCACCGACAGACAACTGAAAGTGAATGTGAATGTGAATGCATGGGGATACTGATTGTAAGCATAAGTGAATGATCATGCATGTAAATGGTGAATGACATATTCATAAAATGGAACAGCATGCATGTGCGTGAAGAGAGTCGCCGAATCGGCGAATGTTCATGAAAAGCTGATGTATGCATGCAACAACAGTGAGATTTTAACAAAAATTGAAATGGTGCTAGTACAAGCTAGTATGTATCAAAACAACAATAAGTGATCACTGAAATTGATCAGACAAAATTCATATGAAGAGGAACACAAAAAGCGCTAGAAACGTAACGTGAAACATGAAAAATGGGCTTACCCCAAAACAACTGAGATGAATGTGCCGATGACTCATAGATACAATCTGGGATGTCAGAGCTACAAGATCGATGTGGGGAATGAGCTTTGTAGTGTCTAGTTGATGACTTTTGATAAAATCGAGGTTGCAACTCACATGTCACAAATCTAGGGAAAACAACACTTGGTGGGAGGTTTCTGAAATGATCTTTGCATGTAACCTCCAACTGCTAAAAATAGATCCTTAAAACAAGGGATACCTTTGTATGCTACCTTGGAAGGATCAGACCATGCATGCAAATCAATTTTTCTCAGTCCCGGAGGGAACCGATCAACTCAACTGTGCATGCAACAGTCTACTCAGATGGGAGGAAAAAATTCGCATTTCTAGGAGGGAGCTGGGTTGGCTGCCCAGGAGATTTTGGCAATTTCTAGGCTGAGCAGCCCTACTGGAAGGAATTGCATAATTTTCTGGATGAAGCCTAACAGTAATATTTGTGTAATTCTAGAGCCCAGTAGGTTTCCAGGCAGAATTGCACAATTTCTCGAGGGAAGGTTGGTTGCCCTCTAGAATTGCACAATTTTTTGAGTGAGCTTCTCAACCTGTAGTGGGACCAAGTCTGGAAGAACAGATTGTGAAGGGAATGCAACAAGCTTTGATGGATAGGTTGTTCATTCAACAAGAAAAACACTGAAGCTTGTGTACTTGATGAAGCAAGAAATGTTGTCATGAAAGGTTGGTAGGGAGGCTCCAAAACGAAGCTAAGGAAAATTTTTGGAGGGTGGTTGTAGTTTCTACAACACTTGGCAACACATTGGTAGAACTCCAGCTCTTTGAACAAACCTTGTTTGTGAAAAGAAGGTCTAACACTAATGGACGTATTGTTTAGTTCTTAGTTCATCTTGGTTTCCACACTAGCTTGATTGTAAGATGTAGCATATCCCATGCTCTTGGTCGACTGACACACATTCCAAGCCAAGACAACATAGTTGTTTCGATTGGGATTGAGGGGTATACTGATGCATAAGCAATATAGTCATCATAGACTTAGTTTCATCTTTGGTGTTGCTCAAATGCCAGCAGGCCTCGACAGTACAACGACAGAGTCACATAGGAACACAAGAATGGATTTGCTACTAGCAAACCTGGTCAATACCTCGACAGAGTTACTTGCATCACCTCTCTGCGTAGGAAGCCTTTCTCTTCTTTCGCCTTATTCATTTTTCATTTTTCATTTTTTCATTTTTTATAATTGTGCATAACACTTATTCGTTTCAGAGGTAGAAGAGGGATTCCAACTTACTGAGAGTAGAAGAGGTTGTTCCTGCAGAGCAGTAGTTTATTATAGCTTTGACGTGCTTATTAAGGTTTTCCCCCTTACCCTACTCTAATTAACTGGCCCTACTCTAATTAACTGAGTTGACAAGGGTTAACCCAAAAACAACCGACTAGAGTAGGACACTAGTTAACACACAAGCATTGTGTTTTCACCCAGGGTGATTTCAAACAGTATGTATTTTTTATCGACGTATCATGGACTAAAGGTAACAAGTTCTTCATGTAGAGTTAGTATGGTAGATAATCAAGTAGTGATAGCTGCATAAGGCCTCTTGTACTTTACCCAGCTTGTCTCAAGAGTCATCCATGGTTTCATACGAAACTAACTTACAAATGAAAAAAAGAAAAAAAACAACAAAGCAAAGTAGAAGCATAAGTAAATGCAAAGTTAAAGTGAGTAAGAAAACAAGCAAGCAGACAAACAAACATGAAAAGCAAGAAATAAAACAAACATGCAAGCAAGAAAACTGAAAGAAAATGCTACTCCTACTCCTAAGCTAATGGTACATGGGCCTGATCACGTGAAGTGATACTTCCAATGTGTTGAGTCATGGAAAAAGTATGCATATATTATTTATTTTATTATCCTTTTCCTTAGTTATATCCCTTCTACACCCTAAAGTGTTAATATATCAAAGGATTATGGTAAAAATAAGGAAATTATCTATCATCACGATTTAGAAAACTATTATCAATCTTCATGCATGAAAAGGAAAAAGTGGAACAACTGTTGTTCCCTAACCAGGAAATAGCGTACAGGTAGCAAGCCAAGGATGGAATGCGCAGTTAAGGATAAGACCAAAGGAGATCATAGCATCAGTTCAAGGAAAGAAAGTTAATTGAAGATGGAAGATTACGTGAATCCCTCAGGATCTCTTGATCCTGAGGGATCGATGTTACTATTTTATCCTTCTTACCACTTGGCCATCATAAAAGGCTGTGATTGTAAAGAGAACGGGGATGGGAGATTATTCAAAAATTACCATTGTATTTATACTTTGATCATTGACTCTCATTGTTGAAACAGAGTATGAACTACTGTAACTATTTTGCAAATGATTAATATATAACACAGTTGTTGTTCCTTCTCATATATTGAAGTAATCTGGTGGTGTTCACTGGTGGCTAAGGGCCCGACCCTGGTGGATTCACTTGTTGTTCCTATATCATTCTTTTACAATTTCTGTCATGTGATGGTTTGGTTTGATTTCAATTTATTGTAATCGCATTGCTTTTCTATTTCGTATTCTCAAACTTACTCTGTTTTACATGCTATAGAAGTATTGGTTCAAGTTGTTATTTAATTACCTGATTTAGTATTCTTTTATTGTTATTTCATATTTACTCATTTGAGTTCAGTATTCTATTTCCAATCTAGTAATTTAGTTCAGCATGCTATCTTGAGATTCTCCACTGTAAAGAGCATTGACTACTACTATCTACACTCTCAGACCGAGATCCCTGCTATTCAGATTAGAAAATACTTTTGGAATATCAATCAGTTAAAAGAGAAATGAGTTATTGTTATTGTATTCTTGACTGATACTTGAATGAATGTTTGATTTGGTTTCATTAACAAGTTAATCTTTCTTTTAATTGTAATTTGAGTTCACTAGCTGCATCCATTTACTCTTGTATTTGAAAGCACTGTATTGCAATTTAGAAACATTACTCTTGAGTAAATAGCCGCCACATACTGTGTACACTCTTGAAATAGAAAATCATGTCCAGATTGATAACTAATGTGAAGATAATTAGGAGTTAAAAAGACACATTTTATACCTCAACATTTTGGCATCGTTGCCGAGGAGAGTGTATCCGTTTCTAAGGAGTAGTGTGCATCTGATGAGTGCCTGTTAGGAGAGAATTGGGTATTAAAAATGGAAGGTAAGAACCTGCATACAGAGCATCTAAAAGCCCTGCTCCCCTACCCACTTTCCAACAGAATGGTTAAGAACTAAGGGTAGAAGTAAATATTTGAGTTGTGTGTACGACTAAGAAGAAAAAACCTGAAAATAATTCAAAACCACTACCCAAACCCAACAAAGCTAAGGGACTGATGACCCTTGGTTGATCAACCTTCATAGACGACATCATTAAGAAAGCCGAATCTCAGCCATCAATAGGCCCTAGGAAAGTTGCTTCCAGACGACCTATTGTTTCCCTTCAGACCACAAATTCAACATATGTAGCCTTTGCTGAGGTGCATAGAAAAACAAAAGAGACTGAGAAAATTTTTCAAGAAATTGAAAATTCTCTCCCAATTTATTTACAAGAAGGGAATTCTAGTAATCTCCGTGAAGGAGGAGGAGAAATAGGGGAAATAGAGGAGCCAAGATCCCCTCTCAAAATAATTTGAACACTCAACATCTCAAATAAGGGGAGTGTTGTTAAGATTATCCAAAATGAAGTAGGAGAAACTGAGGAGCCAAGATCCCCCTAGGTAGTATTTCAACAAGGAACACTCATTGTCCCAGACCAAGGAAGTGTTGTTAAGCTCATTCCTATCCCTTCTAGTCATCCTAGGAATAACTCTCTAGAAATCATAGAAGGGTATTGGCACATATTTGATCAAATGGCCCAAAACCAACAAACACCTCAGACCTCAACACTGCAGTATCCCATCGTGGACACAACAATTAACACACCTATGAAAGCCATTCCTCTCCAGAATATTCCTACCTTTCATGGGCTAACATCAGAGGATCCAGACGCATTTTTGTTTCATTTTGATGTATTGCGCCAAGGATATGACTATACCACCAATCCCAAAAAACTAAAGTTATTTCCCTCCACATTAAAAGCAACAGCTTTACGATGGTTTATGGGATTAGGTGTGCGCACTATAAACAATTGGGATCAGATGAAAACTGCTTTTCTAAAGAAATATCAAGACTATTACAGATCCAGGGAATTGAAGGATGAGATATTTCAAATGATAGCAAGACCTAGTGAAACATTGGAGGAATATGTAGAACACTTTCAATACAATCTCCAGAGATCTCCTTATGCATCTTTACCCTTGCCTAATAACGTGTTATAAACCACACTAATTAAAGGAATGAAAGAACAATGGATTGAAACACTAAACATTATGGGTATAGGTGACATATATCAAGAAAATTTTGCTGACATCATTAATTTGTGTGTCAGGTGTTCAAGAGGTAGCACAAGAGTGAAGCCAGTAGAACATGACATGATCACAAGGGATAACAAAATCTTTGGTGGAGGTATAATCCACACAGGAATCAGTAATTTGCTAGAGGATTTCAAAACTAATATTCTAGGGACTCTATCAATGTAGTTGGACATTATGCAAGCCAAACAAAAGCAAGTAGAAGCGGAACAAAACTTGGCGATATTTTGTCCTACATGCAGAAAGAAGCATAACCACAAAGTGTGCCCGCTGGATACAGTCCAAATTTGCTCCATCTGTACAAAAGATCATGCTACAGAAAGATGACCATCACTCCCAATATTGAAAGAAGTCTACAAAGAAGCAAAAGAAGAAACAGAACTGGTTTACCTACTAAATCAGTGCCGCCAGTGGCAGTCGCGACAAACAGGTATGCCCGTTGATCCATCCTCTTCTTCTCAGCCTCCTCAGTATAATGCTGAGCAATATAATGGAACATGCCAGAATCAACTGCCTTTCCCCAGTTGGCCACAACAGCCATTCCCTATGCCACCATGGCCAAATCAAACAAATCAAACCAATTGCCCAAACTTTCCCTACTGTACACCATTCTAGAAAATAATGCATATTCATAACAATGGTCACCCTCCACCTCGCAAACTCAAAACTAGCAAAGACCCACAAATCAGCCAGCAGGAACGATCCCCCTATCTCAACCCACACTACTAGAACCATACACATTGCAACAAAACCCCTAGACCAACTTAAGACCATAGCTCCCAGCCTAGCCCAACCCAAACCCCAACAACAGACCAGTTCAATCTGGTTGAGGGGAAAGTACCCCTAGGGTCCTTTGGGTTAAGACTCTACCAGACTGAAGATTGCTTGTTCAAAGAAACACACGCACAACCATTATCTTTATTGTAAGCAAATTCTAGTGTTTAGGGTACATACCTAAGGTCCTACATTCGAGAATGCCTTTAGGGTCCAAACCCTTCTTAGAGTTCTCTTCTTCTCTTTTGACCTGTAAAACAAACAAATCAAAGAACACAACAGTACACGGACAAATACTTATATATAAACCATCTTCATGCTATAAAGTTAGTTATAAAAATCTTTAAGTAACTACTTGCATAAGAATTCAAGACAAGAATCTCATAAGCATAAAGAAAGATTGTTTCGGGAACCAAGACGTGTTTCTTTATATAAAGGCAAGTAAAGTACATATAACAGAAAGATTTCACCTGAAACACCTTCAGCAGGCTCCAAGCAAAGCTTCCTCCCGGATTCGTTCCAGCCTCAAACCTCCAACAAGAGCTCCTTCCAAGTCTTACTCAATGGTGATATAAAGGATGAATGATCACCAATACACATGGAAACAAGGGTTTCCTATGCAAGATGGGGGAAGTGCAGAAGGCACCAAGGACTTCAGACCTGGTCTAAGGGAAAAATCTCAGCATAATAATCTTGCTCTCTTTTCTCTCTCCCCTTGGCCTTCCCTTTGATGTCTTTTTATACCATCTCCAAAGTAGTTTTTTAGTTAGGAGTTGGTTGGGAACAGTTGGGCCACGGGCACTAATAGGTGATCAGCAGGTAAAACCCGCGATCTCCGCCCGAAAATGAGGAATTATTTATTTTTTTAAGTGTTTTAATACATACACGCGGGTTGGGTATACACAGACCCGCGTGTACATGCGTTTAACTCAGGGCAATGTTGCGTATAGGGAATAAAACACTGTTTTTTAAATTTTTAGGACCAGGTCTGGAAGGAGGGGTTGCCCTAGGCCATGAGTGCAGCATCACAAACCATAAGAGTGAGATTTGGGGCTATAACAGATGCCCCTTAATGTATGAGGTCAGAAGGGGAACATGATGGCCGAAATATATTATGTAAGTACATGGAAAGGAACTCTGTCGAAAAACCGAGGAGGACTTCACCAGAATTCAGCCTGCCAAGCCTCCAAAAGGAGATCAGAAAGAAACACTGTCTGAGGCGGGCATACCCATGCTCAGAAAAAGTAAAGCATGTCCGCATATCAAGTACAAGTGGATCCACTAAGTACACAAGTATAAAGGACTGGGAGATACATAATGGATCATCTGATAATAATGAGTAAGTACATGTCTGAATATCACATATAAGACTGTCAATGATGCTGAAAGATACAATGGATCACTGATATAAAAGACTGATCCCAAAAGGTACCAACTGAACATGTTGGAATAGGATGGTACTACACTGCAAACTCAGGTGCCAGCATATAGAATGTCGCCATGACTGACTGCAACATATAAAGTGGAGTGGTATCAACTAGCAGCAACAGAAGCAATTGTCAAGTGAACCAATGAATGCTGATACAACCTGAGGTCTTCACCGACCGCCGTGGTACATTTATACACCATGGGAATAAATGATCTGAAGTCGACCATGTGAGAAATCGTTTGATTACAGGTCATTGATGTATACCGTTAACAAACGCGAGACTACTCACCGATAATGATAATGAGCGTCAAGGTACCCAGTACAATCTAACAAGTGTGAATAGATGAGCTGAAGTCGCACACCTGTAAGAATCTATCAATCAGGAGACAATGATGGTTTCCCACTGTCAATAGCGAGGAATCTGCCACTAATGATTGCAAACCCCAAGGTACTGCCAAATGGACTCTAGATCTTTGCCCCAGAGCAATGAGTCGGAGTCGATAGGGAAAGATCTGCTAGAAGGAAGGCATTAAGACATCCTCCATCAATCTAGCGCGAGTGTAACCCGTAGGCCAATAATGTGGAAGGAATCGGATGAAAAAGATGTAGTAACCCAACCGAAGTACGTTTCCGGCGTACACAAGATGTGGCTAGCGCACGGAAGAAACCCTCTGAACCAACCAATAATGAAAGCTGACACAGAGGCGAGGTATCCACCAATAGGGTCAAATGGAAACAAAGGTACTGCATGAATCCCAATGTGTGATAATGTATGCTGATGTCGAACACAAGGGAAACCACTCAGTCAAAGACCCATGATACTGATCGATGTTGAGCGCAAGGTGACCTATCAATAATGAAAATAGGGCTAGGGTGCGGCTCTAGGCCTGTCCTCAGAGCAAGGTGTCATCGTCGATAAGGACAAGACCCGCCAACAAGAAGTCAATGGGGACCTTCTCAAACCGGCACGAGTAAAGGACCAATATAGCTGATGTGATGATAGACATGATACTGACAACCAGGGATGGACGACTGAAAAATGAGTCAAGAGACACCGCAGAGAGGCCGACTCAGGCTAACTTCCCTTGAACAAAAGCACGACTCAATGCGACTATGTGGCAGCATATGATGACTCTGTATAAGTTCGCCATGTAGGAGGCATGAACGAACCCTCCATATGATTGGAAGAGATAACCAACCGGGGGAGAACTGACTCAATAACAAGGTTATGGCATACCTAAGTCAAACTAAATCCCACCCATGCGGAGGAGACTTTGTTTTGAGTGCTTTGTTCAAGGGCGACATGACTGACTCTAGCTGCCAACAATAAATGGAAATAATGTCCCTGTTCCCGCTCTTTTTGGAATATTTAATTTTTTTGTCTTTTTCTGTTAAGCCGGAAAAAGAATAAAAGAATGCTATGGTACAGTGGAAAGAACGAGTGTCGGTGAAACAGATGATCTAGTTCATGGGAACGAAACGTTCCTATGCTCAATGCAGGGAGGTGAAACTGGTCAGTGACACTCAGAGGTATGTCCCTTCCACAGGTCAGGGTATGTCAAGCTGTAGAAGTCAAAGGTATGCAAGGTTGATTTTGCAGACGTCATGGTCAAAAGTTGGCTTAAACACGAGTCCAAGTGAAGCGAGCTCTAGGCCAAAAGGTGCAAATGGTCAACATGCAATGCAGAAGTACAACTCGACACACATAGGAGCCTCTAGGGTATAAGGCTAGAACGAAGCGAAGAAGTAAAGAGGAATGAGTCTTCAACGCATAAGTCATGGCGGGGATACAGAGGACTCCCGAGCCTACTCAAAACAAAGCATCATGGGCAACAAATGTCAGTGAGGTGCTAACTACGATGCCCATGTAAAGGGATGGCTCTACCATCGTGTCATGATTTAAAAAATCGGCGAGTGAAAATGGCTTACAAACCATAACACGATGGGGTGGACCCTACGGCAGATGTATCGGTCATGTGGAGGCTAGTATGCATAATGCAACGGAAAAAATGGTGTCCCTAACCTATATGCCAGTGAAAACACGATACCTGCCATGATGGTTCAGCGGTCATGGAACCATCTCGAACTCTCGAAAAATGTCCAAAATGTCCTGAAAAGCAAACCAAACTCGGCATTCCAAGCTCCCAAGTTAAAAGTCACATGAGGTCAAACAAAATAAAATTTTGAAAAAATTTTGCATTTTCAAAACTTATAAAAGGCATTTTTGACTTACCATTATCACCATTTGACTTGGAGAGAAAAAATTGTGGAGCAAAAGGAGAAAACCTCCCCGCGACCAATTCAGCCGTTCAAACTTGCCGAAAACTTCCAGGTAAGCCTCAAACTTGTCTTGCAATTAATTGTGATAGTTTTTGGGAAACTTAGTTGATGTTTCACCGTTAGATTTTTGAAAAAAATTGTTTTGCGGCGTACACGCGGGTTGGCATTACAGAACTCGCGTATACGAAGGCCCTACACGCGACTGTGTACAGGTGAACTCGCGTGTGCGCAACAAACTAATTTTATACACAAAACTAACGGATGGAAATGATTTTTTCTTCCAAGATGACTCTCACATGGCGTGAAAGAGAGCACTCAGCTGTGGACAATGAATTTATGGGCAATGATGAGGCGTTAGAGGCCTTACGGGGATGCGGGTTACTAAAATTCTTCAAATTTCCAAATATGAAAGGGAACACGCGTCTGCTCGAGAGGCTCATTGACTATTGGGATGTCAATGAGGAAGCATTCATCATTGACTAGATGCCACTCAGGATACAAGTGGAAGATATATATTTTATCACGGGCCTTTCCTGAAGGGGAGAGGTAGTACATTCCGGGGGCAGAACCCGGAATAGCCTCAGTGTAGATGACTATGTACAGATTTACTACCCGGGTCATCAGAAGGTTGGGAGTCAGATCTCTATCCCACATGTGGCGAGTTTGTCACTCAGGATAATCTTGTTCACCATAGCTCGAGTGAACGGATCATCCTCACTACATCAGGCGTCACGGGTAACCATGAGCGTGGCAGTGGACTGTCTCACAACAGTGTTTGACTGGTGTACTCCTCTTCTTGCCAACATGAAGGAACCACTTACTTCTATCAGGAGGGGACAGACCAAGAACTTTGGGTTCGAAACCATCTTGTGCACTTTCTTCTTCGAGAAGGTTCCCGCACTCCACCCCAGGGTAGCAGTTCCTATCAGCAGTCCACGTGATCCACGCATGGGCCGGTGGGCTGACTTGATGAAATGTCTAGGGGGTGGGGAAGTCCCAAGGAATGCATTCGACGACGACTTCTTTGCCTGGTGGGAGCAGCAAATCATCGCCGTAGATGATTACCCCTATGTTGGGCTGGATTTCCGAGGAGATCCTGATCTAGTGTTACCACCAGACGCAGCATGGGGCGAGATTGGTAAGCATTTTTATGATTTTATGATTTTTTTGGATTTTCCAAATATAATGATAAATTTTGAAAAGTATTTTTGGTGAGACTCAAATGACTAATATGATGATCATGTTCCAGACATCGGGCCTATACGACCAGATGGATTCCCGCGGCATGGACGGCGTGGCCGAGGAGCCGAAGAGGCGGCTGCCGATACGGAACAGACCCTCAACAACGTCCAGCGACACTTGGCAAGACTGAGCTGCCAAGTACCGATGGCCGAGATAGAGGACCTTCCTCCGGATATGCAACGTCATGTGCTTGGTATGCCACGTGACTGGGTTCGCGTCTTTCGGCGCGTGGCCAACGCCATAGTTACATATTTAGATGCTCATCCTGAGCCGAGGCGTTAGATATGCCTGACATGATTATGGGAATTTGAGTCCCAATTTTGTATATTTTTGGACACACATATGTACACTCGAGGCGTTTTATGATATATATATATATATACAGTTTGACTTTTTGATGCATAATTTTATGATGATGAATGATTGATATGCCAGTCTAATGCTTGATTAGCGATAGAATCAGCTAACCAATTTTGAGATCTTGGAATGTGCAAATAATTAATGTAAATGAATGATCTTTGAAACAACCTCACCCTTAAATATTGGCGATATAATAATGGATCCCTAATGCGATAAATGTTATTTAATTGAGACACTATCAATTGAGAATCAAGATATACTACCAACGAGTCGATCCCATAAGAGATTGCCTCGGATAATAAATTGATCACAGCTGTATACTCGGCCATATTGTTTGAAGCAGGACCGATACATACACCTCTCGATACCATCAATTGACCAGTTGGATAATAAAGTACCCAAGCTGCGGAAGCAAGATTCCGAGTGTGCCGACTAGCACCATCGGCGAACCCAAAATAGACCAAATCATCCATCAGCACCTGACACAGCAGACCAAAAAGTACTGATATCAGAAAACGCTCTACGATATATGTATAAATATATACATAAAGTACAAAGAAGTCATTACCCAGCCTAAACTAAGCAAAGTACTTCTTTAGGTAGAGCCCATTTCGGGGCTCTGCCAGCTTGTTCCCTTCAAAGTCAATTAACTCATACGCCCCTTTTTCTAAAACTCGTTTAATGATGAAAGGACCATACCACATAGGCTTGAATTTGCCTGCCCCCAAGGCGTCCTTATCTTGGTCGTAGACCAGGACAAGGTCACCTTCAGAAAAGACTCGAGGACGGACAGACTTATCATATTGAGTTTTAACCCTTTTCTTATGGGCCTCATTCATCGTGGCAGCATCTCGACGCTACTCATCGAGATGTTCCAAGTGAACTAGGCGCTCTTCGAGACTCGAAGTCTCAGGAAGAAGCTCAACAGCCAATTTGAGAGATGGAATTTCACATTCGACCGGAAAGATAGATTCCATCCCATAAACCAACTGAAAAGGAGTAAAACCAGTAGCCGTTTTGACGGAGGTTCGATATGCCCAAAGAGCCCAATACAACATAATGTGCCAATTGGACCTATTTTTATCGATTGTCTGTTGGAGTATCGTCTTAAGAGTTTTATTAACTGCCTCGACCTGCCCATTGGCCTGAGGATAATAAGGGGATGAATGCTCCTAACGGAAACCTAATTTACGAGCCAATTTGGACATTAGTTGATTTTGGAAATGACTGCCATGGTCAGTGACAATCTCCCTTGGGACACCGAATCTGGAGATAATCTTATTGAAAAGAAACAAAGCTGTCGTGTCACTATCGTTCTTATAAGTAGGCATGGCCTCAGCCCACTTCGTGAAGTATTCTACAACCACGATAATGTACTTGTGATTCGCCACTGAAGGCGGATTACAAGTCGTAAAGTCAATGCCCAACTTAGTAAAGGGACCGACAGTGACAATGGGGAAAAGTGGAGCTGGATGCGAACACATCTTGCAAGTAAAGATTTGACATGGGTGGCAATGTTTGATTTCTTCCACACAGTCCTTAAAGAGTGAAGGCCAAAAATAGCCGGCATGTAAGATGCGTTGGGCTGTTGCAAGCCCTGATAGATGACCACCACAAGCTCCAATGTGGCAATCATTGAGCACGAACTCTGCTTCCTCTAAGGTTAAACAACATTGGAGGATTGAGTCAACCCCTCGACGATATAATGTGTCACCAACAATAACATAGTTCTTTGCTAGGTGACGTAATTTGCGACGTTCATCCTTGGAGAAAGTAGAGGGGCACTTCGAAGTCTGGAGATAAACAATGATATCTCCATACCAAGGGTCTTGTGTAGAGATGAGGAATATATGTTCGTTGGGTAAAATTTCCTCATAAACAATATCATCTGCACAAGGTAGCTCCGAGATAAGTTCCGCGAAAACCATAGATTTCTTAGATTTGGCAGACAAGAACTCGAGATCGAATTCTTGCAAAATGACTATCCATCTATTATATTTGCCCCCAATCACTCCCCTACTGAGGACAAACTGAAATGGATTGACTGCCGCTAAGACACAAGTTTTACGTAGCAAAATATAATGACGGAGTCGTTGGACAGCATGAACAGCTGCCAAGGCCAACTTCTCAACTGGAGAATAGCGAAGCTCAGGGCCTATCAAGCCTCGGCTCAAAAAATAAATGACGTGCTCGGTGAGAGCATCGTCCTCCTGAACTAGAACCATACCTATGGTTGATTATGCTGCAGCGAGATATAAAAGGAAGTCTCGACCATAATCCGGTGGACTCAAAAGCGGGGCAGAGACTAATGCTTTTTTCAAAGCATCAAACGACCGCTGCGCAAAGTCATCCCATATAAATGGAACTCCCTTCCGTAGTAGACGCATGAACCCTTTAGTGATCTCGGCGTAATTTGTTATAAACCGTCTTAAGAAGTTAGCCTTCCCTTGAAGACTTTGATGTTTCTGAATTGAAGACGGGGGAGGCAACTGAATTATTGCCTCAACCTTGAAGGGATCAACCCAAATCCCTTCATTGGATACAATGAACCCTAACAGCCGACCGGACGTAACCGCGAAAACGCACTTGTTGGGATTCAACCGGATTTTATAAAAACGACATCTCTCAAAGACTAATCAAAGATGACCAGGGTGATCTGTTCTCTTTCGAGAACGAGCAGCGAGATCATCTAAGTATGCCTCGATGACATGTTTGATGTCATGGAAAGCGTATGACATGGCCCGCTGAAACGTAGCTCCAGCATTTTTAAGACCAAAAGGCATCTTTCGATATGCAAAGGTACCCTAGGGACATATGAAGGCTGTCTTATGCTGATCCTTAGGACGAATAGAGATTTGATTATAACCTGAAAAGCCATCCATGAAGGAAAAAACCTCGTTACCCGCACATTCGTCGATAATTTGATCAATAAATGGCGTGGGGTAATTGTCTTTTGGACAAGCCTTATTTAAATCCCTAAAATCGATGCATACACGGATTGTTCCTTGATTTTTATCTACGAGGACTGGATTAGAAACCCAATCTGTAAGAGGAAAAGGGTATATAAAACCCGCCCTTAGCAGCTTCTGGACTTCAGCTTTGGTAGCTGCTGCTTTCCAAGGGTTAACTGGACGAAGTCTTTGATGAACAGGTTTCGCGTTTTCATATGTCTTGATCTCATGCTGAACTATAGAAGGATCAATGCCAGGCATTTCTTCATAAGACCAAGCAAATACGTCACGATATTCCTTAAAGAGGTCGGTGTAGATTTGAATTTCTTCAGGGGAACACGCAATTTCGATGAAGATATTCTCAATGATGTTAGGGTCCCTAGAGATGTTGATGGGTATCATTTTTGAAATTACCGACATATTACCTTCAGCGAGGATGTGTGCTGGAGCCAAAGGGTTCGACACCATATCAACATCACTAGTACAGAGCTCGGAAAATCTAGATTCTACTTCCTGCAAAGGAGGAAGAAAGTAGGAACGATGGTGTAAGTCTTCCGAAGGCTGATCTATACCCATCATTGCTTCAAGGATTGCTTCTTCAGAAGGTAAAATTGAATCTAAGCAATCCAAGGTAGAGATAGAATCTAGGCTCCAGGCTGGGGCCACATGACCATCCAACTCTTCTTCAGAAAAAGGAGTGGAATGGTTATCTGCAGAGTCTATGATAGATTGATATCTAAGCTCAGATGCAGATATAGGAAACGCCATTCCATTTACTTGTCCTTCAACTAATGTGGTCGTAAGGGTCAGAAAAGTGATGAGTTCGAAAGAACTCTTCTCGAGGAGATTCCTTGGATGATGAAATAGCATTGATTTTTGCAAAAGGAGAGGGAAGATCAAACATACCCATCAATGAGGAATACATCCCTACTCCTAAATTCTCAATCGGCGGGCGAGGGTTATCGACCAAAGGAACAGTAGAGTTGGAGCTTGCCTGAGGATCGATTGGAGAATAGTCCAATTGATCTACCTTAACGATTTTCCCCTCATGAGGAAAGCAAATGACACGAAACAGAGTCAATACGACGGCTTCCATTTCGTATACCCAGTTCCTTCCTAATAGGAGATTATAGTCTAGGTTAGCATCTACGACTTCAACTTCAATATTAACGACCTTCCCTCCAACACATATAGGAAAGTCCGGGATAATCCCATGCGGCTTGTGAGAATGACCATCAAATGCAGTTAAGACGGTTGGTGAAGGAACAGCCGAAGGTGAACCAATAGCCTTCCAACATGACATCGACATGACACATGTGGAAGCTCCTTCATCTATAACGGTGCGGAAAATATTGATTTTCCGGTTTGTAGACTTTATCTAAAAAGCCATATGATGAGGGAGTCACTTTTTGACATTTAACATGTCAAAAGTGAGCACTAAAGAGTTAGCCGGGTCAACTGCTCCAATTGTGGAGAGTAAAGCACTTCTCTGAGCCGAACACGACTGGAGAACCTCTAAAGCGGACATGGCACACGGGCTTTGAGCCAGATCCTCCACAATGGAGTAATTCTGAGCGGCCCTAGCATTAGGATTAATCATCGCGCATTTGGTGGACCCTTTCGGTATCCGAGGTATAGTCTCAACAGGGGGTCGCTCGATATGAAGGTCAGTACCTCCTGGAACAGTTTTATCCTTAGATGTTTCGGCTTCACCATAATCACGTGACCGAGTAGTCACATGGACGTTTGAACCCATCATAAAAACATTTGATTCTTTTTCCCCTTCCTGGTTGCCCCCTGAGGAGGTCCCAGGATTCGAACTCGCGCCAGCAAGAAGTTGCTGCCCTTGGGGAAACGGGTTAGTTAACACAGCTTGTGAACTAGAAGTCCCTTGCTGTCCCAACAAGCGCTGAGCATCTTCAATACTAGGGAAGAGATGAGTTAGATGGTCTCCTTTGCATAACTTGCAAGGAAACTTAACTTTCTTTCTCGACTCACCTTTACCACCACCAGCGTTGTTGCCATATTTATTTGCATCGGGCTTCCCATCCGAATTCTTCTTCTTACCACGTCCTTTCTTTTTCCCATCGGAACTTTGATTTCCTTTGGGGTTATCGGATTGGATGACATTAATTGAAGAAGTTTGGGAAGCGGGAGGATTAGACAATGTGACTTGGTTGTTAGAAGCAGTTTGCAAAGACAACTGCTGCAATTGATTCAACAAGTTCACTGTAGATGTGTCTACTGACCCAATGATACAGTCCGCGTGCGGGCCTGGCTTCGGCTTAGCTAAATCAACCTTAGATCCAGGAGCATCTGGCAAGTACTTTTGTAAGATCCCAGACTGAGAGTAGATCAATTCTAATTGTTGGGCCCTAAAAATGGCTTGCTCCTCAGAATAGATCCCAGACATGGAGACATCCTTGGAGATCTCGGGTTGTAAAGACTTCAAAAACCACTCGAGACGGTATTCCGGAGGAATTTCGGCTTTAATGAAACTCTTTCTCCGTCTCCATTCCTGAATGTGATCGGAAATGTGAGTGGCCTTATCCTGACGAAAGGTGGCCAGAAGTTCAGTTTCGGCGTCATAGCAGACAGGCAACTGAAAGTGATTTAAGAAGATGTTGGCTAAGTCGGCGAACGATGTAAAGCTGCCCCCTGACAACTCTATATACCACTTGGCCACATTACCAGTCAAGGTGCACTGAAAGAGTCTCAACCTAATCGAATGATCGATGAGGGAGTTGGATGAGCACCACAGATGGAATGTGGTTACGTGGTCGCCCGGGTCCTCACCACTTTTCCCTTCGAATTTTGGAATGTCCGAAGGGAGTTTGGTTGGGACCGGAGGCCAGGCCGGATTATACCTGATTGGGTCATTCGTTAACTTAGTGAGATTTGGCAAGTTTAACGTTGCCAGAAACGGAAGCCTAGGAGGACCTAGGGGATTCCACCCAGACTGGGCAGAACTCCCTAAGCTTTGAAAAGATTTTCTTGGAATTTGGGAGGCACCAGGATGCCCGAGGTGACAAGTAGAACCGGCTGAACCAAAAGGCAAGCCTTGTGGTCCAGCAAAATTTGGAGTTTGACCAACTCCTGCCGTATAACCTCCATAACCCGCAAAGTTTCCTCCTAAAGAATGGTAAGGAGTTGATAACCCCTGATATGGATTCCAAGCCGAAGCAAGGGGAGGAATACTTTGAAACATGCTAACCATGGAGTACGGCCTATTCCCTTGTTGGCCGCTAAATGAATTCCCAGCTCCTGAGCTACTAACCCCAGGGTTACTCCAACCTTGGAAAGGATTGATGCTTTGTCCTATAGAAGAAAAATGCATGGATCCTATCGTTGGGTTGGAATGTGGTATATGACCACTTCTAAAAGGAAAACCTTGGAATGAAGCCGATCCGCTCATCATGGACGTAGCGGCACTAAACGAAACCGATGGAATACCCTGTGATTGGGTGCCAAAAGGGAAGAGTCCAGTACCAGAAGCATTGGTTTGGGCATTTCCACTCATGGACGGAATGGAGGTAGATCCCACTAACGATGTGCTAGCAAAAGATCTGAACAAGGAAGCGGAGGGGATGGAAATTGTTCCTCCCCCTTGCACCGATGTAGGGGTTTGCATAGTCGTAGCACTCGTAGAAGCCATGCTTCTAGTAGTGGTCATGAATGGTAAGCGCGTAGCGTAACCTGGACTTGATGGTCTATGTGACGGAGTCCCAACGTATTGCAATACGTCTGGATGACTAGATGGTAGTGGAGAATTTGGAGCCACTAATGACTCTGAAAGTTCTTCTACCTCTACGTTATTCTCCGCTTGAAAGCGAACTCGAGAAAGGATTGGAGTGTCCCTCTCTTTCTCAGAAATGCCAGGCCTTGCTTGGCCGCTAATGTCCCCGAAAGAAGGATCAATCCCCGATGCGTCAACCGGCGTGGGACGAACCCCACCGGTAGTATTGCCTCTGCGCCTTCTAGGAGAAGGCTCTAAACTTGGTGGCGAGAGACCACGAAGTCTTCGAGACCATCTTGGAGATCAGTCAGCCACTTTGAAATTTTTGTTACGATCTAACTAAAGACTCAAAAAATTAAAAGCTAGGCCAACTAGGAGCACAGAGCACACACTATAAAGTCCCTAAAGATACAGCCAGTCAAACAATCTTCCAAGTATTTCCGCTCCGGGTGATTAGGACTGGACACCAAAATACGAGAAAGTGAATCAAGGGGCCTTCCGAAGATAGTCTGGGATGATGAGGGCCCAGTCCTATCAGCGAAGGTATCAGAGGAAGTTACATTGACCTCCTAACAATAGCCTGTGCCGGTGTAAGCCCCCAAGCTTTGCAAGGGTGCCCTCCAGTAGTACTGTTGAGAGTGATACAACGTCAACCTCAGGTGCCACGGGATTCCCCTCCGCAGCCACCTGTGTAGATCCCTAGGAGAGGCAACTATGGGTACCAACTCATCGTAGAAGCCGGGCGGAACAGTCGTGAGGTAAGTTCGGACAAGTAGGAGAGGGGGTATCTCTCTTCCCTGTCTTCACAGACCCTCGTGCTTAACTCCCAGATCCAGAGCTTTCCTAGTCTTCCTAACACTATTGGATTTGCTCTCGTTAATCAGACTCTTATGTTTGACATTTTATGTGGCCTTGGAGAGTTAACTCTCCACTCGCCTAATCCAAGGCCCTAAAATCCTAAACTTGTTGGTGTAACTGACTAAAACAAAAAGTTCTAATGGATTTTAATTAGCGCTTGATTTTATTAGGCTGTTCTTTAAGTCACAAGGTAATGGAGATGAAACTTGTGGTGTTTTTATGGACGCAAAAGAAATTAATAACACTTAGCTACATGCACATGCACTTTTTGTTTTCGATGAAGAGCAATTTCTATGAGGTTCAGAAGGTACTTCTAATATAAACAAATTTTACTTTTCTTTTCAGACTCCACACTCACAAAAAACTAACAAAACTATATATGCCTAAAAAGAGATGCAAATCTATCCTAATGCAAGAACTATATGTGGATGCAAGATTCAAAGACTACTCTAAAAACAAAGAAGGAAAGTTGCTCACTTATCAAATTTGTCTTGCCACTAAAATGCTTAGATAGAAGATGATGTGTTACCAATCATTTCGTCCAAACAATAAAAACAAGTTCTAAGATAAACACAAAGCACTTTCACTTCACAAAAAAGGAAATCAAATGAAAAGCAAATTCAAGAAAGCGAAACTCAAAACTTTCAAAAGATTTTCTTTCAATCAAACCAAAAAGTCTTTTTCAAAGAAGGCTCTCAAAAATACTGACACCACTGATTGGTGAATAAGCAACCAAACACTTTTGTGAATTCACACCTTTCAAATGATGAAAATCCAACAAAAATAAATGCATTTGAAATCGCTCTTGAAAGCAGCAATGAAAGTCCAAATATCAAAATACAAGTTTCAAGAAGATGTTAATTAACAACTTTCCTGAAACGAAGGAGCAAATGGTCACAAAAATGATTTTGTTAAGCAAACAAAAGGGTCACCGAAACAAAATGGACACAAAGATTGAATCCAATCTTTCTACTCTGCCAAAACAGAGCAGTCAAGACTCTTAACCAAAAATCTTGTATGTCAAAAAACAATGACGCTTGCAATCAACGAAAACAAGACTAATACTCCTTATAACTAGAGAGAGTTCAAAACAAGATGCCCCTTGTCAAACAGAGGACTGTTACTGGAAAATGACTGCTTCAAACTGATCCAAACCGCCAGACAAACATTCAGCAAAAATAAAATTTATAAAACTTGAAAATTATATAATATACGTGCCTGCAGTGATGTGCAGAATGCGTGTAAACGCGACTGTAACTGAGGAAACTCGCGTATACGCGCGTTCACTTAGTACAAATTGCGTATATACGCTTCTGTAATATAGGAAAACAGCGTATCTGAATATTTTCAAGAAAAATAAAAAAATACAGACTGAAAAAACTGGAAAAGCTTAGAGTTCAAGAACAGATCAGACAGTCAGAGCCAACAAACAGAGGGGCTGAGCCTTGATTGGCTTGAGGACTACCCAAACTAGGAACAACAAGAGTGTTGTTCCCCACTGAAGTCGCCAATTCTGGTTGAGGGGAAAGTACCCCTAGGGTCCTTTGGGTTAAGACTCTACCAGACCGAAGATTGCTTGTTCAAAGAAACACACACACAGCCATTACCTTTATTGTAAGCAAATTCTAATGTTTAGGGTACGTACCTAAGGTCCTACGTTCGAGAAGGCCTTTAGGGTCCAAACCCTTCTTGGAGTTCCCTTCTTCTCTTTTGACGTGTAAAACAAACAAATCAAGGAACACAACAGTACATGGACAAATACTTATATATAAACCATCTTCATGCTATAAAGTTAGTTATAAAAATCTTTAAGTAACTACTTGCATAAGAATTCAAGACAAGAATCTCATAAGCATAAAGAAAGATTGTTTCGGGAACAAAGACGTGTTTCTTTATATAAAGGCAAGTAAAGTACATATAACGGAAAGATTTCACCTGAAACACCTTCAGCAGGCTCCAAGCAAAGCTTCCTCCCGGATTCGTTCCAGCCTCAAGCCTCCAACAAGAGCTCCTTCCAAGTCTTACTCAATGGTGATATAAAGGATGAATGATCATCAATACACATGGAAACAAGGGTTTCCTATGCAAGATGGGGGAAGTGCAGAAGGCACCAAGGACTTCAAACCTGGTCTAAGGGAAAAAATCTCAGCATAATAATCTTGCTCTCTTTTCTCTCTCCCATTGGCCTTCCCTTTGATGTCTTTTTATAGCATCTCCAAAGTAGTTTTTTAGTTAGGAGTTGGTTGGGAACAGTTGGGCCACGGGCACTAACAGGTGATCAGCAGGTAAAACCCGTGATCTCCACCTGAAAATGAGGAATTATTTATTTTTTTAAGTGTTTTAATACATACATGCAGGTTGGGTATACACAGACCCGCGTGTACACGCATTTAACTCAGGGCAATGTCGCGTATAGGGAATAAAACACTGTTTTTTAAATTTTTAGGACCAGGTTTGGAAGGAGGGGTTGCCCTAGGCCATGAGTGCAGCATCACAAACCATAAGAGTGAGATTTGGAGCTATAACACAATCTGTGCAAATTATTGAAGGACTAGAACTAGAAACCGAGTTAAGCGAGTCCAATGACCTTCAATTAAGATCTGGGCATATAATAGAAACAGATCGGAGATAAAAATGTTCAAATTGAAAATCAGTTACCTATAGAACAAACACCATAAGAAGAGAATCTGGTCAGATAGAAAACTCATGAACAAGCAACCACCTCTTCTCCACCATTCCCAGAATGACTAATCATACCTTGTCCAATAGAACACCCTGATTTTGATCTTCTGGGAGAACTAAAACATTTGTGTATAAAAATACCACGCCTCCAAGATATTCAAGATATCCCAATTTATGCAAAAACCATCAAGGAATTATGTATGAAAAATCCAAAGAGGAAAATAACAACAAATCCAACTATCCATGTAGTCAGTACCCTATCTGACCTACTATCAGGAAGAGAAACACCTGTGAAATATGAGGACCTAGGAAACCCTATAGTCACGATGCAAATAAATGGCTGCTCCTTCCCTAATGCCTTAGTTGACATAGGAGCAACAATCAATATTCTTACAACCACCACTTGTCAAAAGCTTGGCATTACATCATTAGACCCAACCACAACCTTATTGGAGTTGGCTGACCGATCGGTAGTCAGACCAGAAGGCACATGACATGATGTAATGGTGTCTATATACTCTTGGGAATACCCTACCAACTTTCTGATCATCAACCCTAGAAATCGACTCGATGGACACCCCTTAATTCTAGGTAGACCTTGGCTAACAATCGCGGATGCTTACATTAGCTGTCAAACAGGCAGCATGACTATAGCAAGAGGAAGCAATGTAAAGAATTTAGCCTTATATCCTCTGGCTCAGCCAAGTTTAACAATAATCAAAACCAGAAAACAACCTATATCATACCTAACTGAAAACATTAGATCTCCACTAACCATAGATGATTCTCTCAAATTTAAAGATCAAATAGAAGATGACATCATTAACAACTTCATTAACCATCCAGAAGTCGGATCCCATCTAAAATGTCACATGATCAAAGCAGCAATCGATAGTGATGTAGAAGAAGATCCCCTAAAAGGTACTAATGATCAATCAATACCAACCATCTCTATTTACAATAGAAAAACCATAGAGATTGAGCTAGGAAAAACTTTGAACATTAACATAAACATGACTGCTGACCAAGATAAAAAGCTGGTTCAGCTCCTGAGAAAATATAAAGAAGCCTTTGCATGGTATTACCCGGACATGAAAGGAATTGATCCACAGTTGTGTATGCACCACATCTATACAAAAAAGGATGCTAGACCCGTTCGCTAACCCCAATGGAGACTAAATCCTCATCTTAAAGATATTGTGAAAATTGAATTGCAAAAACTTTTAGATGTAAACTTTATCTACCCAATAACTAACAGCAAGTGGGTCTCTCTATTAGTAGTGCTGCTGAAAAAGAATGGGAAGTGGCGGATATGTGTTGACTATAGAGAACTGAATAAAGCAACCCAGAAAGACCACTTTCCCCTTCCATTCATTGACCAGGTCTTGGACACATTGGCAGGAAAGAAATTCTTTTCTTTCCTAGATGGCTTCAATGGATACAATCAGATTCAGATTGCCCTGAAGATCAGGATAAAACTACCTTTACCTGCCCTTGGGAAACATTTGCTTACAGGGTCTTACCCTTTGGGCTGTGCAATGCACCTGCCACATTTTAAAGGGCTATACTCAACATTTTTTCAGATTTTATAAGTGAAGGTCTCGAAGTGTATATGGATGACTTCACACCTTACGGGGATGACTTTGAGCCAGCATTACAAACTTTAGAAAAATTGCTGCAAAGATGCATTGCCACCAAGCTCTGTTTAAGCCATGAAAAGTCTCATATGATGATGACCGAGGGACTCGTCTTAGGTCATATCTCAGCAGCTGGAATACAAGTAGATCCGGCTAAAATTCAGATAATTATGTTAATAACTACCCCTTCCACAAAAACAAAGGTACACAATTTTTTGAGATTTTCTGGTTATTATAGAAGATTTATAAAGAATTTTTCTCAAATTGCTGCACCATTATATGCTCTAACATGAAATATTGATTTCATTTGGACAGATAAATGTGACAGTGCTTTTGAAGATTTAAAAAGACTTGTATCAACAGCCCCAGTGCTAAGGGGCCCAAACCGGGACTTTCCATTCTAGATTTCATCTGATGCTTCAGACACAAAAATCAGAGCAGTTCTTGGACAGGAAGAAGATAAAAATCCATATGCAATATATTATATCAGAAAAAGTCTATCTCCTGCTGAATTAAACTATACTGTGACTGAAAAATAAGTTTTAGCTATAATATATGCTGTAAATAAATTTAGAAATTATATAACTGGATATCCTGTAGTTTTATATACAGATCACTCTGCCATTAAATATTTAGCAAATAAACTTGTTACAAATGGAAGAGTGATAAGATGGTTGATTGTTTTGCAGGAATTTGACATCACAATAAAGGATCGACCTAGAAAATAAAACCATGTAGCTGATTTTCTCTCACGAATGCCAAAGCGAGTGGACGCAGCAGCAGTTGGGGATCAATTTCCTGATGAACATTTATTTTCTGTTACTATCAGGACACCATGGTATGCAGATGCTGCAAATTACTTGGTAGTAGGCAAATTACGCAAGAAGATAACGCCTAATGAAAGAAAACAAATAGTGTAGCACAGTACCTAATTCTCTTAGATTGGGAGCTATTTATTCCATACAGGGTGTTAGAGCCTACATCGACCTCAGGCTGAAGGGAGGCAATCCTAGGATAACCACAAACCATGCTTAACCGGGTAGCTAGCCCTACCAGGTCGGGCGAGGGCTCTATCCTTGTCAATCTCAGTTATAATGACTGTAATTACAACTTGAGATGACTGAATTGAAATTAGATTTTAGGTTAGGTATAGTAGCTCTATGGTTTTTATTTGATTTTGAAGGTTTGGTTGCTGGATCAAATGGAGCAGGTAGCTTGGGTCTAGGAAATCAAGTTAGATTTGTAGACATGTTCTGTGGGCCGAGATAGATAAGTGTTTATGCACTTGGAATTGAATGAGTTGGTTGATTTAATACTGCTGAGGGGCTGAGGAGGGCATGCAAAGACCATGAATTCTCTTTAAAATGCTAAAAACATTAAAAACTAAATGAATTCCCAAGGAAAAGCACTGTTATCAATGTATTTTGCCTATTTCTCTTGATTCATTTAGTTTAGAAGAATGGAAAGACTTTGAAATAGATAATGTTATCAGGAAATCTAGTGTCCATTCAGAGCTGCTAGTCCCACTAAGACGGGTAGCTATCTTAGAAACAAGCAAACTAAAGTTACTTATGTTTTCCTTTATGAGAGGTAGATGAGAGAGAAGCAAAGAGTACCAACCTCAGTCTTTCGCTTGGCTCCTTGCTTGTTTCCTCTCTTCCCTGATAGATCTTTGTTGCTTCTTCCTTGCTTGTCCCACTTCAAAGAACACCTGTAGAGTCAAAGCATCATAATACCATCAAAGCATAGAGATCTACAATCATAAGCAATATAGGATCAGATATATATTGGCCACACAAATGTATATATCAACTCAGACATACAAGAGTGTGGAGGAAAACTTAAATAGATTTATTGATAGAAAGAGTAGAAGAGAGGATTACAACCCATTGATCTGACCCAGTGTCATCCTCCCAACATGAAAGCCCTTCTTCACCTCATGAAAATATTAGATCACCCAACAATGTTACACAGAGAAACCAACAGGACTTCCTTACAAAATACAATATTCTAGCCTTTAGATCTCTTAGATGAGGGATCCATATATAGATGTTTGTAGGTGAGTGGGTCAGCTTCTAGGATTTTGATTAGTGTCATCTCTCTAATAGTTCCTGGTTCCACTTGGAGATTTCATGATCTCTTACTCATCCCTGAGCGAATTCAAAGAGGAAAGTGTCAAGTGGGTAGCTTCTATAAGATTCTCTAGGTTGCCACCTAGCAAACTTCCTCTGCCATTTGTCAGCTCTCACTCATCACAACCTACAGAAAGGATTTTCAGTATGCATCAGACTTTTTGCATGTGGCAGGTGAGATGCACTGCACCCTTAGCACTGAGCAGTCTGTATGGTCTAGTTTTGACCAGTTCTGAGTAGTTGTTCATGGAGAACTTCTGGGAGATGATTTAATCAGATGACCTTGCTCCTTTAGGGTATGAAGAAACACTTTTAGGGACCTAGTTCCCCTTGGTTTATGGAGATATGTGATTGGGGTTGCAGTGCCCAAAAATGTCTATAACATTTGCCCCCTAAAGCATGAGGTTGTAAATCTTCTGATGTTGGGTGAAATGCTTTATCATGAGGATCCGCGGTTTTTTGAACTGGAAGGCGACCTGTAATAAGATACAATACAACACATTATTTTCATAATATTTTCATGATCTAGCTGAGGCGGACATTACCATGCTCAACTTTATAAGTTCATTCTCATGTATATAGGACAGACAACCGTCTATGCGGCAAACTGATGATTCTAGTAGAGCCATCATCCTTTGGCTTGGATGATTATCTGTGCAACAATAATGTACATTTGATGTATTTATTTCCCTGAATGTATCGCAGCCCAGATGGATGAAACTAGGTCCAGGGTCATGAAAACTCATTCAATCTTCACCCGAAGTACAAGTCGATCCATGTGAAAAAAATTTCTGGTGTCGAACATGGAAAGACATGCCCTGATTACTAGCCAATGATGTGAGTTGTTAACAAGCGCGAGAGGAATCACTGGTAATGATAATGATCCTCAAGGTACAGTAGTAAAATTTGTGTGGTGTGAATACATGAGTCAATGTCAAACACCATGCAAAATATTTAGGTCGAAGGCCATTAATGTAAACCTATCGTTGGAAGTGAGAAACTTGCCATTGAGGAATGCAAGCTTCAAAGTACTGAAAGGGTTGTTCCTAGGTCGACTTCTTGGATAATGAGCTGATGTCATCAAAGGGCATTAATGAATCCCACATCTAGGACATGGAATGGAGCAAATGATTTTGTGGAGGTGAAAACGATCTGATGATACAAGGTTCAAGGTGGCGGTCATGAAAGAATGAAGGGTGAAGGTATTGCAGCGGGTGAGACACAAGCTGGGTTGCTGGATTCTCTGAGTGACTTCTCTTGAACATATCGACGACACTGAAGTGGATTGGTAGCGTTAACCCCAAAGATGGATGGTACGGTGGACCAATGGTAATATGACTGGTGAACGGAATAACCCAACCTGACTCAATCATGGTGATGGGGTGAAATTGTCATGTTCAAAAGCGACTTGCTACCAATAAAGTTTCTTCAAGTTTTCTTCCCAATTTTTCCCTCAGTAATTTCTGACCAGTACCTCTTTATTTTTGTCAAGCTTGAGGAGGATAACATATGCTTGTTATATTATTTTCCCTTTGGGCAAACCCGTCACTATGTTTTAACGAGCCTAGTGACAGTGAAACTCGTTCTTTTCTGCATGGACAAGTTTGTTGCTATTGTTTTAACGAGTTTAACGACAAAGAAAACTCGGTCCTTTTCAATTTTAGAGAGTCTAAAAAGAGATAGAAAGGAAACTCTAGTAATCCTTTTTTGTCATATAATCCCTTAAGTCTGAAAAAGTATAAAATAATATGAAAGGGATGAATTTTCGATAGTTTTAATGAGCCGAACAAGACAAGCGCTCGATCTTTTCGTGTAATGATCCCTCAAGTCCAAAAAGATTAAAATATAGATGAGGGATAGCAGTTCCAGTTGCTTTAACGAGCTGGAGAGGCCAATTGCTTGGCAATATTTTCTTATTTTACAAGTTAGATGAAAAGAGCTTAAAGGAGACTCATTTTTTGAGGAATGAGTGATATTTTCAGGTAGCAGCTGGTTTCAGGTGAGGTTTGGAACTTTCCAATTATGACAATGTAAGAAGGTGGCTAACAGAATCACTCGTCACAGCTGTTCCTCAAAAGGGTTAAACAATCAAATGGAGACATATAATCCACTAAAACAGAGTGGAGGTGATGGTAAGAACACAACCAAGGCTCAGAAGCTGACAATAATGCAATCACAATGGTTATTTACCTAGGGTAGGTTCATTTTTTAATGAGCTTAAACTCTGGTGGAACATATGCTCATCGTTAGGTTTTTTTTTAATGAGCTTGAACTTCGCATAAAACTGCTTGTGGCTAGGTTTATTTTTTTAATGAGATTGAACTTTGCAGAAACATTGCTCGTGGCGGGTTTATTTTTTAATGAGCTTGAACCCTCTGGTAACACTGCTCATGGCCTAGTTTATTTTTTAATGAGTTTGAACCATGCGACAACATATGCTCAGATTCGGTTTCATGTTTACACAAGCTTGAAATGAAAAACTATGCTTGTTATAAGTTCGCATGCCCTCAACATAATAAGCAAATCGAGGTGCATGCCCCCCAAGCTTCATTGCATTCAACGCGGTGCTTGGAATGAAGGTTTACCTCCGAGATTTGTGAAAGACTCGACTTGGAAAGTGGGTGTTGGGGGGAAAAGTATCTAATGCAGAATGCCTCTATCCCTACTCTGAAGGTGATAGTACTCCAGCAACAACTGAATGCAAAGCTATTCAAAGTTTCTTCTTTATGGGATGAGAGAGGGAAGAAAAGGATGATCTACTAACCGTTATCTTCCGCTTATAGTCGATCCAGTCTTCACTCCTTGCTGCTCGCTCCTAGCTCCTTGCCCTTTCACCGGCCCAGCTACACACAGATCCTGTAAAAGAATAAGAAAAGGAAACTACAAGAAGCATACATCCATAATCGATTATATGATTAGCATAAATCAAATGTACAAACATCTATTCATCATAAAGATACATGCACATAGAAGAATCTTGAATACTTTATTGATAATAGAAGTAAAGTTCTGATAGAGTTACAACCACAATGGGCCCAATCCAGCAACACCTCCCAGCTGAATGAAATCTCCTCTTCACCTCCTTCAAGCAAACACCCAATAGCTCTGATCACAAACCAACATCACTTCCTTACTTGCACAAAATTCCAGCCCCCTTAGACCTCATGAGAGAGCTCTATATATAGGAGATTTGGAGAAAGGATGAGTCATCTTGAGACTGGCCTGAAGCTGACTTGTGTCCTTTCCCACTTTAGTTAATCTTCAGTTCTTGAGTCCACTTGGAGAATCTTGCTTCCACTTGGAGATCAAGACCCTCTTACTCATCATAGGGCAAATTCCTTGAACCAAGTGTCAGTTTGGAAGCTTCCTGGGCAGTTGACACCTTGCAGAATGACTGTGCCACTTGGCCAATCTCGCCCAACGCAGGTAGCCTTCATTTATTTTGACCTTCAGCGCAGGTACAAGGAGGAGCAGTTGACATTTAGCGCAGATGCTCAGTGGAGCAGCTGACATGATCCAGAAATGGCCTGTTTTTGAGTGTTTTTGAGTGGAGAACTGATTTTCAGTGCTGTGGTTTGCAGACCTTGTTCCTCTAAGGGTAAGAACAACATGTTTAGGGACTTTGGATCCCTCAGATTATTGACATTTCATGCTCCATGCTGTTAGGCACAAAAATGTCTATAACAGTTGCCCCCTAAAGTATGAGGTCGTTTATCGGGTGAAATGCTTTATTAGGAGGATCCGAAGTTCATTCAATCGGTTGAGAGGTGCCCTGCAATAAAATACAATACAATACATTATTTTTCATTCTGCTTTCATGATCTAGCTGAGGCGGGCATTCCCATGCTCAGCTTTATAAATTCATTTTGGTACATATAACAGACGACTGTCTGATGATAGACTGATAATTCTCTGCTGAAATTATCATCCTTTGAGTAGGATGATCATCTGCTGCAATAATGTACATATTAAATGTCTTTATATCCTGAATATATATCGCAGCCCGGATGGATGAAACTAGATCCGGGGTCTTCAATCTCGTTCGATCTTCACTCTAAGTACAAGTCGATCCATGTGAGAATTACGCTGAAGTCGAACATGGAAAGACATCGCTTGATTACCGGTCAATAATGTAAACCGTTAACAAGCGCGAGAGGAATCACCAATAATGACAATGACCCTCAAGGTACTACAGTACAATTCACGTGGTGTGAATAAAGGACTTGGCGTCGAACACCACGCAAAATCTTCTGGTCGAAGGTCATTGATGTATACCTGTCGCCAGAAGTGAGAAACTTGCCATTGAGGCATGCAAGCTTCAAAGTACTGGGGGGGTTGTTCCTAGATCCATTTATTGGATAATGAGCTGAAGTCGACAAGAAGCGATCCGTCAAAGGAGGGCCTTAATGAATCCCACATCAGTGACACGGAACGGAGCTAATGACTTTAGTGGAGGTGAAAACAAACAGTGAGATATGATTCAGGGTGGCGATCATGGGTGGATGAAGGATAATGTATGGCAGTGGATGGGACACGGTTGACTCTTTCTGAACACATCTCTTGAACAAATAACGACACTAATGTGATGGATCGGTAGCATTACCCCAAATACGGATGGTTTGGCGAGGACCATGGTGATGAGACCGGTGAATGAAACAACCCAACCCGATGTGGTACGGAGGACAAAGTGTCATGTTCAAGAGCAACTTGCTACCATCAAAGCTTTTCGAGATTCTCCCAATTTTTCCCCAGTCATTTCTGACCAGTACCTCTTTATTTTTGTCAAGCTTGAGGAGGATAACATATGCTTGTTCTATAACCTGCCCTTCGGGCAAGCCCATCGCTATGTTTTAACGAGCCTAGCGATAGGGAAACTCGTTCTCGTCTAAAGACAAGTTTGTCGCTATTTAATCATTTTAACGAGTCTAGCGACAAAGACAACTCGGTCCTTTTCATTTTTAGAGAGTCTGAAAAGGTACAGAAAGTTAACTCCAAAATTCCTTTTTCGTCATCTAATCCCTTAAGTCCGAAAAAGTATAAAACAATACAGAAGGGATGAATTTTCGATAACTTTAACGAGCCGAATAAAACAAGCGCTCGACCTTTTTGTGCAATAATCCCTCAGGTCCAAAAAGATTAAAATCTAGAGGAGGGATAGCTCTTCCGGTCCTTTTAACGAGCTGGAAGGCAAAAACTCGGCAAAATTTTCATATTTTACGAGTCAGATGAAAAGAGCTCAAAGAAGACTCGTCTTTTGAGGAACGAGTGATAAACAGGGATAGCTGCAGATTCCAGGTACAAGTTGGAATTTTCCAATCACGGCAGTGTCACAAGGATGGCTAAGTGAAATCACTCTTCGCAGCTGTTCCTCAAAATGGGTAAACAATCATATGGAGGTGAACGATAGGCCAAATGAAATGGAGGTGGCGGGTGCAAACACGACCAAGGCTTTTATGGCTAATAAATTTACGATCACAATGGTTATTTACCGGAATAGGTTCATTTTTTATTTAAAAATGAGCTTAAACTCTGGGGGAAACATTGCTCACTGCTTATATTTATTTTTTAACGAGCATGAAGACCGCGATAAAACTGCTCGGATCTTGCGTTTATTTTTTAACGAGCATGAACTTTATGCTAAAACTGCTCGATATACCAGTCATGAGATAAGAAATGTCTCTTGTGAGATAGCTATTTTTTATGGAGCTTTATCTCACGAAGCTATGCTCCTAATTTGGAAAATTTTGACTTTTTCCCCACATCTTTGCATGCCCCCAGGTATAAAGTACAATTTCAAGACTGCCCCTACTTATCCGATAAAACATTTGTTTTAAAGGGTGAGGCTTGACTCTTTCTGGTTACCCAAAGAATGGTTTTATTTGCTGCCGCAAATGAAACTCTCTCTTCGGCAGTGTCTATCATTAAGATACTCAAAGATGGTTACTACTTGTTGCAGCAAAGAGTCCCCTTCTTTGGGGGCTGCCCCTACTTATCCTCTAAAACATAGTTTTAATGGGTGAGGCTTGCCTTTTACCCAAAGATGGTTACCATTTCCTGCCGCAATAGAATCTCTTTCCTTGGTAACCTACCTGTTTAGACAGAGATGAGTGACACTTTGTCAGAAAAGTAACCTTATCAAAAGAATCCTATTCCAGAACAACCCCTCTTCCATCCACGGACGGGGTACGGACTAGTCATATTCCTTCGCGGAAATTCTACTTTATACCCAAAGTTTCCTCTGCCCGAAGCAGACCAGGATGCATGCCCCCTAGGTTCCAGTTCTATCTTTCCGAATCACTCGCATTCATCGGGAAGGAGGACTGGGGGTGGAGACATTTCTTGGGTGAATAGACCATTGAGGATTGGTATTTGACTATTTGTGATGCGTGATCCCGGAAATGAAAGTTGGTCTACGAGCTTGACCACCCTTCCTTCGTGTGGAAAACACATTACTCTAAAGAGTGAGGAGACTATAGCTCCCATGCAATATATATAGTCACGTCCAAGGAGTAGGTTATAATCCAAGGGTCCTTGAACGACCATCACGTTCAAATTAACGGTCTTCCCTTTCAATGTAACAGGCACATTGGGGAGGATTCCTAATGGTCGACTGGTTCCTTTATCAAAGCCCGAGAGATTTCTCATCTCAGGCAAAAGTGTTGGGGAACCCAGTGCTTTCCAAGCAACAGAGGAAAGGATACTCACAGATGCCCCTTCATCAATGATAGTTCCAGCCATCGCCATTCTATAAATTTGAACTATGATTCTGAATGGTATACTGGCTGGTAACCGGGGTCTGCCCAGTTGGTTCCAATCAAAGGACACAACCAGGTTGCTTGGTGGTGGGACCGAATACACGGCCGGATACGATCCTGACGATGTTCCTTCCTGTGATAAAGGAATGGGCGCATTGCCCTGATGCTCATCAGAATCTGTGTTGACGAAAAGAATCTGGATGGTGTCATCCTTATTCTCTTCCATGAGGGTGTCATTTGAAGATGAATCTTCAATGACGGAGTCATTTGAGGATGAAGCCTCTGAAGGAAGAACCGGGTCAACTGCCGTATCGACCTTTAGACTTTCGTCTGGTCTGGATTCTGTAGGTTCATTTTCAATGACTGACGCTTCAGCTGACCACTTGAGCGGGCCAGCTGTATTTTCAACCAACGAAGGACTTGGCACGAGTTTTTTGTATCCAGGAGGAAGTATTACCGGAGAAACCGGACGATCTTCCAAAACTCTCTTCGCTTCATCTAAGAAGGGACAACGGTGGATGGCGTGACCGCCTTCACACAGTCTGCAGGGGGATCTTGCTCCCCCTCTTTGTCTTGAACCTTCACTTTCGCTGGTTGACGGTAAGCAATCAACATGGCCATCAGAGGTTGATGCTCCCGAATTGTGCAAACGAGGTGACCAGTCCCTTAGTATCCAGGGAATACAGGGACAATCTCTATGGAAGTGGTCTCCTCTACATATGACACATGGAGATTTAGGCCCGGTCTGTGCTGTGTGTGGGTTTCTGTCAGATGTCTTTTGCTTGCCCCCAGTCGCCTTAGGCTCCTTCTTCTTCTTCTCTTTCTTCTTCTTTTCCTTCTTATCCATGGGAGCTTGGCTTTTTCCAGCTTTACCTTTTGAAGATGAAGGATTGGAGGAAGGGTTAAAGGAAGTAGAAGGCTGGTGGGATGTTCTAGACTCATCTAACTGTTGACTTGACTGCTCAGGAACCATGGTGTTCTGAACTACACTAGTTGAGAATAGCCAAACAGGCAGGCCAATTGTCAGTCCTGGAAGCGACAATGTGGCCATGTGGGGTGCACCAACTTCTCCCCAAGAGGAGAATGGACTAGGACTTCCATCATGCGAAGTTCCTTGGTTGGGGCGTTCCATGTTCTCAACTTAAGATCAACGCGGGAATAGGAGGTGATTATGTTCCGTTTAAAATAAATTTTATAACGACGCTTAGACACAACTTGCTTTTTCACTTTTTAAGAGTCGAGAAAAAGCTAAAGATGACTCTAGTCTCCTTCGATGTTTTAACGAGCCCGAAGTGACAAATGCTCGGATGGACTTTTTCAGTTATAGAGTTTGAAAAAGGCCAAAAGAAACTGCTCTGGAGTTCTAGGCAGAGGGTGTGCCAAACCTTTTGCAAAACCACAGAATACGTTTTACGGTACGAGTGGTCGATCTTCGTGAATGTTGTGTTCACTGCATTGCGATCAGTAGGGCGGCCGACACAGTTTCCTATGGATAAAGGTTTTGATCCTATAGGGGTCTCCCAATATATACGTGACGGTACGTGGGAGCACAAGTCCGTATTGATACTTATCGCTTCACCGTGGAGGAATCACCCAACCACTCAACGCTAAGATATCACGTTTAACGACGCCGGAACACGTCTCTAGCTTAGACCTCTAGATGTTTGCGTTATGTTTCAATGCGTTGTTATGTAAATTCAATTTATTTTAAGGTTGATCTTGTTTAGCAGTTTTCCTTTATGGATCACCACGAGATGTATATAAACACTCCTGAATGCAATCTAAGATGATAAGCAAGCTTTTCAATCTTTCAACTTTGAAAACCTTAACTACTGAGGGAGAAGGAAGATAACACCTTTTCACACAGATCATAGAGCACACACTAATGCACTTTCCTAAATCAACATGCAAACTGTCATAATGTACATGCACAATGCAAGTATTTCTTTTCTCTTTCTTAATGTTTGATGAAATGCAAAAAGAAAGCTGTTGTATAACTTTGAATTCAATTTCAAGCGAAAACAAAGAAGTTTGTCCAAAATCAAATGACACCTTACGATCTACTTGTTTCGACACTTAGAAATATATGAATTCAAACCATATAACGAAAGCGACAAACTCAATCAGCTATGAATAGCAAATAAGCTAACTCTTAAGATCAGAAACGACACTTAATCACAGGTATAGATCTAAGAGGTCAATGCAAGACTGGTTCACTTTTGTTATGGGAAACTGTAAATGACATAAGAAATACAAAAGAACAACTACAGTTTCTTTATACAACTGAGGCGGAATAATGACAAAGGAAGATGGTTCAGATAGGCCTACTAACTGGCAGCAAACAACAAAAACAACAGTGAAAAAAAGATCAAGACACAGCAAGAAACCACAGGAACTCAAGCCAAGACTGGTCCAGCGCAGGTGTAACACTGCCTGTTTGACCTTCAGCGCAGGTAGCCCCTTCGGGAACTGCGCTGAAATGCAGACTGCTAGTGTACAGCCTGCAATGAAGAATGAGACTTTCGTCCATCTTGGTTTCCGGGTCACAAATTGCTCAAAAATTCACAGTTTTTGCTCAAATCAGAAGCTATCAGTCAAGGACACACTAAGGGATGTAAAGGAGGATGAAAAGCTATCACTAAGAGCTTATTAGAGTTCTTGTGGATCAGCTCTTCAACTCATAAACTTGCTCAGAAACTGAGCCAGAGTAGCTGCCCTCTACTTTGTGTTTGATAGATTCAAACACAGTTCGATTTGGTACTCTCCTTGTTTATGAAATGAATAGCAAGAAACACAACAAACTACCAAGATCCTCTCCCCAGCGGAGTCGCCATTTTGTTGGGGGGAAAAGTATCTAATGCAGAATGCCTCTATCCCTACTCTGAAGGTGATAGTACTCCAGCAACAACTGAATGCAAAGCTATTCAAAGTTTCTTCTTTATGGGATGAGAGAGGGAAGAAAAGGATGATCTACTAACCGTTATCTTGCGCTTATAGTCGATCCAGTCTTCACTCCTTGCTGCTCGCTCCTAGCTCCTTGCCCTTTCACCGGCCCAGCTACACACAGATCCTGTAAAAGCACAAGAAAAGGAAACTACAAGAAGCATACATCCATAATCGATTATAGGATTAGCATAAATCAAATGTACAAACATCTATTCATCATAAAGATACATGCACATAGAAGAATCTTGAATACTTTATTGATAATAGAAGTAAAGTTCTGAGAGAGTTACAACCACAATGGGCCCAATCTAGCAACACCTCCCAGCTGAATGAAATCTCCTCTTCACCTCCTTCAAGCAAACACCCAATAGCTCTGATCACAAACCAACAACACTTCCTTACTTGCACAAAATTCCAGCCCCCTTAGACCTCATGAGAGAGCTCTATATATAGGATATTTTGAGAAAGGATGAGTCATCTTGAGACTGGCCTGAAGCCGACTTGTGTCCTTTCCCACTTTAGTTAATCTTCAGTTCTTGAGTCCACTTGGAGAATCTTGCTTCCACTTGGAGATCAAGACCCTCTTACTCATCATAGGGCAAATTCCTTGAACCAAGTGTCAGTTTGGAAGCTTCCTGGGCAGTTGACACCTTGTAGAATGACTGTGCCACTTGGCCAATCTCGCCCAGTGCAGGTAGCCTTCATTGATTTTTACCTTCAGCGCAGGTACAAGGAGGAGCAGTTGACATTCAGCGCAGATGCTCAGTGGAGCAGCTGACATGATCCAGAAATGGCCTGTTTTTGAGTGTTTTTGAGTGGAGAACTGATTTTCAGTGCTGTGGTTTGCAGACCTTGTTCCTCTAAGGGTAAGAACAACATGTTTAGGGACTTTGGATCCCTCAGATTATTGACATTTCATGCTCCATGCTGTTAGGCACAAAAATGTCTATAACAGTGGGTTGTTTCATATTTTAAAGAGGTTGACACAGTAAAACAACTATCCTCATTACTCCTTGTTTCATTTTTTAACGAGGTCGACACGAGATAAGAACCATCCTCAGAATCCATCGTATTTACAGTATTTGATAGAAAATAAAAAATTGCAGGATGATTATGGTCACTTGAATGATCTTGGTGGTAGTCTTCCCATGGTGCCTCTCCTATCATAATTGACTGAATGATTCCTTCGTCTGTAGAATGTACATGCAACCAAGGATCTGAAGAGGTGCCATATTCCTTAGACCTATCTATCCAAACACTCGATGAGTGTTGATTTGGGTTTGCCCCCCAGGCCAAGAAAATTGATTGCTACAATATTTCTAAATGGCAATGATCCATGCTGACAAAATGTTCGGGAATCTTCTGAATCTTTTAGATATAGAAGATATTATATCGTAGGTTTCCACCATGGCCACTTTTTCCAGATTGTTTGAAGGCGGTAGGGCAAAATTACCCATCAATGTAGGGTCTTTTAGCAGGCCTACTCCGATATTTTGAAGCGATTGAGAGCTTCCGTGGATCATCGGGATGCTTCCCATAACTTGTGAAATGTTGGGGAGAAAGGTTTGTTGGTCGACAATTGTAATTCCTCAATGAAAAGGAAATGAAATCTTTCTAAAATATTTCGACACAAGAGTGGCCATTGCATAAATCCACAGCCTTCCCAGTAGGATGTTATAATCGAGGTTTCCATCGATAACTTCAACATCAATTTCTACTGTTTTACCCCCCAATTCAACTTGCAGGTTACTTAAAATCCCATATAGAGTGTATATCCATCCATCAAATGCTTTTAAAGTCGTTGACGATTACGACAAGGGTGGTGAGCCCAAAGTTTTCCAGCAACTCATTGACATAATACATGTAGATTCTCCTTCATCAATAATTGTTCGATGAACAGTTTTGTTGAGGACTTTCACTTGAATGAGAAAAGCGAGCTGAGCTAGTAACTGAGGGTCATATCCTTTATTATTAAAGGCCACAAGATTGGAATCCGCTGGGTCAATCCCACCTATTGCTGATAATAGAGACTGTTTTTGGGAGGGGCAATTTTGTTGTACTTCTAATGTCGACATAGCGGATAGTGATTGGGCCAGGTCCTCTACTATATTATAATTCTGTGTTGCTCTGGCACGAGGATTAAATATTGATTTGTGTACTGCTCCCTTTGGCGACTTTATCATTAGCTCAGGAATGATGGGTGGCACAACCTCGATCGAAGTTGTTGTCGAACTACTAGGTTGATCAGTAGCCTTATTGTTTGACAATTGTGGATTCCCATAATCTTTATTCCTTGTCGATATCAAAGCATCATTTTGCTGCTTCGAAATGGACAACATAAGTACTTGGGATGGGGAAGCATGGTCACTAGCAACCAGATTGTTTCCTGGGTTTAGAAATGTATCAGTCAATACCGCAGAGGTTTTTGAATTCTTGAGGAATTTCTTAAGGTCAGATTTATGTGGACAATTTTTTTTCCAATGATCCTAAGCTCATATAAAGCATGGATGACTAGGCTTCCTTTCTCCAGAAGGGTTTGCTGAAGACTTTTTAGGAGATGAATCATCCTGTTTCTCTTTTTCCCTTTCTTTTTATTCTTGCCTCCTGCTTGCTTCGGTTCTTTGCCTTTGTTAGTTGACACGACATTAACCTTCGAGGCGAGAAGTTCTTCATTTGCATTTTGACCGAAAACCATGTGGGCTTTCTTAGATGTAGCCTTTGTGGTTTTCATACTTGTTGTACCTATCACGCCATCGTCGGCATGAGAGTCTTTATTTGATTTAGGAGGAGGAGGAACGAAAAACTCTGGTCTAGGAGCATTAGGGATTTTGCCATAGAGCGTGCCAGACTGAGTATAGATCAAGTCTAGATATTGCACACGAGCAATGACTTGCTCTTTAGTGACAACCCCACCTTTAGCCACATCTTCCGTAATAGAAGGTAACAATGAATTAATAAAACATTCAGCTAGTAGTTGATCAGGAAAACATGTTTTTACCATTCTACGATGACGTTGCCACTCATGAATATGATCAGATATGTGAGTGGCTGTCGTCTACTTGAAATTGGTAAGAACCTTTGTTCTTGTTTTGTACCTTATGGGTAACTGAAAATGGGTTAAAAAGGTGGTGGAAAGGGTGTTGAAGTTATCAAATGAAGCTCTAAGCAATTCAATATACCATTTTGCTGCCAAACCAGTAAATATTCGCTAAAAAAACGTGAAGCCTAATCGAATCATCATTGAGAGTTTTGGATGAACACCAGAGATGAAAGGTCATCACATGATTTGATGGATCTTCACCCGGATTTCCATTAAATTTAGGAATATATGACGGAAGTTTATGAGGAATCACCGGACACCAAGGGGCATAAGCAATTGGATTGTTTGTGAGCCAATTTAAATCTAGTAACTCTAAAGTCACCACGAAGGGGAACTGTTGATTCAGGTTCGGCGAAGCATACCTAGGATAAGATGGGATCGCCTGAGCAGTGGGTCTTTGCATACTAGCATAATGTATTTGATGCTGATATTTTTGGTAATTTTGATGGGCCTAACCATTAATATGACATAATTGATGTTGACCATTTTGAATATACAGTTTCCCATTACTTGCAAAGATTTGTTGCTCGGGTCCTGGGTAAGCTTGTTTGAATTTTGGTTGTTGATATTGCACCATCCATGGTTGTGAAACCATTTGCTATTGTCCAAAATGGTTGTTTGACCAAGATGAGGGGTAATGGTACCCATTTGAGCCTGAGTTGCTCCAATTAAGGAGCCACTAAGTGGCAACTGTGGTTATGTCGTGGAGACAAGAGGTTGCTGTATTACAACCTGAGAAACTTGAGGCTAACATACAATGAGCAACACTTGTACTTGCGACACCATCACAATAGCTGGTGTAGTGGGGATATTCGACAGAGGAAAGCTCAGTTGCATTGAATATACAACTCTTGTCTGTGTTGGCATTATGGTTCAAGTGTTGTCCTTGATGGCAACTCACTCAGTGGATGGTACAGGTGCTCAAAGGTTAGTACAGGTGATGGCAACTTAATCAGAAGACAGATCTCAGTACAGCATGGCAAGAAAGCTCATACACGCTGTTTCGTTAAGCCCAAGTCGCGTGTACACGCAATTTCGATTCAGAAAAAGCGCGTGTATGTGGAAAGGTTCCTTTGGTTCATGGTGGTTAGACCTTGGAAGTTGTGCCTATGATTTCGGACCATTATGTCTCGACGGGCGTGTCGATCCCTAGTTTTAAAGTTGATGGTATTGTGTTACTATGGTTTTGGCTCTTGGTATTGAGAAAGGCCTAAGGCTATATAAGGAGAAGAAGATCATTAGGCAAAGATCATCTTTCGACAAGGCATGAATATCTAAGAGAGAAAGAGATCTGATATGCAGGTTCTGAGTTGGTTGATCTGAGCTAAGGAGAGATCTCATCGGTTGATGGAGAACTAGATCTAAGGAGAGATCGGGATCAAATGGTTTGAAATGCACTATCATGTTATGGTTGATTATGCGTATTTCTAGATCTGCATATTGTCGCAATGTTACGTTCTGAGTCTAACTAATATCTGGTACAGCTGCAAGTTGAGAAAGTTTATTTTTAGATCTGTACGCAGGTTGGCTTCGGTAAAAACGCGTGTATACGCGGTTTCTGCTCATTAAAGTAGCGTATATCTTTTGAAGCTTGATTTGGGTTTACAGTGGGATCTGACTGTTATTACAGAGTTCTGTAGTCTGCTCTGTGTTCTGGTAACTGGTGATTGACAGGGTTCAGTGGTTCAGTGATTCAAAGTTGGTTGTTTTATGCTTCAATGATCTGTTGTGAAAATTGAATGAATTGTGGTCTTCAGATTGTAATGTTGTGCTTCAGGAATATCCAAGTCTGAAAATGTATGAAAAGTGATACCTGGAAGAAGGAAGATTGTAGGACAGCACCTACGTACTAGTATCTTGGCTAGTACAAAAGCAAAAGGGGGTTGGAGCTCCCTTCCAAGGAAGTTTGGAGAACGAGAGAAGGTTGAAGCCTTCTGCAGGTTGTAGCCTGCGTACTGGTATAAGGCTGCACCAGTACAAAAGATTGTAAACTGAAGTTTCATATTAAGAAAGATAGAGACAACTTGCAGCAGGTGGTTTTCACCCACATTGGGTTTCCACCTTATATCTTGGTGTTCATGTGTGTGGCTTTTTATCTGTTCTGTTATACTGCACATGTTTACTATTAATATGATGAATAATGTCCTGATGCACTTAATTGAAGAATAAGCCAACTAAATTGTGAGTTTTCTGCTTATACGCTGTTTTACTTCGTCACAGTAGCGTGTACACGCTGGTTCACTTAACTGAAGTAGCGTATATGTTTTGGGCATTTGAAAAGTTTGATTAATCTGATAATACTGATTCACCCCCCCTCTCAGTATTATTTCCAACAATTGGTATCAGAGCAGGTCCTTCAGAGAAGCTTGATCGCTTGAAGGAAGATCATTCATCATGAGCAACTACGAGAAAGAAGCATCAATCAGGCCACCGGTTTTTGATGGAACAAATTTCAATTATTGGAAGGTAAGAGTTACTGCATATCTTCAATCTCTTGGTACAGAAGTTTGGGACATTGTAGAAAAAGGCTATGCTTTTCCTTCAGCTACTCCTACAGATCCAGATGGAAAAAAGGCATATGAAACAAATGCAAAAGCAGTCGCTACCCTATTAGGAAGTATATCTCAAACAGAATTCATGAAGGTCATGCACTTCAAATCAGCAAAAGAAATATGGGACAAAATGATCACTAGCTATGAAGGAGATGAACAGGTAAAGGAAGCTAAACTTCAAACACTCAGGATTCAATATGAGACTCTCAGGATGTATAATGATGAAAGTGTGGCTAATTATTTTCTCCGGGTAGATGAGATTGTTAATTGTATGAAAAACTTGGGTGAAGAAATAAGAGAAACTATAGTAGTTCAAAAGGTTCTAAGATCTTTATCCCCCAAGTTTGAATCTAAAGTATCTGCAATAGAAGAAAAAGAAAATCTCCGTGTTCTCACTATGTCTCAGCTACATGGAATTCTAACCGCTTATGAAATGAGAAAGGGAGGTCCATCTGACAGAAGGGAAGCTGCTTTTAAGGCATCAGGAAAAGAAGATTACTATGAAGCAAGCCATGTTCCAGAAGAAGAGGAAGAAGAATCAAATTTTGTCAGAAATCTTCAAAGGGGTTCTGGAAGGTTCAGAGGTAAGCTACCTTTCAAATGTTTTGCTTGTGGGAAAGTAGGTCATTATGCTGCAAAATGTCCTTATAAGGATAAAGGAAAAGAACCTGCTAGATGGAACAAGAAACAAAGTGCAAATAGGAAAAGCTACTACACCCATGAAGATAGTGATGGCTTATCAAACAGTGATGAAGATGAACAAGGTAATAAATATAAGCTGTTAATGGCATTTGAAGATGATGATTATGAGGATGCTATAGATGTGGATAATCTCTATAATGAAATCACTAGACTCAAGAGAAGCATAGAAGAAAGGAATGTGATTATTGATACTTTGCAATTTCAAATTGATGAAAAGGAAAAACATCTTGAAAAACTAGAAGGTGAAATTGTTGGTCTCAGAAAAGAAATTGAGAAAACAAAAACTATTAATCTTAAATTTGTCAAAGGATCTGAAACCTTGGATGAGATTATTAGTGTGCAGCGGTCTCCTCTAAACAAAACAGGTTTGGGCTATAATGGAGAAACCTCTCAAGCATCCACCTCAAAAAGTTATCTTGATGCAGCAAGAGGAAATGAGCGGAAGAACAATGAAGATAATCAGGTAAAGCAGGGACGAGTTACAAACAGAAACTATCAGGGACAATCCTCCTTAAGGATGAACAAAAGCTACAACCAACCACAGGTAAAATCTTCTCAGTTTGGCTCAAGAATAGATGAAAATAGAAATTACAATCAGTTGGCTGGTAGATTCAATAACCGCAGAAGCTTCTTCAATGGACAATGCTTTTCTTGCCACAACTTTGGTCACAAAGCAGCTCAATGTGTTGCATATAAAACAATCATGACTAGGGAAGCTCAAAAACAAAGAAGTATGACAGGGATTACAAAAAGGACCTATAACAACTTTTCGGTGCTTGAAAATGAAGTTGAATGTTCTATTTGCAATAATTTTGGTCATAAAGACTCTGAATGCAGGAGCAGGTTTCAGGAGAAAAAGGAACAAGCCACAAGCACCAAAACATGGAGAATAAAGGAACCTCAAACAGAAAGATGTGGGATAGCATTTTATGCAGAAGGACAGGAAAATCTATGGTACATTGACAGTGGATGTTCGAAACATATGACAGGTGATAAAGAAAAACTTGAATCTTATTCTACTTTAGAAAAGGGAAAGAAAGTCTCTTTTGGAAATGATACTCCTGCTACTATAAAAGGAAAAGGTATTGCTCCTTTAAAAGAAAAGGTCAAGGCTGGAAATGTTTTGTATGTTGATGGATTGAAACATAATCTTCTAAGTGTCAGCCAGATGTGTGATCAAAAAACAGAGGTTATTTTCAGATCGAATGGATGTCTTGTTCGTGATCTTGATACAGGTAAAACAGTTCTCAAAGGCAAAAGAACTCCAAATAATCTGTACATATTTGAAGAAGAACAACAACAATGCTATCTTAGCAAGGATGAAGAGCACTGGTTATGGCATCGAAGGTTGGGACATCTAAGCTTCTCACAAATAAGGAAAGCATGCAAATATCAGGCAGTTCGCGATCTTCCAGATATCAAAATTCCAGACAACACCATATGCAAATCTTGTCAGTTTGGAAAGCAGACCAGAACTAACTTTCCAGAGAAGGAAGGGTCAGCTAGCTTGCCTCTTGAGCTAGTCCATACAGATGTATGTGGTCCATTTAGGAAAAGGTCACCTCGAGGAGAAGAATATCTGATATTATTCATTGATGATTTCTCAAGGTTTGTTTGGTTAGGGCTTATGAAGCACAAAGATGAAGCATTCGAAAAATTCAAATCCTTCAAAGCATTGGCCGAAAATGAATCAGGACACAAAATCAAGTGCCTCAGATCTGACAGAGGTGGGGAGTTCACATCAAATGAATTTTTTGATTTCTGCGATGAACATGGGATAAGAAGAGAATTCTCTACAGCTAGAACTCCTCAGCAAAATGGGGTTGTGGAAAGAATGAACAGAACTATCCAACAAATGGCTCGTGCTATGCTCGATGAATCAGGTACTCCTGCAACCTTCTGGGGAGAAGCCGCACATGCTGCTGTTATCATTCTTAACAAAACAAATGTCCGAGTAAACAGCACTCAAACACCTCATGAGCTTTGGAGTGGTAAAACTCCTTCCGTGAAGCATTTCAAAATCTTTGGGAGCAAATGTTATATTAAGAACACTGATGAGCAACTTGGCAAACTTGAACCTAGAGCAGATGAGGGCATTCTTCTTGGTTATTCTCCACATAGCAAAGCATACAAGTGCTACAATAAAAGACTTGGCAGAATTGTTGACAGTATTGATATAGTGGTTGATGAGAAGGGATATATTCCTAGGCAAGTTCATCATGAAGAAGATGAAGGTTACTCTCAAAGGCGAAATGATGAAGAAGAAGAACCTCAAGAAGAAGAAGAATCTCAAGAAGAACCAGAGGAGCAGACAAGAATAGAAGAAAAGACTCCATCCAGATATGTCCAAAAGAATCATCCAGAAACTCAGATTGTGGGGCAGAAAGAAGCAGGAGTACAAACAAGAAGGACACTTGCAGAAGCTTCAAGCTACTTGGCTCTACTCTCCTCCATTGAACCACAAAATGTGAAAGAAGCATGCAAAGATGAATGTTGGGTCAAAGCAATGGATGAAGAACTTGAGCAAATCGAAAGGAACAACACTTGGGAATTGGTTCCTAGACCAAAAGATAAGAATGTAATAGGAACAAAATGGGTCTTCAAGAATAAGTTAAATGAAAATGGAGAAGTAATTAGAAACAAGGCCAGACTTGTTTGTAAAGGGTATGCACAGCAAGAAGGAATAGATTTTGAAGAGACCTTTGCTCCTGTGGCAAGACTAGAGGCCATCCGAATGTTCCTTGCTCTCTCAAGCTTTCAAAACTTCAAGGTATTTCAAATGGACGTGAAATCAGCCTTCCTGAATGGAGACTTAGAAGAAGAAGTATATATTGAGCAGCCAGATGGGTTCATTCTTGGGAATGATCCAAACCTTGTATGCAGATTGAAAAAGGCTCTCTATGGGCTCAAACAAGCCCCAAGGGCTTGGTACTATCGGTTGGACAAATATCTTCACCAACAAGGCTTTTCAAAAGGATCAGCAGATAGCAATCTCTATATAAAAGTTGAAAATAACAAATTGCTAATTCTTGTTGTTTATGTAGATGATATTATTTTTGGCAGCAATGAAGAAACTATGAGTCAAAACTTTGCCTTGGTTATGCAGAAAGAGTTCGAAATGTCACTTCTTGGAGAATTGACATATTTTCTTGGATTGCAAATCCAACAAAATGAAGGAGGTATCTTCTTGTCTCAAACCAAATACCTCAAGCAGATCTTGAAGAAGTATGGCATGGAAGAGTCAAAACCAGTATGTACACCCATGGTTACAGGATGCAGCCTCAGTGCAAATGATGAATCAGCAGCAGTTCACCAACCCACTTATAGATCCATGATTGGGAGTTTGCTTTATTTGGCAGGTACTCGACCAGATATTACTCATGCAGTAGGATGGTTGGAAGATTTCAAGCCAACCCAAAGGAAACCCATCTTCAGGCAGTCAAAAGAATCTTCAAATATCTTCAAGGGACCCAAAACTATGGCTTATGGTATCCTAGAAATACAGATCTCACTCTTCATGCTTACACAGATGCAGATTGGGCTGGAAGTGTGGATGATAGGAAAAGCACAAGTGGAGGTGCTTTCTTCATGGGTTCCAGATTAGTGTCTTGGTTCAGCAAGAAGCAAAGTTCGATTGCCTTATCTACAGCTGAAGCAGAATATGTGGCTGCAGCATCTTGTTGCACACAACTTCTTTGGATGATGCAGACCTTGCAGGACTTTCAAATCACTTGCACTCCACCTGTCTCTATCTTATGTGATAATACAAGTGCAATCAGCATTTCAAAGAATCCAGTCATGCACTCAAAGACCAAGCACATACCAATCAAGTACCATTTTCTTCGGGAACAAGTGCTTGAGCAGAAGGTCAAATTGGAGTATGTTCCTTCTAAGGAGCAAGTTGCTGATATTCTCACAAAACCACTGCCCAGGGAAACTTTTGAATATCTCAGACAAAAGCTGGGAGTAGTTGATGCTTCATCCTGTTGTTGAAATTTGTTTGTTCTACAGAAAAGTTGGTATACGCAGGTTACGGAAGGGATATGAGCGTATACACGCGGATTTATGTTGAGTAGTCGCGTGTATGCTGGACACTTGTTGCAGAAAGAATATCCGCGTACATACGCTGCTTTATACAGGATAAAACGCGTATATGAAGTTCTGAACAGCAAAGGAAAACTCTGAAGTTCTGAACAGCAATAGGAATGTCAGAAGTATTCAGGCACAGTTTCAGGGAGTGCAACAGGCACAGGTTCAGGGGGAGCAGCTCAAAAGTCTCATAAAGCATTGTTGGCATTCAGATGTTTCGGTTGATTGGTTTAAGAAGGAGCTCAGAAAGAAATTCTCGTTGCTGATCTAACAAGATGTTTATCAGATGCTGCTGGTGTCTTTCCTAAGTCTTGGTCTAGATCTGTTGTCTCTATGTCATGTATCTCTCTTGTCTCTTTTATGGTGTCAAGGTCATGTAACGGCCTTTGTTGGTTTCCCCACTATGCCTGGGATGAATGATGAAATGTTCATGTATTATCATGGTTAGGTGGATGAGTCAATATTGATGTATCCCCACTTGGTTGGGTGGATGAGTCATTTTTTTTGTATATCCTCGCTTAGTTGAGAAATGGATGTATGTATGAGTCTTTGGTTATAGGAAGGTCTTTTATGATGTATGGAGTCATGTTCTTCTTGAAGAACATCTTTTGCAGATCTTGCCTACAGTCAAGGGGAGCATGAACAGCACTTGGTGAGCAGGATGGATAGATTGGTACTCTTTGGCATTCACAAAGGGGGAGCACACTTGGAGATTTCAGCATGTACTCAGGGGGAGTATGGACAGCAGTATGGACAGCAGAAGGATTACCAAGGAAGAGAATATCTTGGTCCTCCCTTTGCCCTTGATGTCAAAGGGGGAGAGTGACTTGGTGTGGTGGTTGCCATCAAGTCCAAAGGGGGAGATTGTTGGCATTATGGTTCAAGTGTTGTCCTTGATGGCAACTCACTCAGTGGATGGTACAGGTGCTCAAAGGTTAGTACAGGTGATGGCAACTTAATCAGAAGACAGATCTCAGTACAGCATGGCAAGAAAGCTCATACACGCTGTTTCGTTAAGCCCAAGTCGCGTGTACACGCAATTTCGATTCAGAAAAAGCGCGTGTATGTGGAAAGGTTCCTTTGGTTCATGGTGGTTAGACCTTGGAAGTTGTGCCTATGATTTCGGACCATTATGTCTCGACGGGCGTGTCGATCCCTAGTTTTAAAGTTGATGGTATTGTGTTACTATGGTTTTGGCTCTTGGTATTGAGAAAGGCCTAAGGCTATATAAGGAGAAGAAGATCATTAGGCAAAGATCATCTTTCGACAAGGCATGAATATCTAAGAGAGAAAGAGATCTGATATGCAGGTTCTGAGTTGGTTGATCTGAGCTAAGGAGAGATCTCATCGGTTGATGGAGAACTAGATCTAAGGAGAGATCGGGATCAAATGGTTTGAAATGCACTATCATGTTATGGTTGATTATGCGTATTTCTAGATCTGCATATTGTCGCAATGTTACGTTCTGAGTCTAACTAATATCTGGTACAGCTGCAAGTTGAGAAAGTTTATTTTTAGATCTGTACGCAGGTTGGCTTCGGTAAAAACGCGTGTATACGCGGTTTCTGCTCATTAAAGTAGCGTATATCTTTTGAAGCTTGATTTGGGTTTACAGTGGGATCTGACTGTTATTACAGAGTTCTGTAGTCTGCTCTGTGTTCTGGTAACTGGTGATTGACAGGGTTCAGTGGTTCAGTGATTCAAAGTTGGTTGTTTTATGCTTCAATGATCTGTTGTGAAAATTGAATGAATTGTGGTCTTCAGATTGTAATGTTGTGCTTCAGGAATATCCAAGTCTGAAAATGTATGAAAAGTGATACCTGGAAGAAGGAAGATTGTAGGACAGCACCTACGTACTAGTATCTTGGCTAGTACAAAAGCAAAAGGGGGTTGGAGCTCCCTTCCAAGGAAGTTTGGAGAACGAGAGAAGGTTGAAGCCTTCTGCAGGTTGTAGCCTGCGTACTGGTATAAGGCTGCACCAGTACAAAAGATTGTAAACTGAAGTTTCATATTAAGAAAGATAGAGACAACTTGCAGCAGGTGGTTTTCACCCACATTGGGTTTCCACCTTATATCTTGGTGTTCATGTGTGTGGCTTTTTATCTGTTCTGTTATACTGCACATGTTTACTGTTAATATGATGAATAATGTCCTGATGCACTTAATTGAAGAATAAGCCAACTAAATTGTGAGTTTTCTGCTTATACGCTGTTTTACTTCGTCACAGTAGCGTGTACACGCTGGTTCACTTAACTGAAGTAGCGTATATGTTTTGGGCATTTGAAAAGTTTGATTAATCTGATAATACTGATTCACCCCCCCCTCTCAGTATTATTTCCAACAGTCTGTTGAGGCAGTATTGACACCCAACCGCTGGATGTAATTCCAGCTTGACTTGAATTCTGTTGTGAACTCTCATATGATTGTTCTCTCGGAGGGAACAATGAAAGGGCATACTGGCCCCCATACGACGGTAACCCAGTGTTCAAAGTAAAGATCGGCCTTTGGACACTAGACTGCCCAAATTGATACTGTTGCGAAGGATCAATTTGCTGAGACTCAACATAAGAAATTCTAGATATTATTCTGGATGAACAAATGGGGACAGACCATACTGTCGAAACAGTCCCTGGGTGGACTTCCTCTAGCGGTTGAGAGCTAGTTGGGATAGATGGTATACCAGCGAACATTGTCGGAGTGGTAGCAGGAGGTTCTGCTACCACTGTATCAGATGACACAGTCCTAGATGTCGATGGTTGTCCAGACATATCGAGTCTATCCAAAATACTTCCTAGCAATTCTATAGGAACTTGCGATGAAGGTAGATTATCTTCTGAAGTAGAAGTGTATAGGTGGATCCCAGTTCCAAAATGCAATGGAGTACTGGATGGAAGATCCTCCGTAATTTCTTCTATAGAAATCAGTCCAGGCGGAAGAGGTAGACCGTCAGGTCCGTAAAATATTTCTGGCGCCAAAGAAGGTATAGATCCTGCAACGACCGATCTTGGAGGGGAAACACCTTCCGAATCAACTCCAGATGGAGTTGGTTCAAAAATATAAGTGTTTACCATTACACTAGGATCAATTCTAATGTCCTCTCGTGACTACGAAACTTCTTCTGTAGAGGCAAGGATACCAAAAACGTTTGGAGTAATTGGAGTCTCTGAGGATGTCAAAACACAAGTTTCAAACAAACCAGGAGACTTTGACCCAGTTAGACGAGTTCTCTTGGCCCAGAATGGTTTCGTTTTTGGAGTCAAAGATGGTTGAATCGTCAGTCTCCACGAATGATGGGGTTTCGATTGAATTTCTTCCATGATTGCGGATTACTTGATCAACTCAAAATAAAAAGGGGGAAATGTGATTCCGAATTAAATGAATTTTAGATGCTTCGACACAACCTGCTTTTTCAATTTTTAAGAGTCGATAAAAAGCTAAAGATGACTCTAGTTGCCTTCGATTTTTAATGAGCTTGAAGTGACAAGTGCTCAGATGGACCCTTTAAGGAGTCTGAAAAGGAACGAAAGAGACTACTCTAGAAATCTAGACAAAGGGATTACCAAACCAATCGCAAAATTGCAGAATAACTTTTACGGTACGGCAGTCAATCTTCCCGAATGTTGTGTTCAATGCATTGCGATCGATAGGGTGGTAGACACGGCTTCCTAAAGATAAAGGATGTAGCTTATTGTTGTCTCCCAATATATACTCGACGGTATGTGGGAGCACAAGTCCATACTGGCACTTGTCGTCTCAAAGAGGAGGAATCACTGAACCTACAATGAAAGTGATAGTTACCAGGCTTTACGACACCGGAATATGTCTCTAGGCTAGAATTCTAAATGTTGTGCATTAGGTTCCAAAGCATTTTTATGTTCATTGAATTTATTTTACAGTTGATCTTTCTTAAGAAGTTTGCCTTTAATATTCATCGCGTGATGTAGATATACAATTCCTAAATATGCAATCTAAGATGATAAACAGTCGTTTACTCTTCTTTTTGTAATGAAAATCCTGGCTACTAAGGAAAGAGAAGCGAGATTCTTTCAACATAGAGCAGAGAGCACACACTAGATGCACTGTCCTAAATCAAAATCAACAAGCAGTCTAAATGCAAATGCACATGCATGTATTTGCTTTCCGCTTTCTTAATGTGTGAATGACAAAAAGAATGTTGAGTACAAATCTGAATTATCTTTTCTTTCAAAGCGACAATACTAACAACTTTATCTTCAAAATACGAAAGGAAGACAAGTACGACACTTTGCGATTTTAAATTGAAAACTGCTTTTAACACTCAAAATACTATTAATTCAAATCAAATACAAGAGTAAAAGTATAATCGACTATCAAGAAGTATAGGATTCTTTTCTTTGACTGAAAACGACACTTGCGACACTTCCAAATCAAAAGTCGACAGTTCGATTAAGCTACTGTTTGTAAATGAGAACTGTAAATGGTGAAAAATACATAAAAAACATTTACAATTCTTTGTACAATGGAGGCTAAATAATTCAAAGGAAGGGAGTTTCAACAGTGGTATACTAATCATAGACAGTAAAACTCCTTAATAAAGCTGAAGAGAGTGAAGAAAATCCAAAATATGGAGGCAGAAATAGTCTTATTTGATCATCCAACTATAACACAGGGAAACAGGGATGCATCTCACCTACTACACACGGGAGGTGCGATGCATCCAGTCTGCCAAGAGGAGAGGGTGCGATGGTATAGGGACGAGACTTCAACTTGGTTTTTGGTCACAGTTTGCAGCTTAGTTCAGGGGTTTAGGTTGAGATAATGATAGTTAGTAAACACAAAGCATAGGGGGTGATCTAATGAGGTTACTTGAGCCACCACTAGGGAAATTAGGATGTTTGCAAATAATTTGTTCAGTTTATAAAAAAAACCCAGAGATGAACTGAAGCAACATTAATCTACTTTTCATTCGCATAGCAAATGTAGTTCAAAGGCTAGATGGCTTAACTTCAGGCTCCGTCTGCAGTTTATAAAACAAACAAGTATAGACAAGCAAACAAGCTATTCACTCCCCAGCAGAGTCACCATTTTATTATCGGGAAATCTAGTGTCCATTCAGAGCTGCTAGTCCCAACAAGATGGGTAGCTATCTTAGAAACAAACAAAATAAAGTTACTTATGTTTTCCTTTACGAGAAGTAGATGAGAGAGAAGCAAGGAGTACCAACCTCAGTCTTTCGCTTTGCTCCTTGCTTGTTTCCTCTCTCCCCTGACAGATCTTTGCCGCTTCTTCCTTGCTTGTCCCACTTCAGAGAACACCTATAGAGTCAAAGCAGCATAATACCATCAAAGCATAGAGATCTACAATATAGGATCATATATATATTGGCCACACAAATGCATATATCAACTCAGATATACAAGAGTGTGGAGGAAAACTTAAATAGATTTATTGATAGAAATAGTAGAAGAGAGGATTACAACCCATTTATCTGATGCAGCGTCATCCTCCTAGCATGAAATCCCTTCTTCATCTCATGAAAATCTTAGATCACCCAACAATGTTACACAGAGAAACTAATAGCACTTCCTTACAAAATACAAGATTTTAGCCTTTAGATCTCTTAGATGAGGGATCCATATATAGATGTTTGTAGGTGAGTGAGTTAGCTTCTGGGATTTTGATTAGTGTCATCTCTCTGATAGTTCCTGGTTCCACTTGGAGATTTCATGATTTCTTACTCATCCCTGAGCGAATTCAGAGAGGCAAGTGTCAAATGGGCAGCTTCTAGAAGATTCTCTGGGTTTCCACCTAGCAAACTACCTCTACCATTTTTCATCTCTCACTCATCGCACCCTACAGAAGGGGTTTTCAGTATGCATCACATTTTTTTCATGTGGAAGGTGACATGCATTGCACCCTTAGCATTGAGCAGTCTGTATGGTCTAGTTTTGACCAGTTCTAAGTAGTTTTTCATGGAGAACTTCTGGGAGATGATTTAATCAACTGAACTTGCTCCTTTAGGGTATGAAGAAACACTTTTAGGGGCTTAGAATCCCTTGGTTTATGGACATATGCGATTGGGGTTGTAGTGCCCAAAAATGTCTATAACAGTTGCCCCCTAAAGCATGAGGTTGTAAATCTTCTGATGTTGGGTGAAATGCTTTCTCATGAGGATCCGAGGCTTTTCAAACTGGAAGGCGACTTGTAATAAGATACAATACAACACAATATTTTCATAATATTTTCATGATCTAGCTGAGGCGGGCATTCCCATGCTCAGCTTTATAAATTCACTCTCATGTACATAGGACAGACAACCGTCTGTGTGGCAGACTGATGATTATAGTAGAGCCATAATCCTTTGGCTTGGATGATTATCTGTGGAACAATAATGTACATTTGATGTCTTTATTTCCCTAAATGTATCGCAACTCAGATGGATGAAACTAGATCCGGGGTCTTCAAAACTCGTTCAATATTCACCCGAAGTACAAGTTGATCCATGTGAAAAAATGTTCTGGTGTCGAACATGGAAAGACATCCCCTAATTACTAGCCAATGATGTGAGCTATTAACAAGCGCAAGAGGAATCACTAGTAATGATAATGATCCTCAAGGTACAATAGTACAATTTTTGTGGTGTGAATACATGAGTCGATGTTGAAGACCACGAAAAATCTTTAGGTCGAAGGCCATTAATATAAACCTGTCATCAGAAGTGAGAAACTTGCCATCGATGCATGCAAGCTTCAAATTACTAAAAGGGTTGTTCCTAGGTTGACTTCTTGGATAATGAGCTGATGTCGACGAGAAGTGACCTATCGTCGGAGGGTATTAATCCCACATCTACGACATGGAATGGAGCAAATGATTTTGTGGAGGTAAAAACAATCTGATGATACGAGGTTCACGGTGGCAGTCATGAAAGAATGAAGGGTGAAGGTATTGCAGCAGGTGAGACACAAGCTGGGTTGGTGGATTCTCTAAGCGACTTCTCTTGAACATATCAGTGACACTGAAGTGGATTGGTAGCATTAAGCCCAACGATGGATGGTACTGTGGACCATTGGTAATATGACCGATGAACGGAATAACCCAACCCGACTCAATCATGGTGATGGAGTGAAAGTGTCATGTTCAAGAGCGACTTACTACCAATAAAGTTTCTTCAAGTTTTCTTCCCAATTTTTCCCCAGTCATTTCTGCCTAGTACCTATTTCTTTTTTTCAAGCTTGAGGAGGATAACATATTCTTGTTCTATAATTTTCCCTTTGGGCAAACCTATCACTATGTTTTAACAAGCCTAATGACAGTGAAACTCGTTCTTGTCTACATGGACAAGTTTGTCGCTATTGTCTTAACAAGTTTAATGACAAAGAAAACTCGGTCCTTTTCAATTTTAGAGAGTTTGAAAGGAGACGTAAAGGAAACTCTAGTAAGCCTTTTTCATCATATAATCCCTTAATTTTGAAAAAGTATAAAATAATACAAAAGGGATGAAGTTTTGATAGTTTTAATGAGCCGAACAAGACAAGCGCTCGATATTTTTGTGTAATGATCCCTCAGGTCCAAAAAGATTAAAATCTAGATGAGGGATAGCACTTCCAATCGCTTTATCGAGCTGGAGAGGCCAATTGCTCGGCAATCTTTTCATATTTTACGAGTTAGATGAAAAGAGATTTAAGGAGACTTGTTTTTTGAGGAACGAGTGATATTTTCAGGTAGCAGCTAGTTCCAGGTGAGGTTTGTAACTTTCCAATTATGGGAATGTAAGAAGGTGGCTAGTAGAATCACTCGTCATAGCTATTCGTCAAAAGGGGTAAACAATCAAATGAAGCACGAACAAGGTGTAAAATGACCCATTGGAACTTGAAATGATGATGACAACTCTGTGAATGATGATACACTCAGCTGAATGGTGACATGGACAAACCTTTGGACAACTTTGAAAGGAATGAAAAAAAATCTTGGACCTAATACCTAGGGACCAAATTTTACTTGAAGACTCACTGAAATGACAAAATTTGACCTTGACATCTTGAGACCACTTTGTAAGAGCATGTTTGATCACTGGTGGAAGGCTTCAAAGACAGACACTAACACAGGGGCATATATTCACATTAGAATCTATGCATTTGGGAAGATGAAGTGTTTGACATTCTAAAAGCATGCCACAATGGGTCGTGCGGTGGACATTTTGTAGACTGCAGAACCAGTCACAAAGTCTTACAAATAGGCTATTACTGGCCCACTATCTTTAAAGATGCTAAAAACCTTGTTCAAGCTTGTGATAGCTGCCAGAGGGCGGGACACCCTGGACAATCTGATGAGATGCCTCTGAACCTGAAATTAGTAATCAAACCTTTTGAGCGGTGGGCACTAGATTTTATTGGTCCTATTAACCCATCATCCAATCAAAAAACATACATACTAGTTGCAACAGAATATGTTACTAAATGAGTTGAGGCAGAGGTGCTACCAAGAGCTACTGAGGATTCAATGATACATTTTCTTTTCGAATTATTTACGTGATATGGCCTGCCGAGAGACATAATTACAGATGGAGGACTGCAATTTGTAGGCAACAAGATTGCTGCAACATTGAGAAATTACCATATTCTTCACAAAATTACAACTCCATACCACCCATAGGAAAATGGCCAAGTAGAAAGTAATAATAAGGTAATTGAGGCAATACTTACAAAAATAATTGTATCTCATAAACGTGACTGGGCTACTAGATTTGCAGAATCCTTGTGGGCATACCGCACAACATGGAGAAATACCATGGGGTTTTCATTTTATCAATTAGTCTTTGGTAAAAAACCCATCTTCCCAATCAAATTCAAGATTAAAACATGAAGAACAGCCCAAGAAGTGGGTTTGAATTTAGCTCTTCAACGCACTGCATTAATCCAACAACAGAGAGAGAAATGGCATGATGCCCTTATTAAAAAGAAGATCTTCCATGAAGGAGATTGGGCACTCCTATATGATTCTAGGTTCCAGGATTTCCCTGGAAAATTCCAGACCAGATAGTTAGGACCTTATGAGATACAAAAAGTGCATGATAATGGCACCATTACATTGGCAACCATTGATGGATCTGGCTATTATTTTTAAAGGGAATGGTCATCGAGTGCGACTTTATCATAAATCGCTTACTAGGGAGTCCTTTTGCCAACAGTTATGGGAATATTCCACCATGAAAATTCTCACTGAAGAGGATAACCCATCCTCAGCATCAATCCAGTGAACAACTCATTTGTTTTTGAATTAGACTTTTTCTATTTTTTCTTGTATAAACTGTATTTTTTTTACAGATTTTTGTGCTGTTCCATTTAAGGAACAGCTGATGTTCCCCTTGGGGAACAATAGCCATTCCATTTAAGCAACAACATTTTTCTCTTTATTTAATTTTCGTGTTGTTCCATTTAAGGAACAACTGTTGTTCCTTCTAAGGAACAATTGCCATTCCATTTACGGAATAGTAGTCCCCGGTATATATGATTTGAGTGCTATTCCATTTAAGGAATAACTGTTGTCCCTCTTAATGAACAACAGCCGTTCCATTTAAGGAACAACAATTCTGCATGTGTTTTCCTTTTTTTGTTCCTCTTAAGGAACAACAACCGTTCAATTTAAGGAACAAATGTTTTGCGTGTGTTTTCTTTGTGTTGTTCCATTTAAGGAACAATAGCTGTTACTCTTAAGGAATAGCAACCGTTCCATTTAAGGAACAAAAAATTTGTGGATGTTTTCATTTTGCTATTCCATTTAAGGAATAGCTGCTGTACCTCTTAAGAAACAATATCCGTTCCATTTAAGGAGCAACAGATTTTCATGGGTTGTTCCCCTTAAGGAACAACAATCTTGAGTGTTTGTATTTTTGTTGTTCCATTTAAGGAACAACCGTTGTTCATCTTAAGGAACAACAGTTATTCCATTTAAGGAACAACTGTTGTTCTGTCTAAGAAACAGAAACCGTTCCATTTAAGGAACAACAGTTCCATTTGCATTTTTTTTCGCTTTTTCGTTTAAGGAACATTTGTTGTTCCCTTTAAAAGGAACAGCAGCCGTTCCATCTAAGGAACAACAATTTGGTATGCTAGTGCTTTATGCTATTTCATTTAAGGAATAGTTGTTGTTCCTCCTAAGGAACAACAGTCGTTCCTTCTAAGGAACAATTGTTCCATCATTATTTTCTTGTTGTTGTTCCTTCTAAGGAACAACAGTTTCACTTCGGTTTGTTTTAATGTTGTTCCCTCGAAGGACCAACACTTTTGCTTGTGTCCGTTTTCCTATTGTTCTTCTTAGGGAACAACAGTTTCGTGTGCCATTTTTTTGTCTTTTTGTTGCTCCTCTTAAAGAACAACAATTTTGTGTGCGAGTTGTCTTTTTTATATTCCTTCTAAGGAACAATGACAATTCCTTTTAAGGAACAACACCCTTTTTCATGTACATTATTTTTGTTGTTCCTCCTAAAGAACAACACTCTTTTTGAGAAGTTTTTCTTGTCAATATTGTTTCACTCTTTGTGGTCCTTTGAAGGAAAGAATACACACATAAATGCAAGGATACAAAACTTAAAAGTTATTGGAATAAGCAAATCAAAGAGAAATTATCATCTTTAATGAAATTGCTTTGTATTGATTAGAAAAGGGGAGGACATAACTATCTATATCACTTTGTTGTCTTTATCTTCACTATAACTCAAATTGATTGATTATTTGTACCATGCTAGTTCTTCCCTAATTCTCATAATTCTCTTTGCTTATTATCATTGAATAAGAATAAGGGTATATTTTCTTCTATTGATATGTTCAGACTTCTTCCACCATCCCTACTCTTAAGGAGTGTTGAGCCATCCTCTATATATAAGTAGGAAGTGCTATATAAAATAAAAGAAATATATATATATATATATATATATATATATATATATATATATATATGTATGTATGTATGTATGTATGTATGTATGTATGTATGTATGTATATATATATATATATATATATATATGTATATATATATATATATATATGTATGTATATATATGTATATATATATATATGTATATATATGTATATATAGATATATATATATGTATATATATGTATATATAGATATATATATATATATATATATATGTATATATATATATGTATATATATATATATAATATATGTATGTATATATATGTATATGTATGTATATATGTATATATATATATATATATATATATAGATATATATATATATATATATATATATATATATATATATATATATATACGGTTACTAACAATTTTATGATTTGTCAAATAGAGGATAGGGGGTCTCATCATGATCCAACCTACCATGATCATAAGGAAGCAGTGAAGTGGCATTCCCACTATGGCCACCACACCAGGGATATGATCTAATGGACACATCAGAAAAATAAAAGTCCTTGGAACAAGAGGTTACATCACAAGCCGGCCTGCCCACCTTTCACTCATTCCTAGTGAATGGCATTGTGATCCATCTGGTTACCAACCTAGCACAATGGCCTCCATTCTAACATCACAAGGCACTTTCCTAAATATACATAAAGGATCATGGTTCCGAAGGGTGAAAAAGCAACTCTATCAAAGTTATAAACACCTATGGGAAACAAAGCTCTGTTGATGGTATTGGAGTCATATTTTTCAACATCAATAGTAATTATAACTCCCTTTTCTTATTTCTTTATCTTTATTTCAAAAGAGATTATGCTCCCAATTCCTTTTGAACCTTTATGCATGAAATATCGTTTAAAAAAGTCAATCATAATGGTTTAAGTGGAATAATGAACGCATAGCATCTTACCCATGTCAAATGTCCTTTTTCCCTTTTTCGCATCACTCCATGGCATCTCCATATTTATTCATAATTCTCATGCTATGCATCAATTTCAACAACTCGATATTTTTGTGATCTTGTCATAAATATGTACACCTTGCCATTTTTACCACTGTACGATTGTCGTCAGTACATCGTTCCTTCATTTAACTGGTCGAAGGCGACCTATCATTTTTCAGGGGGGCATGGGTGACTTCCAAAGCACTTTTGCATACGTGTCAGTGTTTTATTTGGTTGTATTGGGCTACATGATATCCCGTAATAGCAATTTTTTAACGATATCTATGTTAAAAAAAGTATTATCTGAATTTAACAACTTGTTGTTCCATTGTTGGCTCTGTTTATTACTGTGTTACCTATGTAAAGCTAACATTGTGCAAAATTTAGATAAACTAGGAGGACAATTAGTAAGCAGTGTGCCACAAACACTAGCTATTTCCGATGATGCCCGAGAAATTCCAGTACGAGTTGGTTGAGTCGCATATTTTACACAACTGCAGCAACCCAATGAAACCGTGGCTATCTTTACATAATTTGCAGGGTGATCATTCTATAATAAGAGGAAGACGAATAACAATAATGGATGCAGTAATAGCTAAAGTGTTTGGACTACCAAAATTCGGACCCATATGGATGCATAAAAAATTGAGGCTGCAAGATGCCATTGCCACCTTTTAGGATGATGGATAGAACCTGATTATCAAAGGCAAAGGAGTTCAACCTTCATCTTTGGGAGAACCATGGACAGAGCTAGCTAGAATCATTTAGAGCTATATCACATGTGACAAAAGGAAATATGTGGTCAGACCACGCCACCTCAAATTATTACCAGTTTTAAAACAGAAATGTTCTGTAAACTTTCCTGCATATTTGAAATTATTATTGCATGACACTAATCAAAGCATAAAGAAATCCCGGCATATAGAGACTTTTGTAAGTCATCAGTGCTTAATTAGGTTGATAGTAAGCTACAATCTAGCTCAACAGCAAACTAGTTGGGAAGAATTAGTGTTTACTATAGAAGGGGGGTTAGCCTTATTTGCCCTAAAAAGGAAAAGGACTACCAATAGACCACAACAATGTAGACGATATGCCAAGACAAGTCAGGGAACAGCTGAAAACCTTCTGGGTAGTAGCAGCCAACCCTTAGAATTATCTAGCCTTGAAAACGAGCAACCTTTACAGCTGGAAGGAAGAGATAACCTAGAGTTAGAACTTGAGGAGGAAACAAAACATACTAGTGAAGAGGAGAGGAATGAAACAAAAATTCCCCTAACTTTTAGTACAAGTCCACCACAAGACCCATTATATCAGGTGGAATTGGCCCAGATTTTGGCCAATATGAGTGAATATATACAACCTGAAATTTTGCTCAACCTCAATGTTGAAGCAACACAATCGGAAGAAAAATCTGCCCGCAATAGGAGTATATCAGAAGAAATAATTAGTGAAGTAGCAATAGGGGCAGAAGCCACATAGGAAGAGATGGACCAAACTAGGGATACCCCTCCAGAAGAACCTAGTCAGGTCAATTTAAACACAGAAGATGCAGACAAAATAGAGGAAATAGAAACCATTCAGGGTAAAGACACAACCCTTGGAGAACAAAACCCAAATGAGCAACTGAGCTCGGTAAGAGTATAAATTATTAATGAAAGAGTCGTTCCTCCCAGAAAGAAGAAAAGCGAAATTAAGAGGTTGAGAAAGGAACAACAGAAGCTGCAGAACTTAGTGAAAAGATAGGCAAAAGATAAGGACATTAAAAAGGGGAAAAATTTCAGGTAGAACCCCAAAAATGGTGAATACAACCATTCAAACTAAATTTCATAGTATAAGGGTTACTAAGACTCAAACTGAGCCAATATTCATTCAAATTGATAAGGAACAACATGCAACTGTTACAAAAGTGGTTGCCCAAATAGAGAATGTACATTTTTGTAATGTAGCTATTCAAAGGGAGGCAATACCCTCCAACAGTATGACCACCCAGACAGAAAGTCTAACTGTCCATAATAAAAGAATGCAGACTTTAAGTATTCCATCCCATGATAAGGGTATGCAAACTACAGGTCCTCAGTCTTATAATAAGAACACCCACACAAAAATCCAAGCCAAAGATGTTTTGATAGGCAGCGATCCGGGTATAACAAATCCTCAAGAGAATATGGCATAGGCTCGACTGACCATAGAAAGGCTTGAGGAAGGGACTGTTCCCCAAAAAAGGTACCAGGAATTACAGAGGCAATTGCAGGATATCAACGTGTAAGAAAGCAAGGCCTTCTAGAAATATCAGAGGGCAGAAGAAAGAACCAAGAAAATAAAGATCAGACTGGAGGCAATCATGCATCAAAGGGATACTCTTTGTTCCTTATACACGGATGTTTTAGAATGCAGGTCCCCTGCCATGAAATATTCTTTATTTTTTTTAGAAAGGTATTTACAGTTAAAGATCAAGGCTATCAGGGTAGGGAAACCCATAGAATTGAAAACTGTTGAAGATTTCATAAACTGCTATAAACACCATGGAGTGAAAGTTCAACAATTACTTTGTGAGTTTTATTTGCATAATTTTGTATTGGAAGAAGAAATGGAGAAGAATCCCAGCCCTTTTGTGGGGGATATACAATTTCAAGCTTTCCTTTCATTTACTGTCAACTAGTTGAAATGGTTCAAAGCCCATAATACTTTCCAGAGGCATGAAAATGGGTTAGACCTTTGGGTCAGGGGTGAATCGAAAAACCAACTACAAATGCTGGCCAAACACAAAAGTTTGATGTAAAAGGAAGGAGTAATCTCGATATTGGGGCCCATTCACAAAAAAATTGTCCAACAAGGGGTAGAGTGTTTTCTCTCTATCAAAGACAACTCCTTGGCAGCAGCTAAATTCAGATGGATAGTTTCCAATTGTAATGTACAGGACAGAGAACCATTCAACTATAAAAAATTTAAATTGGCTTCAGATCGTTTTGTTACTTATAGAAACCTCATATTGAGGGAAGGCCCATATTGGCTAGGCTATCGATTTCGTAGTCCTATTGTTTGGTATACCGCAGAAGACTATAAAGCTATATATGAATTACCTGAAGGAAAGACAGGACACATTTTTAAAACCTTGGCCAAAAATCATGGTTTTAGGCCACCTCATGAGATTCCTTCTCCAGCCTATTCTTTGACTACTTTACACACAAACTACATGGTTTTCACGAGGGCATGAAAAAGGGTAAGCAAGGGAGGGTGTTGAGTCATGGAAAAGGTATGAATATATTATTTATTTTATTATCCTTTTCCTTAGTTATATCCCTTCTACACCCTAAAGTGTTAATATATCAAAGGATTATGGTAAAAATAAGGAAATTATCTATCATCATGATTTATCTAACTATTATCACTCTTCATGTAGGAAAAGGACAAAATGGAACAACTGTTGTTACCTAACCAGGAAACAGCGTACAGGCAGCAAGCCAAGGATGGAGTGAGCAGCTAAGGATAAGACCAAAGGAGATCACAGCATCAGCGCAAGGAAAGAAAGTTAACTGAAGATGGAAGATTGTGTGAATCCCTCGGGATATCTTGATCCTAAGGGATTGTTGTTACTATTTTATCCTTCTTACCGCTTGGCCATTATAAAAGGCCATGATTGTAAAGAGAAAGGGGATGGGAGATTATTCAGAAATTACCATTGTATTTATACTTTGATCATCGACTCTCGTTGTTGAAACAGAGTAGGAACTGCTGTAAATATTTTGCAAATGATTAATGTATAACACGGTTGTTGTTCCTTCTCATATACTGAATTAATCTGACAGTGTTCACTGGCGGCTAAGGGCCTGGCCCTGGTGGATTCACTTGTTGTTCCTGTATCATTCTTTTACAATTTATGCCGTGTGATGGTTTGGTTTGATTTCCATTTATTGTAATGGCATCACTTTACTATTTCATATTCTCAAACTTACTTTATTTTACATGTTGCAGAAGTATTGGTCCAAGTTGTTAATTAATTACATGCTTTAGTATTCTTTTGTTGTTATTTCAGATTTAGTCCTTTGAGTTCAACATTCTATTTCCAATCTAGTAATTTAGTTCAGTGTGCTATCTTGAGATTCTCCACTGTAAAGAGCATTAACTACTATTGTCTACACTCTCAGAACGAGGTCCCTGATGTTAATATTAGCAAATACTTTTGGAATATCAATCAGTTAAAAGAGAAATGAGTTATTGTTACTGTATTCTTGACCGATACTTGAATGAATGTTTGATTTGGTTTCATTAGCAAGTTAAGCTTTCCTTTAATTGTAATTCAAGTTCACTAGCTACATCCATTTACTTTTGTATTTGAAAGCACTGTAATGCAATTTAGAAACATTACTCTTGAGTAAATAGCCACCAAATGTTGTGTACACTCTTGAAATAGAAAATCTTTCCCAGATTGATAACTAATGTGAAGATAATTAGGAGTTAAAAAGACACCTTTTATACCTCAACATAATGCAGGCACCAATGCATTGGTTGACCCATGTTGGTGAAGGCATGGTTCGTGAGGAACATGGTCATGCAGACCAGTAGCTATGAAAGATACAACAATGAGGACAGACACACTCCGTGCTTACAAGCATCCATAGAACAAAAATGAGTGAAAGTGCATGACATGCAGTCTGTGGACATACCATGATGTTGTGTGACACTACGTGCATATGTTAATCATTCACACACTCGTGACTATGATATGCAACCATACGTGAGGAAGGTAGACCACCTACGTTGCGCAAGTGTGCTTGTTCAGTAAGATTCCTCCAATGCATGAGCAATGGGATCATGTAGTTCGAGTAGAGGAAGTGAAGTCTGACTGTTAGATTGATCTTCAATGCATACAGATGAGCGATGAGGAGCCTTGCATGTTTGAACAATTTCCTAATCAGAAGTGAAACCAACCTCAGGGCAGTGAGGGCTTGACATAACCATCAACTCCGGCTGAAGTGCCTCGATAATGTGGGGGTTTAAATCTTCGTTGATAGATGGATCATTGTAGACTAGTGTCTTAGACACATCAATAAAGAGTGAATCAACATCATGATCATATGATGGGGTGAAGAGATCACAATAACTAAGATCAGAAAATGCAGGATGTTGGTCAGAATCCTCATGATTCGATGAATCGCATAGATGGGTAGATTAGAAGCAAGAATGTTCATCCTCTGCATTTCCATAAAAGATAGATGAAAATTCGTGTGGATGTTAAAAGAATGATCGGTCCTCTCTGTTGTTAGGTGATGGAGTGACATCTAGTGTCTCCTGCGAATGATCAACAATGGGTGCTTCCATGGATAGAGGTACACATGAAAAGTGCGGGATGGAAGGATCACCCAGGAGGTTAGGAAAAAACAGAGGAGTTACAGATAGACAGGGATAGTCCTCCGCTGCCGGTGGATGTTCATGTTGGAAATAATACTGAGAGGGGGGGTGAATTAGTATTATCAGATCAATTATTTTATTTCCCAAACAGATTTATATACGCTACTTCAGGGAGGTGAACTAACATGTACTCGCGACTGTGCTTAAAGAAAACAACGTATATGCAAAGAACTTGTGACTTAGGCAATATATCATGTGTTGAGCTTAAACCAATATGTCAAAGAATATTTAGACAGTGTAGTAAAATAAGAATAAAGAATCACACATAAGAAACACACATGAACACCAAGATTTAAGGTGGAAACCCAATGTGGGTAGAAACCACCTGTTGATGTCGTCTCTGTCTTCTTTTAGTAATAAGAAAATATGTTTACAATCTTGTACTAGTGCAGACTCATACTAGTATGTAGGCGTTTACCTGCAGAAGGTTACAACCTTATCTCGTTCTCCAGCTTTCACTGGAAGGGAGATACAACCCCCTAGCTTTTGTACTAGCCGATTTGATTACTAGTACGTAGGCATCGACCGATAGAGAGCTTCCACCTTATCTCTTCTTTCAGGGACCACGGTTCATAAATTTTCAAACTGGATACTCCTGGAACACAACGATACACATGAAGGCTTCATTTCATCCAATTTTCATATTGGACCCATCAAAACTTTTAAACTTAAAATGCATCATCCAATATTCAGTTAATCTGAACAATCAGATCACTGACACCAGATTACTGTGGTGAACCTAGAAACTCGCATCATCATTCAGAACTAGCTGTAATCTCAAAAATCATGCATCATAATGTATATGCTAATTTTCTGAACCAAAACTGTGTGTATACGCTACTTCCATTAATCAAACCTGCATATACCTTCAAATCTACTGAAAACATACAACTTCTGAATCAGGTCTGTACTAATCAGCAATATACTTAATATCTATTATCAAATTACAGAGATTTACATAGGCAACAACAAAGATCACTTCTTTTCACTTATACAATCAATCAACCACATACCAACCACCATCATAACCAATCATTCTGGATATTTAGAACACTGTTACTAGATTACATTCATCAGAACATAGAGTAGAACCTAGAACTCTACAACAACAAATATATCCAACTACAACTTCAAATATCATATTTCATAAGGTATATGCTACTTCTATGTGTCTAACCAGCATGTACACACACTTTTACCAAAGAGAACTAACATACAGATCTGTAAATACTAACTTAAACTTTCACGGCTATTCCAAACTTCAGTCATACTCAAATCATAACATTTATAGAACAAAACATGCATCAATATTCAGATCTAGACTATTCATGATAATACTAATTCATTTTAGATCTGAATCCATCATTAGATCTCATCCCTCACCAACCGTTAAGGTTCATCCTTAGTTCAGATCAAGAAAAGCACCATAAACCCATGTATATTTGATCTAACACTTCATCAGATATTCAATACTTGCACACACTTGGCCTAAAGATCTTCTCCTCCTTATATAGTTTTAGGCCTTTCTCAATACCTTAGACCAAAACCACTTAGGACCAATACCTTGGAGAAAATACCTCGGACCAATACCTCGGACCAAATACCTTGGGTCAAATACCTTGGACCAAAAACTTTGGTTTTCCAAGATGTATGCACTTTTCCTTCTGTGAAAGTATGTGTATACGTATACGCTACTTTTTTTCCTTTAACCTATGTCTATACGCTACTTGGACAAGGTGAACCAACGTATACCTCTTAGAATACACTCTGATCTGTAATCCTTTATTGTTAACCTACTGCATTGTGAACTGTCATCTGAGTGAGTTTCCATTAAGGACAATACGTGTATCATAATGCCAACAATCCCTCCCTTTGGACTTAATGGCAACAACAACACCAAGATACTCTCCCCCTTTGACATCAAGGGAAAAGTGCGGACCAAGATATTCTCTCTGTGAGTACATGCTCAAATGCACTAAACCGTCCATGCTCCTCTTGAGCACACGACCTTCCTAGCACTAATGGCTCATACATCAATCTTCCAATCAAGTGGGGATACACCAATTTTGACTCATCCACCCAACCATGTGGGGATATACCAAATGACTAAAATAGAAATTATTACATCATCCTTCCCATGCACAGTGGGGTTACAAATTAGGTCTTTTCACGACCTTTACATCAAATGATATATATGAAATTTATAACAGCACCTAAAAAATCTAAAGAAGACCATGATAGTCATAAACAACTATCATACACCATATATGATCTACGCCATCAGCATCTGTCAGCAGCATCAAGATCAACAACCTGTATATGTATATCATAAAAAGAGTCATATGAATCAAAACAACTATGTGGAGAAAGCAATATAAGTATCTTCAAGTACCAAGATCTTCTAACATAATGCCAATAGTGCATTATTAGAAGCATATGCTCCCCCTGAACCTGTGCCAATTGTTAATTGATAGATTTGATCATTGCAATTATCAGTGAGAATCATCATGGAATCATCCTTAAATAGATGTACATCAACTTTTTAACACCTTATGGGTGCCAACATATTTCCACAGATCATCAGTAGATTGTAACCATCATCAATCAGAGCAGATAATTGACTAAACCATATTAGACCCCTTTTCCTGAGTCTATCCCACTGTGTTTCTTGTCAAAAACACATATACACTTTTTCATCCATAGAAAACCATGTATAACAACCTTTCTCTAAAAACAAGGTGGATTTAACAAGAGGATGATGCAACAACTACTCCCAACTTTTGTTTGAGATATTCAAATGTTTCTCTGGGTAGTGGTTTAGTGAATATATCAGCAATTTGTTCTTTGGAGGGAGCATACTCCAATTTGATCTTTTTTTCAAGCACTTGTTCTCATAGAAAATGGTATTTGATGGGTATGTTCTTGGCCTTGGAGTGCATGACTGGATTCTTTGAAATACTGATGGCACTTGTACTATCACATAGGATGGAGATGGGTGGAGTACATGTGATCTGAATGTCTTGCAAAGTTTGCATCATCCAAAGTAGTTGTGTGCAGCAAGATGCAACCGCCACATATTCTAGTTCAGCTGTAGATAAAGAAATTGAAATTTGTTTCTTGTTGAACCAAGACACTAACCTGGAACCCATATAGAATGCACCATCACTAGTGATTTTTCTATCATCAACACTTCCTACCCAATCCGCATCTATATATGCATGAAGAGTAAGATCTGCATCTCTAGAATACCATAGTCCAAAGTCCTGAGTTCCTTGAATATATTTGAAAATTCTTTTGATTGCCTGAAGGTGTGATTCCTTTGGATTTTCTTGGAATCTTCCAACTATTCCTACTGCATGCATGATGTTAGGTTGGGTACCTGCTAGATAAAGTAGACTGCCAATCATGGATCTGTAAGTTGGTTGATGTACTGCTGTTGATTCATCATTTGAGCTGAGACTGCATCCTATTACCATTGGAGTACATACAGGTTTGGAATCTTCCATTCCATACTTTTTCAAGATCTGCTTGAGATATTTGGTTTGTGAAAGAAAGATACCATCTTTAGTTTTCTGAACTTGTAGAGCAAGAAAATAGGTAAGTTCACCAAGCAAAGACATTTCAAATTCTTCCTGCATTACTGAAGCAAAATTTTGACTCATGGATTCTTCATTGCTACCAAAAATGATATCATCAACATAAATAATAATGATAAGAAATTTACCAGTTTCAATCTTTGTATATAGATTGTTATTTGCTTAACCTTTTGTAAAACCTTGTTGGTGTAGATATTTGTCAAGGAGGAAATACCAGGCACTTGGAGCTTGTCTCAGACCATAGAGAGCCTTTTTGAGTCTACATACAAGGTTTTCATCATTTCCAAGAATGAATCCTTCTGGTTGTTCAATATAAACTTCTTCTTCTAAATATCCATTAAGGAAAGCTGATTTTACATCCATTTGGTATACTTTGAATTTCTGAAAGCTAGAAAGAGCAAGAAACATCCTTATGGTTTCAAGTCTAGCAATAGGTGCAAATGTTTTGTCAAAATCTATACCTTCTTGTTGAGCATACCCTTTACAAACAAGTCTGGCCTTGTTTCTAATGACTTCTCCATTTTCATTTAGCATGTTTTTGAATATCCATTTAGTTACTATAATATTTTTATCATGAGGTCTAGGAACAAATTCCCAAGTATCATTCTTTTCAATTTTCTCAAGTTCTTCGTCCATGGCCTTGACCCAACATTTATCTTTGCATGCTTCATTTACATTTTGAGGTTTAGTGGAGGATAGTAATGCTAGATAGCTTGAGGTCCCTATAATAGTTCTTCTTGTCTGTACACATGCCTCCTTTTCCCCTAAAAATTGAGTTTCTGGATGATTTTTCTGAACATACCTAGACGAAGTCTTTTCCTCTACCATTATCTCTTCTTCTGGTGCTTGATTTGTTTCTTCTTCAATATCATTTTGATTTGATGTGGGAAAATAATCCTCATCTTCCTCATTTTCATAATCTTCTGATTTTATCTGATTTGGATTTTTGCATGCTTCATCAGCTACAACATCAATGCTTTCAACAATTTTTCCAAGTCTTTTATTATAACATTTATATCCTTTACCTCTGGAAGAGTAACCAAGAAGAATACCTTCATCTGCTCTGGGTTCAAACTTACTAAGTTTTTCATCAGTCCTTTTGATATAACATTTGCTTCCAAAAACTTTAAAGTATTTCACAGTAGGAGTCTTACCATACCACAATTCATGTGGAGTTTGAGTGCTATTTACTCGAACATTTTCTTGGTTGAGAATATTTACGGCAACAAATGCTAATTCACCCCAAAAGCTCGCAGGAGTTCCAGATTCATCTAGCATAGCTCGAGCCATTTGTTGAACATTTCTGTTCATTCTTTCTACCACACCATTTTTTTGAGTCGTCCTTGCGGTGCAGAATTGTCTTTTTATTCCATGTTATTCACAAAAGTCAAAGAATTCATCTGATGTAAATTCCCCTCCTCGATCAGATCTGAGGCATTTGATTTTTTTATTTGATTCATTTTCAACCAAAGCTTTGAAAGCTTTGAATTTTTCAAATGTTTCATCTTTATGCTTTAGAAGACCTATCCAACACATTCTAGAAAAATCATCAATGGACAAAATAAGTATTCTTCTCCACAAGGTGACTTTTTCCTTGATGGTCCACATAGATCAATATGGACAAGTTCAAGAGGCTTACTAGCTGACCCTTCTTTTTCAATGAAGTGAACTCTAGTTTTCTTATCAATTTGAAATGGTTTTCATATTGTATTTTCTGGGATGCTGATATCTAGAAGATCACGAATGGCCTTGAATCTACATGCTTTTCTTATTTGAGAAAAGCTTAGATGTCCTAATCTTCTATGCCACAGCCTGTTTTCATCATTTTTGCTTAGATAACACTGTTTTTGTCATCTCTTGAGTATGTATAAGTTGTTTGAAGTTCTTTTACCTTTGATCATGGTCTCTCCTATATCAATCTCATGAAAAACACATCCGTTTGATCGAAACACCACTTCATTTCCTTGATCACACATTTGATTGACACTCAATAGGTTGTGCTTTAAATTGTATACACACATAACATTTCCAACATTAACCTTTTCTTTTAAGAAAACATAGCCTTTACCTTTTATGACAACAGGAGTTTCATTTCCAAATGAGACATTCTTTTCTTTTTCTAAAGCATTATATGAGTGAAGTTTTTTTTTGTCACCTGTCATGTGTTTTGAGAATCCACTATCAATGTACCACTGATTTTATTGTCCTTCTGCATACAAGGCTATACCACATCTTTCTGTTTGAGATTCTTTCCTTTTCCATATCTTGGGATTTAATTGCATTTTATCCCTTTGAGATGTTTGCTGAAATTTTCTCTTGCATTTAGATTCTTCATGACCAAAGTTGTTACAGATTGAACATTCTATTTCATTTTCAAGAGCAGAAAAGTTATTATAGGAACTTCTCTTGATTCCTATTGCATCACTTTGATTTTGTGCTTCTCTAGTCATGATGCTTTTGTAAGCAACACATTGAGTAGCTTTATGCCCAAAATTACGACATGAAAAACATTGCCCATTAAATAAATTCCTGTGACTATCGAATCTATTAATCTGGTGATTGTAGTTTCTATTGAGATTCATCTTTGGAGTGAATTAAGTATGATTTGCCTGAGGTTGGTTGTGGCTTCTATTCATCCTTGGAGTAAATTGAGTATGATTTACCTGGTGATCTGCTTTATGCCTTTGCTGACGATTGTCATACTATTTGCTGGTCTTTGCTACATCAAGATAGCTTTTGGTGGAGGTTGATGACTTCTGTGATTGAGATGCTTCTTCAGTATATCCAAGACTTATCTTTATCAGAGGAGAACACTGAACTTTGATAATTTCATTTAAAGTTTTTGATCCTTTAGTAAATCTAAGATTGAGATTTTTCGTTTTCTAAAGATCCTTTCTTATACCCATAATTTATCATTCTACATTTTCATTGTTTTTTTCCTTTTTAGCAAGCTGGTATGTCAAGGTATCTATAGTCATATTCTTTTCTTCTAAACAAATTTTGAGTTTAGATATTTCTTCATGAAGGTCTTCCTCTTCTAAAGCATCCCAAAAATTATCATCGTCATAAGCCATGATAAGTCTATAATCATTACTATTAGATAAATCATCACTATCTTCTTCTAAATTATCCCAAAAATCATTGCTATCATAATCCATGAGAAGTGTATAATCTTGTCCAGTTTCATCTTCATCACTATTAGATAAACCATCACTATCTTCATGAGTATAGTAACTCATTTTATTCACAACTTGTTTTCTATTCCCTTTTGCATATTCCTTTCCCTTTTCATATTTATCTTTATAAGGACATCTGGTAGCATAATGACCGACTATTCCACAAGCAAAGCGTTTGAAAGGTAACTTACCTCTAAATCTTCCAGAACCTTGTTGAAGCTTCTTGACAAAGTTTACCTCATCTTCTTCTTCTAAAATAGGTCTTGATTCATTGTGTTCTTCCTTTCCTTTTACTGAAGCATTAAATATGGCTTCCCTCATATTTGATGGTCCTCTTTTTCTCATCTCGAAGGCAGTTAAGATTCCATGAAGTTGTGTCATAGTGATATTCTGTAGATCCTATTTTTCTTCTATGGCAGACACTTTGGATTCAAATTTAGCAGACAAGGATCTCAAAACTTTCTCAACTAAGGTAACTTCCTTTACTTCTTCACCCAAATTCTTCATACAATTAACAACCTCATCTATACGTAAGAAATAACTAGTTATACTTTCATCACTATGCATCTTAAGAGTTTCATACTGAATTTTGAGAGTTTGAATCTTAGCACGTTTTACCTAAGAGTCTCCTTCACAGCTCAGAATGATTTTGTCCCATATTTCTTTGGCTAATTTGAGCTGCATGACTTTGAAAAACTCTGATTGTGACAGAATTCCCAATAAAGTATTGATAGTTTTGGCATTGGTTTCATATTGCTTTTTACCTGCCACATTTGTAGGAATTGTAGTTGGAAATGTATATCCTCCTTCGACAATTTCCGATACATTCATTCCAAGTTATTGTAGATAGGTTTTGGTTCTTACTTTCCAATAAACAAAGTCGCTCCCATCGAAGATTGGTAGTCTGATGGATCCCATGCTTTCCTGATTATTCATGTTTATGGATCTCCCTTCAAGCGATCAAGTTTCTTCTAAAGGACCTGTTCTGATACCAATTGTTGGAAATAATACTAAGAGGTGGGGGGGGGGGGTGAATCAATGTTATCAGATCAATTATTTTATTTACCAAAAACATTTATATACGCTACTTAAATGAGGTGAACTAGGGTGTACAGGCGATTATGCTTAAAGAAAACAACGTATATGCAGAGAACTTGTGATTTAGGCAATATATCATGTGTTGAGCTTAAACCAGAATATCAGAGAATATTTAGACAGTGCAGTAAAAGCATAATAAAGCATCACACATAAGAAACACACATGAACACCAAGATTTAAGGTGGAAACCCAATGTGGGTAAAAACCACCTACTACTGCCGTCTCTGTCTTCTCTTAGTAATAAGAAAATCTATTTACAATATTGTACTGGTGCAGACTCATACCAGTACGCAGGCTTTTACCTACAGAAGGTTACAACCTTCTCTCATTCTCCAGCTTCTATTGGAAGGGAGCTACAACCCCCTATCTTTTGTACTATCCGTTCTGATTACTAGTATGTAGGCACCGACCTAAAGAGGGCTGCCACCTTCTCTCTTCCTTCAGGGACAACGTTTGATAAATTTTCAGACTGGATACTCCTAGAACACAACAATACACATGAAGGCATCATTTCATCCAATTTTCATACTACACACATCAAAACTTTTAAACTTAAACTGCATCAACCAATATTTAGTTAATCCGAACAATCATATCACTGACACCAGAGTACTGTGATAAACCCAGAAACCTGCATCATCATTTAGAACTTTTTGTAACCTCAAAAATCATGCATCAGAATGTATATGCTACTTTTCTGAACCCAATTGCATCTATATGATACTTCCATTAATGAAACTTGTGTATACCTTCAAAACTACTAAAAACATAAAACTTCTAAATTAGGTCTGTACTAAGCAGCAATATATTGAATATCTAATGTCAACTTATAAAGCTTTACACAGGTAGCAACAGAGATCACTTCTTTTCACTTATACAATCAATCAACCACATACCAACCACCATCATAACCAATCAATCTAAATATTTAGAACACTATTACCAGATTACAGTCACTAGAATACAGAGCAGAACCCAGAACTCTGCAGAAACAAACAGATCCAAATGCAACTTCAAATATCATATTTCATAAGGTATACACTACTTTGATGTGTCTAACTAGCATGTATACACACTTTTACTGAAGTGAACCAACATACAGATCTGTAAATACTGACTTAAACTTTCACAACTATTCCAGACTTCAGTCATACTCAAATCATAACATTTACAGAACAAAACATGCATCGATATTCAGATCTAGACTATTCATTATAATACTAATTCATTTTAGACCCCAATCTATCATTAGATCTCATCCCTCATTACCCGCTAAGGTTCATGCTTAGTTCAAATGAAGAAAAGCACCATAAACCCATATATATTTGATCTAACACTTCATTAGATATTCAGTACTTGCACAGACTTGGCCTAATGATCTTATCCTCCTTATATAGTTTTAGGCCCTTCTCAATACCTTGGACCAAATACCTCAGACCAATACCTCGGACCAAATACCTTGGACCAAAAACTTTGGGTTTCCAGGATGTATGCACTTTTCCTTCTGTGAAAGTGTGTGTATACGTATACGCTACTTTTCTTCTATTAACTTACGCGTATACGCTGCTTGGATAAGGTGAACCAACGTATACATCTTAAACTAATCTCTGATCTGTAATCCTTTGTTGTTAACCTGCTGCACTGTGAATTGTCATCTGAGTGAGTTGCCATCAAGGACAATACCTGTGTCATAATGACAACAGTTCAAGCTCCCAGTCATGCTCTTCATGAATGTCAATGCATGTTGGTTGTGCAACACCAAATTCATCGATAAATTGATCCTCATTCAAAACAGGTGTAGAGTCCAGAATGCAAGAACACAAGACAATATCATCCGAAGGATTATCCCAGTTCTAATACGGAGTTTGAGGTACAAAATATATGTGACGAGGTGTGAGGCTCACAACCATGTCTACACAAAAATATAAAGCAGCGATGTCGGGAGGATGTGATGGTTGAACAGATGTGTGTGCATGCTCTCCCACATCACTTTACGATGGTGGAGTTGTTTGATGAGGGAATGACAAATAGTCACTTGTGACAGTGATCGTATCTATCTTTGATTATACAGCTCCATCACCGAAGTATGGTGAGTGCGGTTTAAGCTTGAACTTCTTCTTAGGATTGAGAGATTGGACAAGGAAGTATTTGAATCTATCCATTAGATACTGAAATCTCATTTGACTTTTCGTGGCTTCAAACATGAATAGACAAGATCGCTCTAAAAACTCCATAGGTGATTCATGCAGTGCCTTCCATTGTTTTAACAATTCTCTATCAAACACTTAAAGATCAAAATTGTAGAAAAAAATCCAATTAGATCACTGAACTTCTTGTATGAGTGCACGAGTTATAAGGTAGTGTGCCACGCCATTATGATGGGTGGTCGGGAAGTGTGTGTACGAGCAGTGAACATACCTCTATTTCATTAAAATATTCGATGCCCTACATGAGCGCACGGAAGTCATGTAATTTCTCAGGCTAGGCCACTTCGCCTTCACCATCATATTTGAGTTGTGACAAGTGATCCCATAACTCCCTCTTGACCTGAAAGATATGTTCATTGGATAGACATTTCGAAAGGAAAACTATATAAACTCCATGATAGATGATGTGGGCTCTGCTTGTCATTTGGCCCTCCTTCTAGTGAAAAAATTTTGATGGTCTTGGAGCCGCAACATATAAGGGGATCTCCCTGGTAAGAAGTCCTAAATAGACCTTATATCATTTGGTGTAGGAGTCCTAGCAGTGGGTCATATGGTAATGCTTTGACTGATTTCACATAGAGGCAAGTGATATGTCTCTATTGGTAGCAAGGGTGTGACAGCCGTAGCAAGCCAAGGAAGGTGCATGAGAGGTTCTAACACATGGGGATTGAGTTGAGTACGCCCATTGGAAACTTGTGATAGCACATAGTGTTTCTGAGAAGATTAGTATTTCTAAGAAATTCTAACCCTCTAGGCTTGGTAGCTAACCGAGAAACAAGAGTTAAAACAATTCACTATTTTTCCTATGAATGATAGATAAGAGAAAGATTATAAAGAGCCAACCTATAACTTCCACTTGATTTCTCATTTGATCCCTCTCTCCTTTAGCCGATCTCATTACTCCTCCCTATACTTAACATGCTTGGAGAGTCCCTGCATAATTACAGAAAAATAGACCTGTCAAAGCATAATGATCCATAATTCATAAACATCACATAATTGAAAGTACGATGAACATATAATTGCATTGAAAGATTACACAATCATAGGGGAAAAATCTTGAAAAGCTTTATTAATAGAAAGGATGATTACAACCTATAAGTCCGATCCAGTGCCATACTCCTAGCTTCAAACCTTCTTCACCTCATGAGCAGCAAGAAATTTCGACATTACAACAATACTTTGCCTCAATACTAAAACCATAATCACTTCCTTATCACTCAGAAATATTTAGCCACTAGATCTCTTGGATGAGGGATCCATCTATAGATGAGTGAAGGAGGTTGAGTCATCAATGATGATGATGAATTCCTTTCTATTTTTAGGAATTGGTTCCATGAAAGAGTGGAATAGGAGGTGGTTTCCGAATTCCTTTAATCGTCCTTGGGCAAACTCAGAGGGGCAGGTGGCACTGGAGAAGCTTCTAGAGGTTTCCATGAGTAATTGATTCTTCAAACTCTCATGGGATTTTGTCTAAGCTCGACCATCGCACTCTAAAGAGGGAAAAACTATGATGCATAGCACTTGGCCAGTGTGGCACCTACTATGCATAGCACCCTAACACAAGGGTTTCTGCAATGATCCATTTTAGGCACTTTTTGGATGAATTTTGTGATGAAAATTTTTGGGAATGAGGCATTCAAAGGACTAAATTTTTTTAGGGCATAAAACAACCATATTAGGGGTTGATAAACCCTAATATCATTGACATGTGAGTTGGGATTTATGTGCCCAAATATGTCTATAATAGTTGCCCCCTAAAGCATGAGGTCGTAAATATCTATGTCGGGTGAAATTCTTTATCATGAGGATTGAAAGTTTCAAACTGGAAGGTGACCTGCATCAATTACAATACAATACATCATGATAATATAATTTTCTCATGAATTAGCTGAGGGAGGCATTCCCATGCTCAGCTTATAAACTTTCATTACATGTACATAGATCAGATAGTCATCTACAGATATAGACTTGTGATTCTACAGATATAGATTTGTGATCCATGATTAGGATGACCATCTGTGTAAAGCCTTTGTACATTTGATGCTTTAGTACTCCCGAATATATCGTAGCTTGGATGGATGAAACTAGATCCAGGGTCTTCAAACTCATTCAATCTTCACTCAATGTACAAGTCAAACCATGTGAAAAGATGTTTTGAGGTCGAACATGGAGAGACATTGTCTGATTACCAGCCAATGATGTAAGATTTTAACAGATGTGAGAGGGATCAATGATAATGATAATGATCCTCAAGGTAATAGAGTACATTTCGCATGGTGTGAATAAATGATTTGATGTCGAACACCATAAAAGATCTTTCAGTTGAAGGCCATTGATGTCAACCCGTCGCTGGAAGAAAGAAACTTGCCATTGATGTATGCAAGTTTCAAGGCATTGAAAGGGTGTTTCTAAGTCAACTTCTTGGACAATGAGTTGATGTCAACAAGAAGTGACTCATCGTAGGAGGGCCTTGATGTATCCCACATCTACGATACGAAATGAGGTAAATGATTTTTGGAGATGAAAACTGACTGACGAAACAAGGTTCAGGAATGGTGGTCATGAAAATGAAGGTTTGTAGTATTGCAATGGATGAAATTTTAACTGGATGACTTCTCTTGAACATATCCGTGACACTAAGCTGAATTGGTAGCATTGAGCCAAAACAAGAGTGATGGATGGTGATATAGACCAATGGTATGATGACCATCAAACGAAATGTCCCAACCCATCTTAATCACAAAGATGAAGTGAAAGTGTCATGTTCAAGAGAGACTCACTACCATAAGTTTTCAAGATTTTTCCCATTTTCCCTAGTTATTGCTGACGAGTACCTCTTTATTTTTTATGAGGCTTGAGGAGGATTGATATGAAAATAAATCGTGAGTGATCTCAGTTAATTAATTAATGAATGAAGGTATTATAGACTCATGCTAGTGTGTGTGTCTATGTTATTTTAGGCAACATATCGATTATATTGAAACATACATAGACACTAGAAGATGGAAAACAGTAAGAGAAACACAGTAAGCAAACACAAGAACACAATGAATTAAAAAGGAGTTCACCCAATCCTCCTGAGCTACGTCTCCGATCCAGCTTTCAGTGGTGGCCTTTTCTTATTGTGTCTTTAAAGCAGAATTTTTACAATGAGGAGCTCAATTTGAGTCTCCTGAAACAGATGATGCTTAGCAGGGTGGTAATCGGATTCCCCAAGCCACTAGAGTGCACAAACTCTTCCTTACCAAGTCTCGACCTCAACTGGTCTGAATGGGATGAGTCCAATTTCGTACTCAGTGTTATCACTCAAGTTGTCCCTTTTGACTCCCAAAGGGATACGGCCGAGGTAACCACAAACCAAGGTTTGGACTGCAGGTCCTAGCCTACCTGTAGTCAGAGAGGGCTCTCTCTTTAGGATTTAGCTTTGTTTAAGAGATGATTTTAGGCTAGATATGATGCACATGGGTTTTGTTTGAGTTTGGTGGGATGATTGATCTATTCAAGCAGAGTTGGCATGCAAAGTGTAAGAAGTTCAAACCATTAGGCATGGAGTCAATGAATGTGAACTGAAGGGTGTGTTTTCCTTGGCAGAAGAGGGGAATATGGAGCAGGATAGCTACACATGGCACAATGATTAATGCTGGAACAAGGATGAAATGGAGGTCAGGGGATGAGAGGCAATTAAGGATCTCTCATCCAGCCAAAGAGGGAAAGAGGATGAAGGCTAAATAGGAGCAATGAAGAGTTTCCTAGACAGCATTCAGAAATGAGAAATAGCTTAAACATGATCAATTAAGCATGCATATTTATCACTAATTCAGAGGAAGACATAGAAAAGTCACAAGAATTGAGCACAGAGGGCATGAAAGCCAGTTCTGATCTATTCCTTTTTCCTGCAACTTAGATTATGATATATAGATGACACTGATACATATAAATTGATAAACAAAGGGAGGAAAGACTTATTGGACCATGAGCAAGCACGAGAATTCCATATCAAGCTCTTCAGCCATTGAAAGCACAACCAGCCAGTTCAGATGCAAATATTCCAGCAATCTTTGATTATAGAAGTTCTTAAGCTTATAGCGCAAGTCTGGAATGGGAAATACAACCAACAAACCCTTTACACTATCCAGAGGGTGGTATAAATAGAGAAAATATCTACAAAATATCTAAAACAGCAGATCTGATAGTAGATCCAGAGAAATGAATGATTCTAACCTAACATTTATTGCAAATAAATGAAAGAATGCCTATCTACCAGCTGCGCAAGGACTGCAACCATAAGAATGAATAAATTATTGGTCTTTTGAGCAATGCACTGGCACTTCTGCAATAAATATGCCTTGGGACTTGCTGCGCTGCTCATATGTGTCTTTGTACACTATCTCTGCAAAATCTGGGCTTTAAACACTTGAATTGCCCCTCTAGGTGGTTCTGCTGCTGTAGGGTGGCTTTAATGCTCATAACTATGATCTGGCGGGCTTTGATGGCTCGGAGCTGCTTTATTGACTTTGATGGGGGGCTATTTAATGTTCTGCTACTTCGGGCTGCTGATATATTGATCTGATACTCTTTGTCGCTTCCTCTGATACACTTTGACACTGAATCAGGCCACTTTCTCTCTCTGATACTCTTTAACTATCTAATCGCCCCTTTATCTGCCAATTTAATGCAAGAATAACTGCTGCAAATGCTTTTGTGGCCTTTGGGATGCTATCGGCGCTTGGCTGATCAAAATGATGCTTAAATCTTCAAAAAAAGCCAGGAAACGGAGGAGAAATGAATGCTAATAGATTGCTGAGGAAAAACCATGCTTTTGGATGTATTATGGGCTTGAAGTGATTTCAATTTAGTCAAGGAAAACATTGTTCCTTTGGAGTTGTGGTGGGCGGGAGTGCTGTATAAACAAAACTTAACAAATGCCCCTTTCCTTATAAAGCGCAAATGCTTAAAAAACATGAATTTTCATTGAAAATTGGCACTGCCGCAACACTGTGCATTCTATTAAATCATGGCCGCTGGATCGCGAGAAGGCAGATCCAACGACTGGCACTAAATCGGCGATCGGCGGATCGGAGGATCCCAAACCAGAATGCCTCCGATGAGCGATGAACCCCGCGGACCTGAAATGCATTATAGGCTCCCTTTTGATTTATATCGGGTCTGGTCCATCGGCGAACTCTTATCGGTGGATTTGAATGAAAATGGGTCATCGGACCCGAAATCCCTTTCAACTGCTCTTTATAATTTATCGGATCCAGATATGGGGCGCACAGTACCAATATTTGCGGACCCGAAATGCTTATAGGCTCTTTCTTTATGGAGATTGGGTCCAGCCCATCGGCGAGCCCAACTCGGCGGATTTTAATAAAAATGATAAGCGGACCCGAAACCCATTCAAACTGCATTTATATACCATTTCGGCTCTGGCCCGTCGGGAGCCTTCTTTTCGCTGCACTAGGGGCCCTTACGGACCCGAAAACTTTATAAGCCGCGCCTTATATCTTTTCGGCTCCGCTGGTCGGAGCCATATACATGGGGTGATGCGATTAAATATGGGTCGTTGATCTCTGGGCCTGAATGGGCGGCTGAGATTAACTCGGCGTTTCGCGTCGGAGGAGAGCATGGGGCGTGACTTCATTTTTGTTGCGATCACCAAAATGGGGGTTGCGACTTAATACGGGCTGTCAGATCTGAGGCTTGATCGGACGGTCACGATATGTATAATGCGATAAAGGGGAGATATGATAAGGGGGGCCTCTGATAGCGATATCGCATCGGAGGAGAGGGAAATGGTGTTATATATATGCCGCCAACACTGTTAGCACCTCCGACAGCGATATCGCGTCGGAGGGAGGGGATTCGGATTGGAGGAGGGTTTAGGCCTATAAAAAAGGGGTTCATGCCTTGGGAAAGGTAAAACAAGGCCCAAAGATGGATTTTTATACATATGAAGGGAAACTATGCAAAGGAATGAGTCCTTATGCATTTGGGAGATGGTTAGAGGGGGTATTGAGGGCTCTTGCTAAGTTTTAGATAAACTTAGCAATTCCCGAGGATGTATATGGTTATCTTTCAACCAGGGGGAGGGGATAAGTATATAGGGGAGTAATATAGATAGTTTTAGTAGGGGAAGGGGAATAGATAGGGAGCTACATAGTAAAGTTAGTAGTTAACATGAAAAGTGATAAGAAAGTGCTAAGTATGTGAATCTTAGGCTATTAAGAGGGAAAATGACTCATGGAAGCAGTATGGACCTTCCTTGAGTGAAGCAGATCTTCACCAAGGCAAATGATATGGAGAATGATGAAACTAAGAGGTATCAAGCAGATCTTGACCTCTTTGGGGGAAGTTAGTGAGTGATTTGGGGAAAGAGGAAGAAGGGGAGTTAGACATGCCTCACTTGAAGTCCTCCAACTGAAAAATGCCTCAAACAAAAAATGAATTGCTTATCAAAATTGGAACACAGTAGTGGCACATAGATTAGCACACTTTCAAGGACAGTTCTTTGGCCATCTGTAGCAAATATGGAGCATTGCAGCATGCATAGTACGACATAGTTGGCATGTAAAAATGTCGATCATGAAAGATGATTAACCTGCTGCAGCAGTAGGCTAACAGTGGCTCCGCTTGGGGATGTCTTTTCCTTGTGAAAATCCAAGAACAACAAGTTATACTGCCTTGTATTCAATTGTTGCTGTGCTTTGTAGAATTCCCTTGGTTGGCTGTCTTATTGATCCTACCTACCTACCCTCACTAGCACTTACTTTGCTGTTAGGTGAAGTGAAATAACCAATGCAGCCATTTAAGGAAAATAGACATCAGTGAGCTTTGTTGCTTGTGCTTGCCGGTGAGAAAAACTGAGATCTTGCAATCTGATGTGACTTTGTTAATCTTTGAGAAGATCAGGAAGCTACTGACCTCCTTCGCTGTGTTTAAACACTGTACAAAACTGTCCTGCAACATATATATACAATTGTTGGGCCGAAATAAAGAACTGTACAAAATTTTGGGACAGCTATCATGCCTTGGAATCGGGAGATCATCAACAACTCGATACTAAGCCTTGCAGCCTGCTAATGGAGAAGAGCGCTGATCTCTTTCATCGTTCCGCCTGTCGGCGGACGAATCATTAAGGACTAGGATTGATACTTGTAACTCATTAAAAACAGGCTCAAATGGAACCTTATTGACCTGCGTCGGCTGCTCCTCTTCTTCTTTAAATAATTTAGATGACTCAAAACAAAGCGGCACTGGAGAAATTTGAATCATTTGATCACATACTGCTTCTTCCGAATACTCCTTTTTAATCTTACTTTCAATGGCACTTCGGGGCTGCACAACTAGAGGTGATGCATCTGGAACAATATTTAGATCATCCTCCAGGTGGTCAATAATAAGACTTGCTGACAAATTCTTATTAATTGCATGATAGTTCTCCTTAATAAATTGAAAAGATTCAAAACAGAAAGGTAAAGTTCCTTCGCTGATATCAAAATTTTCTGCGCTTTCCTCCTTTACTTCATAGCTGAACTGGGAAAACTGATCATTACATTCAAGCTGTTGAGCCTGAACTTCGCTTGCTGCCAAAATAGGATCTGATTCCTCTACAAGGCTGATTTGGTTGTTAGGCTCATAATAATCATCATACTCAGCATATTTTGGCAAGCAGTTGAAAGAAGAGAAGCTTCCATATTCACATAGTATATCAAGAGATTGCTCCTTCACATATGGCTGTATGAATATGTCATCTGATTTGTGGTAGGTTTGTTTGTGAATGTCACTACTTTCCTCATGCACAACAGATGTGTTCTTGTGCTCTAAGAATTCAACTTTCTTTGTGATCAGCTGCATCATTTCTTCTGTCTTTTGTAACACACTATGAAGTCTTTCCTCTTGCTCTGCCTTGCGTTGTTCCTCCCTCCTCTTTTGATTTGCCTCCACGTCCATGGCTACATCCTGCATCTGTTTCAAAGTGGACGGGCATATTTCTCTCAAACGAAATTCCATTTCTGGATCAAAAGCTCTTGGATATTGCAATAGAGCTAGGTTAGGGGGAGGCCTAATATTCAAATGGCATAGAGAGATAGACTTGATTGAATCGATCAGAAAATTGCTGAACTGACTCATTTGGAAGCCTTTTTAACTCATCATAATCTTGAATGAGCAAGAGGAAACTAACTTTGATCATCCATCTATTAAGGAAGAGCTTAGCACACTGCTGAAGATTAGAGATTCTGGCCTCAGGTAATGCTTTAAACCAAGTCCTAACTTCGCTTTGCAAAGAAAGGGGAAATAGTCTAAGACTGACATCTTCATCTTCCACTTCAAATATATTAAGATAATCTTCAGAAGCCTGGATAGGTTTCTGGGAAGTAATACCATTCTCTCCATCAAATCTAGGGAGATACTCGAGATGATTTGCAGGCAAAGGATTCAGCACAGGAGGAAAAATGAGAGGCTTATATCTATCAGGAACTTTACGAGACACAGGAGTATATACAGGAATTGTAAGACTGGGCTCTATTTTTGGTTCCTCCTTGGCTGTATGATGATCTTCAATAGCATTTGAAGACTGCTACTCTAATGTGCAAGGAGGCTTTTCGACAACATTTTCCAAAGGAAAATCATAAAAATCTGATATAGAATCGTCTTTAAAATACAATATACACAACAAAACTTTATGGAAAAAAACATGACCTCTTGGATAGTAATCCAGGTCAAAAGCCTGATCTGCTCATATATCTCTTTTGGGTTCATTTCTCCAGTGGAGTCTTTATTATGAGGATGATGTGGAGTCGCCAGGTGGATGAATTAACCTTGAAGTGCCTGATCTATGTCCACCGTCATAGATCAGAGCTAAACATGAAAAGCTCTGAAGAAAAGGAACACTTTCTCCAGAAAACAAGGCAAACTGGTGAAAATTGGGGGTTTACAGTAATAAACAAATGATTTATTTCCCTAATGGAGTCGCCATTATGTTATCACTCAGGTTGTCCCTTTTGACTCCCAAAGGGATATGACTGAGGTAACCACAAACCAATCTTTGGACTGCAGGTCCTAGCCTACCTGCAGTCAGAGAGGGCTCTCTCTTTAGGATTTAGCTTTGTTTAAGGGATGATTTTAGGTTAGATATGATGCACATGGGTTTTGTTTGAGTTTGGTGGGATGATTGATCTATTCAAGCAGAGTTGGCATGCAAAGTGTAAGAATTTCAAACCATTGGGCATGGAGTCAATGAATGTGAACTGAAGGGTGTGTTTTCCTTGGCAGAAGAGGGGAATATGGAGCAGGATAGCTACACATGGCACAATGATTAATGCTGGAACAAGGATGAAATGGAGGTGAGGGGATGAGAGGCAATTAAGGATCTCTCATCCAGCCAAAGAGGGAAAGAGGATGAAGGCTAAATAGGAGCAATGAAGAGTTTCCTAGACAACATTCAGAAATGAGAAATAGCTTAAACATGATCAATTAAGCATGCATATTTATCACTAATTCAGAGGAAAACATATAAAAGTTACAAGAATTGAGCACAGAGGGCATGAAAGCCAGTTCTGATCTATTCCTTTTTCCTGCAACTTAGATTATGATATATAGATGACACTGATACATATAAATTGATAAACAAAGGGAGGAAAGACTTATTGGACCATGAGCAAGCACGAGAATTCCATATCAAGCTCTTCAGCCATTGAAAGCACAACCAGCCAGTTCATATGCAAATATTCCAACAATCTTTGATTACAGAAGTTCTTAAGCTTATAGCGCAAGTCTGGAATGAAATACAACCAACCAACCCTTTACACTATCCAGAGGGTGGTATAAATAGAGAAAATATCTACAAAATATCTACAACAGCAGATCTGATAGCAGATCTGGAGAAATGAATGCTTCTAACGTAACATTTATTGCAAATAAATGAAAGAATGCCTATCTACCAGCTGCGCAAGGACTGCAGCCATAAGAATGAATAAATTATTGGTCTTTTGAGCAATGCGCTGGCACTTCTGCAATAACTGTGCCTTGGGACTTTTTGCGCTACTCATATGTGTCTTTGTACACTGTCTCTGCAAAATCTGGGCTTTAAACACTTGAATTGCCCCTCTAGGTGGTTCTGCTGCTGTAGAGTGGCTTTAATGCTCATAACTGTGATCTGGTGGGCTTTGATGGCTCTGAGCTGCTTTATTGACTTTGATGGGGGGCTCTTTAATGTTCTGCTGCTTCGGGCTGCTAATATTTTGATGTGATACTCTTTGTCGCTTCCTCTTATACACTTTGACACTGAATCAGGCCACTTTCTCTCTCTGATACTCTTTAACTGCCTAATCGCCCCTTTATCTGCCAATTTAATGCAAGAATAAATGCTTCAAATGCTTCTATGGCCTTTGGGATGCTATCGGCGCTTGGCCGATCAAAATGATGTTTAAATCTTCAAAAAATGCTGTGAAATGGAGGAGAAATGCATGCTAATAGATTGCTGAGGCAAAACCATGCGTTTGGATGTATTATGGGCATGAAGCAATTTCAAAATAGTCAAGGAAAGCATCGTTCCTTTGTAGTTGTGGTGCGCGGGAGCGTTGTATAAACAAAACTTTAACAAATGCCCCTTTCCTTATAATACGCGAATGCTTAAATAACATGAATTTTCGTTGAAAATTGGCACTGCTGCAACACTGTGCATTCTATTAAATCATGGCCATTGGATCGCGAGAAGGCAGATCCAACGACTGGCGCTAAATTGGCGATCGGCGGATTGGCAGATCCCAAACCATAATGCCTCCGATGAGTGATGAACCCTGCGGACCGAAAATGCATTATAGGCTCCCTTTTGATTTATATCGGGTCCGGCCCATCGGCGAACTCTTATCGGTGGATTTGAATGAAAATGGGTCATCAGACCTGAAATCCCTTTCAATTGCTCTTTATAATTTATCGGATCCGGATATGGGGCACACAATACCAATCTTTTCGGACCCAAAATTCTTATAGGCTCTTTCTTTATGGAGATCGGGTCTGACCCATCGGCGAGCCCAACTCGGCGGATTTTAATAAAAATGATAAGCGGACCCGAAACCCATTCAAACTGCATTTATATACCATTTCGGCTCCGGCCCTTCGGGAGCCTTCTTTTCGCTGCACTAGGGGTCCTTACGGACCCGAAAACTTTATAAGCCGCGCCTTATATCTTTTCGGCTCCGCTGCTTGGAGCCATATACATGGGGTGATGCGATTAAATATGGATCGTTGATCTCTGGGCCTGAATGGGCGGCTGAGATTAACTCAATGTTTTGTGTCGGAGGAGAGCATGGGGCATGACTTCATTTTTGTTCTGATCACCGAAATGGGGGTTGCGACTTAATACGGGTCGTCGGATCTAAGGCTTGATCGGACGGTCGCGATATGTATAATGCAATAAAGGGGAGATATGATAAGGGGGGCCTCCGATAGCGATATCGCATCGGAGGAGAGGGAAATGGTGTTATATATATATATATATATATATATATATATATATATATATATATATATATATATATATATATATATATATATATATATATATATATATATATATATATATATATATATATATATATATATGCAGCCAACACTGTTAGCACCTCCGACAGCGATATCACGTCGGAGGGAGGGGATTCGGATCGGAGGAGGGTTTAGGCCTATAAAAAAGGGGTTCATGCCTTGGGAAAGGTAAAACAAGGCCCAAAGATGGATTTTTATACATATGAAGGGAAACTATGCAAAGGAATGAGTCCTTATGCATTTGGGAGATGGTTAGAGGGGGTATTGAGGGCTCTTGCTAAGTTTCAGATAAACTTAGCAATTCTCGAGGATGTATATGGTTATCTTTCAACCAGGGGGAGGGGATAAGTATATAGGGGAGTAATATACATAGTTTTAGTAGGGGAAGGGGAAATAGATAGGGAGCTACATAGTAAAGTTAGTAGTTAACATGAAAAGTGATAAGAAAGCGCTAAGTATGTGAATATTAAGCTATTAAGAAGGAAAATGACTCATGGAAGCAGTATGGACCTTCCTTGAGTGAAGCAGATCTTAACCAAGGCAAATGATATGGAGAATGATGAAACTAAGAGGTATCAAGCAGATCTTGACCTCTTTGGGGGAAGTTAGTGAGTGATTTGGGGAAAGAGGAAGAAGGGGAGTTACACATGCCTTGCTTGAAGTCCTCCAACTGAAAAATGCCTCAAACCAAAAATGAATTGCTTATCAAAATTGGAACACAACAGTGGCACTTAGATTAGCACACTTTCAAGGACAGTTCTTTGGCCATCTGTAGCAAATATGGAGCATTGCAGCATGCATAGTACTAAATATTTGGCATGTAAAAATGTCGATCATGAAAGATGATTAACCTGCTGCAGCAGGAGGCTAACACTCAGTTCCATGACAAATATCCTCACAGGGATCACTTGAACCTCTCAAGCTTGGTTCTGTCTGCTTGATGCTACCTTAACTCTACAGGTCAGCTTGGCTTTCTGCATCTGCTTCTATCTCTTTTGTCTCCTTCTTCACTGTTCTCTTCTTTCTTATAGTGCTTGTTCTTTTTCTTTTTTTGTCCTCTGTTTGTTCATGCCTTAAAGCCAATACGTCTCATGACTGTTCACTTCCTCTTCCGCCCCTTTAGATTACCTGTTGTTGTTCGCTTGGAGTTCCCTGCCTCTGCGTCATCACCACTACGTCATGTCTCACAGGGAAGTGGCCAGTTGTCCTCCCACGAACTATGCCAGCTCTTCCTCAGACGGTTCGGTATTTCAGTTACGCTTTGTAATGATTCATCTGCCAACTCAGCGGTCAAATTGAACTTCATAATTTTATATGTTGTAGCTTAATTCTCCCTCCAGATCTAGTTTCTCATCGGGCACAATCTCTGTCGTTAGATCTAGAGCCCCCAGATCCTATGGTGTTCGTTCTTATCACGTGGTTGAGTTGCTCGAACGTTAACCCGCGATGAGAGGCGGTTTTCTCTCTCATCTGCCGGACATGCGTTGTGTAATGTGTGGAATCGCTCGTTCTCCTGCCAAATCCGCTTACCACCCAAAATGCCTTCGATATTCCACTGGTTTTAGACCATAGGACTCGCCTTTCACTTTAGCAATTTCCCTATGGTTTCCCGGCTTCCCATGTGACCAAGCACTTGGGGCTTTTCCTTCTCAAGGGGTTTTGCCCAACGATGCGTGGTTAGTGTAATCGCGCATCAGAAACGGCCTCTGTTTTCCAATGTAGACTTCCCTACTGCTAGTTTGTGTCTTGCACAGTCTCCATGGGCCTTGGTTAGTGCACTTTGACCAATGTCCTCATCATTCCTTGTTGGCTACAAACTACCACTGTCAAGAGGTCTTCCTGATAGCTCTTTTTTCACAAGTTTTTGAAGTTTGTCCCGATTTGATGCAGTCATAGAACTTTGATAATTTTCATGGATCCAATTCGGATCACGGCCTTCCCACCGAAAAATATTTTGGACCGCCAAAATTTGGTTTTCAAGCATTAACTAAGTGAGGGTATAATTGTCTCACTTGTCCAATCTCTATCCACTTTGCACTGCTCATATTTGAACCCTTCAGCCCAACTCTGAGGTACTCAACATCTCCCCTGCGCATTGTCCACACCTTCTTGTCCAGAACTGTGTCTTCCTGCAAGTCATTAAGATATTCAGGTAGTAGGTCATCAATAGAAGGCAATTGAATTTGCTCTGCAGTATCCTCAATTAGTGAAGGTTCAAACAATCTCAAGCAATCTGCAATTACGACTGAGTAGATGTGAATGTAAGCTGGTAGATCAAGGAAAAAATCATTCTCACCAATCTTCTCGAGTATCGTGAAAGGTCCATACCTGATAGGCTTTAGCTTTTTACCTTGACCTTGCATCCTATCCTTGCTGATATAGAGCCAAAATTGGTCTCCAACTTGGAAACTATGCTCCATCTGATGCTTTTCATGCCTTGCATTGTATTTGGCTTGGCTCTTTTCCAGCTGTTCCTATATTGCCTGGTGGATCTCTTGGATTTGTTCAATGAACCTAGTTGCCCTATCCACATCACTGTGTCCCTCAACTATGGTGTATTTACCAAAGACAAAATCCAAAGGAGACCTTGGGGTGAAACCAAAACAGGTTTCAAAAGGAGATCTCTGTGTAGAAGAATGTTTTGCTCTATTGTAAGCATGTTGCATATAACACAAGTGTTCATCCCAAAGCTTAAGATGTTTGCTGCAATATCCTCTGAGTAACCGGATCACTGTCCTGTTAACTACTTCTATCTGGCCATCAGTTTGTGGATGAAAAGCTATGATTTTCTTCAGTTTGGTGTCCATAAGTTCCCACAGACTTGACCAAAACTTCCCCACAAATCGGCTGTCTCGATCAGATACAATGGAAGTGGGTAATCCAAAATGAACCCATACATGTTGAAAGAATAGTTTTGCAATTTGTTCAACTGTAATATGTTTATTACAAGGTATCAAAATACACATTTTTCTAAACCTACCCACAACAACATGCAGATAATCATGACCTTTCCTAGATCTAGGTAGTCCTCCAAAAAAATCCATGGAAACACTTCCCCAAGGGTGAGTAGGAACTAGTGATGGAGTGTACAAGCCTAGTTTTCTATTGTTGGGCTTGCTTTTAGCACACATAGTACACCCTCTTACATATCTAGAAATTGTCTTGTTCATTTTTGGCCGATAACAAAACCTTTGCAGCTGTACAACTATTTTACTTACCCCAAAGTGACCTAATATTAGAGAAGTGTGTGCTTCTCGAATTATCTCTACTCTTTCAATTTGTGGAATGCATAACTTCCCACAATGATATAAGAGTCGATCTTTTACATGATAGTCCAATTCTTCTACTCGTTTGCCTTGAGTTAAAGTTGCATATACATCTTTGAAGTTTATATCTTGAGCATATTGTTCAATGTAACTCTCATGTAACACATAATTATGCTTAAGTATAGTAGATGCATTTATAATGGGTCTAGATAACATATCTACAACTTTATTGTGTATGCCCTTTTTATATCTGATGACTAAATGAAACTGTTGTACTGCAACTTAGTTTTGGAGTGTAGATATTGAAGTGGTTGATGATCAATATGTATTACTATCTCTTTGCCCATTAAGTAATTTTTCCACTTTTTCACACTCTGTACTAATGCATACAATTTTTTATCATATGTAAGATAGTTAACTACTGTAGAATTAAATGTCTCAGAATGATAACATATGGGTTTACCATGTTGTGTCAACACTGCTCCCACGGCATAGTCACTGGCATCCATTTGGATCTCAAATGGTCTTTGAAGATCAGGCAGTGCTAGTACAGGTGTTGTACTAATCTTTTCTTTCAAAGTGTCGAAGGTTTTCTGCTATTTGCCTCCCCATTGAAACACCTTATTCAATATTTTTAAAGCATGTAAGGGAGCAACAATTAAGGAAAAGTTAGAAATCAAATTTCTCCAATATTGTGCTGCTCCTAAGAAGCTTCTAACTTCTGTAGTAGATTTGGGTTTAGGCCAGTTTATAATGACTGCCACCTTAGATGGATCTATCTTCAATTCACCACCCCCTACTATATGTCCCAAATAATTCAAAAATGTTTTTCCAAATTCATATTTTGAGAGTTTAACATAAAGTTTTTCTCTTTTCAAAACATCTAGTGTCTGCTTAACATGCTTTAAGTGTTCTTCCCATGTTTTGCTAAATATCAGAATGTCATCCAGATACATAATAAAAAAATCATCAAGAAAAGGTTTGAGTACATCATTCATTAATCTCATGAAAGTAGTAGGAGCATTAGTTAAGCCAAAAGGAATAACCAACCACTCATACAATCCCTGCTTTCTTTTGAAAGAAGTCTTCCATGCATCTTGTTCTACAACTTTGACCTGATGGTATCCACTATGCAAGTCTAACTTGGAAAAATAAACAACTTCTTTCAATTGATCTAACAGATCATCTATGTGAGGAAGGGGATAATTATTTTTTATTTTTATCTTATTCAATGCTCGGTAATCAATGCACATTCTCCATGAGCGATATTCTTTCTCACCAAAACATTTGGTGACCCACATGGAGATGTGCTAGGTTTGATGAACCCTTTCTCGAGCAACTCCTACACCTACTTCTTGATTTCTTTGTTCTCTAAAGCAGAAAACATCTTATACCTGTGGCTGAAATAGTTGTTTCATCTCCTGAGTCTAACCCCAAATATTTCTGAATAGTTGCAGCAGTCTTCTTCTTCTTGCCCTCGAACTTCTTAGATATCAACTCTGGATGCATAATCCAACAATTATCATCATCATGCCCATCCTTCTTACAGTGAGTGCATGAAGAATTGCTCTTCTATGTAGTGTTAGCCTTCCTTGCTTTCCATTTCTTTTTTCTTTTCTCTTTATTCTTGCTTTTAGTGGGTTGGGATGATCCCCCAACTTCTGGACTTCCATTCTCTTCTCTAGCTTCTAAATGAGTAGCTTGTAGAGATACCTCCTCTATACTAGTGGGATTAAACATGAAGATGGTGTGCCTCATGTAGTTGTGTAGACCAGCGATGTACTTCAACAGAGTCTCAGGTCAGTCTAATGAGATTTCTAGAATCAATGCTCTCTTTCTAAATTCTTGAGTGTATCCTTGTACACTTTTCCCTTTCAACTGTCGAAGAGTTTTCCAGCTCATCATGGTTTGCTACATGTAGGACAATGGATAGAACTGATTTTTGATTGTAGAAACAAATTCACTCCAGATAGAGATAGTCTTACCATGTCTCTTCAGGTCAGCTTGGGTCCTGCCTTCCCACCAAACCAAGGTAATGCCTCCAAGCTGTAGGCTTGCCAGTTGAATCTTGCTCTTGTCTAAATTGATACTTTGCACTCTGCAATAAACATCAATTTGTCTAATCCAATTGTCCAGCTTTTCTGCATTCAACTCTCCATCATATATAGGTAAATTAAATTTGAAATCTAGTTTAATCAAATATTCCTTCATTTTATGTTCAGGGATATTTAGAGGTGTGATAAAGCTTTCTTCTTTCCCTTTGCCTTTTGAGTGGTCATGGAAGTGAGACTCATCTTCTCCTTTGTCTTGTTTGGAGCCCGATGAATCTTCATCCTTGTATTTTCTAAAGTCCCTATACATTTCCTCTACCATGGACTTTATGGCTAAGAAACTATCTACGAATTGAGGGTTTGGCCCCATAGAACCTTCTTCTAACATTGTCTTTCGAGGATAGACTCTCCCAATTTCAGGATTAGTTTCGACCAACTCTCCTTCTCCTAATTTGAGCTTTGATTTAGTTAGCATTCAACAACTAAGTCTAACACAAGCTTGTCTAACCTTAACAGCCTAAAGCTCTGATACCACTTGATCTAAAAATCACTCGTGAGTGATCTTAGTTAATTAATTAATGAATGAAGGTATTACAGACACATGTGTTGGTGTGTGTCTATATTATTTTAGGCAACTGATCGATTATATTGCAAAATACATAGACACTGGAAGATGGAAAACAGTAAGATAAACACAGTAAGCAAACACAAGAACACAATTAATTAATAAGGAGTTCACCCAATCCTCCTGGGCTACGTCTCCAGTCTAGATTTCAATGGTGGCCTTTTATTATTGTGTCTTTAAAGCATAATTTTACAATGAGGAGCTCAATTTGAGTCTCCTGAAACAGATGATGCTTAGCAGGGTGGTAATCGGATTCCCCAAGCCACTAGAGTGCACAGAATCTTCCTTACCAAGTCTCGACCTCAATTGGTCTGAATGGGATGAGTCCAATTTGGTACTCAGTTCCCTGACAGATATCCTCACAGGGATCACTTGAACCTCTCAAGCTTGGTTCTATCTGCTTGATGTTGCCTTAACTCTACAGGTGAGCTTGGCTCTCTGCATCTGCTTCTGTCTCTTTTGTCTCCTTCTTCACTGTTCTCTTCTTTCTTATAGTGCTTGCTCTTTTTCTTTCTTTTTTCTCTGTCTGTTCATGCCTTAAAGCCAATACGTCTCATGACTGTTTGCTTCCTCTTCTGCCCCTTTAGATTGCCTGCTGTTGTTCGCTTGGAGTTCCCTGCCTCTGCATCATCACCACTGCGTAATGTCTCATAGGGAAGTGGCCAGTTTTCCTCTCACGAACTGTGCCATCTCTTCCTCAAATGGTTCAGTATTTCTGTTATGTTGTGTAATGATTCACCTACCAACTCAACGGTCAAATTGAACTTCAGAATTTTATATGGCGTAGCTTAATTCTCCCTCCAGATCTAGTTTCTCACTGGGCACAATCTCTGCCGTTAGATCTAGAGCCCCCAGATCCTACGGTGTTCGTTCTTATCACGTGGTTGAGTTGCTCAAAAGTTAGCCCGCGATGAGAGGCGGTTTTCTCTCTCATCTGCTAGACATGCTGTTAGCTACCTATACCAATAGGTTTCATATTTCATGATTGGCTATGGAAGGTCCAAATATGCTCTGCTTTGATGATTCAAAGATCACATATTTCCTAGAGAGTCTGATCTGTGCTTATAGCTTGGTATGGACTTAAAATTTTTTATGGATGGCCCAACAGTCTAATCTGGATCATTCCATGGTTTAAATTTGCAGTTGTAGAATAGAGAAAGGAGTCTGTCCAAACTGTTTAATCTTGGCAGACAAGTAGTTCAGGTAGAGAAGAAAAGGCTCCCAACAGCTTAATCTGGGACCTTGGAAGAGATAAGGGTAGAAGTAGATAGAAAAAACAAAGAAAAAGCCAAAGAAAAGAAAAGGCAAGTAAGGGTTTGCAAGTCCAAGTGCACCCTCCAAGAAGAAATAAAAAAAAAATGCTAGATAAGTAGCTGGGTAAGTAGTTGGGGTTGCAGAAAGGTTATCTTTACCATTGCAGATATGTTAACTGTGTTTACCAGAGTAAAGTCAATCAATTGACAAGGTGTTCATCTTCATCAAGTTACAGCAAGGAGCATGAATAACCTCCCTCCTTCCCCCTTTCCATTTCATTACTAACATCCCCTCATCAGCTGAGGTTCATGGAAGAAAATCATGGTTTCATGGTGGTTCTTGTTCATTCAAAAGCCACATTTCTTGTCTAAAAATCTTTTCATTTTGATCTACTCTCTAAACTAAGTAAGTTTCAAATAAGCTTACTGGTTTCCCCCCATTTACCCCTTCATCCATATTAACTCTAACACTACTATGTAAATCCCCTACATTACCTTTTCCCTTACTAATATTAACACCATGGTGTATAAACCCCAAATTTTGTATAAATATCCCTCCCCTTGGTATTATAGCCAATAAGTTCTGTGTCAGGGATCAAATGGCATCTGGTCACTTTGATGAACCTAACCCTAAACCCCTCCCCTCTTCTGAAGTCATTTGGCCCCTTGGAAAGCTTCATTTCCCAAAAGAAGCCTCATAAATAACCTTGTTTTACCTATACCCCCTTCATTTGCAAAGATAACCCCTAAATACCCACTTTGTTCTTATCCAATGTATCAGGCCTGCATTATTGCGCATTGAAAACCTTTATAAATCCCCTTTACCCATAAACCCCTTTGCAATTATCAAAATCCAAAAAACCCACCTTTGGCATTTATCCAAAGTTTCAGCGCGCATTTTTGATTTGTTAAAATACATTGAAAACCTTATGAAAAACCCATGCCCCGATGGTCTTCCGCCTGGCGCACTTTCCAAAAGAAATAATTGTTTAATTCCCCGCCCGCATCCGTATCCCCCGGTCACATCGTTCCCCCCGTCCACCGTCGGATCGGATCCATGGGATCCGACGGTCCTCATCAATATCGGAGCAGCCCCCGCGGCGGACGTTTAGCGCCCGAGAAAATGACGTTGCGTTACGTCAGGGCGCGGCCACGCGTCGCCCGTTCAGGACTCTCGGAGCGCCTTCTAACAAGATCTGCTCCGTACCCTAACCGCCTCGAGAAACCGTGGCGGCTATCCTTAACCGTAACCGCTACGGCCCTAACCGCCAAGTTGCTATCCCACGTCATGCCCACGTCACCTCCACCCTGCCATCGCATCAGTCCTTTGTCTGCCCCTCCGCCGACGTGGCTGCCACCGCACCATCCCACATGGACCAATAGCATCTCGCCACGTCACCCGATGACGTCAGCTGACGTCATCCGACCTTGACCCCACCAATGACGTCATGCTGACGTCATCACAAAAAGGCGCCAAATTGCCAAAAAGGTCCATATTTTGGCCAAAATCTCGGTTTTTACGTTCTTTTCGTTTATTTGCTATTCTCTCTGCTGCATGATGTTCACGTCCAAATTACCGCCAACCTGCTAAATCGACCAAGGAGACCTCCAGAGTACCAACCCTGCCCGCATACGCGACCTCTGCTCGCTGTTTACCAGGTATTTTTCATCTTCTATCCTCCGTACGCCTGCAGTTGTCTATAAAATTACTCAGAGGGCTTAAGGAACGATGAAACTCACAATTTCACTGGCAATTTCCCTCTGCAAACACCCCATTTACAATTGTGAATTCCAAAAACACTAGCTGAGCCTTGTTTGCCCGCATTGTCACAAATAAACAATATTCTGTTCGCGCATTCGCGAAAGACTCATTTACACTGAATTTACCTGCTGAGGAAGACAAAGTGAGACCAGACAGTAGTCCTATTCCTAATTTAAATAGTATTTCAATTGTTGTTGCATCAATTCTCCCTCTGGTACCTAAAACTCAAACTGTCATTATAAAAATCACTTCTGTGCTGTGCTGCTCCCTTCAAACAGTTCACTTACAGTTTACAAGCTTAAAGAAGACCATGGAGACTCCAATTGCACTGAACATCAAGCCTCTCAATACCCCTCACCAGGAATTAGAATGGAAAGCCCTGGGAGATATGGATTATCAAATGCTAGACTGGTTTCCATTGGGCTCCAAATATAATATTCAGATGTTGAATGAGTTGAAAGCCCAGCACCTTAGTGGAGCAGACATCTTAGGGATTTGGGACTCAAACTTGCCCATCTACAACCTCCCCCAGGTAAATCCTATGCCAGAGTTGATCTACAGATGCCAGGAGTGCTATGACCCAGAGAGTTGTCATCAGCCCTACAGGCTCAGTCCTGTTCCATATCACCCCAGAGAGTGTAAATGAGATGTTGCACTTCCATACTGCAAAGCCATTGACCCCCCTCCACATGCAGAACTTGATAAAGAAGGGGAACAAGTTGTCAAATGACCAACTCATCAAAATCAACCAGTTGTTTGTACAACCAGGCTCTGAAGCCATCAGAACTCCTCCTATTGGATATCAGTACTTGAATGAATTGGGGAGAATGCTAGTAGATTTGATCAGCTATGTCCTAGGGTTCAAGGGACTGGAGGATGTGGATGAAATCATAATGGCAATGCTGTCTATATTCTCTCCTGGTAAGCCCCCAGCTGTACATTATGATTATGCTACATACATTGCAGATAAGATCCATGACCAGCTTATGAATTTGAAGAGGGAAAGACTGTTCAGGTATACTTCATACATATACCACCTATTCTTGTTTTATCAGCCAGCCAGCTTCTCTATTCCCTTGAAGCAAGTCAATGCCCAGGGAAATCCAAGGTCAGTTGTGTTTTGGACCTCTGTCTTTCATTGTGCCTCTGTATCACCATACACATACTCTGAGTTCATTGACTTATTCATTCATCCAGCCATGACAGTATTGTATGGTGTTCCTCCTCCAAGGTTAAATGATGACATGAGGAGAATTCTCCACCTGAACAAAACCTACAACATTGGTAATTGGTACCTCTACCAAGACCACACAGTCATCAGAATATATGGCTGTGAGTTGAAGCCTTTTAGGTTGCCAAGGTATGTCCCCATGAGGCTTTTTGCCTTAGAATATTTCAGGCAGTTTGGGAATGCCGACTACCTCCACTTTCAAAGCAAGAACAAGAAGTCACAGTTAAAAGTAAGGAGCCAGCTGGGCCCTTTCCTATACAACAGAAAAGAGGAGGGGTGGAAAGAGGCAAACAGTATCCTAGAGGCCCTCAGACTACAAACTAGCTTTGAATGGATACCCTATGACCCCAATCACTTTGTCTCCCTCAGAAGGATAAAATACAAATTGGGCAGCTATTCACACGTGAGGCAACCTGAGATTGAGCAGTATGCTAATACATTAAGCTGGGAAGAAGGTACCCTAGAAGAGGAAATTACTAGTGAGGAGCTACTAGAGAGAGAGGCTAGAAATATTCAAAAGGACGCTGACTTAGAAACTTGTGGACAGGTTCCCCTCTCATACAAAAAACAACTTGGAGCAGCTGCCTCGTCCTCAACAAAGCATCCTCAAGCTGCCATGAATCCTCCACAGACAGTCAACAAGGGCAAAGAAAAGTGTTACACAGTAATTTATCACTGCCTTCCTGTCAGTCGCCCTGCTGTGTCCAAGAAGTCACAATCACTAAGTGTTTGATCCCTGAACTGGCTTAAAACCCATTTTTCCAAAGTTTTGTGCATCAGCGCGTCTGTTCCTAAAATAACCGCGATGACCAGCGCCACACAGTGTATTTCGTGCGCTGCCATCGCGGAAGAACATCACTTTTCCGCGATGACGCACAGCGCGGCTTTCGCGTGTCCTTCCGCGCTGACATGACTTGTTCAGTTATTGTTATGTGCTGACAGCGCGGCAGTCTCCATATAATCCGCGCTGATCCAGTTTGGGCGAATTTGTTCAAACAACCAGCCTTCCAGATCTCTCCAGGCTTGGTTGTTAGCTTTGTGAATATCGACTCCCTTCTGTGGCATGTCTGTTCGACCCTTTGCAACTACTCCCCTTGAAGATAAGCTCATCCTTCCACCTTTTTAGGAGACTCATTCTCCTATATAAACTTCCACCATTACCATGAGCAGCTAGTTAGAAACTAGTGGAAACTAGCTAGACTTAGCTTGGATTGTACAGAGCCTGTAGTGCTCAGATTGCTGCTATAGGTGTGGTGTGTTAGGAGTGGAAGTGATTGATTGCTTTGGGAAGTTTTGTTTGTGACATTTGTGTGAGAGAGAGAGAGTTGTTTGTCTTGGGAGAATCATCCTCAAAGGTGAATGCTTGAGATACATGCTGACTGATCCCTCCTGAGGAGTTTACCGACGTCAGAACATTTGGTTGTACTCTTCTCTATTCTGATTAATAATAGATGACTGCTATTATTGTTCCATTCTCGTTTGTTTATGCAATGGATAAATGTGAATTATGTCTTTTCTGACTGGCATATAGTTACTTTTACTAGATTTTACGCTCGCGTTTGCCTTCTCTTCGTGTGTGCAGGTGTCCGTTCGCGGGGATCGCGGAGGACTGTGACCAGCTGAAGCGAAGGAGCGAAGGAAACATCTCTTCGTCACACGACAGCGCAGGAATCCAAGTAGGTGCTCTTTACTTCTTGTTTAATTGTAACTAGGAACATGCGTGGCAGCATTGTGTGATTGTTGCTAGACCCCTATTGGGCTAGTAGGGATCGCCTCTATCCGTAGAGGGGATTTACCTTCTCAACAATTTGGCGACTCCGCTGGGGAGTAGCCTTTTTGTCTCTTGAGTCCACTTTTGTGTTTGGCTTTGATTGATCTCTTTTTGGGTTTTTGGGATTGTCTTTTGTTGCTTATGAACTTTCTGGGTGTTTCTGGAAAGCGTCTTTATTATTAAAAAGCTCCTGCCTTTGGTTTGGGAAGTTTTTATTTTGGCCTTCCTTGTTTTTTACTCCCAGCGCGTTTTATTTCGGAACAGTCGCGCTGACATCGCGACTCTGTTCTTTTGGTTTTCTCTTCATCGCGCCTGTACGTCTAACAGCCGCGCTGACCTCGTTTTCAAGGGCGGCGCGCTTTATTCGTGTTCTTCCGCGCTGACATCGCGCCCCTTCTTCTTTGCGATTTCGGTCATCGCGTCTGTGTGCCTTATATCCGCGCTGACCTCGTTTGTCCTAGGGCAGCGCGCTTTTTCCCTGACTTTCCGCGCTGACGTCGCAAAGTTGCTAAAGGCCTCCCCCTGTCAGCGCCAAGTTGCTGAAGGCTACCCGCGCTGAGCCTGAAAAACTCTTTTTTGTCCAATTTGACCTCCTGAACCTCTGGCTGTGACTTTCCCTTCTTCTCCCCACTTGTCTGATGACTTGTTTTTCACTCTCTGAACTTTGAACTGTTTGATTACGGAGCTCAACTCCATAGGGTTTCGTTTTGCTTGGTTTTAAGTTTGTAAACAACTTCCCTTCTAGCTGCTTGGTTCATGTTTTCATCCTTACTTTTGCGATTACTGGATTGTGTTTGGGTCTCTAATTGACTGGTTGCGACTCTGGTCCGTCGGATGTTTGCTTTTCTCTATTTGATTTCACGCTCTGAACCCTAGGACATCTAGTGGCCGTGTGTGTGTCAAGCCTCCCGTGAGGATCCCTGTTTGCTTGATTGACCAGCTCGTTCTAGACTCGCTTTTCGCATTTTTTCAGTGATTGTCAGAGTGTATTGGTTTGTGCTTCCAAGTGGTCTTTTTCGCTTCCTCCTTGCTTGCGATCCTTGCTTGTTTTGCAGAGCTTAGATCGCATGGCTCGTGCATTGCCTTGTTTCCCTTTGATTTCAAGACTTTGGTTGAGTGTTTTCGGGAACTTCGTGTGCTCTCATTAAGTAGTTTACTTGGTGTTCAAGTTCCTCCAAATTCCTTTAGGTGTTTTATGTCACTAAAAGAAAACGAATTAGTAGCTTACTTTAAAATTCAAAAAGGAAAAGAACATTTCATTGATTTCCATTTTCAAAAGAAAAGTTTCCTTTCCTCGCTTTAGTTGCATTTAGCTGCTTGTTTGTTTGTATTCGTTTTGTTTAAAAAATTCTTTGCTCTCTCGTAGCTAGAATTCATCGAACGAAACGAAATTCTTTTGCATATAGATTGCATCTAAGTAATTGTGAGCGAACATACGATAGAGCTTGAAATCGAAACTTAATCTCAAGATCAACTATAAAATGAACCAAATGAATCTAAAAACGCATTGGAACTAAACGCAAATATTTAGAGGTCTAGGTTAGAGACGTGTTCCGGCGTCTTAAAACATAGTCACTGTTGTTTCACATTAGGTTGGGTGATTCCTCCTTCTGTGACTCGATAGTGGTCTAATACGGACTGCGCTCCCACGTACCGTCGAGTATATAGGGAGACCCCACTAGGCTTTTATCCTTTATCCATAGGAAGCCGAGTCGGCCGCCCTACAATTCGCAATGCAGTGAACACAGCATTCACGAAGATTGACCACCCGTACCCTAAAAAGTATTCTGTGGTTTTGCGAAGAGTTTGGCACACCCTCTACCTAGAGTTCCAGAGCAGTCACTTTTGATCCTTTTCGGACTCCCTAAACGAAAAGGTGCCTGTGAGCGTCTTGTCACTTCGTGCTCATTAAACATTCGAAGGAGACTGGAGTCATCTTTGTCCTTTTCTCGACTCCTGAAATATGAAAAGGTCAAGTTTGGTCCTTGCGTCTTAAAAATTAATTTGGCCACGATAACATCTCCTTTTTTAGGTCTTGTGTGCGATAGTTTTGAGTAGGCTTTTATCGATAGTTTCCTTTAAGAGTTCTAAGGGGTCTGGTCATCCTGGCTGACCCATCAACTCCCGGTATAAGTGACCAAGGTTCTCAATCCTCTGTTGCTCCCGAGGTACCAGTTGAAGGCGGTACTCTTCCCATTGTTCCGAGTATCCAGCCTATTAACGTACGGTCCCCAGGCAACCCAGATTACTTGGAGGATTGGAATCCCGTCTGGGAAGAAGATTGGGATACCCCCCAAACCCCCCGTACCCCTTTAGGTATGTCATCTCCAATGGAGGGGGCAGCTTCCAGCACGGGTGAGACACCCGCAGTCACAGACATCGAGACACCCGCGGTCACAGACATTGAGACCCCGATCCCGTCTTCATCTCCCCTCCCTCCACGATATCAATCGCTAAGGGATAGGTATGATGCTAGAACAACTTCTACCACTATATGGGATCCTACTCTCGCTGCCTCGATCGGCCCTTTTGTTTCACAGCCTCTTTTCCCACCCCTCACGTCAGAACTCAACCCGCCCATCACCTTAGTTCCCGCTCAACCTACTGTTTGTGTAGCACGTTCGACTCCGGTCGTCAGTGCTGTACCGATTCCCTCGTCTGAAGTTCCTCAAGCTGGTTCTTTTGTTGGAGGCATTCCAGGATCAGGACCGTATGATGCTTATGGGGAACCTATAACAGACCCAGATTACGATGGTCCTGTTTTCTTCTTCGATGCAAATGGTGAGTTCCTTGAGGAAATCTCAGGTCTCCCTCGTCACCCTTTCGAAGAGAACGAGGAATCTTTGAATGTCATGTATGACCACACTACTAAGTACTTTGGAAACCGAGACCCTCCTCGGCAGCCCATAGGACCACCCAATCAGGACCCGTCATTCTACGTGCAGCCCCCTCAAGGGCAACCATTATATGGCCTGCCTGACCCAGGACAATCTGGGCACCCACAAGGTCAACCTTACCAGGAACAACCTATGGACATGGGAGGTCCGCCATACCCATATCAGAATCAACCTACTGGGCAGCCAGAGCAACCGTCTTTTCAAGACCAGCTTGGTTTCCAGCCAGGGTACCCCTCTGAACAAACTGGCTCAGTTTACAATCCCTCAAATCAACCAGCCGTCCAGCAAGGGTATCCTTATGGCCAGGGTGGACAACCCTATGTTCAACAGGGCCCACCTACCCCTCGAAACGCAAATCCTTCTGGGCAAGGGGGGCAACCCTCTGCCCAGCCTATATACCCAAGAGGGCAGCCTGCCGTACAGCAAGCCCAACCCTCTTCCCAACCCGGTTACAGTGGGGGACAAACGGGCCAACCGTCTATACAGCCAAATCAACCCGGGGTCTACCCTCACCGTCAACCTGGACAAGCTGGCCAGCCTCGGCGTCAACCAGCTATCCAACCAATTCGACCACCCGTTCCGCGAAGACAACCCTTGGTGGCACATGGACAACCTGGCGTTTAGCAAGGCTATCCTGCTGGCCAACCAGGTCCATCTCGAATCCGACCAAGTCAACCTTCGGGACGTGTAGTCCAACCTCAACCGGTTCAAGGACAATACTCTGGGCCTCAGACTCAAACAGGTTATCAACCTCCATATCAAACGCAGCCTGCCTACCAGGCTCCGTATGCGACCCAGCAGTCACATGGCTACCAGCAACCCCAGGGGCAAAATCAGTATGCTCCTTACCAAAATTATCAGCGACCACAGGTCACTCCCTATTGAAATTATCAATATGGTCAACCTGGCGGGCAAGCTGCTAATTCATGGGGAGCTGGGGGGCAAACACAGGGACAGTCGTCCGCACACGGACAAAACCCCTACGGACAAAATTCTTATGCGGCCGGTCCTTTTGGGCCAGGTCCGTCTGGACAAAGTTCGTGGGGGCAACCCCAATCTGGGTGGAACCCTAATACCGCCTCGAACCCTCAGCCACAGATGTCCTTCAACCCGCAGCTACCATTTTTGGCTACGTTGGAACTACCCGATGTGTCCAAGTTAACAAACGATCCTATTTTGCATAACTCATGGTGGCCACCGGTTCCGACCAAAATACCAGGTGACTGTCCAAAGTTTGACGGCAAAGCCGGAGAGGATCCTCAAGCCCACGTAATGACATATCACCTTTGGTGTTCATCTAACTCATGGCTTGATGATTCTATCCGACTGCGCCTCTTCCAGAGGACCCTCACTGGTTCAGCCGCAAAATGGTACATCGAACTTCATCGCGGTATGTTTTCAGACTTTAACTCGTTGGCTCTGGCCTTTCTTACTCATTTTCAGTTACCCATTCGGTACGAGACTGGGACCCATTTGCTCACGTCTCTAAAACAGGATACGGCAACGCACATCTCTGATCATATACATGAATGGAGAAGGCGCCGTCGTTTGATTAAATTTTGGATTCCCGATCAACTCCTGACCGACTGGTTTACCACGTCCTTTGTTCCTAAAATTGCCAAAGATATTGCAATGGGGGCGTGTGTAACTGAAGAGCAAGCGATTGCGCGAGCTCAATACCTTGACTTAGTATATTCTCAGTCAGGTACTTTGTATGACTATTTGCCAGATGCCCCGAGGCACGGACAAACCAAAGCTCCACCGAAACCGTCTGTGGATGGAGTTATTGGCTCTGTGAATTCACCAAGTAAGAAATCAACCGCAAACTCTGGGAAGCAGAAACAAAACGCCTCTAACGAGAATGCTTCTCAGAGCCCATCTATTCCTGGGAATACCTCCGAGGTAAATGCCGTTCAGTCCACCGCGGCAGACAAATCCTCGAAAGGCAAAAAGAAAGGAAAGGCCAAAGAAAAATCCGGACAACCTAAGCAGAATCCTCCTAAACCTCCCACCGAGGACGGAGCCAAGCGGAAGCCTAAGTATCCCTGCCTCATTTGCAAGGAGGATCACTACACCAAGGACTGCCCCAGGCGGTCCGAGGTTAGTCGGCTTTTAAAAGGTGCTTCAGGGTCCCCCGCCGTGCTTAAAGAGCCTTTCCCATCCCAGCAGACGCATCAGGTGGCAGACCCTTCTCAATCCTCTTCCTCGTTCGGTTCTCAAGTATTCATGGCAGGGACCATCCCCGTCCACGTCACGACTCGAACGAAAGAATATCCATCTTCAGCCGGGAAGGAGCCGGAGGTCCCCTCCAGCGCTCCCGCGTCTAGTTCTGGCCCTCTTCACATTGAACGGCCCAGCACCGAGACGATCCCCCGACCCCCTCCCAAAGGTGTACTCAGGAAGTCATCTTATAACCCCAATGCTCGTGCCGCTCAGCATTATAGCATTGTCGAGGACTTAGCTCAGGCTCCGTCTGCTATGTCCACGTTAGAAGTCCTCCAGAGCTGCCCCTCCCAGAGGAAGTCCCTGCTATCAGCAATTGGTGGCATCGACCCGGCAGATTCGGATCTCATTTCTTTCGACCTCGAAGGTTTCACGCAGAGATTACCTCATCAGGTGGCCTTCCTTATACAAGTTCTCATCAAAGGCAAGACGATTCACCGTACTGTCATTGATGAAGGAGCCTCAACCTGCATCATGTCGGTTGCTTGTTGGAAGGCTATTGGTTCGCCTGCTCTGAGCCAGTCTCCCACCACCCTAGAGGCGTTCGATGGAAGAGAATCTCGTCCACTTGGTATCCTCCCGCGTTTACCTATCTCTTTAGAAGGGAAAACTGTAGAAGTCGAGGTTGAAGTCGTTGACGCTAACCTCACTTACAACCTCCTTCTAGGACGAAGCTGGACTTATGCCATGCAAGCCGTGGCTTCCTCCTTATTCCGTGTCGTTCGTTTTCCCCATCAAGGAAAAATCGTCACGGTGGACCAGCTGTCCTTTTTTGCTTCCTCTTCTGAAGGGAATGTACCATTCGTGGAGCATACCTTCAAATCGCTCGAGAGTGTGGGTGCCGGATTATTTAAAGATCCCTCCTTGATGGGAGTCTTTCCCCTCCCACCTCCAAATCTCGCCTCCGTTAACATGATCACGACGCATTCTGATCCATGGATTCTCCCTCCCGTGCATCAAGAAGACTCCTGGGGCGAGATGATGCCGTTGAGCCCAGCCGAGCTCAACTACATCGAAATAGTTGCTGCATCGGCTTCAACCTCCGGACCTGCTATTCCAGGCAGCGTTCCCGATTCACCTCAAACCTTCCCCTGGTTGGGAGAGAAGGCCACCTCGGACCCCCTGATAGAATCATTCCCATCCGACGAGGCTATTATCGAGACTATGTCTCCCGAAGAGCTCCCTTGGTTAGATCACCACCATCGCTCTTCGTTCCTCCCTCCTCATTCGGAAATGGCCACGTGTCTCGGAAAGTTTGCTTCATGTCTCCCACATATCCCTCTCCAAACACCTATCCAGTTATATCAAGTGTCTTCGGAAGGGAACATGGGTAACATTACGCAGACTTTGGCTATCGACATCTCTGTCAAAACAGGGGTTGTCGAAAATATTCATATTGGAGTCACATGTACTCCTGAGGAAATTCAAATCTACACAGATCTATTTCGTGAATTTCGTGATGTTTTCGCATGGTCTTACGAAGAAATGCCCGGCATTGACCCCAGTATCGTGGAGCACGAAATCCCTACCTATCCTGGGGCTAAGCCTGTTCGTCAGCGTTTACGCCCGGTGCACCCTCGAAAGGCTGCAGCCATCAAGGCCGAAGTTGAAAAGCTTTTTCGAGCTGGTTTCATTTATGCCATTCCCCTCACGGAATGGGTATCTAATATAGTTCCTGTCAATAAAAAACAGGGCACTATTCGGGTTTGTGTTGACTATCGCGATATCAATCGCGCCTGTCCAAAAGATAACTTTCCTACGCCTTTTATTGATCAGCTTATCGATGATTGCGCAGGAAGCGAAATTTATTCGTTCATGGACGGCTTTTCTGGTTACAACCAGATCAACATAGCCCCCGCAGACCAGCACAAGACTGCTTTCATTTGTCCTTGGGGCACCTTCGCTTACAAGAAGCTACCTTTCGGTCTTAAAAATGCCGGCGCCACTTTCCAGCGTGCGATGTCGTATGCTTTTCATGATATCCGAAACATCGTACAGCCTTACCTGGATGACCTACCCGCTCATTCAGCTAAACGTCAAGACCATCCATCTCATTTACGCGAAATCTTCCTTCGCTGTCGACATTACCGTATTCGACTCAATCCGCATAAGTGTGTCTTCTGCGTGGAATCTGGCCGACTACTCGGGTTTATCGTCTCCCGAGAGGGCATCCGTTTGGATCCCCTTAAAGTCGAGGCCATTGTGAATCTTCCTCCCCCTGCCACTCTACAGCAATTACAAAGCTTGCAGGGAAAAGCCAATTTTCTCAGACGATTCATCCCAAATTATGCCGAAGTGGCCAAGGGTTTCACGCGATTACTAAAGCGAGACACGCCCTTTCATTGGGACGCTATCGCTCAGCAATCTTTTGAGCGTCTTAAAGACCTTCTAGTCTCAGCTCCGCTCCTAAGACCTCCAAATTACCACCGTGACTACACCCTTTATCTGGCCGCTGCCGATACCACCATCGGCATGGTTTTAGTGCAAGACGATGACGATGGCTCGGAGCACGTTGTATACTATCTTAGTCGCAACCTCCTTGATACGGAGACTCGCTATGCATATGTCGAAAAGTTGGCATTGGCCGCTGTATGTGCCGTCCAACGTTTCCGTCATTACATCCTGTTGCGCACAACGACCGTGATCTCTGACTGCAACCCCATGACCTATATTTTATCACGTCAGTTGCTGGGGGGCAAATACTCGAAGTGGATCGTAATCCTCCAAGAGTTCGACTTGGAATTTACTGCCGCCAAGTCCAAGAAATCACTGGTCTTTGCTGAACTGCTCTGTTCCTTACCATCTCAATCTGCACCATCTCATTCAGAGGAGCAAGTCCGGATGAAACGCTCTTTCTCATCAGCACTCTCGACCCATGGTACGGGGACATCATTGTATATTTACAAACGTCTTCGTTTCGTCCCAATACATCAAAGGAAGCCCGACGACGGATACGTCATCAGGCTCAACCGTATCGCATTTTAGGCGACACCCTGTACCGCCTCGGCGTCGATTCTATTCTTCGCCGATGCTTAACTCTCGAGGAAGCTGAGCGAGTCATGAATGACTGCCACTCCGGCGCTTGTGGCGGCCACATGTCCGGATACGCTACCGCTCAAAAGATCCTCCGCGCTGGTTATTTCTGGCCTTCTATATTCAAGGATTGCATCCTTGCTGTACGCGCATGCCATGAATGCCAGGTTTACCACCGGAAGATGCGTGCACCTGTTGCACCACTGCACCCTGTTGTAACCGTAGGTCCATTTGCCAAATGGGGCATCGATTATACGTCCTGTAACCCTCGTTCGGCCGGGGGGCATGGGTACATTATCGTTGCCGTGGATTATTTCACCAAGTGGGCCGAAGCGATGCCTACATTAAACGAAGACGGTCACACAGCGGCGCAGTTTTTATTCAATCATATCATCACTCGCTTCGGAGTCCCTCAGGCTATTGTTACAGATCATGGAAAGCATTTCCGAAATCATATGATGACAGAGTTAACGAACCAGTTAGGCTTGCGTCAAGATAGTTCGTCACCGTACTATCCTCAATCTAACGGTCAAGTTGAAGCTGTGAACAAAGTTTTGATCACCATGCTTCAACGCACCGTCAATACACACAAGTCAAACTGGCATCTAATGCTTTTCCCAGCCTTGTGGGCCTACCGGACTTCTGTGAAGGATGCCACCGGTTTCACCCCGTTTCAACTGGTCTATGGACTGGAGGCTACCCTTCCCGTCGAATGTGAAATTCCTTCATTAAAATTAGCTGTCGAGTTGCTTCCCAACACCACTCCGGTGGAGGAACGGCTTCTTTACCTAGAACGGTTAGACGAGACTCGTCGTTTGGCCTCTCTGGCTATCGAAGCGCAGAAGAAGAGAGTCAAAGCTCACTTCGATCAGAATATTCATCCTCGTTCCTTTGTTGAGGGAGATTTAGTACTGCTCTACGATCAAGCTAAGGATAAGCTGGGGGCAGGAAAACTCGAATCCATGTGGTTAGGTCCCTACATCGTGAAACGTGTTTTACAAAAGGGCGCATATGAGTTGATTGATTATGAAGGAAATCCTCTTGACAAGCCCCGAAATGGGCTGTATCTGAAGAAGTACTATGCATAACTGCTCACAGTCACTTTGTATATACGTGTGTTTTTGAGTTTTTTACTGCATGAGTTTCTTTTGCTTTGGTGTGAAGGCATGTTTTTGCCCCTTATTATGCTTTCTCTTCCCTGCGCAGATGTCTCGTACTCCTTATGTTGGTTTCGCTGATGGTGCCTGCCGTAGTACTTGTAATTTGTCTTCGGCAGCGTGGGTGATCTACGATCCTCACGGGGAATTGATAAACCTGCAGGGTGTATGCCTAGGTCGTACCACTAACAACGTTGCCGAGTACAGTGCTGTAATAGAATTACTTGCCGAAGCAGTTGACCTCGGCATCCGAGAGCTAGTGGTGAACCTGGACTCCCAGCTGGTTGTCCATCAACTCAACAGACGATATTCCGTCAGAGACCAGCGCATATTAAGGTTGTACCTACGTGTAAGATTGTTAGAACGGAATTTCGATTACATTACTTATCAGCATATTCCGAGACGATTAAATACGTTGACTGATGCATTGGCAAATCGTGTATTAGATAGACATTTGCGAAACAGATAAACATCATACAAGGAAGGAAAGAATAGCATAGTAAGACCATAAGCATATGTAAATAAATCATTCCAAGCATAGTTTGCACGTGTGTTTTTAAGCTTGCATTAAACATATAAAATCCATGAGTCGAGTGTCGTGCAAATTCATACATAAGATCACAAATTGTACTGAACAAACGCATAACACAAGATAACACATCATCACATGTAACAACGACTCATCCAAAAATCGGTATGTATATATATATATATCGTGTGGCGCACTGAGGCGCTCAAAAATAGAAGTACGTGTCCCAAAATCTCAATACACCTGAGTCATAATGTCTCAAAATAAACAGTGGAAATAAAACCTAGGTGACTAATCGGCTGGGTGGTGCTCTCTGTAGTACGCAGCCGCTCGTGCCACCCGCCTCAGAAGGCGGTGCACTCTGGGTTCCACACCCACTGTGTGGATCTGATGCTCCACAGGGACCTCCTCAACCCCCTGGAAATCCGGCACCCCCTCCAGCAAACCCTCAAGGTTGCGAGCCACAGTCTCTGGTGTGTTGGCCCCTGGAGGGGCTAAGGCCAAAACTCCGGCTCCCGGGCCCTCTCTCCGTGCCGTGGCAGCCAGGCCAATCGGTCTAGTAGGCCCCACATCTGCATGACAAGACATTTATTAAGACATGTACATAAAAATTTAAAAAAAAAAATACAAAACTCAAAAGACAAAAAGTGTCATACCTGCATCATCCCACTGTTCACCCGGAGGCAGCACCAAGTCAGGATCATTGCGGAAATCCATCCCCGCATATGGCCAATCCTGTACGAAGATCTCCTGTTGGTCCAACCAGTCTCTGAAATATACCCCCCAGCTATGTGGTCGGCCGCCACCCCCACGTGGCATAATCCGAGCCCATCGTGAGGCCCTCGTCTCTCGAGGATCTCTGGGGGCATCCACAGCCATAGACTGCAGTCGCATGGCTGGTACTCACTCCAGGATGAGCGGGACCAGGATCGATCCATACCCGAACTGCTTCGTCTCTCCGCGACGGCAGTTGCTCAATTGCCTCTTCATATTGTTGCACACTGCAGTGCACCAGTCAAACACGGTAGGCTCGAGGAACTCGAGGGCTAGTAGGAGATGGGTCTTGGATGCCTCGTGGTTCGCCATGCTGCCCGCTGCCCGGGTCACCATGAACAGGATGGTGCGCAGCACTATATCTCTCACTGTGGGGATCGAGCACTTCCCACTCCGCGTTTTCACCGCCCCCGGGCAAACTTCAGCCATCAAGTCATCCAGGGTACCACCGCTAGGTCGCTGCCCCTCTAAGATGGGCCTCGCACCTCGGCGCGACAACCCAGTCAAGAAAAAGATATCCATATGGTCAAACTCAATGTCGTGACCACGGATGGTGAACTTTTGGTCCACCGGGTTCCATGCCCTGATCAGCAGCTCCAGCAGATCATGTTGGGCCCTCAGACGCGGCGTAAGGAAGAATTTCATGAATCCACACGCCCGCATGGCGTTGCAGCAATTTACGTCTCCCCAAGCAGCCACATCCTCTACATCGTGGACTCTCTCTTGCCATTGAAAGGCCATGGTGTCCTGCATGAACAATAAAAACCAATCAGAAGTGCTTCCATGTAAAAATTCACGTTCATTTTCAAAAACAAAATTTTTTCCGCGCCAGCGCGGCTGTTTTAGAAACAGCCGCGCTGACAATGGCAGCTCTTTGTAAAAAATGCGAGGTCAGCGCGGAAGAACACGCCTTTTCCGCGCTGACTCGAAGTTGGTTACATTGGCTATTTTTCGATCAGCGCGACCCCGTGGGCAATTTCCGCGCTGACCGAGGGCGCACCCATGCAAATAAAAAATGCCCAATTGGGCCTATTCAACCGTTAAAAAACTCCTAAAATGAACCAGAATGCAGGGCAAAGGAATGGGAACCTACCTGGAAGAAGCAGATCTGAAAATGGTCTCCGGATGGGCTGGCAATCGCTCCGTCAACTTTTTGGTTTCTCCACGTTCTTCGCACTCCAAATAGTAAAATGGTAAAAATGACTTATTACCTCCCCCTATTTATAGTAAAAACTCCTAAATTACCATATTTTTTGGGTTTTTACCATTTTTAGCCATAAAACTAGCCTTGGTTCTGTTTTCAAGCATGTTTCAATATGTTTTTACGTATATCGAATGGATTTATGCGGGTAGTGCCCTTGTGCAGGTACAGGTATCGCAGTTTGGTCGTGACAGTCCACAATTCATGTGATTCCCAAAGTGTCGTCTCTAAGCTCTTTTCCGACGTTAAACAAGAGAAGATGGCCGAGCCCCCTTTCAGCTCGTTAAAGGGAACGAAAGGCGGTCGTTCTTAAGCTCTTTTTCCGACCGTTAAACCAAAAAAGATCGCCGGGTGTTTGTCGTTTCGCACTCGATATTGGCTCTAAAACGACGTGTCTTCGACCACTTTTTTACTTTTTCCGGTCGGCGACACTATTTATGAAAAGTACTCCTCGGTTGTAATGACCGGGCGGTTCTTTCGAGCACAGTTTTATACTTTTTCGGGCTCGAGAGACACAACTGTACGAAAAAGGACCCCCCTGGAGTCTCCTTTTCCGCATTCTTTTCAGACTCTCGAAACAAGAAAAGAAGCCGAGTTTTTCCTTTGTCAGGCTCGTTAAACACTCAATGACATCGGATATTGTCAACATGACACACATCAAGCATATGTTATCCCCGTCAAGCTTGTCATCCAAAAATAATCGGGGTACCTACCTGCAAAGGTGGGGAAAATGGAACTTTGATTACAGTCGTCTCGGCAGTACGTCACTCTTGAACATGGCACTCCGCTGTTTCGTGTCTGGGTGGGGTCATCTCATCTCGTTTTCACTAGCCTCCATGGGTTTGGGACATCCTATTTGACCTCTCATCTGTTCATTACCGTCATCATCCTACCCGCTGCTCATTTGATGTCAAGTGCTGCCAAATCCGTTACAGTGCCGTTATATGTTCAAGAGAAGTTGTCCTCTGCCACAAAGCAACCTCGTTCGCTATCTCATCACAAATTATTATACCTCTGTCTCATATCGATGATGTGGGAATCATCATGGCCCACCTTCGATCAAGGCCACTTCTCATCGACTTCAACTCATTATCCGAGAAAGTGACTTAGAGACTCTTTCCAGGTGCCTTGGAGCCTGCATGCCTCAATGGCAAGTTCCTCGTGTTCGACACAAGGTTTACATCATTGACCTACGATCGAATGATTCCATGGGTGTTCGACACCAGCTCATTGATTCACACGCCACGGATTGTACCTATAGTACCTTGAGGGCCATTGTCATTATTGGTGGTACCTCTCGCGTCTGTTAACGGTTCTCATCATTGGCCGGTAATCAGACGATGTTCATGCATGTTCGACTCCAACCCCTGTATTCACATGTGTGGACTTGTACTCTGTTCGGGTCGAGATGGAGCGCAAGACCCTGGATCCTTGCTCACTGTGGTCCAGGTTGCGATTTTGTGGATAATCATTACATGACTCATTGATGGATGGCTGCGCCCATACCTGAGTCTTCATGGATGGCTGCGACCATACCTTATCATTATTATGGTCTCTTTAGCTGGGTGGCTGCGTCCATACCATAGACCAGTCTCGCATGTCTTTTGGATGGCTGCGCCCATGCCTAGACTGCATGTATGTGATTGTCAGAGATTTTTCGGTACTTCCTGGTGGTGTTCCAGTTCGGCGTGTGTTGTAAAGCATTTCACCCCTCCCACTCTCTCGGTCTTCATGCTTTAGGGGGCATCTGTTACACAGTAATTTATCACTGCCTTCCTGTCAGTCGCCCTGCTGTGTCCAAGAAGTCACAATCACTAAGTGTTTGATCCCTGAACTGGCTTAAAACCCATTTTTCCAAAGTTTTGTGCATCAGCGCGTCTGTTCCTAAAATAACCGCGATGACCAGCGCCACACAGTGTATTTCGTGCGCTGCCATCGCGGAAGAACATCACTTTTCCGCGATGACGCACAGCGCGGCTTTCGCGTGTCCTTCCGCGCTAACATGACTTGTTCAGTTATTGTTATGTGCTGACAGCGCGGCAGTCTCCATATAATCCGCGCTGATCCAGTTTGGGCGAATTTGTTCAAACAACCAGCCTTCCAGATCTCTCCAGGCTTGGTTGTTAGCTTTGTGAATATCGACTCCCTTCTGTGGCATGTCTGTTCGACCCTTTGCAACTACTCCCCTTGAAGATAAGCTCATCCTTCCACCTTTTTAGGAGACTCATTCTCCTATATAAACTTCCACCATTACCATGAGCAGCTAGTTAGAAACTAGTGGAAACTAGCTAGACTTAGCTTGGATTGTACAGAGCCTGTAGTGCTCAGATTGCTGCTATAGGTGTGGTGTGTTAGGAGTGGAAGTGATTGATTGCTTTGGGAAGTTTTGTTTGTGACATTTGTGTGAGAGAGAGAGAGTTGTTTGTCTTGGGAGAATCATCCTCAAAGGTGAATGCTTGAGATACATGCTGACTGATCCCTCTTGAGGAGTTTACCGACGTCAGAACATTTGGTTGTACTCTTCTCTATTCTGATTAATAATAGATGACTGCTATTATTGTTCCATTCTCGTTTGTTTATGCAATGGATAAATGTGAATTATGTCTTTTCTGACTGGCATATAGTTACTTTTACTAGATTTTACGCTCGCGTTTGCCTTCTCTTCGTGTGTGCAGGTGTCCGTTCGCGGGGATCGCGGAGGACTGTGACCAGCTGAAGCGAAGGAGCGAAGGAAACATCTCTTCGTCACACGACAGCGCAGGAATCCAAGTAGGTGCTCTTTACTTCTTGTTTAATTGTAACTAGGAACATGCGTGGCAGCATTGTGTGATTGTTGCTAGACCCCTATTGGGCTAGTAGGGATCGCCTCTATCCGTAGAGGGGATTTACCTTCTCAACAAAAAGCAGGTGGAACAGCCACCTCCTATGACTGAAGAGGAGATGGAAACCCTAGTGCAGCAACAAGAAGAGATGGAGCAGCAGGGTGAAGGGCAGCAGCAAGAGGAGCAGCAACAACAAAAAGAACAAAGGTAGGAACAGCCTGCCCAGCAAAAGCAAATAGTGGAAGTCCCTAAATCCACTGAACAAACTGAGCCTCCAAGGCAAGAGACTTCAGCTGAGGCATCTACACTCCAGACTCCACAAAAGGAGGACACAAGCAGGAAAAGGGACAGAGAAACTCCCCTTACAACGTCAGCAACTCATGGGGAGAAGAGGCAGAGAATCAATCCTCTTTCAGAGGAAGAGATGCCAATAGGGCAGCCACTGGGTATGGTCCCACCCAGCAGGGAAACATCAGCAAGTTCCTTTCAACAGGAACAGGATAGGGCAATGGGAGGAGAAGTAAGCTCCTCCAGGCAGCAAAGGGAAGGTGGGCCTAGTATCAAACAACAGTTCATCGATATTAAGATGAGAAATGAGCCCATCAAAAGACAGTTGTACAACCATCTGCTAAACTTGGCTCCCACCAATCAGCAAAGACTCATGTCTGCATATGATGTGCAGGGAGGCAAAATGATCATGAGTCATTTCATGCGAACAACAGTACAGCCCCAAACTGCCTCTGATTATTTGAGGACTAACTTGGAAGTCCTTGCCAAGGATATCCACCCAATGGACAAAATAGAACTGCACAAGCAAACGGGTGAGATGGTCTATGCTTCTCTGGCAGACCAGACCTTGGATAACTATAGGCTACAAAATAGCCTTAATAATACAGCCTCTCAACTGGAGTTAGAGAGGGCATCATCCCAGGCAAAGGACAACAGAATAAGGTCCTTGGAAGAAATAATCATTGAGATTGGACATGATCCCAAAGATATCAAAGGGATCCAAGAGATATTGAAGTTGAGGGATGCTGACATGGCAGCATTGAGGAGAAAGATGAAACTCCCTGCCACAATCCACCCTCAAACAGACGATGTGGCCCAGCAAAGGCATGATCAAGAGGCCACAACCCTGTTGATATCTCTATACAAGGAGCTAATCCGGACTCAAGACAAACGAGGAGAATCAGAGGCTGAAAAGGCAGCACTACAGGCAGCATTGAAACAAAAAGAAGAGGGTCAAACCTCCCAGCCTCCTCCTGAAATAATCAATCTTGAAGAAGCTGCTCCAACAACTGCCCCTCCTCCTCAGCAAACAGGGCCTACAGCACCAACTACATCAACAACTGCACCAGCAACAGAACAGACTCATAGTCTGGATATGCAGAAACTCCAAAATGAAATTCAAGTCCTGGAAGCTCAAATGCTGGAGCTCAATTCAGCCAAAGAATCTTTGGCTAAAATAAATGAGAGATATGATAAGAGCAAACAAAATGCAGCTGAAAAGGAACGAGAGATAAACGCTCTAAATAAGAGGATAACTGAGCTTGAGAAGGAGCTCACACTAGAAATGGTGACTGCAGAGCTAAAAGCAGTCCTTTGGGGCAATATTGGCCGGTCTATCACCAATCAGTGGCAGTACATTGAGACTATAGATGAACAAACAGTACTCATTACAAAGGCCAACAGGGAAATACACAGAGCTAGAGCCAGCCTTGGCAACATGCCTGATGCTGCCACCAGAATGATAAATATTTTAAATAACAGGACAAGCTCTCAACTGGCCACCATGGGAATTGCTCATAGGACTGAGACAATCTCAATGGTTAAAAGGGTCCTGACACTATGGAACCTGGTTGGAACACTGGAAAGAAGAACCCAGGATATGCAGACTGAAATCAACAAGTTCATGGACAGATTTCGGGCATTACAGAACAGAGGCCTCCCTAGCATATTAAGCAGTGTAGGAAGACTGCTTACCCTTGAAAACTACATCAAGAGGGTTGATGCCCATGCTGCAGGACAAATTGCAAGACAGCCCAGCACTTCAGCAGAATCAGGGCCAGCATCAGGGCAAATTTTATACAATAGGGTGGACAACCTATTTTTTATTATGAATGAGATCAATCATCTGTTTGATGTGCCTCCAAATTTCTTTAATTATACAGAAGCAGATGAAACCATAGAGGCAATTGTGAAGCACCAATTGCCCACACAGGAAGTCTGGAAAAATTTGACACAGATAATATTATCAAGCCAGAACCTGTAAATGTTAATTTCTGTCCAGTTTATAAGTAGTCATACACAGGCAGAATTTTGGTAGATAAGCATACAGAGGAAAGATAAAAGCTGATCCAACTCAGCAGGGCTATTCGGTCACCACAGCAGCAATCACAATCACAGGTGGAAAACCCGAGAAAATACAGTGCAGCAGGCATAAAGACGTGTTATCCAGCATTAAAGCAAAGTGGCTCAACCGACTCACTAACCTCCAAAGGTCAAATTATCCTCTAACAGACATAAAGAGCATTTATGCTGCATTCAAAGTTGTAATAACATCTTTTCTACTTTCTGTCCGAAGATTATGAAGATATTTTCTCTCTCATATGACTCAATGCCTGAGATATTTTGTATAAACATTCCTATAAAGTCCCCTTCGCATGAGCTTGCAAGGGTTGTTGTTGATTTCTCCTAAAGAAATTCTTAGGCTGTAATCCTTTCTGAAGTCTAATAAAGAATGTGATGGAATTTCTCGGATTTCTAAAATGTTGAATGCGTTCTGGTGTCTGTTGATAACTGCTGGATTCCTGTGTATTTCACCATACAATAAGTCTCTGTAACTCTCTCTGTTAATTAGTTGTTTTGTTAAAATCCATATATGTTATCTGATTTTCAATACTAAGCAACAAGGAAAAAGAATAACTTTCAGGATTTATTAACTGAGTACCCTGAGTTCAATCTGTGTTGTTTATGAATGTTTTCTTCAGCTGTAATCTAGATAAGTGTAATTCGTAATTGCTGCACTTTCAGAATACACCTTTCATAGTGGCCTTTGTCATAGGAATTCAAGTTATGCTCCTGTGCAGTGTGTTCACCTTCACCTCACCAATTTGATAGAAAATTCTTAATTGCTTTCTATTGGTTGACATACATCACCATTTAAGCTAATTTTGTTTGTCTAAGATGCACAATAGGCCCTGCAGTTTGAACACCACCAATCCTGCATATCAAATCATTTCACACTCCAGACTCCATTGCCCAATGATATTTCACTACCTAAACACTATATCATAAGACCTGAAAGAAATACTTCAACCAAAATATAAACCAAAACCTGAGCATAATAGCTAGCCTAAAACACCATCATAACAAAGACAAATCATAAAGAGAGAGCCCTCTCTGATTACCGTTTGGCTAGAAACTGTGATCCAAAGATTGGTTAGTGGTTACCCCGGCCGTATTCCCTTGGGAGTCATAGGGAACAACCTGGGTGTTAACATAAATGGCGACTCCACTGGGGAGTGCTTGAGATTTTTTACTATATATCTTCCATATAGCTACTATCAAGCCTGAAATAAGTCAAGAGGCCTTTAATCTGTTTCTGTATCACATCAGCAGTTTTAGGGAGGAGCTTGTTTTGGGAATCTTCATCTTAGCTCTGAGAATATATTACCATTCCAAAATCTTCATCCAGTCCCTTCAGATATAAAAATTTCCCACAAAATCCCAAAAACAGTTAGAAACTGGCTCCTAAGAAAAATCCACGGCATACTAGGGCTAATCCTGACCCAAATCCACCCATCATTGTTGATAATCCAAATACCATCCCTAGAAACATCAGGAAGCAACAAAGGCAGGATCAGCCTGCTATTTTGACCTCAGTTACAGACTTTCCTAACCTTTCTACTCCCCTTAAAGTCCTCTTTCGTTCTGTTCCAAGTTCCCCTAGTTCACCATCTACATCTCAAAGCCCTCATCCCCCATCTTCATCCACTGCACATATCCCCTTGAACCACACTTTAGGTTCAGCTTCACCTGTTACCCCTGTGGTACCCACTGTTCCTATTATCCCAGCAGCACCTATTAATACACCCAACCCTCCAAATATGGCAAATAGGTATGCACCCTTGCAGCTACCTGCTAATCCTGCAGCTCTACCCCAGGATTACCAAAGCAAAATCGCATATTTTGACTCCACTGGCCCTTACTCTGCTATTCAACATGCTAAGAGGATGCAAGATCACTTTGAAAACTATGAGATAGATGATGACAGTGTGAGGATGAGAATTTTTGTCCAAAGCCTGACAGGTGATGTTAGAACCTGGTTCAGGTCGATTGCTGCAAATACTATCACGACCCTTGATGAGCTTTATCAGGCCTTTACTACCAGATGGGAGAAGAAGAAAGATCCCCTGCACATACTTGGTGAATATGAAACAATCAAGAGAGGTCCTCAAGAGACCGTTTTGGAGTATTGTGCTAGATTCAACAATGTGTACAATGCAATACCACAAAACCTAAGACCTCCTCCTGATTTGGCCTTGTACAAGTTCCCTGATGGATTTCATTCTGACATGGCATATCTATTGAAGGAAAGAGAACCTGAGACCCTTGAAGACGCCCAGAAGGTTGCTGTCACAGTAGAAGCAAACCTGATTGCCAAAAGAAACAGGGCAAGGTTAGAAAAGAGAAGCATATACAAAGAAGAACCCACAGCCTTTGATCAAAAGCTTGATGCCATACTCAACAGCATGAAAAGATTGGGTGACAGGGTGGAATCAGTTGAAAGAAAAGCATCATGGGAAGTACCACAAAACAATCCTCCTAGGAATCCAAATTTTAGGAGAAATCCAAACCCGAACGTTGGCAGGGCAAACCCTGATCCAGAAATCAGACCCCCTTTCCAAGAAAATTATGCTGAAACCTCCACTTCAGCAGAGCCCAATGAAGATCCTGAGATTAATTTAATAGGGCTGGATGGTGAAAGTCAAGTTTTCCTAACACAAGAAGATCATGAGGATGAGGAAATCAAACTGTTCCAGACTAAATCAGGTGAATCCTTTGACTTTAAACAAGGCTATGACACTGTTGTTTATGAAGTCCATAAACAGTACAAGCTAAGGAGCAGAACTCTGAATGTCAACCAGCCTTAAAAGAAAAAGGATAATCAGCAGCCTGAAAGAGTTATAGTCACACAACCTAGTGACAAACAAAATTCACCTACAGAAGAGGTGATTGTTGAAGAAATCACTGAGCCACTGTCCTTAAGACAGCAGTCTCTGGAAACTTCATCTTCTCGTCCTAATTTAAATGTTACTCCTCAAGAGATGAGTAAAAAGGATAAATCTCAAAGTCAAGATAAAAATCTAGAAGGAGACTTAATGAACAAGGAAAGGACTATCACCTACAACCACAAGGCCCAAGTTGAGAAACCCTTTGACTTAGAAACTGAAATTGGCAAAATAAAAATAGCTATTCCTCTCTTGTAATTAGCCAAGCATGACAGCTATAAATTGCAAATCAAAAGGTCCCTTCAACTCACTAGCAACAAAGATGATGTCAATGTACTGGATGACACCCCAGAACTCCTCTTTGGCCCAGAAGTGGATGGAAAAATAGTAGTCACAGGGGTACTGCCTTTCTATGTCAGCTTACATATTCATGACAAAATACTACATAATGCAATGTTTGAATCAGGTGCTTCTCACAATCTTATGCCAAAAGCAGTCATGGAGAGATTGAATTTAGACATAACAAGACCATACAAGGACTTGTTTTCCTTTGACTCCAGCCAAGTCAAGTGTCTAGGTCTCATAAAAGACTTATGTGTCTCTCTAGTTCAATACCCAAACAAGACAATCTTAATGGATGTGGTAGTTGCTGATATCCCACCTAAGTACGGAATGCTGTTATCAAGATCATGGGGAGCCAAACTCCAAGGTTCCCTACAATTAGACATGTCATATGCTACCATCTCTGTGTTTGGGCAACCAAAAAGACTGTACAGAGAAACACTAATGAAGTACATGGTCAGCAGTGAAGAAAAACCTCAAAATTTTCCTATATATGTTGTCCATTCAGACATAGACTCATACATTCTCTTCAATGATACAACTACTCCCTCAAAAGGTGAAGTTGAAACCAAAATATTCATACATGAGGAAGATGCAAATGAGAGTAGTATCACTCATGAAACAACAGTCAAACAAACATTTGATAGTGTTGCTGCCTTAATTGTCAAGAACATCCAATTAAATGACGAGACTGTCCTAGAAGACAAGCCAGAGAAAAAACCACAATTGCTACTTACATTACCATCCCATGAACAGATCATAAAACCTCCTCCCCAACAAGATATTCTATGATTCCTTGAATTTGATGGCTCGGTCAACAAATTAGGGGCAGGAGCTGGAGTTTGGGTACACAATAAAGAAAATAGTCATGCAGAAGGCAGAGCCTATAGATTGAATTTCAGATGTACTAATAACATGGCAGAATATGAAGCTCTTTTACTAGGACTCAAGTTGGCAAAATTCTTACAAGCTGCCAGGGTTTCAATCATGGGAGATTCAGATTTAGTTATCCAACAAGTGAAAGGAAACTTTGTCACCAATGACAAAAGACTAAGGACTTATAGGTCTGCTGTTGCCGAGGTACTAAACTTCTTCTCTGAATTCCAAATCACTAAAATTCCTAGAACCCAGAATCTACATGCTCATAGTTTAGCCACCTTTGCAAGTACCTGCAAGTTGCCCTTTGAGCCCCACCATTGTTTCACAGCTGAAGTAAAACACAGACCCTCTATTCCAAACAACATCAATGATTGGCAAGTATTTGAGGATGACAAGCAAATAAACCATTTTTTAACTCTACAGCAAGAATTTGCAGGATTAAATATTGACAATGAGACAGCAAGTCAATCACAAATACTTGAGACAGCAAGTCAATCACAAATACTTAATGGAGCAAGTCCATCACAAATACAATTTCAACAGACCGCTCAGCCAATATCACCTAGGACTGCAAAGCAAATGCTGAATCCAACTATTTTCAATATAGAAAACATCCAGCAAATTCAACAAGTTGACTGGGAAGAGGGAGTGTCCAATGCTGAAACTGAAATCATTGAGCTAAAAGACAATTTTTTACCAACAGGCCTAACCCCACTAGAGGACATCTTTGATTCAAATGATATTCCCAGAAAACCAAAAATGCAGCCCCTGAATGCAGCCATTGAAGAGTGCAACATAGGTACAATTGACAAACCCAAGATAATTAAATTATCTGCTTCCTTACCTCCTGACCAAAAGCCAAAATACATTGACCTCTTCAAAGAGTTCCAGGATGTTTTTGCATGGAGCTATGAGGACCTAAAGTCCTATGACACCTCTGTAATCCAACACACTATCCCTCTCAAACCTGATCAAAAGCCCTTTAAACAAAAACTGAGGAGAATCAACCCTATGTTTCTCCCAGCAATGGAACAAGAGGTACATAAAATGTTCAAAGCAGGGATCATAGCTCCAATCAGATTCTCGGAATGGATCTCAAACTTAGTCCCTACAAGAAAGAAGACTGGTGAGATCCGGCTGTGTGTGGACTTAAGGAATCTAAACCAAGTATCCTTAAAAGATAACTACCCCTTACCCAAGATGGATCACATTCTTCAAAGGGTGGTGGGGGCCTCAAGGATCTCATTACTGGATGGATTTTCCGGTTTCAACCAGATCTTATTTCACCCTGATGATCAGGACAAAACGACATTTACAACTCCATGGGGAACTTTCAAATATGTAAAGATGCCTTTTGGATTAAAGAATGCAGGGGCAACATTTCAAAGAGCAATGGATATCGATTTTGCCAAGGAAATTCATGACTTTTTAGTCATTTATCTAGATGACCTAACACCTTTCTCAAAATCAGACCAAGAACATATAAAACATCTAAAACAGATCTTCCTAAAATGCAGAAAATATGGAATCTCCTTGAACCCTAAGAAATCCCTCTTTGGTTTAGAAGAAGGCAAGCTCTTAGGACACATCATCTCAAAAGATGGCATTAGAATTGACCCAGATAGGATACAAGCTATCCTGCAAATGCCTCACCCAAGGAATGTCAAAGAATTACAAGGATTCTTGGGAAAAATCAATTTCTTGAGAAGGTTTATCCCAAACCTAGCAGAGCTAACCAGATTATTAAATAACATGCTGAAAAAGGATTCAAAAGTAAAGTGGACTGTTGAAGCCAATCAAGCATTTGAAAGTATAAAATTGGCCCTTACCCAGACCCCAGTCTTGACCAATCCTCAGTTTGACAGAGAATTTATCATTTTCTCTTTTGCTTCCCAACATACTATTGCAGCTGTTTTATTACAAAAGGATGACCAAGGAAATGAGAAGCCAATTGCTTTCTTTAGCAAAGCTCTCAGAGATGCACCTTTGAAGTATCAAATCATGGAAAAACAAGCTTATGCTTTAGTCAAAGCAATCAAAGACTTTAGGATTTATATCCTTTATTCCCATGTCAAAGCATATGTGCCAAGTCCTATTGTCAAAGACATTCTCACCCAAGAAAATTTAGAAGGCAGAAGAGGAAAATGGATTGCCAGCATCTTGGAATTTGACATTGAGATAAAACCTACAAAACTAATAAAAGGGCAAGGCTTGGCCAAATTAATGACAGAAACAAATTTTCAAGCCTTAGACATCAATCAGCTGGACAGTGAAACAGAGCTGGCGACTCCAAAGATCAATGTAGCCTTTGAACAATCCCCCTGGTACTCTGATATCTGTTATGTGTTACAAAACCTGTGTGCTCCCCCAGGACTGTCCAAAACTAAGTGTAGGTTCCTAAAAATGAAAACATCAAGATTTTGTGTGATGGATGGAAATTTACTTTGGAGAAACCATGAAGGGATATTGCTCCACTGTTTAATTGAAAATGAAACTAACAATATCATGCAAGAGTTTCATGCAGGAGACTGTGGTGGACACTTGTACTGGAAGTCCACTGTGGATAAAATACTAAGGGCTGGATACTACTGGCCCACCATGTTCTCTGATGTCAAGAAATTTATCACATCATGTCATAAATGCCAAGTGTTTGAGGGAAAGAGACAACTGCTGCCACTCCCTTTAAAGCCTGTTGCAACAGAGAGACCTTTTCAACAATGGGGATTGGACTTCATTGGGGAAATTCATCCCTCATCTTCAGGCCAACATAGATGGATCTTAACAACCACAGACTACTTCACTAAGTGGATTGAAGCTGCGCCATGCAGACAAGCAAATGATTCAGTAATCATTCAGTTCTTGGAGAAGAACATACTGGCTAGATTTGGCTGCCCTGATAAAATTATTACAGACAATGCTGCTGCTTTCAGATCCAAGAAAATGGTGAATTTCTGTCACAAATTTCATATTACTTTGGGCCATTCTACTACATACTATCCCCAAGGAAATGGCCTTGCTGAATCATCAAACAAAAGCCTTGTAAACATTATAAAGAAGGTACTTGAAGAGAACAAAAAGAACTGGCACAAGAAACTAGTCAATGCCTTATGGGCAGATAGACTAACAACCAAGAGATCAATTGGGACCAGCCCATATGAGTTGGTTTATGGATTAGAGGCCAAATTCCCCTCTTCACTAGGAGTGCCTGTTATGAAGCTTCTTCAAGAAAGCCAAGCTGAACCAAATGATATGCAAAGAAGGATAAATCAAATCATATGTCTGCATCAAACCAGAGATCAAGTTTTCAGCAGAGTTCAGGTATTACAAGAAAAACTAAAGAAAGCCTTTGACAGAAGAACCAGAGCAGAAGATTTTAATGTTGGTGATAAAGTCCTCAAGTGGGATGAAAGAAGAGAAGAGAAAGGAAAACATGGAAAATTTGATTCCTTATGGAGAGGACCATTTGCTGTCCAAGCAGTACAAGGTAACAACACTTACTTCCTAAAGAGTCTTAGTGAAACTGACTTGGATGAAGGTCCTGTGAATGGCAGGATTCTGAAGCACTATTTTGAATACCACCCATAAGAACAGCATGAGCTTCCATTGTACATACCCAACTGTATAGATGATTTTCTGTTTAGATTGTAATAATGCAGTTTTTTCAAGTTTATTGACTGCCAGCGAAAGATAAATAGAATTAGAGGTCTACCAAGAAGAAAAGCACACAATTTGGGCAATTCAGAGCAGCAAAACTTCAAATTCATAAAAGCAGTAAAAGGCCAAGGCATTCTGACCTGCTGTTCTTGGTCCTTCAAATGAAAAACCATCCCCATGTGGAGCCACTGTTAGCTACCTATACCAATAGGTTTCATATTTCATGATTGGCTATGGAAGGTCCAAATATGCTCTGCTTTGATGATTCAAAGATCACATATTTCCTAGAGAGTCTAATCTGTGCTTATAGCTTGGTATGGACTTAAAATTTTTGATGGATGGCCCAACAGTCTAATCTGGATCATTCCATGGTTTAAATTTACAGTTGTAGAATAGAGAAAGGAGTCTGTCCAAACTGTTTAATCTTGGCAGACAAGTAGTTCAGGTAGAGAAGAAAAGGCTCCCAACAGCTTAATCTGGGACCTTGGAAGAGATAAGGGTAGAAGTAGATAGAAAAAACAAAGAAAAAGCCAAAGAAAAGAAAAGGCAAGTAAGGGTTTGCAAGTCCAAGTGCACCCTCCAAGAAGAAATAAAAAAAAAATGCTAGTTAAGTAGCTGGGTAAGTAGTTGGGGTTGCAGAAAGGTTATCTTTACCATTGCAGATATGTTAACTGTGTTTACCAGAGTAAAGTCAATCAATTGACAAGGTGTTCATCTTCATCAAGTTACAGCAAGGAGCATGACTAACCTCCCTCCTTCCCCTTTCCATTTCATTACTAACATCCCCTCATCAGCTGAGGTTCATGGAAGAAAATCATGGTTTCATGGTGGTTCTTGTTCATTCAAAAGCCACATTTCTTGTCTAAAAATCTTTTCATTTTGATCTACTCTCTAAACTAAGTAAGTTTCAAATAAGCTTAGTGGTTTCCCCCCATTTACCCCTTCATCCATATTAACTCTAACACTACTATGTAAATCCCCTACATTACCTTTTCCCTTACTAATATTAACACCATGGTGTATAAACCCCAAATTTTGTATAAATATCCCTCCCCTTGGTATTATAGCCAATAAGTTCTGTGTCAGGGATCAAATGGCATCTGGTCACTTTGATGAACCTAACCCTAAACCCCTCCCCTCTTCTGAAGTCATTTGGCCCCTTGGAAAGCTTCATTTGCCAAAAGAAGCCTCATAAATAACCTTGTTTTACCTATACCCCCTTCATTTGCAAAGATAACCCCTAAATACCCACTTTGTTCTTATCCAATGTATCGGGCCTGCATTATTGCGCATTGAAAACCTTTATAAATCCCCTTTACCCATAAACCCCTTTGCAAATTATCAAAATCCAAAAAACCCACCTTTGGCATTTATCCAAAGTTTCAGCGCGCATTTTTGATTTGTTAAAATACATTGAAAACCTTATGAAAAACCCATGCCCCGATGGTCTTCCGCCTGGCGCACTTTCCAAAAGAAATAATTGTTTAATTCCCCGCCTGCATCCGTATCCCCCGGTCACATCGTTCCCCCCGTCCACCGTCGGATCGGATCCATGGGATCCGACGGTCCTCATCAATATCGGAGCAGCCCCCGCGGCGGACGTTTAGCGCCCGAGAAAATGACGTTGCGTTACGTCAGGGCGCGGCCACGCGTCGCCCGTTCAGGACTCTCGGAGTGCCTTCTGACAAGATCTGCTCCGTACCCTAACCGCCCCGAGAAACCGTGGCGGCTATCCTTAACCGTAACCGCTACGGCCCTAACCGCCAAGTTGCTATCCCACGTCATGCCCACGTCACCTCCACCCTGCCATCGCATCAGTCCTTTGTCTGCCCCTCCGCCGACGTGGCTACCACCGCACCGTCCCCCATGGACCAATAGCATCTCGCCACGTCACCCGATGACATCAGCTGACGTCATCCGACCTTGACCCCACCAATGACGTCATGCTGACGTCATCACAAAAAGGCGCCAAATTGCCAAAAAGGTCCATATTTTGGCCAAAATCTCGGTTTTTACGTTCTTTTCGTTTATTTGCTATTCTCTCTGCTGCATGATGTTCACGTCCAAATTACCGCCAACCTGCTAAATCGACCAAGGAGACCTCCAGAGTACCAACCCTGCCCGCATACGCGACCTCTGCTCGCTGTTTACCAGGTATTTTTCATCTGCTATCCTCCGTACCCCTGCAGTTGTCTATAAAATTACTCAGAGGGCTTAAGGAACGATGAAACTCACAATTTCACCGGCAATTTCCCTCTGCAAACACCCCATTTACAATTGTGAATTCCAAAAACACTAGCTGAGCCTTGTTTGCCCGCATTGTCACAAATAAACAATATTCTGTTCGCGCATTCGCGAAAGACTCATTTACACTGAATTTACCTGCTGAGGAAGACAAAGTGAGACCAGACAGTAGTCCTATTCCTAATTTAAACAATATTTCAATTGCTGTTGCATCAATTCTCCCTCTGGTACCTGAAACTCAAACTGTCATTATAAAAATCACTTCTGTGCTGTGCTGCTCCCTTCAAACAGTTCACTTACAGTTTACAAGCTTAAAGAAGACCATGGAGACTCCAATTGCACTGAACATCAAGCCTCTCAATACCCCTCACCAGGAATTAGAATGGAAAGCCCTGGGAGATATGGATTATCAAATGCTAGACTGGTTTCCATTGGGCTCCAAATATAATATTCAGATGCTGAATGAGTTGAAAGCCCAACACCTTAGTGTAGCAGACATCTTAGGGATTTGGGACTCAAACTTGCCCATGTACAACCTCCCCCAGGTAAATCCTATGCCAGAGTTGATCTACAGATGCCAGGAGTGCTATGACCCAGGCCAAAGAGCTGTCATCAGCCCTACAGGCTCAGTCCTGTTCCATATCACCCCAGAGAGTGTAAATGAGATGTTGCACTTCCATACTGCAAAGCCATTGACCCCCCTCCACATGCAGAACTTGATAAAGAAGGGGAACAAGTTGTCAAATGACCAACTCATCAAAATCAACCAGTTGTTTGTACAACCAGGCTCTGAAGCCATCAGAACTCCTCCTATTGGATATCAGTACTTGAATGAATTGGGAGAATGCTAGTAGATTTAATCAGCTATTTCCTAGGGTTCAAGGGACTGGAGGATGTGGATGAAATCATAATGGAAATGCTGTCTATATTCTCTCCTGGTAAGCCCCCAGCTGTACATTATGATTATGCTACATACATTGCAGATAAGATCCATGACCAGCTTATGAATTTGAAGAGGGAAAGACTGTTCAGGTATACTTCATACATATACCACCTATTCTTGTTTTATCAACCAGCCAGCTTCTCTATTCCCTTGAAGCAAGTCAATGCCCAGGGAAATCCAAGGTCAGTTGTGTTTTGGACCTCTGTCTTTCATTGTGCCTCTGTATCACCATACACATACTCTGAGTTCATTGACTTATTCATTCATCCAGCCATGACAGTATTGTATGATGTTCCTCCTCCAAGGTTAACTGATGACATGAGGAGAATTCTCCACCTGAACAAAACCTACAGCATTGGTAATTGGTACCTCTACCAAGACCACACAGTCATCAGAATATATGGCTGTGAGTTGAAGCCTTTTAGGTTGCCAAGGTATGTCCCCATGAGGTTTTTTGACTTAGAATATTTCAGGCAGTTTGGGAATGCCGACTACCTCCACTTTCAAAGCAAGAACAAGAAGTCACAGTTAAAAGTAAGGAGCCAGCTGGGCCCTTTCCTATACAACAGAAAAGAGGAGGGGTGGAAAGAGGCAAACAGTATCCTAGAGGCCCTCAGACTGCAAACTAGCTTTGAATGGATACCCTATGACCCCAATCACTTTGTCTCCCTCAGGAGGATAAAATACAAATTGGGCAGCTATTCACACGTGAGGCAACCTGAGATTGAGCAGTATGCTAATACATTAAGCTGGGAAGAAGGTACCCTAGAAGAGGAAATTACTAGTGAGGAGCTGCTAGAGAGAGAGGCTAGAAATATTCAAAAGGAAGCTGACTTAGAAACTTGTGGACAGGTTCCCCTCTCATACAAAAAACAACTTGGAGCAGCTGCCTCGTCCTCAACAAAGCATCCTCAAGCTACCATGAATCCTCCACAGACAGTCAACAAGGGCAAAGAAAAGTAGGTGGAACAGCCACCTCCTATGACCGAAGAGGAGATGGAAACCCTAGTGCAGCAACAAGAAGAGATGGAGCAGCAGGGTGAAGGGCAGCAGCAAGAGGAGCAGCAACAACAAAAAGAACAAAGGCAGGAACAGCCTGCCCAGCAAAAGCAAACAGTGGAAGTCCCTAAATCCACTGAACAAACTAAGCCTCCAAGGCAAGAGACTTCAGCTGAGGCATCTACACTCCAGACTCCACAAAAGGAGGACACAAGCAGGAAAAGGGACAGAGAAACTCCCCTTACAACGTCAGCAACTCATGGGGAGAAGAGGCAGAGAATCAATCCTCTTTCAGAGGAAGAGATGCCAATAGGGCAGCCACTGGGTATGGTCCCACCCAGCAGGGAAACATCAGCAAGTTCCTTTCAACAGGAACAGGATAGGGCAATGGGAGGAGAAGTAAGCTCCTCCAGGTAGCAAAGGGAAGGTGGGCCTAGTATCAAACAACAGTTCATCGATATTAAGATGAGAAATGAGCCCATCAAAAGACAGCTGTACAACCATCTGCTAAACTTGGCTCCCACCAATCAGCAAAGACTCATGTCTGCATATGATGTGCAGGGAGGCAAAATGATCATGAGTCATTTCATGCCAATAACAGTACAGCCCCAAACTGCCTCTGATTACTTGAGGACTAACTTGGAAGTCCTTGCCAAGGATATCCACCCAATGGAAAAAATAGAACTGCACAAGCAAACGGGTGAGATGGTCTATGCTTCTCTGGCAGACCAGACCTTGGATAACTATAGGTTACAAAACAGCCTTAATAATACAGCCTCTCAACTGGAGTTAGAGAGGGCATCATCCCAGGCAAAGGACAACAGAATAAGGTCCTTGGAAGAAATAATCATTGAGATTGGACATGATCCCAAAGATATCAAAGGGATCCAAGAGATATTGAAGTTGAGGGATGCTGACATGGCAGCATTGAGGAGAAAGATGAAACTCCCTGCCACAATCCACCCTCAAACAGATGATGTGGCCTAGCAAAGGCATGATCAAGAGGCCACAACCCTGTTGATATCTCTATACAAGGAGCTAATCCGGACTCAAGACAAACTAGGAGAATCAGAGGCTGCAAAGGCAGCACTACAGGCAACATTGAAACAAAAAGAAGAGGGTCAAACCTCCCAGCCTCCTCCTGAAATAATCAATCTTGAAGAAGCTGCTCCAACAACTGCCCCTCCTCCTCAGCAAACAGGGCCTACAGCACCAACTACATCAACAACTGCACCAGCAACAGAACAGACTCATAGTCTGGATATGCAGAAACTCCAAAATGAAATTCAAGTCCTGGAAGCTCAAATGCTGGAGCTCAATTCAGCCAAAGAATCTTTGGCTAAAATAAATGAGAGATATGATAAGAGCAAACAGAATGCAGCTGAAAAGGAACGAGAGATAAAAGCTCTAAAGAAGAGGATAACTGAGCTTGAGAAGGAGCTCACACTAGAAAAGGTGACTGCAGAGCTAAAAGCAGTCCTTTGGGGCAATATTGGCCAGTCTATCACCAATCAGTGCCAGTACATTGAGACTATAGATGAACAAACAATACTCATTACAAAGGCCAACAGGGAAATACACAGAGCTAGAGCCAGCCTTGGCAACATGCCTGATGCTGCCACCAGAATGATAAATATTTTAAATAACAGGACAAGCTCTCAACTGGCCACCATGGGAATTGCTCACAGGACTGAGACAATCTCAATGGTTAAAAGGGTCCTGACACTACGGAACCTGGTTGGAACACTGGAAAGAAGAACCCAGGATATGCAGACTGAAATCAACAAGTTCATGGACCGATTTCAGGCATTACAGAACAAAGGCCTCCCCAGAATATTAAGCAGTGTAGGAAGACTGCTTACCCTTGAAAACTACATCAAGAGGATTGATGCCCATGCTGCAGGACAAATTGCAAGACAGCCCAGCACTTCAGCAGAATCAGGGCCAGCATCAGGGCAAATTTTATACAATAGGGTGGACAACCTATTTTTTATTATGAATGAGATCAATCATCTGTTTGATGTGCCTCCAAATTTCTTTAAGTATACAGAAGCAGATGAAACCATAGAGGCAATTGTGAAGCACCAATTGCCCACACAGGAAGTCTGGAAAAATTTGACACAGATAATATTATCAAGCCAGAACCTGTAAATGTTAATTTCTGTCCAGTTTATAAGTAGTCATACACAGGCAGAATTTTGGTAGATAAGCATACAAAGGAAAGATAAAAGCTGATCGAACTCAGCAGGGCTATTCGGTCACCACAGCAGCAATCACAATCACAGGTGGCAAACCCGAGAAAATACAGCGCAGTAGGCATAAAGACGTGTTATCCAGCATTAAAGCAAAGTGGCTCAACCGACTCACTAACCTCCAAAGGTCAAATTATCCTCTGACAGACATAAAGAGCATTTATGCTGCATTCAAAGTTGTAATAACTTCTTTTCTACTTTCTGTACGAAGATTATGAAGATATTTTCTCTCTCATATGACTCAATGCCTGAGATATTTTGTATAAACATTCCTATAAAGTCCCCTTCGCATGAGCTTGCAAGGGTTGTTGTTGATTTATCCTAAAGAAATTCTTAGGCTGTAATCCTTTCTGAAGTCTAATAAAGAAAGTGATGGAATTTCTCGGATTTCTGAAGTGTTGAATGCGTTCTGGTGTCTGTTGATAACTGCTGGATTCCTGTGTATTTCACCATACAATAAGTCTCTGTAACTCTCTCTGTTAATTAGTTGTTTTGTTAAAATCCATATATGTTATCTGATTTTCAATACTAAGCAACAAGGAAAAAGAATAACTTTCAGGATTTATTCACTGAGTACCCTGAGTTCAATCTGTGTTGTTTATGAATGTTTTCTTCAGCTGTAATCTAGATAAGTGTAATTCTTAATTGCTGCACTTTCAGAATACACCTTTCACAATGGCCTTTGTCACAGGAATTCAAGTTATGCTCCTGTGCAGTGTGTTCACCTTCACCTCACCAATTTAATAGAAAATTCTTAATTGCTTTCTATTGGTTGACATACATCACCATTTAAGCTAATTTTGTTTGTCTAAGATGCACAATAGGCCCTGCAGTTTGAACACCACCAATCCTGCATATCAAATCATTTCACACTCCAGACTCCATTGCCCAATGATATTTCACTACCTAAACACTATATCATAAGACCTGAAAGAAATACTTCAACCAAAATATAAACCAAAACCTGAGCATAATAGCTAGCCTAAAACACCATCATAACAAAGACAAATCATAAAGAGAGAGCCCTCTCTGATTACAGTTTGGCTAGAAACTGTGATCCAAAGATTGGTTAGTGGTTACCCCGGCCGTATTCCCTTGGGAGTCATAGGGAACAACCTGGGTGTTAACACACGCATTGTGCAATGTGTGGAATCGCTCGTTCTCCAGCTAAATCCGCTTACCACCCAAAATGACTCTGATATTCGAGCGATTTTAGACCGCAGGACTCGCCTTTCACTTTAGCACTTTCCCTATGGTTTCCCGGCTTCCCATGTGACCGAGCGCTTGGGGCTTTTCCTTCTCAAGGGGTTTTGCGCAACGATGTGTGGTTAGTGTCATCACGCATCAGAAACGGCCTCTGTTTTCCAATCCAGACTTCCCTACTGCTAGTTTGTGTCCTGCGCAGTCTCCATGGGCCTCAATTAGCACACTTTGACTGATGTCCTCATCATTCCTTGTTGGCTACAAACTACCACTGTCCAGAGGTCTTCCTGATAGCTCTTTGTTCACAAGTTTTTGAAGTTTGTCCTGATTTGATGCAGTCATAGAACTTTGATCATTTTCATGGATCCAATTCGGATCACGGCCTTCCTACTGAAAAAGATTTTGGACCACCAAAATTTAGTTTTCAAGCATTAACTAAGTGAGGGTATAATTGTCTCACTTGTCCAATATCTATCCACTTTGCACTGCTCATATTTGAACCCTTCAGCCCAACTCTAAGGTACTCAACATCTCCCCTGCGCGTCGTCCTCACCTTCTTTTCTAGAACTGTGTCTTCCTGCAACTCATTAAGATATTCAGGTAGTAGGTCATCAATAGAAGGTAATTGAATCTGCTCTGCGGGATCCTCAATTAGTGAAGGTTCAAACAATCTCAAGCAATCTGCATTTACGACTAAGTATATTTGCATATAAGCTGGTAGATCAAGGCGAAAAGCATTCTCACCAATCTTCTCGAGTATCATGAAAGTTCCATACCTGATAGGCTTTAGCTTTTTACCTTGACCTTGCTTCCTATCCTTGTTGATATACAACCAAAATTGGTTTCCAACTTGGAAACTATGCTCCATCTGATGCGTTTCATGCCTTGCCTTGTATTTAGCTTGGCTCTTTTCCAGCTGCTCCTGTATTGCCTGGTGGATCTCTTGGATTTGTTCAATGAACCTAGTTGCCCTGTCCACATCACTGTGTCCCTCAACTGTAGTGTATTTACCAAAGAAAAAATCCAAAGGATACCTTGGGGTGAAACCAAAACAGGTTTCAAAAGGAGATCTCTGTGTAGAAGAATGTTTTGCTCTATTGTAAGCAAGTTGCACATAACACAAATGTTCATCCCAAAGCTTAGGATGTTTGCTGCAATATCCTCTGAGTAATTGGATCACTATCCTATTAACTACTTCTGTCTGGCCATTAGTTTGTGGATGAAAAGCTATGCTTTTCTTCATTTTGGTGTCCATCAGTTCCCACAGACTTGACCAAAACCTCCCCACAAATCGACTCTCTCGATCAAATACAATGGAAGTGGGTAATACCAAATGAACCCATACATGTTGAAAGAATAGTTTTGCAATTTGTTCAGCTGTAATCTGTTTATTACAAGAAAAATACACATTTTTCTAAACCTATCCACAACAACATGCAGATAATCATGACCTTTCCTATATCTAGGTAGTCCTCCAACAAAATCCATGGAAACACTTCCCCAAGATTGAGTAGGAACTAGTGATGGAGTGTACAAGCCTAGTTTTCTATTGCTGGGCTTGCTTTTAGCACACATAGTACACCCTCTTACATATCTAGAAACTGTCTTGTTCATTTTTGGCAAATAACAAAACCTTTGTAGTTGTGCAACTATTTTACTTACCCCAAAGTGACCTAATATTAGAGAAGTGTGTGCTTCTCGAATTATCTTTACTCTTTCAGTTTGTGGAATGCATAACTTCCCACAATGATATAAGAGTCGGTCTTTTACATGATAGTCCAATTCTTCTACTCGTTTGCCTTGACTTAAAGTTGCATATACATCTTTAAAGTCTATATCTTGAGCATATTTTTCAATGTAACTCTCATGTAAATGCTTAAGCATAGTGGATGCATTTATAATGGGTCTAGATAACATATCTGAAACTTTATTGTGTATGCCCTTTTTATATCTGATGACTAAATGAAACTGTTGTACTGCAAATTAGTTTCTGAGTGTAGATATTGAAGTGGTTGATGATCAATATGTATTACTATCTCTTTGCCCATTAAGTAATGTTTCCACTCTTTCACACTCTGTACTAGTGCATACAATTTTTTCTCATATGTAAGATAGTTAACTACTGCAGAATTAAATGTCTCAGAATGATAACATATGGGTTTACCGTGTTGTGTCAACACTGCTCCCATGGCATAGTCACTGGCATCCATTTGGATCTCAAATGGTCTTTGAAGATCAGGCAGTGCTAGTACAGGTGTTGTAATAATCTTTTCTTTCAAGGTGTCGAAGGTTTTCTGCTATTTGCCTCTCCACTGAAACACCTTATTCAATCTTTTTAAAGCATGTAAGGGAGCTACAATTAAGGAAAATTTAGAAATAAACTTTCTCCAATATTGTGCTACTCCTAAGAAGCTTCTAACTTCTATAGTAGATTTGGGTTTAGGCCAGTTTACAATGACTTCCACTTTAGATGGATCTATCTTCAATTCACCACCCCCTACTATATTTCCCAAATAATTCAAAAATGTTTTTCCAAATTCACATTTTGAGAGTTTAACATAAAGTTTTTCTCTTTTCAAAACATCTAGTGTTTGTTTAACATGCTTTAAGTGTTCTTCCCACGTTTTGCTAAATATCAGAATGTCATCCAGATACACAATAACAAAATCATCAAGAAAAGGTTTGAGTACATCATTCATTAATCTCATGAAAGTAGCAGGAGCATTAGTTAAGCCAAAAGGCATAACCAACCACTCATACAATCCCTGCTTTGTTTTGAAAGCAGTCTTCCATGCATCTTGTTCTGCAACTTTGACCTAATGGTATCCACTATGCAAGTCTAACTTGGAAAAATAAACAACTTCTTTCAATTGATCTAACAGATCATCTATGTGAGGAAGGGGATAATTATTTTTTATTGTTATCATATGCAGTGCTCGGTAATCAATGCACATTCTCCATGAGCCATCTTCTTTCTCACCAAAAAATTTGGTGACCCACATGGTGATGTGCTAGGTTTGATGAACCCTTTCTCGAGCAACTCCTACACCTACTTGTTGATTTCTTTATTCTCTAAAGCAGACAACATCTTATACCTGTGGCTGCAATAGTTGTTTCATCTCCTGAGTCTAACCCCAAATATTTCTGAATAGTTGCAGCAATCTTCTTCTTCTTGCCCTCAAACTTCTTAGATATTAGCTCTGGATGCAGAATCCAACAATGCTCATCATCATGCCCATCCCTCTTATAGTGAGTGCATGAAGACTTGCTCTTATATGTAGTGTTAGCCTTCCTTGCTTTCCATTTCTTCTTTCTTTTCTCTTTATTCTTGCTTGCAGTGGGTTGGGATGATCCCCCAACTTCTGGACTTCCATTCTTTTCTCTAGCTTCTAGATGAGTAGCTTGTACAGATACCTCATCTATACTAGTGGGATTAAACATGAGGATGGTGTGCCTCATGTAGTTGTGTAGACCACCGATGTACTTCAACAGAGTCTTAGGTGAGTCTAATGAGATTTCTAGAATCAATGCTCTCTTTCTAAATTCTTGAGTGTATCCTTGTACACTTTTCCCTTTCAACTGTCGAAGAGTTTGCCATATCATCATGGTTTGCTACATGTAGGCCAATGGATAGAACTGCTTTTTGATTGCAGAAACAAATTTACTCCAGACTGAGATAGTATTAGCATGTCTCTTTAGGTCAGCTTGGGTCCTACCTTCCCACCAAAGCAAGGTAGTGCCTCCAAGGTCTAGGCTTGCCAGTTGAATCTTGCTCTTGTCTAAATCGATACTTTGCACTCTGCAATAAACATCAATTTGTATAATCCAATTGTCCAACTTTTGTGCATTCAACTCTCCATCATATATAGGTAAACCAAATTTGAAATCCAGTTTAATCAAATATGCCTTCATTTTATGTTCAGGGCTATTAGGAGGTGTGAGAAAGCTTTCTTCTTTCCCTTTGCCTTTTAAGTGGTCATGGAAGTGAGACTCATCTTCTCCTTTGTCTTGTTTGGAGCCCGATGAATCTTCATCCTTGTGTTTTCTAAAGTCCCTATACATTTCCTTTACCATGGACTTTATGGATAAGAAACTATCTATGAATTGAGGGTTTGGCCCCATAGAACCTTCTTCTGACATTGTCTTTCGAGGATAGACTCTCCCAATTTCAGGATTAGTTTTGACCAACTCTCCTTCTCCTAATTTGAGCTTTGATCTAGTTAGCATTCAACAGCTAAATCTAACACAAGCTTGTCTAACCTTAACAGCCTAAAGCTCTGATACCACTTGATCTAAAAATCACTCGTGAGTGATCTCAGTTAATTAGTGAATGAATGAAGGTATTACAGACACATGTGCTGGTGTGTTTCTATGTTATTTTAGGCATCAGATCGATTATACTACAAAATACATAGACACTGGAAGATGGAAAACAGTAAGAGAAACACAGTAAGAAAACACAAGAACACAATGAATTAATAAGGAGTTCACCCAATCCTCCTGGGTTACGTCTCCGATCTAGCTTTCAGTGGTGGCCTTTTCTTATCGTGTCTTTAAAGCAGAATTTTTACAATGAGGAGCTCAATTTGAGTCTCCTGAAACAGATGATGCTTAGCAGGGTGGTAATTGGATTCCCCAAGCCACTAGAGTGCATAGACTCTTCCTTACCAAGTCTTGACCTCAACTGGTCTGAATGGGATGAGTCCAATTTGGTACTCAGTTCCCTGACAGATATCCTCACAGGGATCACTTTAACCTCTCTGTCGTGGCGGAAAAAGTCGTTTGTGCGGACACAACTGACCTCCCTAGGAGTCTAAACTCTCTAGCGACAAACAAGACAAAATGGAGTGATCTTTCTCTAAATATACCTTTTAAAACATGAAAACTACAAGTGTTTAGGCTTACCTTATTCCAAAACGCTGTTGTTGTAGTCTGTCCTTGCCGATCTGGATGAGCTCCTCCTTCATGTCAATTCCTGCAACCACAAACAATCAAACAATTACCAAGCACTTGCATTTCATATAATAAAACATATATTCAACATGCAGACCAAGGAACACATGAAATAACTCATTAACACAAGCTATTGAGAAAAATAAACCAGTTTGTATTAATAACGAAACAAAGAAACTCTTACAACCTGGCCTTGGTGTTGTGCAAGTTCCTCCCAGGGTCCATCAAGGGTTTTCCTCTACTTTGACAAAGCTCACCCACTTCCAAGTAGAATCAAGCAAAGACAATCTCTCCTCACAAGGTTCTAAATGGGAGTCCTAATTCCTGCAGTGTTTACCCAAAGAAAATGTATAGCTTCAACCTCCCCTCCCTCTGGCTCAATGTCTTTATTTATAGTGCTGTAAAGAGGTTATTCAGGTCCACCATCAATGGGATAATCCCCCTCTTTGGGTGGGATAGCTCCCTTATTGATGGGATAAGTTCCTCCTTAATAGGGATACATGAACCAACTGGAGGCGCATCCATTTCATCAAACCGACCTCTAGAAAGTTCTAGAAGTAACCACAAGTAACTTTTTTAAGATGAAACTCACGCATTTTGCCTTTTACAGAAGGACGCACCTGTCCCTTAACATACAGAGCGTCCATGGACGCAACTTTTGTGAACATTGTGAGCGTCCCCGCAGGTAAGGCTAGAGAGAACCTGCGACCCCAGAGATAAACACATTTTTTACAAGACTTTCTCTCTTCTTTGAGTTTGAGATGGATAGCAGAGGCATAAGACTTGCCTAAGAGGGTAGCATGACTATTGATTTGAGCCATACTAACTGTAAGTAGTCATGGTGACATTTTTTAGTGTAACAGATTGCCCCCTAAAGTGCGAAGCCTGGAATAGATTAGGGTTTTGTAATTCTAGGAAGGGTGAAGCGCTTTATCATTTCAAGGATTTTCTTGTGGATGACCTGGTTGGAACCTGCAATTTTCAACACAAAATACATGTATAAGATTATATCATCACTGAGGTAGGCATTCCCATACTCAGATTCAAAACTTTAACTAATGGACTAACTATTCTGATACAGGAATGATCTTGCAGTACATCATTTTTTATAGACTTTTGTAGATACAGTATGGACGCAGCCATCTGTTTATGATTAGTCTACATAGATAATGAATACAAAACTCCTCGCAGCCTGGATGGTAGAAACTAGATCCAGGGTCTTCACTTCTACTTCCTGAATTGGTACGATTCTAGCCATGTGATTAAATGATTTGATGTCGAACATGTTAGAAACCACTTGATTACCAGTCGATGATGTAAATTGTTAACAAGCGTGAGAGAGACCACCAGTAATGTCAATGGTTCTCAAAGTACCAAGCACAACCCGTGAAATGTGAATAGATGTTTTGATGTCAAACACTTCACGGAATCCTTTGATCGAAAGTCAATGATGTAAACTGACGTCAAAGGCGAGAAACCTGCCATTGATGCATGCAGACTTCAAGGTACTGTCGATTCCTAAGTCATCTTTCTAGATAATGTGTCGATGTCGATAGAAAGCGACCCGTTGCAGGCAAGCCTGCAACACGAAATCATTGTTCAAGTTGAAGAAATGTTGCTGTAAGGACTGACTCAGGGATGGTCAAATGGATGACAAGTATTTTGCAGATGAAAGTTTTGCTTGCAGACCTCTTGAACACATAACGACACGACAGATGGCTTGGTGACGAATAACTCAAAGTTAATCCCCGGAACCCAGTTAAAGACTTTCAAAGTGGTTTGGTCAACTGTGAGGTAAAAGATTTCCCAACCCAGGTGAATGAAAAGTGTCGTGTTCAAGAGTGGTAATAAAGTTTCTTTTGAGACAAAAGGTAACAAACAGGTTCATTCTTCTCTCTTTTCCCCCACCATTTCTGGCAAGTACCTCTTTATTTTTAACAAGCTTGAGGAGGATAACATATGCTTGATTATAAGCTCATCCTTCGGACGAGTCCAACCTAGTTTAAATTCGAACCCTAGGAAGGAGTGGTTCGTTCCTGTTTGTAATTGAACAGGTCCTTTACTGTAAAAGTTTAACGAGCCCAGTATAGGAGAAACTCGGCGTTTTTCATTTTTAGAGAGTCTGAAAAAACAAAAGGAGACTCCACGTTGAACTTTTTCGTATATTTGTGTCCCTCAAGCCCGAAAAAGTATAAAATAATACCTGGGGGAACCGCTTGATCTTGCGACCAAGGAGTACTTTCATAATAGTGTCGTTGACCTGAAAAGTAAAAAGCGATCAAGGACACGTCGTTTTATTTCCTTATCGAGTTTGAAACGACAAAAACCTGGGAATCTTTTCTTGATTTTGCGGTCAGAAAAGAGCTAAAAGGGGACCGTCTTTTAATTCCGTTTTAACGAGTGTAAAAGAAACGCTCGGCGATCTTTTCATGTTTTAGGAGTCAGAAAAGGGCTTAAAAGATGACTCTGATATTTTTGTTTGTGAAAAATAACAATTTCCCTCGAAATCCCTTTGTCCTGCACAAAAGCAACACATTACTCATACCTGTTTAAAATAGGCAAAAATACATCGAAAAATATCTTTTCATGGTAAAAAATGAACTAATTCATCCAAAAAACCTATAAAAAGACCTTTTACCATGTCATTTTTTACCGTTTGACTGTTGAGGTTGAAAAAGGAGCTTTTGACAAGAAACTTCCCGTGGTCGCTGCGGAAAATCTGACCGTCGGAATCGAACGCCGTCTTATCCAGGTATTTTACACATCCTACTCTGCATTTCTATCCGTTTAGAATCAATTTTTAGGTCTTAGTTTCATTTTTTGGGGCGGTTTTGGTTTTGGAATGCGCCTCTCGGCGGACGCAGGTGCCCTTCGGGTGACCTGCGTCCCCCGACTTTTTCTCATACGGGAAAATGGTTGGAAGACGCGGCCCGCCTTCAGGCCAGCCGCGTCCGGGCGCCCTGTGCTACAAAGCCAGGGTGCGTCTTCCGAGAAGTGCGCATTTCAAAACCCCAACTCCCTCAAAAAACTACCAAAAATTCCCAAATCAATTTCTAATTGCTATTTCTAATGTGCAGGGCATTAACCATGTTAGATTGGAGAGAAAGAGAGCATGTAGAGGAAGATGAAGCTGCAATAAATCATCAACCTTCCCTGGATGCCCTAAGAGCATGCGGATTATACAAATATTGGACCATACCGGGCATGAGGGGCCAGGTAAGATTCTTGGAATGGCTGGTTGAGCGATGGAACGTTCAAGAACAATGCTTTTACATAGGAGGGCACCAGCTCGAGATAGAGCCCTCGGATGTATACTTTCTCACTGGCTTGCCGAACAGAGGCGAGCAACTCAGTCTTGCGGGGACTAGGCCGGGTGGCCAATCCCTTGATAGTCTCCGCGACGAGTGGTGCACACCTGGGGCTCACCATTCAAAAGGCATAGAGATAAAACACATCACTCTGCCTGAACTCAAAGTCATAGCGTTCACGGTTACCAGAATTTGCGGCGCGGCCGCTTTACACATTGCTTCCGGATCCCAAATGCGGATGGCAATTGACTGTTACCAAGGCACCATTTTCAACTGGTGTGAAGCTGTGTCGGCTCATATGAAGAGCCAACTGACCAAGGCAAAGAACGGACGACTAAAGACTTTTGGATATGGGCCTATAGTCGTGAGCTTTGCCTTGGAGAGAGTTCCAATGCTGATCCCTCAGCAACTCACTGTTGATATCTTGGGTCCTCGGGAGCCAAAGCTGATACGATGGGTTGCGGTGATGGCCCGGCATCCTGACGAGGGTGCGACAGTGGTTCGATTCTCAGATAGTTACTTTCACTGGTTAGAGGACCAGGTTTTTTCGATACAGGACTTTCCGTATGCCGGAGTGGATTTTAGAGGTGATCCGGACATGGTTCTTCCACAGGGAGAACAATGGGACGACAGAGGTACTTTTATTTTCACAAGTTTTCTAATTATGTATTTTTTTATTTTTCATATATATCGTCTCAAAACTAACAGTAAAACTTTCAAAATGCAGATGTTGGTCCACAGCGTCCAGCCAACCTCCGGCCTTTTGATAGACTACATCCAGCTGCACCGGTACCGGCCCCACAGGACGCAGCTGCAGAAGTACTAGCTGAGTTGGAGCATGATCTAGAGCGTCTCACGGCAGATATACCTGAGACTACTATGGACGACATTCCTATCAGGCTTCAGCGTTTCGTAGTCGCGGTCCCTGGACCGTTTAGGAGATTTTTGCGTAAGGTAGCCCGCGCAGTGGTGTCATACAGAGAGCACCACCAGTGATTGACTAGTCACTTTTGTAGTCACATGTGACATTTTGACTTTTTGTACTATCATTTTGCCGATCATAAGGTGTTTTCAACCTATGATCGAAGACGATGTATATATTTTTTGACACACTTCTATCTATATATATCACTATTACCGGCTTATCTTGTTTAACATATGTGATGAAATGTTTTTTAAATTTACTTGCATGATTATCGTAAATGTCTGTCCAACATTCGAGAAGCAATTGCATCTGCTAATGTATTCAAAGACCTTGGAATATGTTGATATTCAATGTAATCAAATTCACGTTCCAAGAGACGCACTCTCAAAAACAACCTTAATAACACAGGATTCCTAATGGCATAAACTCTATTAAGCTGTAATACAACAAGTTCAGAATCTAACCTCACTATCAAACGTCGAATTCCAAATGAAATAGATTCGGATAATAATTCAATCACTGCACTGTATTCTGCAATGTTGTTCGTTGTTTGACCGAGGCTTATCCCATGCATAGAAACTAACTCGTCAGAGGGCGAATAGATAACCCAAGCTGCGGAAGAGATATTCCGTGTACTACGACAAGCACCATCAGCAAATCCAATGTATGTTTGGAGAGGCGTCGACATCTACAATATCAAGAGTAAAACCAAGATAAGCCAGAATAACGACGAAAAACCACACTCTCTAAGCTAAGCACACTGACTAAACTAACACACTTGCTAGCTAGAAAGAAAATCTAACCTATCTAAAAATTTCTCCATACCCATCATTTTAAGCATAATACCTCTTTAGGTAAAGTCCATTTCTGGGTTTACCCAAAGAGTCCCCATCAAAGTCAACTAGCTCATAAGCCCCTTTTGCTAGCTTTCGCTTTACAATGTAGGGCCCATGCCACATGGGAACGAATTTTCCAGCACCTAGCTTATCGTTAGCTTGATCATATAATAGTACTAGGTCTCCTTCCGAAAAACTTCGAGGGGTTACATTTTTATCATACTGAGCTTTCATTCGTTTCGCGTGAGTCTCGATTGCCAATGTAGCGTCACGTCGAGTCTCATCTAATTTAGCCAAGTACAATAAACGTTTCTCCTCTTCGGAAGTAGCTGGAAGTAATTCGACAGCCATTTGAAGTGATGGGATTTCGCATTCAATGGGTAACACAGCTTCTAAGCCATAAACTAGCTGGAAAGGAGTGAACCCTGTTGAATTTTTCACTGAGGTTCGGTATGCCCATAGCGCTGAAAATAACATGTTGTGCCAATTCGACCGATGAACACCAATGGTTCGTCGGATCATGATAACTAGAACTTTGTTGATAGACTCAACCAAACCGTTGGCTTGCGGATAATAAGGAGTAGAGCTATCGTGGCGCAAACCAAGCTGGCTTGTAAGCTCAGTCATCATGACGTTTCGAAAATGGCTCCCATGGTCAGTAATGATTGCTTGTGGGACACCAAACCTAGTTATGATATGATTGAATACGAAAACTGCAGCTGTTTTGCCGCTTGCGTCGAATGTAGGCATCGCCTCGGCCCACTTAGTAAAATAATCAACCGCAAGGATGATATACGCATGCCCCCCGGCCGAGTGAGGGTTACAAGTAATAAAGTCGATACCCCATTTGGCGAATGGACCAACGGCAATTATAGGGTGGAGAGGAGCAGGTGGAGCGCGCATCTTGCGATCAAACACTTGACAGTTGTGGCACTTCTGACTGCAATGATACAATCCTTTAAACATAGACGGCCAGAAATAGCCAGCGCGCAACACCTTCTGAGCTGTGGCATACCCAGACATATGACCGCCACATGCTCCAGAGTGACAATCATTCAAAACCCTCTCAGCCTCTTCGTGAGTTAAACAACGTCGAAAAACTAAGTCTGCCCCCCGGCGATAAAGTGTATCTCCAATAATTTTGTATGGCTGGGATTGAAACCGAATTTTTCGACGTTCCGCTTTGGAAGCTTCAGGCCGAAAGGTTTGGGTTTGGAGATAAATGATTATATCCCCGTACCACGGATCTACAGTACTGATAAGAAACAAAGATTCGTCCGCAATGGACTCCTCTGCCACAGTCTCTGTGTCAGCACTCGGGAAATCACACATCAATTCCGCAAAAACTAAGGATTTCTTAGACTTGGACTTCTCGAACTCCAAGTCGAACTCTTGCAGGATGACAATCCATTTAGAGTACTTGCCCCCTAGCAGTTGTTTTGTCAAAATATAAATCATAGGGTTGCAATCCGAAATAACTGTAGTTTTGCGGAGAAGAATGTAGTGACGAAAACGCTGGACAGCTTGAACGGCTGCCAGGGCCAATTTCTCCACATGCGAATATTTTAGCTCAGTGGGATTCAAGGTCCTACTAAGATAATATATCACATGCTCCGCTCCGAATTCATCTTCTTGAACTAACACCATTCCAATGGTGGAATGCGAAGCTGCGAGGTATAAGAAGTAGTCCTGGTTGTAGTTGGGAGGATGCAATAACGGTGCATGGGTCAACGCGTGTTTAAGTGCATCAAAAGATTGTTGGGCAATCTCGTCCCAAAAGAATTGTGTGTTCTGTTTCAACAACCGTGTAAAACCTTTAGTGACCTCGGCGTAGTTTGGGATGAATCGGCGTAAAAAGTTCGCTTTCCCTTGCAAACTTTGGAGTTGGCGCAAACTCGAAGGAGGAGGCAATTTGATGATAGCCTCGACTTTCGAGGGATCGACGCGAATGCCGGCTTTTGAAACAACAAATCCCAGCAATCGACCTGTTTCTATACAGAAAACACACTTGTGGGGATTCAACCGAATTCGATAATGCCTACACCTCATAAAGATTGCTCGTAGGTGGACAAGGTGATCAGCTCGATGTAAAGAATGAGCAGGCAAATCATCGAGATAGGGTTGCACAATGTGCTTGATGTCATGAAATGCATAAGACATCGCCCGTTGAAAAGTGGCCCCGGCATTCTTAAGCCCAAAAGGTAATTTGCAATAAGCAAATGTCCCCCATGGACAAATGAATGCCGTTTTTGGTTGGTCGGCAGGTAGAATATTGATTTGATTATAGCCCGAGAAACCATCCATGAAGGAAAACATTTCACTTCCGGCACAATCATCAATAATTTGATCGATATAAGGCGTAGGATAGTTGTCTTTTGGACAAGCTCGATTGATATCCCTATAGTCGATACAGATTCTTATTGTTCCTTGTTTTTTATTGACGGGAACAATATTCGATACCCAATCCGTTAACGGGATCGGATAAATGAAACCTGCTTTCAACAGCTTTTCGACTTCTGCTTTAATCGCAGCCGCTTTTCGAGGGTGAATCTGACGCAACCGTTGCCGGACGGGTTTAGCATCCGGGTAGGTCTTTATTTCATGAACAACAATGGCAGGATCGATTCCCGGCATTTCCTCGTAAGACCAGGCAAACACGTCGCGGAATTCTTGGAATAGGGCCTTGTAAGTTTGGATTTCTTCTTCAGTACATGCGGCACCTATATGAATGTTTTCCTCGATTCCGGGCTTCACTGAAATATCAATGGGAATAGTACGAGAAATATTCCCTAAATTCAACTCTGAATCAGAATGTTTCGTTGGATCCTGAGCGTCTTTGACATATTCAGCGGTAAAGATAGATGAAAAATCATTTTCAAATGCATCATCCTTAGGTAAAAACGAAGATCTGTGATGGAGATCCTCCCATGGTAGATTGTCTACACTTAGGATTTCGCGAAGTTGTTCGTCAGATGACACGACTTCGGGAAACGTTATCCGTTCTAAGGGTGAGGTGAAAAGTGACTCTTCACTGACCACATTCATTTGGTCGGCTTCGGTTGAATGAAAGTCGGTAAAAGACATAAGAGCTTCATAAGCAATTTCATACGGACTCAACGGCATAACATCACCGAATGAGTCTATCTCAGAGTCAGATGGAACATACCAAGGATCATCATAAATAATGTTTTCTGACGTGATCATATGAATTGTTGCAAACGAAGGTTCTACGCTGAGTGGAGGGAGAGGAAAAGTTCCCAGTAAACCGGAATCCTTAACTAAACCTACACCAACGTCCCTATAAGGGATTGTCGTCTTACCAACATGCTGGATACTCTCTGAAGAGGCTGGGTCGGATGAAAAGTATGTCAGCTGATCAATAGTCACGATCTTACCGTTATGTGGAAACTTAATTACTCTGAAGACCGATGAAACGACCGCTGTCATAGCATATGACCAACTTCGACCCAAAAGAAGGTTGTAGTCTAGAGGGGCATCAACCACTTCCACATCCAGACTAACGGTTTTACCTTCAACCCCTATAGGCAATTCTTGTAGAATACCAAACGGACGGAACCCACGGCCATCAAAGGCCTTAAGGATGGTGGGGGATTGGTTCAACGAAGGAGAACCAAGCGATCTCCAACATTGAATCGACATAATACACGTAGAAGCTCCCTCATCAATCACAGTCCGATGAATAGGCCTGTTTTTGACTATCACTGGAATTTGGAAAGCCATTTGATGGGGGAGACGTGGCGTACTATTTTCTAGATCAAAGATCATTAGGTTCGGGTCCTGAACATCGACAGCTCCGATAGCCGACAAAAGCAATTTCCGTTGTGCTGGGCATGATTGCAGCACTTCGAGTGCCGACATTGCTGAAGGTGAAACAGCTAAGTCCTCAACAATGTTGTAATTCTGGGCTGCTCTCGCATGTGGATTGAAAGCAGACCTTCGAAGTACACCCTTGGCGGGCGGCTTAATCACTAAGTCTGGGTTAGGTTTTTCGATCTGTAGTGGATCGGAACCAGGAGCTGAGGTTGATGGGTTAGAGTGAGAAGATTCTGCTTCCTTGCCATCAACAGGAGCCTTACTACCATAATCTTGCGATCGAGTCGCAATCCTCACATGAGACATCATCAAAATGGGTTCTTCACTGGCATTCGAAGAAGAACCTATCATCTTATTTTCCTGCTCTGGAAATGGATTCTTTAACACAGCAGGAGTGGGAGAACCTTTGACTATTTTTACAACCTCGGCCCGATGAGGGCAATCTCTCGTAAAATGATCCTCTTCACAAATAAGACAAGGATATCGAGGTTTGCGTTTTTCGTCATTGGTTTCCGACTTTTCAGTTTTCTCCTTTGGAGCCTTGTCTGCTTTAGCCTTCTTCTTTCCTTTCTTCTTTCCACCGTTTTTTGATTTGGCCGTAGATGACTCTACAGCGTGAATATCGGCGGTAAGTTCAGGAGAAGACTCTCCTGTCGGGGAATCGGGCAAAGTGATAATAGGAGTAGTTGAAGCCTTGGAAGACTTCTTCTTGCTCTTCGTAGTCACGATACCAATCATACCATCAGCGGCATGAGATCCCGAAGGAGCAGCAGCGATTTGGTTCGACTTTGGAAGATCCGGAATCTTCTCGTGTAATGTACCCGACTGCGTGTAAACTAAGTCAAGGTATTGTGCCTGAGCAATGACTTGCTCCTCAGTAACTACTCCGGCCTTAGCTACATCTTCAGTAATTCTTGGTAATAGTGATTTAACAAACCATTCAGCTAAGATTTGGTCCGGGATAAAAACTTTCACTAATCTCCTTCGACGTCTCCACTCATGAATGTGATCAGAAATATACGTGGACGTCGATTGTTTTAGTGAAGTTAATAACTCTGTACCGTTATCGTATCTGACTGGTAACTGAAAATGAGTTAAGAACGAAGTAGCTAACTGGCTAAAGTTGTAAAAAGAGGCCCGTGGTAACTCAATGTACCACTTGGCCGCGAGACCAATGAGTGTACGCTGGAAAAGACGTAAGCGGATGGAATCATCTGAGATAGAATTCGAAGCACACCAGAGGTGGTAAGTCATCACATGATTGGACGGATCCTCTCCAGACTTACCTTCGAACTTGGGTATATCGCTGGGCAACTTATTTGGCATTGGCGGCCAGAACTGAAGATATTGAATTGGATCGTTCGTTAGGCGCGTCAAGTCGGGTAAATCCAAAGTTGCAATAAACGGTAACTGCCGGTTAGGATCTCTAAAACTCTGGGTCACAATACCAGCCCCAGGAGGAGGATATCCAGGATAACTAGGAACAGGAGTCGCATTTGGGATATTATATCCTCCTGGAAAACCAGGATTAACCGGACCGTACTGGGGTTGCTGAGGTTGTTGATAAGTGTACCCAGGATACGGTTGATACTGGTAAACCGGTTGTTGGGCAGCTTGCCCAGGTTGATACTGTCCCTGGTACGGAGGTTGAACAAATTGAGGTTGAGTAGTAACAACCGTACTTATACCAGGTTGGCCTACAGGCATCTGGACTGTGGTTTGAATCGTAGATCCAGACAACGGTACAGATGTCTGAGGAGTGGTTACAGGGACAGTAGAAACCGGAGCTGCCGATACTCCAGAAGTAAGTATGGTAGATGTGGCGGTAGTTGCTGCAGCCGTTTGAGATGGAGTACCAGGTGCAACTGGCGGCTGAGTAACTACCGAAGTTACAGGGGTCTGAACACTTGACTGGACAGGTTGCGGTTGCTGGGGTGGACCAGGAACTACAGGTTGTCCTGCTTGAGGTACCGACTGTATACTTGGTTGCAACATCTGTTGACCCTGTGACGGATCCCACACTAACATTCCAGGGTATTGACCCATAACAGGTTGAGGATACTGAGATCCATAGCCGGATTGAGGATAGGGTTGATAATTGTAAGGTGCAGTCCCATATGATTGCCCTTGAGGTGGTTGATAACTTTGACCAGAGTATTGACCCGTAGGTTGATAACCTTGAGGTAAATACGGGTACTGGGGTTGACCTTGACCTTGAGGTTGGTATCCTTGAGGTTGATACCCTTGGGGTTGATACCCTTGGGGTTTCCATCCTTGAGGTTGCCATCCTTGAGGTTGATACTGATACTGAGGTTGACTTTGGGGTACATATTGAGGCTGGGGTTGACCTTGAGGTATGTATTGCCCCATAGGAGCGTACTGACCTTGAGGTTGCCCCCCAGACACGAATGAAGTACCTTGAGGTTGCCCCCCAGCCATTAACGAAGGTTGCCCCCCAGGCGGTAATTGGCCACCTTGAGGTTGGGTAACAGGAACTGAACCTGACATCATGTAAATGTCACCTATACTCAATGGTACATTACCACTGTTTCCAACTAATAACCCATGATCAATGGGTTGAGGAGATGCTCCCGCAAAGGTACCAGAAAGAGATTGATACCCAGTAGGAACAGAAGGACCGCCATGTAAAAAAGATTCAGGACTTTGTGTAAACACAGATGACTGACCAGACATATTTACAGGAGTATGAATTCCTCTAGGTGGAAAAGGAGTACGAGGTGTAGAAAAACCTACTGAGTTGTCTAAAAAATTGGTTAACGCAAGGTACCAAGAAGTACTTCTAGGAGGACTGTAAAAGATGGATTCACGCTCCCTTAGATCAAGGGTAATTTGATCTTCAGGATCAGAGACGCCTATTTCTTCCTCTGGAACAAGTTCTTCTATAGCAATTAAACCAACAGGAAGATTTTCGGTGATAATTCTTTCTATTCTTGGTGAATCAGGAACACTAGGAGTTGGAGTAACAGGTTCGGAAATTTCAGGTTCTTCGCCTGTTTCACTGGCAGATGAAAAACTACCAGCAAGCTCGGAAACTGTAACAGTTTCGGGATTGTAACCTGTTTCTAAACTTTGGTAATCTGGATGGACTACCAAGGAAGATTCTCCTTCTTCAGGTGAACCTACTCTACTGTCACTAGGAGGAGTTACAAGGACCTTTAACCCTTCGTACTGACCCGGAATGTCTTCAGGAGATTCACCCCGCGATTTACGGAGTTTTCTTAACAAATCTATTCCGGTAACAATCTCAGGAGACTTGCCCCGAAGTCGACGGGACTGTCTCGGTAATTCCGCCACAATTAAAGATTTTTAACTACAACACACGAAAACAAAGTAAAAATTTCAAATCAAACCACCTAAAGTCTTCTAAAGAAGCAAACAAATTTGAAGCACACGCCTAAAGAATCTAGAGCGTCAAACCAAACACAAACAGTATCTTCCGGACCAAAAGCGCTAGTTGGTGATTAGGTCCAACCTCGCAGGATTCAGTACAGAAATGGCGGGTGGAACAGTTACGCCGACAACCTGCTTAATGAATAGACTGGACCAAGTTCCTCCACTTTAACCGTCTCGAAGTGAAGTGAACCCCCCAGAAAATCCAAGTGAGTATAGCCGACGTCTGCTCCAGGTACAGTGGGACCTTCCCTCCACCGTCACCTTGGGTAGAATCCTAGAGATTATGGTCACTAAGGTTACCAATCACAACAATTACACCTGGGGGAACAGTCTAAACTTCGACAGCACGCAAGGGCAGAGTAACAAGCTCAATCCCCTTACCGGCTCCTTGACAATAATCCAAGGTTTACCGATAAGTGACCCCTGGCTCCTCGACAATGGTTAATTTGAGGTTTACCGTTTGTAATACGTACTGTCTGGCGTCGTTCCCAACGAGGGGGGAATGATCCCCTCACTGGTTCGGACACGAGCTCGTGCTTCTCCTTTAAGAGGAGCTTTCCCAGAGTGTAACTGAAACAATTGGATTTAATCTACTCAAGATAAACTATCTATTTGGTTTTGTAGTCTTGGAGAGTTAAGTACTCACCTACTCCAAGACCCTAGCCTAAGCTATGTTGGTGTTTCAGAGCCCTAGAAAAATAAAAATTACTAGATTGATTTTAATTTAAGCGTTACTTTTAAGGTTGTTTCTTAAGTCAAAAGGTGATGGAAGTGAAACCAGTGGTGTGTTGACTCGACTCGAAACCACTACAAAATGCACCTAGGATGATTTACCCACTACTTTACTTTTTCGATGAATTGCTTAACTAAAAAGTTGAGAGAATGCAATCTTTATAAAAGCAACTTCTTAATTGAAGACAATCAAAGAAACAATTCGTTTGTCTTTTCCAAGCATAAAAACATGACCGCTCTTTACATGCACGAAAAAACTCTTTTCCTCTTTCAAAAACAAAAAGCTACTTGAAACAAGACTTTTAAAGAAGATGTTTTTTGTATTTTTCTTTTAATAAAGCAAATAAATCTAATATAACCAAAAATCAATCTTAACAACTATTAAAATCTACGAAAATTCACTCATAAACAAACTAAAAGGTAAATTTACTCTAAGCAATCTTAACGAGGCCGAAACCAACAATGATTATTCTAAGGTGTTTTACTTGATCACAATCAAATCAAGGACTAGCTTATTGCAGAACCAAAAACTAGTCAAAACAAAACTCTAATCTTTTTGTTCTTTTGTAAAATGGAAATCAACACTTTATAAACAAGTAATTCGAAATTTGACCCAAAACAACTTAAATGGCAAGCTGCTCACACAAGGAGACTTTACGACAGGCTCGACTTCTAAGAAGGCTGACTAACCAGAGAGATCTAAGGCTGGACAACTTTCTACCGTCAAAGTCACTACAGGACCTATCCAAAAATCAAACCCTAGGCCTAAACTTCGTTGAAATCCACTAAAACACTCAAAGTTCACAAAACAAGTTCAGGTGAAAATTTTTGACAGGGTACTAAAGGATCTGGGCAGAAAACACTAAGAAAAATCAAAATCTAAAAGCAATTAAAGCAAAAAATGGAATTTTCCTAAATTTTACAGGAAGACGCAGGCAACCCGTTATAACAGGTGCGGGCCCGTTCTGTGCAAACGGCAACAGCACGTCCAAAGACGCACTGTGCAGTACTCAGAGGGTGCGTCCTTCTGGAAAAATTAAGAAAAACCAAATCTAACTAAATCTAAATCTAAGCCACCCAAATACTAATTCTCACAGTCAAAAACCAGAAAATAAAAATGATTTTCTCAGAGCAAAGTTCACACAAAGGAAAAGACTCTCTCATTAATGGATTCCCCAGCGGAGTCGCCAATTTGTCGTGGCGGAAAAAGTCGTTTGTGCGGACACAACTGACCTCCCTAGGAGTCTAAACTCTCTAGCAACAAACAAGACAAAATGGAGTGATCTTTCTCTAAATATACCTTTTAAAACATGAAAACTACAAGTGTTTAGGCTTACCTTATTCCAAAACGCTGTTGTTGTAGTCCGTCCTTGCCGATCCGGATGAGCTCCTCCTTCATGTCAATTCCTGCAACCACAAACAATCAAACAATTACCAAGCACTTGCATTTCATATAATAAAACATATATTCAACATGCAGACCAAGGAACACATGAAATAACTCATTAACACAAGCTATTGAGAAAAATAAACCAGTTTGTATTAATAACGAAACAAAGAAACTCTTACAACCTGGCCTTGGTGTTGTGCAAGTTCCTCCCAGGGTCCATCAAGGGTTTTCCTCTACTTTGACAAAGCTCACCCACTTCCAAGTAGAATCAAGCAAAGACAATCTCTCCTCACAAGGTTCTAAATGGGAGTCCTAATTCCTGCAGCGTTTACCCAAAGAAAATGTATAGCTTCAACCTCCCCTCCCTCTGGCTCAATGTCTTTATTTATAGTGCTGTAAAGAGGTTATTCAGGTCCACCATCAATGGGATAATCCCCCTCTTTGGGTGGGATAGCTCCCTTATTGATGGGATAAGTTCCTCCTTAATAGGGATACATGAACCAACTGGAGGCACATCCATTTCATCAAACCGACCTCTAGAAAGTTCTAGAAGTAACCACAAGTAACTTTTTTAAGATGAAACTCGCGCATTTTGCCTTTTACAGAAGGACACACCTGTCCCTTAACATACAGAGCGTCCATGGACGCAACTTTTGTGAACATTGTGAGCGTCCCCGCAGGTAAGGCTAGAGAGAACCTGCGACCCCAGAGATAAACACATTTTTTACAAGACTTTCTCTCTTCTTTGAGTTTGAGATGGATAGCAGAGGCATAAGACTTGCCTAAGAGGGTAGCATGACTGTTGATTTGAGCCATACTAACTGTAAGTAGTCATGGTGACATTTTTTAGTGTAACACTCTCAAGCTTGGTTCTATCTGCTTGATGTTGCCTTAACTCTACAGTTCATCTTGGCTCTCTGCATCTGGTTCTGTCTCTTTTGTCTCCTTCTTCACTGTTCTCTTCTTTCTTACAGTGCTTCCTCTTTTTCTTTTTTTGTTCTCTGTCTGTTCATGCCTTAAATCCAATACATCTTATGACTGCTCGCTTCCTCTTCCACCCCTTTAGATTGCCTACTGCTATTCTCTTGGAGTTCCCTGCCTCTGTGTCATCGCCACTATGTAACGTCTTACAGGGAAGTGGCCACTTGTCCTCTCACAAACGGCACCAGCTCTTCCTCAAACGGTTCAATATTTCAGTTACACTGTGTAATGATTCATCTGCCAACTCAGTGGTCAAATTGGACTTCAGACATTTATATGTCAAAGCTTAATTCTCCCTCCAAATCTAGATTCTCATTGGGCGCAATCTCTGCAGTTAGATCTAGAGCCCCCAGGTCCTACAGTGTTCACTCTTATCGCACAGTTGACTTGCTCAAACGTTAGCCTACGATGAGAGGTGGTTTTCTCTCTCATCTATCGGACATGCATCATGCAATGTGTGGAATCGTTTGTTCTCCTGCCAAATCTACTAACTTCCCAAAATGCCTCTGGTATTTTGCTGGTTTTAGAGTGTGGGACCCGCCTTTCACTTTAGCACTCTCCCTACGGTTTCCCATCTTCCCATGCGACCAAGCGCTCACGAATTTTCCTTCTGGATGGGTTTTTCCCAGTGCCATCAGAAATGGCCTCCGTTTTCCAATCCAGACTTCCCAACTACTAGTTTGCGTCCTGTGCAATCTCCATGGGCCTCGGTCAGTGTGCTTTGTCTAAGGTCCTCATCGTTCCTTGCTAGCTACAAACTGCCACTATCCAGAGGTCTTCTTGATAGCTCTTTTTTCACAAGTTTTAGAAGTCTGTCCTAATTTGATGCAGTCATAGAACTTTGATAATTTTCATGGATCTAATTCGGATCAAGGATAACATATGCTTGTTCTATAATTTTCCCTTCGGGCAAACCCATCGCTATCAGGTGGATGGAATGAAGGTTCTTTTATGAGATCAAGTGAAAGACTCTACTGGGATTTTATGAGATCTAATAAGAGGCTCGACTTGGAACTTGGGACCTTGTTTCATTTTTAAACATGCTTGACACAGGACAAGAAACTCTACTCAGATTCCTTGTTTTAGTTTTTTAACGAGCTTGACACAAGAAAAGGAACTATTCTCGTAGACCCTTGTTTCATTTTTTAATGGGGTTGACACAAGACAATGAACTATCCTCGAACCCCTTGTTTCATTTTTTAACGAGGTTGACACAAGACCATGAACTATCCTTGGATACCCTTGTTTCATTTTTTAATGAGGTTGACACAAGACAATGAACTATCGTCGTATTCCTTATTTTACTTTTTAACGAGGTTGACACAAGACCACGAACTATCCTCGGATACCCTTGTTTCTTTTTTTAACAAGGTTGACACAAGATAAGGAATTATCCTCGTGGACCTGTTTCATTTTTTAACGAGGTTGACACAGTAAAAGAACTATCCTTGAGGGAGTTGTTTCATTTTTTAATGAGGTTGACACAAGACAAAGAACTATCCTCAGTCTCCTTGTTTCATTTTTTAACGAGGTTGACAGAAGACCAGGAACTATCCTTGGACCCTTGCTTCATTTTTTTAACGAGGTTTACACAAGACAAAGAACTATCCTCGGATTCCTTGTTTCATTTTTTAACGAGGTTGACACAAGAAAACGAACTATCCTCAGACCTGTTTCATATTTTAACGAGGTTGACACAAGACAAAGAACTATCCTCGGTCTCTTTGTTTCATTTTTTAACAAGGATGACACAAGACCATGAACTATCCTCAGACCCTTGTTTCATTTTTTAATGAGGTTGACATAAGACAAAGAACTATCCTCAGACTCCTTGTTTCATTTTTTAATGAGGTTGACACAAGAAAATGAACTACCCTCGGACCTGTTTCATTTTTTAATGAGGTTGACCTGTTTCATGATGTATTGTATTGTAATTGATGTAGGTCACCTTCCGATTTGAAACTTCCGATCCTCGTGATAAAGCATTTCACCTGACATAGATATTCACGACCTCAAGCTTTAGGGGGCAACTGTTACGGACTTATTTGGGCACATCAACCCCAACTCATATGTCGATGTTATTAGGGTCTATCAACCCCTAATATAGTTGTTTTATGCCCTAAAGAAACTAAGTCCTTTGAATGCTTCATTTCCTAAAAGTTCCATTACAAAATTCATCCAAAAAGTGCCTCTAAAGAGATCATTGTAGGAAGCCCTGTGTTAGGGTGCTATGCATAGCAGGTGCTACACTGTCCAAGTGCTATGCATCACAGTTAGGCCTTATCTAAAGTGCGATGGTCGAGCTTAGACACATAAATCACATAAATCAACATGTTTTGAGAAGTTCCAACATCACTGGAACTAGTTGCTACCCTAGACACCACTCATTCCTCAAAATTGAGTCATATTTAAACTCTTTTCAGACTCTCTAAATAATAAAAGATTTTCGAGCGCTTGTCTATTCCAGATCGTTAAAGTATTGGAAACGACATCTCTCTTGTATTATTTTATCCTTTTTTGGACCTGGGGGATTATTTTACGAGAAAGAACTTGTAGAGTTTATTTTCGTCCCTTTTCAAACTCTCTAAACATGAAAAGGACCGAGTTATCTTTGTCATTAAACTCGTTAAAATATCATAATAGTGACAAACTTGTCCATCTAGACAAGACCGAGTTTCACCATCGCTAGACTCATTAAAACATCAAATAGCGATGGGTTTGCCCGAAGGGTGAATTATAGAACAAGCATATGTTATCCTCCTCAAGCTTGATAAAAAATAAAGAGGTACTGGTCAGCAATGACTGGGGAAAATGGGAAAAGTCTTGAAAACTTATGGTAGTGAGTCACTCTTGAACATGACACTTTCACTTCATCTCCGTGATTAAGTTGGGTTGGGACATTCCGTTTGATGGTTATCATACCGTTGGTATATCACACCATCCATCACTTTTGTTTTGGGTCAACACTACCAATTCATCTCAGTGTCGCCGATATGTTCAAGAGAAGTCATCCAGTTAAAATTTGTTTCCAGGAAAATTAGTATTTCTAAGAAATGCTAACCCTCTAGGCTTGGTATCTAATCTAGAAACAACAGTTAAAACAATTCACTATTTTTCCTATGAATGACAGATAAGAGAAAGATTATAAAGAGCCAACCTGTAACTTCTGCGTGATTCCTCGTTTGATCTCTCTCCCCTTTGGCCGATCTCGTTACTCCTCCCCATACTTAACATGCTTGGAGAGTACCTGCGCAATTACAGAAAAATAGATCCATCAAAGCATAGTGATCCATAATTCATAAACATCACAGAATCGAAAGTATGATAAACATATAATTGCATTGAAATATTACACAATCATAGGGGAAAAGTCTTGAAAAGCTTTAATAATAGAAAGGAGGATTACAACCCATAAGTCTGATCTAGCACCATCATCCTAGCTTCAAACCTTCTTCACCTCATGAGTAGCAAGAAATTTTGACATTACAACAATACTTTTCCTCAAGACTAAAACCATCAGCACTTCCTTATCACTCAGAAATATTTAGCCTCTAGATCTCTTGGATGAGGGATCCATTTATAGATGAATGAAGGAGGTTGAGTCATCATGATGATGATGAATTCCTTTCTATTTTTAGGAATTGGTTCCATGAAAGAGGGGAATAGGAAGTTGTTTCATAATTCCTTTAGTCATCCTTGGGCGAACTCAGAGGGGCAGATAGCACAGGAGAAGCTTCTAAAGGTTTCCATGAGTAAGTGATTCCTCAAACTGTCCTAGAATTTTGTCTAAGCTCGACCATCGCACCCTAAAGAGGGTCAAACTATGATGCATAGCACTTTGACAATGTGGCACCTGCTATGCATAGCACCCTAACACAGGGCTTTTTGCAATGATTCCTTTGAGGCAGTTTTTGAATGAATTTTGTGATGGAACTTTCAGGGAATGAAGCATTCAGAGGACTTAGTTTCTTTAGGGCATAAAACAACTATATTAGGGGTTGATAGACCCTAATAACATCGACATATGAGTTGGGGTTGATGTGCCCAAATAATTCTATAACAGTTGCCCCCTAAAGCATGAGGTCATAAATATCTATGTCGAGTGACATGCTTTATCATGAGGATCGGAAGTTTCGAACCGGAGGATGACCTGCATCAATTACAATACAATACATCATGATAATCTGATTTTCTTCATGAACTAGCTGAGGGAGGCATTTCCATGCTAAGCTTATAAACTCTCATTACAAGTACAATATATCAGATAGTCGTTTACAGATATAGACTTGTGATTCTACAGATATAGATTTGTGATCCATGATTAGGATGACCATCTGTGTAAAGCCTTTGTACATTTGATTTGGTACTCCTGAATATATCGCAACTCGAATGTATGAAACTAGATTCGGGGTCTTCCAACTCGTTCAATATTCACTCAATGTACAAGTCTAACCATGTGAATAGATGTTCTTAGGTTGAACATGGAGAGAGATCGCCTAATTACCAGCCAATGATGTGAGCTGTTTACCAGCGCGAGAGGGATCACCGATAATGATGATGATCCTCAAGGTATAAAAATACATTTTGCATGATGTGAATGAATGATTCAATGTCGAACATCATGTAAAATTTTTCGGTCAAAGACCATTGATGTCAACCTGTCACTGGAAGAGAGAAACTTGCCATTTATGTATGGAAGCTTCAAAGCACTGAAAGGGTGTTTCTAAGTCAACTTCTTGGATAATGAGCTAATGTCGACAATAAGTGACTCATCATAGGAGGGCATTGCTGTATCCCACATCTACAACACGAAACAAAGTAAATGATTTTTGGAGATGAAACCTAACTGATGACACAAATTTCAGGAATGGCGGTCATGAAAATAAAGGTTTGTAGTATTGCAACGAATGAAATTTTAACTGGATGACTTATCTTGAACATATTGGCGACATTGAGATGAATCGGTAGCGTTGAGCCAAAAATAAAGTGATGGATGGTGTGATATACCAATGGTATGATAACCATCAAACGGAATGTCCCAACCCAACTTAATTATAAAGATGAAGTGAAAGTGTCATGTTCAAGAGCAACTCGCTACCATAAGTTTTCAAGGCTTTTTCCATTTTCCCCAGTCATTGCTCATCAGTATCTCTTTATTTTTTATCAAGATCGAGGAATATAACATATGCTTGTTCTATAATTCATCCTTCGGTCAAACCCATCGCTATTTGATGTTTTAATGAGTCTAGTGATGGTGAAACTTGGTCTTGTCTAGATCGACAAGTTTGTCGCTATTATGATATTTTAATGAGTTTAACAAAAAAGATAACTCAGTCCTTTTCATGTTTAAAGATTTTAAAAAGGGACGAAAAGAAGACTCTATAAGTTATTTTCCATAAAACATTCCCTCAGGTCTGAAAAAAGATAAAATAATACAAGAGAGATGTCGTTTCCAATACTTTAATGAGTTGGAATAGACAAGCGCTCGACAATCTTTTCTTATTTAGAGAGTCTGAAAAGAGTTTAAATACGACTCCATTTTGAGGAACGAGTGGTGTCTAGGGTAGCAACTGGTTCCGGTGATGTTGGAACTTCTCAAAACATGTTGATTTATGTGAAGAGGCTGGCTAATAAGACCACTCATTGCAATTGTTCCTCAAAAAAGGGTAAAACAACCAAGTAAAAGCGTATGATTGACCAAAGAGATGGTGGTGATGGAATGATACCAAGGCTCATCTGATAAAAGAGGCTGATAAAATGGAAATCACGAGGGTTAAAATGGAAATGGGTTCATTTTTAGACAAGCTTGAACCATAGGGAACTATGCTTGGATTTAGTTTCATGTTTACACAAGCTTGAAACGAAAAAACTATGCTTGGATTCAGTTTCATTTTTACGCAAGATTGAAACGAAAAACTATGCTTGAAAATGGTTTGGATGCCCCCAACATGATGAAAGTGAGAGTCTCTAGTATCCATATGGAAGTCACTGTGGTGAAGTAGGACGGTTATCCAATAGCTCTTTGGCTTCGTCGAGATAGACAAAGGTGAATGGGGTGATTCCCTTCACATAACCTATAAGGAAACTTTATCTTTACCACTAGGTGCATGCCCCCAAAGATTTATTGCATTCACCTAAGTAGACTACTCGTGGCTATCAGGTGGATGGAATGAAGGTTCTTTTAGGAGATCAAGTGAAAGTCTCGACTGGGATTTTACAATATCTACTCAAAGACTCGACTTGGAACTTTTTCTCCAGGGGACCTTGTTTCATTTTTAAAAGAGCCTGACAGAAGACATGGAACTCTACTCTGATTCCTTATTCCATTTTTTAACGAGCTTGACATAAGACAAGGAACTATTCTCATAGTCCCTTGTTTCATTTTTTAACGAGGTTAACACAAGATTAGGAACTATCCTCGTTCTCCTTGTTTCATTTTTTAACGAGGTTGACACAAGACGAAGAACTATCCTTGGGAGATGTTTCATTTTTTTAATGAGGTTGACACAGTAAAATAACTATCCTCATACTCCTTGGTTTCATTTTTTAACAAGGTTGACACAAGACAAGGAACTATCCTCGGAGATCCTTGTTTCAATTTTTAATGAGGTTGACACAAGACAAAGAACTGTCCTTGAATACCCTTGTTTCATTTTTTAACGAGATTGACACAAGACACCGAACTGTCCTCGAATTCCTTGGTTTCACTTTTTAACGAGGTTGACAAAAAACAAAGAACTATCCTCATATTCAATCACAACTCATAAGAGGTCATGAAAGAGATATCTGGTTCTAATGCCCCCAGTACATGATGTACAACATCACTGAATTGATCATCAGTTGATGTAGGTATGGAACCAGTTGCCACATAATTAAAGAGTTTAAAGACGACTCTATTTTGAGGAACGAATGGTGTCTAGGGTAGCAAATGGTTTTGATGATGTTAGAACTTCTCAAAACATGTTGATTTATGTGAAGAGGCTGGCTAATAAGACCACTCAATGCAACTGTTCCTCAAAAAAGGGTAAAACAACCAAGTGAAAGTGTATGATTGGCAAAAGGGATGGTGGTGATGGAATGAAACAACCAAGGCTCATCTAATAAAAGAGGCTGATAAAATGGAAATCATGAGGGTTAAAATGGAAATGGGTTCATTTTTAGACAAGCTTGAATCATAGGGAACTATGCTTGGATTCAGTTTCATGTTTACACAAGCTTGAAATGAAAAACTATGCTTGGATTCAATTTCATTTTTACACAAGCTTGAAACGAAAAAATATGCTTGAAAATGGTTTGCATGCCCCCATCATGATGAAAGGGAGAGTCCCTTGTAACCAGATGGAAGTCACTGTGATGAAGTAGGATGGTTATCCAACATCTCTTTGGCCTCGTCTAGATAGACAAAGTTGAATGGGTGGATTCCCTTCACATAACCTACAGGGAAACTTATCTTTACCACTAGGTGCATGCCCCCCAAGCTTCATTACATTCACCTAAGTTGACTACTCATGGCTATCAAGTGGATGGAATGAAGGTTCTCTTATGAGATCAAGTGAAAGACTTGATTGGGATTTTACGAGATCTAATCAGAGACACGACTTGGAACTTGGGGCCTTGTTTCATTTTTTAAATGAGCTTGACACAAGACAAGAAACTCTGCTTAGATTTCTTGTTTCATTTTTTAACGAGCTTGACACAAGACAAGGAAGTATGCTCATTGGCCTATTTCATTTTTTAACGAGGTTGACATAGTAAAGAACTGTCCTCATGGACCTGTTTCATTTTTTAACAAGGTTTACTCAGTAAAAGAACTATCCTCCAAGTCCTTGTTTCATTTTTTAACAAGGCTGACACAAGACAATGAACTATTCTCATGGGAGTTGTTTCATTTTTTTAATGAGGCTGACACAGTAAAAGAACTATCCTCATACTCCTTGGTTTCATTTTTTAACGAGGTTGACACAAGACAAGGAACTATCCTCGGACACTATCACAACTCATAAGAGGTCATGAAAGAGAGATTTGGTTCCAATACCCCCAATACATGATGTACAACATCACTGAATTTATCGTCAGTTGATGTAGGTATGGAACAGGTTGCCACATAATTAACCTGTGGCGGGGATGATACCATTGGTATGAAAGGACCATTTAGGGAAGATGGTTGACTAGGAGCCATAGTTTGACCGGGAAATGAAAGTAGGTCAACAGTGACAATTCTGCCTTCATATGGGAAACAAATAACTCAAAAGAGTGTTGAAACAATAGCTCCCATGTCATAAACATAGTCACGCCCAAGAAGTAAATTGTAATATAAAGGTCCTGGGACTACCATCACATTCAAATAAATGGTTTTTTCTCCCAAAGTAATGGGTAACCGAGGGAGGATCCCTAATGGTCAACTGGTTCCTCTGTTAAAGCCGAACAGATTCTGTGTAACAGGCACAAGCGGTGGTGAACCAAGCGCTTGCCAAGTGGTTGAGGAAAGGATAATCACTGATGTACCTTCATCTATAATAGTGCTAGATACAGTCATTTTACAAACTTGTACTATGATCTAGAAAGGCACATAAGAAGGAAAGCAGAATCCTACCAGTCGATTCCAATCAAAGGAAGTGACTAGACTACTTGGAGGGGGTATCGTAGAAACGAAAGGATTAACCCCTTGAGTTACGAGAATTAGAGGATTTTCCTCCTGTCTTGATGGAACAGGCAGATTTCCCCCAAGCTCATTAGAATTTGAAGAAACAAAAAGAACTTGAGTGGTATCATTTTCACTCTCTTCGGGAAAGGTACGATTTACTGAAGATGAAATCGGGTCAAGTTTTGCCTCAACCTATTGATTTGGGTCGGGTATAGACTCATTGGGTTCACTTTCAGAGAGATTGATTGAGGATTGATTTTGGTTAGTCAATTCATCAACTAGTGAAGGACTTAGGGAAAGTTTCTTATAACCAAATGGAAATCGTTGCGATGAAGCAGGACAATTATCCAACACTCTTTTGGCTTCATCCAATTAGGGACAAAGCTGAATGGGGTGATTCCATTCACATAACCCACATGGAAAATTGACTTTTCCCTTCTATTGATGAACTTTACTATCACTAGTTGATGGTATGTCACCAACATGATCTCCAAAGGTTGATGACACGAGATGATGTGAATAGGGAGACCATTCTTCTAAGATCTGAGGAATATCAGGAAAATTTCAAAGAAGATGGTCTCCTGCACAAAGTTTACATGGATATCAAGCTTTGTGAGGCTTAATGGATGGTTTCTGATTAGATTTTGCATTCAAATTAATGATTTCTTGGTTTCCCCTCTACTGAATTTGCTTCTTTTTCTTCTTCTTCCCTTTCTTCTTCTTCTTAGCCACCTGCTTACTAGTACCAATACTTTCACTAGGTGAAGAGGAAGAAGGGGAGGAAGAAACAACCGAGGAAGAAGACAAAGGGTCAACTTTAGGATGAACCGGAAGTTGATTTTTTCCAGTAGGATGTGTACTTGATTGCGGAGAAATCATGACATTTTGAACCAAAGAGGTTGAAAACAACCATACTGGAAAGCCAGTGGTAAATCCTGGAAGGGACAATGTAGCCATATATGGAGCACCAATATTTCCAAAAGGAGGAAAAGGACTAAGATTCCCATCAAAAGGAATTCCTTGATCGGTGGACTACGGATTTGTCGCCATATGTTTCAACCTAAGATCAACTAAGGAGTGAGCATGGAGGATGTTATCCATGGTCAATTAATTTTTACGACACTGGAACACAAATTTTCTTTTTCATTTCTAACGAGTAGAGAAAAAACAAAAGATGACTCTAGTCACCTTCAATGTTTAATGGGCGTGAAGGGACAAGTGCTGAGATGATCCTTTTACTTTTAAAGAGTCGAAAAGGAATGAAAGTGACTACTCTGAAGATTCTAGACAAGAGGGTTTACCAAACTAATCACAAAAATGCAATATACACCTTGGTCGTAAATTAAAGAGAAATTACCAAGGACTTTACGTACGACAGTCAATCTTCCTGAATGTTATGTTCAGTGCATTTTGATAGGTAAGGCAACAAAATCGGCTTCCTAGGGATAAAGGATTTAAGCCTATTGAGGTCTGCCACTATATACACGACGGTATAGGGAGCAGAAGTTCGTACTAGCACTTATCGTATCAAAGAGGAGGAATCACCCAACCCTTAATGAAAACGACAATCACTAGGTTTAAAGACATCGGAACACGTCTCTAGCCTAGACCTCTAGATGTGTTGCGTTAAGTTCCAAAACGTTGTTAGATTAATTGGGGTTCATTTTAAGTTGATCTTGCTTAAAGATTTTCCTTTGAAGGTTCACCATGTGATGTATGTTCACAATTCCTAAAATGCAACTATCATGATAAACAAACTTTTGATTTAGTTTGAAAGATGAAAACCTTAGCTACTAAAGGATAGAGCAATCAGATCTTTGACGAAGAGGAAAGAGCACATCTAATGCAATTTACCTAGTTATTCGTATCAAGCATTCAAAAACCTTAATATGCATAATGAAAAATGCATGTATTTGTTTTCAGCTTCCCTTAATGTGAATGAGACAACAAGGAAAACTAAATGCAGAAATGATTCATAATTATTCACACAAAATGGCGATTTTTGACAATTTTTATTCAAAGAGAGAAAGGAGGACAAAACGACACTTTCAAGTTTGAAGAAACAAAACTTTTCGACACTTTGAATGAAATAAAATCAAATGCATAAAATAGTTTAATTGATTAGCTATGAAGGAATATTTTTATGACACTTCACTTTTTCGACAAAATTGAAGACTTTACAACAATTTTTCTATCGAAATGAGAATCGATCAACACTAATTTTTGATAATGGATTGTAAATGAAAAAAAAAAACATTCGCCAATCCTAGTCTAAATAGGGCTAAATTAAGCGATGAAAGTTGGTTTCAGTTATGAGACATCATTCATGTTCAGCAAGCAATCAAACAAAGATGAAAATTGGTCAAAACATTAATTCCTAGATGGGAAAATTGAGATTCAGTCAATCATCACACTTGCTATTTGAAGACATTGCTATGCGTAGGACTTTGTCCATTAAGGAACTGCAATTTATAGCAAGTCACAGTTCAAGACAATGCGATGGTCACAGGGAGAGATTCTGAAGTTGTTTTTGGCTCAAATTTGATGCAATTTTCAATGGATTAAGCTTGATTTCAATGAAAAATATCAAGTAAAGTGTAGTGGAATTTTCTAAGAGGCTACTAAGCTACCAAAAAGGGAAAAAACTTCCCCAGTGGAGTTACCAATTTGTTTCCAGGAAAATTAGTATTTCTAAGAAATGCTAACCGTCTAGGCTTGGCAGCTAACCTAGAAACAACAGTTAAAACAATTCACTATTTTTCCTATCAATGATGGTTAAGTGAAAGATTATAAAGAGCAAACCTGTAACTTCCATTTGATTCCTCGTTTGATCTCTCTCTCCTTTGGCCGATGTCATTACTCCTCCCCATACTTAACATGCTTGAAGAGTACCTGCACAATTATGGAAACATAGATCCATCAAAGCATAATGACCCATAATTCATAAACATCACAAAATCGAAAGTATGATAAACATATAATTGCATTGAAAGATTACACAATTAGGGGAAAAATCTTGAAAAGCTTTATTAATAGAAAGGAGGATTACCACCTATAAGTTCGATCCAGCACCATACTCCCAGCTTCAAACCTTCTTCACCTCATGAGCAGCAAGAAATTTCGACATTACAACAATATTTTGCCTCAATACTAAAACCATTATCACTTCTTTATCACTCAAAAATATTCAGCCTCTAGATCTCTTGGATGAGGGATCCATTTATAGATAAGTGAAGGAGGTTGAGTCATCAATGATGATGATGAATGCCTTTCTATTTTTAGGAATTGGTTCCACGAAAGAGGGGAATATGAGGTAGTTTCCTAATTCCTTTAGTCGTCCCTGGGGGAACTCAGAGGGAAAGGTGGCACTGGAGAAGCTTCTAGAGGTTTCCATGAGTAACTGATTCTTCAAACTCTCATATAATTTTTTCTAAGCTTGACCATCACACCCTAAAGAGGTCCAAATTGCGATGCATAACACTTGGACATTGTGGCACCTACTATGCATATCACCCTAACACAGGGTTTTCTGCAATGATCCCTTTCATGCACTTTTCGGATGAATTTTGTGATGAAACTTTTGGGAAATGAGGCATTCAGAGGACTAAGTTTCTTTAGGGCATAAAACAACTATATTAGGGGTTGATGAACCCTAATATCATCAACATGTGAGTTGGGATAGATGTGCCCAAATATGTTTATAACACATAGTTAAGAAGGAAACACACAAGAAAAGATGCATCACAACATGGAAGGTAAGTTAGCTAGCAATCCAAAGTGATGGTTAAACCAACAACACGTTTCAGAAAGGTTCATACATACTTATACAAAATAGTCCATACATTCATGCGTATGAAAACAAATACATATATCATTTAGAGTAAACCAGATAGCATAGAATACAATACAACATATGCATGAAATGTGTTGTCTCTATTATATTAACAAGTGTAAGTTCCAGTCATACAATACATCCATGTCTAACCACTAGTTCTGACATCAAAACATTACAGCCACAACCACCTACTCCTCCAAAGAGATATACTAGCTCTGCACAATGGAGAAGCCAAGGCTCGTTACAATACTGTCCAATCTCTCTCTAAGATAGTTCTATCAGACACTTGGCTGAGCAAAATAATTTACAATGAGTTATGAGGTTCTATCTATAGCAAAGGGTTTGGTGACCCTTCACATTCCGCTTTATGATGGTTCATCTACCCTCATGACTCTTCACCTACTCTATGATTGTTACATCCAACTATCGAAACTTGAACTTACACTTGACAAGATGTTACACTACAATGCACATGTTCCCATGTGAGACAAAATGGCTTGAGCAAGCCATGCAAGACATCACTGGCACTTGGTCCATTGTGGTGAGACCAACTCTTTCAAATGCTTGTGATGGTGAAGGTGGTGAAAATATGCCAAGCTTAGTAGTCTGTGATGGTGTGCATGCGCTCCACGGTGACATATTGCTGAAGTGAACTCTTGCCTCCATTGCATCTGGGTGCATTGGTATGGCTCCTCCATCCAACTCATCTTCTAGCATGCACATGGTCTTCTTGGGTGCGATCAAACCAGAAACAAACTGATGCATAGTATCCATGCTAATCTTCGAGTATGTGTTGGTGGTCATGCGCATCAAATATCAATTACATGTTCAACTCAAGTTGGACTTGCTTCTTATCTTTGCCTCAGTGAGTGTTGCAAATGGGTTAGATCGCATGCGTGCGCAAAATGACATGCATGCTGTTATCACTTAGAACCATAGTTCATGTATGTAATGTTGTCCACAAGTTTCATATAAAAGTCTTCAGTTTTGTGAATAGGTTTATATGTGTGTGTGTCATTTTGAAATTTGAATTTCAAAAGGTATTGATGTAAGTTCGTAAAAAAAAATAAAATCGTTACATACCCTCCATCATTGTCAGTTAAGGCATGTCATGTCATTAGTACTTTGCGCAGTTTCGTAGCGCAGTCTGTTTGGTCAATTTAGCTGCGCAATGATGTTTCCGTCTTTCCGCAGCGTACTGTTTATCAGCCATTTCGTAGCGCGTTTTGTTAAGTTTGAACTGTCCGCGCTACGAAATCGGGGTTTCGGGGTTTTTGTAGCGCTTTTTCTTGCAATGTCAAATCTGGGAGGGGTGAGTCATAGGTCCATTCATGTTTGTCAGTTGATGTCCTCTCCAGGTCATGATAAATCATCATTCCACCATAAGGTCCAGAATCACGCATATGAATATCATCTTAAGGGATTTTATGAGGTATGGTTGTGTCATAATGTGTTTTGCATAATGTGTAAACATGTTTGCTGTATGAGAAGCCCGAGTTCTCATTTAAAGGGATCATTGCAAGTGAGCCTGCACTCCAAAGTCGAGATTGTTTTCGAGCTGTAGCTGCCATTAGTCCCCTGTGTGAAGATATTCGAAGCAAGATGGAAAAGAGGGAACATCGATCCGGGAAGTGCCTAAGGACAGAGCCAGAGGGGCTTGATGTTACACTCAGGGATGAAGGTGTGGCAAGAGCTTTTCGGAATGCTGGTTGCTAGAGGTTCTACAAGAAGTTGAAGGGAGGACATGCAGAGGTAACGAAGGCTTTCGCATTAAATTTTACTAGATTGAATTCAAAGGTGTCAATGTTAGAATTTGCTGTGTCTCCTGAAGCCATTTCCATTGTCACTGAAATTCCGAGGGGAGGTCAAGAATGGTTCAAAAACTTTAAATTCGACATGAGTCCCTGTAAAGAATTTTTGAAGGAACCGTATGTTAATGAGGACCTCACCAAAGCGGTGCCAAGGAGTTACATAAAAGAACATTATGCTATGCTCCACACATGCATCCAGAAATACCTAACATGCGAGGGAAGGTACAATAAAGTTTACCCCTACCACTTCAAACTTTTGTTGCATTTCACAGGTAAGGCTTCAATAGATATACCTTTCTATTTGTTCAGAAGCATTAGTAAAAAGTGTGATAAAATCCAGTTAAAGAAAGATGGTTGTGAAACATCCTTGTTTCATCATGGTTTAGTAAAGTTGCTGGTGTTGGATGGTTTACAAAAGATTGGCAGAGATTGGGATTCATTTGTTTTTATGGCCGGCTTTCCAAGCAAAACAGACCTCACTCCATTGCCTGTGAGGGAAAGGGAAGAAAGGAGTGAAGAACCTACTCTGGCTGATCTCAGAAAAGAGGTGACAGATCAAAAGAAGCCTAAAACCAAGTTAAGGAAATCAGAGAAGTCTGTGGCAGCAAAAGAGACACCTAAATCATCAGCAAAGGAAACACCTAAGTCATCATCTAAGGAGACACCTCAGTCATCAAAGCAGAAGATCCAGAAAAAAAAGGATGAAGCTAAACCTAGTGAAGTTGAAAAGATTTCAAGGGTGAAAACCATAGGTCAACTAAACAAGGAGAAGGGTAAGTCAATTACTGTGGAAGAAAGCCCTATTTCAAAAGGCAGTTTAAATGAATTACTTGAAGCTATTGAACTTGAGCAAGATCAGCCAATACATATTGAACCAATAGAGTTTGAGCAAGATCACCCAGTGCAGCCAATGCATATTGACCTCACTCAATCTTCACCCGAAAGTTCTAAAAAACCAAGAGCTTCAAAAAGGTTGAAATTTGAGGAGCCTAGTAAAGAATATGCTTTCAAGCCACGTAGGCCAGTCACAAGAAGACAAATGAAAGAAATGGAGAAAGCGCAGAAAGAGAAGGCACCTTTAGAACTGCCTAGTACAGATGTACTTGAGGTTTTGACCAGAACAGTTCATGCAGCCAGAAGTAAAAACAAGGGTAATAGGGTCATCATCAGCCAAGGTGGAAATGTCATTGCTATCAAGCAACAAGCAGGAACAACACAAGAAGAAGTGCCTCAGATTAAAAATGTTTCTAAGGAAAGGGCAGTGAGATATGAAAATTATAAAAAGGCTGTGATAAAAGGCAGAACAAGTCTAATGAGCCAAACTGACTCAGTTTCTGATGCATATGTGTGGACGGTGCCAGCTCTGAAGCAGGAAAAAATCATGAAACAGATGAATACAAGCTTAAGAGCAGAAAACAAGGCTTTGAAGGAAGAAGTTAGCAGTTTGAAGAAGAAGCTAGGTAAACTAGCTGATTAATCCAAGGGGAAATTTGCTTTTCAAGTTTTGATAAATTTTGGTTGTCATCATTTTGAAACTTTTGGATCCCTTACACCTATACAAAGTAGCTGAAGAAATCACGGAGTTAAATCATCAGTGCTTTAAGATTCATATGTTTTGTTTTGATTACCTACAGCAGTTTCGTAGCGCGCTACGAAACTGTTGTAGATGACTGTTTATGCGAAAAAAATGAAATTGATGCTGAGGTCAGCAAATCTTGAAAAGGATGACTCGAGGCCAGCATGGAGATTATACAAAGCTATCCAGATATTCAGAAGGTGACAGGTGTAAGTATTAAAGAAAAAGATGAAATTTTTGTTAAAGTCTTCCTAAAGTTACTTTATAGCCGAATTTTTAGGGTTCTGGTAGGGTTACCGAAATTTTGAGTGGTACACCTGTTCAGCTCACAAAGTGTCCATATCATAAGGCATATTGGATTATGCGTGGTTATTAAATGAATTAAATGGCTTGGAGCATAGTCTTTTAGTGCATAAAGACTAATGGGAGGCAGAGACCATGAAAATAGGGCACAGATCTTCATCAACTGATGAGTCATCCACACAACAAGTATCCGAAGTTGCTCGTTCAGTGAATGTTTCTCCAGCATGTATTGGCTATTACTGAAATGGTACAGGTGTCAAAGTTCAAGAAAGCATCAATGCACACGAGGAGATAGACTTAAAGTTTCAATGGGAATGGGACTCTATGTTTTCACAGCGCAATACCTTTGTAATTAATTAGTTTGTTTAGATATGGATAAGGCAATTAATGATAGGATTTCGAGCTCCCTTCATGCTTGTTGAGGAGTCTCAAGTAGTTGTATTTTTGTTTTCCTATATATAGAAATGACTCTGATGTAAAAAAGGTTGGAGATTTTATACAAAAACAGAGTTTGTTTGGGCCAATGTAAAGACTTATTACAGTGATAGTAAAACAGTGGTTTTTTCTTCTCAAGATTCTCAATGGATTATATTGTTCAAATGTGATGGTGGTTTATTTTCTTAATGTTCTTTTACAGCCTTGTTACAACATAATCACTCGGAATTCATATCTTATGCTCTGACTTCCTGTATGTTTGGCAAGCTGTGGTTTTTGTGAAGTATGTTTGAACATCTAATGCAAAGAGCCTTGACTTCCATGAAATGACTGTGCTTTTGTTTACTAAATGTGTGAGACTCCATAGCCCAATGAAGACTTACTTGATATGTGTCCAACCAGCTTTGTTTTTATAAATTTGTGAAGAGTTAGCCATCTGTTGTTGTGATTGATTTTTATCAAAAGTCTGTGAGAGAGCCCTCTCTGACCAAGGAGGCTAATCTTTGGTCTAAAGTCTGGTTGAAAGAGTTACATGAAATCTTGCTTGGCTGCAGCCCTTAGTACTGATTTTGTGATAACATTTTGGTGCGTCTGCCGGGAGCCTGATGATTACTTATTCCCGAAATTTGAAGATTGAATTTCTGAAGGTAGCAGGAGTTCAAATGATTTTCGAGGCTGCATTCTACCTTGGTGACTCCATTGTTTTTTAAAGTTTAAAGGTGGCTTCGAGAGGAAGATACACAAGGAGTAATCCTGACCCAAACCCACCTAGTCCTGTGGAGAATCCTAATATCATCTCAAGAAGTAAACAAAGATTCTCTGATATACTAGGTACTTCAAGTATTTCAAAGTCCTTATTTCCTGAGTTTTCTAGAAGTCCTGAGAATAAACTTGTTGATGATAAAGTTCAAGAGGTTATATTAAGGTCTGAGAATGAAGAAGAATTAATTGGTATTATTTTGGATCTACAAAGGAGAGGTATTGATACTTCTTCTTTAGTATCACAAAAAGATAAAGAGGAGTTTTGGGAAATTGTTTCTTCTGAGTTATTATTAGAAAAAGAGGATTTGAAATAGCTCAAGGAGCTTGACCCTTTTGAAATTTTGCTTAACTCAAAGATTGGTTTACCTCTCCCAAATTGGAGTTCTTTTGTTAGTGGTTTACAAAGCCCCAATAGTCCTTTTCGTACTCATAATTTGTCTTCTGCCTCTGCTAGTCCAAATAGCCCTCAGACAACATCTCATACTAGTTTTGGTCCTTCTGGTCATACAATACCTATTGTCACTGTTCCTCCTTTTATTATGGTTGTGCCTGCTAGGTATGCTCCTCTAGCTCTCCCTGTTGTTCTGCATGATCTCCCTAATAAATATGCTGCTAGGATTCCAACATGGGGAGGAGATGAAGACATTACAGCTGAAGAGCATGTGGATAGATTCAATGATTTTATTGATAGGTATGAAGTGGATGATGAAGATGTCAAACTGAGATTGTTTGCTCAGTCTTTCATTGGGGAAGTCATGAAATGGTTTAAAGCCTTGGGAGCTGGTAGCATTCACAGTTGGGCTGAGTTTGAAGATAGTTTTCTGAGGAAATGGGGAAATAGAACTAATCCTGTTCAGGCCCTCACTGAATATAATAATTTAAGAAGAGCTCCAGATGAGATTGTTCAAAACTTTTCTAAGAGGTTTAATAAAATTTATAATTCCATTCCAGCTCACTTGAAACCTCCTGGAGCTTTGGCATAGTTAAGATATGCTGAGTCCTTTGATTCTGATTTCTCTCTCTTACTCAGAGAAAGAGAGTCTGCTACACTGGCTGACATGCAAAATGATGCTATCAAAGTGGAGGTGAATATACTTGCTGCTAAAAAGTCCAAGATGGCTAAGACTAAGATAAAGGAAGAGGAGAGGCCTTCTACCTCTGCTCAAGAAGATAAATTTGAAACCATGATGAAGACTATGGAGAAATTGATGGACCAATTAGCACTTGGGAATACTGCTGCTCCCCAAGCACAACAAGAACCTCGGTTCAGAAATCCTCAGTTTAGAAGGCCTCAAAATCAGCAAAGGCAAAGGGAAAATAGAAATCAGCAAGCTGATCCTCCTGTAAGACCTCCTTTTCAGCAAAATATGGTGGATGAAGAAGAAGAACCTGAGGAACCTGAGGAATCTATTCATTGTCTTGGTGAAGAAGATTCAGAGATCTTTCTAACAAAGGAGGAACATGATGAGTCCAGCCAACTAAAAGCCGAGGAGGAACCCTCAGATTTCTTAAAGGGTTATCAGCATGCCATATTTGAAATCCAAAAGCAATACAACCTCAGAAACAGAGATGTCCCTATTACAGCAAATAAGGCTCAGCCCAAGAAGAATGTTTCAAAAGTAGTGGAAGACAAAAAAGAAAAGCCAAAACAAGCTGATGGAAAAGGTGATTCTCCTCTTGAGAAAAAGGCTAATCAAACCCCTGCTCCTCCTAAGGAAATTGAAAGGTCTACTTCTGTGTTCAATATAGAAAATGAGATTGCTAAAATTAAAATATCAGTCCCATTTAATGAAATCTTGAAAGTAAACAAGTATAGAAGTAAGATTGTGGAAATGCTTAATTCTCCACCAGGAGGGGCTGATATTTTGAATTTGCAAGAGGATAATCCTATTATTTGTTTAGGTCCAAGACTTGAAGATGAGAAAAATGATGAGTTTCCTCCTTTTTATATAAGCATTAATATACATGAGATGACTCTTCATAATGCCATGTTGGATTCAGGGGCATCTCATAACCTTATGCCTAAAGTCATTATGGCAAGGTTAGGATTAGAAGTGACCAGGCCTTACAAGGACTTATTTTCTTTTGATTCAAAGAGGGTTCATTGTATTGGGTTGATAAAGGATGTGGTTGTGGCACTCACACAAATCCCAGCTAAAACCACTGTCATGGATATTGTTGTGGCAGATGTTCCACCTAAATTTGGAATATTACTCTCAAGGTCATGGGCAGCTAAGATTAAAGGTACCATGCAGATGGATTTGACTTATGCTACTATTCCAGTATTTGGGGAGCAAAGAAGGTTATACCGTGAGACAAGGATGGCATATATGGTGAGCAGCAAGGACAAACCTCAGAATTTTCCCATTTATTCTTGTGATACAGGCCTTGGATCAGCTATTCTATTTAATGAATCAGTGGGAAAAGAATCAAAGGAAGAAAAGGCAGAAAATCAGTGTGAAGAGTTGCAGCAAAGTGATGAAGAAGATGCTTCTGGTTGCTGGTCTTTGTACTTTGATGGAGCAGCAGGGAAAGATGGTGCAGGAGCTGGAATTTGGATCATGAGTCCAGCTGAGGAAAGTAAGTTTTGGTCATATAAACTTAATTTTGATTGTACAAATAACATGGCGGAATATGAGTCCCTGGTTTTAGGCTTAGAAAATTTGATTGAGTTTAAGGCAAAGAACATTGTTGTTTATGGAGATTCTGAGCTAGTCATAAAGCAAGTTCAAGGTGCTTATCAAACAAAAGATGCAAGGATGAGAGCTTATAGAAACTTGGTATTGGAATTGTTGGAGAAATTTCAGTCATATACTTTCAATATCAAAACCAGAGATCAGAATTCTATGGCAGATTCTCTTGCTGTAGCAGCTAGTCTTTTTGTCATCCCCAAACATGCTTCTGATGGCTATGAAGTGAAAGTCCGCCATAGGCCAGTTATCCCGGATAATATCCTAAATTGGCAAGTCTTTGAAGATGATCAGCAGGTGAAAAGTTTCCTAGAGTTGAAAGGAGAATTTGAACATAGTCAAATTGATCAGCAAAACATGTTAGTGGAAACAAAAGAAAAGTCTGAAGTGTTACAGCTGCAAAACAATCTGATTCCTAAAGGTCTTATTCCACTTGAGAAACTTTTTGATCAGAATGATGTGTTTAAAGCACCAAGGTTGCAAGCAGATGAAGAGGAAGTAGAGAGCTGTAATTTAGGTGATTCAGTAGCGCCTAAATTGGTCAAAATTTCAAAAATTTTATCAGCTGATCTAAAAGTTAAATATGTTGAGTTAATGAAAAAGTTCATTGATGTTTTTGCATGGAACTATGCTGATATGAAGCAATATGATTCCTCAATTATACAGCATACAATCCCAATCAAGCCAAATGAGAAACCTTTTAAGCAAAAATTAAGAAGAATTAATCCTCTGCTAATGCCATTGATTGAAAAAGAAGTGAAGAAGCTTTTTGATGCAAAGATTATTGTTCCTATCAGATTTTCAAATTGGCTTGCTAACTTGGTACCAGTTAGGAAAAAGAATGGAGAGATAAGGATTTGCATAGACTTCAGGAATTTGAACAAGGCCTCACTAAAAGACAATTATCCTCTTCCTAAAATGGATCTTATTTTGCAGAATATTGTTGGCTCTCAAAGAATGTCAATGTTAGATGGTTTCTCAGGATACAATCAGATCCTTGTTCATCCAGAGGATCAGGAGAAGACAGCCTTCACTAAACCATGGGGCACATTTATGTATGCAAAGATGCCTTTTGGCCTCATGAATGCAGGGGCGACTTTCCAGAGGGCTATGGACATTGCTTTTGCAGAGGAAAAAGATAAATCAGTGGTGGTATATCTTGATGATATCACAGTCTTTTCAAAGAGAGAGGAGGATCATTTAAAGCATCTTGAAAAGATACTATTGAAGTGTAGGAGGTTTGGTATTTCTTTAAACCCAACCAAAAGTATCTTTTCTTTGACTTCTGGTAAATTGCTTGGGCATATCATTTCTGAAGAACGAATTAGGATTGATTCTAATAGAGTCAGTGCTATTTCAAAGTTGGATTTGCCAAGGAGCAAGAAAGAGGTTCAATCTTTTCTTGGTAAAGTTAATTTTGTTAGAAGGTTCATCCCCAACTTTGCTGAAGTGGTTAAACACATCACAAAAATGCTAAAGAAAGGAGCAGACTTCAAGTGGACAGCTGAGGCAAGGAAGTCATTTGAAGAAATTAAGAAAGCACTCACTCAAGCACCAGTCCTTATCAGCCCTGATTTCACCAAGGAATTTCTAATCTTCACATATGCTTCTGAGGATACAATTGCTGGAGTCCTATTGCAAAAAGGAAATCAAGGTACTGAACAGCCTATTTCATTCTTTAGTAAGACATTGGCTAATGCTGAATTAAAGTATAACATTTTGGAGAAGCAGGCATATGCATTGGTAAAGGCAATCAAGGATTTTAGAATCTATGTGTTACATTCTCATATTGTTGCATATGTGCCAAGTGCTGTTATTAAAGACATTCTTACACAAGCAGACCCGGATGGAAAAAGAGGAAAATGGATAGCCAAATTGTTAGAATATGATATTGAAATTAGGCCAACTAAATTGGTGAAGGGTCAAGGGTTGGCAGAGTTGTTAACTCACTCAAATCTAGACAGCAGTGACATCAACTTCAATGCAGAAATATCAGAAATTTTTGAAGAAGAGGAAGAGTTGGTTCAGATCAATGAAAAATTTCTGACATCTGAATGGTACAAGGATGTGTCATTTGTTTTACAGCACAACAAAGCTCCTGATAACCTTTCCAAGTCTAAAGCTCGGTTCACCAAGCTGAAATCCCTTAGATATTTTGTTTATGAGCAGAATTTATTTTGGAAGGATGCTGGAGGAATTCTATTGAGTTGTCTGATTGAAGAAGAGGCTGATAGGGTGATTGATGAATTTCATAAGGGAGATTATGGAGGCCACCATTATTGGAAGGCTACTGCAAATAAAATATTGAGAGCTGGGTATTTTTGGCCCACTATGTTCAAGGACATTTACAAAAAAATAGCAGCCTGCCATGAATGTCAAATGTTTGAAGGTAAAAGGAAGCTTATGCCTATGCCATTAGTTCCTATTTATGTAGAAGCACCCTTTCAACAGTGGGGGCTAGATTTTATAGGTGAGATACATCCCTCTTCATCAGGACAACATCGGTGGATACTCACAGCCACTGATTATTTTACAAAGTGGATAGAGGCGGTACCAACTAGGCAAGCTAATGATGCAGTAATTATTTCCTTTTTAGAGAACAACATCTTATCAAGGTTTGGATGTCCACTCAAGCTTATCACAGACAATGCTCAGGCTTTTAAGTCTAAGAGAATGATAAATTTTTGCCATCAATACCATATTTCCCTTGGTCACTCCACAGCTTATTATCCACAGGGTAATGGTCTAGCTGAAAGTTCAAACAAAAGTCTTGTGAGGATTATCAAAAAACTGCTGCAAGAAAACAAAAAGACTTGGCACTTAAAGCTGAAGTATGCCTTGTGGGCTGATCGCATCTGCACTAAAAGGTCTATTGGAACCTCACCTTATGAGCTTGTGTATGGAGCAGAGGCTATTTTTCCAACATCTCTTGGGGTACCAGTTATGAAGCTAATTCAAGGACTAGAGGAGGAGCCTAATGCCATACAGCGGAGGATTAATCAATTGATAGCATTACAAGAGAAAAGGAATGAAGTGGTTGAAGATCATCAAAAAAATCAGAATAGGGTCAAGAGGGCTTTTGACAAGAAGATTAAAGATGTTACATTTCAGATTGATGACAAGGTTTTGAAGTGGGAAGCCAGGATTGAAGAAAAAGGTAAACATGGCAAATTTGAGAATTTATGGAAGGGGCCATATTTGATTTCTGCTTTCCATGGAAACAACACTTATATTCTGCAAGAAGTTGATGGATCACCGTATGTTGGAGGACCTGTTAATGGCAGGTTCTTAAAGCATTATTATCAGTGAAAATCTGCCAAGTAGTCCATGATCATTGTAAATAATCGTTTTCTGAATGTTTCATGTTAGAAATAAATGACAAGCTGAACAAGAAAATTTTAGCCCGAGGAGAAGGCCCACAAGGTTTGAAAGGGATGCTTGTCAGTCATATGTGAGTACAATAAAATGGATAAAGGCACTGGTACTACGCGTTCTTAGTGTACTACAGGAGCACACTATCCCAAGTGGAGCCACTGTTATCACTTAGAACCATAGTTCATGTATGTAATGTTGTCCACAAGTTTCATATAAAAGTCTTCAGTTTTGTGAATAGGTTTATATGTGTGTGTGTCATTTTGAAATTTGAATTTCAAAAGGTATTGATGTAAGTTCGTAAAAAAAAAAAAAATCGTTAGATACCCTCCATCATTGTCAGTTAAGGCATGTCATGTCATTAGTACTTTGCGCAGTTTCGTAGCGCAGTCTGTTTGGTCAATTTAGCTGCGCAATGATGTTTCCGTCTTTCCGCAGCGTACTATTTATCAGCCATTTCGTAGCGCGTTTTGTTAAGTTTGAACTGTCCGTGCTACGAAATCGGGGTTTCAGGGTTTTTGTAGCGCTTTTTCTTGCAATGTCAAATCTGGGAGGGGTGAGTCATAGGTCCGTTCATGTTTGTCAGTTGATGTCCTCTCCAGGTCATGATAAATCATCATTCCACCATAAGGTCCAGAATCACGCATATGAATATCATCTTAAGGGATTTTATGAGGTATGGTTGTGTCATAATGTGTTTTGCATAATGTGTAAACATGTTTGCTGTATGAGAAGCCCGATTTCTCATTTAAAGGGATCATTGCAAGCGAGCCTGCACTCCAAAGTCGAGATTGTTTTCGAGCTGTAGCTGCCATTAGTCCCCTGTGTGAAGATATTCGAAGCAAGATGGAAAAGAGGGAACATCGATCCGGGAAGTGCCTAAGGACAGAGCCAGAGGGGCTTGATGTTACACTCAGGGATGAAGGTGTGGCAAGAGCTTTTCGGAATGCTGGTTGCTGGAGGTTCTGCGAGAAGTTGAAGGGAGGACATGCAGAGGTAACGAAGGCTTTCGCATTAAATTTTACTGGATTGAATTCAAAGGTGTCAATGTTAGAATTTCCTGTGTCTCCTGAAGCCATTTCCATTGTCACTGAAATTCCGAGGGGAGGTCAAGAATGGTTCAAAAACTTTAAATTCGACATGAGTCCCTGTAAAGAATTTTTGAAGGAACCGTATGTTAATGAGGACCTCACCAAAGCGGTGCCAAGGAGTTACATAAAAGAACATTATGCTATGCTCCTCACATGCATCCAGAAATACCTAACATGCGAGGGAAGGTACAATAAAGTTTACTCCTACCACTTCAAACTTTTGTTGCATTTCACAGGTAAGGCTTCAATAGATATACCTTTCTATTTGTTCAGAAGCATTAGTAAAATGTGTGATAAAATCCAGTTAAAGAAAGATGGTTGTGAAACATCCTTGTTTCATCATGGTTTAGTAAAGTTGTTGGTGTTGGATGGTTTACAAAAGATTGGCAGAGATTGGGATTCATTTGTTTTTATGGCCGGCTTTCCAAGCAAAACAGGCCTCACTCCATTGCCTGTGAGGGAAAGGGAAGAAAGGAGTGAAGAACCTACTCTGGCTGATCTCAGAAAAGAGGTGACAGATCAAAAGAAGCCTAAAACCAAGTTAAGGAAATCAGAGAAGTCTGTGGCAGCAAAAGAGACACCTAAATCATCAGCAAAGGAAACACCTAAGTCATCATCTAAGGAGACACCTCAGTCATCAAAGCAGAAGATCCAGAAAAAAAAGGATGAAGCTAAACCTAGTGAAGTTGAAAAGATTTCAAGGGTGAAAACCAGAGGTCAAATAAACAAGGAGAAGGGTAAGTCAATTACTGTGGAAGAAAGCCCTATTTCAAAAGGCAGTTTAAATGACTTACTTGAAGCTATTGAACTTGAGCAAGATCAGCCAATACAGATTGAACCAATAAAGTTTGAGCAAGATCACCCAGTGCAGCCAATGCATATTGACCTCACTCAATCTTCACCCGAAAGTTCTAAAAAACCAAGAGCTTCAAAAAGGTTGAAATTTGAGGAGCCTAGTAAAGAATATGCTTTCAAGCCACGTAGGCCAGTCACAAGAAGACAAATGAAAGAAATGGAGAAAGCGCAGAAAGAGAAGGCACCTTTAGAACTGCCTAGTACAGATGTACTTGAGGTTTTGACCAGAACAGTTCATGCAGCCAGAAGTAAAAACAAGGGTAATAGGGTCATCATCAGCCAAGGTGGAAATTTCATTGCTATCAAGCAACAAGCAGGAACAACACAAGAAGAAGTGCCTCAGATTAAAAATGTTTCTAAGGAAAGGGCAATGAGATATGCAAATTATAAAAAGGCTGTGATAAAAGGCAGAACAAGTCTAATGAGCCAAACTGACTCAGTGTCTGATGCATATGTGTGGACGGTGCCAGCTCTGAAGCAGGAAAAAATCATGAAACAGATGAATACAAGCTTAAGAGCAGAAAACAAGGCTTTGAAGGAAGAAGTTAGCAGTTTGAAGAAGAAGCTAGGTAAGCTAGCTGATTAATCCAAGGGGAAATTTGCTTTTCAAGTTTTGATAAATTTTGGTTGTCATCATTTTGAAACTTTTGGATCCCTTACACCTGTACAAAGTAGCTGAAGAAATCACGGAGTTAAATCATCAGTGCTTTAAGATTCATATGTTTTGTTTTGATTACCTACAGCAGTTTCGTAGCGCGCTACGAAACTGCTGTAGATGACTGTTTATGCGAAAAAAATGAAATTGATGCTGAGGTCAGCAAATCTTGAAAAGGATGACTCGAGGCCAGCATGGAGATTATACAAAGCTATCCAGATATTCAGAAGGTGACAGGTGTAAGTATTGAAGAAAAAGATGAAATTTTTGTTAAAGTCTTCCTAAAGTTACTTTATAGCCGAATTTTTAGGGTTCTGGTAGGGTTACCGAAATTTTGAGTGGTACACCTGTTCAGCTCACAAAGTGTCCAGATCATAAGGCATATTGGATTATGCGTGGTTATTAAATGAATTAAATGGCTTGGAGCATAGTCTTTTAGTGCATAAAGACTAATGGGAGGCAGAGACCATGAAAATAGGGCACAGATCTTCATCAACTGATGAGTCATCCACACAACAAGTATCCGAAGCTGCTCGTTCAGTGAATGTTTCTCCAGCATGTATTGGCTATTACTGAAATGGTACAGGTGTCAAAGTTCAAGAAAGCATCAATGCACATGAGGAGATAGACTTAAAGTTTCAATGGGAATGGGACTCTATGTTTTCACAGCGCAATACCTTTGTAATTAATTAGTTTGTTTAGATATGGATAAGGCAATTAATGATAGGATTTCGAGCTCCCTTCATGCTTGTTGAGGAGTCTCAAGTAGTTGTATTTTTGTTTTCCTATATATAGAAATGACTCTGATGTAAAAAAGGTTGGAGATTTTATACAAAAACAGAGTTTGTTTGGGCCAATGTAAAGACTTATTACAGTGATAGTAAAACAATGGTTTTTTACAGCCTCAAGATTCTCAAGATTCTCAATGGATTATATTGTTCAAATGTGATGGTGGTTTATTTTCTTAATGTTCTTTTACAGCCTTGTTACAACATAATCACTCAGAATTCATATCTTATGCTCTGACTTCCTGTATGTTTGGCAAGCTGTGGTTTTTGTGAAGTATGTTTGAACATCTAATGCAAAGAGCCTTGACTTCCATGAAATGACTGTGCTTTTGTTTACTAAATGTGTGAGACTCCATAGCCCAATGAAGACTTACTTGATATGTGTCTGTTGTGCCCTACAACAACCCCCCATTTCATAACATTTTTATCACAAACAATTAACATATGAAATGGGTCCCTTTTAAAAATTTTAATTGGCATTAATGAATTTGTTCGAAAAAGGTATGATAATCAAATGAATTTGTGAATAAAAGCCTTTTTGAACAAATAACAAGCAATTTTTGGTTAAGTCCGAAAAAGCAATCGCAAAATCACTTGTTACCTTGGTCCTTTCCGATGCGATATCGCTATCGGCCATCGGCAATAGCCAATGCACACACAGAAAAAGCACATGTCTTCTCCCCGATGCGACATAACATCGGTGATCAACTATCGGCGCTGCTTCTTATGAAAAGCGTTTTAAGCCACGACCCGATGCGATATCGCTATCGGTAGTTGGTAAATCTTTTGATATACATCTAGGGATTAGGTTCGCGCGCTAATATGATGCAATGTCGCAATCGGCATTCGCCAAGATCTCTCCCAAATGATAATATCACTCATACCCCCGATGCGATGCGATGACGCTTAATGATGACCAGAATTCTTAAAAGGTGATTATTTCAAAGCTTTAAAGTTATATTTAAATCCGATTTGACAAAAGCACAGATTTCAAAAAGCCGTTAAATACAGGGATAAGGTAATGCATGCGTATTTAAAGCTTTGCCCCTTCGATTTAACGAATATTTACAATTAGACCTTTGAAAAAATCTGTTGCATGCTTTAAGAGGTCATTCGGTTTAATAACTTAAGTAATGGTCATTTATGGATCTGCAGGCTGTAAAATCACCATCATTGCATCTGTGGTGCCTTCTCAAATCATTAGATCCGCAGCCACTTTTAGAATTAATCTCACCACGCTTCAAGCAATATATCTATCCCATTATGGAATGTCATTGTTATTTCCTTGTTACGATTTCTCTTGCACTTGTGTAGAATTCAACCGTCGAGAGAAGCCTGAACATGATGGGAAAGAAATTCAAGAAGGTGGCAGGCTCTACTGCAACACCTGTCGCAGGTCAAGCTGCTATAATTTCAAAGAAAGGCTTAATCTCAGATACTACATGCACTGGTCTTCCTAGCACTATGTGGCAAGGTACATATAATTTGTTAGAGGCTGAGCAACCAGAAAAAACAGTAACTGAGGCTAGTGTGGATGAACTAAGGAAGTCCGAGGCAACTCTCAAGGACTTGGCCGACTCCTTTTTGCACAGAATAGTAGCCAGAGAACATGTCCTACCTTACACTGATGTGGTACGTTGGGCAATTGAGGAAATTACCCTCACTGATAGAACCTTTCATACAAAGGATGGAAGGATTTTCGGGTCCTTCAAGCCTGACGACCTGAGGTGGATGTATCATTTTCCTGAACCTGAGATAGTCTATAACAGAGCTTTTGTGGAGAAGTTCGCGAAAGAGAATGAATCACCATCCGAACCTCTGCGAGATTGGAGGTAGAATCCAGCCAAACACAAGCATGATATCTCGGGTAAGTACTCTAATGCTTCTTTGGCTTCTCCCTATTGCTATGCTGGGATTATGATGTGTAGATTGTGGGGATTACATGACTCTGCAAATATCCATATTGATATGGTCCCCTTAATGGAAGCGGTCGTCAATAGTACAATCATGGATTGGGCCACTACTCTGTCTGATAAATTGGTCATAGCTGTTCGTGAGTTTAGAGCCAAAACCAGAGTCACCGAAAGAAAAATCCCACCCTTTTATTACTCTGCTTACATTATGGATACCCTGTGTTTTAATTCTGAGTTTCCTGTCCTTGGTTGGAGATAGACCACCCATGACCCAACACCCATTCACTTGTATCATCGGAAATTATGGAAACCCTCTTACAAAGACCATTTGTATCAAATTTGCAATGGTTTCATGGTGCCCGTCCACTATTCTATTTTCGACAGACCTATCCCAAGAATTTCCTATGAAGCTTCTTTTGACCTACCAGCCGTAGCCCATTGGTTCGGGGAAGAGCATTTTACCTATATTAGAGTTTTTGGAAGCAAGGCTAGGCCACACGTTCTCCCTCTGTACATCCCAGATAAATTGTTAGCCCGGGAAATCTCCTACCAGATTATGTCTGAGGGTGTTACACAAACTCTCAAAGAGGAGAAAAAGAGAGGATGGCCCTCTTTTCCTTTAAGAATTGGAGTTTATACGCTGCTAAATTACAAGCATGCAGAAAAGGAAGCAGCAAAACTCCAAATGATATCCCTGGCTTCTATTCCAAACAGACTTTATGATCCAAAAAAGACTGCTTTCATTGCCTTGGAACAGGCCAAACTGTCAAAGGTTGTTCATCAAGAAGATAAGTTTGACGACCTGTTCGTGAGTGCCGATTCAATAAGCCAAGTAAAACAACTTGCTGCACTGAGATACGAAGATGTGGAGTTAACTGAATTTAATAAACTTAGAAAGCAAAGGTTGCAAACTTTGCCTCTAGATTTATTATCCACAACCCCAACATCCTCCTCAAGCGAGCCTGGTCAGCAGCAAATACACCTACCTCCTGTTACAATTAAAGAGTATGATAAACAACAGGAGGAAAGGCAAAACAAGCTGCAAGCAGAGAAGCATGAAAGGGAGCAGATAGAAAAGCAACAAAAGGCACAAAAGGATCAAGAGCAAAGAAAACAGAAAGAGTTAGAACAACAGAGAAAGAGGGAAGAAGAAGAGAAAGCAAAGAAAGAACTGGAAGATAGGCAGAAAAAGGAATTAGAGGAGCAGCAGCAGAAAGCACAAGAGGAGCAACAGCGGAAGGCATTCGAGGAACAACAGAGGATTGAACAAGAGAAAGAACAGAGTAAAGTCCACATAGAACAAAGTGAGCAAATCTCTACTGATCCTGAATTGATTAAGGAATGGAACCAATTCGATTCCATTATCAGTAGTAAGGAAGCCTCCAAAGACTCAGACGCCTCTAAAACAAGTAATGCTCCCGATACTACTTCTTCTCAGGTTCTAGAAGGAACCAGTGGCCCACCCATGTTACAGAATGTTGAGGTAATCACTCAAGACCCATCCGATCAAATTGATCTTCAGGTGGAGGAAATTCCTCCCCTAGATATTTTCTACAGCCCAAAGCATAGAGCCGTTGTTAGGCGCTCTAGGAAAAGACGAAGGCTTGATCAACCTTCTATTTCACCCGAGCAAACAATCACGGGCAATGTGGTCTGGAAAGGGGAATTAGATCCCTCTGAAGATCTGACTAAGCTGTCGCAATTTGCGGGAGCTTATTCGGCAGCAACTATTGACAAAGCATCCGAAGTAAGTCTTCTGTTGAAGACTAAAGATCATGAGATATATGCATTGCAGGCAGAAGTGATAGAGGCAAGAAATAAGGCAGCGCAGGTAGAGGAACAGTTTCTGGCTCAACAGCGAGAAAATAATTTGTTAACCCAGCAGTTGCTAATCGAAAAACAGAGGATAGACCAAAGTGACATTCAGAAAGCACAAGAATTATCAGATGCATTATCTCAGTTAAAGGCATCGAATGAGCTGATGATGAAATCTAAAGACGAGCAAATAATTCAGCTATCAGCACAGCTCGAAGGTATTAAGGGCGCCCAGAATATTGATGATTTCAGAGCAGAGGCAACTCGAATAAACAGCGCATTAATATCTCAGATCAAGCTCTTGTGCCGACAACTTGTTGACGCTGAGTCACTTTGTGAAACATCTACAGCAGTATGTGAGCAAATAGAGAAGGCCAGGAATAAGCTAGATCAGGCTGAGGATGATATAACAGAATATATTGAGTGGCAAGACACTCCAGAAGGGAAAGCGGCAAATTTGTCCCAAATCCATGTACCATACAAGGACATACTCTTCATGGAATGGAACACTCAGGTAATGAAAGCGGAAAGGGCAGCCTCAAGATGTAAAATGATTGCCAGCAACATGATCAATCTGGTCAATGACACATTGTATCTGGCAAATATGATCTCCCAGTGCACGCCTGGAAACATAACAACAGCGAACATGCTGGAGCACAGAAATTACCCTGATTTGGAGAAACAAGGACGGTTAATCGTCGGAGTAAATACCTTAACCGCCGACGCATACTGGCTCTTTCTGATTAAACCACATTCTCAAAGGTCGGCTCTTAACTGTTTAACAGATGCCCTCCGATATCTGATTTCCGACATTCAGGATGCCACATATGATGCTCAGCTAACTTCACGCCTCAATACTCCACCAGAAGTAGAGCCAATGCTGGCGATATGTCAGCGAAAGAGTAAAGGCAAAGAGACCTCTGAATGAAGCATCGCCGCCGACTGCCAGATCACCAGGAAACAAGATGATACTTGTTAAATGCCAATTTAGTAGCTTTTTCAGTTTTTAGATATTTAGATATTTAGATTAGCATAGTATTTATAGATCCTTTCATTGTTTTGGAAAGGGTCATAAAATTTTGTAAAAGACTTAAAGGCTGAAGTTTGCACTATTGTGCTTCAGTCTATATATTCTTTTTTGAAACTCGACCACTGGTTCTTAATTTTACTTAGAAGGCTGTTTTATGCAAATTGTGCACTACTGTCATTTGCTTGGAATGCTTTCTGGTTTGAAGGAAGGACCGCGACATAGTGATTAATATACTGGATTGATCAAACAGCTTACATGGTACTATTATCTGTATCTGTTCTCTTTTCTATTATATGAATTGTTGTGTTATTATCTTTGCTATTGTTGAATACATGTATGCAATATAACAGCAAATCTTCATTTCATATCACTATTGAATGTTTTGTGATTTGTTATCTCTCTCACTTATACGTGTAGCAGCAATATAAATGATTAAGTGTAGTAATTCGCTATTATCGCTCTGCATAACTAATTATGCAGAGCAATCTTAAATGATTTAAACATCTATGCTTTAGTGTTAGAGTCATCTATATGCCTGCTACTAAGCACAGATTATCAAACGCTGCACTCTATGAATCGATAAATCCCGGGATTAGATTATAGTTATTATATTTCTCTTATAGTTTAGTTATTCACTTATTATCACCTTATATCGTAAATCATTCATCCATCCCGTTTACTTATAATTCTTGGGAAACTGGTCCCATTATCCCCAGTCAGAGCCACTATACCAAACGGAAAAGGAGCTGCACTAAGGTCCGGACCGGGTGGTTTCCCCGATGTTGTTGCAACGAATTTCGGGGCATCAACATTTTTGGCGCTAGAAGGAGGGCATCGACTGTGAATGGCAAGCAGGTCCAGGTCTGCAAACCATTCTAAGAGTAATTCTCCCTCCAAATATTCTCCTCCTTCTCAATCACATGCTGGTTCTCCGGCACACAATCGAGAAAAAGAGGAATCAACCACCACTGCTCATACCCATCATATTTCAGAACAATTAAGTCTTGAATCCCCTGAAGTTCGGTCTCTTATCCATAAACTTCAGAGCTTCTCGATTTCGCCTCAGAAATCTGAAGTATCACAAAGCAGTGTGACCTCGCAGTTCAACTTATCCCATCCACTTACCAGACTTCAGAGCGAAAAACTCGGTATTGAACCTACTGAGTTCCCTTTACCGAAAAGGAAAAGGGCTAAGAAGATCACTGAAGGATCTGATAGTGAAGACCTTTCTTCCATATCCTCCATCTCAACTCCTAATCTGCGAAGTTACACACTGTTGTTCATCAGGGAATAAGTACTACAGCATCTCAAACTACTCACTCTTCAACGATCTCTTCTCCTCAGTCATCTGGAATCCCATCAATAGTAACAACTATTGTCGCCAGCATAATGGCAGATCCATGGAATACACCAGGTGCAGTCAATATGCCCGCACCATTGCATGATCTACCTGATGCTCCTGAAAAATGGTTGCCTAAATTTAATCCAGATAACGGAACACAAGTTGAAGAACATATTAACAATTTTATGTTAGCAGTTAATTTAAAAGGAGTGACAGAGCAAGATGTTGTTGTCAGGCTTTTCCCTTATACCCTGCAAGGATCTGCAGGATCCTGGTACTTTTCCTTACCTTCAGGTTCTATTACCAGCTGGACCACATGCCAAGAGCAGTTCCTTACCAAATATGGAGATGACAGGTCTCTAGCCACTTTAATAAATGACCTCTCCAATTTGAGAATAGAGCATAGAGAACCAATAAAGGAGTTTAATGCTCGATTCAATAAACTCCTAAATAAAATCTCCACCGCTTCAAAACCAAGTGAACAGATTAGGAGCGAATGGTACATTACTGCCCTCCCTTCCAACATAGCTATTTTTGTTGACAGGGCTGGCAAACCTACCTTAGCCGAAAATATGAAGGAAGCACTTGCTGTTGAAAAGCGCATTAATGCTCTAGAGAAGAAAGCTGCCTTGGAGGATAGAAAAGCTAAAAAAGTTTCATTCAAAGAAGATTCTAAGAAAAAAACCCCAAAAGACCCGTACGACATGGAAGGTTTACAAAAAGTCCTTAAAACATTGTCTAATGAAATGGTTGAGATTAAAAAACAGGTGGCCGAGACTTCAAACAAAAGACCATTTAGAACTTTTAAGAAAACTGAGACAAAGCCACCCAATGTTATATCTAATGCAGACTCAGAACAGGATGAAGAGGAAGAGGAAACAACTTCTCAAACAGATGATGAAGAAGAAGTAGTTGAATGCCACGGCATGTGGGATTTTATACTCCCAAACTCTGACACCGAGAATCAAGAAGAAGCATTTCCTGTTACTACAAGAAGTAAAATCGCTTCTGATCCTACTCAAACAACTACAAAAAAGAGGAGTGCAGGTGCTGCCACACCAAAGGAAAAAGTTCTCCCAAAAAAGTCGCCTGTAGCAGCTCCTCAAAGCCAGCCTCCAATTTCTAATTCTCCTTCGACATCTAAGACACTAGTGGTATCTGACTCCATGGAGTATAATATTGTTGATGATATGAAAAAGACTAAAGCAAACATAACCATGTTTGAACTTAGTAAGTTAAAACATCAGCAGAAATTGCTCCTAAAAGAATTTAACGCTGTTCCTTCTTCTCCTCTTCCTAGTTCAAAAGCTGCTAATGATTCAGGACAACCCCCTCCAGGTATGGTTGAAGCTACCGATTCGGTTCTGATCGGAGATAGATCCAATTCTCATACCCCACCTTTCTTGTTCACCTATGAAATCTATAATCGAAATCTGCATAACTGTTTAATCGATTCAGGGGCTTCATCTAATATTATGCCAGCTTCAGTTTGTTCTAAACTAAACATAGAACCCCAGAAGTCCGCCATCCACATTGTGCAGTTAGACAGAACCAAAGTACAGGTTATAGGAGAAATTAATTCCGTGACTATCAGGTTGTCTGCTGATCCCAGAATAGTACAGAGAATAGATATTTTGATCGCTGACATACCTGAATTCTATGGTTTAATTTTGAGCAGAGATTGGTCTGAAAAACTGCATGGATACATTTCCACGGATTGGTCACATATGTGGCTCCCCTACAAGGGTAAGCCAAATCAAATAAGGATCGACCGTGAGAAACACATGACCCACACAGTAACCGATTTCGAACAAGAAAACCAGCCTGTGGCCTTCAACAACAACATTTTGGGAAATTATTCCTCAGAATCATTCTTTGGCAACTTTGTTGCCCAACCTTCCCCTTTTTCAGTTAATCATTGTACATCTCAGGTAGAAAATTTTTCACAAACCAATTTATCCAAATGCTTCAATGAAAATCAAAAGGATGTAAATATTTTTGTTGATTCTCCTTTATTTTGGTCTTTGTATTTTGATGGCTCTAAGTCCAGCGAGGGCTCAGGAGCAGGTTGCATTTTGGTTAGTCCGCAAGGCGAAAAAACAATGCTATCCTGTCAATTAGAATTTGAATGCACCAATAACACGGCCGAATATGAAGCTCTAGTGCAGGGATTATATAAGGCAATCGACCTTAAAGTCCAATATATTAAAGTATTCGGCGATAGTGAGATCATTTTTAAGCAGGTAAGAAATACAATTCATTGCCTTTCAAGCCACCTTAAGCATTATCAATCGCTAGTGCAAGATCTTACTTCGCATTTCTCAGCATTCAACATTTCTTCAATTCCTAGATCACAGAACTCAGCAGCCGATTTACTAGCCAACGTAGCTTCCAAACTTCTGCCTTTCGAAGACTATAGTCTTGATAGATTTTCTATAGAATTAATTTTTAGGCCTTCAGTTCCTGATAATATCACCAACTGGAGGGTTTTCAACCATGACGAGGACATCTTGCAATTCTTAACCTCTGAAAAGTCCTATGACAATCAAATCATTGAAGAAGATGAGCATGATTCTCAAATGAAAAGAACATCTCAAGATAACGCAATTCCTAAGCCCGTAGTAAAGCTCGAAGACCTTTATGACATTAAAGACAGGTTCAAACCTGTAATTAATACAAAACTCCAAAGCTCTACTCTTAGGTTTGAATTGATTAATTTGGGAACAGATCAAGCTCCTCAAAATATCAACTTAGGATTAGGACTTTCTATAGAAGAAAAGGAAGCATTTATCAAACTCTTAAGAAAAAACAAACAAGTTTTTGCTTGGAAGTATGACGACCTCAAGACATATGATACATCTATCATACAACATACTATTCCTATGCTTCCTAATCAAAAACCAATCCAGCAGAAGTTAAGAAAAATACATCCGAATTTGGAGAGCCAGATAAAGTCGGAACTTAATAAGCTTTTAAAAGCTAAGATTATCTTCCCTGTCCGACACTCAAACTGGGTCTCTAATATGGTACCAGTCAGGAAGAAAAACGGCGACATCCGAATCTGTATTGATTTCAGAAACTTGAATAAGGCAAGCTTGAAAGATAATTTTCCACTGCCTACCATGGAGCAAATCCTCCAATCGGTAGCAGGATCTGAATTGATGTCCTTTCGCGACGGTTTCTCAGGATATAATCAAGTGCTGGTTCATCCTGATGACCAACTTAAAACCACATTCAGAACAAAATGGGGGACTTATGCATATCAAAAGATGCCTTTTGGACTCATAAATGCAGGAGCAACATTCCAAAGAGCTATGGATACAGCCTTTAGAGGGTAAATTAATCGAACAGTAGTCGTCTACCTCGATGATATTACTGTATATTCTAAGAAGAGATATAATCACTTGCATGATTTAAATCAGATTTTCCAACGATGCAAAACACATGGTATCTCTCTTAACCCCAAAAAGTCTTTCTTTGCTCTTAACCAGGGTAAGCTTTTAGGATTTATCGTATCTAAGGATGGCATTTATGTAGATCCTGATCGAATTAAGGAAATTTCTGAAATTCCTTTTCCACACAACAAAAAATCGATGCAGTCATTTTTAGGACAGATTAATTTCGTTAAACGATTTGTCCCAGATTTTTCACAGATTGTACTACCACTACAAACGATGATTAAAAAGAATTCAACCTTCAGATAGGGATTAGAAGAAAAGCAAGCTTTTAATGACATTAAGCAATCAATAATCAATGCCCCAGCTCTGAATACTCCAAATCTTTCTAATCATTTTACATTATATACCATTGCATCCGACTTATCTTACGCAGCAGTACTCACCCAGTTGAACGATGACAATTTGGAAGCGCCTATCTCTTTTTTTAGTTCAAACTTTCAAGGCGCCGAATTAAACTATTCCGATGTTGAGAAACAAGCTTTTGCTGTCTTTAAAGCAGTCAAACATTATCGACCCTTTCTTTTAAAAACCCACACTAAAGTGATAGTTCCTTTCTCAGCAGTTAGGCAACTATTAATCCAAAAGGAATTGGGCGAAAAAAGGGCAAATTGGGTCGCGTCTCTCCAAGAATATGATCTAGAAATAAAGCCAGCAAATATTGTTAAAGGTCAAGGTTTTTGCAGGATATTAGCAGGAGCATCAAACATTCCGGAATCAAGTGATACAGAGCAAACTCAAGAAGTTAATCAGCTAAGTGTTCCTTATTCCGAATCTCAATATGCTGATTTGATCTTTTATTTAAAGAATGGTTATGCTCCTACCAATTTGTCTTACAAAAACAAAAGGGCCATTAGATTGAAAGCTAAGAGTTTTTCCATTATCGATGATGTGCTCTTCAGAAGAAACTATGATTCTGTCCTATTAAGATGCCTTGAGAAACCTGAGGCTCAAAAGGTTTTGCAGGAGCTACACGACGGACCAGCAGGAGGACATTTCGGAGCTGATACAACAGCTCATAAAGTCATTCATGCTGGATACTATTGGCCTACTTTGTTTAAGGACGCTCACGAATATGTAAGGAAATGTCTCAAATGCCAAACTGCCAGTGGAAGACAACAAAAACCAGCTTTCCCTTTGCAACCAATCAACATTGAACAGCCTTTTGAACAATGGGGATTGGACATCATTGGAGAAATTAATCCATCTTCTTCCAGGCAGCACAAATATATTCTTACAGCAACTGATTACTTTACAAAGTGGGTAGAAGCAGTTCCGTTAAAGACAACAAACTCTGAGGCGATCATTGAATTTATAGATCAGTTCATCATTACCAGGTTTGGTGTTCCAAACGCTCTTGTCTTTGATAATGCTTCTTATTTATCAGGTAATGCGATGATTGATTTCGCTGTTAAAAGGGGATTTAAATTAAAGTATTCTGCTAATTACTATCCTCAGGGTAATGGCCTAGCAGAATCAACTAATCAAAATCTAATCAAAATCATTAAGCGAACAATCGAAGAGAATCATAAGAACTGGCACAAATTCTTGGTATTTGCATTATGGGCCGATAGGATAACACAGAAAGCCTCCATAGGAACCTCTCCGTTTAATCTTGTCTACGGAAAAGAAGCAATCGTACCAACCAATCTTCTTCTTCCATCTCTAGCCCTAGTGCAATTTATTGACGAAACTCCTTCTTCCTCTATCCAGTTTAGATATGATCAAATTCTCAAACTTGAAGAAGAAAGGGAAAAAGCCAAGGTTACACACGCCAAACATCAGCAAGTCATTAAAGCATCTTTTGATCTAGCTTCGTCTAGTCCTAAACAATTCCAAGTCGGAGATCTAGTCCTGAAATGGGACAAAGCCCATGAAGACAAAGGTAAACACTCCAAGTTTCAGAAACTGTGGCTTGGACCATTTCAGATCTGTGAAAAAGTAGGCCATTCCACTTTTATACTGCAAAATCTATCAGGGGTGAGGGATTCTCTCCCTGTCAATGGTCTGATCTTGAAGAAATTCTTTAATTAAGGAGGTAACCCCTTCTCTTTGTAGTTTGATAGTTTTTATATAGTTTGTAGGATTTGTAGAAATAAGGATGTGGGATATCTTCCATTGACCTTTCGCTGTAGCTAAAAGTTGTCTCACCACGGCACTATTAATATTTGCTTTTGGATAATAGGGTCCTAAGTTAAGAGAGAGATCATTTCTAGGAAATTAGATATCTTTTTATTCTGAGATCACAGTCTAACTTTAGTAAACTTCACTCTGAACGAAGTTCTATGAGTCATCTTGGGTTTTCAAAATTGGTCTCCAAAGGTTATCTATATTAAAATAGGAGCTAATCCATCTTCAGCATCTATAACTCTCAACCTGTCATCCATATACTCTTAAGAAGATAGTTGTTCATCCCATTCACCAAAAGTTTATGATTACTCAGAGTGTAATTCTAAAATATAAAAGATTAAAGATAAGAGGTCTTATTACAAGCCTGCTTACCATGTTCATAGGAAAATAATTTAACTGACATTACCAAAACTGCATATCAAACAGGGTAATGGCTTGAAATTTCAAGACAAGGGGTCTCATCACGAGCCAGCTTGTTCAGTTTGATTACTACCCGTGAGTGGCATTGTCATTATCTGGCCACCAAACCAGGACAATGGCTTTTATCTTAAGCAAAGAAGAAAAGAAAGTGAAATTCAAAAATGTGAAAATATCTTTTGAATTCATTCTATTTAGTCACACTTTTAAGTGAATGGAAAAATGGACAACAACGTGGTTAAAAGGTAACCCTGCCGAGACTATAAACGTTTGCTGGCAGCAGAGGCTCTACCTGTGACAGAGGAGTTTATTTTAAAAGCTGATATGGAAAATTTTTCTATTTTACCTTTATGAACCATTAAAGACTTATTTTAAAACTTAAAATGCATTTATTTTCTTTATAAAAAGAGGAAGTCAACTGAAGAAGCCTGTTTTATTCAGAATCAATAGACATCTAGTTATATTAGAAATTTCCTTTCCCTTAAAACGATTCTATTTGAAAAAAGTGTAAGTATGTTTATTAGTTCAGAGATAACTGGTTCTACCAACGAATCGCCAATTGTTGTGCCCTACAACAACCCCCCATTTCATAACATTTTTATCACAAACAATTAACATATGAAATGGGTCCCTTTTAAAAATTTTAATTGGCATTAATGAATTTGTTCGAAAAAGGTATGATAATCAAATGAATTTGTGAATAAAAGCCTTTTTGAACAAATAACAAGCAATTTTTGGTTAAGTCCGAAAAAGCAATCGCAAAATCACTTGTTACCTTGGTCCTTTCCGATGCGATATCGCTATCGGCCATCGGCAATAGCCAATGCACACACAGAAAAAGCACATGTCTTCTCCCCGATGCGACATAACATCGGTGATCAACTATCGGCGCTGCTTCTTATGAAAAGCGTTTTAAGCCACGACCCGATGCGATATCGCTATCGGTAGTTGGTAAATCTTTTGATATACATCTAGGGATTAGGTTCACGCGCTAATATGATGCAATGTCGCAATCGGCATTCGCCAAGATCTCTCCCAAATGATAATATCACTCATACCCCCGATGCGATGCGATGACGCTTAATGATGACCAGAATTCTTAAAAGGTGATTATTTCAAAGCTTTAAAGTTATATTTAAATCCGATTTCACAAAAGCACAGATTTCAAAAAGCCGTTAAATACAGGGATAAGGTAATGCATGCGTATTTAAAGCTTTGCCCCTTCGATTTAACGAATATTTACGATTAGACCTTTGAAAAAATCTGTTGCACGCTTTAAGAGGTCATTCGGTTTAATAACTTAAGTAATGGTCATTTATGGATCTGCAGGCTGTAAAATCACCATCATTGCATCTGCGGTGCCTTCTCAAATCATTAGATCCACAGCCACTTTTAGAATTAATCTCACCACGCTTCAAGCAATATATCTATCCCGTTATGGAATGTCATTGTTATTTCCTTGTTACAATTTCTCTTGCACTTGTGTAGAATTCAACCGTCGAGAGAAGCCTGAACATGATGGGAAAGAAATTCAAGAAGGTGGCAGGTTCTACTGCAACACCTGTCGCAGCTCAAGCTGCTATAATTTCAAAGAAAGGCTTAATCTCAGATACTACATGCACTGGTCTTCCTAGCACTACGTGGCAAGGTACATATAATTTGTTAGAGGCTGAGCAACCAGAAAAAACAGTAACTGAGGCTAGTGTGGATGAACTAAGCAAGTCCGAGGCAACTCTCAAGGACTTGGCTGACTCCTTTTTGCACAGAATAGCAGCCAGAGAACAAGTCCTACCTTACACTGATGTGGTACGTTGGGCAATTGAGGAAATTACCCTCACTGATAGAACCTTTCATACAAAGGATGGAAGGATTTTCGGGTCCTTCAAGCCTGACGACCTGAGGCGGATGTATCATTTGCCTGAACCTGAGATAGTCTATAACAGAGCTTTTGTGGAGAAGTTCGCGAAAGAGAATGAATCACCATCCGAACCTCTGCGAGATTGGAGGTAGAATCCAGCCAAACACAAGCATGATATCTCGGGTAAGTACTCTAATGCTTCTTTGGCTTCTCCCTATTGCTATGCTGGGATTATGATGTGTAGATTGTGGGGATTACATGACTCTGCAAATATCCATATTGATATGGTCCCCTTAATGGAAGCGGCCGTCAATAGTACAATCATGGATTGGGCCACTATTCTGTCTGATAAATTGGTCATAGCTGTTCGTGAGTTTAGAGCCAAAACCAGAGTCACCGAAAGAAAAATCCCACCCTTTTATTACTCTGCCTACATTATGGATACCCTGTGTTTTAATTCTGAGTTTCCTGTCCTTGGTTGGAGATAGACCACCCATGACCCAACACCCATTCACTTGTATCATCGGAAATTATGGAAACCCTCTTACAAAGACCATTTGTATCAAATTTGCAATGGTTTCATGGTGCCCGTCCACTATTCTATTTTCGACAGACCTATCCCAAGAATTTCCTATGAAGCTTCTTTTGACCTACTAGCCGTAGCCCATTGGTTCGGGGAAGAGCATTTTACCTATATTAGAGTTTTTGGAAGCAAGGCTAGGCCACACGTTCTCCCTCTGTACATCCCAGATAAATTGTTAGCCCGGGAAATCTCCTACCAGATTATGTCTGAGGGTGTCACACAAACTCTCAAAGAGGAGAAAAAGAGAGGATGGCCCTCTTTTCCTTTAAGAATTGGAGTTTATACGCTGCTAAATTACAAGCATGCAGAAAAGGAAGCAGCAAAACTCCAAATGATATCCCTGGCTTCTATTCCAAACAGACTTTATGATCCAAAAAAGACTGCTTTCATTGCCTTGGAACAGGCCAAACTGTCAAAGGTTGTTCATCAAGAAGATCAGTTTGACGACTTGTTCGTGAGTGCCGATTCAATAAGCCAAGTAAAACAACTTGCTGCACTGAGATACGAAGATGTGGAGTTAACTGAATTTAATAAACTTAGAAAGCAAAGGTTGCAAACTTTGCCTCTAGATTTATTATCCACAACCCCAACATCCTCCTCAAGCGAGCCTGGTCAGCAGAAAATACACCTACCTCCTGTTACAATTAAAGAGTATGATAAACAACAACAGGAAAGGCAAAACAAGCTGCAAGCAGAGAAGCATGAAAGGGAGCAGATAGAAAAGCAACAAAAGGCACAAAAGGATCAAGAGCAAAGAAAACAGAAAGAGTTAGAACAACAGAGAAAGAGGGAAGAAGAAGAGAAAGCAAAGAAAGAACTGGAAGATAGGCAGAAAAAGGAATTAGAGGAGCAGCAGCAGAAAGCACAAGAGGAGCAACAGCGGAAGGCATTCGAGGAACAGCAGAGGATTGAACAAGAGAAAGAACAGAGTAAAGTCCACATAGAACAAAGTGAGAAAATCTCTACTGATCCTGAATTGATTAAGGAATGGAACCAATTCGATTCCATTATCAGTAGTAAGGAAGCCTCCAAAGACTCAGATGCCTCTAAAACAAGTAATGCTCCCGATACTACTTCTTCTCAGGTTCTAGAAGGAACCAGCGGCCCACCCATGTTACAGAATGTTGAGGTAATCACTCAAGACCCATCCGATCAAATTGATCTTCAGGTGGAGGAAATTCCTCCCCTAGATATTTTCTACAGCCCAAAGCATAGAGCCGTTGTTAGGCGCTCTAGGAAAAGACGAAGGCTTGATCAACCTTCTATTTCACCCGAGCAAACAATCACGGGCAATGTGGTCTGGAAAGGGGAATTAGATCCCTCTGAAGATCTGACTAAGCTGTCGCAATTTGCGGGAGCTTATTCGGCAGCAACTATTGACAAAGCATCCGAAGTAAGTCTTCTGTTGAAGACTAAAGATCATGAGATATATGCATTGCAGGCAGAAGTGATAGAGGCAAGAAATAAGGCAGCGCAGGTAGAGGAACAGTTGCTGGCTCAACAGCGAGAAAATAATTTGTTAACCCAGCAGTTGCTAATCGAAAAACAGAGGATAGACCAAAGTGACATTCAGAAAGCACAAGAATTATCAGATGCATTATCTCAGTTAAAGGCATCGAATGAGCTGATGATGAAATCTAAAGACGAGCAAATAATTCAGCTATCAGCACAGCTCGAAGGTATTAAGGGCGCCCAGAATATTGATGATTTCAGAGCAGAGGCAACTCGAATAAACAACGCATTAATATCTCAGATCAAGCTCTTGTGCCGACAACTTGTTGATGCTGAGTCACTTTGTGAAACATCTACAGCAGTATGTGAGCAAATAGAGAAGGCCAGGAATAAGCTAGATCAGGCTGAGGATGATATAACAGAATATATTGAGTGGCAAGACACTCCAGAAGGGAAAGCGACGAATTTGTCCCAAATCCATGTACCATACAAGGACATACTCTTCATGGAATGGAACACTCAGGTAATGAAAGCGGAAAGGGCAGCCTCAAGATGTAAAATGATTGCCAGCAACATGATCAATCTGGTCAACGACACATTGTATCTGGAAAATATGATCTCCCAGTGCACGCCTGGAAACATAACAACAGCGAACATGCTGGAGCACAGAAATTACCCTGATCTGGAGAAACAAGGACGGTTAATCGCCGGAGTAAATACCTTAACCGCCGACGCATACTGGCTCTTTCTGATTAAACCACATTCTCAAAGGTCGGCTCTTAACTGTTTAACAGATGCCCTCCGATATCTGATTTCCGACATTCAGGATGCCACATATGATGCTCAGCTAACTTCACGCCTCAATACTCCACCAGAAGTAGAGCCAATGCTGGCGATATGTCAGCGAAAGAGTAAAGGCAAAGAGACCTCTGAATGAAGCATCGCCGCCGACTGCCAGATCACCAGGAAACAAGATGATACTTGTTAAATGCCAATTTAGTAGCTTTTTCAGTTTTTAGATATTTAGATATTTAGATTAGCATAGTATTTATAGATCCTTTCATTGTTTTGGAAAGGGTCGTAAAATTTTGTAAAAGACTTAAAGGCTGAAGTTTGCACTATTGTGCTTCAGTCTATATATTCTTTTTTGAAACTCGACCACTGGTTCTTAATTTTGCTTAGAAGGCTGTTTTATGCAAATTGTGCACTACTGTCATTTGCTTGGAATGCTTTCTGGTTTGAAGGAAGGACCGCGACATAGTGATTAATATACTGGATTGATCAAACAGCTTACATGGTACTATTATCTGTATCTGTTCTCTTTTCTATTATATGAATTGCTGTGTTATTATCTTTGCTATTATTGAATACATGTATGCAATATAACAACAAATCTTCATTTCATATCACTATTGAATGTTTTGTGATTTGTTATCTCTCTCACTTATACGTGTAGCAGCAATATAAATGATTAAGTGTAGTAATTCGCTATTATCGCTCTGCATAACTAATTATGCAGAGCAATCTTAAATGATTTAAACATCTATGCTTTAGTGTTAGAGTCATCTATATGCCTGCTACTAAGCACAGATTATCAAACGCTGCACTCTATGAATCGATAAATCCCGGGATTAGATTATAGTTATTATATTTCTCTTATAGTTTAGTTATTCACTTATTATCACCTTATATCGTAAATCATTCATCCATCCCGTTTACTTATAATTCTTGGGAAACTGGTCCCATTATCCCCAGTCGGAGCCACTATACCAAACGGAAAAGGAGCTGCACTAAGGTCCGGACCGGGTGGTTTCCCCGATGTTGTTGCAACGAATTTCGGGGCATCAACAGTGTCCAACCAGCTTTGTTTTTATAAATTTGTGAAGAGTTAGCCATCTGTTGTTGTGATTGATTTTTATCAAAAGTCTGTGAGAGAGCCCTCTCTGACCAAGGAGGCTAATCTTTGGTCTAAAGTCTGGTTGAAAGAGTTACATGAAATCTTGCTTGGCTGCAGCCCTTAGTACTGATTTTGTGATAACACATGCTATTGAATTCCCTTGCATGAGATCAACAACACCACTCACCATGTCTTCTCCATACCAGTGGCCAGGATGAATCTATAACTTGTACGGGTGCAGTTTCATCCATCTATGCATGTTGCACCCCTTGTTGTATCTGTTCCTGATGCAACTCATTCTCTCTTATGTTGCTTCTTGAGCACATGCAACTCATTCTCTCATCTGTGCATCTCTTGTTATTCCTTGAGTTTTTTATTGAGCACATGCAAGTCCTTTGTTCATTTCTCTACCTTCGCGTCAACTTCATGTCATGACATCACCTCATAGCCTAAGCCTCCAAAGTTTCTTTCACCATAAGTAGATCTACTTGAGCTTGCAACTTTGTTCCGCCTCTGTGTTGTCAAAAAACTTCCTCCTGTGTTAATTTCATCTGGTATGCTACCTTTAGCTGCTGTCCATGGTGCTGCTTGTTGTGATGATGCTGCCATCATATCTTGATGTCCTTTTCTATGGACAACTTGATGTCTTCCTGGGTAGGAAATTTCATATACACTTGATCGACTGCATCCCAACTGTGCTCTGAACAATGTCTTCGACTCTACTCTCTTGGAAACCATTGTACCTGTGTTGCTGAGAGGTGGATGGACATGTGTGATACCTGGAAACATGGAAAGCAATATATTAGTCAAAAACCAAAATTAACTTGAGAACTGACTTGCAACATACCTATGTGACTCATCATGAAGGTTGCGCAATTTTCGTCGGGAGGTCGAGAGACTAACTTCTAAGACTATGCAAGGCATAGTCTAGGTTGTCAAGAGGCTGACTAGCTACTAGAACTACGCAATCTACAGTCTATCTCAGCTGTTGACTGCTGGAATTGCACAATGGATAATTTCATCTAGCAAAGGTTGTAGGCTTAGTGAGTGCGTTGCGCAATTTTCTGTGCTAGCAGTCACTATCCCTCAAAATTGTGCAATGCGAGACTGGAGGATAGTCACTAGGAAGAAATGTGCATTTTCTGAGAGGAAGATATAGCCTTCCCTTTCAGGATTGGACAATGTTTTCTTGGTGAGTAAGAGTCTGGGCCAAAGCTGCCCAGACCCTCTAATGGGCATTGATAGCGAATGTGAATGTGAATGCATGTGATACTGAGTGTAAGCATAAGTGAATGATCATGCATGAAAATGGTGAATGACAGATTCATAAAATGGAACAACATGCAAACAGTGAAAAACAACTTCATGCATACGACAACAATGAGATGTTAACGAAAGCTAAAATGGTTCTTGTATAAGCTAGTATGTACAATAACGACAACAAGAACTCACTGAAATTGAGCAGACAACATTCATACGAAGCAAAACACAAAAAACACCATAAACATAGCACAAAACATGAAAAGAGGGCTTACCCCAAAACAACTGAGCTGAATGTGCCAACGAATCCTGGATACAATGTGGGATGTCAGAGCTGCAAGATCAATTTGAGGAATGAGCTCTATAGTGTCTGGTTGATGAGTTTTTATAAAATGGATGTTGTGACGCGCATGCCACAAATCTAGGGAAAGCGATACTTGTTGGGAGGTTTCTGAAATGATATTTACATGTAACCTCTAGCTGCTAAAAATAGTTCCCTAAAACAAGGGATGCCTTTACATGCTACTTTGGGAGGAGCAGGCCATGCATGCAAATCAGTTTTGCTTGGTCCTGGAGGGAACCGGTCAACTCAACTGCACATGCAACAATCTACTTAGCTAGGATGAAAAAATGTGCATTTCTTGGAGGGAGTTGGGTTGGCTGCCCAGGGTATTTGTGCAATTTCTGGGCAGAGAAGCTGATTGCTACCCAATATTGTGGAATTCTGGGCTAAGCATCCCTACTGGGGGGAATTACGCAATTTTCTGGATGAAGCTTGATTGGAAGATTTGTACAATTCTTGAGCCCAACAGGCTGCCTAATAGAATTGTGCAATTTCTGGAGTGAAGGTTGGTTTCCCTCCAGAATTGCACATTTTCTTGAGGGAGCTTCTCAACTTGTAGCTAGACCATGTCCAGAAGAACAACCTGTGAGGGGAATGCAGCAAGCTCTGATGGATAGGCTGTCATTCTGCAAGAAAAACATTGAAGCTTGTGTACCTAACGAAGCAGGACATTCTGTTGTGAAAGGTTTGTAGGGAGGCTCCAAAACGAAGCTAAGGAAAAAATTTGGAGGGTGGTTGTAGCCGCTACAACAATTTGTTATCCATGTTAGTGTCTATATGTTATTATGCATGCATTGTCATGGTTATTGTTATACATGTATGGTAGGTCAGACGTGCATTGTGATGGTCATTTTTGTGGTCTTCTATCATCATGATGCTATTGGTTGTTATGATGCTAATGTGTTGGCTGATATAGAGGAGGATATGTAGACCATTAAAGTGAAGTTGCAACATTGGACCTCAAGGAAAGAGTAGGTCCTCATACAGGTTGTATGTTGGGCATGCAAGTATGTAGGTTAATGATTTTTATATGATTAATGGTTATGTGTATGCCTTTCATTCTATTTATGTTATGGTTACATACATGATAGATGCTTGTTGATTAGTGTAGTCATATGCACATGTGTCAAATATTCATGAATGCTAGTAACTTGTGGTTGTATGCATTGCTATTTGTTGTTTTATGTTATATAACTTGATGACTATGTTATATGTTCTTGATGAGAATGATATATAACATCTTGTTGGTATATGCTAGTAACTTGATCATTAGGGTTATTACATTAATATCTTGATGTTATATGCTTCATACTAACTTGGATTGGTCTATGCAAATGGTTAGGGTTATGACATTCATGTATGAGTTAATATGTTGTGATATTATGTCATACTAAACTAGACTGATCATGCATACATGATTTTTATACATGAACGCCAAATTTTTATGAGATTATGATGTGAACATGTTAGTTAGTTATTGTCATAGATATCATGATCATAATTGTGTTTGATCTAATGTGTTGTAAAGTTATATCATGCTAACTATATTGATTGGCTAGACAAGGTAGCCTCTCCTAAAATACATTATGGCATGTGTTTTCTTATGTCGTATATTTGGTGCTTGGTTGTTTGATTATGTTGTCTTTTTTATTAATTTAACATGGTATGTTTTCAAGTTGGTTGGATGTTTGATGAATTGAATAATATACATATGTGTTGAGATAGTTGATATGTACTTGAGTGTAGTAGGTGACAATTGTAGCATTATGTCTAATGCCTATGAGTTTCATATGGATTATGACATGATTGTTAGTGTTGTCCCTTAGGAAACCAATTTCCTGGTTGTGTAGAAACTACGCCTGAGATATTAATAATTTTTTATGCTTATCACTTATATCTCCGTTAAGTTCCTTATTTGAAGAATCTGAAGGACTTGACCTTAAATTCTCAATATTTAGATAATGTGAAAGGTTTCAAACTACCATGTAATGTTGAATATGAATGTGATGAGAAGAATATGTAATGAAATTAGAGACAATATGTTGTGTTTAATAGGAACTATTCTCTGTAATTTAGAGGAAACATGTGAGAAGAGGTTTTAAATATGGGAGCGCCTTTAAGGGTTTTAACTTTGTTTACATCAGTAAATAAAGACATGTTGCTTCATTACCATATTTAAAGAGATGCATAAACAGAAATGACACACAATTGAGAAATAACAAAATCGTACCCAACATGAATGGAAACTCTTGATACTTTTATTAATTATCAATTCATCAAGTACAAAATAGTGTTATCTCCAAGTTCTCCAAAATTAGGCCCCTTTTTTATACAATCTGGCCTCTTTTATACATCATAGGATAGTTGATAACCACCCAAAACTATTAACCTATCTAACTATCCTCTAACTGTTTTGAAGTAAATATAGTTACAAAATATTACATTCGAATATAAAAACACCTCATTCATTTCAAGAAAACAATATAATAAGAAATAATAGAAATTAGAGAATGATGTGAGACTGGTGCTCACTGCTTGTATCTATAGCTCGAGCCCGTGGTTTTGCTGATGTATCTTTCTGTTGCTCTACCATCCATTCCTTACACTTTCTCGATAATGGCACATGTGATTTTGGTGCTTCTTCTAACTTGCTGAGTGCTATCCTGCAAGCTGTAATCCTGCTGTAAGTGGGCTTGTCAGTAAACAAAGTCATTACCATCTAGAGAAGCTTAAAATCCTTGTTCAGGAAATTCAATATGGTAGCTTCCTTTGACATTGTTGTCCTCTCATGAGTGTTGTCAACATTGCTCTTTGCCTCCACCAACAAAGTCTCATATGTGCTCCATGGCAGCAAGTTTCCTTGTAGATCCGAGAAAGAAGGAATTTCAGCCCTAACCCTTTTATCAAACAAGATGTTAAAATTTAAAACTTCCCCCTTTATCTCTTTGATATTGTTCTCAGTAGCAACGCTGCAGATATTTCTATAAATCATTCTATTAAAATCAATATCACATGATATTTTGTCAGGCATTTCATGTTCCTTCAATTCTGCAGCAGACTTAGAATTAATGAAATCTATCATTTTCTTTGTGAACTTTCATCTATATAATCCTTCTAATTATTTTTAGTAACCATCTCTTCTTTATCCCGAATGAGTGTCTTTTCTTCTGCAATAATCACCAGAAATTCCCAGATGCCTTTGATAACTTAAATAATCTCATCCCATAAGATTTCTCTGGCTTGAATTAATGACACATTACCTTTCATTTTATCTTTTAACCTTTTGATCTCATCTTCAGCCCTTAAGAGATCCTCTCTCTACTTCTTTACGTTGTCCTTTTCTCTTCTTTATTCCTCTTCACTTAAACTCAATAGTTTACTAGATGTTTCCAACTCTCTTTGAGCTTTCTTAGCATCAATCTCAACGATTTTGAGCTCTATTCCCAGTTGTAAAATCTGTGTTGTTGGGTCATCTGTGTTGGATGGCACCACCACCGTACAAACATGAGTGTCTAGCTATTTTTGCAACTTGTCAAGAGTTTCTTTAAGTAAAGAAACTTCCTCAGTTTTCTGTAACACATCTTGTAAAAGCTTTTCTTTCTCATTTTCCACTTCAGCTATCCTTGCAGCAATGGGATGCTCACTTGTTCGTAAATTTAATTTATTTTTTAGGATCCCAATCTTCGACTTAGAAGATTGCAATAAATTTTGAACAACAGGCTAGTCATCAGGATTGACCCTTATTTTAATGATAATGTTCTTGAACTCTTCAACCTGAGCATTCAAAGCTCTAGAGTTGGCCTTTTCCAATTTCAACTGCTGAATGACCTTATTAAGAACTTTTTCTACCTAGATAGCTACTACATTTGTCTTATATAGATCATTTACAATTAACCACCCAGTTTGCATATGTTGATTGACCTTGTCGAGCATTGGGAGCTTGTGAGTGTCAGTAGTCAAATTTACAGTCTTAAAACTGCTTGAAGATCCCATTGATATTTCTGTAGGGTGAGAGAAAGCAATTTTTAGTTGGCTCTTCTCCAAATCCATGGAGGATAACAATCTGGTTTGCTCAGAGGTTACTTGGGACTTAGCTTAAGCCTCCACATTCAGCTTCATCTTCAAATTTATTTCATCTATTTGAGCAAACACATTTTGTATCAAGGGAACATGATCATGAACAGGCTCTCTAGAAGATGGGGAAGCAGGAGCACCTTCTATCTCTCCGAACTAAATGACCAAACCAAGTTGTGACAAAGACACTATGTCTTGCAGCTTCATCCTCTTTACTACTTTGGGATATTCTTCATCCAGATCAATGACTTCTTCTCTAGCTCTTTTGACCCCTTTCTCTGTAATTCTAGGGGTCTCAACCTCTATTCACTAAATGTTTTGTAAACCTCCATTTGCCAACTTTTCAATTTCATCTCTACTTTCATGTAGAAAAGATGAATAGCCATTCTCCAATCTTCTCTTTGAAATAATTTGGTGAGGGTCATAAGCCCACTCAACCTCCTGTAGAAAACCCATATCATTCAACAATTTTTCAACTTCTAGAGTAGCTTGTCTAGTATTTACAATGAAGGGTCCCACTGCTTTAGGCAACTTGAAAAATAAGCCTTTCTTCACGCGAACAAAATTAACTTGATCAACATCCAAGCTATGCCTTATGAATTCAAGAGAAAAAATCCTCATTGGCATGAACTTTGGTAACCTGTATGGTTTGACAAAGGACCCATAAAGCCTGATATCTACATGTTCTTAAAAAATAAACCAATCGCCACATCTCACATCCTTACTCAATTGGAGATACTCCTGACCTTTAGGAAGGAAAGTTGGGGGTAGGCTTCCATTCAAAATCTTATAATCCACTAGAATAAATGAAGAAACAAACTAAGAAAACCACCATCCTTTGGATCACCTCTTATTAGGTTTGTCCAGAACACTACTGACTACTTCTTGTTATTGATATCAACCATATTCAACCCTAAATTAGAGAAATGAACGTCATTCTGGTAAAAAAAAATTAGGTGATGACTAAAGGAAATTTGAAAGAACCAGTGAGAGGTAAAGTCATAAATTTAGTATTGATAACCTCTACCCAAAAAGATGGGATGTCTAGCACTGTCTCAAGCCTCATCATTAGGGAGAAGAGTCCCAGCACAACTTTGTCTACTTACTTGGATTCTTCCTTTCCTAGAATTTTGGCAATTATTTGCAACGCAGGTATTATATCAACTACAAACATTCCTAAGGATAAAAGATTGCCATCAAGGGAGAACTTGCCAGGTTTAGGAGCTAAAAAAGAAGTGACATAGGAAAGCTCTTAGGGAGACATATTTTCATAATAAGAAATTAGGGATTCTTCAGTAGAAGTAGTGTAATTACCTTATACAGGATAACTCAAGGCTTTGTGTATTAGCTGTGAAGTCACCTGGAAAACATTTTCACCTTACTGGTTCATTACAAAACATTTCTTAGGGTACATTTCCGAGGTTAATTATTGGAAAAATTCAGGAAATAAATGAGTTATGGGAATAAAAGCAGCTAGGACACCTTACCTAACCATTGCCATGGCTACAGGAGATTTCTTATGGTTCACCATGACCTCTTGATACAATGGAAGGTGTTTAATGGTACAGAGAGTATCAAAAATACCGTGATCGACATCCATTAATGGGGTGTGAATGATTGAGGAAGAACTTACTTGCTTAGTCATGGCATCTGGTGGGTGGCAGTTGCTGACTCAGAAATACAGTTGTTGAAGACAATTGCTGACTCAGAATACCAAATTAGAAGGAAAACAACTATGTTTTACAAACAAATTATTAATACAATGCTCAGCTTTACTTTATTTATATGCAATAACTGAATGGGGAGAAAAAATCATAATAAATTCTGTGAAATAAATGCTAGCATTAATGTAGTCGATTAAGTGGCGTGGTACGGTGGGTGATGTATGCAATTAATAGATGAAAGTGGTGGAGGATGTGGAATGGGTGACGTGGGGTGGAAATCTTCTGGAGGAACGAGGTTAAACCCCCACAGTGATTTTAGGCCACACATTACGGTCAACCATGCTAAGGTCACGACCAACTATGCGGGTCGGGCTTTAATTAATTATCATGCTAATTGTTCCCTTGCAACGCTCCTCAATGTACTTATCCATTCATTGCTCGATCGCGCCTTTCAAACCCACATGAACTTTAGAAAATGGGTCGGGCCCATTGTCTTTTGATTTTTTAAAAATAATTACATACATAATATTTGATGTTGAGTTTATTTATTTATTTTTTATTTTTCTCTTTAAATATTGTCAAGTAACCTCAAATAATAATGAATGCTACAACTGTTAGTCTTTGTAAAGGTTAATTTAAAATTGATAGATATGATTGTATTGATATTTGGAACATGTGGTTGACATGTGTAAACAATTTCTTGAAACATGCTTGGTATTAGCATGACAAGGAAACAATTGATGTGTTTATATAACTAACAATTGGGTGATGTGACAGTACATGCAAGTCTCGATTGCAATAAGGTAAAAAGGTAAAAGAAGTAATTGGGCAAGAATTCCATTGGCTATGTTTGGAAATCCTAATTCCAAACAAATGAGTGCTTTACATACAGGGAGTCTTCTTAACCTTGAATTTGTCTAACATTATGAGGATATGTGTTATATTTATAAATATGTATTTGACAGGTATAACAACTCGTTCTGGTTATGGGTAGATTCATCAAAGGATTGGAGTCCCTTGAGAGATGGAATTGATGTGTGCAAATGAAAGAAATGCACTTGGAACAAGAAGGTAAGTTAATTGGTGTACTGTTATGTTTATTTATGCACTGACAACTATGTGTTTATGGAAATATCATGCAGGGGATTGCATGGCAAAGAGACTTCCATGAAATTTTGAAGAAGGCTCAGGTTTAGATTTTCTTTGGAAGCACTGGGAACCATGGGGATTGAGTCATGGTGTCTATTTTCAGTCTTGTGCTATTGGTATTTTGGTGAATTGTTGTGCTTGACTTGCAATTTTAATTGTGTTTAGTGCATGATCATGCCACTTTATTTGTGATGTCGTATTGCTATCAGTTTTCATAGTTTTCTTCTTGTTTGTTTCTTGTCTTGCATTTTATTTTTTTGAGTATTGGGAATTGGTTGGGAAAGAGGAAAATTAAAGGAGCTTAGGGAGAGCTGAATGAAACCTAGCAGGTAATGTAAGACCCGAATGAAGCTCGATGCATGAGCAAGGGAAGTTGAAGGTAAGAATATGACAAACAATTGGATTGGTTCGGTCCATTGGTGTAAATGGATAGTGGGAGTACATTCATGAGAAAGGTAACAACAAAGGTGAAGTAAATAGATCTGAGGCATCAGATGCCTTCGCTATGTTGGGAACATTTTTTCTCAATGTTGTGCATGGTGTGCAGAGATAAAGGGAGTTCTCTTAACCTCGACCTTATGGTATCTGGTAATTGTGTTGTGATCATGATTAGTTAATGCCTATATGTGTATACGTGTATGTACGTATGTGTGTCATGTCTGACAGGGTAATCATTGATCATGATTAATAATTCTAATATTTATATGTATATATATGTATGTATGTATGTCCTTGTCTAATAGATTGTTTAATGCTAATATTTATATGTATATATATGTATGTATATATACATATAAAGGAGTGTATACATATCAAGAGTTCTCAAGAAGGCAAGAGGAAGGAAGGAGCAAGCAAGGAAGAGAAGGATCAGGAAGATACAACAAGATTCTTTGCATGTATCGATTTGCATGTGTGATTTCCTTGCTAGATTTGGCATAAATATTATTGCATGTGGTTATTTTTTTGTTATGTCATGGGATTTTCTAGGTGTGACAATGTTTTTAGCCCAACCTTGCCATTTCTAGATAGCAATGGTGTGATGGGGTTCTCATGTTTTTGTTGAGCTAGATTGTCGGATGGATTCAAAGCTAAGTGAGGTGGATCTCTGAAAGAAAGAACACATGGCCTAGTGATCCCTGAACTAGAATGTGGATTGTGTAAAGCCACTAGCCTAGTGATCCTTGAACCAGACTGTGGGTTGTGGTAAATCCATGTATTGTGCGGCTCGGTGGGCCTAAGAATCATCAACCAGTGAATGGTGATATCTATATTAAATCCTAGAGGTGGGTGCTGTCCATCAAGCCTAGTAATCCCAAGATGGGATATGTGGTAAAGAGTAGAGAGTGGGTCTCAATTTAAGGTCTAGTGATCTGGTGTGGATTACAGTAAAGCCTGAGAGACTAGGAGACATGAAAATTCCTCACAATGGAGGTGGAGAAATATAGTGGCATCCATGCTTATTTTGGCCTAGTGATCTGGTGGAGATCATGGTAAAGCTTGTTATTACATGTTAATTGTGTTGGCCTAGTGATCTAGAATGGATTACATCAAAGCCTGGTTTCTATTGATGAGGGTGAGGTGGTTGAGCCTCAGGATTCCCTCGTAGGTTCTTTTAGTTTGAGTCCCACATTCATGCTTGGAATATGGCATGGGGGTGAATGGCTGAAGAGAGAATTGGCTTAGCCATTCTATGGTTGGGTGGAACATGGTAGTCCCATACCGATTTGATTTTGCATCATTAATATGAGGTTACTTATCCTTGTTATCTCATGAGTATTATATTGGTTTATATGTGGATTATATGGTTGTTGTTTCCTTGGTATTTATGTTGTTATTATGCAGGTTATGAATATGTATTATGGCAGTGGATATGTATGGATCCCATCATGTTTTTTCTTGTATATGAATGAACAATGTATATATGGCCTAATGGATGAAACTGTAGATAATGTGTTGAGGCGTCAATGCTTCTTAGCAATTCTCAAATAAGTATGAGACCTCTATGCCCATATCTGTTGTTTAAACTTGTAAATTACATAATTGTGATATGTTTGATGAAATGCTTGTCATGGCTAGTAGGGAACCAGTCAAGCCCTTATTTAAGTAATTTCATTTGTATCATCATTCCATTGATTTATTTTTGTTCTGAAGGTATCATGTAATTCTTGGTAGTGACCTAGGCTTTGGGCCTAAAAAGTGGCTCAAATCCCAAGGACGCTAGCAAAACATTGAGAAAAATCATCCCTGGATGCTAGCATACCATTTTTTGGGAGTGTTCAAATCCTTCTAGACGTAGGAATTCCCATATCATGGGAGCGTCTGGGGGTTAATTGGTCTCAACACTCAGTGGGACTCAGGGGCTAGTTACCGGAGAGGTTGGCATGGTTCCTGAGAGTGTTGTTGCTAATGTGGAAGGTCTGTATGGTGTGATTTTGTCAATTCCACTTCTTTAAGGTGACTTAGGAGGTCGAATCATATCATAGTAACCTCTTGTCATATGTTACCCTAGTTGGCTGGTTACTTGGGTAGATGTGGGAGGAGGGTGTTACATTGTCATTGGCATGGGTTTTGCTAGGTGTGACAGTGGTTTTCATCATTTTCTTTCCATTTCTGGATAGCCATCATGTGATGCGGTTCTTTTTCTTGGTTGAGCTGGATTTCCAAATGGTTTTGAAACTAAGAGAGGTGGTCTCAAGAAAATTCCCAAAGGCCTAGAAATTCCTGGATCGGTAAAGGTGGGATATGTGATAAAGCCTAAGGGTGGAGAAAGTAAAATTCGTCACAGTTTAGGTGGAGATATTCATAGGTATCCATGCTTATATATGCCTAGTGATCCCTTGACCAGTATATGGTGGGATTGTGGTAAAGCCTGGTAGTGTATGTTGATTGTTTGGCTAAGGAATCCTTGACCGATAATGGTGGGATTGCGGTAACAGCTAGTTGTATAGATGAGGGTTTGGGCCTAGGAATCCTTGATGGTATATGGAGGGATAGCAGTGGAGAATAAGGAAGCCCTAGTTTTTATTAAGTAAACTTGACTCAGGATAGAGTCAAAGTTGACCAGGTTAAACAGTGATGGTTTTGGGGCACATGGTATTGTGCACCCATGGTATTCTATCCGTGGTATTATATGTAATGGAGCCTATAAAAGGTTGGAAGGACTTCATTGTAATGCATGGCTTGGAGGTGAGCGGTGAAGGCTCACTTGGCCGGATTGGCCAAGGTTTTGGCCAAGGATAATGAAATTTCATTATGATTGGGTTTTTCCCCGGATTTGGGGTTTTCCCGGATAAACATGTGTGTTTATGTGTTTATGGTTGTTGCTGGTTATTTTTATATTTGTTTCTCTCAGTAATTCTCGGTAATTAATTTGTGTTCTTGGGTAAATTTCTTAACAATTGGTATCGGAGCCATGGTTGAGGGTTTGGGCTTCAAATGTATGCATCTGCAGTGAAAGATTTATTTTGGCCCAATGGATAGAAAAATCTACACAGTGAAAAGATTCGATGTGTGATAGTATGATGAGAATATGTTGCAGAATGAAGCCCAAAATATGCCCAAATCAATGGAGAAGATGTCAGATCAAAACTTAGTGAAATTTATTGGAAAAGTCTTCGTGAGAAGAGAATGGATCTGTTACGTAGGGTTTGATTCTCAACATATTTTTGTGTAAAAAAGAAAAAAGACGGATCTAGTCATATCTGACGTGGATCTATGGATTTGGCAATGACTAGAGCATAACCGGTTCGATCTTTCCTCAAGTCGATGGTTCATGAAAAACGTGTATGGTTACAAGAGGAAAGATACTGTAAGTAAAATCATTACTACACTGAAGGAAGAGCCATAACCAAAGCTATGGGAACCAACTTGCAAGTGTGTCCGTTGAACGGAGTTCATTCCGAGAGTCCGTTGTGTTCCCTTCTTTTCATCGATCGCTTCAATTTTCTGGTCGATTGCGCAGAGCGATGTTGATATGGACATGAATGAGAAGGGTTGAGTTTGGTGGAGGGATGGTCCAGACTCCAAAGAATGTCGTTGAATTGTCCCCACGAAATGAAGACAGAGACAATAGTAGTTCAGTTCAGATGTTGAATATAGTGGGAAGCTTCTGCGGCAGAGAGAGCGTTTACTCGAAAGCCTTCGGCTTTCTGTTTCCCAACAGAAGTTATCCCATGGACGCTTCCAATTGCGTTCAGATTGATACCACTCGTTGGGTTCTGGACATGTCCGTCTTTGTAGGTCAAGAATACCGCCAAGTGAAAGAGATCTGTGTATTCTTCGTCAGCGAAGTGGTTTTTTCCTCCAGGAAAGGCGTTGGCAGTTTAAGCGCAGTATACTATTCTGGACCGGACCATGTACACATGTAACCTGAATGCAAGCAGCTACTTGGTCACATTAAATAAGAGAGGATGGTTAAAAGAGCAACAATAAAAAAAAAGAAATTAATGAAGTCAAACTTATTGCATGTAAATGGGTATACTACTGTAAGACCTGGTAAGGCATGTGTACCCCTTGGTGATCACTGGTAAAGTTTGAGTTAGACCTAGGTGATAGGGGGGATGTCGGGTTAACAATACCCCGGGTAAAAACTCTGAGGGGGGGTAAGGGCTAGAGTGAGCGGGATTGTCTCACTTAGCAAGTTTGGCTGGAGTTAGTCAAGGAACCCCAAGTCAAGTTTAAGGGGGGAATTGTTAAGTAAACTTGACTCAGGATAGAGTCAAAGTTGACCAGGTTAAACAGTGATGGTTTTGGGGCACATGGTATTGTGCACCCATGGTATTCTGCCCGTGGTATTATATGTAATGGAGCCCGTGAAAGGCTGGAAGGACTTCATTGTAATGCATGGCTTGGAGGTGAGCGGTGAAGGCTCACTTGGCCGGATTGGCCAGGGTTTTGGCCAAGGATAATGAAATTTCATTATGATTGGGTTTTTCCCCGGATTTGGGGTTTTCCTAGATAAACATGTGTGTTTATGTGTTTATGGTTGTTGCTGGTTATTTTTACATTTGTTTCTCTCAGTAATTCTCGGTAATTAATTTGTGTTCTTGGGTAAATTTCTTAACAGTTTTTTTGTTGTGAACCTCATGTTCATGCTTGGAATATGGCACGGGGATGATTGGCTTAAAGAAAGATTTGGTTCAGCCCAATCTATATTCGTGTGGTACGTGGAAGTGAATCCCAGATTTGGTTGGATTTTTCATATGTTAATTAGAGATCTTTTCCTCTTTTGTATTATGTGTAAATGTACTTGTTATTATGTGGCTTTAATGAATGTTCTATCATTGATATCTCTGTTGTTATATGATGGCTATAAGCATGGTTTATGAAAGTCTTGATTCATGGATCTCATCATGTTTTGATTAGTAAATGGAATGTTAATGAACGAATGACCTAATATATGATATTGTAGCTATGGTGAGAAGGCATCCAAACTTCTCGATGATGTAAGAAACTCCTCCCACATCTACCCAAGTAACTAGAAAATCCGGGAAAACATGTGACAAGAGGCTACTATGATCTAATTCAACCTCCTAAGACACCTTAAGGAAGTGGAACCGACAAAATACAACCAAACTAAGAATCCACACATACTACATAACCTCTAGGAGCTACCCAACCTTTCCAGGTGACCAACCCCTGAGGAAACTTAGCAGTTGAAGGAGTTAGAGCCCCAATCGCTCCCTTGCCAAGCCCTCCAAGCAACTAAGGGTCCTAGATGCTCCCATGAGCCTACCTGAGTGTTATTGTAGCTTTTTTATGTGACTGTTATGCCAGCGATTGCGAGATTTAAGGCTAAATTATAGGGCTATGACCCAGTGACTACCAAAAACTTCAAGGAATTCACAGAAATGAAAAGAAACATAGAGACAATGATGCCAATGAAAATTCTTAAATAAGGACTTGACTAGACCCCTACTAGCCATGACAAGTATTTTGTCAAACATGTCACAATCATGCATGATTCTACAGGTCATAATAACAGTTCTGAGCATAGGGGTGTTATACTTATTTGAGAATCGCTAAGAAGGATTGATGCCTTATCTCATTAAATGAATTATCATCTATTATGTCATATATTCATTATTCATTCATTTATATATCAAAACATGATGAGAACCATACATTTTCACTTTCATAAAACATATTCATAACCGACATATAAACAACATAAATGATGAGGATACAATAGCCATAAATGAAACATATAACCCAATACATTTTCTCATAAAATATCAAGGAAATAAACTCTCTTAATGAATTCAAAAGCGAACTTGGTATGGGACTACGACGTTCCACCCAATCGTAGGTTGGCTGAGCCAAGTCTCTCTTCAAATCACCCCTGTGCCATATTCCAAGCATGAATGTGGGACTCAAACCAAAAGAAACAACAAGGGCTTGCCGGGGATAAACCACCTCACACTCATTAATAGAATTAGGCTTTACCGCAATCCTCATCGGATCTCTAGGCCATAAACAAGTGTGGATGCCACTAGATTTCTCCACCTACATCATGAGGAATTTTCCTATCTCCTAGTCTCTAGGCTATATCGCAACCCATAGTCTAATCTAGGGTCACTAGGCCATAATTGAGAAACCACCCTCTAGGCTTTACCAAATATCCCTCCATTCACCAGTAAGGATTCCTAGGCCTGATCAAGGGCAACACCTATAGGATTTATTGTATATCCCACCATTGACTGGTCGATGATTCCTAGGCCCACCGAGGCACGCAATACATGTATTTATCACAACCTACAATCCGTTCAAGAGTCACTAGGCCAGTGGCTTTACTGCAATCCACAATCCGGTTCAAGGATCACTAGCCCATGTGTTCTTTCATTCTAATATCCACCTCACTTAGATTCAAATCCATCTGACAATCTAGCTCAACCAAAACATGAGAACTACATCTCACCATGGCTATCGAGAAAGGGAAAGACAAGGTTGAAGAACATTGTCACAGTTAGAAAAACCCATGCCCATGATAGTGAGAGAACTATTAACACACATGCATAACCATGCATTCCAAATCTAGCAAAGGAAATCATACATCCAAATTGATACCTACAAGAGTAAACCCTTTGTAGATGCTTCATCCTGCTCTTCCTTGCTTGATATTTTCTTCCCCTTTTCCTTCTTTGATCGAATGCCGAATTCCTCCAAGAAAACTCTAAGTATACAAGAGTTTTAGAGGGAAAGAGAATAGAGAGAGAGCTCTAAAACTAAACTGACCAAAAGCCATGAACTGATCCTCAGAAGCAATTTTATTAATGTCGCCTCTATTTTCTTTATTTTCCTCCTCATTTTTCAACCTATGACCTTTCACATTCCTTTTCTCCTAATTTCCATTATTTTCATAAATAAATTGCCCAAAATACAATTTTTCCTTTCCAAATCCTTTCCCATTTCCTTTGCCAATTTCCTTAGCCATAATAACCAAAATGAACACCCACTAGGATGTTTTTCCCAAAATTAATCTTGGAATATGTGCCCATAATTGTGGTTATTATTTTTCCTTTATTAACTTTTATTTCATGGAATTTTCAGCTGGGATGTTATGGACAATTCTTAGATAAGTGTGAAATCCATATGCTCATATGTGTACTTATGACTGGTACATTGCATGTTCATGATAGGTGTTGTAGCATTCATTGTCATTTGAGGTTACTTGATAATATTGAAAAAGAAAAAGAAAAATAGATAAAAATCACAAAAACAAAGGATGATGTCACATGTGACGAGGATATGACATAATTGATCACAACCGCAATCAGTGGTGTGGAGCAGGATAGGCACATATGGTTTAAGTCCCAAAGTAATTGCAATTTGCAATGTATGGGATGACATGGAGGATGATGTCACATGTGACGAGGACATGACATCATTAATCATAATCACAATCGGTGGTGTGGAGTGGGATAGAACCTTTAGACTCTTGCGATTGCACAAATGCACAATTTTTTTCTTTATGAATTATGTATGTAATTATTTTAAAAAGACAATGGGCCTAACCCATTGTCTAAAGTTCATACAGGTTCAAGAGGTGTGATCAAGCGATACCTTGATAGGTATGTTGAAGTGTGCTACAGGGAAACAACAAGCACGAAGGTTAACCAAAGATCAACCCCCGTAGTTGACCGTGATGTTAGCATGGTTGACCGCGATGTGTGGCCTGAAATTAAAGCAGGGGCTCAACCTTGTGAAAGCTCATGTATATTCTTTACCCTCACGGTGGGCCTCCCACGAAGTTTATTGTAAATTTCAGACCTGAGAAATATTTAATTGACAGCTTTGTTTTCATATCGAGTCCGTGGGAAAGTCAAAGGGCTGTTGAAAATCGGACGCAATGGTGTATGAAATGTGATTTAATATGTTGAAGTCCGAATTAATCACAGCCACTCATCAAAAGGGTATGAGATCTGATGGATATCAGGCCGAAAATTGCACAAAGTTTATTATAAATTTCAGACCCGAGAAATATTTAATTAGCAGTTTTGTTTTCATATCAGGTCCGTATGGGAGTCAAAGGGGCATTGAAAAATGGACGTGATAAAGTTTTGTTCAAACAAGTTTAAAGTTTCGTGAGTTCCAAAGGATCAGACCATCCATTGAATTGGTGATTGGATGGTGATCGCACTCAAATGTGCACGTGAATTAATGGATCAGGCAAACACGATAGGTTTACAAAACAGAGTCTAAATCCTTTCCAGTTCCGTGTTAATCTATATTCTATGTTAATTAACTAATTTCACTGTTTTAGAAAAACAATCAAAGCTAGAGGTATATGATCAAAACTTCAAAGGGATGGTGATTGGTTGGGTTTCCTTGTGTTTTGGCCAATCACAACACTTCTCATGTGTACGTGGGCCCATAACCCACAAATCCACGCACAAAGTTCTTGCAAACTGCAGTATGCTATGTTAAAACATTTTAACTATTATCAGAACATCCATAGAGAAACTTCATCATCACAAATCCAAACAACAAGTGGTCATCATCAATTTTCTAATTTCTGTTATTTTTTTTTATTTTTTTTCTTGAGAATGAGGGGTCTTTTACCCTCTAATGTAATATTTTGTAGTGATTTTTACTTTAGATGGTTAGTAGATCATTAAGCAGTTTGATAGTTTTGGTGATTACCAACTGTCTCATGATGTATATAAAGATGAAAATTTACAGAGAAAGGGTTCGAACCTGGAGGCTAGGCCACTGTATTCTTGATACAACTATAGATTAATGAAAGAATCAAAATTTTTCCATACATTGTTGGGTATGATTTCGTGACTTCTCTATTATGTGTCATCAAATGTTTTCTTCCTTTAAGTATTGTAATGAAGCTTTAGGTCTTTATTTTCTTATGTAAATGAAGTTAAAATCCCTTAAAAGAGCGCTTCTATACTTGAAGTTTGTATCTCTTCAATTCTTCTAAGTTACAAATAGTAGTTTCTGTGTAAGACGACATATTATCTTTAACTTCTCCAAGTGTCACAGATAGTAAATTCTGTGTAAAACAACATATTGTCTCTGACTTCTTCAATATTTCTTCATTCATCATTTATGTTCAAAAATCAAATGGCATTTTGCGATTTTCATGTCACCTAAGTATTAAGGGTTAAAAACCAAGTCTTTTAAGTCCTTCACTTGAGAATACAACATACAATTAAGTGACAAACAAGTGACATAAACAACAATCATTAATGTCTTAAGAACAATTTCTACACAACCAAGAAATTGGTTTCTTAAGGGACAACATTAATTGGCGTCGTTGCCGGGGATCGAAGGCATGAAGTTATTTTTCCCTGGTTTTATTGAGTTTGAAGTTTATTCTTGAGGGTGACAAGTTTCTGTAGTTGGTTGTAGATTCACACCTGTGATCTTCACTTTGGAGTTTTCTTTTCTAGGGTTTAATCACTATCCCTACATTCGTAGCCAAAAAATTTGGCCCACTATATTTTACTTGGATAACTGGATATTCTCATCATATGCCTACATTTCATGAGTGGAATGAGTATCTTCCAAGATTCAGTCGAAATGAATATGAAGATCCGGTTCAGCACCTCCAAGAGTTTCATGAGTGCATGGAGCAGTAGAGTATCATTCATGAAGATGTGAAGATGAAGTTGTTTATGTTTTCTTTGGACCAACAAGCTAGGGTTTGCTACAAGTCTCTACATTGTTCAAGAATTTCATCTTTGAAGGATTTCCATTCAATGTTCAATTCTTTTTGTAGAACTTCTTATGCACACAAGTTTCCTTTTGAAGGTTGTTGTGAATATTATGATTCTAAAGAAACTTTAAAAACTCATGATAATCCTACTGAAGAAACTAATGATCATGTTGATAATATATCAAGCATTCAGAAAGGTTATAGCCAAATTAATTATGAGCAAGTCTCCGAAAGCAAAGAGTTATCATTTTCTTAAAATGATGCGGAAAAGTTTAAAAAAGACTCTTCTTCAATAATCTCACAAGCAAAAAATTTGTTGACCCTATTCCAAGCAAATCAAGAGAGCATTAAAATGGAGAAAAATTCAAACATGCATCTAGAATTTTTGCCCAACAATCGAGAAGAGGGAGAAATACTTCAGTTGCAAATAAACCCCCAAAGATCTTGTTTTGTTAAATTTGATGGTCCTCCTATTTATAACAAATATGGTTCAGATGAGGAACAAGATGAAGGTCTTCAAGTTCATCAGTTGAGTGTTGGACATAGAGAAGAAAACCAGCAAGTGGGAAATGTTGGACAACAATATGTTGAGCCATTTATCGTAGAAAAAGAGGCTATATTATGTAAAAAGAAAGCTGATAAAGAGATTGTTTATCATTGCATTGAAGAACACAATGATGTACATGGATCAAGGGTAAAAAAGCTATTTGAAGTTGGCCATATGTCATATAGTGATGTGAAAATTTTTCTTTTATTTCCCGAGGTCATAATTACAAATTCTTTTCAATCAAAGTTAGAAGATGAAAAGTAGAGACATAAAAGTGACATAGATCATTTTCTTAAAGATGTTGATTTTTCTATTGAGCATATTATCCCAATAGAAGGTTTATTTGAGCAAGAACCTTCAAACATAGAGATTTTTTTTTTGGGAGCTGATCAAGACCATATTTTTTCTTATACTTTTGAAGATCCTGTGGCATATTACATGGATAAATTTATTAGCAGCCTACACATACCACTTTGTGGATATATTCCTATTTTTTTTTGTGAGCTTCCCTTATGCATAGTTTATTTTCCGTTCAGGATGAATTGTATTTTCAAAATTCACTGGCAGAATGGTTCTAGATTAGGCACTCAAATGCTAACCTGGCACCATTGGAAGATTGAATTCACATGATTGAGATCAGTCATGTACATAGGTAGGAACTTATACATAAATAAGATTAGGTGTTGAGAATTTGGTTTCCAACTGCAGTTCTTCAATTTAATTTTAGCTGATAATAAGGGTGACTGTCTGAGTTGGAAACCGGTTTGTAGAGGTTTAAGATTTCAAGAATCTTAGGTTTTAGTCTTTCAAATTTCAGGGTTTTCAGAATTTTTGACTCCATGCCCAACTAAGGCTACTGATCTATGATTCTCAGCACTTTGCTATCAAAGCACAAGAATCCTATCATTGTAGATACCGAAGTGAATTCAGTGTACAAATGCCATAGAATTTGAATTGGTTAAGAAATATATGACTCTGTGCCTGAGGTGAAGGCACTGATCTGTGGTTCTTAGTGCTTCTGTCGCAAAATCACAATCCTCGAGTGCACCCAGATGTTGTAGCATTCATTTTCATTTGAGGTCACTTGATAATATTAAAAAAGAGAAATAAAAATAGATAAAAATCACAAAATCAAAGGATGATGTCACATGTGACGAGGATATGACATCATTGATCAGAATCGTAATCGGTGGTATGGAGCGGGATAGGCACATATGGTTTAAGTCCCGAAATAATTGTGATTTGCAATGTGTGGGATGACATGGAGGATGACATCACATGTGACGAGGACATGACATCATTGATCACAATCGCAATTGGTGGTGTGGAGAGGGATAGAACCTTTAGACTCTTGCGATTCCATAGACATGAGATTTTTTTTCTTTATGAATTATGTATGTAATTATTTTAAAAATATAATGGGCCCAACCAATTGTCTAAAGTCAATATAGGATCAAGAGGTGCAATCAAGCGATACCTTGATAAGTACATCGAAGTGTGTTGTGGGGAAATAATGAGCACGAAGATTAACCAAAGCTCAACCCCAGCAGTTGACCATGGCATTAGCATGGTTGACCGCCATGTGTGGCCTGAAAAACTGTGGGGGTTCAACCTCGTGAAATCTATCGTACATTCTTTACCCCTGTGGTGGGCCTCCCATGCAGTTTATTGTAAATTTCAGACTCGAGAAATATTTAACTGACAGTTCTGTTTTCATATCGGTTCCATGGGAAAGTCAAATCAGATGTGATGGTGTATGAAATGTAGTTTAATCTGTTGAAGTCCACATTAATCACAACCAATCGTCAAAAGGGTACGAGATTTGACAGATATCGGGCCGAAAAGTGCACGAAGTTTATTGTAAATTTTGGACTTGAGAAATATTCAATTGGCAGTTTTGTTTCCATATAAGGTCCGTATGGGAATCAAAGGGGTGTTGAAAAATGGATGTGATAAAGTTTTGTTCAAACAAGTTTAAAGTTTCATGAGTTCTGAAGGATCGGACCATCCATTGAATGGGTGATCAGATGATGATCACGCTCAAATGTTTGCATGAATTAATGGCTCAGCTGGACATGATAGGTTTACAAAATAGAGTCTAAATCCTTTTCAGCTCCAGGTTAAGCTATATTCCATTTAAATTTACTAATTTTGTTGTTTTAGCAAAACAATCAAAGTTAGAGGCACATGATCAAAACTTCAAAGGGACAGTGATTGGTTGGGTTTCCTTGTGTTTTGGCCAATCACAACACTTCCAATGTGTAGGTGGGCCCATAACCCACAAGTCCACGCACAAACTTCTTGTAAAATACACTGTGCTGTGTTAAAACAATTTAACTATTATCAAAGCATGCATAGAGAAACTTCATTGTCATAGATCCGAACAACGAGCAGTCATCATCAGTTTTCTAATTTTTGTTAATTTTGGTTATTTTTTTTCTTGAGAATGAGGGGTCTTTTACCCTCTAATGTAATATTCTGTAGTGATTTTTACTTTATACAATTAGTATATCGTTAAGTAGTTTGACAGTTTTGGTGATTACCAACTGTATTATATTGTATAAAAAGAGGAAAATTTACACAGAAAGGGTTTGAACCTAGAAAACCTAGAGACTAGGCCACTGTATTCTTGATACAACTATTGATTAATGAAAGAATCGGAAGTTTTCCATACATTGTTGAGTATGATTATGTGACTTTTCTGTTATGTGTCATCAAATGTTTTCTTCCTTTAAGTATGGTAATGAAGTTGCAGGTCTTTATTTGCTTATGTAAATGAAGTTAAAATCCCTTAAAAGAACACTCCTATACTTGAAGTTTCTACCTCTGCAGTTCTTCTAAGTTACAGATAGTAGTTTCTATGTAAGACAACATATTATCTTTAACTTCTCCAAGTGTCACAGATAGTAGATTCTGTGTAAAACAACATATTGTCTCTGACTTATTCAAGATTTCTTCATTCATCATTTATGTTCAACAATCAAATGGAATTCTGAGATTTTCATGTCACCTAACTATTAAGGGTTAAAAACCAAGTCTTTCAGGTCCTTCATTTGAGAATACAACATACAATTAAGTGACAAACAAGTGACATAAACAATAATCATTTATGTCTTAAGCACAATTTCAACATAGCCAGGAAATTGGTTTCTTAAGGGACAACAATGTGTTTGATGAAATGTATGCCATGGTTAGGATGAGTCAGGTCAAGTCCTTATTCAACTTTTTCATTAGAGGCATTTTCTTCTTATTATTTATCACTTTTGAGTGTTTTATCAAGTTCTTGGAAGAGGCCTAGGCCCTAGCCCTAAAAATTGGCTTAAATCTCTCGGTTGTAGGCACATAACTGTTATAGACATTTTTGTGCCCTACAAATCCAAGCATGAAATGTCCATAAACCAAGGGCTCCTAAGTCCCTAAAAGTTTTGTTCTAACCCCTAAAGGAACAAGGTCAACAGATTACAGCTTCTCCCAGAAGTTCTCCACCAGAAACTACACAGAATTGGTCAAAACAAGATCATTGCAGCTGCTCCACTGGCTAGGTGCGTTGCATCTCACCCAAATGCACTGTGAGGGTGCGTTGCATTTCAAAAATCCCTTCTGTGGGGTGTGATGGGCGAGAAATGACAAATGGCAGTGTCATTCCGCGAGGTGGAGAGGCAATGGAAGCTTCCAGAATCTTCTCCTGTGACACTTGCCTCACTGAATTCGACCAAGGATGAGTAAGAGGCCCTCAGTCTCCAAGTGGAAGCAAGAACTGACATAGAGAAGACACTAATCAAATCACAAGCTGACTCATCCTCCTTACAGATATCTATATATGGATCCCTCATCCCAGAGATACAGAGGCTGGAATTTTTCATATTGTAAGGAATTGTTGTTGGTTTCTAGGGACGAACATCATATTGTTGGTGATTTATGCTTTGTTTGAGGTGAAGAGGGGCTTCTTTGCTGGGAGGTTGATGCTGGGTCAGAACCACTGGTTGTAACGCCTCCTGGATCTTTTCTTGTTTATCAATAAAAACTATTTGAGTTCTCCTCCATGCCTTTGTATTATTGATGCTTATTACATTTGTATGGTTAACTTAAATCTGATCCTAAGTTGTTTATGAATATAGATCCATGTCTTTGTATAGTGCTCTGCTTCTGTGATCTTACAGGTACTTTGTGAAGCTGGGCATGCAAGGGAGCAGGTAGCTAGAGACTATCAAAGAAGAGAGGGATTGGATCAAAGGATTAGCGCAAGACACAGGTTGATTCTTTCTATTCCTCTCTATCTATAATTCATAAAGGAAATACAAAAGTAGTTTTTCTCTGTTTGTTTCTAAGGTAGATGTCACACCTTAGTGGGATAGAATAGTTCTAAATAGACACTTTTCCCTGTAACAAAATGGCGACTCCACTGGGGAATGTCTAATTAGTTTGTTTGTGTATCATTCTTTGTTGTTTGTTTCATAAACTTATATGTAGCTTTCGAACTGCATTTGCCATAACAAATGCAAAGTAGATAAATGATGCTTCAATCCATTCACTGGATCTGTTTATGATTTAAACAGCTGATTCACAAACTATCTGATTGCCCCTTTGATAGCTCTTAGATCCTCCTTAGATCTACCCCTGATTGTTGCATTACTGATTGCTTTTTACTCGGCCAAAAACCAAGGACTGAACTGCAAACTGTTACCCGGAACCCAGACAGAGTCTCGTTTCTGGCCCAGCGCAGGTATTGTTCAGAGATCCTGAATTTCAGTGCACTTCCCGAAGGGGCAACCTGTGCTGCATTTCATATTCTCTGTGTTACAGGTGCACTGATCAGACTAGCTCTATGCAGCTGTGGTTCCTCTGCTTCATCCTTTCCAGTTCTATCCCTGAATTTTGTTGCCTGTGATCAGTATATGTCTGTTTGAAACCTCTTTTCCTTGTTGTTATTCCGCCTCCTTTGTACAAAAGAACTGTAGATGTTTTTGTGTGTTTGTTGAGTCGTTTACAGTTTTCCTTTGCAAAAGTAGCATAGTCGTACTGTTGTCCTTTGATTTAAATCTGTCGCAAGTGTCGATTTCAATCATAGGAGAAAGTTTGATTGCTGTTGATGGTCGATTATCCTGTTACTATTGCCTTTGGTCTGAATTTGTAATTTTCTAGTGTTAAGAACGAGTGTTCCTTTCAAAATTGTAAGGTCTCGTAATCATCTCTGTTTTTTGATTTCGAAAAGAGCTTGTTTATATTTGTCACTTGAAAAGAAATTCAGATTTGTGCATCAACTTTCTTTTTAGCATCAATACTAAGAAAGTTGAAAACAAATACATGCATGTGCATTTGCATATAAAGAGTCTGTTTGGCTTGATTTAGGAAAGTGCATTTACAGTGTGCTCTTTGCTCTTTGTGAAAAGATTCTGTCTTTCTTTTCCCCTAGTAGCTAGGATTTTCATTGCACAAAAGAGATAAAAGTTTGTTTATCATCTTTAGATTGCATTTTAGGAATTACATCTACATCTTGTGGTGAAACCGAAAGGAAAACTTCAATAAACAAGATCAACTTAAAATAAATTCAATGAATCTAACAATGCTTTGGAACTTAACGCACAACATTTAGAGGTCTAGGCTAGAGACGTATTCTAGCGTCGTACAGGCTGGTAACTGTTGTCCTCACTGATGGTTGGGTGATTCCTCCACTTTGAGACAATAAGTTTCAGTACGGACTTGTGCTCCCACGTACCGTCGAGTATATTTTGGGAGACCCATATAGGCTTAAATCCTTTATCCTTAGGAAGTCGTGTCTGCCGCCCTATCGATCGCAATGCACTGAACACAGCATTCGGGAAGATTGACTGCCGTACCGTAAAAAGTATTCTGTAGTTTTGCGATTGGTTTGGTACTCCCTCTACATAGATCTCCAGAGCAGTCCCTTTCGTTCCTTTTCAGACTCCTTAACAAAAAAGGTCCATCTGAGCACTTGTCACTTCAGGCTCATTAAAAATCGAAGGAGACTAGAGTCATCTTTTGTTTTTTGTCGACTCTTAAAAACTGAATAAACAAGTTGTGTCAAAGCATCTAAAAATTTATTTTAAACGAAATATTCATTACCCACATTGATCTTGGGTTGAGAAAATGGAGTCCACCAACCAAGGAATTCCCCTTGGAGGAAATCCTAGTCCCTTCTCCTCTTGGGGAGATGTTGGTGCACCCCATATGGCCACATTGTCGCTTCCAGGACTGACAATTGGTTTGCTTGTATGGCTCTTCTCAACCTCTGTCGTTCAGAACACCACTATTCCTGAACAATCGAATCAACAATTAAATGAGTACAGAGTTACCCACCAACCTTCTACTTCCTCTAATTCTTCCTCTCCTCCTTCCTCTTCACTTGATGGGGCTGGTAAAGCCAAAAGTCAAGTTCCTAAGGAGAAGAAGGAAAAGAAGAAGAAAGAGAAGAAGGAGAAGGAGCCAAAAGCGAATGGGGGAAAATGAGTGTCGTCTAACAAAAATCCACACACTGCACCGACCAGGCCTAAATCGCCATGTGTCATTTGCAAAGGAGACCACTTTCACAGAGATTGTCCTTGCATCCGTCAAATCTTAAGGGACTGGTCTCCTCGTTTGCACAACCCGGTGTCGTCAACCTCTGATGATCATGTTGAAAACACACCGTCAACTAGTGAAAGTGAAGCCCCAGGACAAAAAGGAAAATATAGATTTCCTTGTAAACTGTGCGAAGGTGATCATGCCTCCACCGTTGTCCCTTCTTAGACGAAGCTAAAAGAGTTTTGGATGATCGTCCAGTTTCACCGTTACGACTTCCTCCTGGATATAAAAAACTATTGCCGAGTCCGTCACTAGTTGAAAATCTGGCTGACCCCCTCAGGTGGTCGGCCGAAGCATCTGTCATTGAAGATGAACCATCTGAATCCATACCAGACGAAAGTCAAAAGGTCGAGAGGGCAGTTGACCTAGTCTTGCCTTCAGAGGTTCCATCTTCAGATGATACAATCACTGAAGAGAAAAGGATGACACCATCCAAATTCTTTTCATAAGCACAGACTCCAACGAACATGGGGGCAATTTACCCGTTCCTTTACCGCAGGAAGGAAGTTCGTCAGAGTCGTACCCGGCCGTCTATTTGGTCCCATCTCCAAGCAACCTAGTTGGAATCAACTAGGCAGACCCTGTTTACCAGCTAGTGTACCATTACAAATTATTGTTCAAATATATAGAATGGTTATGGCTGGTACCATCATAGATGAGGGGGCTTCTGTGAGTATCCTTTCCTCAACTGCTTGGAAAGCGCTTGGTTCGCCATCGCTTTTGCCTGAGATGAGAAATCTGACAGGCTTTGATAAAGGAACCAGTCGACCGTTAGGGATCCTTCCCGATGTGCCCATAACATTGAGAGGGAAAATCATTCACATGAACGTAATGGTAGTTGAAGGACCCCTGGATTACAATCTACTCCTTGGACGAGACTATATTTATTGCATGAGAGCCATTGTCTCATCACTCTTTAGAGTGATGTGTTTTCCGCACGAAGGAAGAGTGGTCAAGCTCATAGACCAACTTTCATTTCCCAGATCACACATAGAAAATAGTCATATACCATCCCTAAATGGTATTTTCACACAAGAAATGTCTCAATCTCCAGTCCGTCCTCCCGATGAGCACGAGTGATTCGGAGGGATATGACTGAAACCCAAGGGGCATGCACCCTGGTCTGCTTCGGTAGGAAAACTTCGGGTATAGGGTAGGTTTCCGCGGGAGAATATGACTAGTCTGTACCCCTGTCCGTGATTGGAAGAGGGGTTATTCTAGAACAAGATTCTCTTGTCAAAGTTATGTGAGTTGGCGAGCACTGCTGCTCACCTTTGTTTATCTCGGTAGACATCGCCGAAGAAGTGTTTTGTTTACGCCGTAAATAGAACAATCTTTGGTAACCTGTAAGAGGTAGACCTCTCTCGGTAAAACAAATGTTTTAACGGAATAAAGAAGGGGTAACCTTGAAAATCTGTTTTATACCTGTGGGCATGCAAACCTTTTGGAGTGCAAGCAAAGAGTGATCATTTATCTGTTTTTTGGACTGATCATTTCCTAACTTGCATAAAGAAAGGATGTGGGGCAAAACTCTAAAAGTTGTTGTTTTATATGAGACATTCTTATCACAAGACTGGATTAATCGAGCAGTTTTAGCACATAGTTCAAGCTCGTTAAAAAATAGACATAAGACATGAGCAAATTTTTCCACCCGCGTTTAAGCTCATTAAAAAATGAACTATTCCTCCGGTAAATAACCATCGTGAATGTAGTACTTCAGCCATTAAAGCCTTGGTCGTGTTTGCACCGTCACCTCCACTTTTCATTGGCTGATCATTCACCTCCATTTGATTGTTTACCCATTTTGAGGAACAGCTGCGAAGAGTGATTTCACTAGCCATCCTTGTAACACTGCCGTGATTGGAAAATTCCAAACCTTATCTGGAATCAGCTGCTACCCATTTTATCAATCGTTCCTCAAAAGACGAGTCTCCTTTAAGCTCTTTTCAACTGACTCGTAAAATATGAAAATATTGCCGAGCCATTGGCCTCTCCATCTCGTTAAAGGCACAGGAAGTGCTATCCCTCCTCTAGATTTTAATCCTTTTGGACCTGAGGGATTATTGCACAAAAAGATCGAGCGCTTGTTTTGTTCGGCTCGTTAAAACTATCGAAAATTCATCCCTTCTGTATCGTTTTATACTTTTTTGGACTTAAGGGATTAGATGAAGAAAAATGAATTTTGGAGTTACCTTTATGTTCCTTTTCAGACTCTCTAAAATTGAAAAGGACTGAGTTATCTTTGCTGTTAAACTCGTTAAAAATATTAATAGCGACAAACTTGTCTTTAGACGAGAACGAGTTTCACTATTTTTTATGATAGATTTTTCGGCGAAAATCACATGAGAAATCATTTGTCGACGCGTTTCGAACCAACCAGTGTGGTTCATCGTCAGGACAAGTTGACGATGAACCACACGTTGAGTTTCACTATTGCTAGGCTCGTTAAAACATAGCGATGGGTTTTCCCAAAGAGCAAATTATAGAACAAGCATATGTTATCCTCCTCAAGCTTGACAAAAATAAAGAGGTGCTGGTCAGCAATGACTAGGGAAAAATTGGGAAGAAAACTCAAAGAAACTTTGTTGGTAGCAAGTCGCTCTTGAACATGACACTTCCACTCCGTGTCCGAGTCGGGTTGGGTTGTTTCATTCACCGGTCACATCACCATGGTCACGCCATACCATCCACATTTGGGGTTAATGCTACCAATCCATCACATCAGTGTCACCGATATGTTCAAGAGAAGTCATCCAGAGAAGTCACCTGTGTCTCACCTACTACCATACATTATACTCCATTCTTTCATGACCACCACCCTCAACCTTATATCACCAGATTGTTTTCACCTCCATCAAAATCATTTGCTCTGTTCCGTGTCATTGATGTGGGATTCATTAAGGCCCTCCTGTGACAGATCACTTCTTGTCGACATCAGCTCATTATCCAAGAAGTTGATCTAGGAACACCCCATTCAGTACTTTGAAGCTTGCATGCCTCAATGGCAAGTTTCTCACTTCCGGCGACAGGTTTACATCAATGGCCTTCGACCGAAAGATTTTGCGTGGTGTTCAACGCCAAGTCCTTTATTCACACCACGTGAATTGTACTGCAGTACCTTGAGGATCATTATCATTATCGGTGATTCCGCTCGCGCTTGTTAACAGTTTACATCATTGACTGGTAATCAAGCGATGTCTTTCCATGTTCGAATTCAAAACATTTCTCACATGGATCGACTTGTACTTCGAGTGAAGATCGGACGAGATTGAAGACCCCGTATCTAGTTTCATCCATCCGGGCTGCGATATATATTCAGCGAAATAAAGACATTAAATGTACAACATTGCAGCACAGATAATCATCCTACCAAAAGGATGATGGCTCTATCAGAATCATTAGTCTACACTCAGACGATTGTCTGTCCTATGTACATGAAAATGAATTTATAAAGCTGAGCATGGGAATGCCCGCCTCAGCTAGATCATGAAAACAGTATGAAGATAATGTATTGTATTGTATCTTATTACAGGTCTCCTCTCAACATTGAAAGAACTTCAGATCCTCATAATAAAGCATTTCACCTGACACCAAAAGGTTAACGGCCTCATACTTTAGGGGGGCAACTGTTATAGACATTTTTGTGCCCTACAACTCCAAGCATAAAATGTCCATAAACCAAGGGCTCCTAAGTCCCTAAAAGTGTTGTTCTAACACCTAAAGGAACAAGGTCAACAAATTACAGCTTCTCCTAGAAGTTCTCCACCAGAAACTGCTCAGAATTGGTCAAAACAGGATCATTGCAGCTGCTCCACTGGCTAGGTGCGTTGCATCTCACCCAAATGCACTGTGAGGGTGCGTTGCATTTCAAAACTCCCTTCTGTGGGGTGCGATGGGCGAGAAATGACAAATGGCAGTGTCATTCCGCGAGGTGGAGAGGCAATGGAAGCTTCCAGAATCTTCTCCTGTGACACTTGCCTCACTGAATTCGACCAAGGATGAGTAAGAGGCCCTCAGTCTCCAAGTGGAAGCAAGAACTGACATAGAGAAGACACTAATCAAATCACAAGCTGACTCATCCTCCTTACAGATATCTATATATGGATCCCTCATCCCAGAGATACAGAGGCTGGAATTTTGCATATTGTAAGGAATTGTTGTTGGTTTCTAGGGACGAACATCATATTGTTGGTGATTTATGCTTTGTTTGAGGTGAAGAGGGGCTTCTTTGCTAGGAGGTTGATGCTGGGTCGGAACCACTAGTTGTAACTCCTCCTGGATCTTTTCTTGTTTATCAATAAAAACTATTTGAGTTCTCCTCCATGCTTTTGTATTATTGATGCTTATTACATTTGTATGGTTAACTTAAATCTGATCCTAAGTTGTTTATGAATATAGATCCATGTCTTTTTATAGTGCTCTGCTTCTGTGATCATACAGGTACTTTGTGAAGCTGGGCATGCGAGGGAGCAGGTAGCTGGAGACTATCAAAGAAGAGAGGGATTGGATCAAAGGATTAGCGCAAGACACAGGTTGATTCTTTCTATTCCTCTCTATCTATAATTCATAAAGGAAATACAAAAGTAGTTTTTCTCTGTTTGCTTCTAAGGTAGCTGTCACACCTTAGTGGGATAGATTAGTTCTAAATAGACACTTTTCCCTGTAACAATAACTGACTTAAAAATGCTATAGTCACATGGAGGTGTTATAGCTCCAAATCTCACTCTTATGGTTTGTGATGCTGTACTCATGGCCTAGGGCAACCCCTCCTTCTAGACCTGGTCCTAAAATTTAAAAAACATTGTTTAATCCCTTATACGCAACATTGCCCTCAGTTAAACACGTGTATACGTGGGTCTGTGTATATCCAACCCGTGTATATGTATTAAAGCACTTAAAAAAATATAAAATTCCTTATTTTTGGGCGGAGATCGCGGGTTTTACCTGCTGATCACCTGTTAGTGCATGTGGCCCAACTGTTCCCAACCAACTCCAAACTAAAAAACTACTTTGGGAGAGGTATAAAAAGACCTCAAAGGGAAGGCCTAAAGGAGGAGAGAAGAGAGAGAAAGGTTATTATGCTGAGATTTCTCCCCTGACCAGGTCTGAAGTCCTTTGTGCCTTCTGCACTTCCCCCATTTGTCCAGGAAACCTTTGTTTCTTTGTGTGTTGATGTTCATTCACCATTTATGACATCATGGAGAGAGTCGTGGAAGGAGTTTGTTAAAGGCTTGAGGTTGGAACAGAACCAGAAGGAAGCTTTGCTTGGAGCCAGCTGAAGGTGATTCAGGTGAAAATATTCCTTTTTTATGTACTTTATTTTTCTATAATAAAAGAAACACATGTCTTGGTTCCCGAAATGAATCTTCTTTATTTTAATGATATTCATGTTTATAATTCATATGTAAATGGTTATTTGGATTTCATAACTAACTACCTTTATTTATAACATGAAGATGGTTTCTTTATAAGTTTTTGTCCATATACTGGTGTGTTCTTTGAATTGGTTATTTTGCAGGACAAAAGAGAAGAAGGGAACTCCAAGAAGGGTTTGGAACCTAAAGGTCTTCTCAAACGTAGGATCTAAGGTACGTACCCTTTACAATAGAATTTGCTTATAATAGCATAATGGTTGTGTGAATGTATGCTTCTTTGAATAGACAACTTTCAATCTGCTAGGGTTTCAACCCAAAAAGCCCTAGGGGAACATTTCCCTCCATCAGAATTGGTGACTCCACTGGGGACAACACTCTTGTTGTTGCTAGTTTGGGTGTTTTTCAAGCCAATCAGGGCTCAGCTACCTGTTTGTTTGATGTTGCTATCTGGTCTGTATTTGAACTTTAAGTTTTGCCAGTTTCTTCAGTCCGTTTTTTATTTTTCTTGAAACCTTTTATATACGCTGTTTTTCTTAATTACAGAGGTGTATGTACGCATGTTTCTTTAAGTGAACCCGCGTATACGCAGGTTTCCTTAGTTACAGTAGCGTATACACGCATTCTGTACGTAAGTACAGTCGCGTATATCTTTCAATTTTCAAGATTTGTAAATCTTTTTGTCTCTGAAGGTCTGTCTGGTAGTTTGAGTCAGTGTGAAACAACCATTTTCCAGTATTAGTTATTTGTTTTACAGCGAGCATCCTGTTCCGAATTCTCTCTGAGTATAAGAAGTATTGGTCTTGTTTTTCGTTGATTGCAAGCGTCATCACTTTTGCTAAAGCACACAAGATTTCTTGTTAGGAATCTTGGCTGCTCTAATTTATCAGGGTAGGAAGATTGATCTCAATATTTGTGTTAACCTTGCTTTTGGTGACTTTTTTTTTTCTTGAAAAAAACTGCTTTTTGTGACCATCCACTTCTTTGTTTCATGAAAGGTTGTTGATTGATACTTTCTTGGAATTGGTCTTTTTTATTTTTTGGTTTTCATTGCCAAAGCTTTCATTGCTGCTTTTGATTGTTAAGAGCACTTTTTAACACATTTATCTTTGTTGAGTTTTCATCCGTTGTGTGGTTTCAACTTGCAAAAGTGTTTGATTGCCTATTCTTCAATCACAAGTTTTAGTGTTGTTGAGAGCATTTTTTGAAAAGACTCTTTTGTTGTTGCTTTTGAAGAAAATCTTTTGAAAAACTTAGTTTTGCTTTCTTGAACTTGGTTTTCATTTGGTTTCCATTTAGTGAGTGAAAGTGCTTTATGTTTGTCTTAGAACTTGTTTTTAGTGTTTAGACGAAATGAATTGTAGCATCTCATATTCCATCTAGACATTTTCAGTGGCAAGATAAAGATTGATAAGCAAGCAACTTTAATTTTTTGTTTTTAGAGTAGTTTTTAAATCTTGCATCCGCATATATTTGTTGCATTAGGATATATTTGCATCCACTTTTTAGGCATACATAGAGTTGTTAACTTTTGTGAGTGTGAAGCGTGAATTAACAAAAAGAAAAGAAAAATTTGCTTTATTAGAAGTCCCTCTGGACCCTATAGAAATTGCTCTTCATAGAAAAACGAAAAAGTGCATGTGCATGTAGTTAAGTTTTTATTAATTTCTTTTGCGTCAAAAAACACCACTAGTTTCACTTCCGTTACCTTGTGACTTAAAGAACAACCTATTTTAAAATCAAGCGCTAACTAAAATTCACTAGAACTTTTTGTTTTAGTCAGTTACACCAACAAGTTTAGGATTTTAGGGCCTTGGATTAGGCGAGTGGAGAGTTAACTCTCCAAGGCCATATAAACGTCAAATGTAGGAGTCTGAATAACGAGAGAAAATCCAATAGCGTTAGGAAGACCAGGAAAGCTCCGGATCTGGGAGTTAAGCATGAGGGTCTGTGAAGACAGGGAAGAGAGATACCCCCTCTCCTACTTGTCTGAACTTACCTCACGACTGTTCTGCCTAGATTCTTCGACAAGTTGGTATCCATAGTTGCTACTCCTAGGGATCTACAAAGGTGGCTGCGGAGGGGAATCCCATGGCACCTGAGGTCGACGTTGCATCACTCTCGACAGTACTACTAGAGGGCACCCTTGCGAAGCTTGGGGGATTGCACCGGCGCAGGATATTGTTAGGAGGTCAACGTAACTTCCTCTGGTACCTTCGCTGATAGGACTGGGCCCTCATCATCCCAAACTATCTTCGGAAGGCCCCTTAATTTCACTTTCTTGTATTTTAGTGTCCGATCTTAATCACTCGGAGCGGAAATACTTGGAAGTTGTTTGACTGGCTGTTATCTTTAGGGACTTTATAGTGTGTGCTATGTGCTCTTAGTTGGCCTAGCCTTCAATTTTTTGAGTCTTTAGTTAGATCATAACAAAAAATTCAAAGTGGCTGACCAATCTCCCAGACGGTCTCGAAGACTTCAAGGTCTTTCACCACCAAGTTTAGAGCCTTCTCCAAGAAGGCGCAGAGGTAATACTACAGGTGGGTTCCATCCCATGCCGGTTGATGCATCAGGGATTGATCCTCCTCTCGGGGGCATTAGTGCTCAAGCAAGGCCTGGAACTTCTGAACAAGAGAGGGACACTCCAGTCCTTTCTCGAGTTCTCTTTCAAGCGGAGAATAGCATAGAGGTAGAAGAACTCTCAGAGTCATTAGCAGCTCTGAATTCTCCACTGCCATCTACTCATCCGGACGTATTGCAATACGTTGGGACTCCGACGCATAGACCATCAAGTCCAGGTTACGCTACATGCTTACCATCGATGACCACTACTGGAAGCATGGCTTCTACAAGTGCTATGACTACGCAAACCCCAACATCGGTGCAAGGGGGAGGAACCATTTCCATCTCCTCTGCTTCCTTGTGTTATCACTCAGGTTGTCCTTTTGATCAGCGCAAAAGTATACGACCGAGGTAACCACAGACCAATCTTTAGACTGCAGGTTCTAGCCCACCTGCAATCAGAGAGGGCTCTCTCTTTCTGATTTAGCTTTGTTGGATATGATTTTAGGATAGTTATTGAGTTCAAAGGGGATTTTTTTAAGTTTTGGTGGGAAAGATGATATTTTAGGTAAAGAGGCAGGGATAGCACGAAAGTTTTAGAACCATTGGGCATGGAGTCAAGGAGTAAGACTGTTGGTGCGTTTTCTTGGTCACAAGAAAGAATATGGAGCAAGCTAGCCGCATATGAAACAATCATTCAAGGTAAAAGATGGATGAAAGGCTAAGGAATGAGAGGCGATTAAGAATCTCTCAATCAATTTAGCAGAAAGGAGATAAATGAACCCTATCTAGGAGCAGTTAAGAATTCCTAGATATCAATCATTCATATGTGAAATAGATCAAACATGAGCCACAAAGGAATTCATATTTATGCCTAAATCAAGAGGAAAACATTAATAAGCCACAGAAACTGAGCATAGAGTGTAGCTAAGAAAATTCTAAACCAATCCTTTATTCTGTAACTTAAGCATATGTGAAATTGGAATAACAGAGGTAAGAAACACTTATTGATTCATACTACAACACAAGAATTCCACATTCATTTCTTCAGACCATTAGACATAGAGTAGACAGTCATTCCTCCAAGCTTTTCAACAATCTTTGATTAAATAAAACATTTCAGATATCCAGTGCGAGTCTCTAATGAAGACTATCAACCAACCAACCCTTAAAACAATACAGAGGGTGATATATATAGGGAAAAATATCCACAATTGTCTATTACAACTTGACCTAAACAAGTCTGAAAGAAGAATGATTACTTTAACCTAATCCTATCCAGCAATAAATGCAAGGAAATATCTTTGAGCTGCGCTGAGGGCAGCCGTATCAAAACTGAGTTAATGTGTTGTCCTCGGTGACTTGGTGTAGGGTTTCTGCAATAACTGTGCATGGGTCTCTGGTCCATTGCTATTTGGCGGCTTTAAATGCTTTAACTGTGATTTGAGAGCATTAATGGGCTTACACCGCTTTATTTGACTTTGTTGGAGGCCATTCAACGCTAAGCTGCCTCGGGAAATGAAGATCTTGATTAAAACATCCAACTGATACTCTTTCGCAGTGGAAACGGACCGTTTCTCTCTTTTGTTGTGTATGAAACTGTTAGATCAATAGTTAATGGCCGCTGTTCGGCCCTCTGCTTCTTTCAAAACTGTGTTTGCCCCTTTTCGAATGCCTCGTTAAGAAAAATAGGCCATTCTGCGCCTTTCGGGCTTGTTGGGGGCTGCTTAATGAGGGTCTTTCCACTTCTAGGTGCTAATCGCGCATGAAAAACTGCCTCAGAATTTGAATCCAGGCTTCCTAAGCACAATTTTCACCTTCGTGCCTTTTTTGCTGATGATGTCAGCGGGTGGGACCCAGTACAGCGGTGACATGGTAGGATGATGTCAGCAGGGTGACGTCAGCATGTACAGCGGGTGACGTGGCATTTACACAGTGGCAGTGACGTGGCAGGGTGACTAGGCAGTGCGGTGGCAGAAGGGCAGAAGCGGTTTTCAGTTTTGGGCACACCGCCTTTGGGTAGACGACGGTATCGGAGGAGGGGCTCCGCCACAGCCAAGAGGGCGACGCGTGGTGGGAGTATGGCGGGAAAACTGCCCATCTCCCGGACGCTAACCCTCAGGCTGTTTGGGATATGAGGAGGCCTGCGCACGGTAGATCTGGGCCGCGGGCGATCGGACGACCGGCAGCATGGATAAGGTGGTTGAGGGTTAAGAGACAGGTGCGCGAATATTCAAATTTTTAATACAATGCCGCGGGGGTGGTTTAAAACTTAGGAAATGTGGGTTTTGGGGGATTTTAAAAGTGAGCGGGTCGAATATTTGGTGGGTAAGACCTTAGGATGAGGCAGAAAATGGGTCTTTTCAGGGTTAGGGCTTAGGGGTAATGGTTATTAGTTCAACCAGAGGTCAAACTAACCCCTGTAAGGACACGGATGGGCTAAAAATAGCCCCAGCTAGACTTTCTTCTCCCGGACTTAGATGAATAGGGCTATAGTGCCAGGGAAGGGGTATTATTATATTTTTGGGATTTTTATACATAGTTTTAGTAGGGGAAGGGGAAATAGATAGGGGGCTAGATAATAGAGTTAGGAGTTAATATGGAGATGACAAGAAAGCGCTAAGGTAAGGGACCTTAGGCTACAGAGGGAAAATAGAACTTGTAGAAAAGATATGAGTGTCTCTAAGTAAAGCAGATCTGTTCTTAGGCAAATGTTATGAAACATGATGAGAGTAAGAGGCTCAAGCAGATCTTGACCTCTTTCAGGGAAATTAGTAAGTGTTTTGGGGATAAGGAAGAATGGGGAAGTTAGAGATGTCCAGCTTCAGCTCGTCCAAATGGAAAACTGCCTCCAACCTGTGATCTGAAAAGATATAACACTTTAAAACACAAAATTGATCATGAATCATCATTCTGCAACCTCAAAACTACCTACCCAGCCTACTGGCCTAACATTTTTTCTTCTTTTTGGTTTGGGTGCACTTAGACTCGCAGACCCAGCTTTACAATTTTTCTTTTGACTATTCTCCTATCTAAGTCTACACTTATTTCTGCCAAGGACCTAGATTAAGCAGTTAGGCTCCTTTGATTCTCTACCTATCTACAAATCTTCCAAGATTAAGCTGTTTGGACAGATAATGATTCTCTATATTCTAAAACAAGAAATTGAAACCTAGAGAGGCCAAGATTAAGCTGTTTGGCCTTCCCTTAACTGAAAAACTTCTTCAAAAATGGAACAACTCATCAAAATTGGAGTACAGCAGTGGCATTTAGACTAGCACACTTTCATGGTCTCTTCTTTGGCCTCTTTTGGAAATATGGAACCTTGCAGCAAGAAAGATGACATATTTGGCATGTAAAAATGTCAATCATGAAATATGAACACCTGTTGCAACAGGAGGCTAACAGTGGCTCCACTTGGGGATGGCTTTTCCTTGTGAAACGCCAAGAACAACAGGTCAGAATGCCTGATCTTTTGTTGTTGTTGTAGATTAAAAAACTTCTTTATGTTGGCTGTTAGATAATTGAAACTTTGGAATAAGAACAACCTTCTCCTCAACTGAAATATTGTGAAATACATAGCACTGCCTGCTTTCTTCTGCGTGCTTGCTACTATGTGGAATGTTGCTTGAGCATTGTGCCTTTGAAACAGTCTCAGAACATGGATCAAAACTGATGTGTTTGCCTTAGCCTTGGTGTAAAAACAGCTGCTGATATGAAACTTAAGGCTGCAAGACTGCAAACAGCTTCTTTTTGCCATGAATTGCTGTGATGTGTCAGTGCTACTCTTGCTGTTTTGTTGAGATTAGTGCAGAGACAGAGCCTTTTTTAAAATTGGAATACTTGCATTGGCTGTGTCTTCATAAAATTTACTGCTGCTCCTCTAACAATCAGATTGCTTATATAAAAAAAAAAAAACAAAATGTTGATATATACAAACATTACTGTACAAGAAATATATACAGAACTGCATTATGTCCCTCAAAAGGGATCATGGTAATGTTTCAGCATACGACCATTAACAGGGCCTTCTTCAGTAGAGCTGCCATCTACAAGTTTGAGAAAATATGTGTTATTTCCATGAACAACAGAAACAACAAATGGCCCTTTCCATAAAAAATCAAACTTTGCATGTTTTCCCTTGTCTTCTCTTCGTGAATCCCACCTTAGAACTTTGTCACCAATGTAGAAATCCTCAGCCTTAACTCTCTTATCAAACATCTTTTTGAGATTTTCTCGCAAAATTTGAGCTCTGTCATAAACTTGTTCTCTGGTTTGCTAAAGATGAATGGTCTGATTAATCCTTCTTTGAATGTCATTTGGTTCAACCTGAATTTCCTATAATAGTCTGATAGTAGGGATGCCCAAGGATGAAGGAAATCTAGCCTCCATGCCATATAATAGCTCATAAGGGCTCATTCCAATAGATCTCTTTGTTGAAATTCTGTCTGCCCATAGGGCATTTACCAGCTTCTTGTGCCAGTTCCTCTTGTTTTCTTCTAGCACTTTCTTTATGATGTTGATGAGGCTCTTGTTGGATGATTCAGCCAAGCCATTACCTTGAGGGCAATAGGCTGTAGAGTGACCCAAGGTAATATGAAATTGGTGGCAAAAATTGATCATCTTTTTGGATTTGAAGGCCGCGGCATTGTCAGTGATGATCTTCTCAGGGCAGCCAAATCTAGAAAGGATATTGCACTCAAGGAATTGGATAATGATGGTGTCATTGGCTTGCCTACATGGGATGGCTTCAACCCACTTGGTGAAATAGTAAGTGGATGTTAAAATCCATTTGTGCTGGCCTGAGGAAGAGGGATGGATTTCTCCAATGATGTCAAGACCCCATTGTTGAAAAGGTTTTTCAGTTGAGATGGGTTTCAGGGGTAGGGGCAACAACTTTCTTTTGCCCTCAAATATTTGGCATTTGCGACATGACATGGAAAATTTCTTTACATCTGCAAAAAGAGAGGGCCAGTAGAAACCAACCCTTAAAATTTTATCAGCAGTGGACTTCCAATACAGATGTCCTCCACAATCCCTTGCATGGAATTCTTTCATGATATTGGTAGTTTCACTCATGGTTAAACAATTAAGCAATATACCTTCATGATTTCTCCAAAATAATGCACCATCTATGACACAAAACTTTAAAGCCTTCATTTTCAAAAATATTTTCTTGGTTCTGGACAATCCTAGGGGAGCAAATAGGTTTAACAGTACAAAACATATATCAGCATACCATGGGGATTGTAAAAAGGTTTCACTATTCTGTGGAGTCACCAGCTCCTGTTCATTGTCTAGTTGGTTAATGTCCAAGGCTTGAAAGTTTGTTTCGGACATCAGTTTGGCTAAACCTTGTCCCTTTATTAGTTTCGTTGGCTTTATTTCTGTGTCATACTCAAGGATGTTTGCAATCCACTTGCCTCTTTTGCCTTCTAATCCCTCTTGGGTTAGTATGTCTTTTACAACAGCATTTGGGACATAGGCAATCACATGTGAATATAAAATGTACACTCTGAAATCCTTGATGGCCTTAACGAGTTGTTGTGGTCACCAACAACCTCCCCTCTTTGTTTGATATTAGCTATAACATCAAGCAAAGGGGGGGCCCTGAACAAAAAATCCAAAAAATATTTTGTTAAAATTTTTGTATTTTTCTCCCCAAGGCTTAAATCGCATCGCAAGGAAAGACTGAAGCATCCCCCAAGCGCGAAAAGCAAAACTGCGAAAGAGCGACGTGAAGTTCATCGCGTCGCATGCATTCCAAGCACTCTTAAAAAGAAGATCTTCAAGAAACGCCGATCGCCGATATGCGACATCGCACATCGCAAACGTCGCACTAAGAAGCGTAAACCATTGAATGAAATCAACGATCTACGATCTGCGATATCAGCGATCTGCGATGTCAGTGATCTGCAATCTGCGATATGAAAAGACTCATCGCAAGAATTCTCGGACATGCACGATAGACCCAAGATTGAGCGCGCACCTTAAATGAAATTAATGACCGCATGCTTGAGTATCCAGAAATGATTGCATCGCATTTTTTGAAGAGTCAAGTCATGATGAATGTCAGGATTATGCATTCATTAGAATTTAATGCTTTCGTGTCAATCTTTTCATTTTTCCTTCTTCTTTGCGTAGACTGCAAGACACGCAACTGATATAAATCTATATGCAGGAAACATCTAAGGAAAAGGGGAAAGCGCCAATCAGATAACAGAGAGAAGATGCCTCCGCAAATGGATGCCGCATGCAGCAGGACCGCGGATTCCAAACTATCAGCCAACCGGCACTGATGAAATTAGACTGTCCAAGACGAAGAGTCAAAGGCGCACAAAAGCAGCGTGTTTGCAAAAGATCCTGAAGCTCAGACTTGGTAAAGCAGAGAAAGAAGCGCAAGAGAAGGAGGACGCTCCAGAAAAGCCTGGAACAAAGAACGGAAGAAATTCTCGACACAGGGAATTGTCCATACAACACGACTCCTAACTCACTCAGTCATTCGCACGACCAAAAACCAAAATAGCAACAGAAAAATCAGTTCGAGAAGAACCTGGGTTGTGCTAAGTATATACGCAGCGAATACACCCAGCTGGAGAAAGATTTTCGAAAATATCTTCTGGTCTGTCAGAAGGAGTTGCCAGCTCTTGTTATTTCCACTTTTATCTCCCGAGTGAAAGAAGAAGGCAGCCAGCCGACTCTTCCCAGGCAAACGTTGCACTGTTTACAGCACTAAGGAGAATATACAGAAACGGTCAGAAATTAGATTTAAGTTTTAGAAATAAATTTGCTTTTAGTAAAGGGCAGTGATTTGAAGCCGTTTCCCTAAATTCGTGTAATTAAGATTAATTAGTTAGTAGTATTTAACCCTTCTCATGGCATTTGGAGAAGGGTCCGGAAATCTGTCAAAAAACTTGTCCTCAGAACATGCACTTCTGCACCCTCGGAGGAGGTTTTTGATGAATGGATGGATCGAGATTTATTTATGTTTGCATTTTAATGTCTGTTACTGATGTTGCACTTCTGTACTCTTAGCAGATATTAGAACAAGTAGAAATAAATCATTATTGCTTGAAGTTTATTAGTGAAGTCAGTCATAAATGGTACTTTTATCTCTTGACTAAATTCTGCTAGTATTCCTAAAGTGATATGCAGTTGAGTTCTTTATATGTTACTGTATGAATGTGTGTATTACCATTTGGCACTTCTGTACGGTGGAGTCATTTATTTATGCTTGACATATGAATAACTAATTATGCGATATGATGTTCACAACTGTTCTGCCTAACTTCTTATGCAGAGTGGTTTATCCTTATTGATTTATATTCTGATAATAGCTGAATGATCTTTATTACCAGCTGTTGTTTGAAATCTTTCTAGATCGCATAACAAAAGAAAACACCCCGGGTTAGCGTAGATTAGATTTATTGTTTTTATTCATTAGATTACATTAGTATAGAGTTAGTTTAGCAGTTAGAATTAAGACTAGCTTAGAAAAACCTTTAAATCAATACCATCAAACTCTACACACACACGCACACCATTCACATTGGGAAACTGGTCCCATTACCCCCAGTCGGACACGCTACTCCAAACGGGCAAGGAGCCGCAACCAAGTTCCGGACCGGGTGGGTATCCCCCTTGTTGTCGACCCGATTTTGGGGCCCTCAACATTTCTGGCGCTAGAAGGAGGGCCTGAGCTATGAATGGCACATAATTCAAAATCCAAATACCATTCTGAGAGCAAATCACCCTCACCAACTTCCCCGACTTCTCCGGTACGATTAAACTCAGAACTAGAGGTTGCTCGGGCATCCACCGCTGCTACGCACCCTAATACATCAGACCAACTTATCATTGATCCCCCTGAAATTCAAACTTTGATCCGTAAACTCCAGGGATTCTCTATTTTTACTCAGAGGTCTGATAAATCTAAAGGCAGCGTGACTTCGCAGTACAATCCTGCTCATCCCCTGACCAGATTGAAGAGTGAAAGGTTTGGCATCCAGCCAACTGAAATTCCTCTCCCCACTAGGAAAAGAGCAAGGAAAGCACTTCCAGAGTCTGACAGAGAGACTCTTTCGTCCACTTCGTCCATTTCAACTCCCTCTTCGCGAAGTCAACCACCCACATCTTCACCTCAAATCACCCATCCATCTTCCACAACCCTTCCTCCGCAATCATCGAAGATCATAATATCTCCATCTTCTCAACATCAGAGATCACCTTCTGCACTTTTGTTAACTAGCAACTCAGCGATGGCCCAGTCTCCATGGAACAATCCTGGGGCGGTTTTAATGCCTCCACCCCTAAGTCCAATACCCGCCCATCCTGAGAAATGGCTACCGAATTTCAATCCAAAAACAGGAATGCTAGCTGAAGAACATATCAATAATTTCATGCTTTCTGTTAATCTCAATGGAGTTACCAACGAAGATGCCGTGGTCTGACTTTTTCCCTATACAATGCAAGGGACAGCCGGGTCATGGTATTTTTCGCTGCCCTCCGGATCTATCACGAGCTGGGACATTTTTCAAAATCAATTTCTTACCAAATTCGGTGATGATAGATCAACAGCGACACTGATCAACGATTTATCCAATCTCAAAGCTGAGGCTAGGGAACCCATTAAATATTTTAACTTACGGTTCAACAAGATCCTCAACAAAATCCCCGTTGCTTCCCAACCCAGCGAGGAAGTGAGATGTGAATGGTACATCACGGCCTTACCTTCAAACTTGGCCATCTTCGTAGATAGGGCAAGCAAGACAACCTTAGTTGAAAATTTGACTGAGGCGTTAGCAGTCGAAAAACGCGTAGTAGCCCTAGAAAAGAGATCTGCAATCGAAGAACGTAAATCTAAGAAAATCTCTTTCAAAGAAGACACCAAGAAGAAGCAAACGAAAGATCCTTTCGATATGGAAGGATTACAAAAGGTGTTAAAGGCCATGTCTAATGAGATGATTGACATAAGAAAGCAAGTAGCAGAATCGTCCCCAAGAAAGCCTTTTAGGAATTTTAAAAGAAATCCTCCCATGGAGACGAAGCCACCCAATGTGGTCTCAAACGTTGAATCTGAATAAGAAGAAGAAGAGAGCACCATCGAAACACAGACCGATGATGAAGAAGTTATGGAACAGCAAGGAATGTGGGATTTCATCCTCCCACAAGAAGAAGATCAAGAAGCATTTCTGGTTAGCACGCGAAGAAAAAATCAACTTGATCCTCCCCAGACTACCCCCAAACAGAAGGGCGCAAGCCCTGCAGCAAAAGAAAAGGTCGCAACAAAGAAAACAACTGCTAAAGCGACCCAATTTAGCCCAGTCCAATCAGATCAAACGCCTCCATCAAGAACACTGATAGTGTTGGATGAAATGGAGTATAACATCATCGATGACATGAAAAAGACTAGGGCTAATATCACTCTGTACGAGTTGAGCAAATTGAAACACCAACAGAAAATCATGATGAAAGAGCTACATGTCGTGCCTACTACACCTTTACCTACAGTTGTAGCTTCCCACCATATAGGAAGACCTCCAGTCAACAGGATCAATAAAATCGATCCGAATGACATTGCTTTGATTGGAGGAAGATCTAGATCTCATACTCCTCCTTTCCTCCTCACTTATGAAATTTTTAATAGAAACGTGCACAACTGCTTGGTTGATTCTGGTGCCTCAACCAATATTTTACCCAGGTCAATATGTGCCAAACTGAATGTTCAACCGCAAAAATCCGCAGTGCGCATAGTTCAACTTGATCGATCGCAAGTCGAAGTGATAGGTGAACTTAACCAAGTGACCATAAGAGTGTCGTCTAACCCCAAGGTATGCCAGGTTATCGACATTCTAGTGGCTGATATCCCTGAATTTTATTGTTTGATTCTTAGCAGGGACTGGTCCGAGAAACTCCACGGATACTTTTCAACCGACTGGTCGCACATGTGGTTACCCTCCAACGGGAAACCAAATCAAATAAAGGTTGAACGAGAGTTGCACCAAAAATACATAGTGACGGATTTGGAAGGAGAGAATGAAGCCATAGCATACAATAGCAGCATCATAGGCAACTACTCGGTAGATTCTTTCCTCGGAAATTTCAATGCTCACATATCACCTTATTTGGAAAATTCAGTTTTTTCCCAAGTAGAAAACTTTTCCCAGACTGATGATTCAAAATGTGTTAGTTTTTTAGATAACCCTGTAAATACATCTTTATTTTGGAAATTATATTTTGATGGCTCTAAGTCCCACGAAGGAGCAGGAGCAGGATGCGTTCTAATTAGCCCAGACGGAAATAAGACTATGCTTACATGCAGACTCAAGTTCGATTGCACGAACAACACAGCGGAATACGAGGCCTTGGTGCAAGGCCTATACAAAGCAATCAGATTGAACGTCAAGTATATTCAAGTCTTTGGAGATTCCGAGATCATCGTCAAACAGGTACGTAACACCATACACTACCTGTCAAGTCATTTGAAGCACTATCAATCTTTAGTACAAGATCTCACTGCACATTTCATAGCATTCAATATTTCGTCAGTCCCGAGACTCCAAAATGCAAGCGCAGACCTGTTAGCTAACGTAGCCTCTAGACTCATTCCCTCCGAAGACTTTAGTCCAGATAGATTCTCGATAGAGTTAATTTTTAAACCGTCCATCCCTGACAACATCACCAACTAGAGGGTATTCAACGATGACCCAGACATCGTAAGTTTCCTCACCTTTGAAGGATCCTACTCAAACCAGATAATTGACGAAGACTGGCATGATCACCAAATACAACAAAATAGCACTGATAATGCTATACCCAAATCGGTGGTCAAACTAGAAGACTTATATGACTTAAAAAGTCGGTTCAAAAGGTCAGCTAATGCCAAGCTCTACTGTTCAACTCTGAACTACGAATCAGTGAACCTAGGAACCGATGAGAAGCCGCAAAACGTTAATCTAGGCCAAGGCCTAGCCCCCGAAGAAAAATCAGCATATATCCGTCTTCTACGACAGTACAAAAACGTTTTTGCTTGAAATTACGACGAGCTGAAAACTTACAACACTTCTATCATTCAGCACACTATCCCTATGATTGACAACGAGAAACATGTCCAACAGAAGCTCAGAAAAATCCACCCCAACTTGGAAAATCAGATAAAAACTGAGCTGAATAAGTTGTTGAGAGCCAGAATAATCTTCTCGGTCAGACATTCCAAATGGGTATCCAATATGGTACCTGTTAGGAAGAAAAACAGAGATATTAGAATCTTCATCGACTTCCGGAATCTCAACAAAGCCTGTCAGAAAGACAATTTTCCCCTCCCACTGATGGAGCAAATATTACAGGCAGTAGCAGGCTCAGAGTTAATGTCTTTCCTGGACGGATTTTCAGGATATAATCAAGTGCTAGTACACCCGAATGATCAATTAAAAACCACCTTCCGAACCAAATGGGGTACCTATGCGTATCTGAAGATGCCATTCGGTCTGATCAACGCCGGCGCTACTTTTCAGAGAGCCATGGACATTTCATTTAAAGGTTTAGTCAATAAATCGGTAGTGATTTACCTGGATGATATAACTGTGTACTCCAAGAACAGGAACAACCATCTCAAAGATTTGAAGCAAATCTTTCAAAAATGTTTAAGGTATGGGATCTCGCTTAACCCGAAGAAATCTTTTTTCGCGTTGAGTGAAGGGAAATTGCTAGGATTCATAGTGTCCAAATCGGGCATCCACATTGAACTTGACAAAATCAAGGAAATTTCTGAGATACCCTTGCCCCATAACAAAAAGACCATGCAATCTTTCCTAGGACAGATCAATTTTATGAAAAGGTTTGTCCCATATTTTTCATGTATTATTTCTCCTTTACAAAAAATGATAAAAAAGAATTCAAACTTTAAATGGGGTCTAGACGAGCACGAAGCGTTTAACTTAATCAAACAAGCCATCATCAACGCTCCATCTTTAGGAACCCCAAATTTTTCAGAACCTTTTGTCTTATACACGTCTGCCTCAGAGAATTCTTATGCTGCAATTCTGACTCAAGCGAATCAAGAAAAGGTAGAAGCTCCAATTGCATTTTTTAGCTCAAACTTACAAGGTGCTGAACTCAATTATTCGGACGTAGAGAAACAGGCATACGCCGTTTTCAAAGCGATCAAATATTTCAGACCTTTCTTGCTAAAGGCCCATACCAAGGTCATAGTACCATTTCCAGCGGTAAGAAACCTCCTGATACAGAAGGATGTGGGCGAAAAGAGAGCGAATTGGATCACCGCCTTACAAGAATACGACCTGGAGATCAAGCCGGCACACATCGTAAGAGGTCAAGGCTTCTGCAAGATGTTAGCTGGAGCATCGCAAATCCCTGAAAACTCGTCTGAAGAGGTACACGCATATGAAGTAAGCCTAAACGACGCAGAATCATTATATGATGACACCATTTATTTCCTTAAGAACGGGTATGCTCCATTTCACCTGGATCACACCAAGAAGAGAGCCCTGAGATTGAAAGCTAAACAATACCAGCTCGTAAATGATGTCCTATTTAAAAGAAATTATGATTCTGTGCTTCTTAGATGTCTTGAGAAAACTGAAGCTGAAAAGGTTTTGCAGGAACTCCACGATGGACTAGCAGGTGGACACTATGTTGGAGAAGCCACCGCACATAAAATCTTACGTGCAGGATATTACTGGCCCACGCTGTTCAAAGACTCGTACAATCACGTAAGGAAATGCCAGGTCTGCCAGACTGCTGCAGGAAAACAAAAGAAGTCATCCATGCCACTGCAGCCAGTTAACATCGAACAGCCGTTCAGTCAATGGGGCCTGGACATAATAGGTGAGATCGTTCCTCACTCCTCTAAATAGCATAGGTATATCCTCACAGCAACTGACTATTTTACTAAATAGGTAGAGGCGGTTCCTCTCAAGACAGCTAATTTTGAAAACATTATTGAATTCATAGAGCAGTTTATTATCACTAGGTTTGGATTGCCAACGGCCTTAATATTTGATAATGCTTCATATTTTTCTGGAAATACCATGACTGAGTTCGCGCTCAAAAGAGGGTTCAAACTGAAGTATTCTGCCAACTACTATCCGCAAGGTAATGGGTTGGCTGAATCGACAAACAAGAACCTAATTAGGATTACTAAAAAGACAGTCGACCAAAACCAAAAGAATTGGCACAAAGCGCTGGTAAACGCCTTATGGGCAGATAGAATTACAATGAAAGCCTCTATCGGCACTTCTCCCTTTGATTTAGTTTATGGGAGAGAAGCAGTTCTTCCTACTCACTTAGTCATTCCCTCCTTGTCCTTAGTACAATACATTGATGAAGTATCTACTTCCTCCTTACAATTAAGACAAATGGAAATAATCAAGCTAGAAGAACAACGAGAACAAGCTAAGAAAACCCATGCTCACCACTAAGCGCTAATAAAATCCTCTTTTGACTCGAACATAATGACCAGAAAAAACTTTCAGATGGGAGATTTAGTTTTGAAGTGGGATAAGGCTCATGAAGAAAAGGGCAAACATACGAAATTCCAGAAGCTATGGCTTGGTCCTTTTCAGATTGTAGAAGTCATAGGCCCATCGACTTTTGTGTTGCAGGACTTAACAAGCAGGAAAGATTCTCTGCCTGTGAATGGACAGATTCTCAAAATGTATTTCCCATAAAAGGTTACTCTTCTATTTTTGTAGGATAATTTTAGTTTTATTTTAGTTTTTCATTTCTTATAAATAAAGGTTGGTTGTGAATGATCATAAATATTATTCATGAAGGAACATACCATTTCTCTATCAGATTTTGATTTCACTTGTATAAATAGCAAAACTTTTCGAAAAATCTGGCTTTTATTATTGACAGATAGAGTTAACTTTAGCCTGAATATGATGTTAGTTTCAACCTCAAAAAATCTGGGATGAAAGTAACTTTTGGCAAAAAATTGTTTTACGCCAACGCAATGAAAGGTATCATCAATAATAAAATAAGTATTCTCTGCAAAACTGTTGTTTTTAAACTCTATTATTGTCGTCCAGAGCTTTCTTAAGGAAAAACAATGACTTCCTCCCTGCTAAGGAAAATCGCAGCATCCAGAGAAACAATCCAAGAAAACACCATATCTCAAAGAATAAGAGGTCTCATCACGAGCCGGCTTATCATGATCACAGATATATAACTTGCTGACTTTGCCAATACTGTCTACCAAAACAGGGCAACGATTCAAGATTGTTGCAATCAAAAGACAAGGGGTCTCATCACGAGCCAGCTTGTTCAGCAAAAGTGTAAATCAAGTGAATGAATGTGTCATAATTTGGCCACCAAACCAAGAAATTGTTCTTTAGAGAATAAAAATGTAAGAAAGAAAGAAAAAGGGTCGAAAGGATTTTTCTCTCGAATGTTGTAAATGACCTCAAGCAAGAAAAAGGATCATTGTTGGATAACATGGTAACCCTGTCGAGGCTATGGACGCTTGCGGGCAGCAGAGGCTCTACCTACGACAAATGAGCATATTTTACAAAGCCAGTATGCAGAGAAGACCTTATTTTATCTTTGAAAAGACCGAGTAATGTCTGGTGTGAATACAAGAAATAACCCAGAGGAAGCAAACAATCGGAATGAAATAAAAGTTGTGACGAAACATCATTGACAGGATAAGGGGTAATACTCTATCTGTCCATAACAAAATTTAGATATACGAAAATTTTTCTGTTTTGGAAGTGAAAGTGCAATAGAACAAGCAGAGATAACTGGTTCTTCACAGTGAATCGCCATTGTTGTGGTCACCAACAACCCCCCCTCTTTGTTTGATATTAGCTATAACATCAAGCAAAGGGGGGACCCTGAACAAAAAATCCAAAAAATATTTTGTTAAATTTTTTGTATTTTTCTCCCTAAGGCTTAAATCGCATCGCAAGGAAAGACTGAAGCATCCCCAAGCGCGAAAAGCAAAACTACGAAAGAGCGACGCGAAGTTCACCGCGTCGCATGCATTCCAAGCACTCTTAAAAAGAATATCTTCAAGAAACGCCGATCGCCGATATGTGACATCGCACATCGCAAACGTCGCACAAAGAAGCGTAAACCATTGAATGAAATCAGCGATCTGCGATCTACGATATCAGCGATCTGTGATATGCGATGTCAGCAATCTGCGATCTGCGATATGAAAAGACTCATCGCAAGAATTCTCCGACATGCACGATAGACCCAAGATTGAGCGCGCACCTTAAATGAAATTAATGACCGCATGCTTGAGTATCCAGAAATGATTGCATCGCATTTTCCGAAGAGTCAAGTCATGATGAATGTCAGGATTATGCATTCATTAGAATTTAATGCTTTCGTGTCAATCTTTTCATTTTTCCTTCTTCTTTGCGTAGACTGCAAGACACGCAACTGATATAAATCTATATGCAGGAAACATCTAAGGAAAAGGAGAAAGCGCCAATCAGATAACAGAGAGAAGATGCCTTCGCAAATGGATGCCGCATGCAGCAGGACCACGGATTCCAAACTATCAGCCAATCGGCACTGATGAAATTAGACTGTCCAAGACGAAGAGTCAAAGGCGCACAAAAGCAGCGTGTTTGCAAAAGATCCTGAAGCTCAGACTTGGTAAAGCAGAGAAAGAAGCGCAAGAGAAGGAGGACGCTCCAGAAAAGCCTGGAACAAAGAACGGAAGAAATTCTCGACATAGGGAATTGTCCATACAACACGACTCCTAACTCACTCAGTCATTCGCACGACCAGAAACCAAAATAGCAACAGCAAAATCAGTTCGAGAAGAACCTGGGTTGTGCTAAGTATATACGCAGCGAATACACCCAGCTAGAGAAAGATTTTCGAAAATATCTTCTGGTCTGTCAGAAGGAGTTGCCAGCTCTTGTTATTTCCACTTTTATCTCCCGAGCGAAAGAAGAAGGCAGCCAGCCGACTCTTCCCAGGCAAACGTTGCACTATTTACAGCACTAAGGAGAATATACAGAAACGGTCATAAATTAGATTTAAGTTTTAGAAATAAATTTGCTTTTAGTAAAGGGCGGTGATTTGAAGCCATTTTCCTAAATTCGTGTAATTAAGATTAATTAGTTAGTAGTATTTAACCCTTCTCATGGCATTTGGAGAAGGGTTCGGAAATCTATCAAAAAAATTGTCCTCAGAACATGCACTTCTGCACCCTCGGAGGAGGTTTTTGATGAATGGATGGATCGAGATTTATTTATGTTTGCATTTTAATGTCTGTTACTGATGTTGCACTTCTGTACTCTTAGCAGATATTAGAACAAGTAGAAATACACCATTATTGCTTGAAGTTTATTAGTGAAGTCAGTCATAAATGGTACTTTTATCTCTTGACTAAATTCTGCTAGTATTCCTAAAGTGATATGCAGTTGAGTTCTTTATATGTTACTGTATGAATGTGTGTATTACCATTTGGCACTTCTGTACGGTGGAGTCATTTATTTATGCTTGACATATGAATAACTAATTATGCGATATGTTGTTCACAACTGTTCTGCCTAACTTCTTATGCAGAGTGGTTTATCTTTATTGAAGTATATTCTGATAATAGCTGAATGATCTTTATTACCAGCTGTTGTTCGAAATCTTTCTAGATCGCATAACAAAAGAAAACACCCCGGGTTAGCGTATATTAGATGTACTGTTTTTCTTCATTAGATTACATTAGTATAGAGTTAGTTTAGAAGTTAGAATTAATACTAGCTTAGAAAAACCTTTAAATCAATACCATCAAAATCTACACACACACGCACACCCTTCACATTGGGAAACTGGTCCCATTACCCCCAGTCGGACCCGCTACTCCAAACGGGCAAGGAGCCGCCAACCAGGTTCGGGACCGGGTGGGTATCCCCCTTGTTGTCGACCCGATTTCGGGGCCCTCAACACGAGTGCATATGCCTGCTTCTCCATGATTGGGTACTTCAAAGGGGCATCTCTTAAGGCTCGGATGAAAAATGCAATCAGCTTTTTAGCTCCCTGTTCATCCTTTTGCAAAAGGACAACAACTATGGTGTGATCAGATGAAAAAGAAAAAATGATAAAATCTTTGTCAAAATGTGGGTTGGTGAGGACAGGGGTTTGGGTTAAGGTGGATTTTATACTCTCAAAGTCCTACTTGGTTTCAAGAGACCATTTTACCTTGGCATCCTTTTTTAACATGTTGCTTAACAATCTTATCAGCTCGGCTAGATTTGGGATAAATCTCCTTAGGAAATTGATCTTTCCAAGGAAAGCTTGCAGCTCTTTTATGTTTCTTCGATATGGGATTTGGAGGATGGCTTCGATTCTTTCAGGATCAATTCTAATCTCATCCTTTGATATGATGTGGCCAAGTAATTTGCCTTCTTCAAGGCCAAAGAGAGACTTCTTGGGGTTCAGGGAAATGCCATATTTCCTGCATGTCATGAATATTTACCTTAAGTGTCTGAGGTGATCTTGATCAAATTTGGAAAATGGGGTCAATTCATCAAGGTAAACAACTAGGAAATCATGTATTTCCTTGGAAAATGCAATATCCATTGCTCTTTGAAAGGTGGCACCAGCGTTTTTTAGTCCAAATGGCATCTTTACATACTTAAATTTTCCCCACGGTGTGGTAAAGGTTGTCTTGTCTTGGTCATCCGGGTGAACAAGTATTTGATTGAAACCTGAAAATCCATCTAGCAGAGAGATTCTAGATGACCCCACTACTCTTTGCAGGATGTGATCCATCTTGGGCAACGTATAGTGGTCTTTTAGGGAGACTTGGTTTAAATTTCTCAGATCCACACAAAGTCTAATCTCACCTGTTTTCTTTCTTGTGGGAACAAGATTGGATACCCATTCAGAAAATATGATGGGTGCTATGATACCTACTTCAAACATTCTTTTCACTTCCTTTTAAATCAAAGGGAGAAGCACAGGATTGATTCTCCTCAGTTTATATTTGAAGGGATTCTGGTCTGGTTTTAAGGGAATGGTGTGTTGAATTACTGAGGTGTCATAGGACTTCAAGTCCTCATAACTCCAAGAAAATACATCTTGGAATTCCTTAAATAAGTCAATATACTTGGGCTTTTGATTAGGTGGCAAATTTTTGGACAGTTTGATCATTTTTGGCTTCTCTGATGTCCCAGTGTTGTGTTCTTCTATATCAGAGTTCAATGGTTGCAATTTTGGTTTTTTAGGAACATCATTTGCATCAAACATGTCTTCTAATGGGGTTAGACTAGCAGGCAAAAAGTTATCCTTTAAGTCAATGATTTCTGCCTCTGTTTTGGCAATTTCCTCCAAATGCATTTGTTTCAGTTGTTCTATGTTTGTTTTGTTAAAAACAGTTGGGTTTAGGATTTGTTTGGCTATTGCAGCTGTTACAGCCTGCTGAATTTCATTTGTTTGCTATTGGGAATCGTTCATAGCATCCATGTCAATGTTAATATTTGAAAATTCATGCTCAAGAGTGAGGAAATTATTAATCTGGGCATCATTTTCGAACACTTGCCAGTCTTTAACACTATTTGGGACAACAGGCCTATGTTTTATTTCAGCTGTAAAATGATGATTTGGCTCAAAGGGTAGCTTGCATGTACTAGCAAAAGTGGCTAGGCTGTGTGCATGAATGTTATGATCTCTTGAGATTTTGGCAAGCTTGGATTTAGTGAATGCATTGAGTATATTAGTGGCAGCAGTCCTATAGGCCCTCATTCTATTTTCATTGGTAACAAAGTTACCTTTCATCTGTTGTATGATTAAATCAGAGTCACCTAAAATGGACACTTTTGCAGCTGCTAAAGCTTTGAGCAGTTTAATGCCTAAAAGCAGAGCTTCATATTCTGCCATGTTGCTGGTGCATTTAAAGTTCAGTCTATAGGCATGGCCTTCTGCATGATTGTTATGTGTATTATGAATCCATACACCTGCCCCTGCTGCTAACTTGTTAACAGAGCCATCAAACTCTAAATACCATGTGATTTCTTGCTTGTGGTTAGTGTGGAGTACTAAAAAGGTATGTTCTTAATGATCATTTCAGTGGCTTTCTAGTGGGACTTGTGAATCTCTTACATCATGAAGGTGGAAAACAATAGAGAATTGTGATAAAATATGTGAAATTAGTATGCAAGACTTATCCACTGATAGTTGTCATTCTCCTGTGCAGGAAAGGGTAAAAAAAAGGAGTTGTTGTTCCAAAGAAAAAGACAAGAATAGGGTAACTGTTGTCCCTTTGACGAAGGACCGAGTGCAAACGAGGCAAAGCAGGCTGAAGCAAACCGGTCCGGAAAAGGAGGAGAAGGCACCAGCTCGGCGGAGGAGAAAAGAAGTGATTAAGGATTAATAGTTTGGCAAATCCCTCAGGATGATCATATTATCGCTTAGACATCTCTGTCGTTACCCTTATATAAAGGGACGACACTGTTAGTCTGGGGGGATGCTTTTTATGTAACTTCTTGTTAAAGATTGAACTTTTGATCATAGAGTCTCGTTGAACCTGGCTCATTGTACTTTCTATTTTATGCATTAATATAGACTTGGTGATTATCTTATCTCTGCGTCTGGATTAACTTAAAGCGGTGTACCCTTGAGGCTAAGGGCCTGACCCCGGAGGACACTTGCTTCTGTATTACTACGATTTGATTTCTGCGTGGTTTTCTTATCATCACTAGTTGGTAATCTGATATGCTTTATAAGTTACATCACATGCTCTGTTAAGATTCGTTCGTTAATGTTCTTTCTATTGACTCTGCATTATATTATCAATACTTTCAGAGTGGATGCAATCTTATTAGACTTAATTGAACATTGTTATCATTGTGTTATGGAGCTTCTATGCTGAGTATGTGTGTTAAGGAAATTATCTGAAAGGTGTGTTCTTTATGATTCAGGGTTCATGCTGTTCCATTTTGAAACACAGTTGTAATTCATGTTGACGATCAGTGTTAAATCAGATTACTTCTTCAGAGTGTTATGTGTGTATGATTTTTAGATGCTGTTCCATAATTAGTAATTAATGTTTTTCCATTAGTTGGTTGTGTGATTTTCTTGGAGAATGAAAGATTGGAGTTTTGGATTACAATGAGTGCATTTGAGTTGATAGGATAAAGTTTGATTATTACTCGCGAGGTTTAGTTATAGCGATTGCTGTTCCATTTCAAAATTGTTGTTCCATTTTAGGCATTGTTGTTCCATTCTAGATTTTCTGTTCAATTTCCTATTTGTCGTTCCATTTTTATCTATCGTTTCATTTACTCGCATTTGGTGTGAGAGACGATCTGTGGTTATAGTGAGCCTCGGCATTTACTACCTCGCTCCCAGACCCGTGTGTTACCGGGAAAAGTGTCTATTTAGAACTTCTCTATCCCACTAAGGTGTGACAGCTGCCTTAGAAACAAACAGAGAAAACTACTTTTGTATCTTCTTTATGAACTATAAACAAAGAGGAATAGGAAGAACCAACCTGTGTCTTGCACTAGTCCTTTGATCCAATCTCTCTCCTCTTTGACAGCTTCCAGCTACCTGCTCTCTTATTTGTCTAGCTTCACCAAGTACCTGTAAGATCACAGAAGGAGAAAACTATACAAAGACATGGATTTATATTCATAAATAACTTAGGATCAGATTTAAGTTAACCATACAAATTTAACAAGCATAAATGATACAAAAGCATGGAGAAGAAACTCAAATAGTTTTTATTGATATACAAGAAGATCCAGGAGGAGTTACAACCGATGATTCCTGACCCAGCATCAACCTCCCAGCAAAGAAGTCCCTTCTTCACCCCCAACGAAGCATAGATCACCCAATTCTCTGATATGTATCTCAAAACCAACAACAATTCCTTACAATGTGCAAAATTCCAGCCTCTGTATCTCTGGGATGAGGGATCCATATATATATGTATGCAAGGAGGATGAGTCAGCTCATGATTTGATTAGTGGCTTCTCTCTATCAGTTCTTGCTTCCATTTGGAGACTGAAAGCCTCTTACTCATCCTTGGTCGAATTCAGTGAGGCAAGTGTCATTGGAGAAGATTCTGGAAGCTTCCATTGTCTCTCCACCTCGCGAAATGACACTGCCATTTGTCATTTCCCGCTCAATGCACCCTGGTAGTGCATTTAGGTGCGTTGCAATGCACCTAGCTAGTGGATTTAGGTTCTATGCAACGCACTTGGCTAGTGGAGCAGCTGAAATGATCCTGTTTTGACTTATTCTGAGCAGTTTCTGGTGGAGAACTTCTGGGAGAAGCTGTAACTTGTTGACATTGTTCCTTTAGGAGTTAGAACACCACTTTTAGGGACTTAGGAGCCCTTGGTTTATGGACATTTCATGCCTGGAGCTGTAAGTAACAAAAATGTCTATAACAGTTGCCCCTAAAGTATGAGGCCGTTTATCGGGTGAAATGCTTTATTAGGAGGATCCGAAGTTCTTTCAATGCTGGGGGGCGACCTGTAATAGGATATAATACAATACATTATCTTCATACTGTTTTCATGATCTAGTTGAGGCAGGCATTCCCATGCTCAGCTTTATAAATTCATTTTAATGTACATAGGACAGACAATCGTCTGATGGTAGACTGATGATTCTGATAGAGCCATCATCCTTTTGGTAGGATGATTATCTGTGCTGTAATGCTGTACATTTCAATGTCTTTATTTTCCTGAATATATATCGCAGCTCGGATGGATGAAACTAGATCCGAGGTCTTCAATCTCGTCCGATCTTCACTCGAAGTACAAGTCGATCCATGTCAAAAATGTTTTGAAGTCGAACATGGAAAGACATCGCTTGATTACCAGTCCATGATGTAAACTATTAACAAGCGCGAGAGGAATCACCGATAATGATAATGATCCTCAGGGTACTGCAGTACAATTCACATCGTTTGAATAAAGGACTTGGCGTCAAACACCACGCAAAATCTTTCAGTCGAAGGTCATTGATGTAAACCTGTCGCCGGAAGTAAGAAACTTGCCATTTAGGCATGAAAGCTTCAAAGTACTGAATGGGATGTTCGTAGATCAACTTCTTGGATAATGAGCTGATGCCGACAAGAAGTGATCTGTCATAGGAGGGCCTTAATGAATCCCACATCAATGACACAGAACAAAGCAAATGATTTTGATGGAGGTGAAAACGATCTGATGATATATGGTTTAGGGTGGCGGTCATGAAAGAATGGAGTATAATGTATGGTAGTGGGCAGGACACAGGTGGCCTTTCTGGATGACTTCTCTTGAACATGTCGGCGACACTTATGTGATGGATTGGTAGCATTAACCCCAAATGTGGATGGTATGGCGAGACCATGGCGATGTGACCGGTGAATGAAACAACCCAACCCGACTCGGGCACGGAGTGGAAGTGTCAAGTTCAAGAGCGACTTGCTACCAATAAAGATTCTTTGAGTTTTCTTCCCAATTTTTCCCCAGTCATTGCTGACCAGTACCTCTTTATTTTTGTCAAGCTTGAGGAGGATAACATATGCTTGTTCTATAATTTGCCCTTCGGGCAAACCCATCGCTATGTTTTAACGAGCCTAGCGATAGTGAAACTCATTCTCGTCTAAAGACAAGTTTATCGCTGTTAATATTTTTAACGAGTTTAACGACAAAGATAACTCGGTCCTTTTCATTTTTAGAGAGTCTGAGAAGGTACGTAAAGGTAACTCCGAAATTCCTTTTTTGTCATCTAATCCCTTAAGTCCGAAAAAGTATAAAACAATACAAAAGGGATGATTTTTCGATTAGTTTTAACGAGCTGAACAAAACAAGCGCTCAATCTTTTTGTGCAATAATCCCTCAGACCCAAAAAGATTAAAATCTAGAGGAGGGATAGCACTGCCTGTCGCTTTAACGAGCTGGAAGGCCAAAACTCGGTAATATTTTCATATTTTACGAGTCAGAAAAGAGCTTAAAGAAGACTCGTCTTTTGAGGAACGAGTGATAAAATGGGTAGTAGCTGATTCCAGGTAAGGTTTGGAATTTTCCAATCACGGCAGTGTCACAAGGATGGCTAGTGAAATCACTCTTCGCAGCTGTTCCTCAAAATGGGTAAACAATCAAATGGAGGTGAATGATCGGCCAATGAAAAAGTGGAGGTGACGATGCAAACACGACCAAGGCTTTAATGGCTGAAATGCTACATTCACGGTGGTTATTTACCAGGGGATAGTTCATTTTTTAATGAGCTTAAACGCGGGTGGAAACATTTGCTCGGTCCGGGTTTATTTTTTAACGAGCTTGAACCTCGCGGTAAACACTGCTCGATCAGATGGTATCGTTTTGATTTTTTACCATAAATATCTTTGTCCTTCTAAAGATCATACTATATTTTCAACTGCTTCATCAAACTAGTCAGAAATGAACAATATTTGCTTGAAAACGAGATTAAAACACTAATATTTTACTTTGAACTAGGTAAAAGTAATTAAAAAGTGTTTATTACCTCTCATTTTACGATTTCATTTGAACTTGGTTTGTTGGAGCTTTGGAGGTGCTTTTCCCCCTCGATTTTCATCAGTTGATTTTAGGAGATTTTGTGGACGATTCTCGGCGCGTTCTGGACCAGGTAGGATCTAAACCTGAGCTCTTTCATTTCATGGTTTCCATTTTTCATTTTGAGCTTGATTCCTAGCTTTTCTGAGCCCCTGGGGTTTGAGGAACTCGTTCTGCCATCAACACACCCCTAGTGTATCGAAACCTACGTTGAATGTTGGCCTGTGTGAAGGCTATCTGGCTTTCAACACACCTAGAACACTGCTGCAGGTGCATTGGGTGCAAAAAGGGAATTTGAAGCACAATTTTTGATGGAATTTTTGCCTGTTTCTTTCCAAAATCAGGATCTAACTCCTCTCTTGTTTGTTTTTCAGAGATCTTTGGAGTAAGATGACCCTTACATGGCGAGAACGTGAGCATGAAGAAGAGGACATGATTGCCCTACATGATCCAGTTACAGTGAACGCGCTGCGGAATTGTGGCTTGCTGAGGTTCTTCTGCATTTCTAGCATGAGACAGCAGATCAAATTACTGCAGTATTTGCTCGATGCTTGGGATCCTACTAATCAGGTTTTCCAGATTAGGGGAAAATCTATCCCCTTGATTGCAGTAGACATCTATTTCTTGACTGGCTTGTCGAGGTGGGGTGCCCCCATCTCTTTGTCAGGTTCGGCTGGAGGAGGCGATTCTGTGAGAGATTATGTCCGCCGGTATTGCAGAGAAGGATCTCAGCCGAGTAAAGACTGCAATATCATCATCCGTGATGGCACTGATAGGTCCCTTAGGACTATTCTGTTTACTTTTGGTAGGATGGCCGGCAGTGCGTCTCTTCATGTAGCCAACCGATCCTATATGCAGCATGCCTTGGAATGCCTCCAACCGAAGGTGTTCAACTGGTGCGACACAGTACTTCTTGTGATGAAAGAACAGTTGACCAAGATAAAGAACGGGAGGTTGAAGAACTTTGGGTACGGTTCTATTTTGACGGCCTTTGCCTTGGAGAAGATACCACTGATGCAGCCGCAGTACATTGCACTCGATTTACCTTCTCCTACTGAACCACGTATGCAGAGATGGGTTGACCATATGTCTAGGCATGCTAGCCAGTCTCAGATTTCATTTTCTGATACCTTCTTCAGGTGGTTTGATCGTCAGGAGATGGTTTATTTTGAGTATCCATACGCTGGCGTGGACTTCCGGGGTGATCCAGATTTAGTACTGCCGGATGGCGAGCAGTGGGGCGCTATTGGTAAAATCTCTGACCATATTGTTGTTTACTATTTTTGTTTATAATGTCCTTGTGCTTTATTCTATCAAGACTCTGATCAAACTCATGTGTACATGCAGATGTTGGTCCTGTTCGTCCAGTAGTTCGCCTAAGAGTACCAGTTGTTGCCCCAGCAGGAGAGGCTGTCGGAAGGGCTATTCTTCGCGACCTCAATGTGGCCGAGACTCTCATAGCTTTGCAGGAGCAGGTTGAGGGCCTCACTCTTGGTATACCAGATGTGAGGACTGACGAGCTACCTTTGCGGTTACAGTGGCATACTACTGGTGTGCCCAGACGATGGACTCGTCTCCTATGCATGATCGCACAGGCTGTGACTTGCTATCATGAGCATCATTAGACTAGGGTGCCCCCTAGAATTTTGAGTTTTTGGGTCACGTGACCGATTTTGTCTTGGTTACAGAACATTATGCGTAAATCATAAACAGCTATATATATTTTTGATTTTCTGGGTTTTATTTTGGTTGAGCTATATGATCCACATGCAAAACACTGATGATGTGTTTCTTTTTATAAATGTTGCAAATCTGTATCTAACACATAGTTTGCTAATGAGTCGGTTAATGTGTTTAATTTTCTGGAAATATGTCTGTATTGAATAAGATCAAATTGTCTTTCCAAAATCTTAACCCTTAGGAACATGCGATAAATAGCTGGGTTTCGGATGGAATATATACCATTGAGTTGTAGTATTACGAGTTGTGAGTCTAGCCTGACAATTAGTCGGCGTATACCATGAGTGATGGCATCAGAGAGAAGTTCTATCAATGCGCTATACTCAGCGATGTTATTCGTTGATCGACCAATACATACACCTCTGAAACTTACTAACTCGCCGCTTAGATCAAAAATGGCCCAGGCTGCAGAGGACAGGTTCCACGAACTACGACTCGCTCTGTCGGCATATCCAACACATGGCTCCAATAGGTTTGACATATGCAATAAATGTAAAAAGTGCATTACTCGACCAAAACAAACACTTTAGCGAAAACAAAAATATAAAAAAAACATATTGGTTACTATTTATGCATAGTAACGCTTGAGGTACAACCCATTACAAGGTTGTGCCAGTGGAATTTCGTCATAATCCATTAACTCGTAGGCTCCCTTTGCTAATACTCGCTTAACAATATAGGGGCCCATCCATAAAGACTTAAATTTACCTGCTCCCAATTTATCGGATTCTTGGTCGTAAAGCAAGACCAAGTCACCTTCTGAGAAGACACGGGGTTTGACATTTTTATCAAACTGTGCCTTGACTCGTTTCTTATGGGCTTGGTTAGCCAAAGCGGCGTCGCGACGGGTTTCATCCAATTGGATTAATTCCAAGAAACGAGCCTCTTCTTCTGAAGTTCCGGGGAGGAGATCAATTGCGAGTTTGAGAGACGAGATTTCACACTGGACTGGTAAGACTGCTTCCAGGCCATATACCAGTTGGAAGGGTGGGAACCCGGTTGCATTCCTTACCGATGTTCGGTAAGCCTACAAAGTTGAGTACAGGATTAGGTGCCATCTCCTTTTGTTAACTCTGATCATCCTTTGCAGCATGCGTTTCAGGATTTTGTTGATCACTTCAGCTTGTCCGTTGGCTTACGGATAATATGGAGTAGAGCTGTCATGAGACAACCCTAGTTTGGCAGCTAATTCAACCATCATGTGATTGCGGAAATACGATCCATGATCTGTGACTATAGCCTATGGTACGCCGAATCTGGCGACTACATGATTGAAAAAGAAGAGGGCAGCTATTTCACCAGTATTATCTAATGTAGGCATCGCCTCGGCCCATTTGGTAAAATAGTCAACTGCGACTATGATATACCCATGCCCCCCAGTCGAGGTGGGGTTACATGTCATGAAATCAATGCCCCATTGGCGAATGGCCCAACAGCAACTATTGGTTGTAGAGGTGCGGGTGGTCTTCTCATTTTGCCATCAAAAATTTGACAAGCATGGCAACTTCTGACTGCGGTTATGCAATCTTTGAACATTGCTGGCCAGAAGTATCCTGCTCGTAAAATTTTTTGTGCTGTAGTATATCCTGAATGACACTCATTTAGGACTTTTTCGGCCTCCTCATGGGTGAGGCACCTTCTCAGAACTGTATCGATACCACGATGGTAAAGTGTATCACCGACGATCATGTAGTCTTTTGCTTGGTATCGAATACATTTTTGTTTAGAGTGGGAGGTGTTTGGTCTAAATTTTTGGGTTTGGAGATAAATGATTATATCCCCATACCACTCATTGCTTGCAGCTATCAAAAACAAATTTTCATCCATGATTGATTCTTCGGATGTTTCATCGTTGGACGATGATGGGAGATCGCATAATAATTCTGCGAAAACTAGACCTTTCTTTGACTTGGATTTTACAAATTCCAGATTAAACTCTTGAAGGATTGCTATCCATTTTGAATATTTTCCCCCCCAGCAACTGTCACGACAATATATAAGTCATTGGGTTGCAATCTGATAGAATGGTAGTTTTCCGAAAGAGGACATAGTGTCGAAATCTTTGTATCGCTTGAACAGCTGCAAGCTCTAGTTTTTCAACATAAGAATATTTGCTTTCTGTCTCATTTAAGTTTTTACTTAAATAATATATAGGATGTTTAATTCCATCGACTTCTTGAACTAAAACCATTGCAATGGTCGTATCTGCTGCAGCCAGATACAGGTTAAAATCTCTTTGATAATCAATGGCATACATTAATGATGCTTTCATTAGGGAATCTTTTAAAGCATCAAAGGAAGCTTGCGCAACCTGATCCCAGACAAAGGGTACCTCCTTTTTCAAGAGACGAGTATAACCTTTAGCAAGTTCAGCGTAATTTGGAATGAACCTCCTTAGAAAGTTTGCTTTCCCTTGGAGTTTTTGAATCTGAAGCAAATTCGAAGGTGGAGGCAAATTTATGATTGCCTGGACCTTACATGGGTCGAGACGAATCCCATCCTTGGAGACTACAAAGCCAAGTAAACGACCAGAACTGACGCAAAATACACATTTGTGCGGATTGAGTCATATCTTGTAGTGTCGGCAACGTAGAAATATCGCTCTTAAATGCTGCGGATGATCAGTCTGCTTTTGCGAATGAGCCGGAAGGTCGTCAAGGTATGGTTGAACGATGTTTTTGATGTCATGGAAGGCATAATTCATTGCCCTTTGAAACATCGCCCCTGCGTTCTTTAAACCAAAGGGTAATTTTCGATATGTGAATGTGCCCCACTGACAAATAAATGCAGTCTTTGACTGGTCCTGTGGGCGGATATTTATTTGATTATACCAGGAGAATCCATCCATGAATGAAAATATTTCGCATCCGGCGCATTCATCAATTATCTGGTCAATGAAGGGTGTAGGGTAGTTGACTTTTGGACAAGCTTGATTTACATCCCTATAATCGACGCACACTCTAATTGTCCCCTGTTTTTTCATAACAGGAACAATATTCGATACCCAATCGGTTAGAGGAACCGGGTAGATGAAACCAGCATGGAGAAGTTTTTCAACTTCTGCCTTAATGGCAGTGGCTTTCTTGGGGTGCACCTACCTTAGCCGTTGTCGTACTGGTTTGACATCTGGATACATCTTAATTTCATGTTCAACGATACTCGAGTCAATGCCTGGTATTTCACTATATGACCAAGCAAAGACATCTCTGAATTCGCGAAAAAGAGTGTTATATATTTCCAGTTCTGAAGGAGAACAAGATTTGCCGACATAAATATTCTCTACAACATCTGTTTTGGTCGAGATATTTATGGCTATAGTCTCTTCAATGTTGGACAGGTTTCGCTCGGAATCCACTGTATTTACAGTATTTGATAGAAAATCAACTACTAAAGGATGGTAAAGGTCATTTTGAGTATCTTCTTCACAATCCGGAAGAAGAGAACGATGGTGGGAATCATTCCACGGTGCTCCTTCAATTACCATTGCTTGGAGAATTCCTTCGTCGGTGACGTGCACTCGCGACCAAGGATCTGAAGGAGTACCATATTTTGGATTGCAGGTTTCTATGGAGTGGTTTTTGAGAGGTTGAATTCGGATAATCCACAGTATTCATCTTATTTCTTTTCTCGACGTTTCGAGCCTAGAGCAAGACTCATCATCAGGAGTACCATATTCTCTAGACCCATCTATCCAAACGCTTGATGAGCATTGATTTGGGTTTGCCTCCCATGCTAGGAACATTGATAGCTATAATATTTCCATTGGTCTTGGGGGCAAAACCACTGCATGATCCATGTTTATATTGTTTTCTGATATCTTTATAGAAGATATCATGTTTCAGGTTCCTATCGACGCTACTTCCGCCAGATTGATTGGAGGTCGAAGAGCGAAAGTTCCCATTAGTATAGGATCTTTTAGTAGGCCTACTCTGATATTCTGAAGCGAATGGGGGCTTCCATGGATCATGGGAATGCTTCCTGTAACTTGAGAACCATTGGGGAGGAAGTTTTGTTGATCGACGATTGTAATCCCTCCTTGAAAGGGAAATGCAATCTTTCTAAAATAGGTCGACACAACAGCTGCCATGGCATATATCCATGGTCGTCCCAGTAGGGTGTTGTAATCAAGATTCCCATCGATGACTTCAACATCTATTTCTACTGTTTTCCCTCCTACTTCAACTTTGAAGTTATTTAGGATACCATATGGGGTATATGTCCTTCCATCGAGTGCTTTTAATGTCGTCGCAGACCGCGACAAGGTTGGAGATCCTAAAGTTTTCCAGCAACTCATCGACATAATACATGTAGATGCCCCCTCATCAATAATTGTTCGATGAATAGTTTTGTTGAGGGATTTCACTTGAACAAGGAAAGCTAGTTGAGCCGATAACTGAGAATTGTATCCTTTATGGTCGAAGGATACAAGATTGGAATCCTTTGGATCAACCCCACCAATGGCCGATAATAAAGCCTGCCTTTGGGATGGGCAATTTTGTAGTACTTCAAGAGTCGACATAGCGGATGGCCATTGGGCCAAATCTTCCACTATGTTATAATGCTGTGCCACTCTAGCGTGGGGATTAAATGTTGACTTGTGTACTACTCCCTTCGGCAGTTTTATCGTCAATTCAGGGATGGTGGGTGGTACAACTTCTATCGAAGTTGTTGTCGAACTACTTGGTTGATATTTATCCTTGTTGTTCGACAACTGTGGATTCCCATAATCTTTGTTCCTTGTCGATATCAAAGCATCATTCTGTTGTTTTGAAATCGACAACATTAGCACTTGAGACGGGGAAGCATTTCCACTTTCAACCAGATTTGTTGCTGGATTTGGAAACAGATCAGTTAACACTGCTGAGGTTTTCAAATTCTTGAAGAATTTCTTAAGCTCAGCTCTGTGCGAACATTCTGAGGTCCAGTGATCCTCATTGCATATATAGCATGGAGTTCTTGGTTTCCTATTCCCAGGAGGGTTTGAAGAAGATTTTTCAGGTGATGATTCCTCCTGATTCTTCTTCTTCCCTTTGCCTTTCTTCTTGCTTCCTGGTTGTTTGGTTTCTTTACCCTTATCTGTCGATACGACATTTACTTCCAAAGCAAGAAGTTCTTCTTTTGCATTTTGACCTGAAATCGTATGGGCCTTTTTGGATGTATCCTTTGTCGATTTTTTGTCTGTCATGCCAATCACGCCATCGACGAAATGAGAGTCATTGTTCAATTTATGAGGAGGAGGAATTGAGAATTCCGGTCTAGGGGCGTCAGGTCTTTTGTCGTAGAGCGTGCCAGACTAAGTGTAGATCAAGTCCAGATATTGTGCACGGGAAATAACTTGCTCTCCTGTTACGACTCCCCCCTTTGCCACATCTTCCGTGATGGAAGGTAGTAGTGACTTGATAAACCATTCAGCTAAAAGTTGATCGGGGACGTACGTTTTTACCATCCTACGACGACGTTGCCACTCATGTATATGATCAGATATGTGAGTGGCCGTTGTCTGTTTGAAGTTGGTAAGAAGTTCTGTTCCCGTTTTGTACCTTATTGGTAATTGGAAATGGGTTAAAAAGGTTGTGGCTAAGGTACTGAAGTTGTCGAACGAAGCTCTAGGCAATTCAATGTACCATTTTGCCGCTGGACCCGTTAACATCCTCTGAAAGAAGCGAAGTCTTATCGAATCATCATTTAGGGTGTTTGATGAACACCATAGATGAAAGGTCATCACGTGATTCGATGGATCTTCACCCGAATTTCCATTAAATTTAGGAATATCAGATGCAAGTTTATGCGGAATCGTTGGCCACCAAGGGGCGTAAGCAATTGGATCGTTTGTTAACCGATTTAAATTAGGTAACTCTAAAGTTGCCACGAAGGGTAACTGTTGATTCAGGTTAGGTGAAGCATACCCAGGATACGATGGAATCGCCTGAGCAGTTGGTCTTTGCATACCGGCATAATGCATTTGATGCTGGTATGTTTGGTAAGGTTGGTGGACTTGACCATTGTAAAATGGTTGATTTTGACCGTTTTGAATGTACGGTTGTCCACTTTTCGCAAAGATATGCTGCTCAGAACCTTGGTACACTTGTTGGAATTGTGGTTGTTGGTATTGCACCAGCCACGGTTGTGAAGCCATGTGTTGTTGCCCGATACTTACCATTTGACCAAGGTGAGGGGTAATTGTACCCGTATGGACCTGTGTTGCCCAACTAGTCGGCGATTGTGATTGAGTCGTAGGGTCAAGGGGTTGTTGCATTACAACCTGAGAAACCTGAGGTTGGGATACAACAGGCAGCGCTTGAACTTGCGACACCGTCACAATAGCTGGCGTAGTCAGGATGTTTGACATAGGTACGCATTGTTGCATCGAATACACAACTCTTGGTTGTTGAGGTAGTATAGGTACCCAACCACTTGAGGTAATTCCAGTATAACCTGAATACTGTTGTGAACTCCCGTATTGATATCCTCCCGGAGGGGATAATGAAAGGGCATACTGCCCCCCATACGGTGGTAATCCAGAACTCAAGGGAATTATTTGCCCTTGGGGACCGGACTGCCAAAATTGACCTCCAAATGGATCAATTTGTTGAGACTCAACATAAGAGTTTCTGGATATTATTCCAGATGAACAAACAGGAACGGACCAAACTGTCAAAATAGCCCCTGAGTGGGCTCCTTCTAGTGGTTGAGAGCTAGTCGGGACAGATGGTATGCCGGCGAACATTGTCAGAGTGACAGTAGGGAGTTCTGACGTCGCTGTGTCAGATGACACAGTCCTAGATGTTGACGGTTGTTCAGACATTTGTAGTCTATCCAAAATATTACCTAGCGATTCTACAGGAACTTCCACTGGTGGTAGACTAACTTCTGATGTCGAAGGATATAGAGTGATCCCGACTCCAAAGTGCGTTGGAGTACTTGTTTGAGGATCTTCTACAATTTCTTCTATTGCAATCAGGCCAGGTGGAAGGGGAAGACCGTCAGGTTCGTAAAATATTTCTAGTGCCGAAGAATGTGTGAAATCAGCAGCGACAAATGTTTGAAGAGTAAGACTCTCCGAACCAGTTGTAGATGTAACTGGTTCGGTAACACAAGTGTTTATTCTCAAACTAGGATCAGTACCACTATCCTTCTGTGGCTGTTGAAATTCTTCTATAGAGGCAAGGATTCCAGAAATGTTTTGAGTAACCGGAGCCTCTGATGTCGTTGGAACACTTGTTCTAACTTTGATAGGAGATTTGGAACCGGTTAAACAAGTTCGCTTTGTCCGTACTGGTTTCGATTCCGGAGACAAAGACGGTTGACTCGTAAGCCTCCGCGAATGACGGGGTTTCAATTGACTTTATTCCACGATTGCGGATTACTCGATCAACTAAAATAAAGGGATGGAATGTTTCCGAATTAAATGAATTTTAGACGCTTTTGACACAACTTGTTTTTTCAGTTTTTAAGAGTCGAGAAAAAACAAAAGATGACTCTAGTCTCCTTCGATTTTTAATGAGCCTGAAGTGATAAGTGCTCAGATGGACCTTTTCCGTTAAGGAGTTTGAAAAGGAATGAAAGGGACTACTCTGGAGGCCTAGGTAGAGGGAGTACCAAACCAATCGCAAAACTGCAGAATACTTTTTATGGTACGGCAGTCAATCTTCCCGAATGCTGTGTTCGGTGCATTGCGATCAGTAGGGCGGCCGACACGGCTTCCTATGGATAAACGATTTAAGCCTATAGGGGTTTCCCAATATATACTCGACGGTACGTGGGAGCACAAGTCCGTACTAGCACTTATCGTCTCAAAGTGGAGGAATCACCCAACCATCAATGAGGACAACAGTTACCAGGCTTTACGACGTCGGAATACGTCTCTAGCCTAGACCTCTAAATGTTGTGTGTTAAGTTCCAAAGTGTTGTTAGGTTCATTGAATTTATTTTAATTTGATCATTCTTATGAAGTTTGCCTTTTGGGTATACCACGAGATGTATATGTAATTCCTAAAATGCAATCTAAAGATGATAAACAAACTTTTATCTCTTTTCAGCAATGAAAATCCTAGCTACTAGGGGAAAAGAAAGACACAATCTTTTCACAAAGAGCACACTGTAAATGCACTTTCCTAAATCAAGCCAAACAGACTGTCAATATGCAAATGCACATGCATGTATTTGTTTTTCACTTTCTTAATATTGATGCTAAAAAGAAAGTTGATGAACAAATCTGAATTTGCTTTCAAGCGACAAACACAAACAAGCTTCTTTTCGAAATAGAAAGGTAGAGATGATTACGACACTTTATGATTTTGAAATATATACTTGTTTCGACACTAGAAAGTCACAAATTCAAACCAAAGGCAAAAGTAAAAGCATAATCGACTATCAACAGCAAATAAACTTTATCCTATGATCAAAATCGACACTTGTGACAGATCTAAATCAAAGGACGATAATACGATTATTATACTTTTGCAATGGAAAACTGTAAATGAATCAACAAACACATAAAAACATCTACAGTTCTTTTGTACAAATGAGGCGGAATATCAGTAAGGAAAAGGGGTCTGAAACAGTGATATACTGATCACAGGCTGCAAAAATCAGAGACAAAACTGGAAAAAATGAAGCAAAGAACCTCAGCTGCACAAGGCTAGGCTGATCAGCGCACCTGTTACACAGAGAAACTGCATTGCAGTGCAGGTTGCCCTCTCGGGAAGTGCATTGAAATGCAGAACCTCTTCACAGTGCCCACACTGGGGCAGAAACGAGAATTCTATCCGGGTTCTGGGTCACAGTTTACAGTTTAATCTTTGGTTTTTGGTCGAGTAAAAGCAATCAGTAATGCACAATCAGAGGTAGATCTAAGGGGGGTCTAAGAGCTATCGCAAGGGCAATTAGATAGTCTATGAATCAGCTGTTCAAATCATAAACAGATCCAGTGGATGGATTAAAGCAGCAGATGTCTACTTTGCATTTGTTAATGGCAAATGCAATTCGATTGCTACTTATAAGTTTATGAAACAAACAACAAAAGAAACACAAAAAAACTAATTAGACAATTCTCCCCAGCGGAGTCGCCATTTTGTTACCGAGAAAAGTGTCTATTTAGAACTACTCTATCCCACTAAGGTGTGACAGCTGCCTTAGAAACAAATAGAGAAAACTACTTTTGTATCTTCTTTATGAACTATAAACAAAGAGGAATAGGAAGAACCAACCTGTGTCTTGCGCTAGTCCTTTGATCCAATCTCTCTCCTCTTTGACAGCTTCCAGCTACCTGCTCTCTCACTTGTCTAGCTTCACCAAGTACCTGTAAGATCACAGAAGGAGAAAACTATACAAAGGCATGGATTTATATTCATAAATAACTTAGGATCAGATTTAAGTTAACCATACAAATGTAACAAGCATCAATGATACAAAAGCATCGAGAAGAAACTCAAATAGTTTTTATTGATATACAAGAAGATCTAGGAGGAGTTACAACCAATGATTCTTGACCCAGCATCAACCTCCCAGCAAAGAAGTCCCTTCTTCACCCCCAACAAAGCATAGATCACCCAATTCTTTGATATGTATCTCAAAACCAACAACAATTCCTTACAATGTGAAAAATTACAGCCTCTGGATCTCTGGGATGAGGGATCCATATATAGATGTATGCAAGGAGGATGAGTCAGCTCATTATTTGATTAATGGCTTCTCTCTGTCAATTCTTGCTTCCACTTGGAGACTAAAAGCCTCTTACTCATCCTTGGTCAAATTGAGTGAGGCAAGTGTCATTGGAGAAGATTCTGGAAGCTTCCATTGTCTCTCCACCTCGCGGAATGACACTGCCATTTGTCATTTCCCGCTCAACATACCCTGGTAGTGCATTTAGGTGCGTTGCAACACACCTAGCTAGTGGATTTAGGTGCTATGCAACGCACTTGTCTAATGGAGCAGCTGAAATGATCTTGTTTTGACTTATTCTGAGCAGTTTCTGGTGGAGAACTTCTGAGAGAAGCTGTAATTTGTTGACCTTGTTCCTTTAGGAGTTAGAACAACACTTTTAGGGACTTAGGAGCCCCTGGTTTATGGACATTTCATGCTTGGAGCTGTAAGGCACAAAAATGTCTATAACACCGTGGTCCATGCTCTAGTTTCCTTTCCATCAGTTTCCAAAGGGATGGGCTATTGTTGCCGAACCCTTGACTGATAAAGTTGCCTAGCTTTAAGAGTGTGTGCTTTAGTCATTTGAAGGAACTTAGTCATAGACAAGCATTAGTCTACTCTTGTGTTTTTGTAGGACGTTGTACTACTAGCATTACTCTGACAAATAGCATCAGATTGAGTCACTCTTTGAAATAACCAAACGCTCCCAGATTGACATATTAATGTGAGGTAATTAGAGGTGAAAGCGACCCTTTTTATAGCTCTACATTTTAACGCCATTGTCGGGGAAAGAGTGTATCCATTTGTCTTTTCCAGAGTAGTGTACGAACCTGCTAGGGAAGAGTTGGATATTAAAAACGAAAGGTAAGAACCTGCGTGCGGAGCATGTAAAAGCCCTGCTCCATTGTCCGCTTTCCTAACATATTTGTTCTTGCTTTGATTGAATAGAATTTAGCAGTTCATTTGAGTGCATGACTAAGTAGAAAAAACTAGAAAAGAGTATCAAGCTTCCATCCAAACCTGAAAAAGCTAAGGGGTCGGTGACCCTTGGCCGAACAAATTTCATAGACGAAATCTATAAGAAAACAGAATCTCATCCATCAGTAGGTCCCAGGAAAATCATTTCTAACCAGCCTACTAGTTCCCTTCAGGCCACAGGATCACCATTTGTAGCCTTTGCTGAGGTGCATAGTCAAACTGAAGAGAAATACTTTCAAGAAATTGAAAATTCTACTCCAGAACTATTGCAGGAAGGGAATTTCAGTAACTTTTGTGAAGGAGAAGGAGAAATAGGGGAAACTGAGGAACCAAAATCTCCCATTGGAACAGATCAGCCATTAAACAACCCAGATAAGGGGAGCCTGCGAAAATCATTGTTGAGGGAATTCAATCTCCTCAGGCATAAGGTATTCCTCTTATCCCAGATAAAGGAAGTGCCATTAAAACTATCCCTGCTAAAATCGCTCCCTCTCAACCTAGGAATACCCTCCTAGATATACCAGAAGGTTATTGGCATATATTCGATCCTATGGCTCAGGATCAGCCAAATATTCAAACCTCTACATTACAATATCCTATAGTGGATTCTGCAGCAAATGCGCCCATGAAAGCTATCCCTCTTCAACATATCCCAACCTTTCACGGTCTCACATCAGAAGATCCGGATGCATTTTTATTCGAATTTGACGTGTTGTGTAGGGGATATGATTACACCACCGATCCCCAGAAATTTAAATTATTCCCCTCGACATTAAAGGGGGCTGCTCGAAGATGGTTTATGGGACTAGGTGGTGGGGTCATCAACAATTGGGATCAAATGAAAGAATCCTTCTTAAAAAAATATCAAGATTATTATAGGTCTAGAGAATTGAAAGATGAAATATTTCAAATGACAGCCAAACCAAATGAAACATTAGAAGAATATGTGGAACGTTTTCAATACAATTTACAAAGATCTCCTTATGCATCACTACCCTTACCTGATAATGTGTTAAAAACTGCATTGATAAGGGGCGTGAAGGAACAGTGGATCAAAACATTAAACATTATGGGAAAAGGGGATATTTGTCAAGAGAATTTTGCTGACATTATTGATTTATGCATCAGGAGTTCGAGAGACAGCACAAGAATAAAACCGGTAGAATATGATCGGTTTGCAAGAGACAATAAGATAGCAACAGAAGGAGTAACGCGTGTGGAGATTGGAAATTTATTAGAGAATTTTAAAACTGATATTCTAGGGACACTAACTACATAACTTGATATTATGCAGGCCAAACAGAAGCAAATAGAGGCAGAACAAAATTTGGCAATCTTCTGCCCCCGATGCAGGAAAAAACATAGCCACAAGGAGTGTCCACTGGATACAGTCCAAACATGTGCCATCTGTACAAACGATCATCTTACAGAAAGCTGCCCCTCACTTCCTGGATTAAAAGTAGTATACAAGGAAGCAGAGGAAGAACCAGAATTGGTGTACTTGATCAACCAGCACCGCCAGTGGCAGCAAAGACAATCTGGTATGTTTTCATACCCAACCTCTTCTTTTCAGCCTCCACAATATAATTCTCAACAATATAATATGTGGCAAAATCATCCCCCACCCCCATTCTCGAATTGGTCACCACCACCGTTTCCTTCTTCAAACCCATGGTTGAATCAGCCAAATCAATCTGGTTGGCCGAATTTCCCTTATACTTCACCATTTTGGCAAAATAGCCCATATCCTCCGCAATGGACTCCCCTACTTCACAAGGTTCATCCTGGCAGACAAACTGGCAAAGATCAATGCAACAACCAATAGGAACTATTCCACTCCCTCAACCTACTCTGCCAGCTCTACAACAAAATCCCCAGTCTAATTTGAGACCGCAACTCCCAACCCAACCCAACCCCAATCCAAATAACAGACTGGTCCAATCTCTTCAAATCATTGAATCACCAGAAATAGGACTTGACCTGCGGGAGTGTAATAATCTTCAATTACGATCTAGACGTATCATTGAAAATGAGGGAGATAAAACAGTTCATAGTGAATATGGGTTAGTAAGAGAACATCAGTTGCAACGAGAGGATGCAAATAAGCAACAGTCTCATAATCAAGCAACCACATCCTCTCCTCCGTTCCTAGAACGATTAGTCATACCTCGACCTTTACAGTATCCCGACTTTGACATTCTGGGGGAATTACAAAATTTGTATAGAAAAATCCCGTTCCTCCAAGCCATTCAAGATATTCCTATATATGCAAAAACTATCAAAGAATTGTGCATAAAGAAACCAAGGAGGAATATAACAACTAATCCAACAGTCCAAGTAGTCGGTACTTTATCTGAACTCTTATCTGGGAAAGAAACACCCATCAAATATGAAGACCCAGGAAATCCAATTGTAACTGTTCAAATTTACAGTCAGACCTTATCTAATTCCTTAGTTGATCTAGGAGCTGCAATCAATATTTTAAAAACCACCACCTATCAAAAACTCAGCATTACATCTGTAGAACCTACCTCTACTTTGTTATAATTGGCTGATCGATCTGTGATTAGACTAGAAGGTACTCTACATGATGTCATGGTCTCTGTAGATTCCTGGGAATATCCGACCGATTTCCTGATAATTAATCCAAAAACCCAACTTGATGGACACCAGCTAATCCTAGGTCGGCCTTGGCTTGCCACCGTCGATGCTTACATTGTTGTCGGCAAGGAAATATGACCATAACTAAAGGACCTGATATTAAGAATTTAGTTCTATACCCTCCAACGCAGCCAAGTCTCACAATAATTAAAACTAACAAGTATCCTGTATCATACCTTACTGATAACATTAGATCTCCATTGACTTTGCAAGAGGCACTTGATTTTAAAGACCAAATAGAAGATGATGCCATTAACAATTTCATTAGTCAAACCGAAGTTGAATCCTGCACACAATGTCACATGATAGAAGAAGCATTTGATAATGAATTAGAAGAAGATCCTCTGAAAGACACACATGATCAAACAATACCTATTACTTCTGTCGCAAATAGTAAAATTGTGGAAATTGAACCGGGAAAAACTTTAAATATCAATGCCAACCTCACATTTGAACAAGAAACTAAGCTCATCCATCTGTTAAGAAAATATCAACAGGCATTTTCATGGGATTACCCTGATATGAAAGGAATCGACGCACATTTCTGTACACACCACATTTATATAGAAAAAGATGCTAGACCTATCCGTCAACCGTAGAGAAGACTTAATCCTCATCTAAAGGATGTGGTGAAAGCGGAACTCCAAAAATTGCTAGATGTCAATTTTATTTATCCTATTTCTGACAATAAGTGGGTCTCTCCACTTGTGGTCGTACCAAAAAAGAATGGGAAATGGAGAATTTGTGTGGATTACAGGGAACTCAATAAAGCAACAGAAAAAGACCACTTTCGACTCCCATTCATAGACCAAGTGCTAGATACTTTGGCAGGAAAAAAATTCTTTTCCTTCCTGGATGGCTTAAGTGGATACAATCAGATTCAGATTGCCCCTGAAGACCAGGACAAAACAACTTTCACTCGTCCTTGGGGGACATTTGCCTACCAAGTTCTACCTTTTGGCCTATGTAATGCTCCCGCCACATTCCAAAGGGCTATCCTTAGCATTTTTGCAGATTTAATAAATGATGGACTTGAAGTGTATATGGATGACTTTACACCCTATGGAGATGATTTTGATCCAGTGCTAACCCTAGAAAAATTCCTACAATGCTGTATAGCTACCAGGCTTTGCTTAAGTCACGAAAAATGTTACATGATGATGACTGAAGGACTTATTCTGGGAAACTATGTTTCAGCAGCTGGCATTCAGGTAGACTCGGCCAAAATCCAAATACTTTTGCTTATTCCCACTCCTACTACTCAAACAGAGGTACGCAGCTTTCTTGGATTTTCTGGATATTATAGATGATTTATAGAACATTATTCACACATTGCTGCACCTTTATATGCACTAACTGGTAATGTTGATTTTCTTTGGACAGAAAAATGTGAACGTGCTTTCAAGGATTTAAAGAAGCTTATATCCACAGCCCCAGTCCTGCGAGGACCAAACTGGGATCTGCCATTTCAGATATTAGATGATGCCTCAGATACAGCCATTAGCACAGTCCTTGGGTAGGAAGAGGATAAAAAACCATATGCTATCTATTACATCAACAAAAATTTATCCCTTGCTGAATGAAATTACACTGTTACTGAAAAATAATTCCTAGCTATAATACATACTGTCAATAAATTTAGACATTATATTACAGGCTATCCTGTTATTTTGTATACGGATCATTCCGCCATAACATACTTAGCAAATAATCCTGTCACAAATGCCAGAATAACTAGATGGTTGATTTTATTATAGGAATACAATATCACAATCAAGTACCGACCTGGCAAAGAGAACCCTGTAGCCGATTTTCTCTCGAGAATGCCAAAGCCAATTGATGCAGCAGCAGTTGAAGATCAATTTCCGGATGAACATTTGTTTGTTGTTGCTGTTCGAACACCCTGGTATGTCGATGTTGCCAATTACCTTGCAGTAGGTAAACTACCAAAACACTTAACCCCTAATGAGCAAAAACAGATTGTTCAGAAGAGTACTTGATTCTCTAGGATTAGGGGCTATTTGTTTCATACAGGGGCAGACATGCATATCAGGATATGTGTTCGAGAAGATGAAATATTTGACATCCTAAAAGCCTATCATGACGAACCATGTGGGGGACACCTCGCTAAGCGTAGAACTGGACACAAAGTATTACAGACAGGATATTACTGGCCCACGATTTTCAGAGATGCAAAGAAATTTGTCCAAGCTTGTGACAACTGCCAGTGAGCAGGACGTCCTGGTCAAGCTGACGAGATGCCTCTCAAACCACAGTTAGTCATCATTCGAGCGATGGGCTATTGATTTCATTGGACCCATCAACCCCTCATCAAATCAGAGAACATATATCTTGGTGGCAACAGAATATGTCACCAAGTGGGTTGAAGCAGAAGCATTTCCAAGAGCCACAGAGGACTCTGTCATACAGTTCCTCTTCCATCTATTTGTATGTTATGGCCTTCCAAGGGAAATAATCACAGACGTAGGACCACAATTTGCTGGCAATAGATTAGCAGCGACACTTAATAATTATCATGTCTAGCACAAAATTACTACTCCATATCACCCACAGGCGAACGGACAAGTAGAAAGCAGCAATATGGTAATAGAATCAATCCTAACAAAAACCATTGTGTCACATAAGCGTGATTGGGCTGGCCGACTACCTGAAGCACTTTGGGCCTATAGAAAAACATGGAGAAGCACCACTGGTTACTCACCTTATCAATTAGTGTTTGGAAAACAACCCATTTTCCCTATAGAGTTTGAAATCCAAACATTACGAACAGCACAGGAAGTTGGCTTAGATCCAACGGAGGCACAGATTAATCGACTACAACAGATCAATGAATTGGATGAAATTAGGCTCTACGCACTACAAAATACAGCATTGATTCAACAACAACGAGATAAATGGCATGATGCCCTCATCAAAAACAAAGTCTTCCATGAGGGAGACTAGGCCCTATTATATCACTCTCGGTTTCAGGACTTCCCTCGGAAACTCCAGACTCGTTGGTTGGCACCATACGAAATCCAGAAGGAAAATGACAATGGGACCATCACTTTAATCACTATTGACGGTTCTGGATATACCTTCAAAGTGAATGGCCACAAAGTTCATCTCTATCGTAAGCCACTCACTCGGGAATCCTTCTGCCAACAGCTACGCAAAGATGCTGATATGGAGATTTTAGGAGAGGAAGAGAAATCTTCCTCACCTGTAATTCATTAAGGAATTCATTTCTTTTCACAATTTTTAAATAGTTTCTTTTCTTCAAACTCGTTTGTGCACATATAGATTTCAATTATTTTGTCGTTCCTGAAACGAATGGCATTTGCATGTTTCTGTTGTTTCTTTTCAAAAGGAACAACTCTTTTGATTTTTCTACTGTTCCTTTTCAAAAGGAACAACACTTTTGGTTTTTTTGTTGTTCCTTTTCAAAAGGAACAACACTTTTGATTTTTCTACTATTCATTTTCAAAAGGAACAACACTTTTTCTTTTTTTGCTGTTCCTTTTCAAAAGGAAAAGCACTTGTGATTTTTCTGCTGTTCCTTTTCAAAAGGAACAACACTTTTGATTTTTCTGCTGTTCCTTTTCATAAGGAACAACACTTTTGGTTTTTCTGCTAGGAACAAAACTTTTGGTTTTTCTGTTGTTCCTTTTCAAAAGGAACAACACTTTTGGTTTTTCTGTTGTTCCTTTTCAAAAGGAACAACACTTTTGGTTTTTTTTCTGTTACTTTTTCAAAGGAACGACGTTCGCTTGTCTTGTTGTTCCTTTTCTAAAAAGAACAACATTTTTTTTTTTTTGCTCCTTTTTCAAAAGGAACGCCATTGGTGTGTTTTGTTGTTCCTTTTTCAAAAGGAATGGAATTGCTGTGTTCTGTTGTTCCTTTTTCAAAAGGAACGACATTTGCACTTTTGAAACCTATGCTCCTTTATTATTCTAGCATACTTTTTGTGAAACAGCTTATCTCTTTTGCTGGTCCAAGTTTGAGGATGCTTCTTGCCCCTATTCTTTCAAAGTCTTTAAGAGACAAATGATGCACTTATGCAATGAATACAAAATCACAACATAGTGAAATCAGGCAATTATAAATTGCTATCTTTATAAGGCTATGTATTGATAAGAGGACAGAAGGAAGGATATACTTATCTTTTGTTGTCATTGTCTTATTAATTTTTCCCTGATTGGTTATCTTTATCATGCCATTCTTTTTTAATTCCCTTTGATTTTTGTTTAGGAATAAGAGCAAAGTGTTTATATCCTCCTATTGAGATGATAAGACTTCTTCCACCATTCCTACTCTTAAGGAGCGTTGAACCACCCTTTGTGGATATATAAGGAAAAGTTCTTTATGAAAAAAAAAGAGAAAGAAAAAACAAATGAATTATAAATTGTCAAATGCAGGATAGGGGGTCTCATCAAGAGCCAGCCTACCATGATCATGAGGATGGAAGCGAAGTGGCATTCCCACTATGGCCACCACACCAGGGATATGGTCCAAAATGTATAGCAAATAAACAAACCTTGGAACAGGAGGTCTCATCATGAGCTAGCCTGCCCACTCTTCGCCCCCTCCTCGTGAATGGCATTATGGCTAACTGGTTACCAAGCCAGCATAATGGCCTACACTTTGACATCACATTCCTTAATATGCACATAAAGGATCATGGTTCTGGGGGTGAAATAAACAACTCTGCCAAGGTTATGGACACCTGTCGGCAGCATAGTACTGTTAATGGTATCGAAGTCACATTAATTACACCAATAGGTAGGATACTAATAGTCTTTTGTTTCTTATATCCTAGGCACTAATCATGCATTACTTCCCGACTTATATACTGCATGAACATTTATTACACCAATCATGGCAAAGGAGGTGACAATGACCACTTGAGATTTGGAAAGTACGACAGATGTCCTATCCCCCGGCCTTGCATCATATCACAACAACCTCTTATGTAATACGCGATCTAACTTTACACCTCGATTTCGGCAATCTATTGTTTTTCTAAACATGGCATATTTTCATACATTGTTCCTTTATGACTTGGTTACAGATCGGGTGTCGCTTCTTTCTTTGACGGCTAGGGCAGCCTATCGCATTGTGGGGGGGGGAGGTTCACCTCATGATTCCTCGGGTTATGTGTCAGCTCACTATTCGGGAAAGATAGTGTGCCAGAAAATGGCATGGTTTAATAGCATGACATTTCTATCTTTTTACAAGTTGTTGTTCATAAGTCATTTCTGTTGCATACTCTGTGTTTTTCTAAATCCGACGATTATTACCCTCTCTGTGTTTCAAACAGCACAAGCAGTTTTTGCTCCATTGAGAACCCACAGTGAAACCATGGGAGGCAGGGAAATTCGAAGCGAACCACAGGAGTTGACAGTCTCCGCTACTGCTAGGGAGATCCTAGAAAGAGCAGGGTGGCTGACTTATCTCAGTCGCCTGAAGGAGTCCAATGAAACAATGGCCATGGAATTTCTGCAGAACCTGCAGGAGGATCACTCCACGGTGCAGGGGAAGTAGATAGCGATCACCGACAATATAATTGCAGAAGTCTCAGGACTACCAGCCACCGGACCTGTATGGACATTAAAGAAGGAAAGAATCCAGAAGATCATGGAAAGTTTCCACGACGAAGGCCGGAGCTTAACAATTAAAGGGAAGGGAGTCCTGCCAGCAACACTAGGAGAACCCTGGCAGAATTAGCAAGAACAGTGCAAAGCTACATCACTTGCGAGGGGAGAAAAGACGTGGTAAGGCCATGACACCTTAAACTCTTAGCTGTTTTAAAACAGAAATGCTCTGTAAACCTTCCTACACTTTTGTATTCTTTACTCCATGACGTCGCACGAAGCTTGAAAAAGGCACAGCATGTAGATTCAGTTGTCAGCCACCATGGATTAATCTGACTCATAGATAGTCATAGCCTCACCCAGCAACAAAGCAGCTGGAAAGAATTAATTGCAATAATTGAGGGGAGAGCGACAACACCTTCCCCAAAATGTAAACATACTCTAAGCACACCAGAACATATGGAAAAATGCAGAGAATTAAGAAAACAAAAACATGTTGCAAGCACATCCGAATGACCAGAAACATGCCAGGAATCAACAAAGCCTAAGCATGACACTGATACACCGAAAAAAACAGAGAAACGCAGAAAATCAGTCCAATTGACCCGGATAAGAGGAAGGCTGGAAAAACTCCAGGAAAGCACTAGCCAACTAGTGGTAATTGAGGACGAACAACCCTCATGACCAGAAATAGAAGAAGAACAAGTTGAAGGAGAAAAGGAAGGAGAGGCAGAGGAGGTTGAGCAATCCGAAGAGGAAAAAGATGAAGTAGCTGAGCATTCGGAAACAGAAGCCGAGCCTCCTGAGACAGAAGTTGAGCCTCCTGAGATAGAAGCTAAGCATCCTAAAATGGAAGCTGAGCATCCTGAGGCAGAAGATGGAAAATCTAGTCAGGAGGAGGAAATGAGATAGCAGGTAGGTAGTCCACCACAACACCCAGTGGGAGAAGAGGAATTGGCTGCAATCTTGGCCAATATGGGTGAGTATGGCTAACCTTCCACTCCATCATACCTCTGCGACAAATCCCAGGAAGAAGATGCACTTGAAAAACCACATGCAAAAGAGGCAGAAGAGGGAAATCTGCCCGTTCATGATGAAAAGGAGATAGGAGACACTGAGAGGGAACAATTTTTTCCCACGACACTAGAGGACATTCCAGAGGAAGTGAGGAAAGAAAGCGAAGCCATGAAACCAGTTAGGGTTCATACCCCAGAACAGCGAGCACAAAACAGTGAAGAAATACCCCAGGAGAAAGATCTAGGGACTAGTCATGGCCCAGAACGCAGCAAAAATCCTACTGTTCCTTCTAATAAAACATTGGAAATTAGAGAATTACGAAAGGAACAGCGAAGGTTATTGAGCATAATAGCCCAGCTCCACCAGCAGATCAGGATCCTGAAAGCGAGGTAGAGGACAAGGAAGACCACCAAGAAGAAAAAGATGACCACTGCAGTAAGAATCCATAGGATAAAACGGCGGAGGACTAAAATTCGCTCTGTTGATCAAAACCCTACTCGAAATCCAACTGCTGTTTCGAATGAAGCTGAAGGCCCAACTGCTGTTCCAAATGAAGTTGAAGGCCCAACTGCTATTCCAAATGAAGATGAAGGCCCAGCTGCTATTCCGAAGGAAGCTGAAGGTCTAGCCGTTGTTCCAAATAATGTTGAGGGACAGACTGTTGTTACACTAAAAAATGTCACCATGACTATTTGCAGTTTGTATGGCTCCATCACCTATCATACTATCCTCCTTGGCAAGTCTCATGCCTCTGCTTTCCATGTCAAACTCAAAGAAAGAGAGAAAAGTCATTTAAAGTCAAGTTATCTCTGGTACGCAATTTCTCTCAGCCTTACCTGCGGGTACGCAATCCAAGTTCACAATACCTGCATACTTGTACGCTCTGTCTGTAAAGCAATGGGTGCATACTCCTGTAAAGGTCAATAAGCGCAAGTTTCACTCCAAAAACGTTACTTGTGGTTATTTCTAGAGCATTCTAGAAGCTTGTTTGACGTGTATGGAGCGCCTCCAGATGGTTCATGTATCCCTATGGAAGAGGAACTTATCCCATCAAGAGGGGAGCTAACCCACCCAAAGAGGGGCTTATCCCATTGATGGTGGACCTGATTAACTTCCTCTACAGCACTATAAATACATGCATTGGACCAGAGGGAGGAGAGGTTGAAAGCTGAAAATTCCTAAGGGTAGATGCTGTTGAGATTAGGACTTCCTTGTAGAAGCTTGTGAGGAGAGATTGTCATCCTTTCTTGTTTCATTTGGAAGTGGGTGAGCTGATCAAAGTAAAGGAAAACTCTTACTGGACCCTGGGAGGAACTTGCACAACACCAAGGCTCAGGTTGTAATGGTTTCTTTTGTTTCCTATTAATACAAATAAGTCCATTCTTCTCAACAATTTGTTATTTATGAGTTGTTTCATATACTCCTTGGTCTGTATGTTAAATATGCTTTTTTTTATGAGATATTCAGGTGCTATTTAATCGTTTGATTGTTAGTGAATGCAAGTTTCGAAGAGAAGGAGGAGCTCATCCAGATCGACGAGGCTGGACTACTACAACAGCGTTGGACTACAAGTAGGATCTAAACACTTGATTTCTCATAGTATAAATGCATATTTAGAGAAGGATTGCTCTTAATTGTCTTGTTTCTCACTAGAAAGTCTTAGGCTTCTAGGGAGGTTGGTTGTGTCCGCACTATCGACTCTTTCCGCATGACAAAATGGCGACTCCGCTGGGGAACTCCATTGATGTGAATGTGTTTTCCTTTGTGTTAGCCACCTATACCAATAGGTTTCATATTTCATGATTGGCAAAGAAAGTTCCAAATATGCTCTGCTTTGATGATGCAAAGATCCCATATTTCCAACAGAAGACAATATGTGTATATAGTTTGATATTGTCCCACTTTTGATGGATGGTCCAACAGCCTAATCTGGATCATGCCATGTTTAAATTTTCTGTTGTAGAATAGAGAAAGAAGTCTGTCCAAACTGTTTAATCTTGGCAGACCAGTAGCTTAGGTAGAGAATTAAGGTTCCCAACTGCTTAATCTGGGACCTTGGAAGCAATAAGGGTAGCCTTGTGTTAACACCCAGGTTGTTCCCTATGACTCCCAAGGGAATACGGCCGGGGAAACCACTAACCAATCTTTGGATTACAGTTTCTAGCCAAACTGTAATCAGAGAGGGCTCTCTCTTTATGATTTGTCTCTGTTTTGATAGTGTTTTAGGCTAGTTAGTATGCTCAGGTTTTTGGTTTATGTTTTGGTTGAAGGACTTCTTTCAGTGCTTAAGACTTCAGACAGTAGTATATCATTGGGCAATGGAGTCTAGAGTTGTGAAATGTTCTGAAATGCTGGAGTGAAAATATTCAGACTGCAGGGCCTATTGGGTATCTCAACAAACAAAATTTAAACTTAAGTGGTGATGTATGGTCAGCCAACGGAAAGCATTTAAGAATTCTCCATTAAACTGGTGATGTGAAAGTGAAACATGTTGCTCAGGAGCAAACTTGAATTCCTGAGACAAAGGTCACTGTGAAAAATATATTCTGATAGTGTAGCAATTGAGAATTACACCTATCAAGATTATAGCTGAAGAAAACATTCATTAACAACATAGATTGAGCTCAGGGTATTGCATGAATATATCCTGAAGGCTATTCTTTTTCTTTCTTGCTAAATACTTAAAAATTAGAAACATATATGGATTGTAAAAGATTGAAACACATAACAGAGAGAGTTACAGAAAACTTATTGTATTGTGAGGTACACAGGAATCCTGCAGTTTTTCAACAAACACCAGAACGCATTCAACACTTCAGAACTTTCAGAAATTCCATCACTTTGTTTATTAAAACTCTGAAAAGATTACAGCATAAGAACTTCTTCAAGGGAAATCGACAACAACCCCTGCAAGCTTATGCGAGGGGCAAATATATACAAATGGTAAAACAAAATATCTATGGCGTTGAGTTATCTGAGAAATAAATATTTCACCAACTTTGTACATCACAGTAGATAAAAAGTTATTGTTGTCTTTAATACATCATAAATGTTCATTCATGTCAATCAGAAGATATTTTGGCCTTTGGAGGCCACTGAGTCGGTTGGAATGATCTGCTTTAAATGCTGGAAAATGCGCTGATGTGGCTGCTCACTGTAACTTTTCGGCCTTGTCACCTGTAGCTGTCCATCTTGACTTGCTGGCCGAGAGTTTTGCTGAGTTGGCTCAGCTTTTATCTTTTCATGTATGCTGATTTTACCAGCTTTTCCTGTGCATGCCACCTTGTATTTTTGATGAAAAAACTTGAAGAAAGGCTTCCTGGTCTACAGGATCATCTGTATTGTCTTTGTCCACCATTTCTGTGTGGGTAGTTGATGTCTGAGAATTGCCTCCATAGTCTCATATGCCTATGTGTATTTATAGAAGTTAGGAGGCACTTCAAACAGGTGTTTTATCTCATTCATTATAAAGAATAAATTCTCTACTCTGTTGTAGAGAGTTTGCCCTATAGCTGGCCCTGTTTCTTCTGATGTGTTGGACCTTTCAGTGATCTGACTTGTGGCAAATGTATTGACCCTCTTGGCATACTGCTCATGGGTCAGCAGTTTCCCTGCACTGTTCAGCAAGCCAGGGAGCCCTCGGTTCTGTAATACCACAAATTTGTCCATAAATCTGTTTACCTCGGTCTACATGTCTTGGGTCCTTCTCTCCAACGTCTGCACTAAGTTTCTTAGTGTAAGGACTCTTTTTACCAACATAATAGTCTCAGTTCTGTTAAGAATTCCCATGGTTGCTAACTGAGAACTTGTTCTATTATTGAGCACATTGACCATCCTAGTGGCGATTTCATGCATATTGCCTAGAGCTGCCCTTGATCTCTGAATCTCCTTCTGTGCCTTTGTGATGAGATCCAGCTGCTCATGGATTGTGTCAATGTACTGCCATTGGTCAATAATAGACTGGCCAATATTAGCCCATAGCACTGTCTTGATCTCGGCCACCACCTTATCTAATTTGAGCTCATTCTCTAGCTCTTTGATTCTGTCTTTGAGGGCTTTTATCTCCCTGCCCTTTTCTGCCACAGTCTTCTTGGACTTGTCATATCTTTCATTGACTTTGGCTAGTTTCTCCCTGGCCTCATTCAATTCTGTCATTTGTGCTTCCAAGGCCTGGATCTCATTCCTTAGCTTTTGCATGTCCAGGCTTGGGGCCTGCTCTGTTGTTGGTGGTGGTGCTGAGGTGGATGTTGCTGCTTGTTCTGTTTGTTGAGGAGGAGGAACAATAGTTGGAGCAGTTTCCTCAAGGTTTATTACCTCAGGAGGAGGCTGGGAGGTCTGACCTTCTTCTCTTTGCTTCAAAGCTGCCTGTAATGCTGCCTATGCAGCCTCTGATTCTCCCAGCTTTTCTTGTGTCTGGATTAGCTGCTTATATAGAGAGACTAGCAAGGCTGTGGCATCTTGATCATGCCTTTGCTGGGAAACTTCATCTGTTTTAGGGTGAATTGTGGCTGGCATTTTGATCTTTCTCTTCAAAGCTGCCATGTCTGCATCCCTCAACTTCAATATCTCTTGTATGCCCTTGATATCTTTGGGATCATGCCCAATCTCTATAATTATATCTTCTAAGGACCTTATTCTATTGTCCTTTGCTTGAGAGGATGCCCTCTCCAACTCAAGTTGTGCAGCTGTATTATTCAGGCTATTTTCTAGCCTATAATTGTCCAATGTTTTATCTGCCAAGGAGGCATACACCATCTCACCCGTTTGCTTATGTAATTCAATTTTGTCCATTGGGTGGATGTCCTTGGCAAGGACCTCAAGATTGGTCCTTATATAATCTGCAGGAGACTGGGGTTGTGCTACAGCTGGCAAGAAATGACTCATGATCATTTTGCCTTCACTAACATCATAAGCAGACATCAGTCTTTGCTGGTTATTGGGAGCCATCTTCAACAAATGATTGTACAGTTGTATTTTTATGGGCTCATTCCTTTTCTTTATGTCTATGAACTGTTGTTTAATGCTCAGTTCACCCTCTCTCTGCTGGCTAGAGGACCTGACTTCTCCTCCCACTGTTTTGTTCTGTTCCTCTTGGAAGGAACTTGCAGATGCTTCCCTGCTAGGTGGGCCCATGCCCAGAGACTGCCCTGTTGGCATTTCCTCTTCAGAGAAATGATTCAATCTCTGTCTTTTCTCACCATGACTTATTGATGTGGTCAAGGGAGTCTCTCTGTCCCTTTTTCTGCTAGTATCCTCCTTTTGTGGAGTTTGGAGGATTGATGCATCAGCTGATGTTTCTTGCCTAGGAGGCACCGTGTTTTGTGCCTGCTATTCCGTGAAAATTGGGGCCTCAACTGCCCCTTCTTGATGTGGGGGCTGCTCTTTGTCATGTTGCCCTTCTTCTTGCTATAATTCCTGTTGTTGTTGTTGTTCTACCTGCTGCTGCTGTTGCTGCACCTTCTCATGAGGTGGCTGTTCGGTCTCCATTTCCTTTTCCTTGCCTTTGCTAGATATATCTTCAGTGGCTTTGGGTGCTTGCTGATTTGCAGTTGAGGAGGATGCAACTGCTCCCACTTGTGTGCTTGGAAGGGAAAACACCCGTGAACAAAGTTCAAGGTCAGCCATCTTCTTTAGATTCCTCACCGCTCTTTGATTCAGCTCTTCTTGTGTAACATGCTCTTCTAGGGTTCCTCTCCTCCATTTTGCTTGGTTTGCATGTTTTTCAATGTGAGGAATATTTACATGATCATAGCCAGACAGCTTATATTTGAGCCTTCTCAAAGTTATGAAGTGGTTGGGGTCATAAGGTTTCCAGAGGAAACTGGTTTGAAGGCCAAGGGACTCAAGCATCATGTCTGCCTCTCTCCAACCTTCCTCCCTTTGGTTATACACAAAGTGGCCAAGTTGGTTCCTGACTTTCAACTGTGCTTTCTTGCCTTTGCTTGAAAAGTGAAGCACATCAACATTGCCAAATTGCCTGAAGTATTCTAGGGCAAACAGCCTCATAGGCACATATTTGGGTAGTCTGTAGGGAGGCAATTCACACCCATATATCCTGATGACGGTGTGGTTCTGGTAAAAGTACCAGTCCCCAATGTTGTATGATTTGGATAACTGCAGGATCCTTTGCATGTCATCAGTGAGCCTTGGAGGAGGTGAGCTCATCAACATTGACATAGCTGGGTGGATGAAGAGATCTATGAACTCACAATAAGTATAAGGAGACTCGAATCTACAGTGGAAAACCGAGGACCAATAGACCACTGATCTTGGATTGCCTTGGGCATCCACTCTTTTGATTGGAAAAGAGAACTTCTGATGTTGATGATATAAGATTAAGTGGTAAATGTAAGAGGTGTATCTGAACACTCTTTCTCTTGCCAAGTTCATTAGTTTCTCATGTATTTTGTCTGCTATATAGGTGGCATAGTCATAGCAGATAGGAGACTTGCCAGGGGCAAACATGAGCATCATTACCAGCACAGTTTGATCAACAAACTCAATTGAGTTGTAGCCCAAAATGGGACTAATCATGTCTACAAGATCTTTGCCCAGTTGGTTGAGGTATACTTGATTGATAGGAGGATACTTCACAGAATCAGAGTCAATGTACAGCTGATTTAATTTGGTGACCTGAGCATCTGTCATTCTGGCTCCTTGATTTATCAGGTCTACAAGTGATAGAGGGACCAGTTTCTTCTCAGTCCTGAAGCAGAGCATATCTTTGATAGCTTCTGGGGTGATATAAAACACAGCTGAGCCTAAAGGGTCAAGAACTGCCCTCTGAGTGGGGTCATAGTTTTCAGCACACAGATGGATCAAATCAGGGAATTGTCTGACCTGAGGGAGCTTGAAAATAGGGAGGAAAGACTCCCATATGCCCAGCACATCTGTTCCAGTCTCATGCTTGGCCTTTAATTCATTGAGCAGGTGGATGTGGAACTTGGTCCTCATCAGCATTTCCTCTGAAATCTGATAGTCCATGTTTGCCAGAGGCTGCCATTCCAATTGTCCCTGAGGGGCATTCAATGGAGCAACGTTCAACGCTATAGGAGCTACTGGTGGATCCATGATTTCTCCTAGGATTATGGATGGAGTTGCTATGCAGAGCAACACAAAGGAGTTTTCTTCGATGGAGAAATGTGAATTATTCAGGGATAAAGGATAAATGATCAGCTGTAGTAATTGAAATAATGCTTTGAGGTAGAGATAAGACTAATGTCTGGTCTGAATCTTTCTTTTATAGCAAGTAGGTGTAATTTGATTAACTGGTTTGCGATTACGCGAACAGAGTTCAGTTTTTTTCGTGAAATTTAGGCAAGCAAGGCTCAGCTGATGGTTTTCGACCTTGCAGTTGCAAATGGGGACTAGGCACAGGGATTTTTGCCGCCGAATTTGCAATTTTCTTCGTCTTTTAAGCTTTTATGAGGGAATTCACAGACAAATTAGGCGTATGAAGGATTTATAAGGGTAAATACCTGGTAAACAGCGAGCAACGGTCACGAAGGTATGTAGAAATGGCGCGCCGGAGGCCTCCAAATCGATTTCAGCAAGGTGGTGCAAGTTTGGACGTAAAAAATCATGCAGAGAAAGCAACAGCGCTTTGGCAAAAAGTAAAAAAAACGCAAAAAATCGACCAAAATATGGACTTTTGGCATATTGGCGTGTTTTTTTGGATGACATCAGCATGACGTCATTAGGTGGGGTCAAAGTCAGATGACGTCAGCATGACGTCACTGAGTGAGGTGGCAGGCTGTGATTGGTCCACGGATATGATGAAGTGGCAGACATATCAGCGCGGGGGCGGACGAAGGAGCTGACGCGACGGCGGAGTGGCACTGACGTGGGTTTGATGTCGTGGTGACGTTGGCCGGGCGGATCGACCGAAACCGGAAGCGGTTAGCGGTTTCTCATCGCACCGCTCTTGATACGGAAGGGGAATTGTCAGGCGTACCTCCGATAAGCTGTGGGGATGACGCATGGCGAAGGCCTGACGTCACCCTCTGACAGATATCGGAAGGTATCTGTCAGACGTCGGGACCGGTCCGATATGGATGAGGGCCGTCGGATCAAAAGGGTCCGATCTGACGGTTGATGGATCAGTGAGGTGATCGGACAATACGGAAGGGGGCGGGATTATTTTAATATTTCTTTCGGGATTTGTGCTTGGCGAAAACCCTTTGGGATATGGTGGATTATAATGGTTTTTTCAATGTAAAAATAATGCGGCCCCGACACTTTGGATAAGTGAATAAAAGTGGGTTTTGATGTTTATTTTTCAATTTAAAGCGGGTATGGGTAGAAAAAGGTCTTTTACAAGGTTTTCTTCAGCAAATGAAGGTTTTAATGGTCCAAATGAGTTCAGAAGAGGGGAGGGGGGTTAGACTTAGGTTTATCAAAGTGACCAGATGTCATTTTGATCCCTGACAGAGAACATATGGCTATAATGCCAAGGGGAGGGATATTTATACAATGTTTGGGGTTTATACACCATAGTGTTATAATACTAGGGGAAGGGTAACATAGGGGGTTTATATAATAAAGTTAGCAATTAATGTGGGTGAAAGAGTGGATGAGGGGTGATATTACTAAGCTTATTTGAAAATAACTTAGCCTAGGGAGTAGATCAAAATGAAAAGAGTTTTAGACAAGAAATGTGGCTTTTAAAGGACTAAGAATCACCATAAAACCACCAATTCTTCCATGAATCTCAACTGATGAGGGGATGTTAGTAATGAATGGAAAAAGGGGAAAATTGGGAAGTTAGACATGCTTCTTTGCTTGCTGCAACCTGATGGAGAAGAAGGACTTCTCAATCCATTGATTTTTCTTTGTGAAATAGGTTAGCACACCTTCAATTGTAAGGAATGACACTTCTGCAACCCCATCTGCCTACCCATCTACTTGCCTAGCATTTTTTATTTCTTCTTGGAGGGTGCACTTAGGCTTGCAGACCCTTATTTGCCTTTTCTTTTCTTTGGCTTTTTCCTTTTGATTTTCTATCTACTGCTACCCTTATTGCTTCCAAGGTCCCAGATTAAACAGTTGGGAGCCTTACTTTCTCTACCTAAGCTACTTGTCTGCCAAGATTAAACAGTTTGGACAGACTTCTTTCTCTATTCTAGAACTGGAAATTTAAAACATGGCATGATCCAGATTAGGCTGTTGGACCATCCATCAAAATTGAGTCTATATCAAGCTATAAGCACAGACTGTATTCTCTTGGAAATATGTGATCTTTATCATCAAAGCAGAACATATTTGAACCTTTTCATTGCCAATCATGAAATATGAAACCTATGATATAGGTAGCTAACAGTGGCTCCACATGGGCATGGTTTTTCATTTGAAAGACCAAGAACAGCAGGTCAGAATGCCTTGGCGTTTGACTGCTTTCACCAAAATTTCGAAGTTTGCTGCTATGAAATGCCAAAATTGTGTACTTCCCTTCTTGGTAGGCCTCTGATCCTATTTGCCTTTTGCTGATAGTTAATAAACTTGAAAAAATGCATTTTTACATCCTTACCGAGAGTAATATATACACTTGAATATATACAATGGAAACTCAGGCTGCACTTATGGGTGATAGTCAAAATAGTGCTTTAGCATCCTGCCATTCACAGGACCTTCATCCAAATCAGTTTCAATAAGACTTTTAAGGAAATAGGTATTGTTTCCTTGTACTGCTTGGACAGCAAATGGTCCTCTCCAAAGGGAATCAAATTTTCCATGTTTTCCTTTATCTTCCCTTCTTGAATCCCACTTGAGGACCTTGTCACCAATGTTAAAATCTTCAGCCTTAGTCCTTCTGTCAAAGGCCTTCTTTAATTTTTCTTGTAAAACTTGAACTCTGCTGAAAACTTGGTCTCTAGTTTGCTGTAAACATATTATTTGATTGATCCTTCTTTGCATATCATTTGGTTCAACTTGGCTTTCTTGAAGAAGTTTCATAACAGGAATTCCTAGTGATGAAGGGAATTTGGCTTCTACTCCATAAACCAACTCATATGGGCTGGTCCCAATTGATCTCTTGGTTGTTAGTCTATCTGCCCATAGGGCATTCACAAGCTTCTTATGCCAATTCTTTTTATTCTCTTCTAGCATTTTCTTTATAATGTTTACTAGGCTTTTATTTGATGACTCAGCAAGGCCATTTCCTTGGGGATAGTATGCAGTAGAATGGCCCAAAGTAATATGAAATTTGTGGTAGAAGTTCACCATCTTTTTAGATCTGAAAGCAGCAGCATTGTCTGTTATTATTTTGTCAGGGCAGCCAAATCTAGCCAATATGTTGTTCTCCAAGAACTGAATGATAGTGGAATCATTTGCTTGTCTGCATGGAGCAGCTTCAATCCACTTAGTGAAGTAGTCTGTAGCTATTAGAATCCACCTGTGTTGTCCTGAGGATGAGGGATGAATTTCCCCATTGAAATCCAGGCCCCATTGTTGAAAAGGTCTCTCTGTTGCAATAGGCTTTAAGGGAAGTGGCAGTAACTGTCTCTTTCCCTCAAACACTTGACATTTATGACATGAGGTAGTGAATTTCTTGACATCAGAGAACATGGTGGGCCAGTAGTAACCAGCCCTCAGTATTTTATCCACAGTGGACTTCCAATACAAGTGTCCACCACAGTCACCTGCATGAAATTCTTTTATGATATTGTTAGTCTCATTCTCAATTAAGCAGCTTAACAATATCCCTTCATGGTTTTTCCAAAGTAAATTTCCATCCATAACACAGAATTTAGAAGCTTTCATTTTTAAGAACCTACATTTTGTTCTGGACAATCCTGGGGGAGCACACAGGTTTTGCAATACATAACATATATCAGAGTACCAAGGGGATTGTTCAAAGGCTACATTGATCTTTGGAGTCGCCAGCTCCGGTTCACTATCCAGCTGGTTGATGTCTAAGGCTTGGAAGTTTGCTTCTGTCATTAGTTTGGCCAAACCTTGCCCTTTTATTAGTTTTGTAGGTTTTATCTCAATATCAAATTCCAAAATGTTGGCAATCCACTTTCCTCTTCTGCCCTCTAAATGTTCTTGGGTGAGAATGTCTTTGACAATAGGACTTGGTACATAAGCTATAACATGTGAATAGAGGATGTAAATCCTAAAGTCTTTAATGGCTTTGACCAAAGCATAAGCTTGCTTTTCCATGATTTGATATTTTAAAGGTGCATCTCTAAGAACTCTGCTAAAGAAAGCAATTGGCTTCTCATTTCCTTGGTCATCTTTCTATAACAAAACAACAGCAATAGTATGCTGGGAGGCAAAAGAGAAAATGATAAATTCTCTGTCAAATTGAGGATTGGTCAAGACTGGGGTTTGGGTAAGGGCCAGTTTTATACCTTCAAAGGCTTGATTTGCTTCAACTGTCCATTTCACTTTTGAATCTTTCTTTAGCATGTTATTTAGTAGTCTGATTAGTTCTGCTAAGTTTGGGATAAACCTTCTCAAGAAATTGATTTTTCCCAAGAATCCTTGCAATTCTTTGATATTTCTTGGGTGGGGCATTTGTAAGATAGCCTGTATCCTGTCTGGATCTATCCTAATGCCATCTTTAGAAATGATGTGGCCCAATAGTTTACCTTCCTCTAAACCAAACAGGGATTTCTTGGGATTCAATGAAATTCCATATTTCCTGCATGTTAAGAAGATCTGCCTCAGGTGTTTCAAATGTTCTTGGTCAGATTTTGAGAAGGGTGTGAGGTCATCCAAATAAATGACCAGGAAGTCATGAATCTCTTTGGCAAAAGCAATATCCATTGCTCTTTGAAATGTTGCCCCTGCATTTTTCAATCCAAAAGGCATTTTTACATATTTGAAAGTTCCCCATGGGGTTGTAAATGTAGTTTTGTCTTGATCATCAGGGTGTACTAAGATTTGATTAAAGCCTGAGAATCCATCAAGTAATGAGATCCTTGAGGCCCCTACCACTCTTTGGAGAATGTGATCCATCTTGGGTAAGGGATAGTTGTCTTTGAGGGATACCTGATTCAGATTTCTTAGATCCACACACAGCCTTATTTCACCAGTTTTCTTTCTTGTAGGGACTAAGTTTGAAATCCACTCAGAGAATCTGATAGGTGCTATGAGGCCTGCCTTGAACATTTTCTGTACCTCTTGTTCCATTTCTGGGAGAAGCATAGGATTGATTCTCCTCAATTTTTGTTTAAAGGGCTTTTGATCAGGCTTGAGAGGGATAGTATGCTGGATAACAGAGGTATCATAGGACTTTACATCCTCATAACTCCATGCAAAGACATCCTGGAACTCTTTGAAGAGGTCAATGTATTTAGGCTTTTGATCAGGAGGTAAAGATGCAGACAATTTTATTATTTTGGGCTTGTCAATGGTACCAATGTGGCATTCTTCAATGGCTGCATTTAGGGGCTGCATTTTTGGTTTTCTGGGAATATCATTTGAATCAAAGATGTCCTCTAGTGGAGTTAGGCCTGTTGGCAGAAAATTGTCTTTCAGCTCTATGATTTCAGTTTCATCATTGGCCACTTCTTCACAACTGATTCGTTGAATTTGCTAAATGTTTTCCTTGTTGAAGACAGTTGGATTTAGCATTTTTTTTGCTGTTCTAGGTGATATTGTGTGGTCAGTCTGTTCAAACTGTATTTGTGATTGACTTGCTCTGTCAGTGTCAATATTTAATCCTGCAAATTCTTGTTGCAGCGTTAAAAAATTATTTATTTGCATATCATCCTCAAATACTTGCCAATCTTTAACATTGTTTGGAATGGAGGGTCTGTGTTTTATCTCAGCTGTGAAACAATTGTTAGGTTCCAATGGTAATTTGCAAGTACTAGAAAATGTGGCCAAACTATGAGCATGCAGATTGTGGGTTCTAGGAATTTTAGTGATTTGGAATTCAGAGAAGAAGTTTAGTACTTCAGCAACAGCAGACCTATAAGACCTAAGTCTTTTGTCATTGGTGACAAAATTTCCCTTCACTTGTTGGATAACTAAATCTGAATCTCCCATGATTGAAACCCCGGCATCTTGCAAGAACTTTACTAACTTGAGGCCTAGTAAAAGAGCTTCATATTCTGCCATGTTATTAGTACATCTGAAGTTTAATCTATAGGCTCTGCCTTCTGCATGACTGTTTTCTTTATTGTGTACCCAAACTCCAGCTCCTACCCCTCATTTGTTGACTGAGCCATCAAATTCAAGGAACCATAGAATATCTTGTTGTAAAGGAGATTTAATGATCTGTTCATGGGCTGGCAATGTAAGTTGAAGTTCTGGGTTTTCATCTGACTTGTCTTCTAGGACAGTCTCATCATTTGATTGAATATGCTTGACAACTAGAGCAGCAACAGTGTCTAGTGATTGTTTGACTGTTGTTTCATGGGTGGTAGTTCTTTCATTAGTGTCTTCCTCTTGTATGAGTATCTTGGTTTCAATATCATTTTTTGAGAGAGTTGTGCTGTCATTGAAGAGAATGTATGAGTCTATGTCTGAATGGATAGCATATATGGGAAAGTTTTGAGGCTTTTCTTCACTGCTGACCATGTATTTCATGAGTGTTTCTCTGTATAGTCTTTTTGGTTGCCCAAAAATAGAGATGGTGGCATATGACATGTCTAATTGTAGGGAACCTTGGAGTTTAGCTCCCCATGATCTTGATAACAACATCCCATACTTTGGTGGGATATCAGCAACTACAACATCCATTAGAATTGTTTTGTTTGGGTATTGAACCAGAGACACACATAAATCTTTTATGAGACCTAAACACTTGACTTGGATGGAGTCAAAGGAAAACAGGTCCTTGTATGGTCTTGTTATATCTAGATTCAATCTCTCCATGACTGCTTTTGGCATGAGATTGTGAGAGGCACCTGAGTCAAACATTGCATTATGTAATACTTTATCATGAATATGTAAGCTGACATAAAAAGGTAGTATCCCTGTGACTACTATTTTTCCATCCACTTCTGGGCCAAACAGTAATTCTGGGGTGTCATCCAACACATTGACATCATCTTTACTGCTGGTGAATTGAAGGGATTTCTTGATCTGTTGTTTATAAATGTCATGCTTGGCTAGTTCTGAGAGAGGAATTGCTATCTTTAGTTTGCCAATTTCAGTTTCTAGGTCAAAGGGTTTTTTAGATTGGTTCTTGGGGTTATGGATAACAATCATTTCCTTGTTCACTAGCTCTTCTTCTTGATTCTTATCTTGATTTTGGGACTTGTCTTTTTTACTCATCCCTTGAGGAGTAACATTTAAATTAAGGTGAGAGGATGAAGTAGCCATAGGTTGTTGTTTTAAGGACAATGGTTCAGTGATCTCTTCAATAATTACTTCTTCTGCAGGTGAATTTGTTTTGTCATTAGGCTCTGTGACTATGGCTCTTTTAGGCTGCTGATTGTCTTTTATCTTTTCAGGCTGATTTACATTCACAGTTCTGCTCCTTAGCTTGTATTGTTTATGGACTTCATAAACAGCAGTGTCATAGCCTTGTTTAAAGTCAAAGGATTCACCTGATTTGATTGGGAACAGCTTGATTACCTCATCCTCATGGTCTTCTTGTGTTAAGAAGACTTGACTATCACCATCCAAACCCATTAAATTAATCTGAGAATCTTCATTGGGTTCACTTGATGTGGAAGTTTCAGCATAGTTTTCTTGGAAAGGGGGTCTTATGTCTTGGTCAGCACTGGCCTTGCCAACGTTTGGGTTTTGAGTTCTCCTAAAATTTGGGTTCCTAGGAGGGTTGTTTTGTGGTGCTTCCCACGATGATTTTCTCTCAACCGATTCCACTTTATCACCCAATATTTTCATTCCATTGAGTATTGCATCTAGCTTTTGATCAAAAGCAGGGGGTTCTTCTTTGAAGGCTGTTCTCTGTTCCAACCTTGCTCTGTTTCTTTTGGCAATCAGGTTAGCTTCTACTGTGACAGCAACCTTTTGGGCCTCTGCAAGGGTTTGAGGGTCTCTTTCCTTCAACTGATAGGCCATGTCAGGGTCAAAACCATCAGGGAATTTGTACAAAGCTAAATCAGGAGGGGGTCTTAAATTTTGTGGGATTGCGTTATATACATTGTTGAATCTTGCACAATACTCCAAAACAGTCTCTTGGGGACCTCTTTTGATAGTGTCATACTCCCCAAGTATGTGCAGAGGATCTTTCTTCTTCTCCCATCTGCTAGTAAAGGCTTGATAAAGCTCATCAGGAGTTGTGATGGAATTTACATTCAGGGATCTAAACCAAGTTCTTACATCCCCAGTTAGGCTTTGAACAAACATCCTCATTCTCACACTGTCATCATCTATTTCATAGGTCTCAAAATGGTCTTGCATCCTTTTGGCATGCTGAACAGCTGTCAAAGGGCCATTGGAGTCAAAATATGAGATTTTGGTTTGGTAATCTTGGGGGAGAGCTGCAGCATTAGCTGGTATTTGCAGGGGTGCATATCTGTTATCCATATTCACAAGGTTTGGGGGATTTACAGGAGCAACTGGGATGAAAGGAATGATGTGTACTACAGGGTAACAGGTGTAGCAGCACCTAGGGTATCGTTCAAGGAGATATGTGCAGTGGGTGAAGATGTGCCAGGAGGGCTTTGAGATGTGGATGGTGAACTGGGGAAGACAGGGGTAGAGCGAAATAGAACCTTGATAGGGGTAGGAACTGGTTCAGGGTGGGCTGTCTCAGGACTCAAATCACTAGAATTTTCCTGCCTTTGTTGCTTCCTAATTATTCTAGGGATTATATTAGGATTCTCAAAAACTGCTGGATTTGGGTCAGGGTTTGACCTAGTGTGTCTGGTTTCCCTTTTAGGAGCCAGCTTCTGAATTAGTTTTTGGTATTTTCTAAGATATTTTTAGGATTGTTTAAGGGACTGCTCAAGCTTTTAAAACCACTGTCTTGGAAGACAACAGTTTGAAAACGAATATGCTCATTCCCCAGTGGAGTCGCCAATTATGTTAACACCCAGGTTGTTCCCTATGACTCCCAAGGGAATACGGACGGGCTAACCACTAACCAATCTTTGGATTACAGTTTCTAGCCAAACTGTAATCAGAGAGGGCTCTCTCTTTATGATTTGTCTATGTTTTGATAGTGTTTTAGGCTAGTTAGTATGCTCAGGTTTTTGGTTTATGTTTTGGTTGAAGGACTTCTTTCAGTGCTTAAGATGTAGTGTTCAGACAGTAGTATATCATTGGGAAATGGAGTCTAGAGCTTTGAAATGTTCTGAAATGCTGGAGTGAAAATATTCAGACTGCAGGGCCTATTGGGTATCTCAACAAACAAAATTTAATCTTAAGTGGTGATGTATGGTCAGCCAACGGAAAGCATTTAAGAATTCTCCATTAAACTGGTGATGTGAAAGTGAAACATGTTGCTCAGGAGCAAACTTGAATTCCTGAGACAAAGGTCACTGTGAAAAATATATTCTGATAGTGTAGCAATTAAGAATTACACCTATCAAGATTATGCTGAAGAAAAAATTCATTAACAACATAGATTGAGCTCAGGGTATTCATGAATAGATCCTGAAGGCTATTCTTTTTCTTTGTTGCTAAATACTTAGAAATTAGAAACATATATGGATTGTAAAATATTGAAACACATAACAAGAGAGTTACAGAAAACTTATTGTATTGTGAGGTACACAGGAATCCTGCAGTTTTTCAACAAACACCAGAACGCATTCAACACTTCAGAACTTTCAGAAATTCCATCACTTTGTTTATTAAAACTCTGAAAAGATTACAGCATAAGAACTTCTTCAAGGGAAATCGACAACAACCCCTGCAAGCTTATGCGAGGGGCAAATATATACAAATGGTAAAACAAAATATCTATGGCGTTGAGTTATCTGAGAAATAAATATTTCACCAACTTTGTACATCACAGCAGATAAAAAGTTATTGCTGTCTTTAATACATCATAAATGTTCATTCATGTCAATCAGAAGATAGTTTGGCCTTTGGAGGCCACTGAGTCGGTTGGAATGATCTGCTTTAAATGCTGGAAAATGCGCTGATGTGGCTGCTCGCTGTAACTTTTCGGCCCTGTCACCTGTAGCTGTCCATCTTGACTTGCTGGCCGAGAGTTCTGCTGAGTTGGCTCAGCTTTTATCTTTTCATGCATGCTGATTTTACCAGCTTTTCCTGTGCATGCCACCTTGTATTTTTGATGAAAAAACTTGAAGAAAGGCTTCCTGGTCTACAGGATCATCTGTATTGCCTTTGTCCACCATTCCTGTGTGGGTAGTTGATGCCTGAGAATTGCCTCCATAGTCTCATCTGCCTCTGTGTATTTATAGAAGTTAGGAGGCACTTCAAACAGGTGTTTTATCTCATTCATTATAAAGAATAAATTCTCTACTCTGTTGTAGAGAGTTTTCCCTGTAGCTGGCCCTGTTTCTTCTGATGTGCTGGGCCTTTCAGTGATCTGACTTGTGGCAAATGTATTGACCCTATTGGCATACTGCTCATGGGTCAGCAGTTTCCCTACACTGTTCAGCAAGCCAGGGAGCCCTCGGTTCTGTAATACCACAAATTTGTCCATAAATCTGTTTACCTCGGTCTGCATGTCTTGGGTCCTTCTCTCCAATGTCTGCACTAAGTTTCTTAGTGTAAGGACTCTTTTTACCAACATAATAGTCTCAGTTCTATTAGGAATTCCCATGGTTGCTAACTGAGAACTTGTTCTATTATTGAGCACATTGACCATCCTGGTGGCAATTTCAGGCATATTGCCTAGAGCTGCCCTTGATCTCTGAATCTCCTTCTGTGCCTTTGTGATGAGCTCCAGCTGCTCATGGATTGTGTCAATGTACTGCCATTGGTCAGTAATAGACTGGCCAATATTGGCCCATAGCACTGTCTTGATCTCGGCCACCACCTTATCTAATTTGAGCTCATTCTCTAGCTCTTTGATTCTGTCTTTGAGGGCTTTTATCTCCCTGCCCTTTTCTGCCACAGTCTGCTTGGACTTGTCATATCTTTCATTGACTTTGGCTAGTTTCTCCCTGGCCTCATTCAATTCTGTCATTTGTGCTTCCAAGGCCTGGATCTCATTCCTCAGCTTTTGCATATCCAGGCTTGGGGCCTGCTCTGTTGGTGGTGGTGGTGCTGAGGTGGATGTTGCTGCCTGTTATGTTTGTTGAGGAGGAGGAACAGTAGTTGGAGCAGTTTCCTCAAGGTTTATTACTTCAGGAGGAGGCTGGGAGGTCTGACCTTCTTCTCTTTGCTTCAAAGCTGCCTGTAATGCTGCCTGTGCAGCCTCTGATTCTCCCAGCTTTTCTTGTGTCTGGATTAGCTGCTTATATAGAGAGACTAGCAAGGCTGTGGCATCTTGATCATGCCTTTGCTGGGCAACTTCATCTGTTTGAGGGTGAATTGTGGCTGGCATTTTGATCTTTCTCTTCAAAGCTGCCATGTCTGCATCCCTCAACTTCAATATCTCTTGTATGCCCTTGATATCTTTGGGATCATGCCCAATCTCTATAATTATATCTTCTAAGGACCTTATTCTATTGTCCTTTGCTTGAGAGGATGCCCTCTCCAACTCAAGTTGTGCAGCTGTATTATTAAGGCTATTTTCTAGCCTATAATTGTCCAATGTTTTATCTGCCAAGGAGGCATACACCATCTCACCCGTTTGCTTATGTAATTCAATTTTGTCCATTGGGTGGATGTCCTTGGCAAGGACCTCAAGATTGGTCCTTATATAATCTGCAGGAGACTGGGGTTGTGCTACAGCTGGCAAGAAATGACTCATGATCATTTTGCCTTCACTAACATCATAAGCAGACATCAGTCTTTGCTGGTTAGTGGGAGCCATCTTCAACAAATGATTGTACAGTTGTATTTTTATGGGCTCATTCCTTTTCTTTATGTCTATGAACTGCTGTTTAATGCTCAGTTCACTCTCTCTCTGCTGGCTAGTGGAGCTGACTTCTCCTCCCACTGTTCTGTTCTGTTCCTCTTGGAAGGAACTTGCAGATGCTTCCCTGCTAGGTGGGCCCATGCCCAGAGACTGCCCTGTTGGCATTTCCTCTTCAGAGAAAGGATTCAATCTCTGTCTTTTCTCACCATGACTTATTGATGTGGTCAAGGGAGTCTCTCTGTCCCTTTTTCTGCTAGTATCCTCCTTTTGTGGAGTTTGGAGGATTGATGCATCAGCTGATGTTTCTTGCCTAGGAGGCACCGTGTTTTGTGCCTGATGTTCCGTGAAAATTGGGGCCTCAACTGCCCCTTCTTGCTGTGGGGGCTGCTCTTTGTCATGCTTCCCTTCTTCTTGCTGTAATTCCTGTTGTTGTTGTTGTTCTTCCTGCTACTGTTGTTGCTTCACCTTCTCATGAGGTGGCTGTTCGGTCTCCATTTCCTTTTCCTTGCCTTTGCTAGATATATCTTCAGTGGCTTTGGGTGCTTGCTGATTTGCAGTGGAGGAGGATGCAACTGCTCCCACTTGTGTGCTTGGAAGGGAAAACACCTGTGAACAAAGTTCAAGGTCAGCCATCTTCTTTAGATTCCTCACCGCTCTTTGATTCAGCTCTTCTTGTGTAACAGGCTCTTCTAGGGTTCCTCTCCTCCATTTTGCTTGGTTTGCATGTTTTTCAATGTGAGGAATCTTTACATGATCATAGCCAGACAGCTTATATTTGAGCCTTCTCAAAGTTATGAAGTGGTTGGGGTCATAAGGTTTCCAGAGGAAACTGGTTTGAAGGCCAAGGGACTCAAGCATCATGTCTGCTTCTCTCCAACCTTCCTCCCTTTGGTTATAGACAAAGTGGCCAAGTTGGTTCCTGACTTTCAACTGTGCTTTCTTGCCTTTGCCTGAAAAGTGAAGCACATCAACATTGCCAAATTTCCTGAAGTATTCTAGGGCAAACAGCCTCATAGGCACATATTTGGGTAGTCTGTAGGGAGGCAATTCACACCCATATATCCTGATGACGGTGTGGTTCTGGTAAAAGTACCAGTCCCCAATGTTGTATGATTTGGATAACTGCAGGATCCTTTGCATGTCATCAGTGAGCCTTGGAGGAGGTGAGCTCATCAACATTGACATAGCTGGGTGGATGAAGAGATCTATGAACTCACAATAAGTATAAGGAGACTCGAATCTACAGTGGAAAACAGAGGACCAATAGACCACTGATCTTGGATTGCCTTGGGCATCCACTCTTTTGATTGGAAAAGAGAACTTCTGATGTTGATGATATAAGATCAAGTGGTAAATCTAAGAGGTGTATCTGAACACTCTTTCTCTTGCCAGGTTCATTAGTTTCTCATGTATTTTGTCTGCTATATAGGTGACATAGTCATAGCAGATAGGAGACTTGCCAGGGGCAAACATGAGCATCATTACCAGCACAGTTTGATCAACAAACTCAATTGAGTTGTAGCCCAAAATGGGACTAATCATGTCTGCAAGATCTCTTCCCAGTTGGTTGAGGTATACTTGATTGATAGGAGGATACTTCACAGAGTCAGAGTCAATGTACAGCTGATTTAATTTGGTGACCTGAGCATCTGTCATTCTGGCTCCTTGATTTATCAGGTCTACAAGTGATAGAGGGACCAGTTTCTTCTCAGTCCTGAAGCAGAGCATATCTTTGATAGCTTCTGGGGTGATATAAAACAAAGATGAGCCTGAAGGGTCAAGAACTGCCCTCTGAGTGGGGTCATAGTTTTCAGCACACAGATGGATCAAATCAGGGAATTGTCTGACCTGAGGGAGCTTGAAAATAGGGAGGAAAGACTCCCATATGCCCAGCACATCTGTTCCAGTCTCATGCTTGGCCTTTAATTCATTGAGCAGGTGGATGTGGAACTTGGTCCTCATCAGCATTTCCTCTGAAATCTGATAGTCCATGTCTGCCAGAGGCTGCCATTCCAATTGTCTCTGAGGGGCATTTAATAGAGCAACGTTCAACGCTATAGGAGCTACTGGTGGATCCATGATTTCTCCTAGGATTATGGATGGAGTTGCTATGCAGAGCAACACAAAGGAGTTTTCTTCGATGGAGAAATGTGAATTATTCAGGGATAAAGGATAAATGATCAGCTGCAGTAATTGAAATAATGCTTTGAGGTAGAGATAAGACTAATGTCTGGTCTGAATCTTTCTTTTATAGCAAGTAGGTGTAATTTGAGTAACTGGTTCGCAATTGCGCGAACAGAGTTCAGTGTTTTTAGTGAAATTTAGGCAAGCAAGGCTCAGCTGATGGTTTTCGACCTTACAGTTGCAAATGGGGACTAGGCACAGGGATTTTTGCCGGCGAATTTGCAATTTTCTTCGTCTTTTAAGCTTTTTTGAGGGAATTCACAGACAAATTAGGCGTATGAAGGATTTATAAGGGTAAATACCTCGTAAAAAGCGAGCAACGATCACGAAGGTATGTAGAAATGGCGCGCCGGAGGCCTCCAAATCGATTTCAGCAAGGTGGTGCAAGTTTGGACGTAAAAAATCATGCAGAGAAAGCAACAGCGCTTTGGAAAAAAGTAAAAAAACGCGAAAAATCGACCAAAATATGGACTTTTGGCATATTGGCGCGTTTTTTTGGATGACGTCAGCATGACGTCATCAGGTGGGGTCAAAGTCGGATGACGTCAACATGACGTCACCGGGTGAGGTGGCAGGCTGTGATTGGTCCACGGATATGATGAAGTGGCAGACATATCAGTGCGGGGGCGGACGAAGGAGCTGACGCGACGGCGGGGTGGCACTGACGTGGTGGTGACGTTGGCCGGGCGGATCGACCGAAACCGGAAGCGATTAGCGGTTTCTCATCGCACCACTTTTGATACGGAAGGGGAATTGTCAGGCGTACCTCCGATAAGCTGTGGGGATGACGCGTGGCGAAGGCCTGACGTCACCCTCTGACAGATATCGGAAGGTATCTGTCGGACGTCGGGGCCGGTCTGATATGGATGAGGGCTGTCGGATCAAAAGGATCTGATCCGACGGTTGACGGATCAGTGAGGTGATCAGACAATACGGAAGGGGGCGGGATTATTTTAATATTTCTTTCGTGATTTGTGCTTGGCGGAAACCCTTTGGGATATGGTGGATTATAATGGTTTTTTTAATGTAAAAATAATGCGGCCCCGACACTTTGGATAAGTGAATAAAAGTGGGTTTTGATGTTTATTTTGCAATTTAAAGCGGGTATGGGTAGAAAAAGGTCTTTTACAAGGTTTTCTTCAGCAAATGAAGGTTTTAATGGGCCAAATGAATTCAGAAGGGGAGGGGGGTTAGACTTAGGTTTATCAAAGTGACCAGATGTCATTTTGATCCCTGACAGAGAACATATGGCTATAATGCCAAGGGGAGGGATATTTATACAATGTTTGGGGTTTATACACCATAGTGTTATAATACTAGGGAAAGGGTAACATAGGGGGTTATATAATAAAGTTAGCAATTAATGGGGTGAAAGAGTGGATGAGGGGTGATATTACTAAGTTTATTTGAAAATAACTTAGCCTAGGGAGTAGATCAAAATGAAAAGAGTTTTAGACAAGAAATGTGGCTTTTAAATGACTAAGAATCACCATAAAACCACCAATTCTTCCATGAATCTCAACTGATGAGGGGATGTTAGTAATGAATGGAAAAAGGGGAAAATTGGGAAGTTAGACATGCTTCTTTGCTTGCTGCAACCTGATGGACAAGAAGGACTTCTCAATCCATTGATTTTGCTTTGTGAAATAGGTTAGCACACCTTCAATTGTAAGGAATGACACTTCTGCAACCCCATATGCCTACCCATCTACTTGCCTAGCATTTTTTATTTCTTCTTGGAGGGTGCACTTAGGCTTGCAGACCCTTATTTGCCTTTTCTTTTCTTTGGCTTTTTCCTTTTGATTTTCTATCTACTGCTACCCTTATTACTTCCAAGGTCCCAGATTAAACAGTTGGGAGCCTTACTTTCTCTACCTAAGCTACTTGTCTGCCAAGATTAAACTTGGACAGACTTCTTTCTCTATTCTAGAACTGGAAATTTAAAACATGGCATGATCCAGATTAGGCTGTTGGACCATCCATCAAAATTGAGTCTATATCAAGCTATAAGCACAGACTGTATTCTCTTGGAAATATGTGATCTTTATCATCAAAGAAGAACATATTTGAACCTTTTCATTGACAATCATGAAATATGAAACCTATGATATAGGTAGCTAATACCTTGGATAGAAAATCAAGAGGAAAAAGCCAAAGAAAAGAAAAGGCACACAAGGGTCTGCAAGTCTAAGTGCACCCTCATGAAGAAAGAAAAAATTCTAGGCAAATAGATGGGTAGGTAGATGGGGTTGCAGAAATGTCATTCCTTTCAATTGAGTGTTTGATAACCTGGTCACAAGGCAAATCAGTGGATGGGAAGCTCCTCTTCTACATCATGTGCAGCAAAGCAAAGGAGCATGTCTAACTTCCCATTTTCCCCTTCACATTCATTTACTAACATCCCTTAATCAGCTAAGATTGATGGAAGAATTTGAGGTTTTATGCTGGTTCTTATGCCTTTAAAAGCCACATTTCCTGTGTAAAAATCTTTTCATTTTGATCTACTCCTAAAGCTAAGTGGTTTTCAAATAAACTTAGTGATCTCACTCCTCATTCACCTTTCATCCATATTAACCTTAACTTTTATTATCTAAATCCCCTATGTCACCCTTTCCTACTATTATAACATTATGGTGTATAAATCCCAGCATTGTATAAATATCCTCCCTCTTTAGCGCTATAGCTAAATAAGTTAGTCTTGGGGGACTTTAGTCCACCAGGGACTATGGTCAACCTTGTAATGGGATTGCTCCAACCTCTGGTTGGAGTGATAACCTACTCCTAAGCCCTCACCTTCCCTCTGCTCAAAAATCCATAGAAAACCCCCTTCCCCCTGCTAAACCCACTCTTAACCTCTTTTTCCTAATGAAAAACCCTTCAAAAAACCCAAAAAATCCCGAAAAAACCCACCAAAACCCTTTTGTCCTAAGTTCCGTGCATATATATTAAATTGAATATTTTAATATGGGCGGGACCCAACCCAGAAGTTGCGCGACCGACGGCAGTACTCGCCAGCCGTCCGATCTCCGCCGCCCCGATCTAATGGTGGGTGGTCGATTTCGCTCCCCGACATGCCTCCCTTTAACGTCCGGGGAAGGGCGGTATTGGGCACCGTACCCGGGACGCGTGGCAAGCGCGGGGGTTGTTCGGAGCCCCCCTCCCCGATACCGCCTGTCGCCAAAAGCGGTGCGGGGAGACCTCTTACCATCTCCCTGATACCACCCCTCCTACGTCAGCGCCTGCGTCACACTGTTGTCACGTCACTCCTCCCGCGCCGCGCCCCGTGGCCCTCCACGCGGTCTGCTACCGCATTCCCCTGCCACCGCGTCTGCCACTCTGGCCGCCAGCTCAGCGCCCACGTCACGTCCGTACCCGGGCCCGCTGTGACATCATGCTGACGTCATTGGCGGAAAAGCGCCAATGACCCTTTTTGTCCGAATTTGCCGTTATAAAGGCCCAAATTAGCCATTGGTGGTCATTTTCATGCGAAAACGACGCAGCCGCTCAACCAGTTTGTCGCGAAATTGCCTCCATCCATCGAATTCGAAGATGCAGCCAATATAACTTGGAAATCCAGCTGCAGTGAGCTCCCCTGTTCGGCCCGAAGGCGTTTCATGCTTGACTTCCAGGTATTTCACCACAATTTCCCTTTTTCGCCCCTGTGCATACGAATTTCTATGTGAATTCCCATAAGAATCATTCAATTGCCAAATTGCACACTGTTTTTCACCAAATTTACTGTCAAATCCACCTGCTTATCCTTTGCCCTGGCAATTCGCTATTAAAACGTTGATTCACGGTCGAAGGTTACCAGTTCGGCCTCGAACTTACCCGACATTGTTCCCTTTGCCGGGTGAAGCACCAAGGCTGTATCTCACCAGATTAAAACCTGCTCACCCTCTGCAATCATTTTCATGAATTCACAATCCCTGTGAATTTACCAGCAAACAGAGAAAACAAGTCTACCAAGCCTGCCTTTTCACTCTGAAGAAAATTTCAAGCACTATCTGCAATAGGCTTGCAACCCAAATCTTTGAGGAAACTTAATCACCTGGTCTAAATTCAAACTGCACAATGGCTACTCCTGCACCCTCAGCTCTGATTGTTGCTCCATTAAATCCACCAAATAAAGACCTGGAGGCCTTGCCCTTTGCTGACAAGGACTACCTTATTGAAGACTGTGCGGGTAATAGGGACTTTTTGCAGACCTTCAGGAAATTGAGAGAGGACTACCTGAATGGTCATGACACATATGGGATATGGGAGTCAAACCTGCCATACTATTGTCTTCCCTCTGTCAATGTCTTTCCTGAGATCATTCACCTATGTGCTGAAAACTGCACAGAGCTATTAGCTCTCCATCTGGGAGGACCCTCTTTTACATTAATCAAGAATCCATCAATAAAATGCTCCATTTTGATCAGACAAAGCTGCTATTTCCCATTCTCCATGAACTATCTACTGGACACTGGTGCCAAGATGACTAGTGAGGAGATTCAAAAGGTCACCAGGACATTCATGAGACCTGAGTGCCAGCCTACAGGGCCACCTCTTTATTTGGATGTCTACTTCACTGAAGTAGGCATATTACTGCTGGACATGATTGCTTATGTGCTGGGATACAGAACCATCGAGCATGTGGATGAGACAATGCTAGTATTACTAGCTGCTTACAGCCCAGGCCAACCCCCTGCCCGCAAATATAACTTTGCAAGTTCATAGCTAACAAGATCCATGATCAGTTGGGCACAATGGATAGACAGGGGGTCTTCAAGTACTCGGCCTATATCTATCACCTTTTTATGTACTATCAGTCCGAGGCTTTTCCATGCTATATCAAAAAGGTGGATTATAGAGGGGAAAGAAGATCTGTTATCTTCTGGACCTCTGTCTATCACAAAGTCACCCTATTCCTATTGTGAATTTGTTGACCAATTTGTATATCCAGTCTCTTGCCTATTGATGAGGTCCCCTCCTCCCAGAATATCAACTGAGATACAGAAATCTCTGCAGCTTTCCAAAAAATACAAGATAAGTGATTGGTACCTATATGAGAATCATACAGTCATCAGAGTCTATGGCTGTGAGCTCTGTCCGTACAGGCTCCCAAAATATGTGCCTATGAGGTTATTTGCCTTGGAGTATTACAGGCAGTTGATTCAGTCCGACCTCACCCACTTCCACAGCTCCAAAAAGAAGGCCCACCTCAAGTTCAAACACCAGTGGGGACCTCACCAGTGGGGCCCCTACATCATGAATAAGAAAGAAGGATGGGAAGATGCTGACCTAATCCTGAAAGACAAATACAAGTTATCATATAGTTTTCGGTGGGTCCCTTATGACCCTTAAGGCTTCACTACTGCTAGAAGAAACAAGTATAGGCTTCTAGGCTATAGGCATTATCAATACCCACACATTGAAAGATATGCCAACCAGCAAGAATGGCAGCAGGGTACCCTAGTTGAAAAACTAACTGAAGAGGAGACAATGTTAAAGAATGTAAAGGAGCTTGAAAAAGCTCTTGACCTAGACTCTGTGCAGCAGGTACCCTTCAAACGACCTTATTCAGCAGGAGAAGGGACCTCGGCCTCAAGGACTGCACCAGTCACGCAGGCACCTTCCATAGCAGCACCAGCTACAGACAAAGGAAAAGGCATAATGGGTGCTGAGGAGGAAACCGTGAAAGAGAAGTCTGCCCCTTCAAATGAACAACAACAAGAACAGCAACAAGGACAACCACAAGAGCAGCCACAAGGGCAACAACCGGAGCAGCAGCAAGAGCAGACTCCCCCTCCACAAACTGAGGCACCCACAGCTCCAATTTTGCAAATCCCAGCACAAGAGGACAGGGGTACGAAGAGAGCCAGAGAAGAGTCCACTCCTGCTAGTGGATCCTCCCAGCAACCACAGACCAAGAGGCCAAGAGCTGATTCCCCGAAGGTAGAAGACATCACTGAAGAATTCCTTGACAGTTCAAGGAAAAACAGGGAGGGCAGCCAGCACACAGGTACAAGCTCCTTCCAACAGGAGCAAGGATTACAACTTGGTTTGGAGGTGTCCTCCTCCTCACAGCAGAGCAAGAAGCCCAAAGGCACTAAGGACTTATTCAAACAAATAAAGGCACATAATGACTTGCTAAGGGTGGAGGTTTACAAGCAATTTCTCAATGCCACACCAGCCAAAAAAGAAAGGCTAATGTCTGTGTATGACATTCAAGAGGAGAAAATGATCCTCAGCCATTTCAAGCCTACAGTGCCCCATCCAAAATCTGCAGCAGATTATGTGAAGACAAGGGTGGAGGTCTTAGCCAAAGACATTCATCCAATGGACTGGATTGAACTCCACAAACATACTGGAGAAATGGTCTATGCAACCTTGGTGGAGAAAGCAACCTTGGCTCATGAGCTGAAAGAGTCACTCAAAAATACCAACACTCAGTTGGATTTTGAGAGAATGTCCTCCCTAGCCAAGGATAACGGAATAAAGTCACTTGAGGACATTATTGTTGACCTAGGGCATGATCCTAAGGACCCAAAGGGTGTAAAGGACCTTATGAAGAAAAAGGTGGATGACCTCAATGCATTAAAGAAGAGGCTAAAACTGCTTCCCACAGAGCATCCTCAGACAACAGAACTACAAAAGTAAAAGCAGGTTGATGAGCAGCTAGACCTCATAATGCAATTAAATCAGAAAATCCTTGAGTTGGAGAAAGAGCTTGAGGGGGCATTACAAGACAAACAGGGGGAATCCACATCCCAAGCCCCCCCAACTACTTCAACCACTACAACAACTACAGAGCCAGCAGTGGCTCCCACAACAAAAGTAGCAGCAACAGCTCCAAGTTCCAGTGCAAGTGTGGAAGAATTAACCAAGGCCATTAAGGCAATGGAGCTCCAGGCAGATGAAATAAAGAAGGCCAAAGAAAAACTGGCAGAATTAGATGCCAAGTATGAAAAATCAAAGATGACAGTGGCAGAACAAGGCAGAGAGATAAAGGCCCTAAAAGAAAAGATAAAGGCCTTGGAAAAGGAGTTGAATCTGGCAAGTGCCATGGCCAAAATAAGGAGAATTTTGTGGGCCAAAATTGGCCAATCCATCGATAAACAATGGAGATCAATTAAAACCATACATGAGCAGATGGATTTAATTGGCCTGACACAAACAGAGATTCAGAGGGCCAAGACAACACTGGGAGACAAGCCAGAATAGGCCAACAAAATGATAGATTTTTTTAACAGGCAAGAAAAGGAGGAACTGGCAGCCATGGGCATAGTCAATAGAACAGAGGTCGTCCTTACAGCCAAGAAAGTACTCACTCTCAGGAATTATGTGCAGACATTGGAGAGAAAGTGCTTTGAGATACAGGCTGAAGTACATGAGTATCAGCACAAGATGGCAGCACTGCAAGCAAAAGGACTGCCCAGCCTACTAAGTGGTGCAGGAAAGCTGATCTCCCGAGATCAGTTTGCTAACAGGATGGCAGCCTATATTGAAAACCAAATCACTGCATCTGCTGGTACATCTCAGGAAACAGGGCCTCCAACAGGACAGAGCTTATATAATAAACTTGAAGGCCTGTTTTTTATTGAAAGTGAGGTAAAGCACCTTTTTGAAATTCCTCCTAATTTTTACAGGTATACAGAGGCCGATGAAACTTTGATTAAAATTCGAAGACATCAAATGCCTAAGGAGGATTGGTGGCAGGCAATGCTCCAAATTTTGCCACGGTAGCCTCAGTTGCTCAGTCACTGCCATCTCCAGCTCACTAGAAGACAAACAGCAGAAAAAGGTTAGCATTTAAAGCAGCTGAAGAGTGACTCAGCACATGTACAACGACAACTAGCCCAAAGGATAAGGAAAAAACGCATATCTTTGACAGCGCATCCTCAGCCGACTCCAACAGCCACCAAGTCAACAGTCTCTAACCACTTTGGCAGTTAAAGCACTGAGGAGTTATTACAGCATTAACTTTCTCAGCTACAACGCTCTAAGAGTTGGCATAACATCAATGAGCCATTAACTCATTTCCTTGATATTTTACATGTAAATTTTGTATAAATACTCCCCTTAGTAACGCATAAGGGGTTGGTAATTTTTACTCTGAGGAAAATATATTGTACACTTTCAGAATTATCTAATACAAAGGGCTGGACTAGCTCAGTGATTTCTTGAAGTTTTTGATGTCTTGCTGGTGACTTGCTTGCTGTTGCAGAATTCTTGTGCTGTCTAGTGGAATAATAAGTTTTTCTCAATCTCTGTTTTGTCTTCTTACGTTATTGCATACTCATGTTTTCATCAAGTCTAGCAATAAGAGAAAAGGAATAGTACAGGACATGATTCATAACACTCTGTGCTCAATCTTTTATTGCTGTAAATGTTTTCTTTTGAATTAACCATAGACATGAAATCTTGAGTGCTCATGTTTGCGTTAATTCAATAACTATGAATGTTTATCTAGAAATTCTTAGTTACTTCTAAATACCATTCTCACTTCTTCACACATCCTTTTATTGAAATATTCTTAACTGCCTTTCATAAACTGAATACATCACACTTAATCAAAACTCCACAGTCTTGTTCCCCAGATAAGTTATCCAGCTCTGCACCATCACTATCACATCAACATAGCACACCAACAGCTAAAGGACCACTGACTCCATGCCCAATGACCTATGACATTCTAAGTCAGAACATATATATCTTGACTGAAACTTTCTCCAACCAAATACAAAAAACAAACCCTGAACATCATAACTAGCCTGAAATCTCAACACAAACAGAGCTAAACCTTAAAGAGAGAGCCCTCTCTGGTTGCAGCATGGCTAGAAGCTGTAATCCAAAGATTGGTTTGTGGTTACCCCGGCCGTATTCCCTTGGGAGTCAAAGGGAACAACCTGGGAGTTAACATAATTGGCGACTCCACTGGGGAACTAAGCATATTGTTTTTTCAACTGTCGTCTGCCCATAGACAGTGGTTCTAAAAATCTTGAGTAGTCCCTTAAAAAACAGTCCTAAAAATATCCTAAAAATAGCAAAAAGAAGTTTAGAAGCTGGCTCCTAAAAAGGAAATCAGGCACACTAGGTCAAATCCTGACCCTAATCCACAAGATATTTTTGAAAACCCCAATACAATCCCCAAAATCATCAGGAAGAAACAAAGGCAGGGAGATCCTACTGATTTGAGCCCTGAGACAGCTAACCCTGAACCAGTTCCAACTCCAATCAAGGTTCTATTTCGATCTACTCTTGATTCCCCCAGTTCACCATCTACCTCTCAAAGCCCTGCTTTCACACCTCCATCCACTGCACATATCCCCTTCACCAACACTTTGGTTTCCACTGTTCCCATCACCCCTGTAGTACCAGTCATTCATACTATCCTAGTTGTCCCAATCAATCCTATAAATCCCGTAAACATGGCTAATAGATATGCACCCCTGCAGTTGCCTGCTAATGCTGCAGCTCTGCCTCATGAGTACCAATCCAAGATCACATATTTTGACTCCACTGGCCCTTTTTCAGCAATTCAGCATGCCAAGAGGATGCAAGACCATTTTGAGAAGTATGAAATAGACGATGATAGTGTGAGAATGAGAATCTTTGTTCAGAGCTTGACAGGGGATGTAAGGACTTGGTTTAGATCCCTGGCTGCAAATTCCATCACAACTCCTGATGAGCTTTATCAAGCCTTTACTAACAGATGGGAGAAGAAGAAAGATCCCTTGCACATACTTGGTGAATATGATACAATCAAAAGAGGTCCCCAAGAGACTGTCTTGGAGTATTGTGCAAGATTCAACAATGTATATAATGCAATACCACAAAATTTAAGACCTCCTCCTGGTTTAACCTTGTACAAATTCCCTGATGGTTTTGACCCTGATATGGCATATTAGTTAAAGGAAAGAGCACCTGAAACCCTTGAAGAAGCCCAGAAGGTTGCTGTCACAGTACAGGCTAACCTAATTGCCAAGAGAAACCGGGCAAGATTGGAAAAGAGAACCACCTTCAAAGATGAACCCTCAGCCTTTGATCAAAAATTGGATGCAGTACTTACTGGTATGAAGAGGTTGGGAGATAGAGTAGAATCAGTGGAGAGAAAATCATCATGGGAAGCACCACAAAACAACCCTAACAGAAATCCAAATTTTAGGAGAAATCAAAACCCAAACGCTGGCAAAGCCGGTTCTGACCCAGACATAAGACCTCCTTTCCAGGAAAACTATACTGAGGCATCCACTTCAGATGAACAAACAGATGACACCCACATCAACCTGATGGGCCTGAATGATGAGCAGCAAGTTTTTCTAAGTCAAGAGGACCATAAGGATGATGACATTCAACAATTCCAAACCAGGTCAGGTGAGTCATTTGACTTTAAACAAGGCTATGATACAACTGTTTATGAAGGTCATAAACAATATAAGCTAAGGAGTAGAACTGTAAAGGTAACACAGCCTGAAAAAACAAAGGATAGCTAGCAGCCTAAGAAAGCCATTGTCACAGAACCAAGTGACAAAAATGTTCCAATTACAGATGAGGTGATAGTTGAGGAAATAACTGAACAGCAGCCTATGGCTACATCACCCTTGCAACCCAAACTAAGTAGCACTTCTCAAGAGATGAGTAACAAGGACAAGCCTCAAGATCAAGATAAGAATCAAGAAGAAGAACTAGTGAACAAGGAAAAGGCTGCCACCCACAACACCAAGATCCAATCTAATAGACCCTTCGACTTAGAAGCTAAAATTGGAAAATTGAAGGTAGCTGTTCCCCTTTCAGAACTAGCCAAACATGACATTTATAGGCAACAAATCAAGAAGTCCCTTCAGCTAACTCGTGATAAAGATAATGTAAATGTGTTAGATGACACCCCAGAATTGCTTTTCGGTCCAGAAGTCGATGGAAAAACAGCTGTTGCCGGTATCCTACCTTTTTATGTCAGTTTACATGTTCATGATAAGATATTACACAATGCAATGTTTGATTCAGGTGCCTCCCACAACTTGATGCCCAAATCAGTCATGGAAAGATTGAATCTAGATATTACAAGACCGTATAAGGACCTATTCTCATTTGACTCCAGCCAAGTCAAGTGTCTAGGCTTGATAAAAGACTTATGTGTGTCCCTTGTTCAGTACCCAAATAAAACAATTCTCATGGATGTTGTGGTGGCTGATATCCCAGCTAAATATGGGATGCTGTTATCAAGATCATGGGGGGCTAAACTACAAGGTTCCCTACAACTAGACATGTCATATGCCACTATCTCTGTCTTTGGACAACCAAAAAGACTATTCAGAGAAACACTTATGAAATACATGGTCAGCAGTGAAGAAAACCCTCAAAATTTTCCCATATATGCTGTTCATTCTGATATAGACTCATACATTCTTTTCAATGACAATTCAGGTCTTACAAATAGTGATGTTGAAACCAAAACATTTGAACAAGATCAAGACATTAATGAACAAGCTGCTGCTCAATAAATCAAGCTACTTCAATCAAGTGATCAGACTGTCCTAGAAGACAAACCAGGTGAAAAACCAGAGCTTCAACTCACTATCCCAGATCACAGAGAAATTATAAGATCACCCCTAGAAAAAGAGAACCTATGGTTTCTAGAATTTGATGGGTCAGTCAACAAGTTAGGGGCAGGAGCAGGGGTTTGGATACATAATAAACAAAATAGTCATGCAGAGGGCCGAGCCTATAGGTTAAACTTCAGATGCACCAACAATATGGCAGAATATGAAGCTCTCTTGCTAGGCCTTAAGCTAGTAAAATCCTTACAAGCCATAAAGGTTTCAATTATGGGAGATTCAGACTTGATCATCCAACAAGTAAAGGGAAATTTTGTTACTAATGATAAAAGATTGAGATCTTATAGGTCTGCTGCTGCTGAAATACTACAGTCCTTCACTGAATTTCAGATTACCAAAATTCCTAGAACCCATAATCTGCATGCCCATAGCTTGGCCACATTTGCAAGTACCTGCAAGCTACCTTTTGAGCCCCACCATTGCTTTACAGCTGAGGTAAAACACAGACCTTCTGTCCCAAACAATGTCAAGGACTGGCAAGTATTTGAAGATGATGCACAAATAAATAATTTCTTGACCTTGCAACAAGAATTTGTAGGACTAAATATTGACACTGATAGAGCAAGTCAATCACAAATACTTGAAAGAGAAAGTCAATCACAAATACTTGAAAGAGCAAGTCAATCACAAATACTTGAAAGAGCAAGTCAATCACAAATACCTGATCAACAGAATCATAAGCCAATATCACCCAAAACAGCTAACCAAATCCTACATCCAACAATTTTCAACAAAGACAACATACTAGAAATTCAACAAATCGGTTGTGAAGAAATGGCTGATGCCGAAGCTGAAGTGATACAATTGAAAGATAATTTTCTTCCAACAGGCCTAACTCCACTAGAGGATATTTTTTATTCAAATGATGTCCCTAGGAAACCAAAAATGCAGCCCCTTAACTCTGCCATTGAAGAATGCAACATTGGAACCGTGGAGAAACCCAAGATAATAAAACTATCTGCATCCCTACCTCCTGATCAGAAGCCCAAATACATTGACCTCTTCAAAGAGTTCCAAGATGTCTTTGCATGGAGTTATGAGGACTTAAAATCCTATGACACCTCTGTTATCCAACACACAATCCCTCTCAAGCCAAATCAAAAGCCATTTAAGCAAAAATTGAGAAGAATAAACCCTATGCTTCTCCCTGCAATTGAGAAAGAGGTACAAAAAATGTTTAAAGCTGGTATCATAGCACCAATCAGGTTTTCTGATTGGATTTCAAATTTGGTGCCTACAAGAAAGAAAACTGGTGAAATAAGACTTTGTGTTGATCTTACAAATCTAAACCAAGTGTCCATCAAAGACAATTATCCCTTACCTAAGATGGATCACATTCTCCAAAGAGTGGTAGGAGCATCAAGGATCTCATTACTTGATGGATTCTCAGGCTTTAATCAAATCCTAGTGCACCCTGATGATCAAGACGAAACTGCATTCACAACCCCATGGGGAACTTTCAAATATGTAAAAATGCCTTTTGGATTGAAAAATGCAGGGGCAACATTTCAAAGGGCAATGGACATTGCTTTTGCCAAAGAGATTCATGACTTTCTTGTCATTTACTTAGATGACCTTACACCTTTCTCAAAATCAGACCAAGAAAACTTGAAGCACTTAAGGCAGATCTTCCTAACATGCAGGAAATATGGAATTTCATTGAATCCAAAGAAGTCCCTGTTTGGTATGGAAGAAGGAAAGCTCCTAGGGCATATCATTTCAAAGGATGGCATCAGAATTGACCCAGATAGGATAGAAGCTATCCTGCAAATGCCCCACCCTAGAAACATTAAAGAATTGCAAGCCTTCTTAGGGAAGATTAATTTCTTAAGAAGGTTTATCCCAAACTTAGCAGAACTGATCAGATTATTGAACAACATGCTAAAAAAGGATTCAAAAGTAAAATGGACAGTGGAAGCAAATCAAGCCTTTGAAGGTATAAAATTGGCCCTTACCCAAACCCCAGTCTTGAAAAATCCTCAATTTGATAGAGAGTTTATCATTTTCTCTTTTGCCTCTCAGCATACTATTGCTGCTGTTCTATTACAAAAAGATGACCAAGGAAACGAGAAACCAATTGCTTTCTTCAGTAGAGCTCTTAGAGATGCACCCCTGAAATATCAGATCATGGAGAAGCAAGCTTATGCTTTGGTCAAGGCAATTAAAGACTTTAGGATTTACATCCTTTATTCCCATGTTATAGCTTATGTGCCAAGTCCCATTGTAAAAGACATACTCACTCAAGAAAATTTAGAGGGCCGAAGAGGAAAATGGATTGCCAACATCTTGGAATTTTACATTGAAATAAAACCTACTAAACTGATAAAAGGGCAAGGTTTGGTCAAACTAATGACAGAAGCAAACTTCCAAGCCCTAGACATAAACCAGCTGGACAATGAATCAGGGCTGGCGACTCCAAAGATCAATGTAGCCTTTGAACAATCCCCTTGGTATTATGATATATGTTATGTATTACAAAACCTGTGTGCTCCACCAGGATTGTCCAGAACTAAGTGTAGGTTCCTAAAAATGAAAGCTTCTAAATTCTATGTTATGGATGGCAATTTGCTTTGGAAAAACCATGAGGGTATATTGTTAAACTGCTTGATTGAAGATGAGACTAACAATGTCACCAAAGAATTTCATGCAGGTGACTGTGGTGGACACTTGTATTGGAAGTCCACTGTGGATAAGATACTGAGGGCTGGTTACTATTGGCCCACCATGTTCTCTGATGTCAAGAAATTCACCACCTCATGTCATAAATGTCAAGTGTTTGAGGGAAAGAGAAAGTTACTGCCACTTCCCTTGAGGCCTATTGCAACAGAGAGACCTTTTCAACAATGGGGCTTGGATTTCATTGGGGAAATTCATCCCTCATCTTCAGGCCAACATAGATGGATTCTGACAGCTACAGACTACTTTACTAAATGGATTGAAGTTGTTCCATGCAGACAAGCAAATGATTCCACTATCATTCAGTTCCTTGAGACCAATATTCTTTCTAGATTTGGCTGTCCTGATAAAATAATAACAGACAATGTTGCTGCCTTCAGATCTAAGAAGATGGTAAATTTCTGCCACAAATTCCACATTACCTTGGGCCATTCAACTGCATACTATCCTCAAGGAAATGGCCTTGCTGAATAATCAAATAAAAGCCTGGTAAACATCATAAAGAAGGTATTGGAGGAAAATAAAAAGAACTGGTACAAGAAGCTTGTGAATTCCTTATGGGCAGATAGACTAACAACCAAGAGATCAATTGGGGTCAGCCCATATGAGTTAGTCTATGGACTAGAGGCCAAATTCCCTTCATCATTGGGGGTTCCTGTTATGAAACTGCTGCAAGAAAGTCAAGCTGAACCAAATGATATACAGAGAAGGGTAAACCAAATAATATGTTTGCAGCAAACTAGAGATCAAGTCTACAACAGAGTTCAAGTGTTACAAGAAAAGTTAAAGAAAGCTTTTGATAGAAGGACAAAGGCAGAAGATTTCAAAGTTGGTGACAAAGTCCTCAAGTGGGATTCCAGAAGGGAAGATAAGGGAAAACATGGAAAATTTGATTCCCTTTGGAGAGGACCGTTTGCTATTCAAGCAGTACAAGGAAACAATACTTATTTCCTTAAAGGTCTTAAAGAAACTGATTTGGATGAAGGTCCTGTGAATGGCAAGATGTTGAAGCACTATTTTGACTACCATCCATAAGTGCAGCCTGAGTTTCCCTTGTACATAATCACGTGTATATATTACTTTCTGTTAAAATGTAAAAATGAAGTTCCTCAAAGTTTTATTGGTTCTCAGCAAAAAGCTAATGAGTTCAGAGATCTACCAAGATGGGAAAGGTACAATTTGGCATGACAAGACAGTATACTTCAAGTTTTGGTAAAAGCAGTTAAGGGCCAAGGCATTCTGACCTGCTGCTCTTGGTCTTTCAAATGGAAAAACCATCCCCATGTGGAGCCACTGTTAGCCACCTATACCAATAGGTTTCATATTTCATGATTGGCAAAGAAAGTTCCAAATATGCTCTGCTTTGATGATGCAAAGATCCCATATTTCCAAGAGAAGACAATATGTGTATATAGTTTGATATTGTCCCACTTTTGATGGATGGTCCAACAGCCTAATCTGGATCATGCCATGTTTAAATTTTTTGTTGTAGAATAGAGAAAGAAGTCTGTCCAAACTGTTTAATCTTGGCAGACCAGTAGCTTAGGTAGAGAATTAAGGTTCCCAACTGCTTAATCTGGGACCTTGGAAGCAATAAGGGTAGCCTTGGATAGAAAATCAAGAGGAAAAAGCCAAAGAAAAGAAAAGGCACACAAGGGTCTGCAAGTCTAAGTGCACCCTCCATGAAGAAACAAAAAATGCTAGGCAAATAGATGGGTAGGTAGATGGGGTTGCAGAAATGTCATTCCTTTCAATTGAGTGTTTGATAACCTGGTCACAAAGGCAAATCAGTGGATGGAGAAGCTCCTCTTCTACATCATGTGCAGCAAAGCAAAGGAGCATGTCTAACTTCCCATTTTCCCCCTTCACATTCATTTACTAACATCCCTTAATCAGCTAAGATTCATGGAAGAATTTGAGGTTTTATGTTGGTTCTTATGCCTTTAAAAGCCACATTTCCTGTGTAAAAATCTTTTCATTTTGATCTACTCCTAAAGCTAAGTGGTTTTCAAATAAACTTAGTGATCTCACTCCTCATTCACCTTTCATCCATATTAACCCTTAACTTTTATTATCTAAATCCCCTATGTCACCCTTTCCCTACTATTATAACACTATGGTGTATAAATCCCAGCATTGTATAAATATCTTCCCTCTTTAGCACTATAGCTAAATAAGTTAGTCTTGGGGGACTTTAGTCCACGAGGGACTATGGTCAACCCTGTAATGGGATTGCTCCAACCTCTGGTTGGAGTGATAGCCTCCTCCTAAGCCCTCACCTTCCCTCTGCTCAAAAATTCCATAGAAAACCCCCTTCCCCCTGCTAAACCCACTCTTAACCTCTTTTTCCTAATGAAAAACCCTTAAAAAACCGAAAAAACCCACCAAAACCCTTTTATCCTAAGTTCCGCGCATATATATTAAATTGAATATTTTAATATGGGCGGGACCCAACCCAGAAGCTACGCGACCGACGGAAGTACCCGCCAGCCGTCCGATCTCCGCCGCCCCGATCTAATGGTGGGCGGTCGATTTCGCTCCCCGACCTGCCTCCCTTTAACGTCCGGGGAAGGGCGGTATTGGGCGTCGTTCCCGGGACACGTGGCAAGTGCGGGGGTTGTTCGGATCCCCCCTCCCCGATACTGCCTGTCACCAAAAGCGGTGCGGGGAGACCGCTTACCATCTCCCCGATACCACCCCTCCTACGTCAGCGCCTGCGTCACACTGTTGTCATGTCACTCCTCCCGCCCCGCGCCCCGTGGCCCTCCACGCGGTCTGCCACCGCATTCCCCTGCCACCGCGTCTGCCACTCTGGCCGCCCACTCAGTGCCCACGTCACCTCCGTACCCGGGCCCGCCGTGACGTCATGCTGACGTCATTGGCGAAAAAGTGCCAATGACCCTTTTTGTCCGAATTTGCCGTTATAAACGCCCAAATTAGCCGTTGGCGGTCATTTTCATGCGAAAATGACGCAGCCGCTCAACTAGTTTGCCGCGAAATTGCCTCCATCCATCGAATTCGAAGCTGCAGCCACTATAACCTGGAAATCCAGCTGCAGTGAGCTCCCCTGTTCGGCCCGAAGGCGTTCCGTGCTTGACTTCCAGGTATTTCACCGCAATTTCCCTGTTTCGCCCCTGTGCATACAAATTTCTATGTGAATTCCCCATAAGAATCATTCAATTGCCAAATTGCACACTATTTTTCACCAAATTTACCGTCAAATCCACCAGCATTATCCTTTGCCCTGGCAATTCGCTATTAAAACGTTGATTCATGGTCGAAAGGTTACCAGTTCGGCCTCGAACTTACCCGACATTGTTCCCTTCTGCCGGGTGAAGCACCAAGGCTGTATCTCACCATATTAAAACCTGCTCACCCTCTGCAATCATTTTCATGAATTCACAATCCCTGTGAATTTACCAGCAAACAGAGAAAACAAGTCTACCAAGCCTGCCTTTTCACTCTGAAGAAAATTTCAAGCACTATCTGCAATAGGCCTGCAACCCAAATCTTTGAGGAAACTTAATCACCTGGTCTAAATTCAAACTGCACAATGGTTGCTCCTGCACCCTCAGCTCTCAGTGTTGCTCCATTAAATCCACCAAATAAAGACCTGGAGGCCTTGCCCTTTGCTGACAAGGACTACCTTATTGAAGATTGTGTGGGTAACAGGGACTTTTTGCAGACCTTCAGGCAATTGAGAGAGGACTACCTGAATGGTCATGACACATATGGGATATGGGAGTCAAACCTGCCATACTATTGTCTTCCCTCTGTCAATGTCTTTCCTGAGATCATTCGCCTATGTGCTGAAAACTATGATGTGTAGCACAGAGCTATTAGCTCTCCATCTGGGAGGATCCTCTTTTACAATAAACCAGAATCCATCAATAAAATTCTCCATTTTGATCAAACAGAGCTGCTATTCCCATTCTCCATGAACTATCTGCTGGACACTGGTGCCAAGATGACTAGTGAGGAGATTCAAAAGGTCACCAGGACATTCATGAGACCTGAGTGCCAGCCTACAGGGCCACCTCCTTATTTGGATGTCTACTTCACTGAAGTAGGCAGATTACTGCTGGACATGATTGCTTATGTGCTGGGATACAGAACCAGCGAGCATGTGGATGAGACAATGCTAGTATTACTAGCTGCTTACAGCCCAGGCCAACCCCCTGCCCGCAAATATAACTTTGCCAAGTTCATAGCTAACAAGATCCATGATCAGTTGGGCACATTGGATAGACAGGGGGTCTTTAAGTACTCGGCCTATATCTATCACCTTTTTATGTACTATCAGTCTAAGGCTTTTCCATGCTATATCAAAAAGTTGGATTATAGAGGGGAAAGAAGATTTGTTATCTTCTGGACCTCTGTCTATCACAAAGTCACAAAGTCACCCTATTCCTATTGTGAATTTGTTGACCAATTTGTATATCCAGTCTCTTGCCTATTGATGAGGTCCCCTCCTCCCAGAATATCAACTGTGATACAGAAAGCTCTGCAACTTTCCAAAAAATACAAAATAGGTGATTGGTACCTATATGAGAATCATACAGTCATCAGAGTCTATGGCTGTGAGCTCTGTCCGTACAGGCTCCCAAAATATGTGCCTATGAGGTTATTTGCCTTGGAGTATTACAGGCAGTTGATTCAATCCGACCTCACCCACTTCCACAGCTCCAAAAAGAAGGCCCACCTCAAGTTCAAACACCAGTTGGGCCCCTACATCATGAATAAGAAAAAAGGATGGGAAGATGCTGACCTAATCCTGAAAGACAAATACAAGTTATCATATAGTTTTCGATGGGTCCCTTATGACCCTTAAGGCTTCATTACTGCTAGAAGAAACAAGTACAGGCTTCTAGGCTATAGGCATTGTCAATACCCACACATTGAAAGATATGCCAACCAGCAAGATGTCAGCAGGGTACCCTAGTTGAAAAACTAACTGAAGAGGAGACAATGTTAAAGAATGTAAAGGAGCTTGAAAAAACTCTTGACCTAGACTCTGTGCAGCAGGTACCCTTCAAACAGCCTTATTCAGCAGGAGAAGGGACCTCAGCCTCAAGGACTGCACCAGTCACACAGGCACCTTCCACAGCAACACCAGCTACAGACAAAGGAAAAGGCATAATGGGTGCTGAGGAGGAAACCGTGAAAGAGAAGTCTGCCCCTTCAAATGAACAGCAACAAGAACAGCAACAAGAACAACCACAAGAGCAGCCACAAGGGCAGCAACCGGAGCAGCAAAAAGAGCAGACTCCCCCTCCACAAACTGAGGCACCCACAGCTCCAATTTTGCAAACCCCAGCACAAGAGGACAGGGGTACAAAGAGAGCCAGAGAACCACTCCTGCTAGTGGATCCTCCCAGCAACCACAGACCAAGAGGCCAAGAGCTGATTCCCCGGAGGTAGAAGACATCATTGAAGAATTCCTTGACAGTTCAAGGAAAAACAGGGAGGGAAGCTAGCACACAGGTACAAGCTCCTTCCAGCAGGAGCAAGGATTACAACTTGGTTTGGAGGTGTCCTCCTCCTCACAGCAGAGCAAGAAGCCCAAAGGCACTAAGGACTTCTTCAAACAAATAAAGGCACAGAATGACCTGCTAAGGGTGGAGGTTTACAAGCAATTTCTCAATGCCACACCAGCCCAAAAAGAAAGGCTAATGTCTGTGTATGACATTCAAGAGGAGAAAATGATCCTCAGCCATTTCAAGCCTACAGTGCCCCATCCAAAATCTGCAGCAGATTATGTGAAGACAAGGGTGGAGGTCTTAGCCAAAGACATTCATCCAATGGACCAGATTGAACTCCACAAACAGACTGGAGAAATTGTCTATGCAACCTTGGTGGAGAAAGCAACCTTGGCTCATGAGCTGAAAGAGTTACTCAAGAATACCAACACTCAGTTGGATTTTGAGAGAATGTCCTCCCTAGCCAAGGATAACAGAATAAAGTCACTTGAGGACATTATTGTTGACATAGGGCATGATCCTAAGGACCCAAAGGGTGTAAAGGCCCTTATGAAGAAAAAGGAGGATGACCTCAATGCATTAAAGAAGAGGCTAAAACTGCTGCCCACAGAGCATCCTCAGACAGTAGAACTACAGAAGGAAAAGCATGTTGATGAGCAGCTAGACCTCATAATGCAATTAAATCAGAAAATCCTTGAGTTGGAGAAAGAGCTTGAGGGGGCATTACAAGACAAACAGGGGGAATCCACATCCCAAGCCGCCCCCAACTACTTCAACCACTGCAACAACTACAGAGCCAGCAGTGGCTCCCACAACAGAAGCAGCAGCAACAGCTCCAAGTTCCATTGCAAGTGTGGAAGAATTAACCAAGGCCATTAAGGCAATGGAGCTCCAGGCAGATGAAATAAAGAAGGCCAAAGAAAAACTAGTAGAATTAGATGCCAAGTACGACAAATCAATATTGACAGTGGCAGAACAAGGCAGAGAGATAAAGGCCCTAAAAGAAAAGATAAAGGCCTTGGAAAAGGAGCTGAATCTGGAAAGTGCCATGGCCGAAATAAGGAGAATTCTGTGGGCCGAAATTGGCCAATCCATTGATAAACAATGGAGATCAATTAAAACCATACATGAGCAGATGGATTTAATTGGCCTGGCACAAACAGAGATTCAGAGGGCCAAGACAACACTGGGAGACAAGCCAGAACAGGCCAACAGAATGATAGATTTTTTGAATAGGAAAGAAAAGGAGGAACTGGCAGCCATGGGCATAGTCAATAGAACAGAGGCCGTCCTTACAGCCAAGAAAGTACTCACTCTCAGGAATTATGTGCAGACAGTGGAGAGAAAGTTCTTTGAGATACAGGCTGAAGTACATGAGTATCAGCACAAGATGGCAGCACTGCAAGCAAAAGGACTGCCCAACCTACTAAGTGGTGCAGGAAAGCTGATCTCCCGAGATCAGTTTTCTAACAGGATGGCAGCCTATATTGAAAAACAAATCACTACATCTGCTGGTACATCTCAGGAAACAGGGCCTCCAACAAGACAGAGCTTATATAATAAACTTGAAGGCCTATTTTTTATTGAGAGTGAGGTCAAGCACCTTTTTGAAATTCCTCCTAATTTTTACAGGTATACAGAGGCCGATGAAACTTTGATTAAAATTCGAAGACATCAAATGCCTAAGGAGGATTGGTGGCAGGCAATGCTCCAAATTTTGCCACGGTAGCCTCAGTTGCTCAGTCACTGCCATATCCAGCTCACTAGAAGACGACAACAGATAAAGGTTAGCATTTAAAGCAGCTAAAGAGTGACTCAGCACATGTACAACGACAACTAGCCCAAAGGATAAGGAAAAAACGCATATCTTTGACAGCACATCCTCAGCCGACTCCAACAGCCACCAAGTCAACAGTCTCTGACCACTTTGGCAGTTAAAGCACTGAGGAGTTATTACAGCATTAACTTTCTCAGCTACAACGCTCTAAGAGTTGGCATAACATCAATGAGCCATTAACTCATTTCCTTGATATTTTACATGTAAATTTTGTATAAATACTCCCCTTAGTAATGCATAAGGGGTTGGTAATTTTTACTCTGAGGAAAATATATTGTACACTTTCAGAATTATCTAATACAAAGGGCTGGACTAGCTCAGTGATTTCCTGAAGTTTTTGATGTCTTGCTGGTGACCTGCTTGCTGTTGCAGAATTCTTGTGTTGTCTGGTGGAATAATAAGTTTTTCTCAATCTCTGTTTTGTCTTCTTACGTTATTGCATACTCATGTTTTCATCAAGTCTAGCAATAAGAGAAAAGGAATAGTACAGGACATAATTCATAACACTCTGTGCTCAATCTTTTATTTCTTTAAATGTTTTCTTCTGAATTAACCATAGACATGAAATCTTGAGTGCTCATGTTTGCGTTAATTCAATAACTGTGAATGTTTATCTAGAAATTCTTAGTTGCTTCTAAATACCATTCTCACTTCTTCACACATCCTTTTATTGAAATATTCTTAATTGCCTTTCATAAACTGAATACATCACACTTAATCAAAATTCCACAGTCTTGTTCCCCAGATAAGTTATCCAGCTCTGCAGCATCACTATCACATCAACATAGCACACCAACAGCTAAAGGACCACTGACTCCATGCCCAATGACCTATGACATTCTAAGTGAGAACATATATATCTTGACTGAAACTTTCTCCAACCAAATACAAAAAGCAAACCCTGAACATCATAACTAGCCTGAAATCTCAGCACAAACAGAGCTAAACCTTAAAGAGAGAGCCCTCTCTGGTTGCAGCATGGCTAGAAGCTGTAATCCAAAGATTGGTTAGTGGTTACCCCGGCCATATTCCCTTGGGAGTCAAAGGGAACAACCTGGGAGTTAACATAATTGGCGACTCCACTGGGGAACTGAGCATATTGTTTTTTCAACTGTCGTCTGCCCATAGACAGTGGTTCTAAAAAGCTTGAGCAGTCCCTTAAAAAACAGTCCAAAAAATATCCTAAAAATACCAAAAAGAAGTTCAAAAGCTGGCTCCTAAAAAGGAAATCAGGCACACTAGGTCAAATCCTGACCCTAATCCACCAGCTGTTTTTGAAAACCCCAATACAATCCCCAAAATCATCAGGAGGAAACAAAGGCAGGGAGATCCTACTGATTTGAGCCCTGAGACAGCTAACCCTGAACAAGTTCCAACTCCAATCAAGGTTCTATTTCGATCAACTCTTGATTCCCCCAGTATACCATCTACCTCTCAAATCCCTGCTTTCACACCTCCATCCACTGCACATATCCCCTTCACCAACACTTTGGTTTCCACTGTTCCCATCACCCCTGTAGTACCAGTCATTCATACTATCCCAATTGTCCCAATCAATCCTATAAATCCCGTAAACATGGCTAATAGATATGCACCCCTGCAGTTGCCTGCTAATGCTGCAGCTCTGCCTCATGAGTACCAATCCAAGATCACATATTTTGACTCCACTGGCCCTTTTTCAGCAATTCAGCATGCCAAGAGGATGCAAGACCATTTTTAGAAGTATGAAATAGACGATGATAGTGTGAGAATGAGAATCTTTGTTCAGAGCTTGACAGGGGATGTAAGGACTTGGTTTAGATCCCTGGCTGCAAATTCCATCACAACTCCTGATGAGCTTTATCAAGCCTTTACTAACAGATGGGAGAAGAAGAAAGATCCCTTGTACATACTTGGTGAATATGATACAATCAAAAGAGGTCCCCAAGAGATTGTCTTGGAGTATTGTGTAAGATTCAACAATGTATATAATGCAATACCACAAAATTTAAGACCTCCTCCTGATTTAGCCTTGTACAAATTCCCTGATGGTTTTGACCCTGATATGGCATATCAGTTAAAGGAAAGTGCACCTGAAACCCTTGAAGAATCCCAGAAGGTTGCTGCCACAGTACAAGCTAACCTAATTGCCAAGAGAAACCGGGCAAGATTGGAAAAGAGAACCACCTTCAAAGATGAACCCTTAGCCTTTGATCAAAAATTGGATGCAATACTTACTGGTATGAAGAGGTTGGGAGATAGAGTAGAATCAGTGGAGAGAAAATCATCATGGGAAGCACCACAAAACAACCCTAACAGAAATCCAAATTTTAGGAGAAATCAAAACCCAAACGCTGGCAAAGCCGGTTTTGACCCAGACATAAGACCTCCTTTCCAGGAAAACTATACTGAGGCATCCACTTCAGATGAACAAACAGATGACACGCACATCAACCTGATGGGCCTGAATGATGAGCAACAAGTTTTTCTAAGTCAAGAGGACCATAAGGATGATGACATTCAACAATTCCAAACCAGGTCAGGGGAGTCATTTGACTTTAAACAAGGCTATGATACAGCTGTTTATGAAGTTCATAAACAATATAAGCTAAGGAGTAGAACTATAAAGGTAACACAGCCTGAAAAAACAAAGGATAGCCAGTAGCCTAAGAAAGCCATTGTCACAAAACCAAGTGACAAAACTGTTCCAATTACAGATGAGGTGATAGTTGAGGAAATAACTGAACAGCAGCCTATGGCTACATCACCCTTGCAACCCAAACTAAGTAGCACTTCTCAAGAGATGAGTAACAAGGACAAGCCTCAAGATCAAGATAAGAATCAAGAAGAAGAACTAGTGAACAAGGAAAAGGCTGCCACCCACAACACCAAGATCCAATCTGATAGACCCTTTGACTTAGAAGCTGAAATTGGAAAATTGAAGGTAGCTGTTCCCCTTTCAGAACTAGCCAAACATGACATTTATAGGCAACAAATCAAGAAGTCCCTTCAGCTAACTCATGATAAAGATAATGTAAATGTGTTAGATGACACCCCTGAATTACTTTTCGGTCCAGAAGTCGATGGAAAAACAGTTGTTGTCGGTATCCTACCTTTTTATGTCAGTTTACATGTTCATGATAAGATATTACACAATGCAATGTTTGATTCAGGTGCCTCCCACAACTTGATGCCCAAATCAGTCATGGAAAGATTGAATATAGATATTACAAGACCGTATAAGGACCTATTCTCATTTGACTCCAGCCAAGTCAAGTGTCTAGGCTTGATAAAAGACTTATGTGTGTCCCTTGTTCAATACCCAAATAAAAAAATTCTCATGGATGTTGTGGTGGCTGATATCCCACCTAAATATGGGATGTTGTTATCAAGATCATGGGGGGCTAAACTCCAAGGTTCCCTACAACTAGACATGTCATATGCCACTATCTTTGTCTTTGGGCAACCAAAAAGACTATACAGAGAAACACTTATGAAATACATGGTCAGCAGTGAAGAAAAACCTCAAAATTTTCCCATATATGCTGTTCATTCTGATATAGACTCATACATTCTTTTCAATGACAATTCAGGTCTTACAAATAGTGATGTTGAAACCAAAACATTTGAACAAGATCAGGACATTAATGAACAAGTTGCTGCTCAAGAAATCAAGCTACTTCAATCAAGTGATCAGACTGTCCTAGAAGACAAACCAGGTGAAAAACCAGAGCTTCAACTCACTATCCCAGATCACAGAGAAATTATAAGATCACCCCTAGAAAAAGAGAACCTATGGTTTCTAGAATTTGATGGGTCAGTCAACAAGTTAGGGGCAGGAGCAGGGGTTTGGATACATAATAAAAAAAATAGTCATGCAGAGGGCTGAGCCTATAGGTTAAACTTCAGATGCACCAACAATATGGCAGAATATGAAGCTCTCTTGCTAGGCCTTAAGCTAGTAAAATCCTTACAAGCCATAAAGGTTTCAATTATGGGAGATTCAGACTTGATCATCCAACAAGTAAAGGGAAATTTTGTTACTAATGATAAAAGATTGAGATCTTATAGGTCTGCTGCTGCTGAAATACTACAGTCCTTCACTGAATTTCAGATTACCAGAATTCCTAGAACCCATAGTCTGCATGCCCATAGCTTGGCCACATTTGCAAGTACATGCAAGCTACCTTTTGAGCCCCACCATTGCTTTACAACTGAGGTAAAACGCAGACCTTCTGTCCCAAACAATGTCAAGGACTGGCAAGTATTTTAAGATGATGCACAAATAAATAATTTCTTGACCTTGCAACAAGAATTTGTAGGACTAAATATTGACACTGATAGAGCAAGTCAATCACAAATACTTGAAAGAGCAATTCAATCACAAATACTTGAAAGAGCAAGTCAAGGTATCAGTACTTACCTCAAGGGTATCTACCCCAATGTCAGTACTCGAGTCAAGGTTATCAACCACTTCAAGGTCAATCTTACGTTCAAGGTACGGGAAATGTACCCATCAATTATCAATCCTACCCTCAACCTAGTTACGGATCTCAGTATCCTCAACCTGTTATGGGTCAATACCCCAGAATGATAGTGTGGGATCCATCACAAGGTCAACAGGTGTTGCAGCCAAGTATACAGTTATTACCTCAAACTGGACAACCTGTAGTTTCTGGTTCACCCCAGCAACCTGCCCAGTCAAATGTTCAAACTTCTGTAACTTCGGTAGTTACTCAGCCGCCAATTGCACCTAGTACTCCATCTCAAACGGCTGCTGCAACTACCGCAACATCTACTGTACTTACTTTTGGACTATCGACAGCTCCGGTTTCTACTGTCTCTACGACCACTCCTCAGACATCTTTACTGTTGTCTGGATCTACGATTCAAACCACGGTCCAGATGCTTGTAGGGCAGCCTAGTTTAAGTACTGTTATAACAAGTCAACCACAATTCACTTATCAACAGTACCAAGGACAGTACCAATACGGGCATGCTGTCCAACAACCGGTTTACCAGTATCAACCGTATCCTGGGTACACTTATCAACAACCTCAGCAACCCTAGTATGGTCCGATTAATCCTGGTTTTCCAGGAGGATACAATATCCCGAATGCGATTCGTGTTCCAAGTTATCCTGGATATCCTCCTCCTGGGACTGGTCTTGTGACCCAGAGTTTTAGAGATCCTAACCGGCAATTGTCGTTTATCGCAACTTTGGATTTACCCGACTTGACGTGCCTAACAAACGATCCAATAAATTATCTTCCGTTCAGGCCGCCAATGCCAAATAAGTTGCCCAGTGATATACCCAAGTTTGAAGGTAAGTCTGGAGAGGATCCATCAAATCATGTGATGACTTACCATCTCTGGTGTGCTTCAAATTCTATCTCGGATGATTCGATCCGTTTACGTCTTTTTTAGCGTACGCTCATTGGTCTCGCGGCCAAGTGGTACATTGAGTTACCACGGGCCTCTTTTTATAACTTTAGTCAGTTAGCTACCTCGTTCTTAACACATTTTCAGTTGCCGGTCAGGTATGATAATGGCACTGAGTTATTAACTTCATTAAAACAATCGACGTCCACTTATATTTCCGACCATATTCATGAATGGCGACGTCGAAGGCGTTTAGTGAAAGTTTTTATCCCGGACCAAATCTTAGCTGAATGGTTTGTTAAATCATTATTACCGAAGATTACTGAAGACGTAGCTAAGGCCGGAGTAGTTACTGAAGAGCAAGTCATTGCTCAAGCGCAGTACCTTGACTTAGTTTATACTCAGTCGGGTACGTTACACGAAAAGATCCCAGATCTTCCAAAGTCGAATCAAATCGCCACTGCTACTTCGGGATCTCATGCTGCTGATGGCATGATTGGTACGGTGAATACTAAAAGCAAGAAGAAGTCTTCAAAGAATTCTTCGCCCATTATCACCTTACCCGATTCCCCGACAGGAGAATCTTCTCCTGAAATTTCCGCTGATATTCACGCTGTAGAATCGTCTACGGCTAAATCAAAAAACGGCGGGAAAAAGAAAGGTAAGAAGAAGGATAAAGCAGACAAGACTCCAAAGGAGAAAAAAGAAAAGTCAGAAACCAATGACGAAAAGCGCAAACCTCGATATCCTTGCCTTATTTGTGAAGAGGATCATTTTACAAGAGATTTCCCTCATGGGGCCGAGGTTGTGAAAATCGTCAAGGGTTCCCCAACTCCTGCTGTTTTGAAAGATCCATTTCCAAAGAAGGAGAGTAAGATGATAAGTTCTTCCTCGAGTGCCAGTGAAGAACCCATATTGATGATGTCTCATGTATGGATTGCGACTCGATCACATGATTATGGTAGTAAAAGTCCTGTTGATGGATCGAAAGAAGCAGAATCTTCTCAGTCAAATCCATCAACCTCAGCTCCCGGTTCCAATCCACTACAGATCGAGAAACCTAACCCTGACTTAGTAATCAAACCGCCTACTAAGGGTGTACTTCGAAGGTCTGCTTTCAATCCACATGCGAGAGCGGCCCAGAATTACAACATTGTTGAGGATTTAGCTGTTTCACCCTCAGCGATGTCGGCTTTAGAAGTGCTGCAATCATGCCCGGCACAACGAAAATTACTTTTGTCGGCTATAGGAGCTGTTGACGTTCAGGACCCAAACCTGATAATCTTTGATCTAGAAAATAGTACACCGCGTCTCCCTCATCAGATGGCTTTCCAGATTCCAGTGATAGTCAAAAACAGGCCTATTCATCGGACTGTAATTGATGAAGGAGCTTCCACGTGTATTATGTCGATTCAGTGTTGGAGATCCCTTGGTTCTCCCTCACTGAACCAATCCCCGACAATCCTTAAGGCCTTTGATGGCCGTGGGTTCCATCCGTTTGGCATTCTACAGGATTTGCCTATAGGGGTTGAAGGAAAAACCGTTAGTCTGGATGTGGAGGTGGTTGATGCCCCTCTAGACTACAACCTTCTCTTTGGTCGAAGTTGGTCTTACGCTATGACAGCAGTCGTCTCATCGGTCTACAGAGTTACAAAGTTTCCACATAATGGAAAGATCGTGACAATAGACCAGCTGACTTTCTTTTCATCCGACCCAGCCTCTTCAGAGGGTATCCAGCATGTCAGTAAAACGAGTATCCCTTAGAGGGATGTTGGCGTAGGATTAGTTAAAGATTCCGGTTTACTGGGAACTTTTCCTTTTCCTCCAATCAACGCAGACCCTTCATTCGCTTCCATTCATATGATTACGTCAGATACTATTATTTACGATGATCCATGGATTGTCCCATCTGAATCTGAGATAGACTCATTCGGTAATGCTATGCCTTTGAGTCCATATGAAATTGCTTATGAAGTTGTGCAGTCTTTTACCGACTCGCGTTCAACCCAAGTCGACCAAATGAATGTGGTCTGTGAGGAATCACTTTTCACATCAACCTCAGAACGGATAGCGTTTCCCGAAGTTGTGTCATCTGACGAGCAACTTCGCGAAATCCTAAGTGTAGACGATCTACCATGGGAAGATCTCCATCATAGATCTTCGTTTTTACCTGAGGGTGATGGCTTTGAAAATGATTTTTCATCAATTTTTACGGCTGAATATGTTAAGGACGCTCAGAATCCCACGAAACATCCTGATTCAGAGTTGAATTTGGGAAACATTTCCCAAACTATTGCCATTGACATTTCGGTCAAAACTGGAATTATTGAGAACATTCATATAGGTGCCTCATGTATAGATGACGAAATTCAAACATACAAGGCCATATTTCAAGAATTCTGCGACGTGTTTGCCTGGTCCTATGAGGAAATGCCAGGAATTGATCCCTCCATTGTTGTTCATGAGATCAAGACTTACCCGGACGCTAAACCCGTTCGGCAACGTCTGCGTCAGATACACCCTAGGAAAGCGGCTGCAATTAAAGCAGAAGTTGAGAAGCTGTTGAAAGCAGGTATCATTTATCTGATCCCGTTAACGGATTGGGTACCGAATATTGTTCCGGTTAACAAGAAACAGGGAACAATAATAATATGTATCGACTATAGGGATATTAATCATGCTTGTCCAAAAGACAACTATCCCACGCCCTATATCGATCAAATAATTGATGTTTGTGCCGGCAGTGAAATATTTTCCTTTATGGACGGTTTTTTCGGTTACAACCAAATCAATATTCTACCTCCCGATCAACGAAAAACGGCTTTCATTTGTCCTTGGGGGACATTTGCTTATTGCAAATTACCTTTTGGACTTAAGAATGTTGGAGCCACTTTCCAACGGGCAATGTCTTATGCGTTTCACGACATCAAACACATTGTGCAACCGTACCTCGATGATTTTCCTGCTCATTCCTTACATCGAGCTGATCACCTTGTCCATTTACGAGCAATTTTCATGAGGTGTAGGCATTATCGTATACGTTTGAACCCACACAAATGTGTCTTCTGTATAGAAGTGGGACGATTGCTGGGATTTGTAGTTTCAAAAGCCGGCATTCGCGTCGATCCCTCGAAGGTCGAAGCTATCATCAAATTGCCTCCCCCTTCGAGTCTTCGCCAACTCCAAAGTTTGCAGGGGAAAGAAAACTTTCTACGCCGATTCATTCCTAACTACGCCGAAGTTACAAAAGGTTTTACGCGGTTGTTGAAACAGAATGCTCAATTCGCTTGGGATGAGATAGCTCAACAATCTTTTGATGCACTTAAACACGCGTTGACCCATGCACTGTTGTTGCATCCTCCCAACTACAACCAAGACTACTTTTTGTACCTCGCCGCCTCTCATTCCACAATTGGGATGGTATTAGTTCAGGAAGACAAATTCGCAACAGAACATGTGATATATTATCTTAGTAGGACGTTAAATCCCACTGAGCTAAAATATTCGCATGTGGAGAAATTGGCCCTGGCAGCCGTTCAGGCTGTCCAACGTTTTTGTCATTACATTCTTCTCCGTAAAAATACAGTCATTTCAGATTGCAACCCTATGATCTACATTTTGACTAAACAATTGCTAGGGGGCAAGTACTCTAAATGGATCGTTATCCTGCAAGAGTTTGACTTAGAGTTTGAAAAATCTAAGTCTAAGAAATCTTTAGTCTTTGCAGAGTTGATGTGTGACTTCCCGCGTGCTAACACGGAAACTGTGGCAGAGGAACCCATTGGGGACGAATCTTTGTTTCTCATCAGCACTTTAGATCCGTGGTATTGGGATATAATTGTCTATCTCCAAACCCAATCCTTTTGGCCCGAAGCTTCTAAGACGGAACGTCGGAAAATTCGATTCCAGTCCCAACAATACAAAATAATTGGAGATACTCTTTATCGCCGTGGGGCGGACTTGGTTTTCCGACGTTGCTTAACTCACGAAGAGGCAGAAAGGGTTTTGAATGACTGTCACTCTGGGGCGTGTGGCGGTCATATGTCTGGGTATGCCACAGCTCAGAAGGTGTTGCGTGTTGGCTATTTCTGGCCATCCATGTTTAAAGATTGTATCATTGCGGTCCGAAAATTCCACAAATGTCAAGTGTTTGATCGCAAGATGCGCACACCACTAGCTCCTCTCCACCCTATAATTGCCGTTGGTCCTTTTGCTAAATGGGGTATCGATTTTATTACTTGTAACCCTCACTCGGCCGGGGGGCATGCGTATATCATCCTTGCGGTTGATTATTTTACTAAGTGGGTCGAGGCGATGCCTACATTCGAGGCAGATGGCAAGACTGCTGCAGTTTTTGTATTCAATCACATTATTGCTAGGTTTGGTGTCCCACAAGCGATAATCACTGACCATGGGCACCATTTTCGAAATATTATGATGACAGATCTTACAGGCCAGCTTGGTTTGCGCCACGATAGCTCAACTCCTTATTATCCACAAGCCAACGGTCTGGTTGAGTCCATCAACAAAGTTTTGGTCATCATGATCTGACGAATCATTGGCATTCATCGGTCGAATTGGCACAACATGTTATTTTCCGCGCTTTGGGCATATCGAACTTCGGTGAAAACATCAACAGGGTTCACTCCTTTCCAACTAGTTTATGGTTTGGAAGCCATGCTGCCCATTAAATGCGAAATCCCATCACTTCAAATGGCTGTCGAATTACTTCCAGCTACTTCTGAAGAGGAGAAGCGTTTATTGTATTTAGCTCAATTAGATGAGACTCGACGCGATGCTGCACTGGCAATCGAGACTCATGCAAAACGAATGAAAGCTCAGTACGATCGAAATGTGACCCCTCGAAATTTTTTGGAAGGAGACCTAGTGCTATTGTATGATCAAGCTAACGATAAATTAGGTGCTGGAAAATTCGTTCCTATGTGGCATGGACCCTACATTGTTAAGCGAAAGCTAGCAAAAGGGGCCTATGAGCTGGTTGACTTTGATGGGGACTCTTTGGGTAAACCCAGAAATGGACTTTACCTAAAGAGATACTATGCTTAAATGGTGGGTGTGAAGATTTTTGTTAGGATAGTTAGGTTAATTTTCTCTTTCTAGCTGGTATGTGTGCTTAGTTTAGACAAGTGTGCTTAGTTTAGAGAGTGTGTTTTTTGTCGTTATTCTGGCTTATCTTGGTTTTACTCTTGATATTGCAGATGTCGATGCCTCTCCAAACGTACATTGGATTTGCTGATGGTGCTTGTCATAGTACACGGAATATCTCTTCCGCAGCCTGGGTTATCTATTCGCCCTCTGACGAGTTAGTTTCTATGCATGGGGTGAGCCTCGGTCAAACAACAAACAACATTGCAGAATATAGTGCAATGATTGAATTATTATCTGAATCCATTTCATTTGGGATTCAGAGTTTGATAATGAGGTTAGATTTTGAACTCGTTGTATTACAGCTTAATAGAGTTTATGCCATTAGAAATCCAGTGTTATTAAGGTTATTTTTGAGAGTGCGTCTTTTGGAACGTGAATTTTATTACATTGAATATCAACATATTCCAAGGCCTTTTAATACATTAGCAGATGCAATTGCTTCTCGAATGTTAGACAGACATTTGCGATAATCATACATGTAAATTTAAAAACATTAACATTTAATCACACATGTTTAACAAGATAAGCCGGTAATAATGATATATATATAGATAGGAGTGTGTCAAAAAATATACATCGTCTTCGATCATAGGTTGAAAAACACCTTATGATCGGCAAAAATGATAAGTACAAAAAACCAAAATATCATATGTGTCTACAAAAAGTGACTAGCCAATCACTGGTGATGCTCTCTATACGAGACCACTGCCCGTGCTACCCTACACAGGAACCCCCTGATAGGTCCTGGGACTACGACCACATAGCGCTGAAGTCGGAGGATTCCATGACCTGTTCGACATCGACTCATTCATTCACATCTCATGGATTGTACTGGGTACTTTGAGAACCATTGACATCACTGGTGGTCTCTCTCACACTTGTTAACGGTTTACATCATTGACTGGTAATCAAGTGGTTTCTACCATGTTCGACATCAACTCATTTATTCGCATGGATAGAATCGTACCAATTCGGGAAGTAGAAATGAAGACCCTGGATCTAGTTTCCACCATCCAGGCTGCGAGGAGTTTTGTATTCATTGTATAAAGTAGACTAACTATAAACAGATGGCTGCGTCCATACTGTGTCTACACGAGTCTATGATTATGATGTACTGCAAAATCATTCCTGTATCAGAGCAGTAGTTAGATTGTTAGTTAAAGTTTTCAATCTGAGTATGGGAATGCCTACCTCAGCGATGATATCATCTTATATATGTATTTTGTGTTGAATATTTGCAGGTTCTGACCAGGCTCTCCACAAGATAATCCTTGAAATGATAAAGTACTTCACCCTTCCTAGATGTTTTGAAACCCTAAATCTACTTCAGGCTTTGCACTTTAGGGGGCAATCTGTTACACTCAAAAATGTCACCATGACTATTTGCAGTTTGTATGGCTCCATCACCTGTCATACTATCCTCATTGGCAAGTCTCATGCCTCTGCTTTCCATGTCAAACTCAAAGAAAGAGAGAAAAGTCATTTAAAGTCAAGTTATCTCTGGTACGCAGTTTCTCTCAGCCTTACCTGCGGGTACGCAATCCAAGTTCACAATACCTGCGTACTTGTACGCTCTGTCTGTAAAGCAATGGGTGCGTACTCCTGTAAAGGTCAATAAGCGCAAGTTTCACTCCAAAAACGTTACTTGTGGTTATTTCTAGAGCATTCTAGAAGCTTGTTTGACGTGTATGGAGCGCCTCCAGATGGTTCATGTATCCCTATGGAAGAGGAACTTATCCCATCAAGAGGGGAGCTAACCCACCCAAAGAGGGGCTTATCCCATTGATGGTGGACCTGATTAACTTCCTCTACAGCACTATAAATACATGCATTGGACCAGAGGGAGGAGAGGTTGAAAGCTTAAAATTCCTAAGGGTAGATGCTGCTGAGATTAGGACTTCCTTGTAGAAGCTTGTGAGGAGAGATTGTCATCCTTTCTTATTTCATTTGGAAGTGGGTGAGCTGATCAAAGTAAAGGAAAACTCTTGCTGGACCCTGGGAGGAACTTGCACAACACCAAGGATCAGGTTGTAATGGTTTCTTTTGTTTCCTATTAATACAAATAAGTTCATTCTTCTCAACAATTTGTTATTTATGAGTTGTTTCATATACTCCTTGGTCTGTATGTTAAATATGCTTTGTTTTATGAGATATTCAGGTGATATTTAATCGTTTGATTGTTAGTGAATGTAGGTTTCGAAGAGAAGGAGGAGCTCATTCGGATCGCCGAGGCTGGACTACTACAACAGCGTTGGACTATAGGTAGGATCTAAACACTTGATTTCTCATAGTATAAATGCATATTTAGAGAAGGATTTCTCTTAATTGTCTTGTTTGTCACTAGAAAGTCTTAGGCTTCTAGGGAGGTTGGTTGTGTCCGCATTATCGACTCTTTCCGCATGAGAACTGCTATTCCATTTGAAAAGGAACAACTGCAAGCTGATATTCGTGTTAAAAAAGAAAAGGACAACAAGGAGATTCAAATAGAGGCACCACCCTCAGGGGTGATCAGGGTTCTGAACTCGAAACAATGCAATAAGAAAGTTCAGGTAAAACCCCCAGCCTCCACTGATGCATGGAAAAGAGATCCAAAGATGAGGACCTTGCACAAAGGATTGAAACAGGCTCAACAATAAATGGAGAGGCTTAGAGAGGAAACAGTCCCTCGTGAGAAGTATGAAGAACTCCAACAGAAACTAAGGAACGTCAACCAATCCGAAAGCCAGGCCTTTGAAGGGTTGCAAAAGGAACAGGAGAAAGTTGCAAAGGTAGCCCGTAGGCTAGATACTGTTATCAAACAGATGGATACCTTCTGTTCTTTATACAACGACGTTTTAGCATGTAGCGCCCCTGCCAAAAACTATGCTCTGTTTTTATTGGAACGATACTTACAATTAAAAATAAAGGCTGTTAAAGCAGGCGCCTCGATACAAATTAATATTGTCAATGATTTTATAGATTGTTGTAAACATTATGGAGTGAAGGTCCAGAGATTGCTATGTGAATTTTATTTGCATAACCTCGTGCTAGATCAGGAGACTGAGTTGAACCCTGGCCCTTTTGTTGGGGACATTCAATTGCAAGCATTCATCTCATTCGGGGTTAATCAGATTAAATGGCTCAAAGCCTATAACACTTTCTAGAGGCAGGAAAATGGCCTAGATGTGTGGGTAAGGGCTGAGCCTAGGGACCCAGTACGGCTATGGAAAGTACATAGAAACTTTATGAGAACTTCGGGTGTCATCGAAACGTTAGGACCCATGCACGAGGCACTCATTCGACAAAGTTTAGAATATTTTCTTTCTATCAAAGACCTCGCCATTGATGCAGCCAAATTTCGATACCGAATCTCTAATCCAAACATTCAGCTCAAGGAGCCATTTAAGTATGAGAATTTTCAATTAGCTGCCAATCATTTGAACCTCTATGGTGAAAGAATTTTGAGGGCAGGGCCATCCTAGTTAGGATATAGATTCCGCAGTCCAATTATCTGGCACACTGCACTTGGATATCAAGCCCTATATGAGATGCTTGAGGGTTAAACAGGCCAGTTCTTTGACTGCCTAGTCACTCACCATGGCTGTAGGCCTCCGCATGAGATTCCTTCTCCAGCCTATTCTCTCACCGCTTTGCATGTCAACTACAACATTTTCATGACGGCATGAAATAGGGTAAGCAGGGGGGTGTGTGGAGTACTAAAAAGGTATGTTTTTAATGATCATTTCAGTGGCTTTTCAGTGAGACTTGTGAATCTTTTACATCATGAAGGTGGAAAACAATAGAGAATTGTGATAAAATATGTGAAATTAGTATGCAAGACTTATCCACTGATAGTTGTCATTCTCTTGTGCAGGAAAGGGTAAAAACGAGGAGTTGCTGTTCCAAAGAAAAAGATAAGAATAGGGTAACTGTTGTCCCTTTGATGAAGGACCGAGTGCAAACGAGGCAAAGCAGGCTGAAGCAAACCGGTCCGAAAAAGGAGGAGAAGGCACCAGCTCGGCGGAGGAGAAAAGAAGTGATTAAGGATTAACAGTTTGGCGAATCCCTCAGGATCTTCGATCCTGAGGGATCACTGCTTTATTTATGTTATCACTTAGATATCTCCCTCGTTACCCTTATATAAAGGGACGACACTGTTAGTCTGGGGGGATGCTTTTCATGTAACTTCTTGTTAAAGATTGAACTTTTGATCATAGAGTCTCGTTGAACCTGGCTCATTGTACTTTCTATTTTATGCATTAATATAGACTTGGTGATTATCTTATCTCTTCATTTGGATTAACTTAAAGCGGTGTACCCTTGAGGCTAAGGGCCTGGCCCTGGAGGACACTTGCTTCTGTATTACTACGATTTGATTTCTGCGTGGTTTGCTTATCATCACTAGTTGGTAATCTGATATGCTTTATAAGTTACATCACATGCTCTGTTAAGATTCGTTCGTTAATGTTCTTTCTATTGACTCTGCATTATATTATCAATACTTTTAGAGTGGATGCAATCTTATTAGACTTAATTGAGCATTGTTATCATTGTGTTATGGAGCTTCTATGCTGAGTATGTGTGTTAAGGAAATTATCTGAAAGGTGTGTTCTTTATGATTCAAGGTTCATGCTGTTCCATTTTGAAACACAGTTGTAATTCCTGTTGACGATCGATGTTAAATGAGATTAATTCTTCAGAGTGTTATGTGTGTATGATTTTTACATGCTGTTCCATAATTAGTAATTAATGTTGTTCCATTAGTTGGTTGCGTGATTTTCTTGGAGAATGAAAGATTGGAGTTTTGGATTACAATGAGTGCATTTGAGTTGATAGGATAAAGTTTGATTATTACTCGCGAGGTTTAGTTATAGCGATTGCTGTTCCATTTCAGAATTGTTGTTCCATTTTAAGCATTGTTGTTCCATTCTAGATTTGTTGTTCAATTTCCTATTTGTCGTTCCATTTTTATCTACCGTTTCATTTACTCGCATTTGGTGTGAGAGACGATCTGTGGCTATAGTGAGCCTCGGCATTTACTTCCTCTTTCCCAGACCCGTGGTCCATGCTCTAGTTTCATTTCCATCAGTTTCCAAAGGGATGGGCTATTGTTGCCGAACCCTTGACTGATAAAGTTGCCTAGCTTTAAGAGTGTGTGCTTTAGTCATTTGAAGGAACTTAGTCATAGACAAGCATTAGTCTACTCTTATGTTTTTGTAGGACGATGTACTACTAGCATTACTCTGACAAATAGCCTCAGATTGAGCCACTCTTTGAAATAAAAAAATGCTCCCTGATTGACATATTAATGTGAGGTAATTAGAGGTGAAAGAGACCCTTTTTATAGCTCTAGAGTTAGTACTAAGAGTTTCAGCCCTTTTAGGATTGGGAAGATTTGCAGTTTCCGTTTGGGGAGGTTCTTCTTGTATGCTGGCTGCATTAACTGTTTTGACAATTTCATCAGTATGTGCAACCGATTCTTCATTGATGTGTGCTTGTTGTTCTAGAGCCAAAGGCCCATCATCAGTTGGAGAATTTGTATCATCATTAAACAAAATAAAAGAATCCATATCAGAATGGATTGAGTAAATGGGAAAAATTTTAGGCTTGCTCTCACTACTTACCACATATTTCATGAGTGTTTCTTTGTACAGTCTCTTGGGTTTCCCAAAGACTAAAATAGTGGCATAGGAGAGGTCCAATTGGAGGGATCCTTGGAATTGGATGGATCCTTGGAGCTTTGCTCCCCATGATCTTGATAGGATCATACCGTACTTTGGTGGGATGTCAGCCACCACCACATCCATGAGGATGGTCTTGTTGGGATATTGGACTAAGGAGACACACAAGTCTTTGATGAGGCCTAAACACTTGACTTGACTTGAATCAAAGGAAAATAGGTCTCTGTAGGGTCTTGTGATATCAAGGTTCAGCTTTTTCATAACTGCTTTGGGCATAAGATTGTGCGATGCTCCTGAATCAAACATGGCATTGTGCAGGATTTTGTCATGTATATGTAAACTGACATAAAAGGGTGGAACAGGTCCATATGTTGATTTTCCATTAACTTGTGGACCAAACAACAGTTCAGGGGTATCATCCAAAACATTTACGTCGTCCTTAATCTCTGGGATTTGAAGTGACCTTTGAATTTGTTGCCTATATACATCGTGTTTGGCAAGTTCTAAGAGGGGAATGGATATCTTAAGTTTTCCAATCTCTACTTCTAAGTTAAATGGATTTTCCAATGGAGTCTTGGTGTTGATAATGGCAGTTTTTTCTTCTTCTTCTGAATTACTAGCGATTTTCTCTTGTTTATTAGCATTATAAGAATTGATTGCTTGCGGGTTTTCAGTTTTAGGAGAGCTTTTTGGAACACTGGTCGAATTTTTCTAAGAGGAAGAAGGTGGCAGAGGCTGATTAATAGAAGGTTGTATTTCTGTTATGTCTTCTACAGTCACTTGATGCGGGTATGGGACAGGTATATCAGCTGGTTCTGTTATGATAAACTTGCCTTTAATCTTGTTGGGCTATTTTCCATCCTTTGGTTTGCTAGGTTCAGAAATGTCAATGGTCCTAGTTCTCAGCTTATATTGTTTGTGTACTTCATACACAACAGTATCATAACCTTGTTTAAAATCAAAAGACTCACCAGACTTAGTCTGAAATTGACTAAAGTCATGCTCATCTTGGTCTTCTTGGCTCAAGAAAGTTTGATGCTCACCCTTTAGATCCATCAGATTCATGTGAGTGTCTTCTATGGGTTCACTAGAAGTGGATGCCTCAGCATAGTTTTCTTGGAAAGGGGGTCTTATGTCATGATCTGGGCTTGACCTACCAACATTTGTGTTGTGCGTTTTCCTAAAATTTGGGTTCCTTATGGTATTGGACTATTGTCCTTCCCATGATGACTTTCTCTCAACACTTTCTACTCTGTCTCCCAACCTTTGCATGCCACTAATAATAGCATCAAGCTTTTGTTCTAAGGCTGAGGGTTCTTCCTTAAAGGTGGTTCTTCTTTCCATTCTAGCTCTGTTTCTTTTGGAAATTAGGTTGGCCTCTACGCTAACAGCAACATTTTGCATGTATTCAAGGGTCTGAGGGGCTCTTTCTTTTAACTAATATGCCATATCCAGGTCGAATCCATCAGGGAATTTATACAAGGTAAGGTCAGGTGGTGGTCTTAAGTTATATGGTATTGCATTATAGACATTATTGAACCTTGCAAAGTACTCCAAAACAGTCTCTTGAGGACCTCCTTTAATTGTATCATATTCAGCTAGTATGTGCAAGGGGTCTTTCTTTTTCTCCCATATGTTGGTAAAGGAATGGTAAAGCTCATCTGGAGTGGTTATACAATTTGCAGCAAGTGATCTGAACCAAGTTCTTACATCACTTGTTAGACTTTGAACAAAAATTTTCATTCTCACGCTATCATCATGTATTTCGTAGTTTTCAAAATAGTCCTGCATTTTCTTGGTATGCTGAAGTGCAGTGAAAGGACCAGTACTATCAAAATATGTAATTTTGGATTGGTAATTGATGAGCCCCAATTTTTGGTGTAATTTGGGCTCATTTGGCCTACCTGCTTTGCTCAAACCATTCACTTTTTACTGCTTATGCATGCATTTCTTAGTTTATTCGTGTTGTTTGTAGGAAGAAGGGTAGACACTTTATCTACGTGACTAATGCATGATGCTTTCAGGTTTTTGGCATTAAAAGGGAGAAAAAGACAACGAAAAAGGAGACAAGGAGACAATGAGGTGGCACTGCTGGTTTTTAGGAGAGGATGTCCACAGTCTTGGGGGACCTTCCTCGTGATTCCCACAAAGAACTCCGAGCTCCAATCCATCTCCCCACCGAGCTTAGAAGCAGCCAGCTGTTCTACAGGAACAACAGTTATAACTGTTCTACAGGAACAATAGTTATGACTATCCTACAGGATCAGTAGTTAAACTTTAGTTGGACAGCCGAGCTCCTAAAATCAAGGACATCTGTTGGATGATCGTTTTTGCATAAATACTGAGGTCGTAGCCTTGCAGAGAAGCTTTTTGAACCTTGGCATTACTCTTGTAATTGAAAAGTACGAGCTAGAGCTCAGTCTTTGTTCCTTTTTGTAAGCCAATTTGGCATGACATCAGATTATGAATAAAGCAGGTAGATTTTGATCTAGTTCTGAGTTTTCTCAAGGAGCTATAGCTCTCAGGTTAGGGCCCAACCTGAGAGCAATAGATCTCCTCAGTGTTGTAATGTGTTTGCATTTCGTTCCAGCACTTTGAGTTTGTTTATTTTCACATGCAATTTGAATTTACAGTTTGTTAATTTACTTGTTTTCATGAGCATAGATAGGACTAGTTGATGGTGATTTTCTTTCAGTTATTTAGTTAGACTAGCAGGTTGATAATACGTTGGAGCTCCACGAAAAAAGGTTGAGGAAGTCTCCACTGCCATCTCTGTTTGGAGATTGGAGTGCAGCCTATACCAGCCACAAAAATACGTAGTTCTTCACTTTATACATGCTGCAACATAGTATCGTTTATGATAGATCTTTCCATGCACTTCACTCTTGCACCATACACCTTCATCACCGCTTCATGCATATTCCTCTACATGCTTTACATTGCTGTTCATTGAGTTCACGTAGCATAGGGTAATGAATTTTCATCTTGGTGACAGTCATAAGCCATTTGTTTTATTTACACTGCGTTTCATCGTTCTATTACCTCCTTCTTCGTCTTGATCACACATACAACCACATCCTTGACCTCTGCTCCGCTCTGTTATCTCCCAAACTCCTCCACTCCTCACGTAACTTCATTCTTTAGACATTTCGTTGTTATAACCTTTCATCCATCAACCCACTTCATACACTTGTTCTCCATCCTACTTCTCCACTCCTGAGCCATCACCAGCTTTATTCCTACCTTGGACATCTCCCCCTACCATTCCATCACTCTACCATCACTTCAAACACCCACGGTAGGTCATCCTGTAGCAATTTGTAGACTTCCTGTAGAAACCCCTGCGTTTCCTGTAGAATCCCCTGCAGACATCCTGTAGGAGGCCACTCACTCGGTTGCTGAGCCTCTGAACATGAGGAACCTCTGTGGACTGATGCTAAGGATCTCTGGGAACCTCTCCTAGCCTCCCCAACCTTTCCCAAGCTTTCCTTCCTTCCGCATCACATCTGCACAACCAAACCCTAATAAGCACAAAATCACAATCACTCCATCCACTTAAACAAAAAATACAAAAACATGTCTTTTAAGCTGCAAGTAGATTAGATTCATGCATTTTCACTTATTAGAAGTAATGGCATCATTGGTAGAAGTTTCCTTCACATTATTTGCATCACAGAGGTTAGACTAGTTAAATTAGGGTTTCCTAGGGTTTCCATGTTTTGATTTGCTTTCAGTTCATCTTTGCCAAGTAGATTAGTCTTCTTTGAGCTAGCTTTCGTCCATCATTTAACAAGCTTCTTCTGAGAGCCTATAGAAGTTGGCTTGAGCCCTAGCGGACTTGTGCCAGCTGACCAAGTGACAGTTGCGACAAGAGCTAGTACTTGTGCATACAACACCGTCGCTTCCAAGTTTGTACGAACTACCGGGTTGATAAAATTAAGAGACAGGAAGCCCCAGGAGTTGTAGCATTATTGCTACAATACTGGAGCTCACCATCTTTTTGGCGCCGTTTCCGGGGAAGCGTCAGAGTATTAGCAATTGTTGCTTTTCTTCTACTTTCTTACTCTTACCTTCTGCTAAGTAGTTTACTTCATTTCCATTCTGCAAAAGTAGCATAGCATTTCCTGCTTTCATAGATTAGCATTTCCTGCTTTCATAGATTAGCATTTCCTTTCTGTAAGCGTAGACTAGCATTTCCATTCCTGAAATTTCATTTGAGCAAAGTAGATTAGTCCTTTCCTGCTTTCAGTTAATTTTGCATCTTTCATAGATAGTTGTAGATCAATCTGTCTCAGTTTTGCAGGTACCAAAAGAAAAGAAAAGAAAAAGCAATCAAAGAGAAAAAATAAAGTATTTTCCATTTCATGCCTCGTAGGAACCAAGATAGATCAGGCAAATTCCTACCAAACACCCCCACCACATCACTGAGTCACCCTTCTCTCCTCTTTGGTGACAGTGACCCAGAAGAACCTATAGGTGAACATCCTGAGATATCTAAAGATCCTATAGTAGAAGAAGAGTTAGAGACTACTCCATTTGAAGCTATGGCTGATAATAGAAGAGAATATGAGAGAATAGAAGGTGCCTTCCCCATCCGAGAGACCAATGGAGAGATGAAAATGAAAAACATTAGCCCCTCCGCCTTACCTAGCTTCCATGGGTTGACCACTGAAGATCCAGATACCTTCCTGTTTGAGTTTGTTGTCCTTTGTAGAACCTATGACTATACTGAAGATGAGCAAAAGTTGAAACTTTTCCCTTCCACTCTCAAGGATGCAGCACTACGCTGGTTCATGGGTTTACCTGGGAATAGTATCACTACTTGGGCTCAGATGCAGCAAGCTTTCAACACCAAGTACCGAGATTACTGTAGATCCAAGGAAACAAAGGGGGAAATCTTTCGGATGTCCATGGGAAATGATGAGTCCTTAGAGGATTATGAGGAGAGGTTCCAACTAAGCTATAAGCGGGCCAGGTGCACACTTGACCCTGAATCCCTCAAGTTGGTCCTACTCCGAGGAGTCCCTGAAGACCTCCTAGATACCCTTCACATGTTAGCTGGGGGGGACATTTACCAACTGCCTTATGAGGACATCAAGACTGTGTTTAGAAACCACTCCAGGGCAGCTCGGAAACGAGGTAGAGGAAACCACCTCTCAACTAGTGTCCCTTTCTCCAAACATGAGCTTGCAAACCAATTAGAAGATCTTAAGAGTGAGGTGAGACAAACCATTGCCATGCATCTTGATACATTCAGGATTTAGCAAAAGAAAGAAGAGGCTAAGAGAGCCTTGGCTGTCTTCTGTCCTATGTGCACAAGGAGGCACCCTAAGAAAGAATGTCCATTGCATTCGGTTGAAGTGTGTTTCGTTTGTGAGGAGGACCATCCCACAAATCAGTGTCCAACCTTACCTGGGTTTAAAGCCATGTACCAAGGGACTGAAGCTCCCACAAAGCCTCTCTATTACCTCAACCAAAGGAGGCCACAAGGATCTAGACCTTATCAGCAGGGGATGCAAGGGGCATCTCAAGCTTATTACAACCCCAACCAGTCAACGCCTATGCCTTCCTGGGGTCCCCCTGCTCATCCTTCATGGTCCATGCCTCCTCCATGGTCATATCCACCTCAGTACCCCACTCAACCTACTTCTCATCCATATCACTCACATACCCAGCCACAACCTCAATGGAATGCACCTTAGTCGGGGTGGAGGCCCCAATACAACACTCCTCCTGCCATTTTACCTCCACCACCAGTTCAACCTCAACCATTACCTCCTGCTCCTCCAAGGCAACCTCAAATGCCTGCTCAACCAAACCCGAACCCCAACAATAGACAGGCCCAGCAGGTATACACTGGGAAACCTCATGCCCTACCTATGCTGTGGAGATCTAGGAGATCAACCTTCGATCTGGAAAGACTCTACCAGATCGCCAACCTCCTCACCCAGAGGATGAGGAAGATAAACAGGAAAGTGAACCAAAGGCTATTCCACCCTTTCCTGAGAGACTAACAGCCACCACACAACCTAACCCAGAAGAAGATGAGCTTTTGGGTGAGCTCAAGCAGTTGTGTGTAAAAATCCCACTTCTCCAAGCCATCAAGGATGTGCCAATATATAACAAGCTGATTAAGGAGAAGTGTTTCAAACACCTAGGCAGACGGAAGAAAGATGCCTCAACTATCAATGTCATAGGACAACTGTCTGACCTTATGCTAGGACAAGTCAAATGCCCAAAGTACCTAGATCCTGGAAGTCCTGTAGTAGATGTTCACATCAATGGCACCATTATCCCCCACACCTTGATTGATCTGGGGGCGGCCATCAATGTGATGACTAGGGATACCATGCTTAAACTCAATCTTCAGGGTTACTGGAGGAAGACCTCGATAGTACTGCAATTAGTAGATCGCTCCATCGTGACTCCCGAAGGGATTGTGGAGGATGTCATGGTCTCCATTGATTCTTTGGAATACCCTGCAGACTTCCTGGTTCTGCAACCAAAGGCCAAGCTTACTGGATACCCTCTCATTTTGGGAAGGCCTTGGTTAGCCACTGCAGATGCTTACAAAAGTTGTCGGGCAGGAAACATGACCATAAAAAATGGTCCCATGTCCAGGCAGCTAGTCCTATACCCTCCTGCCCAACCTTCTTTAGAGCATGATTTACCACTCTGGTTGGAAGAAGGAGAAGAAGACGAGGTGTACTCAGCACCTCTGTGCACCTTAGATACCACTAGAAAAGACCCCCCAACCGAGGATGACTTGATCGAGACCTTGATCCAGAATCCACCTTCCAGTGCACTACCCTTAGAGGAATTGGTGGAGGATGCCCAAGCTAGCACCTTAGTGGATCTCTGTACAACCAACCCTGTTACTCCCAGAGTTAAGAATGTGGAGTTCGGCCCTGAGAAAGCATTGAAGATCAGCTCCTCCCTATCTCCTTCCCAGGAAAAGGAGCTGTGTAGTCTGTTGGCCAACCACCTAGATGCTTTTGCTTGGAGCTATAAGGAAATGAAAGGAGTCCATCCTTCAGTCTGTACCCATCATATATACATCAAAGAGGATTGTAAACCGGTTAGGCAACCTCAGAGGAGAATGAATCCAGCCCTTAAAGACATTGTCAAGGAAGAATTGCAGAAACTGTTGGATGCCGGATTCATCTACCCCATCTCAGATAGTGAATGGGTGTCCCCTCTAGTGTTGGTTCCCAAGAAAAATGGGAAATGGAGAATTTGTGTGGACTACCGAGAACTGAACAAAGCTACCAAGAAGGACCATTTCCCTCTACCTTTCATAGATCAAGTGTTGGATGGACTGGCAGGAAAGAAGTTTTTCTCTTTCCTGGATGGGTTTAGCGGGTACAATCAAATCCAAATCAGCCCGGAAGACCAAGATAAGACCACCTTCACTTGTCCTTGGGGTACCTTTTCCTATCGAGTCCTTCCCTTTGGGCTATGCACTGCTCCTGCTACCTTTCAGAGAGCTGTCTTGAGCATCTTCTCGGAGCTGGTCCATGATGCAGTGGAAATATACATGGATGACTTTACTCCTTATGGGGCCAACTTCCAGGAAGCATTGTCCAACCTGGGGAAAGTCCTAACCAAATGCATCGAGATGAACTTGTCCCTTAGTCCTGAAAAATGTGAATTCCTAATGATTGAGGGGACCGTGCTAGGCCATACCATTTCTTCCCAAGGATTGCAGGTGGATCCTAACAAAATTGCTCTCATCAAGAGGGTTCCACCTCCTCAAAAGGTAAGGGATGTCCGGAGTTTCTTGGGATTAGCAGGATACTACCGAAGATTCATTAAAGATTTCAGCAAGCTAGCCTTGCCATTGTTTGGTCTGTTGGCAAAAGATGTGGAGTTTAAATGGACTGACGATTGTCAGAGGGCTTTAAATGAATTGAAGGACAAGTTGGTGTCAGCCCCAATCCTGAGAGGTCCAAACTGGGCCCTACCTTTCCACATCCACACTGATGCCTCGAACAAAGCCATAGGTGCAGCTTTAGGACAAGTTGAGCAGAAACTTCCATATGCCATTTACTTTGTTAGCAAAAACTTGTCCAAAGCTGAGCTGAATTACACTGTAACCGAGAAAGAATTCTTGGCTGTGGTTCATGCATTGAACAAGTTCCAACATTATATTACTGGTTACCAGACCTTTGTACATACTGACCATGCTGCTATTAGATATTTGATGAATAAACCAGATGTGAATGCTCGTATTATTAGATGGTTACTGTTATTGCAGCAGTTTGATCTAACCATTGTTGATAAACCAGGTAGAGAAAATGTTGTCGCTGACTTTTTATCTAGATTGGATTTGTCTGCAGATGAGGATGGAACAGTGGACGATCAGATGCCTGATGAACATCTGTTTGCTATTTCAGTACTCTCTCCATGGTTTGCTGATATAGAAAACTATCTTGTTTCAGCACAGTTCCCTCCACACCTATCTTCCAGAGAGAAGAGCAGAATCATAAGAAAAAGTGCCTCATTCACTTGGATCGGGGGCAGTCTGTTCAAGCTTGGCCCCGATCAGATCTTAAGGCGTTGTGTAAGGGAGGAGGAAGTCTTTGATATCCTCCTCACTTATCATGATGGGCCTTGTGCAGGGCATTTTGCAGCAAAGAGAACTACCTTCAAGATCCTGCAGGCAGGCTACTATTGGCCCACACTTCATCAAGATGTCAGAAGATATGTCAGTCAGTGTGACCAATGCCAAAGAATGGGGAAACCGACCCAAAGGGATGAGATGCCTCTCCAACCTCAAGTGACTCTTGAGCCATTTGAGAAGTGGGGCATGGACTTTGTGGGCCCAATCAACCCTTCTTCGAGGCAAAGGACTTACATCATTGTGTGTACTGACTATTTGACAAAGTGGGCAGAGACCAAAGCAATCAAAGCAGCAACAGAAAAAAAGGTGGCCGAATTCCTAAGAGAGAACATCTTCTATAAGTTTGGCTATCCAAGAGAGCTGGTCACCAATCAAGGGAGCCAGTTCACCTCCAACCTGGTTGAATATCTCCTAGCTCATCACAAGATCAAGCACAGGACTTCCACCCCTTATCACCCTCAAGAAAATGGGCAGGTGGAAGTCACCAATAGAGCATTAGAAGGGATCTTGACTAAAGTGGTGAGCAGCAGCAGAAAGGACTGGGCAGATCGCCTGGTAGAAGCCACATGGGCCTACAACACCACTTGGAAGACCACCACCGGTTTCACACCATATGAGCTGGTCTATGGGAAGAAAGCTTTGTTGTCCATTGAGTTTGAATACAACACCTTGAGGATGGCAGCTCAGCTAGACCTAGATCTCAGCCATGCTCAACAAGAAAGGCTGCTGCAGCTGAATGGCCTGGATGAGCACCGCATGCAGGCCCTCCTTCACTCAGAAGTGGTTCAACTTCAGAGGAAGGTGTGGCATGACCAACATCTCCATGACAAGCAATTTCAGCCAGGAGATTGGGCTTTGTTGTATGATTCCAGATACAAAGGTTTCAAGGGGAAGCTGAGAACCAGATGGCTAGGACCATATACAGTGGAGAAATGCCATGACAACGGATCAGTCCTCATTCGAACCATTGATGAGGAAGCCATTCCCATGCTTGTCAATGGGCATCGATTGAAGATCTACAGGAGACCTCTCTCAAGACAAGAGTTTATCAAAACTATGGAGAAATCTGGATTGGTCATAGAGAAGGGTTCTGCCTCTGCCTCTGGCACACCTGAAAGAATATCTGAAAAAAAAAAAAAAAGATCCTTGGGTGAAAACCTCTCTGAGGCGCCCAAGGCAGGTAGTAGGGGTGAAAACCTCATTGAGGTGCTCCTATTGCTTTTGTTTTAAAAAAAAAGAGAAAAGGTTGAAAAAGATCCTTGAGTGAAAACCTCTCTAAGGCACTCAGGGCAGATGGCACGGGTGAAAACCTCCTTGAGGCGCCCCTGTTATCTTTCAAAAAAAAAAAAAAAAGAGAAGAAAAAAAAAAAGAAAACACAATAAGCAAAATATGGTAAGAATTGCAAGTTGCAGATGCTCTATGGAGAAGAGGAAGCCCTTCAACTCACAGCCAAGGGTCCTTATCATGCTGTCAAGGAACCTCATCAGTACCTCCTCCAAGAGCACCCATGTTTTTCAAGGTATGTGCAATTTTATCATGGTTTGAATCTTCTACAGGAAGGCGCAGTCTTTCTACAGGAAAGTGCAGACTTTCTACAAGAAGGCCGAACTTTCTACAGGAAGCTCTGTGTCTACAGGAAACTTCCTGTAGGAGTTTTGGACGGCCAGAATTCATCTTAAAAAGATATTTCGTGACCATGGATTGGTTTGGATGCATGCAAGCCTCTGTTGGCATCCTTGCACGTTGTTGTCACCATGCTCCACCACCCGTGTCGACATGCAGCCAAGTCCCTGCACAAACAAAGAAAATCGATGAGTTCTCGCGGGAAAGTCATTTCCAAAGATTAACAAATGATGGAATCTCATACCACATGCATCAAGAGCTCCGGGATTGTGATTGAGAAGCCAGAACCACCATCGTGCAGCATGCACCCAAGGAGAAAGGACTGTTACGAGACCCCTCGCGGGGATCCTGTAACAGTTCAACCTGCTCGAGTGGATACCATTCACAGCACTTCCATCCGAAATGAAACGCGGGTGCATGCAAGCAAAACCACCCACTCCAACGTTGGCAGCCTGTAACCACGAGCTTCCGGGTCTGTGTAAGTCGCACGCAGCAGGTAGATACGCTCACCATCGTCCGAGAACTGGAAAAATTGTGTGCAGCCACGCAGGTAAGTGTCTCCACCCTTCCTTCCATCAAATCGCATGAATCTAGCTTTGAAATTGTTTGCAAAGCATAAAATTGAATGGTTGAGTGGCCGTATGGCTAGTCGACTGGCCACGTCGGCTAGTTAAAGTGTAACTGGATGTTTGGGTGGCGGCCACGACAAAGAGAATGAACGGCATGCACGTGGGAACACTCTCGTCAGAAGCATGAGTTTAACAAGAAAGGCGGCGGCAAATCCGTGGGAATGAATGCAGCAGCAAGTGAATACGCAGGCGGAGGATGGATGACGTCGCCCAACGGTCCGGCGGGGACAGCTCATCCCCCGCGCCACGGATTGCGCCGATTCAAAATCCAATCGGCTAAATCATGCGCATACATTTATCATCCAACACTTCGACTCGGATAGCTATTCTGATCTCCTTTGCACTTTGATACGCCGAGTTGTTGGCTACCAGAACGCTGGTCAAGCACACCGCGAGCACGGCCAACTACAGTCCTCCCCGAGAATTGCGCACGGCTTCTACAGGAACGCAGTTCTACAGGAGCGCAGTTCTACAGGAACGCAGTCTACAGGAACGCAGTCATCTACAGGAAAGCGGGTGCCTCGCGAAAAAAGGTGGCCAATTAAGGAGGTAACCCTGAACTCTTAATGTAACTGGTTATTAGAAGTGGCAAGACCATCGTCCACGGTCGGGTTATAAAGATATTGGTGGAATTGTTGTTTGATGTGCCGTTGCTACCATTCTACAGGATGTTGGTATAAGTAGTTTGTGTTGAAATTTTGTATGTGCATGCTCTGTCTCCATAGACAAAATCCCTTTTGCAGCTGCCAACTTTAGTTAAAATGACCGTGTTCATCATGCCGGGTGGGTTTATAAGACGAGAGCCCAGGGATTCAACTAAACTAAGGAGAAACCCGGCAGTGGTAGAGCTCTTCACCAGAGCACAATGGATGCCTTTTTGTGATAAGCTGCAGGGCTACGATGATGAAGTAGCCGAGGAATTCTTGCAGGCTTTGAGGCCTAAATCCCAGACACTGGCCACAGTAAACTTCAGAGGTCTAAGCCTCAAACTCACCCCAGAACATATCAGTCGGATCACAGAACTTCCTATGGGTCTGCCGTGGGATAAAGAGGAGAGAAAGCTGAGTCTGCAGGAAAAGAAGGAATTCTTTCCACCTGAGGAAGAATTCTCGGAGGATAAAAACGCGGTGAGAAGAACGAGCCTATCACCACCTTGGAATGAAATCAGTTTGGAAATCATGAAATATATTACTTGTGAAGGCCAGTTCAGCATCGTGTATGCATATCACTTTCAGTTACTCACTGAGTTGAGGCACCGAATCGACCTTCCTGTAGAGCAAAAACTGAGCATCCCTTATTATCTCCTGCAGTCCCTAATGGAGTGTGCTACAAAGCTAAGAGAGGGCATACCTGATCAGATAGCCCACCATGGGTTAATAAAGCTGCTTGTGGAAGATGCATTGCACTCATATAAGGTCCCCCTCTCATGGGAATCCTTCCGCAATTTGACCAAAGATGGGGATATTAAAATGTTGATCGAAGAAACGGGTTCCTCTATCAGTGAGGAACACGAAGCAGTGGCCGAAGAACAAAGGAAGAAGCATGAGGAAAAGAAGGACCAAGAAAAAGGTGGCACACCTATCCTGTCAGCAAGGGAAAAGAGGATGGAGAGCAGAATGGACAAAGCCGAGGTGGCCCACGTCAGCCCAAGTACCTCAACTACACCTGCACCCAAAGCAAAAAGCAAAACTCAAGCAGGCAAGCAAGCGGAGGCGGAGACACCTGTGTCTACAGGAAAGCAAAAACAGGCTTCTACATGAAGCCCGAAAACACAATCTCAGGCCTCTACAGGAAGCCCAAAAATTATTCAAAAACAGGCTTCTACAGGAAGCCCGAAAACAAAGACAAAGTCTTCTACAGGAAGCCCGAAGATCAGTGAGAAACAGGCTTCTACAGGAAGCCCAAAAGCAAAGACCAAGGCTTCTACAGGAAGCGCGAAAATCGTTGGAGAACAGGCTTCTACAGGAAGCCCAAAGACGGAGACAAAGGCTTCTACAGGAAGCCCGAAAGTGCAAACACAGGCTTCTACAGGAAGCCCGAAGACAGAGACAAGGGCTTCTACAGGAAGCCCGAAATTGGAAAAAGGGGCTTCTACAAGAGGCCCGAAAGTCATTGAGAAACAGCCTCCTACAGAGAGCCTGAAGGCAGAGAGAGGGCCTTCTTCAGGAAGCCCAACGATGGGAAAGAAAGAATCTTCTACTGGAGGCCCGGAAGTGGGCAAAGCAGGGTCTTCCACAGGAAGCTCGAAATCTGAAAAGGAGGGGCCCTCTACAAGGAGCTCTGAGAGAGCAAAACACAAGAAAGGGAAGGCTGGCATTCTCGAAAAGGAGGCAGCAGCGGCACTTTCTGCCCTCAGTACACCTCCAAAACTGAAGGAGAAAAGGGAGAGGGAGACCCCTCTACCATCTGAAGCCAGGAGAAGCAAGAGGATGACCACGGGCAAGCCACAGCCTCCACCCAGCAGCCAAACCACTTCAGGGGACGTCCCTACTTCACCCAGTGCAAGAACCCCCTCTAAAACACCAGCCACCCCCAAAAAGGGGAGCCAAAAAATAACTTCCTGGACACGAAAAATAGGCCAGTCACCTTCCGAAGCCTGACTCAAGGAAATAGGAAAGGGGAAGGAAGCATCACCTTCGTCACCACCAGGGGCAGCAAAGGCAGGGCCGCCAAAAACAGGAAAGGAAGAAGCGCCACCCTCAACAGAAAAGGCAGAACCACCAAAATCAGGGGAGGAAAAGCGTGCTCCGGGCTCTAGTTCTCGGCCAAAGACGAGGAGCCAGGGCAAAGTTGCTCAAGGATGAGCAAATAGTTTAGCTGGGGGGTGATGATGAGCCCCAATTTTTGGTATAATTTTGGCTCATTTGGCCTACCTGCTTTGCTCAAACCATTCACTTTTTATTGCTTATGCATGCATTTCTTAGTTTATTCGTGTTGTTTGTAGGAAGAAGGGTAGACACTTTATCTACGTGACTAATGCATGATGCTTTCAGGTTTTTGGCATTAAAAGGGAGAAAAAGACAACGAAAAAGGAGACAAGGAGACAATGAGGTGGCACTGCTGGTTTTTAGGAGAGGATGTCCATAGTCTTGGGGGACCTTCCTCGTGATTCCCACCAAGAACTCTGAGCTCCAATCCATCTCCCCACTGAGCTTAGAAGCAGCCAACTGTTCTACAGGAACAGCAGTTATAACTGTTCTACAGGAACAATAGTTATGATTGTCCTACAGGATCAGCAGTTAAACTTTAGTTGGACAGTCGAGCTCCTAAAATCAAGGACATCTGTTGGATGATCGTTTTTGCATAAATACTGAGGCCGTAGCCTTGCAGAGAAGCTTTTTGAACCTTGGCATTACTCTTGTAATTGAAAAGTACGAGCTAGAGCTCAGTCTTTGTTCCTTTTTGTAAGCCAATTTGGCATGACATCAGATTATGAATAAAGCAGGCAGATTTTGATCTAGTTCTGAGTTTTCTCAAGGAGCTATAGCTCTCAGGTTAGGGCCCAACCTGAGAGCAATAGATCTCCTCAGTGTTGTAATGTGTTTGCATTTCTTTCCAGCACTTTGAGTTTGTTTATTTTCACATGCAATTTGAATTTACAATTTGTTAATTTAGTCATTTTCATGAGCATAGATAGGACTAGTTGATGGTGATTTGCTTTCAGTTATTTAGTTAGACTAGCATGTTGATAATACGTTGGAGCTCCACGAAAAAAGGTTGAGGAAGTCTCCACTGCCATCTCTGTTTGGAGATTGGAGTGCAGCCTATACCAGCCACAAAAATACGCAGTTCTTCACTTTATACATGCTGCAACATAGTCTCGTTTATGATAGATCTTTCCATGCACTTCACTCTTGCACCATACACCTTCATCACCGCTTCATGCACATTCCTCTACATGCTTTACATTGCTGTTCATTGAGTTCAGGTAGCATAGGGTAATGAATTTTCATCTTGGTGACAGTCATAAGCCATTTGTTTTATTTACATTGCGTTTCATCGTTCTATTACCTCCTTCTTCATCTTGATCACGCATACAACCACATCCTTGACCTCTGCTCCGCTCTATTATCTCCCAAACTCCTCCACTCCTCATGTAACTTCATTCTTTAGACATTTCGTTGTTATAACCTTTCATCCATCAACCCACTTCATACACTTGTTCTCCATCCTACTTCTCCACTCCTGAGCCATCACCAGCTTTATTCCTACCTTGCACATCTCCCCCTACCATTCCATCACTCCACCATCACTTCAAACACCCACGGTAGGTCATCCTGTAGCAATTTGTAGACTTCCTGTAGAAACCCCTGCGTTTCCTGTAGAATCCCCTGCAGACATCCTGTAGGAGGCCACTCACTCGGTTGCTGAGCCTCTGAACGTGAGGAACCTCTGTGGACTGATGCTAAGGATCTCTGGGAACCTCTCCTAGCCTCCCCAACCTTTCCCAAGCTTTCCTTCCTTCCGCATCACATCTGCACAACCAAACCCTAATAAGCACAAAATCACAATCACTCCATCCACTTAAACAAAAAAAACAAAAACATGTCTTTTAAGCTGCAAGTAGATTAGATTCATGCATTTTCACTTATTAGAAGTAATGGCATCATTGGTAGAAGTTTCCTTCACATTCTTTGCATCATAGAGGTTAGACTAGTTAAATTAGGGTTTCCTAGGGTTTCCATGTTTTGATTTGCTTTCAGTTCATATTTGCCAAGTAGATTAGTCTTCTTTGAGCTAGCTTTCGTCCATCATTTAACAAGCTTCTTCTGAGAGCCTATAGAAGTTGGCTTGAGCCCTAGCGGACTTGTGCCAGCTGACCAAGTGACAGCTGCGACAAGAGCTAGTACTTGTGCATACAGCACCGTCGCTTCCAAGTTTGTACGAACTACCGGGTTGATAAAATTAAGAGACAGGAAGCCCCAGGAGTTGTAGCATTATTGCTACAATACTGGAGCTCACCAGTAATCTTGGGGAAAGGCCCCAGGATTAGCAGGCAATTGCAGGGGTTCATATCTATTAGCCATATTCACAGGGATAAGTGGAACAATAGGAACAACAGGAACAACAGGAACTGCAGGAACAACTGTGACGACAGTAGTGGTAATAGGAGTATGTGCAGTGAATGAAGGTGTGGAAGGAGTGCTTTGAGATGTGGATGATGAACAAGGGGAAGCAGGGGTTGAAGGAAATAAAACCTTGATAGGAGTTGGAACACAACTAGGGTGAGCTGCTTCGGGACTCAAATCAACAAAACCTTCTTGTCTTTCTTGCTTCCTAAGGATCTTTCGGATTAAGTTCAGATTTTCAAAAACAGCTGGGGGGTTTCGATCTGGGTTTGACCTTGTATGATATAAGTTCTTTTTGGGAGCCAGCTTCCGAATTTGTTTCAGGTTGTTTTCTTGGAATGCCTTTAGAATTAGCAAGGAACTGATCAAAATTTGGGAACAGCTATCTGCAGCTTAAAAATAACATGAAGATTGACTGAAGCAGCTTTTATTTACTCCTGAAAATGCAAAGCAAGAATAGTTTCAAAGGCTCCCTGGCTGATATTCAGACTTCATCTGTAGTTTTAAGGAGCAGACAACACTTGAAAAATTGATTTGTCCCCAGTGGAGTCGCCATTATGTTATTGCTCAGGTTGTCCTTTTGATCAGCGCAAAAGGATACGGCCGAGGTAACCATAGACCAATCTTTGGACTGCAGGTTCTAGCCCACCTGCAATTAGAGAGGGCTCTCTCTTTCTGATTTAGCTTTGTTGGAGATGATTTTAGGCTAGTTATTGAGTTAAAGGGTGTTTTGTTTAACTTTTGGTGGGAAAGATGATATTTCAGGTAAAGAGGCAGGGATAGCACGAAAGTTTTAGAACCATTGGGCGTGGAGTCAAGGAGTAAGACTGCTGGTGTGTTTTCTTGGTCACAAGAAAGAATATGGAGCAAGCTAGCCGCATATGAAATAGTAATTCAAGGTAAAATATGGATGAAAGGCTAAGGAATGAGAGGCAATTAAGAATCTCTCAGTTAATTTAGCAGAAAGGATATAAATGAACCCTATCTAGGAGCAGTTAAGAATTCCTAGATAACAGTCATTCATATGTGAAATAGATCAAACATGAGCCGCAAAGGAATTCATATTTATGCCTAAATCAAGAGGAAAACATTAATAAGCCACAGAAACTGAGCATAGAGTGCAGCTAAGCAAATTCTAAACCAATCCTTTGTTCTATAACTTAAGCATATGTGAAATTGGAATAATAGAGGTAAGAAACACTTATTGATTTATACTGCAGCACAAGAATTCCACATTCATTTCTTCAGACCATTAGACACAGAGCAGACAGTCATTCCTCCAAGCTTTTCAGCAATCTTTGATTAAATAAAACATTTCAGATATCCAGTGCGAGTCTCTAATGAAGACTATCAACCAACAAAACCTTAAAACAATACAGAGGGTGGTATATATAGGGAAAAATATCCACAATTGTCTATTACAACTTGACCTAAATAGGTCTGAAAGAAGAATGATTACTTTAACCTAATCCTATCCAGCAAGAAATGCAAGGAAATATCTTTGAGCTGCACTGAGGGCAGCCGTATCAAAACTGAGTTAATGTGTTTTGTTCGGCAGCATTAAATGCTTTAACTGTGATTTGAGAGAATTAATGGGCTTACACTGCTTTATTTGACTTTGTTGGAGGCCATTCAACGCTAAGCTGCCTCGGGAAATGAAGATTTTTGATTAAAACATCCAACTGATACTCTTTTTTGCTCCATCTTTCCTCTGATACTCTTTCGCAGTGGAAACGGGTCGTTTCTCTCTTTCGCTGTGTATGAAACTGTCAGATCAATAGTTAATGGCCGTTGTTCGGCCCTCTGCTACTTTAAAAACTATGTTTTCCCCTTTCCGAATGCCTCGTGAAGAAAAATGGGCCATTATGTGCCTTTCGGGCTTGATGGGGGCTGCTTAATAAGGGTCTTTCCACTTCTAGGCGCTAATCACGCATGAAAAACTTCCTCAGAATTTGAATCCGGGCTTCCTAAGCACGATTTTTGCCTTTGTTCCTTTTTTGCTGATGACGTCAGCATGATGTCAATGGGTGGGACCCAGTACGGCGATGACGTGGCAGGGTGACATCAGTAGGGTGATGTTAGCATGTACGGTGGGTGACGTGGCATTTACACGGTGGCAGTAACGTGGAAAGGTGACTAGGCAGTGCGGTGGTAGGAGGGCGAAAGCGGTTTTCGGTTTTGGGCGCACCGCCTTTGGGAAGACGACGGTATCAGAGGAGGGGCTCCGCCATAGCCGAGAGGGAGACGCGTGGCGAGAGTATGGTAGGAAAACCGCCCATCTCCCAGACGCTAACCCTCGGGCTGTTTAGGTTATGAGGAGGCCCGCCCACCATATATCTAGGGCGCGGGCGATCGGACGGTTGGCGGCATGGACGAGGCGGTTGAGGGTTAAGGGACGGGTGCGCGAATATTCAAATTTTTAATACAATGCCGCGGGGAGGGGTTTAAAACTTAGGAAATGTGGGTTTTGGGGGATTTTAAAAGTGAGTGGGTTGAATATTTGGTGGGTAAGACCTTAGGATGAGGCGGAAAATGGATTTTTTTAGGGTTAGGGCTTAGGGGTAATGGTTATTAGTTTGACCAGAGGTCAAAATAACTTCTGTAAGGACACGGATGGGCTAAAAACAGCCCCAGCTGGACTGTTTTCTCTCGGACTTAGATGAATAGGGCTATAGTGCCAGGGAAGGGGTATTATTATATTTTTGGGATTTTTATACATAGTTTTAGTAGGGGTGTTGTTGGGAAAAGTATCCAATATGGAATGACCCTATCCCACTCTAAGGGTGATAGTTCCTTAGCAACAATCAGAGCAAAGCTATCTACGATTACTTCTTTATGAGATGTAAAAGAGGGCAGAAAGAGATCCACTAACCGATGTCTTTCGCTAATGGTTGATCCAATCTTCTCTCCTTGCTGCTTTCCCCCCAGCTCCTTGCTCTTTCACTGGCCCAGCTACACCAAGATCCTGCAAAATGGCAAGAGGGGGAAACTACAAGAAGCATACATTCATAATTGATTCAAGGATTAGAATAAATCAAATACACAAGTATAACAATACACCATTGAGACACATGCATATAGAAGAACCTCAAATGCTTTATTAATGGAAGAAGTAAGGTTCAGGAAGTGATACAACCATAAAAGGCCCAATCCAGCATCACCTTCCCAGCATAAAGAAATCTCCTCTTCACCTCCTTCAAAGCAAATCACCCAATAGTTCTAAACTCAAACCAACAGCAATTCTTTACATTCACAAGATTCCAACCTCCCTAGACCTCATGAGAGAGATCTATATATAGGAGTTTTGGAGAAAGGATGAGTCAGCTTGAGGCTGGCATGAAGCTGACTAGTGTCCTCTCCCACTTCAGTTCTTAAGTCCACTTGGAGGTTCTTGCTTCCACTTGGAGATTTGGAACCTCTTACTCATCACCAGTCGAATTCCCTGATCCAAGTGTCATTTTGGAAGCTTCCTGGGCATTGACACCATGAGGAATGACTCTGCCACATGTCCAAACTCGCCCAGCACAGGTAGCCTTTTTTGTAGTTGACATTCAACGCAGGTAGACAGTGGAGAAGTTGACATTCAGTGCGGATGCTTAGTGGAGCAGTTGACATGATCCAGAATTGCCTTGTTTTTGAGTGTTTTCAGGTGGAGAACTTTTGTTGAGTGCTGTGGTTTGCTGGCCTTGTTCCTTTAGGGGTAGGAACAACATGTTTAGGGACTTTGGATCCCTTAGATTATGGACATTTCATGCTTCATGCTGTAAGGCACAAAAATGTCTATAACAGTTTCCCCCTAAAGTATGAGGTCGTTTATCGGGTGAAATGCTTTATCAGGAGGATCCGAAGTTCATTCAATCGCTGAGAGGTGACCTGTAATAAGATACAATACAATACATTATTTTTCATACTGCTTTCATGATCTAGCTGAGGCGGGCATTCCCATGCTCAGCTTTATAAATACATTTTTCTGTACATAGAACGGACAATCGTCTGATGGTAGACTGATAATTCTCTGTTGAAATTATCATCCTTTGAGTAGGATGATCATCTGCTGCACATGTCAATGTCTTTATTTCCTGAATATATATCGCAGCCAGGATGGATGAAACTAGATCCGGGGTCTTCAAACTCGTCCGATCTTCACTCTAAGTACAAGTCGATCCATGTGAGAATTTCTTGGAGTCGAACATGGAAAGACATCGCTTGATTACCAGTCAATGATGTAAACTGTTAACAAGCGCGAGAGGAATCGCCGATAATGATGATGACCCTCAAGGTACGGCAATACAATCCACGTGGTGTGAATAAAGGACTTGGCGTCGAACACCACGCAAAATCTTTCGGTCGAAGGTCATTGATGTATACCTGTCGCCGGAAGTGAGAAACTTGCCATTGAGGCATGCAAGTTTCAAAGTACTGAGGGGGTTATTCCTAGATCAACTTCTTGGATAATGAGCTGAAGTCGACAAGAAGCGATCCGTCAAAGGAGGGCCTCAATGAATCCCACATCAGTGACACGGAACGGAGCTAATGATTGTGATGAAGGTGAAACCGATCTGTGAAATATGATTCAGGGTGGCGGTCATGAAAGGATGAAAGATGATGTATGGTAGTGGATGGGACACGGTTGACTCTTTCTGAACAACATCTCTTGAACATATAACAACACTGATGCGATGGATCGGTAGCATTACCCCAAATGTGGATGGTTTGGCGAGACCATGGTGATGAGACCGGTGAATGAAACAACCCAACCCGATGTGGTACGGAGGAAAAGTGTCATGTTCAAGAGCGACTTGCTACCATTAAAGCTTTGAGGTTCTCCCAATTTTTCCCTAGTCATTTCTGACGAGTACCTCTTTATTTTTGTCAAGCTTGAGGAGGATAACATATGCTTGTTCTATAACCTGCCCTTCGGGCAAGCCCATCGCTATGTTTTAACGAGCCTAGCGATAGGGAAACTCGTTCTCGTCTAAAGACAAGTTTGTCGCTATTTAATCATTTTAACGAGTCTAACGACAAGGAAAACTCGGTCCTTTTCATTTTTAGAGAGTCTGAAAAGGTACATAAAGTCAACTCCAAAATTCCTTTTTCGTCATCTAATCCCTTAAGTCCGAAAAAGTATAAAACAATACAAAAGGGATGAGTTTTCAATATCTTTAATGAGCCGAACAAAACAAGTGCTCGATCGTTTTGTGCAATAATCCCTCAGGTCCAAAAAGATTAAAATCTAGAGGAGGGATAGCTCTTCCGGTCCTTTAACGAGCTCGAAGGCCAAAACTCGTCAATCTTTTCATATTTTACGAGTCAGTTGAAAAGAGCTTAAAGAAGAATCGTCTTTTGAGGAACGAGTGATAAACAGGGATAGCAACTGATTCCAGGTACAGGTTGGAATTTTCCAATCACGGCAGTGTCACAAGGATGGCTAGGTGAAATCACTCTTCACAGTTGTTCCTCAAAATGGGTAAACAATCATATGGAGGTGAACGATCGGCCAAATGAAAGTGGAGGTGGCAGGTGCAAACACGACCAAGGCTTTTTATGGCTGATAAATTTACGATCACAGCGGTTATTTACTGGGATAGGTTCATTTTTTATTTAAAAATGAGCTTAAACTCTGGAGGAAACATTGCTCACTGCTTATATTTATTTTTTAACGAGCATGAAGACCGCGTTAAAGCTGCTCGGATCTTGCATTTATTTTTTAACGAGCATGAACTTTATGCTAAAACTGCTCGATTATATAGTCAAATTTTGATTTTTTACCATAAATAGCTTTTCTCTTTTCAGGGATAGTGCTGAATTTTCAATTGCTGCAACAAACTTTGTTAGAAATGAATAATATTTGCATGAAAATGAGATTATAACCCTAATATTTCGCTTTGAACTACGTAAAAAGCCATTAAAAGGTGTTTTTACCTCTCATTTTACCATTTCATTTGAATTTTGTTTGTTGGAGCTCTGTAGGTGCCTCTTCCCCCTTGATTTTCACCAGCTGATTCCGGGAGATTCTGCGGACGATTTTCAGCACCGTCTGGACCAAGTAGGAGCTAAACCCTAGCTCTTTCTTTTCATGGTTTCCTTTTTCAGTTTTGTGCTTGTTTTCCAGTCTTTTTGAGCCTCAGGGGTTTTGCCAGGGCGCCCTAACTTCAGCGCAAGTTTCCCATTCGAAACCTGCGTTGAATGTCAAGCTTCCTTAAGGCAGCCTGACCTTCAACGTAGGTAGGACACTCTCTGCCTGCGTTGGGCTCAAAAAACTGAGTTTTTAGCACATTTTTTTATGAATTTTTGCCAGTTTTTCATCAAACTCAGGAACTTACTCCTTCTCATGTTTGTTTTGCAGGGATCTTTGATCAAAATGTCCCTTATATGGTGAGAATGAGAACATGAAGAGGAGGACATGATTGCCCTCCATGACCCTGTCATGGTGAACGCGCTGCGGAACTGTGGCCTGCTGAAGTTTTTCCGTATCTCTAGCATGAGAGCACAGATCACTTTGCTGCAGTATATGCTTGATGCTTGGGATCCAATTAACCAAGTATTCCAGATTAGGGGAAAATCCATCCCCTTGACCATAGAGGACATTTACTTCTTGACTGGATTGTCAAGGTGAGGGCCCCCATTTCTTTGCCAGGTTCAGCCCGGGGGACTGATTCCGTGAGAGATTATGTCCGCCAGTATTGCAGGGAAGGTTCCTAGCCGAGCAGAGACGTCAAGGTTGTTATCCATGAGATCACTGATAGGTCTCTCAGGTCCATTCTGTATACCATTGGTAGGATGGCCGGTAGCGCAGCTCTACATGTTGCCAACAGATCTTATGTGCGGCATGCCTTGGAGTGTCTCCAACCGAAAGTATTCAACTGGTGTGATGCAGTACTTGTTCAGATGAAAAGTCAGTTGACCAAGGTAAAGGACAGGAAGCTGAAGAACTTTGGATTTGGTTCTATTCTGACTGCCTTCGCCTTGGAGAAAATCCCACTGATGCAGCCTCAGTATATTATACTCGACTTGCCTTCCCCGACCGAGCCACGCATGCAGAGGTGGGTCGATCATATGTCTAGGCATGCTGGTCAACCTCAGATTACTTTCACTGATGCCTTATTCAGGTGGTTCGAGCGCCAGGAGATGGTCTTTTCCGAGTATCCATATGTGGGTATGGATTTCCGAGGTGATCCGGATTTGGTGTTACCGGATGGCGAATAGTGGGGCGCTATTGGTAAACTCTTTGACCATATCACTGTTTACTGCTCTATTTATAATGTTGTTGTGCTTCATTCTATCAAGACTTTTAATCATACTCTTGGGTGCATGCAGATGTTGGTCCTGTTCGTCCAGCAGTTCGTCCGAGACCACCAGTTGCTGCCCCAGTAGTGGAGCCTGCTGGGAGAGTTATCCTTCGCGACCTTGACGATACTGAGACCCTTATAGCAGTGCAGGAGCAGGTTGAGAGCCTTACTCTCGGTATTCCGGATGTACGGATCGATGAGTTACCTTTACAGTTGCAGCGGCATACTACTGGTGTGCCTAGACGATGGACTCGTCTTTTGCGCATGATTGCATAGGTCGTGACATGCTATCACGAGCACCACTAGGCTAGGGTGCCCCCTAGCACTTTTGAGTTTTTGGGTCACATGACCGATTTTGTCTTGGTTACAGAACATTATGTATGAACGATAAACAGCTTATATATATTTTGATTTTCGAGTTTCATTCTGGTTGAGTTATATGATCCATATGTACCATTATTGATGATGTATCCCCTTTTACAAATGTCGCAAATGTCTATCTAACACATAATTTGCTAATGAGTCGGTTAATGTGTTTAAGCTTCTGGAAATATGCTGGTATTGAATTGAATCAAACTGTCTTTCCCAAATCTTAACCCTTAGGAACATGCGATAAATAGCTAGATTGCGAAGGGAATATATACCATTGAGTTGTAGTATTACGAGCTGTGAGTCTAGCCTGACAATTAGTCGGCGTATGCCACGTGTGATGGCATCAGAGAGTAGTTCTATCAACGCGTTATACTCAGCGATGTTATTCGTTGATTGCCCAATACATACTCCTTTGAAACTTACTAGCTCGCCGCTTGGATCAAAAATGGCCCAGGCTGCGGAGGATAGGTTCCGCGAACTACGACTCGCTCCGTCGGCATATCCAACACATGTCTCCAGAAGGTTTGACATCTGCAACAAATGAAAAAGGGTGGATCATTCGACCGGAACAAATACTTTTAGCGAAAAAAAAATACAACAAAAGCATGCGGGTTACTATTTAAGCATAGTAACGCTTGAGGTACAACCCGTTGTGGGGCTGCGCCAGTGGAATTCCGTCATAATCCATTAACTCGTAGGCTCCTTTTGCTAACACCCTTTTAACAATATAGGGGCCCATCCATAAGGAATTAAATTTACCTGCTCCCAATTTATCGGATTCTTGGTCATAAAGCAAGACCAAGTCACCTTCTCAGAAGACACGGGGTTTGACATTTTTGTCGAACTGCGCCTTGACTTGTTTCTTATGGGCTTCATTAGCCAGAGCGGCATCATGACAGGTTTCATCCAACTGGATTAATTCCAAGAAACGAGCCTCTTCTTCTGAAGTTCCGGGGAGGAGATCAATTGCGAGTTTAAGCGACGAAATTTCGCACTGGATTGGCAAGAATGCTTCCAGGCCATACACCAGTTGAAAAGGTGTGAACTCGGTAAGCCCACAAGGCTGAGTACAGGATTAGGTGCCACCTTATTTTATGAACCCCGATCATCCTTTGCAACATACGCTTCAGGACCTTGTTGATTGCTTCAACTTGTCCGTTGGCCTGCGGATAATACGGGGTAGAGCTGTCGTGAGATAGCCCTAGCTTGGCAGCTAATTCGACCATCATGTGATTGCGAAAATGCGATCCATGATCTGTAACTATAGCCTGTGGTACGCCGAACCTGGCGACTACATGATTGAAAAATAAAAGGGCAGCTGTTTCACCAGTGTTATCCAATGTAGGCATAACCTCGGCCCATTTGGTAAAATAGTCAACAACGACTATAATATACCCATGCCCCCCGGTCGATGCGGGGTTACATTGCATGAAATCGATGCCCCATTTGGTGAAAGGCCCAACAGCAACTATTGGCTGTAAAGGTGTGGGTGGTCTTCTAGTTTTGCTATCAAAAATTTGACAAGCGTGGCAACTTCTGACTGCGATTATGCAATCTTTGAACATAGTTGGCCAGAAGTAACCTGCTCGTAAGATTTTTTTTGTTGTTGCATATCCAGATTGATGCCCACCACAAGCGCCTGAATGACACTCATTGAGGGCTTTTTCGGCCTCCTCATGGGTAAGGCACCTCCTCAGAACTGTATCGATACCACGACGGTAAAGTGTATCACCGACGATCATGTAGTCTTTCGCTTGGTATCGTATACGTTTTTGTTAAGAGTGAGAGGTGTTAGACCTGAACTTTTGGGTTTGGAGATAAACTATGATATCTCCATACCACTCATCGCTTGCAGATATCAGAAACAAACTTTCGTCCACGATTGACTCTTCTGATGTTTCATCGTTGGACGACGATGGGAGATCGCACAATAATTCTGCGAAAACTAGAGCTTTCTTTGATTTGGATTTTACAAATTCCAGATCAAACTCTTTAAGGATCGCTATCCATTTTGAATATTTGCCCCCCAGCAACTGTCGCGACAGTATGTAAGTCATGGGGTTGCAATTTGACAAAATGGTAGTTTTCCGAAAGAGGACATAATGTCGAAACCTTTGAATCGCTTGAACAACTGCAAGCGCTAGTTTTTCAACATAAGAATATTTACTTTCTGTATCATTTAAGTTTTTACTTAAATAATAGATAGGATGTTCAATTCCATCGACTTCTTGAACTAAAACGATCGCAATGGTCGTATCCGCTGCAGCCAGATACAGGTTAAAATCTCTTTGATAGTCTGGGGCGTACATTAATGATGCTTTTACTAGACAATCTTTCAGAGCATCAAAGGAAGCTTGCGCCACTTGGTCCCAGACGAAAGGTACATCCTTTTTCAAAAGACGAGTATAACCTTTAGCAAGTTCTGCGTAATTCGGAATGAACCTCCTCAGAAAGTTTGATTTCCCTTGGAGTTTTTGAATCTGAAGCAAATTTGAAGGTGGAGGCAAATTAATGATTGCCTGAACCTTGCAGGGGTCGAGACGAATCCCATCTTTAGAGACTACAAAGCCAAGTAAACGACCAGAACCGACGCAAAACACACATTTTTGTGGATTGAGTCTTATCTTGTAGTGTCGGCAACGTAGAAATATCGCTCTTAAATGCTGCGGATGATCAGTCCGCTTTCGCGAATGAGCCGGAAGGTCGTCGAGATAAGGTTGAACAATGTTCTTGATGTCATGGAAGGCATAATTCATTGCCCTCTGAAATGTCGCCCCTACGTTCTTTAAACCAAAGGGTAATTTTCGATAAGCGAATGTGCCCCATGGACAAATAAATGCAGTCTTTGACTGGTCCTATGGGCGGATATTTATTTGATTATACCCGGAAAATCCATCCATAAATGAAAAGATTTCACATCCGGCGCATTCATCAATTATCTAGTCGATGAAGGGTGTAGGGTAGTTGTCCTTTGGACAAGCTTGGTTTACATCCTTATAATCGACACTCACTCTAATCGTCCCTTGTTTCTTCATAACAGGGACAATATTCGATACCCAATCGGTTAGAGGAACCGGGTAGATGAATCCAGCATGGAGAAGTTTTTCAACTTCTGCCTTAATGGCAGCGGCTTTCTTGGGGTGCACCTGCCGAAGCCGTTGTCTTACTGGTTTGACATCAGGATACATTTTAATTTCATGTTCAACGATACTCGAGTCAATGCCTGGCATTTCATCATATGACCAAGCAAAGACATCTCTAAATTTGCGAAAAAGAGCGTTATATATTTCCAGTTCTGAAGGGGAACAACCTTTGCCAACATAAATATTCTCTACAACATTTGTTTTGGTCGAGATATTTATGGCTATGGTCTCTTCAATATTGGATAAGTTTCGCTCGGAATCCATCGTATTTACAGTATTTGTTAGGAATTCAAAAACTGAAGGGTGATAAAGGTCATGATGAGTATCTTCTTCATATTCAGGAAGAAGGGAACGATGGTGGTGATCATTCCATGGTTCCCCCTCAATTAACATTGATTGTAAGATTCCTTCATCAGTCCCATGTACTTTCGACCAAGGATCTAATTGGGTACCATATTCTCTAGACCTATCTACCCAAATGCTTGATGTGCGTTGATTTGGGTTCACCTCCCATGCTTGAAACATTGATTGCTACAATATTTCTAAAGGGCTTGGGGGCAAAACAATTTCATGATCCATGTCGACCTTGTCTTTTGTGACCTTCGTGGAAGATATCATGTTACAGGTTACTACAAACGGTATATTTCCTATGTAAATAGGAGGTGGTAGCGCGAAAGTTCCCATCAATGTGGGGTCTTTCAATAATCCTACTCCGATATCTTGAAGCGAATGGTTGCTCTCATGGATCATGGGAATGCTTCCTATAACTTGTGAACCATTAGGGAGGAAGTTCTGTTGGTCGACGACCGTAATCCCTCCTTCAAACGGGAATGCGATCTTCCTAAAATAAGTCGACACAACAGCTGCCATGGCATAAATCCATGGTCTACCCAGTAGGATGTTGTAGTCAAGATTTCCATCGATGACCTCAACATCAATTTCTATCGTTTTTCCTCCCAGTTCAACTTTCAAGTTATTAAGGACACCGTACGGGGTATAAGTCCTTCCGTCGAAAGCTTTTAATGTCGTCAAAGATCGCGACAAGGTTGGAGATCCTAAAGTTTTCCAGCAACTCATCGACATAATACATGTTGATGCTCCCTCATCAATAATTGTTCTGTGAACAGTTTTGTTGAGGGCTTTCTCTTGAATAAGGAAAGCTAGTTGAGCTGGTAACTGAGGATCGTATCCTTTGTGATCAAAGGATACAAGATTGGAATCCTTAGGATCAACCCCACCAATAGCCGATAACAAAGCCTGCCTTTGGGATGGGCAATTTTGTAATACCTCAAGAGTCGACATAGCAGATGGCGATTGGGCCAAATCTTCCACTATGTTATAATGCTGCGCCGCCCTGGCGTGAGGATTAAACGTCGACTTGTGTACTACTCCCTTTGGCGGTTTTATTGTTAACTCAGGAATGATGGGCGGTACAACTTTTGTCGAAGTTATTGTCGAACTACTTGGTTGATCTTTACCTTTGTCGTTCAACAGCTGAGGATTCCCGTAATCTTTGGTCCTTGTCGAAATCAAAGCATCATTCTGCTGTTTTGAAACCGACAACATAAGCACTTGAGACGGGGAAGCATTTCCACTATCAACCAGATTTTGACCTGGGTTGGGAAATGGATCAGTTAACACAGCTGAGGTTTGGGAACTTTTAAAGAACCTCTTTAACTCAGCTTTGAATGGACAATTCCTTGTGTAATGATCCTCTTCATCACATATTTGACATGGATAATTTGGTTTCCCTTGCCCAGGAGGGTTTGAAGAATTTTTTCCAGGAGATGATTCACCCTGTTTCTTCTTCTTTCCTTTGTTTTGCTTCTTCTTGCTTCCTGGTTGATTGGTTTCTTTGCCTTTATCTGCTGATATGGCATTTACTTCCGAAGCAAGAATTTCTTCTTTTACATTTTGATCCGAATTCTTACGGGCTTTCTTAGACGAAGCCTTTATCGATTTCGCGTTTGCCGTGCCAATCATGCCATCACCGGTGTGAAAGTCACTATTGGATTTAGGAGGAGGAGGAATTGAGAATTCTGGTCTAGGGGCATCAGGTATTTTGTCGTAGAGCGTGCCAGACTGAGTATATACTAAGTCTAGATATTGAGCACGAGCAATGACTTGCTCCTCTATTACGACTCCCCCCTTGGCCACATCTTCCGTTATAGCCGGAAGTAGCGACTTGATAAACCATTTAGCTAATAGCTGATTGGGAACGTACGTTTTTACCATCCTTCGATGACGATGCCACTCATGTATATGATCAGATATATGGGTGGCCGTCGTCTGCTTGAAGTTGGTTAATATCTTTGTTCCCGTTTCATACCTTATCGGTAATTGAAAATGGGTTAAGAAAGTCGTGGCTAGGGAACTAAAATTGTCGAAAGAGGCTCTAGGTAATTCAATATACCATTTAGCTGCTGGACCTGTCAATGTCCTCTGAAAAAGGCGAAGCCTTATCGAATCGTCATTCAGGGTGTTCGACGAACACCACAGATGAAAAGTCATCACGTGATTCGATGGGTCTTCACCTGGATTTCCATTGAATTTAGGAATGTCAGATGGAAGTTTGTGAGGAATCGCTGGCCACCAAGGGGCATAAGCAATCGGATTGTTGGTTAACCGGTGTAAATCGGGTAACTCTAAAGTTGCCACGAATTGTAACTGTTGATTCAGGTTAGGCGAAGCGTAACCAGGGTACGATGGAATCGCTTGAGCAGTGGGCCTTTGCATACCAGCATAATGTAGTTGATGTTGGTATGATTGATACGGTTGGTGGACTTGACCACTGTAAAGTGGTTGGTTTTGACCGTTTTGGATATACGGTTGTCCACTGTTCGCAAAGATCTGCTGCTCAGAACCTTGGTACACCTGCTGGAATTGTGGTTGTTGGTATTGCACTAGCCATGGTTGTGAAGCCATGTTCTGTTGTGCTATGCTAACCGTTGGACCAAGGTGTGGGGTAATTGTACCCGTTTGGACCTGTGTCGCCCCACCAGTTGGCGATTGTGGTTGTGACCCATGGTCAAGTGGCTGTTGCATTACAACCTGAGAAATCTGAGGTTGACATGCAACAGGTATCGCTTGAACTTGTGACACTGTTACAATAGCCGGTGTGGTTGGGATGTTCGTCATAGGTACACACTGTTGCATAGAATATACAACCCTTGGTTGTTGAGGTAGCATAGGTACCCAACCACTTGATGTAATTCCAGTATAACCTGAATACTGTTGCGAACTCCCGTATGGGTACCCTCCCGGAGGGGGTAATGAAAGGGCATACTGCCCCCCATACGGTAGCAATCCGGAACTCAAGGGGATTGATTGTCCTTGGGGACTGGATTGCCCAAATTGACCTCCAAATGGATCAATTTGGCGAGTCTCAACATAAGAGTTGCCGGATATTACTCCGGATGAACAAACTGGAACAGACCACACTGTCGAAATAGTCCCTTGGTGGACTCCTTCTAGCGGTTGTGAGCTAGTTGGGACAGATGGTATGTCGGCAAACATTGTTGGAGTGACGGCAGGGGCTTCTACTGTCGCTGTGTCGTTTGAAATAGTCCTAGATGATGACAGTTGTTCAGACATTTTAAGTCTATCCAATAGATTGCCTAGCGATTCTACAGGAACCTCCACTTGTGGTGGATTAACTTTTGATGAAGGAAATAGAGTGACCCCGATTCCAAAATGGGTTGGAGTACTTGCTTGCGGGTCCTCTGCAATTTCCTCTATCGCAATCAAACCCGGTGGAAGAGGAAGACCGTCAGGCCCGTAAAATATTTCTGGTGCCGAAGAAGGGGTTGTTTCGACAGCGACAGTTGTTTGAGGAACAAAACTTTCTGGACCGGTTACAGATGGAACTGGTTCAGTTACACAAGTATTTGCCCCCAGACTAGGATCAGTATTACTGTCCTTCTGTGGCTGTTGAACTTCTTCTATAGAGGCAGGGTTTCTAGAAATGTTTGGAGTGACCGGAACCTCAGATGTAGTTGGAACACTTGTTCTAACTTTGATAGGAGATTTTGGACCGGTTAAACGAGTTCGCTTTGTCCGTACTATTTTTGATTCCGGAGATAAATACGGTTGACTCGTAAGCCTCCACGAACGACGGGGTTTCAATTGACTTTCTTCCACGATTGCAGATTACTCGATCAACCAAAATATTAAAAGGGGAAATTTGTGTTTCCGAACTGAATGAATTTTATTAGACGCTTTTAGACATAACTTGCTTTTTCAGTTTTAAAGAGTCGAGAAAAAGCTAAAGATGACTCTAGTCTCCTTCAATGTTTTAACGAGCCCGAAGTGACAAATGCTCGGATGGACTTTTTCTGTTATAGAGTCTGAAAAAGGACAAAAGAAACTGCTCTGGAGATCTAGGCAGAGGGTGTGCCAAACTTTTCGCAAAACCACAGAATATGTTTTACGGTACGGGTGGTCGATCTTCGTGAATGCTATGTTCACTGCATTGCGATCAGTAGGGCGGTCGACACGGCTTCCTATGGATAAAGGCTTTGTTCCTATAGGGGTCTCCCAATATATACGCGACGGTACGTGGGAGCACAAGTCCGTATTGATACTTATCGCTTCACCGTGGAGGAATCACCCAACCACTCAACGGTAAGATATCACGTTTAACGACGCCGGAACACATCTCTAGCTTAGACCTCTATGTGTTTGCATTATGTTTCAAAGTGTTGTTATGTAAATTCAATTTATTTTAGGTTGATCTTGTTTAGCAGTTTGCCTTTATGGATCACCACGAGATGTATGGTACAACTCCTAAATGCAGTCTAAAGATGAGAAGAAAGCTTTTTCAATCTTTTCAACTTATGAAAATCTTAACTACTGAGGGAAAAGAAAGACATCATCTTTTCACACAGATCATAGATCACACACTAATGCACTTTTTCCTAAATCAACATGCAAGCTGTCAAAATGCACATGCACAATGCAGGTATTTCTTTTCTCTTTCTTAATGTTGATGTACTACAAAAAGAAAGCTGTTGTATAACTTTGAATTCAATTTCAAGTGAAAGCAAACAAGATTTTGTCCAAAATCAAAAGACACCTTAAGATTTACTTGTTTCAACACTAGAAATACATAAATTCAAACAATATGACGAAAGCAAAAGCTCAATCAGCTATGAACAGCAAACAAACTAACTCTTAGGATCAGAACGACACTTATCACAGGCCTAGATCTAAGAGGCCACAGCAAGACTAGTTCACTTTCGTTATGGGAAACTTCAAATGATGTAAGAAATACACAAAGAACAAATACAGTTTCTTTATACAACCGAGGCGGAATAGTGGCAAAGAAAGGTGGTTTCAGATAGGTACATTGACTGATAACAGGCTGCAAAAACAGGGATGAAAACACGGCAACAGAAAGCAGAGAACCCCAGTTGCACAAGGCCTAACTGGTTCAGCGCAGGTAGAACACTGTCAGTTTGACATTCAGCATAGGTAGCCCCTTCGGGACCTGCGTTGAAATGCAGACTGCCTTCACAGTGCCTGCAATGAAGGAGAAACTCTCGTTTCTCTCAGGTTCTGGGTCACAGATTGCTCAAAAATCAACAGTTTTTCGCCAAATCAAGGCTACCAATCAAGTACACACTAAAGGATGATTCAAAGGAGGATGAAAAGATATCACTAAGAGCTGTTCAGAGTCCTTGTGGATCAGCTCTTCAAATCATAAACATGCCCAGAAACTGAGCTAGAGTAGCTGCCCTCTACTTTGCTTTTGAAAGATCCAAATGCAGTTCGATTCGGTACTCCCTGTGTTTAGGAAATGAATAGCAAAAAACACAAACAACCAACAAGGTACGATCCCCAGCGGAGTCGCCAATTTGTTGTTGGGAAAAGTATCCAATACGGAATGACCCTATCCCACTCTAAGGGTGATAGTTCCTTAGCAACAATCAAAGCAAAGCTTTCTAAGATTACTTCTTTATGAGATGTAAAAGAGGGGAGAAAGAGATCCACTAACCGATGTCTTTCGCTAATGGTTGATCCAATCTTCTCTCCTTGTTGCTTGCCCCCCAGCTCCTTGCTCTTTCACTGGCCCAACTACACCAAGATCCTGCAAAATGGCAAGAGGAGGAAACTACAAGAAGCATACATTCATAATTGATTCAAGGATTATAATAAATCAAATACACAAGTATAAAAATACACCATTGAGACACATGCATATAGAAAAACCTTAAATGCTTTATTAATGGAAGAAGTAAGGTTCAAGAAGTGATACAACCATAAAAGGCCCAATCCAGCATCACCTTCCCAGCAGAAAGAAATCTCCTCTTCACCTCCTTCAAAGCAAATCACCCAATAGTTCTAAACTCAAACCAACAACAATTCTTTACATTCACAAGATTCCAGCCTCCCTAGACCTCATGAGAGAGATCTATATATAGGAGTTTTGGAGAAAGGATGAGTCAGCTTGAGGCTGGCATGAAGCTGACTAGTGTCCTCTCCCACTTCAGTTCTTAAGTCCACTTGGAGGTTCTTGCTTCCACTTGGAGATTTGGAACCTCTTACTCATCACCAGTCGAATTCCCTGATCCAAGTGTCATTTTGGAAGCTTCCTGGGCATTGACACATTGAGGAATGACTTTGCCACATGTCCAAACTCGCCCAGTGCAGGTAGCCTTCTTTGCAGTTGACATTCAACGCAGGTAGACAGTGGAGCAGTTGACATTCAGCGCAGATGCTCAGTGGAGCAGTTGACATGATCCAAAATTGCCTTGTTTTTGAGTGTTTTCAGGTGGAAAACTTTTGTTGAGTGCTGTGGTTTGCTGGCCTTGTTCCTCTAGGGGTAGGAACAACATGTTTAGGGACTTTGGATCCCTTAGATTATGGACATTTCATGCTTCATGCTGTAAGACACAAAAATTTCTATAACAAGGGGAAGGGGAAATAGATAGAGGGATAGATAATAGAGTTAGGAGTTAATATGGAGATGACAAGAAAGCACTAAGGTAAGGGACCTTAGGCTACAGAGGGAAAATAGAACTTGTAGAAAAGATATGAGTGTCTCTAAGTAAATCAGATCTGTTCTTAGGCAAATGTTATGAAACATGATGAGAGTAAGAGGCTCAAGCTGATCTTGACCTCTTTCAGGGAAATTAGTAAGTGTTTTGGGGATAAGGAATAATGGGGAAGTTAGAGATGTCTAGCTTGAGCTCCTCCAAATGGAAAACTGCCTCCAACCTATGATCTGAAAAGATATAACACTTTAAAATACAAAATTGATCATGAATCATCATTCTGCAACCTCAAAACTACCTACCCGGCCTACTGGCCTAAAATTTTTTCTTCTTTTTGGTTTGGGTGCACTTAGAATTGCAGACCCAATGTCACATGGAATAAGTCAATCTTGAGGACAAGATAGACCTTCCTAGAATCTAAAGAAGACCTAATGACAAGCAAACCAACCAGACACTATCTTTCTCTAAATATGCTTTGATAGACAATAGCAAACAAGTGTTTTTGGGGCCTACCTTAGGTCCAATGCTAGCTTGTGGATGCCCTTGCTCCTTCGATCCAAATGAGCTCCTTTTTGCGAATCTACAAACACAAACAAGGCAAACAAATTAAATAGCACCTGAAAATCCATTTGCATAAAACATATTTAACATGAATGTCAAGGAGTCCATGAAACAAATAACATAAGATACTTGTTGAGAAAAATGAGTTTGATTGTATTAATTCAAAAGAAGAAGAACCTTACAACCTTTGCCTTGACGCTGTACAAGCTCCTCCCAGGGTCCAGCAAGAATTCTCCTCTACTTTGACAAGTTTCACTCACTCCCCAATGAAACCAAAAAGGTATGTGATCTCTCCTCTTTAGGGTTAACTAGGAAGTCTTGATTTCACCAGCATTTACCCTAAAAAATGTTCAGCTTCTAACCTCTCTAGCAACCAGCCCAATTCCTATATTTATAGTGCAATGGAGGGAGGTTACTAGGTCCTCCTTCAAAGGGATAAAGCCCTCCTTCAAAGGAATAGCTTCTCTCATCAAGGGATTCGCTCCTTCTCTTTTGGGATGCATGAACCACCTCAGAGCGAACAATCCACGTCAAAATTCCTTCTAGAAACCTCTAGAATTAACCCAAAGTGAGTTTTTTAAGATAAAACGTGCGCCTTTTGACTTTCACAGGGGTCCGCACCTACACCGTTAGGGACAAAGTGGGCAGGTCCACAGTTTTTGTACACAGAAGGTGCGGGACCGCAGGTGACCATGAGAGAAAGTGTGGAACCAGAGTTACATTGATTTTTAATGTCTTTCTCTCATTTCTAAAGCTTGATTTGGAGAGCTGAGGTCTGAGACTTGCTTAGGAGGATAGTACAAGTAATGATAGACCCATACTGACTGCAAATAATCATGATGACGATATTTTTGTGTAACATATTGCCCCCTAAAGTGCGAAGTCTGTAGTAGATGAGGATTTCTTATCATTTAGGAAGAGTGAAGTACTTTATCATTTCGAGGATCATCTTGTGGAGAACCCGGTTGGAACCTGTAAAAACATCCAATGCAAGATATATATATGAGATCATATCATCATTGAGGTAGGCATTCCCATACTCAGTTAAAAACTAACGAGAAAAACTAACTACTGCTCTGATACAGGAATGATCTTGTAAAACATCACAAGTATAGACTCATGTGGACAAAGCATGGATGAAGCCATCTGTTTATGAATAGTCCATTATATAATGAATACAAAATTCCTCGCAGCCTGGATTGTAGAAACTAGATCCAGGGTCTTCATTTCTACTTCCCGAAACAGTACGATTCTATCCATGCGAATGAATGTGTTGATGTCGAACATGGTAGAAACCACTTGATTACTAGTCAATGATGTAAATTGTTAACAAGTGTGAGAGAAACCACCAATAATGTCAATGGCTCTCAAAGTACCCAGTACAGTCCATGAGATGTGAATAGATGTGTTGATGTCGATCATGTCACGAATCCTTTGATCGAAAGTCAATGATGTAAACTGTCGTCAAAGGCGAGAAATCTACCATTGATGCATGCAGATCTCAAGGTACCGACGATTCCTAGATCATCTTTCTAGATAATGAGCTGATGTCGATAGAAAGCGATCCGTCGTAGGCAAGCCCACAACATGAAGTCATAGATCAAGTTGAAGAAATTTAGTTGCAAAGACTGACTCAGGGATGGTCAAGATGGATGACAAATATTTTGCAGATGAATGGCTTATTGGCAGTGACCTCTTGAACACATAACGACATGACAGATGGTTTGGTGACAATTGACCCAAAGTTAATACCCAGAAACCGACTGAAGACTTTCAATGTGGTTTGATCAACTGTTAGGAAAAGGATTTCCCAACCCAGGTGAATAAAAGTATCGTGTTCAAGAGTGGTTACAAAGTATGACAAACAGGCTCATTTTTCTCTCTTTTCCCCCACCATTTCTGGCAAGTACCTCTTTATTTTTGACAAGCTTGAGGAGAATAGCATTTGCTTGATTATAAGCTCATCCTTCAGATGAGTCCAACTTAGTTTAAATTCGAACCCTAAGAAGGAGTGGTTCATTCCTGTTTGTAATTGAACAGGTCCTTTACTGTGAAATTTTAACGAGTCCAGTATAGGAGAAACTCGGCATTTTTCAATTTTAGAGAGTTTGAAAAAACTTAAGAAGACTCCAGGGTTGACCTTTTTCCTACATTTGTGTCTCCCAAGACCGAAAAAGTATAAAATAATACTTGAGAGAACCGCTTGATCTTTTACGACCAAGGAGTACTTTTCGTCATTAGTGCCTTTGACCCGAAAAAGTAAAAGAGCGATCAATGACACGTTGTTTTATAACCAATATCGAATTTGAAATGACAAAAACCCGGCAATCTTTTCATGTTTTCACGGTCGGAAAAGAGCTGTAAGTAGACCGTCTTTTAATTCTGTTTTAACGAGTTTAAAAGAAACACTCGGCAATCTTTTCATGTTTTAGGAGTCAAAAAATAGCTTAAAGATGACTCTACATGTTTTTCTGTTGAAAATGCTAGATTTCGCCTAAATAATCCTTGATTCTACACAAAAACGCAAACATTACTCATACCTGTTTGAAATGGATAAAAACGTCGCAAAATACCTTTTAAAAGTGAAACATAAACAAATTTGTGATTTATTTACTCAAAAAACCTATAAAAGGGCCTTTGCCAATTCATTTTTACCGTTTGAATTTGGGTGAGAAAAATAGTGCTTTTGGCTAGAAAACTTCCCGTGAAGATTTCGGAAAATCCAACTGTCGGAATCGAGCGTCGTCTTCTCTAGGTAATCCACATCATCCTACTCTTCATTTTTCAACCATTTAATTTTTTGTTTAAGTCCTTCATTTCATTTTTTGGGAGGGTTTTTAGGCGCAAAACCCGTGTGCGGGGGCCCGCAGGTTTACCATTGTGGGCCTGCGGACCCCGACTTTTTCTCCATTAGGAAAAAGCTCAGGGTCTGCACCTTCCATGTAGACAAAGTGCGGACCCCCGCACTGTGTCTAACCCGGAGGGTGCGTACCCCGTCGCAAGGGTTTTGAACCCAAAAATTCTCAAAAATGGACCAACCAAAATATTTCCTAGCAATTTAATTAATCTTTATGCTTGATGCAGAGAGCACATCATTCTAGATTGGTGTGAACAAGAGCACGAGGACACGGATGCTGCCGCATGGAATCATCAGCCTTCTCTTCATGCTTTGAGGGTGTGCAGACTGTATAAATTCTGGGCCATTCCTGGCATGAGGGCTCAGGTGGATTTCTTACAGTGGCTGGTTGACAAATGGAGCATACAGGACCAGTGTTTCTTCATTGGTGGCCACCAGCTCGAAATCGAGCTGGTGGACATATATTTCTTGACTCGTTTGCCCAAGAGAGGTGAAGACTTGACTCTAGACGGGACTAGGCCAGGTGGCCAGTCTGTCGATAGCCTCCGGCTAGAGTACTGCAACATCCAGGCTAGAGACAAAGGGATAGACATAAAGACGATATCCCGTCTTGAACTTATGGTGATTGCGTTTACCATCACCAGACTTTGCAGAGCTGCCGCATTACATATTGCCACCGGATCCTAGATGCATATGGCAATTGATTGCTCCCGAGGCACCATCTTCAACTGGTGCGATGCCATGTTGGCCAATGTGAAAGGCCAACTGACCAGGGCCAAGAACGAACGACTAAAGACCTTTGGTTATGGGGCTTTGGTCGTGATTTTTGGCATGGAGAGGGTTCCTATGCTGATCCCACAAAACCTTACTGTTGGAGCTGGGCTTCCTCGAGAGCCCAAACTAATGCGATGGGTTGCAGTCATGGCCCGTCACCCGGATGAGAGGACAGAGGTTGCTCGTTTCAATCCTGAGTATTTCCAATGGCTGGAAAACCAGGTCTTTTCCATTCAGGACTTTCCTTATGCTGGGATAGATTTTCATGGTGACCCAGACATGGTTCTTCCACCAGAAGAGCAGTGGGATGAGTCAGGTAAAATCCTTTTCAATATTTTCCTATTTTAATTTTTTATTTATTTTTCCATCGTCTCCAAACTGATAGTAAAAATTTTAAAATGCAGATGTGGGTCCACAACGACCAGCCGCTCTCCGGCCTTTCGAGAGAAAACAACCAATTGCACCCGCACCAGCCCGACAAGACGAGTCAACAGAGGTTTTGGCCGAGTTGGAGGGTCATCTCGAGCGCTTGACAGGAGATATTCCTGAGACCACTATAGACGACATTCCTCGTCGACTTCAGCGCTATGTGATTGGAGTCCCCGGACCTTTTAGGAGGTTCCTTTGCAAGGTGGTCCATGCAGTGGTTTCTTATAGAGATCATCACCAGTGATAGGATGATTGCCTATAGTGGGCACATGTGACATTTTTGTTTCTTGTACTTATCATTTTTGCCGATCATAAGGTGTTTTTCAACCTACGATCGAAGACGATGTATTTTTTTACACACTCCTATATATATATATATATATATATATATATATATATATATATATATATATATATATATATATATATATATATATATATATATATATATATATATATATATATATATATATATATATATATCACTATTACCGGCTTTATCTTGTTAATCATGTTATGGAATGATTTTAAATTTACATGTATGATTATTGCAAATGTCTATTTAACATTTGAGAAGCAATTGCATCTACTAATGTATTTAAAGACCTTGGAATATTCTGATATTCAATGTAATCAAACTCACGTTCCAAGAGACGCACTCTCAAAAATAATCTTAATAACACTGGATTTCTAATGGCATACACTCTATTAAGCTGTAATACAACGATTTCAGAATATAACCTCACTATCAAACTCTGAATCCAAAATGGAATAGATTCATATAATAACTCAATCACTGCACTGTACTCGGCAATGTTGTTCATTGTTTGACCGAGGCTTACCCCATGCATAGATACTAACTCGTCAGAGGCTGAATAGATAACCCAAGCTGTGGAAGAGATGTTCCATGTATTACGACAAGCACCATCAGCGAAACCAATGTATGTTTGGAGAGGCATCGACATCTGCAATATCAAGAGTAAAACCAAGATAAGCAAGAAAAATGACGAAAAACACTCTCTAAGCTAAGCACACTGTTTAAACTAAAACACACCAGCTAGAAAGAAAAACTATCCTAACTAAAAATCTTCGTACCCATTCTTTTAAGCATAATACCTCTTTAAGTAAAGGCCATTTCTGGGTTTACCCAAAGAATCCCCATCAAAGTCTACCAATTCATAAGCCCCTTTGGCTGGTTTTCGCTTGACAACATAGGGACCATGCCACATAGGAACGAATTTTCCGGCGCCTAATTTATCATTAGCTTGATCATACACTAAGACTAGATCTCCTTCCGAAAAATTTCGAGGGGTCACATTTCGATCATACTAAGCTTTCATTCATTTTGCGTGAGTCTCGATTGCCAATGCAGCATCACGTCAATTCTCATCTAATTGAGCTAAGTATAACAAATGCTTTTCCTCTTCGGAAGTGGCTGGAAGTAACTCGATGGCCATTTGCAGTGACGGGATTTCGCATTCAATGGGTAACACGGCTTCCAAACCATAGACTAGTTGGAAAGGAGTGAACCCTGTTGATGTTTTTACTGACGTTCGGTACGCCCAAAGCACTGAAAATAGCATGTTGTGCCAATTCGACCGATGAATCCCAATGATTCGTCGGATCATGATAACTAAAACTTTGTTGATGGAGTCAACCAGACCATTCGCTTGTGGATAATAAGGGGTTGAACTATCGTGACGTAAACCAAGCTGGCCTGTAAGTTCGGTCATCATAACGTTTCGAAAATGATGCCCATGATTAGTGATTATCACTTGTGGGACACCAAACCTAGCAATTATATGATTGAACACGAAAATTGCAGATGTCTTGCCGTCTACCTCGAATGTAGGCATCGCCTCGGCCCACTTAGTAAAATAATCTACCGCAAGGATGATATACGCATGCCCCCGGCCGAGTGAGTATTACATGTAATAAAATCAATACCCCATTTTGCAAAAGGACCAACGACAATTATAGGATGGAGAGGAGCAGGTGGAGCACACATCTTACAATCAAAAATCTGGCAGTTGTGGCATTTTCGGACCGCCGTAATACAATCTTTAAATAAAGACGGCCAGAAGTAGCCAGCGCGCAATATCTTTTGGGTTGTGGCAAACCCGGACATATGACCGCCACATGCTCCAGAGTGACAGTCATTTAGAACCCTTTCAACTTCCTGGTGAGTTAAGAAACGTCGAAAAATAGAGTTCGCCCCACGGTGATAAAGAGTATCTCTGATAATCCTGAATTGTTGGGACTGGAATCGAATTTTCCGACGTTTTGACCTTGAAATTTCTAGCCGAAAGGATTGGGTCTAGAGATAAACAATGATTTCCCCATACCATAGATCTAAAGTGCTGATTAGAAACAAGGATTCGTCCACAATGGGTTCCTCTGCCACAATTTCTATGTCAGTACGCGGGAAGTCACACATTAATTCTGCAAAAACTAAAGATTTCTTAGACTTAGATTTCTCAAACTCCAAGTCGAACTCTTGCAGGATAACGATCCATTTAGAGTACTTGCCCCCTAGTAATTGCTTGGTCAAAATGTAGAGCATAGGGTTGCAATCCGAAATTACCGTAGTTTTACGTAGTAGAATGTAGTGACGGAAACGTTGGACAGCTTGCACAGCTGCCAATGCCAATTTCTCCACATGCGAGTATTTTAGCTCAGTTGGGTTTAGCATGCGACTGAGGTAATATATCACATGTTCCATTCCTGATTCATCTTCCTGAACTAAGACCATCCCAATGGTGGAATGAGAGGTGGCGAGATACAAGAAGTAATCCTGGTTGTAGTTGGGAGGATGCAACAACGGTGCATGGGTCAACGCGTGTTTGAGTGCATCAAAAGATTTCTGAGCTATCTCATCCCAATAGAATTGAGTGTTTTGCTTCAACAACTGGGTAAAACCCTTTGTAACCTTGGCATAGTTACGAATGAATCGTCGTAAGAAGTTTGCTTTCCCCTGCAAACTTTGGAGTTGGTGAAGACTCGAAGGAGGAGGCAATTTGATGATAGCTTCGACCTTCGAGGGATCAACGCGAATGCCGGCTTTCGAAACTACAAACCCTAGAAATCGACCCATTTCTATACAGAAGACACATTTGTGTGGGTTCAACCAAATTCGATAATGCCTACACCTCATAAAGATTGCCCGTAAATGGACGAGGTGATCAGCTCGACGTAATGAATGAGCAGGCAAGTCATCGAGATAGGGTTGCACAATGTGTTTGATGTCATGAAACGCATAAGACATCGCCCTTTGAAAAGTTGCTCCGGCATTCTTAAGCCCAAAAGGTAATTTGCAATAAGAAAATGTCCCCCATGGACAAATGAAAGCTGTTTTTGGCTGATCGACAGGTAGAATATTAATTTGATTGTATCCAGAAAAACCGTCCATGAAGGAAAATAATTCGCTACCGGCACAATCATCAATGATTTGATCGATATAGGGAGTTGGGTAATTGTCCTTTGGACAAGCTCGATTAATGTCCCTATAGTCGATGCAAATTCTTATTGTTCCCTATTTTTTGTTAACCAGAACAATATTCGATACCCAATCCGTTAAAGGGATCAGATAAATGAAACCTGATTTCAATAGTTTTTCAACTTCTGCTTTAATTGCAATAGCTTTTCGTAGGTGAATCTGACGCAAACGTTGCCGGAAGGGTTTAGCGTCCGGGTAAGTTTTGATCTCATGAACAACAACCGTGGGATCAATTCCTGGCATTTCCTCATAGGACCAGGCAAACACGTCGCGGAATTCTTGAAATAGGGCCTTATATAATTGAATTTCGTCATTTGTACACGAGGCACCTATATGAATGTTTTCAACAATTCCGGGCTTAACCGAAATGTCAATAGGAATAGTTCGAGAGATGTTCCCCAAATTTAACTCTGAATCGGGATGTTTCATTGGATTCTGAGGTTCCTTGACATATTCAGTTGTAAAGATTGATGAGAAATCATTTTCAAAACGATCATCCTCAGGTAAAAACGAAGATCGGTGATGGAGATCTTCCCATGGTAAATCATCTACACATAGGATTTCACGAATTTGCTCATCAGAGTGAACAAGTTCAGAAAATGTAGTTAAATCCGAGGTTGATGTGAAAAGTGATTCCTCACAGACCACATTCATTAAGTCATTTCTGGTTGAAAACGAGTCAGCAAACGACTGCACAGCTTCATAGGCAATTTCATATGGACTCAAAGGCATGGAATCACCAAATGAGTCTATCTCAGATTCAAAAGGAATGATCCAAGGATCATCATAAACAATGGTGTCTGATGTAATCATATGAATGGTTGCAAATGAAGATGATGCGTTGATTGGAGGAAAAGGAAAGGTTCCCAGTAAACCGACATATTTAACTAATCCTACTCCAACATCCTTATATGGGATAGTCATTTTATCAACATGCTGAATACTCTCTGAAGAGGCTGGGTAGGATGAAAAGTAAGCCAACTGGTCTATTGTCACGATCTTTCCATTGTGTGGAAATTTTATTACTCGAAAGACCAATGAAACGATCGCTGTCATAGTGTAAGACCAACTTCGACCCAAGAGAAGGTTGTAATCTAGAGGGGCATCAACCACCTCCACATCTAGACTAACGGTTTTTCCTTCAACCCCTATAGGAAAATCCTATAGAATTCCAAAAGGATGAAACCCACGGCCATCAAAGGCCTTTAGAATCATCGGGGATTGATTTAGTGAAGGAGAACCAAGCGATCTCCAACACTGTATCGACATAATACAAGTTGAAGCTCCCTCATCAATTACAGGCCGATGAATAGACCTGTTGTTTACTATCACTGGTATCTAGAAAGCCATTTGATGAGGCAAACGTGGTGTACTATTTTCTAGATCGAAAATTATTAGGTTCAGGTCCTGAATATCAACAGCTCCTATAGCCGACAAAAGTAATTTACGTTGTACTGGGCATGATTGCAACACTTCCAAAGCCGACATTACTGAGGGTGAAACAGCTAAATCCTAAACAATGTTATAATTCTGAGCCGCTCTCGCATGTGGATTGAAAGCTGACTTTCGAAGTATACCCTTGGCGGGCGGTTTAATTACTAAGTCTGGATTAGGTTTCTTGATCTGTAGTGGATCGGAACCGGGAGCTGAGTTTGATGGATTAGAATGAGAAGATTCTGCTTCTTTACCATCAACAGGAATCTTACTACCATAATCTTGTGATCGAGTCGCAATCCTAACATGGGACATCATCAGTATGGGTTCTTCATTAGCACTCGAGGATGAACCTATCATCTTGTTGTCTTGAGCTGGAAAAGGATCCTTCAAAACAGCAGGAGTTTGGGAACCCTTGACAATCTTCGCAACCTCTGCACGATGAGGGCAGTCTCTTGTAAAATGTTCAACATCACAAATGAGACAAGGATAACGAGGTTTGCGCTTTTCGTCATTGGATTCTGTCTTTTCATGTTTCTCCTTTGAACTTTTGTCCGTTTTATTCTTCTTCTTTCCTTTCTTCTTCCCACCGGATTTTGATTTGGCTATAGATGACTCTACAACGTGAATATCGGTGGAAATCTCTGTAGAAGAATCTCCTGTTGGGGAATCAGGCAAGGTTATGATAGGAGAAGAATTCTTGGAGGACTTCTTCTTACTTTTAGCGTTAACCGTGCTGATCATACCATCGGCGGTGTTATCACTGAAAATGCTATTGTCAAAATTTTTGGTCTAGCTCAAAGAGTGGGTGTTTTCGCAGCGCCTGAATTATTTTTAGCAGTTTCGTAGCGCTACCTGTTTGCGTGGTTTCGTAGCGTGCTACGAAATTGGGAATTGGTTCAAGTTTTCAGCGAAGGTCTAAATCCTAACATGCCTATTGTATAGAGTTTTGTTTCCCTCCAGGGATGTTGATGAGGGCAGTGACAGTGTGTCCAAGGAGGCACCCTATGATGATGCAGCTATTGTGGGTTTGGCATCAAGTACATTAAGGGAGTTATCTCTGAAGTCTGGTTCATGGGTGATTGTGAAAGATGTACATACTAATGTGGGAGACTTGCAGGAGATTTTGTGTTGAATCCTCCAGACAAAGAATCTATTAAATTCCATAAAACATAGATTGTTTGATATTTGGGATTGTCTTTTCACAATCTGTAACTTCTTTCACAAAACAGGGCGCCACAATGGATTGAAAGATTTGAGAAATATTTATGATAAAGTTCATATTCACACCTTGTTCAAGGATAAAGATAAGGATACTTCGGCTTTTCAATCTGAGGATGATTGATTTTTCGGTCATAAGTGACCTCTAAGGAAGATTGTCTAAAGCAGAGGTTTGACCGTTTTGTCGTTGCATTGGAAGATGTTTCCAAAGATGCGCTACTTTTCTTAAAAGACAAAGCCTTGGAACTCTTGAATTCCTTGTTTCTGTTTCACTGCAAAATATGGTACCCAAGGTTAAATGTTTTTCCTATATATTGTGCTCGGTCTTTTTCCAATGGATACCTTACACTTTGTAAAGTCACTGCTGCACAGAAAAAGATATATGGGAACTGAAAGATCTAGGACATCAAACAGCTCAGAGGATTGTTCTGGTTTCTGGTCCATTGCATTCTGTGCGAGAAATAAACCAAAATTTTCCAAATTTGGTTTCGTTTTGTCTCGAATGAAGCTTAATCAGTTAATCAAAGATGAAATTATTACCAGTTAGCGCATGGTGCCTTCAGGAAAATCCCTGATAGAAATAAATGGAGATTTAGCAAACGTCGAGAGCATTGATCTTTTCTCGTTGAGGGGATTGGTTCGTGGTGAATTGTCATTGGCAGACCAAGTAGCAAGGTTGAAAGTTCTGCGAAAGGTAATGAAGATGTTACTATATACACCTGCGCCATCCGAACAGGGTTCTTTTCGTTCAAGACTTCCGTTCTATCCTCGTAAACTATCTGAGCAATCTTAGGATAAAAGTTAAATGTAATTTAATGTGGACATCATGCACTTTTAAACAAGAACGAAATTTTAGGTCATTGGTTTGGCACCGACGTGAATCATCATACAGATGGCGCTGAAGGAGTTAGGTTTAGCCTTTTGGCTGATCTATATACGTCCACGTCCTCGGTATCATGCTAAATCGAATCCTCATGACCGTGAATGATGTTAAGGGGCGCATAAGAAAGGGCCTACAATTTATTTCTCCGGAGCCCACAGAATCGAGACAATTAGATGGCGGAGAATTCAAGTAGCAGACAACAAAACCAGTGAATCTCCATCTGGCGGTTCGTTTGCAACTCGTACCTAACCTCATGATATCTTCCAAGCAGTAAATACTTTATCTGATGTGTTTTCTCAGAAGGGGAGTTCATTTGTTCGTAATATATTACAGAGAAGATCTAGGTTGCTTCCAGAAGAAACAGATGGATCCTCGGCTTTACTTAATTCACCAGTTCATATCACAGCTCTGAAATTTGAGAATTAAATTAACCAAGTTCTTCATGGCCTAAAAAAACAGAGTCTCAAGAAGCAGAATATAAGTTTGCCCATGAAGAACTATATTTCCTCTGTTACTTACAATACCTTGTTGCTGGGAGAATTCATACATCCAGCAGTTGAATGCCATGGTGCTGCACGAATAGTCAGAGGCTGTGCAATTTATGTCAGAGAAACTGGAGCACCTTGCCAAATAATGGTGACCGGAATATACTCTTTAAATGTTTTCCTTTCTGCGCCAGTTATGATTCTTTTATTTAAATTCATATTACAGTTTCAGGTGAAGATGATTTTTAGAGTTGGAAAGGGCTATTTTGTATACAGTAAGTCGAAGGTCTTAGCTGCGCTAAATGGTATGAGGATGGAAAACTCAAACAAACTGGAAACGATCTATGGGCACTGGGTTGCACTTTGTATCAGAGGTTGTCTGACATATCACCTTTTAAAGATGGCAGTGAGTGGCTCACATTCCAAAGGATCACCTCATTTGAAGATTTGAAGGCAGCAAGGAATACTACAGTGAATTTATGTTCCAGTTGGGATTTATGAAGCTTTTTATTGGTTTGATGCTAATCAAGTTGGCTGTGATATGTAATGACAGAAGCAAGCTTCATCTTCTTAAAACTATTTAGGTTCCTAATAGCTGTGCAAATGTCTGAAGAGATCATGAATCTGAGCAGAAAACGCTTCAAAGATACATAGGTTCTGTTTTGACATCTACAGCAGTTTCGTAGCGCGCTACGAAACTGCTGTAGAATGCTGTTTTATGGAAAAACAATGAATTTTGATGATGAGGTTAGTTAATGGTAAAAGAAGGTCTCAAACTCAGGCAGGGAGATCATACATGGGTTTCATAACAACTCAAACAGTGACAGGTGTAGCTCTTGAAGAGAAAATAAAATATTTTGTTTATTTTCATAAAGTTTTCTCAAAGGCAATTTATGACCGAGCTACTAGCGTATTGGTGGGGTTACCAGAATCTTCGGTTGATACACCTGTTGGTCCTTGAAGTATCCAGATCATATAGCATATGGTGGTTATGAGTTGATTAATTGAAGGTTCAAAGAACTTGGAGTGTGGTTTTTAAATGATGAAGAGGAATGGAAGACAGGGGACCGTGGATATAGGGTGATTAATTTTATCAATTAATAAGCTGTCTTACAGCTAGCATCCGAGACCAGCTTGCTCGGTGAATGCTCCCTTAACATATTTTAGTTATAATGGAAATCATACAGCTGTCCAGCATCCAAGAGCAATCAAGCATACGAGGAGAAAGGAATTAATGTTTTAGTTTGATTAGGATTATGTGCAATTACATTTCAGCACTTTGTAATAAATGCATTAGTTAGTAGCATGTAGGAATAGTTAATAGCCACCTTCGAGGCTCCCCTCATGCTGGAGGAGGAAGCTCGAGGTGTTTGAGTTTGCTTGCCTATATATGGGCCAAGATTAGATGTAGAAAGGGTTGGATTGTATATACAAAAACAGAGTTTTTTAGAGCTTATGAAAAGACTGTTACAGTAATGGCAAACAGGGTTTTTTCTTCCCAAGATTCTCAATGCATCTTTTTGTTCAAATGTGATGGTGGTTTAGTTTCTTAATGTTCTTTTTACAGCCTTGTTATGGTATAATCCCTCAGAATTCATATTATATGCTCTGACTTCCTGTGTGCTTGACAGGCTGTGGGTTTTGGTGAAGCATGTTTGAACATCACTCAGAATTCATTTTTTAATGCTCTAACTTCCTGTATGTTCAGCAGGCTTTGATTTAGGTAAATTATGTTTGAACCTTTGATGATGCAAAGAGCCTTGGCTTCTATGAGATGACTGTGATTTGGTTTATTAACTGTGAGAGACTCCATAGCCCAATGAAGACTAATTTGATGTATGTCCAACCAGCTATATTTTTATAAATGTGTGAAGAGTTAGCCCTCTAGTGTTTGAAGGATTTTGTCAAGAGTCGTGAGAGAGCCCTCTCTGATTAGGAAGGCTAATTCCTAATCTAAAGCATGGTCTGAAACAGTTACATGAGACCTTGCTTGGTTGCAGTCCCTAGTACTGGTTTTGTGATAACATTTTGGTGCGTCTGCCGGGAGCTTAAGATTGGATTTCTGAAGGTAGCAGGAGTTCAAATGATTTTTAAGGCTGCAAAACTACCTTGGCGACTCCACACAGCAAAGAACAAATTAGAAGGTGACTCCACTGCTAGAAGATCAGTAGCTTGGTGAAGTTTCAAGATGGATTCCACTGCAAGAAAGAATGCCAGGTATGCTCCTATGAATCGGTCTCACATCCCTGGTTTTCCAAATCCTATGCCAAAGGTTGATTGGGTGGATGATCTTCCAATATTCAAAGATGAAAAGAAGGATGATGCTGCTCTCCATTTGGTTAAGTTTCACTTACATGTACGCAGTCTTAAGGTTCATTTCCCTGAAGACTGTCTCATGAGGATGTTTATGGCTACTTTAGAAGGAGAGGCATGGTCTTGGTATAAAGGTTTGGAAAATGATTCATTATCTTCTCTTGCTGATTTCCATGATGCGTTCTGTGAAATGTTTAAAGAATGTTATCCTTCTTTGTTGCTGCTCAAAGATTGCTGTAGGCATTCTTTGAATCTTATTCAGTGCTTGGAGGATTATTATGGTGATGATGAATTTACAGATGAAGAGATTTTAGAGGCTCTTCATGACAATGTTTTTCAGCACCAAGGAGAAGGTATAACACTCCATGAAGCGCCACATGAAGAGCAACAAGAGTTTACCTGTGAAAACCATGTTTTATCCTGTGATATTGATGAAGAGATGCAGCAAATTTGTCAGGCTTCAGATCATAATGAAGACGAAATTAATTGCACCCAGCAAGAAGAAATAGTGGAGGAAATTTTCTATGACCCTCAGGCAGAGGAAAAGCTTGCTCAATTTTGTAATTCCTTACAGCAGCTTACCCCAAATAATAATCATCATAGTGAGGAAAATTCCATTGTTTGTTGGAATGATTCAGAAAAGCAACTGGATAGCTTGTCAAATAGAAAAGTGGGTAGTACATCAGAGGAGTCTTGTGTGGTTGAGAATCAGGGGCCTGAAAATGAAGAGTGTTATCATGATCATTATTTTCAGCAGCTTTCTATGACAGAACACAAGGAGACTACGCTGGTTCCTTTCTTTTTCACGATTGAGGAACTGAACACGGTGGTGGAAGATCAGTTTGTACAGCTGGAAAGTTTCGAGGAAAGACAAGCTGATCATGTGTTCTGGGATCCTATAGCTGATTACATGGAAGAGTTTTACTCTCCAGTATTTCAGTTGTTCAAAGAAGATCAGAGACAATTTCAGTGGCAGCGGTCTTTACACTATCACATTGGCTCTGAAATCCGATACAGTCAGAGAAGATTTCAGTGGAAGCGGTCATTGCACTATCATATTGGATCTGAACTCCAGGACAGTCAAAGAAATCAAATATCAGGTGAGGCAAATGATTGGCTGCATTGGAAATTTCATATTGATTGAGCTGAAGAAGTTGAAATGGTTAGGGTAGGTAGATAGAGGTAATTGCAAATAAGCTCAAGTTCAACTGAGCATTTTTCAGTAGGTATAGTTCTCATTCTCCTACAGTCATGCTTGTCAAGAAAATTTCAGTTTGTCAAAATGGATAAGGCACTGGAGCTGCATGTTCTTAGTGTACCACAGGGGCACACTATCCCAAGTGGAGCCACTGTTATCACTGAAAATGCTATTGTCAAAATTTTTGGTCTAGCTCAAAGAGTGGGTGTTTTCGCAGCGCCTGAATTATTTTTAGCAGTTTCGTAGCGCTACCTGTTTGCGTGGTTTCGTAGCGTGCTACGAAATTGGGAATTGGTTCAAGTTTTCAGCGAAGGTCTAAATCCTAACATGCCTATTGTATAGAGTTTTGTTTCCCTCCAGGGATGTTGATGAGGGCAGTGACAGTGTGTCCAAGGAGGCACCCTATGATGATGCAGCTATTGTGGGTTTGGCATCAAGTACATTAAGGGAGTTATCTCTGAAGTCTGGTTCATGGGTGATTGTGAAAGATGTACATACTAATGTGGGAGACTTGCAGGAGATTTTGTGTTGAATCCTCCAGACAAAGAATCTATTAAATTCCATAAAACATAGAGTGTTTGATATTTGGGATTGTCTTTTCACAATCTGTAACTTCTTTCACAAAACAGGGCGCCACAATGGATTGAAAGATTTGAGAAATATTTATGATAAAGTTCATATTCACACCTTGTTCAAGGATAAAGATAAGGATACTTCGGCTTTTCAATCTGAGGATGATTGATTTTTCGATCATAAGTGACCTCTAAGGAAGATTGTCTAAAGCAGAGGTTTGATCGTTTTGTCGTTGCATTGGAAGATGTTTCCAAAGATGCGCTACTTTTCTTAAAAGACAAAGCCTTGAAACTCTTGAATTCCTTGTTTCTGTTTCACTGCAAAATATGGTACCCAAGGTTAAATGTTTTTCCTATATATTGTGCTCGGTCTTTTTCCAATGGATACCTTACACTTTGTAAAGTCACTGTTACACAGAAAAAGATATATGGGAACTGAAAGATCTAGGACATCAAACAGCTCAGAGGATGGTTCTGGTTTCTGGTCCATTGCATTCTGTGCGAGAAATAAACCAAAATCTTCCAAATTTGGTTTCGTTTTGTCTCGAATGAAGCTTAATCAGTTAATCAAAGATGAAATTATTACCAGTTAGCGCATGGTACCTTCAGGAAAATCCCTGATAGAAATAAATGGAGATTTAGCAAACGTCGAGAGCATTGATCTTTTCTCGTTGAGAGGATTGGTTCGTGGTGAATTGTCATTGGCAGACCAAGTAGCAAGGTTGAAAGTTCTGCGAAAGGTAATGAAGAGGTTTCTATATACACCTGCGCCATCCGAACAGGGTTCTTTTCGTTCAAGACTTCCGTTCTATCCTCGTAAACTATCTGAGCAATCTTAGGATAAAAGTTAAATGTAATTTAATGTGGACATCATGCACTTTTAAAGAAGAACGAAATTTTAGGTCATTGGTTTGGCACCGACGTGAATCATCATACAGATGGCGCTGAAGGAGTTAGGTTTAGCCTTTTGGCTGATCTATATACGTCCACGTCATCGGTATCATGCTAAATCGAATCCTCATGACCGTGAATGATGTTAAGGGGCGCATAAGAAAGGGCCTACAATTTATTTCTCCGGAGCCTACAGAATCGAGACAATTAGATGGCGGAGAATTCAAGTAGCAGACAACAAAACCAGTGAATCTCCATCTGGCGGTTCGTTTGCAACTCGTACCTAACCTCATGATATCTTCCAAGCAGTAAATACTTTATCTGATGTGTTTTCTCAGAAGGGGAGTTCATTTGTTCGTAATATATTACAGAGAAGATCTAGGTTGCTTCCAGAAGAAACAGATGGATCCTCGGCTTTACTTAATTCACCGGTTCATATCACAGCTCTGAAATTTGAGAATTAAATTAACCAAGTTCTTCATGGCCTAAAAAAAACAGAGTCTCAAGAAGCAGAATATAAGTTTGCCCATGAAGAACTATATTTCCTCTGTTACTTACAATACCTTGTTGCTGGGAGAATTCATACATCCAGCAGTTGAATGCCATGGTGCTGCACGAATAGTCAGAGGCTGTGCAATTTATGTCAGAGAAACTGGAGCACCTTGCCAAATAGTGGTGACCGGAATATACTCTTTAAATGTTTTCCTTTCTGCGCCAGTTATGATTCTTTTATTTAAATTCATATTACAGTTTCAGGTGAAGATGATTTTTAGAGTTGGAAAGGGCTATTTTGTATACAGTAAGTCGAAGGTCTTAGCTGCGCTAAATGGTATGAGGATGGAAAACTCAAACAAACTGGAAACGATCTATGGGCACTGGGTTGCACTTTGTATCAGAGGCTGTCTGACATATCACCTTTTAAAGATGGCAGTGAGTGGCTCACATTCCAAAGGATCACCTCATTTGAAGATTTGAAGGCAGCAAGGAATACTACAGTGAATTTATGTTCCAGTTGGGATTTATGAAGCTTTTTATTGGTTTGATGCTAATCAAGTTGGCTGTGATATGTAATGACAGAAGCAAGCTTCATCTTCTTAAAACTATTTAGGTTCCTAATAGCTGTGAAAATGTCTGAAGAGATCATGAATCTGAGCAGAAAACGCTTCAAAGATACATAGGTTCTGTTTTGACATCTACAGCAATTTCGTAGCGCGCTACGAAACTGCTGTAGAATGCTGTTTTATGGAAAAACAATGAATTTTGATGATGAGGTTAGTTAATGGTAAAAGAAGGTCTCAAACTCAGGCAGGGAGATCATACATGGGTTTCATAACAACTCAAACAGTGACAGGTGTAGCTCTTGAAGAGAAAATAAAATATTTTGTTTATTTTCATAAAGTTTTCTCAAAGGCAATTTATGACCGAGCTACTAGCGTATTGGTGGGGTTACCAGAATCTTCGGTTGATACACCTGTTGGTCCTTGAAGTATCCAGATCATATAGCATATGGTGGTTATGAGTTGATTAATTGAAGGTTCAAAGAACTTGGAGTGTGGTTTTTAAATGATGAAGAGGAATGGAAGACAGGGGACCGTGGATATAGGGTGATTAATTTTATCAATTAATAAGCTGTCTTACAGCTAGCATCCGAGACCAGCTTGCTCGGTGAATGCTCCCTTAACATATTTTAGTTATAATGGAAATCATACAGCTGTCCAGCATCCAAGAGCAATCAAGCATATGAGGAGAAAGGAATTAATGTTTTAGTTTGATTAGGATTATGTGCGATTACATTTCAGCACTTTGTAATAAATGCATTAGTTAGTAGCATGTAGGAATAGTTAATAGCCACCTTCGAGGCTCCCCTCATGCTGGAGGAGGAAGCTCGAGGTGTTTGAGTTTGCTTGCCTATATATGGGCCAAGATTAGATGTAGAAAGGGTTGGATTGTATATACAAAAACAGAGTTTTTTAGAGCTTATGAAAAGACTGTTACAGTAATGGCAAACAGGGTTTTTTCTTCCCAAGATTCTCAATGCATCTTTTTGTTCAAATGTGATGGTGGTTTAGTTTCTTAATGTTCTTTTTACAGCCTTGTTATGGTATAATCCCTCAGAATTCATATTATATGCTCTGACTTCCTGTGTGCTTGACAGGCTGTGGGTTTTGGTGAAGCATGTTTGAACATCACTCAGAATTCATTTTTTAATGCTCTGACTTCCTGTATGTTCAGCAGGCTTTGATTTAGGTAAATTATGTTTGAACCTTTGATGATGCAAAGAGCCTTGGCTTCTATGAGATGACTGTGATTTGGTTTATTAACTGTGAGAGACTCCATAGCCCAATGAAGACTAATTTGATGTATGTCCAACCAACTATATTTTTATAAATGTGTGAAGAGTTAGCCCTCTAGTGTTTGAAGGATTTTGTCAAGAGTCGTGAGAGAGCCCTCTCTGATTAGGAAGGCTAATTCCTAATCTAAAGTATGGTCTGAAACAGTTACATGAGACCTTGCTTGGTTGCAGTCCCTAGTACTGGTTTTGTGATAACAGGCGGCATGAGATCCCAAAGGAGCTGCAGCAATTTGATTTGACTTGGGAAGATCGAGGATTTTTTCATGTAACGTACCTGACTGAGTATAGACCAAGTCAAGGTATTGTGCTTGAGCAATGACTTGCTCCTCAGTAACAACTTCGGCTTTAGAAACATCTTCAGTGATCTCTGGCAACAAAGATTTTACAAACCACTCAGCCAAGATTTGATCCGGAATAAATACCTTCACTAAACGGTGTCAACGTCTCCACTCGTGAATATGATCTGAAATTTACATGGATGTCGATTGTTTTAGCGAAGTTAACAATTCCATGCCATTGTCATATCAGACTGGCAACTGAAAATGAGTTAGAAACGAGGTAGCTAACTGACTAAAATTATAAAAAGTGCCTCACGGTAACTCAATGTACCACTTGGCTGCGAGACCAATTAGAGTGCGCTGGAAAAGTCTAAGACGGATCGAATCATCTGTGATGGAGTTAGACGCACACCAGAGGTGGTAAGTCCTGACATGGTTCGATGGATCCTCTCCTGATTTACCTTCGAACTTGGGAATGTCACTGGGAAACTTTTTCGGCATTGGCGGCCAAAACGAAAGATAATTAATGGGATCGTTCGTTAGGCGTGACAAGTCAGGAAAGTCCAAAGTTGCGATAAATGGTAACTGCCGATTAGGATCCCTAAAACTCTGGGTCATGAGACCAGCCCCAGGAGGACGATATCTAGGATAACTAGGAATAGGAATTGTGTTCGGGATATTGTATCCTCCCGGAAAACCAGGATTAACCGGACCGTACTGGGGTTGTTAAGGTTGTTGATAAGTGTACCCAGGATACGGTTGATACTGATAAACTGGCTGCTGGGCAGCAGGACCAAATTGGTATTGTCCCTGGTACGGTTAATAGGTGAATTTTGGTTGACTTGTGATGACCGTACTTAAACCAGGTTGTCCTATAGGCATCTGAACCGAAGTTTGAATCGTAGATCTCGACGGTGGTAAAGACGTCTGAGGAGTAGATACAGGAACAGTAGAAAACAGAGATGTCGATACTCCAGAAGTACGTGGGGTAGATTGAACAGATGTAGCGGCAGTTGTAGTAGTCATTTGAGGCAGAGTACGAGGTGTACTAGGCCCAGGCTGAGAAACTACCAAAGGTACAGAAGTTTGAATGTTAGACTGGACTGGTTGCTGGGATGTACCAGAAACTAAGGGTTGTCCAGTTTGAGATGACAACTGTACACTTGGCTGCAACACATGTTGGGTTTGCGATGAATCCCACGCTATATTCATTCCGGGGTACTGACCCATGACTGGTTGAGAATACTGAAGACCATAACTGTGTTGAGGGTAGGATTGATAATTGAAAGGTACATTTCCCATTCCTTGAACAAACGTTTGACCTTGGGGTGGTTGGAAACCTTGGTTTGAGTATTGACCTTAGGGTTGATACCCTTGAGGCACATACTGATACTGGGGTTGACCTTGAGGTATAAATTGATACTGGGGTTGACCTTGGGGTACATATTGATTCTGGGGTTGACCTTGAGGAACGTACTGTCCCGTAGGTATGTACTGTCCTTGAGGTTGCCCCCGAGATGAAAATTGTGTACCTTGAGGTTTTCCCCCCAGGCGGTAACTAGCCACCTTGAGGTTGAGGATTGGGAATGGAACCTGACATCATAAGAATGTCTTCTACGCTCAACGGCTTTGTACCATTGCTTCCAGTTAATAACCCTTGCTCAATGGGTTGAGGAGATGCTCCCAAAAAAGTACCAGAAAGAGACTGATACCCAGAGGGAACAGATGGACCGCCGTACAAAAAGGATTCAGGCGATTGAGTAAACATGGACGACTGTCTTGCCATATTGATGGGAGTGTAAAAACCTCTAGGTGTTGAGTGATAAGGAGCACGAGGTGGTGAAAAACTTAACCCTAAGTTTTCTAAATAATTAGTCAAAGAAAGATACCAAGAACTACTCCTAGGCGGACAGTAAAAAATTGATTCACGCTCCCTTAATTCAATAGTAGGTTGATTTTCAGGGATAGGGATGCCTACTTCTTCTTCTTCCGGAGCAAGTTATTCAATAGAAATCAATCTAGAAGGAAGATCTTGAGTGATTACTCTTTCTACCCTAGGTGAACCAGGACCACTAAAATATGGAGAAACAAACCCCGATGTCGGAGTAGCAGCAAATTCACTTTCAGGCTCGGATATTTTGGGTTCTTCACCTATATCGCTAGTAGATGAAAAGCTACCAGTGATTTTGGAGACAGACACTGACTGCGGATTATATTCTGCTACTGGCGTTTGAAAATCAAGATGTACTATCAAAGAAGATTCTCCTTCTTCTAGTGACCCAACTCTACTGTCTCTAGGAGTTACGGGGACTTTTAAGGCTTCAAGTTGGCTTTGTACTTCCTCAGGAGGTTGGCCCCAAAGTCTACGGGACTTCCTTAGTAACTCAACCACGTTTATAATCTCAGGAGACTGACCCCGAAGTCTACGGGACTGTCTTGGTAATTCAGCCACAGTTAAATACTTTTAACTACTTCACACACAAACAAAGTAAAATCTCAATGAAAAGCACCTAAAGTCTCTAAAGAACCAAACAAATTTGAATCATACGCCTAAAGAATCTAGGAGATCAAACACACACAAACAATAACTTTCCAGACCGAAAACACTAGTTGGTGATGAAATCCAACGTCACAGAGTTCAGTATAGAAATGGCGGTTGGAACAGTTACCCCAGAAACCTGCTTAATGAATAGACTGTCACAAGTTCCTCCACTTAACTGTCTCGAGTGAAGTGAACCCCCCAGAAAATCCAACTGATTCTAGCCGACGTCTACTCCAAGTACAGTGGGACCTTCCCACCACTGCCACCTTAGGAAGAGTCCTAAAGAATATGGCCACTAAGGTTACCAACTAAGACAAATACACCTGGGGGAACAGTCTATGATCCAATACGCACGCAAGGGTAGAGTAGCAAGCTCAATCCCCTTGAAGGCTCCTTGACATAATCCAAGGTTTACCAACAAGTGACCCCAGGCTCCTTGACAATGGTTAATCTGAGGTTTACCGTTTGTAATACGTGAATATCTAGCGTCGTTCCCAATGAGGAAGGATTGATTCCCACACTGGTTCAGACACGATCTCGTGCTTCTCCTTTAAGAGGAGCTTTCCCAGAGCATAAATGCAACAACTGGATTTCTTCCCTACCACAAGATACAACTACTTGTTTGTTTTTACTGTCTTGGAGAGTTAATTACTCTCCTACTCCAAGACACTAGCCTAAGCTAGGTTGGTGTATCAGAGCCCTAGAAATAAAAATGTTACTAGGTGAATTTTACTTTAAGCGTTAATTTTAGTGGTTTTTGTTTAATTCCAAAGGTGTGGAGATGAAACTCGTGGTATGAAGACTCGACTCAAAATCACAAAAAATGCACCTAAGATGATCCAAACAATCTTTTTTTCTTCGATGAAATTCTAAACTAAGAAAGAGTTTGAGAATGCAAATACTTTGTAAACACAAATCTTTCTCAATTAAACAAATTAAAAGAAGAGCCTTTCCTTTCCAAAGCACTCAAAACAAGACAACTAATTATTTCACAAAAATTTCCCTTTTCGTTTCAAAGCACTCAATCACTACAAAAAACAAAAATTTTCAAAAGAGATTATTTTTTTTTTATATTTTGTAAATAAAACACTCAAAACTAATAAAAATAACTAACTTTGAGAGCTACAAACTATAAAAACCTATTTGAAGTCAAAGCCTACTAAAAGTGTTTTTAGAGGATGTTTAACTCAGCTAGATGTAAGCTAAGGACTAATTCATGCAGAATCACAAATTAGTCAAGAACAACCAATTTCGTTTTTTTTTTTTTTTAAATGAAAATCCAAACTCTCAAACACAAGCTTTTCGAAGTTTTGAAATGAGAAAATACAAAGTGGATTCCTTAGCAACGGGAGATTTCATACATGGTCAGACTCATAAGAAGTCTGGTAGACACTAAGGTAATCTAAAGTCCCTACAGCTTCTAAGCTTAGAGCCACTACACAACCAAAATGAAAAACAAACCCAACAAGCAAAACTCCTAGGAATTTCACCTAAAACCCTAACACTGACGAAATCAATCCAAGGAAAGCTTCTGACAAGTTATATGCAGCTCTGGGCAGTGGATAAGAATTTCTAAAGACAAACTAAGCTGACTGACAGAGAAAATTTTAGGGTTTTCAAAATTTTGACAGGGTCCGCAGGTCCACAGTTGGCACAGGTGCGGTCCCGCTCTGTGCTAAAAGCCAAGCTGCGGGTAAGTACACACTATGTCAAACAGCTAGGGTGCGATCCTCTCCCAAAGCTATGTAAAACAAAAAATAACCCTGGATCTACAAACTCTACCCAATTATACACACAACAAGCCAAAAACAGAAACAAAAATAGAGTTTCTCAGGTCAAAGTAAAAACAAGGAAAACAATCAAGCTCCCCAGCGGAGTCGCCATTCTATCACACAGAATAAGTCGATCTTGCGGACAAGATAGACCTTCCTAGAATCTAAGGAAGACCTAATGACAAGCAAACCAACCAGACACTATCTTTCTCTAAATATGCTTTGATAGACAATAGCAAACAAGTGTTTTTGGGGCCTACCTTAGGTCCAACGCTAGCTTGTGGATGCCCTCACTCCTTCGATCCAAATGAGCTCCTTTTCGTGAATCTGCAAACACAAACAAGGAAAACAAATTAAATAGCACCTGAAAAGCCAATTGCATAAAATATATTTAACATGAAAGTCAAGGAGTCCATGAAACAAATAATATAAGATACTTGTTGAGAAAAATGAGTTTGATTGTATTAATTCAAAAGAAGAAGAACCTTACAACCTTTGCCTTGACGTTGTACAAGCTCCTCCTAGGGTCCAGCAAGAAGTCTCCTCTACTTTGACAAGTTTCACTCACTCCCCAATGAAACCAAAAAGGTATGTGATCTCTCCTCTTTAGGCTTAACTAGGAAGTCTTGATTTCACCAGCATTTACCCTCAAAATTGTTTAGCTTCTAACCTCTCTAGCAACCAGCCCAATGCCTCTATTTATAGTGCAATGGAGGGAGGTTACTAGGTCCTCCTTCAAAGGGATAAAGCCCTCCTTCAAAGGGATAACTCCTCTCATCAAGGGATTAGCTCCTTCTCTTTTGGGATGCATGAACCACCTCAGAGCGAACAATCCACGTCAAAATTCCTTCTAGAAACCTCTAGAATTAACCCAAAGTGAGTTTTTTAAGATAAAACTTGCGCCTTTTGACTTTCACAGGGGTCCACACCTACACCGTTAGGGACAAAGCGGGCATGTCCGCAGTTTTTGTACACAGAAGGTGCGAGACCGCAGGTGACCATGAGAGAAAGTGTGGAACCAGAGTTACATTGATTTTTAATGTCTTTCTCTCATTTCTAAAGCTTTATTTGGAGAGTTGAGGTCTGAGACTTGCTTAGGAGGACAGCACAAGTAATGATAGACCCATACTGACTGAAAATAATCATGATGACAATATTTTTGTGTAACACCCAACTTTACAATTTTTCTTTTGATTGTCCTCCTATCTAAGTCTACACTTATTTCTGCCAAGGTCCCAGATTAAACAGTTGGGCTCCTTTGATTCTCTACCTATCTACAAATATGCCAAGATTAAGCTGTTTGGACAGATAATGATTCTATATATTCTAAAACAGGAAATTGAAACCTAGAGAGGCCAAGATTAAGTTGTTTGGCCTTCCCTTAACTGAAAAAATTCTTCAAAAATGGAACAACTCATCAAAATTTGAGTACAGCAGTGGCATTTAGACTAGCACACTTTTATGGTTTCTTCTTTGGCCTCTTCTGGAAATATGGAACCTTGCAGCAAGAAAGTTGACATATTTGGCATGTATAAATGCCAATCATGAAATATGAACACCTGTTGCAACAGGAGGCTAACACCTTGTTTAGATCTTTTGCTAGCACATCTTTAGTTGGTTCTACCTCCATTCCGTCCACGAGTGGAAATGCCCAAACCAATGATTTTGGTACTAGATTCTTCCCATTTGGCATCCACTCAAAGGGTATTCCATCGGTTTCGTTTAGTGCCGCTACGTCCATGATGGGTGGATCAACTTCATTCCAGGGTTTTCCTTTTGGAAGTGGTCATATACCACATTCCAACCCGATGATAGGATCCATGCCTTTTTCCTCTGTAGGACAAAGCAACAATCCTTTCCAAGGTTGGAATAACCCTGTGGTTAGTGGCGTGGGAATAGGGAATCCGTTTATCGGTCAACAAGGGAATAGGCTGTACTCCACAGTTAGTTCGTTTCAAAGTATTCCTCCCCTAGCTTTGGCTTGGAATCCTTACCAGGGGTTACCAACCCCTTATAATCCTTTAGGAGGAAACTTTCCTGGTTATGGAGGTTTTACGGCCGGAGTTGGTCAAAATCCAAATTTTGCTGGATGACAAGGCTTGCCTTTTGGTTCATCCAGTTCTACGGGTTACTTCAAACAGCCTGGTGCCTCCCAAAACCCAGGACAATCTTTTCAGAACTTTGGGAGTTTTGCCCAGTCTGGGTGGAATCCCCAAGGTCCTCCTAGGCTTCCATTTCTGGCAATGTTGAACTTGCCAAATCTCACTAAGTTAACAAATGATCCAATCAAATACAATCCAGCCTGGCCTCCGGTCCCAACCAAACTCCCTTCGGACATTCCAAAATTCGAAGGGAAGAGTGGTGAAGACCCAGGCGACCATGTAACCACATTCCATTTGTAGTGCTCATCTAACTCCCTTATCGATGACTCGATTAGGTTGAGACTCTTTCAGCGCACCTTGATTGGTAATGCGGCCAAATGGTATATAGAGTTGCCAGGGGGCAACTTCACATCTTTCGCTGACTTAGCCAATATTTTCTTAAATCATTTCCAGTTGCCTATCCGCTATGATGCCGGAACTAAACTTCTGGCCACTTTTCGTCAGGATAAGGCGACTCACATTTCTGACCATATTCAGGAATGGAGACGGAGAAAGAGGCTCATTAAAGCCGAAATCCCTTCGGAGTACCGTCTCAAGTGGTTTTTGAAATCTTTACAACCCAAGATCTCTAAGGATATCTCCATGTCTGGGGTCTATTCTGAGGAGCAAGCCATTTTTAGGGCCCAGCATTTAGAATTGATCTAATCTCAGTCTGGGATCCTATAAAAATACTTGCCAGTTGCTCCTGGGTCTAAGGTTGATGTAGTTAATTCGAAGCCAGGTCCGCATGCGAATGGTATCATCGGGTCAGTTGACACAACTACCGTGAACTTGTTGAATCAATTGCATCAATTGTCCTTACAAACTGCTTCTAACAACCAAGTCACATCGTCTAATCCCCCGGCTTCCCAAACTTCTTCAATTAATTCCGTCCAATCTGATAACCCCAAATGAAATCAAAACTCTAATGGGTAAAAGAAATGACGAGGTAAGAAAAAGAACCAGGATGGGAAGCCTGATGCAAATAAATCTGGCAACAATGCTGGTGGTGGTAGAAATGAGCCGAGAAAGAAAGTCAAGTTTCCATGCAAGTTGTGCAGTGGAGACCACTTAACTCATCTCTGCCCTAAGATTGAAGATGCTCAGCACTTGTTAGGAAAACAAGGGACTTCTAGTTCTCAAGCTGTGTTAACTAACCCGTTTCCCCAAGGGCAGCAACTTCTTGCTGGCGCGAGTTCAAACCTTGGAACCTCTGCAGGGGGCAACCAGGAAGGGAAAAATCATCGAATGTTTTCATGATGGGTTCTAACATCCATGTGACTACTCGGTCACGTGATTATGGTTAAGCCGAAACTTCCAAGGACAAGACTGTTCCCGGAAGTACTGACCTTCATATTGAGCGACCCCCTGTTGAGACTATACCAAGGATACTGAAAGGTTCCACTAAACGTGCGACTATTAATCCTAATGCCAAGGCCACCCAAAATTACTCTATTTTGGAGGATCTGGCTCAAAGTCCATGCGCCATGTCCGCTTTAGAGGTTCTCCAATCGTGTCCAGCTCAGAAAAGTGCTTTACTTTCCGCGATTGGAGCAGTCGATCTAGCTAATTCTTTAGTGCTCACTTTTGACATGTTAAATGTCAAAAAGCGACTCCCTCATCATATGGCTTTCCAAATAAAGTATACACTAGAAAATCAATATTTTTTGTATCGTTATAGATGAAGGAGCTTCCACGTGCATCATGCCGATGTCATGTTGGAAGGCTATTGGATCACCTTCGGTTGTTCCTTCACCCACCGTCTTGACTGCATTTGATGGTCATTCTCATAAGCCGCATGGGATTATCCTAGCCTTTCCTATATGTGTTGGGGGGAAGGTTGTCAACATTGAAGTAGAAGTCATAGATGCTAACCTAGACTATATTCTCCTATTAGGAAGGAACTGGGTATACGAAATGGACGCCATTGTTTCGACTTCGACTCTTGTCATTTGCTTTCCTCATGAGGGGAAAATTGTTAAGGTTGATCAAATGGATTATTGTCCAGTCGATCCTCAAGCAAGCTCTGACTCTACTATTCCTTTAGTGGATAACCCTCGCCTGCCTACTGAGAATTTAGGAGTAGGAATGTATTCCTCATTGATGGGTACCTTTGATCTTCCCTCTCCTTTCGCTAAAATCAATGCTATTTCATCATCTAAGGAGTCCTCTCGAGAAGAGTTCTTCCGAACTCGTTATTTTTCAGACCCTTGGACCTTGCCTTCACCTACGACCACATTAGTTGAAGGACAAGTAAATGGAATGGCATTCCCTATATCTGCAGCTGAGCTTAGATATCAGTCTATCGTAGACTCTGCAGACAACCACTCTGCTCCTTTTTCCGAAGAGGAGTTAGATGGTGATGTGGCTCCAGCTTGGAGCCTTGATTCTACCTCTGCCTTGGATTGCTTAGATACGGTTTTACCTTCTGAAGAAGCAATCCTCGAAGTAGTGATGGGTATAGATCGACCTGGGAAGACTTACACCATCATTCCTACTTTCTTCCTCCATTGCAAGAAGTAGAATCTAGATTCTCCAAGCTCTTTACTAGTAATGTTTGTACGATGTCAAATCCTTTGGCTCCAGCACACATTCGTGCTGAAGGTAATATGTCGGTAATTTCAAAAACGATACCTATAAACATCTCTAGGGACCCTAACGTCATCAAGAATCTCTTCATCGGAATTGAGTGTTCCCCTGAAGAAATTCAAATTTACACCGACCTATTTAAGGAATTTCGAGATGTATTTGCTTGGTCTTATGAGGAAATGCCTGGAATTGATCCTTCTATAGTTCAACATGAGATCAAGGCGTATGAGAACGCCAAACCGGTTCATCAAAGGCTTCAGCTGGTTAACCCTAGGAAAGCAGCAACTATCAAAGCTGAAGTTGAGAAGCTGCTAAAGGCGGGTTTCATATACCCTGTTCCTCTTACTGATTGGGTTTCTATTCCAGTCCCTATGGATAAAAAGCAAGGAACAATCCGAGTATGCATCGATTTCAGGGACTTAAACAAGGCATGTCCGAAATATAATTACCCCTCATTGATTAGATTATCGATGAGTGTGCGGGTAATGAGATTTTTTCCTTCATGGATGGTTTTTTGGGTTATAATCAAATTTCTATCCGTCCTGAAGATCAACATAAGATAGCCTTTATATGTCCCTGGGGTACCTTTGAATATAGAAATATGCTTTTTAGTCTTAAAAATGCTGGAGCCACTTTCTGCGGGCCATGCAATATGCTTTCCACGATATCAAACATGTCATCGAGGCATACTTGGATGATCTCGTTGCTCGTTCTCGAAAGAGAACTGATCACCCTAGTCATCTTCGATTGGTTTTCGAGCGATGTCGTTTTTATAAAATCCGGTTGAATCCCAACAAGTGCATTTTCACGGTTACGTCTGGTTGGTTGTTAGGGTTCATCATGTCTAATGAAGGGATTCAGGTTGATCCCTTCAAGGTTGAGTCAATAGTTTAGTTGCCTCCCCCGTCCTCAATTCGACAACTTCAAAGTCTTCAAGGGAAGGATAATTTCTTAAGACGGTTTATAGAAAACTATGCTGAGATCACTAAAGGGTTCATGCGTTTGCTACAGAAAGGAGTTCCATTTGTGTGGGATGACTTTGCGCAGCGGTCATTTGATGCTTTGAAAAAGGAATTAGTCGCTGCCCCACTTTTGAGTCCACCGGATTATGGTAGAGACTTCGTTTTGTATCTCGCGGCAGTAGAATCAACCATTGGTATGGTTATCGTTTAGGAGGACGATGCTCTCACCGAGCATGTGATTTATTATTTGAGCAGAGGCTTAATAGGTCCTAAACTTCACTATTCTTCGGTTGAGATGTTGGCCTTTGCAGCTGTCCATGTTGTCCAGCAGCTCTGTCATTATATCCTGCTACGCAAAACTTTTGCCTTAGCGACAATCAATCCATTTCAATTTTTCCTCAGTAGGCGAGTGATTGGGGGAAAATATAATCGATGGATAGTCATTTTGCAAGAATTTGATCTCGAGTTCTTGTCTACCAAGTCTAAGAAATCCATGGTTTTCGTGGAGCTAATTTCTGAGCTACCTTGTGGAGAGGATACTGTTTATGAGGAAAATTTTCCTGACGAAAATTTATTCCTCATCTCTTCACTCGACCCTTGGTATGGAGATATCATTATCTATCTCCAGAATTCGAAGTTTCCCTCTACTTTCTCCAAGGATGAATATCGAAAATTACATCACCTGGCTAAAAACTATGTTATCATTGGTGACACATTATACCGTCAAGGGGTTGATTCAATCCTTCGACGGTGTTTAACCTTAGAGGAAGCAGAGTCAGTGCTAAATGACTGCCACAGTAGAGCTTGTGGTGGTCATCTATCAGGGCTTGCTACAGCCCAGCACATCTTACGTGCTGGCTATTTTTGGCCTTCAATATTTAAAGACTGTGTGGAAGCATTTAAATGCTGTCACCTGTGTCAAGTTTTTACTAGAAAGATGCGTGTGCATCCAGCTCCTCTTTTTCCCGTTGTCACCGTCAATCCATTTACTAAGTGGGGTATTGATTTTACGACTTGTAATCCACCTTCATCGACGAATCACAGGTACATTATCATGGTTGTAGGCTACTTTACGAAGTGGGCTGAGGCCATGCCTACTTATAAGAACGATAGCAACACGACAACATTGTTTCTTTTCAATCAGGTTATCTCAAGATTCGGTATCCCGAGAGAGATTGTCACTGACCATGGCAGTCATTTTCATAATCAACTGATGTCTGAATTGACTCTCAAATTGGGTTTCCGCCAAGAGCACTCGTCTCCTTATTATCCTCAGGCCAATCGATAGGTCGAGGCAGTCAATAAAACTCTTAAGATGATACTCCAACAGACAATCGATAAAAATCGGTCCAATTGGCATGTTATGTTGTATTCGGCTCTTTGGGCATACTGAACCTCCGTGAAAACAGCTACTGGTTTTACACCTTTTCAGTTGGTTTATGGGATGTAATCTATCTTTCCGGTTGAATGTGAAATTCCATCTCCTAAATTGGTTGTTGAGCTCCTTCCAGAGACTTTGAGTCTCAAATAGTGCCTACCTCACTTGGAACATCTCGATGAGCAGCGTCGAGATGCTGCCACGATGAATGAGGCTCATAAAAAAAGGGTTAAAACACAATATGATAAATCTGTCCGTCCTCGAGTATTTTCTGAAGGTGACCTTGTCCTGATCTATGACCAAGATAAAGACACCTTGGGGGTAGGAAAATTTAAGCCTATGTGGTACGGTCCTTTCATTATTAAATGAGTTTTAGAAAAAGGGTCGTATGAGTTAATCGAATTTGAGGGAAACAAGCTGGCGGAGCTCCGAAACGGGCTCTACCTAAAGAAGTACTTTGCTTAGTTTTGGCCAGGCAATGGCTTCTTTGTACTTTATGTATATTTGTACATATATCGTCGAGAGTTTTCTGATATCAACACTTTTTGGTCTGCTATGGCAGGTGTTGATGGATGATTTAGTCTATTTTGGGTTCGTCGATGGTGCTAGTCGGCACACTCGGAATCTCACTTCTGCAGATTGGGTACTCTATTATCCAACTGGTCAATTGATGGCATCAAGAGGCATGTGTATCGGTCCCGCTTCAAACAATATGGCCGAGTATACTGCCATTATTAATTTATTATCCGAGGCAATCTCTCATGGGATCGACTCATTGGTAGTGTATCTTGATTCTCAATTGATAGTGTCTCAATTAAATAACATTTATCGGGTACGGGATCCATCTTTATATCGCCAGTATTTAAGGGTGAGTTTGTTGCAAAGATAATTTACTTATATTAATTATTTGCACATTCCAATATCTCATAATTGGTTAGCTGATTCTATCACTAATTAGGCATTAGACTGGCACATCAATCATTCATCATAACAAGATCAAGCATCAAAAAGTCAAACTGTGTATATATATATATATAGATATATATATATATATATATATATATATATATATATATATATATATATAAATATATCTATATATATATATATATATATATATATATATATATCTATATATATATATATCTCTCTCTCTCTATATATATATATATATATATATATATATATATATATATATATATATATATATATATATATATATATATATATCGTAAAGTGTCTCGAGTGTACATGTCTGTCCAAAAATATACAAAATTTGGGACTCAAATGCCCATAATCATGTCCGGCATATATAATGCCTCGGCTCAGGATGAGCGTCTAAGTATGTAACTATCGCAGTGGCCACACGGTGAAAATTGCGAACGCAGTCACGTGGCATGCCAACCACATGACGCTGCATATCCTCAGGAAGGTCCTCTATGGCGGCCATCGGGACTCGGCAGCTCAGCCTTGCCAAGTGTCACTGGACGTTGTTTAGAGTCTGTTCTGTATCAGCAGCTGCCTCTTCGGCTCCTCAGCCACGCCGTCCATGCCGTGGGAACCAATCTGGTCGTACCGGCCCAATATCTGGAACATATCATCATATCAGTCATTTGAATCTCATCAAAAATATTTTTCAAAATGCATCATTATATTTGAAAAATCCAAAAAAATCAAAAAATTCTTACCAATCTCGCCCCATGCTGTGTTGAGTGGTAACACTAGATCAGGATCTCCTCAGAAATCCAGCCCAGCATAAGGGTAGTCATCCACGGCGATGATCTGCTGATCCTACTAGGTGAAGAAATCATCGTCGAAGGCAGCCCTTGGGACCTCCCCACCCCCCAGATGTTTCATCAGATCAACCCATCGGCCCATGCGTGGATCGCGTGGGGTGCTGATGGAAACTGCTACCCTGGGGCAGAGTGCGGGAACCTTCTCGAAAAATAAAGTAAAGAGGATAGTCCCATATCCAAAGTTCTTGGTATATCCCCTCCTGATAGAAGTGAGATGGCTCTTCATGTTGGCCAGGAGAGGAGTACACTAGTCGAACACAGTAGTGAGATAGTCAACTGCCACGCTCATGATGACCCGTGATGCCTGATGCAGAGAGGATGATCCGTTCACTTGAGCTATGGTGAACAGGATTATCCTAAGTGAAAAACTCGCCACATGTGTGATAAAAACTTGGATCCCAACCTACTTGGGATGTCTCGGGCAGTATATCTGTACATAGTCCTCTATCGTGAGGCTACTCCGTGTCTTGCCCCGGAAATGTACTACCTCTCCCGTTTGGGAAAGGCCCGTGATAAAATAGATATCCTCCACTTCTACTCTGAGCAACATCTGATCGATCATAAAGGCTTCCTCCTCGACGTCCCAATAATCAATGAGCATCTCAAGCAAACACGTGTTCACTTTCATATTTGGCAGTTTGAGAATTTTAAGCAAACTGCATCCCCGTAGGGCATCAGATGCTTCAGGACTGTTCATAGCTTCATTATCTACCGCTGCATGCTCTCTTTCATGCCACGTGACAGGCATCCTGAGAAAAAATCAATTTAAAACCGTTAGTTTATTTTTAAAAATGGTTCGTGGCGTATACGCGAGTCCCTGTGTACACAGTCGCATATAGGGCCCGCGTGTACGCGGGTTCAATATTACCAACCCGCGTATACACCGTGAGGAAATTTTTGACAAAAGTTAAATGGTGAAACATCAATAAAAAATCTTAAAACCTGTCACAATCAATTGCAAGCTAAGTATAAGAGTTACTTGGAGGTTTTTAATGAATTTGAACGGTTGAATCTGGTTGTGGGAAGTTTTCTCCTTTTGCTCCAAATCCTTTGCTCTCAAACTCAAATGGTAAAAATGGTGAGTCCAAAATGCTTTTTATAAGTTTTGAAAATGCAAATTTTTTTCAAAATTTTATTTTGTTTGGCCTCATGTGAATTTTAACTTTGGAGCTTGGAATGTCGAGAATGGTTTGTTTTTCCAGACATTTTGGACACTTTTCAGTTTCGGGACGGTTCCATGACTACTGACCCGTCATGGCAAGTATCATTTTCTCACTCGCATATAGGTTAGGGACACCATTTTTCCGTTGCATTATGCATACTAGCCTCCATTTGCCGATACATCTGCCATAGGGTCGATCCCATCGTGTGATGGTTCGTAAGCCATTTCCACTCGCCGATTCTTTAAATCATGACACGATGGTAGAGCTATCCTTTACATGGGCATCGTAGTTAGCACCTCACTGAAATTTGTTGCCCATGCTGCTCTATTGAGTAGGCTAGAGAGTCCTCTGTAGTCCTGCCATGACTTATGCGTAGAAGACTCATTCCTCTTAGCTTCTCCTCTTTGTTCTGGCCTTATACCCTAGAGGCTCCTTTGTGTTGAGTTGTACTACTACATTGCATGTTGACCACTTGCACCTTTTGGCCTAGAGCTGGCTTCACTTGGACTCGTTTTTAAACCAACTTTTGGCCATGACGACTGCAAAATCAACCTTGCATACCTTTGACTTCTGCATCTTGACACACCTTGACCCGTGGAAGGAACACACCTTTGAGTGTCACTAACCAATTTTCACCTCCCTGCATTGAGCATAGGAACGTTCCATTCCCAGGAACTAGATCATCTGTTTCACTGACACTCGTTCTTTCCACTGTACCATAGCATTCTTTTATTCTTTTTTCGGCTTAACAGAAAAAGAAAAAAAAAATTAAATATTCCAAAAAGAGCGGGAACGGGACAGTATTTCAATTTATTGTTGGCAGCTAGAGTCAGTCGTGTCGCCCTTGAACAAAGCACTCAAAACAAAGTCTCCTCCGCACGGGTGGGATTTAGTTTAACTTAGGTACGCCATAACCTTTTTATTGAGTCAGTTCTCCCCCGATTGGTTATCTCTTCCAATCATATCGAGGGTTCGTTCGTGCCTCCTAGATGGCGAACTTATACAGAGTCATCATATGCCGCCACATAGTCACATTGAATCGTGCTTTTGTTCAAGGGAAATTAGCTTGAGTCGGCCTCTCTGCGGTGTCTCTTGACTCATTTTTTAGTCGGCCATCCCTAGTTGTCAGTGTCATGTCTATCATCACATCAGTTATATTGGTCCTTTACTCGTGCCAGTTTGAGAAGGTCCCCATTGACTTCTTGCTGGCAGGTCTTGTCCTTATCAATGACGACACCTTGCTCTGAGGACAGGCCTAAAGCTACACCCTGGCCCTATTTTCATTACTGATAGGTCACCTTGTGCTCAACATTGATCAGTATCATGGGGCTTTGGCTGAGTGGTTTCCCTTGTGTTCGACATCAGCTTACATCATCACACATTGGGATTCGTGCAGTACCTTGGTTTCCATTTGACCCTATTGGTGGATACCTCGCCTCTGTGTCAGCTTTCATTATTGGTTGGTTCAGAGGGTTTCTGTCGTGCGCTAGTCACATCTTGTGTATACTGGAAACGTACTTCGGTTGGGTTACTACATCTTTTTCGTCCGATTCCTTCCACATTATTGGCCTACGGGTTACACTCGCGCTAGATTGATGAAGGATTCCTTAATGTCTTCCTTCTAGTGGATCTTTCCCTATCGACTCTGACTCATTACTCTGGGGCAAAGATCTAGAGTCAATTTGGCAGTACCTTGGGGTTTGCAGTCATTAGTGGCAGATCCTTCGCTATCGATAGTGGGAAATCATCGTTGTCTCCTAATCGATAGATTCTTACAAGTGTTCGACTCCAGCTCATCTATTCACACTTGTTAGATTGTACTGGGTACCTTGACGCTCATTATCATTATCGGTGAGTAGTCTTGCATTTGTTAACGGTATACATCAATGACGGTAATGAAACGATTTCTCACATGGTCGACCTCAGATCATTTATTCCCATGGTGTAGAAATGTACTGCGGCGGTCGGTGAAGACCTCAGGTTGTATCAGCATTCATTGGTTCACTTGACAATTGCTCCCGTTGTTTCTAGTTGATACCACTCCACTTTGTATGTTGCAGTCAGTCATGGCCACATTCTATATGATGGCACCTGAGTTTGTAGTGTAGTACCATCCTATTCCATCATGTTCAGTTGGTACCTTTTGGGATCAATCTTTGATATCAGTGATCCATTGCATCTTTCAGCATCATTGACAGTCTTATATGTGATATTGAGACATGTACTTGTTTATTATGATTAGATGATCCATTATGTATCTTTCAGTCATTTATACGTGTATACTTAGTGGATCCACTTGTACTTGATATGCGGACATGCTTTACGTTTTCTGAGCATGGGTATGCCCACCTCAGACAGTGTTTCTTTCTGATCTCCTTTGGTGGCTTGGCAGGCTAAATTCTGGTGAAGTACTCCTCGGTTTTTGACAGACTTCCTTTCCATGTACTCGCATAATATATTTCAGCCATCATGTACTCCTTCTGACCTCATATATTAGGGGGCATGTGTTATAGCTCCAAATCTCACTCTTATGGTTTGTGATGCTATACTCATGGCCTAGGGCAACCCCTCCTTCCAGACCTGGTCCTAAAATTTAAAAAACAGTGTTTTATCCCTTATACGCGACATTGCCCTGAGTTAAACACGTGTATACGCGGGTCTGTGTATATCCAACCTGCGTATATGTATTAAAACACTTAAAAAAATATAAAATTCCTTATTTTCGAGCAGAGATCGCGGGTTTTACCTGTTGATCACCTGTTAGTGCCCGTGGCCCAACTGTTCCCAACTAACTCCCAACTAAAAAACTACTTTGGTAGAGGTATAAAAAGACCTCAAAGGGAAGGCCTAAAGGAGGAGAGAAGAGAGAGAAAGGTTATTATGATGATATTTTTCCCCTGACCAGGTCTGAAGTCCTTTGTGCCTTCTGCACTTCCCCCATTTGTCCAGGAAACCTTTGTTTCCTTGTGTGTTGATGTTCATCCACCATTTATGACATCATGGAGAGAGTCATGGAAGTAGTTTGTTAAAGGCTTGAGGCTAGAACAGATCTAGAAGGAAGCTTTGCTTGGAGCCTGCTGAAGGTGATTCAGGTGAAAATATTCCTTTCTTAAGTACTTTATTTGTCTATAATAAAAGAAACACATGTCTTGGTTCCCGAAATGAATCTTCTTTATGTTAATGATATTCATGTTTATAATTCATATGTAAATGGTTATTTGGATTTCATAACTAACTACCTTTATTTATAACATGAAGATGGTTTCTTTATAAGTTTTTGTCCATATAATACTCTGTTCTTTGATTTGGTTATTTTGCAGGACAAACGAGAAGAAGGGAACTCCAAGAAGGCTTTGGACCCTAAAGGTCTTCTCAAACGTAGGACCTAAGGTACGTACCCTTTACAATAGAATTTGCTTATAATAGCATAATGGTTGTGTGAATGTGTGCTTCTTTGGATAGACAACTTTCAGTTTGCTAGAGTTTCAACCCAAAAAGCCCTAGGGGAACAGTTCCCTCCATCATGAGGCCTTTTTATGGGAGTGACTAGAGGGTTATAGTCGCATGGAGAGCTTTTCATGGGAGCAATTTGGGGTTTAGTTCAGTTTAAGAGCAATTTAACTTAGGTTTGGGTAGTTGGAGTGGTTGGTTAGGCTCTGGGATTTTGTAACTCTCGAGGAAGATCAATGCGATTTTATTTTGTCAATTCCACTTCCTTAACTATACTTGGGGAGTTGAATCATATCATAGTAACTCTTCAGCACATGTTTACTCCAGTAGGCGAGTTAACTTGGGTAAATGTAAGAGGAGGGTGTTACAAAGTGGTATCAGAGCATGGTTCACCCCTTGGAATTAATGGGCAAAATGTGGTTGTCATGCATGAATATAGGTTGTATATGTTCTTTTTATGTATGCATGATGATGGTCATTGTTAAAGTTGTGATGTCATGTAGAATTTGAAGGTATTTTTTGTTGGGATGTTTTCGTCGTGAATGCATGTCAGTTGAATATGCATATGTTGTGTATGTTAGTGTCTATATGTTGTTATACATACATTGTGTCTAGTTGGAGTTATAGTTTTGGCATCATGCATGGTAACTGGGATGATGATTGAGATGATGTCTATATATTGTTATGATTATGATTATATAGGTATTGTGTTAATATGGTTGAGCTTGTAGATGAGATATCCTCCCTTGAACTATACCGAGGCATGTTGATTGTGTTTATGTTTTGGTTTAGATGACATGGTATTCTTGTAGGAAGAAGAAGAAGATCAAAGATGACTAGAGAGATGGTGGATTATAGTTCATGATATTCTCCCTATAGGTCAGATGAGAAACATGGTGATGGGTACTCTCCTAACATAGAAAACACTTTGATAAGTTTGAAGGTAGAAATAAGAATTTACAAAGTAGATAATGATAGAATCATTCAGGCACAAGAGAAACAGGCAGAGGTCAATGCAGTTATCCTTCAAAGTTTGTTAGACTTGCAGAGACATGGACCACTTAGAATCAATCATGGATAGGAGGACATGACTAATGGGTCATATGAATGTTGGATAAAGTTTTCATTGATGTCAATAAGATGGAAACCTAGAAGCATATTATGCCCTAGATGAAATACTAGTTCTTGTTGAATAATGTCTCTAGCCTATTTAAAGCCTAGCTGTGTTGAAGAACCCTTGATGGTGAATGCATATGAAGTTCTAGCCCTATCTCATGCACATATATTTCTCATGATACCAACCCTAGATGTATAAATGCATGGATGAAAATCTAAATGAATGAAGACCTTAGGGAAAAAAATGTTGTTAGTGTTCAAAGTCATTTTATTGAAGCCCTAACATTGTTGACAAGGCAGAGAGAAACAATTATAAATGATGTACAACCAAATTCGATGAGTATGCCATAATAATTATAATAAACATGGAAATAAAAACAGTTAAAAATATTTAATATATATACACACAAGTTGGTTGAAAAATCATAGTTCGGCTCCATTGCCAACAGACGAGTCTTTTTGTATGATCAAACAAAGTATAAATATAAATCTAAACTCTTCATTTCAGAAAAATTAAATTCGGTGAAAGATAGGTAAAAAAATTTGGATCTGTGAGGAATAAATAAAAGAAAACAACTTGTGAATAATTTTGAAACTTGGCTCTGAGGCTGCCTGTAAATTTTGGATGCTTGCAACTCTGTGTTTTTGACTTGTAGAAAAGTGTGGCTAACAGTACTCGGGCCTGTGGAAATCTATGGTTGTGATAGTGTTCAAACCTATGGAAACGAACACTGTAAAACCATACTAGCAATAGTTATAATCTCAGTCTTGTGATAAGTAAATACCTGTGGACAAAATCTCAGATATTTGGTTTTCGTTTGGAGAGATCAGTACCCTCAGAAAAATAAAAGACTTCTAACCTGTAATGTTGAACTAGCCCAAATTTCAATTTGTAACATATTACTTCAGATCTGTGAATAAAAGAAGACCTTGATGAAAATCTGAAGAATATTTTGTCTTATAAAATAAAGTGCAGCCCATCTCAGATTTATTGAATAAGTTGCAAGGAGTTCCAATCTCGGACTAGTTGAAGGAGTTAAAGTATTAGACTAGGACAGGCCTCGAACTAGGTGTGATCTCAGACTTGTCAAAGTTGCAAACCATCTTGAAGAGGTTGTAGGCCATCTCGGACCAGTTAAAAGTTGCAGAACATCTCAGAGCTTGTCTCCTTTACATTGTACTTGATTGAAAGCAGTGTTTTTTAAGGAATTATTCTTAAATAAAATATGAAGTATTGAAGCGAAACTTTGGAAGTACAATTTAAGGCTTGGCTTAAGACTGATCTTGGACCAAATATTATAGTAGCACCTTGAATAATTTTAGACTATACTCCTTGGAAAGTTGATATACATTTTGAAGTAGATTTGATTTTGTTATTATCTTGAAAGGTTCTTGGGGCAACTTATTGAAGATACTTTGGAACAACTTGTTGTGAAGATCCATTAAAGAAGTTTTTGGAGCAGGTTTAGAAATATTTTGGAGCAGCATATTGTGAAGATCCATTAAAGAAAATTTTGGAGCAGGTTAAGAGCAGGAAATCTTGAAGCACTTGAAGAATTGTTTGATGCAAACTTTGAAAATCAGATTTTGAGGAATATTGATTGGGCCAGCCTATTAAATACATCTTGCTAAGGTAAGCATTATTTGAAGATATTTGGAAGACCTAAAAGAATCTGATCTTGAAGGTGATTTTGGTGACCTTTGAAGCATGATTTAAGCCCTCATGGAGTGACCTTGAAGAAAAGTGTTTGGGTATCATGAAGAGTTGTGGAGACACCTTCTGTGTGCCATAAATTTATCATTGATGAAAGAATGATTATTAAAGATTAATTAAGATCAGTATTGAAGATTTTCAAGGCTTGTTAGAGACAAGATTGGAAGCCTTGATAAACCTTTCAACCTATATTGAAAACATGAAGAAAATTTATAGGGTTGGTGCCCTAGAGGATAGGTGTCCTCAAGAAGACCAGGTTGGATAAGGTTTTTGAGAATGAAGCTCTAATAACTTGGCAGCATGATTGGATTGGACAGTTACAAAATGCATTGGAATGTTATAATATCATTGCCAAAGAATATGAATATCCACGCAATATTGATATACCAGAATCAGAAGGACATCAGGAAGCTTTTTGACTATTGGCATTATGGTACATGTGTTTTCCTTGATGGAAACCCACATATAGGTCAATTCAGAATTGATAAAGGGAAAATCACATTGTAACAGGTCTATTCAAAGGTAATTACAAAAGAACTAGATGGTGGGACAAAGGATTAAATATCAGAATCAAGAAATTAAGGAAAGAGAATGGTTTAAGTTATATACGTTGTTTAACCTAGTCCAAGTAACATATACACGTGGGTACATAGCATAAAAGGAGCATATATGTATGCACGCAGTTTCACATAAGGAAATGTGTGTATGGGATGGAAAATTAAGGTTATAGAATACTAAGGATCCATACCATGGTATTTGCCCAGAATATTGAGCATAATAACAATTACCTGATCCCGTCTAAGAATACCATAGGTTCTAAGTGTTGTTTTGGTCCGAGGTATTGAAAAAGGCTCTAAGTATATAAGGAGGAGAAGATCAAAGGGCTAAGTGTGCATGTAAAAGGGGTTTTTCATAAATACTTCTATCTGAAGTATATTTTTGGTTGTAAGGGCTATGGATATGATATAGATCTGAAATATCTTGTGCACCCTTGGATACAATGTTAGATCACGATCATGAGACTTGAAATTACTTATCATTTTATGATCTGATAATGGATAGTCTAGATCTGATTACGAATTCATGTTTTATCCTTTATATGTTATGACCTGGAAATATTTGATGTCTGGAATAACTATGAAGTTATAAGTTATTATTAGCATATATATATATGTTGGTTTGCCTTGGTGAAGGTGTGTATACACACTAGTTCGATACTTCCAAGTAGCATATGCAGAAGAAAATCTTGTTGTTCAGAGATGATTGATCTATCTAATTAGTGATGTTGTTTTACTATTGTTTGTCAATGATGTCTTCATTAGATCTTAAAGTAAAACTGATTGTATAAGGAGATTGAGTCTGGTTGATTAATTGATTGAGTAAGAAGGGTGATATTTGCTGCTATTTATTTAGAACTCTATAATATGACATTAGATCTTCAAAATGTCATTGGTTGGTACATTTTTTGGTTCAGAGGTTTTATGATTCAGTATCTTTAAAGGTATACGCAGGTTGGGTTACAGAAAGTAGCATATACATGTAGGTTGGATTCATTGAAGTAGCGTATATGTTCTGACATATGATTTTTGAGGTTACAATTAGTTCTGGTTGTTGATGCAGTGTTTTGGATTCAAATCTATGTTCTGGTGATAGTGATCTGATTGTTTAGATTGACTTATTGTTGATAGACGCAGTTGTATTTGATGGTTGTATTGCAGTGGTGATTGATTTTGAGTTTCAATGTTACTGATGGTTCCCATATGAAAATTCGATGAAATGTGGCCTACATATTATGTTGTTGTGCACCAGGAGTATCATGTCTGAAAATTTACGAAACATGGTCCCTGGAGGAAGAGTGAAGGTAGTATCCTTTTGTAGGTCGACGCCTACATGCTGGTAAACTTATCAGCTAGTACAAGAGCTAGGGGGTTGGAGCTCCCTTCTAGTAGAAGCTAGAAAATGAGTGAAGGTTGTAGCCTTCAGTAGGTAGATTCTTGTCTACTGGAAAAAGTCTCCACTAGTAATAAAATTGTAAACATATTTTATAATAAGAAGATTAAAGACTGAGATGACATCAACGATGGTTTTTTCCCACATTGGGTTTCCACCTGAAAAATACTAGTATTCATGTGTGTTTCTTATGTGTGTTGATTTATTATTTTTTTAATACATCTGTCTACTACTTAGTAAATGAATAACACTCTGATTTAAATTCAATGGATATTGAATTATTTGTTTTACAAGTTTATTATATATATGTTGGTTCCATTCATTATAGTTGTGAACATACGTTGTTTTGTTTCTGTAAAATAGCATATATAGTTTGAAAATGAAAAATTATTATTCTGAAAGTTTAAGTACTGATTCACCCCCCTCTCAGTGTTTTTCCAAACAATTGGTATCAAAGGGAGTCCTTCAGAAGAAGCTCAATCACTTGAAGGAATATCCCTCAAGATGAGCAATCTCAAAGGAATGGGATCTATTAGACCACCAATATTTAACGTAAAAACTTAGCATATTGGAAGATAAGAACCAAAGCCTATCTTCAGTCACTTGGAGTTGATGTTTGGGCAATTGCGGAAGGAGGATACCAATATCCAACAACATTCTCCACAGGTCCACCAGAAAATAAATCATATGAAACCAATGCCAACGCCATCAATGCATTATTTGGAAGTCTATCAGAATCAGAATTCGACAATGTCATGTAGATCAACAAAACCAAATAAATATGGGACAAAATCATTCAGATCTACGAAGGAGACTACCAGGTAAAACATGCTAAGATCCAAACTATGAAAATTCAATATGAAACTCTCAAGATGCATAGTGATGAAAGTATTGCTAGTTACTTTTTACGAGAAGATGAGATTGTAAATTGTATGAAGAATCTGGGTGAAGAAATAAAGCAGGCTACTTTAGTAGAGAAAATTTTGAGATCTCTGTTTTCTAAGTTTGAGTGAAAAGTATCTTCCATTAATGAGAAGCGGGATCTACAATCTATTACTATTGTTCAACTTCATGGAATTTTAACTGCCTTTGAATTGAGGAAAGGAGGTTCGTCAAATATCAAAGAAGTTCCTTTTAAAGCCTCAACAAAGGGAAATGAAAAGGAATATCTCAAGGAATTAGGATATATATCAGAAGAAGATGAGGTAAACTTTGAGAAGAAACTTCAACGAGGTTTCAGAAGATTCAGAGGTAAGCTTCCCTTCAAATGTTTTGATTTTGGTAGAGTTGGTCATTATGCTACTAAATGTCCTCATAAAGACAGTCATGAAAAAGGAAAGGATTCTGCAAAAGGTAATAGGAAACAGTTTGTTAGTATAATAAGTTATCATACTCATGAAGATAGTGATGGCTTGTCTAATAGTGATGAATATGAATCTGAACAAGATATTAAGCTACTCATGGCTTATGAAAATGATGTTCACCTTTGGGAACCTGATTCATTAGAGAAGGCAATCAAGTTTTAGTTGGGAATTCTTACATAGGTATAAGCATCTTTGTACCATAACGAATCATTTTTCCAGCTAAATGTATGAGACGTACTAGAATCTTGTTGTAACTTTCGAATAAGTGCCCATACTTCTTCATCATTATTCCATTCCTCCCTTGCTTCATTTATCTAATCCGGTTGGATAATAGAAATGGCACACAACAACGTTTCCACATCCTCATTCTTTCTTGAGAGTGCATCTGCCACCACATTTTGCTTCCCTTTTTTGTAGATGATTTCAAAGTCATATCCCAACATCTTTGTGACCCAATTTTGTTGCTCTTCAGAGGATAATCTTTGTTCTAAAAAGTATTTAAGGCTATCATGATCCTTTTTTACCTTGAAGTGTCTTCCCATTAGGTAGGGTCGCCATTTCTTAAGTGCATGGAGTATTGCCAACATTTCCTTCTCATAAATAGCTTTGTGTAAAAACTTTCCATTGATTGGATGACTTTCAAAAGCAATGAGTCTTTCATCTTGCATTAAAACAACACCAATTCCATTTCTTGAAGCATCACATTCCACAATAAAGGTTTTTGTGAAGTATAGTGTAGCTAAGGCTGGTGCTTGGCACATTTCCTCCTTAAGATGTTCGAAGGTCTTTGTTGCTTCTAGAGTCCATGAAAATGCATCTTCCTTCAATAATGTTGTTAGAGGTGCTCCTATTCTCCCATAATTCTTAACAAACTTCCGATAATACCTTTTCAACCCGAGAAATCCTCGCAGATGCTTTATGGATGTGGGGATTTTCCATTCCTTAATGGCTTTGATTTTGCTAGGGTCTACCTTAACTCTTTCATGAGATACAATATGACCCAGATATTCCACCTCTTGTACTCCAAAGAAACATTTGGATCTTTTTGCATACAATTGTTTCTCCTCCAATAGTTGTAGCACCCTGTCAGCATGTTCAACATGATCCTTCCAAGACTTGTTGTAGATTAGTATATCATCAAAAAATACTAACACAAATTTTCTAAGGAATGGTTTGAAAATGGAATTCATCAAAGCTTGAAATGTTGAAGGTGCATTGGTAAGGCCAAAAGGCATGACCAAAAATTCATAATGACCCTCATGAGTTCTAAATGTTGTTTTTGAAGTGTCTTCAGTCTTCATTCTAATTTGATGATATCCTGAACGAAGATCCAACTTTGTGAAGTAAATTTATCCATGCAATTCATCTAGTAATTCATCAATGACAGGAATTGGAAACTTATCTTTAATAGTGAGCTTGTTGAGCTCCCTATAATCTAGACACATGTGCCATGATCCATCCTTCTTGTGCACTAATACTATTGGAGCAGAGAAAGAACTTTGACTCGGTTGAATTATACCTAGTACAACATCAACATTTCAAGGTTACTCCAAACATCAGGCCAACACCTCCCATTGGAATGGAAAGCATTGTGCTAGTCAATACATATTCTCCCATGGATAGCTTGATATTATGGCACTTTTCAGAGCAATTTATTGTTCCTCCATTTGCAACGATCACTTGACACTCTGGTGCTGGATATAAGAAGAAATTCAATTCTTTTTCTACCTTACAATGAATACAATTGTGGGTACTTCCGGAATCAATCAACACTATTACCTTTTTCTTCTTGATTTGTCCTTCTATCTTGATGGTTTGAGGAGTGGTAATTCCCGCCAATGCATTACAAGATATGGTCGGATTCATTTCTTTTTTATCTAGGCTTTGTTCCTGGGGTATATCCTCTTCTTTTGACATTTCTTTCTCCTTTTCTTCTTCCTCTTCACAATCTATGTAGAATAATTTTTTCTCAACACACTTATGACCTTTATTGTATTTTCTATCACAACTGTAACAAAGCCCTTTTGCTCTTTTTTCTTCCAATTTTTGTGGTGTCAACCTTATAGGTTGTGGAAGAGTAGGAGCAACAACACTTCCATCTTTATAGTTGTGAGTGGTATGCTTCCTGGTTGCCATAATTTTGCTTTCCATTTTTCTTGCTAACCTGAATGCCTTCTCTAATGAATCGGGTTCCCAAAGGCGAACATCATGTTGGATATTATCCTTTAAAGTGCCTATGAACACATCAATCCTATGCTCCTCTGGAATATTTTTTACCCTTATGTTCAATTTTTGGAACTCCTCAATGTGCTCCATTATTGAACCCTTTTGTTTGAGACTTATCAATTGGCTAAAAAAAGTGTTGCTTTCTGTATCCTCATAATGTGCTATCAATTCTTCGGTAAAAATTTCCCAAGTGACAATTTGTTTACGAGAGAAAATCCATTGATACCATACACTCTGATTTGGTTCCAAATATAAAGTTGCAATACATACCTTTTGTGTGTTTTGCACATTATTGAGATCGAAAAATTGCTCCATTTGTAATATCCATGTTGCGGGATACTTGCCATCAAAATTCCTCATATCGATTTTTGGAATATGGTGGGTCTTCGATCCCACATTAGAGTCTATGAAATCCTGATTAACATTTCTTTTGTTCACATCATGAGTTTCCTTTACTACCTTTTCACAATTAGTAAGTATTTCTTGTAGAAAATTTGTCAAATTTGTCTTCAAATCTACCATGTCTCTCTTCAAATATGTCTTCAAATCTATCTTCAAATTATCCATGTTAGATTCCACACCCTTTATCTTATATTCCACGTAATTTATCTTAGCTTCTGTTAGCTTTTGTGAGAGTGATATTTGTTGCACTTGGTCTTGTAGTTTTGATATATCATGTAGCATTTCTTCCTCTTCTTCATGAGTCATGCTAGAGATTTTAGGTTGCTTACTAGGTGTTTGAATATTATTTCCTTGGGGCATTAGTTACCAATAATAATGCTCTACTATGCCCTTTGAATTCCTTCAAAATAAAATTTCAAACCAAGCTCAAGCAAAAATTTTAAAAAAAATCTACACACCTTTTTTCACTTTGTAGGAGCTTGATATTGCCTCTGATGAATCTCTGTACTTTCAAGTCATCCAGTTATGAAATTACAATCTGTAGTATCCCTCTATTTCCTCTTTCCAATGCCACCAGTCTGATTCAAATTGGATTCTCCAAGGAATAGTTATATGAAATCTCCCATTGTGAACTGATTATAGACTAGTTCAGTAGAGCGAACTTGTACGATGTTCCACGAGTCCATCCTCTTTCTTTACCTTCTTACGAAATTTCAATCTGATGCTCAGAGAGAAAGTTATGACGATTTTCCTCAGGTCACCTATTTGGAATGTAATTCAAGAGTCTGCAAAAAGACAAACTTCCTCAGATCATATCTCCACAAATATAGCTCAAAAAGCTTTGAAATTTGGACCTAAGGTTCAGCATGATTTCTTCTCAAATGGTTTTTTTTTTAACTTTTGAAATGTCGGAGAAAAAAATTTATAGCGAAAATACCACGATGAGCTATTTGGAGCAGCGAAACCCTAGAATCCAAAGCTCTGATACCAAATTTTATGAAACTAGCTCAAAAGAAAGATATAAAAGACAGATCAACGCCTTAGAATTCACCCTATTCAAGAGGGAAACCTCCTTTACATCACATAAATGAAAAATTCTTGGATGATTCAAATGACAAAACCTCATTTCTATATATAGGAGTCTAAGGAGTCACAATATAACCCAACCAACCTAACAATAATAATAATATAAAGCCACAAAAATACAATAGAGGGATTCTATGGGGCACAGTAATAACAATATGGGGGCAATAGGGGCACAACAATATTAATAAGGGGTACAAGTACAATAGTAATGGGGTAATCACTAGTATTATAGGGACCCAACACACTCAACTCAAAATCTACTTGGAATAAAAGAATATGGTCATAGACACTTTGACAAATCAACTCACTGAAAGGAAAAAACACAATGAAAAATTAGAGTGTGAAGTAGTGGGTCTAAGAAAAGAACTTGAGAAGAAAAAATCTATGAAGCTTAGATTTGCTAAAGGATCAGAAACATTATATGAAATCATCAAGGTTTAGTGTTCTCCTCTTATAAAGATTGGTCTTGGATACGTTGGATAAACATCCCAAACAAAAAAGTCTTCAGCCATCACCAGAAGCTATCTTGATGCAACAAAAACTAGTCAACAATGCATCAATCCTCAGCAAAAGCCTAAAGGTACTCCCCAATTAAATCATGCTCATTTTTATCCAAGGGTGAACATAAATATAAGCACCAACCAAAAGGTTAAAAATGCCAAACGATTTTATGATCACATAAACTTCTTCTTTAATGCACAATGTTTTTCATGCCCTAACTTTAGTCATAAGGCTACCCAATGTGTTGCTTACAAAACTATCATGATTGGAGAAGCGAAAAAGGAGTGTGATCGGAATTAAGAAGAGCTCTTATAATAAATTTTCTCCTCTTGATGATGAATTAATTGAATGTTCATTTTACAATAACTTTGGTCATGAAGAATATGAATGCAGAAGAAAAAATCAGCCAACATATCAATGGGAGAAAACATCATCAAACTCCAAGGTATGTGTTAGAGTCAGTCTAGTTATCCCTCCATCAGAGATCAAAGCTCTTTTTCATTTCATGATTAGGTGTCCCACCAGTTTTGATCAGTTTCATTTCGTTAGGCATGCCATAACTCTGATGGAGTGGGTTGTGTCATTCATTCCCCTCGTGCTTGGCACTGCTGGTTCAGGTCTGTTTATTAAAATAAGTCTTCAAAGGTCATTTACAATCATGTTTTAAATTTTTAGGTCTTAGGTCTAGGGTTGAGTCAATTTTGTCTTGAAAAGTATTAGAAGACCAGTAGGCCAGAGGGATGACTTTGATAGATCATCACTTCAATAATTTTCATCATTGTACAGCTGAATTAGGACTTCTCTTCAAAACTCTGTTTTGAAGATAAGTCGCCATCTAATTTTTGTAAAAAATTGTCAAAATTTTCAGTTCTTAAATCGTTCAAGTGCAGCCTTGGTCTCCTTTGCCAGAGCATATCAAAGCTATGCCTGCAAAAAACTATCAGAGAAAATCATTATTTCAACCAATTTTAAAGGGGAAATCAAAAAGGTCAAAGCCTATTAATTTTCAAAAAGTGTCAATAGCCAAACATAAGAAAATGGGTTTTAGGTTAAACCAAAATCAACAAGGAGTCTATATGAAGATATTTCTCCTCATTTTCAACCCATTCTACATTCCAAAAGCAAAGAGCATTGTGTTGAGGCGATTTTGTGAATTTGAGGGCAAATTGGGCCGTTTCCAGGGCGTGTTACGCATCAGGTTGGGCACGCTACGCATCAGGCCGAAATTTTCAGTGTAATTTCGCACAGGCGCTACGCATCAGGAGTGTGCGGCGTGTTGGGTGAGGCGCGCTACGCGTTGAAGCGTATGCCCAAAAGCTTGGCCAGAAAACACTAAATCACCTCTTCTCAAGCATCAAATCATAGGTAGGCTTACATTCATGGCTTGTTCTTGGGTTTTGGATGGTTTATGTAAAAGATTATGATATATTTGCTATGGAAAACCAAGTATAAAAACCCTCCTTGTCCATAATTTGTTGTAAGGATTTAAATGCCAAGATTGTTGTAGGGTTTCAAAAATAAATGTTAACCAAGGTTCTCATTTTCCTATTTCCTTTTGATTCCCCATCCCCTATATTCATCAATATTTTCCCCAATAATTCCTCATAAAACACTACTCTATTCTCCCTCAAATATTAACCTCACCCTTCTACTACAAACACATTTTCCTACCCTACCTCATCTCAAACCCTAAAACTTCAAGATCTTCATATCCCTTCCCTTCCCTAAATTCCTTGTTTTATTTCCATTGTCCCCATTTACCTAATGTTTCCCCTTTCCTAACATTTCCCTTGTATATTTGTGTCCCCTTGGTCACAACATTTTGAGAAAAAGAAAAATTCTACAGTCAAATTTTGCACACATTTGTATATCAGATTATATAACATGTCAGAGACTGAGTCAGCTTATGAGCAGGATTATGATAGTGATTCTACACCAAAGGTAAGTGTGCCAAGGAGGTATCACAAAGGTGGCAAAGGTGGTCGGCATGTCAGGGAGGAGCCTACCTCTTTGGCTCAATTGCAAGCTTGTCCACTTGCAATGGACTGTTTTCGGTATCTATCATGTTTCGAATACTGTGAGCGGATCTCACAAATCCAGCATCATCGGGAACTAGTCCATTTATTTGTTCTACATTTGTAGGATGGTCATGTAAACCTTGCCGGAGTGAATTTCACCTTGTCACCCGAGACTATTGCTCAGGCCACTAGGATACCAAATGTAGGGGAGGAATGGAATAAATGCCAGCAGTTAGACAGATTTCACTATGAGCCATATATTAAGCCCAGATGTGTAAGACACTTGACTGCAGTTTTTCCTTTCATATTCCTAAGGGATGATTATGCACCATTTATGAAACTCATCATTCGATATTTCAGTTGCGAGGGCAGATTCTCACGTCTCTACGCATACCATGTTCGTTTATTGATGCATTTTACAAGGGTACGTATGATGAACATTCCATTTTTCATGTGTCACAACATAGAGAGGATGGTGCCTTTAGTACAAAGGAAGAGCTCAGCACATCAACATAAAAGCATCTATCATTATGCATTGATCAAAATCATAGTGATGCATCAGTTGGCACAGCAAGGCATTACTTGGGAGGATTTTATTTCTCGTGACCTTTTCACAGTGCCACAGCCACCTCCTGAGATTGTTCATGACGAGGGAGGGCCTTCACATCAGTTTGATATTCCTGAGATAGAGCATGTCAGCGCTCCAACATGTGTGACATATCAGCGAGGAAATAGGGCCTTATTTGCATCTGCACGACGAGTACTATCTCCACCCGGGGTGGAAGGGGTCTCGTTGACTTCATCAGCACAACGAGTGTTATCTCCACCTCGTGTGGAAGGGGCCTCGCTTTCGAAAGCAGCACCGCAGGTACAGGATAAGGGCAAGAAGCCCAAGCATGAGGAGAGGCCTTTAGGTGAGCCATCAGGTTTTTCTACTAGTCATGATGAGACAGCTTCATATATCAGGTATCTAGAGCAACGCAATAAACAGTTAGAGTACGAGCACACACTTATAGAGTTGCAACGAATCCGTGAAGACCGTAGGTTGGCCCGTAAAAGACCGGGTGATTTGACACCTGTTGCACAAAAATTTGTACTTGAGAAGGTCAACCGACACTTGGAGGGGTTGTTGGCGAAAGCCAATAGAGACAAAGACTTGCTTCGTCACATGAAGAATCATTACTGGGCCCGCATGCATGTTTGCAAAGCGAAAATTAAGATCCTTAAGAGGCGATTGAGAAAGGCACTAAAACGGCAGAAAAGACCCGATCCACTCCAAATTTTGGCTGAAGCCTCTTTGACTGAGCATAGTACTTGATTGGGGACACCCAGCCCAAATTTCAAGAAATTTGGGGAAAATTTTGTCAATTTTGAAATTTTTATGTAAAAAACAGGTTTTTGGGCTCAAAGCGTAGCGCGCCGCGTGCTACCCTAAAAATTGGGAGGTCCAAATCACGAAAGGTTTGCATTTTTGGATTTTTCATGATGAAATACATCTGCTCAGCCACTACCAAGGCATTTCATCAAGGTTTGGGTCCCCAAAAGGTCAAAAAACATGCAAAAAATGACCTCACTGCCCCTTTTTGGACACACAGGTAGCAGCCTTGGGAGAATGCACTTTTGGAGGGGCAAATGGACATCAAATTGGAAACTTCCACTTGCGTTGGAAAGTAGACATCCAAGGCCTTCCAACAAGCCAACCTGAGCTCAATTTGGATGCCGGGAAGTGCCCTAAAAGTAGATGGAAAGGCGCGCTACGTGTAGGGCTCAGGCGCGCTACACATCAAGATTTTTTGCACATTTTGCACCTTCCAGCTCAGGAATTCACCCAGCTTTGACCAGTTGTGACTTGTGATGGGATTTTTCACCCTCCTTGATGTAATTAATGTAATTTATGCTGACTTGACACTTATTTACCTATTCTAGATGATTCATTTATAAAATAGCAAACATTTAATGAATGAATTGGTTTCCTAGCTTATAGAGGCAAGTTGTTGTGACAGCCTAGATTATAGTGCTTTGTTTAGAATTGGTTGAAACAACTCCTAGGATGACGAGCTCAACCCCTAGAGGAAAGGGAATGTGTTAGCTTGCCTATATTATGTATTTTCTTAGTCATTTTCATGGTTGGACTCTTTGGGAAGAGGCTTTGAGACTTTAATGTACATTTTACTTCAGCATTTTGGCAAAGGGAAGACCAGGGATTTGCAGCACTATTTGGAATTATTGTGGCTTTATGTCTTGATGGTGTGCTTCTTTCAGTACTTGTAAGTTTGTTATGTGTATCATTTTTCCATCTCTCATCTTCTGCAATTGAACAAATGAAGTGTTAAGGTGGAATCCATAAATTTGCTATGCTCTGGCTTTAAATTTGTTTAATTTTCCATGTTTTCTTCAGTTTAAGGAGAACCCTTGCGCTTTCTTGCTCTCCTTAGCTCCTCAACTGTCTGATCTATTCACCTCATCACTTTAAAATCATCAAAGCAATTGCCTACCTTTCTCCAATCAGACCTCTGCAGAAACTTTGTCTCATCCCCGCACCCAAAATTGCTTTTCCCTTTGATTCGACAAAAATCCCTAAAAATCACCTTTAAACCTCTGCACCTAATATCTAGCCTAAGTTCAATATTCCTTATTGGTCATCTCCGGCCCTTTAATTACCTTTTGCTGAGATTGACCGAAGAGAGCCCTCTCCTGTCCTCGTAGGGCTAGCAATGAGGCTGAGCGTGGTTTGATGTGGCCTCGAGTTTTGCCTTCCTCACCCTGAGGCAAATTCGAACGCTAACATAGTGGCAACCATACTGGAGAAGAAATATCAATGGTTTGTTTGCTGATGAGTTTGTTTCACAAGTCTTAGACGGAGCCTGAAGTTATGCCAGGTAGCCTTCGAAACGCTTTTGCTTTGCATTAGCGAAAGTAGATAAACGCTGCTTCAGTCAATCTCCAGTTAGCTTGTGAAACCTGTTTTGCAAATCATCCCAGTACTTTTGTTCGTTCTAGACCTTTGGACGATTGAGTCTAGAAAACGATTGGCTGAATTATTTTAATTCTTTTGATCTTCTGATAAACACACTGGCTTCAAAAAGACATACGAGAGCTAATCCAGATCCGAATCCACCTCCTATTTACGAAAATCCAAACTTGATTAGAAAAATCCTCCATCAAGAAAGCTCGACGACTCCCTTAGTTAAATCTCATTCATGTCCTGCAATTTTTGAGTATATTGAAGAACTTGATTTTGACGAGAAATTTGAATTGTCTCTGTTTAAAACTCAATCTGAAAGTGCACTTGATTCTCTAGTTCCAAATCCTGACTTTGCTGCAGCTCTTAAAGTTGAAAAACATAATAAATTAATTGAAAATTTTATCTTGAGGCACCTTCAGAGTGACATTCAGGCTGCAAGTATTGTTGATTTCTTAAAAGCTGCATCTGCGAATATTGGATCTGCTGTCACGGCTTCCACTTCGAAAAATCCCACCGAACCGCCTTTCATTCCCACCATTCTTGTGCAACCTATAATTACTTATTCAGAATCTGCAGCTAATTCCCCTCCTTCATCCCACATTGCTTCAACCCCACATACACCACCTCATTCTCATCATACTTCGGTTACATCTTCTCCACCAGCTACTCCCAGACCAAATCCGCCTAGAGTAATGGCTACTCGGTTTGCTCCTCTCGCTCTCCCTCAAGATTTGCATGATATGCCCGCAGATTATCAGAGTAAGATTCCTTTATTCGAGGGCACTCCTCAAAGTGTGTCCGCTTAGCAGCACATAGACATGATGGCAAATTTTTGTGATTTATATGAGATTGATGAGGAGGATGTAACTATGTTGTTGTTTGTGCAAACATTTGGAGGAGAGGTAAGAAAATGGTTCAGAGGCTTGGTAGCCAGAAGTATACCTACGTTTGCTGAACTTCAGAGATAGTTTCTAGATCGTTGGGAACTCAGAAAGGATCCGCTTTAGATCAATGTCGAGTACAATAATATCAAACGCAATCATGGTGAGTCTGTCCAAGACTATATTATCAGGTTCAATACAATTTATAATGCTATTCCGGATGATTTAAGACCATCTAGAAAATCAACCCTTCTCAAACTCCCTGATGGTTTTGATCCGGAGATGGCTTATTCATTACGGGATAGAGATCCGCCTACTTTAGAAGATATGCAAAGGATTGCTGTTAATGTTGAGGCAAATCTGAATGACAAGAGAGCATGGTTGAAGGCAGAGAAAAGAGTGACTATAAAGGAAGAATCTACATCAGAACCGCCTTGGCTTCGAGAGATGGAAAAAATGTTCAAAAGAATCAACCTTGACAAATCAGAACCGCAGATTCGTAATCCAAATTACCGTGGCCAGCAACAACCTCAGTTCAAAATTAAGCAACGTGAACCAAGAATACAAGAGCCGGTAGCCTAGCAACCGATCAAGACACCTCTTTTGCAGAATTTTGTGAGTAAAGATTCAGATGAAGATGCTGATGTAGTAGGGGACCAAAATCACTTCTTTACTCCCGATGATCTGCCCGTTTACATCACTGAAGAAGAAGAGTATGGAGAAAGTTCAGGTGCCCAGCATGATGAAGATTTTATCTTAGCTAATGATGCAGATTTAGATGATTACCAAAGAGGATATTTGAATGCCTTGTCCACTCAACAGAAGCAGTATTCATTGAGGAACCGAGATGTTCCTATCAATCCGATTCAGAAAAGAAAAGAAGCTACAACACCAAAGACGGATTCACCGATACCACAGAAAAAAGGAAAGGAGACAATTGATCCCACAACTAGCAAGATATCAGCAGCAGAAAAGATAAATCAACCAAGTGTAATCAAAGATAGGAGGGAATTTCCGGTCAAAGAAGTCGACAAAGTTTCAGCATTTAGTTTGGAAAATGAAATTTCCAAATTAAAAGTATCTATTCCTTTGACTGAAATCATGAAAAACAGCAGCTACCGAGGTCAAGTCTCTAAAATTATGAATTTTGATCCCATGTTTGACACGGTGAACGTTGAAGATGATCAGCCAGAATTGATATTCAGGCCAGCATTGGATGGCGAGTCCCCTGATAGTGATGTTCCTCCCTTTTATATCAGTTTGAGATTGCATGAATATGTTTTGCATAATGCTATGTTCGATTCGGGTGCTTCGCACAATTTGATGCCAAAGGCGATGATGGAGAAGCTAGGGTTAGACATTACAAGGAAATATCATGATTTGTATTCATTTGATTCCAGTCGTGTAAGATGTATCGGGCTCATCAAAGATTTGGTTGTTAGCTTAGACCAAATCCCAGTGAAGAATGTCTTGATGGATGTGGTTGTGGCGGAAATTCCTCCACGTTTTGGTATGCTACTTTCAAGATCTTGGGGGGCTAAGTTGAAGGGCACTCTACAGTTAGACTTTTCTTATGCTACAATTCCATTCTTCAGTCAAATGAGAAAGCTATATCGAGAGCAAAATATGAAATACACGATAACCAGCAAAGAGAAGCCAATCAATCATCCTGTAAATTATGTACATACAGATTTGGAGTCATTTGTTTTATTTGTTGATAGTTTTAATGATCCAGATAATCAGGTAGTTCAGGCGGAAGATATACCAGAGATCACTGAAAATTTTAGAGAAGTTCTGCAAAAGGAAAGAGGAGAAAAACAAGCTACTATGGAGCAATTAGCTAAGGATAAGGGGCAGCAAACAGAAAAAACAGAGCTAACACAATTTCAACACTTGGAAGAAGATGAAGATGGTCTTTGGACCATGGATTTTGATGGTGTAGTAGGTAGTGATGGTGCTGGTATTGGTGTGTGGATTCGAAGTCCCTTTTCCGCTCAAGACAAAGTTCCAAGCAAGGTGAGAGTGTGTTCCTATAAACTAGCATTTGACTGTTCAAATAATGAGGCGGAATATGAGGCTCTCATTGTTGGCCTTAAGATTCTTAGAAAGCTGAAAGCGAAAAAGATTGCAGTCTATGGTGATTCCGAGTTGGTGATAAAGCAAGTTAAGGGTGAGTTTCAGGCCAAGCATCCTCGTATGAGGGCATATCGAAATGCAGTCTTAGATATTTTGAAGTTATTTTCTGATCATACCTTGACATGTGTGCCTCGCACACAAAATGGTGTTGTTGATGGACTTGCTAAAGCAGCAAGCAATCTAAAAATTCCGATGAATTCTAGCAACAAGTTTGAGATTCATGTGAAACATCGTCCCACCGTCCCAGACAATCAGCGGTGTTGGCAGGTCTTTCAAGATGATGAAGAGATCTATCAGTTTCTGCAAAATAAGGGTAAGTTCAAAGATACCTCAATAGATACTGAACATGATGATGGTAGTGATCATATACAAGTAAATCAAATGGACGTGCTGCAACTTAAAGATAAAATTATTCCTAAGGGATTGATTCCTTTAGAGGAGCTGTTTGACCAAGATGATGTGGCCCGCAAACCGACATTAAGACCAACTGAAAAAGGTGTTGAAGAGGTAAACATTAGGACAGCTGAGAATACCAAGATGGTAAAGCTATCGAAGTCATTGTCACCAAAGCTGAAAGAAGAGTATATCAGATTGTTGTCTTCATTTTCTAATTTTTTTGCATGGGATTACTCAGATCTGAAAACATATGACACAAATATCATTCAGCATACTATTCCTATCAAGCCAAATCAGAAGCCTTTTCGTCAAAAGTTGAGGAGAATCAATCCGAAGTTGCTGCCATCAATTGAAAAAGAGGTAAATAGATTGTATAAGTCAGGAATCATTGTGCCTATCTGATTTTCAGATTGGATATCAAACTTGGTACCCGTAAGGAAGAAAACAGGTGAGATCCGTTTATGTATTGACTTAAGAAATTTGAATAAGGTATCCTTAAAAGACAATTACCCGCTGCCCAAAATGGACCATATATTGCAGCGAGTAGTTGTAGCATCAAGGATGTCACTACTCGATGGCTATTCCGGATACAATTAGATTTTAGTACATGAAGATGACCGTGACAAGACAACATTCACCACTCCATGGGGAACGTTTCACTATGCAAAGATGTCGTTTGGATTGAAAAATGCGGGCGCCACCTTTCAGTGCACAATGGGCGTGGCTTTCGCCAATGAGAAAGATGTGTTTTTGGTTGTTTATCTTGATGACTTAACCGTGTTTTCAAATTCTGATGAGGAACATTTGTATCATTTGAAAATTGTTTTCCAAAAGTGTAGAAAATATGGCATTTCGCTGAATCCGAAAAAGAGTCTTTTCGCCATGGAGGAGGGCAAACTTCTTGGTCACATCATATCTAAAGATGGCATCCGTATTGACCCTGCACATGTTGAAGCCATTCGGCAAATTGAACAGCCCCGGAACAAGAAAGAAATACAGTCCTTCAATGGTAAACTAAATTTTTTGCGTCGCTTCATTCCAAATCTAGCAGAGCATCTTAGAGAAATCACGAGCATGCTGAAAAAGGACAGTTAGGTAAAGTGGACTGAAGAGGTGGTGAAATCATTTAATTTAGTGAAGTTAGCTCTTTCTTCAGTTCCTATTTTGACCAGCCCAGACTATACTCAGGATTTTAATTTTGTTCTCATTTGCTTCTGAGCACACTTTGGCAGTTGTATTAATGCAGAAGAGGGAAGGTGTTGAAAATCCCATTGCTTTTTTCAGTCAGATTATAAGAGATGGAGCCTTAAAATATAACATCATTGAGAAGCAAGCACTTGTGCTTGTAAAGGCCTTGAAAGATTTCCGTGTGTATTTATTGCATTCCCATGTTCTAGCTTATGTTCCTAATGCAGCAGTTAAAGATATTTTAGTACAGGCAGATCCAGAAGGCAGGCGGGGTAAGTGGATTGCTGCGTTGCTGGAGTATGATGTGAAGATTAAACCAACCAAGCTGATCAAAGGTCAAGGACTCGCCAAGTTAATGGCTGAAACAAATTTACAAGTTCTAGACATAAATTTGATTGCTGCCATGTCTGATGAAGATGAGGACAATTCATCCGTTCAGGTATCTGAAATGTTTCTTTCTTCTCCTTGGTATGCTGACATTTTATACGTACTTCAGCATTTGTCTTCACCTCCCGGAATGCCTAGAAACAAAAGTAGAACATTGAAATTGAAAGCTGCAAAATTCTGCATACTAAATTCTGCATTGTATTGGAAAGACCCTGGTGGAATGTTATTGAATTGTTTGGTAGAGGTGGAAGCCAAAATATTTGTGGAAGACTTTCATAGAGGTGACTATGGAGGCCATATGTTTTGGAAAACCACAGCGAACAAGATTCGAAGGGCGGGTTATTATTGGCCTTCATTATTTTCATATGTATATAAGGCTATTAAGAATTGTCATGAATGCAAAATTTTCGAAGGGAAGAAGAAACTACAGCCATTGCCTCTCAAACCAATTGAGGTCAGAGCACCATTTCAGCAGTGGGGATTGGATTTCATCAGGGAAATTCATCTGGCATCATCAGGACAGCATCGATGGATATTGACAGCTACAGACTACTTCACAAAATGGATTGAAGCAATTCCTACTCGACAAGCCACGGATGGGGTAATTATCTCTTTTCTTGAAACCAATATTTTGTCACATTTTGGATGCCCAAGTAAGTTAATCATAGATAACACATCAGCATTTAAGTCAAAAAGGATGATTGAGTTTTGTTATAAGTACAACATCATCTTGGGACATTCAACCGCATATCATCCTCAAGGAAATGGATTGGCGGAGTCATCTAATAAATATTTGGTCAATATCATTAAGAAATTGTTGGAAATCAGTAAAAAGGGCTGGCACAAGAAGTTGATAAATGCACTATGGTCTGATAGGGTGAGTCAGAAAAAGTCTATTGGCATGTCTTCTTTCGAGTTGGTGTACGGAATAGACACGATTTTTCCAACTTCACTTGCTCTCCCGGTAGTCAAATTGCTTCAAGAAGCGGGTAGTGAGGAAGATCCTATGCAGAGAAGGATTAATCAAATGATTCATTTACAGCAGACACGAGAGGAGGTATTTCAAAACACTTGCAAGTTGCAGGAGTGCATCAAAAAGATTTATGACCGAAAAGCAAAGGCGGACACATTTCAGCTAGATGAGGTAGTTTTGAGATGGGATGCTCGACATGAAGATAAGGGAAAGCACGACAAATTTGACAATCTATCGAAGGGTCCTTATAAGATTGCAGCATATCGTGGTCAGAACGCTTTTCTTCTCAAAGAAATGAATGGAGATGAATGTCCTGGAGGGCCGATTAATGGTCGGCTATTAAAGAGATATTACTTCTGAGTATTTTCTGCTCATTTCATCATCATTGTACATATCATTTTACTTTTATTTTATTGTACATGTAAACTAACTTATCATCTTCAGTCTGGGGCCCGAGGTGAAGGCTATAATACTAAAAATGAAGGTTAGTTAATCTAAGTTTGTCAAGTCAGTTGTCTAAATCTTTTAGTTTTGAGTCTAGTTTGGTCAAAGAATTTTTTGGTTTTTCTCAAGTTTTTGTGTCGAAAATAATGTCTCCATCGCCCAATGGATGAAGGCACTGTCTAGCTCTTACAGAGATCTGCGGTTCTTGGCATCTCCAAGGAGCTACCATCCCCATTGGAGCCAATGTTAGAGTCGGTCTAGTTATCCCTCCATCAGAGATCAAAGCTCTTTTGCATTTCATGATTAGGTGTCCCATCAGTTTTGATCAGTTGCATTTCGTTAGGCATGCCATAACTCTAATGGAGTGGGTTGTGTCATTCATTCCCCTCGTGCTTGGCACTGTTGGTTCAGGCCTATTTATTAAAATAAGTCTTCAAAGGTCATTTACAATCATGTTTTAAATTTTTAGGTCTTAGGTCTAGGGTTGAGTCAATTTTGTCTTGAAAAGTCTTAGAAGACTAGCAGGCCAGAGGGATGACTTTGATAGATCATCACTTCAATAATTTTCATCATTGTACAGCTGAATTAGGACTTCTCTTCAAAACTATGTTTTGAAGATAAGTTGCCATCTCATTTTTGTAAAAAATTGTCAAAAATTCCAGTTCTTCAATCGTTCAAGTGCAGCCTTGGTCTCCTTTGCCGGAGCATATCAAAGCTATCCCTGCAAAAAACTATCAGAGAAAATCATTATTTCAACCAATTTTAAAGGGGAAATCAAAAAGGTCAAAGCCTATTAATTTTCAAAAATTGTCAACAGCCAAACATACGAAAATGGGTTTTAGGTTAAACAAAAATCAACAAGGAGTCTATATGAAGATATTTCTCCTCATTTGCAACCCATTCTACATTCCAAAAGCAAAGAACATTGTGTTAAGGCGATTTTGTGAATTTGAGGGCAAATCAGGCCGTTTCCAGGGCGTGCTACGCATCAGGTTGGGCGCGCTACGCATTGGTGGCGTGCTATGCATCAGGCCGAAATTTCCAGTGTAATTTCGCACGGGCGCTACGCATCAGGAGTGCGCAGCGTGTTGGGTGAGGCGCGCTACGCGTTGAAGTGTATGCCCAAAAACTTGGCCAAAAAACACTAAAACGCCTCTTCTCAAGCATCAAATCATAGGTAGGCTTACATTCATGGCTTGTTCTTGGTTTTTGGATGGTTTATGTAAAAGATTATGATATATTTGCTGTGGAAAACCAAGTATAAAAACCCTCCTTGTCCATTAATTTGCTGTAAGGATTTAAATGCCAAGATTGTTGTAGGGTTTCAAAAATAAATGTTAACCAAGGTTCTCATTTTCCTATTTCCTTTTGATTCCCCATCCCCTATATTCATCAATATTTTCCCCAATAATTCCTCATAAAACCCTACTCTATTCTCCCTCAAATCTTAACCTCTCCCTTCTACTACAAACACATTTTCCTACCCTACCTCATCCCAAACCCTAAAACTTCAAGATCTTCATGTCCCTTCTCTTCCCTAAATTCCTTGTTTTATTTCCATTGTCCCCATTTGCCTAATGTTTCCCCTTTCCTAACATTTCCCTTGTATATTTGTGTCCCCTTGGTCACAGCATTTTGAGAAAAAGCAAAAGTATACAGTCAAATTTTGCACACAGTTGTATATCAGCATATATAACATGTCAGAGACCGAGTCAGCTTATGAGCAGGATTATGATAGTGATTCTACACCAGAGGTAAGTGTGCCAAGGAGGTATCACAAAGGTGGCAAAGGTGGTTGACATGTCAGGGAGGAGCCTACCTCTTTGGCTCAATTGCAAGCTTGTCCACTTGCAATGGATTGTTTTCAGTATCTATCATGTTTTGAATACTGTGAGCGGATCTCACAAATCCAGCATCATCAGGAACTAGTCCGTTTATTTGTTCTACATTTGCAGGATGGTCATGTAAACCTTGCCGGAGTGAATTTCACCTTGTCACCCGAGACTATTGCTCAGGCCACTAGGATACCAAATGTAGGGGAGGAATGGAATAAACGCTAGCAGTTAGACAGATTTCACTATGAGCCATATATTAAGCCCAGATGTGTAAGACACTTGACTGAAGTTTTTCCTTTCAGATTCCTAAGGGATGAGTATGCACCATTGATGAAACTCATCATTCGATATTTTAGTTGCGAGGGCAGATTCTCACGTCTCTACGCGTACCATGTCCGTTTATTGATGCATTTTACAAGGGTACGTATGATGAACATTCCATTTTTCATGTGTCGCAACATAGAGAGGATGGTGCCTTTAGTACAAAGGAAGAGCTCAGCACATCAACATAAAAGCATCTATCATTATGCATTGATCAAAATCATAGTGATTCATCAGTTGGCACAATAGGGCATTACTTGGGAGGATTTTATTTCTTGTGACCTTTTCACAGCGCCACAGCCACCTCCTGAGATTGTTCATGATGAGGGAGGGCCTTCACATCAGTTTGATATTCCTGAGATAGAGCATGTCAGCGCTCCAGCATGTGTGACATATCAACGAGGACATAGGGCCTTATTTGCATCTACACAATGAGTACTATTTCCACCCAGGGTGGAAGGGGTCTCGTTGACTTCATCAGCACAGCGAATGTTATCTCCACCTCGTGTGGAAGGGGCCTCGCTTTCGATAGCAGCACCGCAGGTACAGGATAAGGGCAAGAAGCCCAAGCATGAGGAGAGGCCTTCAGGTGAGCCATCAGGTTTTGTTACTAGTCATGATTAGACAGCTTCATATATCAGGTATCTAGAGCAGTGCAATAAACAGTTAGAGGACGAGCACACACTTATAGAGCTGCCACGAATCCATGAAGACCGTAGGTTGGCCCGTAAAAGACCAGGTGATTTGACACCTGTTGCGCGGCAATTTTTACTTGAGAAGGTCAACCGACACTTGGAAGGCTTGTTGGCGAAAGCCAATAGAGACAAAGACTTGCTTCGTCACATGAAGAATCATTACTGGGCCCGCATGCATGTTTGCAAAGATAAAATTAAGATCCTTAAGAGGTGATTGAGCAAGGCACTAAAACGGCGGAAAAGGCATGATCCACTCCAAATTTTGGCAGAAGCCTCTTTGACTGAGCATAGTACTTGATTAGGGACCCCCAGCCCAAATTTCAAGAAATTTGGGGAAAATTTTGTCAATTTTGAAATTTTTATGTAAAAAACAGGTTTTTGGGCTCAACGCGTAGCGCGCCGCGCGCTACCCTGAAGATTGGGAGGTCCAAATCACGAAAGGTTTTCATTTTTGGATTTTTCATGATGAAGTACATCTTCTCAGCCACTGCCAAGGCATTTCATCAAGGTTTGGTCCCCAAAAGGTCAAAAAACATGCAAAAACTGACCTCACTGCCCCTTTTTGGACACACAGGTAGCAACCTTGGGAGAATGCACTTTTGGAGGGGCAAATGGACATCAAATTGGAAAATTCCACTTGGGTTGGAAAGTAGACATCCAGGGCTTTACAACAAGCCAACCTAAGCTCAATTGGAATGCGGGGAAGTGCCCCAAAAGTAGGTGGAAAGGCGTGCTACGTGTAGGGCTCAGGCACGCTGCGCATCAGGATTTTTTACACATTTTGCACCTTCGAGCTCAGGAATTCGCCCAGATTTGACCAGTTTTGACTTGTGATGGGATTTTTCACCCTCCTTGCTGTAATTAATGTACTTTTATGTTGACTTGACACTTATTTACCTATTCTAGATGATTCATTCATAAAATAGCAAACATTTAATGAATGAATTGGTTTCCTAGCTTATAGAGGCAAGTTGTTTTGACTGCCTAGATTATAGTGCTTTGTTTAGAATTGGCTGAAATAGCTCCTAGGATGATGAGCTCTACCCCTAGAGGCAAGGGAATGTGTTAGCTTGCCTATATTATATATTTTCTTAGTCATTTTCATGGTTGGACTCTTTGGGAAGAGGCTTTGAGATTTTATTGTACATTTTACTTCAGCAATTTGGCAAAGGGAAGACCAGGGATTTGCAGCACTATTTGGAATTCTTGTGGCTTTATGTCTTGATGTTGTTCTTCTTTCAGTACTTGTAAGTTTGTTATGTGTATCATTTTTCCATCTCTCGTCTTCTTCAATTGAACAAATGAAGTGTTAAGGTAGAATCCATAACTTTGCTATGCTCTGCCTTTAAATTTGTTTAATTTTCCATGTTTTCTTCAGTTTAAGGAGAACCCTTGCACTTGCTTGCTCTCCTTATCTCCTCAACTGTCTGATCTATTCACCTCATCACTTTAAAATCATCAAAACAATTGCCTACCTTGCTCCAATCAGACATCTGTAGAAACTGTGTCTCATCCCCGCACCCAAAATTGCTTTTCCCTTTGATTCGACAAAAATCCCAAAAAATCACCTTTAAACCTCTGCACTTAATATATAGCCTAAGATTAGTATTCTTGATTGGTCATCTCAGCCCCTTTGATTACCTTTTGCCGAGATTGACCTGAGAGAGCCCTCTCCTGTCCTCGTAGGGCTAGCTACGAGGCTGAGCGTGGTTTGATGTGGCCTCGAGTTTTGCCTTCCTCAGCCTGAGGCAAATTCGAACGCTAACAGTATGGAAAAAGAAGGAACTTCAGTAAGAAAGATGTACCATAGCTTTGTTTGTAGAAGGACAAGAAAATCAGTGGTACATTGATAGCAGATTCTCAAAACACATGACAGGTTATAAAGATAAACTCATTTCATACAATGCTTTAGAAAAGGAAAAGAATGTCTCTTTTGGAATGACACACCAATTGCCACTAAGGGTAAAGGTTCCGTTTATCTAAAATAAAAGGTTAAAGCTAGAAATGTTATGTATTTTGATGGTTTAAAGCATAACTTATTGAGTGTTAGTCAAATGTGTGATCAAGGAAATGAAGTTGTGTTTCGATCAAAAGAATGTGTGGTTCGTGAGCTTAACACAGGAAAGACCATAATCAAAGCAAACTAAATCACCGCAGTCATGGTTTCTTTGGCTACACAGTGCAGTGTTGGGATTTAGTTCAACTGGGTCAGGTGCTTATGCAAGGAATGTTGGAGGAAGGCAAAACATTTGATTATGCATGGCTGATTTTGATCATGATGCTATTAGCATGGAAGGAGTCGGAGGACTCACAACTTCCTCTAGTCGAAATAGATGTATGTGAAGCTGCGTAGTATGCCGCACTATGGCATACCAAGGAGCCATTAGGTGCGCAGGAGAACAAAATTTTATTTCTGCTATTGGACATGGATTTGCACATTATGGTGAACCAATATCTTAGGTTATCACCTAGCTTGTATGAACAATATCGCAACATCACAAAATTTAAGGCATAATTTCACAGAGTATAAATTAAGGCTCAGAAGGATCCAATAGATACATGTCACCCTTTGCCTTATTTCATCACTGAAGACAACCTTCTCACAATAATACAACAATGGTGAGTTGAATGGATGACCCCAACCATAGACGACACTGAAGTAGCGGGGGCACCGTGCAGCATGCAGGTCCAAGTGGGACAGACAAAGGAAAAGAAGCAAAAGAAATAGATCCAGAGACAAAACTAAATATGCAAGACCCTCTCAGTGCTGTAGATCCAAAAAAGGAGTTTCCATTCATCATAAAAAAGAGGGTGCCTATAGTAACTACGTCAAGCATACAGAAGAAATATAATGCAAGAAAATCTAAGGGGGTGATACTGCTTGTCTTCATTGATGGGGATATCAATGAGATTGGGGAATAGGTCCTGGAAGTAACAGTTGAGACCTAGAACAAGGTCGATGATCACTACAAAATGATATTGATATATGTGCAATAAGGCATTGTAGAGTTAAAGGCACTGGCGTAGACAACCAGAAAACCAATACAAATAGGTCAACTACTGCAGCCAGATCGATGAATAGAAACAACATTCGGAGTAAGGAATTTTCAGGTACCAGCTAGAGCGTTGTATTTTGAATCAGTAGAGGATATAGAATGAGAAAAATCTTGGGACAGTGTCAACATGAACATTTTTCCACTATCAATTCAGGTATTACATGAGCTCCATCAAAGTATCATAAATGAACTGAAGGAGCGAGAACAATGCACGTCATTGTTAAGCATTCAAGTGGAAAAGGAGAGAGTTTCATTGAAGAAGGAGCTTGATCAATTGATCAAGGAAAGGGATGGAGCATGCCAGCAATAACAAAAACTAGAAAAAGTCATCACAAAAACTTGTAGCATATTTCCGGAATTGAGGGTTAGCGAAGAAGAGTCACTAGGAGAGAAGGTCGCCAAGCTTGCCCACGCGATAAGGGAGTCAAAGAATAAGCTCACGAAGATGAATTTTGAGTATGAAGTCAAGATTACTAAGCTAAAAATGAGGCTATAGCTAATCACACCACAAAAATTACGGGAGTAGAGGGAGAAAGATTTAAAATATGCACTGAAAGTCATCTCCGACACAATGGCAGATTGTGGAAAATTACTAGATGACACTATGCAGATTTGGACCTCACTACAGAATCATCCAAAAATTCATAGGAACTAAGACGAGATACAGGCGTAGCAGAAGCAGTGGGAAGATATCCTAGAAACTACAAAGACCCTACCAGTCTGGTAGAGGCTCGCTAGCATCAATGAATGGAAGATTATCCATAAATAGATAGAAGACATTTGGAGGAAGGAGTAGATCTTGACAAAGAGGACTCAATCATGGGAGCATGAGGCTCTCCAAATTTCACAAATAGTAGATTAAAGTTTCAAGGAGCTGCGACAAAGGGAGAAATAAGTACTACAAAAAACTATCGGACCAACCACAGAGGCAATGTTGGAAGAAATGCACTGAGAGGGAAAGCAGGTAGAAAAAATAGTGAAGCAGTAGAATTCCATCTACAATGGCATCATAGCAAAAATCAAGGGCACCGCAGCTGAGTAAATCAAGATGAGTCACATGTGAGTGTTGGAGGCCTATTGGGCGTGACCTAACTTGGTCTAGTTTTGGTCAAAGACTCTGCATTTTGAGGAGCAGAGTGTGCGGAGTCTGTGAATTTGAATTTGCCACGCAAGTGTTTAGGGGATATAGGGTAGGTTAAATCCCCTCATTTTGTAACGAGTATCGTGGTTTTACTTCATTGTTTTGTTGAGTCCATGGTATTTAGACCATGGTTTTTGTAGCGATGAAATGTATTTAAGGACATGTAATGCTTTGTTGAAGACATAGAATCAATAGATCAGATATAGAGAGCACAAGTGATCGAGTCTTTTGTTCTTAAGGAAAGGCTTCGTAGCTGAGTGCGCGAAGGCCTTATAAGAGTCTACAGCTAAGTGTGCAGACTGCCTATGGCTAGGTGCATAGGTTGAGGAGTTGTATGTACTGAAATATCTATCTTAATAAAGAAGAATAAGTTTTAGCGAAGTCTTCTGTATCTGTATTCATAATCTATGTTCATATATGTTGTTATGCTTTCTTTTTAATTATTTGTGTGAAAGAATACATGTTATATTATTCTCTAATATGTTTATATAATAAGTGAAAATATGTGAAGTAAATCATCAACGTGAAGTCTTTTATGTATGTGAAGTTGTAGATAAGTATTAAAAAAAGAGAATACATGGAGGCTACAGTGTAGTATTCCACTCATTGCAGAAACTTAGTTCTGCAACCTCCCATAATTGCTTCGGGTGAGACTGCGATCTGCTTATAGATCATCCCCGAAAGGGCCAGTGGTTGAGGGTTTTTTTGGTGTGCAATACACTTTAAACCCAGGTCCAAGCCCCTTAAGCAAACACATCCAGCAGAGTAGTCCACAATGGATGTGATAGTATTATAATAAATAAACAAGGAAGGTATATCTAGTATCCTATGAAGTAGTCCACAAGGATTAGACAACAATGATAACAAATACATCACATTCCCAACAAAGTACTAAAACAACTGAAATAGTTCAACTATCTTAGTACATGGGAAACAAATATGAATTACAAATCTCGAAATAATAGTCTTACAAACATCTACAAAACATGCATGAAAATGTGTTGGCCTTAACAAGCTTTTGTATTAAGAAAAAGTTCCAAGACACATATGTACACCATACATCACTAGCCTCAGTAGTGGGACATTGGAGCCACTCCTCGCTCCTCAAAGAACTATATGAAAACTCACAATACTTCGTGGGAGGAGCCAAGGTGAAAAATTATTTCCTCATACAATGGGAGGGGTATATATAACAAAGGGTGATGCTTGACCCTTGTGGCTCTTGAACTACCCTCATGACCATTCAATTTCCTATGAATTTTCAACTGACATGACTCTTTGTATTCATGTTGTCCATTGACATTCACTTTACATTACATTTGAGTTACAAAAGATATGGCCTATAATAGTGATGTGGCCTTGACAACTCATGACACAACTTGAGATGATATTGCTAACATGGACTAGTTGGCTATGGTGGCAATGTCAAGCTATTGTTGTTGTTGAGTTATGGATGTCTCCTTGGATGTTCTTTCTTTTCTCCTCCACATGGCTTGATGTTGCAAGATCTTCAATTATCTTTGTTCTTGAAAACAGTCGCATGCATGTGTTCCCTTTGCTTGTCCTTGAGGAGCTTCGTTTGTCCATACAACTGCAAATAAGTCTTCTAGCATGTTATCTCCTTCTTCATCTCCTTCATCGTCTCACCATGATCTAATGATATACCTGTTCCTGCAACTCACTCATGACACGACGACATCAAATACAAAACCTTCTAGTCTAAAATGATGCATTGTTATCCATGGAATGGGCTAGGGATGGATGACAAGTTGGGAAGAGGGCCCAGAAACTATGCATTACATAGTTCCAGGTAAGAGGGAGGGAGACTAGTCACTAAGACTATAGAGAGCACCACTCAGGAATAACTGAGGATATCTAGAGCACAGTCTTCATTGGTGGGAAAAATTACGTAGAGACCACTGGGAGGTATGTTTGCGTAGTTGAGATCATCAGTGGAAATTGCAAGGTGAGACCCTGGGAGGTAGGTCTATGTAGTTTTCTGAGGTAAGATAGGACCGAGAACCAAAGGGACTAGATAGGAAAATTCTACACAGCTTTTGGGAGTAGTGAGTCCCAGTTGAGGGAGGACATTTGGGGGACACATTTGCATAGTTTTGTGAGGAAAATAAGGCTCAGTTCTGCATGCATTACGGGGTTCCAACAGGCAAGGAGGAGGCTAGATGTTTGATCCTGAGACATGTGCACTTCAGGTCAAGCTTGAGGCAGATTCTACGCAATTCTAGGAAGGAAGGCAGGTTGATTAACTCTGGGAATAGGCAGTGCAACTATCCTAGAGGATAGTCTCTGCATGCTACGTAGTTCCAAGTATCAAAGCAACATCACTCTGGGTTGAGACTACACAGTGCAGCTCAGTCAAGGTCCGGTGAATGGGAGTTGTCCGGTCGGAAGGATTTTCAGGAAAATGGCTAAGCGTGGGAGACAAGTGAAATTTTTAGGAACTTGACATTGTGATCACATACCTAACATACTTTGACAAGAAGAAAACATAGACCACGTGAAAACAAATACATCATTACCATCTGTGAGACCGTCGAGATCAAAAGAAAAAAGTGCGACACTTGAGATAGACCTTGGGATAATTGTGACGACACTTGTGTGACAATGCTTACAACTTCTTGTATGAGTGTGACTGATGTTTACATATCTAGGAAAACTCAAACACACAAAGACAATCCTTTGAAATCACCATAACAGGACCGCAAGAATGATAAGCAATCAACATGCCAAAAGACGATAGTTTTTCAAACAAGAAAAAAGGGGTGAAAAGACTCTGAGGGAGCTCACAGAAGGAGCTTGAGTGTTTGCAACCATAAAGGGAAATCCAAGGAAGGCTTTGAAATTTGAGTGAAATCCAACATTTTGGAGGGTGTTTAAGTCACTACAACTGTTGGATAATAATGAGTTAAAGAAGCTTATTTTTAGATAATTTCATGTCAAGCCATATCCAGGTCACTGGGATACCAAAATAATTTAACAATAGTCAAGGATTCTACTATTGGTCGAACTTAAAGAAACAAGTGGTTGATTTTGTTGTTATATGTTTGGACTATTAGTAGGTGAAAGCTGAGTGTAAGCACCCAACTTGTCTATTACAACCTATTCTGATTCTAGAATGGAAATGGGAGGTCATTTCCATGGACTTAATTACAAATTTTTAGAGGAAATTGAGGTAACATGATTTCATCATGGTTATGGTTGATAGATTAAGAAAGGTAGCTCACTTCATTATAGTGAAGTCTAATAGTTTAGCTAGTGAGGTAGTTAAGATATTTATCAAGGAGATAGTGATACTTCATGGACTTCCCAAGAAGATCATATTATGCAAAGTTTCCAAGTTCAATTCTAGGTTTTGGAAGGATTTATTTGTAGGCTTGGGGACAAAGTTAGCCTTCAATATTGGTTATCATCCGTAGAAAGATGCACATATAGAGAAAGTTAACAAGAACCTTTAGGATATGTTGAGGATTTATGTCATGCATCGGTAGAGGAAGTGGGAGGAGTATCTTCCACTGTTGGATTTTACAAATAATAATGGGTACAGGAATCCTTGAGCATGAGTCCATTTGAAGCTCTTTATGGGAGTAGTTGTAACACTCCTCTTAGCTGGAATGATCAAGTGAATAGGTTACTAATCAGACTATATATGTTGACTGAGATAGAGTAGGAGATGCAGGTTATTAAAAGGAATTTGAAGGCAACACAAGACAAACAGAAGATTATGCAGATCAACATAGAGAATTTAAGGAGTTTAAGGTTGGGGAGCATGTGTACTTGCACATCAAGCCCAAGAGGAGCTCCTTGAGGATTGGGTCATGTGCTAAGATGACACCTTGGTATTTTTGGCCTTTTGAGATCCTTGAGAGGATTGGATCAGTGGCCTATAGACTTGCACTGCCACCAACATTGAAATTCCATGATGTTTTCCATGTTTCATTTCCTAAGAGATATGTCCAGGATGTTGATCATGTGATGATTAATCTATATTGTAGGTTGAAATAGAGGGAGAGTTCCAATTCGAGCCTAAGTGAATTTTGCAGTGAAATATGCTCATGCTCTATAACTGAGAAACAGAGCAATTTAAAGTGCAATGGAAGCACTTTGTGCTCGCTAAAGCTAAATGGGAGATGGTTGATTAGATGCAGGCCTTGTATCCTTCCTTATTTTTTGGTTGAGCAAATGTGTTTGGTACATTTGTTTGCTACAAGTATTTTTCTATATGTGTGTGTGTGTGTGTTATAAATACTGTAATGACATGTGTTTTAAAGCTTCAATAAGCAGTATGTTGTAAATTCTAAATCAAGTTGCATTATAAAGCTCCATGGACAACATTTTTTTTTGGTTATAAGCATCATAGAACATAGATGATAGTGCTTCCCTAGGGGTAGAGGTTGTAATAGCCCCTAGTTGATTTTCCATGTAAATAAAATAAAACCAAGGTCATGTGAGATGTATTCCAAGCTGAATGGTGGGAAAACACTATAGTGACATCACTTGTGGTGTAATAAAGGCTATGGAAATTGGAAAAGGCATTGGCCAAGGAAAAGAGGAAATTATGAGAAATATGGAAAATAGGAGAAAAGGGATCTAAAGAGACACAAATTTTTATGCAAGGGAAATTAGAGGAAAAATAAAGGAAAATGAAAGAAAATGGGATATCAATGATAAAAAGGCTTCAGAGAAACAATTCATGGATTTTGTCGGTTTTAGCCTTTTGACATTTTTTGGATTGAGCTCTTGTTCATTCTCTCTCTCATACACACTTGCATACTTAGAGTGTTCTTGGAGTACTCTATCATTCTCTTGGATTTGGAAGAAAACAAGCAAATAATCAAAGGGAAAGCAAAGGGAAGCAAGGAAGTGCAAGGAGATTTTGGGTAAACAACTACATCGGGTGGATATTGCAGGTAACAGGTTGCATGTGTGATTTCCTTACTAGTTTTTGGATGTGTGATACATGGATGTGGCTCTATGGTTATATGTTATCATTAACATTGAGATTTTCCTTGATTAAAAGTGGGATCAACCTTGCCTTGTTATTTCCTATATAACCATGGTGTAGTGGCTTCCCTATTTATTTTTCTAATTGGTTCTAAGGTTCCCTATGGTTGTGGGTTGGGACAAATTAAATGGAGCCCTGAAACAACTTGGGTTCCTTGGAGGCTGTTGGTTAAGATGTGAGATCTTTGGAGCCCTATAATAGATTAGGTTCCCTGGAGGTTGTGGGATGAGTTACTAGTCCTTGGATCCTGTTGAAGCCTCGAAAATCGGGTCGACAACAAGGGGGGTACCTTCCCGGTCCAGACCTTGGTTAGTAGCTCCTTATCTGTTTGGCATAGCGGGTCCGACTGGGGATAATGGGACCGGTTTCCCAATTCTTTGAGTGTGTGTGTGTAGAATTTGATGTTGCTGATCTAACAGTTCCTATTTAAGATATTCTAATTCTAAATTTAATCTAATTCTATGCTATTGTAATCTAATAAGCAGCATATCTAAGTCTATACTAACCCAGGATGTAATTCTTCTATTATGTGATCTAAAAATATTTCAAATAACAACTGGTAATAAAGATCACTCAATGATTATAAGAAAGGAAATCAATAAGGATGAACCACTTCGCATAAAACGTTAGACGAAACAGTTGCGAAAAACATATCGCATAATGAGCTATTCATACATTAAGCATAAATAAATAGCTATCACCATACAAAAGTGCCAAATGATCACTCAGGCATTCATGCAATAATACATAAACAACTAAAAACTGTATATCACTTTAACACATAAGCAATAATGGTGAAGAGATAAAAGTACCATTTATGACTAGTCCTACTCATGAGCTTCAAGCGACAATTTGATTTATCTCTCCTTGCTCTAACATCCACTAAGAGTATAGAAGTGCAACATCAGTAGTAGATATCAAATGCAAACATCAACAAATCTTGTTCCATTCATTCATCAAAACCTCCTCTGAGGGTGCAAAAGTGCATGTTTTGAGGACAAGTTTTTGATAAATTTTTGGACCCTTCTCTAAATGCATGAGAAGGGTTTTAATACTACTAACTAAATAACTTAATTACACAGATTCAGGATACGGTTTAAATGACCGCCCTTTTTCTAGGCAAAAATAAAACAAAACTATTTCTAAAAATTAAATCTAATATCTAACTATTTCTGCATTTGCTCCTTAATGTTGCAAGCATTCAGTATTTGCCTGGGTAGAGTCGGCTGACTGTCTTCTACTTTTGGTTGAGCTAAGCAAACAGAATTAGCAAGAGCTGGCACCATCTTAGCAAAATCGATGATATACTCAAGAGTCATCCTCTGACTATGTGGCTTTACCAATGTATGCCTAATAACAATCCAAGTTCAACTTGGTTAACCCTTGAATCACTTCCGCCTTTTCTTTGGCTTTCTATTTCCATTTTGTCTTTTACCATTGCTTTCTTGCATTTTTCGGGCTTACAGGTGACTAAGTTGTTAGAGGCTTTTCTTTTTTAAGAAAGTTTTCTAGGCGCTAATCGCTCATCAGAAACTTCCTCTGTTCCTTGATCCGGGCCTCTCTGATGCGTTTTTCACCTTTTTTGCCTCTTTCTTCACTGGGTATAAAGCTTCAAAATTTGTAAAAATAATGCTTTCCTAAGATTTTGACCCTGAGCATTAAACTAACTGTCTCTGATATCTGCATCGCTCATTACCCATTCAACTATGGTTGTATATGAAAGATCTGTAATGGATGGCTCAACAACATTCTATGAATCTGTGGCTTTGTTGCATGTGGTATCTATTTGTGAGGGCATCTTTTCTCTGTCTTTGAACATGGTAGCATTACCCTTTTTCCTCATAGCTTCCTGCACATTGCTTTGTTTAACTTTTGTTTTTCGTTCCTGCAGTTCATAAGTGAGGAAAGAGTAATGACAATAAATAACGGCAGGAAAGCTTTAAACACTACGGATATGCAAAAGCATGCCACCTTACGTGAAATGACTCTTCGAACAACACAAAACCATATGTTATTAACAACTGGCATATAACTCATTAATTATCATTAAAGCGTGTATCCAGTTCTTGGTTTATGGAAAAAAAATTCTTGAATGTTGAGCTGGGAAAATCTGCGATGGAATGCTTCTGCGATTTGCATCGCAGTATCGAATTATCGCAATTTCATCGTGTTTTGTTATCACAAGGTTGCTTGATCACGCTATCGCAAGATCGCAGATTGCAGTATCGCAAGATTCGTGGAATGCAGTATCGCAGTATCGCAAAATCACATATCGCTTTAATCGTTAAATCGTTATGTATCTTTTATGAAATTTTGCGAGATGCGATATGCGATATCGCATATCGGCGATTCTTTAAGGTTTTCCAGCATCAGCTTTTCTTAATGCATGCGATGCGATGGAGTTCGCATCAAAATCTCATAGTTTATCATTTTTACTCATAAGAAAATGCCCTATCATTCTTTGTGCGATGCGATGTTTCTTAAGGAGTAAGATATATGAGCACTAATTGATTTTTTTGAATTTTTTGACTAAGGGTCCCCACTTACATAGTGTTATTGCTAATACTAAATAAGGAGGGGGGTTGTTGGTGGCGACAACAATTGGCGATTCACTTGGAAGAACCAGTTATCTCTGTTTTTCTATTGAATTTTCTAAACTTCCAAAACAGAAAAATTTTCAGAAAAGTAAACTTTATTATGGAAAGATAATGTACATTATGCTCTAACCTGTCAATGATATTTTGTTTCAACTATTTTCCACTTTGATTATTTGCTTCCTTAGGCTAGTCCTTGTATTTACATCAGTCATTACTAGGTATTGTAAAGATAAAACAAAGTCTTCTATGTAAACCAATTTTAAATATGCTCATTTGTCGTAGGTAGAGCCTCTGCTGCTAGCAGGCGTTTAGAGCCTCGACACGGTTGCCTGTTACCCAGCAATGATCCTGTATCCTACTTAAGGCGACCTACAATTTTCAAAGAAAAAACCATATCCACACTTATTGCTTTGATTTTCTTTTTTACTCTTAAAGAACAATGTCTTGGTTTAGCCAAATTATGACACAATAATTCACTTGATTTATAACTTTGCTGAAAAGTTGGCTCGTGATGAGACCCCTTGTCTTTTGATTGCAACAATCTTGAGTCATTGCCCTATTGTGGTGTATAGTATTGGCAAAGTCCGCAAGTTATAATATCTATGATTATGATAAGCCGGCTCGTGATGAGACCTCTTATTCTTCAAGATAAAGTGTATCCTTGGGTTGTTCCTCTGAAAGTTGTGATCTCTTTAGTAGGGAGGAAGTTATTATTTCCTTAAGATAGCTCTGGACGACAATAATAGAGTTTTTGGAAACAGCTGTTCTACAGAGAATCTTTATTTTGTTATTGATACCTTTCATTGTACTGAGATAAAACAATTTCTTCACTAAAGGTTGTTTTCATCAAACTTTTTGAAGTTGAAACTAGTATCATATCTAGGGTAGAGTCTTTAATTGTATCTATCAATAATAAAGATCAATTTTCCAAAAGATTTACTATTTATACAAGAGAAAAGTTCAAAATCTGAAACAGAATTGGTGTCTTTTCCGTAAATGCCTAATGTAACCACTCACAATTGGTTTTATTATGAAAAGGAAAAACACTTCTCTACAAAAAATAGAAGAATAATCTTCTATGGAAAATATTTCTTGAGAATTTGTCCATTAATAGGCAAAGGATCCCTCTTACCTGCTAAATCATGTAACACAAATGTTGATGGACCTATGACTTCTACAATTTGAAAAGGACCAAGCCACATTCTTTGAAATTTTGTATTTTTGCATTTCTCTTCATGAGCCTTGTCCCACTTTAAAACTAAATCTCACATCTGAAAATCTTTTCTGGTCATTATGTTTGAATCAAAAGAAGATTTTACTAGTGCTTGAGGATGAGCATGCGTTTTCCTGGCCTGTTCTCGTTTTTCTTCTTATTTGATTATTTCCATTTGTCTTAGCTGTAAGGAGGGAATGGGTACTTCATCAATGTATTGAACTAGAGACAAAGAGGGAATTGCTAAGTGAGTCGGAAGAACCACTTCTTTCCCATAAACTAAATTAAAGGGAGAAGTGCCGATAGAAGCTTTTTGCATTATTCGGTCTGCCCATAAAGCATATATCAAAGCCTTATGCCAATTCCTATGGTTTTGGTCAATTGTTCTTTTGATAATCCTGATTAGGTTTTTATTGTGGACTCAGCTAACCCATTGCCTTGTGGGTAGTAATTGGCCGAATATTTAAGTTTGAATCCCCTTTTAAGTGCAAATTCGGTCATTGCATTTCCAGAAAATTATGATGCATTATCAAACATTAAAGCGGAAGGCAATCCAAACCTAGTGATTATAAATTGATCTATGAACTCAATGATATTTTCAGCATTAGCCATCTTGAGTGGAACTGCTTCTACCCACTTAGTAAAATAATATGTTGTTGTGAGGATGTATCTATGTTGCTTAGAAGAGTGAGGAACGATCTCACCTTTTATGTCCAATCCCCACTGATTGAAAGGTTTCTCAATGTTTACTGGCTGTAGTGGCAAGGATGGCTTCTTTTGTCTTCCAGCAGTAGTTTGGCAGACTTTACATTTCCTCACATAACTGTGTGAGTCTTTAAATAACGTGGGCTAGTAATATCATGCGCGCCAGATTTTATGTGCAGTAGCATCTCCAACATAGTGTCCGCCTGCTGGCCCATCGTGGAGTTCCTACAAAACTTTTTCAGCTTCAGATTTCTCAAGACACATAAGAAGGATAGAATCATAATTTTTTCTAACAAGAATATCATTTATGAGCTGATATTGTTTGGCTTTCAACCTTAGAGCTCTTTTCTTAGTATGATCGAGATGTGAAGGAGCATACCCATTCTTAAGATAATAAATGATATCAGCGTATAATGACTCTGCATTGTTTAGGCTTACCTCGCACATTTGTACCTCTGCAGATGGAATTTCATAAATTTGCGACGCTCCAGCCAACATTTTGCAAAAGCCTTGACCTCTTACAATGTTTGCTGGTTTAATCTCAATGTCATATTCCTGTAAGGCAGTAACCCAATTGGCCCTTTTCTCACCCACATCCTTCTATACTAGAAGATTCCTTACCGCTAGAAACGGTACTATAGTTTTGGTATGGGTCTTGAGTAAGAAAGCTCTGAAGTATTTGACCGCTTTGAAAAAAGCATAAGCTTGTTTCTTCACATCTAAATAATTTAATTCAGCACCCTGTAAAATTGAACTGAAAAAAGCAATTGGGGCTTCCGCTTTTTCCTGATTTGCTTGAGTGAGTATCGCAACATATGACTTATCTGAGGCAAATGTGTATAAAATAAAAGGCTCCGAAAAATTCAGAGTTGCTAATGATGGAGCATTAATAATAGCTTGTTTGATCAGGTTGAATGCTTCATGTTCATCTTGGACCCATTTAAAATTTGAGTTCTTTTTAGTGATGGCTTGCAAAGCAGAGACGATTCATGAAAAATCTGGAATGAATCTTTTTACAAAGTTGATCTGACCAAGGAAAGATCGCATGGCTTTTTTATTGTGAGGTAGGGATATTTCAGAAATTTCTTTGATTTTGTCAGGATCAATGTGAATACCATATTTTGACACTATGAATCCTAGAAGTTTCCCTTCACTTAGTGCGAAAAAACATTTCTTCGAGTTAAGCGAAATTCCATACCTTAAACACCGTTGAAAGATTTGTTTCAAGTCTTTAAGACGGTCACTTCGTTTCTTTGAATACGCTGTTATATCATTCAAATAAATTACTACAGATTTATTGACTAAACCTTTGAATGCAATATCGATGGCTCTCTGAAATGTGGTACCAACATTGATCAAACCAAATGGCATCATTCGATATGTTAGTTCTGAATGTGGTTTTCAATTGATCATCAGGATATACCAACACTTGATTGTATCCTGAAAATCCATCCAAGAAAGACATTAATTCTGAACCCGCCACTGCCTGCAATATCTGTTCCATAGGTGGTAAAGGAAAATTATCTTTTTGACAGGCCTTGTTAAGGTTTCGAAAGTCAATACAAATCCTAATATCTTCGTTTTTCTTTCTAACAAGTACCATATTGGAGACCATTTTAGAATGTCTGACGGGAAAGATTATTCTGGCTTTCAATAACTTATTGAGCTCGGTTTTTATCTGATTTTCTAAATTGGGATGGATCTTTCTCAACTTCTATTGGACATGTTTTTCGTTATCGATCATGGGAATAGTATGTTGGATGATGGAAGTGTCGTATGTTTTCAGCTCATCATAATTCCAGGCAAAAACAATTTTATATTGTCTCAAAAGACGAATATACGTTAATTTTTCTTCAGGGGCTAGGCCGAGACCTAGATAAATGATTTGTGGTTTGGCGTCGATTCCTAGGTTTACTAACTCGTAGTTCAAGGTTGAACTTTGGAGTTTTGAATTGGTAGACCTTTTAAACCGATCTTTCAAACCGTACAAGTCTTCTAACTTGACCACCGACTTAGGTATAGCATTGTTAGTGCTATCTTGTTTCACTTATCGATCATGTTGGTCTTCGTCAATTATTTGATTGGAGTAAGATCCTTAAGATGTGAGGAAATTTACAATATCAGGATCGTCATTGAATACTCTCCAATTTGTGATGTTATCAGGAATGGATGGTCTAAAGATTAATTTTATTGAAAATATATCTGGACTAAAATATTCTGAAGGAATAAGCTTAGAAGCTACGTTAGCCAAAAGGTTTGCATTTGCGTTTTGGAGTCTGGGGATTGAAGAAATATTAAATGCTATGAAATGCTCAATCAGATCTTGAACTAAGGATTGATAATGTTTTAAATGACCTGATTAGCAATGTATAGTGTTACGTACGTGTCTAACCACAATCTCAGAGTCTCCAAAAACTTGAAGGTACTTGACGTCTAACCCGATTGCTTTGTACAACCCTTGGACCAAAGCCTCATATTCTCCTGTATTGTTGGTGAAATCAAATTCGAGTCTACACGTTAGCATGATTTTATCTCCTTCTGGAATAATCAAAACGCATCTTGCTCCGGCTCCTTCATTAGATCTAGAACCATCAAAAATAATCTCCAAAACAAAGATTTATTTATAGTTTTATCTAAAAATTTAATACATTTCGAACTATCAGTTCGAGATAAATTTTCGACTTGGAACAAAATAGAGTGTTCTAAATAGGGTGACGCATGAGCATTGAAATTTCCAAGGAAAGAATCTACCGAATAATTTCCAATAATGCTGTTGTTATACGCTACTGGTTCATTTTCCTCCTCTAGCTCCGTTACTATGTATTTCTGATGTAGCTCTCGTTCAACTTTTATTTGATTCGGTTTACCGTTGTAGGGCAGCCACATGTGTGACTAGTCAGTTGCGAAGTATCCATGAAGTTTTTATGACCAATCCCTGCTAAGCATTAAGCCATAAAATTCTGGAATATCAGCAACTAAAATGTTAATAACTTGACATACCTTTGGGTTGGAGGAAAACCTTATGGTTACTTGATTTAGTTCGCCAATCACTTCGATTTGAGATCGATCTAGCTGAACAATGCGCACAACGGATTTCTGTGGTTGAACGTTTAACTTGGAACATATGGATTTTGGTAAAATATTCGATGAAGCACCAGAATCTATCAAACAATTGTGCACATTTTTATTGAAGATTTCATAAGTAAGGAGAAACGGGGGAGTGTGAGATATTGATCTTCCTCCAATTAGAGCGATGTCATTTGGATCAATATTATTGATTGCATTAGTTGGAGGTCTTCCCATGTTATGGAAAGCTTGAGAAAGTACAGCGGTAGGCAAAGGTGCAACCGGCACAGCATGTAATTCTTTCATCATTATCTTCTGTTGATGCTTTAACTTGCTTAGCTCGTAAAGAGTGATGTTAGCCCTAGTCTTTTTCATGTCTTCTATATATTGTACTCCATTTCATCTGATACGATCAGTGTTTTAGATGGAGTTGATTCATCTGTTTGGATTGGGATGGTTTGAGTTGCTTTAGATGTCGTTTTCTTTGTTGCGACTTTATCCTTTATTGCAGAGCTTGCGCTCTTTGGCTTAGGGATAGTCTGGGGAGGATCAAGCTGATTTTTGCTTCGTGTGCTAACTGGGAATACTTCTTGATCTTCTTCTTGTCGGAAGATGAAATCCCACATTCCTTGTAATTCTACAACTTCTTCTTCATCAGTTTTCCCTTCAGTGGCAATTTCCTCTTCCTCTTCTTCGGATTCAGCATTTGAAATAGCATTAGGTGGCTTTGAATTTGTTGAAGGGCTTCTTTTAAAAGCTCTATAGGGCTTTTTTGAAGAAGTTTCTGCTACTTGCTTTTTGATGTCGACCATTTCATTGGACATGGTCTTTAGAACTTTCTGCAATCCTTCCAAATCAAATGGATCTTTTGCTTGTTTCTTCTTGGAGTCTTCCTTGAAGGTGACTTTCTTGGATTTACGTTCCTCTATCGCGGATTTCTTTTCCAGGGCTATTATACGTTTCTCTACTGCTATCGCTTCTTTCATGTTATCGACTAAGGTTGTTTTATCGGCCCTGTCCACGAAGATTGCTATGTTTGATGGTAGCGCAGTGATATACCATTCACATTGTACTTCTTCGCTGGGCTGGGAAGCAGTAGGAATTTTGTTTAGAATTTTGTTGAAACGTAAATTGAAATCTTTGATAGGCTCTCTAGATTCAGACCTAAGGTTGGATAGGTCATTGATTAACATTGTCGTAGACCTGTCATCACCAAACTTGGTCAGGAATTGCTCCTGAAAGATATCCCAACTAGTGATAGATCTGAAGGGTAATGAAAAATACCATGATCCAGTTGTTCCTTGCAGAGTATAAGGAAAAATCCGAACAACAACATCTTCATTAGTAACCCCATTGAGGTTAATGGATAGCATAAAGTTGTTTATGTGCTCTTCTGCTATCATGCCTGCCTCGGGATTAAATTTAGGCAGCCATTTCTCAGGATGGGCCAGTATTTGACTCAAGGGGGCAGGCATTAAGACTGCCCCAGGGTTATTCCATGGAGACTGGGCCATTGTTGAACTGCTAACAGAGGAAAGTGCAGAAGATGATCCCTGTGGCTGGGAAGATGAGGATACTACAATTGTAGATGATTGAGGAGGAGTTGTGGGGGTTCCAGTGGATGGGTGGACGATGATATGGAGTGGAGGAGTGGATGGTTGACTTCGCGGTGAAGAAGTTGAAATGGACGATGTTGACGAAAGAGTCTCGCTGTCGAACTCTTTAGGTGATTTCCTTGCTCTTTTCCTGGTGGGAAGAGGTAATTTGGTTGGCTAAACACCAAACTTTTCACTCTTTAGCCTGATCAGGGGATGAGTAGGGTTATATTGCGAAGTCACGCTGCCTTGAGATTTATCAGACCTTTAAGGAGAAATGGAAAATCGCTGAAGTTTGTGAATCAGAGATTCGACTTCAGGAGATTCAATAGTAGATTGTTCTAAAATGTCAGGGTTTGTAGCAGCGGTTGATACTCGAACGACTTCTAAGTCTGGATTTAAGTGTAATGGAGAAGTCGGGGGAGATGGTGAGGGCGATTTACTCTCAGAATGGTATTCAGATTTAGATTTACTTGCCATTCATAGTTCATGCCCTCCTTCTAGCGTCAAATATGTTGAAGCCCCGAAAATTGGGTCGACAACAAGGGGGATACCCGCCGGGTCCAGACCTTGGTTGGCAGCTCCTTATCCATTTGGTATAGCGGATCCGACTGGGGATAATGGGACCAGTTTCCCAATCTATGAGTGTGTGTGTGTAGAATTTGATGTTGCTGATCTAACAGTTCCTATTTAAGATATTCTAATTCTAACTTTAATCTAATTCTATGCTATTGTAATCTAATAAGCAGCAAATCTAAGTCTATACTAACCCGGGATGTAATTCTTCTATTATGCGATCTAAAAATATTTCAAAGAAGAACTAGTAATAAATATCACTCAACGACTATAAGAAGGGAAATCAATAAGGATGAACCACTTCGCATAAAAAGTTAGACAAAACAGTTGCGAAAAACATATCGCATAATGAGCTATTCATACATTACGCATAAATAAATAGCTATCACCATACAAAAGTGAAAAATGATAACTCAGGCATTCATGCAATAATACATAAACAACTAAAAATTGTATATCGCTTTAACACATAAGCAACAATGGTCAAGAGATAAAAGTACCATTTATGACTAGTCCTACTCATGAGCTTCAAGCGACAATTTGAATTATCTCTCCTTGCTCTAACATCCACTAAGAGTACAGAAGTGCAACATCAGTAGCAGATATCAAATGCAAACATCAATAAATCTTGTTCCATTCATTCATTAAAACCTTCTCTGAGGGTGAAAAAGTGCATGTTCTGAGGAAACGTTTTTGATAAATTTTTGGACCCTTCTCTAAATGCATGAGAAGGGTTTAAATACTACTAACTAAATAACTTAATTACACAGATTCAGGATACGGTTTAAATGACTGCCCTTTTTCTAAGCTAAAATAAAACAAAACTATTTCTAAAAATTAAATCTAATATCTAACTGTTTCTGCATTTGCTCCTTAATGTTGCAAGCATTCAGTATTTTTCTGGGTAGAGTCAGCTGACTGTCTTCCGCTTTTGGTTGAGCTAAGCAAACAAAATTGGCAAGAGCTGGCACCACCTTAGTGAAATCGATGATATACTCTAGATTCATCCTCTGTCTATGTGGCTTTACCAATGTATGCCCAGTAATAATCCAAGTTCAACTTGGTTAACCCTTGAATCACTTCCACCTTTTCTTTGGCTTTATGTTTCCAGTTTGTCTTTTACCATTGCTTTCTTGGATTTTTTGGGCTTACAGGTGACTGAACCGTTAGAGGCTTTTCTTTTTTAAGCAAGTTTTCTAGGCACTAATTGCGCATCGGAAACTGCCTCTGTTCCTTGATCCGGGCCTCTCTGATGCGTTTTTCGCCTTTTGCGCCTTTTTCTTCACCGGGTATAAAGCTTCAAAATTTGTAAAAATAATGCTTTCGTGAGCTCTTGACCCTGAGCATTAAACTGTCTGTCTCTGATATCAGCATCGCTCAGTACCCATTCAACCATGGCTGTATATGAAAGATCTGTAATGGATGGCTCAGCAGCATTCTGTGAATCTGCGGCTCTATTGCATGCGGTATCTGTTTATGAGGGCATCTTTTCTCTGTCTTTGAACATTGGAGTGTTACCCTTTTTCCTCATAGCTTCCTGCACATTGGTTTGTGTAACTTTTATTTTTCGTTCCTGCAGTTCACAAGTGAGGAAAGAGTAAAGACAATAAATAACGACATGAAAGCTTTAAACGCTACGGATATGAAAAAACATGCCACCTATCGTGAACTAACTCTTCGAACAACACAAAACCATATGTTATTAACAATTGGCATATAACTCATTAATTATCATTAAAGCGCGTATCTAGTTCTTGGTTTATGGAAAACTTTTTCTTGAATGTTGAGCCGAGAAAATCTGTGATGGAATGCTTCTATGATTTGCATCGTAGTATCGCATTTCGCAGTATCGCATTATCGCAATTTCATCGTGCTGTGTTATCGCAAGGTTTCTTGATCGCGCTATTGCAAGATCGCAAATCGCAACATCGCAAGGTTCGCGGAACGCAATATCGCAAAATCTCAGATCACTTTAATCGTTAAATCGTTATGTATCTTTTATGAAATTTTGCGAGATGCGATATGCGATATCGCATATCGGTGATTCTTTAAGGTTTTCCAGCGTGAGTTTTTCTTAATGCATGCGATGCGATGGAGTTCGCATCGCAATCTCGCAGTTTATCATTTTTACTCATAAGAAAATGCCCTATCATTCTTTGTACGGTGCGATGTTGCTTAAGGAGTAAGATATATGAGCACTAATTGATTTTTTGAATTTTTTGACTAAGGGTCCCCACTTACATAGTGTTATTGCTAATACTAAATAAGGAGGGGGGTTGTTGGTGGCCACAACAGATCCCTAGATAGCTTGGGTAGGAACCAATCTAGTTGATGATTAATGATTTAAGGACCGTATAGGCGAGATCATTATGGCTGAGGGTTGAGATGGTTTGGCCTTTGGAAGCCTTAGTTGATTTTATTTCAGTTTAACCCTATGATCTCACATTCATCGTTGGAATATTGTGCGTGAGTGATTGGCTGAAAGAGAGATTTGGTTCTTCCCAATCTATGTTCGAGTGATACATGGAATTTTGTGACTTGGTTGGATTTTGTATATGACAATATGATTAATTTCCCTATTGTGATATATGATCACTTGTATTGATTATTATGTTTATATTGTGGCTGATTTGTCGTGGTTTATATTCTGATGCAACCCAGGCCTCTCCCAGGCCACAACTACCAGGATCTCTGACAACCAAACATATAAAAGCTTGGTTCATGGCGATTTATAATCTCATGATTTATAACAACGCCCTTAAAAGACACAGATTGAAATTGGACTTGCGCACACTTTAATAATGGACATACTCATGTGCATATATTGTATATGAAAGGCATATATACACTACCTTATATATATCCACAGCAAACTATATTCCCCTTGAGTTGAATGTTCTTTACCTTCTACTACCTGGTGATGGTTATAGGCTGGGTTTTTTCCCGGACAAGGTTCTGATTAAAGCTGAGATATATATATATCTCCGCCCTCAATACAGTTCCACAGATGCATGAACGACTCGGACAGCCACGGTTGTAATTATAGTGCATGCATAACCCTGTCCCGGCAATGAAACTTATATACCTTCACTCGCGCAGATACAACTCGGCGATGGCTCGATTACTTGCACAGGAGTTGATTTGATAACCATATATCACAATTGCTCAACCGACGATTGAATCGCCCCGGTCCTTGTTGCGCTATCCACCACATAGCATACAACATACACATACGGCATACCACCGCATACATATTTTTTGTAGGACACAATTCCGCCTCCGCTCTTTATCATTGGTCAATTATATAAACCGACAATCCATATCCGTTGCCATTTGGATTATATCATTTCCAATTCTTAAGCGATGGCACTGCTCGTAAAACTGAGCCACCATTCAAATGCCTTGTATAATCAAAGATTTTGAAACCAAGAAAACACCAAATCTTCATCAGGCTACAGTGACGGATTCTCCGCCCAATATCGCAGAATCCATATGCCGGCGCACTCAAAGTAAAATAATCCTTAAATTGGTCGAAGTCAATTCAGTAAACAAGAACCCTAAAGAGTGAAGTGACTGGAACATTCACTATCAACCAGGCATTGGACCCAGTTAAAATCAACTCAGAATTCATTAAACACAAATATGCTAGAACCATATCTCAAAATTGATTAAACACCAATATGCTCATACAGAACTGAATTCAACATATTCATATTGACATAAAACAAAGCATTCACATAGAGTTTCTATTAATGGCCAGATATGCAAATCTATGGCCCTTTTACAAACTGCCCGAAGGCTCCCAAGGAGAATCCTTGCTCACTTCTCACACTCACTCCTCACACTTCCTCCTTGCCTTCCATGCCTTTGAGGCTCCCTAATTTATTAAACTTAGCATGATAAAAAAAATCCTAAAATCACTCCACTAAAGCTCATGCAATGCATACATATGGCAAAAGCATCTTTTCATCTTTTTCCATGTTCTAAAATAGAAAAGCTATCCTTATCACTTAAAGGTCCACATCCACTCCTTTATGCCTAAAAGCTCTCCTAGTTTTATTTATTTTGAGAATATCTAATTAACTTGGAGTTTAGGAAAATAATGCATGACCCCTATGTCTATTATTTACAATAATTTCCCTTTTAGGATAGATGCTCCCGCATCATACTCCCAAGGTAGAAAAATTTCATGATCTCCTGATCATGTGTTCAGATCTATGTTTGCCTGGATCCCATATCTTGTACTGTAACTTTCCATTTTCTGTTGCTTATGTCTGTTGTTCTTCTCCAGGTCTCCACACTTTATGCTGCTTTGCTCCGCTAGCTGTACTCTTGCAATCTTCTGCTGTCTTCCTCTTGCTGCTTCTCTTTTGTTTCACTGCTGCTGGTCTCTTCCGGAATTCCTTCATCATCATCCGCCTCATCATTTCAATTTCTTTGTCTAGCAGATTTTCTCCAGTTTCTTCAATAAGACCTGTACTCACAAAACAATTGTTAGAATAAAAAATATAAGGCATCAGTGCCTCTTTTGCTGCTAGTGTCGCTCCACATGTTGTTCTAGTTGTTTCTATGAATGTTGTTGCCTCCCAAACTTCTTGTCCCCTTGCAACATTCGTTTGTTTGTCACCTGCAAATTCATCTGTAATTTCACCTGCAACTTTTCCTTCAGCTTTCTCTAGAAACACTTAAGTATGTTGCTCTGAGTTTCTTCCCAACTTCTCTGTCAGCACATCAGTATGCTGATTTACCCTCACCATGAGACTGTTAGCTAGTCCTTCCTTCTTACCATCTCCTGCTTTATGACTGTCATTCATAAAGACTCTCTTCCCTTGTTTCTTCATCCAATAAGTCCTCTGTCTCTCCAACTCTCTTCTCTGGAGATCTAGTTTCCTATACAATTCAATAACTTCATTAGGAGTAGACCTTGGAAATTTCACATAATTTTCTATACCTCCACTAGTGGTTGACCAATCATCAGCTGGTCCTTCTCTTTCTGCATCAACATCCTGATTAGACTCCTTCTTCCCCATCTGCTTCTAAGATCTTGCTAACTCATTATCGATCTGAACAGCCTTCAGGTTCAACTCTTCTTGCACAAACTCTAAAGCTTGTTTATCTTCCTGTTCTGTGCCTGCAAACATGCACAACTCATTAGTTTTTAAATTATGATACTTTTCAGTCTTGACTGCTTCCTTCAACATTTCCCTTTTAATATATCTACATGTGGGATTTTCAAACTCCCACTCTGGTGCAAGAACTCTAAGTCCCTTCTTTAGTAAGGCAATCTCAATTTGCCTCAACCTCTTCTGCAACTGTCGCCAAATCACTCTCTTTCCCTTCAGTGGAAAAATCCATTTTCTATTTTGACTTTTCTGCTCTTGTAGCCATTCTTCCAGTACCTGCAATTGTACGTTCATTACTGCAATCTCTCTTTCTCAAACTCCTGCAGTCATCCCATTTATGTGCCATTTCTCTAGATATCTTCTCTGATTCTCCATGATCACCTTCTCCAGCTGTATATAAGGCCCATCTACCTTCTGCTTTTCCGGAACAGAATTTTGATTCTCCTGGTCTTTTTCCTTCTTCATGACAATATCAGCCAATTGTCTTTCACCTGCAAACATCCACAAATTTTCAGATTTAAAACTATATGACCCTTTGGTCTTACTTGAAGTTTCAGTCTTCAAGCCTTCATCTTCACTATCTCCCAGAAATTCTCCTTGTTCTGGTTCACAGATGTATTCTTCCATTTCAACTTCCTCTGGACTCATCTTCTTGCCATTTACCTTGGCATCCTCTTTCTTATGTCCTCTATCGTGGCTTTTTCCTGAACCTCTACTATGACTATCAGTAGTCATCTTCTCCTTCGCCATGAGTTCCTCACCTATGAGTTGCATGAAGCCTCTACCACAGCAACCTCTTGCTGCCACTTACCTCACCAATCCTTTCCTCCAAATCTGGTCTTTTGGTAATCATTGGTCCTATGCTGGAACCTTTCGAGCATCCTCTACTGCTCCTGTAGGCTTCTTCCATCTGCAACTTTCTTCAACCTCTGTTGATTCTCCTTTGAAACAAGCCTCTGCAACAGCTAGTCCTCCTGGCTGCAATATTACCTCACTAAGCTCTCCTCACTTAGTCTTTTGGTAAGCACGGTCCTTTGTCTGGAACCTTCTCCTGAGCAACACCTTTGCTCCCTCTAGGCTTCTGCAATCTCCTTCTCTCTCCTGAGAACACTTTAGTTGTCCTCTTTATCCAATTCCTTATTGGATTCTTCAGCTTCACTGCCACTTTTCTGCACCCATAAACTTCAATTCACAAATTTCAAACTAGAAAATAATCTCACCTCTTAAGACCTTGCATGATCTTGTCCTCCCTTTGTTTCTGCAATCCTGAAACGCACTTCAGTTCTCGACTGTACTCATTCAATAAAAACAAAATTTCTTCAACAAAGTATTCCTGCTCTGATACCACCTGATGCAGCCCAGGCCTCTCCCAGGCCACAACTACCAGGATCTCTGACAACCAAACATATAAAAGCTTGGTTCATGGTGATTTATAATCTCATGATTTATAACAGCACCCTTAAAAGACACAGATTGAAATTGGATTTGCGCACACTTTAATAATGGACATACTCATGTGCATATATTGTATATGAAAGGCATATATACACTACCTTATATATATCCACAGCAAACTATATTCCCCTTGAGTTGAATGTTCTTTACCTTCTATTACCTGGCGATGGTTATAGATTGGGTTTTGTCCCGGACAAGGTTCTGATTAAAGCTGAGAGATATATATATCTCCGCCCTCAATACAGTTCCACAGATGCATGAATGACTCAGACAGCCGCGGTTGTAATTATAGCGCATGCATAACCCTGTCCCGGCAATGAAACTTATATACCTTCACTCGTGCGGATACAACTCGGCGATGGCTCAATTACTTGCACAGAAGTTGATTTGATAACCATATATCACAATTGTTCAACCGACGATTGAATCGCCCTGTTACGCTATCCACCACATAGCATACAGCATACACATACGGCATACCACCGCATACATATTTTTTGTAGGACGCAATTCCGCCTCCGCTCTTTATCATTGGTCAATTATATAAACCGGAGATCCATATCCGTTGCCATTTGGATTATATCGTTTCCAATTCTTAAGCGATGGCACTGCGCGTAAAACTGAGCCACCATTCAAATGCCTTGTATAATCAAAGATTTTGAAACTAAGAAAACACCAAATCTTCATCAGGCTACAGTGACGGATTCTCCGCCCAATATTGCAGAATCCATATGCTGACGCACTCAAAGTCAAATAAAATAATCCTTAAATTGGTCGAAGTCAATTCAGTAAACAAGAACCCTAAAGAGTGAAGTGACTGGAACATTCACTATCAACCAGGCATTGGATGCAGTTAAAATCAACTCAGAATTCATTAAACACAAATATGCTAGAACCATATCTCAAAATTGATTAAACGCCAATATGCTCATACAGAACTGAATTCAACATATTCATATTTACATAAAACCAAGCATTCACACAGAGTTTCTATTAATGGTCAGATATGCAAATCTATGGCCCTTTTACAAACTGCCCGAAGGCTCCCAAGGAGAATCCTTGCTCACTTCTCACACTCACTCCTCACACTTCCTCCTTGCCTTCCATGCCTTTGAGGCTCCCTAATTTATTAAACTTATCATGATAAAAAAAATCCTAAAATCACTCCACTAAAGCTCATGCAATGCATACATATGGCAAAAGCATCTTTTCATCTTTTTCCATGTTCTAAAATAGGAAAGCTATCCTTATCACTTAAAGGTCCAAATCCACTCCTCTATGCCTAAAAGCTCTCCTAGTTTTATCTATTTTGAAATATCTAATTAACTTGGAGTTTAGGAAACTAATGCATGACCCCTATGTCTATTATTTACAATAATTTCCCTTTTAGGCTAGATGCTCCCGCATCATATTCTAGTTATATGTTGGTTTTATGCATGGTTTTATGATGTATTCCATTTATGGCTCTTGTTCATGATTTGATGGGTTACCAATGGTTGATGAATGCATGGGCTAAAAAGTGTTATTTTAGCTAGCTAGAGAGGGCATAAAGCCTTCTTGGTGATTCTCAGATGAAGTTCAGAAGTTTATGATCATATATGCATTCTTGACTTGTGGGTTTCATGTTTACCATAAGTTTGATGAAATGTCTATCATGTACTAGAAATGTTTTGGCTAAGATCTTGATCAAGTTTTATTTCTTTACCATTGTTATCATCATTATCATGTTTCTGGAAAGTTTTGGGCACTTCTAGGTAGCGGCCTAACGTTGGGTTACAATTTCATCGACACCTAGGGCATATTAGCCCTTGATATATACAATATAAAAATATTTAAAACTGTACAGAATTTTGGAAGAAAGCTAGATGTATACTAGCCAACCGAAAGCACACACAATGCACAATTGGTGAATAAAATAAAAAACAAAAGATAGTGAAATAAAGTCAAGATGCTGTAAAAAGTGGAGAAGGTTGTGAAGAGTGAAAGTTTTCCTTTATTGCTTCAATCTTCTGTTACAAGCTCTGCATAGGAAAAATGGAATAGACATAGGCAAGATGGAGTGGACGTATGAAGGGGCAGACGTAGTCAAATTTAATTGGATGAATGATTTTAAGGAAGTCTATATTCCTACATAAACATCACTAATCAGTACGTGTGGATGGTAAAGAATAATGGAAATTAAACCAGAAGTGAATGTGATACCTTCAAGATGTCGTAATATGGAGAGCTCTAGGTTCACACTCTTGGGTCCACTTGAAAGGATACCTACAATCTGAAAATCTTCAGCAATCTACAAAGATAAAATGCAAGAAAGAAGAAAATGGGAGCAACAAGAAAAACCTCACAATCACCGGCCAAAACCCTCCTTCACTGTTCCGACAACATTCGAGTGTAGGTTGCTTCCTTTTATAGATTTCCTCCAGAAAATAAGTGGCCACATTTTTCTTGAAGAGTTAGCTTATTCGTCAAAAGGAGTTAGATGGTTACACCAATTAACGATACTTGGCAATTGTTTAACTATTTGAGTAAACCCTTCTGATGTTCATAAAATAAATTCCATTAAGCTTCTTGATATTTGTTTTTAAGAAAGATATATTTTAACCAAGTATCATGAGCTTAGAGGGATCAAATTACTTCAAGTGCAAATTTATTTTATTGTTTAAATTGTTCAACATGCATAACATTTTCTTTTTTCTCTTTTATTATCACTGACATATTTTTTCCTATTTAAATAATATTTTATTTTTATTTTAAGAAGGACATTTGTCAACTCCAAATTGAGCACAAACACACTTACGCATCACCTTCACACTAGGCTGTAGAATAAGCCTTTGGACTCAATCACCACATAAAATAATAATTCATAAAACAATAGATGTCGAACCTATTGATCTCTTTTTTATGTTAATATGTATATGAGTGGAACCCATCACATAATCATACATAGGGATATGACACTAATGTGTGAGGAATTTTGATCAGATCAGATAACTGTACTTGTAATATCCAAGCCTCTTCTCTACACAAATTTAGGTATTTGCTAATAAACTGACTACACTTTTGATGTGCCTTGTCCTAAGAAAGGACATATGTTTTAATGATTTCAATCTATGGGTCGAATGTAAAAAAAAGCGTCCAGCTTCCAAGTCATCAGCCATGTGAAAAATGGGCATAAGAGATGTCTAGCTGTCACAAAATACAAACTAACTGAAATTTGAACTAGCGGAACGGATATTCATAACTTAAAAATAATGAAGATAAAAAATTGTGTTGTTGATGGGTGATGCTCATTTTACGTATGAGTGACTCTATCTTTGCACATGAGCCCAAGTTTACTTCCATTAAGCCAAGTTTACCTTACGATGGGAGTGTGGACGGTAATAATGCGTTAACAGTCTCATGGCGTCTTCACTTTTAATGCAAATACAAACATTCTCTAAACAATATGTGTAATATATATACTCATGGTGAATATAGTTGTAAGATATGGTATGCATGTAACTATTTCGCGGATGAGAAGATAAGTAAATGGCTTGTGGCCATCGTATAGGCGCTAATTTGCCGGTTCAATTTTCATGTTGGCGACTGCGGGGTTCTTTGTTCTTGCAGACCATATAAACTATATCTCATTCAACGTGAGCAAACACAGTTTTTTGTAAATGCAACGTTACTATAACTCATTCGTTCAATAATTGACAGGATGGCAGGAGGTCTATGGGCCTTGATGTATTTAATGAAGCTACAATACTACCATACTTAGAAACCAATGTCAAGAGTTCAATGTATACAGACCAAGATAAACCGGAGCTGATATTTTTATTCACTACTTGTTTATTACAAACTTCAACCATAGACGTGGAAATGGCTATCGACTTTTCAAAAATAATTGCAACAACATCTTATCATTCTCGTTAGGCTTTCAGAAAACACAACTTTTCTTAGCTCTTAAAATTATTAGCAATGTTGCATTTATATTTTCCATGGGGCTTTGCTGAATTGGAAAAATTATTATAGTGAAACCATGCAATGTTAGATGATCTAAAATATATAAATTATAGTTAAATTATTTAGAGTTTAATATTTAATTATCTAGAATATCTAATTAAATATTGGAAACATTTTAAAAATAGCTAGTTGTTATAAGAGATATGACATTTAGAAACGTGTAGTTTCTTAGGAATTAATATAGAGAAAAAAAGGAAAATGGATGAGCACAAATTCACTCAATTAACAATTAGTATATTTAACTGCAAAACCCATACATGCCACATAAATACTGCTCATGAGATCTAACAAGTTCTAAACAAGGAGAATATTGTTGAGAAAATCTCTCAACAAAACTCCAACAACGAGCTACCCAATCTTATTTCTATGTTATTGTAAGCATTATTCCAAGTCCCCCTTTAATGCTTACATTATATTAGTACAAAGATTAATACAAAAAAGACAAATTGCAATTCACACGTCACATTTGTTTAACTGGCTTCCTCGACACGTATCCCCACTTTGAAGTCTCTCAAAAAACTTTCTTTTCACCACCAAAATTTTCGAGCTTCCCATTCAACTCATTTAATACATAACACCTTTAACCATCTTTGATGAACTTTGTATAATTGACACTTCCCAATCTCCCGAAAGACAATTTCAATACTGGACTGTATCCAACAGTGAATTATACCACTGACCTTTCCACACATATAGATCTCAGGTAAACAAAATTACATCCTCCGATATTATCTTCCCAAAAAAGTTCTAGTGCTATGTATGACTTGTAGAGTGTTGATAGCATCAATCAATGGGTTCTTTGGAGAAACACAGCGACAATAAAGCAACATGCGTAAAGCCACCTAAGAAAACAACATTTGTGTGGAGAACCTAAATGATTGTGAGTAAAGGACTGTGTGGCCAAATTGTCAAAAAACAAATCACGCACATGTTGACTTTGAAAGCAAATGTTGCGATGGTGCATGGTATGGTGGTTTTTCATATGCATGGTGCATAATTGATTTCTCAACAAATTACATTCGTAAAAATATGATGGTGTGTGCTTTATAGTTTTTACATCCACATAATTTAGAGTTTGAAACCCCAACTCACCTATATATATATAAAGTGATTTTATAAAAAAAATAAAAAAATAAATAAATGAAAGTTAAAAAAAAGTAATAAAGTTTCTCTTTAATGGAGTTATAAGATGTAATTTTGGAGAGATAAGTGTATTTTTGGAGTGATATTTGAAGTGATAAGTTGATTTAGGTTAATTTTTGTAATATTTGGAGTGATAAAGTGTAATTTTGAAATTTGTATTTTTTGAGTGATAAGGTGTAATTTTTCATTTCTTTAGGGAAATAAAATTGTAATTCAAAGTGATTTTTATTTTGAGGGGGCTAGAGTCAAAGAATTCAAATTGCAAGAGCATTTAAAAGCCAAATTTTGAAAGTTTCTTTATAAAACTTGAGAGAAGTTGACTAGATCCAATTGTAAACCTTAGTCACTCTTCTACTCTAATGACTATACTAGGGTCAAGGCCAAGCCCAGACAAATCGTTTTTTTTTTGTGGTGCCGCGTGTGGTGTGTTGTCTCATCTTCTTTTTGTGTGGTGTATGACCTTCATTTATCTTTACAATGTCCAAGCTGGTAAATTTATTTTCTAGAATCTGACAAACTCGAAGGCTCAAAGAATTATAAGACATGGAAAAGGCACATAGAGAGAACTTTGATGTACAACAAACTTTGGAAGGATGTATGTGATGGTGACGTTAAACCAAAAAAACCTATAGATGCAGTTTCACTAGCTAAATGGGAGATCAAAAATGAAAAACATTAGCATTAATTAAATCTTCAGTAAATGTTGAAATGTAAATTCATGTAGAAAATGTTTCTAATGTATGGTCTGCATGGAAAACATTTAAAGATTTATTTGATACACAACTAGAATAAAGAGAGTTGATCCTCAATTGAAGTTGCTTCAACAAAAATTGACAGAAGGGGGGGATGTATTTGAGTACATTTCCAGACTTAATAACATCAAAGAAATAATAAAGGTTGGATTTTAAGCAGTCAACGATAGCTTCATGACTACTATTTTGATTGTTGGTTTTCCTTCTTCACATACACATTTCTTGGAAACTTTACAGGTGACATGAAAGCTGGAGAAATTAAAATTTTATGAATTAAGTGAAATGTTAGCTCAACATGAAAAATCTTTTGGAAAGAATAAACAACTTAGAGAAGATATCTTTTTTACAGAAGCTAGCACTAGTAAATCTTCAACGGGATGTTCCATAAGTAGGGAAAGAGGGAACAACAATAAAAATCAAGGAGTATAGAGAGGACAAGGTCGCGGTCAAATTCAAGGTAGAGGCAATAATTTTAACAGAGGAAACAATCAAAGTAGAGGACAAAATCAAGGCATAGGAAAATATTTCAATCAAGTTGTTTGTAAAATATGCAACAAATTTGGTCATGTAGAAGTTAATGTGTAGATTCAAAACTTCTCATGAAATTTACTAAATCACAAGACTTGAAGCTACTCTACTAATTTGCGGTAGTTACTTCACCATCTAGAACAACAATTTTAGACATGCAATAGGAAACATCACACATGCACAAATACTTATCTAGGGAAAAGAAACTGCACAAAACCCCTTCCTATATGTATTGCATTAATCAGAGAATAGAGATGAAATACATATGCTTGCTCAAGCTTGATCACACCCTGCAAGTGTATAGTTTATCCCTCTACCTGACTGATTGACTCTGGCCAACACTTAGCTAATTTTCAAGCCCTCCAAGCTCCTATTTCCTTGCATTGTTCCTCTAGGAAATTGGCCCCTATTATTTAGGAATTTCCCGCTATTGAATTGTGTAATTCCTTAGGTCCTTCCTTTGACTGCATGCACCACCTGTACACATTGGAATATGCTACAATTGATAGTACACTACCTTGGAATCTCCATCTCAACTGGGTAACTCAAATTCTCTACATGCAACAATTATTTTGGGTTGATTGATCAGTTAACTAGTTGATCACTGAGTGTGGTTGAAGTTCCACTTCCACAATTTGACCTCCACTAATTCTTCTGATAGTTAGAACTAGTTTAACTAATAATAACACAAATTATTTCAAATAGATTGCTTCAAATTAGCAATAAATCTTATTGAACTCAACTCAAGCTTCCCCAACTCGAATTAACCGATTTAATCGAGTGACAATTTCCATGTTACCTCAGTTAACCACCTTCAATGTTTATGAGGAAATAGAGATTAAAATTTTCTCTAGTTTGACAAAGGAAAAGTCAAACTTAGATTTTCTTGTTGCATTTTCAACACTCCCTCTTAGCAAGAAAGGGATTATCAACCACCCCTATCCTACACCTGTGGAACTTGAAATTACCTCTTGACAAGGACTTTGTCAAAATATCAACATCTTGTTCCTCTGTTGGAATGTATTGCAACAACATAATCTTCCTCTGCACATAATCTCATAGATGCCAATACTAGATATCAACATGTTTGGATCGATCATGAAAAACAAGATTTTTAGAGAGTTTGATGCAACTCTGATTATCATAGTAAGTTATAGTTGGATTCATTATCCTACCAAACAAGCAAATAAGTATCTTTCTCATCCAGATGGCCTCACATGCTACTTGACTTGCAAACATGTATTTTGCTTCTATCGAGATGAGTACCACAAATATTTGATTCCTCTTGTTCTAAGAGACTGATGCGAACCCAACACTGAAAATTCCACCTGATGTAATCTTTTGGTTTGACGGACTCCCCACCCAATGTAAATTTGTGAAGCCACACAAATTCACTCCCTCTATTCATTTGTACCAAATTCCAAAATAGGTAGTGCCTTTGAGGCATCGTAGAACATTCTTAGCTACCCTCCAAAACAGTTTGGTTAGCCTAACCATAGCTTGGCTCAGTTGGTTGAATGAAAAGCACATACCTAGTCATATGTTCAGAAGATACATGTGTGAACCAACCAACTATCTATAAACAGTCACATCTACTTCCTCACCTAAAGTGGCATCCTCTTTCCTCTATTTGGTTGCTAGAGGAGCCTCCACGGGTTTACACCTATCCATGCGGAACCTCTAATGTATCTCGTTGGAATACTTTCCCTCAGAGACAAACAGTTCCCCATCACCTTTCCATACTTCTGATCCGAGGAAGTAATGCATGAGGCCCATGTCCTTCATCTCCAACTCTCTTGCAAGGTCCTCCTTGCAAGATCTAATCAGCTCCTCATCACTAGTCAAAATCAAGTCATCAACATATAAAACAATAATCAACAATTTAATTTCTACCAAAATCTGATAGAGGTTTGCATCTGATGCAATTTTTGTGAAGCATAAACCAATGAGATAGCTATCGATCCTAGTGTACCAAGCACAGGGTTCTTGCTTGAGACCATACAATGCTCGCTTTAGTTTGCACACATGAGACTCATGATCAAAAGTCTCGAAATCTTATGGTTGCTCGATATACACCTCCTCCTCAATAACTCCATTGAGGAATGTTGTTTTCACATCCATCTAGTGGATCTTCCACCCCATCTGTGCATCCAGAGCAAGGATTGATCTAATGGAAGAGTACCTTGCTACATGAGAAAATGTCTCCTCATAGTCAATCCCCTCAACCTAAGAGTACCCCTTGGCCACAAATCTGGCCTTGCACTTTTCTATGTTTCTGTCTACTGCATGCTTAACCTTGAAGATCCATCTCGAACCCACCACTGATTTGTCTGCTATTCTTGGGACCACTTCCCATACATTGTTCCTTACAATGGATTTGTACTCCTCCACCATTGCATAAAAAAATATGGTTTACTCCATAGTTTCCTCGAAAGAGGATGGCTCAATCTCTACTAAGTCAGTTACTAGAGCCATGCAACCAGTGTATTGATTTGGTGACCTTCTCTTCCTGCACTAATTTGAAGGAACACCCATATTATCTCTCGCATCCTACACAAGTCTCTAAGATTCTCTAGTCCTTTTCCTAACTTCTCTAGATGATTTTCCTTGAGTGGTTGTCTTCACTCTATGATCCTCAACTTGTGGCTACTCCACAACATCTTAATTCTCTTCCTTTGGAGCTAAAAGCTCCTCTAGTGGGATCTAGATCTCCCTCTCAAGAGCACACTGCATGGCTTTGTCTTCATCAAATTTTACATCCCTTTGCACAGCTATCATTTTGAGGGATGGAAAATACACATGGTAGTTGTTAGGTTCCTATACCAATAGGAGTCATAATTTTGAATGGCTAAGGTTAAGCCTTGTAATATGTACATACCTTTTCTTTCTGCAAATGTTTTCCATATCGAAAAATAAAAAAATGAAAAGAGGGTATGTACTAAAAGAAAAATAAAACGACAAAAATAATAAGAAAATGTCCAAAAAAGTGAAAAATATCAACCCCAAAAATAAAAGACCATGAAAGTGTGCAAATCTAAATGCCACTCCTATTTTACTTTTACGCATAATAATGACTATGTGCAACTTGTTACCTACACCACAATCCATGGTAATCAAATAATGTAATCTTGGTTATTCCATGCTTTCAATTTTATGTTTATAGTTAGAGAATAAAATCTGACCAAACAGTATAATCTTGGCAGATCATAGTTATGTAGAGAAAATAAAAGGATCTCATAAGCTTAATCTAAGCCCTTGGATGATATAAGGTTAAAATTAGATAGTTTACTTTGTAAAGAAAAGAAAAAGATTGATAAGGGTTTGCTAGCCTAAATGCACCCTAATAAAGTGAAGAAAAAATGGTAGAATGAGTAAGTGGGCAAGTAGTAGAAAGGTTGCAGAATTATCATGTGATCACATAAAAGCACTTATGTCATTATTTTAAATGAATCATTCCAATATGCATAAGTAGACGACAAAGCAAAGGCAACGGTTCACAATGTGATTTATTTAACATCCCCTCATTGATTTTAACCCCTATGACACTCATTAACTCCCCTTTCACAGTAAAAGTATTAATACCTATAGTTCTTTAAGTCAAAGAGGCTTAGAGCATTTCTATAACTTCTGGTGGAACCAGACCCTCAGCTTGATGACTTAAGGAGGAAAGGTGTTAAATTCCCTTATAAATCATTCATTCCCCTCATAAAACCCCTTTTCCTAAGGTTAAGTTCTCTTGCCTAGGAAAACCCCTTTATAAACATGTTTTATTTGAAAAACCCACCAAATACATTTATCCTAAGTACTAAATGTATGTTACATGCATAAGATTTCACATACCTAAGTACAAACACCCCTTTCACTCATCTCACCCCATATTAACTTTCTTAATTAAATATATAAAAATCCCGAAAAACCCATTTGCCTGTATATATTTAACTCCCTTATATAAATTAACCCCACCCCCTAGTTTATTTATAAACTATATTACTACCCCATATCCCAAAAAATATATTAAAACCACGCCCTCAGTTGCTAGTTCTTCATTACAAACTCGCCCGATCCCCTAACCCTAGATTAGTCCTTACACTAATCCCGAAACCACCGCAATTAAATCCCCAAGCCCCCAATTAATTCCTGTCATTTACCCCCACACAGCTTCACCTCTCGATCATTGTTGATCATTCCCCCCCCCCCACATCCAACAACCTGTAATCATATTGGCCGCACCCGATGTCCGCCCTTTTACTGCCCGATAGAATGGTTTCCCCTCTGACCCTCGATGCTACGTGTCATTCAATGAATGGAATCAGCTGACCCCTCTCGAATACCACCAAGCCCACAAAAGCGGTGTGAAATAAATTTCTTACTTCTCTCTCGCTAAATGAAAAAACTGTCTACTATTCACTTTGTGCCAAAATTCAAAAAAATCAAACCTTTACCCGTTTAAACACGAAAAACCCCAGTTTTGCTCATTTTTGCATGTTTGAGCAATAAAACCCTGTGTAACCCTTCTGCACCACCTGAGGCCTCTGCTAACCAATTCAAGCATGGTTTACCTCCCGAAAGAACTTTGGGCTCACTCTATAGACCTATAGAGCTCGATGAAGCCATTAATGACCCTCCCTATCAACCCAATGTTTTCCTAACATTTTGTTTCATTTTACAAGCGATCAAAAGATCACAGCCTTGGATAAACAGTCTTAATACTAGTCATAAGACCTTTTTACTCCGAGATTATTATCAAATATATTCAGACAGAGATGGAAAATAAACATACAGTTAAAAGACAAGCAGAGGAAACATGAAATTAAATGATTTATTGTTGCAATAGACAGTAAAAACCTAAAATATACAGTGAAGGTGAAAGGACACAGTAAAGAATAGTCAAAGTGTATTAGGATTAAAGAGTATCAGATTGAAGACCAAGCCAAGTAAAGCAATTAGCATGAAGACAAACAACAGGGAAGACAGTTACAAAGCATATAGATTCATGTCAAGGTGAAGATAGATGAAAAAAAAGAGCAGCAAAAGTAAATAGTTAAAGTAAACATGGAGGCAGTAAGGGTTAATAAAGATGATAAGAATTTCACCAACAACAATGAAGTTTATACAAAGTAAAAGTGAAAAACAATTAAAAGAAATTTAAGGTTAAAAGATGAAATTAGAGGAGAAATGGTACATTCTTCAGAAATTTCCTGTTTAAGTCATAGTTTTTCATAAATTATTTCTACCAATCCAAGATGAATTTTGATAAACTAGAGGTTTCTGTTTCTAAATGGCTAGTCTACAAAAACCTATCTCACTTGTTGCACATGTATTACCAAAAGTGAGATAAGTTCATGTCTTCACAGCCTATTTTTTAGACTGTGTAAAGTTTTGTTCTTGACATCATTTTGCAGAGCATATTGTGAATAGTTATAGCTGAATTTTACGAAACTGAGAGATGTTTATCTAAAAAACAAACTTATCTACAATAACCGCCTTTATTTTTTACATATATATCTCAGATTGAGATATAAAAAGGTATCAATGGACCCTAATTTTGGAGAATCGCTGGAGCAGAATGCACAAGGAAAGGATGCAGTTCGTGACTGGGATGCCCCATTATCAATTAAGAATTGCTATCAAATTCGAATTTCTCTTATTTTATGACCATAAAACCATAAAAATAGTGCCAAATAGATTCATTAGTTTTGAATGTCCTTTATTTATGTTTTATTAATGTAAAATAGTTTGAGATATTTGTAAAACCAATCTCGATATTTTTTCAAGATATTTTAGTTTAGAATTTGTATAAATACTTCTTCATGTGAAGTATTTTGGGGGATTCCAAGACATTTCTGTAGACTTTTCCTCTCAAATCAGAGTTCTATTGTATCAATGACTGGATTGGCTTGTTGGATCAAGGAATTAAAATAAGATATTTTACAAGATTCTTGTGTAAAGAGAAATACAAATAAGTATTCTCCTATGTTCAATGTTATTTTCCTTATTTTTTTTTCCATAATCTTTCATGTAAATTTCTAAAATCTAAATGTATAACAAGGAATGATATTTCAGAAATTTCTTAAATGCGCTCTGTCTTGACTGCTTTACATTCTAAATGTTTTCTCTTGAACTATCTTAGCTAGGGAATTCTTAACTGCTCCTTAGCTTCCGTAGTTTCTCCTCTGATCGATAACAAAGGATTCTTAATTTCCCTTTGTTCATGATCACCCTCTCTTCTTCATTTTGATCCCAGTCCAAAGATTCTTAAGTGCCCTTTCACCTTGGTTAGAATCACTTCACCCATTAAGCCTAAAGATTTTCATTTTTCTTTGCTAGCCTACCCTGTGAACATTCCCTTTAATGATCTGGTCCAGTTATGCTATCCATTTGTTGACTCCATAGCCCAATGGCTTGAAGACCTAGCTCTATCCATCTACTCCAAGAATTCCACCACCCAATCTTCAACACAAATCAAAACCCCCTTGAACTTTCATAACTAGCCTAATATCCCATCAAAAAAAGCTAAATCATATAAAGAGAGCCCTCTCTAGACTTAAGTTGGCTAGAGCCTAAGCCTAAAAGTTGGTTTGTGGTTACCCCGATGATCTCTTTCCTTAACCTTGGGAAATTACTGGGTGATAACATAGTGGCGACCATACTGGGGAGAACTAACATTTTCTTCAGAATCATTTTACAGGTTTAGATCTGATCTATGATGGTGGACAGTGATCAGACACACAAAGGTTAAAATCATCCACCTGGCGACTCCAAATCAATTCCACAATCAAGACTCCACTGGAGGAATGAACCTGAAAGAACTATGTGAAAATATTAGGCTTTTAACTTGGATTGTTATCTAAGACATTATGTTCTTTCACATTAATTAATTTTTTCAATTTATATTGTATTTTAGAGAAGATTTTAGATTAATTTTTCATTATTTACCTTTGAAAATTGTAGATATAAAGTCTCCTTACACATTTGAGCAACATTCTTCTAACTCTTATGAAGATCATTTTCCAATTAAGGAGCATCAAACAATCAAGACTAATCATACAATCCCTGTACATATTCTAGTACCTCATAAAGTTCTTGATAGATATAACCCACTCATTTTACCTCCTATACTCCATGCTTTCCCTAACAATTATTACAAGCATCTCCCTAGGTTTGATGGAGAGAATGGTGTCACTGCTCAAAAACATATTCAAGGTTTTGAGAATTATCTAGACTTATTTGAAATTGATGAAAATGACACTATTATCAAGCTTTTTTCTCTTTCTTTGCAAAGTAGAGTAAAGAGTTGGTTCAAGAATTTACCTAATGCAAGCATCTCAAATTTCCAATAGTTTGTCAAAATTTTCCTTGATAGATGGATAATCAAAGTCAATCTTCTTGTGATCATAGAAGAATATAATCAGTTAAGAAGACAGCCAGATGAAACAATACAACAATTTTCACACAAATTTAATCAAGCCTATTATTCAATGCCATCAAATGTAAGACCTCCCCCTGATTTAGCTCTTTTGCATTACCCAGGAGCATTTGATCCAGAGATAGAATTTCAGCTAAGAGAAAGAAACCCCTCAACACTCGAACATATGAAAAATGTTAGGATATTCCGACACATAGGAAATAGTTAAGTACAACTTGGTCTAGTGTAGATTTAGGTATAGAGTTAGGTAAAGTGTGTTTCTTTACCGTTGTACATTTTGTAACTTAAAATCCGACGGTCACGATATGTAGTGATCTAACGGTTCATTCTCTCCTCGGTATTACCGACACTTGATCCGTGGCTTGACACCCGATTGGTCCATGAATTCTATTTAAAGCGCATGGAGGGTCATTTGTAGGGTAATCCGTGCATGAGAGAAACATATGTAAATTTTCATTCTTTTATTAATAAATTGCCTGAAGTGGCCGCGTTGGCTCAGGCCGTGGACTGTTTCCCTCTTTGAGGGTTTTAACCACGTCAAAATATTGGTGTATTGATCTGCGATCTGGTTGTGAGCGGTGTCCTTTTGGTGTTCTGTCTGAGGAACTTACCCTGTAAATTCATACATGGTATCGGAGCTATTTGAGGGCCGCGTCCGTTGGTGATCCAAATCTAAAGCCGGTAGAACTGCATCCGACTGCCGTTTCCTAGATTTGTTGTTTTTGACTGCTTTCGGGCCGAGAGGACTGCTCTGTTGTGTTGGGAGCATCTGTTCCAGTGAGGAACCCCTTTCATTTCACGCGAAAAGGTTTCTGGTAGCCCTAACTGCGTCATTTTTATGATATGGAGGTATAAAGTGTTTATTTGCAGTTTACTGTTATTTTCTCTCTATTTATTTTGGTTTCGGTTTATTTATCCTTTTTATTACCGGATCTATACCTTTCATTTCTGCGTATGCTCTTTGCCCTGCGACTCTGTGCGATCTGGGCAAATCAGAAACAGAAAGGAAGGATTTTTCTCATGCGTATTCTCTTTTCCCTGCGCCTTAGGGTGATCTCGGAAAATCAGAAACATTGAGGAAAATATTTAGTTTCCGGCCAAAGCTAACTTTGAGCCGCAAGGTTCATTTTTGAAAATATTTAGTTTTTTGGCTAAAGCTAACTTCGAGCCATAAGGTTTGTTTTCTTTGCATGTCCGTGTTGGGTTTTGTGTTTTTTGTTTTGTAGGGAAAAAGAGTTTTCTCAAAGCAAGCATGCAACCCAAAGCACCCCTCTCTCTCTCTCTCTCTCTCTAATTTTTTGTATAGATCAATTGGTTCAAAGCTATTCTCTCTCTCTCTCTCTCTCTCTCTCTCTCTCTCTCTCTAATTTTTTGTATAGATCAATTGGTTCAAAGCTATTTTAAGAGAGTAGAGGTCTTGGGTTCAAGTCTCCATTTTGTGGGGGCGGACATTTTCATTTCCACACATTCCCGCACATCGTCGGCAACTTCAACAACTTTTTTTCAAAAAGTCATAACTTCTTCATCCGGAAGCCTTTTCAGAGCCGTTTTTTTTAAACCAACCTAATTTTTCGAGATCTATCCATTGGAACACTTATTTTCAACATCTTTAGCTTCAGTTTCCATTGAAATGGAAATTCAATACCAAGTTACCCTTGACAGCACCAACTACTTCCAATGGTTGGCTTACATTGAGGATTTACTTAGAAGTAAAGGTCTCTACAGAATAGCCTCAGGCCAAGAAAAGAAACCGAAGGATGAAGATAAGGCTGCTAAATGGGAAAATAGGCAAGATCAAGCATGTGGATTGATAGGGATGTCTATTTCTCCAGATCTTAGATTCCATATTGCAGAAATTGATACTCCTGATGAAACAATGAAACAAATCAATAAAGTTTTTGGGATTAAAAATGAAATTAGACCCATCAACTTGAAAATGAGTTGCTTACATTGGACCCTAATAATTTTTCTTGCATTGAAGATTTCTTGTCCAAGTTCAAGACCCTTAGATATCTTTTGGAAGGTGTTAAAGTTAAGAAAGAAGATAGTAACCTTATCTATTCCATTCTTACAAAGTTGGGACCAACCTACTCTGTGTTTGTTTCCACCTTCCATTCTACAAGAGAAACCTTCATTTCTCAAGGAACGGACTACAAGTCCCCTTCCTTTGACTCTTTTTGTGATTCTTTAATAAGAGAACAAGAAAAACTCTTACACCTTGGTCTTCTTAATCTTGGAAACTCTTCTAAGAAAGTGTTAGCTGCCCAGCAGCAACCAAATTCAAAGAATCCTAAGAAGTCATATCCTAAAAAGAATGGTCCTAAACCAAACAAGGGTCCTAAGCAATTTCAACCCCAAAATGAAAAATCATTTCAACAAAATGATAAGACAAATAAAAACAAAGGGAAGAAGACTGATAGACATTGCAACTTTTGTAATCAAGATGGCCACTTAGAATCAAAATGCTTTAAGAAAATAGAAGCCTTGGAAGTAGCAATGAAGAAGCATAACATCCATTTCGGACAATCTTCAACTTCAACTTCATCTTCAGGAATGGCACTTTTTGCATGTGGTTGTCAAGCATCTCGGTCTGGCTATGCATTAAATGTATCTTCTTCTTCTCATTCTCATGAGTGGCTCATTGATTCTGGAGCTTCTTATCACATGGCCAAAAACAAAGCCATGTTTTCTTCTTTAAATGATTGTAACACCAAAAATATATATGTTGGTGATGATATATCTCTTAATGTTGTAGGGACTGGAACTGTTCATCTAGACAATGGTCAGTTTAATGATGTATTATGTGTTCCAACCTTATCCTGCAACCTTCTATTTGTATATCAGATAACTCATTCAGGTGAAGGTAAAATCGTTGAATTTTCACCTCATGATGTTGTAATCAAGGACTTAAGAGATCCTAAACAGATTTTGGCTACTGGCATTGCTGATGATTCTAATCTTCCCTCAGTATTTGTTGCTCATAACAATGAAGTGAGCAAACTTTGGCATGAGCGATTTGGTCACTTAAACTATCGCTCCCTTCAGCATCTATGTAAAGAAAATATGGTGACAGGTCTTCCTATGGTATCCTGCAGAGATGGTGTTTGTTCCAGATGTGTACTCCGAAAACATCATCGGGACAGTTTTGAAAAACGTGCCTCTTGGCACGCCTCAGCCCCTTTACAACTTGTGCATAGTGATTTATGTGGTCCACTTCCAGTTGTGTCATTCTCTGGCTACAAGTATTTCTTAACTTTCATTGATGATTTCTCCAGACGCACTTGGGTATACTTGTTAAAACTCAAGAGTGAAGTATTTAACACTTTTTTGGCCTTCAAGGCCTTTGTTGAAAAACAATCTGGACATCAAATTCTTAAGTTAAGATCTGATAATGGTGGAGAATATGTTAAAAACACATTCATCAACTATTTCACTGAGAATGGAATTCAAATGCAACATAATGTTCCATATACTCCACAACAAAATGGTGTAGCTGAAAGGAAGAATCGCACCTTAAAGGAAATGGCTAATTGTATGCTACAATCTAAAGGACTTGGTCTTAGTTTTTGGGCAGAAGCAATTAACTGTGCAAAATTACATAATAAATGGCACTCCTACTAAGGCTTTAACGAATATCACTCCAGAAGAAGCATGGAGCTCAATCAAACCAGATGTAAGTCACTTTCGTGTTTTTGGAAGTGAACCGTGTGCCCATATTCCAGATGAAAAACATAAAGCTTTAGAACCTAAGAGTGAAAAATGTACTTTTGTTGGATATTCTAAAGATTTCAAAGGCTATAGACTTATTCCATTTAAGTCCAAAAATTTTATCATTAGAAGAGATGTAAAATTTGATGAAAATATATCGGCCTGTGAGCCTAGTCCGGCGGATGTCCCACCTCTCCCTATCTCTTCTACGTTTGAAAAATTTTCTTCTTCAGATGATGAAAGTGAGGATGAAAATCCTCCCCCACCATCTCAGGATCCTCCTTTAGCTCCTAAGCTTCCAAAATGGGTTCGTGCTACTCGATATGCAGCAGGAGATCTTGCCGGTGATCCTACAGATCAGCGACGTACACGTTCTCAGTTCGGGAGAGCCTCTTCTTTACTGGCTCCAGCTCCAGTAAATTATGATCCTGAAAACTTTGCAGAAGCTTCAGTCCATCTAGATTGGGAAGCAACTATGAATGAAGAATAGCATTCATTGTTGGCAAATGATACATGGGATCTTGTTCCTCTACCAAAGGGACGAAAACTTGTTAGATGCAAATGGGTTTACAGAACCAAGTATGGACTAGATGGGAAAGTTGATAAACATAAAGCTCGTCTTGTTGCTAAGGGTTTTTCACAGGTTGAAGGCATTGACTACACTGAAACCTTCTCCCCTGTTTCCAAAATGAACTCTATCCGCCTTGTTCTTTCCCTTGCTGCCTCTTTCAAATGGGAAGTCCATCAGATGGATGTTAAATCTGCCTTCTTGCATGGAGACTTGCATGAAGAAATCTATATGGAACAACCCATTGGCTTCACGCAAATAGACTCCAGCCTTGTATGTTGACTTAAGGAATCCCTTTATGGTCTCAAGCAAGCTCCTCAGGCTTGGTATGCCAAAATGGATAGCTTTCTTTTAGAATCTGGCTTTTCTAGGTGTCATTCTGACAATACTGTCTACACCAAGAAAGTGGGCTACTCTCTTATCATCCTTGTTCTTTATGTTGATGATCTTATCCTTACTCGTAATGATCCCAACCTTATAAACCATGTGAAGTCTAGCCTTAAAAGGAAATTTGAAATGACAGACTTAGGACACTTACACTATTTTCTCGGTCTTCAAGTCTTGCAATCCAAGGAGGGTATTTCCCTTTCCCAGTCCAAGTATGCTTGTGATATTCTACGTCATTTTCACATGGAAGACTGTAAGCCAACCCCTTCTCCCTTTCAGTCTAGAGTCAAACTTTCAGTCACTTGTAATTCTCCTCAAGTTGATGCTACCTTATATCGTCAACTTGTAGGAAAACTTTTGTATCTAACCCATACTCGTCCTGACCTTTCCTTTGCTGTTGGCCTTGTTGCTCGGTTCATGCAAAACCCCCGTGACAGTCATTGGAAAGTAGCTAAAAGAATACTTCGTTATGTTCGAGGTACAGTTCAGTTTGGGATTCATTACAGTGCCGAAGCAGCTCCTCTATTGGTTGGTTTCAATGATTTCGATTGGGCTGGTGACCCTGATGATCGGAAGTTACTGCAAGTTATGTGTTCACTCTTGGTTCAGGACCTATTACATGGGCTTGTAAGAAACAAGCTGCCAATTCTCTTTCATCAGCAGAAGCAGAGTATCGTGGTGCCGTAGAAGCTAGTAAGGAAGCCTTGTGGCTTCGTCAGATCTTGTCAGAGTTTGGCTTTCAGCAGCAGCATCCGACTACACTTTGGTGTGATAATCAAAGTGCCATTCATCTATGCAAAGATCCAGTCCAACATCAGCACAGCAAACACATTGAACTGCACATGCACTTCATCAGAAAGCTCATTCATGACCATGTTCTTGAAGTCTGATATTGTTCAACAGATGATCAAGTGGCATACATCTTTACAAAGGCTCTCACAGAGGTGAAGTTCACTAAACTTCGATTTCTGGTTGGAGTTCAGGAAGTTGTCACTAAGGGGCGATAGGATCTAGTGCCTCCTTCCTTCTCCTATTGTGTCATATTTGTAAATCCTTCAATCCTATCCCAAGTTGTTCTTAAGGGGGGATGTTAGGATATTCCAACACATAGGAAATAGTTAAGTACAACTTGGTCTAGTGTAGAGTTAGGTATAGAGTTAGGTAAAGTGTGTTTCTTTACCATTGTACATTTTGTAACTTACATTCCGACGGTCACGATATGTAGTGATCCGACGGTTCATTCTCTCCTCGGTATTACCGACACTTGATCCGTGGCTTGAAACCCGATTGGTCCATGAATTCTATTTAAAGTGCATGGAGGGTCATTTGTAGGGTAATCCGTGCATGAGAGAAACATATGTAAATTTTCATTCTTTTATTAATAAATTGCCTGAAGTGGCCGCGTTGGCTCAGGCCGTGGACTGTTTCCCTCTTTGAGGGTTTTAACCACATCAAAATACTGGTGTATTGATCTGCGATCTAGTTGTGAGCGGTGTCCTTTTGGTGTTCTGTCTGAGGAACTTACCCTGAAAATTCCTACAAAAAACATGGAAGTAGATGTAGAAGTTAATTTGCAAATTAGAAGAGAAAAGTTGAAAGTAGAAGTAGAGGAAAACAACATTGCAGGCGTAAAACACGACATTTTGGTAAGAAAGATAGAGGAAAGGATATAGAAGATCACCATGAAAGATGAATTTTTTGCTCAAAATCACCATGACACATTTATTCCACAACAAGAAGAGATTGAGAATCATGAACAAATTCCTACTAATTCCATATACCATAGATCAGAAGATAGATTCATAAAGCTATATGTGAAGGTGAAATCTCCTGATCTATTGTGTATGTTTGATGACATTACTTCTTTTGATGATTTGCCCATATATGATCAGTATGATGATAATTATGTTCTTCAAATCCAAATTAGCTTTACAAAGCAATCAAAAGCTATTTTGGGGAATATGGAAATTCAGTTTCAGCAACTTGAAAACAGTGATCATTTTATCCATATCAACTATGAAAGTGAAGAAGAAAGTGCAGAAAATTTGGAAATAAGTGAAGCTTCTTTGCCTCTTTGTTTTGAATCATTTCAGTTTTTAAAGGAAATGTGGTATAACATCTCTAAAGAAAAGGATGAGCAGCTTGTAGAAATCTATGAAGTTCCATTCAAACCTATGAGTAATAATTTGCAGCAATCCTTCCAAGTTTTTCATGATCCCATAACTAATGTGTTGGATAGTGAATGCAATCAAAAATTTTCTTCATTAACTAACAATCAGATTCAATATTAAGATGATAAAGGTTTCATGAGTGAAACATTTCAATCAGAAGAAATATCATCACAAAGCTTGTTTGAAAATATGCAGAGTGATAAAGGTGAAAGTGATATTTCAGTTTCATGGCCTGGAGGCCATCCACAATAGATGTATAGTTGCTTAAATCAGTTCAAAAATAGTGTGTATATTTTGGAAGATCCTTTTGTACAGTTTCTAGAGTCAACAAATGAAATCAAGTATTTCCTTATCTTCTCATTTGTTGACAAGGTTATAATTGGCTTTGGAATCTCAGTTTTAATCACAAACAAGCACAAGCAAGAAAATTCACCAACATATATGATGCTTGAATGGTTGCATTGGCCATTTCATTTTACCTAACCATCAGTCAAGAAAGCTAATTAGAGTAAGTAGGTAGGATTTCAGTTTGAATAAATTCAGTTTTCAGCAGCATGTTTATGTTAGATCAGATTTCAGTTTGCAGAAAAGGGTGTATTTTAAATTCAAAAGTTTTAGTCAAAAAGATTATACAATAGAGGATATACATGTGTGGGATTGGCCCAAAGGATTAGGCTACTAGTCGATGGTGTTCTTGGCATTTCACAAGGAAATTCCATCCCCAAGTGGAGCCATTGTTAGGTTCCTATACAAATAGGAGTCATAATTTTGAATGGCTAAGTTTAAGCCTTGTAATATGTACATACCTTTGCTTTCTACAAATGTTTTCCATATTGAAAAATCAAAAAATGAAAAGAGGGTATGACCTCAAAGAAAAATCAAAGGACAAAAAGAATAAGAAAAGGTAAAAAAAAGTGAAAAATATGAACCCCAAAAAAAAAAGACCATGAAAGTGTGAAAGTCTAAATTCCACTCCTATTTTACTTTTATGCATAATAATGATTGTCTACAACTTATTACTTATGCCACAATCCATGGTAATCAAATAATGTAATCTTAGTTATTCCATGATTTGAATTTTATGTTTATAGTTAGAGAATAAAATCTAACCAAACAATATAATCTTGGCAAATCATGGTTAGGTAGAGAAAATAAAAGATGCTCATAAGCTTAATCTGAGCCCTTGGATGATATAAGGTTAGAATTATATGGTTTACTTTGTAAAGAAAAGAAAAAGATTCATAAGGGTTTGCTAGCCTAAATGCACCGTAATAAAGTGAAGAAAAAATGGTAGGATGAGTAAGTGGGTAAGTAGTGGAAAGGTTGCAGAATTATCTTGTGATTACATAAAAGCACTTATGTCATTATTTTAAATGAATCTTCTCAATATGCATAAGTAGAGGACCAAACAAAGGCAATGGTTCACAATGTGATGTATTTAACATCCCCTCATTCATTTTAACCCCTATGACACTCACTAACTTTCCTTTCACAATAAAAGTATTAATACTTATTACCTATAGTTCTTTAATTCAAAGAGGCTCAAAGCATTTCTCTGACTTCTAATGGGACCGGACCATTGGCTTAATGACTTAAGGAGGAAAGGTGTTAAATTCCCTTCTAAATCATTCATTACCCTCAAAAACCCCCTTTTCCTAAGGTTAAGTTCTCTTCCCTAGGAAAAATCCTTTATAAACATGTTTTATGTGCAAAACCCACCAAATACACTTATCCTAAGTAGTAAGTGTATCGAACGTGCATAATATTTCACATACCTAAGTACAAACACCCCTTTCGCTCATCTCACCCCATATTAACCTTTTTAATTAAATATATAAAAATCCCGAAAAACCCATTTGCTCGTATATATTTAACTCCCTTATGTAAATTAACCACACCCCTTAGTTTTTTATAAACTATATTACTACCCCATTCCCACAAAATACATTAAAACCCTACCCTTAGTCCCTAATACCTCTTTACAGACTGGTCCGATCCCCTGACCCTGGATTAGTCCTTAAACTAAACCCAAAACCACCGCAATTAAATCCTCGAGCCCCCGATTAATTCCCGTCATTTACCCCCACGCAACTTCACCTTCCGATCAACATTGATCATTCCCACCCCCCACATCCAATGGCCTGTAATCATATCAGCCACACCCAATGTCCACCCTTTAACCGCCGGATAGAATGGTTTTCCCCTTGACCCCCGATGCTACATGTCATTCAATGAATGGAATCGAGCGACACCTCTCAAATACCACCAAGCCCACAAAAGCAGTGAAAAATAAACTGCTTACTGTCCTCTCGCTAAATGAAAAAACCGTCTACTATTCACTTTGTGCCAAAATTCAAAAAAAATAAACCTTTACCCTTTTAAACACGAAAAACCCCAGTTTTGCTCGTTTTCACCTGTTTGTGCTATAAAACCCTGTGTAACCCTTTTACGCTACCTGAAGCCTCTGCTAACCAATTCAAGCATGGTTTACCTCCTAAAAGCACTTTGGACTCACTCCATAGACCTATAGAGCTCGATGAAGCCATTAATGACCCTCCCTGTCAACCCAAATTTTTCCTAACAGTTTGTTTTATTTTACAGGCGATCAAAAGACTGCAGCCTTGGATAGATAGTCGTAATACTAGTCATAATACCTATTTACTCCAAGATTGTTATCAAATCTATTTAGACAGAGATGGAAAATAAACATACAGTTAAAAGACAAGAAGGGGAAACATGAAATTAAATGATTTACTGTTGAAATAGATAGTAAAAACCTAAAATATACAGTGAAGGTAAAAGGACACAGTAAAGAATATTCAAAGTGTATCAGGGTTAGAGAGTATCAGATTGAAGACCAAGTCAAGTAAAGCAGCTAGCATGAAGACAAACAGCAGGGAAGACAGTTACAAAGCATACAGATTCATGTCAAAGTGAAGATAGAGATAAAATAACACACACTCAAATATATTCTATTAATTTGAATGAGAAAATTACACACATATTTATACAATCAATAGTCTCAAGATAGGAATGCTATCTTAGACGTACAGTAGTGTGGTTGAGAGATTCTCCCAACCACACACTAAACTAGGAGAAACTATATTCTAGCTTATTCCTATTATGTAGGAAAAAAATCCTCAAATAGAAAATTACAACCATAGACAAGTAGGAATTAATTATTTCCAACTCCCCCCATTAATGACTGCTTGTCATGATAGTCAAATCCACCACCATCAGGCGAATTGCATGTACAAAACCTTGAAAAACACAATCTGCTGCCCTCAGACAGATCAACAACTTCTTTGATCCCGCGGATCCCCTTGAAGGTGAATTGGCGCGATCCTTAACGAAAAACCCGCACCCATTGGCACGATTAATGGCCTAACAGACGCGCCAGTTGGCCTTCCTGGTGTTGTTGTCAGCGTAAAAAACGCGTCAATCCCCTTCTACTCAGAAAAAATCATTTGAGTCCGAGCCAGGTGTTCTGCAGTCCACCTGCTCAATTGAGCACAAAGCTCTCGTGTACACACAGCCACAAACGAAAGCTTGTCAAACAACGCATTGACATCCAGGATTCCAGCCACAAAGGCACCTCAAGCCACACAGGCGATTCAGCCACAAAGGCAAGTTGGCCACAAAGGCACTTCAGTCACAAAGACTATATAGATGGTTTCTGGCTCACCACCAACCCTCACTTTCAGTGACAAAAGATGGTTTCAGGTTAACCATAAACCATTACAAAGTGGTTTTGAGATCACCACGAACTTTCAGATGCCTTTAAAAATCTTACATCTGATTCCACATTTTGGAGTTTCTTGGTACATACAATGACTATTACAATAACATGCTAGGGAGTCTATTCCACAAACCACACTAACTCAAACAAACATCTACTTTGTTGTCCACCATAAACGTTGTTGTTGCTGCTTTGCCTCATTTGTTCATTCTTTACATCTTGGGCATCTTTGTCAAATAAATTCTTGGAACTCCATGCTTAACCTGTCATTTGTTAGAGTCACGAATTCTAACAAAATAAATTTACCTACGTTGAGTTAGCTAGGCTCAATAACTTTAAACATGATTCCAAGAAACTAAATAAAGCATAAAATATTCAGGTTTAATTTTTCTATCTCTGCCCATAGATGATAATTTTCCAAACATACCAACAGCCATATTTCACCAACGATATGTGTGAGGGGTCTACTTTTCACCTAAACTCAATGCAGTGCATTCAAACACTGATGATCCACACATAGGCACACACACCATCGGAGATCTGATGCGGAGAACTACAGAAAACTCCAGATTTGGAGTCGGAGATCGCCGATCTACACCAATTTCTCCTTTTTTCTTCACTCAGCTGTGCAAGTGAAGGCTTCACTTGTCCAAGGGACTTACTAATCCAAAAAAAATTGGTAGATCATTCGCACAACAACACAAATCAAATCTCACAACACAGGCACAACACTGTCGGGTTGTGAAGCCAATCAAAGCCTCATTGTCAATCTGTCGTGATATGCATTCTCAAAATGATCACAATCGGTGTTGTCAGCATCGAAGGCCTTCGAACTAGGCAAATCACTGTCACGATCATCAGGCTCTTCTTTGACACAACACTACCACGCTTCTCATACTCATGTGGAAAGAGTTTGAAATGTCTATTTTCGGGTTGATATTTTTTTCTTGGTATTGAAGTCACTCAATCAGATTCATTTATTTTTGTGTTTCAAGAAAGGTATGCCATGGATGTACTGAAAAGGTTCAAAATCTTGAATTGTAAACCAACATCAACTCCAATTGCAACAAGATTAAAGCTCAATAGTGTAGATATGTGATCCAATATAGATCCAATTATATTCAAGAGATTGGTTGGTAGTATTATGTATCTTACTGATACCATACCAGACACTACGTATGTAGTTTGTTTGATATCTATATTTATCAAGTGTCCAAAAGAATCACATTGGCAATCAATTTTTTTATTTTTTAGATATATTGTTGGAACAACACGATATGGCATATTATACTCTAGCACTAACAATGATGTTTTAGTTGGATACAAAGACAATGAATTTGCAGGAAGCATGCACGATAGGAAGAGTACTCTAGAATGTGTTTTTCATATTAGTTTATGTGTTATTTCATGGGAATCGCAGAAACAACTTGTTGACAGTTTTGGATGTCCCGCCAAAAGTTAGGCGGCCTCCCTAGTGTGGAGTCCCAATTATACCTCACACCATTTGGGATAGGAGACTCATCCAGTATGTGGGCCCGTCTACCACCACGAATGTTTTGCTCTTAGTTGTTGAATGAAAATATGCCAGAGTGAGGGTAAGAAAGAAGTTCCCAAACAATGGGAACAAGGCCAACCCAATATTAATAAACCACAGAAAAAATACATGAATGTAACAAGAAAAAAAAGAAGAAGCATTCTACGATATGATCAATGAGCCAAAACCACCTCAGAAATACATAAACAAGAACATGCCAGAGGTTAATTGTAAATTAGTTCACAATAGGTCATCAACATGGCATAGAATAAGCAAGCACAGATTGAAAAGAAAACATACATGCAACAACTACAAACTAGTCTGTAACATATTTCCTATATGAAAGCACACATACACATATAGTGAAAACACCAGACAAATGATACAACCACTATGAATAAGGATGGGAATTAGTGCCAGAAATGAAGAAGTTCTTATTATTGCTGCTACAAAAATAAGTACATATCCTGCAATTCATCAAATCCAAATAGTGAAACATGGGATGCTCATACCATTATCCAATTAAAAACCCTATCATCACTACAACTCACCCTACTAGATGCGAAGAGTTGATTGCCTCTAGCTCTTTAAGTATATATCATCTATCTACTGCTAGTCCTAGCCCAAGTTCTAAAATTCCACATGTATGAGGCATGAGGGAATATTTATAAAGGTGAAATGCTTGTTCACCTATTGTGACCTTTGACCTACTCTCATGACACTTGAACTTCCTCACTGCTCTCTCAGGTACAATGACTATTACATGCTCAAGCGACATCTGTATAGTTTTTGACATCAATATTTTACATTATGGTAAGAGAGAAATTAGGAGGAGAACATAGAGGGTTATTGGAAACCCTAGAATCCTTGTTGCTAATATTGCTACAATGATATGGAGATTTGCATAGGCCAATGAAATAGGTGTAAATAGCTATTTTCCTTCTACTTCCCCTCCTTTACATATAATAAAATTTGATATTGTGCCTTTGAGCTTGTTGAAATGCTCTCAAATCTTGTATGGAGCCATCTCACTTGCTAATAGAAACCCTAGTTGCACAACCTCTTGTGAGTAACCCTAGATTCCCCCACATAGGTTGAAAACTTCGTCCTTCTTCATCTTGCAAGAAAAAAACACAGATCATATCCCTTTACAGCTGGAGAACAAATGATTGTAAACTTCACAAATTCATGAAAATAAATATTAGTTTTGGAGACCTGTATAATCCTTATCTGCACCAAAATCAAAAGCTCACTATTATATTCTTATATATAGGCCTCAATTTCCTTTAAGCTCAATTGGGGGTTCTCTATTGAATTATTCAATCAAATCCCATGGCTAAAAGAAGTAGCAGTCTACTATTGACTGTATATAATTTCTTCCTATTGCTTGGGCACCTCAAATGTTCCATTGATTATATCCAACAATACCCTTGCATTTCAATTTATTTCAAAAGCCATGAAGTAACGTTGAAGTCTCTGAAACCTTCGTACCAAATTTATCATTTTCAACATATATTTTTCCATTGTCAATAGAACCATAAAGAAGAGAGTCTAGCTTACCACCTTGGATGATCCTCAGAATTATGATTTTTTAAGTGTAAAATCCTGGAATGCCTGTAGTACAACACACCTCTTGTTCCCATCAAGTCCTTGATGCATAAGTTGCCTATTCATTTTTAGTCATTATTGAGGCATCATTCTTTATATAATTCCCATCCACTATAGAGAAAAATTCCTTTTCCTTGGAAAGAGGCAAAGGTTTCGTGACATCCTTCAAATGATTCAAAGTTGTCTAAAGAAACATGATCCAAGAATTTGAATGTTAAGATAATCTCTCCCAACCTTTTATATCTTAGAGAGAAGTCTCTTACAGATCAAGCAATTTACGCATGATAGAGAAAAGACTTAGTTCTAAAAACCTTAGTGGCACATGCATTGAAACTTTTATGATGATGCTAAGGGTGCCTTCACTTCCAAGAACAACCGCTTCAAGTATTTTCTCAAGGTTCAAATCATAAAAATTATAGTACCATTTTCAAGAACACCTTCGAACACTTTCTCCAAAGAAACCTTTTTTGAAGATTCCTTATCATCATGTCATCCTTTATATACTGAGCAGGGTGCTTGTACAAATTGACCTTCAGTGGTAAGAAAAAACAAAACGACCCAAATGGATAAACAAATTCCTATTCCAGCACTAGCCGAGTCTATGGTCCACATGTCTCCAATGCTCTGCACCACATAAATCATTTCATGGGATTTTCTAATCAAAATTACTAGAACAATGTTTAAAATAACAAATTGAAAGTTTATTGGGTGTTCAACATTGACACTTTTGGAATAATAAATTCAGATGATGGCTTGAGGTTATGTGGGATTTGTAACTCGTACTGAAGATGAATGAGACCATAAAAGACTTTCTTGATGAATTTTTTGGCCCCTAGATTCTTCGTCATTTCTTGAAATGGATTGAATCCTCATAAGTGTAGGTTTTAACCCTTTACATAGATTACCTGCAAATGAATTCTTAAAGGCAGAAAATATACAATGGTGAGAAACAAAAAACAAATACATAGATATTTTCCACTGGATCCCAAAATCTGGACTACTAGATTGATTTTTCATTATATTCCTTTCAATGTTATAACACATATATATACGTGCCGAAGCATTCATAAACCCCAATTCATTAACCCTAGATTAGAAAATAATCATAGTTCCCTTGACCAGACCTACAAAATACCATGGGTAGAAAACCATCATGCCCAAAACCATGTGTGAAACCCATGCAAAAAACCATAGGTAGGTCCACTCACCTAATATAGGGTCCAAATTTTTTTTCCCTGGGGTGCTGCCTTGGACCCTGTGCTGCCCCCCCGTGACCTCCCTGCTACACCCAGTGCAACGAAGGGGGGTCTTCTGACCCCCTTCTAAACCCCCTGCTTTGCGCATGGGGCTAGTCATGGAAATAATATAACACACACCCAACAATAAGCTGGAAATATACAAAACGAAGTTACACTAAAAAATTGGAAGTCGCAATTGGGAGTGTGACTCAGGCCAAGTTGTAATGGAAAATGTGACCTAAGGTGGAGTTTCACTTTTGAGAGGAGAGAAGGTCGTGATTGGAAATGTGATCTAAGGCAAGTCACAAAATTGGAGAGGTTGCATTTTATAAAACAATGTAGTTCATAGGTTCTAGTTGCAGTGGTGGAGATTGAAAATATGACCTGTGACTTGATGGAATGGCTAGCTGTAATTATAGTTGAGAATGGGGTCACATGGTCCCATAAGATTAGAGGTTACAAGGACCGTTGCCTTTCTAAACTATGACCTTGTGACCCTCCAACTTAGTAACGTGGTCTGGAGGTAGGTTGCAAGTAGAGGAGGTCTCCAACGAATACGACTTAAGGAGGTCACACAGTTGCATTATATATAGGTCGCATCTCCTGATCACTTCACATTCCAAACTTTGGTGGTGGTCACAATTTTATAAGGCAAAAGGGAGGCACACATTGCATACTACCGATGCGACCTGCAAATTATGGGCTGCAAGAGTAAGGCATCATAGTGACAAACCTTATCACCAAGGCATGCTGCAATTAATGATGTTGTCCGGGTCACATTCAGAAGTGAGATTTCAGTGATGACTTTATGACTCTAAATAGTGGCTTCTATAAGGTGAAATAGTAAAGAACACATTCTATTTATCTATTGTATAAAGAGGCAAATCAAAATAGAGGCCGTATAGAAAAGAGTGGGCAAGAGTCTTGCTCCAAGTGCACTAAGCCTTAGTTTAATTGTTTTATCTCTGCTTTGACCCTTAATTGTTTTATATATGACACATAAGAGTAGCGTTAACAACCTCCATGTTGACTAGCAGTGCTAAAGGTATCAACCTCCTCTTGTGTTAATTCCTCCTTAGTCGCGATGAAGGTTTCTGAATGTTTGTGAGTCATTGTGATGCTTTTGGCATACTTTGTGCATGTAAAGTCCAACCTTTCAACATGACCCGTGTTATGGGCCTTTGATTATTTCCTACCTTGGAATGTGCCAATCTGACTTCTCTCTCTTGCAAAGTGTTATAATCACTTTTGCATGTTGTGCTTGTATATATAATTGATACAACAAAAATTGAACATATTGGAGGGTGTTTCCCAATCGCATTGCACCAAGTATATTGTGGAAGATACTCAAACATCACATTGCAATTTTAATAAGATCCAATGTCCCTTCGACTAGTCTTTCAAAGAAATTCATGTGTCTGATGAACTTTTAACACATCGTTCCAATGGTTATTATTGGTGTACATGCACCTATTTAGCCTTAAATAGCTTCAGTTCAACTCTATTTATTGCATGTGATGCGCACTTGGATATAGTTAGTTAACTCAAGTGCTTACATGTGGTGTTCACTTGGCTTTAGTTAGTTAACTCGGGTGCTTACATGTGGTGTGCACTTGGCTTTAGGTAGTTAACTATAGTGCTTGCATGTGGTGCATGTGCACATTAACGTAACATAAAGTGCACTGAGCTTCGGTTAGCTTTAATTATCCATAGTTATTGCATGTAAAACTAAGCTTAACTTTGTTGCTTTATGTATTGATTCTCCAACCACTATTGAATAATCAATTCATTCTCGATTTCAATTTTAATTTTTAATTTCTTGCAAGTTGGTGTAATTATTCTTCAGCTAGATCCATATTTGTGCTCTAATAATTTTACATGGTATCAGAGCTACAGGGGCTTGGAGAAGGTGCATGAACAATATTTTGTAGGTTTGAAGATCAAAGAATTGGAAATTGTTCAGAGATCTGATTTTTCGATCAAAATATTGGAGAACTGCCGCAATTGTTGCTACAACTACAAGGTGAAAGAATGGAGTTCTCATCTTCAGCTATTCTTACTCCATATAACTACTTCCAATGGAAGCAAGATATTTTTCTTCACCTCAGAGGCAAAGGATTATATCGGATAGTTATGAATATAGAAGTTGAACCAAATTCCACTATTGAAAAATCCAAATACTTCAAGAGGATGGATGGGGCTTTTGGTCTTCTATTGTTGTCCATATCTCCAGCATTGCATTTCCATGTGGACACATGCAACACTCCGAATGAGGCCTGGAAAATATTGGAGAATTTATTTGGAAAGCAGGATGAGATGAGGGCTCGTATTCTCGAAAATGAGCTAAATTCCATATATCCAAACAACTTTGAGAACATTAAAGATTTCTTTACGAAATTCAAATAATTACTTCTACAATTACATGATTGCGGGATCGATAAATCCAAACAGGAAGGTCCATTGATCCTTTCTATTTTGTCTAAATACCATGAATATTTTGTTTTCGTTTCTACATTTCATACAGTTAGACTTGCAATTGGAGATAAATGGAAAATGCTCAAACTTGATGCATTTATTGAGTCTCTCATTCATGAGAAAGATAAGCTCTTCAAAATGGGTTCATTAAAGTTTCCAAATGAACATGCACTTTCCATTAATGAGAAATGAAAGTCCAACTTGAAACCAAATCAACAATCTAAAGTCAAAGGAAAGGAAAGATATCTAGAGCCATGAAAGGGAGGAAATCCAGAACCTCTAGATGATTCTTCCAGTTCTAAGGGTAAGAAGGGAAAGAAAGGAAAATCCAAGTGTCTTTATTGTAATAGAGGTTATCATGCTAATTCCTCTTGCATGCAGAAGACTATTTATCTAATGGAAAATATTCTTCAACAAAATACTCTTGGTCATCACATTCCAGAAAGTGCTAAGAAGAAGATGGAGGAAAAACTATCAGAAACAAGGGGTAATGGTCATGCTTTGATTCCCCTTCATTCTACACTGCAAGAATGGATCATTGATTTAGGAGCTTCACATCATATGGCTTCTTCAAAGGAATCCTTTTCTTCTCTACATGCATACTTGGGACCTCCTATTCTCATGGGGGACAATTATGCAGTTGAAGCAATTGGACAAGGAAGAGTGTAATTCGAAGATGGAAGTTTTGGGAATGTATTGGCTATTCCAAGGCTTTTTGTGAATCCTTTTTCAGTGTATCAGATGACACACACAAGCAATAGAAGGAAAGTGGAATTTATCCCTGATTCCGTGAGCATTTATGACATGCAAACCAACTTGAATATTTCTTTTGGAAAGGTAAATGATCAATCTCGTTTGTACACATTTTCTGATTTTGTTCCTCAATTAGATTCTATTTTGCTACTTATGCATGAAAATGTTGAAAGTAGGATTTAGCATGAGTGATTTTGGCACTTGAATTTCAAATATCTGAAGCAACTTAGCAAGAAAGGGATGGTTAAAGGATTGCTGGCCATTGAATTTTCAAATGGTGTTTGTAATGGATGTGCTCTTGGAAATCATCTACGAGATAAGTTCGAGAAGGGACATGCATGGAGAGACTCTTCACCTTTGGAGCTTGTACATAGTGGTCTCATGGGTCCATTTCTAGTGCTTTCAATGAGAAAAGCAAGATACATGTTGTCATTTATAGATTATTACACAAGATTCACTTGGTTTACTTCTTGAAACTCAAGTATGAAGTTTTTCAAAATCTAAATATTTTCAAACCACATGCAGAAAATCAGTCTGGAAAATGCATCAAGATACTCTGCATAGATAATGGGAAGGAATATGTCAAAAAATATATACAAAATATCTATAATGAAGCAGGCATACAGTTGCAACATGTTAGTTCCAGTCTTCGCAGCTTGTCACTAGGGATCAACATGAGCTATTACTAGGTTTGGTTTGGTTAGATGTTTTACACATGATCTTCAGCATCAAACATGTCATAAGTGTGTCCATCAGAAGCATCTCGGAAAGAGATTTCCAACGGTATATCCAGTCCAAAAACTGGCTCCCAGATCAGAAGATATGATCAAAATAATGATTAACTCAAAGATCTCCCTGTGCAACTGTTTATGTGTTTAAGGATCCAGAGGAAATTAGGAGATGTCAGTGGCTGGACTATGATAGAAAAAGAGAAAACTCAAATGGAAAAAGAGATAAAGGATTACATTATATATGAACATACATCAGATAATCTCTCACTTATTAAATTGATAGAGCATTGGGTTCCAGTGGAGTTCACTAATGTGTAGTTGGAGCTACAAAACACTCGTCAAGAATTGTGATTCATTATGTTTGTGTTCAAAAATAATTGATTCTGTTGAGATTCTTAGGGATGTCCTTCTATCATTGAGGAAGTGTTGCAATCACCCTTATCTGGTGGATCAGTCATTGGAAAACTCACTTACAAAAAGTTTTCCAGAAAATGAATATTTAGATGTTGGAATAAAAGCAAGTGGCAAGCTACAAATTTTGGACCATGTTCTTTCAGAGCTCAAAGTGAAAGGTTAATTTCATTGCAGAGTTTTTGTCTCCATTCAAGCTCGAAGTCTAAGGGACTAGCATTATTCAAAATTTTGGTCATAGAGTTGTTATTTCTCCCTTGCATTAAGCATATGGATGGAATTATAATCCAATCAAATTCTCACTTGTAATCCCTTGTGTTAAGTTTTTATTTCTTTTCAAACTGCTGAGAGGATAGTAAAGGTTGAGGTGGCCCTTGCATACATAAAGATGAAGATGGAAATTAAATATAGACAGTTATGTTTAAAAATTGTTTCAAGTGTCATATGAGAAGCGATTGGATTAATATTATAATTTCAGAAGAGTTCAATGTTTTGCAGCGCAGGAGGACCTGGAGGAAATTTTTTTTTTCATATCAGTTCTTGTTCTATTTGTCCCCACTGAAGAACGTTATCTTACTGAGTGCATTGGCCCAAGACCCAAAATTATACCATATGTACAAAAGTATTAAGAGACAGTGCAGTTTCGAAGAATAGTATTTTCATTGTGTTCAAACTCATAGGGATATTGAACTGGACTTTAGATTTTGCTAATCCAAGGAAATTTAGATCATCTGGAGAGTTTGATTGCAAATAAACCTGTGGAAGTCTATTCCTTCATCCATTTGCCTGTCTTTATGAGGGTTCTAACAAGTACTATATACATGAAAGGAAAGCAGACCTGCATAGAGCAGACTACAGGATCTAGGAGGAGAAAACTTGACAAAAGTAATGAATGTAAACCAATTTTTTGGAGAATTTTGGAAGCCATTCTCAAATTCAAATCCTTTTACCACTCTTAGACCTACAAACATAAAGAAATGGTTAATAAAAGAATGAGTAAGATCCTAAAGAAGGGAATTGCATATAAAGATGAACCAGCAACATGTACAAGCAAAAGGAAAATTATCTTGTTAATGTTGGGGTTGAATGACAGGGACAGAGAAAGTTGGAAATCATTTTCATTTCCTAGAAAAACACAGTAGCCTTGTTTTTTCTTGTCAATTAAGCTTGGGAGAGAACAAATTTGTTTATTTAAAAAGTTAGATAAAGGTGCACTGCCAATGGTCTTTGTTGATCCAGTAGCAACTTCCATTTCAAAGAAGAGTGTACAAGCAGGTTCTACAGTGACAAGGGTATTTGAAAACAAAGGAGTTTTCTATGCAGGTTTTCAACCTCCAGTAAATAAGTCTATAGATCTCGAGCATGAAATATGCTAAGTTTTGAAAGTCCAATTTGGCTATCAGATCTTTTCATGCAGAGAAGTGAAGGATTAATTTTCTTGTTTGGGCAAATGATGATGCTAAATCATTTGAGTATGTGTCAGTTGTGGAGGTCACTTGTTTCAAATTGTTATAGTCTCTATATTGCCTAAAATTTATGCTTATTTCCAAAGCCAGTGGGACTGGATTTTTGGTTGTACAACAGAAGTGGAGAATGAGTCCATTGAAGAAGATGTTCAGAGTTTAAGTGGTGATGGCATTATTTTGTTGGTTATTCTCATGGAGAAAGTGAGGCACAAAATCAATCACAGTCAATAGGAGAGGTGGCAGGTGTCAAGTTTGTATTCTCCAATCAATAATGTAGAAACTAGTTTCATAACCTTAAAGCATCAAACTAAATGGTGGCAGAGCTTCTCAAGGGTGAAGATAAGAACACAGGTGGAAGTTTGAATCAGTAATTCTAGATTGGAGACAAGTGGCTACATTTCTATATCAACATAGGAATCCAGTGACAAATTTCAAAGGGGTCAAAAGATACAAGTGGCAGAGTAATTTACACAAAATCTGGCAAAAGAGGAGGAAACACAAGAAAGGTCAAAATCATGCAACAAGTGCAAGAAAGTCAGTAGGACAAGTGCATTCGAAGAAGGTATCTCAAGTTCAGAGTCAATTATCTTTGCATACAGAGAGAGCACGTGATCTCTCTGGGAGACTTACAGGTTCAGCAGGACGTGTCCAGTTAAAGAAGGCAACTCAGGTTGTGAGTCCATCTTCTTTGCACCTTGGGGGAGAGCCACCTGATGTTTCTGAGAAAATCATCAAACATGAAATGGAGAACTTTATGCCACTTATGCAATCAGAAAATCCATCTCAATAAAATTGTCCCAGATTTGAGGAAATGGAATAAAAGAGGAAAATTAATGGAGAAAACTGAAGTGTCAGAACTGCGAGGCACAAATCCAATAGTGGTTGAGGAAAATCTTAGATTTTAGGGATTAAGTGGTTGAGGAAAATCTTAGATTTTAGGGCTTAATATCAGCAGTCACAGGGTGAAATAGTAGTAAAAAGGCAAATTTTGTGGAATATGGTTCCACACCTGAAGGAGCAGATGTAGTAATATTAATCCACTTGGCAAACCTTCACCTAATTTAGGTTTTTGAAAACTATTTCTCATGGTTCTCGAGATAGTTTGAGATTTTAGTTGCATATTAGTTTATAATAGAGTTTTACGATAGGATTTTATTTTTAATTTTATTTTATTTTTATTTCCTATGTTGAGGAAATAAAAATAGATTTGTAATTTAGTATATATAGGATTACTTTTAAAAGATAGAGGTTGGATTTTGGCAGCAGAGAGGCTGCTTGGCACTGTATAAAATTTTCCTGAATATCATTTTAATAAAGCAGTTTTCTACCCTTTGGACCTGGGATTCATTACGTTCTTAAATGTCCAGTATGTTTTTCTCATAAATTCATTTACACATTATGTTTTTCTGCCTTGTTACAACATTATCTAAGAGATGTGTTAGGAATCCATCCCCTATGATGCTCCTTTCATGATGATTTTGCTATTAGATGTAATGGTTGTCTTAGCAGAATTCATCTTTTGCTAGATGCTCTGTTGAGCAATCTCGTGTTTCTCTTTCGTCTAAAGTTGTTGCTGTAGATTCATCCCTTGTTTGATGCCTGCAGGGCAGCGGGCTTTCTCCCCTATTCTTCTCACATTCACAATCTTTATCTGGCTAAACATGGCACTTAATTTGCCCCAAGTTTGCCGGCAGAAACTGGCATTGACTCCATAGCCCAATCATCCTTTCTCTTGTTGTTTCGACCCAAAACATTTCAAACAAATCCCCGCACTCCATAGCTAGCCTAAAATTTCATTTATTGCAGCCACATCTTGTTGGAAAAGAGAGAGCCCTCTTTGGTCTGGCAGGGCTAGATGCCAGATCAAAAGCTTGGTTTTTGGTTACCTCAGAATTTCCTTTTCTCATCCTTGAGGTTAATTCTGAGTGCTAACATATTGGCGCCATTTCCGGGGACGAGGTGACAGTTCTTGTCCGGGAAAGATCGTTCAAGTTGCAGATATGATTACTGATGGTGGGAAATAGTCAGACATATATGAAGGCTGAAATCATCTACCTAACAACTCCATTGTTCAAGATCCCGAGCTTCAAAGTTCAGAGCGACTTCACTGCCAAAGAATCCAAATTTCAGAGCATTAATGACAGGGTATGTGGCAAACCTTGTGTGTTGTGAAGCTTTCAAAGAAGTTAGAGATCAGTTAGTGGATATTGAAATAGATGAAGTATTTTTCATTATCATGCTTCAATGTTTGAGATCTCCGAAGTTTCCTCTTAAAGCTAAAACTGGTTTCTTTGAGTTAGTTGTTGAAAAATTTGAGAAGGTGATTCAGTATTTAAATGATTAGATCCAATCATATGAATTTCGAGATCCCAAAAAGTTCTTGGAAACTCTCCCTCCTTCAAGAAAAGAAACAATACGGCTGCCCGTGGATGTTTGCATTGACAGTTTGCAGTTGGAGGCATCTATTGAGGAGTTAGGGCAACAAACAGTGTCTGGTTTCTTTGATCCTATTGTCACATATATGGAGTACTTTTTCAGTTTGAATTATAGGTCAGATCGTCTTTCACACAACCAAATTTAGTTTGTACATGGACAAATGTCAACATTTACATTTGTGTCCTGGTTCAAGCACTTCCAAGCAGCATCATTGTCACAGTTGCTTGAATGGTTGGTCTGGCATTACAACATTACTTGATTTATTGATTCTGCTGCAATGGAAAAGTAGGGTAGGTTTGTGTATAAATAAGCTGCCCAAGGCAGCATTTCAGTTTCCGGTGTTTGTCTATGTACAGGTTGCAGTATGTGTATGTTTTTTATTGGTATGAGTTGTTCAAGTTTTCAGTTGTTTGACCGTATTGCCCAATGGATGAGGCAATTGGTCTATGGTGTTCTTGACACCTCCAAGGAGCTACCATCCCCTGTTGGATTATAGGGGACTGCCTAGGTTCGGAAGAGTTATTTAGCCAAACAAATCCCGCAGCTACTGGCCCTTTCGACAACAACCCGCGGAGCGCGGACACCCGAGGTAGTAGGGGAGGGTGTTGGAACCAAGTTTCTGCACCCTTGGGATGTCTAGATGTGGTTTGTGAGGTTCGTGCGCCATTCTACAGCCTTGCACTGCGTAGATTCAGTTACCCTTATTGCGCTTATTACAGATTGGATCAATTATTACTATTCTGATCTAGTTAGAGCAGACTTTAAGCAAACTGTTATTATTCTGGTTACTTTCGTGCATCAAGAATAAACCCAATTTACAAGTATTCAACAGTAGAAATGCTATATCATAACAATTCATTTACCATAAAAGAGTAAAGTCACATTTAACATAGAATTCAGAGTAAACTTATCTTTATTAACAATCTTCACTACTACATCCAGATCCACCCTGCGCACTCAGCTGCAAGGGTCTGCGCACACAGCTGTGGACTTGCTAGGCCTCTATGCACACAGCTGCAGAGCCTCTACCTACTACCCTTATCCCTCGACTCAAAATTACAGACGCTTTCAGACTATCTTCTTTCAGAACCCATTACATCTCATCCTCCAAAATAACTGCCTTTGCCTCATAGAGTTGCGCTCTATTTATACCCTTCCCTGGCTCGCGCTCACTGCGCGGGCCGATTCTATTTACATTAATTTTTATTATTTTCGAGCGGACTACCCTTTGAATCAATATATTATACTACATGCTCCACATATTTTATAATTTTTACAATATCTAAATCTTACTCCTTGGGATTTCTGCCCCAAAACCCTTACGCGGGACCTTCGCTACCCAACAGTCCCCCAACACAATCATCATGACTCGTCCCGAGTCACTCGTTGGCGCAACTAAATGCTCTGCCTTAGCTTCACGGTTTTCCTCTCTATGAGTGACAATCATTGTCCTAGTACGCCTTCCTTGTTTTCTGCAACACTTCATCCATCTCCTGCTTCAGTGTTTCTACAACATCTCGCAACCAGTGATGCTCATTCTGCTCTGCTCGGTTAACATAGAACATCCCCTCCAAGGATTTTAGAGTGAGTGGGGGAACCATCTATGGGACCACCTGGTAACAATGCGGCCATTTCCTACCTTCATATCCTTCCTTTGCATCGTCCGTTGCAACCTGTGTTGCAATTTTACAAGACCCTGGCTACTATCCACAAGATCCCAAACTTCGAGGGACATCAGAAATGGTTGATTAAATGCATATCTACTTATGGTCATCATCTGGCTAGCCTTTCATTGTTCTGTTGCAGTGCGCTGGCCTGCCCTGAGCGAGGCGACGGCCTCCGGACCAATTCTGCTTCGTGTTCCCTCTTTTCCGGGACATCTCCTACTAGTGATGCTGCTATGCCTTGTGCATAGATAATGAACAGCTCCATCGATGTTTTCGAACTGTAGGTCATCGAGTGGACTCCCCTTGGTAATTTATAAGCCATGCGAAATTCAAATGCAGTGATTGCCGCTCGTTCCTGCTCGTGTAACCTTCCCGTGTGGAATTTGTGGCCGTTCGTTCCATATCTGGCTCGTACTGTATCTCTTAATGTCCCGTTGCCCACTCTGTTTTGCCATGTTGCCGACATCGTGTCATGAATAGTGATATCAACGGTCATCATTGTGATCGGCGCATCCGCGTGAGCCTCCTCGTGGCACCGTGACCCTTGTGTTTGGTCAAATGCTTGCGCACCATGGTACTCGCACATTTGTCCCCCAGGCTGCTTTATCGTCCCGTGCTCTCTTTCAACTGGTTGGAGCGGTGAGACTATCTTCTCTATGGCTAGTCAGGCAGTCGGCCCGCCCGTGTAGAGCTTAAGGTGACTGCCATTCACTCTTCCCGGGAAGGGGTCTCCATTGAGTTTAGCCAGCTGAACCGCACCCCCATCAGTAACTTCTTTGATGACGTAGGGTCCTAACCAGTGCATGCGGAGTTTACCTGGGAATTTGTCGAACTTACTGTCATACAACAATACTAGATCATTCTCCTTGAAGGTGCGCACCTTGATATGGCGATCATGCCACGCTTTCTCACGCTGTTTCTATACCTGCTGATGGAATCCAGCCAGAAACTGTTCCTCCTCCAATTCTTCTAGCTGTGCGAGCCTCTCTTCCAATGCCCCATGGTCTGCCATACCTGTGATTGCCGCAATCCGCAGACTGGGCACAATATATTCCATAGGCATAACGGCCTCCTGGCCATAAACTAATCGAAACGGTGTTTGGCCTGTCAACTTCTTGCATGTAGTTCTGTATGCCCACAACACAACAGGAATGCGCAAATCCTAGTCATTTCGTCGCGCATTGCAAACTTTCGTCAACGCAGTCTCCAGAATTTTGTTGAATGCCTCAACAGTCCCATTCGCTTGCAGATGGTAGGGCGTACTCTGTTGGTGATAGATCTGGAATTCCTTAGTGAGTGCACTGATCGTTTCATTCAAAAAATGTGTTCCCCTATCACTCATGAGAACTTTGGGGCAGCCAAACCTAGTCAGTACGTTCTCGAACAAGAATTTTTCCGCTGTCGCAACCGTGCAATCTTTAACTGGCTGTGCCTCAGCCCATTGGGTCAAATATTCAGTCGCAGTGATGATATAGTGTGTGCTCCTCTCGGTTCCATAGGCCCGCAAAGTCAATCGCTCATTTCTCAAACGGTTGTAGCGTCATCAGTGGCTGAAGTGGAATTTTGTCCCTTCGGGACGGCTTACCAGTCCATTGACATACATCGCAGGCCCGACAATATGCTTTCGAATATTGATGTAGGGTGGGACACCATAATCCGACGCGAAGAATATTCTGGGCTGTGGCGCGGCCCACATAATGTCTGCCAGCAACCCCTCCATGTGCTTTGGCCAGGATCTGTCCGCGCTCGAATTCTGGTACATATCGACGTAATATCTCGTCATTGCCCATCTTGTAGAGATGGCCTGCAATTACGGTAAAGTCTGTTGCGCGTATCACTAATTCCTTCTTTTGCTGGACAAAATACCCCTGTGGTGCAGTTCCCGTGGTTAAAAAGTGGATAATATCTTCAAAGTGGCCATCTACAACGCGCACGGCATATAGATGGGCGTCCAGGAGTCCCTCCTCTAGACTTGTTGGTTCTTCGCCAGTCTCAATTCGGGATAGGTGATCTGGTCCTACATTTAGACGTCCCGGTTTTACAACAACCTCAAAGTCATATTCTTGGAACAATAGCAACCATCGGCAGATGCGCCCCCCCAACATAGGCTTATTCACTAGGTATTTGAGTGCAAAGTGATCAGTGTACATCTTAAAATGTCCTCCGAGCAGATAGTGACGTTACTTTTGAAGCACGTATACCATCGCCAATCCCTCTCGCTCAGTAGTAGAGTAATTCTTTTCTTCTTTGGACAACCTGTGACTTTCGAACGTAATCGGGTGATCAATTCCTTCTGCGCCTTCTTGAGTGAGTACCGCACCCAACGCGATCCACGAGGCATCAACATGGACATGAAATTCAACGTCCCACTTTGGAAGGACCAGAATAGGGGCAAATGCCATTTTTTCCTTTAGTATTTCCAAGTTTTTATTACATTCCTCGTTCCAGCAATACGTAGCATCCTTCTTCAACAATTGTTCCATTGGAGCCGTGATTTGGGCATAATTTCTTATAAACTTCTGGTAGTAACCCATGTGTCCCAATGTAGCGCGTAGTTGCTTTACACTTTGCGAGGCTTGCAGATTGAGTATGACAACAATCTTTGCCACATCCACCATTAGGCCTTGCTTACAAACCACATGGCCTAGAAAGTTCCCAAAAGGGATAAGGAAAGTACACTTCTTTAGATTGAGCACAATCTGGTGCCGACGGCATGCATCCAACATCAATCGTAAGCTCGCGACATGTTTCTTAACCAAGCAAAATATGGTCGAGTCATCCAGGTAGACTTCTAAGAACTTGTGGATAAATTCTTTGAACGCAGCTACCACAATGCGGGAAAATATCGTTGGCGCATTCTTCAGCCCAAATGGCATTATCGTATATTGAAAATAGCCCCACTCGGTAGCAAATGTTTTCTTGCTCCGATCCTTTGGTGCAATCTTGATCTGATGGTACCCAGAGAATCCGTCTATGAAGGAGTATGCTTCCTATCCGCCCACATTTTCTAGTACCACGTCCGTAAAGGGCGTTGGAAACGGATCATTAACAAAAGAATCATTGAGCTTCTGCAGATCTACGCAGATGCGAATCTCACCCTTCTGCTTCTTCTCCTGTACAACCATAGGACTTACCCAATCGGACTCCTCAATTGGTTAAATTATTCCTGTCGCCAACATCTTGTCCAGTTCTTTGCGAACCTTGGCTTTGTATTTTGGATTCAGTCGGTAAGGTCACTATTTTACTGGCTTTACATCTAGCTTCAAAGTTATTTTCATCATTCCTAAGTCTCCCAAAATCCCTTTCAGGTCCGTAATCTTTGTAGGGAATAAATCTCGGATTTCACGGAGCAATTCAACGACTTTTTCCACCGTGGCATTGTCCCAATAGTCCCCAAGCATGGCATATTTAGGCTCTTCCTCTATTTCGATATTTACCTGCTTTGTTTTCAAGGGCACGGTGATGTCTGGATCTTCTACCTCGGGACCACTGTTATAGGGAAAAGTGTCTACACAGTGTCACACGGAATAAGTCGATCTTGCGGACAAGATATACCTTCCTAGAACCTAAAGAAGACCTAATGACAAGCAAACCAACCAGACACTATCTTTCTCTAAGTATGCTTTAATAAACAATGGCAAACAAGTGTTTTTAGGGCCTACCTTAGGTCCAACACAAGTTTGTGGATTCCCTCGCTCCTTTGATCCAAATGAGCTCCTTTGTCGTGAATCTACAAACACAAACAAGGCAAACAAATTAAATAGCACCTGAAAAACCAATTTCATAAAACATATTTAACATGAAAGTCGAGTCCATGAAACAAATAACATGAGATACTTGTTGAGAAAAATGAGTTTGATTGTATTAATTCAAAAGAAGAAGAACTTTACAACCTTTGCCTTGATGATGTACAAGCTCCTCCCAGGGTCCAGCAAGAAGTCTCCTCTACTTTTTGACAAGTTTCACTCACTCCCCAATGAAGCCAAAAAGGTATGTGATCTCTCCTCTTAATCTCAACTAGGAAGTCTTGATTTCACCAACATTTACCCTAAAAAATGTTCAGCTTCTAACCTCCCCAGCAACCAGCCCAATGCCTTTATTTATAGTGCAATGGAGGGAGGTTACTAGGTCCTCCTTCAAAGGGATAAAGCCCTCCTTCAAGGGGATATCTCCTCTCATCAAGGGATTAGCTCCTTCTCTTTTGGGATGGATGAACCACCTCAGAGCGAACAATCCACGTCAAAATTCCTTCTAGAATCCTCTAGAATTAACCCAAAGTGAGTTTTTTAAGATAAAACTTGCACCTTTTGACTTTCACAGGGGTCCGCACCCACACCATTAGGGATAGAGCGGGCAGGTCCGCAGTTTTTGTAAACAGAAGGTGCGGGACCGCAGGTGACAGTGAGAGAAAGTGCGGAACCAGAGTTACATTGATCTTTAATGTCTTTTTCCCATTTCCAAAGCTTGACTTGAAGAGCTGAGGTCTGAGACTTGCTTAGGAGGACAATACAAGTGATGATAGACCCATACTGACTACAAATAATCATGGTGACGATATTTTTGTGTAACAGATTGCCCCCTAAAGTGCGAAGTCTGTAGTAGATGAGGATTTCATTGATCATTTAGGAAGAGTGAAGTACTTTATCATTTCGAGGATCATCTTGTGGAGAGCCCGGTTATAACCTGTAAAAACATTCAATGCAAGATATATATATGAGATCATATAATCGCTGAGGTAGGCATTCCCATACTTAGATCAAAACTGACTAGAAAACTAACTACTGCTCTGATACAGGAATGATCTTGTAAAACATCACAAGTATAGACTCATGTGGACACAGTATGGATGCATCCATCTGTTTATGAATAGTCCATTATATAATGAATACAAAATTCCTCGCAACCTGGATTGTGGAAACTAGATCCAGGGTATTCATTTCTACTTCCCGAAATAGTACGATTCTATCCATGCGAATAAATGTGTTGAAGTCGAACATGGTAGAAACCACTTGATTACCAGTCAATGATGTAAACTGTTAACAAGTGTGAGAGAAACCAGCAGTGATGTCAATGGCTCTCAAAGTACTCAGTACAATCCATGAGATGTGAATAAATGTGTTGATGTCGAACATGTCACAAAATCCTTTGATCGAAGGTCAATGATGCAACCTGTCGTCAAAGGTGGGAAACCTGCCATTGAGGCATGTAGATCCCAAGGTACTGACGATTTCTAGATCATATTTCTAGATAATGAGCTGAAGTCGATAGAAATCGATCCGTCGTAGGCAAGCCCACAACACGAAATCATAGATCAAGTTGAAGAAATTTAGTTGCAAGGACCGACTCAGGGATGGTCAAGATGGATGACAGATATTTTGTAGATGAATGGCTTATTGGCAGTGACCTCTTGAACACATAACGACACGACAGATGGTTTGGTGACAATTGACCCAAAGCTAATACCCAGAAACCGGCTGAAGACTTTCAATGTGGTTTGATCAACTGTTAGGCAAAGGATTTCCCAACCCAGGTGAAAAAAAGTGTCGTGTTCAAGAGTGGTTACAAAGTATGACAAACAGGCTCATTTTTCTCTCTTTTCCCCCACCATTTCTGGCAAGTACCTCTTTATTTTTGGCAAGCTTGAGGAGGATAACATTTGCTTGATTATAAGCTCATCCTTTGGATGAGTCCAACTTAGTTTAAATTCGAACCCTAAGAAGGAGTGGTTCGTTCCTGTTTGTAATTGAACAGGTCCTTTACTGTGAAATTTTAACGAGTCCAGTATAGGAGAAACTCAGCGTTTTTCAATTTTAGAGAGTCTGAAAAAACTTAAGAAGACTCCAGGGTTGACCTTTTTCATAAATTTGTGTCTCCCAAGCCCGAAAAAGTATAAAATAATACTTGAGAGAACTGCTTGATATTTTACGACCAAGGATTACTTTTCGTCATTAGTGCCCTTGATCCGAAAAAGTAAAAAAGTGATCAATGACACGTCGTTTTATAACCAATATCGAATTTGAAATGACAAAAATCTGGCAATCTTTTCATGTCTTTACGGTCAGAAAAGAGTTGTAAGTAGACCGTCTTTTAATCCCGTTTTAACGAGTTTAAAAGAAACACTCGGCAATCTTTTCATGTTTCAGGAGTCAGAAAAGAGCTTAAAGGTGACTCTAAATGTTTTTTCGTCGAAAACGATAGATTTCGCCTGAATAATCTGTTATCCTGCACAAAAACAAAAACATTACTCATACATGTTTGAAATGGATAAAAATGTCGCAAAAATACCTTTCCAAAGTGAAACATAAACAAATTTGCAATTTATTTACTCAAAAAACTTATAAAAAGGACCTTCGTCAATTCATTTTTACCGTTTGATTTTTGGGTGAGAAAATAGTGCTTTTGCTCAGAAAACGTCCCGTGAATATTGCGGAAAATCCAACCGTTGGAATCGAACGTCGTCTTCTCCAGATAATCCACATCATCCTACTCTTCATTTTTAACCATTTCAATTTTTGTTTGTCATTTATTTCATTTTTGGGAGGGTTTTTAGGCATAAAACCCGCGCGCGGGGGCCCGCAGGTTTACCATTGCTAGCCTGCGGACCCCGAATTTTTCTCCATTGGGAAAAAGCTCGGGGTCCGCACCTTTAATGTAGACAAGGTGCGGTCCCACGCACTGTGTCTAACCCGGAGGGTGCGGTCCCCGCCGCAAGGGTTTTTAACCCAAAAATTCTAAAAAATGGACCAATTAAAATAATTTCTAGCAATTTAATTTATCTTTATACTTGATGCAGAGAGTACATCATGCTAGATTGGCGTGAAGGAGAGCATGAGGACGTGGATGCTGCCGCATGGAATCATCAGCCTCCACTTGATGCTTTGAGGGCATGCGACTTGTACAAATTCTGGGCCATTCCTAGCATGAGGGCTCAAGTGGATTTCTTACAATGGTTGGTTGACAGATGGAGCATACAGGACCAATGCTTCTTCATTGGTGGCCACCAGCTCGAGATCGAGCCGACGGACATATAGTTCTTGATTGGTTTGCCTAAGAGAGGCAAAGACTTGACTCTGTTTGGGGCTAGGCCAGGTGGCCAGTCTGTCGCTAGACTCAGGCTAGAGTATTGCAATAGCCAGGCCAGAGACAAAGGGATAGACATAAAGACCATATCCCATCCTGAACTCATGGTGATTGCGTTTACTGTCACCAGACTTTGCAGGGCTACCGCATTACATATTGCCACCAGATCCCAGATGCGTATGGCAGTTGATTGCTTCTGAGGCACCATCTTCAACTTGTGCGATACCGTGTTGGCCAATCTGAAAGGCCAACTGACCAGGGCCAAAAACGGACAACTAAAGACCTTTGGTTATGGGGCTTTGGTTGTGAGTTTTGGCCTGGAGAGGGTTCCTATGCTGATCCCGCAGCACCTTACTGTTGGAGCTGGGCTTCCTCGAGAGCCCAAACTGATGTGATAGGTCGCACTTATGGCCCGTCACCCGAACGAGAGGACAGAGGTTGCTCGATTCAAACTTGAGTATTTCTAATGGCTGGAAAACCAGGTCTTTTCTATTCAGGACTTCCCTTACACTGGGATAGATTTTTGTGGTGACCTAGACATGGTTCTTCCACCAGGAGAGCAGTGGGACGATTCAGGTAAAATCATTTTCAACATTTTTCCTATTTTAATTTTTTTATTATTTTTCCATCGTCTCAAAACTGATAGTAAAACTTTGAAATGCATATGTGGGTCCACAGAGACCATCCGCTCTCCAGACTTACGAGAGGAAACAACCAGTTGCACCCGTGCCAGCCCCACAGGACGAATCAGCAGAGGTTTTGGACGAGTTGGAGGGTCATCTCGAGCGCTTGACAGGAGATATTCCGGAGACCACTATAGATGACATTCCTCGTCGACTTCAGCACTATTTTATTGGGGTCCCGGGACCTTTTAGGAGGTTCCTTTGCAAGGTGGCTCGTGCAGTGGTTTCTTATAGATATCATCACCAGTGATAGTATGATCACCTATTGTCGGCACATGTGACATTTTTGTTTTTTGTACTTATCATTTTGTCGACCATAAGGTGTTTTTCAACCTATGATCGAAGACAATGTATTTTTTGACACACTCCTATATATATATCACTATTACCAGCTTATCTTGTAAATCCTGTTATGGAATAGTTTTAAATTTACATGTATGATTATTCCAAATGTCTATTTAACATTCAAGAAGCAATTGCATCTGCTAATGTATTTAAAGATCTTGGAATATGTTGATATTCAATATAATCAAATTCACGTTCCAAGAGACGCACTCTCAAAAATAATCTTAATAACACTGGATTTCTAATGGCATACACTCTATTAAGCTGTAATACAACGAGTTTAGAATCTAACCTCACTATCAAACTCTGAATCCCAAATGATATAGATTCAGATAATAACTCAATCACTGCACTATAGTCGGCAATGTTGTTCGTTGTTTGACCGAGGCTTACCCCATGCATAGATACTAACTCGTCAGAGGGCGAATAGATAACCCAAGCTGTGGAAGAAATGTTCCGTGTATTACGACAAGCACCACCAGCGAAACCAATATATGTTTGGAGAGGCATCTACATCTGCAATATCAAGAGTAAAACCAAGATAAGCAGGAATAATGACGAAAAAAAACACTCTCTAAGCTAAGCATACTGTTTAAACTAAAACACACCAGCTAGAAAGAAAAACTATCCTAACTAAAAATCTCCATACCCATTCTTTAAGCATAATACCTCTTTAAGTAAAGACCATTTCTGGGTTTACCCAAAGAGTCCCCGTCAAAGTCTACCAATTCATAGGCCCCTTTTGCTAGCTTTCGCTTGACAACATAGGGACCATGCCACATAGGAACGAATTTTCCAGCGGCTAATTTATCATTAGCTTGATCGTAAACTAAGACTATATCTCCTTCCGAAAAATTTCGAGGGGTCACATTTCGATCATACTGAGCTTTCATGCGTTTTGCGTGAGTCTCGATCGCGAATGCAGCATCACGTCAATTCTCTCTAATTGAGCCAAGTATAACAAACGCTTTTCCTCTTCGGAAGTGCCTGGAAGTAACTCAATGGCCATTTGTAGTGACGGGATTTTGCATTCAATGGGTAACACACCTTCCAAACCATAGACTAGTTGGAAAGGAGTGAACCCTATTGAAATTTTTACTGAAGTTCGGTATGTCCAAAGCACTGAAAATAGCATGTTATGCCAATTCGACTGATGAATCCCAATGATTCGTCAGATCATGATAACTAGAACTTTGTTGATGGATTCAACCAGACCATTAGCTTGTGGATAATAAGGGGTTGAATTATCGTGACGTAAACCAAGCTGGCATGTAAGTTCGGTCATCATAACATTTCGAAAATGACACCCATGATCAGTGATTATCGTTTTCGGGACACAAAACCTAGAAATTATATGATTGAACACGAAAATTGCAGCTGTCTTGCCGTCTGCCTCAAATGTAGGCATCGCCTCGGCCCACTTGGTAAAATAATATACCGCAAGCATGATATACGCATGCCCCCGGCCCAGTGAGGGTTACATGTAATAAAATCGATACCCCATTTGGCAAAAGGACCAACGGCAATTATAGGGTGGAGAGGAGCAGGTGGAGTGCGCATATTTCAATAAAAAATTTGGCAATTGTGGCATTTTCGGACCGTCGTAATACAATCTTTAAATAAAGACAGCCAGAAGTAGCCAACGCGCAATATCTTTTGGGCTGTGGCATACCCAGACATATGATCGCCACACGCTCCAGAGTGACATTCATTTAGAACCCTTTCAGATTCCTCGTGAGTTAAGCAACGTCGAAACACAGAGTCCGTCCCACGACGATAAAGAGTATCTCCAATAATCCTGAATTGTTGGGACTGGAATCGAATTTTTCGACGTTCTGACCTTGAAATCTCTGGCCGAAAGGATTGGGTCTAGAGATAAACGATGATATCTCCATACCACGGATCTAAAGTGCTGATTAGAAACAAGGATTCGTCCGCAATGGGCTCCTCCACCACAGTTTCCGTATCAGCACGCGGGAAGTCACACATTAACTCCGCAAAAACTAAAGATTTCTTTGACTTGGATTTTTTGAATTCCAAGTCGAACTCCTGCAGGATAACAATCCATTTAGAGTACTTGCCCCCTAGCAATTTCTTCGTCAAAATGTAGATCATAGGGTTGCAATCCGAAATTACTGTAGTTTTACGTAGTGAAATGTAGTGATGAAAACGTTGGACAGCTTGAACAGCTGCCAATGCCAATTTCTCCACATGTGAGTATTTTAGCTCAGTTGGATTTAAAGTTTGACTAAGGTAATATATCACATGTTTAGTTCTGAATTCATCTTCCTGAACTAAGACCATTCCAATGGTGGAATGAGAGGCAGCGAGATACAATAAGTAATCCTAGTTGTAGTTGGGAGGATGCAATAACGGTGCATGGGTCAACACGTGTTTAAGTGCATCAAAATATTTCTGAGCTATCTCATCCCAATAGAATGGATTATTCTGTTTCAACAACCAGGTAAAAACTTTTGTAACCTCGGCGTAGTTAGGAATGAATCGTCGTAAAAAGTTTGCTTTCCCTTGCAAACTTTGGAGTTGGCGTAGACTCGAAGGAGGAGGCAATTTGATGATAGCTTCGACCTTCGAGGGATCGACGCGAATGCCAACTTTCGAAACTACAAACTCCGCAATCGACCCGTTTCTATACAAAAGACACATTTGTGTGGGTTCAACTGAATCTGATAATGCCTACACCTCATAAAGATTGCTCGTAAATGGACAAGGTGATCAGTTCGATGTAATGAATGAGCAAGCAAGTCATCGAGATACGGTTGCACAATGTGCTTTATGTCATGAAACGCGTAAGACATGGCCCTCTGAAAAGTTGCTCTAGCATTCTTTAGCCCAAAAGGTAATTTGCAATAAGCAAATGTCCCCCATGGACAAATGAAAGCCGTTTTTGGTTGATAGGCAGGTAGAATATTGATTTGATTATATCCGGAAAAACCATCCATGAAGGAGAATATTTTGCTGCCGGCACAATCATCAATAATTTGATCGATATAGGGAGTTGGGTAATTGTCCTTTGGACAGGCTCAATTAATGTCCCTATAATCGATGCATATTCTTATTGTTCCCTAATTTTTGTTAACCGGAACAATATTCGATACCCAATCCGTTAACGGGATCAGATAAATGAAACCTGCTTTCAATAATTTTTCAACTTCTGCTTTAATTGCAGCAGCTTTACGTGGGTGAATCTGACGCAAACGTTGCCGGATGGGTTTAGCGTCCGGGTAAGTCTTGATCTCATGAACAACAATCGCGGGATCAATTCCTGGCATTTCCTCATAGGACCAGGCAAACACGTCGCGGAATTCTTGAAATAGGGCCTTATATAGCTGACTTTCGTCATCTGTACACGAGGCACCTATATGAATGTTTTCAATAATTCCGGGCTTAACCAAAATGTCAATAGGAATAGTTCGAGAGATGTTTCCAAAATTTAACTCTGAATTGGGATGTTTCATTGGATTCTGAGGTTCCTTGACATATTTAGTTGTAAAAATTGATGAGAAATCATTTTCAAAATGATCATCCTCGGGTAAAAATAAAGATCTGTGATGGAGATCTTTCCATGGTAAATCATCTACACATAGGATTTCACGAATTTGCTCATCAGAGTGAACAAGTTCAGAAAACGTGATTAAATCCGAGGTTGATGTGAAAAGTGATTCCTCACGGACCACATTCATGAAGTCATTTTCGGTTGAAGATGGGTCGGTAAACGACTGCACGACTTCATAGGCAATTTCATATGGACTCAAAGGCATGGCATTAACAAATGGGTCTATCTCAGATTCAGAAGGAATGATCCAAGGATCATCATAAACAATGGTGTCTGATGTAATCATATGAATAGTTGCAAATGAAGACGATGTGTTTATCAGAGGAAAAGGAAAAGTTCCCAGTAAACCGACATCTTTAACTAGTCCTACTCCAACATCCTTATATGGGATAGTCGTTTTACCGACATGCTGAATACTCTCAGAAGAGGCTGGGTCGGATGAAAAGTTATCCAGCTGGTCTATTGTTACGATCTTTCCATTATGTGGAAACTTTATTACTCGAAAGACCGATGAAACGACCGCTGTCGTAGTGTAAGACCATCTTCGACCCAAGAGAAGGTTGTAATCTAGAGGGGCATCAACCACCTCCACATCTAGACTAACGGTTTTCCCTTCAACCCTTATAGGAAAATCCTGTAGAATGCCAAAGAGATGAAACCCATAGCCATCAAAGGCCTTTAGAATCGTCGGGGATTGGTTTAGCGAAGGAGAACCAAGTGATCTCCAACACTGTATCGACATAATACACGTTGAGGCTCCCTCATCAATTACAGTCCGATGAATAGGCCTGTTTTTGACTATCACTGGAATCTGGAAAGCCATTTGATGAGGCAAACGCGGTGTACTATTTTCTAGATCGAAAATTATTAGATTCGAGTCCTGAACATCAACAGCTCCTATAGCCGACAAAAGTAATTTACGTTGTGCTGGACATGATTGTAGCACTTCCAAAGCCGACATTGCTGAGGGTGAAATAGCTAAATCCTCAACAATGTTATAATTCTGAGCCGCTCTCGCATGTGGATTGAAAGTTGACTTTCGAAGTATACCCTTGGCGGGCGGTTTGATTACCAAGTCTGGATTAGGTTTCTCGATCTGTAGTGGATCGGAACCGGGAGCTGAGGTTGATGGATTAGAATCAGAAGATTCTGCTTCTTTACCATCAACAGGACTTTTACTACCATAATCTTGCGATCGAGTCACAATCCTAACATGGGAAATCATCAGTATGGGTTCTTCGTTGGCACTCGAGGATGAACCTATCATCTTACTGTCTTGAGCTGGAAAAGGATCCTTCAAAACAGCAGGAGTTTGGGAGCCTTTGGCAATCTTCGCAACCTTTGCACGATGAGGGCAGTCTCTTGTAAAATGTTCATCATCACAAATGAGACAAGGATAACGAGGTTTGCGCTTTTCATCATTGTATTATGATTTTTCAGGTTTCTCCTTTGAATTTTTGTCCGTTTTATTCTTCTTCTTTCCTTTCTTGTTCCCACCGGATTTTGATTTAGCTATAGATGACTCTACAACGTGAATATCGGCAGAAATCTCTGCAAAAGAATCTCCTGTTGGGGAATCAGGCAAGGTTATGATAGGGGAAGAATTCTTGGAAGAATTCTTCTTACTTTTAGTGTTAACCGTGCCAATCATACCATCGGCGACATGAGACCCCGAAGGAGCTGCAGCGATTTGATTTTGCTTGGGAAGATCGGGGATTTTCTCGTGTAACGTACCTGACTGAGTATAGGCCAAGTCAAGGTACTGTGCTTGAGCAATCACTTTCTCTTCAGTAACAACTCTGGCTTTAGCTACATCTTCAGTGATCTTTGGCAACAAAGATTTTACAAACCACTCGGCCAAGATCTGATCCGGAATAAACACCTTCACTAAACGCCGTCAACGTCTCCACTCATGGATATGATCTGAAATGTAAGTGGATGTCGATTGTTTTAACGAAGTTAACAATTCTGTGCCATTGTCATATCGGACTGGCAACTGAAAATGAGTTAAAAATGAGGAAGCTAACTAACTAAAATTATAAAAAGTGCCTCATGGTAACTCAATGTACCACTTGGCCGCGAGACCAATTAGAGTGCGCTGGAAAAGTCTAAGACGGATTGAATCATCTGAAATGGAGTTAGACGCACACCAGAGGTGGTAAGTCATCACATGGTTCGACGGGTCCTCTCCTGATTTACCTTCGAACTTAGGAATGTCATTGGGCAACTTATTCGGCATTGGCGGTCAAAACCGAAGATAATTAATGGGATCGTTCATTAGGCGCGACAAGTCAGGCAAGTCCAAAGTTGCGATAAACGGTAACTGCCGATTAGGATCCCTAAAAATCTGGGTCATGAGACCAGCCCCAGGAGGAGGATATCCAGGATAACTAGGAATAGGAATTGCGTTTGGGATACTGTATCCTCCCGGAAAACTAGGATTAACCGGACCGTACTGGGGTTGTTGAGGTTGTTGATAAGCGTACCCAGGGTACGGTTGATACTGATAGACTGGCTGCTGCACAGCAGGACCGAATTGGTACTATGCCTGGTACGGTTGATAAGTAAATTGTGGTTGACTTGTGACAACCGTACTTAAACCAGGTTGTCCTACAGCCATCTGAACCGAAGTTTGAATCATAGATCCAGACGGTGGTAAAGATGTCTGAGGAGTAGATACAGGAACAGTAGAAATCGGAGTTTTCGATACTCCAGAAGTCGGTGGGGTATATTGAACAGATGTTGCGGCAGTTGTAGCAGTCGTTTGAGGTGGAGTATGAGGTGTACTAGGCCCAGGCTGAGAAACTACCGAAGGTACAAAAGTTTGAATGTTAGACTGGACTGGTTGCTGGGGTGAATCAGAAACTAAGGGTTGTCCAGTTTGAGATGACAACTGTACATTTGGTTGCAACACCTGTTGAGTTTGCGATGGATCCCACACTATATTCATTCCGGGGTACTGACCCATAACAGGTTGAGAATATTGAGGACCATAACCGGGTTGAGGGTAGGATTGATAATTGAAAGGTACATTGCCCGTTCCTTGAACATACGTTTGACCTTGGGATGGTTGGAAACCTTGGTTCGAGTACTGACCTTGGGGTTGATACCCTTGAGGCACGTACTGATACTGGGGTTGACCTTGAGGTATAAATTGATACTGGGGTTGACCTTGGGGTACATATTGAGTCTAGGGTTGACCTTGAGGAACGTACTGTCCCGTAGGTATGTACTATCCTTGAGGTTTCCCCCCAGATGCAAATTGTGTACCTTGAGGTTGCCCCCCAGGCGAGAATTGAGGCTGCCCCCAGGCGGTAACTGGCCACCTTGAGATTGAGGATTGGGAATAGAACCTGACATCATAAGAATGTCTTCTACGCTCAATGGGTTGGTACCATTGCTTCCAGTTAATAACCCTTGCTCAATGGGTTGAGGAGATGCTCCCAAAAAAGTACCAGAAAGGGACTGATACCCAGAGGGAACAGAAGGACCGCTGTACAAAAAGGATTCAGGCGACTGAGTAAACATGGATGATTGATTCGACATATTTAACGAAGGATAATAACCTCTAGGTGTTGGGTGATAAGGAGCACGAGGTGGTGAAAAACTTAACCTTGAGTTTTCTAAAAACTTAGTCAAAGAAAGATACCAAGAACTGCTCCTAGGTGGACTCTAAAAAATTGATTCACACTCCCTTAGCTCAATAACAGGTTGATTTTCAGGGATCGGGATGCCTACTTCTTCTTCCGGAGCAAGTTCTTCAATAGCAGTAAGTCCAGAAGGAAGATCTTGGGTGATTACTCTTTCTACCCTAGGTGAACCAGGACCACTAGAAGCTGGAGAAACAAACCCCGATGTCGGAGTAGCAGCAAATTCACTTTCAGGCTCGGATATTTCAGGTTCCTCACCTATATCACTAGTAGATGAAAAGATACCAGTAACTTCGGAAATAGACACTGACTGTGGATTATAATATGCCACTATCGGTTGAAAATCAGGATGTACTATCAAAGAAGATTCTCCTTCTTCAGGTGACCAAACTCTACTGTCTTTAGGAGTTACGAGGACTTTCAAGCCTTCAAGCTGGCTCGGTACTTCCTTAGGAGGTTGGCCTCAAAGTCTACGAAACTTCCTCAGTAACTCAACCACGTTTACAAACTCAGGAGGTTGGCCCCGAAGTCGACGGGACTGTCTTGGTAATTCAGCCACAGTTAAAAACTTTAAACTACTTCACATGCAAACAAAGTAAAATCTCAATGAAAATCACCTGAAGTCTCTAAAGAACCAAACAAATTTGAATCACACGCCTAAAGAATCTAGGAGATAAAACACACACAAACAATAACTTTCCATACTGAAAACACTAGTTGGTGATGAAATCCAACGTCGCAGAGTTCAATACAGAAATGGCAGTTGGAACAGTTACCCCGGAAACTTGCTTAATGAATAGACTGGCACAAGTTCCTCCACTTAACCGTCTCGAGTGAAGATAACCCACCAGAAAATCCAAGTGAGTCTAGCCGACGTCTGCTCCAGGTACGGTGGGATCTTCCCACAACTGTCACCTTAGGAAGAATCCTAAAGAATATGGCCACTAAGGTTACCAACTGAAACAAATATACCTGGGGGAACAGTCTACGATCCGATAAGCAAACAAGGGCAGAGTAGCAAGCTCAATCCGCTTGAAGGCTCCTTGACATAATCCAAGGTTTACCAACAAGTGACCCCAGGCTCCTTGACAATGGTTAATCCAAGGTTTACCATTTTTAATACGTGAATATCTGGCGTCGTTCCCAATGAGGAAGGATTGATTCCCACACTGGTTCGGACACGATCTCGTGCTTATCCTTTAAGAGGAGCTTTCCCAGAGCATAAATGCAACAATTGGATTTCTTCCCTACCACAAGATACAGCTACTTGTTTGTTTTTACTGTCTTGGAGAGTTAATTACTCTCCTACTCCAAGACACTAGCCTAAGCTAAGTTGGTGTATTAGAGCCCTAGAAATAAAAATGTTACTAGATGAATTTTACTTTAAGCGTTATTTTTTATTGGTTTTTGTTTAAGTCAAAAGGTGCGGAGATGAAACTCATGGTATGAAGACTCGACTCAAAATCACTAAAAATGCACCTAAGATGATTTAAACAATCTTTTTCTCTTCGATGAACTTCTAAACTAAGAAAGAGTTTGAGAATGCAAATACTTTGTAAACACAAATCTTTCTCAACCAAACAAACTAAAAGAAGAGCTTTTGTCCTTTCCAATGCACTCAAAACGAGAAAACTAATTAGTTCACAAAAATTTCCCTTTTTCGTTTCAAAGCACTCAACCACTACAAAACAAACTTTTTCAAAAGAGATTTTTATATTTTTTTATAAAACACTCAAAACTATGGAAAGGACTAACTTTGAGATCTATAAACTATAAAAACCTATTTGAAGCCAAAGCCTACTAGATGCCTTTTTTAAGGATGTTTTACTTAGCTAGATGTAAGCTAAGGACCAATTTATGCAGAATCAAAAATAAGTCAAGAACAACCAATTTTGTTTTCTTTTTGAAAATGAAAATCCAAACTTTTAAACGTAAGCTTTTCGAAGTTTTGTAAAGAGAAAACTCAAAGCGGATTCCTCAACAAGGGGAGATTTCATAAATGGTCAGACTCATAAGAAGGCTAGTAGACACTGAGGTGATCTAAAGTCCCTACAACTTCTAAGCTCAGAGCCACTACACAACCAAAATGAAAAACAAGCCCAACAAGCAAAACTCCTAGGAATTTCACCTAAAACCCTAACACTAACGAAATCAACCTAAGGAAAGCTTCTGACAAGCTATATGCAGGTCTGGGCAGTGGATAACAATTTCTAAAAAAAAACTAAACTGACTAACAGAGGAAATCTTAGGTTTTTCAAAATTTTGAGAGGGTCCGCAGGCCCACAGTTGACACAGGTGCGGTCCCGCTCTGTGCTAAAAGCAAAGGTGCGGATAGGTACGCACTGTGTCAAACAGCTAGGGTGCGGTCCTCTCCCAAAGCTATGAAAAACAAAAACTAACCCTGGATCTACAAACTCTACCCAATTTTACACACAACAAGCCAAAAACAGAAACAAAAACACAGTTTCTCATGTCAAAGTAAAAACAAGGAAAACAATAAATTCCCCAGTATGGTCGCCATTTTGTCACATGGAATAAGTCGATCTTGCGGACAAGATAGACCTTCCTAATCTAAAGAAGACCTAATGACAAGCAAACCAACCAGACACTATCTTTCTCTAAGTATGCTTTAATAAACAATGGCAAACAAGTGTTTTTAGGTCCTACCTTAGGTCCAACGCAAGTTTGTGGATGCCCTCACTCCTTCGATCCAAATGAGCTCCTTTGTCGCGAATTTTCGAACAAAAACAAGGAAAACAAATTAAATAGCACCTGAAAAACCAATTTCATAAAACATATTTAACATGAAAGTCAAGGAGTCCATGAAACAAATAACATGAGATACTTGTTGAGAAAAATGAGTTTGATTGTATTAATTCAAAAGAAGAAGAACTTTACAACCTTTGCCTTGACGTTGGACAAGCTCCTCCCAGGGTCCAGCAAGAACTCTCCTCTATTTTGACAAGTTTCACTCACTCCCCAATGAAGCCAAAAAGGTATGCGATCTCTCCTCTTAAGCTCAGCTAGGAAGTCTTGATTTCACCAGCATTTACCCTAAAAAATGTTCAGCTTCTAACCTGCTCAGCAACCAGCCCAATGGCTGTATTTATAGTGCAATGGAGGGAGGTTACTAGGTCCTCTTTCAAAGGGATAAGCCCTCCTTCATAGGCATAGCTCCTCTCATCAAGGGATTAGCTCCTTCTCTTTTGGGATGCATGAACCACCTTAGAGCGAACAATTCACGTCAAAATTCCTTCTAGAATCCTCTAGAATTAACCCAAAGTGAGTTTTTTAAGATAAAACTTGCGCCTTTTGACTTTCACAGGGGTCCACACCCACACCGTTAGGGATAGAGTGGGCAGGTCCGCAGTTTTTGTAAACAGAAGGTGCGGGATCGCAGGTGATAGTGAGAGAAAGTGCGGAACCAGAGTTACATTGATTTTTAATGTCTTTCTCCCATTTTCAAAGCTTGACTTGAAGAGCTGAGGTCTGAGACTTGCTTAGGAGGATAGTACAAGTGATGATAGACCCATACTGACTGCAAATAATCATGGTGATGATATTTTTGTGTAACACACAGAACTGCTTATCCCACTAAGGTGTGATAGCTACCTTAGAAACAAACAAAGTAAAGCTACTTTCGTTTTTCCTTTATGAAGTATAGATGGGAGAAGAACAAAGAAGACCAACCTCTGTCTTACGCTAATCTCCTAGTTCGATTCCTCTCTCTCTTGATAGTCTTTTGCTACTTATTCCCTTGCATGCCCAGCTTGACAGAGTACCTGTAAGATCACAGTAGCATAGCACTATACAAGAACATGGATCTATAATCATAAACAATCTAGGATCCGATGTAAATTGACCATACAAATGCAGAAAACATAAATGACACAAGAGTATGGAGGAAAACTTGAATAGCTTTTATTGATAAACAAGAAAGAGCCAAGGGAGTTACAACCAGTTGTTCTGACCTAGCATCATCCCCTCAGCAAGGAAGCCCCTCTTCACCTCATACAAAGCTTAGATCACCCAACAATCTGATGTTGTCTCAAGAAACCAACAACAATTCCTTACAATATGCAAAATTCCAGCCTCTGGATCTCTAGGATGAGGGATCCATATATAGATATCTATAAGGGAGATGAGTTAGCTTGTGATTGGATTAGTGTCTTCCCTCTGATAGTTCTTGCTTCCACTTGAAGATTGATGATCTCTTACTCATCCTTGGTTGAATTCAGAGAGGCAAGCGTCACATGAGAAGTTTCTGGAAGTTTCCATGCCTCTCCACCTCGCGGAATGACACTGCCATTTGTCACTTCTCGCCCATTGCACCCCATAGAAAGGATTTTTGAAATGAAACGCACCCACAGAGTGTGTTTAGGTGAGATGCAACGCACTTTGCCTATGGAGCAGCTGAAATGATCCTATTTTGACCAGTTCTGAGCATTTTTTCATGGAGAACTTCTGGGAGAAGCTGTAATCAGTTGACCTTGTTCCTTTAGGGGTTAACAACACTTTTAGGGACTTAGGAGCCCTTGGTTTATGGACATTTCATGCTTGGGGTTGTAGTGCCCAAAAATGTCTATAACAACCGCGCACCTCTCGTCTCCCTTGGGATTTTGATATATTTATGTTACGCTGGTCATCCTCATCATCTTCTAGTTGTACATTGTAACATGCTAAAGCCTAGCTCAGCTGTCGCGACCAGTCGGACGACACGACTTCTTCTGGTTCCGACGGTGTTCTGAAGATGGCGGCTTTCACCAACTGTAATGCGTCGTCCATAGTATCCATCCATTGATCTTCAAAGAGAAATGTCGTCAGAAACCCTTCGCGCAGGATATCCCACTCGCTGGTGCCATGTCGGAGTTCTGCTTCCGTATACCAGTTCCTTGGAATAACATCCAGGGTATGATAAAATAAGTGCACCCATTCTGGTTGAGGCTCAGCACCATAAGCTTCGGTCCATTTTCTCAGGTGTATGCACGGATTCTCTTTTCCATCATATTTCTTCGTTATTTGGAGCGCTGGCTTCCCAAATCTTATCTGCATCATGAGCTTACAACTTCGCCAATCTTCGAAGGTTCCTTCATGGGTACCCCACCATCGTGCCGGTGTCACGCGCAATGCCCATTTGAGCGCATCAAACCATTGGCATTCTGGTACCGTGCTTTTGAATTCACCCATGAATTCATCTACTCTTGTCAAGCCATCATATACTGGTAGTTCGCGATTCTGAGCTTTTATGTAATACACGGATTTCATCATCATATTGCAATGAACACATATTTCATTAAATTTGGAAATATTTTCTTACAAGGACAATGACTAGAATTGAGATTTTTGGTTATTTTGAAATTCTAGATCCACCATTTAATTCCAAATTTAATGAAATATGTGTTAATGTAGTGTGGTCGGCCTGTTCACCCTGTTTCGCCATCGCTCATCTTCTTCGTCTGAATCGCTGGTGCATGAGCTGGTGTATTCCCACCAGGGTCTCCTCTCCTCCTTTTGCCTATGTATAGCAACCTTGTAGATACAATCCAAAGCATTGTCTTCTTCGTTGGTGCGCATAGGTTCTATGTAGCGTGGTCCTTCTGTGGGATCTAGTGGAATGACTATTCGAACCAACTTCTTCTCAAATATCATTTTCCTCCACTTGAGGTCAATAACCCCATTCATGTTAGTGGCCTAGTCTATCCCTAACAACGTAGGATATGGGCTATTTTCATCTATGATTTCAATAACTTCGAAATCTGTCCAGGTACTTGCACCATCAATATCCATTGTGATTCCTTCCAACCTTCCCATAGGCACGATATTTTGTTGATTGGCCATTCACAATTGAATAGGTGACTATTGTAGCGTATGATTACCCATGCGTTCCCATGTTTGTTTAAGTAATATGTTGGCATCCGAACCTAGGTCCAGAATGACCTGATCCATCTCGTAGTCGCCAATCTGTACTGTTAATCGCATCTCGCGACCTGTTCGCGACGCATGTCTTCCTAGTTTCCGGACCGCGCGAGGTTCACCCCACCCTGTGCACCTATTAATTACTTCTTGTAACCCACTAACTGCCCTGTTTTCACGAAGCAATTTTATACATGTCTCTAAGAAGGTAGTCAGCATCGAGGAATCCCTATCCAGCTCAGGTCAATCCCTACTACCTTGGGTAGAGACACTCATGAAGCTGTCCCTAGCTTCCATATTGGTCTCCCCATTGACCTCTCTTATGGCTTCCTCACTCTGTAGTACCATGTTTACCTTGGGTTCATCATCGCGTGGTTTGGATCTCATCATCTGCACGTTTTGCGTGGTTGTGGGAGGTGCTGCCTTTTTGTCGCGGATCTGTGCTATCAACATTGGGCAATCTAGCAGCTCATGATCGAATTGCTCACAATAAGGGCATGATACTCGAGTTGGATTGGTACAATCCCGCGCGTAATGTCCTGGTCCCCCACGGTTGTAACAGATTAGTTGCCCACGACCCCCTCCTGGTCCCATTCTGCCTCGTCCTCTACCGTGTCCTGGGAACCCACCATGCGCAAACGCCGTGGCTGGATCTTGACCTAGCCCCTTAGTTTGAATTTTGTAGGGCGGTGTCTGGTCCATCAAAATTCAATAGCTACAACAATCCCTTTCTTCATGACCCACCAATCTACAAAAGTTGCAAAAGAGTTGCTGGGGGGTCTGGTTATATCTTGGCAATAAATGACAGTTATCGGTGTTGTGCTTCCCTCCTACCTGACAGATTGCGCACCAGAGCAGGGTAATCGCGCTCGGTCCTGCCTGTACCTCTGGTCGCAAGGGGGTTGGCCCCCCTGTTACCACAAAATTTACTGAGACCGGACAGTGGTCCTTATCGTGTCCTTGGCCCCTACACTTGATACACCATACTTCTTCCCGGACGTCTGGGTGCGGTGTCTCGTCTTGTTTTAACCTCTGTATTTCTAAACATAGATTTTGGACCTGTGCTTGGATTTGCTAAACTCCCAACCCTGGGTCCTGTACCGAGGTTTCGTGCAGCTGCATTGTTGCCTCTAACGCTTCTGCTTGGGTTGAGATCTTTTGTTGTGACAAGGCCGTCTTCAGATATGGCGTTAGTGATGCGATGAACCAAGCGTGGTGTTGTGCATCCGTCAGAGTCATGTTGGCCTCGTGAATAGTGCTTTTCAACCTCTGATCCAAATCCCACGAGGTCTCGCCAGGAATCATCATGATTTCTTTGAATCCCACAACCGACTGTGCTTCTAAATTAGGCTGGCTAAACTCCTTTTTTAATTCAGTATGGATGTCTGCTATCCCCACTGTTGGGTTAGTGCTTGAATACTTCATATACCAAGTTAGCGCGTGATCCTGCAGTGCACTAACTAAGATGGCTTTCTTGATATTATCATCCGCGACCTGCTGCACGTTCCATATTGATGTTAGTACAAACCAAAATTGTTCTAGGTCTTCGCCTCCTACTCCTTTGAACACTGGTAATTGAATCACGTTCGCCATAGCTACCTTTGTTTGTTCTTGCCTCTTTTGATTTCTTGATGCTCTCTTCTATCAAATCTTCGCACTTTAAATCAGGCACCCCTTATGCAGATCCCGGTCCCGGCAACGGAACAATTTGTTGGCTTTAGAAGAGTTATTTAGCCAAACAAATCCTGCAGCAACCGGTCCTTTCGGTAACAGCCCATGGAGCACGAACTGAGGTCTCACCCGAGGTAGCAGGGGAGGGTGTTGGAACCAAGTTTCCGCACCCTTGGGATGTCTAGATGTGGTTTGTGAGGTTCATGCGCCGTTCTGCAGCCTCGCGCTCCACAGATTCGGTTACCCTTATTGCGCTTATTACAAATTGGATCACTTATTACTATTCAGATCTAGTTAGAGCGGTCTTTAAGCAAATTGTTATTATTTCTGGTTACTTTTGTGCATCAAGAACAAACCCATTTCACAAGTATTCAACAGTAGAAATGCATAGATCATAACAATTCATTTACCATAAAAGAGTAAAGTCGCATTTGACATAGAATTCAGAGTAAACTTATCTTTATTAGCAATCTTCACTACTACATCCAGATCCACCCTGTGCACTCAGCTGCAGGGGTCCGTGCACACAGCTGCGGACTTTCCAGGCCTCTGCACACACAGCTACAGAGCCTCTACCTACTACCCTTATCCCTCGACTCGGACTTACAGACGCTTTCAAACTATCTTCTTTCAGAACCCATTACATCTCATCCTCCAAAAGAACTGCCTTTCCCTCATAGAGCCGCGCTCTATTTATACCCTTCCCTGGCCCGCGCTCCCTGCGCGGGCTGACTCTATTTACATTACTTTTTATTATTTTCGGGCGGACTACCCTTTGACTCAATCTATTATACTTCGCACTCCGCATATTTCAGAATTTTTACAATATCTAAATCCTACTCCTTGGGCTTTCTGCCCCAAAACCCTTATGTGGGACCTTTTCTACCCAACATCCCCAATAAGGCCAATTTTAGTTCCATTCTTTGCAGCCTATCACCAGGGATCAACATGAGCTCTTACTAGGTTTGGTTTGGTTAGATGTTTTGTACATGATATTCAACACAAAACATGTCATAAGTGTGTCCATCAGAAGCAGCTCGGAAAGAGCTTTCCAATGGTATATCGCACTCCAAAAACTGGCTCCCAGATTAGAAGATATGATCAAAAGGATGATTAACTCAAACATCTCCCCATGCAGCTGTTTATGTGTTTAATGATCTAGAGGAAACTAGGAGATGTCAGTGGCTGGACTGTGATAGAGAAAGAGAGAACTCAAATGGAGAAAAAGATAAAGGATTACATTATATATGAACATACATCAGATAATATCTCATGTATTAAATTGATAGAGCATTGGGTTCCAGTGGAGTTCATTGATGTGCAGCTGGAGCTATTGCAAAACACTCATCAAGAATTGTGATTCATTATGTTTGTGTTCAAAAATAATTGATTCTACTGAGCTTCTTAGGGATGTCCTTCTATCATTGAGGAAGTGTTGCAATCACCCTTATTTGGTGGATTAGTCATTGGAAAACTCACTTACGAAAAGTTTTACAGAAAATGAATATTTAGATGTTGGAATAAAAGCAAGTGGCAAGCTACAAATTTTGGACCATGTTCTTTCAGAGCTCAAAGTGAAAAGTTAATTTCATTGCAGATTTTTTTGTCTCCATTCAAGCTCAAAGTCTAAGGGACTAGCATTATTCAAAATTTTGGTCATAGATTTGTTATTTCTCCCTTGCATTAAGCATATGGATGGAATTATAATCCAATCAAATTGTCACTTGTAATCCCTTGTGTTAAGTTCTTATTTCTTTTCAAACTACTAAGAGGATAGTAAAGGTTGATGTGGCCCTTGCATACTCAAATATGAAGATGGAAATTAAAGATAGACAGTTATGTTTAAAAAATGTTTCAAGTGTCATATGAGAAGCGATTGGATTAATATTATAATTTCAGAAGAGTTCAATGTTTTGCAGCGTAGGAGGACCTGGAGGAGAACAAAATTTTCAAATGAATTCTTGTTCTATTTGTCCCCACTGAATAACGTTATCTTACTGAGTGCATTAGCCCAAGACCCAAAAGTATACCATATGTACAAAAGGATTAAGAGACAGGACAATTTGGAAGAATAGTATTTTAATTGTGTTCAGATTCATAGGGATATTGAACTGGACTTTAGATCTTGCTAATCCAAGGAAATTTAGATCATCCCCCTTTGGCATTTATGGCAACACAAGTACTCCCCTTGTGATCAGGGCACCTCTTCCTACTGCCTTCTCTCCCCCTTTGACATCAATGGCAAAGGATAACTCCCCCTAACACACAACCATCCTGCAGACCTATACACACTTCCACTCCCCCTTTATTTTCTGAATAAGGAAAATCTAATGAGAACTTGGGAGAATCCCAAGCTTCTGGCGAAGATATTCAAATGCTTCACAAGGTAAAGGTTTAGTGAAGATATCATCATTTGTTCTTTTGTACCAACATATTCAAGTTTGATATTCTTTTCAATGACTTGTTCTCTAACAAAATGATATTTTATCAGAATGTGTTTTGTTTTTGAATGCATGACATGATTCTTGGAGATGTTGACATGTTATCACAGAAGATGGGAATAGGCTCACTGAATTGTACTCGAAGATCTTGCAAAGTTTGTTTCATCCAAGGGACTTGAGTACAACAAGCTGTCGCTGCAATGTATTCCGCTTCCGCTGTAGATAACGAGATTGAGGTTTACTTTTTGCTCAACCATGATATGAGACAACCACCTAGATAGCATGCTGCTCCACTAGTACTCTTACGATCATCAATGCTTCCCGCCCAATCTGCATCTGTAAAGGCTTGAATAATGAGATTGTTGCCCTTGGGATACCACAAGCCATATTCTGTTGTGCCCTTTAGATATCGAATAATTCTTTTGACGGCAATAATATGTGATTCTTTTGGTGCTGCTTGGAATCTTGCTACTTGTCCAACTGCTTACATAACATCTGGTCGGGAGGCTGTTACATATAGAAGACTACCAATCATAGATCTTTACAACCTCTGATTCACATCCTTTGATGAGTCATCTATGATCAATTTGCAACCTATTACCATCAGAGTAAGGACGGGTTTGCAATCTTCCATTTTGAATTTCTTGATAATTTCCTTGATGTACTTTGCTTGACATATAAATATTCCTTTCTCTTGCTGAGATATTTGAAGCCCTAAGAAGTATGTCAACTCACCAAGTAAAGACATCTCGAACTCACTTTGCATCTTTGTAGCAAAGTTCTTACTTATTCGATCATCATTGCTACCAAAGATTATATCATCCACATATACCTCAACGATTGTTAAATTATCCTTATCTATTTGTACATAAAGATTTAAATCAACAATACCTTTCTTGAACCCTTGTTGACGTAGATATCCATCAAGACGAGCATACCATGCTCTGGGAGCCTGCGTGAGACCATACAGAGCCTTCTTTAACCTATAAACATAGTCTTCTTTTTCTTATAGTAGAAAACCTTCAGGTTGTTCGATGTAAACTTCTTCTTCTAATTCTCCATTCAGAAATGCTAACTTAACATCCATTTGGTAGACTTTTATTTTTCTTGAGCATGCATAGGCGAGAAAAATCTGGATGGCTTCCATTCTGGCAACTGGTGCAAATGTTTTGTTGAAATCAATTCCTTCCACTTGTGCATAGCCTTTGCAAACCAATCTTTCTTTGTTTCTGGTAATCTGTCCATCTTCATTCAATTTGTTCCTAAACACCCATTTAGTCCCAATGTCATTTTTATCTTTTGGTCATGGAACTAATTCCCAGGTGTTATTCTTCCTGATTTGATCCAACTCTTCATTCATAGCTGCTACCCAATGTTCATTCTGGTTGGCTTCCTAAAAAATACTAGGCTCAAAGGTTGCTAGAAAAGCAATGTGAGCTTGGTGTGATGAACGAACCTGTCGACCTTTTCTTGTTCCAATTCCTTCATTTATGTCACCAATGATTTGATTTGATGGATGGTTCTTTTGAATCCATTCTTTTGTTCTCTTTGGGGGAGCTTCTTGTTGTTGTTCCTATATATCTTGTTGATCATTATTTACTTCTTCATGGTTGACAATTGCTCCTTTTTCTAGAAATTTCTATGTACCTTTTTCAGCCTCTGTCTCAAGCTTCAAAGATTCTAGATCCTCATCATTATTCGTTAGAACACTATCTTCGTCAAATGTAACATTTATTCTCTCCACTATCTGTTTTCGTCTTAAATTATAGCATTTATAGGCCTTTCTTTTGTGTGAGTTGATGAGCCTCATCATTGAGTAATTATATGGGCCTTAATTCACCTCCTAGCTTCGTCAAACCAACTATTCTCACAACTTATTGCATACTTTTGATTATAATTTTTTATGAGATGAGTTAGAGTTGGATATTTTTCTTTGTGGTATAATGTGCATTTAATGCAGGATTAAAGGATAAAAGCAAGGAATTTTGGCAAAGAACTTGGTCAAAACCCGAATGGGACAAGGGAGAGGAATTATAGGAGGTAAATCCTCCTCATTTACTACCCCTCCATTCGAATATTCCTCCATCATCTCGGAGTGGAAACAACCAAATCATGAGGACTAGAAGGTAACCGAGCAAGTGAAAGACAAAGCACCAGTTTATCTCGAGTTTGGGAGACGAGCCTCCCTAATTGTAAGAAAGTAGTTGGAGACTTCATATGTATAAGTAGAGAGGCCTAGGACCTCAGTAGGATTCATATTTTTTATTGTAAAACTCTACTCTATTTTCGAGCTGCAAGACTTGTGACAGTTTTTGATGTAATCCATGGTTTTGATAATAAAAATGAGTTTTGTTTTGAGCCAGCACTGAGCTAACTCAAAGGGTTGAAGCTCTTGGGTTAGGGCCCAACCCTAGCAGCCAAGGCTCCTCTTTATTGTACATGTATGCTAGCATAGGTTCATGGTTTAATTATTCATTTTCTTAAGTAGCTGCATTTCCATTACAACAATGTAGAGTAGATTGGTTGTATTTTAGTTTGCTTCCATTTGTGCCTTCTTTCAATTAGCAGGTTAGCAAGGAGAAAAATATCACCATAAGGTTTTCAGCAGGTGTCTCGGCCTCACCTCCTCCCTCTAGGACCATGACTTGAGGAAGAGACCCTTCAGCAACCCCAAAAACACAGATTTATAGTTCTTGCATGAGCTTTGGAGTTTGTTGTCTTGATTCAGTACTTGGTTCATTTCATTGTCATCTTTTTCTAGCACTCTCTTTCTGCAATAAGATCTCACTCATGTTCTCATTTCCTTCAACACTTTCTTCATGCATAATATGGGCAATTGATTCATGCTTTTCTAGTTTATGAGAATGTATCTTGTTGCATAGTTCCTCGAAGATAGACACGTTTTAAGCATTGAAGGTACTCCAGCAGGAGGTCTAGACTTCATCACCAACATCCATCTTCCACCTCATCCACCTCAACAATCTCTTGGTCCACCATCACCCTCACTAGTTTTTTTTCCTTTTCCATTGAAATTCCCCTAGACACAATGAGCAAATCTAGCCATCTCTTCTCTTGGATATTGACTCATAAGTGTTCCTAGACCTTCTAACACCCTATCCCACTCATCACACACCTTTTACAAGCTTCCCAACACCTCCAACACCTCACAATTAGCTCTCGGTTGTATCCTGTAGATTTCCTGTGATTCCTACAGGATCATCATGTATGTTTCTAGTACATCCTGTAGGTTTTCCTGAAACGACCTGTTTTGAGGCTGAATTGATGGGTAACCTCTAGGAAGTCACAAAAAGCCTCCTAGGACCCTTCCACACCATCCAATCACTCCCTAAACCTTCTAGCCATCCTCGACCACCTTCCATCCACCTATCACATCCATAAGAACAATTAAATTGCATGCTTGATTTTACCAAAGAAAACCAAAAAAGTGAAAAAAGATTTAGTTTAGTTTTGTTACTCACACATTAGTATGGTTTGATGCTCTTTACTTCTGTAACTTAGATAGCAGCATTAGGTTAGTGTTTATTTAGCAATTCTGCTTAGCATAGTTGTTTATGGTTAATTAGGATATCATGTGATTTAGCATTACATGTTGTTGTTTTCCTCATTACTGCAGTAGAGTAGCTCTCTTAGAATAAATTTTCTCTTCTTCCATCAAAGAATCAAGCTTCTTCTAACTCTATAGAAGTCTGGCTTGGAACCCCTGGGATCTCTCGCCGGATGAACAGTGACAACAGGCAGGACTTTCACTTTTACTTATTCATATAACACTATCACCTCCAAGTTTGTATGAAACCCAGGTTGATAAGTAAACCTGATAGCCCAAGAGTTGCAGCATCCTTGCTGCAATACTGGTGCTCATCACTTTTTGGCACCATTTCCAGGGAGGTGTTTGAGTAGAATGTGATTACTGCTTTCTTTTCTTCTATTTCTAGTCTCCAATTTTCTGCCATTAGTTTATTTATGCAAAAGTAATCTAGTAGCTTCCTTTCTTTCAGTTGTCATTATCTACTTTCCTTTCCATTCTGCAAGTAGAATTTCAATTCAGCAAGTAGTTTTTTTTTTTTTTTTGTCAGTAGTTTTCATTCAATCAACAATTTCATTTCTGCAAAGTACTTTCCAGCTTAAAAAAATCTTATAAAAGCCAACCCAAAAACATTTCCTTTCATGCCTCGTAGGAATAGGGACAATTTAGGGAAATTCTTTCCAAATACCCCCATTGCATCCAACAACCAACCTTCTCTCTTCTTCAGTGGCTGTGAACTGGAGGAACCTTTAGGCAAGCAACCTGACATATTTGAAGAATCTACAGGGAAGAAGAAGAAGAGGAACCCATTCCTACTAAATGAATGGCTGAAAACCGAAATGACAGAGGGAATAGAGAGAGAGTTGAGGGTGCCTTCCCCATCAGGGAAACCAACGGGGACACCAAGATGAAGAATATAAGCCCCTCTGCCCTACATCATTTCCATGGCCTGACCACAGAGGACCCCGACACTTTCCTATTTGAGTTTGCTATTATATGTCGAACCTATGACTATATAGGTGATGAGAAAAAGTTAAAACTATTTCCATCTACCCTCAAGAATGCAACATTGCTCTGGTTCATGGGTTTACTTGGAGATAGCATCACAACTTGGGCTCAGATGCAGTAGGCTTTTAACAACAAATATTGGGACTACTTTAGGTCAAAAGATAATAAAGAAGAAATTTTCAGAATGACCATGGGCCAGGATGAATCCTTAGAAGACTACGAAGAAAGATTCCAGCTCAGTTACAAAAGGGCTAGGTGCACACTTGACCCCGAGTCACTAGAGCTGGTCCTGCTCAGAGGAGTAAGGGAAGATCTCTGGATACCTTACAATTTTTAGCAAGAGGATATATCTACCAATTACCCTATGAGGATATCAAGACTGTCTTTAGAAACCATTCTAGGGCATCCACGAAAAAGGGTAGGAGTAGTCAACCTATGGCCAATACATCAACTTCCAACTCATCCATCAAGGATGAAATTGGGAATATGCTGGAAGATTTCAAAAGTGAGGTGTTGCAAACCCTTGCCTTGCAATTGGACACCATGAATATCAAAAGGAAGCAATAAGAAGCAAAGAGAGCCTTGGCCATCTTTTGTCCTATATGAACTAGGAGGCATCTTAGGAACGAATGTCCATTGAACTGTATTGAAATTTGCTCGGTCTGTGAAGAAAACCACTCCACAGACAAGTGCCCTTCTTTACCCAGACTCGAAACTGTATATCAAGGAGCTGAAGTGGTCACTGAGAAACTTTGCTACATCAACCAAAGGAGAGCTCCTAGGCCTATACCATACCAGCAGGGTATGCAAGGGTCATCCCATGCATATTACAACCCCAACCAAACCACAAATATACCTTCTTGGGGACCCCCTGCTCATCCTTCCTGGTCTACACCCCCTCCTTGGTCCTATGCATCTCAATATCATTCTCATCCAGCCAACCAGTCATTTCAACCTTACGCTCCGCCACAACCTCAGTGGAGTCCACCACTCCAGGGGTGGAGGCCCCAATACAACAATGCTCCAGCTCTATTTCCTCCACCACCTACCCAACCACAACTCCTACACTTTGCTCCACCCAAGCAACCCCAGATGCCTGCCCAGCCAAATACGAACCCAAACAATAGGCAGGCTCAACAAGTATACAGTGGAGAGACATCATACCCAACTTATGCTGTAGAAATACAGAGGATCAACCTAAGATCTGGGAGAATTCTTCGAGATAACCAACCTCCCTCTCCCCATAGGGAGGTTGAGGAAGAAAGAGAGGAAAGAAAACTTAAAGAAAATCCACCCTTTCATGAGAGATTAGCCCAACCACTCCAACCCACCCCAAAAGAAATTGAACTTCTAGGAGATTTGAAAAACCTATGTGTAAATATCCCACTTCTCCAGGCAATAAAAGATTTCCCCATTTACAATAAGTTGATTAAGGAGAAGTGCTTCAAGCATCTAGGAAGAAGAAAAAGGGATGCCCCTACCATTAATGTCATTAGGCAGCTATCCGACTTAATGCTGGGGCAGGTAATATCTCCGAAATATTTGGACCCTGGAATCCCTGTAGTAGATGTGCACATCAATGGCACCATCACCCCACACACTCTGATCGATCTTGGGGCTGCCATTAATGTAATTGAGGAAGACCACAATAGTTCTGTAGCTTGCAGACTATTCCACAGTCACCCTTGAGGGAATTGTGGAGGATGTAATGGTCTCCATTGACTCCTGGGAGTACCTTGCAGATTTTCTAGTTCTCCAGCCTAAGGCTAAGCTCACTGGTTACCCTCTCATCCTTGGCAGGCCATGGTTGGCCACAACCGATGCTTACATTAGCTTCAGAGCTGGGAATATGACCATCAAGATCGGGCATATATCTAAACAATTAGCCCTATACCCTCCTACTCAACCTTCTCTAGAGCATGATTTACCTTTATGGTTGGAGGAGGAGGAAGAAGATGTGGTTTATTCCACCCAAATTTATGCTTTGGAAGCAACCATAGGAGGAGGACAACAAGATGAGGATGAATTAATTGAACACCTGCTCCAAAGTCCAACTCCTAGTTCGTTACCATTAGAAGAAAAGGTAAGGGAAACCCATAACAATCATCCACTTGACTTATGCTTGGCTGATTCCAACCCACTCCGTGTCAAAACCATAAAATTCGGCCCAGAGAACACCTTGAAAATTAATCCATCTCTTTGTGCTCTCGAAGAGGAAGAGCTATGCAACATGTTGAGAAAAAACCAAGAAGCCTTCGCTTGGAGTTACAAGGAAATGAAGGGAGTACACCCCTCAGTGTGTACTCACCACATATACATCAAAGAAGGTTGCAAGCTGATCTGACAACCACAAAGGAGGATGAATACAACTCTTAAAGATATAGTCAAAGAAGAACTGCAAAAATTGCTAGATGCAGGATTCATTTACCCTATCTCCAATAGCGAGTGGGTCTCTCCTTTAGTGCTAGTTCCCAAACAAAGGAGTTGAACAAAGGCACAAAGAAGGATCATCTTCCCCTACCCTTCATTGACCAAGTGCTGGATGGCCTGGCAGGAAGAAGTTTTTTTCTTTCTTAGATGGATTCAGTGGGTACAACCAAATCCAAATCTTCCAAGAAGACCAAGATAAGACCACATTCACTTGTCCTTGGGGTACTTTTCCCTATAGGGTCCTTCCTTTTGGTCTATGCAATGCTCCTGCCACTTTCTAGAGAGCAGTCTTGAGTATTTTTGTCGAATTAGTACATGATGCGGTGGAAATTTATATGGATGATTTTACACTTTATGGCTGTGATTTCCAAGAAGCCTTGACTAACCTAGGAGAAGTATTGCACAAATGCATTGAAATGAACCTGTCTCTCAGTCCTGAAAAATTTGAATTCTTAATGACTGAAGGGACCGTGCTAGGTCATTCAATATCTCAGTAAGGACTACAGGTGGACCCGAACAAAATAGCAATCATCCAAAGGGTCCCACCTCCGTAAAAGCAGAAAGATGTCAGGAGTTTCTTGGGGTTAGCCGGATACTACCGAAGGTTCATAAAGGACTTCAGCAAGTTGGCCTCTCCTTTATTTGGGTTGTTGGCCAAATATTCTGAGTTTATATGGTCAAAAAGTTGTCAAGAGGCCTTAGACATTCTAAAGGGTAAGTTAACCACTGCACCAATTCTCCGAGGCCCAAACTGGGCCCTCCCTTTTCATATTCATGCTGATGCCTCACACAAAGCCATAGGAGCAGCCTTAGGTCAGGTAGAGGAGAAATTGCCCTATGCCATCTATTTTATCAGTAAGAACCTGTCAAAGGCTGAGCTAAATTATACTATGACCAAAAAGGAACTCCTGGCTATTGTGCATTCATTAAACAAATTTAGGCATTACATTACAGGCTATCAAACATTTGTGCATACTAACCATGCTGCAATAAAATATTTAATGAACAAACCAGATGTGAATGCTAGAATTATAAGATGGTTGCTTTTATTACAACAGTTTGATCTAACCATTGTTGATAAGTTTGGTAAGGAAAATTTTGTTGCAGACTTTCTATCTAGGATGAATCTACCTGCAGGTGAAGAAGGAATGGTGGATGACCAGTTACCAGAAAAACACTTGTTTGCTATTTTATTTCTCTCTCCATGGTTTGTTGATATAGAAAACTATTTAGTATCAGCACAATTCCCACCAAAATTTCCCTCCAAATAAAAGAGCAAGATAGTCAGGAAAAGCGCCCCCTTCACCTGGATTGGGGGCAATCTTTTCAAACTTGGCCGAGATCAAATCTTGAGAAGGTGTGTAAGGGAAGAGGAATTTTTTGACATCCTTCTGACTTGTCATGATGGGCCTTGTGGAGGTCACTTTGCAGCAAAGAGGACAACATTCAAAGTGTTACAAGCAGGCTATTACTGGCCCACTCTTCATCAGGATGTGAAAAAGTACATTAGTTAGTGTGATCGGTGCCAAAGGATGGGAAAGCCTACTCCAAGAGATGAAATTCCCCGATAGCCTCAAGTGACTTTACAGCCATTTGACAAGTGGGGTATGGACTTCATTAGGCCTATCAACCCTCCTTCAAAGCAAAAAAAGTACATTATTGTGTGCACTGATTATTTGAATAAGTGGGATGAAACCAAAGCAATTAAGGCAACAACATAAGAGAAGGTGGCTGAGTTCCGAAGGGAGAATGTATTCTACAAATTTGGGTACCCTAGAGAGCTAGTCATAGACCAAGGCAGCTAATTTACCTCCAACATGATTGAAGAACTGCTTAGCCATCACAAAATCAAGCATATGACCTCCACTCCCTATCATCCACAAGCTAATGGGCAAGTGGAGGTGACCAACAGGGCACTGGAAAGCATCTTAACCAAGGTAGTGAGCAACAACAGAAAGGATTGGGCAGAGAGACTAGTTGAGGCCACCTGGGCCTATAATACAACATGGAAGACCACCACTAGATTTACACCCTATGAGTTGGTCTATGGGAAAAAGGCTTTGCTGTCCATTGAGTTTGAATATAACACATTAAGGATGGCAGCCCAACTAGATTTGGATCTCATTCATGCACAAAAAGAAAGATTGTTCCAATTGAATGGCTTGGATGAATTCAGAATGTAGGCTCTCATACATATAGAGATATTTCAGCTTCAGAGGAATATCTGGCATGATAAACATATTAAGGAGAATCAATTTCAAGAGGGAGATTGGGCATTGTTATATGATTATAGGTATAAAGACTTCAAGGGAAAGCTAAGGACAAGATGGATCAGAACTTACATGGTGGAGAGATGCCATGATAATGGTTCAATGCAAATCAGAACTATAGATGAAGAAGCCATTCCATTTCTTGTTAATGGACACTGATTGAAAATGTACAAGAGGCCTTTATCAAAGCAAGAGTTCATTGACAATATCAATAAAACAGTGATGATGGTGGAGCAAGCTCCAATTCCTCCCTCCTCAGGTCACTAAGAAAAAAAAAGAAAAAAGAATAAAGACTCAGGTGAAAACCTCCATGAGGTTCCTGAGTCCCATCTTTGGGTTGAAAACCTCGTGAGGCAGCCCAAGGATGAGAAAAAATAGAAATAAGAATAAGAAGATCCCTGGGTGAAAACCTTCCTTGAGGCATCCAGGGCAAACATCTAGGGTGAAAACCTCTTTGAGGCAGCCTAGGTGTTTTTCAAAAAAAAAAAAAAGAGAGAGAAAAAGATATAATTGTTATTTGCAGGTGGGTGAGAAGGACAATCAAGAAGCAAAAGGAGGATCCAAAGGGAACCCTGTCTCACACATATCGATCTCCTCCACTCCTTACCATACATCACTCCATCATTTCTATCATTTTCCACTCCACTGCATCAATTTATGCGTAGACTGTGTTTTCTATAGGATCCCCTGAAAACCTACAGGATGATCTTGTAGGAATTACAGTGGCCCGAAAAAACTATAGGAAGAAATACGAGGGTGAATGGTAGGGTTGATATGTCCCTAAAATTCATCCTAGACATGATCTAACACCTCACCTCGTCCATTATCATCATCCCTGTAATTACCATCCAAAACAAAAACAGATCAGTTTCTGCCAGTTATGAAAAAAGAAAAAAAAGGAAAACCAAAGGAGAGTAAGAGCATTACCTGAATGTCCCTTGATCCACACACACTCCTACTCCCTATGTCCATTCATTTAACCATCCTCACAACCCCAGCCAAGCTTCGGGGGGTGGAGCGTAGAGAAGTTGACCTAGAAGAAAAGTGCTGAGAAGTCGACTCAAAGGAAGAGTGCAAAAAAATTGAAGTTGGCTCAGAAGAGGAGTGTAGGTAAAAATGAGAAAGCAGAAATGGTGACCCCATGTCCTACTGAGACCAGGAGGTCGTCCAAGCGAAGAACTGCCTCCTCAAGAGCAAGTCACGTTCAATTTACCTCTCCAATACTGTTGGATGACTCATCACCTGCTTCAGCAGGTAAATATAATGTTTTGGTTCTTGCTGAGGCAACAACTCACACAGTGATTGATGACGAGTATGTGGAGAAGGAATATGACACACCCTTGTCATTCCTCCTTGGCAGAATGAAGAAAAGAAAGGTAATGTCGAGTAAAATTAAGGACCCAATAGAGGGTCAGCTGGATGAAAAGGTAGAGGGTGCTGAAACCCTCAACGATTTTGAAGGGCAGGGTACTGAAACCCTTGATGCGATGAATGAGTAGGGTGCTGAAACCCTCTATGGTTTTGAAGAGAAGGGTACTGAAGCCCCTGGTGAGATAGATGAGTAGGGTACTAAAGCCATTAATAAATTTGAGGAGCAGGGTACTGAAACTCCTGATAAGGTAAAAATGCAGGGCATTGAGACCCTTAGAAACATTAATATTCCAAGTGTTGAGACCCTTGATGATATTACAATGCAGGACTTGAAAGATGGCCAGGATAATTTTGACCTTGATAATGATGGTACATGTCTAGAATCGACTGCTAAAATGTCAGTGCCTGAGGAATTGAGAGTGGAGAACTCCACCATCTTCTTGAACAGTCGCATAGAAGAAATCAAGCAACATGTTTATGGCTTGGAGGTGTTAAACCGAGCCATGAAGGAACAACATACAGAGAAAAAATGAGCAAACGCAGAGCTGGTAGGGGAGGTGAAGGAACGAAAGCGACAAGTTAAGATATGGAAGTATCGGGCTTCGAAGTGTTATGAACATCTTAAGAAGGTGACCAAGAAACTTAAAAAGGTTCGAAGAAGGAAGGCAAAGATAATGAAAGCAGGGATTAGTATAGAAGTTTACAATTAAAGGGAGGCCCTTCTGCTTTGGTTTTTTTGCAGTAGGTAAGGGTTGTGTGAGGGCCCACAAAAACTTAAGGAGGGGAGGATGTTGGTAGGCCAAATTTCTCCATTTTAAAACCTTTTTTCCCTTCAAAACCATAACCTTATACCTCTGTTTTAACCTTGCAAACCCCCTTATTACTGCACTAGTCCAAGAATCGTATCCCTTCCTGCACTAGCTTTATGTTTCATGTTTAAGGGTTATGAATGTGTTTAATTAATCATTTTCATAGATTTTATGCCTTTAAATCTTTGAAACTAATAATTCTCTTCCTAGATGTATTTAATGGACAATGAATTAATTATCTTGTTAGCATGGTCGAGTGCAGGTAGGATTCCTGCACTATTGGCGAATCTTCAACTACTATGACAACGGACCACTCCATGCAGACACCGTGTTCTGGAATGATTAACTCGAGTTGGGCTCGGAGCATAGAGAAAAATCAGGGATATGGTGGAGATTAGGTCGCCAGATGAATACCTAGAATAGTGTTTTGCTTTAGCTGAGAGGCTTAGCACGAGCTGTTGTTGTTATTTGTTTATAGTCAAAAGGCTCAGATTGGAATGCTCCTTGTAATTTGGTTACGACAGTAGGCCTGAATGAATGTATAAAACGTAGGACTTAGATATAAAATGGTAGCGAGCAATAGATATAGCAAGGATACTGTGATTCTGTCCTTTTGTAATTTTTCTTATATCGCCCTCATTCTGGGCTGGATTCGAATTCATGATGTATATTTGCTGATCATTAATAGAAAGGAACTATGCCATGTTTTCTCAATCTTGCACTGTAATTCTATGTTGATGCATTGATTAAAGAGCTGAGTCTTTACATTTCCTAAATAGGGAAACGAGCTGGTTGGCTAGGGCCCAACCAACCCAGCTCGTTCTCCCTCGTGTTCTTCTCTTTTTTTGATTAAGGTGTGTTAATTATTTTTAATGTAAAGTGTGGTGTAAATAGATGTTTCATTTATCTTTCTGCAAAAGTTTGAACCGGATTTCATTACAGTGTGACGGATTTGTGGTGTGCAAGTTCAATCGAATTTTAATATTAGGATTTCCTTCTTTGAAGTTTAATCTCATTTTTTGCCTAGATCGTGTAAGCACGCATTCCTTCACTAGTGCGTTTTCAGTTTCGCATATTGATTCTTCTGGTTCATTTCAGTAATGGTCTTTTGTTTTCATTTGATAAGTCTTAATGTGATCCTGAAGAGTGTGATTTTTATTAAGTTTTAATGTGATTCTAAAAAGCGTGATTTCTATTCTGAAGTTCTTTTGATATCTTGAATTGAACACACTTCTGAAATAGAACGCTATTGCAACACACACTGGTATGTGCCTACACTTTATGTTATTTGGGAAAGATATGATTCATGCGTAATAATTCTTAAAGGAAATATTTCTAAGTTCAAAAGGTTATGCATGGAGTTCAGTAGTGTGGATAACTATTACAGGGTTGGAGCCTGCTGTCGCATTTAAATGATCTCTTAGATTACATGCAAAAGTTCCTTAATTAAAAGTGTGCTTTGACTTTGGACTTAATTCTTGTTTTATACATTAAAAGATTAGTTGAAGCATCTTTTGATTTGAGGAATTTACTTTAAAGTTCTGTTCACCTTTGTAAGCTATTTTTCTTAGTTAACACATTCTTTATTTTCTCAAAATAAGGATTGGAAAACTTGGTGCAGGAATCTCTGTCCCGGTACAATAATCTATCTCTTGATACAGGAACAGAGTGCTCTAGCCTTGAGGCTTAGAGTTCTTGCATAAAGACATAAAGCTTCAGTACAAGCGTAAAATTTACTCCCATCACCTAAGATTTTTTATGGTATTAATGCAAGCACATTGCAGAAGTACATGAATAATAATTTAGTACAGGGAGGAAGATCTATAAGGAGCCAGATATCTTCAAGGGTCCAATTATTAATCTGGAACACAACTACACTGAAGATAAACATAGATTTACATTTTCAAATATTGTTGCAAGAGGTTTTGAGAATTCCTTTCATTTATTTTTTCTGCAAAAGTACCTTATTTCATATTCCAGCACTAGAATATCTTTGGGGTAAATTGCCGGGTGATATTTTCTTTCTGATTATGCAGGATTGAAATTAAGGAAGTAGGAATAGGGTTTGGAAAATTTTATGTCATTTCTGGCATTTCCTGTGCTTCGTCTCTAAATTTACGAAAGTCACGAGTTGACAATTAAGTGTTGAAGGAGTCTACTTGACAACAATTCCTGCACCCAGCACGCTAATTATATTAAGTTTGGAAAGAGGGGGCATTTTTTTTAAAATAAAACATTATCATTCACTTCTGCACATTGACGTACTTCGTCAGCATCTTCAACAACTTTTATTCAAAAAGCCATAACTTCTTCATTTGGAAGTCATTTTCAGAGCCGTTTTTTTAATCGGCCTATTTTTTCGAGATATTTCCATTGGAACACTTAGTTTCAAATTCTATAGCTTTAGTTTCTATTAATATGGAAATTCCATGCCAAGTTATTCTTGACAGCACCGACTACTTCCAATGGGTGTCCTACTTGGAGGATTTACTTAGAAGTAAAGGTCTTTATAGAATAGCCTCAGGCCAAGAGTCTAAACCTAAAGATGAAGATAAGGCAGTCAAATGGGAAAATAAAAAAGATCAAGCACGTGGGTTGATAGGAATGTCTATGTCTCTAGACCTTAGATTCCATATTGCAAAACTTGATACCTCTGATGAAACAATGAAACAACTCAATATAGTTTTTGGAATTAAAAATGAAATTAGAGCCCATCAACTTGAAAATGAGTTGCTTACGTTGGACCCCAATAATTTTCTTCCATTGAAGATTTTTTGTCCAAGTTCAAGACCCTTAGACTTCTCTTGGAAGGTGTTAAGGTTAAGAAAGAAGATGGTAGCCTTATCTATTCCATTCTTACTAAGTTAGGACCAGCCTACTCTGTGTCTATTTCCACCTTCCATTCTACTAGAGAAGCCTTCATTTCTCAAGGACAAACCTACAAGCCCCCCTCTTTTGATGTCTTTTGTGATTCTTTAATAAGAGAAAAAGAAAAAATATTACATCTTACTCTTCTTAATCTTGGAAACTCTTCTAATAAAGCCTTAGCCGCCCAAAAACAACCAAGTCCAAAGAATCCTAAGAAGCAACATCCTAAAAATAATGGTCCTAAACTAACCAAGGGTCCTAAGCACTTTTAGTATCAAAATGAAAAATCAATTCAAAAAAATGGTAAGGCAAATAAAAAAAAGGGGAAGAAGACTAATAGACATTACAAATTCTGTAATCGAGATGACCAATTAGAATCCAAATTATTTAAGAAGATGGAAGCCTTGGAAGCATCAATGAAGAAGCATAACATCCATTTGGAGCACTCTTCAACTACAACTTCATCTTCAAGAATAGCACTTTCTGCATGTGGTTGTCAAGCATATCGGTCTAGTTATGCACTAAATGTATCTTCTTCTTCTCATTCTCATGAGTGGCTCATTGATTATGGAGCTTCTTATCATATGGCCAAAAACAAAGCCATGTTTTCTTCTTTAAATGATTGTAACACCAAAAATATATATGTTGGTGATGATAGATCTCTTAGTGTTGTAGGGACTAGAACTATTCATCTAGAAAATGGTCAATTTAATGATGTATTATGTGTTCCAACCTTATCCCACAACCTTCTATATGTATATCAGATAACTCATTCAGGTGAAGGTAAAATCGTTGAATTTTCACCTCATGGTGTTGTAATTAAGGACCTAAGAGATCCTAGATAGATTTTAGCTACTGGCATTGCTGATGATTCTACAAGGTTGTATAATTTTAACAACTTTGGGTCATAAACTCTTCCCTCGGTATTTTTTTCTTATAATGATGAAGTGAACAAACTTTGGCATGAGCAATTTGGTCACTTAAACTATTGCTCCCTTTCAAATCCATGTAAATAAAATATAGTGACATGTCTTCCTATGGTATCTTGCAGAGATGGTGTTTATTCCGGATGTGTACTCGGAAAAAATCATCGGGGTAGTTTTGAAAAACGTGCCTCTTGGCACGCCTCAGCCCCTTTATAGCTTGTGCATAATGATTTATGTGGTCCACTTCTAGTTGTTTCATTCTTTGGCTATAAGTACTTATTAACTTTCATTGATGATTTCTCCAGATGCACTTGGTTATACTTCTTAAAACTCAAGAGTGAAGTATGTAACATGTTCTTGGCCTTTAAGGACTTTGTTGAGAAATAATCTGGACATCAAATTCTTAAGCTAAGATCTGATAGTGGCAGAGAATATGTTAACAACAAATTCATCAACTTTTGGATTGACCATGGAATTCAAATGCAACATACTATTCCATATACTCCACAACAAAATGGTGTAGTTGAAAGGACGAATCACACCTTAAAGGAAATGGCTAATTGTATGCTTCAATCTAAAGGACTTAGTCTTAATTTTTAGGCAGGAGCAATTAATTGTGCAAATTACATAGGAAATCACACTTCTACTAAGGTTTTAAAGAATACCACTCCAGAAGAATCATGGAGCTCAATTAAACTAGATGTACGTCACTTTTGTGTTTTTGGAAGTGAAGCATGGGCCCATATTCCTGGTGAGAAACATAAAGCATTGGAACCTAAGAGTGAAAAATGTATTTTTGTTGGATATTCTGAAGATGTCAAACGATATAGACTTATCCCACCTAAGTAAAAAAAAATTATCATTAGAAGAGATGTAAGTTTGCTGAAAATATATCGGCCTACTAGCCTAGTTCGGTGGATGTGCCACCTCTTTATATCCCTTCTACTTCTGAAAATATTTCTTCTTCAGATGATGACACCAAGAATAACAATCCTCCCCCACCTTCATAGGATTCTCCTTCAGCTCCTCATATTTTGAAATGGGTCTGTGCTACTCGAGATGCAAGAGGTGTTCTTGCAGGTGATCCTACATATCAGCAGCGTACACATTCTCAGTTCGATAGTGCCTCTTCTTTACTGGCTCAAGCTTCAGCGAATTATGATCCTGACACCTTTGTATAAGATTTAGGACATCTATATTGGGATGCATCTATGAATGAAGAATATCATTCATTGTTGGCAAATGATACATGGGATCTTGTTCCTTTTCCAAAGGGACGAAAACTTGTTAGATGCAAATGGGTTTATAGAACCAATTTTGGACTAGATGAAAAATTTGATAAACATAAAGGTCGTCTTGTTGCTTTTTTCACAAGTTGAAGACATTGACTATATTGAAACCTTCTCCCCTGTTGGAAAAATGAACTCTATCCACCTTGTTCTTTCCCTTACTGCCTCTTTCAAATGGGAATTCCATCAGATGGATGCTAAATCTACCTTCTTGCATGGGGACTTGCATGAAGAAATCTATATGGAACAACCACTTGGCTTTATAAAAACAGACTCCAGCCTTGTATGTCGGCTTAAGAAATCCCTTTATGGTCTCAAGCAAGCCCCTCGGGCTTGGTAAGCCAAAATGGATAACTTTCTTTTAGATACTGGCTTTTCTAGGTGTCATTCTAACAATACTGTCTACACCAAGAAAGTGGGTAAGTCTCTTATCCTTCTTGTTATTTATGTTGATGATCTTATCCTTACTGGTAATGATCCCAACCTTATTAACCATGTGAAGTCCAACCTTAAAAAGCAGTTTGAAATGACAGACTTAGGACACTTCCATTATTTTCTTGACCTTCAAGTATTGCAATCCAAGGAAGATATTTCCCTTTCCTAGTCCAAGTATGCCTGTGATCTTCTACACCACTTTCACATGGAAGACTATAATCTAACCCCTTCTCCCTTTCAGTCTGGAGCCAAAATTTCAGTCACTTGTACTTCCCCTAAAGTTGATGCTACCTTATACCATCAGCTTGTAGAAAAGCTTTTGTATTTGACCCATACTCGTCTTGACCTTTCCTTTGCTGCTGGCCTTATTGCTCGGTTTATGAAAAACCCACATGAAAGTCATTGGAAAGAAGCCAAAAGAATACTTCACTACGTTCAAGGTATAGTTTAGTTTGGGATTCATTACAATGCAGAAGCATCTCCTCTATTGGTGGGTTCACTGATTCCGATTGCACTGGTGACCCTGATGATCGGAAGTATACTGCAGGTTATATCTTCACTCTTGGTTCTGGACCTATTACATGGGCTTGTAAGAAAGAAAGTGCCATTTCTCTTTCTTTGACAGAAGTAGAGTATCGTGATGCCATAGAAGCTAGTATGGAAGCCTTGTGGCTTTGTCAGATCCTGTCAGAGTTTGGCTTTCAATAACAACATCCGACTACACTTTGGTGTGATAATCAAAGTGCCATTTGACTATGCAAAGATCAAGTCCAACATCAGCGCAACAAACACATTGAGCTACACATGCACTTCATTAGAAATCTCATTCATGGCCATGTTCTTTAAGTACATGTAGGTTTTAACCCAGTATAGAAATTACCTACATACGAATTCTAAGAACAGATAATAAACAATGCAAGAGCATAACACATAAAACACATATACACAGATATTTTCCCCTGGATCCCAAAACCAGGACTACCAGCTTGATTTTTCATTACGTTCCTTTCAATGTTACAATACATATATATACATGCCGAAGCCTCTAATACCATGGACCGAAAACCATCGCGTCCAAAACCATAGGTAGGTCCACCCAACCTAATATAGGGTCCAAACAAATTTTCCCCGAGGCGCTACCCTGAACCCCGTAAAGGGGGGCTACCCGCCCCCCTCAAACCCCCTGTGACCTCCGCTACACAATCGGCGCAATGAAGGGGGGGCTTCACCCCCCCTCTAACCCCTCGGTTAACTATGTAGGTTAGTCGTGGAAAGAATATAACACAACCCAACATTCTCCCACTTGTTGTTTTCTTTCCAAATGGGGCCATAGGGGAGCTTAGTCATTGTTGGACACCTAATCCTCTAAGGGTTGGTGTGGAAGATGAATAGTCTAAGGAAGTCCAAGAGACCTTGGAATACGAAACCAAAGGTCATGTGAATGTACTATAAATGTATATCATTTGTTAATAATAGATATACTCTCATGCTTATCTTTAATATTTTGTTGTTGCCATGTATGTGTCTAACATGGTATCAGAGCGGGTGTACTCCTACCCTGCTCCAATTTGAGCCACTTGTTTTGTGGCATCTTTGTGCATGTCAGTTTTGCATTTCATGAATATGTTTTCAGCTAAATTCTAGCTGCCATCTCTACCCAGTTCTGTAGGAGCTCTAAGAAACGTTCCCTGCACAATTACACCATCTTGCAGAAACGCGTCTATCTGTGGGAAATCATGAATACTGTCTTTTGGTCTGCACTATACCCAGCTAGAGAAATTCCTGTAACGCATGAATCCTTAACATTCTAGCTAGGCCTGCACACCCTCATCTTTGTGAAAAATTTGTGTATGTTGACCATTAAGTTTTGACCGATGAGGAGGAGGACAAAGACGTGTTCAATGTCTTTTGTGCCGATAGCACCCGCGGGATTGAGTGGGTTTGTCTGTAGAGTCTTATGAGAAATGACATCACCACCACATGAAGCTCCATTTATTTTAGATATATCATTGTGGCACTAGTTCAAATTGGTTGTACTCATGGCATGGGTATGAGGAACTATGATAAGGACTTGAAGTCTTGAGATTAATTGACTCTTTCTTCCAGTGGTAAATTGCAACGAAAAAAAAACTACGATGAATCCATTGGCAGCCCGTACGCTACCTGAATGCTGGATTATGCACGCATTTGTTGAGCCCCATGGTTTATTCTCTGTGTGTCGATTCTTAGTCTCCATGACTCTGGTGCGTTGTTGAAGGTGGATTGGCTCAGAGGGAAGTGTTAGCTTCTAAAAGACTGTCCCAGAGGGTGTTCTCCACACACAGTGCTTGGCCTCCAGGTCTCCATACCACTGTGCTCGGCCTCCAGCAAGCCTCCATGCCTCTGCGTTAAATCTGATGAAGAATGTGCACTGGCGACCACTCTTCCTGCGAACATTTCAACTTCCGTAGGCCCTTCGGCTGTCCCTGGTTCGAGTCCTGTACAAAAACGTGATGAGCGATGAAGCAAAAGCGTGGTGATACCTCTGGTGCGAATATAATTTAGAGACAGACTAAACTTGGCGGAAGTGCTAGTCTTGGTGGAACAAGGAAACCCTGACAAATTCGTGAGAAACCCAGGAGAAGATATGAATCGTCCGATCGACAAATCCAATAGATCTAATGGTCATCGCGTGCCAACAAGCGCAAACATTAATCAGAATAGAAGAGCGGTCTTCGTAGGTGTAAGCAGTATCTCACATGCCCTAAAAGCTATAAATGGTATTCTACAAATTCACATGATTAACCTGAGGGGTTGACACGTAGCACGAGAAAACCACTTTTCTCGCACGCTCTCGACTTGTTATGCATCATGCAATATTTCACGCGAGATTATGTGATAGCTGTTGGATCAAGTGGGATTGATTGACGGTGGAGATCGGCCAAGCTAGTTGGCGAGCGGGTGACGCGATAGCCATTCGATTAGATGGGTCAGATCTGACGGTGATCGCGTCGGAAGATGCATGTGAGTTAATTTAAATTTTGGACGCGATAAGGTTATGAACTGGGGTTTTAATTCCTTTTGGTTCCATGGAAAATTTGAAGGTTTTCCATATACCGGGTAAATTAAATAGTTATGCTATTTTAGCAGAATAACTAAAATTGGAGGTTGATGATTGATACTCCAAAGGAAACCCGAGAAGAAGTTCCACATGACATCAGTGTAATACTCCTGGGGACCATCGGAATCACTATCGGAACCAGAACCCGAAGGGCGATTGAGGTCGGAGAGCATCCTAATGCCGCCGCAGGTTGGTCGCTCACCATAGGTTGGTCTATTAAACTTATTAGCACATAAATATCACCAATCCAACTCATACGAAGCGGGTGTTGATATACTTTGTCCCGGAAAGGATCTCTGTTTTGTTGGAATCAAGAGACTTTGGGAAAGGCTTATCAATTTCTGAAGGCGAAGGGTGGAAAGCAGTAGCTTTGTTGTCTTCAACATTACCTCTAAACTAGAACGTAGAATATCTACTCAACTGTGCATTAATTCTCTATTGAAGCATTGAAGTTTGTACACTCGTCCGTTGGATAAAATGCTAGATTGTGAACACGTATTGTGTTAATATAGGTTGCCATTGATGTCAATATGGCAATATTCTAGACAATAAACAATGATGTGAAGCCAAGTAGAGCAAATCCATGAAGCAACAGGAGTATGTCAATATGGCAATATTCTAGGATGCTAAATAATGATATGAAGCCAAGGAGAAGCAGAGCAGATCTGTGAAGAAACAGGAGCAAGAATCCAAGGAGAAAAGCCATGAGGAGAAGCCAGAGGAAAGCCAAGCCAGCCAAGCCATGAGTATTGCAGAGTATCAGAGGAGTTAACAAAGGAGCCATATCATACCAGAGAAGAGCGGAAATTCAAGGGAGCTGAGATGATTAGGTTTTGAGTGAGAAGTGAGAGGTTGAGTGTTAGAGGGGGTTTGAGACAAAGGTCAATTTATTGCTATAATTGAGCTGAGAGGGAAAGAATCGTGCCTAGTGTCGACTCTCGTTACTATGTGTATCCAATTTCAACAGTTAATCGGGTATTTCTTTGTATTCCCACTGAAAAACATAAATCTTAGTGCTTAACGCTTTTATTCAGAAATCATGATTATCTTGTGATTAAGTGTTAATCTCATGCTTAAACGATTAAGCGCTTTATTTAAGTGATTGATTAATGCACGTGGTTATATTCCCAAAAGCGGGTTTGTAATAGTGGTAGTGGTTATCGGGTGGACGCTAGGCAGTAAGTGATATTTAGAGGAGAGCGCCCGATTCCATTCAATGGTTGACATGTAGCAACTAGAGGAGAGAGAAAAACCACTCATTTCGGGCTGGTAACTCTCATGCAAGTAGTCCACCCGAAATCGCTATAGGCTGTTGGATCTAGCACGGGTTGATTGATGGCGTAGGATCAACGGATGATTTTGGGTTGATAGGGTTAAGTTGGGACTGTTAAATCTGGAGAGAAGAGATCTATGGCGCAACAAGCTTCTGATGGTTTATGTTGATCAGACCGAGTGTTGATCGTTGGATATAATACAAATGAAATCTACGGTGGAGAATGAACTTGATAAAGTTAAACATTGGGAACTGTGTCCGAGTGGGTTACATCATCACCATTGTAATATGCCCTAATGTAATATCGCGTCCGAGTATCAGGAAAGTCACGCAAATCATAAGGGTTGTCGCTGTTGGACCGCAAATTGCGATTGAGATAGTGATGCGGCATGTGGGACCTCTCTTTTGGTACAAGCCTCTCCAATTAAATCCTCCATAAATAATGATTGAGTCTATTGTATAAATATTAAAGAAAAAAGGGCCTCTCTGATATTTTTTAATATGCAACATTTCTTTGTAATTCGGCCTCTCTTCTGAATTTACGTGTCCTATGAGTATTGGAACACTCGAATAGACAGAGGAAGCCATGGACCAGGAAGCTGAAGAATCAAGCGAGCATAGATGGATGAGCATTGAGGAAGCTAAAGCGACTGGAGGAGGGAAGCCAAAAGGTTGAGCGAGCACAGAGGAAGCAGAAGTTCAAGTGAGCGAAAGGGAAGCCAAAGGTCAACTCATCAGTATAAGAAAACAGAGAATTGCCTTTATGAGTGGTTGTTGGCAAACTGGAAGAAAGAAGGAAGCTGGCGATCCAGCAAGATAGAAAGAGGCTGAAGGTATAGCAGGACAGAAGGAAGATGAAGGTCCAGCCGGATAGGAGCCAGTTGAAGGACGAGCAACTCTGTTGATCATGTTACCCTGTGAAAGACTTAGACCTGTGATGAATTAATCAGGTACATAATTCATTCTGAAGAACAATTCTGTGATATAATAAATAAAGTTTTATCTGACATCATTTGAAGGGAGCAGTAGCCAGCACTGGCATTGAAGCATATGTGATTTTGTTTCTGGGAAGTAAGAGAACAGTGAGAAGTAGTCACGCCTAAAACATTTACTGCGACTGGTAGAACAGAGGCTTGAAACAGAGAGTTGGTTCTTGTGCAGAGCTTAGTGCAGCTAATAGTAGACTCACTAAAGCTGTGTGGAGACATTATCAGATATTATGATGGCTATTTGATATCATCATGAGATAACTTTTGCAGACTCTGTGTGGACAGTATGAAGAGTTGTAAATATTTCTTCATATGAAGACTGGTTGCCATTGATGCTGTAGCATGGAGACTACAGTGAAGTTGTAAACAGAAAAAAATAAGTAAAGAAGAGTTTTGGGGGCAGAGAATCACTATCAAACATGCCTTGACAAGATTGGGTCAAAGCCCTTGGGGTTGGAGCCTCAGAATTGGAAGGATTGGTGTCCTTGGCATTGGTGCTTCAGAAGTGGAAGGATTGGTATCCTTGGAGTTGGTACTCCTATATCCAAGGTTGGTGCCTTGACAGCAGAGGGTTGGAGCCCTTGGGGTTGGTGCCTCAGGAGTTGGAAGGATTGGTGTCCTTGGATTTGGTGCTCCTATATCTAAGGTTGGTGCCTTGAAAGCTGAGGGTTGGAGCCCTTGAGGTTGGTGCCTCAGAATTGGAAGGATTGGTGTCCTCGGAGTTGGTGCTCCTAAGTCCAAGGTTGGTGCCTTGACAAAACATAGTTGGTGCTCTGAAGGTTGGAGCCTCACAAAAGTCCAAGTTGGTTCTTGGCAACAGATCAGAACCATATATATATATTGTATCTATTTTATTGAAAATATTATATTAATAAAAGCATTTATTATTGTTGTTCATCTTGTGTTCTAAATATAAATGTTTTAACTGGTAAAATAACAGTTGAAAATAAATATTGATTCACCCCCCCACCCCTCTCAGTATTTCCAACAATCGGTATCAAAGCCAGTACCTTCATTCAAAGCCTAACAACTTGAAGGTTGATCTTTAGAACACAAATGGTGAAGTCAAGGAAGAAAGGCTCCAATCCTCCTAAAGATGTGTCTCCCTCTACCACTAAAATAGAAGACAATCAATTTGAGAAGGCTCCATGGTTCAATGGAAAATTTAATATATGGGAACAAGAATGATGGATTTCTTAAAGACTCAAGGCGTTGAAATCTGGAAATTAGTGATTGTTGATAGCATGATGGATGGATAATCCAAGGAGTACAATGCAAAAGCAATGAAGGCAATCTTGAATGAGCTACCTGATTCTATAAAGAAAAATTTAGGAAAATGTTCGTCAGCAAAGGGTATATGGGACAAACTTCATGACCTTCACTCAAAAGGAGCATTGACCATGACCATCAGTCAAGAAGATGATGGAAATCAAGAAGGAAATCCAGAACCTATCACAGAAGCTGAAAATGAGCATGATGATATCAAGGCTAAAGAAGATCTAGAAGATGAAGAGAATGAAAAAGATTTTGTAGAAGATCTCCTCGCTCAACTTATGGCTGCCATGGAAGAGATTATAAATTTGGAAAAGGAAAACGAGGAAATTAAGAAGAAAGCACTAGCTGGTGACCAAGACCAAACAAGGAAGAAATTTGATTTTGTCAAGCTTCAAGTACAAGAAAGGGATGAAGAGCTTGCAAAGCTTAAGAAGGAATTTCATCATAGCAAAAGAAAGCAGCATGAAGAAGTCATATCCATGACAAATCAATTGGATAAAGCAAAGAAACAGGAAGATACCTTGTTAAGTCAACTTGAACAAAGGCACAAGAGCTTGAACAAACTTGAAGAAGAGATTGGTTAGTACAAGGTAGAGGTCTCCTCTCTCAAATCTCAACTACAAGAAGCAAGAATGTTAGCAAAAGGAGCTCAAAAGACAATGGAAGCATGGCAATCATGGAAGAATAGGTTGATGAAGTAGAAAAGGAGAGAAACACCATGATATATCAACTAAAAGCAAAGGATGAAGAAATTTTCAAATTAAAATCTAACATCAAACCTCTCAAGGCCGAAACATGTAAAGCTACAAGGATCAAGGAAGAAATGGAGAGCAGTCTAGCAAAAGAAAATGAAGAAATCTTCAGAATGAAGTCAGATATCATCTCCCTTAAAATAGAAGCAAATGAAGCTACGCTTATCAACAAAGAAACTGAGAAACAACTTGCTAAGAAGAATAATGAGTGTGAAAGATTGGAAGAAGAGATTGTCTTCCTCAGGAAAAAGGTTGAAGGGATGAACAAAACCTTGAAGAGCTCTCAAGCCTTGGATGACATGCTCAACCATCAAAGATGTCCATTTGATAAATCAGGTCTCGGGTATGCAGGTGAATCCTCAAACAAGAATGATAATGCTTCAAACAAAAGGGATGTGAAGAAGCCAGAAAGAAATGGTGATGCTCCCAGTTCCAGCAAAGGCAAGGAGAAAAATCAAGGCAACAATGGAAGAAATCCTGCTCCAAGAAGAAATGTAGATAATGTCAAGGATGCTAGAAGCAATGGTTATCATCAAAGGATCTCAAGACAAAAAGACTTCAGAAGTACATCAAGGAAATCTCCATCTCCCAGGTACCAAAGTTTATTTCTTGGTTATTGTTATTCTTGTACAAACTTTGGTCACATGGAAAAAGATTGTAAAGCATATCATAAAGATAGATGTTATGGTCCCCAACCATATCATAAAGATAGATATTATGGTCCCCAACAATCTCCAAGGAACAATTTTGTAGGAAGAAATCATGAATTCTTATTCATGAACAATGTAGAATGCTTCAAGTGTCATAACATTGGTCATATGGCACGTGATTGTAACTTAACTTGGGCTCTTACACAAGCTAGAACCATGCAAAAGAATAATTTTACACAAGTATGGAGAAGGAAGCACATACAATCCGAAAGTCCCTTGAACTCTCCAGCCAACAACACATGTTGTTGACCTAATCTTCGATAATCTTAGCATTTGATAGGAATATTCTACCAAAAGAGATGATGCATACAGTTAGGGGAGCCTGTGATTCTTGATCATTATTGCAGAAGCTATTAGTGAAATTTTCCTTATGAAATCCTTGTTGAGCTACATTAATTCATTGATAAATATCATTTCTCAGGAGCACTCCATTGAAGAACTTGATCTCTTAACTATTCTTTGGACTAGTGTTGAAGATGTTTTCCACTTGATCACTAAGTAGAAATTGGAACAACAGAGAATGACATCTAATATTAGAGAAATAGGTAAAATAACCATGTTGTTGTTATTACAGAAGTTTATGTCTCGACTCAGGGATTGAATGTGAGAACAGGTAAATTATGGACACAAATAAAGGCAACCTTCAAACAAACAAATACATCTAGGAATGAAGTATGAAGCAAGAGCAGTGGGCAGCATATAACAAAACTGAAGCATTGTTGAAGCCATGATAAAGTAGTTTTGAGACATGAAGAGGGGATAACTTGATAGTTGTAACAATCCTTCTATCTTGAGTAAAAAGAAGAGCACTATGACAGGGGGAGTAACAGACCCATGAAGATCTACTATTCATGAAGAAGAGTAGCAGTTCGATAGGGGGAGTCCTTGTGCACTCCTTTGCCATTGATGTCAAAGGGGGAGAGAAGAAGAATATTGCCATCAATAACAAAGGGGGAGATTGTTAATCTAGGTTGTCATTGATGTCAATATGGCAATATTCTGGACAATAAACAATGATGTGAAGCCAAGTAGAGCAGATCCATGAAGCAACAGGAGTATGTCAATATGGAAATATTCTAGGATACTAAATGATGATATGAAGCCAAGGAGAAGTAGAGCAGATCCGTGAAGAAACAAGAGCAAGAAGCCAAGGAGCAAAGCCATGAGGAGAAGCCAGAGGAAAGCCAAGCCAGCCAAGCCATGAGTATTGTAGAGTATCAGAGGAGTTAACAGAGGAGCCATATCAGACTAGAGAAGAGCGGAAAGTCAAGGGAGCTGAGATGATTAGGTTTTGAGTGAGAAGCGAGAGGTTGAGTGTTAGAGGGGGTTTGAGACAGAGGTCAAATTATTGTTGTAATTGAGCCAAGAGGGCAAGAATCATGCCTAGTGTGGACTCTCGTTACTCTCTGTATCCGCGTTCAACAATTAACCGGGTATTTCTTTGCATTCCCAATGAAAAACATAAATCTCAGTGCTTAACGCTTTTATTCACAAATCATGATCATATTGTGATTAAGTGTTAATATCGTAGTTAAATGATTAAGCGTTTTATTTAAGTGATTGATTAATGCACGTGGTTATATTCCAAAAAGCGGGTTTGTAATAGTGGTAGTGGTTATCGGGTGGACGCTAGGCAGTAAGTGGTATTTAGAGGAGATCACTTGCTTCCATTCAATGGTTGACACGTAGCAACTAGAGGAGAAAGAAAAACCGCTCATTTCAGGCGGGTAACTCTCATGCAAGTAGTCCACCCAAAATCACTGTAGGCCATTAGATCTAGCATAGGTTGATCGACGACGTAGGATCAATGGACGGTTTTGGGTTGATCGGGTTAAGTCGGGACCGTTAGATCTGGAGAGAAGATATCTACGGCGCAGCAAGCTTCCGATGGTTTGTGTTGATCGGACCGAGTGTTGATCGTCGGATCTAATACAGATGAAATCTATTGTGGAGAATGAACCTGATAAATTTAAACCTCGGGAACTATGTCCAAGCAGGTTACGTCATCACCATTGTAATACGCCCTAATGTAATATCGCGTCCGAGTGTCAGGGAAGTCACACAAATCATAAGGGTTATCACTGCTAGACCATCGATTGCGATTGAGATAGTGACGTGGCATGTGGGACCTCCTTGTTGGTACAAGCCTCTCCAATGAAATCCTCTATAAATAATGATTGAGTCTATTGTATAAATATTAAAGAAAAAAGGGCCTCTTTGATATTTTTTAATATGCAACATTTCTTTGTAATTCAGCCTCTCTTCTAAATTTACGTGTCTTGTGAGTATTGGAACACTCGAATAGACAGAGGAAGCCATGGACCAGGAAGCCGAAGAATCAAGTGAGTGTAGATGGACGAGCATTGAGGAAGCTAAAGTGATCGGAGGAGGGAAGCCAAAAGGTCGAGCGAGCATAGAGGAAGCAAAAGTTCAAGAAAGAGAAAGGGAAGCCAAAGGTTAGGCGTATCAGTATAAGAAAACAAAGAAATACCTTTATGAGTGCTTGTTGGTGAACTGGAAGAAAGAAGGAAGCCGATGGTCCAACAAGATAGAAAGAGATCGAAGGTCCAACAGGACAGAAGGAAGACAAAGGTCCACCCAGACAGGAGGCAGTCGAAGGACGAGCAACTCTGTCGATCGTATTACGCTGTGAAAGACTCAGATATGTGATGAATTAATCAGGTACATAATGCACTCTGAAGAACAATTCAGTGATATAATAAATAAAGTTTTATCCAACATCGTTTGAAGGGAGCAGTAGCCAGCATTGGCATTGAAGCATATGTGATTTTTTTTCAGGGAAGTAAGAGAACAGTGAGAAGTAGTCACGCCTAAAGCATTTACTGTGACTGGTAGAAAAAATTCTTGAAACAGAGAGATGGTTCTCGTGCAGAGCTTAGTCTAGCAAATAGTAGACTCACTAAAGCTGTGTGGAGACATTATCAGAGATTATGATGGCTATTTGATATCATCATGAGATAGCTTTTGCAGACTCTGTGTGGAAAGTATGAAGAGTTGTAAAGAATTATTCATATGAAGACTGGTTGCCATTGATGTTGTAGCATGGAGACTACAATGAAGTTGTAAACAAACAAAATTTAGTGAAGAAGAGTTTTGGGAGCAGAGAATCACTATCAAACATGCCTTGACAAGATTGGGTGAGAGCCCTTGGGGTTTGAGCCTTAAAATTGGAAGGATTGGTGTCCTTGGGGTTAGTGTCTGAGAAGGGGAAGGATTGGTATCCTTGGAGTTGGTAATCCTATATCCAAGGTTGGTGCCTTGACAGCAGAGGGTTGGAGCCCTTGGGGTTGGTGCCTCAGAAGTTGGAAGGATTGGTGTCCTTGGAGTTGGTGCTCCTATATCCAAGGTTGGTGCCTTGACAACAGAGGGTTGGAGCCCTTGAGGTTGGTGCCTTAGAACTAGAAGGATTTGTGTCCTGGGATTTGGTGCTCCTAAGTCCAAGGTTGGTGCCTTGACAAAACAGAGTTGGTGCTCTGAAGGTTGGAGCCTCACAAAAGTCCAAGTTGGTGCTTGGCAATAGATTGGAACCATATATATATTGTATCTATTTTATTGCAAAGATTATATTAATAAAAGCATTTATTCTTGTTGTCCATCTTGTGTTCTGAATATAAATTTCTTAACTAGTAAAATAACAGTTGAAAATAAATATTGATTCACCCCCCTTCTCAGTATTTCCAACATATTATCAAGTTGATTGAAGGCTGGTGTTATATGTGCATTGGAGCTACAATATATTTGTGAGATGGGTTGCAAAGTAAATGTGTTTATATACATTGTGAGTGTTCAGGAATGTATGTGCATATTTCTGCATTGTGTAGGTGCCATTCTTTGCGTTGTATAGTTGTAAACCGTGGTATGTGCATTAAACACTAATTTTGGAGTCATATTTATTGCTACTAAGTGCTAGTGTACTAGTGTTGTGGGTTATGTATGCCTCTACTATGTATTCAAAAAGCTATATGATTGCACCAACGTTGTGTATAGAGTTGTCTCTATAAATAAATAGAACCATTGTTAGTGTATTCTGTGCACTTTATATAAAAGAAGTATTTTGTGGAGGAGAGAAGACATTTGTATTGGCTGTAATATTGGTGCATTTATTGTGAAATGGTTCTAATTGGTGAAGTATTAGAGTTCCTCAATACTATGATACACTCAACGACTGGCAACACATTCAGAATCAGAAAAGAGTCTCTCTCCAAAATTTGGACCTGTCTACAACATGCACAAGGAAACATTGCCTTTTTGCAGCTTGAATCTCAACTACAAAAAGAAGAATTACAGAAGTAGAGTCATCATTCTGAACCTATTTCCATTCAGAATATTGAAACAGACCCCCATAAACATCAAGACAATAATGTTACAGTTGATTCAGATCCTGATTTGAAAATGAGATATTAGACATTTATTAAGGTATTATAGACTCATGTGCATGGATATGCCTAAGTTACTTTGTGCAATGGATCGATAAAATTACGAAATACATACACAGTGAAGTAGTTAAAGAAACATAATAGACAACACACATAAACACAACAAGTTTAATATGGAGTTCACCCAAAACTCCTGGGCTACATCTGCTGGTCCAACCTTTAGTGGTGACCTATATATTATGTCTTCAGAAGCAGAGTTTTTACAGAAGTGAGCTCAATTTGAGTCTCACACAACAGGAACAAAACAATAAGGCTTTACTTGGATCCCCCAAGTGTATTTTGAGTACATCGAATCTTCTCACTAATTCTTTATCTCTGTTTGATATCTGTCTCAGCACTGCTTCCCCCTGTCTTCTGTCTTCTGTGGCTTTTAAAGCCAATCTGCACTATCTGTTCATTTCCTCTTCTCGGGATTTCTTTCTCCAAACCTCTGTCTGCTCGAATCCAAATTATGGGCATTACATAATCATTGATAATGCTTTTTAGGGGAGGTGGCTACCTGTTCCACAACGGAAGAGTGCATTGGGCCTTTGAAATCCCTGAAATGGCTATTCTCTGTTTACACAGAGAAATATACTCAACACGGGAAAAATCCGCCAAAACACAGTTTTTTTCGGACTTTAAAAGTCCTTAAATTTGAACTATATTCATATTGGGTCCGCCTCTAATCGCTTATCGCATGTCGCGACTGCCCATGTGTCATGGTTTTCCCCTTTGTATTTGGAAACTACGTTAAACACTGCAAAATCCCACAAACGGCTTATATCGGATTTGAAATATTTATGGAATATCGTTTATGGCTCTATTGGGTTTGATTATCACACACACACACACACACACACACACACACACACACACACACACACACAGATATATATAGATATATCTCTCTGTGTGTGTGTGTGTATAGCCTCACTCTTCGGTGTAGCTTTGATGCGATATTGCGATATCGCAATCACAATTTTCCTCATCTTCGGTCTCTGTAAGCCTTCCCCTTTGTGTTTCATCGATGCGATATCACAATTCAAATTGGGCTGTCGATCTGCGCGCTTGATCGATAGTCCTCGTTGATCGCACCGATCATTGTCGCATTTTCCATGTGGTAAGTGCCGATGGCCTCTACTTGCCATCGCTGATTGTGATTTGCCGATCGGCTCTGGACCGTTGATTGGCCAAATCCAACGGCCCCTGTGCATCACTCCTTTGACCACCAATAGGCCTATTTTCCACTGTTTTATTGGTGTTTTTGGGTCTCGATAGTGTTTTTCGCTGTTTTATGAAGGTTTTCTCATGCGATTGTTTTGAATGTTTAGAAGACTTTGAAGACTTGGAGGGTTTTCTAGGATCCATTTGGATCATGCCTTCCCACTGAAAAAGGCTTTTGGACCACCAAAAGTTGGTTTTTAAGCATCAATAAAGTGAGGATACAGCTTCCTCACTTGTCCAATTTGCATCCATCGTGCACTGCTTGGTTTTGAACCTTTGAGTCCAATTCTGAGGTACTCAATATCCCCTATGCACATAGTTCTCACCTTCCTGTCCAAAACTGTATCTTCCTACAACTCATTGAGATATTCAGGCAAAAAATCATCAATAGGAGGCAACTGACATTGTTCTTCGGGATCTTCAATTAATGAAGGTTTAAACAGTCTTAAATTTTCTGCATTAACCGCTGAATAGATGTGCATGTAAGCTAGAAAGTCAAGGCGAAAAGCGTTCTCACCAATTTTCTCAAGTATCTTGAAATGCCCATACCTTATTGGCTTCAGATTCTTTCCCTCACCTTGCATTCTGTCTTTGCTGATGTAAAACCAGACTTGATCACCAACTTGGAAGCTATGCTAAATTTGATGCTTATCATGCCTTGCCTTGTACTTGCCTTGGCTCTGTTCCAGCTGTTCCTGCACTGCTTGGTGAATTTCTTGGATTTGTTCAATGAACTTGGTCGCTTTGTCCACATCACTGTGTCCATCAACTGCTATGTCTTTACTAAAGACAAAATCCAAGGGAGACTTTGGTGTAAAACCAAAACAAGTCTCAAAAGGAGATCTTTGTGTAGAAGAATGTTTAGCATAGTTGTAAGCATGTTGCACATAACACAAGTGTTCATCCCAAAGCTTGGGATGTTTGCTGCAATAACCCCTAAGCAACTGGATCACTGTCCTGTTGACAACCTCTGTTTGCGGCTGAAAGGCTGTGCTCTTTTCTGTTTGTTCAGCTGTAATATAATTGTTACAAGGTATTAAAATGCACATTTTGCTAAACCTGTCCACAATAACATATAAATAGTCATGACCTTTTCTAGATTTTGGCAATCCCCCAATAAAGTCCATGGAAACACTTTCCCAAGGACGAGAATGAACTGGTATTGGAGTGTACAAGCCTAATTTTCTATCGCTGGGCTTGCTTTTAACACACATGGTACACCCTTTAATATATCTAGAAACTATCTCATGCATTCTTGGCCAATAACAAAATCTTTGCAGCTGTGAAACTGTTTTACTTACACCAAAATGACCTGATATTAGAGAAGTATGTGCTTCTCGGATTATGTTAACTCTTTCAGTTTGAGGAATGCATAACTTCCCCAAATGATACAAGAGTTGGTCCTTAAGATGATAATCCAATTCTTCTACTTGTTTTCCATGACTTAAAGTTGCATATACATCTTTAAAATCTACATCTTGAGAATATTGTTCAATGTAGCTTTCATGCAATATTGAATTACGCTTAAGTATAGTAGATGCATTTATGATTGGTCTAGACAACATATCTGCAACTTTATTGTGTATGCCTTTCTTATGTTTGATGACTAGATAAAACTGTTGTAGAAAACCCATCCACCTATAGTGTCTTGATTGTTGCAATTTAGTTTGTGAGTGAAAATATTGAAGTGGTTGATGATCAATATGTATAACTGTTTCTTTTCCCATTAGGTAACGTTTCCACTTTTTCACACTCTGCACTAATGCATACTATTCTTTATCATATGTGGGATAATTAACTACTGCAGAATTAAATGTCTCAGAATGATAACATATGGATTTACCGTGTTGCATCAACACTGCTCCCATGGCATAGTCACTGGCATCTATTTCAATCTCAAATGGTCTTTAAAGATCTGGCAATGCTAGTACTGGTGCTGTACTAATTTTTTCTTTCAAGGTGTCGAAGGCTTTCTGCTATTTGCCTCCCCACTGAAATACCTTGTTCAATCCTGTCAAAGCATGTAAGGGAGCTGCAATCAAGGAAAAGTTAGCAATAAAATTTCTCCAATATTGTGCTGCTCCTAGGAATCTTCTAACTTCTGTAGCAGCTTTGGGTTTAGGCTAGTTTACAATGACTTCAACCTTAGAGGGATCTATCTTCAATTCACCATCCCCTACAATATGACCCAAATAATTTAAAGATTGTCAGGCCAGGGTAACTCCAAAATGGTCAGGGAAAAAACTGATGATTTAATTCATTAGCTAACTATCATTTACATACAGAAATAGGACGGATTAGTTCATCTTCTTGATGACTGATCGCGTTCCAGTTCACCCATCTGTTGAGGATTAGGTGTCAACATTCCCCCCCTTAATCTGAAGGGATGTTGGTGAGTCCAAGCATCGTTCTGAATCTTTCAAGATTTCTCTTCCAAGTGCTTTGGTGAAGATGTCTACAATTTGCTCATTTGTGGAACAATGACGGAGATGGATTGTTTTGGCCTCAACATGATGTCGAATCAGATGATATTTAGTATTGATGTGCTTAGTACGATCATGGAACTTTGGTTTCTTGGCCAACTTTATTGCAGAGGTGTTATCAATCATGAGTGGAGTGGATTGTATTTGTTTTACTTGCAAATCTTCAAAAATTTTCCTGAGCCACACAATTTCTTTCGTTGCTTCAGTTGCTGCCACATATTCTGCTTCTGTTGTGGAATCTGCTGGTACTGATTGTTTGCGTGATCTCCAGGAGACAGCTCCTGATCCAAGACTCATAGCATATCCTGAAGTAGATACCCCAGTTTCTTTGTCTCCATCGAAGTCTGAATCAGAGTATCCAATCAAGTTGAAGTCGTCCACCTGTGTATACTTGATTCCAAGGTCTTGAGTTCCCTTCAAGTACCTTAGAACTCTTTTTGCAGCAGACCAATGTCCCTCACAAGGCTTTTGCATAAACCTGGAGAGGGTTCCAACAGAAAATGAAATGTCTGGTCTGGTAGTAGTGAGGTAGATGAGACTTCCTACAAGCTGTCTATACTTTGTTGCATCCTCAAATTCCTTTCCTTCAATAGATGTGAGCTTCAAGTTTTGTTCCATTGGAGTAGAAAGAGGATTGCACTCTGTCATGCCAAAACTATTTAACAAATCTCCAATGTATTTCTTTTGAGAAAGAAATATGGATTTTGGATGTTGGGTTACTTCAATGCCAAGATAGTAATGAACATAGCCCAAATCAGTCATTTCAAAAAAAATTCCTAATTATTTCTTTATGGATGCAATATAGCTTTCATTGTTCCCTGTCATTAAAAGATCATCTACATATACCACAAGATATACAACTGTTTTGCCAACTTTCTTGACAAATAAAGTTGCATCATCAAGATCAAAATGATTGAAGTTGAGTTTCAGAAGATGCTCAGTTAGTTTTTCATACCAGGCTCGTGGTGCTTGTTTGAGGCCATACAAGGACTTCAAAAGTTTTCATACTTTATGTTCATGTCCTTTTACAGCAAATCCTTCAGGCTGGGACATAAAAACATTCTCTTTTAGATCTCCATTCAAGAATGCAGTTTTTACATCCATTTGATGGACTTTCCAACCGTTCTGAGCAGCTAGTGAAAAGAGTGTCCGGATGGTGGCCCATTTTGCTGTGGGGGCAAAAGTTTCCTCATAATCGACCCCTTCCTTCTGTGCAAAACCTTTTGCCACAAGCCTAGCTTTGTGCTTGTCAAGTGAGCCATCAGCTTTGTATTTGTTCTTGTAGACCCACTTGCAGCCAATTGGTTTGGTTCCAAATGGAGGATCAACCAGCTTCCAAGTGCCATTCTTTATGAGGGCATCATTCTCCTTCTGCATCGCTTCTTTCCATTCATCATGAGAAGCAGCTTCTTTGAAGGAAGTTGGTTCAAAATCTGTAGACAAGTTCAATTCACAATCATAAGTAATATCCATATCAACAGGTGAATTAGAGTTATCTACATCACCTCTATCTTGTCGGTTTGTATTTCTGGTTCCTGTTTTTCCAATTTCATCAGGATGAACACTTTCAAGTGTCTTTGTCAGCCATTTTGGGGGACCTTTCTGAGATGGTCCAGGCTGCTCTGTTGATTGAGTTGGTTCTGAATCAAGATTGAGTCTCCCAATTCTATCAATTACATCACTTAAAGCATCATCCGTTGTTGGAGTGTCATGCAGGGGAGATTGTTCTTCAGAAGAAGATTCCACATGTTGATCTAGTATAGGAATCCCCCCTTCAAGATGTGGAATCTGATTATCAAACTCTTGAAATGATTTCGGTTTTGTGAATCTATCCAAGCGATCAAGTTGCCGCTCATCAACACTGTCAGATTTGGATGATTCAAGAAAAATGACATCTCTAGATACAACAAACTTTTTATTTACTTCATCATAGAGACGGTATGCTTTATATGTGTTCGAATACCCCAGGAAGATACACTTACGACTTCTAGCACCAAGTTTGTTTCTATGTACCTTTGGTATTAAAGCATAACAGGTGGAACCAAAGATCCTGAGATGTTTTACCGAAGGAATATGTCCATACCACAATTCATAAGGAGTCTTGTTTCTTATAGCACTAGATGGACATCTATTCTTTATATAAGCAGCACATGGAACATCATCAGCCCAAAACATTATCTTTACATTTTTGAAGAAAAGCATGGATCGTACCATATTCAAAATTGTTCTGTTCATTCTTTCAGCTACACCATTCTGTTGAGGATTATAAGGCACAGTTGTTTGATGTTTAATCCCATGTTGGCGAAGATAGTGTTCAAATTCATTTCATGTATATTCTTTTCCATTATCAGTGCGAATAGACCCAATATGAGATTGTGCATCATTTTCAATCCATTTATGAAAATTCTTGAATGTTTGAAAAGCATCAGATTTGTTCTTCAATAAATAAACCCAACACATTCTGGTGTAATCATCAATAAATGTCATGATATATTTATTTCCATTTGCAGAAGGAACAGGCATTGGACCACATAAATATGAATGAATGAGTTCAAGCTTCCTATGTGCTCTTGAATGTGAATCATGAAAAGACTGTTTGCTATGCTTTCCTAGAATGCAAGCATCACATTGCTTATGTTTTCTAGGAATTGTAGGCAAACCAGCAACACCATTTTTCTTCAACAAGCGGAGACTATCATAGTTTAAATGTCCAAATCTAGCATGCCATAATAAACTTGACGGAAGTGTACCTTCTTCATGATGAGAAATATATGAGAAATGTTGTGCATGAGCAGAGGTTCCTTGCAGTTTAAGAAGTCTTTCTTCTTCTATACCCCTCATGACAAGTGAGTGGTCAGATGCCTTTCTTACCTCAAGCTTTCCATCAAACATGTGAATGGAGTGACCTTGCTAGCGGATGTGGACCAGGCACAGCAAGTTTCTCTTGAGCTGTGGGAGATATAGAACATGATCCAGAAGAAAGTCTGGAAGACCATGCAGTTTAAGCCTGATTGTGCCAAGCCCTGATGGCTTGATTTTTGACTGATATGCAAAGTATACTACTCCATCAACATTGTCAGTGAAATATTCAAAAAAATCTTTCCTATGAGTCATATGACAGGTTGCTCCTGAATCAAGCAACCAGTAATTTTTCGAAGAAGCAAGTGAAGCATTAAACAAATCTTCATTTACTCCAATGTTACATTGTGCCTCAATATTGTGAGCGGATTCAGGTGCTTTACCTTTGTCTGTGTCATCAATTTTACCTTTCTGCTGATTTCTTCTCTGCTCAATTTTGTCCCATGGTAGCTTGCATGTAGAAGCATCATGTGATCCATTTCGTTTGCAGCGAATGCAATGCAGATCTGCCTTTTCTGCTTGAGAATTTCTGCCCCCCCTGCCTCTGAAGTATCTTCCTCTTCCTCTTCGTCCACCTCTTCCTCTTGTAGAATCTTGAGCATGATGCTTTTCTTTATGAGCAAGGCAAACAGTCTCTTCAGAAGATTCAGGGACTGTTTTCTTTCCAAAGGCTTTCTCTCTTTCAGCAAACTTTTTCACAAGAGACTCAAAGGTTATGTCTTTAAGATTTCCATTTGCTTGTAAAGACTCAAGATAATTGGAGTAGGTAGGATAGAGTGCTTTGCGAAAGGAAATAAGAGAGATATCCAGCTCAACCTTAGTGGATTTAATATCATGCATTATAGAATTTATTTCAGATGCAAGAGCAAGGGGATCATTATTTTTCAGTTCAAGAGTGAAGAGTTTAATCATGAGCTGAACAACTTCAAGTGCAGAATGTGAATCATAGAGTTCTTTCAGCTTTTGTAAAGCTTCAAAGGCAGTGGAATAGGATGAAATATGACGACTTACTTCTTCATTTACAGATGTTGCGATCAATGCATAGGCTTTGCTGTTCTTGTTTTCCCAAATGACAAGTTCTTTATCTGATGTAGGCTACACAGGGTCTTTGTCTTCTTCTCCAACACACACTCCTTTCCACAACTCATTGTAGATGAGGGTGTGTTTTACCATCCGAAACCATTCTGAATAGTTCTCCTTGCCAGTGAGAACTATTCCTACCATAGAAATGATTGAATGCATTCTGTAAAAGAATATCTCTGCTAAAAAAAAACTTCTGTTGATAAAAAAAACTTCTGCTGAAAAAATCCTTATGCCACAGCCTTATGCACTTTATTTTCTTCTAACTTTTAATAGAAGCATCAACATTTCTTATATCTCTGCAATACTACTATGTTTTTGAAAAAAAAAAACACTCAAGAGATCACTTCAATATATCTCTTCAATACATACTATTTCACTTCAATATATCTCTTCAATACATATCAATATATCACTGTAATACTATTTCACTTCAATATATCTCTTCAATACATATCAATATATCACTGTAATACTATTTTGAAAGCAGCGTAGTATTTGAGAGTTCAATTACAGAGGGTGTAATTCGTGCAGGATTCGATACCAAACGATGATTCAAAAAAATGCTTCAACGTGCTTTCTGAATACAGCTCCAACGATGGTATCAAGTCTCCGCGACAAGTCGGCTCCAACCACTACCACCAGAGGAAAACTCGGGATGCTCAGACCTGTGTGTCAAGTTCTTCAATATAAACTTCGAGTTTCATGACAAGTTGCATAAGCAGAGGGAAAGCTTGCGAAATAGAGCATTGGCTAAATCGATAACCATGGATGGGATGGCCTCCAGCCAAGCACGCTGCCTCCAGTGAAGCACCAACGAAGCACGCTGCTTGCCACAGTACATTCAAGATCATCACAAGCGCTTCACGCCCGGAGAGAAGAAACTAATGAAGTAAATGCAGGCCGTCCACTGCTTAGAATGGCATGGCCATGGCAGACCCATTTAAAAACGTGGTGCCCCACTTGAGGGAAAGAAACGGCCGCCCTCCGAAATGCCGAAGTCCACGAGCTGCCATGAAATTGGCAACCCCGAATCTTGGATGAATGCGGGTAACCTCAATGAAAGCAGTCCCGTTAATTCAGCAGTGGAGAAACAAAAAAATCAGATGCAATCAGAAAACAAAGGGTCGTATCCTTATCCACAGAGGCGTGAACCCAGATCTCCAGGAAGGAAAGCTCTTTTGCAATTTGCATACAATATGCGAAACACCATCCGAGACAAGACGTTTGCTGGTAAATTAGATCCGGCAGACAAATCCAAGATCAACCTCAGCCAGGGTAATGAGTTTGAACAGGAGGGCATCTGCAATCCTATCTTTTCTAAAATGTATCGGGAGAACCCTCATTCAGAGTGGCGAGAGGAAAAATTGTTTGTCACAACAGTGCAAGGAAACCGAAGCTCACATTCAACAGCGCATTCCACGCTCACTGCACAATGTTAGGCCAGAGGCGCTCAGGACAGAGGGCGCAGTCTCAAGACAGAAGCATGCAGTCTCAGGACAGAAGCGCTCAGTCTCAGGACAGAGGGCGCAGTCTCAGGACAGTGCAGGAGTTACAACCAATTTTAGAACCTGGGACCTGTGCTCTGATACCATGTCAGGCCAGGGTAACTCCAGAATGGTCAGGGAAAAAACTGATGATTTAATTCATTAGCTAACTATCATTTATATACAGAAATAAGACGGATCAGTTCATCTTCTTGATGACTGATCGCGTTCCAGTTCACCCATCCGTTGAGGATTAGGTGTCAACAAAGATGTTTTGCCAAATTCACATTTTGATAATTTCACATAGAGATTTTCTTTCTTCAAAACATCTAAAGTCTACTTTACATGCTTCAAATGTTCTTCCCATGTTTTATTGAAAAAGAGAATGTCATCTAAATATACAATTACAAAATCATCAATAAAAGGCCTGAGTACATCGTTCATAACTCTCATGAATGTGGTAGGAGCATTAGTTAAGCCAAAAGGAATAACCAACCATTCATACAGCCCTCGCTTTGTTTTGAAAATAGTCTTCCATGCATCTTGTTCTGCTACTCTGACATGATGGTAGCCACTACGCAAGTCCAACTTGGAAAAGTAAACAGCTTATTTTAGATGATCCAATAGATCATCAATGCGAGGAAGGGGATAACGATTCTTGATCGTTATTTTATTCAACACTCTGTAATCAATGCACATCCTCCACGAACCATCTTTATTTCTCACCAACACGATTGAAGATCTGCATGGTGATGTGCTTGGTCTTATGAACCCTTTCTTGAGCAGCTCCTATACCTGCTTCTTGATCTCTACATTCTCTAAAGCGGATAACCTGCACATTCCAATGTTAGGCAATGGAGCATCTTGCTGCAAATGAATATCAAGTACAATTTCCCTTTTGGGTGCAAACCTTTAGGATCTTGAAATGGGATATCATATTCTGAAACAACTTTTTCTAAATCAGCTTTCTGTTTAGCATCACAACCTTCAAATATATTGGCTTTATTAGGGTTCTTTTCCTTTACAACCATCAGTAAAAATTGCTTGCATGAATTTACAATTATTTTCATCTGCCCTGAGTTTATGAAAGTGTAATTATTCTTGAGTTTATGAGCTCTGAAAATATATTCTATTCCATCTTTGGTGAGTTGATACTTATTTTCAGCTCTATAGAAAATGGATTTTCTATCATACAAATAAGGACATCCTAAAACAATTCCACGTGTATCCAAGGGAATGATATCTAACTCAACCTCATCTATAAATGTTGACCCAAAAGAAAACCTAAGTTTACACTATCTAGTAACTTGTAGCTTTTATTTATCACATACCCAACCTAATGGATATGGTTTCTTGTGAGGTGTGGTTAGTAATCCCAGCTTCTTTATAGTTGTTTCAGAAATCAAGTTTACTTGTGAGCCACTATCAATTAAAGTATCAATCTTTTGATGCTTGAAAATAACTCTAATATGAAAAATCTCATGTCTTTTCCTCTCATTTTCTTCATTATCAATAGTTTGTGCATAATTACTAGTAGATGCTTCAGAATTTTTACCTTTTATACCTGTAGCTATGATTGTTGTTTCATCACCTGAGTCTGACCCCAAATCTTTCTATATAGAAGCAACAGTCTTCTTCGTCTTGCCATCGAACTTCTTGGGTTTCAGCTCCGGATGCAAAGACCAGCAATGTTCATCATCATGTCCATCATCATGTCCATCCTTCTTGCAGTGAGTGCATGAAGGTTTGTTTTTCTGTACAATGTTTTCCTTCCTCTCTTTCCATTTCTGCTTCCTCTTTTCCTTATTCTTGCTTGGAGTGGTTTTTGATGATCCCCTAATTTCTGGGTTCGCATTCTTGCCTCTCGCCTCTAGATGTGTAGCCTAAATGGATACCTCATCTATGCTAGTAGGGTTAAACATGAGAATGGTGTGCCTCAAATAGCTATGCAGACCACCTATATACTTCAGCAAAGTTTCAGGTGAGTCTAAAGAAATGCCTAGAATTAAAGCTCTTTTTCTAAATTCCTAGGTATAGCTTTGTACACTTTTCCCCTTTAATTGGCGAAGAGTTTGCCAACTCATCATGGCTTGCTGCATATAAGCTAGTGGATAGAACTATTTTTTAATGGCAGAAACAAATTCACTCCAGGTAGAAAGAATTTTACCATGCTTCTTCAAATCAGCTTGTGTCCTGCCTTCCCACCACACTAGGGCAGTTCCTCCAAGGTGAAGGCTGGCCAGCTGAATCTTTCTCCTTTCTGAATCGATGTTCTACACCCTGCAATATACATCAATCTATCTAATCCAGTTATCTAGCTTTTTTGCATTTAATTCTCCATCATATATTGGAAAATCAAAATTTACATTTAATTTAATCACAGAAGTCTTCTTATTTTTATTTTTATGGCTAGAAGGAGGTGTGGATAGAGGAGGCTCTTTTCCTTTCCCTTTGCCTTCAGAATGGACATCTAGAAGAGGTTCCTCTGTTCCTTTGTCTTATTTGGAGGTTGAAGTATCTTCACCTCGACCTTTCTTAAATTCTGGATACATCTCTTCTACCATGGCTCTCATGGTCATGAAACTGTCCATGAACCGAGAGTCTAATTTTGAGGGAATTTCTTCTGCCATTTTCCTCCTAGGATAGACTCTTCCTATTTCTGGGTTGGTCTCAACCAATTCTCCTTCTCCTAATTTGAGCTTTGACCTAGTTAGCATTCAACAATCCAGCACTAGCTTGTCTAACCTTAGCAAACCTAAAACTCTGATACCACTTGATCTAAAAATGAGATCTTAGACATTTATTAAGGTATTACAGACTCATGTGCATGGATATGCCTATGTTACTTTATGCAATGGATCGATAAGATTGCGAAATACATAAATAGTGAAGCAGTTAAAGAAACATAATAGAAAACACACATAAACACAACAAGTTTAATATGGAGTTCACCCAAAACTCCTGGGCTACATCTCTTGGTCCAACCTTCAGTGGTGACCTCTTTATTATGTCTTCAGAAGCATAGTTTTTACAAAAGTGAGCTCAATTTGAGTCTCACACAACGGAAACAAAACAATAAGGCTTTACTTGGATCCCCCAAGTCTCTTTTGAGTACACCACTCTCCTCACTGACTCTCTGTCTCTGTTTGATCTTTGTCTCAACACTGCTTCCCCCTGTCTTTTGTCTTCTGTGGCTTTTACAACCAATCTGCGTTGTCTGTTCATTTCCTCTTCTCGGGCTTTCTGGCTCCCAGCCTCTGTTCGCTCGAATCCCCCTTTTGGGCATTACACAATCATTGCTAATTCTTTTTAGGGGAGGTGGCAACCTATTCCACAACGGAAGAGTGCATCGAGCCTTTAAAATCCTTGAAATGGCCATTCTCTATTTACACAGACAAATATATTCAACACGGGAAAAATCCGCCAAAACACAGTTTTTTTCGGACTTCAAAAGTCCTTAAATCTAAAATATATTCATATCGGGTCCGCCTCTAATCGCTTATCGCATGTCACAACTTCCCATGTGTCATGGTTTCCCCTTTGTATTTGGAAACTATGTTAAACACTGCAAAATCCCACAAACAGCTTATATCGGATTTGAAATATTTATGGAATATCATATATGGCTCTATCGGGTCTAGTTATTGCATCACATATATGTGTGTGTGTGTGTGTGTGTGTGTGTGTGTGTGTGTAGCCTCGCTCTTCGGTGTAGCTTCGATGCGATATTGTGATATGACAATCGCAAGTCGCCCGGTCTTCGGTCTCTGTAAGCCCTCCCCTTGGTGTTTCATTGATGTGATATTGCGATTCAACTTGGGCCGTTGATCTGCGTGATTGCATCACATATATATATATATGTGTGTGTGTGTGTGTGTGTATAGCCACGCTCTTCGGTGTAGCTCCGATGCGATATTGCAATATCACAATCGCAAGTCGCCCGGTCTTCGGTCTCCGTAAGCCCTCCCCTTGGTGTTTTATTGATGTGATATCGTGATTCAACTTGGGCTATCGATCTGTGCACTTGATCGATGGTCCTCGTTGATCGCGCCGATCGTCGTCGCATTTTCCATGTGGTCAGCACCGATGGCCTCTGCTTGCCACCGCCGATTGCAATTTTCCAATCAGATCTGGACCGTTGATCGACCAGATCCGATGGCCCCATTAAAGTAGCAGAGTCACATGCAGATGCAGAAGTTCAGTTTGCACTTCCCAAGCCCATCATCAGACCTTGGGAAGAGATTGTCAGCAACAAGCATAGAATAGGTCTTGGATATTATAAGGAAATTTCCTTTCATATTCCAGATTACTCAAAGCCCATTTAGTTTCAGAGTGCTGGATTCCTTCATGATAGTTCACCTCCAGCTGTTCCAGATTCTACTCCTCTTCCACAACAACAACAACAGATTGTGAAATGCCAACACTGTGACCAAGTTAGCCATGTGAAAGATCACCGTTTTGATATTCACCCATGTAAGCACTATCATAAAACCAGTCATTATTCAAACATATGCTTTAGAAACAAACCTCCTGCAAGAACAAAGATTCATCTTGGATGGATCACTTCTTGGCAATGGGCTTCAACAACCAAGAAGATATTTCGCTCATACAATAGGATTTGTTCTCGAATATTGAAAAATCTTGCAGTTGAGATCACTTCGTCTTCTCACCTTGTATCTAACTGGGGGGAAGTGATGGTCATCTACAAGTTTCAAAGCCACATCAACTGAGCCTGAGTCACAACTTGCCATACGAGAGTCAGAGTTGTAGGCTGAGACAAAGATGCCCCTGAGCATGCCTTCAGTCAGTGATACCTCTTCAAAGAGTTGGAGACACTTCCTCTAGCAGAAGACTTCAGCTTCTTGTGAGTTGTGGAAGATTTCCAGGAATTGCATTAAGAATCCCAGAGTTGTTAGTCATCCTTAAACCATCACAGGTTGATAACTCCCTTTTCAGGTTGAGGTTCTCCCTTTTAAGTGGGGTGAGACCTCCCTTTCATGGTTGAAGGTTTCCCTCTTCAAAACATCAGGAGCGCTTCCTCTAGCAGAAGACCTGAGCTTCATGCCAGACTTGGAAGAGTACTGGGAACTGCACTAAGCATTCCAGTGTTGGTGGTCATCCTTAAACCACCTCCCTTATACCAACATTTCAGAGAGCACATTCAGCGTAGTGTTGCCATGCATTTTTTTACATTTTGTATTACAACTCTCTTCTTGGAATCATACATAACCCTTCAGATTAAGGGGGGGAATGTTGGACACCTAATCCTCTAAGGGATGGTGTGGAAGCTAAATAGTCTAAGGAATTCGAAGAGACCTTGGAATACGAAACCAAAGGTCATGTGAATGTACTATAAATGTATATAATTTGTTAATAATAGATATACTCTCATGCTTATCTTTAATATTCTGTTGCTACCATGTATGTGTCTAACAATCATTTATCCAGCCTTGAAACGGCCATTGTTTCTCTACACCAAGAGAACTTCTCAGAGCTCACCGATTTTTTCAATGCATCTGTAGTATTCTTCAAAGTGTCCACCTTTACCAGCAACATCTTTTTGTCTTTTATCATATCCCTCACAAAGTGATACTGAACATCAATGTGCTTTGTCTTTGAATGATAAGAAGGGTTCTTTTCCAAGAAAATTGCACTTTGGTTGTCATTGTCTATCCTTATAGATCCCTGTAATAACCCCATACTTGAACACAATCTTTGCAACCAAACTGCTTCCTTGCTTGCATGAGTGGCTGCCATGTATTCTGCCTCTGTAGTTGATAATGCCACTACAAATTGTTTCTTACTCATCCAGTTGACTGCACCTCCAAATAGGTTAAACACATACCCACTTGTAGATCTCCTCTGATCTAGATCTCCAGCCCAGTTTGCATCAACAAATCCACGGATATCCAAAACCCTTTCCAATCTCGGTCTTCCTTGGTAGCACAAACCATAATCACTAGTGCCATGCAAATACCCGAAAACCTGCTTCATTGTTGTCTAGTGCTCCTTCCCTGGTTTTGACATAAATCTGCTCAATACTCCCACTGCATGTGCAATGTTTGGTCTAGTACAGACCATTGCCTACATCAGGCTACTGACTGCACTTGCATATGGAACACGAGACATGTCCTCTTCCTCTTCTTGTGTCTTGGGACACTGTCCATCGGATAAATTTACACCTACAGGAATAGGAACCTTCACCAGTTTACTATGCTGCATATTAAACCTCTACATTATTGTCTCGACATACTTCCTCTAGTTTAACCAAAGCTTCCTCTTTGCCCGATCTCTTTTAATTTCCATGCCGAAAATATAGTTTGCAGCACCAAGATCTTTCATGTCGAATTTGTAGGACAATTGGGTCTTCAAATCCTAGATAATTTCTTTGTCATTTCCAATCAACAACATATCATCAAAATACAAGACCAGATAAATAACACGGTCACCAATTAATTTAAAATACACACAGTGATTTGCTTTGCTTCTGGTAAAGCCAAGTCCCCTTATAAATGTATCAAATTTCTGATACCACATTCTTGGTGACTGTTTTAACCCATACAAAGACTTCTTTAACTTGCATACCAGTTCTTTCTTACCCTTCACCGCAAAGCCTTCAGGTTGCTTCATGTAGATCTCCTCTTCTAGATCCTCGTGAAGAAATGTTGTCTTCACATCCATTTGTTCTACCTCAAAACCAAAATTAGCTACAACAGATAAAAGTAATCTAATAGAAGCTACCTTGGCAATAGGAGAAAAAATATCATCAAAATGAATTCCCGACACCTGGGAATAACCTTTTTCTACCAACCGAGCTTTGTATTTCTCCACCTTTCCTTCTACATTTGTCTTCTTCTTGAACACCCATTTTCTGCCAATGGGTTACCTTCCAGCCGGAAACTCCACCAGATCCCAAGCCTCATTTTTGTGCAAATATTCCATTTCATCAACCATGGCCTCTTTCCAAAGTTTTCCATCCTCAAAATCTACTGCTTCCTTCGCAGTTCTGGGATCATCATTAGTAACAGACAAAGCAAAATTTGAACAGAAAGCAGATGGACTATACCTTTTTGGCTTCCTTCTTTCTCGAACTGATCTTCTCACACTTGGAGTTTGTGGCTCTTCATCTTCTGATTCCTCCTCTACTGTAGAGTCTGATTCTTCCTCCTTAAGCTCAAACTCTATCTTCTCAGGTTCCTTTGGTTGGAACTCATGTTTAATAACATCTTTCACCTCTCTGAACACCACATCTCGGTTGTACACAACCTTTCTTGTTACTGGGTTCCAAATCTTATAACCCTTTAAACCATCCTTATACCCAATAAAGATGCACTTTTCAGATTTACTATTCGACTTGGTTCTTTTCTCCTTTGGAACATGTACATATGCATCACATCCAAATACCATCAGATGTGAAAGAGAGGGTTTCTTACCAGTCCATACCTCTTGTGGAGTCTTATCCTCCAATGTTGATGAAGGTGATCTGCTGACCAGGTAACATGGTGTCTCCACCGCCTCTTCCCAGAATTCCTGTCCTAACCCGACACCACTGAGCATGCTTCTTGCCCTTTCCATCAATGTCTTGTTCATTCTTTTTGCAACTCCATTTTGCTCAGGTGTGTATGGAGTAGTCTTCTATCATGCTATACCACACTTCTTACATAATTTTTCAAATTCCTTGCTGCAAAACTCTCCACCATTATCTGTCCTCAGTACCTTTATCTTCTTCTCTGTCTGGTTTTGCACCAGAGCGTTAAATTCTTTAAACCTGTCAAAGACTTTAGATTTCTTCTTGAGGAAATATATCCATGTATTCCTTGAGAAGTCATCTATAAATGATACATATTACATAGACTTACCCAATGATGGAACCTTCACAGGTCCAAACAAATCACTGTGCACAAGCTCTAATATATGTTTCACCATCTTACCACTAGAGGGGAAACTCACCCAATTCTACTTCCCATATACATAATTTTCACAGAAATTAAAATCCAGAGAGGAATTACTCATACCTTCTACCATACCTTTACCATGAAGTATTCGAAGGCCCTTCTCTCCAATATTTCCAAGCCTGATGCCACATCATGGTCTTCACTCCAGAGACCACTAGATTTTCTGCTCCACTTTCAGGAACCATAGAACTGTTGCACCCATCAATAACAATGCTGTAGGAATTTACAGGGTAAGTTCCTCAAACAGAACACCAAAGGACACCGCTCACAAACAGATCACAGATCAATACACCGGTACTTTTGACGTGGTTAAAACCCTCAAAGAGGGAAACAGTCCACGACCTGAGCCAACGCGGCCACTTCAGGCAATTTATTAATAAAAGAATGAAAATTTACATAAGCTTCTCTCATGAACGGTTTACCTACAGATGACCCTCCATGCTCTTTAAATAGAGATCATGGACCAATCGGGTGTTAAGCCACAGATCAAGTTTCGGTAATACTGAGGAGAGAATGAACCGTCAGATCACTACATATCGTGACCGTCGGATTGTAAGTTACAAAATGTACATAGTAAAGAAACACACTTTACCTAACTCTATACCTAACTCTATACTAGACCAAGTTGTACTTAACTATTTCCTATGTGTCGAAATATCCTAACATCCCCCCTTAAGAACAACTTGGGATAGGATTGAAGGATTTAAAAATATGACACAATAGGAGAAGGAAGGAGACACTAAAGCCTATCCCCCCTTAGTGACAACTTCCTGAACTCCTACCATAAATCGAAGTTTAGTGAACTTCGCCTCTGTGAGAGCCTTTGTAAAGATGTCTGCAACTTGATCATCTGTTGAACAATATTGCACTTCAAGAACATGGTCATGAATGAGATTTCTGATGAAGTGCATGTGCAGTTCAATGTGTTTGCTGCGCTGATGTTGGACTGGATCTTTGCATAGTTGAATGGCACTTTGATTATCACACCAAATTGTAGTCGGATGCTACTGCTGAAAGCCAAACTCTGACAGGATCTAATGAAGCCACAAGGCTTCCTTACTAGCTTCTACGGCACCACGATACTCTGCTTCTACTGAAGAAAGAGAAATGGCACCTTGTTTCTTGCAAGCCCATGTAATAGGTCTTGAACCAAGAGTGAACACATAACCTGCAGTAGACTTTCGATCATCAGGGTCACCATCCCAATCGGAATCAGTGAAACAAACCAATAGAGGAGATGCTTCGGAATTGTAATGAATCCCAAACTGAACTGTACCTCGAACATAACGAAATATTCTTTTAGCTGCTTTCCAATGACTTTCACGTGGGTTTTTCATAAACCGAGCAACAAGGCCAACAACAAAGGAAAGGTCAGGACGAGTATGGGTTAGATACAAAAGTTTTCCTACAAGTTGACAGTATAAGGTAGCATCAACTTCAGGAGAAGTACAAGTGACTGAAACTTTGACTCCAGACTGAAAGGGAGAAGGGGCTGGCTTACAGTCTTCCATGTGAAAATGGCGTAAAATATCACAGGCATACTTGGATTGGGAAAGGGAAATACCTTCCTTGGATTGTAAGACTTGAAGACCAAGAAAATAATGTAAGTGTCCTAAGTGTGTCATTTCAAACTTCCTTTTAAGGCTAGACTTCACATGGTTTATAAGGTTGGGATCACTACCAGTCAGGATAAGATCATCAACATAAAGAACAAGAATGATAAGAGACTTGCCCACTTTCTTGGTGTAGACAGTATTGTCAGAATGACACCTAGAAAAGCCATTTTCTAAAAGAAAGTTATCCATTTTGGCATACCAAGCTCAAGGAGCTTTCTTGAGACCATAAAGGGATTTCTTAAGCCGACATACAAGGCTGGAGTCTGTTTGTATAAAGCCAATAGGTTGTTCCATATAGATTTCTTCATGCAAGTCCCCATGCAAGAAGGCGGATTTAACATCCATCTGATGGAATTCCCATTTGAAAGAGGCAGCAAGGGAAAGAACAAGGCGGACAGAGTTCATTTTGGCAATAGGGGAGAAGGTTTCAGTATAGTCAATGCCTTCAACTTGTGAAAAACCCTTAGCAACAAGACGAGCTTTATGTTTATCAACTTTCCCATCTGGTCCATACTTGGTTCTATAAACCCATTTGCATCTAACAAGTTTTCGTCCCTTTGGTAGAGGAACAAGATCCCATGTATCATTTGCCAATAATGAATGATATTCTTCATTCATAGCTGCTTCCCAATCTGGATTTCCCGAAGCTTCTGCAAAGGTGCCAGGATCATAATTCACTAAAGTTTGAGCAAGTAAAGAAGAGGCTCTCTCGAACTGAGAACGTGCACGTCGCTAATCTGTAGGATCACCAGAAAGATCACCTGCTGCATCCCGAGTAGCATGGACCCATTTTGGAAGCTGAGGAGCTGAAGGAGGATCCTGAGAAGGTGGGGGAGGATTTTCATCCTCGCTTTCATCATCTGAAGAAGAAAAATTTTCAAAAGTAGAAGAGATAGGGAGAGGTGGCACATCCACCGAACTAGGCTTGTAGGCTGATATATTTTTAACAAACTTTACATCTCTTCTAATGATAACATTTTTGGACTTAAGTGGAATAAGTCTACATCCTTTGACATCTTCAGAATATCCAACAAAAATACATTTTTCACTCTTAGGTTCTAAAGCTTTATGTTTCTCATCTGGAATATGGGCCCATGCTTCACTTCCAAAAACACGAAAGTGACTTACATCTAGTTTGATTGAGCTCCATGCTTCTTCTGGAGTGATATTCTTTAAAACCTTAGTATGAGTGTGATTTATTATGTAATTTGCACAGTTAATTTCTTCTGCCCAATTAATAAGACTAAGTCCTTTAAATTGAAGCATACAATTAGCCATTTCCTTTAAGGTGTGATTCTTCCTTTCAGCTACACCATTTTGTTGTGGAGTATATGGAACAGTATGTTGCATTTGAATTCCATTCTCAGTGAAAAAGTTGATGAATGCGTTTTTAACATATTCTATGCCATTATCAGACCTTCGCTTAAGAATTTGATGTCCAGATTATTTTTCAACAAAGGCCTTAAAGGCCAATAACATGTTAAATACTTCACTCTTGAGTTTTAAGAAGTATACCCAAGTGCGTCTGGAGAAATCATCAATGAAAGTTAAGAAATACTTGTAGCCAGAGAATGAAGCAACTGGAAGTGGACCACATAAATCACTATGCACGAGCTGTAAAGGGGCTAAGGCATGCCAAGAGGCACGTTTTTCAAAACTGTCCCGATGATGTCTTCCGAGTACACATCTGGAACAAACACCATCTCTGCATGATACCATTGGAAGACTTGTCACCATATTTTCTTTACATAGATTCTGACGAGAGCGATAGTTTAAGTGACCAAATCGCTCATGCCAAAGTTTGCTCACTTCATCATTATGAGCAACAAATACCGAGGGAAGATTTGATGACCCAAAGTTGTGAAACTTATACAACCTCGTAGAATCATCAGCAATGCCAGTAGCTAAAATCTGTCTAGGATCTCTTAGGTCCTTAATTACAACATCCTGAGGTGAAAATTCAATGATTTTACCTTCACCTGAATGGGTTATCTGATATACATATAGAAGGTTGCAGGATAAGGTTGGAACACATAATACATCATTAAACTGACCATTGTCTAGATGAACAGTTCCAGTCCCTACAACACTAAGAGATCTATCATCACCAACATATATATTTTTGGTGTTACAATCATTTAAAGAAGAAAACATGGCTTTGTTTTTGGCCATGTGATAATAAGCTCCAGAATCAATGAGCCACTCATGAGAATGAGAAGAAGAAGATACATTTAGTGCATAGCCAGATCGAGATGCTTGACAACCACATGCAGAAAGTGCCATTCCTGAAGATGAAGTTGAAGTTGAAGATTGCTCCAAATGGATGTTATGCTTCTTCATTGTTGCTTCCAAGGCTTCCATCTTCTTAAAGCATTTGGATTCTAAGTGGCCATCTCAATTACAAAAGTTGCAATGTCTATCAGTCTTCTTCCATTTGTTTTTAATTGTCTTATCATCTTGTTGAAATGATTTTTCATTTTGAGGCGGAAATTGCTTAGGACCCTTGTTTGGTTTAGGACCATTCCTTTTAGGATACGACTTCTTAGGATTCTTTGAATTTGGTTGCTGTTGGGCGGCTAACGCTTTCTTAGAAGAGTTTCCAAGATGAAGAAGACCAAGGTGTAAGAGTTTTTCTTGTTCTCTTATTAAAGAATCACAAAAGGAATCAAAGGAAGGGGACTTGTAGGCTTGGCCTTGAGAAATGAAGGCTTCTCTTGTAGAATGGAAGGTGGAAACAAACACAGAATAGGTTGGTCCCAACCTAGTAAGAATGGAGTGGATAAGGCTACTATCTTCTTTCTTAACCTTAACACCTTCCAAGAGAAGTCTAAGGGTATTGAACTTGGACAAAAAATCTTCAATGCAAGAAAAATTATTGGGGTCCAATGTAAGCAATTCATTTTCAGGTTGATGGGCTTTAAGTTCATTTTTAATTCCAAAGACTTTAGTAATCTGTTTCATTGCTTCATCAGGAGCATCAAGTTCTGCAATATGGAATCTAAGATCTGGAGAATAGACATCCCTATCAACCCATGTGCTTGGTCTTGCCTATTTTCCCATTTAGTTGCCTTGTCTTCATCTTTCAGTTTGGTCTCTTGGCCTGTGGCTATTCTGTAAAGACGTTTACTTCTAAGTAAATCCACAATGTAGGACCACCATTGGAAGTAGTTGGTGCTGTCAAGAATAACTTGGCATGGACTTTCCATTTAAAAAAAAACTGAAGCTATAGATGCAGAAACTAAGTGTTTCAATGGAAAGATCTCGAAAAATTAGGCTGTTTAAAAAAAACGGTTCTGAAAACGGCTTCCAGATGAAGAAATTATGGCTTTTTGAAGAAAATTTGATGAAGTCGCCGACGAAGTGCGAGAACGTGCGGAAATGAAAAATCCGCCCCCACAAAATGGAGACTTGAACCCAAGACCTCTAGTCTCATAAATTAGCTTTGCACCAAGTGAGCTATACAAAAAGTTTGAGAGAGAGGGGGGGGGGGGGGGGGTTGATGCTTTGGGTTGCGTGCTTGCTTTGAGAAAGCTCTTTTTTGCTACAAAACAAAAAACGAAAAACCCAACGCGGACATACAAAAAAAAACGAACCTTGCGGCTCGAAGTTAGCTTTAGTCAGAAACTAAATATTTTCAAAAACAAACCTTGCGACTCGAAGTTAGCTTTAGCCGGAAACTAAATATTTTCCTCAATGTTTCTGATTTTCCGAGATCGCACTAAGGCGCAGCGGAAATGAGCATACACATGAGAAAATTCCTTCCTTTCTATTTCTGATTTGCCCAGATCGCACAGAGTCGCAGGGCAAAGAGCATACGCATAAATGAAAGGTATAGATCTGGTAATAAAAAAAAGCTAAATAAACTGAAAACCGAAATAAACAGAGAGAAAATAACTATAAACTGCAAATAAACACTGTATACCTCCAGATCTTAAAAATGATGCAGCTAGGGCTATCAGAAACCCTTTTGCGTGAAACGAAAGGGGTTCCTCACTGGAACGGATGCTCCCAACACAATAGAGCAGTCCTCTCAGCCCGAAAGCAGTTAGAAACCATAGATCTACGAAATGGTAGTCAGATGCAGTTCTACCGGCTTTAGATTTGGATCACCAGTGGACGCAGCCCTCAAATAGCTCTGATACCATGTAGGAATTTACAGGGTAAGTTCCTCAGACAAAACACCAAAGGACACCGCTCACAAACAGATCACAGATCAATACACCAGTACTTTTGACGTGGTTAAAACCCTCAAAGAGGGAAACAGTCCACGGCCTGAGCCAACGCAGCCACTTCAAGCAATTTATTAATAAAAGAATGAAAATTTACATAAGCTTCTCTCATGAACGGTTTACCTACAAATGACACTCCATGCTCTTTAAATAGAGATCATGGACCAATCGGGTGTTAAGCCATGGATCAAGTGTCGGTGATACCGAGGATCGTGACCATCGGATTGTAAGTTACAAAATATACATAGTAAAGAAACACACTTTACCTAACTCTATACCTAACTCTATACTAGACCAAGTTGTACTTAACTATTTCCTATGTGTCGAAATATCCTAACAAATGCTACCTTGCAGCTTGTATAGAGTTCCAATCCGAACTCCCTGCATCAATGCCAGTGTTCCCTGAACCATCTTGCAGGTATCTTTCTTGAACACTGTTTCTACACCTGCATCATCCAGCTTGCTTACATAAATTAGATTTTTGGCCAATGCAAGAATATGCAGAACACCTGGAAGTGTTCTAACCCTTCCACCTTGCAACTTCAACTTTACTTTTCCACGACCAATGATTCTAGCCTTCGTATCATCCCCTAAGAAGACATCACCACCATCATATTTCTCATACTCGCAGAACCACTCTCTATGGGGAGGGAAGTGAAAGGATGCACCTGAGTCAGTTAACCATGCCTCATGATCTACATGTGTACTTGAAGAAGCCAAGTACATATCCCCACCTTCATCTGAGGTGGTTTTTGCCTCAGTAGAAGGAGCATCATCAAATCCCTTTCCTTTGTTAGGAGCTTTAGATTTACCGTTCCTTTTGTAGTGCCCTTCCTTTCCGCATTTCTACCAAACCACCTTTACAAGTTTTCCTGGAGATTTAGATCTCCCTCTAGATTTAGATCTCCCACTCGATCACTTATTTTTGTTTCTGTTCTGGGACCATCCTCGTACAGACAAGGCATCACCATTTTGGATCTCCATATTTTTCGTCTCATCTCCTCCGTCAGCAAGGATGAGACTATTTCATCAAACTGCAAGGCAATTGTATTGCTACCTATTGCAATAACCAGACTATCCCACGAATATGGTAGAGAACACAACAAACTAATGCACTTATCTTCATCTGAAATTTTAATATCAACAAATAATAACTGGCTTACCACAATATTAAATGCGTTCAGATGCTCTGTCACCAAGTCTCCATCTTTCATCCTCAGGTTATACAACTTTTTTCATAGGAACAATTTATTCACCAGAGACTTAGATTGGTACAAAGTCCCTAACTCGTCCCACAAAGCCTTAGTTGTAGCTTCCCCTGATACATTCAACAATACTGAATCTGAGACAAACAATCGTATTGTGCACTTTGCCTTCCAATCCAACTTCTTCCATTCTTCATCGGACATTCCCGTTGGTTTAGTACCCGGATCTACCGCGATCCACTGATCTTTATCTACCAACAGATCCTCCATCTTGAGTTTCCACAACTCAAAACTCTGACCATTAAATTTCTCGATCTCTATCTTTCCACTGCTCGCCATCTTCTTTCATCACCAGAATCGATCCCACAAATCTCCCACTAAGCAGGGTCTACCACAGGCCTGAGCGAAACCCCTCAGCAACAAAGGCGTCCCCTTGAAGCCAAAACAACTCTGATACCAAATGTAGGTTTTAAGCTCGTACAAAAATTACCTGCATACGAATTCTAAGAACAGAAAATAAACAATGCAAGAGCATAACACATAAAACACATATACATAAATATTTTCCCCTGGATCCCAAAACTGGGACTACTAACTTGATTTTTCATTATGTTCCTTTTAATGTTATAATACATATTTATACATGCCGAAGCATCCAATACCATGGACTGAAAACCTTCGCGTTCAAAACCATGGATCAAAAACCATCACGTCCAAAACCACAGGTAGGTCTGCCGAACCTAATATAGGGTCCAAATTTTTTTTCCCTCGGGCGCTGCCCCGGACCCCATAAAGGGGGGCTATCTACCCCGCTCAAACTCCCTCTGACCCCCCCACTACAAAATCGGCGCAATGAAGGGGGGGCTCCGCCCCCCCTAACCCCCTGGTTAACTATGTAGGCTAGTCATGGAAAGAATATAACACAACCCGACAATGCAATATTGTTCAACCGATGATCAAGTTGCAAACATCTTTACAAAGGCTCTCACAAAGGCAAAGTTCACTAAACTTCGATTTATGGTTGGAGTTTAGGAAGTTGTCACTAAGGGGGAATAGGCTCGAATGCCTCCTTCCTTCTCCTATTATTTCATATTTGTACATCCATCAATCCTATCCCAAGTTGTTCTTAAGGGGGGATGTTAGGATATTTCGACACATAGGAAATAGTTAAGTATAAATTGGTCTAGTGTAGAGTTAGATAAAGTGTGTTTCTTTACTATGTACTTTTGTAACTTACAATTTGACGATCACAATATGTTCTACACATGAAGTGATCTGACAATTCATTCTCGCCTCGGTATTACCGACACTTGATCCGTGGCTTAACACCCGATTGGTCCATGATCTCTATTTAAAGAGCATGGAGGTGACCGTCCATGGGCGAAGCTTATGTAAATTTTCTTTCTTTTACATTAATAAATTTCCTGAAGTGGCCGCGTTGGCTTAGGTCGTGGACTATTTCCCTCTTTGAGGGTTTTAGCCATGTCAAGAATACTGGTGTATTGATCTGTGATCTATTTGTGAGTGATGTCCTTTGGTGTTCTATCTAAGGAACTTACCCTGTAAATTCCTATAGTTGTTTTAGTAATTACAACACAACCCATTTTGACTATCTCATCAACAAAATAAGAGTATGTAGCAACAACAACAAGTCTTCATGCAGTTTTGTTATGCAAAGTATTGGATAATATATAACAAAAACAAGAGGGACCAACTACAGTGTATTATGACAACAAATCAAAAACCATGTTTTCCATCAAAAAAGAAAACATATTAGGTTATTGTTGCTCGACGTTTCGAACCATCAACAAATTCTCCTGATGATGAACCACTATTGATGGTTCGAAACGTCGAGCAACAATAACCTAATGCAATGAATCCGGAAGATGATATACACACCTATGAAGATTGCAGAAACATAAGAGATAAAAGGAAACATATTAATATGAAATATCACTTCATTAAATAAGTTGTAAAAAACGGAGAAATCTACTTGGAATCTTGTAGATCAAAGGAACATTTGGTTGACATATTCACAAAGCCATTGACAAGAGATGTATTTGAGTTTCATAGAAAAAACTTAGGTGTTGTAAGCCTAGTTGAGACTTAGACTAGCAGGCAGTAGTGGTCATTATTAACGGGGAGTATTAGAGAATAATCTCTCTTGATAACTAAATTCCTTGAGTCGAGTTAATGATTACTTTGATTTATTTTTAGAAATCTAAATTTAGTTGTGAGTTCACATTTAACTAGGTGTCAATGATGTGTGAGAGCTAAATATTACATAGCTATTCTTAGCGGGTTCGAGTACTTATAATCATGTATCTTTGAGTAATTGAAGCAATTCATTGAGAATCAACTCATATTTTGAGGGTGTTAATTTTGTTTCCTCTTCTGTCCATCTATCATATCTCCACCTCCAAGTCCAAGATTTCCTTCCTTGCACAAAAGAAGAAATCCATGTTATTTGGATTAGATCCATTGCACCTCCTTATCATTCTATGCAGGGATTTTCCTTTGTGATTTTCTATTAGACGAAGTTCTGCGTGATGACATGGATTGATCAAAACTTTTGTAGGGAAATATGCTTCTTGTTACACTAAAAAATGTCACCATGACTATTTGCAGTTAGTATGGCTCCATCCACTGTCATACTATCCTCCTTGGCAAGTCTCATGCCTCTGCCTTACATGTCAAACTCAAAGAAAGAGAGAAAAGTCATTTAAAGTCAAGTTATCTCTGGTACGCAGTTTCTCTCAGCCTTACATGCGTATACGCAACCCAAGTTCACAATACCTGCGTACTTGTACGCTCTGTATGTAAAGGGATGGGTGCGTACTCCTGTAAAGGTCAAAAGGCGCAAGTTTCATCTTAAAAAAGTTACTTGTGGTCATTTCTAGAGCATTCTAGAAGCTTGTTTGACGTGTATGAAGCGCCTCCAGATGGTTCATTATCCCTATAGAAGAGGAACTTATCCCATCAAGAGGGGAGCTAACCCACCCAAAAGAGGGGCTTATCCCATTGATGGTGGACCTGATTAACTTCTTCTACAGCACTATAAATACATGCATTGGGCCAGAGGGAGGGGAGGTTGAAAGCTGAACATTCCTAAGGGTAGATGCTGCTAGAATTAGGACTTCCTTGTGAGAGCTTGTGAGGAGAGATTACCATCTTCACTTGTTTCCATTGGGAGGTGGGTGAGCTGATCAGAGTAAAGGAGAACTCTTGTGGACCCTGGGAGGAACTTGCACAACACCAAGGCTCAGGTTGTAATGGTTCCTTTTGTTACCTTTAATACAAATTAGTCCATTCTTCTCAACAATTTGTTATTTATGAGTTGTTTCATATACTCCTTGGTCTATATGTTAAATGTGTTTTATTTTATGTGATATTCAGGTGCTATTTAATTGTGTGACTATTGGTGAATGCAGGTTTCGAAGAAAAGGAGGAGCTCATCCGGATCAACGAAGCTGGACTACTACAACAACATTGGGTTATAGGTAAGATCTAAACACTTGATTTCTCATATTGTAATGCATGTTTAGAGAAGTATTGCTCTCATTTGTCTTGTTTGTCACTAGAAAGTCTTAGGCTTCTAGGGAGGTCGGTTGTGTCCGCACCGTCGACTCTTTCCGTGTGACAAAATGGCGACTCCGCTGGGGACTCCATGAATGTGTTTGAGTTCATTTTGATTTGATATTTTGGTCTGAGAAAAATCATTTGTTTTCTGATTTTTGGCTGTCTGACTATGTGTTTGGGTGGGTTAGTGTTATAGACAATTTTGTGCCTTACAGCAACAAGCATGAATTGTCAATAATCCAAGGGATCCAAAGTTCCCTAAACATGATGTTCCTACCCCTAGAGGAACAAGGTCAGCAAACCAACAGCTCTCAGATCAGTTCTCCACCTGAAAACACTCAAAAACAAGCAATCCTGAAATCAAAGCAGGTGCTCCACTGGGTTTCTGCGCTGAAACACAACTGCTCCATGGTGTACCTGCGTTGCAAAGCAGGTAGAACAAAGCCCACCTGCGTTGGGCGAGTTTGGACATGTGGCAGAGTGAGTCATAGCTTTGGAATCTTCCAAAAATGACACTTGGATCAGGTATTTCGCCTTGTGATGAGTCAGAGGCTTTGTTTCTCCAAGTGGAAGCAAGGTTCACCAAGTGGACTCAAGAACTGAAGATCAACTGAAGATTAACTGAAGAGAGAGAGGACACAAGGCAGCTACACATCAGTTGCAAGCTGACTCATCCTTTCTCAATTCATCTATATATTGAGCTCTCTCCTATGAGCTCAGGAGGCTGGAATTTTGTGCAAAGTAATGATATGCTGTTGGTTTCATTCTTGAGTTATTGGGTGATTGTTTGAGAGAGGTGAAGAAGAGCAATTCTTTCTGCTGGGAGGTGTTGCTGGGTTGGAGCCTGCAATGGTTGTAATCCTCTCAGAACCTTTATTTCTTCATTAATAAAAGCTATTGAGGTTCTTCTATGTGCTTTTGTTCAATTATATATTGTGATGATTGCATGTTTGGTTTACACTAATCCATGAACCAGTTATGATTGCATGCCTTTTGTAGTTTCCTTCTTTGTCATTGTGCAGGATCTCATTGTAGCTGGGCGAGTAGAAGGACAAAGAGCTAGGAGCAAGCGGCCAAAGAGGAGATTTTGGATTCGACATTAAGCGCAAGGCAACGGTTAGTGCTTCCTCCATTCTCTTTTGCTTTCATAAAGAAGTAAACTTTCATTAGTTTGTTTTACAGTTGTTGCTAAGGAACTGTCACCCTTAGAGTGGGTTAGGGTCATCCGAGTCGGATACTTTTCCCTACAACAAACTGGCGACTCCGCTGGGGATCGTATCCGTTTGATTGTGTTTGTAGTATCTTTGCTATTCATTTCCTGAACAAAAGAGTACCAAATCGAAAAGCTTTTGACTATATCAAAAGCGAAGTAGAGGGGCTGCTACTCTTGCTCATTGTCTGAGCAGATTCATGATTTGAAGAGCTGATCTAAAAAGATCCTTGTAAGCTCTTAGTGATAGCTTTGCACCTTCTAAATCATCCCTTTGAGTATGCTTGACTGAATGCTTCTGATTTGAGCAAAAACCGTGCATTTTTGAGAAAATTATGACCCGGAGATTGTGAAAACGCAACTCTCGTTTTCCAAAGCAGGTAGTACACAGGCTACCTGCTTTGCAACGCAGGTCCCGAACTAACTACCTGCGCTGAGAGCCAGTTTGACTGTGCAGAGCCTGCGTTGACCCAAATTTGCTTAGTGCATTTGGGGTTTCCTCCTTTCTCTTGCCTGTTTTCACTTAGTTTTGCTGCTAGGTGTCAGTCTTGTGCCTGTTTTGAAACCAATATTACTTGCCATCATTCTGCCTCTGTTATATAATGAAATTGTACTTGTTCTTTGTATTTCTTGCTCATTTACAATTTCCCATAACGAAAAGTAAACTAGTCATGCTTTTGGCCTCTTAGATCTGAACCTGTGTTAGGCGTTTTGCTGGTCTAAAGAGTTAGCTTGTTTGCTGTCCATAGCTGATTAGTCATTTTACTTTCGTTAGTTTGGTTTGATTTCATGTATTTCCAGTGATTAAGCAAGTGAATCTTAAGGTGTCTTTTGATTTTGGACAAGCTTGTTTACTTTCGCTTTAAATTGAAATCAAAGTTATATAACCACTTTCTTTTTGTATCCATCCACATTAAGAAAGGGAAAAAGAAAATACATGCATTGTGCATTTTGAATTTGACTGTGTGCTTGACGATTTAGGAAAATTTGCATTTTAGTGTGTGCTCTATGATCTGTGCGAAAAGATTTGCCTTTCTTTTCCCTCAGTAGTTAAGGTTTTCAAAGTTGAAAGATTGAAAAGTTTGCTTCTCATCTTAGACTGCATTCAGGAATTTGTTATATACATCTCGTGGTGATCCTTAAAGGCAAACTGATAAACAAGATCAACATTAAAATAAATCCAATTTACATAACAACGCTTTGTAACATAACGCAAACATCTAGAGGTCTAGGTAGAGACGTGTTCCGGCGTCGTTAAACATAGTGACTGTGCTCCCACGTACCGTCGCGTATATATTGGGAGACCCCTATAGGCAATTATCCTTTATCCATAGGAAGCCGTGTCGACCGCCCTACTGATCGCGATGCAGTGAACACAGCATTCACGAAGATCGACCACCCGTACCGTAAAACGTATTCTGTGGTTTCGCGAAAGGTTTGGCACACCCTCTGCCTAGATCTCTAGAGCAGTTTCTTTTGGCCCTTTTCAAACTCTATAACTGAAAAGGTCCAACTGAGCATTTGTCACTTCGGGCTCGTTAATACATCGAAGGCGACTAGAGTCATCTTTAGCTTTTTCTCGACTCTTAAAACATGAAAAAGCAAGTTTGTGTCTAAAAGCGTCGTTAATAAAATTTATTTTAAGCAGAACAAAATCACCTGTTATTCCCACGTTGATCTTTCAGTTGAAAAGTATGGAGCCCACCAACCAAGGAGGCAACCTTGGCGGAAGTCCAAATCCCTTCTCCTCTTGGGGGGATGTTGGTGCGCCTCATATGGCAACATTGTCACTTCCAGGATTGACAATTGGCCTACCTGTATGGCTCTTTTCAACTAATGTAGTCCAGATCGCCACTAATCCTGAGCAGTCGAATCAATAGTCAGACCAGTCTAGGACTACCCACCAGCCTTCCACTTCTTACAATACTTCCTCTGATCCTTCATCTTCGCGAGGTAGAACTGGCAAAAGTCAGCCTCCCAAGGAGAAGAAGGAAAGGAAGAAGAGAGAAAAGAAGCAGAAGGCGCCTATGGCGAAGGCGACTGGGGGCAAGCAAAAGACAGCTGACAAAAACCCACACACTACACCGACCGGGCCTAAATCGCCATGTGTCATTTGCGAAGGGGCCCACTTCCATCGTGATTGTCCTTGTATTCCCCGGATACTAAGGGACTGGTCCCCAAGATTGCACAATCTGGTAGCATCAACCTCTGGTAGTCATGTTGATTGCAGTCCGTCAACTAGCGAGAGTGAGGGACGAAGAGGGAGACCAAGATCACCCTGTATGTTGTGTGAAGGTGAGCATGCCATCCACCGATGTCCATTCTTAGATGAGGCAAAGAGAGTTTTGGAAGATCGTCCGGTTTCGCCGTTACGACTTCCTCCTGGATACCAAAAACTCGCGCCTAATCCCTCGATAGTTGAAAATCCAGCTGACCCGCCCAAGTGGTCAGCTGAAGTGTCGGTCATTGAGAATGAACCTACTGAATCCGGACCAGACGAAAGTCTAAAGGTCGAAACGGCAGTTGACCCGGTTCTTCCTTCAGAGGTTTCATCGTCCAATGACTCCATCATTGAAGATCCATCTTCAAATGACACCCTCACTGAAGAGGATAAGGATGACACCGTCCATATTCTTTTCATCAACACAGACTCTGATGAGCATCAGGGCAATGCGCCCATTCCTTTATCGCAGGAAGGAACATCGTCAGGGTCGTATCCGGCCGTATATTCGGTCCCACCACCAAGCAACCTAGTTGTATCCTTTGATTGGAATCAACTAGGCAGACCCCAGTTACCAGCCAGCATCCCATTCAGAATCATGGTCCAAATCTACAGAATGGTGATGGCTGGAACTATCATTGATGAAGGGGCATCTGTGAGTATCCTTTCCTCTGTTGCTTGGAAAGCACTGGGTTGCCCGGCGCTTTTACCTGAGATGAGAAATCTATCAGGTTTTGATAAAGGAACCAGTCACCCGTTAGGGATTCTCCCCAATGTTCCGCTTACATTGAAAGGGAAGTCAGTTCGCATGAACATCATGCTCGTCCAGGGACCCTTGGCATATAACTTACTCCTTGGACGAGACTATATATATTGCATGGAGGCAATAGTGTCCTCACTCTTTAGAGTCATGTGTTTTCCACACGAAGGAAGAATGGTCCAGCTCGTAGACCAACTTTCATTTCCAAGATCACGCATTGCAAATAGTCAAATACCATCCCTTAACGGTTTATTCACTCAAGGAATGCCGCCGCCTCCGGTTCTACTTCCCGATGAATGCGAGTAATTCGGAAAGAAAGAACTGAGACCCAGGGGGCATGCACCCTGGCCTGCCTCGGGCAGAGAAAACCTTGGGTATAAAGTTAATTTCCGCAGAAGAATGGACTAGTCCGTACCCCTTCCGGCAGTGGAAGGGAGGGTTGTTCTAGGATAAAATTCTTTTGTCAAAGTTATGTGAGCGAAGCGGTCGCTCCCTTTGTCTAAAGAGGTGGGCTCTCCTAAGGAGGGGGTCTATTTGTGGCAGCAAGAAGCCACCATCTTTGAATGTCAAGCCTCACCCGTTAAAACAAGCTGTTTTGAAGGATAAGTAGGGGCAGTCTTCAAAGAAAGAGATGAAATTGCTGCAACAAGTGGTCACCATCCTTAGCAACCTAATGATAGACATCGCCGAAAAGAGAGTTTAGTTTGCGGCAGCAAACAAAACCATTTTTCGGATAATAAGTAAGAGATGGTAGAATCTCGAAATTGTACTTTATACCTGGGGGCATGCAAACCTTTTGGAGTGCAAGCACGGGACGACTATTTATTTTTTTAAATTTTTAGGTCCTCCCTTTAAACCTGTAGGTCTAACCCGTTAAACTCGTAGGATTAGCCGTTTCCAGCTTGCATAAAGAAAGGATGAAGGGCAAAAGTTAAAACCTGCCAATTTGGAGTAATTAGTGAGGTATCGCTCCTTAAATAAGATTACCTCACCTAAAGCATTCCTTGTATTAAGACTGGTATTATCGAGCAGTTTTAGCAATGTTCATGCTCGTTAAAAAATAAAAGCAATCATCGAGCAGTTTTTGTGCAGAAGTTCATGCTCGTTAAAAAATAAACGTAGATTGTGAGCAATCTTTCCCTAGCAGTTCAAGCTCATCCAGAAAAATGAACCGGTAAACAACCTCGAGAAATGTGACCTTTGAAAGCCATATTAAAAGCCCTTGGTCGTGTTTATATGCCATCACCTCCATCTGTTCATTTGGCCAATCGTTCACCTCCATATGTTTGTTTACCCATTTTGAGGAACAGCTGCGAAGAGTGATTTCACTTAGCCATCCTTGTGACACTGCCGTGATTGGAGAATTCCAACCTGTACCTGGAATCTGCTGCTATCCCTGTTCATCACTCATTCCTCAAAAGGCGAGTCTTCTTTGAGCTCTTTTCACTGACTCGTAAAATATGAAAAGTTTGCCGAGTTTTGGCCTTCCAGCTCGTTAAAGCGACCGGAAAGCTATCCCTCCTCTAGATTTTAATCTTTTTGGACCTGAGGGATTATTGCACAAAAAGATCGAGCGCTTGTTTTGTTCGGCTCGTTAAAGCAACCAAAAATTCATCCCTTCTGTATTGTTTTATACTTTTTCGGACTTAAGGGATTAGATGACGAAAAAGGAATTTTGGAGTTAACTTTTCGTGCCTTTTCAGACTCTCTAAAAATGAAAAGGACCAAGTTTTCCTTGTCGTTAGACTCGTTAAAATGATTAAATAGCGACAAACTTGTCTTTAGACGAGAACGAGTTTCCCTATCGCTAGGCTCGTTAAAACATAGCGATGGGCTTGCCCGAAGGGCAGGTTATAGAACAAGCATATGTTATCCTCCTCAAGCTTGACAAAAATAAAGAGGTACTGGTCAGCAATGACTGGGGAAAAATTGGGAGAACCTCACAGTATTAATGGTAGCAAGTCACTCTTGAACATGACACTTTGTCCTCCGTCCGCTTCGGGTTGGGTTGTTTCATTCACCGATCGCAGAATCATGGTCCTCGCCACACCATCCACAATTGGGGTAATGCTACCAATCCATCACATCAGTGTCGTTATATGTTCAAGAGATGTGGTTCTGTAAAGAGTCAACCCTGTTCCACCCACTGCCATACATTATCCTTCATCCACTTCATGACTGCCACCCTGAATCATACATCACAGTTTGTTTTCACCTCATCATAATCACTAGCTCCGTTCCGTGTCACTGATGTGGGATTCATTAAGGCCCTCCTGTGACGGATCGCTCCTTGTCGACATCAGCTCATTATCCAAGGAGTTGATCTAGGAACACCCCCCTCAGTACTTTGAAGCTTGCATGCCTCAATGGCAAGTTTCTCACTTCCGGTGATAGGTATACATCAATGACCTTCGACCAGAAGATTTTGCATGGTGGTCGACGCCAAGTCCTTTATTCCCACCATGTAGATTGTACTGCCGTACCTTGAGGGTCATCATCCTTATCGGTGATTCCTCTCGCGCTTGTTAACGGTTTACATTATTGACCGGTAATCAAGCGATGTCTTTCCATGTTCGACTTCAAGAAATTCTCACATGGATCGACTTGTACATCGAGTGAAGATCGGAAGAGATTGAAGACCCCGGATCTAGTTTTATCCATCCGGGCTGCGATACATATTCAGGACATAAAGACATTTGATATGTACATCATTGCAACAGATGATCATCCTTCTCAAAAGATGATAAATTCGGCAGAGAATTATCAGTGAAGGACGATAAATTCGGCAGAGAATTATCAGTCTAGCATCAGACGATCGTCTGTTCTATGTACCAAAATGTATTTATAAAGCTGAGCATGGGAATGCCCGCCTCAGCTAGATCATGAAAAATGTATGAAAAATAATGTATTGCATTGTATCTTATTACAGGACACTTCTCAGCAGATTGAATGGACTTCGGATCCTCTCAATAAAGCATTTCACCCGATAAACAACCTCATACTTTAGGGGGCATCTGTTATAGACAATTTTGTGCCTTACAGCAACAAGCATGAATTGTCAATAATCCAAGGGATCCAAAGTTCCCTAAACATGATGTTCCTACCCCTAGAGGAACAAGGTCAGCAAACCAACAGCTCTCAGATCAGTTCTCCACCTGAAAACACTAAAAAACAAGCAATCCTGAAATCAAAGCAGGTGCTCCACTGGGTTTCTGCGCTGAAACACAACTGCTCCATGGTGTACCTGCGTTGCAAAGCAGGCAGAACAAAGCCCACCTGCGTTGGGCGAGTTTGGACATGTGGCAGAGTGAGTCATAGCTTTGGAATCTTCCAAAAATGACACTTGGATCAGGTATTTCGCCTTGTGATGAGTCAGAGGCTTTGTTTCTCCAAGTGGAAGCAAGGTTCACCAAGTGGACTCAAGAACTGAAGATCAACTGAAGATTAACTGAAGAGAGAGAGGACACAAGGTAGCTACACATTAGTTGCAAGCTGACTCATCCTTTCTCAATTCATCTATATATTGAGCTCTCTCCTATGAGCTCAGGAGGCTGGAATTTTGTGCAAAGTAATGATATGCTGTTGGTTTCATTCTTGAGTTATTGGGTGATTGTTTGAGAGAGGTGAAGAAGAGCAATTCTTTCTGCTGGGAGGTGTTGCTGGGTTGGAGCCTGCAATGGTTGTAATCCTCTCAGAACCTTTATTTCTTCATTAATAAAATCTATTGAGGTTCTTCTATGTGCTTTTGTTCAATTATATATTGTGATGATTGCATGTTTGGTTTACACTAATCCATGAACCAGTTATGATTGCATGCCTCTTGTAGTTTCCTTCTTTGTCATTGTGCAGGATCTCATTGTAGCTGGGCGAGTAGAAGGACAAAGAGCTAGGAGCAAGCGGCCAAAGAGGAGAGTTTGGATTCGACATTAAGCGCAAGGCAACGGTTAGTGCTTCCTCCATTCTCTTTTGCTTTCATAAAGAAGTAAACTTTCATTAGTTTGTTTTACAGTTGTTGCTAAGGAACTGTCACCCTTAGAGTGGGTTAGGGTCATCCGAGTCGGATACTTTTCCCTACAACAGTTAGCTTAGAGTTATATTAGATTTTCATTTTTCTTAGCTTTGCCAGTAGTACGCAGGCTTTGAGTTCAGCACAGTGCGTACTTGTACGCACTGCGACTGTGTGCACAGAGCGTACTCGCGCCTGTGTCAACAGATCACCTGCGTACCCCTATCAAATTTGAGAAAATTTCATTTTTTATCTTTTTGCTCTTTAGATTTTGTTTTTACTTTTTTTTTTACTTCCCAAATCCATTAGTTTACTGTCAGAGATCTTCACCTGGACTTGTTCCGTTAGTGTCAAGGGTTTTGGTGGAATTCATAGAGATTTTGCCTTAGGGTTTGATTTTTAACTGGTCCTGTAGTGACTTTAGCGTTAGAGGTTGTCAAACTTTGGATCTCCCTGGTTTTGTCCAATCCTCTTAGGAGTCGGGGCTGTCATAGAAGTCACCCTTGTGAGAGACCTAACTTTGTGTCTTCTCTTTGCGAAACTCGAAAAGTTTGTTTGTTAAAGCCTTGAATTCCATTCTTGAGAAAAAGAACAAAAAGATTTCGATTTTGTTTTTTGATCAGTTTATGATTCTGCATGGACTGATCCTTAGTTACATTTTGACTGAGTAAAACATCTGGGAATCATCCTTGTAGGCTTTTGTCCTCATTAGTTTTACTTTTAGGTAAATTTCCCTTTAATTTGCTTTTGAGTGATTTTGATTTGATTGCCTTAGATTTGTTAAACTTGGTTTTCGATAAATAGTTTTACATGCTTGATTAATATAGGAAAAATACAAAAATTCTTTGGAAACAAGTTTGCTTTGGAAGCATTTGTAGTCTTTTGAAGAAAAGGAAATTTCGTGATAATTAGTGGTCATGAGTTGCATGTTTTGAAAAGATAAAGAGAATTGTTTCTTTGATTGTCTTTGTTAAGAAAGTTGTTTTCTATAAAATTTGCATTCTCTCAACTCTCTTAGCTAGGAGATTCATTGAAAAAGGAAAGTAGTGTAAATCATCTTAGGTGCATCTTTGCAGTGGTTGCGAGTCGAGTCTACACACCACCAGTTTCATCTCCACTACCTTTTGTCTTAAAGAAAAACCATAAAATTAACGCTTAAAGTAAAATCAACTTAGTAACTTTTTATTTACTAGGGCTCTGAAACACCAATATAGATCAGGCTAGTGTCTTGGAGTAGGTGAGTAATTAACTCTCCAAGACAACAAAACCAAACAAGTAGCTTATCTTGTGATAGATTAAATCCAGTTGTTTCATTTATACTCTGGGAAAGCTCCTCTTAAAGGAGAAGCACGAGCTCGTGTCCGAACCAGTGAGGGGATCAATCCTCCCTCGTTGGGAACGACGCCAGACACGCACGTATTACAAACGGTAAACCTCGGATTAACCATTTTCGAGGAGCCAGGGGTCACTTGTCGGTAAACCTTGGATTATTGTCAAGGAGCCGGCAAGGGGATTGACCTTGATACTCTGCCCTTGCGTGCTGTCAGAGTGTAGACTGTTCCCCCAGGTGTATTTGTTGCTGTTGGTAACCTTAGTGACCATTATCTTTAGGATTCTACCTGAGGTGACGGTCGAGGGAAGATCCCACTGTACCTGGAGCAGACGTCGGCTAGACTCACTTGGATTTTCTGGGGGGTTCACTTCACTCGAGACGATTAAAGTGGCGGAACTTGTGCCGGTCTATTCATTAAGCAGGTTGCCGAGGTAACTTTTCCAGCCGCCACTTCTGTATTGAATCCAGCGATGTTGGGTTGCATCTCCAACTAGCGTTTTCAGTCCGGAAGGCTACTGTTTGTGCTTGGTTTGACGCCCTAGATTCTTTAGGCGTGTGCTTCAAATTTGTTTGGTTCTTAGAGAATTTAGGTGGTTTTATTTGAGATTTTACTTTGTTTTCGTGTGTAGTAGTTAAAAGTCTTTAGCTGTGGCGGAATTACCGAGACAGACCCGTAGACTTCGGGGCAAGTCACCTGAGATTGTTACCGGAACCGATTTGTTGAGGAAACTCCGTAGATCACGGGGTGGACCTCCTGAAGACGTCCCGGGTCATTACGAAGGTTTGAAAGTCCTCGTAACTCCTCCTAGTGGCAGTAGAGTAGGTTCACCTGAAGAAGGAGAGTCTTCGTTGGTAGTCCATCCAGATTACCAAAGTCTCGAGACGGGTTACAATCCTGAAGCTGTTGCAGTTTCTGAGCTTGCTGGTAGTTTTTCATCTACTAGTGATATAGGCGAAGAACCTGAAATATCTGAACCTGTCACTCCAACCTCTAGTGTTCCTGATTCACCTAGGATTGAAAGAGTCATAACCGAGAATCTTCCTTCTGGTTTGTTAGCTATTGAAGAACTTACTCCAGAAGAAGAAGTAGGCCCTGTTCTTGAAAATCAACCTACTCTTGACTTAAGAGAGCGTGAATCTATCTTTTACAGTCCACCTAGAAGTACTACTTGGTACCTTTCGTTAACTAATTACTTAGACAACTCAGGGATAGGTTTTTCTCCACCTCGTACTCCTTATCCACCCGGAGGTATTTATACTCCTGTAAATATGTCTAGTCAGTCGTCCGTGTCTACTCAATCTCCTGAATCTTTCTTGTATGGTGGTCCTTCTGTTCCTACTGGGTATCAATCACTTTCTGGTACCTTTGCGGGAGCATCTCCTCAACCCATTGGACATGGGTCATTAGCTGGAAGCAATGGTAATAGACCGTTGGGTGTAGGAGACGTTTATATGATGTCAGGTTCAATTCCCGGTTCTCAACCTCAAGGTGGTCAATTACCGCCTGGGGGGCAGCCTCAATTAACGCCTGGGGGGCAACCTCAAGGTACTCAAGTTGCGGCTGGGGGGCAACCTCAAGGACAGTATGTACCTATGGTGCAATACGTTCCTCAAGGTCAACCCCAACCTCAATATGTACCTCAAGGTCAACCTCAGTATCAATTTATGCATCAAGGTCAACCCCAGTATGAGTACTTACCTCAAGGGTATCTACCCCAAATTTAGTACTCGAGTCAAGGTTATCAACCACCTCAAGGTCAATCTTACATTCACGATACGGGAAACGTACCTTTTAATTATCAATCCTACCCTCAACCTGGTTACGGATCTCAGTATCCTCAACCTGTTACGGGTCAATACCCCGGAATGATAGTGTGGGATCCATCACAAGGTCAACAGTTGTTGCAGCCAAGTATACAGTTGTTACCTCAAACTGGACAACCTGTAGTTTCTGGTCCACCCCAACAACCACAACCTGTCTAGTCAAATGTACAAACTTCTGTAACTTCGGTAGTTACTCAGCCGCCAATCGCACCTAGTACTCCATCTCAAATGGCTGCTGCAACTACCGCAACATCTACCACGCTTACTTCTGGAGTATCGACAGCTCCGGTTTCTACTGTCTCTGTAACCACCCCTTAGACATCTTTACCGTTGTCTGGATCTACGATTCAAACCACGGTCCAGATGCCTGTAGGGCAGCCTAGTTTAAGTACTGTTGTAACAAGTCAACCACAATTTACTTATCAATAGCACCAGGGACAGTACCAATACGGGCCTGTTGTCCAACAACCGGTTTACCAGTATCAACCGTACCCTGGGTATACTTATCAACAACCTCAACAACCCCAGTACGGTCCGGTTAATCCTAGTTTTCCAGGAGGATATAATATCCTAAATGCGATTCCTGTTCCAAGTTATCCTGGATATCCTCCTCCTGGGACTGGTCTTGTGACCCAGAGTTTTAGAGATCCTAACCGGCAATTGCCGTTTATCGCAACTTTGGATTTACCCGACTTGACGCGCCTAACGAACGATCCAATAAATTATCTTCCGTTCTGGCCGCCAATGCCAAATAAGTTGCCCAGCGATATACCCAAGTTCTAAGGTAAACCTGGAGAGGATCCATCAAATCACGTGATGACTTACCACCTCTGGTGTGGTTCGAATTCTATCTCGGATTATTCGATCTGTTTACGTCTTTTCCAGCGTACGCTCATTGGTCTCGCGGCCAAGTGGTATATTGAGTTACCACGGGCCTCTTTTTATAACTTTAGCCAGTTAGCTACCTCATTCCTAACTCATTTTCAGTTTCCGATCAGATACGATAATGGTACTGAGTTATTAACTTCATTAAAACAATCGATGTCCACTTATATTTCTGATCATATCCATGAATGGAGACGTCGAAGACGTTTAGTAAAAGTTTTTATCCCGGACCAAATCTTAGCTGAATGGTTTGTCAAATCATTATTACCGAAGATTACTGAAGATGTAGCTAAGGCTGGAGTAGTTACTGAGGAGCAAGTCATTTCTCAAGCCCAGTATCTTGACTTAGTTTACACTCAGTCGGGTAAGTTGCACGAGAAGATCCCAGATCTTCCTAAGTCGAACCAAATCGCTGCTGCTCCTTCGGGGTCTCATGCTGCTGATGGCATGATTGGTACAGTGAACACCAAAAGTAAGAAGAAGTCCTCAAAGAATTCTCCTCCGATCATAACCTTACCAGATTCCACGACAGGAGAGTCTTCTCCTGAAATTACCGCCGACGTTCACGCTGTAGAGTCATCTACGGCTAAATCAAAAAACGGTGGTAAAAAGAAATGCAAGAAGAAGGATAAAGAAGACAAGGCTCCAAAGGAGAAAAAAGAGAAGTCGGAATCTAACGACGAGAAACGCAAACCTCGCTATCCTTGTTTAATTTGTGAAGAAGATCATTTCACAAGAGATTTCCCTCATCGGGCAGAGGTTGTGAAAATCGTTAAAGGTTCCCCAACTCCTGCTGTTTTGAAAGATCCATTTCCAAAGCAGGAGAGTAAGATGATAGGTTCTTCCTCGAGTGCCAGTGAAGAACCCATATTGATGATGTCTCATGTACGGATTGCGACTCGATCACACGATTATGGTAGTAAGAGTCCTGTTGATGGCAAAGAAGCAGAATCTTCTCATTCTAATCCATCAACCTCAGCTCCCGGTTCCGATCCACTACAGATCGAGAAACCTAACCTGGACTTAGTAATCAAACCGCCCGCCAAGGGTATACTTCGAAAGTCTGCTTTCAATCCACATGCGAGAGCAGCTCAGAATTATAACATTGTTGAGGACTTAGCTGTTTCACCCTCAGCAATGTCGGCCTTAGAAGTGCTGCAATCATGCCCAGAACAGCGAAAGTTACTTTTGTCGGCTATAGGAGCTGTTGATATTCAGGACCCAAACCTGATAATCTTTGATCTAGAAAATAGTACACCACGTCTCCCTCATCAGATGGCTTTCCATATTCCAGTGATAGTCAAAAATAGGCCTATTCATCGGACTGTAATTGATGAAGGAGCTTCTATGTGTATTATGTTGATTCAGTGTTGGAGATCGCCTGGTTCTCCTTCGCTGAACCAATCCCCGACTATTCTTAAGGCCTTTGATGGCTGTGGGTTCCATCCGTTTGGCATTTTACAGGATTTTCCTATAGGGGTTGAAGGAAAAACCATTAGTTTGGATGTGGAGGTGGTTGATGCCCCTCTAGATTACAACCTTCTCTTGGGTCGAAGTTGGTCTTACGCTATGACAGCGGTCGTCTCATCGGTCTTCAGAGTTATAAAGTTTCCACATAATGGCAAGATCGTGACAATAGACCAGCTGGCTTTCTTTGCATCCGACCCAACCTCTTCAGAGAGTATCCAGCATGTCGGTAAAACGACTATCCCTTATAGGGATGTTGGCGTAGGACTAGTTAAAGATTCCGGTTTACTGGGAACTTTTTCTTTTCCTCCAATCAACGCAGACCCTTCATTTGCTTCCATTCATATGATTACTTCAGACACTATTATTTATGCTGATCCTTGGATTGTCCCATCTGAATCTGAGATAGACTCATTCGGTGATGCTATGCCTTTGAGTCCATATGAAATTGCTTATGAAGCCGTGCAGTCTTTTACCAGCTCGCGTTCAACCCAAATTGACCAAATGAATGTGGTTGGTGAAGAATCACTTTTCACATCAACCTCAGAACGGATAGAATTTCCTGAAGTTGTGTCATCTGACGAACAACTTCGCGAAATCCTAAGTGTAGATGATCTACCATGGGAAGATCTCCATCATAGATCTTCGTTTTTACCTGAGGATGATGGTTTTGAAAATGTTTTTTCATCAATTTTTACAGCTGAATATGTTAAGGACGCTCAGAATCCCACGAAACATCCTGATTCAGAGTTGAATTTGGGAAACATTTCCCGAACTATTGCCATTGACATTTCAGTCAAAGCTGGAACTATTGAGAACATTCATATAGGCGCCTCGTGTACAGATGATGAAATTCAAACATACAAGGCCCTATTTCAAGAATTTCGTGATGTGTTTGCCTAGTCCTATGAAGAAATGCCAGGAATTGATCCCTCCATTGTTGTTCATGAAATCAAGACTTACCCGGATGCTAAACCCGTTCGGCAACGTCCGCGTCAGATACACCCTAGGAAAGCGGCTGCAATTAAAGCAGAAGTAGAAAAGCTTTTGAAAGCGGGTTTCATTTATCCGATCCCGTTAACGGATTGGGTATCGAATATTGTTCCAGTGAACAAGAAACAAGGAAAAATAATAATATGCATCGACTATAGGGATATTAATCGTGCTTGTCCAAAAGAAAACTATCCCACGCCCTATATCGATCAAATAATTGATGATTGTGCCGGCAGTGAAATATTTTCCTTTATGGACGGTTTTTCCGGTTACAACCAAATCAATATTCTACCTGCCGATCAACCAAAAACGGCTTTCATTTGTCCTTGGGGAACATTTGCTTATTGCAAATTACCTTTTGGACTTAAGAATGCCGGAGCCACTTTCCAACGGGCTATGTCTTATGCGTTTCACGACATCAAGCACATTGTGCAGCCGTATATCAATGATTTTCCTGCTCATTCTTTACATGAGCTGATCACCTTATCCACTTATGAGTTATTTTTATGAGGTGTTGGCATTATCGAATTCGGTTGAACCCACACAAATGTGTCTTCTGCATAGAAGTGGGACGATTGCTAGGATTTGTCGTTTCAAAAGCCGGTATACGCATCGATCCCTCAAAGGTAGAAGCTATCATCAAATTTCCTCCTCCTTCGAGTCTGCGTCAACTCCAGAGTTTGCAAGGGAAAGCAAACTTTTTACGTCGATTCATTCCTAACTACGCCGAGGTTACAAAGGGTTTCACCCGGTTGTTAAAAAAAAATGCTCAATTCTCTTGGGATGAGATAGCTCAGAAATCTTTTGATGCGCTTAAGCACACGTTGACCCATGCACCGTTGCTGCATCCTCCCAACTACAACCAGGATTACTTTTTGTATCTCGCCACCTCCCACTCCACCATTGGGATGGTCTTAGTTCAGGAAGACGAATTCGGAACGGAACAGGTGATATATTACCTTAGTCGGACGTTAAATCCAACCGAGCTAAAATACTCGCATGTGGAAAAGTTGGCACTGGCAGCCGTTCAAGCTATCCAGCGTTTTCGTCACTACATTCTTCTCCGTAAAACTACAGTGATTTCAGATTGCAACCCTATGATCTATATTCTGACAAAACAATTGCTAGGGGGCAAGTACTCCAAATGGATCGTTATCCTGCAGGAGTTCGATTTGGAGTTTGAGAAGTCCAAGTCTAAGAAATCCTTAGTCTTTGCTGATTTAATGTGTGATTTCCCGCGTGTTGACACGGAAACACTGGTAGAGGAGCCCATTGCGGATGAATCTTTGTTTCTTATCAGCACTTTAGATCTGTGGTATGGAGATATAATTGTCTATCTTCAAACCCAATCCTTCCGGCCTGAAGCTTCAAATTCAGAACGTCGAAAAATTCCATTCCAGTCCCAACAGTACAAAATAACTGGAGATACTCTTTATCGCCATGGGGCGGACTTGGTTTTCCGACGTTGTTTAACTCACAAAGAGGCAGAAAGGGTTTTGAATGACTGTCACTCTGGGGCGTGTGGCGGTCATATGTCTGGGTATGCCACAGCTCAGAAGGTGTTGCGTGCTGGCTATTTATGGCCGTCCATGTTTAAACATTGTATCATTGCGGTCCGAAAATGCCACAACTGTCAAGTGTTTGATAGCAAGATGCGCGCACCACCAGCTCCTCTCCATCCTATAATTGTCGTTGGTCCTTTCGCCAAATGGGGTATCGACTTTATTACTTGTAACCCTCACTCGGCTGGGGGGCATGCGTATATCATCCTTGCGGTTGATTATTTTACTAAGTGGGCTGAGGCGATGCCTACATTCGAGGCAGACGGCAAGACAGCAGCAATTTTCATATTCAATCATATTATTGCTAGGTTTGGTGTCCCACAAGCGATAATCACTGACCATGGGCGTCATTTTCGAAACATTATGATGACAGAACTTACAGGCCAGCTTGGTTTACGTCACGATAGTTCTACTCCTTATTATCCCCAAGCGAACGGTCTGGTTGAGGCTATCAACAAAGTTCTAGTTATCATGATCCGACAGATCATTGGTATTCATCAGTCGAATTGGCATAACATGTTATTTTCAGCGCTTTGGGCATACCGAACTTCAGTGAAAACATCAACAAGGTTCACTCCTTTCCAGCTAGTTTATGGTTTGGAAGCCGTGTTGCCCATTGAATGCGAAATCCCGTCACTGCAAATGGCCATCAAATTACTCCCAGCTACTTCCGAAGAAGAGAAGCGTCTGTTATACTTAGCTAAATTAGATGAGACTCGACGTGAAGCTGCCTTAGCAATCAAGACTCATGCAAAACGAATGAAAGCTCAGTATGACCGGAATGTGACCCCTCGAAATTTTTCGGAAGGAGACCTAGTGTTGTTGTATGATCAAGCTAATGATAAGTTAGGTGCTGGAAAATTTGTTCCTATGTGGCATGGGCCCTACATTGTCAAGCGAAAGCTAGCAAAAGGGGCCTCTGAGCTGGTAGACTTTGACGGGGACTCTTTGGGTAAACCCAGAAATGGCCTTTACCTAAAGAGGTATTATGCTTAAGTGATGGGTATGGAGATTTTAGTTAGGATAGTTTTCTCTTTGTAGCTGCTATGTGTGCTTAGTTTAGACTGTGTGCTTAGTTCAGACAGTGTGCTTAGTTTAGAAAGTGTGTTTTTCGTCGTTATTCTGGCTTATCTTGGTTTTACTCTTGATATTGCAGATGTTGACGCCTCTCCAAAGGTACATTGGATTTGCTGATGGTGCTTGTCGTAGTACACAGAATATCTCTTCCGCAGCTTGGGTTATTTACTCACCCTCTGACGAGTTAGTTTCTATGCATGGGGTGAGCCTCGGTCAAACAACAAACAACATTGCAGAATACAATGCAGTGATTGAGTTATTAGTTGAATCTATTTCATTTGGGATTCAGAGTTTGATAGTGAGGTTAGATTCTGAACTCGTTGTATTACAGCTTAATAGAGTCTATGCCATTAGAAATCCGGTGTTATTAAGATTGTTTTTGAGAGTGCGTCTCTTGGAACGTGAATTTGATTACATTGAATATCAGCATATTCCAAGGTCTTTAAATACATTAGCAGATGCAATGGCGTCTCGAATGTTAAATAGACATTTGTAACAATCATAAATGTAAATTTATAAACATTTCATCATACATGTTTAACAAAATAAGCCGGTAATAATGATATATATATATAGATAGGAGTGTGTCAAAAAATATACATCGTCTTCGATCATAGGTTGAAAAAACACCTTATGATCGGCAAAAATGATAAGTACAAAAAACCAAAATGTCACATGTGTCTACGAAGTGACTAGCCAATCACTGGTGATGCTCTCTATATGACACCACTGCACGGGCTACTCTACACAAAAAACTCCTAAAGGGTCCCGGGACTGCGACTACATAGTGCTGCAATCTGATAGGAATATCATCTATAGTCGTCTCTGGTATACCCGCCATCAGACACTCTAGATCCTGCTCCAACTCAGCTAGTGTCTCTGCAGCCACGTCCTATGGGGCCGGTGCCGGTGCAACTGGCTGTCTCCTCTCAAAAGCCCGGAGATTGGCCGGACGACGTGGACCTACATCTGCATTTTGAAACATTTTACTGTCAGTTTGAGACGATATGTATAAAAAACAAAAAAAATAGATAATTTAAAAACTTGTGAAAAATGAAAGTACCTCTGTCATCCCATTGTTCTCCCTGTGGAAGAACCATGTCCGGATCATTCCGAAAATCCATTCTGGCATAAGGAAAATCCTGAATCGCAAAGACCTGGTTTTCCAACCAGTGAAAGTAACCGTCAGGAAATCGAACAACTGCTGCTCCCTCATCAGGATGCCGGGCCATTACCGCAACCCATCTCGTCAACTTAGGCTCCCGAGGAGGCCCAACTGGAACAGTAAGATGCTGGGGGATCAGCATTGGAACTCGCCCTAGGGCAAAGCTCACAACCAAAGGCCCATATCCAAAGGTCTTCAATCGTCCGATCTTTGCCCTAGTCAGTTGGCCCTTCATATTGGCCAACACAGCATCGCACCAATTGAAAATGGTGCCTTGGAAGCAATCTATAGCCATCCGCATTTGGGACCCGGTGGCATGGTGCAAAGCGTCCGCGCCGCAAAGTCTGGTAACAGTAAAGGCTATCACCATAAGTTCAGGTCGGGATATGTATTTGATTTCTATCCCCTTCTCCTGGTTTTGATTGTTGAACCACTCTAGCCGGAGACTAGTAAGGGATTGGCCACCCGGACTAGTCCCGAACAGAGAAAGTTGCTCGCCCCTGTTAGGCAAGCCAGTGAGAAAATATATGTCGGAGGGCTCTATCTCGAGCTGGTGCTCTCCGATGTAGAAACACTAATCCTGAATGTTCCACCTTTCAACCAGCCACTCAAGGAATGGCACCTGGGCCCTCATGCCAAGTATGGTCCAGTACTTGTAGAGACCGCATTGCATGACCTGCGTACCCCGAAGGGCGCATCTTGAAACCCCAAGGCCTCCAAAAAATCAAATAAAAACCTAAAAATGAATTTTAAACAGATGGAAAGCAAGAGAAGGATGTTGTAGAATACCTGATGAGACGACATTCGATTTTGGCGGTCGGATTCTCCACAATGTCCACAGGAAGTTTCTTGTCAAAAGCCCTTTTCTCAACCTCAACAGTGAAATGGTAAAAATGACATGGTAAAAGGTCTTTTTATAGGTTTTTTGGATAAATGAATGCTAAGTTTGTTTATTTTTCACCATGAAAGGATATTTTTCAATGTATTTTTGCCCATCTTAAACAGGTATGAGTAATGTGTTGTTTTTGTGCAGGACAAAGGGACTTTAGGGTAAATTATCATTTTTCATGTCAGAGTCATCTTTTAAGCCCTTTTCTGACTCCTAAAACATGAAAAGATTGCCGAGCGTTTCTTATACACTCGTTAAAATGGAATTAAAATACGGTCCTCTTATAGCCCTTTTCTGACCGTAAAAACACGAAAAGATTGCCAGGTTTTTGTCGTTTCAAACTCGATATTGGAAATAAAACGACGTGTCCTTGATCGCTTTTTACTTTTCAGGTCAACGGCACTAAACATGAAAGTACTCCTTGGTCGCAAGATCAAGCGGTTCTCTCAGGTATTATTTTATACTTTTTCGGGCTTGGGAGACACAAATTTATGAAAAAGTTCACCTTGGAGTCTTCTTTAGTTTTTTCAGACTCTCTAAAATTGAAAAACGCCGAGTTTCTCCTATACTGGACTCGTTAAAATTTCACAGTAAAGGACCTGTTCAATTACAAACAGGAACGGACCACTCCTTCTTAGGGTCCGAATCTAAACTAAGTTGGACTCATCCGAAGGATGAGCTTATAATCAAGCATATGTTATCCTCCTCAAGCTTGTAAAAAATAAAGAGGTACTTGCCAGAAATGGTGGGGGAAAAGAGAGAAGAATGAACCTATTTGTTATCCTTTGTTACAGAAGAACCTTATTACCGCTCTTGAACACGACACTTTTCATTCACCTGGGTTGGGAAATCCTTTGCCTTAAAGTTGATCAAACCACTTTGAAAGACTTCAACCATTTCTAGGTATTAACTTTGGGTCAATCGTCACCAAGCCATCTGTCGTGTCGTTATGTGTTCAAGAGGTCTCTGCAAATAAACCATTCATATGCAAAATAATTTTCATCCATTTTGACCATCCCTGATTCAGTCCTTACAGCAACATTTCTTCAACTTGAACAATGATTTCGTGTTGTGGGCTTGCTTGCAACGAGTCGCTTTCTATCGACATCAACACATTATCTAGAAAGATGACTTAGAGATCGTCAGTACCTTGAAGTCTGCATGCATCAATGGCAGTTTTCTCGCCTTTGACGACAGTTTACATCATTGACTTTCGATCAAAGGACTCCGTGACGTGTTCGACATCAACCCATTCATTCACATTTCATGGATTGTACTGGGTACTTTGAGAACCATTGACATCACTGGTGGTCTCTCTCACACTTGTTAACAGTTTACATCATCGACTGGTAATCAAGTGGTTTCTACCATGTTCGACATCGACTCATTTATTCACATGGATAGAATCGTACCAATTCGGGAAGTAGAAATGAAGACCCTGGATCTAGTTTCCACCATCCAGGCTGCGAGGAGTTTTGTATTCATTATATAGTAGACTAATCATAAACAGATGGTTGTGTCCATACTATGTCTACAAAAGTCTATAATTGTGATGTACTGCAAAATCATTCCTGTATCAGAGCAGTAGTTAGATTGTTAGTTAAAGTTTTCAATCTGAGTATGGGAATGCCTACCTCATCGATGATACGATCTTATATATATTTTGTGTTGAATATTTGCAGGTTCTGACCAGGCTCTCCGCAAGATACTCCTTGAAATGATAAAGTACTTCACCCTTCCTAGATCATATAAAACCCTAATCTACTAGAGGCTTCGCACTTTAGGGGGAAATCTGCTACACTAAAAAATGTCACCATGACTATTTGCAGTTAGTATGGCTCCATCCACTGTCATACTATCCTCCTTGGCAAGTCTCATGCCTCTGCCTTCCATGTCAAACTCAAAGAAAGAGAGAAAAGTCATTTAAAGTCAAGTTATCTCTGGTACGCAGTTTCTCTCAGCCTTACCTGCGTATACGCAACCCAAGTTCACAATACCTGCGTACTTGTACACTCTGTATGTAAAGGGATGGGTACGTACTCCTGTAAAGGTCAAAAGGCGCAAGTTTCATCTTAAAAAAGTTACTTGTGGTCATTTCTAGAGCATTCTAGAAGCTTGTTTGACGTGTATGAAGCGCCTCCAGATGGTTCATGTATCCCTATAGAAGAGGAACTTATCCCATCAAGAGGGGAGCTAACCCACCCAAAAGAGGGGCTTATCCCATTGATAGTGGACCTGATTAACTTCTTCTACAACACTATAAATACATGCATTGGGCCAGAGGGAGGGGAGGTTGAAAGCTGAACATTCCTAAGGGTAGATGCTGCTGGAATTAGGACTTCCTTGTGAGAGCTTGTGAGGAGAGATTACCATCTTCACTTGTTTCAATTGGGAGGTGGGTGAGCTGATCAGAGTAAAGGAGAACTCTTGTGGACCCTGGGAGGAACTTGCACAACACCAAGGCTCAGGTTGTAATGGTTCCTTTTGTTACCTTTAATACAAATTAGTCCATTCTTCTCAACAATTTGTTATTTATGAGTTGTTTCATATACTCCTTGGTCTATATGTTAAATGTGTTTTATTTTATGCGATATTCAGGTGCTATTTAATTGTGTGACTGTTGGTGAATGCAGGTTTCGAAGAAAAGGAGGAGCTCATCCAGATCAACGAAGCTGGACTACTACAACAGCGTTGGGTTACAGGTAAGATCTAAACACTTGATTTCTCATATTGTAATGCATGTTTAGAGAAGGATTGCCCTCATTTGTCTTGTTTGTCACTAGAAAGTCTTAGGCTTCTAGGGAGGTCGGTTGTGTCCGCACCGTCGACTCTTTCCATGTGACACTTCTCCTTCTTTTGAGTCTTTGATGAGAGTTTTAGGAACTCTAAATATGGAGACAACAGGCGACAATCTACATTTAGAATCAATATTCCTTTCAATGTGAATATCCCATTCCTCTTTGGTGATCCATCCTCGCTAGTCTTAACCGCTAAATAGATCAAACAATCTATATTTATTAGAGCTCATAAATTATATACAATGAAGTCCTTAAAATTCTTGGGGATTCTATATTGTATTGTGGTTGAGTTTAGTGGAGGTTTCACTTGGTTCTTCTTTTAAACCATAGATAATAATAGATTTATTCTTGGCTAATTTTTCTCAATTAGTGTTCAAGATAGATCCTCATGTACATGTTTTATGTGTATTATTGATAAGGATTTATTTTTTATTTTTTAGCATTTATCTAGATGTATCATGGATAATATAAAATAATAGTGTGTATTCATTTAGAAAAATGAAATAGTTGCATTTATTTCACTCATTAAATAATAAAAATTAATATGAAGGATTGATTTGTATAATGATATTGTTTAAAAATGATTTAAAGCAATCTAGTCATTGCATTGATTTGAGTAGCTATAATCCAAAACAATTGGAAATATTTATTTTAGACATGATATTACAATAAAAAACCATAGAGAATATGGGTTGACAAAATGAGAAATTTGATTTAGTGAATTTATTTCAATATTAAAATAGTGTAAATTATTAAGTAAAATGAATCAAAGGTCAAAAATACATATTATGATGTTGAGAAAGGAGAAAGAAATTGTGAATGATAAAAATAAGTCCACCACTTTGTGTGATATGTATAATTACTTTGTTAGTATTTGCTTGCTCAATAAAAATATATATACTTTTTAAGTTATATATATATATATATATATATATAATATCAAAATATATGAAACTTTATTAATAAAAGAGCACCTTTTACCGTTCATAATTGCTTCAGCCAGGAACATGCAAATCACTTAACACAAGTCTAAGTCTGCCGCATAAACTAGCCATGGTAATGAAATATTTGGAAGAGGGGCTCCTTCACACACGAAATATTTGAAAGACAGGCTCCTCGCATACTTCGTAATGAAATATTTGAGAAGCTCACCACGACACACTAATGAAATATTTGAAAGAGAGGTTACCTCACATACTTCGTAAGGAAATATTTGAGAGGCTCCTCTCACACGCAGTAATGAAATGAAATATTTGTTGGAAATTTTTGGTAATTTCAAACAATTATTGAATAGAGAAAATGTTCTGTTTTCCACAAGATCTTAACACAGGGAAGCAAAAAAATATTTCCAGAGAACAGAGGTTCAGCAACACACATAAAAACTTGTATTCATTAATAAACTGCCTGATACAAATTTCTTCCTCTCTCTCTCAGAGGGATTCACCAAGAACTTCCACACAAAAATTACTCTGGCTCTTTTAGAAAATAAATCCAACACTGTTGTGCGTGTAAAATCTTTATATTTACTGCTGTGTAAATTTCTTTACATATGCCCTGTTGTTACATACATTTCAACCAAAAAAAACATACATTCATTCGCACTCTGTGCGTTCTTCCCATTACATTTTTCAACCAACAACAAAAAAAAACATTACATTATATTCGCTGCTGCGAAATTTTCTTTCATTGCTCAACGAACAAGGGAAAAATTCCACGCTGCTGCGTGCTCCCTCACTCCACAAACAACACACTCGCGCTGCTGCGCATTTCAAACTACCTCACACTGCATTTTTTTTGCTTCACATATACAATAAAAAACATAACCAAATACATTTATGTGCCCATACTTCTGTGTAACAAAAAACATTAAAATTAAAGATCTTACCAACATTTACCGACAATCTACGAATGCAGTAAATTCAATTAATTACTTCACGTGGGCGGTCAAACAAAAAACTTCACGCAAGTTCAAATGGTGCAGGTCCGTTGATTTAATCGAACGGCTATCGCAATTTCCCCGGAGGTCAAAACCGCACGATCATTGCCGGCCGGGGAATGAGTGGTTTTGGAAAAGTACTGTGGACATGCATCGATCAACAAATGTGATCGGAGCCCCCTTGAAAATACCACTCAGCGTGAAATGGTGGTGCAGGGAAATCCATGGTGGTTTTGTCGTCGCTGTACAACAGTCGCACGACAGTTGAAATTATATTTCAACACTCCCCTTTAATTTCAACTATTGGGTTATCAGTCATACCCAGAAATTTCCCTAAAAATTCAAAACTTTTCTGGCCCAATGGCTTGGTGAGAATGTCTGCAACCTGCTCCTGAGTCCTGCAATATTTTAAGACAATTTCTCCATTGCTTACCAATTCCCTGATGTAATGAAACCTTGTGTCAATGTGTTCCATTCTCTTATGAAACACAGAATTCTTGGATAACACAATAGTTGAGCTATTGTCACAAGAAATCATTGTTCCTTTTACTTGCTCTTGGCAGAAGCTCCTTAACATTCTTCTCATCCAAACTGCTTGACATGCTGCTGCTGTAGCTGCCACATATTCTACTTCTGTTGTAGACAATGCTACAATAGGTTGTTTTTTAAAAGCCCATGAAATGGCTCCTGAACCCATGTGAAAAACATAACCGGATGTGCTTTTCCGATCATCTACACTTCCAGCCCAATCACTATCAGTGTATCGAATTAAATCTGAACATTCTGAAGTAGTATATAAAATGCCAAGCCTTTTTGTACCTTTAACATACCTCAAAATCCTTTTTTCTGCCTGCCAATGTGCTTCTTTTGGCCTCTCCACGAATCTGGAAATTAAACTAATAGCATGCATTATATTTGGCCTAGTTGTAGTTAAATACATGAGGCTGCGAACTATGCTCTTGTACAAACTAGGATCAAAATCCTTGCTGCTGTCCTTTTTGCTGAGTTTTAATCCCATCACTGTGGGAGTGATTGCTGCCTTACTGTCTTGCATGTTAAATCTTTCCAACACTTCATTAACATATTTTTCTTGTGAGATAAAAATCCCATTTTCATTTTGATCTACTTCTATTCCTAAGAAGTATCTCAGCAAGCCCATGTCAGTCATTTCAAATTCCTCTTTCATGTCTGTTTTGAAGTTTTCAATAAGGTAATCATCATTACCTATGAAAATAACATCATCAACATATAACACAACAATTAGAATTTTACCATCCTTTTCTTTGATGTAGAGGGTGGGTTCTCCCTCACATTTTTCAAATCCATTTTCCAGTAGATAGGAATCTATCCTACTGTACCATGCTCTTGGTGCTTGCTTCAGCCCATAAAGAGCTTTCTTCAATCTGCACACTTTGTGCTCTTGGCCTTTCTTTTCATAGCCTAGAGGTTGTTCAATGTAAACCTCTTCCATTAACACTCCATTTAGGAATGCTGACTTCACGTCCATTTGGTAAACTTTCCACTTGTTTTGTGCTGCTATGGACAACATTGCTCTCACGGTTTCCATTCTAGCAACCGGTGCGAAAGTTTCCTCATAGTCTCTCCCATACTGCTGCTTATATCCTTTGACAACTAGTCTTGCCTTGTGTCTTTCTATTTTGCCTTCAGCATTACTCTTGGTCTTGTAGACCCATTTAACTCCAATGACTTCTTTTCCTTTTGGTACAACTAAATCCCATGTCTTGTTTCTTTCTATGGCATTGATTTCCTCATCCATAGCTTCTATCCATTTCCTATCCTTAATTGCTTCTTCGAAATGAACAGGGTCATCAACATGACAATATAAGGCAAACAAAGAGTTCATACCTTCATTTTCTGCCTCTTGTTCATAAATGTCATTTAAATTTCTGAACTTCTTATCTATTTCATTTGGTGTACAAGTGCTTGAAGAAGCACTTGAATTTCCTCCTTGTGGTGTGCTTGGAGAAGCACTTTCATTTCTCCTCAAGGGTGTCTCTTGCTGCCCTTGTGTTGGTACTGCTGTTTGGGGATGTATTTCAGCCATCTCTTCATCATCTTCATCATGTGACAAAGAGTTTTTAACATTCATTGTTTTCTCTATGCTTCCATCCCAAGCTTCCTCCACAATGTACAGCTTCAGCCCAATAATCATTTGGCAAATGCTTTTCCTTTAACATGCTCCTCGCCATATCCATAATTGTTCTATTCTTCCTTTCGACAACTCCATTTTGTTGTGGGGTGTACCTAGTGGTAAACTGCTTGTGAATTCCATTTTCTCTACAAAAACGCAGAAAATCTTTGGAGATATACTCACCTCCTCTATCAATTCTTAAAACTTTGATATGCAGCCCGCTTTGGTTTTCTACAAGTGCTTTGAAATTTTGAAATTTTTCAAACACTTCACTTTTGTTCTTCAAGAAATACACCCAAGTTTTTCTAGTAAAATAATCAATGAATGTTAAAATATATTGGCTGTCTGCAAGTGATCGAGTTTGCATTGGGCCACATAAATATGAGTGGACAATCTCTAAGGGTGCTTTTGCCCTTATGCTTTTCCCTGATGGAAATCTTTCTCTATGTTGTTTCCCCAAGATGCAACCTTCACAAAGGCTGTCTGGTTTTTCTATCAATGGTAATCCTCTTACCATTCCTTTTCTGCTCAACAAGTTAAGACCTCCAAAATTGAGATGTCCAAATCTCAAGTGCCAAAACCAATTTTCATCCTTTGGTTCGCTTTGGAAAGCCTCTTGAGTCACTGCTGCAATTACTTTATTTTTAAATCTGCCTTTATCTTGAGAGGGAACATCATGTTCCTTGTCATCTTCACTTCAACAATACAACATTTGTTGGGTGCTCTATCCATGATGGTGCATACATCATTCTCAAAGAAAACATTGTAACCCTTTTGAACAAGTTGTCCAATACTCAAGAGGTTACATTTCATTCCAGGAACATAATAAACATCTACTATGGTTTTCTTTTCACCTTTCTTTGTAAATATTTTTACTTCTCCTTTTCCCATAACAGAAACTTTACTATCAGTCCCAAGTGTGACTTGTGACTTCACACTCTGATCTAACTTAGAAAACAGGGCTATGTTTCCTGTCATATGGTTGCTGCAACCGGAGTCTAGAAACCATATATCATCACTCTTTGTTTCAGCCATATTACAAGCTAACAACAAATTATCTTGGCTGATATTTTCTCTAGTGAAATTTGCACTAGATCTATTATTCATATCATGCTGCTTCTTCCTACATTCATTTGCATAATGCCCATATTTTTTACAATAATAACATTGGACATTGGCTTTATCATACCTTTGTCCTTGAGCATGATGTTGTCCACTTTGTTGGCTGCTGCCTTGGCCTTGGTTCTGATTTGGATTGCTGCCTCTTCCTTGAGCATTTGCTGGACTGTTTCTTCCACCTCTGTTTTGGCTTCTGCCTCTTCCTCTCTTGTTTCCTCTGCCTTGACCTCTTCCTCTTCCAAAGGACATCTGGATCTTGAAGGCATTCTCTAGAGATGCGTTTTCATTCCTACTCAATCTCTGCTCATGTGTTATCAGTGATGCATGTAGTTCATCAACTGTGAAGTTTGTGAGATCCTTTGTCTCTTCTATGGTGGTGACAATCACATCGAACTTTGAGGGTAGGATCCTTAATAGTTTCTCCACAATCCTCCTTTCTTCAATAATCTCTCCATGAGACCTTATCTGTGTGACCAGACCAATCACTTGTGTGAAGAATGAGTCAATATTATCTGACTCCTTCATACAAATATTCTCAAAATCTCTCCTCAGCAACTATAGTTTTGTTGTCTTCACTTTCTCCATGCCTTGATAGACTGTCTTGAGAGTTTTCCATGCTTCTTTGGATGTCTTGGCTGCTGCTATCCTTGGAAACACACTCTCATGCACTGCTTGATATAAAAATACGAGGGCTTTGGAATCCTTCTTCTTATTGCTCTTCAATAGATCTTTCCCTGCCTGAGTTAACCTATTAAACTCATTTTCATCTGCTGGTTCTTCAAAACCATCTTCAACTAATTCCCATAAATCTTGAGAAGCAAACAGGGCTCTCATGGTTATTGCCCAATAGTCATAGTTTTTCCCATTAAACTATGGGAGCTGAGTATTAAAGATACCCATGCTAGTGCTGGTGTTGGAGCCAGCCATTCTTGCACTCTTAACTATGCTTCTAATACTTGATTGTGTATTTAAAAATCACTGAGTGTCTTCAACAGCAACACAAAAAAAAAAAACTTGAGAAATACCTTGGATTCTTTGACTGAGCCTTCACTCTGCTGGAGAAGCTGCTGCAGTAAGAAATCCTTCCTTCAGCTTCTTTAACACCTTCAAAGAGCCTGGACAAGCTCCGATACCATGTTGGAAATTTCTGGCAATTTCAAACAATTACTGAATAGAGAAAATGCTCTGTTTTGCACAGGATCTTAACAAAGGGAAGAAAAAAAATATTTCCAGAGAACAGAGGTTCAGCAACACACATAAAAACTTGTATTCATTAATAACCTGCCTGATACAAATTTCTTCCTCTCTCTCTCTCAGGGATTCACCAAGAACTTTCACACAAAAATTACTCTGGCTCTTTTAGAAAATAAATCCAACACTGTTGTGCGTGTAAGATATTTATATTTACTGTTGTGTAACTTTCTTTACATATGCCCTGCTATTACATACATTTCAACAAAAAAATATATACATTCATTCACACTCTGTGCGTTCTTCCCATTACATTTTTCAACCAACAACAAAAAAAACATTACATTATATTCGCTGCTGTGAAATTTTCTTTCATTGCTCAACGAATAGGGAAAAAATTCCATGCTGTTGCGTGCTCCCTCACTCCACAAACAACACACTCCCACTGTTGCGCATTTCAAACTACCTCACACTGCATTTTTTTTTGCTTCACATGTACAATAAAAAACATAAACAAATACATTTATGTGCCCATACTTCCGTGTAAAAAAAAACATTAAAATTAAATATCTTACCAACATTTACGGACAATCTACGAATGCAGTAAATTTAATTAATTACTTCACGTGGGCGGTCAAACAAAAAACTTCACGCAAGTTCAAATGGTGCAGGTCCGTTGATTTAATCGAACGGCTATTGCAATTTCCCCAGAGGTCAAAACCGCACGATCATTGCCGACCAGGGAATGAGTGGTTTTGGAAAAGTACTATGGACATGCATCAATCAGCGAATGTGATCGGAACCCCCTCAAAAATACCACTCAGCGTGAAATGGCGGTGCGGGGAAATCCATGGTGGTTTTGCCGTCACTGTATAGCAGTCGCACGACAGTTGAAATTATATTTCAACAATATCTGAAAGATAGGCTCCCTCACATACTTCGTAATGAAATATTTGAGAAGCTCCACCACAGAGTCACAGACACACTAATGAAATATTTGAAAGAGAGGTTCCCTCACATACTTTGCAATGAAAGATGTGGAAGAGAGGGTCACCTTATATGTGAGTATAACGTAGGCGGTTTGCATGACAGTGAGCACCAGTAATGCGATATCCACGCATAGACCTGCCACATTCCACGAAGATGAGAAATACCTATGCTTAAACCCAGCAAACCAGAAAGTCCATTTCTTCTTGTAGTACAAATTCACTTCTTTTACCAGTTGACGTGTTTGATCATTGGTATTCGCGGCCATTCCCTTGCAGAGACCATGGAAAAGCTTGGCAACCTCTTTGTCACTCCCAAGCCAGTTTGTAATGATGTGTTTTCTTGTTAGTAAAGCCACGTCTTCTTCGGAATCGATCAACATCCCCATCAGACTCAGGTAATATGCATCGACATTTATTTGAAATTGCTTGCACATCTCAAAAGCAATTACATTGCAGAATACTATCTTTGTGGAGTCCGTGATAATGATCATAGGAAGAAAAAGTGTGGCACTTTTCTTATCAAAGCAGATGCCATTGATGCCATCTTCATCGCCTTCCTCAAATTTCTTAAATTTGATCCCAGATTTTCTTAATTGTGCATGAGGTATTCTTTCGGTATCTGGATTCACTATTTTTATACAAATACAGGTTTTGAAAATATTTAGGAATATGGTGAATATCCAAATACAAATTTTGAGAATATTTTGGAATATCCAATACAAACTACAATCTGAGTGTGCACCTTCTTCTTCATTCACTGAGTTGTCTTCTTCTTCATTTACTGAGTTGTCTTCTTCTTCTGGAGACTTGATGCAAGAATGCAATAATCCCAGAAGGTGATGAACATTTTTTACATCTGGTTTTGGCCAGGAACATATATTTTTCTTAGAGTCGAAAGGGTAGAAAAAGAACGACTTATAAAGCAAGTCGAAAAGCTTTTTCTCGACATCATTCGATTTGACCTCCCACTGCAACAGCTTTCGAAGAATGATCAAGGGAATCTGATTTTCAAGCTTCAAAATATCGTGCAATATATCGATTCCAGTATAATTAATCTTCCTGGACTGAAAAAGAGGCTCATAGTACCCATTCTCTCCGGGAGATTGGTCCCCACCCAGGGTCCTCAATATTACTAGAATGAATCAATCGTCCAAAATTAGCATCTCAGCGAGGATCTGTCCATCGCAATTGATTTCTTCTTCGTATCTTTCCTTGATTTCCTTCTCAATCTGCAACATTTCCAGCTTCAGCTCCAAGATTTCCTTCCTTGGCGCCTTCTTATCATTCTACGCAGGGCTTTTCCTTTGTAATTTTCCATTAGAGGAAATTTTGCGTGATGATATGGACCGAACGAAACTCTTGCAGGGACATATGCTTCTCCTTCTTTTGACTCTTTCATAAGAGTTTTAGGAACTCTAAATATCGACACAACAAATGGCGATTTTCATTCAGAATAGTCATTCTCTTCAATATGAACTGTCCATTCCAGTAGTCCTTGCTGGTCTTGACCATTACGTAGTCCTCTCGGTTCCTGCTACTGCGACGTCTGTGTATTATCACTCTGGGATTGTGACTCAGGCGCTAGCAATCTAGGACCAGACATTTTATTACAACAATTCCGATGGAGATATTACTCTTCACTCTCTATTGTCTCGGGGCAAAAACACAAATCTAATGCTTCTTGAGCCTCTATGGAACCTCTTATAAATAAGACAGAAGAGACCAACTAGCCTTACTGGTCAACTACTATTCTAGACATCCGTTCTCATGGATGAAAATAACAGAGAGTTGGAACCTCTTTTAAATAAGAAGTTGAGTTAACTACCCTTCCCAGTCAACTATGGCGTTGAGTTAACTACCCTTCACAGTCAACTGCGGTTGCAGACAACAAGCCTTCTGGTTGGAACAATACTAAGAAGTCTAGAACCAATTACTACTCCAAAGTGTCTAAGTGGTAAGACTAGCAATTGTCCCAAAAGGTACAAAGAGAGGCCGATAGGATTATTAAATTAGAATTGTTGAATTTCTCTAGAAGAGATGTTGGTTCAAGCCTACAAGGAGCAAAGCGATTTTACGTTTGGAGTTCTATGCTTTTTGGACACCATATTTCTTTAAATACAACTTAATTACTTAGAAAAGTTCAAGCCCAACACAGTTCTGCCATGCAAACATACACTTAAATCGCTACTGGGCTTATGATATTGACAAATTCAAAGTAAACTGGTATACAAGAGAATGTACCAAGCTAAACCACAAGTTACACATCTTCAACCCTGAAAAAGTACATAACAATGGTTTGGCAAATCAATAGCAATATCATAATTGCTTTTCCTTCCACATACATACAATTGCTCCAAAGGCAAGGACAAGAAAATTTTCAGCGCTAGTGAGCACCAGTGGGTCATTAAAACGAGTGACCACTAATGGCTTTCACATTTATACAATGAATTGGCAAGGGATTTTACATGGACTCCACTCAACTTCAGACACAGCTTCAGCCAATATGTAGAGTGATTGAAATTGAACACAACTAAGTAGTGCATTGGCTCACAGTAATACACCAAGTATAAAATATTGAAGCTTTTACAGAAGCAAGGAGTAAGAAAAATTATGAAGCTAAGAGAAGTAGATTTAAATCAATCAAAGCTGGTTGAACGGCTATAACGTCCGCTGAGGGTTCCGGAAACATGCGGCGCCACCTAATGAGGGTTACGTGGACCCACAACTATTTAATTTTCGCAGACGGACAAAAAATGACCAAACTAATTTCGTGCAAAAAAAGAAGACTAAAGCCCCGTTTAAGACTTCACAGGTTTGCCCTGTATCACCTTCATATGATTCAACCGGAAAGTCTAATAATTTTGATGGTGCTCTTTGTGTCGATGAGGTGGATAAGTTCGGGAATGGTTTTGTGGTAACTTCAACAGATCGTTTGGGACCAGATTCGAGCAGGATTTCAAAGGAAGTATCGGCAGACATCTTGTGCTCGGCTTCGACAAGAAATAGGTCTTCAGAGGAAATTAATGATGAAAATCTGCTAGTAGTTTTGCCAAAATTGGTGACCAGGGTTGATGCAGAGTGAAATCTGAAACCAGGCCTGCTTCTAGTCCAGTCCACATAGAGTCCCCTGTGCCAAATAGTTTGTGGGATTGGTGGGTTGGTCCTGTATATACGAGCTCCCCCTCTGAGATGTTTGTCATTGCCCAAGTTTTTTATGCGGCACAAGGTGAGGTCTAACATCATAGATTCGAATGGACTTGGAGGAGATGAATGTAAGAATAATGGAACTGTCATTGCTCCTGAAGCTGCTACTCGGGATAATAAGAAACAGATGTCGTTGGATGTTAAACATCAATACTCAACTTTGTCCTCAAAGTTTTGGAATCAATTATGCTATTGTAGGTCCACCATTGAAGTTTTCACTTTAGGTTTTTGAACAGCTGCAGGAACCTCCATGTAATTTTCAAGAAAAACATTTTCCATTGAACAGTGGTCTAAAAACCTGTTGGTCTTCAAATTCCCTGTACTCTTATAAATTTGTGTAGCTTGAAACATCTCCATAGTCAGTGCATTGCATTACTTTTGTGATTTACAGATTTCTAATACAGGTCTCCAATGGCATCCCAAGTAGTTCATGGTACTCTTACTGCCACTATATTTGAAGCTAGGCACCTCAGTCATGGAGGCTTACCCAAGTTGCTAAGAAAGGTAATGATGTCAACCACCTTTGATTATGGATCTTGTATTTGATGTTTACTGAACAATAGTACATCTTGTTGAGAAACAAGGTGGAGAATTTTCCAAGATCCTGGTTTTGGTTTCTTGATTCTTGTTTCTCTACAAGTTCAGTACCTTGCTGAAGCCCAAGTTTGATCTTTTGTTTAAGAATGCATATCATTTTGTAAAAAAAATGAAGATGAATTTTTGTTGAGCGGGTGGGGGAGGAAGTTAAGGAGCTTCTCCATCTAGATGAGCACAGTGGATTATATGCCACCATAGATATTGGTATTGCTAGAATTGCAAGAACCAGAGTTCTATCGCATGAACCTACAAACCCAATTTGGAACGAAACTTTTCACATACTCTGCGCCTACACATCGCCTTATCTGGTTATCAACGTTAAGAAGGGAATGGAAATCTCTGCACAAGTGGTTGGAAGAGCCAAGATCCCAATCTCAGAAATCCTTAGCGGCAAGGTCATCGAGGGCTGGTATGAATTATATAATGAAGACCTTTCCAAACAGCTGAAGAAATCTCAGATCCATGCCCGCCTCCAGTTCAACCAAGTATTTTATTATGTTTTATTATAAAAAGATAGCCAGATTTATAATTAATAAAAAAAACTTAAATCTAAATATGTCTATCAAGTATTTTAACCAAAAACCTCTCTAGTGGATTCTAATCATAGATAATTTAATGGTGAATTCCAACAATCCGTTATGCACAAGTGTAGTTATACTCACAACAACAACGTGTTTGTTTTTAGTTGCATAAGGAGTGGTCTACCCAGGCGACTAATTTTCCCAAGAATTGTTTTCCAATGACGGCGAAACACAAACGATTTCCAACAGATTAATTGTACTGCTGCTGCTGCGTTCATTGGGAAGATATGTGTGCCTTCACGACAACAGTGTGCACACCCATCATGTAGAGAAGAAGCCTTGGAGAAAGAGAGCGTCATGTGGCCCTGGAGATGAGGTGGGGATCAAGGTCAAAACTGGTGCAGAGGAGGTGAAGTACCACCATGTGAGAGGCGACAACGGGAGGCTGCGCGCCGCTGTGCAAAGAGCGTTGCCGATGAGGGAGTGACGATCTACTCAAGCAGGCGATGTAAAAGGTTTAGGCGACATGAGACACCTCTGCAATATCTCTTGCCTCCCACCACACAATATTCATCACTCTTTGAAGTATTGCAACGCCACAGAAGAAGGAGCGAGGCAGAACACCAAGGAAGAAGAGTTACAGTGAATGACAAGGATAAAAAATGTACAGTGTGTGCCAACGAACTAAGGTTTACATAATTTAAGTCTGTAAAAAATGTACATAGTGTGCCAACGAACTAGGGTTTACATAATTTAAGTCTGTAATTTTGAAAAGTTCGCAAACAAGAACTGCAAACAGTTGTCACCATGCACCTTGACAACTCTTCGCTTTTTCGCCTTGTCCTTTGGGTAAGTATTAGAGGAATAAAAGTTTTGGATCTTAATGCACCTTGACAACTCTTCGCTTTTTCGCCTTGTCCTTTGGGTAAGTATTAGAGGAATAAAAGTTCTGGATCTTACAAGTTGTTAATAAGCAAAGATAAAATTGGGTTTCTGCGGAAAACGAAGATTTGGTACCTTCTATTTAAGAAACTGGATAGAAACGCTGCAAAACCCATGTAAGAAACTCAAGTATTTCCGTTTTTCTAAATAGAAGGTGTATAGATGGCAGAAAATTACAGATTCTGAGGATCTTTCCTAAATTTTAAAAACTATTACTCTGGCAAGTAGAGTGGAACTTGATCTGAGCTTAAACATTTAATAGAAAGAGGGAGACTTAATGTTTAAGGGCTAAACAGTGAGGATTTAACGGAGGATTTTAACGTGCTCAAGTTTAAGATGCAAAAACATTAAAGCACAAACACAAAATATGAGGAGATCCCACAGCTTTATATTTCGGGATTCATACTTTTAAACTATTTCCAATCGTGGCAGAACGATTCACGACTTTATAGGTCCTTCCTTTAAAAGTCGATCAGAATGTTTTATAGAAATTTGATTCCCGGACAGTTAAAATAGGAAAGATACAGACAGAGCCGTAAATAGCTATTATTTCCAATACGGCGGGACTCTGTAACTGAGAAAAGCATTCGAACAGGAGGTAATCTTCAGAAAAAACAGGTAACTTCCTGGCCAAGAATCAACAGAATAATCCGACCTACGCGCATTGAGAATTTTTACCCTCCACGCCATCCGTATATTCGGTTCCATATCTTAATTACTCAGCGCTGAAGTAGGTGTATTTGAATCGTAGGTTCCGGAAACATGCGGCGCCACCTAATGAGGGTTACGTGGACCACAGCTATTTAATTTTCGCAGACGGACAAAAATGGTAGGAAACCATGCCAGATGTCAACAGGAAATTGAAAGTGTTGACGACTGTGTTGATGCATAGGAATGCCTATCGGCCTAATTATCATACACACATCCACATGGTTGTATTTGTGTCTCAATTATAAGTTGTTTTTTTCTTTCTTCTTAAATGTAAGTTAGTTAGTGGTATTAATAAATCAAACATATACCAAATATATATATTTGGTTCTGTTTATTGGTTTCCGACATCGAGTAGGGTGGCATAGTTGTATTAATAATACAAAATTATATTTGGTTGGGTTTATTGGTTTGTCATATGCAAAATTATATTAATAATATAGTATAGTTTTTTAGGCCATTCAAAATAATTATAACGAAACTTACTAAATACTAAAATTTACGAGCATATAGATGATGCTTACTACTTAAGGTCCAAGGGATTTTTATATTTAAGTGGATAACACGATACTATACATGATTGAAAGTAGACAAGCAACATAAATGGACCATCATTTTAAGTAGTCCGATGGATGGTAATTGGCCGCTCAAGATATTCCACAAGATCATAGAACTTGATATTGGCCAACTTTTTCACCATCAATGTGACCTTATGGTCCAATTTTCCTAATATGCCTCTACACTTCATCCACCGCTAATAAGATCTCTTGCTACTCCTTATGCCTCTCAATTAGGAACTTACCCATGATTATCTTAATCTGCCAATACACATCAACTACTGACAAATATCTAGTTTGTGTGGCCCTTGCGTAACCAGAGTTTGGAACCTAACAACCAACTTGTTCTAGCACATCTAAACTAGAGAAAAAACAACGTTCTACCCTAGTAGCCTCAATTTCCCTGCGAGTAGGAGGGGAGATGTTCAGGTGATACATTGCAACAGAGTGCTCTCCAACCTATTGAGAATGAGGGGTGGGAGGAGCTATGGAGTTATGCATGCTCCTGCGGCCACCCACACCTAGTGCTCCATGCATAATTGACTAGGTCTACCTCTAACAAGGGTTTTTAATTCTCAAGCTATCAAGGTGGCACCCATAGTTCCCAAAGAGGTTGATAGGAAGACCCAATGCCCAATGAAAGTCAATCGCCACCGTGAGAACAAGAATAGGACAACAATTACAACTATTCAAAACTAACTCAAACTTCCACCCAATGGGGAGAAGCAGGGACTTAAAGGATGCCCCCAACTCTAGAAAAATCTTACTCACCCAATAAAACTTCATCAAAAGAGAAAAACCAACAAAGAGACAGACCAAACCTCTAGCGCTGGACCTAACAAGATTAACCCTACTAATTAAAAACCTTGAACATGCCCCAACTAAAACCAAAATCAAGATCAAAAGAAAATGCATCTTTCTATGTTGACATATATAGATCAACAAAACACAAGCATATAAAAAGTTAGAGTAGTCTAAAGAGGTCACATATTCGCCGGAAAATAGTGGAAATTCTGGTATGTTTTTTTTTGCCAAAATCAAGTAGAAATTTCAAACTTCAAGATTTTGGGTGCTCATAAAGTTTTTGATGGTGGTAAATCCATTATTCAAACACTCCTATGATCAAATTTAAAAAAAAACATTAAACTCCAAAAAAAAACAACTTTTCAGAAAAATTTATAGTCTCAGTACACAGCTCCTAAAAAAGTTACTACAAAACCTAACCAAAGAATGGTTAGAGCACAATCTATCCCTAAATAACAATTTCTTCACTTAAAAACCCTAGGAAATCTAAACCACCTGAAGAAATAATCTCTAACAATGCTTGTGAAGCGATCCTAACAACAACTCGAAAAAACATCATTTTCCTACCATCCCATACCTGGATTTGAAGTCACCTCGTTAACCACTCGAGTGAGTGTACTTCCATGGTGCCATCAAACACCGAATGCTCTACCATACGAAAGAAATGTTCTAAGACTCGAAGTCACAAACCCATTACGTATATCGCTGGTCAAGCGTGTACACCAAGTGGACGAATCATTGATCCACTCCAAAGGTGCAAATGCTTTCCACTCCATTAGCATGTATGCCGGCTTAATGAACACACGAAGTGGGGGTGTGTGTCACTTATAATTTACTTTGTTACTTTATAAATTTTGGTGGCGGTAAAATTTTCCTGATAAACTTAGAAATTGCTTTATAAGGTGTGCTAATAAATTTTCTTAATAAACAATTTCAACCGATTATTTCCTATTATATTTTAATGGATATTTTGGAGAAGATGTGAAATAGGTGTTATGAACTTTGTTGATCCAACATTTATCTTGATATCCCTTAAATGTTGTGATTCGATTGGCTTAATTTGTGGTATATGTTCAACGTTCTGTTAAAAGAAACAGAAATATTTAAAAGATGGTTATAAAGATGGTGAGTAAAATAGAGAATTCAAAAAAGCAGGAGCAAAGAGCGTTGAGCTAATAATGTTGTCATTTCATACCTGTTAAAGTTGTTTTTTTAATATTGTTTGTTACACATATTTTTATTTCATTAGTTCTTGAAAAAAGATTGGGTTTTAAACCATTTCATATCTTTTAAAGTTGTTTTTTTAATGTTGTTTGTTACACATATTTTCATTTCATTAGTTCTGGAAAAAAGATTGGGTTTTAAACTAAGCAAAATCGGTTCACTTATCAATCAATTATACATATGTGTGCTTTGAACAGAGAAAAGGTTGTCTTTTTTGGTCCTTTCATTTTTATGATACGAGTCTGGTAGTTTTTCTCTTAAAATAAGAGGAAAGGTGAATAGTTTAGGGAATTGATCGAAACCATTTAAATTTTGAATGAATATTTTATTATATATATATATATAAATTTATTTAATATTATTTATATTAGCACTTCATTGTTTTTTTAGGGTGAGGAGGAAAATTGTAGAGGTAACTACAAATATTTTTTGGACTATAGTCTAGCTCTTTTGGCTTGGAGAGAACTCTCTTTATGTGAATTTACAATCAATTAGATGATTGCGTGTTTCATATTTGAGGCTAGTTATAAAAATCAAAAGACAATTTTTAAAGTTGTGGTTACAACGTAAAGGAGAGGTCCACTAGGCATGGAGTCATAATAATGTTCAGCAATCAATCACAATAAACAGAACAACTTGAAACAGGGTGAGGTAGGAAAACTCCTGGATCTTACGAAGTTGTTGTAGTATGGGTGAGATGAATGAGAATGAGGATCCTTTAAATATAAAGCATACAAAGATGGATTTTATATTTAGTTTCAGAAGAAAAACACAGAAATTGCTTGACAAGGCAGCGCAGAGTACTGTGAGTAAATTCCACTAATAATATTCTTGTAAACAACTTATAAGGAGAATCCATATAAAAACTGAAAGAAAAGACAAATTTACAAAGAGAGAAACATCACCATTTGTCTGACACAAGAGTACTGTGAGTAAATTCCACTAATAATATTCTTGTAAACAACTAATAAGGAGAATCCATATAAAAACTAAAAGAAAAGACAAATTTACAAAGAGAGAAACATCACCATTTGTCTGACACAAGAGTCTTGAAACAAAATTGTCTCTATATTGCTGAATTGATTACTTGTATTGAAACTCCACAACTTACAATCTCAAAGATCTTTTTTTTACTCCACTATCAACCCTTTTTACATTCAAAATCATAAACTATATAAAAGATATTGTTCCTAAGTCTAAGTGGGTCAAAATCCACCCATTCCACTAATATATGTAACTAATTACATACAAATAGCAAAAGCAAAACCACTTTTCTGGAAACTAGAAAACTACCTTTGACTCATTAATTACAATCTTTCCTACACATCTAATACATCGAACTTGTACAAAAAGATCATGATTGAAGTCCTCACATGGTAAATCATAACTGTTGAACTCATAAAACTTTTCCTTTGCCAACGCTGGGGTGAAAAAATTGTTCAAAAAGGTGATCGTGTATGTGCACAGCGAGGTTGTTGCGCACAACAAGAAAATAATACTCTGGATTTTCTTGAAACCAGCTGTCACTCTGACCGGCATGAACATGTCCATCAACATCCTCAGGTATTTAGATGACTGTTACAAGAAAACTGACCTTGAATAAGTTCTGAAAATGGCTCAAATTGTTCATGCAATCTGTGTGTAGCGACAGAGGGAAAAACTCCAACTAGCCAAAGAAAAAGTTCAAAATGCATCCAACCTCTCCTAGACCCCTGATAACTTTGAATTAATACATATAAGGCTGATAAACTAAAATTTCCAAGATTTGGAGGTGGGTGAGAGGGTGAAAAATGGTTGTGTTTCTGTGCGCATCGTTTGTGCGCAATGACTGTATTTCTTCAATATCTCCTAAAGGGTAAGCCGAATGTAGCTAAATTTTTTATAGCAAGTTATTATCATCATACCTCATCTCCACAACAATTTTTAACCAAATACGGCTCCCGGATCTTGAGAAACTCTAAAAATGGTTGTATATGATGGTGACTCGTTTCTTGAAAACCGCGAAGCATTTTAACCTGAAATTAAGCGGTTTTATTCATCTTATCTCCATGCATCTACTATAAAAATTTGATGGTAAACTGGTACAAGGTTTAATAGATATGGTGAAAATATGTTGACTTTGTGCATGCACAACGCCATCTATTTTTCATGGTTTAAGCAACAGTGGGATCTCTGAATGAGACGCACATGTTGGTGATGATGCTGACACTATATTAGTAATAACACACAACCCTTTTAAGCCTCATTTCACAAAAAATGCAAAACATTCATCTCTAGACCAAAAATCCTAACCCTAATACTTTGTCAATAGTGAAACAAACTTCTGGTTGATGTATGGAGCATTTGAAAAGGTGAAGAATGAACTTGGTGGATGTTTCTGAAATCCAACCATGTCCTTTTAATCCTCCACATGGTCTAGAGTCTTCTTTAGTTACAATGATGCCCCACTTTAAAAAACTAAACACCACTTGCGATGATGAGGTATGATCTTGTAAATAACATGACAACTGACTCATGACACCTCATGAATGACCAAACACCACTTATTTCTCCAAATGATGTTTTAGACTTGATCTTTATAAAATCATGACTAAACTTCACAAATTGACCTAAATACATAGAAAAACCAAACTGATAGTGATTACTATGACTATAGGATACCAACATTGGCTCTAATGGGGATGACAACCTCCCAGTGAGGTGCCAAGAACACCGTAGACTAGTAGCGTGATGATCCAGGTGGATGCTGGTGGCCACCCACCAACCTATTTGGACCCCCACAACTGTCTCTTTCAGTCTTTTCAGTTTCGTAACTTGTAGCACAATTTACTATTTTTAGTAGTTTTTCGGGTCCTGAACTTCTGGAGCCGTTTTGAGGCCCTAAACGACGTTTTTTTGGGAATCTGGGGGCAACATGGGTCCATGGACCCATGTTGCCCTTCCCAAAGTCGTAGTACTCGGATAGATATTTCTAACGAGCTATCGTACGCGTCAAACGGAGATCATATGCCAAAGTTACGACCCCGGGAAATTGATGTACCAATTTACCCAAACGGGGCCCACAATTTGGCGTTTCATCTTCTAGGGTTAGGTTTCAGGATGTGAAGGGTTTTCCATTGTTTCTCAACAATAAATAGGCCTTCGAGCCTCATTGTAACACAGTTCGGAACAGTTCAGAGGCATGTAGCCGCCACATCTCTTCTCAGAGATAAGCTACCATCGCCCTAGCTCGTTTCTTTCCATTTCTATTTGTAAGCATATTTCAGTATTTTACAGTAATGAAATGAAGTATTATTTCCGCTGCATCTTTATGTATATGGTTATCGCATCTCTGTAATTATGGTTATCTCTGTAATCTATTGCGTTCCTGTTTAAATCCGGATCAGTGGTATCAGAGCGGTCTGCTTTTTCTCTGTTTTTCTCTGCATGTCCCCAACGAGGTCGGGATATAAGGAGTTAGGGCTTGAACTGGTCGAACCTTTGCAAGACCAGCCTCGAAAATCCCGACGGCCTCCCATGGCGGATGAGAAGAAAGACGAGGGGGCAGGAGATCCTATCAAAATCTTGCTCGAAGAAGCGCTCGAGCGGCAAAGGAACGCGATGATGGATAGCTTTGCGCAGATCCTTCAGCGGCTACCCAGAGGCGACGCATCGGCTTCCAACAGCGACTCTGGAAACGCCACACCGTTTAAGGTACAAGCTAATTTTGAAATCCCCATCTTCGAGGGTCAAATAGACGCAGATGCCGTAGATAAATGGTTAAATCTGCTAGATGGGTATTTTTCTGTTCATGAATTTTCAAGTCAGGAAAAGATTGTTTTCGCTCTTCTTAAAGCAGCCCCCCACGTCAAGGACTGGTGGGAAACCTACTGCGAGCAGAAGGATGAATGTAAAGGCTCACTGTTTTCAGCCGCACCCACTTGGAATGACTTCCGGGATGCCATCAAGGAGCAGTACTACCCTGTCGGAAGCTATGAGGACAAATACATCAAATGGACCACACTGCGGCAGGGACGAGACCAAGATGTGCCAGAGTTCACAAATATTTTTCATACCCTTCGCACACAGTTGGGTATCAAAGATTCTGAGCTGCATCTGGTACTCAAATACCGTGGCTGCCTACACAGATACATCCAGGAAGAGATGGGGTTCTTGAACATCCCCTCACTCGGCACAGCATACCGATACGCTGTCAAAATCGAGCAAAAGTTCAAACAGAAGAAGCGAGACTTTGGATCTGCAAATTCGAAGCCCAAAGGACAAAGCCAAGGCGGGGTGACCCAAGACAACCCGTCGAAGCCGCAAGAAAAGAACAACACCACGAAGCCGAAGAAGGACACAGGGAAGTGGTGTGAGTTCCACAAGAGTCCCATTCATAACACAAGTGAGTGTCGGACCAAGCAGTCGCTGGTGGCCGAGTTGAAGGCTTCCGAATCAGATGCATGTTCTGACCCTGAGCCAGAACCCGACAAGGGGAACGGCAAAGGGAAGCAGATCATTGATGCGGATCCCAGCGCCACTGTTGCCACTGCCAAGATCCAGAAGAATGACCCTGCAGATCCAGAAGAGGGGGAGCGTCTTTTCCACTCACAGATGTGGGTGAAGGGTTCGCCACTACAATTCATTGTTGACAGTGGTAGCCAAAAGAACCTCGTTTCAGCAGAGGTCGTGAAGCGGTTGGGCCTACCGACTACACCACACCCACAGCCGTACAGTATCGGGTGGCTTCATGAAGGACGAGATCTCAAAGTTCGCCAGCAGTGCCGCCTTCCCTACAGCATCAAGCCCTTCACAGACGAGGTATTGTGTGATGTTACACCTCTGGATGTTTGTGATGTATTATTAGGCCAGCCATACTTGTGGAGGCGACATGCTGTGTATGAGTCAAGGCCTCGTGCTGTCATTATTTCTTTGAGTAATTCATTATACAGGATACCAGAGGTAGCCCCACCTACTGCCACATCCTTGATCACTGCTAAGAAAGGTAGCAAGCTCATCTCACAGACCAAGAAATTCATCTGTCTGGTTCACTCCCAAAATAAGGGGAAGATCGTTGCTACATCCATGACCCCTGCAAAGGGTTCCTCCACGCAGCAGCAGCAGCAAAGGGATACGGTCATGACAAAACACAGCAACAACTTCTCCTCACCCACAGGGGTACCACATGAGTTTCAGGTGGGCGACAAAGTTTGGTTACATCTGCAGAAAGAACGCCTCACAAGAGCCCATCAGAAGCTCCGACCACTCCGACATGGTCCTCACAGCAGTGCCAAGGCTATGGGAAACAATGCTTTGAAGCACAACATTCCTCCATTCCTTTTCCTTCACCAAGTGTTCAATATGGACCACCGTCGACCATGCTTTCCACCATTTCTGGACACATCAGAGATTGCACAACAGCTCACCAGAGAACCAACTCAGCAGAAGCTTCCTCATCTCAGGGAGGAACTCAACGCAATGGGGACCATTGCTTCCTAAGGGGGGAGGAATGATCCAGGTGGATGTTGGTGGCCACCCACCAACCTATTTGGACCCCCACAACTGTCTCTTTCAATCTTTTCAGTTTCGTAACTTGTAGCACAATTTACTATTTTTAGCAGTTTTTCGGGTCCTGAACTTCCGAACCATTTTGAGGCCCTAAACGATGTTTTTTTGGGAATCTAGGGGCAACATGGGTCCATGGACCCATGTTGCCCTTCCCAAAGTCGTAGTACTCGGATAGATCTTTCTAACGAGCTATCGTACGCGTCAAACGGAGATCATATGCCAAAGTTACGACCCTGGGAAATTGATGTACCAATTTACCCAAACGGGGCCCACAATTTGGCGTTTCATCTTCTAGGGTTAGGTTTCAGGATGTGAAGGGTTTTCCATTGTTTCTCAACAATAAATAGGCCTTCGAGCCTCATTGTAACACAGTTCGGAACAGTTCAGAGGCATGTAGCCGCCACATCTCTTCTCAAAGATAAGCTACCATCGCCCTAGCTGGTTTCTTTCCATTTCTATTTGTAAGCATATTTCAGTATTTTACAGTAATGAAATGAAGTATTATTTCCGCTGCATCTTTATGTATATGGTTATCGCATCTCTGTATTTATGGTTATCTCTGTAATCTATTGTGTTCCTGTTTAAATCTGGATCACGTGAACCATTGGGATGATCCCAAACTTGCAACATGCTATGGTCTGAAATCACTACAACTAAAACCAAACTGGCAATCTATTCCAATCCTCAAACTGAACCAAATCCCTTCTTCAAATTGAAAACTAAAAACCCTGCTGCAAACTGAAACTAAAAATAATGCTCAAGGTGTTGAGCTTATTCATAACACCTACTCACTCTAACTTGCTGAAATGATTGCAATATCAATTAATAACAAATTTGCAATGCAACCAGTCAAGAAAATGGCTACTTAACTGAAGCTTGCATTCAGCTTCTCCAGGCAGAAAAATAAACTCATAAAATGGAAACTCAAACTTCCCACTGAAAACCTCTTCATAATCCATAAATACAACAACGTTCTTCTATTCTAATGATTGCAACAACCTGCCAAAAGGGTCATAGAAATCATGAAGGGATTGCTTATTTGTTTGCTGATCATCAAGTAAGGATTGTTTTTCATGATTTGCTACTAGCTGCTTTGTTTCTTATTCAATAGTCTTTAGACCATCCTTGAATGAGAAAGGAGCCAATTAATCATCTCTCTTATCATGAATCTCAAGGAGAAGCTCTGGGCATTCTTGAATAATAGCCATAACATGTGTTTGAGGATCATCTAAACACAATCTTTTATGTACTTCAACAAGAGTATCACCCTGATCTTCAGAGGAATAAAAAAGAACAAATACTTCCTTGTTTTCTTCTTTTATTTAAGACTGAAAAGTATCATACAACTTCAAAAATTTTCCTTTGATAAACCTCTTCTTAATGAGCTAAAAGATCAAAACATTCTTTTTTCAACTCAAAAATAATCTCATTTTGGCTGTCTAAAGGACCTAGAAATCATTTTCTTTTTCATATCTTCTTTTAAGCTCTAAATCACAATTGTCATATGCAGGTATCAATTCTTCATTGAATCTAATTTGACTATGTTATTGGAGTAACTTGTTAGGATATTCTGACAAATAGGAAATAGTTAAGTATAACTTGGTCTACTGTATAGTTGGGTAAAGTGTGTTTCTTTATTATGTACTTTTTGTAACATACAATCTGATGATCATGATATGTTCTAGACATAAAGTGATTCGACGGTTCATTCTCTCCTTGGTATTACCGACACTTTATTTGTGACTTAACACCCGATTGGTCCATGATATCTGTTTAAAGAGCATGGAGGGTCATTTGTAAGGTGACCATTCATGAGAGAAGATTATGTAAATTTTCTTTCTTTTACATTAATAAATTGCCTGAAGTGGCCGCATTGGCTAAGGTCATGGACTGTTTCTCTCTTTGAGGGTTTTAACCACGTCAAGAATACTGGTGTACTGATCTGTGATCTATTTGTGAGTGGTGTCCTTTGGTGTTTTATCTAAGGAACTTACCCTGTAAATTCCTACATGGTATCATAGCTATTTGAGGGCTGCATTCGTTGGTGATCCATATCCGAAGTCGGTACAATTGCATCCGACTATCGTTTCCTAGATCTATTGTTTCTGACCGCTTTCGAGCTGAGAGGACTGCTCTATTGTGTTAGGAGCATCTGTTCCAATTAAGAACCCCTTTTGTTTCACGCGAAAATGTTTCCGGTAGCCCTAGCTACATCATTTTTAAGATCTGGATGTATACAATTGTTTTTACAGTTAGAGTTATTTATCTCTCTGTTTATTTCGGTTTATAGTCCTCTATAATTTTTTTATTATTATCGGATATATACCTTTCATTCCTGCATATGCTCTTTGCCCCGCGACTTTGTGCGATCTGGGCAAAACAAAAACATAAAGAAAGGACTTTTCTCATGCGTATTCTCTTTTCTTCTGCGCTTTAGTGTGATCTCGAAAAATCAGAAACATTGAGGAAAATATTTAATTTCCAGCCAAATCTAACTTTCAGTCGTAAGACTTGGATTTCTTTTGCATGTTCTTTTTCGGTTGTGTGGTTTTTTTTTTTTTTTGTAGGGAAAATAGGTTTTTCAAATAAGCACGCATTCCAAAGCTTCAGTGAGCAAAAAAACAAAAAAAACAAACCCCTTCCTCCTTTCCAAAAATTACTAACCTTTTAAACTAGCTCACTTGGTCCAAAGTTACTTTATGAGAATAGAGGTCTTGGGTTTAAGTCTTTCTTTTTGTTGAGTTACTTTTTCAAAAAGCACGTGTAACTTAGGTTTTAAAGTTACTTTATGTAAAACTGTTCTCACCCATTATGAAAAGTGAGTCACTTATAATTCTGAAGTCACTTTATTTTTTATTTAAGTTACAATTTAGTGGGTAGTTCATAAAGTACTATTGTAAAAGTGATTTTCACTTATTTATAAAAGTGGGTCACATAAAGTAATATTTTTTTAAAAATGAGCTAATTAGATTAAGTTTGTAAAGTGAGGGGGGGGGGGGGGGGGGGGGGGTGGGGGGGTGGGTTTAAATATAACATTATCATTCACTTCCGAACATTCACGTAGTTCATCGACATCTTCAACAACTTTTCTTCAAAAGCCATAACTTCTTCATCCAGAAGCTGTTTTTTTTAATCGACCTGATTTTTTGAGATCTTTCCATTGGAACACTTAGTTTTAGCATATTCATCTTAATTTCCTTTTACAATAGAAAGTCCATGCCTAGTTATTCTTGACAACACCAACTACTTCCAATGGTTATCCTACATTGTGGATTTACTCAGAAGTAAAGGTCTTTATAGAATAGTCTCAGGCCAAGAATCTAAACCTAAAGATGAAGATAAGCTAGCCAAATGAGAAAATAAGCAAGATCAAACACGTCGGTTGATAGGGATGTCTATTTCTATAGACCTTAGATTCAATATCGCAGAACTTGATACCCCTGATGAAGCAATGAAACAACTCAATAAAGTTTTTGGAATTAAAAAAGAAATTAGAGCCCATCGACTCAAAAGTGAGTTGCTTACATTGGACCCCAATAATTTTTCTTCCATTGAAGATTTTTTGTCCAAGTTCAATAACCTTAGACTTCTTTTGGAAGGTATTAAGGTTAAGAAAGAATATGGTAGCCTTATCTATTCCATTCTTACTAGGTTAGGACCCGACTACTCTATGTTTGTTTCCACCTTCCATTCTACTAGAGAATCCTTTATTTATCAAGGACAAGCCTACAAGTCCCCCTCTTTTGATGCCTTTTGTGATTATTTAATAAGAGAACAAGAAAAACTCTTACATATTGGTCTTCTTAATACTGGAATCTATTCTAAGAAATCCTTAGCAGCCCAATAGCAACCAAATTCAAAGAATTATAATAAGCAACATCCTAAAAAGAATGGTTCTAAACCAAACAGGGATCCTAAGCAATTTCAGTCTCAAAATGAAAAATCAATTCAAAAAAACGATAAGGAAACTAAAAACAAAGGGAAGAAGACTGAAAAACATTGCAACTTTTGTGATTGTGATGACCACTTAGAATCCAAATGCTTTAAGAAGATGGAAGCCTTGGAAGCGGCAATGAATACGCATAACATCCATTTGGAGCACTCTTCAACTTCAACTTCATCTTTAGGAATAACACTTTCTGCATGTGGTTGTCAAGCATCTCGGTCTGGTTATGCACTAAATGTATCTTCTTCTTCTCATTCTCATGAGTGTCTCATTGATTCTGGATCTTCTTATCATCTGGAAAAAAACAAAGCCATGTTTTCTTATTTAAATGATTGTAACACCAAAAATATATATGTTGGTGATGATAGATCTCTTAGTGTTGTAGGGACTGTAACTATTCATCTAAACAATGGTCAATTTAATGATGTATTATGTGTTCCTATCTTATCCTGCAACCTTCTATCTTTATATCAGATAACTCATTCAGGTGGAGGTAAAATCATTGAATTTTCACCTCATGATGTTGTAATTAAGGACCTAAGAGATCCTAGATAGATTTTAGCTACTGGCATTGTTGATGATTCTCTAAGGTTGTATAAGTTTAACAACTTTGGATCATCAACTCTTCCCTCGGTATTTGTTGCTCATAATGATGAAGTCAGCAAACTTTGGCATGAGCAATTTGGTCACTTAAACTATCGCTACCTTCAAAACCTATGTAAAGAAAATATGGTGACAAGTCTTCATATGGTATCTTGCATAGATGGTGTTTGTTCCGGATGTGTACTTGGAAAACATCATCGGGATAGTTTTGAAAAATGTGCCTCTTGGCATGCCTCAACCCCTTTACAGCTTGTGCATAGTGATTTATGTGGTCCACTTCCAGTTGTTTCATTATATGGCTACAAGTATTTCTTAACGTTCATTGATGATTTCTCCAGACACACTTGGGTATACTTCTTAAAACTCAAGAGTGAAGTCTTTAACATGTTCTTGGCATTTAAGGCCTTTGTTGAGAAACAATATGGAAATCAAATTCTTAAGCTAAGACCTGATAATGGTGGAGAATATGTTAACAAAAATTCATCAACTTTTGCACTAAGCATGGAATTCAATTGCAACATACTATTCCATATACTCCATAGCAAAATGGTGTAGCTGAAAGAAGAATCACACCTTAAAAGAAATGGATAATTGTGTGCTTCAATCTAAAGGAATTAGTCTTAAATTTTGGGAAGAAGCAATTAACTGTGAAAATTACATAGTAAATCACACTCCTACTAAGGTTTTAAAGAATATCACTCCACAAGAAGAATGAAGCTCAATTAAACCAGATGTAAGTCACTTTCGTGATTTTGGAAGTGAAGCTTGGGCCCATATTCTAGATGAGAAACATAAAGCCTTAGAACCTAAGAGTGAAAAATGAATTTTTGTTGGATATTCAGAAGATGTCAAAGGATATAGACTTCTTCAACCTAAATCCAGAAATGTTATCACTAGAAGAGATGTAAAGTTTGCTGAAAATATATCGGCCTACGAGCCTAGTTCGGTGGATGTGCCACCTCTCTCTATCCCTTCTACTTCTGAAAATATTTCTTCTTTAGATGATGACAATAAGGATGACAGTTCCCCCCCCCCCCCCACCTTCTCAGGATCCTCCTTTAGCTCCTCAACTTCCAAAATGGGTCCATGCTATTCGGGATGCAACAAGTGCTCTTGCAAGTGATCCTACAAATCAACGTCGTACATGTTCTCAGTTCGATAGAGCCTCTTCTTTACTGGCTCAAGCTTCAACGAATTATGATCATGGCACCTTTGGAGAAGCTTCAAGCCATCAAAATTTGGATGCAGCTATGAATGAAGAATATTTTTCACTATTGGCAAATGATACATGGGACCTTGTTCCTCTTCCAAAGGGACGAAAACTTGTTAGATGCAAATGGGTTTCTAGAACCAAGTTTGGACCAGATGGAAAAGTTGATAAACATAAAGCTCGTCTTGTTGATAAGGGTTTTTCACATGTTGAAGGCATTGACTATACCAAAACCTTCTCCCTTGTTTCCAAAATGAACTCTATCTACCTTGTTCTTTCCCTTGTTGCCTCTTTCAAATGGGAAGTCCATCAGATGGATGTTAAATCCGCCTTCTTGCATGGGGACTTGCATGAATAAATCTATATGGAACAACCTCCTGGCTTTGTACAAACAGACTCTAGCCTTGTATGTCGGCTTAAGAAATCCCTTTATGGTCTCAAGCAAGCCCCTCGGGATTGGTATGCCAAAATGGATAGCTTTCTTTTAGATATTGGCTTTTCTAGGTTTCATTATGATCATACTGTCTACACAAAGAAAGTAGGTAAGTCTCTTATCATTCTTGTTCTTCATGTTGATGATCTTAACCTTACTGGTAGTGATTCCAACCTTATAAACCATGTGAATTCTAGCCTTAAAAAGCAATTTAAAATGATAGACTTTGGACACTTGCATTATTTTCTTGGCCTTCAAGTCTTGCAATCCAAAGAAGGTATTTCCCTTTCCCAGTCCAAGTATGCTTGTAATCTTCTACGCCACTTTCACATGGAAGACTATAAGCCAACCCCTTCTCCCTTTCAGTCTGGAGCTAAAATTTCAGTCACTTGTACTTCCCCTGAAGTTGATGCTACCTTATACCGTCAGCTTTTTGGAAAACTTTTGTATCTGACCCATACCTGTATGACCTTTCATTTTTTGTTTGCCTTATTTCTCGGTTTATGCAAAACCCACATGAAAGTCATTGGAAAGTAGCTAAAATAATACTTCGTTATGTTCAAGGTACAATTGAGTTTGGGATTCATTACAGTGTAGAAGCATCTCCTCTATTGGTTGGTTTCACTGATTCCGATTGGGCTGATGACCCTGATGATCAGAAGTCTACTGCAGGTTATGTCTTCACTCTTGGTTATGGACCTATTACATGGGCTTGCAAGAAAAAAAGTGCCATTTCTCTTTCTTCAGCAGAAACAGAGTATCATGGCATCGTAGAAGCTAGTAAGGAAGCCTTGTGGTTTTTTCGATCCTGTCAGGGTTTGGTTTTTAGTAGTAGCATCCGACTACACTTTGGTGTGATAATCAAAGTGCCATTCAAATATGCAAAGATCTAGTCCAACATTAGTGCAACAAACACATTGAAACACACATGCACTTAATCAGAAAGCTCATTCATGACCATGTTTTTGAAGTGAAATATTTTTCAACCAATTATCAAGTTGCAAACATCTTTACAAAGGCTCTCACAGAGGTGAAGTTTACTAAACTTTGATTTATAGTTTGAGTTCAGGAAGTTGTCACTAAGGGGAGATAGGCTCTAATGCCTCCTTCCTTCTACTATTGTGTCATCTTTGTACATCCTTCAATCCTATCCCAAGCTGTTCTTAAGGGGGGATGTTAGGATCTTCTGACACATAGGAAATAGTTAAGTATAACTTGGTCTAGTGTATATTTAGGTAAAGTGTGTTTATTTACTATGTACTTTTGTAACTTATATTTTGACGATCACGATATGTTCTAGACATGAACTAATCTGACGGTTCATTCTCTCGTTGGTATTACTGACACTTGATCCATGGCTTAATACCTGATTGGTCCATGATCTCTATTTAAATAACATGGAGGGTCATTTGTAAGGTGATCGTTCATGAGGGAAGTTTATGTAAATTTTCTTTCTTTTACATTAATAAATTGCCTGAAGTGGCCGTGTTGGCTCAGGTCGTGGACTATTTCCCACTTTGAGGGTTTTAACCATGTCAAGAATATTGGTGTATCGATCTATGATCTATTTGTGAGTGGTGTCCTTTGGTGTTCTATCTAAGGAACTTACCCTATAAATTCCTACATAAATGACTTAGGAAAAGGTTGGAGAATTCCAAAATCTGATGACATCCAAATCATTGTTTTCATTATTTAAATGTTCTGAGGAATGTAGAGTTTCATCCTCATTCACAAGGAAAAAAGTATGAGTGTGAACATTAAAATTTTGATTTATAATAAAAGGAGAAACTATATTATGTTGAATATTGTCTTGAATTTCATGGCAACTAGCTCCTAATATTATGTTTTGTTGATGAGAAGATAGTTCAGACAGGGTTTCCTTGATTTCATTATCCATCAAATCCTCATCATCAATATCAATTTCCAAATGTTACAAAAGTCTGTCAAAATCTCCACAGAAGGTTTCAACCAACACTATAGAAGTACAAAACATTTTGTAGAAGTCTTTAAGGGAATAAATGCTAGCAAGAGACAATCCTTCATACCAAGACCGTGCTTTTTCTTCTAAAGTTACCATAAAAATCCTCATTAAATAGTCCTCATGAAAATCAACTCCTAATATGTGTATGTGCATATGAAATTTGATCAAATGAAAGACAACATCATCTCCTTTTTCATCTTTGAATCTTGGCAAATATGATTGCCAATTTATGCAAGGCATTCGATTTGGAAAACCCGGAATATGATCTCGATTCATGGGAGCATACCTTATGGGTTGAGAATTCATCTTGAAAATGAGGAGACACCAGTGAGACTTGAAAATCTGGATTCTGCTTGTTTGGAGTCACCAAGTGAAAGATACAACCTTCTTGTATCTGGCTACTGTCCAATTCAACAATCAGATTTGAAACTTGATAGTATTTCACGGGGAAGATGCACTACAAGAAAAAAGGTCATTGGTGAGGGTCATGGCTGTGACAGACCTTTAAAGTATGTCACCAATGTGACATATGGTGACATTCTTTAAAAAAGCGTTGTTGTAAGTGTATATAGTGATGGTCCTTTAAGGTTTGTCACCAAAGCCATTTTCAATGACACTTTTGGTGAGGTTCGTTAAAGGCTCGTCACTAATTCTCTCTTTGGTGACACTTTTGGTGAGGGTCGTTAAATGCCCATCACTAATTCTCTCTTTGGTAACACTTCTAGTGACGATATTTTATTGACCGTCACCAATGATCTTTTTGGTTACTTTTGGTGACAGTCAATAAATGTTCGTCATCATTGATCATTCCAATGAGTTTTTTATGATGCTTCATGCCTGTGACGGACCTTTAAGGTCCGTCACCAATGTCACATATGGTCACAGTCTTTAAAAAATCATTGTTGTAAGTGTATATAGTGATGGTCCTTTATGGTTTGTCACCAAATCCGTTTTCAATGACACTTTTGGTGAGGGTCGTTAAAGGCCCGTCACTAATTTTCTCTTTGGTGACACTTTTGGTGAGGGTCGTTAAAGGCTCATCACTAATTCTCTTTTTGGTGACACTTCTAGTGACGATATTTTATTGACCCTCAACAATTCTCTTTTTGGTTACTTTTGGTGACTGTCAAAAAATGTTTGTCATCATTGATCATTCCAATGAGTTTTCGATGAAGCTATGTACTTATTACTATATTTTTTGTCAAAAGATAATGATTTAAGACCATTGTTGTGGAGTCTTTTTTATTATGTGTCCAAGGTCATAGTGGTTATAATAGTCAGTAAATTTGTTGAGAATTAATTAGTATGTATCATTTCCTTAAAGTCATAAGAATATAGTTTTCCTATGAGTCAACACATGATTCATCTCTATTAGGATTATTATCTAGCAAATTTCCTTTAAATAAAGTTCCACTAGTGTGTGTAGGAACTATATTATTTAATACATAATCAAGCTCTATCAATTCTATTAATGAGAGAAACCTAGCACTCCTCAACCCTCATGTCACACCTTAACATGCTTTGGAACAGTACATTAACATTCCTTGGCACCTCACATGTCTTGGAACATCTTTGTACCTAGAACATCTTGCCATGAGTAGGATGCCCAAGCACATGTTGGCATGCCCTAGCATAGCATAGCACTCCCCTATCATGTGTTGGCATGCCCTGGAACACCTTAGCAAAATATTGCATTGAAAAACATTAGAACTTGGCACACATTGGCACTTGGCATGTATTGGAACATATTATAAGTGTGCCTAGCATGCCCTGTTTGAAAAATATAAAGTCCCGACTTATTAACCCTCTTATGTGTTAATTTCCTTTCATTTTGGCTTGTTTATTCCTTTTTTTGCCTTGAAACTCCTTTATGCATATTGGCATACTATGGCACCATGCACATCGTAGCATGTCTTAGCCCCTGGAATGCCTTGGCACTATTTGGCACATGCTAGAACACCTCGAAAATACCTAGCACACTCTAGCACTTCTTAACATTCCCTGATATTACCTGGCATGCCTTACCTGTGCTTAGCATACCTTGTCACTCCCTCCTTGCCATGACAACTAGCACTCATTAACACTCCCCGACGCACTCTTATATTCATTCACTTCCATGCATTTTGACCTAGTTCTCCCTTGTGTTGTCCTAGTACTTCCTAACACTCCTCAGCATGCATTGGCACTCTCTAGCACACCTTAGCACTCTTTGATATGCTCTTCCACTTCATAGCATGAATCACACTCCCTGATGCACATTGGCACTTGGCATGTGTTGGCACTTGGCAAGTATTAGCGTGTTTGGCATGCATTGAGATGAATTGGTATGCTTGGCATGGTTTAATATTAAAGTTATTTGAGATTAATTATTGAAAACTAGATGAGAAGAAACGGAGGAAGATTTGGCACTTAGAATGCATTGACACTTGGCACTTGGCACCTATTGGCACCTAGTGTTGGTTTTCCTAGCATGACCCTCATGGAAAAGGTAAATTGTTGACTTATTAACCCTATTATGTGCTCATTTACTTGTAGTTTAACTTGTTCCTCCCTTTCGTTCCCTTGACAGTCCCTGTCATGCATTGTCACACCCTTGTACATCTTGGCATGCCTTCGCACTTGGTACGTCTTATCTTGTTTGACATGTCTTTGTACTATCTTGGCATTCATGACCTTATAACTAGCATTATATTTATCCATGACTTAGGAACATTACATTCACTAGAACACCTTAGCACTCCCTAGTTTTCATGCCCTCTGTTATCCTCCACAATGTCCTAGGCACATGAGGAGATCGATGGAGGTAATCACAGACCAAGCTTTTAGTTAAAAGCTTGGTAGCTAGCCATACCAAACCAAAGAGGGCTCTCTTTATGAAATCACAACAAAGAGATGAATAGAATGTGAAGGATTTTAGGCTAGATAGCTAGGTTCAAGTGGTTTTTGGAAAATTTAGGATTTTGTTGCTGGATAAGGGAGAAAAACCTGGTAGCTAGGTCAGAGGATCAAAGGGTTACAACAAAAAATACAAAAAGGAGAAAGGTAGCATTACTTTTGTGATGGATCCTAGGGTTTTTCGGTGTAGTGCAGTGTTTAGAAGAAGCGAAAGGTATTAATGAGCATGAAACATGAATTCATTAAGCAAGAAATAAAGTAACACATAATGATTTTTCCATCAAAACAGAGCTTTATGCAAAGAATTTTGTTTATAAAATGTAAAGAAAACCATTGAATAATTGATGAATGGAAAGATAAGATTAATATCTTTCATATAAAGCTATAACAGAGAAAAAATAACATCACAAACTTACTGCACATGAATTCCTAGATAATAGTTGCAAATTGTGTCCTTTGATTTCCAGAAAATGTCCAAGTACAAGCTACAATAGTTCTCTCCTCTGAAATCCAACCCGTTCTATCACTGAGAAATTGATACATAAATACCAAAACAACATCTCCCCACTCTTAGGGGTTGAATCAATGACTCTAGGAACTGTTCCATGAGGTGTTCTAACCAAACCCTAATGTCTAGGGAAGTTAAAAACGACTTCTACAATTAACTTTGACTCCAACCTCTCTCATAAATGAGGTAAAATTTACATCAAAACAACTTATAAATACTAACCACCCATTATTTACATTTACTTTTACCCCTCACATTCATCTAACTTCACCCTTTTTACTTTTACTAGAGTCAAACTATGAATTACAAAAAATTACATAGTTAAAATTTTACAAAAATCTCATAAATTTCCAGGTGTACAGTGAGCTGTTGGAGGCCATTTTTGAGTGCCTTTTTGAAGTCCAAATCCAGATCGGAAGCCTTTTCTGGAAATTTTGGAGAGTATAGATGTCTTTAGAGCATTCTTTCACTCAAAATGACCAGTTTTTGGCTGAGATATGGCCATTCTCCCAAGGTGTCTCTAGGTGCGCAACGAAATGGAAAGAGAGGGGCAGAAAGGTTATTTTTGGCCTCTTTTTTGCAAATTTCTCAAAACCTGAGCCCCAGACCCGAAAAGTGGGAAAATGGGGTTTGAGATGGGGTCATAAAATTTCCAAAAATGCTGATTTTACATCATTTGGAGCCCTAAGGAAGAAGCAAAGCATGAGCTCGCTGTGCTGCTAGACAAAAAATTGCCAAAAATTGCAAGTCTACACCAAAACACAAAATTTTCTCCAAACCGTCCCAAGATTTTTCCAAAGCTACCTCCTTAGCACACCTAGAACTTTCTAACACTCCCTATCATATACTATTATTCATTCATTTCCATGCAATTGAAACTAGTCCTTCCTTGTGTTTCCCTGACACTACCTAACATACCTTGTCAATGCCTACTTAGCACACCCAAAAATTTCTAACACTCCCTATCACACACTCTTATTCATTCATTTACATGCAATTGAAACTAGTCCTTCTTTGTGTTTCCCTGGTACTCCCTAGCATGCATTGGCGCCACACCCTAGCACCTGACACCTCTTGGCATGCCTTAGCACTTGGCATGTATTGGAATGACTAACATGCCTTGGAACTTTCTAGCATGTGTTATCACTTCCTGGAATTCCTTGCACACCTTGGCATTCCCTAGTTGTCATGCCCTCATAGATAGCCTTACCTTTTTTGTGACTTTGGAACCCAACCAAGTCATTGAAAAAATAGTGTTGTCCCTAGACAAAAGTCTCCCTTTTTCTAAACTTGCTTTTTCCATCCCCTTATTGTAATCATAGGCTTACCTATTGCAAGTCCTATTATGAAATTATCCTAATACACTTCGTCCTTGGGACACCTAGAAGACACTCTTATTCGTTTGTTTCCATGCACTTTGACCTAGTTCTCCCTTGTGATGCCCTCACACTCCCCAACACTCCTCGACATACATTGACATTGTTTGACATGTGTTATCACGCCTTTTCATTCCTTGGCATGCCCTAGCACTCCTTAGCTATCATGCCCTCATAACTACCCTTATTGGTTTCAAGACTTGGGAACCAACCAAGTCCTACCTCGAAAACAAAATCTTAACCAAGTTACAGTTACTACAACTATACTATCTCTTGTTCACCTAAGAATGGCCTATAACACATCTTAGGCTACTCATGCCCAATCTTAGCTCATCTCACTTAAGAAGTTACCAAGTCAAGGCTCACGTCTAACCATGGCCATAAAACAACTAAGCAACATAGTTTACATATTGACATGGCATAGTACCTGGCATGTCTAACAATCCCTTGGCACATGTTGGCATTCCCTGCATGCCATGGCATGATTTAGTACTCCCTATCATACCGTACCACTCCTTGACATGTCATGGCACTCTTGCATGCCTTGGAACTACTTACCATATAACTTTGTCACTCCCTCCTGAGCACACTTGGAATTCACTGACACTCCCTATCATACACTCTTATTCGTTCATTTCTATGCATTTTGAACTAGTTTTCTTTTGTGTTTATGTCGCACTCCCTAACACTCCCTGACACGCATTGGCACACCCTGACACGCATTGGCATACCCTGGCATGTTGCCCTAACACTCTATCATTTCTTGGCACCACTTAACATACCTTGTCGTCCCCTCCTTAGCACACCTAGAACTCACTGACACTGCTTGTCACACACTCTTAGTCATTCATTTCCATGCATTTGAAACTAGTGCTCCCTTATATTTCCTTGGCACTCCATAACACTTCGTAGCATGCATTGGCACACCCTAGCACTTGACACATCTTGGCATGTTTCCTTGGCTTCTAATATGCCTTAACACTGCCTAGCATACCTTATCACTCCCTCCTTAGCACACCTGGAATTCACTAACACTTCTTGTCACAAAATCTTAATCGTTTATTTGCATGCATTATTTTCACCTATTGATCCCTTGTGTTCCCCTAGCACTCCTTAACACTTCCTAGCATGTGTTTTTTATGGAAAAAAAACTATATATAGGGCAACTCAAATTCCATTTGTGGACAAGAAAATTTGGTTAAGTAAGTCTGTAATAAGAAGTGCGAAGATAACCAACAAAGAGAAGGAAACAAAGAGAGAAGATTTTGGTGTTTTTTATGGGTCTGTTTTAGGGCTAATAGATCCACAGGTGCGAAGGAAGGAAGAACTATCTACTACAGAAAAGGTTGAAGATCTTGTTGTTGTCCAAGTAGTCGAATCAAGGAAGAAGATAAGCAAAGTTACACGATGAATTATAATAAGAGTTCATACCATCCAAGCGAAGAAGATCAAGGTTCAAAAGGTTGGTCAACCACACGTTCTAAGGTTTATGCAAGAGGGTCAAGAACTACATATCTGATCCATGGAACTAGAATTTGAAGGATAGTCGAGTTATTGAAGGAAGAAGCCTGATCATCGTTGACTCAAGGAAAAATAAGGAAGTTGGATCAAGGAGGCTTGTGACTTGGTCTTGGATAGGTCATTGAGTCAAGGGTCTAGGCCATGGTCTTGGTATTCGTCAATTGAAGTCTATATAAGAAGAAGATCTCGTTTGGGTTTTCCTCTCATGTTGGAGAGGTTTTGGTCCTGGTTGATCGCATATTCTATGTGTCTCTTGTCTCCTCATTGTTTATGCATTGGTAGATGTTTGATGAAGAATATTGTTTTGAGAATTGTTTGTTATTGTGGATTAGTTTTGAATGTGTTTGTGTATGAAAAATTGGTTGGGTTTGTAAACTATGAGTAGCGCAGTGTTTGATTGATGCATGCTTCCTACAATAAAACATGTCTCTTACTTAAACAATTAATTTAGTGGAAACATGGGTATTTGGACAATTATCTTGGAATTGATGCACCTTACAAGTACATCAACTCATATAATGCATAAATATAATGGAAAGTTGTAACGTGTTGCATCATAGAAAAGATGTTGATAAAATATGATAGCTTAAATGTACATGATAGTTTGGAAAGGTGGGGAATAACTCTTATTTAGTCATAGGTAGACTAATCAATTCCTTTTTTAATATTTAAATGTCCATGATGATTTTGAAAGTAAATGGGTAGCAATTCTTACTCATGTCATAGATAGCCTAACGAGTACTTTTCTCTATTTAGAATGATACTAGATACAAAACTTTTTTGTATTGTGAGCTTCTTCAATTTTTTTTTTTATAATATATCATGTTATAAAAACTTTGAAATAAGCTTCTCACTTTGGTTCTTGCATTTGTGGTAAAATCTGAACCCAGCTTATGAAAGTAGTGTTATTCTGGAGGATACCAACAATATTTTTCACTACATAAAGGTTTTAACCTATCTTTAGTCTTTGATGAGTTTTTTTGGATGATTGTACTTTAAAAATAAAGATGCATCTGCAGTTTTCTCACTTGCTAATTTAGAATCAATGAAAAAAACCAAAATAATTACTTACATTTATTTGTAGAGTTTACCTGAAGTTGATGGAACATGGTGATTACATCAAATGAGTGTGAAATTGAATTTTGAAATTTTATTAATGTCCTCAATACTTGGAAAATGTAATGGGATCAGATGATAAGTTAACATGTAAGGTATTTAGTTAGACATTGCTTCTCTTCTAAGAAAAGTATATCTAAACCAAGTGCAATACCAGGGAGAGAGAGGATTCTGTAGTGTGCAAAGCTTAGTTGTGTGGGTTTGGGGCTAAGACATAGTTGCTCCATTTAACTGAAGTAAAATGAGAGGAAATGAGGCAATGCATACTTTGTAAATCTTAGCTATGAGGATTTGGGGTTCAAAGCTTAGTCACTTCACAATTGAAATAAAATGAGATCAAATGAGACAAGGACTTGCAAATTATTAGTTATATGTAATGACATTAAAGTGAGTAAACACAAAGTATCAAAATTCGAAGTAGAATCAACCCTTGTGTATGAAAATTCAGTCAAGCATTTTTTTATGGCTGAATTCCGCCTCAAAAATACATTTGATTAATGCAAAATCTTAGAAAACCACATCTATGTAATCGAGGTATCCCTCTTAGATGCACAAACCTTTCCCCTTGGATTCCCATTGACTTTGAGGTTGTGTTCCCCTACACACCTATATGCTTAATAGGGATACTACACTCCAACATGACAGATTCTAAGATATATTGTGATAGGGGGGATGAGGGTTTCGAAATTTCTTGTTGCCACAGGAAAGTCTTGCCATGTTTAGTTCAACAATACGGAAGCAAAATGCTCATGTAGAAGGATTTATGGTGCTTTTTCAATTGTGGGAAATAGAAATGCCATACATTATGGTGCTTCTTGGTACAATATTACCGATTCATGGAGAAAGATCAATGGTTCCTTGTTGTGGAACTATACCAATGTGTGGGTGGGACCAAGCTCATGAGATTCATTTTTTACTACCATCACAATGAACTACAACCAAATTGACTCATGAGATTCATTTTTTACTGCCATAACAATGAACTACATCCAAATTGGTTATAAAAGATTGCATTATTAAAAGTTAATTTTTAGCTTTAAAGTTTGACATAATAATTATAAAACCAAATCTCATTTGTTTAAATAACATGGAAACCCATAATATTAGTATTAGATAATTAAACATTAATAAAAAAATATTTATAGTTTTTTTGTTTAATTATATGAAATCCAAGTCTGAATTTGTTTAAAATTACAACTTACAACATGGTTAATTATTTTGTAATTTTGAAAAATAAAAAATATAATTTTTTGAAATGAGTATACAATAAGATAAGATAAGAAAATATACATTCCATACATTTTGATATATTCATAAAATATAATGTTTTTAAAATTTATAAAAAAACAAATAATTATAATTAAAAAATTTAACGATCATCCAAATTAAAAATTTAATTTATGCCGTGTTTTCTTTCCGCCTTAGGGTATTCGAATGAATGTTGAGTAGTTGAAAAAAAGGAAAGACCATTTTGTAGCGTTTTTTCCATGCCTTAGTGTATTGGAATGAATATTGAGTAGTTGAAAAAAAAAAGGAAAACAAGTTTTCTTCCCTGCCTGAGTGTTTGAATGAATGTTGAGTATTTGAAGAAAAAAGGAAAGACCATGGAGTAGTTGAAAAAAAAAGGAAAGACCATGGGCTGATTTGTGACTATATGGAAACAAGGTCGTTGGATCAATATTTAGGGTTTCTAGATTGATGACCATTCTTAGAATTGATTTGAAATTTTGTTTTATATTTTCACATGAAATGTATGTTGAGTAGTTGAAAAAAAAAGGAAAGACCATGGGCAAAATACAATCTGATCTGTGGCTATATGGAAACAGGTAGGTACAGGTCGTTGGATCAATTTTTAGGGTTTCTAGATCGATGGCCATTCTTAGAATTGATTTGCAAATTTTTTTATATTTTCACATGAAATGTGTTGCAGTAATTCGCAGGCAGTTATTGTTTCATGGTTAAATTTGAATGCATTGAGAAATAAGATTGAGAAGGATCTCTTCAATGGCTTGCTCACAAAACATGGATCTATTTTCACTGGGCAAATTTGGACCAGGATGGAAGGATGAGAAGCCTTCGTCTTCTTTCAAGATCCCAAGAAAATACTTTCACAGGTACCCTTGCTCTCCTTTAATTCCTTCCTCGATTTTAATTGCTTCAAACAATCTACCAACTTTTTCACCTGAAATTAGGTTATTTTGGTTTTGTTTTTCAAGAATTTAGCTTCAAATGAACTAGCCCCACAATTACTATATTGGCAATGAAATTTATATTAAATATAGGTTGAACTCTTATAGTAGTTTGATAGTATACCACACCAGAAATTACAAAAATAGTATTTTGGTAATATACCACACTAGGAAAACAACGGAAAAAACAACATAGACTTCTTAGGGTAACTCCCTACCCTCCCTCATTTCAATGCAACACTAAAAGATTTTCTTGCTCTCTTTCCATTTCACGGCAGTTCTTAATCAGAAATCTCAATTTCAGGCTCTGTTACGGTTTTCTTGTTCTCTTTCCATGGTTTTCTTGCTCTCTTTCCATTTCATGGCAGTTCTTAATCAGAAATCTCAATTTCAGGCTCTGTTACCAGAAACGGAACGGAAGTCTTCGTTTCAAACGGTGTTTTATACGGTAGTTTTTGTTTTTTAATGCAAGAAACTGGGTTTTCCAAAAACAGTTCATTTCTTGAAACTGTTTTATGGAAAACCTTAATCTGGTTCATTTGCAATATGGATCTCTTCCCGATTGGATGTCGACATGAATCATAAAAATCATTGTAGGCTAGGTGTTCTCCCTAGTGACAACACCTTGCTATAGTGCTTAATATATCTTTAACAATGTTGACTATTTAGAGATTTTATTAGTTAAAGTTATGTTATTTTTTTAATTGTAGCCATTGATGTATAGGAGTATATGGTTAAGTTTTTACAAAAAAAAATTGTTATTTTTGTGTTGCTTTTATTTTAAAGTGGATTTAGTGATTGTATCTAATATTTAAAATGTGTATTTTTATATAAAATTATAAATTTAAATGTATAAGGTTTTTATATATATATTTTTTTATAAATTAGCAATGTATATAGATATTCTATATATATTTTTATAAATTAGTAGTTATATAGTTGAGTTAATTAATTGTTTTATATAAACATTAGGACACAATATTTATTTATTATTATTATTATTATTTTTTCCATTAGTTTAGTTTATAACCTTTCAAATGATTGGAAAATGATTTTGATAAAACTATTCTATAGAAACTTTTATCAACGATTAGACTATCTATAATATTAAATATCATCAACCAAAGACATTAATTTAATATATAAAAATAATAATTATCTATTATCCATCCCATTAATAGTTTTATCCCATAAATACTTTTTTCATTGGTGATAAGAGAAATTATGTTAAGTAATTTGCAATAATAAAGCTTAAGAACAACAAGCTATTGATTAATATGTCTATAATATGAACATAATTTCAACTATGATAAATATGGAAAGTTTCAAAATCACATAAAAATAGTGATAGAAATAATTGTAAATTTATAAAAATAAATAAGTCTCAAAAATCAAAATACAAAATAGAAATCCATCATTTAATAAATTTTAAATACGAAACAAATAGGAGTACTACTACAAGAAAATACTCCTCTTCATTTATAAATAACCACCGTAGATCTATCTCTCTCGAGGAGGGGTTAAAATTGACGTTCGTATGCACGTTTTGACATTTTTTAACCGTCAAATATAGGCACTTTTAAAATCTACACATTATTATGAACTTGTTAATAATTTCTAAACTTGTCATAATTACGAGCATGTAATAAAATTACAAGTTTTAATTATATATATATATATATATATATATATATATATATATATATATATATATAATTTGTATTCGTTTAAATTTTATATTAAATTAACAGTATAAGTACCTACTATCAACTTACCTGAGTTGGACTGGACACGTTGTATCATTCTATGCTTCCAGCACTTACGCGAATTTATGTAATTATCAATACGACGGGATTAAGAGTGCAGTCCAACACTTACGCAAATTTATGTAATTATCAATACGATGAGACTAAGAGGTGCTGGGTCCATATCCATCTTGTCTGGCCAACATATTTTGATTTCAATATCATTCAGTCACACAATTAAAACGGGGAGCTGGAGCTCACCAATGCATTAATTGACACCACATTGTTAACCTTAGCTATTTAGGATTGGTTTGGTAAGGCATTTATTATGGAGTTCCAATATTTATGAGAATTAATGATCTAACTTCTATTTCCTACAAATTTCGTCCCAATTTTATCATAATCTGGATTCTCAAATGGTATGTGGGGAAGTTGGAAATTGGAATATTATGCAGTGAATGCCCAATGCCCATCATAGAGTTGGAGCCCGTAAAACAAAAAAATGTCAAGTGGCAAATCCACATCTACTCAAGGTAAGCTCTTCTCTTGTACTTTCTTGCTGCTATTTTTTTAATTCTGCTATGTTATCACGGTGCTTTATTTCAGTTACAGCGATATGATTTTTAGTTTTGCATTATTCGATTAATATGATATAGGAGAGCTATGCAATTTTTTTCGTAAGTAAAATTTCTTTGTATTCAAGTTCTTTACATACATAAATTTCATAGGTCAAGAAGATCGACTACAAACACCAAACTGGTTTTGAAAATAGTGACATGGACTTGTCAACCTTCTCTGGTTCTTATGTCATGGAATCCACTCAATTAAAAACACCGGACATTTCTGACCCGTTGAAAAACTAAGTAGGTTGTCATAATAAAACCAACATTTGTATTACACCCCAATTGTAAGTCAAGATTTTGGTAGGTTTTGATGTTTGAGTCATACCCTATCCCCAACTTTAGATCAAGTTATCGATTGTTCGTTTCATGCCAGTGTAGTTGACATAGTTGCACACGAAATACAAAGGCTGAAGATGTCACATAAATAGGACTTTTGTCTTCTAATTGACAAAATGGATGATCGACTATCTCTGCCAGTGATCCACGACAATCAGAGAACATATATAGATTATATGTCATTTTTCTTTTGTGAAAAACCCTGATTATGTCTTAGCCTTCTTTGGACTCTTCAAGTTTTTGTGTCATAGCCTCAATCTGTTATTCCATACAAACATCTTCTTCCGTACCCTACTTTTCAGGATTTCAAGTTAGTCTTAGAGTTTTTACAGTTTATTCAGAGACAAAGACTCCAAAACCTCCAAAACCTCTCTCGGCATATATCTGATAAGTCTATATAGCCCCACATGCTCAATATCATCCTTGACAACACAACCACCCATAAATGAATTAATTTTATCATTGCTCAGTTTACTTCGTGAGCCATTCATATATTTCTCAATCCTCTTTATCTCTATCTTACATATGTAGTCAAATGGATATCTATGGAATAGTTAAACCTATAAACCTTTGTAGAGATTAGATATATATGGAATAGTCAAAGTTTATAGATGGAATTGGATGCACGAATCTATAACAACCTGGAGGGCGTTACAATCAATTATCGAACACAAAGCATCATGTACGTGCCTCGGACCCTGGACTGAATAAGATTTACAGCTAGTTGCAATTACAATTTCCATGGCTACCAGTGCCTAATTTTAATTTAAGTGAATAACAATGAAATAATTATGGATCAGCATGACTTCTAAGATTGGTATGACTATGTTAACAAAGATCTCTCTTTTGACCACCTCAAGATTCTCATGACTCCAGAGATCATATATAAACGTTCCATTTTAAACAGTTTATTATGATACCCTTTTCCAAACATAGACTTCCTCTATTTAAAAGAAGAGAACATTGCAATGATTTGTCAATTCAATAATAAATGAATATCCATAAAAACGCTGGCCAGTCAAGGACGTTTCTAACCTTTGGATCGTGCAAGTTACTATATATCGGCAAAACAATTCTAACTAGAAAGAGAAAATTTACTATTGTGGATTAACATTGGCCTATCCTAGGTTGTGGTTCACTCTCGACTTTGTATGTGAATGTTGTTCATGGTAGTTCAAGTCTCTAATTTCCAAGCCTTCATATTTTTCAATTGCTTTTTAATTTTCTGAATTAGAGATTTTTTTCTTTTACTATTTTTGAAAGGTAAGAGGTAGATTAATTTGATAAGTGAATGTTGTTCATGGTAGTCCATGTCTCTAATTTCCCAGCCTTCATACTTTTCAATTGCTTTTTAATTTTCTGAATTAGAGATTTTTTTCTTTTACTATTTTTAAAAAGTAAGAAGTGGAGATTAATTTGATAATTTTTTTTAATAGTAAATCAATAATTGAAAGTTAGGAATATATTTAGTAAGATTGGAAGCTTTTCTGTTTACCAACTAGTAAATTAAGAATATATCTAGTAAGATTGGAAGCTTTTTTATTTATCAACTAATCTATATTTAACTTTAACACTAGACCCAATCGATTAGTGAATATAATTTGAAAATATCATATAAAACTGGTAAAAATAAATATTAAACGTCATAAGCTGGGCGGTTTAAAAATAAAACAGTCGAAATTTTTTTCAGTGACGGGCAGGGGGACCCGTCAAATTTAACCCGTCTCCACGGAAGCAAACATGTTGTACGGAAAATAAAATAAAATAAAAAGTATTGCAGTGAGGGTACAATTAATTAAAAGTTCTGGTGGGCATAGCCTACCTTCTCGCATTTATGGTTATAGTTAAATTTGGCGGGCCCTTATCATTGACATTGCAGTGAACGTACAATTAACAGCACACCATCTCGCATTTATGGTTATGATATCATCAATGCATATGAAGGTTACGTAGGAGAGTGTGACGTAAGAAGGTTTTTTTATGTCCATTTACCCAAAACTCGAGGTGGTTTTTCCATTCGATTCGGCTGGGCAAGCTTTAATGTATCCACGGAAGCAAGTGTGTGTTGAACATGTTGTCCGGAAAATAAAATAAAATAAATCGTATTGCATTTATGTCTATAAGTTACCCTGACATAAACAGCGCACCATCTTGCGTTTATAGGTAAATTTGATAAAAAGGTTTTTACGTCAATATCCGATAACAGTTTGATAATGATAGGGCCAATTTTTACCAGAAACGCTAGGCGGTTTGAACGCTCACTGCAACGCGATTTATTTTATTTTCCAGTGACAACCTGCGAAGCGTTGCCAGCAATATTGACATGGTTCGCCATACACTTGCCTCAGATACATTAAAGTTTACCAACCGATTCTCATGGAAAGGAATCGGTACGTGTTGAATAATTTCCTTGTCGGGATATGTTAATAGCCGTATGATATTCACATGGCTGTACGTGTTGAATAATTTCCCTGCTATACACATTAAATATTACCCACCCGATCCGAATAGAAAGGAGCGAGTAGGTGTTAGGAATAAATAATTTCATTGTCAAGATTTGTTACATTCACATGGCTGTAAGCATTATATTTAAGCTTTCAATTTTCGATGGGATTTAGATTTCGATTGTGTCAAACATCATGTTACGCAGTGAACACACTCTTCAAGGCTACCTCCATCCACTCAAAAACGCGTTATTACGAAATCACAACACAACATAATTACCATCTTCATTTTCTATTGTACTCATATGATGAGAATTGCCGTCTTAATCCGGCGGGCGGTGGGCGTCGAAACTCACCCTTGTGCCAAAGCCGGCCTCCACACCAAGCCACCTCAATGCCCTTTGCTCAACTGTCACCCGCCACGTGGATCCACCTCACAACATGCTGATGTCATCAAGACGTTAGTATCACATTAGGCCTAAAAAGTGTCAAACGATACTCTGTCACGTGTCAGGCAAAAAATTTGTTTAAAGGAGCCATTGAGCCCGTTTATTCGTCACTTTGTACAACTCAGGCTCCGACTCACACCTCTAGCACGTCCATGAACTCCACGAGCCCAAATTCAACCTCAATAAGCTCAAATTCTCCTATTTGAACGGCCAAACATGTTGTACGGTAAAGAAAATAAAATAAAATAAATGGTATTGCAGTGAGGGTACAATTAATAATAAGTTTTGGTGGGGATAGCGTGGGGGCAGCGGCTAACCAGCTTGTCATAGGGCATTAAATGTCTAGGGCAAATGCAGGTTGGATAGTCCAATAATGCGCCAGCCGCTATTTCTTATTTAATGCTTAGTCTCTCTGCTCGCGTGTTATCGGATTATCCAACCTGCATCTGCCCGAACATTTAATGCCTTATGGCAGGCTGGTTAACCGTTGCCGTGGGGCATAGCCTGACATAAACAGCACACCATCTCGCATTTATGGTTACAGTTAAATTGGCGGGGCCCTTATCATTGACATTGCAGTGAACGTACAATTAAGGCATAGCTTGACATCAACAGCACACCATCTCGCATTTATGGTTATGGTAGTAAAATTTGGCCCCTCCCTTATCATTATCAATGATATCATCAATGCATATGAAGGTTACGTAGGAGAGTGTGACGTAAGAAGGTTTTTTATATCAATGATAAAGCCAAAATTTACCCAAAAGGCGAGGTGGTTTTTCCATTCGATTCGGCTGGGCAAACTTTAATGCATCTTGCGTTTATTGTTAAATTTGGCTGGGGCCTATCATTATCAATGAGATCATCAATCCATGTGAAGGTTACATAGCAGAATGTATAAAAAGGTTTTTATGTCAATATCCGATGCCAGTTTGAGAATGATAGGGCCAAATTTTACCAAAAACGCTAGGTGGTTTGAACGCTCACTGCAGCGCGATTTATTTTATTTTCTAGTGACAACCTGCGAAGCGTTGCCGGCGATCTTGACATCGTCCACCATACACTTGCCTCAGATAGATTAAAGTTTACCCAACCGATTCTAATGGAAAGAAGTGGGTACGTGTTGAATAATTTCCTTGTCGGCATATATTAATAGCCGTATGATATACACATGGCTGTAAGCATTATATTTAAGCTTTCAATTTTGGATGGTTTACTCCCCATGCGATTTAGATTTCGATCCTGATTGATTATAGGTGTCAAACATCATGTCAATTTATTATTAATGCTGTTAACGCTCACTCCATGATCCATCCACTCTCAAACACATTATTATGATGGCCTCGGTAGGCAACGCCACACCACACACTTGCCTCCCTGCTATACACATTAAAGCTTACTCACCCGATCCGAATAGAAAGGAGTGAGTAGGTGTTAGGAATAATTTCTGTTACATTCACATGGCTGTAAGCATTATAATTAAGCTTTCAATTTTGGATGGTTTGCTCCCCATGCGATTTAGATTTCGATCCTGATTGATTATAGGTGTCAAACATCATGTCAATTTATTATTAATGCTGTTAACGCTCACTCCATGATCCATCCACTCTCAAACACATTATTATGATGGCCTCGGTAGGCAACGCCACACCACACACTTGCCTCCCTGCTATACACATTAAAGCACCACACACTTTCCTCCTTGCTGTACACATTAAAGCTTACTCACCCGATCCGAATAGAAAGGAGTGAGTAGGTGTTAGGAATAATTTCCTTGTCGGGATCTGTTACATTCACATGGCTCTAAGCATTATATTTAAGCTTTCAATTTTTTATGGTTTGCTTCACATGGGATTTAGATTTCGATTGTGTCAAACATCATGTTACGCTGTGAGCACACTCTTCAGGGCTACCTCCATCCCCTCAAAAACTCGTTATTACGAAATCACAACACAACATAATTAAGATCTTCATTTTCTCACGATATGATGAGAATGGACGTCGGACAGATGGTGGGCGTCGAAATTCACCCTTGACATAAAAATCACACTTTGACTGCACTTAAACAAAGAGGAGACTCTCACTCTGGTTCACTCTACATTACATCAAATGAATATTACAATATTAAATACATCACTGAAAAATAGGTAGTTGTAAACAACCTCCTAAACTCTAGGAACTAATCCTAAACTAAGGAGATACGTTACAACCATATAACCATTTCTCCATTATTTTTAACTCCCCCCTTTAATGGAGAAAGGGTTATTCTGCACTCCTAACATCCCTCTAAATAATTCAAACTTTACTCACCTTAGAGGCTTAGTAAAAATATCAGCTAAATTATCACAAGTATTACAATACTCCACACATATTTATTTTGACTGTATCTTTTATCGAACAAAGTGAAACTGAGTGTCAATATGTTTAGTATTTTTATGGAAAACTGGATTGTATGCAAGCTTTATTGTGCTCTGGTTGTCAGTTTTGATGCTAGTTGCTTCTTTCTGACTTTCGCCTGCATCGCTAAGCAATCTCCTCAACCAGATGGCTTCGCATGTTGCTGCACACAACGCCTGGTACTCAGCTTCACATGATGATAATGCTACAGTACTTTGCTTTTTGCTACTCCAGGAAATAACCCAGATCCAATACTAAATGCATAACCTGTGATGGATCTATGATCATCCAGGTCACCTGCCCAATCAGAATAACCTACTAAAGTAACATCAGAAATGTCAGTGTATAAAATACCATAATTACAAGTACCACTAAGGTACCTCAACACACATTTTGCTGCAATCCAGTGACTTTCAAGTGGTCTGGACATAAACTGGCTCAGCACACTAACAGAATATGCCAGGTCTAGTTGTCGTGAGATATATCAAACTTCCCACTAGCTGTCTATACAAAGTGGCATCCACCTGTTTTGTGCCATCATCATTGCTCATCATTGCTTAACTTGAGATTCTGCTGCAATGGTGTTGCTGCTGTTTTACACTGTTCCATTCTGAATCTTTCCAACAAGGTTCTGGACTACTTTCCTTGAGTTAGAAAAGTCTGACCAGAATCTTTCCACACCTCTAAACCTAGGCAATAATGAATCTCCAAGGTCTTTCATTTCAAATATCTGTGACATTTGCTGCTTGATTTCTTTGATCAAATTATTTGCATTTCCTGTTATAATCATGTCATCCACATACAAAGAAATCAAAATGATTTGCCTATGTTTATTTATCTTGGTATACAGGTTTGGGTTGTTGAGGCTCCTATGAAAACCATGCTGTATAAAAAATGAATCAATTTTCTCATACCATGACCTGGGTGCTTGTTTCAAACCATAAAGTGCCTTATGCAATTTACACACTAAATGCTCCTGCCCCTTTTTTCACAAAACCAGGAGGCTGTACTAAATAAATTTCTTCCTTTAATTCTCCATTCAGAAATGCAGACTTAACATCTAGCTGGTGTAGCTTCCATTTATGTTTTGTTGCTAACGAAATTAGCATTCTAATTGTATTTAGTTTAGCTACAGGGGCAAAGGTGTCATCGAAATCTATGCCTTCTTGCTGTGAATAACCCTTTGCTACCAGTCTAGCTTTGTATTTTTCTACACTCCCATCTGCATTTATCTTAGGTTTATACAACCACTTACAACCTATAGGGGTTTTTCCTTCAGGAAACTCAACTAAATCCCAAGTATGATTTCTATATATTGATTCAATTTCCTCATGCATTGCAGCCCTCCATTCATCTGATTTACTTGCTTCTTCATAGTTTGAAGGTTCTACAATGTTTAAAATTTTTGACATTAAAGCATAGCCTTTCAATCTTTCAGGTAGTCTAGTCTTCCTACCTGATCTTATAGGTAGAGGACTTACCTCAACTCTATCTGTTTTAGCACTTTCCGGGCCTGCATCATCACTTATTACACTATCTGCTGCTACTTCTTCTTGTTTCTGCTCCTGCTCCTGCTCTTCATCTTCGTCACTGTTCATCTCTATCAGCAATGGAATGTGGCTGTCATTGCTAGAATCTTCCTTTCCATCTTCAGTCTGTTCATGAAAAACAACATCTCTGCTTGCAAAAACTTTATGAGTCACATGATTATATAACTTGTATGCCTTATACTCTGTGCCATATCCTACAAATATACATTTCAAGGCTTTGGGGTCTAACTTCTTTCTATCTGCTTTTGGTATATGAGCATAAGCTTCAGATCCAAATATTCTTAGATGACTAACTGCTGGTTTGAGTCTAAACAATGCTTCAAAGGGGGTTTTGAAGCCTAGACATTTAGTAGGACTCATATTCTTTAAATAAACAGCAGTATTAATGGCTTCTGCCCAAAGACCATTTGATATACCTTTACCTTGAAGCATACTTCTGGCGAACTCCACAAGAGTTCTGTTCTTGCGTTCTGCTACTCCATTCTGTTGTGGAGTGTGTGGCACTGTAAATTGCTGCATAATCCCATGCTTCTTGCAGAAGTTCTTGAATTCTCCTAACCTATATTCTCCCCCTTGATCCGAGCGGAGAATCTTTATCCTCTTTCCTGTTTGGTTCTCTATCATAGATTTGAACTCTTTAAAGTACCGAAAGGCTTGACTCTTTTTACTTAAAAAATACACCCATGAAAACCTAGTGCAGTCATCTGTAAACAACAGAAAATAATATGCACCTCCTAAGGACCTAGTTTGCATAGGTCCACAAATATCTGTATGCACTAGTTCTAGGATGTCTCTTTCCTTTCTGTTGACATGCAAAGGGAATTCTTCTCTATGCATTTTCCCTAATGCACATTCATCACATTCCAGCTTGACATTATGTAAAACAGGGAGTCCATCGACCATACCTTTCTTCTGAAGTAAGATGAGGTCTTGCAGATTGAGATGTCCAAATCTCTTATGCCAGAGATTTTTGACTGTTGATCCCCCCCCCCCCCTGTGAGCATCACCCGATGCAATGAGTGCTAAGTGAACTATTCAAAAATCATGAGAAATTAGTCAGTTACGACTACCTCTCATGGAAATGGTCATACGTTTGAATGACTTACTTAACGCAGTTGAATCCCAAAAATGATATCTAATATAATGCACTGCGTAATCCCCCATACTTAAATTCAAAAAGAGTCAAGGGATCTCTACTTGAATGGTTCATGAGGCACAATACTTGCTAAGGTTTTGCAAATGGGGTAGCAAGCTAAGTGGGCTTGATTGTGGGAAAAACTCCACAGTTAAGCGCACTTGAGCCAGAGGAGTTCTGGGATGGGTGACCTCCTGGGAAGTCCTGGTTACCGGGTGCAAGCCCCGGAAGTGATGATTGATGCTATGTGATTCGTTCTCCACATTTCGCTAGTTTCAATCCCACTTCTTCACCCCTGTGAGCATCACCCGATGCAATGAGTGCTAAGTGAACTATTCAAAAATCATGAGAAATTAGTCAGTTACGACTACCTCTCATGGAAATGGTCATACGTTTGAATGACTTACTTAACGCAGTTGAATCCCAAAAATGATATCTAATATAATGCACTGCGTAATCCCCCATACTTAAAACCATTGCTTTTCGTGGCATACTCTTTGCATCCAATCTGTACAAATTCCCCACGCGCATTCCTGTTGCAACTGTTTCCATCTGGCTATCCTTAATGACACAACCATTCTTAAAGAATTGCACCTGCATGTCCTGGTCCGTAATCATTGAGACAGAGATCAAGCTTTTCTTAATTCCTGGAACATATAATACATTTTTAAGATGTTTAATGTCGCCACTAGGTAGCTTCACAGGAATATCTCCACATCCTTTGATCTCATACCCATTGTCATCTCCTAGATAAAATTTTGATCCACATGCAGATTCTTCAAGAAATTCAAAACAGTCTTTCTTACCGGTCATGTGTGAGGGTGCGTCAGAGTCGACATACCATATATCATCCTCATCTCCCTTTGATGCTGAAAGAGCACAATCGACTGTGAATAGTCGAAGATCATGGCTGTGGTCCTCCTCTTCTCCAGCAAAACAGCCCTGGTGTTTCCTCTGTTTGCCTTTTCTTTCATCCGCCTGCCTCTTATAGCATTCTTTAATCTGATGACCAGGTTTCCCACAATAAAAACATCTCTTAACATAATTATCAGTCATACCTCTGAATGGTCTCTTTTGAAAAGAGCTGGCCCCCTTCTGCTGCTGCTGTTGCGGTTGCTGGTGCTGATGTTGGTGCTGGTGCTGCTTTCCTCTGTACTGTCGCCTCTTCGCCATCAGAGCTAGGTCATTGCTCTGAGTTTTTAGATTCTGTCTTCGCTCCTCCTCCTGGAGCAGAATCACTGTCAGCTCATCAAATGAAGGGGCTTTCTCCCTCGCTGACAGTCCTGTGATGAATGTCTGATATTCATCCGTCATTTTGTTCAATGTGAGTGTAACTAGATCTGAGTCAGACACTTTTTCTCCAATAGCTCCCAGTTTGTCTCTTATATCCTTGACTCTGGCCATGAATCCACCAACAGACTCATTCTCGTCCATCTTCAATGCAAACAACTTTCCCTTGAGTGCCAGAACACGATTTGTATTCTGAGTCTCGTACATGTTATTGATCGTTGTCCATAGATCAACAGCTGACTTGGAATCTCTGATATGTGGGATAATATTGTCCTTAATGGACATCTTCAGTATAAATTTTGCTTTCGTTTCTCTTTTATCCCAGTCTTGTTCTTGGGTCGCTGTTCCAGATCTCGACTCATTTCCTTCAACGATCGCCCATGCATTTACGCTCTCCAGCAAAGTTTGCATTTTGAATTTCCAGTTGGAGAAATTCGTTCCATCGAGTTTTCCAGACTCGTGGAGGTATGATTCTATATTGTTGTTCATTTTCGCCCAACTGAACACTCCAATCGACCACCACCGGGAAAGTCCGATCTGCTTCCACCGAACAGATCAGGAACTTCACTGTGCCACCACCGGGCAAGTCCGATCTGCTGCCACCGAACAGATCAGGGACTTCACTGTGCCACCACCGGGCAAAACCGATCTGCTACCACTGAACAGATCAACAAGCAAGCTCCAACATGCCACCACCGGGCAAAGGCGATCTGCTTCCATTGAACAGATCAAGGAGTTGCACTGCGCCACCACGGGCAAAAAAAACTGATCTGCTTCCACCGAGTAGATCACAGAGCTCTGATTCGCCACCAACCGGCAGGTTCGATGTGCTACCTCCGAGCGGATCACGGAACCCCAATTCACCACCATCGGGCAGGTCCGATCCGAGCGGATCAAGGAACCTCAATTCTCCACCACTGGGCAAATCAAATCTGCTACCACCAAGCAGAAATCTCCACGTGCCACCACCAGGCAACTCCGATCTGCAACAAAAATTGCAAATTTCCAGAGAGAAAGAGGTTGGCTCTATGGCGCTCTGAACAACTACAAATCCACGCCAATTGCAAAAAAGAAAAATTCACGGTGTCCACGGAAATTGGCGCGCTTAACAGCCACAGATCCGCGCCAATTTAGTTATAATTTTGTTGGCGCGCTTATCAGCCCCAAACCCGCGCCAATGGGCGCATCTGTTCTTTAAAAAATTGCGCCTTTCTTTTTTGTTCTGGATTGGCGCGACTGTCTTCAAAAAATCCGCGCCAATTGCTCAACCCTTTCTTCAGCTCAGAGATGATCAATCATATGAGACCCTTCGCTCCAGGTGTTACTGCAGTTCCACCTGATCACACAGACACATTTACATGCACTCCTACCACTACAAAAATGTAACTAATGATACATCCCTAAAAAAAATTGAGGCTATCTCTATCCTAAGCTCTGATACCAAGATAAAAATCACACTTTGAATTAAATGAAGGAGTTGCAGCTCACAGGTGTGTACAACACCTGGGAGACTGCACTCAAACAAAGAGGAGACTCTCACTCTCGTTCACTCTACATTACATCAAATGAATATTACAATATTAAATACATCACTGAAAAATAGGTAGCTGTAAACAACCTCCTAAACTCTAGGAACTAATCCTAAACTAAGGAGATAAGTTACAACCATATAACCATTTCTCCATTATTTTTAACTCCTTGTGCCAAAACCGGCCTCCACGCCAAACCACCTCACCGCTACACCCAAGCCACCTCAATGCCTTGTGCTCAACTGTCAACCTGCCACGTGGCTCCACCTCACAACATGGTGATGTGATCAACATGTTAGCATCACACTAGGCCTAAAAAGTGTCAAACGATACTCTGTCACATGTCAGGCAAAAAAATTGTTTAAAAGAGGCCATTGAGCCGTTTATTCGTCACTTTGTACAACTCAGACTCTGACTCACACCTCTAGCACGCCCATGAACTCCACAGGCCCAAATTCAACCTCTATAAGTTCAAATTATTCTATTTGAACGGCCAATTCACCTTACCTCGATGGATTTGACTTAGTTTTTTTTGTTTTGGTGAGTTAGTATCAATTAGTCAAGAAATGAAAATATATTTCAAAAAATGTTAAGTTAATATGGACAAAAAGAATATTAAATAAAAAATGTTAGAGATATTTGATGAATAAATCCATATCAAATAAAATATTAGGTATATTTGATGAATAAGTCCATATCAAATAAAATGTTAGAATAGATGCTCTAAAAAATGGAAGCAAACATAAAATGTTAGGTTAAAAAAATAAATAAAAAATAACAATAAACTCTTAAAGTGATGCAAATCCAAATGCTACTACTCTTAGTCAATTTTATTTTTGTAAATAAGGGTTGCGTACAGATTGTTTAAATGCCACACTCAGTTCAAACAATCCAATTGTACAATTTAATCATGACTGGATTTGACTTAAATTGTTTGTCACTAGGTAGTAAATAAAATTGGCTCAATAGTTTAAATTGAGCCAATGAAGGAAATAAGGGATAGATGTACTCGGAAGAATAAAGGAAAATATTAGGAGAGTAAAGGGTAGGTAGACATATGAGAAATAATTGGAGCATGAAAGGATTTTATCCTAAGTTATAACAATGGATAATGTGTGCATATGATGTTGCATTTTAAATTAACTATGAATTCTAAGCAACAATGTTATTTGGTAAACACCCTAATTTCATTCATTTATTCCCCCATTACACAAAATTGTCACATCCACCATAAAATCGTGACCCCACCATCACTTCCACCTCACTTGTTAAATCCCTTCCACCTTACCTTTCATCCTGCATGCTCCCCCGAGATCTAATGGCTCACATCCCTCCTCGGCCCTCATTTGTCGTCTGAACTTTATCGACCGGGGAGGGGGGAAGGGGTGGTTGTTCCAAAGTGGGTAGTTTCCGAAACCACCTTCTTGAACCACCTTATCCTCATTTTAGTCATTCGGGACTTAAAATCTTGAAACAACTTTACCACCTCAAGCTACTCCCTAACGCGGTTTACATGTGACTGTTTACCGTCGCTCCATGTCGCCATCCATGTTACTTCTTCCATCCAATAAACTATCGCCCATTCGTTATTCATTCAATTCATAACTCTCGCAAATTTATGTCCCAAAGACCTGTTAATTAATCTCGTTGGATAATTAATGCAGATTTAACCATTCATTCGACACCTACACTCCAATTTTTCCATTAAAAGTCCTGTTCCTCCAGGAAAATGGTTACACAGTACATTTCTATAACGAAATTGATCACTCAAAGTTTTCCTCCTTACAACTCAAAGATAATTTGACACTTAAGCATCTATTTTGTCCTATTCAGAAGAGGGCCGACATGCAGGTCCACTTGTCTCTTTTTCAGTCATACTGCTCTCACTGTGATCACTCTGTTTCAGACCGATTTTTTCCATTCCTATCATTTTCAATCTGCAAATTCATTTGATAAAATTCCTCTTAAGGGAAAAGAAGTTTCAAAAATCCCAAATCCTCTTGTACATCCATAGATTGACTTCCATCATACCCCCCGGTCGACAAAGATTGTAGAATCATTGAGTCTTCTTATCAATTTGATCTATATGAAATTTACTGCTGGATGGAAGATCAATTAATTGATCAGACATATGAAATAGGACTTTGGGACTCCCTCCTTCCCCACTACATTTTCCCTTAGATACACAGAGCACCTGAATTTTTCTGAAATGCTATGAATCCTATGATCCCAACCAAAGAGAAATCATTTCATCCACAGGAGAAATCCTCTTTTTAATCAATGTTGAGTCCATTGAAAAGATGTTGCAGGCCCCTACTATTGCACAAAATCATCCTTTTTCCCATGAAAACCTGATAGAAGACTATCAGAAACTAGATTTTACTAAATGATCCCAGACTCTTGAACTTTTTCTAGCTATTGATAGTCCTCTGCCTAAAACAAACCCTCCTTATGACTCATCCATGTTCGCTGATAGAACCAAGCAAATCACCACTATTTTGTCGTATCTTCTTGGTTATAACTATGATCAATATGTTAATGATGCCATCCTAACTTTCTTATCTATCTTTTCTACTGATTCCAAACCCGCTGTTATTTATAATTTCAGCCAATTCCTAGTTGAAGCCATACATGAGCAATTTGTCCAGTTTAACACTGAAGAAGCATTCAAGTATGCTTCTGTACTTGTATGCCTTTTTATATATTTTCAAGGAGACAAATTTCCATTTACCTTACAAACGCTAGATGAGGAGGCAACTAGTGATCAGTGATCTTTTGGACTACAATGGGAATGAAGGAGAAAAAAGAGTTTACTCGTAAACAGTTCATAGAATTGTTTATTCATCCAAATATCAGTCTTATGAGCAGCACTCTAGTACCAAGAATCAATGATGAGATTGTCAAAATATTGCAGCTGATCGACCAAGCCACAACTAGAGATTGGTATCTTTACCAAAACTACACATAAATCAGGGTTTATGGTTGTGAGCTTCCACCCTACAAACTTCCCAAGTACCTCTCCATCAGAATCTTTGCAATGGAATATATTAGGCAAAGGTTAAATGCAGATGAAGTACATTTTGTGGTGGCAAAGAAGAAATTTCAATTCAAGCTAAAAGCTTAGGTTGGTCCATTCATCTGCAATACCAGAGCGGCAGGAGAAAAAACAGACAGGTTACTAAAGGAAATGAAGTTTGGTTTCAGTTTTACTTGGTCTTATGACCCCATGAGAGTGATTTCTAAACTCAGGGTGGAAAATAAGTTTACTGCATATCACCACACAGCTAGGCCTGAAACATAACAATACAAAAATCAGTTGGAATGGACATAGAACACCCTCTACGAAGCTGAAGAGCAAGTAGTTTCCACTTCTAATGTCCAAACTCCACTTGCATAGGAAAAGACAACTAAAAGGGCAAGGGAAGAATAATCATCCCCTACAACTGAAGCATCAAGCCAGGGCTTTAGGATTATGTATAGAAAGAAGAGACCTAGGATCTCTATGATTGTTGGTGCAACACATGAGTCTCAGAAAACCACATTTGATGAAATTGGAGAGACTATGCTCTATACACAGTCTGGTGGACAGTCTACCCAATACCCAACACATTCCACTACTTCTCATGAACAACATGTAATTCAGACCAGTGGAAGCATTCAGAAGGACAAGGAGGAGGACATCTTTCATGTTTGTAGTGAGATTAAAAAGAAGAATGAAGAGTTGAAATTGAACACCTACACCCAGTTATGGAAACATTCCTCTAGCTCTCAGGCCAAAATTCTTCCAGTCTTTGACTTTGAGAAAGGGAAAATGCAGATGGCTTTCCCGTAAGCTCATATTCGACAACCCAAGACTCATGCACATTATCAAAAGAAATCCTCATTTGACTTTCATGTAAAGTATGTGCATCCAATTGAGCAAATTGAGATGCACAAAAAAACTAGACAGATGATTTCTTCTATTTTAACTCATATTGCCATGAGTTTGTCAAAGTTGCAGGTTACCTTAGCAAACACACAGTCACAGCTCAAGTTGGAGAAAGTCTCCTCATTGGCAAAGGACACAAAGATCAAATCTTTAGAAGATCGGGTGCTGAAGATGGGATATGATCCCTCCAACATAAATGCTGTAGAAGAACTCGTTAAGAAGAAAAATGTTGAGATCTCAACATTAAGGAAACATCTCAAATTGCTAGCTTCTGAGGACCCGATGGCTAAAGAGATTGAAGAAACTGAAACTTAGAAGTCTCACATGATGAAGCTCATCATGGAACAAAATCTGCAAATAAAACAGATGGAAGAGTAGATGGAGAAACTGGTCAAGGAGAAAGAGGAAGTAGTCAAAATATCAAACTCCAATGGATGTAGTACCCCTTGCAGCAATCCCTGTAACCAGGGTTTCTACTTTAGCCACAACATCAACTACAGGTACAACAAAAGGAGTTGAACAACGTGCTGAAGCTCTTCAGAACCTGTCTATTCAAACAAGAGAAATCAAGAAGTTGCAGAATGAACTCAAGGAGTTACAACATATGAAAGAAGTTGTAGACACTTCACATGCAGTTGAGTTGTAGAGAGAAAAAGGTTAGAATGAGGCATTGCAGAAGGAACTCAAATAATATTACCTTGGAAACAAATTGAGTTTGGCAAGGGAAATTCTGTGGGAAGAAATTACTGAATCAATTAAGGATATTTGGCCCTATATCAAGATAGTATTTTATCAAAAAGACCTCTTGGAGAAAGCTCAACAAGATGTTGAAACTATTTCCAAAGAGCTTGAGGATATGCTACAAATTGCTTCTGATATAATCAAGTTCCTCAATTCCAAAGACAACTATGAGCTTGAAGAATTAGGGATAAATGGCAGGACATCAACTATACTGGAAGTAAAGAAGATCATCACCAAGAAGAACCTCATCCTTCAGTTGGAAGAAAAGTGCAGCAGTGTGAATACTATAGTTCAAATATTTTTCATTAGGATTGAACCCTTGACCAACAAGGGTTTGCCCTTTATGCTTGTGATTAATGAAAAAATAATTCCCATTGAAGATTATGTTCGAAATCTTATAGAGGTGGGTACAAATGCTTCTTCAGTTTCAAACATAAGAGGTGCAACAACACCAAGAGTGGTGCTAAATGCACTCAGGGACACCTTCTTCATTTTAGATGAAATTAGGCATATATTGCCAGTAAAACCCACTTTCACAAAGTATACAGAGATGAATGAAGTTTACATAAGGGTAACCAAGATATCTATCCCAAATAAGAAACACTGGGAAGAATTAACTGATTTAATTGACAAGAGGGTGTTCAAACAACATTAAGCCTTTACAGGAAAACTCATCACAAGTACAACAGTTCTTAGTTTTTCAGCAACAATCATCAACAGCTCAACACCAAAATAGTGCCAGATCAGCTAGCAGTTTATATTCCTGATTTTGTAATTATCTATTTTTGTAAAATAGTTTAAGATATTTTCTCAGTTCTATCATTGTATAAATAACTCTCTTTCACAAGTTATTAAGGGTTTTACCCTTGAAAAAGCATTTCTAAACATCGAATGTACTTAACTTTTATGAATCATTAATACAAAAGGAAATGGATTCTGAATTCTGATTCATACAGTTTCATTTTTTTTGTAAGTTTTTACAGTTTTATTTCATAGTGTTTTCTTCATATCCTTATGTTTTACAAAAATAACCAGGTAGGAGTATTTGTGTTTCAATTATTATTATAATCTTCTGAAGTGATAATCTTTAAAGAGAATGAATTATATAAACTATTTGTTTTATTAATTCCCTCTAAATCATAAAATCATCAGCATTTGCTGTAAGCTTAAGCATATCTTGTTAAAACCTCTGAACATAGTTTAAAGGTTTTCTTACTTATGATTATTTAATTTTCAATTTGAAGACTGTGATAGTCATACCACCTCTCAATTTTTGCTCACCACTGTGCAAGCTATACACCGTGTGAATTTTAATAGCAGCCCTCAGTTTAGATATTAATATTATTCAAAAGGTTAGGCATCATTGTTTTAAATATGTTTCCTACATTGGTCCTCCAAACTAAAACAAAACCCCCAAAACAATTATCTTAGATGCCCTAGCATGATAGTTGACCATTATCATCTTAGAGATACAACACTATTGAAGCCTTTCTCAAACCAAATTTTAAGCTAATTGAACTCTAAAGGAAACCATACCTCTCCCATGAGAAAAAATGCGTGATTGCTAAAAAAAACTCAATTTCCACATGAATTTCTTTGTCTTTTCCTTAAATTAATATGTTTACAGCATCAAAAGCCCCATTTTTCCAAATTCTAACTCAATTTGCACGAGAATATTCAACTTTGACATTTGCACACGTGCTAAAAACCAGCTAAACTGAACAATTTTAAATAAATTTCCCTCCAACTTGCTGGCTAGTCCATTCAGCCACGTGGTACCTTAACACTGGCTAATGAGTTCCACTTGCAAATTTGATAGTGGGCCACCTTCTCTTTTCTTCACTAAGCCTATTAACTTTCCCCTCAACAAGAACTATGCTCTCAATGGCCACCTCACCAGCTCCAAGTACCTTTGACATACAAATGGCTGAAAAGGCTAAAGAGCCAGAGTGAGAGATCCCCTCATCACCACCTATGACATGAGGAAGGAAATAAAAATAATACAGATCACTTCATAGTCAATTGGTGACTTCAATAACTTATTTGCATCAAATATGGTGTTAACAATGGTTCCTCAAGTTTTTGACTTCCCAAATATGGGAGGATGGTGTGTCAGTAGATGCCTACCAAGTCATAGGATTATCACATCTACTCAAGGAGATAAACCCATTATCTAAATCACACAAGGAGCCATTGTAGCCATGTTATCATTTCCAAACAGAATAGGTCTACATAAGCTAGACATGGAAGTATTATAAGACAAAAGGAGGGGTCTCTCACCAAAGGTCCAATAGTGAATAATCCATGAGAGTGTCAAAGAAGAAGAGGTTACCTCTTCTAGCTTCCCTCCTTACCCTATGGCAACTTTTGATTCTACGTTTCAATGGACTTCTCAATGATTACCCAAGTCCTTGGTAGAAGTACCCATATCATAGTAAATAAGTTGGTTCTAGTATACCTAGCCATTTTGTGTCTTATATTCACCAATGAATTTACCGAATATAATTTCCTTCAATTTTTGTCTAATGAGATCCATACCCAACTAATAGATTACGGGGAAGACAAGTCTTTTTGGTATCAAGCATACTTAGTCTATCTCTTCATCCATGAGAATTACCAATATCTTGAAGACCTAAAGCTCAACATGGTTAATGAGAAAAATGTCATATTACTTGTATTCAAGTGGCTTCCCCTAGTAAGAACATCTCAGAATAAAAAAGGTTTCTTTGATTATGAGCCATACTTTATGCCCATTCTGTACACTTTGTTGCATGGAAAACTTGTCAAGAGTCCCTAAGTTCCTTAGGGACACATTGTAGTTTAGTCCCCATAACAGGGTAGGCTATTGGTTTGTCTTTGAGAAATACATTGCCATAAGAATCTACGGAGTTGAAAGGAGGCCATATCAAATACCAGTATTTCTAACTCAATGAATATTTTCACTTGAATATATAAGGCAAATGTTTTATAGTGATAATATACATTTCACTTCCCAAAAGATAGTTGTGACCTTCCATATTTCCCATGAAGTGGGTCCATTTGTGGGAGAACAAGGAGTGTCTTAAGTACAATAGAAAACATTCTCAAAAGCCTTGATTGCCCACAGGCAAGAGCATGGAATTATGTTCCTCATAATATTATATTTGAGAAAATGAATGACAAAGAGAGAGAGAAGAACATAAGCATGATCCTAATTCGATGATAGAATATTGTGTTAACAAATCTACATTGGAAGAGGTCAAGTCCATCTTACTCCCTATAGAATCAAGCACCTCCTACTTCTTTAGAAGGAAAAAAAGTTCTTCAGAACCGATGGACGTAGGCCAAGGGGATGAACATAACTCCAATAGGTTCAAGGGGAAACAAGTAGAAGTATAGGATGAATATGATGAAGATGATGAAGAATATGACACTGAATCCCAAGCCCTCATGTTGTACAATAGACAACTAATCCATCTTTCATCATTCAACACATGGATTTTTCCATGTCTTCACCTGAAACAACAAAGTTAGGTGAGGCATAGAAACCTGAGAAATTGTCCATTGTTCAACAATATCAAGAGATATAAAAGAAAGCATCCAAGGAGCGAAAAATAGACATAAGGGTAGCTGAGAATGAGCCACTCCCTAGGCTACAAATGAATAGTGCCTTGGACCATGGGAAAGGAATTTTTAGAATGGCAATTTTGTAATGTGAAGCTCAAACAGTTAGATTTATGGCTGACTGTAAGGTTCACTAAGTGTTCCTTCTAGTTGACCAAGTTCCATCAATAGACCTCGTGGAGCTTGATATGTAGGTAACCCATATGATGCATAGGAATATGCATGGGAAAAATGCCATTGCCACGAAACTTTAAGAAATGTAAAGCAAGAAAAGTAGCCCACTAAAGTAAAAGAGGATGGTGTGTAAATTAAGGAAAATCAAAATAAAGAATCTGGAAGACAAGATCACTAACTTGGCTACACACCCACGCCCTTTAAGAAAAATAAAACCACATTGGAGAAAAAGGACAGAGAGATAACTACAATGAAAAAGTAATTGAAGATCCTGGATGCAGACCGGTGAACTAACAACAACAAAGAAGGAAAATAAGGAGCCGAATGAGAGATGCATTATATGAGAAAAAAATGAGTTTAAGGATCAAATTGTGCTACTAGGGGCACAAATTCAGGGGGTTGGAGGGAAAATAGGTGAGACATATCAGTCTCACCAAATGCCTTACACTCTTCCTTGGTAGCTTGAATCTATGGTAATGCTAGAGGATGCTAAGAAGCTACAGGATCTACTCTCAATTCGAGAGAAAGAATTGAAGAAAAAGGAAGATCAATTAGAACATACAAAATTAGAGTTATATCTGAAGTAGGGAGAGTATAAAAAAATTGAAGCAAAATTGGAGGTACTGAGGAAAAGACACCTAAGAAAATCAACATTTAATGCTGTTAAAAGAATAATTTGGGATATAATAATTAAAATGGTGGACAAAAATTGGGAGCATGGAGTTGTTGCAGGAAAATATGGTTGTTTTCAAAAGGGATCACATGGAGATGAACATAATAAAGAACAATATAGGATAAATCCCTACTAAATTTGAAGCAATTGTAAATTTCCTCAATTATATGTCTAATAAGGACATTACAAATGTGGAACCTCACAGATCCAGGTTAGTTGCAAGAGGTAAGTAAATGATGAGGAAGCAGAAATTGGTAACATTAGTGGATAAGAAGGAAGGGGTACTCTTAAAAGAGGTGTAGAGCTTCAAAGACAAATGTGGAATTCTACACAAGAATAAGTTCCCACCACTCTTCAATTGATATATATATATATATATATATATATATATATATATATATATATATATATATATATATACATATATATATAAAGGAGTCCCTAGTGAATATCTTGATGGAAATGAGGAATGATTAGAAAGGTTTAGGGGAAGAAGACCACCCACTTCAAGGAAACGATATTGTGAATTTGTATGCCTACAATTGCAAAATCTTGTTTATTTCTAAGACTATTTTCAAAGAATGGAGTGTAGTTGATTATGATGTAGTCACAAATTTAGACAAAGACATTTTAGATGCACAAACATGCAACATTCTATTTGTTGGAAATAATATTGAGAGGGGGGTGGGCGGGACGGGGTGAATAAGTATTACCAGATCAATACCTTAATTTTCAAAACTGATTTGTATATGCTACTTCAGCTCAGTGAAATAGAATGTATACACAACTATACTTAATGAAACGAGCGTATATGCAGAGATCTTTTGATTTACCCAAATGATCATGTATTTGAAATTTAATCAGTATATCAGGAATTCATTAGACGGTGCAGTAAAAGCAGAATAAAGCATCACACATAAGCAACACACATGAACACCAAGATATAAGGTGGAAACCCAATGTGGGTGAAAACCACTTGCTGCTGTCGTCTCTGTCTTCTTTTAATAATAAGAAAATTTTGTTTACAATTTTTGTATTGGTGTAGTCTTATACCAATACGCAGGCTTCTACCTGTAGAAGGCTACAACCTTCTCTCGTTCTCCAACTTCTACTGGAAGGGGGCTACAACCTCCTAGCTCTTGTACTAGCTGATATGTTTGCTAGTACGTGGGCACCGACCTACAAAAGGCTATGACCTTCTTTCTTCCTTCAGAGACCTCGTTTCATAGATTTTCAGATTGGATCTATCAACATCATTCAATCATCAAATATATCTGCATCAACTAATCTCCTTTTGAACCAACCACAACCGAATCATTCAATCACTTTGACAACCCATCAATCTGATTATTCAGAATGTTATCACCAGAATACAGTAACCTGAACCCAAGCCAGAACCTAGAACTCTGCATCAGTAAAGAGAAAACAACTGAAATATATTTTATAAGGTATACGCTACTTCCATGTGTTGAACTTGTGTGTACACGCACTTTTCTCAAAGCCAACCAGCGTATACATCTGCAAGTATAAATTCAGAGTTTTGTAGCTATTCCAGACTTTAGTTATACCCAGATCATATAATTTACAAAATAATATATGCGTCAGTATTCAGATCTCGAATATATATGAGAAAAAACACATATTCATTTTACGCCTTAAGTTCCCGATCCATCATTAGATCTGATCTCTCCTCATCAGCTAAGGTTCATCCTTTGTTTAGATCTAGTAATGCACCATAAACCAATAACCTGCATACTAGATCTCACACTTCATCAGATATTCGATACTTGCACACCTTGGCCTAATGATTTTCTCCACCTTTTATAGTTTTAGGCCTTTCTCAATACCATGGACCAAAACCTCTTAGGACCAATACCTTGGACTAAATACATAGGGTCAATACCTCGGACCAGATACCTTGGACCAATACCATGGATCAAAATACCATGGACCAAATACTTCGGACCAAAAACTTAGTTTTCCAAGGTATATGCGCTTTTCCTTCTGTGAAAGTGTGTGTGTACGTATATGCGACTTGTATACAGTGAACCTACGTGTATACATAGCTTGGTCAATGGTGAACCTACGTATACCTCTCTTTCTTCATTCTATGAAGACTGATCTACAATTCTTTGATGTTTACTTGCTATACTTTATGAACTGATTCCTTGAAGCTACCCTGCATTTCATCACATCTATAAACACTGTTGTCATGCATTTTGTCACATATGATATCTCTTTTGTAGATTTATCTAGTTACCATATACAAGTGAGTTGTTCTGCTACAAGTGGGTTGCTATCAAGTACAACACATACATCATAATGCCAACACTATTTAGAAAATAATGGAAGGGGTTGATAGACCTCTACAAATTGTCTACTCAAAGGCCCCTTGCTCATTACCAAGCTATAGAAGCTATGCCACAAGCATTACCGATGGAGGAAAGTTCTAGTTCTATACCTGCATAGCATCAACAAATACAACCTCAGCCACTGGCATTGGCACCACCAAGGTGGACCCCAACAATGCCCTATCCAAACCAAGGGCACTCTTCAACCAATGCATAAGGAAAAGAGAGAAGAAGAGGCCCACTACAACCAAGGAAAAAGGGACTCAACATACTAATGGTTTAGGGTTAAGGTGTTGGGTCTTGAGAGCCTATATATAGGCCTCAATTTGTGATCCGAATGGATCCTAGAACACTCTCTAATTTTTCATGAACTCTAAAAAAATCATGCCAAAGATTAAAAGTCTTATAAAGATCAAGCTATCAAAAGGAATCTTTAGAGAGTTGCAATGGCAATTGGCGCGGATCAACGAGGGCCGTCGATCTAGCGTGCAGAGCGGTAGACCATGGTAACGCGCGCTGGCACCAATTAGCATATGCAAGGATAATTTTAAGCAACGGAGGTGGTTTCTGATATGCGATTAGCGACAAGTTGCTAATCACATATCGCAGGGAAAACCTCTTAGTGAAGAGAAGCCTCGAGCTTTGGGACCCGAAATAATTATAAAACATGGAAAATATTGTTTCAGTTCCTTCAGAGCGGGATTCCACAAAACTAGCAGGATATCGGATGGGCTTTGAGAGGTAAGCGGTTTCAACCAAGTTCTGTCCGATGCCATACAACAATTGCCACGCGTCCTGGAGAGGAGAGAGAGAACCGCTCACATCGGACAAGTAAACATCATGATACTTAGCCACCCGATATGAACGATGACCGTAGGATCTGGGGCCCCCAGATCAACAGCGGAGACACGTTCCGATGGATGACCAGATTTGACAATATTACAAAGCAAGATCACATAGGACTTGAAGTCCGATATGGACGATGCATTGGCAGAAGGTCGTGTTTCGTGGGCATTCTTGGAGTTAACGGAAAAAACGGTCGTTTCAAATATGTCCAAGAGAACTAACACTCATCCATTATGAAATAGGTGGCCACCTCCCTTTGAGGCGTTATGTAGTGACTGATTACGTAGGACAGAGGGATTCAAAAGGACAGAGTCAGGGGAACCAGAAAGCTGGGAAGCGGAAACGAATAGTCAAGAAGCAGATTGGCTTAAAAGCCACAAACTAACAGAGAGAGGCAAGTTAAGTTAAGGGTAGTAAGCCAAAAGCAGAGAGAAGAAGTTGAGCTGACCTGCAGAAGCAAAGGCAACATCGAGCCAGAGTTAGGATAGAGACAGAGAGAGTCAATCGCCTTCTGTGTGCTCCAGAGAAGGCTTGAGAGGTTCAATCGCACTCTTCTGCAATGCTTGTCATGTATGAGTCTTAGATTGGGCTCATACAACTGTGACCAATAGAGGTCAAGAGTTCAGTAAGGAGAGTCTATGTAATCCAAAGACTTGGGGGATCCAAGTACAGTCTTACTGATTTATACCCGTTGAGTGAGACTCAATTGAGTTCACTGTTGTAAAAACTTTTCCTTGAAAACATAATAGAGAGGCCACCACTGAAGGCTAGACCAGGAGACGTAGCCCAGGAGTATTGGGTGAACTCCTTATTGAACTTGTTTTGTTTATATGTGTTGCCTTTTTATGTTTTCCTTAACTGCTTCATTGCCTGTGTATTTCGCAATCTTATCAATCCGTTGCATAAAATAACATAGGAACATCCATGCACATGAGTCTGTAATACCTTATTGTTTGTCTTAGATCAATTACAGATCAAGTGGTATCAGAGATTTAGGTTGCTAAGGTTAGACAAGCTTGTGCTGGATTTTTTTTTTGTTGAATGCTAACTAGGACAAAGCTTAAATTAGAAGAAGGAGAGTTGGTTGAAGCTAACCCAAAAATTGGAATAGTCTATCCCGGGAGGAAAATGGTAGAAGAAAGTCCCTTGGAATCAGACTCCCAGTTCTTTGACAGTTTCATGACCATGAGAGCCATGGTAGAAGAAATGTATAGAGAATTCAAGAAAGGTAGAGGTGAATATTCTTCAACCTCCAAACAAGAGAAAGGAGCAGAAGAATCTCTCCTAAATGACCATTCCAAAGGCAAAGGGAAAGAAGAAAATCATCCCACACCTCCTGATAGCCTTGAAAATAAAAAGAAAACATCTTTGATTAAATTAGATGTTAAATTTGATTTGCCAATATATGATGGAGAGTTGAATGTAGAGAAGTCAGATAATTGGATTAGACAGATTGATGTGTATTGCAGGGTGTAGAGCATTGATTCAGACAGAAGTAAGATTCAGCTGGCCAACCTACACCTTGGAGGAATTGCCTTGGTATGGTGGGAAGGCAGAACATAAGCTGACATAAAGAAGCATGGTAAAACTATTTCTGTCTGGAGTAAATTTGTCTCTGCAATTAGAAAACAATTCTATCCACTAGCTTATATGCAGCAAGCTATGATGAGTTGGCAAACTCTTCACCAATTAAAAAGGCAAAGTGTACAAGGTTACACCCAAGAATTTAGAAAAAGAGCTTTGATTCTAGGCATTTCTTTAGACTTCCCTGAAACTCTGCTGAAGTATATAGGTGGTCTACACAACTATTTAAATCACACAATTCTCATGTTTAACCCTACTAGCATAGATGAGGTATTTGTTCAGGCTACACATCTAGAGGTTAGAGGCAAGAATGTGAACCTAGAAGTTGGGGGATCATCAAAACCCACTACAAGCAAGAAAAAGGAAAAGAGAAAGAAGAAATGGAAAGAGAGGAAGACCAATGATGTATAAAAGACCAAACCTTCATGCATTCACTGCAAGAAGGATGGGCATGATGATGAACACTTTTGGATTCTGCATCCAAGTCTAAGGTCCAAGAAGTTCGATGGCAAAAAGAAGAAGACTATTGCAACTATTCAGAAAGATTTGGGGTCAGACTCAGGGGATGAAACAATAATCACAACCATAGGTATAAAAGTTAAAAATTCTGAAGCATCTACTAGTAATTCTATACAATCTACTGATAATGAAGAAAATGAGAGGAAAAGACATGAGCTCTTTCATATTAGAGTTATTTCCAAGCATCAAAATATTGATACTTGTTTGATAGTGGCTCACAAGTAAACTTAATTTCTGAAGCAATTGTAAAGAAGCTGGGATTACTAACCACACCTGACAAGAAGCCATATCCATTGGGTTGATTATGTGATAAAGCAAAGCTGCAAGTGACTAGACAATGTAAACTTAGGTTTTCTTTTGGGTCAACATTTGTAGATGAGGTTGAGCTAGATATCGTTCCCTTGGATATATGTGGATTTGTTTTAGGAAGTCCTTACTTGTATGATAGAAAAGCCATTTTCTATAGAGCTGAAAACAAGTATCAACTCATTAAAGATGGAATCGAATATATTGTAAGATCTCTTAAACTGAAGAATAATTATACTCTCATATACTCAGGACAGATGAAAATAATTGTAAATTCATGCAAACAATTTTTACTGATGGTTGTAAAGGAAAAGAACCCTGATAAAACCAATGTATTTGAGGGTTGTAATGCTAAACAGCAAGTTGATTTAGAAAAAATTGTTTCAGAATATGATATGCTATTCCAAGAACCTAAAGGTCTGCCACCCAAAAAGGAAATAGTACATGATATTAATTTGCAACAAGATTCTCCATTGCCTAACATCAAAATGTATAGGTTGTTCGTTTTAGAGAATGCAGAAATCAAGAAGCAAGTACATGAGCTGCTCGAGAAAGGGTTCATAAGACCTAGCACACAACCATGTGGGTCTCCAATTATCTTGGTGAGAAAGAAATATGGCTCATGGATAATGTGCATTGATTACCGAGCACTAAATAAGATAATGATCAAAAATCGTTATTCCCTTCTTCGCATAGATGATCTATTAGATCAGTTGAAAGAAGTTGTTTACTTTTCCAAGCTGGACTTGCATAGTGGCTACCATTAAGTTAGAGTTGCAGAGCAAGATGCATGGAAGACTTCTTTCAAAATAAAGCAGGGATAGTATGAGTGGTTAGTTATGCCTTTTGGCTTAACTAATGCTCCTGCTACTTTCATGAGAGTAATGAATGATGTACTCAGGCCTTTTATTGATGAGTTTGTCATTGTATATCTAGATGACATTCTTGTATTTAGTAAAACATGGGAAGAACATTTGAAGCATGTAAAGCAGACTCTGGATGTTTTGAAAAAAGAAAATATTTATGTTAAGCTATCAAAATGTGAATTTGGAAAAAAATCTTTGAATTATTTGGGTGATATTGTAGGGGGTGGTGAATTGGAGATAGATCCCTCTAAGGTTGCAGTCATTGTAAAATGGCCTAAACCCAAATTTGCTATAAAAGTTAGAAGCTTCCTAAGAACAACACGGTATTGAAGAAAGCTTATTGCTAACTTTTCCTTGATTGCAACTCGCTTACATGCTTTAACAGGATTGAATAAGGTGTTTCAGTGGGGAGGAAAATAGCAGAAAGCCTTCGACACCTTAAAAGAAAAGATTAGTACAGCACCAGTACTAGCACTGCCCGATCTTCAAATACCCTTTGAGATCAAAATGGATGCTAGTGACTATGCCATAGGAGTAGTGTTGATGCAGCACGGTAAACCCATATGTTATCATTCTGAGACATTTAATTATGCAGTAGTTAATTATCCCACACATGATAAAGAATTGTATGCATTAGTACAGAGTGTGAAAAAGTGGAAACATTATTGTCACACGGAATAAGTCGATCTTGCGGACAAGATAGACCTTCCTAGAATCTAAAGAAGACCTAATGACAAGCAAACCAATCACACACTATCTTTCTCTAAATATGCTTTTGTAATCAAAGGCAAACAAGTGTTTTAGGCCTACCTTAGGTCCAACGCAAGTTTGTGGATGCCCTCGCTCCATCGATCCAGATGAGCTCCCTTGTCGCAAATTTGCAAACACAAACAAGCAAACAAATTAAATAGCACCTGAAAAGCCAATATCATAAAACATATTTAACATGAAAGTCAAGGAATTCATGAAACAAATAACATGAGACCATTTGTTGAGAAAAATGAGTTTGATTGTATTAATTCAAAAGAAGAAGAACTTTACAACCTGTGCCTTGACGCTGTACAAGCTCCTCCCAGGGTCCAGCAAGAAGTCTCCTCTACTTTGACAAGTTTCACTCTCTTCCCAATGAAGCCAAAAAGGTATGTGATCTCTCCTCTTAAGCTCAACTAGGAAGTCTTAATTTCACCAGCATTTACCCTAAAAAATGTTCAGCTTCTAACCTCCCTAGCAACCAGCCCAATGCCTGAATTTATAGTGCAATGGAGGGAAGTTACTATGTCCTCCTTCAAAGGGATAAAGCCCTCCTTCAAAGGGATAGCTCCTCTCATCAAGGGATTAGCTCCTTCTCTTTTGGGATGCATGAACCACCTAAGAGCGGCCAATCCACGTCAAAATTCCTTCTAGAATAATCTAGAATTAACCCAAAGTGAGTTTTTTAGAATAAACTTGCGCCTTTTTGACTTTCACAGGGGTCCGCACCCACACCTTTAGGGACAGAGCGGGCAGGTCCGCAGTTTTTGTAAACAGAAGGTGCGGGACCGCAGGCAATAGTGAGAGAAAGTGCGGAACCAGAGTTTTATTGATTTTCAATGTCTTTCCCTCAATTTCAAATCTTGACTTAAAGAGCTGAGGCCTGAGACTTGCTTAGGAGGACAGTACAAGTGATGATAGACCCATACTGACTGCAAATAATCATGGTGACGATATTTTTGTGTAACAGATTGCCCCCTAAAGTGCGAAGTCTGTAGTAGATGAGGATTTCATTTATCATTTAGGAAGAGTGAAGTACTTTATCATTTCGAGAATCATCTTGTGGAGAGCCCGGTTGGAACCTGTAAAAACATTAAATGCAAGATATATATATGAGATCATATCATCGCTGAGGTAGGCATTCCCATACTCAGATCAAAACTGACTTAGAAAACTAACTACTGCTCTGATACAGGAATGATCTTGTAAAACATCACAAGTATAGACTCATGTGGACACAGTATGGACGCAACCATCTTTTTATGAATAGTCCATTATATAATGAATACAAAATTCCTCGCAGCCTGGATTGTGGAAACTAGATCCAGGGTCTTCATTTCTACTTCCCGAAACAGTACGATTCTATCCATGCGAATGAATGTGTTGGAGTCGAACATGATAGAAACCACTTGATTACCAGTCAATGATGTAAACTGTTAACAAGTGTGAGAGAAACCACCAGTGATGTCAATGGCTCTCAAAGTACCCAGTACAATCCATGAGATGTGAATAAATGTGTTGATGTCGAACATGTCACGAAATCCTTTGATCGAAGGTCAATGATGCAACCTGTCGTCAAAGGTGAGAAACCTGCCATTGAGGCATGCAGATCCCAAGGTACTGACAATTTCTAGATCATCTTTCTAGATAATGAGCTAAAGTCGATAGAAAGCGATCCGTCGCAGGCAAGCCCACAACACGAAATCATAGATCAAGTTGAAGAGATTTAGTTGCAAGGACTGACTCAGGGATGGTCAAGATGGATGACAGATATTTTGCAGATGAATGGCTTATTGGCAGTGACCTCTTGAACACATAACGACACGACAGAAGGCTTGGTGACAATTGACCCAAAGTTAATACCCAGAAACCGGCTGAAGACTTTCAATGTGGTTTGATACACTGTTAGGCAAAGGATTTCCCAACCCAGGTGAATAAAAGCGTCATGTTCAAGAGTGGTTACAAAGTATGACAAACAGGCTCATTTTTCTCTCTTTTCCCCCCCCATTTTTGGCAAGTACCTCTTTATTTTTGACAAGCTTGAGGAGGATAACATTTGCTTGATTATAAGCTCATCCTTCGGATGAGTCCAACTTAGTTTAAATTCGAACCCTAAGAAGGAGTGGTTCGTTCCTGTTTGTAATTGAACAGGTCCTTTACTGTGAAATTTTAACGAGTCCAGTATAGGAGAAACTCGGCGTTTTTCAATTTTAGAGAGTCTGAAAAAACTTAAGAAAACTCCAGGGTTGACCTTTTTCGTAAATTTGTGTCTCCCAAGCCCGAAAAAGTATAAAATAATACTTGAGAGAACCGCTTGATCTTTACGACCAAGGAGTACTTTTCGTAATTAGTGTCCCTGATCCGAAAAAGTAAAAAAGCGATCAACGACACGTCGTTTTATAACCAATATCGAATTTGAAACGACAAAAATCTGGCAATCTTTTCATGTTTTTACGGTCAGAAAAGAGCTGTAAGTGGACCGTCTTTTAATTCCGTTTTAACGAGTTTAAAAGAAAAACTCAGCGATCTTTTCATGTTTTAGGAGTCAGAAAAGAGCTTAAAGGTGACTCTAAATGTTTTTTTCGTCGAAAATGATAGATTTCGCCTGAATAATCCGTTATCCTGAACAAAAACGCAAACATTACTCATACCTATTTGAAATGGATAAAATATTGCAAAAATACCTTTCCAAAGTGAAACATAAACAAATTTGCAATTTATTTACTCAAAAAACTTATAAAAAGGGGCTTCGTCAATTCCTTTTACCGTTTGAGTTTTGGGTGAGAAAATAGTGTTTTTGTTCAGAAAACTTCTCGTGAAGATTGCGGAAAATCCAACCGTCGGAATCGAACACCGTCTTCTCCAGGTAACCCACATCATCCTACTCTTCATTTTTAACCGTTTCATTTCTTGTTTTAGGCTTTCATTTCATTTTTTGGAGGGTTTTTAGGCTTAAAACCCACACGCGGGGGCCCGCAGGTGTACCAGTGCTGGCCCGCGGAACCCGACTTTTTCTCCATTGGGAAAAAGTCAGGGGTCCACACCTTCCATGTAGACAAGGTGCAGATCCACGCACTGTGTCTAACCTGGAGGGTGCAGTCCCCGCTGCAAGGGCTTTTAACCGAAAATTTCTCAAAATTGGCCCAAACAAAATAATTTCTAGCATTCTAATTTATCTTTTTACTTCATGCAGAGAGTACATCATGCTAGATTGGCGTGAACGAGAGCATGAGGACGTGGATGTTGCCGCATGGAATCATCAACCTTCGCTTGATGCTTTGAAGACGTGCGGCTTGTACAAATTTTGGGCCATTCCTGGCATGAGGGCTCAGGTGGATTTCTTACAGTGGCTGGTTGACAGATGGAGCATACAGGACCAGTGCTTCTTCATTGGTGGCCACCAGCTCGAAATCGAGCCGGCAGACATATATTTCTTGACTGGTTTGCCTAAGAGAGGCGAAGACTTGACTCTATTCGGGGCTAGGCCAGGTGGCCAGTCTGTCGATAGCCTCCGGCTAGAGTTCTGCAACAGCCAGGCTAGAGACAAAGGGATAGACATAAAAACCATATCCCTCCCTGAACTCATGGTGATCGCGTTTACTGTCACCAGACTTTGCGGGAGTGCCGTATTACACATTGCCACCGGATCCCAGATGCGTATGGAAGTTGATTGCTTTCGAGGCACCATCTTCAACTGGTGCGATGCTGTGTTGGCCAATGTGAAAGGCCAACTAACGAGAGCCAAGAACGGACAACTAAAGTCCTTTGGTTATGGGGCTTTGGTTGTGAGTTTTGGTCTGGAGAGGGTTCCCATGTTGATCCCGCAGCACCTTACTGTTGGAGCTGGGCTTCCTCAAGAGCCCAAACTAATGCGATGGGTCGCAGTTATGGCCCGTCATCCGGACAAGAGGACAGAGGTTGCTCGATTCAAACCTGAGTATTTCCAATGGTTGGAAAACCAGGTTTTTTCTATTCAGGACTTCCCTTACGCTGGGTTAGGTTTTCGTGGTGACCCAGACATGGCTCTTCCACCAGGAGAGTAGTGGGATGACTCAGGTAAAATCATTTTCAACATTTTTCCTATTTAAATTTTTTATTATTTTTCCATCGTCCCAAAATTGATAGCAAAAGCTTCAAATGCAGATGTGGGTCCATAGCGACCAGCCGCTCTCCGGCCTCTTACGAGAGGAAACAACCAGTTGCAGCCGTGCCAGCCCCACAGGACGAATCAGCAGAGGTTTTGGCTGAGTTGGAGGGTCATCTCGAGCGCTTGACAGGAGATATTTCGGAGACCAATATAGATGACATTCCTCGTCGACTTCAGCGCTATGTGATTGGGGTCCCAGGACCTTTTAGGAGGTTCCTTTGCAAGGTGGCCTGTGCAGTGGTTTCTTATCGAGATCATCACCAGTGACAGGATGATCACCTATTGTGGGCACATATGACATTTTTGGTTTTTGTACTTATCATTTTTGCCGATCATAAGGTGTTTTTCAACCTATGATCGAGGACGATGTATTTTTTGACACACTCCTATATATATATATATCACTATTACCGGCTTATCTTGTAAATCATGTTATGGAATGGTTTTAAATTTACATGTATGATTATTGCAAATTTCTACTTAACATTCGAGAAGCAATTGCATCTGCTAATGTATTTAAAGATCTTGGAATATGTTGATATTCAATATAATCAAATTCACATTCCAAGAGACGCACTCTCAAAAATAATCTTAATAACACTGGATTTCTAATGGCATACACTCTATTAAGTTGTAATACAACGAGTTCAGAATCTAACCTCACTATCAAACTCCGAATCCCAAATGAAATAGATTCAGATAATAACTCAATCACTGCACTATACTCGGCAATGTTGTTTGTTGTTTGACCACGGCTTACCCCATGCATAGATACTAACTCGTTAGAGGGCGAATAGATAACCAAGCTGCGGAAGAAATGTTCCGTGTATTACGACAAGCACCATCAGTGAAACCAATGTATGTTTGGAGAGGCATCGACATCTGCAATATCAAGAGTAAAACCAAGATAAGCAGGAATAATGATGAAAAAACACTCTCTAAGCTAAGCACACTGTTTAAACTAAAACACACCAGCTAGAAAGAAAAGCTATCCTAACTAAAAATCTCCATACCCATTCTTTCTTTAACCATAATACCTCTTCAAGTAAAGACCATTTCTGGGTTTACCCAAAGAGTCCCCGTCAAAGTCTACCAATTCATAGGCCCCTTTTGCTAGCTTTCGCTTGACAACATAGGGACCTGTTGGGGGCCCCGAAATCGGGTCGACAACAAGGGGGATACCCACCCGGTCGGGAACCTGGTTGGCGGCTCCGTATCCGTTTGGTGTAGCGGGTCCTCTGGGGATGACGAGACCAGCTTCCCGTTCTAAGGGGTGTGTGTGTAGAAATAATGATATATGTGTGTGTAGGGAATGAAAATAGGAAATCTCTAACTATTCTTTAACTAATCTAGTTCTAAATTCTGAAATGATTCTATACTACTTTAATCTAATAAAGACAATACATCTAATCTACACTAGCCCGGGGCATAATTTTTCCATTATGCAATCTAGAAAGATTTCTCAAAATAACTGGTAATGAAGATTATTCAGCTATTATGAAAATATAAATCAATAAAGATGAACCTTCTTGCATAAAAAGTTAAGCAAGACGATTGTGAACAGCATATTGCATAATCAGCTATTTATGTATCAAGCATAAATCAACGACTCCACCGTACAAAAGTGCCAAATGGTAGTCCACTCATTCATACGTTAACATATAAATAACATCAGCTGTATATTACTCAAAGGATGCAAGTAGAAACTAGTCAAGAGATAAAAGTACCATTTATGACTGATTTAAACCTACAGACTCTAAGCAATAATGATCTATCTCTACTTGCTTCTAATGCCTACTAAGAGTATAGAAGTGCAACATCAGTAGTAGGTATTAAAATGCAAACATAAATAAATCTTGATCCATCCATTCATCAAAAACCCCCTCCGAGGGTGCAAAAGTGCATGTTCTGAGGACAAGTTTTTTGACAAAATTTCGGACCCTTCTCCAATGCAACGAGAAGGGTTAAATACTAGTTAACCGACTAATTTTACTTTACACAAATTCAGGGAACGACTTCAAATGACCGCCCTGTTACTAAAAACAAATTTATTTCTAAAACTTAAATCTAATTTCTAACCGTTTCTGTATCTGCTCCTTAGTGCTGTAATGAATGCGCTGTTCGCTTTGAAAGAGTCGGCTGGTTGTTCTGTTCTTTTGTTCGAGCTTGAAAATTAGAAACAACAAGCGCTGGAACCTCTTCCTGTTAGATCAGAAGATATTTTCGAAAACCTTTCTCTGGTTGGGTGTATTCGCTGTGCGCACACTTAGCATAACCCAGTTTCTTTCCGAACTGATTCTGCTGTTGCTATTCTGGTTTCCGGTCGTGCAAATGACTCAATGAGTTGGACGTCGCGCTGTATGGACAACTCCCTGTTTCTGGAATTATTTCCGTTCTTTGTTCCAGGCTTTTCTGGAGCGTCTTTCTTCTCTTGCGCTTCTTTCTCTGCTTTACCAAGTCTGGGCCTCAGGATCTTTTGTGAACACGCTGCTTTTGTGCACCTTTGACTCTGAGTCTTGGATAGTCTATTCTCATCAGCGTCTGTCGAGGGATACTCTGGAATCCGCGGTTCTGCTGCATGTGGCAACCGATTGCGGAGGCATCTTCTCTCTGTTGTCTTACTGGCACTCTTTCCTTTTCTTTAGATGTTTCCTACATGTAGACTTATATCAGTTGAATATCTTGCAGTTTACGCAAAAAGAAAGGAAATGACGAGACGATTGATATGAAAGCATTGAACTTAAACGAATGCGGAATTAATGACATTTATCACGACTTGACCCTTTGATAAGTGTAATGCAATCATTTCTGGATACTCAAGCATGTGATCATTAATTTCGCTTAAGGTGTGCGTTTAAATTTTCCTTTGATCTGCCGGATATGTCGGAGGACCCTTGCGATGAGTTCTTCCCGCGATTGGTATCGCAGTACCGATGGCTGCGACGTTACTACGTGCTATCGCAGATCACAATTGTCGCAGATCGCAGTTTTGCTTGGTCGCAAGTCGCAGATCGCAATATCGCAAATCGCGATATCGCAAGTCTTTCCCCCTTGTCATTTCGTGCTGCCTCATGCGACGTTGCGATGTGCGACGTCGCATATCGGCCGTCGACGTTTTCTTTAGGTTCACCTCTTTCAAATGCTTTTAATGCGTGCGATGCGATGGGTTCTCGCGTCGCTCCTTTTTAGTGCACTTGTGCGCTTTTGAGTAAGCACTCTTCTTCTTTTGCGATGCGATATACATAGCCTTTTTGGGAGCTGATTCAAAAAGATTAAAAACAAACAAAAATACTTTTTTGGATTTTTTGGACTAAGGGTCCCCCTTTGCTTGATGTTATTACTAATAACAAACAAAGAGGGGGGTTGTTGGTGACCACAACAATGGCGATTCACTGTGAAGAACCAGTTATCTCTGTGTTTCTATTGACCGTTCACTTCCGAAACAGCAAGAATTTTATATGCCTAAATTTTGTTATAAACAGATAGAGTAGGTTACTCCTCACCTTGTCAACGATATTTTGTCTCAACCTTTTTAATCCTGACTGCTTGCTTCCTCAGATTTTTTCTGTTTTGATACCAGACATTACTAGGTCGTGATTAAAGATAAAATAAGGTCTTCTCTGCATACTGGCTTAGAAGCATACTCGTTTGTCGTAGGTAGAGCCTCTGCTGCCTGCAAGCGTTCATAGCCTCGACAGGGTTACCATATTATCCAGCAATGATCCTTTTTCCTGCTTGAGGTTACTCGCAACATTCCAGAGAAAAATCTTTTTTAACACATTTTTCATTTTTTAATTCTCTAAAGAACAATGTCTTGGTTTGGTGGCCAAATTATGACACAGTCATTCACTTGATTTACACTTTTGCTGAACAAGCCGGCTCGTGATGAGACCTCTTGTCTTTTGATTGCAACAATCTTAAGTCGTTGCCCTGTTTTGATAGACAGTTTTGGCAAAGTCAGCAAGTTATAACATCTGTGATCATGATAAGCCGGCTCGTGATGAGACCTCTTATTCTTTGAGATATAGTGTTTTTCTTGGATTACTTCTCTGGGTGTTGCAATTTCCTTTTAGCTGGGAGGAAGTCATCGTTTTTCCTTAAGAAAGCTCTGGACGACAATAATAGAGTTTTTTGAAAACAACAGTTTTGCAGAGAGTACTTATTTTATTATTGGTGATACCTTTCATAGTGCTGATGCAAAACAATTTTTTCACCAAAGGTTGCCTTTGTCAAAGTTCTTTGGGGTTGAAGCTAATATCGTGATCAAAGCGAAGTTAACTCTATTTGTTGATAATAAAATTCAGACTTTTCAAAATTTTTGCTACTTGTACAAGCGAAATCAAAATCTGATAGAGAATTAGTGAACTCTTTTCATGAATCCTTTTTACATGATCATCTACAACGGGTTTTATTCATCAAAAAGAAAAGAACAAAATTTAAATATAAAAATCAAATCTATCCTACAAAATTTAGAAGAATTTCTCTTCTATGGAAAATATAATTTGAGAATCATTCCATTCACAGGTAAGGAATCTCTCCTTCCTGCCAGGTCCTGCAACATAAATGTGGACGGGCCTATAACTTCTACAATCTGAAAAGGGCCAAGCCACAGCTTCTGGAATTTCGTATGTTTGCCCTTTTCTTCATGTGCTTTATCCCATTTCAGGACTAAATCTCCCATCTGGAAGTTTTTTCTGGTTATGATGGCTGAGTCAAAAGAAGATTTCATAAGTGCTTGGTGATGTGCATGGGTCTTTTTAGCTTGCTCTCTTTGTTCTTCTAGCTTGATTATTTCCATTTGTCTTAATTGTAATGAAGAAGTAGGTACTTCGTCAATGTATTGTACTAAAGACAAAGAGGGAATGACTAAATGAGTTGGAAGAACCACTTCTCTCCCATAAACTAAATTAAAGGAAGAAGTGCCGATCGAAGCTTTCTTTGTAATTCTATCAGCCCATATGGCATTTACCAGCGTTTTGTGCCAATTCTTTTGGTTTTGGTCGACTGTTCTTTTGATAATTCTGATTAGGTTCTTATTTGTTGATTCAGCCAAACCATTTCCTCGCGGATAGTAGTTGGCGGAATATTTCAGTTTGAACCCTCTTTTAAGCGCAAACTCAGTCATAGCATTTCCAGAAAAATATGAAGCGTTATCAAACATTAAAGCCGTTGGCAATCCAAACCTAGTTATGATAAATTGGTCTATGAATTCAATAATATTTTCAGAATGGACTGTCTTGAGAGGAACTGCTTCTACCCATTTCGTAAAATAATCGGTAGCAGTAAGGATATACTTATGCTGTTTAGAAGAGTGAGGAACGATCTCACCTATTATGTCCAAGCCCCACTGACTAAATGGTTGGTCGATGCTGACCGGTTGTAGTGGCATGGGCGCTTTTCTTTGTTTTCCTGCAGCAGTCTGGCATACTTGGCATTTCCTTACGTGATCATGTGAGTCTTTGAACAGCGTGGGCCAATAATATCCTGCACGCAAGATTTTGTGTGCAGTTGCATCTCCGGCATAGTGTCCACCTGCTGGTCCATCATGAAGCTCCTGCAAAACCTTTTCGGCTTCAGTTTTCTCAAGACACCTAAGAAGTACAGAATCGTAATTCTTTTTAAACAGGACATCATTCACGATCTGGTATTGTTTAGATTTTAATCTCAGAGCTCTTTTCTTGATATGATCCAGTCGTAAAGGAGCATATCCGTTCTTAAGAAAATAAATAATGTCGGAATATAACGATGCTGTGTCGTTTAGGCTTACCTCATACGCGTTTACCTCTTCAGATGAGTTCTCAGGAATCTGTGATGCTCCAGCTAACATCTTGCAGAAGCCTTGGCCTCTTACGATCTGTGCCGGTTTGATCTCAAAGTCATATTCCTGTAAGGCAGTAATCCAATTTGCTCTCTTTTTGCCCACATCCTTTTGTATCAGGAGGATTCTTACCGTCGGGAATGGTACTATGACTTTGGTATGGGCTTTTAGCAAGAAAGGTCTGAAATATTTGATTGCTTTAAAAACGGCATATGCCTGTTTCTCAATGTCAGAATAATTCAGTTCAGCACCTTGTAGGTTCGAGCTAAAGAAAGCGATTGGGGCTTCTACCTTTTCTTGATCTGCCTGAGTTAAAATCGCAGCATAAGATTTTTCTGAGGCAAACGTGTATAAGGTGAAAGACTCTGAAAAATTTGGGGTAGCTAGAGATGGAGCGTTGATAATGGCTTGTTTAATCAAATTAAATGCTTCATGCTCGTCTAAACCCCATTTAAAAGTTGAATTCTTTTTTATCATATTTTGTAAGGGTGAAATAATACGTGAAAAATCCAGGACAAATCTTTTGACAAAATTGATTTGCCCAAGGAATGATTGCATGGCTTTTTTGTTATGAGGTATGGATATCTCGGAAATTTCTTTGATTCTGTCTGGTTCTATGTGGATACCAGATTTCGACACTATGAATCCGAGCAATTTTCCTTCGCTTAATGCAAAGAAGGACTTCTTTGGATTGAGCGAAATCCCATACCTCAAGCATCTTTGAAAGATCTGCTTCAAATCTCTGAGATGGTTGTTCCGTTTTCTGGAGTACACTGTTATATCATCCAGGTAAATCACTACTGACTTATTGACTAATCCTTTAAACGCGATGTCCATGGCTCTCTGGAAGGTAGCTCCGGCATTGATCAGACCAAATGGCATTTTTCGATAAGCATTAGTGCCCCACTTGGTTCGGAACGTAGTCTTTAACTGATTGTCGGGATGCACCAGTACTTGATTGTATCCTGAAAATCCATCCAGGAATGACATTAGTTCTGAGCCTGCTACTGCCTGTAGAATTTGCTCCATAGGTGGGAGGGGAAAATTATCTTTCTGACAGGCTTTGTTGAGATTTCGGAAGTCAATACAGATTCTAATGTCTCCGTTTTTCTTCCTAACGGGTACCATATTGGATACCCATTTGGAATGCCTAACGGGGAAAATTATTTTAGCTTTCAACAACTTGTTAAGCTTGGTTTTTATCTGATTTTCGAGGTTAGGGTGCATTTTCCCGAGCTTCTGCTGGACAGGTTTCTCGTTGTCAATCATAGGGATAGTGTGCTGAATGATGGAAGTGTTGTAAGTTTTCAGTTCATCGTAGTTCCAGGCGAAGACGTTTTTGTACTGCTTCAGAAGGCGAATATATGCTGACTTCTCTTCAGGGGTTAGGCCTTGACCTAGATTAACGTTTTGCGGTTTTTCGTCGGTTCCCAGGTTGACTGATTCGTAGTTCAGAGTTGAACTGTACAGCTTGGCGTTGGCCTACCTTTTGAACCGACTTTTCAGGTCATATAAGTCCTCTAATTTGACCACCGATTTGGGTATAGCATTGTCAGTGCTACTTTGTTGTATTTGGTGATCGTGACAGTCTTCGTCAATTATCTGGTTTGTGTAGGATCCTTCAGAGGTGAGGAAGCTTACGATGTTTGGGTCGTCGTTAAACACTCTCCAGTTGGTGATATTGTCAGGAATGGAAGGCTTAAAAATTAATTCTATGGAAAACCTATCAGGACTAAACTCTTCAGAAGGGATAAGTCTAGAGGCTACGTTAGCTAACAGGTCTGCGATTGCGTTTTGAATTCTTGGAATTGACGAGATGTTAAATGCTATAAAATGTGAAGTGAGATCTTGCACTAACGATTGATAATGCTTTAAATGACTAGACAGGCAATGTATGGTGTTACGTACCTGTTTTACGACGATCTCAGAATCTCCAAAGACTTGAAGATACTTAACATTCAGTCCGATTGCTTTGTATAGGCCTTGAACCAAGGCTTCATACTCCGCTGTATTGTTCGTGCAATCGAACTCAAGTCTGCATGTGAGCATAATCTTGTTCCCGTCCAGGTTGATCAGAACGCATCCTGCTCCTGCTCCCTCGTTGGATTTAGATCCGTCAAAATATAATTTCCAAAATAAAGAAGTATTTACAGAATTATCTGAAAAACTAAAACATTTCGAGTCATCATTTTGGGAGAAATTTTCAACTTGGGATAAAACTGAATTCTCTAAATATGGTGAAATATGAGCACTGAAATTGCCTAAGAAAGAATCTGTTGCGTAATTGCCCACAATGCTGCTATTGTATGTGATGGCTTCATTTTCTCCTTCTAGCTCCGTCACTATATATTTCTGGTGCAATTCTCGTTCAACCTTTATCTGATTTGGTTTACCATTGTATGGTAACCACATGTGTGACCAGTCGGTTGAAAAATATCCCTGAAGTTTCTCTGACCAATCCCTACTGAGAATTAAGCCATAGAACTCAGGGATATCAGCTACCAGAATGTCGATAACCTGACACACTTTTGGGTTAGACGACAATCTTATGGTCACCTGATTTAGTTCACCAATCACTTCGACTTGTGATCGATCAAGCTGAACTATTCGTACGGCGGACTTTTGAGGTTGCACACTTAATTTGGCACATATTGACCTTGGCAAGATATTTGTTGAAGCACCAGAATCGACCAAGCAATTGTGCACGTTTTTGTTGAAGATTTCGTATGTGAGGAGAAAAGGAGGAGTATGAGATCTTGATCTACCTCCAATCAAGGCGATGTCATTGGGATCGATTTTATTAATCGTATTGATTGGAGGTCTTCCCAAATTGTGGGAAGCTACAGCTGTAGGTAAAGATGTAGTAGGCACAGCATGTAATTCTTTCATCATGATTTTCTGCTGGTGTTTCAGTTTACTCAATTCGTACAGAGTGATATTAGCCCTAGTCTTCTTCATATCATCAATGATGTTATAGTCCATTTCATCCGACACTATTAGTGTTCTTGATGGAGGCGTCTGTTCAGATTGGACCGGGCTAAGCTGGGTCGCTTTAGCAGTTGTCTTTTTGTTTACGACCCTGTCTTTTGTTGCAGGGCTTGCGCCCTTTTGTTTTGGGGTAGTTTGGGGAGGATCAAGCTGATTTTTGCTTCTCGTGCTAACAGGGAGTGCCTCTTGATCCTCTTCCTGTGGGAGGATGAAGTCCCACATTCCTTGAAGTTCTACGACTTCTTCCTCGTCGGTCTGCCCTTCAGTGGTATTCTCTTCTTCTTCATCTTCTTCAGATTCAACGTTTGAGACAATACTGGGTGGTTTCACCTCGATGGGAGGATTTCTTTTAAAAGTCCTAAAGGGCTTTTTTGAAGAAGTCTCAGCTACTTGCTTCTTGATATCGACCATCTCATTGGACATGGCTTTCAAAACTTTTTGTAATCCTTCCAAGTCGAAAGGATCTTTTGATTGCTTCTTCTTGGTATCTTATTTGAAAGATATCTTCTTTGATTTGCGTTCTTCTAGAGCGGATCTCTTTTCTAGGGCTACTACGCGTTTTTCCACTGCTAATGCTTCTGTCAAATTGTCAACTAGCGTGGTTTTGTTCGCCCTATCTACGAAGATAGCCAAGTTTGGAGGTAAAGCTGTGATGTACCATTCACATCTAACTTCCTCGCTGGGTTGTGAGGCAGCGGGGATTTTGTTGAGGATCTTGTTGAACCGTAAGTTAAAATCTTTGATAGGTTCTCTAGCCTCAGCCTTAAGATTAGATAGCTCGTTAATCAATGTTGTCGTGGATCGGTCATCACCAAACTTAGTGAGGAACTGACTTTGGAAAATGTCCCAGCTTGTGATGGATCCGGAAGGCAACGAGAAGTACCATGACCCGGCTGTCCCCTGCATAGTATAGGGGAAGAGCCGGACAACAGCGTCTTTGTTAGTAACTCCGTTGAGGTTGACCGAAAGCATGAAGTTATTGATATGTTCTTCGGCTAACATTCCTGCTTCTGGGTTAAATTTAGGTAACCATTTCTCTGGATGGGCCGGTATAGGACTCAAGGGAGGTGGCATCAAAACCGCCCCAGGATTGTTCCATGGAGACTGGGCCATCGCGGAGTTGCTAGCTAATGGAAGTGCAGAAACTGACCCTTGATACTGAGAAGGTGAAGAAATCAGGATCTTCGATGTTTGGAGAGGAAGGTTCGTGGAAGATGGGAAAGTGAGTTGGAATGGAGATGTGGGTGGTTGACTTCGCGGTGAGGGAGTTGATACAGACGAAGTGGATGAAAGAGTCTTACTGTCAGACTCTTGGGGTGTTTTCCTTGCTCTTTTTCTGGTAGGAAGAGGGAGTTCACTTGGCGGTATGCCAAATTTTTCACTCTTTAATCTGGTAAGGGGATGAGCAGGGTTGTATTGCGAAGTCACGCTGCTTTTAGATCTATCAGACCTCTGGTTAAAAATGGAGAATCCCTGGAGTTTACGAATCAAAGTTTGAATTTCAGGGGGTTCAATAATAGATTGGTATGATATGTGTGAATATGTAGCAGTGGTAGATACTCGAGCGACTTCAGATTCCAGATTAAACCGTGTAGGAGAAGTCAGGGGAGTTGATGAGGGTGTATTACTCTCAGAATGGTTTTTAGATATTGCTTTAGGTTCCATTCGGAGGTTCAAGCCCTCCTTCTAGCGCCAAATATGTTGGGGGCCCCGAAATCGGGTCGACAACAAGGGGGATACCCACCCGGTCGGGAACCTGGTTGGCGGCTCCGTATCCGTTTGGTGTAGCGGGTCCTCTGGGGATGACGGGACCAGCTTCCCGTTCTAAGGGGTGTGTGTGTAGAAATAATGATGTATGTGTGTGTAGGGAATGAAAATAGGAAATCTCTAACTATTCTTTAACTAATCTAGTTCTAAATTCTGAAATGATTCTATACTACTTTAATCTAATAAAGACAATACATCTAATCTACACTAGCCCGGGGCAGAATTTTTCCATTATGCAATCTAGAAAGATTTCTCAAAATAACTGGTAATGAAGATTATTCAGCTATTATGAAAATATAAATCAATAAAGATGAACCTTCTTGCATAAAAAGTTAAGCAAGACGATTGTGAACAACATATTGCATAATCAGCTATTTATGTATCAAGCATAAATCAACGACTCCACCGTACAAAAGTGCCAAATGGTAGTCCACTCATTCATACGTTAACATATAAATTACATCAGCTGTATATTACTCAAAGGATGCAAGTAGAAACTAGTCAAGAGATAAAAGTACCATTTATGACTGATTTAAACCTACAGACTCTAAGCAATAATGATCTATCTCTACTTGCTTCTAATGCCTACTAAGAGTACAGAAGTGCAACATCAGTAGCAGGTATTAAAATGCAAACATAAATAAATCTTGATCCGTCCATTCATCAAAAACCCCCTCCGAGGGTGCAAAAGTGCATGTTCTGAGGACAAGTTTTTTGACAAAATTTCGGACCCTTCTCCAATGCAACGAGAAGGGTTAAATACTAGTTAACCGACTAATTTTACTTTACACAAATTCAGGGAACGGCTTCAAATGACCGCCCTGTTACTAAAAACAAATTTATTTCTAAAACTTAAATCTAATTTCTAACCGTTTCTGTATCTGCTCCTTAGTGCTGTAATCAATGCGCTGTTCGCTTTGAAAGAGTCGGCTGGTTGTTTTGTTCTTTTGTTCGAGCTTGAAAATTAGAAACAACAAGCGCTGGCACCTCTTCCTGTTAGATCAGAAGATATTTTCGAAAACCTTTCTCTGGCTGGGTGTATTCGCTGTGCGCACACTTAGCATAACCCAGTTTCTTTCCGAACTGATTCTGCTGTTGCTATTCTGGTTTCCGATCGTGCAAATGACTCAATGAGTTGGACGTCGCGCTATATGGACAACTCCCTGTTTCTGGAATTATTTCCGTTCTTTGTTCCAGGCTTTTCTGGAGCGTCTTTCTTCTCTTGCGCTTCTTTCTCTGCTTTACCAAGTCTGGGCCTCAGGATCTTTTGTGAACACGCTGCTTTTGTGCGCCTTTGACTCTGAGTCTTGGATAGTCTATTCTCATCAGCGTCTGTCGAGGGATACTCTGGAATCCGTGGTTCTGCTGCATGTGGCAACCGATTGCGGAGGCATCTTCTCTCTGTTGTCTTACTGGCACTCTTTCCTTTTCTTTAGATGTTTCCTGCATGTAGACTTATATCAGTTGAATATCTTGCAGTTTACGCAAAAAGAAAGGAAATGACGAGACGATTGATATGAAAGCATTGAACTTAAACGAATGCGGAATTAATGACATTTATCATGACTTGACCCTTTGATAAGTGTAATGCAATCATTTCTGGATACTCAAGCATGTGATCATTAATTTCGCTTAAGGTGTGTGTTTAAATTTTCCTTTGATCTGCCGGATATGTCGGAGGACCCTTGCGATGGGTTCTTCCCGCGATTGGTATCGCAGTACCGATGGCTGCGACGTTACTACGTGCTATCGCAGATCGCAATTGTTGCAGATCGCAGTTTTGCTTGGTAGCAAGTCGCAGATCGCAATATCGCAAATCACGATATCGCAAGTCTTTCCCCCTTGTCATTTCGTGCTGCCTCATGCGACGTTGCGATGTGCGACGTCGCATATCGGCCGTCGGCGTTTTCTTTAGGTTCACCTCTTTCAAATGCTTTTAATGCGTGCGATGCGATGGGTTCTCGCGTCGCTCCTTTTTAGTGCACTTGTGCGCTTTTGAGTAAGCACTCTTCTTCTTTTGCGATGCGATATACATAGCATTTTTGGGAGCTGATTCAAAAAGATTAAAAACAAACAAAAATACTTTTTTGGATTTTTTGGACTAAGGGTCCCCCTTTGCTTGATGTTATTACTAATAACAAACAAAGAGGGGGGTTGTTGGTGACCACAACAGGACCATGCCACATAGGAACGAATTTCTCAGCACTTAATTTATCATTAGCTTGATCGTAAACTAAGACTAGATCTCCTTCCGAAAAATTTCGAGGGGTCACATTTCGATCATACTGACCTTTCATACGTTTTGCGTGAGTCTCGATCGCCAATGCAGCATCACGTCGATTCTCATCTAATTGAGCCAAGTATAACAAACGCTTTTCCTCTTCGGAAGTGGCTGGAAGCAACTCGATGGCCATTTGCAGTGACGGGATTTCGCATTCAATGGGTAACACAGCTTCCAGACCATAGACTAGTTGGAAAGGAGTGAACCATGTTGATGTTTTTACTGAAGTTCGGTACGCCCAAAGTGCTGAAAATAACATGTTATGCCAATTCGACGATGAATCCCAATGATTCATCGGATCATGATGACTAAAACTTTGTTGATGGATTCAACCAGACCATTAGCTTGTGGATAATAAGGGGTTGAACTATCGTGACGCAAACCAAGCTGGCCTGTAAGTTCGGTCATCATAACGTTTCGAAAATGACGCCCATGATCAGTGATTATCGCTTGTGGGACACCAAACCTAGCAATTATATGATTGAACACGAAAATTGTAGCTTTTTTTCCATCTGCGTCAAATGTAGGCATCGCCTCGGCCCACTTGGTAAAATAATCTACTGCAAGGATGATATACGCATGCCCCCCGGCCGAGTGAGGGTTACATGTAATAAAATCGATACCCCATTTGGCAAAAGGACCAACGACAATTATAGGGTGGAGAGGAGCAGGTGGAGCGCGCATCTTTCGATAAAAAAATTGGTAGTTGTGGCATTTTCAGACCGCAGTAATACAATCTTTAAACAAAGACGACCAGAAGTAGCCAGCGCACAATATCTTTTGGGCTGTGGCATACGCAGACATATAACCGCCACACGCTCCAGAGTGACATTCATTTAGAACCCTTTCAGCTTCCTCGTGAGTTAAGCAACGTCGAAAAACAGAGTCCGCCCCATGGCGATAAAGAGTATCTCCAATAATCCTGAATTGTTGGGACTGGAATCGTATTTTCCGACGTTCTGACCTTGAAATTTATGGCCGAAAGGATTGGGTCTGGAGATAAACGATGATATCCCCATACCATGGATCTAAAGTGCTGATTAGAAACAAGGATTCGTCCGCAATGGGCTCCTCCGCCATAGTTTCCGTATCAGTACGCGGGAAATCACACATTAACTCCGCAAAAACTAAAGATTTTTTAGACTTAGATTTTTCAAATTCCAAGTCGAACTCCTGCAGGATAACGATCCATTTAGAGTACTTGCCCCCTAGCAATTGCTTGGTCAAAATGTAGATCATAGGGTTGCAATCCGAAATTACTGTAGTTTTACGTAGTAAAATGTAGTGACGAAAACGTTGGACAACTTCAACAACTGCCAATGCCAATTTCTCCACATGTGAGTATTTTAGCTCAGTTGGATTTAAAGTTTGACTAAGGTAATATATCACATGTTCAGTTCCGAATTCATCTTCCTGAACTAAGACCATTCCAATGGTGGAATGAGAGGTGGCGAGATACAGGAAGTAATCCTGGTTGTAGTTGGGAGGATGCAATAACGGTGCATGGGTCAACGCGTGTTTGAGTGCATAAAAAGATTTCTGAGCTATCTCATCCCAATAGAACGGAGTATTCTATTTCAACAACCGGGTAAAACCATTTGTAACCTCGGCATAGTTAGGAATGAATCGTCGTAAAAAGTTTGCTTTCCCTTGCAAACTTTGGAGTTGGCGAAGACTCGAAGGAGGAGGCAATTTGACAATAGCTTCGACCTTCGAGGGATCGACGCGAATTCTGGATTTCGAAACTACAAACCCCAGCAATCGACCCATTTCTATACAGAAGACACATTTGTGTGGGTTCAACCGAATCCGATAATGCCTACATCTCATAAAGATTGCTCGTAAATGGACGAGGTGATCAGCTCGATGTAATGAATGAGAAGGCAAGTCATCGAGATAGGGTTGTACAATGTGCTTGATGTCATGAAACGCATAAGACATGGCCCTTTGAAAAGTTGCTCCAGCAATCTTGAGCCCAAAGGGTAACTTGCAATAAACAAATGTCCCCCATGGACAAATGAAAGTTGTTTTTGGTTGATCGGCAGGTAGAATATTGATTTGATTGTATCCGGAAAAGCCATCCATGAAGGAGAATATTTCGCTGCCGGCACAATCATCAATTATTTGATCGATATAGGGAGTTGGGTAATTGTCCTTTGGACAGGCTCGATTAATGTCCCTATAATCGATGCATATTCTTATTGTTCCTTGCTTTTTGTTAACTGGAACAATATTCGATACCCAATCCGTTAAACAAGATCAGATAAATGAAATCTGCTTTGAGTAATTTTTCAACTTCTGCTTTAATTGCAGCAACTTTTCTTGGGTGAATCTGACGTAAACGTTGCCGGACGGGTTTAGCGTCCGGGTAAGTCTTGATCTCATGAACAACAATCGCAGGATCAATTCCTGGCATTTCCTCATAGGACCAGGCAAACACGTCGTGGAAGTCTTGAAATAGGGCCTTATATATTTGAATTTCGTCATCTGTACACGAGGCACCTATATGAATGTTCTCAACAATTCCAGGCTTAACCGAAATGTCAATAGGAATAGTTCGAGAGATGTTTCCAAAATTTAACTCTGAATCAGGATGTTTCATTGGATTCTGAGGTTCCTTGACATATTCAGTTGTAAAGATTGATGAAAAATAATTTTCAAAACGATCATTCTCGGGTAAAAACGAAGATCTGTGATGGAGATCTTCCCATGGTAAATCATCTGCACATAGGATTTCACGAATTTGCTCATCAAAGTGAACAAGTTCAGAAAATGTGATTAAATCTTAGCTTTATGTGAAAAGTGATTCTTCACGGACCACATTCATTAAGTCAATTTCAGTTGAAGATGGGTCGGTAAACGATTGCACGACCTCATACGCAATTTCATATGGACTCAAAAGCATGACATCACCAAATGAGTCTATCTCAGATTCAAAAGGAACGATCCAAGGATCATCATAAACAATGGTGTCTGACGTAATCATATGAATGGTTGCAAATGAAGACGATGCGTTGATCGGAGGAAAAGGAAAAGTTCCCAGTAAACCGGCATCTTTAACTAGTCCTACTCCAACATCCTTATACGGGATAGTCGTTTTACCAACATGTTGAATACTTTCAGAAGAGGCTGGGTCGGATGAAAAGTAAGCCAGCTGGTCTATTGTTACGATCTTTCCATTATGAGGAAACTTTATAACCCGAAAGACCGATGAAACGACCGCTGTCATAGCGTAAGACCAACTTCGACCCAAGAGAAGGTTGTAATCTAGAGGGGCATCAACCACCTCCACATCTAGATTAATGGTTTTTCCTTCAACCCCTATAGGCAAATCCTGTAGAATGCCAAAAGGATGAAACCCACGGCCATCAAAGGCCTTTAGAATCGTCGGGGATTGATTTAGCGAAGGAGAACCAAGCGATCTCCAACACTGTATCGACATAATACACATTGAGGCTCCCTCATCAATCACAGTCCGAAGAATAGGCCTGTTTTTGACTATCACTGGAATCTGGGAACCCATATTGATGATGTCCCATGTTAGGATTGTGACTCAATTGCATGATTATGGTAGTAAAAGTTCTGTTGATGGTAAAGAAGCAGAATCTTCTCATTCTAATCCATCAACCTCAGCTCCCGGTTCTGATCCACTACAGATCGAGAAACCTAATCCAGACTTGGTAATCAAACCGCATGCCAAGGGTATACTTCGAAAGTCAGCTTTCAATCCACATGCGAGAGAGGCTTAGAACTATAACATTGTTGAGGATTTAGCTGTTTCACCCTCAGCAATAAAGATGCGCGCTCCACCTCCTCCTCTCCACCCTATAATTGTCGTTGGTCCTTTTGCCAAATGGGGTATCGATTTTATTACATGTAACCCTCACTCGGTTGGGGGGCATGCGTATATCATCCTTGCGGTAGATTATTTTACCAAGTGGGCTGAGGCGATGCCTACATTTGAGGTAGACAGCAAGACAACTGCAATTTTCATGTTCAATCATATAATTGCTAGGTTTGGTGTCCCATAAGAGATAATCACTGATCATGGGCGTCATTTTCGAAATGTTATGATGACCGAACTTACAGGCTAGCTTGGTAAAATAATCTACCGCAAGGATGATATACGCATGCCCCCCGACCGAGTGAGGGTTACATGTAATAAAATCGATACCCCATTTGGCAAAAGGACCAATGGCAATTATAGGGTGGAGAGGAGTAGGTGGAGTGCGCATCTTTATTGCTGAGGGTGAAACAGCTAAATCTAAAAGAAGAAGAAGAAGAAGAAGAGAAAATACCATCACCAATTGCAAGTCCAACAAGGAAGACACCATAAATTGACCTTGTTCAACAGGAAATTTATGACTATATAGAATCTCTCAAATTGAAACCGCAAGGAAAAACTGTTGATTTATCCTCAGACCAAGAAGAAATTATGAGTGAAGAGATTCATTTGAACCCTCCAGAAGAATCCATAATTGAAAATATTCTTAAACATGAAATTTATGAATTAGAAGTGTTAAAAAAATTTCTGAAGCAGGAACATGAAGCAATGAAAGTACAAAATGACATTCAAAGGACTCAAAATGATAATATTCTCTTACATCTTTGCCATTGGTACAAGAAAAACAAGAAGTTAAAGGCTCAAAGGTAAAATCAAGGGTTTGCAGTGTGGGATTTTAATGAAGAAACCAAGGATGGCAACCAGAAGCTAAATTAGAAATCAGAGAATACTAACTTAGATGTTTTTGCTCAAGCTTCAGAGGTAGCTCAGTGACAGAGTGGGTCACAAATTTTGAAATTTTGTGCATGAGGACATGCAATATCTTATGTGTAGGAGAATGTTGAGGACAAAAGTTATTCCTTTTTTACACCTTCCCTAAACCCCATACACTCCATTCTCTTCCTTTTTTATCGTAATAATCCAAATAAGGTGTCATCTTGCAAGGTTATTGGAAAAAGCAGGTACCTAATCATATTTTATTCATAGATTCATAGTTTCCTTATTATTTGATTTAATATTTACATGAGCTACCAGATTGCACCAATTTTTCAGCTAATGATTGATTTTGCAGCTTACTTGAATAATCTCTAGGCTCCAAAATACCATTTGGGGAGCAAAATATATGGACAGGTAGCTGACAACTAGCATAATTATATCCACCCATCTTCATGATCTAGAGAGATGAAAAGGGTGTCGTATGATCAGGTCAATGTGGAAGTCAACGCATCGGAAAAGGAGCCCAAGACAAATCAAGCGAGTGAGAAGATCAATGATAAGGATGAAGTTGATATTTTTCTTCATGATTTGCTTCTCTAATAGCAAATCATGAAGAATAGCTATTTCGTATTATCTTATGTTGTTTTTAGGATTTATGTTGAGTAGGATAGTCGTAAAAATATCTAAACAGTTTATTGAAAGAGGTTATGAAACCTACCTCTCGGCATGACAAAGATAGACCAATTGCTATTATCTTATGTTGTTTTTAGGATTTCTGTCGAGTAGGATAGTCATAAAAATATCTAAACCGATTATTGAAAGAGGTTATAAAACCTACCTTTCGGCATGACAAAGATAGACTGGTTATTATTTGGAAAACACTCTTTCAATTTATAAAATTAAAGCGTGATTACTACTGCATGTGTTGTGTTAATGCGTGTCTAATCTTTGATTGATCATTTCTTACCTTCAAATCACAAGAGGACCCCTTGGGAGCTGTAAGGTCTTACGTCATTTTCAATTAGTATTTTTGTTTTATGTCTTAAGTTTCGTAGAATTAGTTTATCTCTGCTAATCTTTCAATTTTGACTTTCACTGAATGCTTATGATAGTGAGAACATAGTTTTGTGACAGATTTTTCTGAATATTTCTTTTATAGATTTAATCATTTAGCTATGTGAAGGATGAAGGAAATAAATCAAAAAGTGATCTATTGTGCACATGAAGAGTAGAATAATTTGGTTGCAATTAGAAGTATAATTATTTGAAGGCTTTATAAGTGTGATTTAGATTTTCCAGTGTGATATTTTATTTCTTTTCTTAAGATTAGTTTCATTTCTGTTAGTGACGAGTAGATTTAATTGTGTTGGTGTGATCTTTCATTTCTGCAATTTTAGATTAGTTTTCTTTTCTGCAAACGTAAATAGAATTTGGATTTGGTTTTTCTATTTAATTTTGTACTTTATTTTAGTTTTATTTCTACGAGTGTGATATTGTTATTTCTTACAAAGTGAAAAATTCTTATATGAACCATGTGCATGAAAACATCCTAATTTAATTTGACAATTTACTCACATAATAAAGAATCCTAGCACAACTGGTGCACATACACTTCATAAGTTTACAAGCCTTGATCGATAATTTATGGAGTAATTTAAACTCGATTAAACTACCAAACAGACACCTTGTTTCATTCTTTATGGTGCTTGACACAAGAAAAGGAACTCTACTCCAAAGAACCTTGATTCATTTTTTAACGGGCTTGACACAAGGCAAGGAACTATGCTCCAAGAGATTGTTTCATTTTTTTAACAATCTTGACACAAGAAAAATAACTCTACTTAGGGGTCTTTGTTTCATTTTTAAAGAGCTTGACACAAGACAAGGAACTCTACTCCAAAATAAGATCATCACTCCAAGAGACCATGGCTTCCAAGAGGTTCTCATTAGATGGAAGAACATTGCTTTTGGAAGGGATACATTTCAAAGGATCCAATGGAAATATCATGCTCTAATGCCCCCAGTAAATGATTCACGATATCACCTACTAGATCTAGGTTAAAAGAAGTTGAGTAGACAGTGAAAAGGATCATCTTCATCAGTAGGTATGTGAATGGGACAGATTGCCACATAATTAACCTATGGAAAGAAAGATACCACTTTCACATTCAGAATGCTTAGGGAAGTAGAATTATTGGCAATCAAATCAGGACCAACAAATGAAAGCTGATCGATAGTCACAATCCTTCCATCATGTGGGGAGCACATCACTCGAAAGAATGTGGATACAATAAAATTCATAGCATAAACATAGTCTCACTCAAAGAGAAAATCGAAGTCCAAAGGGCCCATGATAACCATAACATCAATACATAAAATTTTTCCTCCCAAGGTAACAGGAAAATGAGGAAGGGTCCATAAGGGTTGATTGGTTCTTTTGTTAAAAGCTAACAAATTCAGAGCGATAGACACTAGCTGTGGGGAACTCAAAGCTTGCTAAGCAGTGGATGATAGAATACTAACAAAATCTCCCTCATCAATAGAAATGCGATGGATGTTATTATGATAAGCCATTACCATGATCTTAAAATTCATGTAAGAAGGGAGACGAGGTTCTATCAATTAGCTCCAATAAAAGAAAATGACCCGTTTTCTTGAAGGGGGTTTTGTGGAAATGGGAGAAATGCCCCCTTGTCTGGTAGAATCAGAAGAGATAAGAAGAAACTAAACAGTATGATCCTCACTCTCTATGGGAAAAGTACAATCGACTGAGGGTGGAATCTGTTCAACCATTTTCTCAACTGATAATTTTTCAGGAAAATACTCATGGGATTCACGTTCAGAGAGAGTGGGATTGATTAGATTCATATTTTGATCAATCACTTTATCAACTAGTGGAGGATTGGGAGAAATATTTTGGTAACTAGTTAGAAGATGAGGCTAAGAAGCTGTAAGGTTTTCCAAAATTATTGAGGCTTCATCGATATAGGGAAAAAGGTGAATAATATGATTCCCTTCACACAACTTACAAGGAAATTTGACTTTACCCTTTTTCCCATGGACTTTACTATCACTACTTTAGGGTTTATCACCAACATGATCTCTAAAGCCTAATGACAAAGGTTGATATGAGCATGTAGACCACACTTCTAATATCTTGGGAATACCAAGACCATTTCTAAGAAGGTGGTCACCCTTACATAACATGCAAGGGAATTTAACTTTATGGGGATGATTGGAAGGTTCCTTCATACTAGTTGCATCCGTAGCAATGTTTTCTTGGTTGCGCCCCTGCTTATTTTGGTTCTTCTTCTTCTTCTTTACTTTCTTCTTGTTCTTAGCTTCCTAGTTCTTGGAATCAAGAATTTCACCAGGAGAGGAGGAAGAAAGGAATGAATAAATAACAAGTGAAGAAGGAAAAGGGTCAGCTTTACGATCAAATTGAGGTTGATGTTATTCAGGTGGAGGAGAACTTTCAAAGGGAAACGTTTGGATATTTGAACAATAGGGGTCGAAAAAAACTAAACTAGAAAACCAATGGTAAATATTGGAGGCACAACGTTTCCATATAAAGAACACCAATATTTCCAAAAGAAGGAAAAGGATCAAGATTCGCATAAGAGGGGTTTCCTTGATTGGTAGACTCTAGAACTGTTGCCATTAGTCTCAACCTAAGATCCACTAAGGAGTTGTTCCATAGTAAGGGTGTTATTCCGTGGTCAATTAATTGGTTTTAGAAATTAAAGACACAATATTAAAAGGGGGTAAACTAGGAAAAAGGTTTACCAAGAAACCATGAACTACAACATACACCTTGGAGAACCAAGGACTTAATCCATGTGAAAGAAATATACCTGAATGTTGTGTTAAGTGTATCACACTATACAAGGTGACTGACTCAGTTAACTATGGCGAGGATAATAACCTATGGTGGAATTCCAATATATACTCGAAGGTATGTGGAAGTGAAATTTGTAGTAGTGTTGTCTAATGTGTAACCATTCAATGAGAGTGTTCCCATATACCTTACATGTGTGGAACGCCGTCCAATATACCTGAAGGTACATTGAGAAAGATCCTATACACTTAAGTACGTGGAAAAGGATATCACCACCTGATTGTAACACTGACAAAAAATGACAACTCCTACATTTAAAGACACTGGAACACATCTCTAGCCTAGACATCTATGTGTGTCATTACGTTTCAAGTGCTCCTTAGGTTAGTTGAAGTGAATTTTAGAGTTTATCTTGAATTAGATTTTAGTTTCAAGGATCAAAACATGATGTCACCTGAACAGGCCTATGATATAATTAACATGACAAAAAGAACTGTTTTCATTTTTTATGAAAGTTATCTAGTGCAGGGAAGAGGTGAAAACAATGATGCAACAATCAAATATCCAACAAACAAAAGCTTCCTAACTAGATATTTCAATTTTAATATTCCAATTTAATTCAAAGCATTAAAAGATGCCAAACCATGCAATGTAATCTATGCACAATTCTCCTTCCTATTGTGAAAATGAGAATTATAACTATGCAAATGTGATCTATGCAAGAGAATTCTTCAAAACAAACACAAGAGGATTCCAATGAAATGAAACTTAATTTGATTTTTCATGAACAGAGGACTCAAACTGAAATTGGGTGAAAATTTCAAAAATAAAAAGAGATGACACTCAAAGGTGATTAACACTCATACACAATTCAACAACCCCCCCGACGATTGAGGGAGATGTTTTTTGCAAAAATGAAAGAAATAACATGCAACTTGACACTAGGGATTTCCAATTTCACACACAAAACCTAGATGCAAATGCAATTATTTCTCTTTTTGATCCCACTTAATTTTAAAATATGAAAAAGCTAAGATGTAAAGTTTAATCACTATTTTGAACAAGCTTTTCAGAACGATCACTAAAATACCAATTCATCTAAGCACTCAATGATTAAAAAAAAATAGTTTTCAAATGAGCTAATGATAAAAACAAAGGAAAATCTAAACAAATCCTTACCAAAGGCACTAAAAAATGAAATAAAACCAAATGGAGGCTTCAAAGAGACCACAAGACACTCAAATACTAAAGGAATATCAGTTAGAAGGAGGCTGATCAGAGAAAAAATCAAGACAAAACAAAATTTGTGCATAAAAAGGGGCCAAGGCAGGTGCAAAGGAAGTACCAATGCTTTGTAACACAGTCTCAAAGAAGGATCAACTGGGGTGCAACACTCTGTCTCAAGGGTATAAGGTGCATTGGTCAAGGGATGTAAAGTTTTGACACAAAAATTTCAATTGAAACTGAATGAAGAGTCTTCTTAGGTATGTTCTTGACTATATAAGACAGTAAAGGTCTGAAGAAAAGGTAAGAAAGCACAATGGACAAAGAAACCACCAAGGGAATACACCATTCCCTAGTATGGTCACCAATTTATTATACAGAAACTACAAATACAGATAGAAGTATCTTCCCTAGGCCTGGTGGATTGACCTAGAAAAAAATAAAGACAAAGAAGTTTATGTTTTCCTTAAATTAAATAGATAATGGGATGAAGCATACCCAAAATCTGTCGTATGCTTCACTCCTTCCTTGGCTTATATGCTCCAATTCTAGCTTTGATCTTTATAATTAGAACCTACACAATCAAACAACACAAGCCAACGATATACAAGATCTATGTAGCATCATCTAATCACTTTATTCAATATATCAACGTAGTATTGAACTACATGGCATCATAACATCATATATAGGAAAACAAAGAACTCTTTGCATTAATAGAAATGGAGTGAGATACAACCAAAAATAGGTGTTGATATTGTAGAAGAGCTCCTCCAAGTTGACTTGTCCTTTGCTTGCCACAAAATGCACATCTAATCACCCTAACGCATGGAATTATATCTCTCAAATCAACAGCATAAGTGTAGAATCACTCTCCAAAATCCAACCACAACTAACCAGATGCTTGTGGAATGAGGTAAATAGATAAGAAAGGAAGGTAGTTCATGAATTCTTATCCATTTACCAATCTAGGCTTGAGATCCACTCTTGATGGGAGGATGAGATCAAGGGATAAGGGATGAAAACTCTAAGGTAGGATAGGAGAGGATTCAAGACTTTTATCCAAAGTAAATAGTTACAACAAATCCTAGAAGCTTTTGGAAGAGAAACCTTTAGGATTCTTTTTTGTTTTCCCAAATTTTTGGAATCACAACACCCCCAACATTGAGAAACCTGATGGTGATCAACGCATGCCCACAGTAGGGAAACGTGGTAATCAACACTGGCCAATGAGGGGAAAGGGTGCATTGGTCCCAAAAAAGGACTGAAATGAAGCAGTTTCAAGTATAAACTCATGGATATGAGAGAGGCATACTTAGGGATTTGTGTAGGGAGGATGAAAAAGTTTTCAAAGTATGTGAATGATCTTGCTTGAAGGCTTATTGACCAGATGTGAAAAAATGGCCTATAACTCATAGGAACTAAAAGAAAAGTGACTAGAATAAGAAAAAAATGCATAGTAATTTTAAAGGGAATGCATACAATTCTAATTATGAATATATTACCATTGGGATCTTATGATGTCTCATAGGCATGAAATGGTTGGAACCACATAGAGTGATATTAAATTGTCTAGAAAATTCTTTTAATTGTGTAGATGATAAGGGGGAAGCTTGCGTGGTCCAAGGAATTCCAAGGAATATTCCTTTCAGGAAAATTTATGCTATAAAAAAGAAGAAATATGCTAGAAAGATATGTCAAATGTTCATTGTCCAAGTGAAAAATATTTCTGATGATAAACATAAGCCATCATTAGAAGAATATCCTATATTGGAATAGCATAAGGATGGTTTTCTAGAAGAAATACCAAGACTTCCTCCAAGGAGGGATATTGATTTTACCATTAATATTGTACTTGGAGTTGTTCTAGTGTCAAAGACCCCATACAGAATGAGTATTCAAAAATTAAAGGAGTTGAAAATTTAGTTATATGACTTTTGGATACAAAATATATAAGGCTAAGTGTGCCTCCTTGGGGATCACCGATTTTGTTTATTAAAAATAAAGATGGTACTCTTAGGTTGTGCATAGATTAAAAACAACTTAATAAAATGCCCATCAAAAATAAATATCCCTTGCCTAGGATAGATTACTTATTTTATCAAGTCAGAGGAGCTTCTATTTTCTCTAAAATCGATTTAAGGTCACAATACGATCAAATCATAATTAAGGATGAAGACATTCACAAAACAACATTTCACACATGTTATGGGCATTAAGAATGTATGGTACTCTCGTTTGGGCTTACTAATGCACATTAGAGAAACTCTGAGGTCTAAAATGGGCCTCCTAAGGAATATTATAAAATAATAATGGAAATAATCAAATAACATTAGATTACATCATTAGATTTTAGAGGGAAAAAAAGGAAAAAACTACCTTTTCAACTTATCTCCCTACGATTTTACACAAATTTCAAGCGGGAGAAATTGTTGGATGAAAATTTTAATTCCTCATCCAAGGAGTACCCATATTTCATACTTTTTATGGACATTACTACAAAAAAAATGAGAAATACATGAAAAACATAATTGCAATCACGTTTTTCATGTATTTCTCACTTTTCCTATAGCGAGGTCCATCGAAATTATGCAACATGGGTACTCCTTCGATGGTGAATTAAATTCCACATCCAATGAGTTCTGCTGCTCCAAATTTGAGTAAAAGCATAGTGAGGTTAGTTGAAAATGCAAGTTGAAAAAGTAGTTCTTTTTTTTCTTTTTTTTTTGTTACTCCAAAAATGGCGAATCATCCCTCATGGTTGACATCATCATCTTGAATCCTATTGGTTCTTATATAATTTATTTTGGTTGTACTTTATTATTTTTAGGCCCATTTTAGACCTCAAAATTTCTCTAATGCCAACTACCTTCATGTGCCTTATGGACAGTGTGCTGAGACCATTTCTAGATAAAATTGTAATTGAATTTATAGATGATATTCTAGTATACTCAAAGAGCAAATAGGAGCACGACCAACACTTGAACATGGTATTTCAAACTCTTAGAGATAATGGATTATATGCTAAATTTAGTACGTGTTCATTCTACCGGAAGCAAGTTCATTACTAGGACATGCTATATCAGAAGAAGGAATTGTTCTTGATCCAAAATGTGTAAAGGCAATAATGCAGTGGCCAATACCCAAAAATGTAGAGGAAAACAGATCCTTTATGGGAATTACATGTTACTATAGGAGATTTATAGAAGGATTCTCCAAACTTGCATATCCAATTACTTCTTTACAGAAGAAAGGAATCAAGTTTGAATGGAGTCAAAAGTGTCAAGACAACTTTGATAAGTTAAAACAACTCTTGAACACAACTCCAATTTTAAAATTGGTTGATCACAACAAGGATTTTTTGGTATGTACACATGCATGTAAGGAAGATCTAGGAGGCGTTTTCATGCAAGATGTTCATGTTATTTGTTCCGAATCTATAAAACTAAAGGAGCATGAGAAAAACTATGCTACTTATGATTTAGAACTAGTAACCATTATTCTTACATTCAAAATGTGGAGACATTATCTCTAATGAAGAAATTTTTAGTTGAGGACAAATTATATTAGTCTCAAATATCTATTTGATCAACCTAATCTAAATTCTAGACAAGCAAGATGGTTAGCATTTATTAGTGAATATTATTTTGAGATTACACATATCAAAGGGAAATAAAACAAATTAGCTAACACTTTAAGCATAAATATTAATAAAATATGTGCTACATCAATAATTTCTCAACAAATTTAATAGATCGGGTCAAAATAATTGCAAAATCTAATTTAGAATACTTGAAAATTAAGGAAAAACTTTAGAAAACATAAACTTTGAATGAGGGAAGTGATTTTTCAATAAATGTCCAAGATATATTGCTACTCAAAGGTAGAATTTATATACCTGATGATATAAATTTGAATTTTTCTGTCTTAGATGAGCTGCATAAAAATCCAACAACTCGTCATCCTCGCTACATAAAGCTGATTAGTTTGTTGAAAAGGGATTCTAATTGGCCATATATGAAAAACAAGACAACATAATATGTGGCTAGATGTATTGAGTGTCAACAAGTTAAGGCATCTCATCAATACCTTGCTGGATTGTTGCAACCCCTACCCATTCTAGAATGGAAATGAAAAACAATTTCATTGGATTTCATTACTAGACTATCAAAGACTAGGAAGTAGCACGACTCGATTATTGTCGTGGTTGATAAAATTAGTAAAATAACACATTTTATCCCTGTAAAATCCACTTTTGAAAGTTATAAATATTGTAGAAATATTTATGAGGGAAATTTTCAGACTCCATGGGATACCTAAAGTTGTAATCTCATATAGGGATGCAAAGTTTACATCTAAGTTCTGGAAAGGGTTGTTTGAAAATATGGCAACAAATTTAAACTTTAGTACATATTAGCATCCTCAGAATTATGGCCAAACAGAGAGGACCAATCAGATATTAAAGGATATGTTAAGGATGTATGTTAAAGAAAAGCAAACTAAATGGGAGGATTATTTGCACCTAGAAAAATTTGCTTATAACCAGCCTAGATCCATCTTAAATCCAGCTCTATGAAGCATCGAGAGGGATCAAATATCTTGAGGTGAAAACCTCTTTTTTGAGTGCAAAACTTGAGGAAAGTTTTTCACCTCGAGAGATTTTATCCCTCTCGGTGCTTGATAGATATAGAGTTAAGATTGATCTAGGATGGTTTCAGTCATGTTCGGCCAAGGAAAATCTAACGAACATATGATTAATTTTATCAATAATATGTAAACTCATCTAATATTAATATAATCATTTAATTTTAATTTTAAATTTTCTTAGTTACCTCACTTTGTTGAGATGATAAATATTGTTAATAAATTTAATGATGAAAAAAGATGAAATACATTTTTTTAATGTAAAGTGACAATGTAATAGTGTTGAATGATAGAAAATGTGAATAATAAGAATATAGTCAATTACAAATAGTCTTCATTGTAATTAATCTCAAACTATTTTCTTCTACTACTCTTATTGTCACCCTTGTTACTTTTGTAATCTTTTTCATATATGAAAAGGACAGGTTAAATCATAAACCATTTAAATCTTTAGCTCAAGCTAGTATAGTAAACATCATACCTTGTCGCTCTTTCTCTCAAATATTAATAGGTTGAATTACTATAGCTTAAAAATCAATGTACATTGTCAATAATTTTGTGTGCTTACACTGAAATCAATGCTCAATGTTAATCCAATCACTTTAAAATTAATGTAGCATCATACATCCAATTAGCTCAAATCAGAAATCAACATCTACACTGAAATTAATGCATCTAATGAAAGAAATCAAATAAATTAGAAAACAACTTTTACACTGAAATAAATGCATCTAATGCAAGCAATCAAATAATATTAGAAATCAATATTTACACTCAAATCAATGTAACTAGTTCAAGTAAGAAAATAGGATTATAAAACAACATCTACACTAAAATCAATGCATTTAGTGCAAGTACGAAAATAGGATTATAAACCAACATCTACACTGAAATCAATGCATCTAGTGCAAGCAATGAAATGGGATTAGAAATCACCAACTACACCGAAATCAATGCATTTAGTGCAAGCAATCAAATAGGATTATAAATCATCTACATTGAAATCAATGCATCTAGTGAAAGCAATAAAATATCATTAGAAATCAATATCTACACTAAAATTAATGCATCTAGTGCAAGTAATCAAATAGGATTAGAAATCACCATCTACATTGAAACCAATGCATCTAGTACAAGAAATATTGTTCCCTCTCTCCCCCCTCCATCTAAATCTATATCTCCCTCCATCTCTCCTTATTTTTTTCTATATCTCAACCCCCTGAACACACACACTCTCTTACTCCATATCTATCAATCTCTTTGTCCCTCCCTCCCTCACTCCATCTCTCTCACTACAACACAAAGGGGGTCTTTAAGACAATATTTAAGACAATTTTTTAGTAAATTGTCTTAACTTGAGCCAAAAGAAAACTTGTGTATTGTCTCAAATATTGTCTTTAAGCAGGTGTCTCAAATTAAATTGTATTAAAAATAAATTGTCTTAAAATATTGTCTCTATAAAGACAATATATAACACAAACCTTTTTGTCTCCCTAGAGACAATTTCATTTTAATTTTTGTCTCTCTAGAGACAATAGTTGGGATTAAAGACATATTGTCTTTAAGGAGACAATGTCTTTGATCATAACTATTGTCTTTCTAGAAACAATAAAAAATTACATTCAAAGACAATACAACATCACTTTTGTCTCTTTAGAGACAATATAAAATAATGAATCTCTCACCATTGAAATAAACGAACATTAAAAGTATTTAATTAAAAATAAACTAAGATATCATTTATTAATTCATATTAGGACACGGTGGAATCGAACCACCAACCTCCTGCTTATAAAGCATGTACTCTTCCATTGAGCTAGCATCCTTTAAAGATTCACAATAAAAATGGCAATAAAAATAATAGTTATTAAAAACAATTTGGTTAAACAAAATAATAATACAATTAAAATTCACTTAGAGGAAAATTCAACTCAAAAATAACCACCTAAGAAAAAATTAAGAAATTAATAAAATAATGTGATGTAGACAATTTTTTAATATTTCATTTTTGTTATTTTAGTTTTATAAAATTACCCAAATAAATGTCAATTTTATCAAAATAACTCTATATATATTTTATATTTAAATTAGTTTATTAACACAAGATTTAATAAAATTTGGTAATTCAAAATTTAATATATTGTTTCAAATTTAATATATAAATTCCTAAATATAAGGGACAAATCTATATTATAAATTCCTGAAATGAATTTAGTCATTGATAAAAAATGATTAAAATTAGTAACATTTGTTTTAACAATATTTCTTTTCTTAATATAAAAACAAATATGCACAAAAAATAACATCATCAAATAAATTTTTCCAAATATTTGAATTGAAAATATTTTATTATAAAAAATTGCTTGTCTTTTCACATTTTTTTAACTAATAGCTAATAAACAAGTTAATTTTTTTTAAGATAGTCATCACAAACCCTCTACCTAGTTTTTGCCATATGTAATGAGGCTAATTGAGATTCCTTTTGTGGTGCAATATGAGCGTTTCTTACATTATATAACCATTTATATTAATATATATTTATATCATGTTATATATATAATTTTCAATTACTATTATTATTGAGAGTAAGTTTACATGATTAAAATAACAATTAAGTTTTACAAATAATAATACTTATCTAAATTAATAATAATTTGATCCTAATTTCCATTGCCAGCTAGAGAGTCCCTTTGAAAGTTTCTCATATTCCTCCAATTCTGGTTCAAAGTTCCTTGAAAAGCGGTAAATCTTGAAAAAAAATCTTAAAATGAAAAAGTGGTAAATCTCTTTTAAAAAATCTCATATTCCTTTGATTCTAGTTCAAATTTCCTTGCTTCCTCCATGTAGAAACTAGAATAACAAAGTGTCATAGAATATAGCCAAGGGCCGTAGAATCACCTATACTTTGAAAATTATAAAGTGAGAGAAGCATCATAAATTTTGAAATCTTAAAAAATAGTGAAAAGATGTAAATCTTGAAAACAAATATTAAAATGAAAAGCGATAAATCTCTTTAAAAAAATTTCTCATATTCCTCAGATTCTGGTTCAAAATTCCTTGCTTCCTCTGTGTAGAATCTATAATATCCAAGTGCTGTAGAATCCATAATAGCCAAGTGAGAGAAGCATCAAAAATTTTGAAATCTTGAAAAAAATACTTAAAATGAAAAGTCATAAATCTCTTAAAAATAATTTCTCATATTCCTTTGATTCTAGTTCAAAACTCCTTACTTCCTCCATGTTGAATCCAGAATAGCCCAATGCCCTAGAATCACCTATAATTTGAAAATTATAAAGTGAGAGAAACATCATAAATTTTGAAATCTTAAAAAACAGTGAAAAGCTGTAAATAAATTTTGAAATCTTAAAAAACAGTGAAAAGATGTAAATCTTGAAAAAAAAAATCTTAAAATGAAAATCCGTAAATCTCTTAAAAAAAAATCTCATATTCCTCCGATTCCGGTTCAAAATTCCTTGCTTCCTCCATATAGAATATAGAATAGCCAAGTGCTTTGAAAATTATAAAGTGAGAGAAGAATCATAAATTTTGAAATCTTAAAAAACCTTGAAAAACGGTAAATCTTGAAAAAACAATGGAAATGAAAGTTTTTGAAAAAAGATAAATATTTAAAATTTTAAAACTGTTACTAATTTCATGAATTATGTTTCTAAATATTTGTGGATAGAAAAAATATATTATTAATATTATATTATTAGTAGATTTCTAAAACATAAAAATAAAGAAAGAAAGAGTATCAAAATTAAATGTAAAATCTCAATAAATGGAAATAGAAAGTGGTAATTTTCTTAAAAACAATAATATTTAAAATATTTCTAATTTTACGAATTATGTTTCTAAATGTTTGTGCATAGAAATATATATATATATATATATATATATATATATATATATATATATATATATATATATAAGACTAATTCTATTAATGTAACAAAAATGGTACAAGGAGGCACTGGCCTCTGCAGAGCAAGCCTTAGATTATGCCATGTTTAACAACCAATAACTGAAAGTGACTGCCCACACCAGGGAAACCAGTCCAAAACTAGAAGTGTTTGCTGCCCACGTAGGGGTAATAGCCTGTAATGCCAGAGTAGTATAGTTTGTCGAACAAACATCAAAATTAACAACAATTTCATAAAAGAAACAACAGAATATACCCCTAAGGATGGGAGTCGGGAACCCAAAACCTGAAAAAAAACTTTGGCCAGCTAGGTGTCAGTAGTAGGAGGAGGTTCTTCCACTATCAGACACCTGTATGCCTCCATGTCATCTTCCTCATCCTATTGATCTCTCGGCGTTGCTTCCATAGTCTTGAAGCGGCCTGACTTATTGCATCCCTGAGCTGCGCTTGAGCGGTCTGGAGCTTCTTCATGGCTTTTATGCGTCCCTGAGCTGTTTGTAGGGGATTTTCTTTTGCTGGTGTTAGTCCTCTCCTGAAATCTGTGAGCTGTAAATTCAAAGCTTTGAGTCTCCTCTCTAACAGCTATTGAAATGGTTGCAATTATGCAAGGTCGCTCCAGTGTGCAGCGGAACTGGAATTGGGCAGAGTGACTGGGTTGTAGAGACGGGACAGAGGTAGCAGGAGGCAGTGGAGCATCTTCAACATGCCAAGAACCTACCGTCTGATCTCGCCCCGTGAAATGAGCCGTCGTCGAGGGGAAGGAAGAGTCTGAAGGGGTCGAGTTAGAGAGGGACAGGAAGGAGGGGGGAAAATTGCTCTTCCTCTGCTGCTGCCCCTCCTGCAGCACATCATGTGACGCAGACAAGACATGTTCACTTGGTCGAAATTGGGCAGATGAGGACAAGTAGGAGCAGTGCCAGGGATTGAGTGGTTAGTGGGAGCAAGAGGACCAATTATCCGCGGTTTAGAACCAAGATTCAAAGTCGAAGCATTAGTTTGAAGGTAACAAAGGAGACTCTGTGAGAAATGGGCACCATCTACCATCTCAATGCAGCAAAGAATTTGGCATCGTCTCCCCATTGACGTGCGCGAGCTTGGCTATGGAGCAGCAGGGAGACAATTGCATTTCAGAGGAGGCAGAACAGGGGGAAGGCGGTCTGAATATGCCATCTTAAGAACTAGATTGAGGTTTCCTCGGCCCGCACACTGCATTAAAACACCATTAATGTCGGCGGTGATCTTTTGGGTGGAAGCGTGGGTGACCAGGTGGCCACGCCACTTGCCAACCCAAATTTTCTGCACTCTACCAACGCTTTTAAACACCTGCATCCGGGAAATATATTATTAATATTAGATGAGTTAGAAATTTTAAATTTTTTTCTCTAATTAATAATCAACCCATGATTTACCCTTGCTTAAATATTAATTTTATTTGAAAAATATTTAAAATTTTAAAAATATTACTAATTTTATGAATTATTTTTCTAAATATTTGTGGATAGAAAAATATATTATTAATATTATATAAAATATTATATTATTAATAAATTTCTAAAACATATAAAAAAGAAAGAAAGAAAGAAAGAAAGTGTATCAAAATTAAATGTCAAATCTCAATAAATGGAAATGGAAAGTGAAAAATGATAATATTTAAAATATTTCTAGTTTTATGAATTACGTTTCTAAATGTTTGTGCATAGAAAAGTATATTATTAATATTAGATGAGTTAGAAATTTTAAATTTTTTTCTCTAATTAATAATCAACCCATGATTTACTCTTCCTTAAATATTAATTTTATTTTTAATATTTAATATAGTTTTATGTCATTTCGGCACCATTCATGTTTAAGGTAGATAAACCATATTATTAAAAAATCACCTATACCCAAATTAGATAATTAAATTTTTCCAAGTCATATTAGGTACATGTATCTCTTTTTAATTTTAAAAGATTTTGATTGGATTACATATTATGACATGGAAATTCAATGTTAAGCTTTTAAAATCAAATTTCCTCTAATGAAAATAAAATATCAATAACTCGCAATTTTGATTAATTTTAGTTCATTTATAATTACAATACAATTTTGAATTAAATAGTTAAAATAAAAATACATCCAAATTAAAATCACAACTGAAATTATATCAAAATCACTCTCAAATAGAATTTTAAAAAATCACTTTACAAAGCTGTCACAATTCTTAATAAATTGAAAATTATACTTTTGAATGGAATAGTTGAAAAGGCAATAGCTAGATTTACATTAAAGTTGGACCAAAAATAACAAAACAATAAAATCCCTTGCAACACAAATATGCCAATAACTTTGCAATTTTGAGAGATTTTAAATCTCATAATTTGGGTGTATCTTTTGCTCACTTGATCCTACATCGATTTTTTCCTTCAACCTGGTTTCTTCGATTTTGCATAATGACCATAGCTCATTGAATGGAGTAGCTTCCTTCTTCCCATAGATGCTTGATGTGAAGTTGCTCCATTCCTCTAGTAGTGCATTGAGCATTATGATAGTCATTTCCTTATCAGACATTATTTCTCCCAACTCATGGAGTTGGTCTCTTATTTCTAACACCGTCATAAAGTAGAGGCCATTCCTTCTTCTTTTGATATCTTCATCTTGTAGAGTTGTTTCCTTAATGAGATCACTTCTCCTGCAGTGCTTACAGAGAACAATTCTAAAAGTTTGTCATATATTTCCTTTTATGTTTCTAGTTTTGATACATAGGGAATGAGGGAATCCTTGATGGATTCTATGAGAAACTTTGAGCCCTTACTTCCCCTTTCATTTACCTTTTAAGAGATTGAGATTCTTCCTTTGGGGTTTTGTGATTGAGCCCTTCACATGTTCCACAACTTCATTTTATATGAGGATTAAATCTATCCTCTTCTTTCATGCAAGAAAGTTTGATGACCCAACCAACCTATTTATCTCCTTGCAAAAATACATTTTGATAGATTCATATGTGGGCATAAAGATAATTTCTTGTGAAGATACTCCTTGACGACAATATCTTCAATCTGCTTCCTTCTTGCTTTTGATGATGATATGATAATAGAATATTTCTTCTTGAAGAAGATGTATTCCTTCAAATAGTGATCCTTGTCTTAGAGGGAGATCACCTTGACTTCTTGATGATGTTAACAACTTCTTTCTTGCTTCTTTTGGATGAGTAAAATGGGGTTAGCAACCAAAGGCTACCTTCCAAATAATTTAAGGAGAGTAGGGCATATTTAGAGGAGGCCAACTCAAGAAACCATAAGCAAGAAAAGGGGGAAGTATCTAACAAATATGGTTAGAGTACACATCAAAATCCCCATCCTTGAATGAAATGGTGGTTTACATAGGGCTCATGAGAGAATATGGGATGGAGGGTAGATTGGCATGGTCAGAAAATGAGAGAAGGGTTTTATCTACTAAAGGAATATGGGATGGAGGTTATGTCTGAGTTCAGGGAGGCTTTTAGCTTGTTTGACAAGGATGGAGGTGGATGTATCACAACAAAGGAGCTTGGGATAGTAATGCATTCTTTGGGTCGAAACCCCAATGTATATTGGAAGTGGTCCAAATGTTTTATATTCAATAATCCAGTACTGAATACAATCAACCACAAAAGAGTAGTTCTAATCTGCCTGTAAATGCAACATATTAAATACACCATTCCAAATTGATTTTGCTAAGGAGAATCAAAGAAATAGATGAGTTCGGTCATCCATCACCTCCATATAGAGTAAACAACAACTAGGCCCACTTTTTCCTTTACGACACAAATTTTCCCATGCCAAGATGAAGCTGGAAAGATACATTTAATGATATTCTTAGGAAGAGTGAAAATATGAAGCCAATATACAGAGATGCTCTGAAGGACTGCTCGAACTAGAGTCAACTTTCCTCTTAGGGAGAGTCACCTGTGTGCCCATGATAAAAGTTTACAGTGGATTTTCTCTATAAGTCAACTACAAACCTTAATTCCATAACAATTAGGTTAGAGCATAAATCTAAGATATTTAAAATCTGCATCCAATGCAGTGCAAGTAACACCAAAAATATGATAAATCTCCAGTACCAATGCATCATCTGGGTAAGCAGAAACCATATGAGATTTAATATTATTCATAAGGAGTCTAGAGACTGATCAAAAGAGGTCAATCTACCAAAGAGTAACACATCATCGACAAAGAATAAAAGGAGCAACTATGACTTGTTTACCTACACACCTATAGCCAAAATTACATTTAATCCATCTACCTCCACACCTGCAACCAAAATTACTACCCTTGTGAATTTTGTGATTAATTCTTCCACAATCCAATCTTTTATCCTTAATGTTTTCTTCTCACAAAATGTGTCATATATATTTTGAGGTAGGGATATTGTCTACTAACGAATATTCTGTAATTTTACTCCACCATCCTTGTAGAAATTATGGTCTAGATTTGCAACTACTCATGAAGTTTTAATCAAAGTCACGTCACAAATCTACTCTACTGCTTTGTGGAAGTTAATTCATAATTTAGAACAAAATTTTCATACATGCAATAAGAAATAACACACATGCATACAAAATTTTTCCTAGGGAAAGTAATATGCTAAAAACACCAATGTCTACTTGCATTAATATGATCAATAGAAATGTATTACAATTTCTTTTCTCAACTGATCATAACCTACAAGTGAATAACCTGTCTCTCTACTCACTGAGAAGCTTTGGCCCATACCTAGTAAATTTCTACCTCTTCTTAAGCCCATATTTCCTTGCACAATTCCTTAAGAAATTAGGCCCCTATTATTTAGGAATTTTTACAAAATGGATTGCACAATTCCCAAGGTTGATCATCTGACTACATGCAACACTAGTACACTCAATACTAGTCTACAATTAATGTTACATTTCCTTGGAATATCCACCACAGCTGGGGAACTCGAATTCTCCTTGCACTAGATATTTTAGGTTGATTGATCAGTTAACTAGATGATCACTAAGTTTGACTAAAGTCCCACTGCACAATTAGCCTTCCACTAGTTCCTCAAATAGTTGGAACTAGTTTAACTGAAAACAACTTGAGATAACTGACTTTGATTGCTACAAATTAGAAATCATACATGCTTAACTGAACTCTAACTAAATAAAATAGCCCCAAGGGATAGCTCAAATGGTCGAGTTCCCGTTGCTAAGCACTTTCCCGGTCGGGAGGTCACGGGGTCAAATCTCCTCGACGCCCTCGGGGTTAGGCCTGATATGGCCGACCGGCAGATCCCTTCGGGTGGAACTGCCCCGCTTCTCTACGTGGACGTAGCGGCCACCCCCAATGCCCGTGAACCACATTGAAAAAAAAAAAACTGAACTCTAACTCGTCCAACTCGAATTTACTGAGTAAATCAGGTGACACAAGCCATGTCACATAATTCAACTACATCCAAGTTGTCTGTTGATGTGGAAATTCATATTTTCTCAATTTAATCAAGGAAAAATCAAATTGAGAATTTCTTACTTCATTTTTGAAGACTCCCTCTCTGCAAGAAAGGGATTATCAACCACCCCTATCCTGCACCTATGGAACTTGAACTTCCCTCTTGACAAAGCTTTTGTCAAAATGTCAACATCTTGCTCCTCTGTCAGAATGGAGTGTAGCAACATCATCTGCCTCTAGACACAGTCTCGTAAATGGTGATACTGGATATCTATATGCTTGGATCAATCATGAAATACATGATTCTCAGAGAGATTGATGCAACTCTCATTATCACAATTGGATCCATCATCTGACCAAATAGTCCAACAAGTATCTTTCTCATCCATATCACCTCACATGTTGCTTGACTTGCAGCCATGTATTATGCTTCTGTCTAGCTGAGCACCACATATATTTACTTCCTGTCGTACCAAGAAACAACTGTGGACCCAACACTGAAAATTCCAATTGATGTACTCTTTCGGTCTAATGGACTTCATGCCCAATCTGCATCTATGAAGCCACACAACTTCACTCCCTTTGCTCATCTGTACCATAGTCCAAACTGTTAGAAAAATATATATTACGAAGCAATGGAACACATAAAATATTGCAAAAATATAAACACAGAAAATGCATAAAATAAGAGAGACACAGATATACGTGGTTCACCTAGTTTGAGCTACATCCACCCTGAACATCCAGTCCTTCCTTTCTATTATCCAGCAAAATGAAGAGACACAACCTACAACAAATCCACTGTAATATCCTATGTTTTATCTCACATTCTCACCTCTCTGTTTCTCACTCGGAGAATACACATCTATTACACAAACTCAATACAATTCCCTCATACAAAGAGAGGGGGTGCCTTCTAGGGAAAAAAACCCGAAACTAAACATAAGTTCTATCGTTAGATCATCCGCCTAATGAACGACCCAGATTGACTAGAAATTACTATACTTTTACAATGTAATTTTACATCTGTTTTTAGCTTCGGGGGTGCTGTCCCCGAGCCCCCAGACCCCCCTGCCGGGGGGGAGCGGCCCCCTTGGACCCCACGGGGGGACAAGTCCCCCCCGCACCCCCTTGCGTGGAGGGGTGTACAAACTTCCTGGGGTATACATCTGGCTGAAACAAAGACCTTTGAACAATCATGCTCCACACACAACAATCTCCCACTTAGGGAATGATTGTAGCAACTCCATCGCTGCTTCATTTGCTGGACAATGACTCCTCTTTGGACCTGGCTGTTTCTCATCTTCATCATCATCCTTGAAGGCCAATTGAAACTTAGCATATTCTTAGTTTCTCCCTGGTTACAACTTTTGTTAGCATATCTGCAGGATTCTGGCTAGTGTGTATCTTTTCTAGCTTCAACTCTCCATCTTCTAACACTGATCGTATGAAATGGTACTTGAGTTGTATGTGTTTAGTCCTGTAATGAAATGTTGAGTTCTTTGCTAGATGAATGGCACTTTGGCTATCACTGTATAACGTGCCCATATCATGCCCCTTACCCAATTCACCCATAAACCTTTGTAACCAAATCATTTCGTTACTAGCCTCTGTAGCAGCAACATACTCTGCTTCTGTTGTTGAAAGTGCAACAACACTTTGGATTTTTGAAACCCAACTGACAACTGTTCCACCAATAGTAAATACATATCCTGTAGTGATCCTCTTGGTATCTCTGTCACCTGCCATATCTGCATCAACATATCCCTGTACGGAAATGTTTGAACCACCAAAGAATAATGCTTGATTTGTGGTACCTTTAAAATATCTGAGAATCCATTTCACTGCCATCCAATGTTCCTTTCCTGGATTGTTCATGTACCTACTTACAACTCCCACTGCATGTGCAATATCAGGCCTTGTGCAGACCATTGCATACATTAAGCTTCCAACTGCTGATGCATATGGAACTTTAGACATATAATCCATGTCTTCTTGGGTCTTTGGGCGCATTTCCTTACTAAGTTTGAAATGGCTAGCAAAAGGTGTACTAACTGGTTTTGCATTGTGCATATTAAATCTTTTCAACACCTTTTGTATGTACTCATTCTGGGACAATGTTAATTTGCGATTTTTCCTGTCTCTAGTGATTCTCATTCCAAGGATTTGTTTTGCAGCTCCCAAATCCTTCATTGCAAATGAATTTGCCAATTTTCTTTTGAGCTCATTTATTTCCTACATGTTAGATCCTGCAACAAGCATGTCATCTACATACAATAACAATATAATATAGCTGCCATCATTTTGCTTTTTCAGATAAACACAATGATGAGAGTGACATCTAGTATAACCTTGTTCAGACATATACTTGTCAAATTTTAGATACCACTGCCTTGGAGCCTATTTTAAGCCATACAAGCTCTTCTTCAACCTGCAAACTAGTTTCTCCTTCCCTTTCACCTCATATCCTTGTGGCTGCTACATATATATCTCTTCCTCCAAATCCCCATGGAGAAAGGTTGTCTTTACATCTAACTGCTCAAGATGAAAATCTTCAGCTACTACTAGACTTAAAATAGGTTTGATTGAAGTCATTTTAACAACAGGCGAAAATATTTCATCAAAATAAATACCTTTCTTCTGTGCAAACCCCTTCACCACAAGTCTAGCTTTGTACCTCTGTTTTCCTCCATCTTCTTCCTTCAGCCTGTAAACCCATTTATTCTTCAATGTAGTTTTTCCTGCAGGAAACCTGACTAAGTCCCAAGTCTGGTTATGCATTAAGGAGTCCATATCTTCTTCCATTGCTACCTCCCACTTCTTCCTGCTTTCAACCTGCATTTCTTCTTCATAACATTCGGGTTTACCGAAATCAATCAACAATAGATAATATAATTAGGGAGAGTATCATTCAGGGGGTCTACTTATCCTGGTAGATCTTCTAACACCACTTTCAATTGTTTGGGGTGCCTGTTGTTGTTGTGGTGGTTGCTGTTGTTGTGGTTGTTGATTATTATTATTTTCAGGTACCTTTACTCTTTCAATGATTTCATCAAGAACTGCGTATTCCTTGTTTTCTTTTTCCTGTTTCTTTTCCTGCAACTGATTCTTATACAAGACCTTTTCATTGAATATTACATCTCTGCTCCTAATGATTTTGTGATTTTCGTAATCATATAAGTGATAAACAAAATCATTAACACCATATCCAATAAAGGTACATTTCTTTGACTTTGCCTCAAGCTTTGTTCTATTTTCTTTATCAATATGGACAAAGGCCTCACAACCAAAAGGCTTTAAAAAAGAGTAGTTTACCTTTTTACCTATCCATGCTTCCTCTGGAACACCACCATCCAAGGAACTTGAAGGCCCTCTGTTTATTAGATAAACAGCAGTATCTACAGCATCTGCCCAAAATTGTAAGGGCAATCCTGCATGCAATCTCATGCACCTTGCATGCTCCATGATTGTTCTGTTCATCCTTTCTGACACACCATTTTCTTGTGGTGTTCTTGGAACTATCTTCTCTCTATGAATTCCATGCTCTGAACAATACTTATCAAACTCTTTGCTACAATATTCACCTCCATTGTCTGATCTGAGACACTTCAATTTCTTTCCTGTCTCAATCTCAACCAAAGCTTTCCATTTCTTGAAAGTATCAAATACATCAGATTTATTCTTAATACAATAAATCCAAGTTTTTCTAGTTGCATCATCAATAAAAGTAACATAATAATGAGAGCCACTGAGAGATGATACCTGAGCAGGTCCCCATACATCTGTATGCACAAGCTTTAATTTTTTGCTCTTCTTTTCTTTCCCAACTCTGAGAAATCTGACTCTCTTCTATTTTCCATAAATGCAATTCTCACAGAAGTCCAAATCAACATTCTTCAAACTTGGAAACAAATTCCTTGAGTGAAGAATCTTCATCCCCTTTTCACTCATGTGTCTGAGCCTATGATGCCATAATGCTGCATCTGCTCCTTTGGAAGTTAAAGCATTAACAGAGTTATAAATACCATTGCATAAATACAATGTACCAACCTTTTCGCCTTTTGCTATTACCAGGGCTCCTTTGGTGACCTTCCAAGCTTTATCTGTGAAAGTTGTCACACAGCCTTCACCGCCTAACTGCCCTGTCGAAATCAGATTTTTCTTCAGATCTGGAACATGCCTTACCTCCTTTAGTAGCCATTGGTTTCCATTCTGCTGTTTTACAAGAACCTTACCGATTCCAACAATTTTACAGGGTTTATCATCACCCAAACAGACTTGTCCAAAATCTCCTTGAACATAGTCATGAAAGTATTTCTTGTCAGGTGTGGCATGGAATGAGGCCCCTGAATCTACCACCCAGGAATCAGTAATATTTTCGAAAGAAAGAATCAAAGCATCTTGTAACACCTCACCTATCACATTTGCTTCATGATTGTTTTCTTGTTGTGCATCTCCTTCTTTTCCCTTCCGAGATCTACAGTCTTTCTTTAGGTGTCCTTTCTTTTCGCACTTCCAGCACACTATCCCCGATCTGGACTTGGATCTGTCTTTCCTTGATTTACTGCGATATCCTAAGCTCTTTCCTCTTTCCATTTTTCTTCCCCTAGACTCTGCTCTCAAAGCATTACCCGGTGTCTCACCGGAGCTTTTCCATCGCATTTCCTCGCTAAGGATAGCACTGACAACATCATCAAACTTTAAAGTACTAGATCCAGAAACAGAGTTACTAATGGCCATTACTAAACCATTCCAACTTTCTGGTAATGAGCACAAGAATAACAAAGCTCTAACTTCATCATCAAAGTTTACCCCTATAGAACATAACTAACTTGTAACAATATTAAAATCATTTAAATGGTCTACAACAGATCCACCTTCCGACATCTTCATATTAAATAACCATTTCATAAGAAATACCTTGTTTGAGGCCAAGGGTTTTTCATATAGTTTCTCCAACACCTTAATCAAACCCTCTGTAGTTGTTTCCTTCGAAATGTTGAAGGTGAATGACGCTGCGAGGCACAACCGTACTATTCCGAGTGCCTTTCTATTGAGAAGGTTCCATTCTTCATCTGTCATACCCGTCGGCATCTTTGTTTTTCCACCCAATGGTAGGTATAGATCTTTCTGATACAGATAATCTTCCATCTGCAGCTTCCACAACAAGAAGTTTTGGCCGTTAAATTTCTCGACCCTAAACTTACCATCTTCTGCCATTACTCCCACTCGAATGAGGAACCATTCTTTCCTGCGAGTTTATCAACCAAATAGACCTTCGGCTCTGATACCAGTTGTTAGAAAATTATATATTACAGAGTAATGGAACACACAAAATATTGCAGAAATATAAAAACAAAAAATGCATAAAACAAGAGAGACACATATATACGTGGTTCACCCAGTTTGGGCTACGTCCACCTTGAATAGCCAGTCCTTCCTTTCTATTATCCAGCAAAATGAAGAGACACAACCTACAGTAAATCCGCTGTAATATCCTCTATTTTCTCTCACAGTCTCACTTCTCTATTTCTCGCTCGGAGAATACACATCTATTACACAGACTGAATACAATTCCCTCATACAAAGATAGGGGGTGCCTTCTAGGGCAAAAAACCCTAAAATAAACATAAGTTCTACCATCAGATCATCCACCTAATGAATGGACCAGATTGACTAGAAATTACTATACTTTTACAAGGAAATTTTACATCTGTTTTTAGGTTTGGGGGTGCTGCCCCCGAGCCCCCGGACCCCCCAGCCAGGGGGGATCGGCCCCCCCAGACCCCCGCGGGGGGGCACAAGTCCCCCCCGCACCCCCCCGCATGGAGGGGTGTACAAACTTCCTGGGGTATACATCCAGCTGAAACAAAGACCTTTGAACAATCATGCTCCACACACAACACAAACTGGGTAGTGCCTTTGAGGTACCATAAAACATGCTTAGTTGCCTTCCAAAATATTTTGGTTTACCTAACCATAGCTTGGCTTATCTGGTTTACTGCACAACACATATTTGGTCATGTGTTCACAAGATACATGAGTGGACCCACTAGCTACCGATAAATGGTAGCATCCATTTCACCTGAAGTGGCATCCTCCTTCCTCTAGTTGTTCATTAGAGGTGTCTCCATGGGTTTACAACTCTCCATGTAGAATCTCTGTAGTATCTCATTTGCATACTTTCCTTGAGAGACAAACAATTCCCCATCACCTTGCCATACTTCCAACCCAAGAAAGTAGTGCATGAGACCCATGTCCTTCATTTCAAATTCCCTTGCAAGGTCCTCCTTGCAAGATATGATCAACTACTCATCACTAGTTAAAATAAAATTATCAACATATAAGGAAATAATAAGAAATTTACCTTCTATCCAAATGTGATGAGGTTTACATCTGCTTCACTTATGGTGAAGCCCAAACCGGTGAGATAACTATCGATTTTGATGTACCAAGCAGAAGGTGCTTGTTTGAGATCGTATAATGCTCACTTGAGTTTGCACACATGAGACTCTTTATCAAATGTCTCAAAAACTTTTCGTTACTTTATGTACACCTCCTCCTTAATAACCCAATTGAGAAATGTTAATTTTACACCCATCTGGTGGATATTCCACCTCATCTGCGTAGCCAGATCAAGAATTGATCTAATCGATGAGTACCTTCATACAAGAGGAAAGGTCTCCTCATAGTCAATTCCCTCAACTTGATAGTACCCCTTGGCCAAAAATTTGGCCTTATACTTCCCTATGTTTCCATCTATTTCTTCTTTCACCTTGAAGATCCATCTCAAAACCACTATTGATTTATATGCTAGTCTTGGGACCTTTGTTAAAACACTGTTATTTGCAATGGATTCGTATTCCTCCACCATTGCATCAACCCATACAGGTTGCTCTATTTCTTCCTCAAAATAGGATGCCTCAATCTCTATAAGCTCAGTCACAAGAGCCATGTAGCCAATGTACCTCTCAGGTGACCTCCTTTGCTTATGCAAATTTGAAATATATCCCACATTCTCCCTCGCATCCTGCACAAGTCAATCAACTTCCTTAGTTATTTTTCTGCCTTATCTAGAGGTTTTACTTTAGTGAATGTCTCCACTCTCTGATCCATAATTTTTGGTTTCTCTACAACTTCTTGAGGTTCCTCTTTTGGAGCTAAAATCTCATCTTTTGGTGGGATCTAAAGCTCCCTCTCAAGAGAGCACCATATAGCTTTCTCCTCATCAAAATTTACATCTGTTTGTACAACTATAAATATGAGTGATGGAAATTACACATGTTAGTTGTGGTGATTTTTTGTGTAACCCACAAATACCCCCAATTCTATGGTCGACTAAAGCTTATTCCTTGATTCTTTGGAGACATGGCAATAAATATAGGCTCCAAAAATCTTGAAGTGCGACACATCCAACTTTCTTCCTGAGAAAGCCTCCTCCAGTGTAATCATGCCAAGAATCTGATGAGGACTTCGGTTATGAAAACAGGCTATTGTATTGCATACCTCAACCCAAAAATGCAAAGGTAGGCCTTGGTCATGCAACATCACCCTCGTTGCTCCCAAAATCCTACTGTTCTTTCTCTCACCCACCCCATTCTGATGTGGGTTGTGGGGTGTTGTCAACTCTCATCGAATTCCTTCTTTTGCATGTAAATTTTTAAACTCATTCAACACATACTCACCTCCATTATTTCTTCTGAGAGCCTTCACCTTCTTGCTAGTTTCTTTCTCAACTAGTGGCTTGAATTCTATGAATTTGGAGAATGTCTCATCTCTCTTCCGCATGAAGAGATCCAACACTTATGTGAGAACTTATCAATAAAAAGGAAAAAATATTTGTGTCTAGCAGTAGAGGTTATCGAGAAAGGTCCACAGACATCAGAGGGGATCCTTTCTTGGAATACATGTGCTTTGTTGTCCCAATCATGGAATGCAGTTTTTATGTACTTCCCCAAGGAACATCCTTTGCATACATCCTGCTGCTTAAGTGCTCCTTTAGGGAGGCTAGTGGCTATTTGGTGTATAAAATTCAAGGTGCCATGATGCAAATGACCAAGTCTTATGTGCTAAAGTTCACCTACATCGTTTCCCTGCACTTTCTCTTCCTTAGTGCTTAATGCAACACAATCTTCCACATCTAACTTATATAGATTCTTCACACAAACCTCGATATTCTTCACCTGTCTCATGGCTATGTGTCTTATGAATGTTTATCCTTTGTTGAAGATCACGTCATAACCACGGTCTTCCAAAACTGCAACAAAGATGAGATTTTTCTTTAGGCCTAGAACAAACATGACATCCTTGAGCCTAAGAGGGGAGCCTGACTGCCTCTGAAAGGTGATTGTACCAATACCAGTCATGTTGTACCTTTCTTCATCCCTGAGCTTGATGTGCATTTGGATATATTTCTCCTCTAGGTCGCTGAAAAAATCTCTACACCTCGTCATGTCGAAAAATGCATCTGAGTCCAAGTACCACACACTCCCCATCACTATGTTGGACATGCATGAGATAAGGGTAAAGTCAAGGTCAAACTGCGAATCCAAGGCTTCACCCACTGCTCCTCCTAAGGTCTTCTTGCTTGCCTTTTTCTGTGGGAACTTTGTGGCATAGTGCCATTATTTATGACAATTGAAGCATTTAATTTTTCACAAACCTTTATTCTTTCCTCCTTGGCTGGATTCTATTTTGGTTTGAGATTTCTTCCCTTTTCCCTTTATCCCCTTTCCAACCAATGCAAAGTTCTCTTCATCCTTGCCCTTGGATGAGGTCCCATCTCTGGTATTCTGCCTTATTTCCTCTTGTACCAAATCATACCATAAGTGTTCCCTATTCGGTAGTTTCTCCCTCTCGTTCACATAATCTTAATAGCTATACCAACTCTTGGGAAGGCCCATAAGGGCTATTCTTACTAAGTCATCCTTTAAAAAGTAACACCAGATCCTGCAAGCTCATCACAAACTTGTGTGAACCTCCTCAAATATTGCAGGATAAAGTCATTCGTCTACATCTTGATATTTCAAAGTTTATCCTTGAGCACCAACTTTTGTGGTCACTACTATTCTGAAACGGATTTTTCAGTGCCTACCACATTGCATAAGGATTTTCTTTCCCATGGAGATTGTTGAAAATGTGGTCCCATAATCCCTGTAATATTATTCTCCACACCTTGGCTACAAATTTATTCCATTGATCAAGGTTTTGGGCATCAAATTCTACTGGTTTTGTAACATCTCTCTTGATGTATTATAGCAATCCATTGTCATCGAATACCTCCTCCATGTGATCCTTCCAGTCAATGAAATCAGATGTGCCTTCCAAGGCATACTCTAGACTCAGCTCGTTAAAGTTCATCTTCTCAGCTCTTAAGAGATCTTGCTACATTAAACTACAAATTCGAACCTCTTGAGAAATAAATTCAAAATTCCTGCTCGAATGTGAAGTTTTTTCAAAATCATAAGACAAAACCCTACTCTACTTCTCTACAGAAGTTAATTTATAATTTAGAACAAAAAATTTAGACATGCAATTAGAAATAAAACACATGCACACAATATTTTTCCTGGGGAAAGAAATCTACTAAAAAATCCAATGCCTTCTTGCATCAATCTGAAGAACATAGATGTATTACAATTGGTTTACTCAATTGTGCACAACCTGCAAGTGAATAACTTATCTCTCTCCGCACTAAGAATCTCAGGCCCAAACTTTGTCAATTTCTGCTTCTGCTTGAGCCCTTATTTCCTTGTGCAATTCCTTCATAAATTAGACCCCTATTATTTAGGTTTTTTTCCAAAATATAATTGTGCAATTCCTAAGGTTGACCATGTGACTGCATGCAACACCTGTATGCTTAAGACTAGTCTAAAACTAATGTTACACTAGCTTTGAATCTCCACCATAGCTGGGGAACTCGAATTATTTGCATGCACTAGCTATTTTGGGCTGATTGATGAGTTAACTAGATGATCATTGCATTTGACTGAATTCCCACTGCACAACTAGCCTTCCACTAGTTCCTCCAACAGTTAGAACTAGTTTAATTGAAAACAACCTGAGATAATTGACTTTGATTGCTACAAATTAGCAATCACACATGCTTAACTAAAATATAACTCCTCCAACTCGAATTTATTGAGTAAAATGGGTGACACAAGCCATTTCATACAAGCTAATTGCATCGAAGTTGTCTACTAGTGTGGAAATTCAAATTGTCTCAATTTAATCATGGCAAAATCAAATTGAGAATTTCTTGCTACATTTTTCAACAATCCTTTAGGTGAATCTAATCCATGTTGCCAATCTAGCACAAAAATGTGTTAATAAAAACAACCAATGGATATAAGTAGCGTTCAAAATAAATAAAACAGTCAAAAAACACATATAAAAACACAATCAATGGAGACCTTGAAAATTATTTCAACTATCTTACCACCTACCCACATTCATCGAAAGTTCCTCCATCGCTCCTCTTGTTAGGTTCCTATAACAATAGGAGTCATATTTTTTGAATGGCTAAGATTAAACCTGTAATATGTAGATACCTTTGCTTTCTGCAAATGTTTTCCATATTCAAAAAATAAAAAAATGTAAAGAGGGTACGTCCTAAAAGAAAAATCAAAGGATAAAAAGAATAAAAACATCGAAAAAGATGAAAATATGAACCCCAAAGAAAGAAAAGAGAAGGAAAGTGTGCATGTTAAAATGCCACTACTATTTATTTTTTGTGCAAAATAAATGATTGTGTGCAGTTTGTAGCCTATGCCACAATCCATGAGAGTCAAAATGTTTAAACTTGGCTATTTCATGTTTCAATTTCAAGTTTATAGATAGAGAAATAAAATCTGACCAAACTGTTTAATCTTGGCAGATGACTAGATTAGGTAGAGTAAATAAAAAGGAGCTTAACTGTTTAATCTGAGCCCTTGGATGTAATAAGGTTAGATTTAGTTAGATTACCGTTGTAAAAGAAAAAAAAATGTTTGATAAGGGTTTGCTAGTTTAAGTGCATCCTAATAAAGAGTAGTAAAAATGGTAGGATGAGTAGATGGGTAAGTAGTAGAAAGGTTGCAGAATTGTGATGACTGTTAGACAAAAGCATATTTATCACCCTCATCATGAAAATTCCAAGTATAAATGAGAAATTGAGCATGCATTAAGCTTACAAAGTCAACTGATTAATTTCCCCATTCATTTCACCCTTAATTTTACTAATTTCCCATAAGCAAAGTCTTAAGTACCCAAAATCTTAAGTCAAAGGGGCTCAGAGCATTTCTTTGACTTTTGGAAGGATAAAACCCTCGGCCCAATGACTTATAGGTCCTAAGTACTAAAATTCCCCCCCACGAACATTACCTCCCTTCACTATCCCTCATTTTCCCAAACAAATCCCTTTTCCTAAGGTAAAACACCATTTTTCTTAAGGAAAAGACATTACCCCGAATTAAGAGTTTCTACCAAATTCGACTTTCTCTTATTTTTCACCCTCAATCCATAAATATAGTGGCAAATAGATTCATTATTTTTTAGTGTCCTTTAATTAAGTTCTATTAATGTAAAACGGTTTGAGATATTTGTAAACCAATCTTGATATTTTTTCAAGATATTTCAGTTTAGAATTTGTATAAATACTTCTTCATTTGAAGTATTTTGGGTGGATTCAAAGACATTTCTGTAGATAGTTCATATCAAGTTAAGGAGCTATTATAATCAAGACTGGAGTGGCTTGCTGGATCATGGAATAAAGTTAAAGACATTTCGTAGGATTCTTGTGCACAGTGGAAATCAAATAAGTATTATCTCTTCATGTTTATTACTGTTTCTCTTCATGTTTATAAATATTCACATGTTTCTCTGTGAAATCTAAATGGCAAACAAGGAATGATATTTCATAATTAGCTTTAATGCTCTTTGTCTTGACTGTTTACTTTCTCACTGTTTTCTGCTAAACTATCGTAGTCTAGGAATTCTTAATTTCTCCCTTACTTTCGTACTTCCCCCCCTTAGGTCCATAGTAAAGGATTCTTAGTTGCCCTTTGCTACTGATCTCCTTCTGTTATTCATCTTGATCCTAGTTTAAGGATTCTTCATTACCCTTTTACCCTAGTTAGGACTACCTCATCCATTTGAACCTGCAGATTTTCTTTTTTTGTGCTAGCCTGCCCTATGAACTCCTCATTTAGTAATTGACCTGATCCAGTTAAGCCAATCTTTGATTGACTCCATAGCCCAATGGCCTGAAGGCTTGCTCTGCTCATCTGTTCCCATAATTCCACCAACCAACTTCAATTTCAAAATCAAAATCCCATGAGCACTAAGAACTAGCCTAAAATCCCATAAAAAACAAAGCTAAATTATAAAGAGAGAGCCCTCTCTGGACTTAGGTTGGCTAGAGCCTAAGCCTAAAAGATTAGTTTGTGGTTACCTCGAAAATTTGTTTCTTTAACCTTGAGAAAATTCTAAGTGATAACATAGTGGTGATCATACTGGGGAGAACTAACATTTTCTTCAGAATGTTTTACAGGTTTAGATCTGATCTATGATGGTGGACAGTGATCAAACACACAATGGTTAAAATCATCCACTTCACGACTCTAGATCAATTCCACAATCAAGACTCCACTGGAGGAATGAACCTGAAAGAACTATGTGAAAAGATCTGGCTTTTAACTTGGAGTGTTATCCAAGACATTATGTTCTTTCTCATCAGTAAATTTTTTCAATGTATATTGAATTTTACAGAAGATTTTAGATTAATTTTTTATTATTTCCCTTTGAAAATTGTAGATATAAAGTCTCCTTACACATTTGAGCAGCATTCTTCTAACTCTTATGAAGATCATTTTCCAATTGAGGAGCATCAAACAATCAAGACTAATCATACAATCCCTATACATTATAAAGTTCCCGATAGATATAAGCCACTCATATTACCTCGTACACTCCATGCTTTCCCTAACAATTATTACAAGCATCTCACTAGGTTTGATGGAGAGAATGGTATCACTGCTCAAAAACATATTCAAGGTTTTCAGAATTATCTAGAATTATTTGAAACTGATGAAGATGATGTTATTATCAGGCTTTTTGCTCTTTCCTTTAAAAGTAGAGTAAAGTTGGTTCAAGAATTTACCTAATGCAAGCATCTCAAATTTCCAACAGTTTGTCAAAATTTTCCTTGATAGATGGATAATCAAAGTCAATCTTCTTGTTATCATAGAAGAATATAATCAGTTAAAAAGACAGCGAAATGAAACAATGCAACAATTTTCAGACACATTTAATCAAGCCTATTATTCAATGCCATCAAATATAAGACCTCCCCCTGACTCAGCTCTTTTGCATTACCCAAGAGAATTTGATCTAGAGATAGAATTTCAGCTAAGAGAAAGAAACCCCTCAACACTGGAACAGATGCAGAACATTGCAGTGGATGTAGAAGTTAGTCTGCAAATTAGAAGAGGAAAGTTGAAAGCAGAAAAAGAGGGAAAACTCAACATTTTGATGAAGAAAATAGAGGAAATGATGCAAACGATCACCATGAAAGACGAATTTTTTGCTCAAAATCACCATGACACATTTATTTCACAAAAGGAAAAGGTTGATATTCATGAACAAATTCCTGCTAATTCCAACTACCATAGATCAGAAGATAGATTTATAGAGCAATATGTGGAGAAGCAATCTACTAATCTAATGTGTATGTTTAATGACATTACTTCTTTTAATGCTTTGCCTAAATATGATCAGTATGATGATAATTATGTTCTTCAAATCCAAACTAACTTTACAAAGCAATCAAAAGCTAGTTTGGGGAATAAGGAAATTCAGTTTCAGCAGCTTGAAAACAATGATCATTTTATCCATATCAGCTATGAAAGTGAAGAAGAAAGTGCAGAAAATTTCGAAATAAGTGAAGCTTCTTTGCCTCTTTGTTTTGAATCATTTCAGTTGTTAAAGGAAACATGGTATAACATCTCTAAAGAAAAGGATGGGTAGCTTGTAGAAACCTATGAAGTTCAATTCAAACCTATATGCAATAAGTTGCAGCAATCCTTCCAAGTTGTTTATGATCCAATAGCTGATAGGATGGATAATGAATGCAATCAGAATTTTTCTCCATTAACAGACTATGAGAGTCAAAATCAAGATGATAATAGATTCACTAGTCAGACATTTCAATCAGTAGAAGTATCATCACAAAGCTCATCTGAAAGTCGGCATGGTGTTAAATATAAAAGTGACATTTCAGTTTCATGGAATGGAAGCCATCGAGAACAAGTGTGCAGTTGCTTAAATCAGTTGATTAATAGTGTATATATTTTGGAAGATCCTTTTGGTACAGTTTTTAGAGTCTACAAAGGAAAGAAAGTATTTCCTTATCTTCTCATTTGTTGACAAGGTTATAATTGGCTTTATAATCTCGGTTTTAATCACAAACAAGCACAAGCAAAAAAAATTCACCAATGTACATGATGCTTGGATGGTTGCATTGGTTGTTTCATTTTACCTAACCAGCAGTTGGACAACTGATTAGAGTAAGTAGGTAGAATTTCAGTTTGAATAAATTCATTTTTCAGCAGCAAGTTTATGTTAGATCAGATTTCAGTTTATAGAAAAGGGTGTACTTTTAATTCAAAAGTTTTAGTCACAAAGATTATACAACAAAGAATATACATGTCTGGGATTGGCCCAATGGATCAGGCTACTAGTCGACGGTGTTCTTAACATTTCACAAGGAAATGCCATCCCCAAGTGGAGCCATTGTTAGGTTCCTATACCAATAGGAGTCATAATTTTTGAATGGTTAAGATTAAACCTGTAATATGTACATACCTTCGCTTTCTGCTAATGTTTTCCATATTCAAAAAATTAAAAAATGTAAAGAGGGTATGTCGTAAAAGAAAAATAGAAGGAAAAAAAGAATAAAAAGGTCGAAAAAGATGAAAATATGAACCCCAAAGAAAGAAAAGAGCAAGAAAGTGTGCAAGTCAAAATGCAACTACTATTTACTTTTTGTGCAAAATAAATGATTGTGTGTAGTTTGTAACCTATGCAACAATCCATGAGAGTCAAAATGTTTAAACTTGGCTATTTCATGTTTCAATTTCATGTTTATAGATAGAGAAATAAAATCTGACCAAACTGTTTAAACTTGGCAAATGAGTAGATTGGGTAGAGTAAATAAAAGGGAGCTCAACTATTTAATCTAAGCCCATGGATGTAATAAGGTTACATTTAGTTAGATTACCATTTAAAAAAAAAGAAAAATGTTTGATAAGGGTTTGCTAGCTTAAGTGCACCCTAATAAAGAGAAGTAAAAATGGTAGGATGAGTAGATGGGTAAGTAGTAGAAAGGTTGCAGAATTGTGATGATTGTTAGACAAAATCATATTTATAACTCTCATCATGAAAATTCCAAGTATGAATGAGAAATTGAGCATGCATTAAGCTTACAAAGTCAACTGATTAATTTCCCCATTCATTTCACCCTTAATTTTACTAATTTCCCATAAGTAAAGTCTTAAGTACCCAAAATCTTAAGTCAAAGGGGCTCAAAGCATTTCTCTGACTTCTAGAGGGACCGGACCCTCGGCCCAATGACTTATAGGTCCTAAGTACTAAAATCCCCCCACAAACATTATCCCCCCTTCACTATCCCTCATTTTCCCAAACAAATCCCTTTTTCTAAGGTAAAACATCATTTTTCCTAAGGAAAAGCCATTGCCCCCAAGTAAACCCATTTTCCTAAGAAAACCCACAAAAGTAACACTAAGCCTAAGTTATAATGTGTTTATACAAAGCCAATGAATTATAAATGTACATTGTACTTAGCGCTAAATCCATTTACTGCTTTTGTTCATATTAACTTTTAATTTTATTTATATATTTCCCAAAAATACCCTCTCCCATATGTATTTATTAAATCCCTTTAATTTTAATATCCTGTCCCCGAAGTTTGTAATATAAACTTTATAAATAAAACCCCGACAAACGACGTAAATTAATCGATTTGCGATTAATTAAAAATTCAAACCTTTCACCAATAGAATTACTCCCGATCCCTTAACCCCCACCTTAACCCTGAATTAAATTAAAACCACCGCGTTTAATTGCCCGTCGGGCCCTCCCACTACCGTCCGTGCATTTCCATTAACCGATTGCCACCCAATCTCTCCCCTCCAAATCTAACGGTCCACGTTGATTTCGCGCAGGCCCGAAATCTGAACATTACCCGCTCGAAATGGGTTGTTCTCCCTTGGGCCCCCGAGGCTACATTGCACCCAATGAGTGGAAACGGGTGGCCCCAACCCCCCATAAAACCACCCAACACCCAAAAGCGGTGAGAAGAAAACTACATACCACCGCCCGCTACACGACAAACTGTCTATTGTTCACTTAGCGCCAAAATTCAAACAAATCAAACGTTTACCCGTTTAAACACAAAAACCACAGTTTCGCTTGTTTTCACCTGTTTGTGCAGTAAAGCCCTATGTAACCCTTCTGCACCACTTGAAGCCTCTGCTAACCAATTCAAGCATGGTTTACCTCCTGAAATCATTTTGGACTCACTCCATAGACCTATAAAACTCGATAAAGCCATTAATGACCCTCCTGTCAACCCAATGTTTTCCTGATAGTTTGTTTTATTTTACAGGTGATCAAAAGACTGCAACCTTGGATAAACAGTCTTAATACTAGTCATAAGACCTGTTTACTCTGAGATTGTTATCAAATCTATTCAAACAGAGATGGAAAATAAAACATACAATTAAAAGACAAGCAGAGGAAACATGAAATTAAATGATTTACTGTTGAAATAGACAGTAAAAACCTAAAATATATAGTGAAGGTAACAGGACACAGTAAAGAATAGTCAAAGTGTATCAGGGTTAAAGAGTATCATATTGAAGACCAAGTCAAGTAAAGCAGCTAGCATGAAGACAAACAGTAGGGAAGACAGTTACAAAGCATACAAATTCATGTCAAAGTGAAGACAGATGAAAAAACAGAGTGGTAAAAGTAAACAGTAAAAGTAAACATGGAGGTAGTAAGGGTTAAACAGAGAAGAAAACACTTTCACCAGCAACAATGAATTTTATCCAAAATAAAAGTGAAAAACAATTAAAATAAATTTAAGTTTAAAAGATGAAATTAGAACAGAAATAGTACAATCTTCATAAATGTCATGTTTAAGCCATAGTTTTGCAAAAACCATTGTGACCAATACAAGATGTATTTTGAGAAAATGGAGGTGGTTTGTGTTCCTAAAATGCCAATCTACAAAAACCTATCTCACTTTTTACACAGGTATTACCAAACGTTAGATAACTGCATATCTTCACAACCTATTTTTCAGACTATGTAAAGTCTTTTTGTAGACATCTTTTTGCAGAGAATATTGTGAACATATGGAGCTAAGTTTTGGGACACTGAGAGAGTTTTATCTCCAAAACATTCTTATCTACAATAACCTCTTTCATGTTCTACATATCTAGCTCAGATTGAGATATACAAAGGTATCAATGGACCCTAATTTTGCAGAATTGTTGGGGCAGAATGCACAAAGAAAGGATGCAGTTAGTGACTTGGATGCCTCATCATCAATTAAGAGTTGCTATCAAATTCGAATTTCTCTTCTTTGTCACCCTCAATCCATAAATATAGTTCTAAATAGATTCATTAGTTTTGAGTGTCCTTTATTTAAGTCCTATTAATGTAAAACAGTTGGAGATATTTGTAAACCAATCTTGATATTTTTTCAAGATATTTCAGTTTATAATTTGTATAAATACTTCTTCATTTGAAGTATTTTGGGTGGATTCAAAGCCATTTTTGTAGACAATTCATATCAAGTTAAGGAGCTATTGTAATCAAGACTGGATTGGCTTGCTGGATCATGGAATAAAGTTAAAGACATTTCACAGGATTCTTGTGCACAGTGGAAATCAAATAAGTATTATCTCTTCATGTTTATTACTGTTTCCCTTCATGTTTATAAATATTCACATGTTTCTCTATGAAATCTGAATGGTAAACAGGGAATGATATTTCATAATTAGCTTTAATTCTCTCTGCCTTGACTGTTTACTTTCTCATTGTTTTCTACTAAACTATCTTAGTCTGGGAATTCTTAATTGCTCCCTTACTTCCGTAGTTCCTCCCCTTAGGTCCATAGTAAAGGATTCTTAGTTTCCATTTATTACTGATCTCCTTCTGTTCTTCATATTGATCCCAGTTTAAGGATTCTTCATTACCCTTTTACCATAGTTAGGACTACCTCATCCATTTGAGCCTACATATTTTCTTTTTGTTGTGCTAGCCTGCCCTGTGAACTCCTCATTTAGTAATTGATCTGATCTAGTTAAGCCACTCTTTGATTGACTCCATAGCCCAATGGCTTGAAGGCTTTCTTTACCCATTTGTTCCTAGAATTCCACCATCCAACTTCAATTTCAAAATCAAAATCCCATGAGCACTAAGAACTAGCCTAAAATCCCATAAACAACAAAGTTAAATTATAAAGAGAGAGCCCTCTCTGGACTTAGGTTGGCTAGAGCCTAAGCCTAAAAGATTGGTTTGTGGTTACCTAGGAAATTTCTTTATTTAACCTTGAGAAAATTTTGAGTGATAACACCTCTTACAACATATACCTCTGTTGTCAGCCTCCATCACCCTAAATCACATTATTTTTTTTCAACCTCCATCGCTCTACTTCTAGAAGAACCCATCAATAGCATAAGGACGAACCCCTAATCCCTTACCTTTTCTACTAGCGCATCATATTTAAAATTTTAAGACAAAATATTTATTTTGTCTTATAAAATTACCCTCCGTGTAGTAGTGTCGAAAGTAAATACATACAAGTTATCTCTAATCATATCAACAAAGATTGAAGGGACAAAAGAGTAATTAATGTATGGGAAATCTTGCTAGGGAAAGTTTTCACATTCTCTAGAGTCGGCTACCCACACAAAACGAAGAGCCCAACAAGTTGTTGTCATTATATAAGATAACATGACTGGAAAGTGAAATAACAACATTGGTATATGCGCGACAGTAGTAGCCCACAAGCTGACGGACTTAGGGTGCACTGTCAGAGTCATTTTTGTAGTTGTTAGATAATACTTTCTTAAATTGATATGTTTTTGTCTTAATTGTTAATTTTCTTAAATGGATTTCATATTAAGTGGCCATTGTCTCTGTAGGTTTTAACCCCATACAAAAATTACCTGCATATGAATTATAAAACACAGAAAATAAACAATGCAAGAGCATAACACAAAAAACACATATACACAGATATTTTCCCCTAGATCCCAAAACCGGGACTACCAGCTTGATTTTTTCGTTATGTTCCTTTCAATGTTACAATACATATTTATACATGCTGAAGCATCCAATACCATGGACCGAAAACCATTGCGTCCAAAACCATGGACCAAAAACCATCGTGTCCAAAACCATGTGCGGAAAACATGCACAAAACCATAGGTAGGTCCGCCCAACCTAACATAGGGTCCAAAACCAAAATTTTCCGTGGCGCTGCCCCAGACCCCATAGAGTGGGGTTACCTGCACCCCTCAAACCCCCTGTGACCCTCCCCGCTACACAATCGGTGAAATGAAGGGGGCGCTCCGCCCCCCCTCTAACCCCCTGGTTAACTATGTTGGCTAGTCATGGAAAGAATATAACACAACCCAACATCCTCTCACTTGTTGTTTTCTTTCCATGGTGATCCACAAGAGATCTTAGTCATTTATCCAACCCTGCAACACCCATTGTTTCTCTACACCAAGAGAACTTCTCAGAGCTCACATATTTTGTCAATGCATCGGCAGTATTCTTCAAAGTGTCCACCTTTACCAGCAACACCTTTCTGTCTTCTATCATATCCCTCACAAAGTGATAATGAACATCAATGTGCTTTGTCTTTGAATGATATGCATGGTTCTTTGCCAAGAAAAATTCACTTTGGCTACCACAGTATATCCTTATAACTCCTTGTACTAATCGCATACTTGAACACAATCTCTGCAACCAAACTGCTTCTTTTCTTGCATGAGTGGATGCCATGCATTCTGTCTCTATAGTTGATAATGCCACTACATATTATTTCTTACTCATCCAACTGACTGCACCTCCAAATAGGTTAAACACATACCCACTTGTAGATCTTCTCTGATCCAGATCTCCAGCCTAGTCTGCATCAACAAAGCCACGAATATCCAATACTCTGTCCAATCGTGGTCTTCCTTGGTAGCACAAACCATAATCATTAGTGCCACACAAATACTTGAAAAACCCACTTCACTGTTGTCCAGTGCTCCTTCCCTGGTTTTGACATAAACCTGCACAATACTCCCACTGCATGTGCAATGTCTGGTCTAGTACAGACCATTGCATACATCAGGCTACCGACTACTCTTGCATATGGAATACAGGATATGTCCTCTTCCTCTTCTTGTGTCTTGGGACACTGTTCAACAGATAACCTCATACCTACAGGAATAGGAACCTTCACCGGTTTACTATCCTTCATATTGAACCTCTGCAGTATTGTCTCGACATATTTCTTCTCGTTTAACCAGAGCTTCCTCTTTTTCTGGTCTCTTTTAATTTCCATGCCCAAAATATAGTTTGCAGCACCAAGATCTTTCATGTCAAATTTGGATGACAATTGGGTCTTCAAATCCTGGATAATTTCTTTGTCATTTCCAACCAGTAACATATCATCCACATACAAGACCAGATAAATAACACGGTCACCAATTAATTTAAAATACACACAGTGATCTGCTTTGCTTCTGGTGAAGCCAAGTCCCCATATAAATGTATCTAATTTCTAATACCACATCCTTGGCGACTGTTTTAACCCATACAAAGACTTATTTAACTTGCATACGATTTCTTTCTTACCCTTCACTGCAAAACCTTCAGGTTGCTTCATGTAGATCTCATCTTCTAGATCCCCATGAAGAAATTTTGTCTTCACATCCATCTATTCTACCTCAAAATCAAAAGCAACAACAATAGAAAAAAATAATCTAATAGAAGCTACCTTAGCAACAAGACAAAAATATCACCAAAATCAATTCCTAGCACCTAGGAATAACCTTTTGCTACCAACCGAGCTTTGTATTTCTCCACCTTTCCTTCTGCATTTGTCTTCTTCTTGAACACCCATTTGCTGCCAATGGGTTTCCTTCCAACCGGAAACTCCACCAGATCCCAAGCCTCATTTTTTTGCAAAGATGCCATTTCATCAACCATTGCCTCTTTCCAAAGTTTTCCATCCTATGAATCTGCTGCTTCCTTCACAGTTCTGGGATCATCATCAATAATAGATTAAGAAAAATTTGAGCAGAAAGTAGATGGACTATACCTTTCTAGCTGCCTTCTTTCTTGAAATGATCTTCTCACACTCAGAGTTTGTGGCTCTTCATCTTCTGATTCCTCCTTTGTTGTAGAGTCTGATTCTTCCTCCTTTAGCTCAAAATCTATCTTCTCATGTTCCTTTTGTTGGAATTCATGTTTAACAACCACTTTCACCTCTATGAACACCACATCTCGGCTGTACACAACCTTCCTTGTTACTAGGTTCCAAAGCTTATAATCCTTTAAACCATCATTATACCTAATAAAGATGCACTTTTCAGATTTACTATCCAACTTGGTTCGTTTCTCCTTTGGAACATGTACATATGCATCACATCCAAATACCCTTAGATGTGAAAGAGAGGGTTTCTTACGAGTCCATACCTCTTGTGGAGTCTTATCCTCCAATGCTAATGAAGGTGATCTATTGACCAAGTAACACGTTGTCTCAACCACCTCTGCCCAAAATTCCTGTCCTAACACAACACCACTAAGCATGCTTCTTGCCCTTTCCATTAACGTCTTGTTCATTCTTTATGAAACTCCATTTTGCTAAGGTGTATATAGAGTAGTCTTCTTCCATGCTATACCATCCTTCTTACAGAATTCTTTCAATTCCTTACTGCAAAACTCTCCACCGTTACCTATCCTCAGCACCTTTATCTTCTTCTCTATCTGGTTTTCCACCAGAGCCTTAAATTCTTTAAACCTGTCAAAGACTTCAGATTTCTTCTTAAGGAAATATATCCATGTATTCCTTGAGAAGTCATCTATAAATGATACATAGTACATAGACTTACCTAGTGATGGAACCTTCACAGGTCCAAACACATCATTGTGCACAAGCTCTAATAGATGTTTCACCATCCTACCATCAGAGGGGAAACTCACCCATTTTTGCTTCCCATATACACAATTTTCATAGAAATTAAAATACAGAGAGATATTACTCATACCTTCTACCATACCTTTACCATGAAGTATTTGAAGGCCCTTCTCTCCAATATGTCCAAGCCTTTGATGCCACAACATGGTCTTCTCTACAGAGACCACTAGATTTTCAGCTCCACTTTCAGGAACCACAGAACTGTTGCACCCATCAACAACAGTGCTACCTTGGAGCTTTTACAGAGTTCCAATCCAAACTCCCTGCATCAATACCAGTGCTTCCTAAACCATCTTGCAGGTATCCTTCTCAAACACTATTTTTACACCTGCATCATCTAGCTTGCTTACAGAAATCATATTTCTGGCCAATGCAGGAATATGTAGAACACCTGGAAGTGTTTTAACCCTTCAACCGTGCAACTTCAACTTTACTTTTCCACAACCAATGATTCTAGCCTTCCTATCATCCCCTAAGAAGAAATCACCACCATCGTATTTCTCATACTCGCATAACCACTCTCTATGAGGAGTGAAGTGAAAGGATGCACCTGAGTCAATCAACCATGCCTCACAATCTACATGTGTACTTGAAGAAGCCAAGTACACATCCCCACCTTCATCTGAGGTGGTTTTCACCTCTACAGAAGGAGCATCATTAGATCCCTTTCCTTCGTCAGGAGCTTTAGATTTACAGTCCCTCTTGTAGTGCCCTTCCTTTCCGCATTTCCAGCACACCACCTTTATAGGTTTTCCTAGAGATTTAGATCTCCCTCTAGATTTAGATTTCCCACTCAATGACTTATTTTTGTTTCTGTTCTGGGATCATCCTCATACAGACAAGGCATCACCATTCTAGCTCTCCATATTTTTCTGTCTCATCTCCTCCATCAACAAGGATGAGACTATTTCATCAAACTGCAAGGTAGTTGCATTGCTACCTATTGCAATAACCAGACTATCCCATGAATCTGGTAAAGAACACAACAAAATAATGCACTTATCTTCGTCTGAAATTTTGACATCAACAGACGATAACTGACGTGCCACAGTATTAAATGCATTTAGATGCTCTGTCACCGAGTCTCCCTCTTTCATCCTCAGGTTATACAGCTTTTTCCGTAGGAACAATTTATTCACTAGAGACATATATTGGTACAAATTCCATAACTTGTCCCACAAAGCCTTCGCCGTAGCTTCCCTTGATACATTCAGCAATACTGAATCTGAGACAAAAAACCGTATTGTGCTCTTTGCCTTCTGATCCAACTTCTTCCATTCTTCATCAGACACTCCCGTTGGTTTAGTACCCAGATCTACCGCGATCCACACATCTTTATCCACCAACAGATGCTCCATCTTGAGTTTCCACAACTCAAAACTCTGACCATTAAATTTCTTGATCTCTATCTTTCCACTACTTGCCATCTTCTTTCACCACTAGAATCGATCCCACAGATCTCCCACTGAACGGGGTCTACCATAGGCCCGAGCGAAATCCCTAAGCAACAAAGGCATCCCTTTGAAGCTAAAACAACTTTGATGCCAAATGTAGGTTTTAACCCCATACAAAAATTACATGCATATGAATTCTAAAACACAGAAAATAAACAATGTGAAAGCATAACACATAAAACACATATATACAGAGATTTTCCTCTAGATCCCAAAACCAGGACTACAAGCTTGAATTTTTCATTATGTTCCTTTCATTGTTACAATACATATTTATACGTGTCGAAGCATCCAATACCATGGACCGAAAACCATCGCATCCAAAACCATGGACGGAAAACCATCGCATCCAAAATCATGTGCGAAAAACATGCACAAAACTATAGGTAGGTCCGCCCAACCTAACATAGGGTCCAAAACCAAAATTTGCCAGGGCACTGCCCCGAACCCAATAGAGTGGGGTTATCTGCACCGTTCAAACCCCCTGTGACCCCCCCCCCGCTACACAATTGGTGCAACAAAGGGGGGCGCTCCGCCCCCCCTCTAAACCCCTGGTTAACTACGTCAACTAGTCATGGAAAGAATATAACACAACCTAGTAGTCTCAAATATAAAGTTGTCTTAAAATATTTTTGTCTCAATCAGTTTTTGTCGTAAATATAAAGTTTTGTCTTAAACTATTTTTTCCTTAAAATAGAGTTTTGTCTTAAAACATTTTTGTCTCAAACTCTTTCTGTCTTAAAATATTCTTGTCTTATACCTTTTTGTCTTAAATATAAAGTTGTCTTAAAATATTTGTCTTAAATTGTTTTGTCTTAAATTTAAAATTTTGTCTTACGTTGTTTTTGTCTTAAAATATTTTTGTCTCGAATTTTTTGTGTCTTAAGTTTTATATTTAAGACAATTCAATTGATATTAAATTTTAATATAAAATAATTAAAATAAAAAGTGACTTTTTAAGACAAAAGAATTATTTTGTCTTAAATTTTTTCTTAAAAGTGCCCTTGGTGTAGTTGTGTCTCTTCTTCCTTCTCTTCACTTTCCATCTATATCTCTATCTCCCTTTGGCTCTCTATATATCCCCCAAAACATACACTCTCTTTCTTCAATATATCTATCTATCTCTCCCTCCTCTTATCCCTCTCTCTATCTCTCTTTTCCCCTTCTCTCCCTCTTCCCCACTTATATCTATCTTCCCTCCTATTGTCCTATCTACCTCTCTCTCCATCTTCCTTATCACTCCCTCTCTCTGTTTCCACCTTTCTCTCTTTGTTTATTTCTTCTTAGATCCCTCTATCTCCCCCTCCAACTTCATCTCTCTTTCCCTCCCTCTCTCCCGTCTCTCACATCCTATCTCTCTCTCCCCCTCTCTCTCCCCCTCTCTTCACCCTCCAACTTTGTTACTATATCCCTCCTTATATCCTCTCTCCTTCTCTCCCTTGGTATCTCCATATCTCCTTTGTCTCTTTATCTCACCCCCAACATATGTTAGGAATAATGCTTAATTAGTTATGTAAATTGCTGACAAATTAGTCAACACATTTTGTGTCCTCTGCAAAATTATTGCAGCAAATTGTTAAGGTGGTAAGTGCTGGAAATTAGCTGTAGCGTCAGTAGATTTATTTCAGAGTTGATTGATAAACATTTTAGTAATAATTTTACTATATAATAATGTAGTTAATGGTTCAATTAATATATGAGATTTGCAGCAGTTTTTAGCTGACACACAAACTATGTTTGATTTGTTTTATTTTTTTTATATGTATTTTTCTTCATAGTATTGTTGGCTTATCAGCTGCCTGGAAATAAGTAATTTCATATTCTACAAGTGGTATTAGCGCAAGTAAAATTGTTTTGGGTTAAAGTTGTATTGTTGGAATTTCGCCAAAGTTAATCGTGTCGAATTCTAACCAGATGCTAGTTCCAGAATTTGATGGGAACGATTACGATTATTGGTGCATTAAAATGCTAACATTTTTATTGGAAAAGAATTTTGGGAGATTGTTTAATCAGGATATGAAGAGCCAGCTGATTGGAATGCCCTTACAGCGAATGAAATAACAACAAGAAAGGAAGAAAGGAAGAAGAATGCTCAAGCTTTGTTTCACATTTAGATAGCTCTTGGGAAGAGCTTATTTCCAAGAATATTAGGAGAAAAAATTGCCAAAGCTGCCTGGGAGACTCTACAAGAAGCTTACCAAGGTAGTGATCAAGTTTCAGACATTGAAGTGAGAGTTCGAGAATTTGAAGATGCAAGAAGCTAAAAGTCTGAGTGACTATTGTGTGAGAGTCAAAGACGTGGTCAATAAAATGGCTACACTTGGAGAAACTGTAAGTAATGAAGTTTTAATTAAAAAAGTATTGAGATATTTAACACATAGATGGAATCATGTTGCAATAATCATGGAAGAAAGTAAGGATTTGACAAAACTACAGTTTGATCAATTGGTTGGATATTTGATGTCTCAAGAAGAAAGATTGAAGGACACTTCTGAAGGTGTAGAGAAAGCTTTTTCCTCTCAACTACAAATTACAAAGAATGAAGATGCAAGCAGCAGTAGTACCAAATGCAATCAAGGTCAAGGTAAATGGCAAAGCCAAAATTATTCAAGAGGTAGAGGAAGAGGTGGCTCAAGTGGAAGAGGTAGTTTCAGAGGAAGAGGTAGAGGTAGATTTGATAAGAGAAATGTTCAATGTTATTATTGTAACAGTATGGCCACTTTGAAAGAGAATGCAAATTGAAAGAAGGTAAAAATGCTAATTATGCTCAAGAAAGTGGTGAGTATCCTCCAGATCACTTATTTTTATCTTATGCGAAAGGTGAAAATACTAGTAAAGATGTTTGGTACTTAGATTCTAGATGCTCTAACCATATGACAGGGAATGAGAAGTTGTTTAGCAAAGGATGGAAATTTCAAATCCAAGATCCGGCTTGGTGATGATAAATCATTGGAGGTTGCTACCAAAGGAGCTATGGAGGTCCAAACAAAAGAAGGTATAAAGAGTATTCATGACATTTATTATACTCCACAATTAAAGCATAATTTGTTGAGCATTGGGCAGCTATGTGAGAAAAATTATAAAGTCTAGTCTTTGAAAATAAGACATGTACTATTTATGATAAGAATAAGGGAAATAGGGTGATCACTATTGTGCCTATGACAACAAATAGGATGTTTCCCTTCAAGTTTGATGAACATAACTACAATCTTGCAAATATGGCTTATGAGGATTCAAGTTGGTTATGGTATCGCAAGTATGGGCATATAATTTTCAGAGTTTGAAGTTTCTAACCTCACATGCATTAGTTTCTGGTTTGCCCAAGGTAGAAGAGCATAAGGAGGTTTGTGAAGGATGTACTAAAGGAAAGCATGCAAGGGAAAGGTTTCCAAAGGGTAGTTCATGGAGGGCTCATCACCCACTTCAGCTTGTTCATTTAGACATATGTGGTCCTATGCAGACTAATAGTTTGGTAAGTCATCATATTTCATCACTTTTATTGATGATTACTCACGAAATTGTTGGGTATATTTTTTGAAGGTCAAAAGTGAAGCCCTGGATACATTCAAGAAGTTCAAATCCATTGAAGAAAATGAGAGAGGGTGCAAGATCAAATGTTTGCGGATTGACCGTGGAGGAGAATTTTGCTCTAAAGATTTCTAGAGTTATTGTGATATGAATGGCATCAGGAGGCAGCATACTACAGCATACACACCCCAACAGAATGGCATAGCTGAAAGAAAAAATCGTATTGTGGTTGAAATGGCAAGATGCATGCTACAAACTAAGGGATTGAGCAACTCTTATTAGGGAGATGCAGTTGCTACAACAGTATACATCCTCAATTGTAGCCCCACTAGTGCACTGGAAAATATGACTCCTTATGAAGCTTGGTATGGAAAAAGGCCTAATGTTAATCATTTCAAAGTTTTTGGTTGTTTGGCTTATGTGCATGTACCTGATCAAAATAGAAAAAAGTTAGATGCAAAGAGTGAGTTATGTATTTTTATTGGGTATAGTGAGACAAGCAAGGCTTAGAAATTGTATAATCCTCTAAATAACAAGCTTATTATCTCAAGAGATTTTATGAAGGGGGAATTTATGGTCATCAAAAAGGCCATGTTGAGAAGACAAAATCTGTTTTGAATGATGATATAATTGTTGATAATGATCACAAGTAGCCAACTAATGTTTCTGTAACTAGTGGCTTAACTCCACCAAGCAGCCCTTCATCAATTTCTTCAACATCAAGTTCAAGTCCAACTTCTTCTCCAAGTTCTACAAGGAAGGTAAGAAGATTGAGTGATATTTATCAGAGGAGTGCAAATCAAGCACTTGAAGAAAGTCTAATAGGTGAGATAGTCAATTTTGCTTTATTAGCCAAGGCTGAATTTGAACCATTATGTTTTGAAGATGCATGTACTAATGAGGTTTGGATGCAAGCCATGTAAGAAGAGATGGATTCCATACAAAGGAATGACACTTGGAAGTTGACAGAGCTTGCACATGACAAGAAAAGGATTGGCACCAAATGGGTCTATAAGACTAAATATAACAGTGATGGGAGTATTGAAAGACACAAAGCAATATTAGTTGCTAAAGGATTCACACAGAAGTATGGAATTGATTATGAAGAGACATTTGCACTAGTAGCAAGACAGGAGACCATTAGAATGTTCATTTCATTAGCAGCTCAGAAAAAGTGGAGCATACATCATATGGACGTGAAAAGTGCCTTCTTGAATGGGTACTTAGAAGAGGAAGTATATGTGGAGCAGCCACAAGGGTTTGAAGTGGAAGGAAAGGAGAATAATGTCTACAAGTTGAAGAAGGATTTGTAAGGTCTCAAGCAAGCACCAAGAGCATGGTATGCAAGGATTGATGGGTACTTCAGGAAAATGACTTCCAGAGAAGTAAGAGTGATCCTACCCTTTACTACAAACAAGAAGGTATTGATATTCTAATCATAAGTTTGTATGTTGATGATCTATTGTATATGGGTAGTAGTTCTAAGATGAATGATAAATTCAAAGTTGCTATGACGAATGAATTTGAGATGAAAGATCTAGGCATCATGAAATATTTTCTAGGAATGGAGGTTTACCAAAGTAAGGATAAGTTTTTCATTTGTCAGACAAAGTATGCACAGGATATGCTAAATAAATTTGATATGATTGATTGTAACCCATCCCCTTCTCCAAGTGCTCATGGAGAGGTGTTATGTAGAGATGATGGTGCTGATTTAGTTGATGAGAAAACTTACAGAAGTATTGTGGGGAGCTTGATATTTCTAACCCAAACAAGGCTTGGTATTACATATTCAATTTCACTTGTTTCAAGGTATATGACAAATCCATCTGAAATACATATGAAGGCATCCAAGAGGATTTTAAGGTATGTGAAAGGCACTCTAAATTTTGGTATTCATTACTACTCTTCTGAAAAGTTCAATCTTGTTGGATTTAGTGATTTAGATTGGGGAGGTTGTCTTGATGACAATAAGTCAACATCTATAAATTGTTTCTCTTTTGGTTATGGTTTGATTACATGGAGATAAAAAAAAGTAAAGCATTGTTGCCCTCTCATCCACAGAAGCGGAGTATGTTGCAATTACCTCAACAGGTACACAAACTCTTTGGCTCAGAAAAATTTTGGAAGAAATTAGAGAAAAACAAATTCAGCCTACAGTGATTTATTGTGATAATGTAAGTGCCATCAAGTTAGCAAAGAATCCAGTTCATCAGAGCAGGACAAAACATTTTGACCTAAAATATCACTTCATTAGAGATTTGGTGCATAAGAAGGATATTGAATTGAAGCATATAAATACTCAGCATCAACTAGCATATATCTTCACCAAAGAAGTTGCAAAAGATCAGTTTTTAGCACTACGAGATAAGATAGTAAATCCTCATTAATCATTAAGGGGGAGTGTTGGGAATAATGCTTAATTAGTTATGTAAATTGCTGACAAATTAGTCAGCAGATTTTGTGTTCTCTGCAAAATTAAGGCAGCAAATTGTTAGGGTGGTCAGTGCTGGAAATTAGCTGTAGTGTCAGTAGATTTATTTCAGAGTTGATTGATAAACATTTTAGTAATAATTTTACTATATAAGAATGTAGTTAATGGCTCAATTAATAGTATTGTTGGCTTATCAGCTGGCTGGAAATAATTTATTTCATATTCTACAACATACACACTCTCTCTCCATCTCCCCCATGCACTCCCTCTCTCTCTCCACTTCTCACTCTCTATGTATTTCTTCTTCTCTCCCTCTCTCCCCCTCCAACTCCATCTTCCTATCCCTCCCTCTCTCCTCCTCTCTCCCTCCCTCCCTCTCAAGTTTGTTGTCTCGTACTTCCTCTCTCTCTCTCTCTCTCTCAAATATGTTACTATATCCATCCCTCTCTCCTTCGATCCCCTTATCTCTACCTCTCCTTCTTTGTCTATTTATCTCACCCCTAAACATAGACTCTCTATCTCCATCTCTCCCTTGTCACTCATCTCTCCACTTCTCACTCTCTATGTCTTTCTTCTTCCCTCCCTCTCTCCCCCTCCAACTCCATCTCTCCATCCCTCCCTTTCTCCTCCTCTCTCTTCCCCCATCTCTCTCTCTCTCCCTCTCTCTCTTCCCTCCAATCCTCTCACTATCTCCCTCCCTCTCTCCTTCTCTTCCCCCATCTTTGTGTCTCTCTTTCCCTCTCTTACCCTTCTCTACCTCTCTCACTCCTCTCCCTCTCTCTCTCTCTCTCTTCATTATTCCTCTCCCCTCTCCTTCGATTTATCTCCATCTATCCCTTGTCACTCCCCTATCTCTCCACCACAATCGCTTTATGTCTTTGTTCTTATCTCAAGATTCCTTCACCAGAACTTCATAATAAGAAATTTATTCTGTAAAATTAAGAAGTATGTCGTCATATAATAATACCAAGTTATGTTTAAAAATAATAAGAAGACTTTTCAACAATTCAATATTTGGAATAAATCGTCAGCTCAATGAATAGAAACTGCCACCAAAAAAACCCTTGTATATATTGCAATCAAAGTATGAATAACCACCTTTACTAGTTGATATCCGAAGTTAAAAGAGAATGGTGTACACACGTTTTAGAAAGAGAAATAATACATGTGATAAAAACCAATGTTTCACCAAGGTTCCGGGACGAGGGGGTGAGAGAGCGAGGATACGTGGGAGCAGCCTATGCAAAAAATCCTCACCAATTTTTAGGAAACGTGGGGGGACATCAGGGTCTTAAAAAACTTATAAATATAAAATATAATTTATAAATTGAGTCCACTATGACAATTGAGTTTGAATTGAAAAGCTGCAAAGCATGATCATTGATATGAATACCATTATTTAATATCATATAAATTTAAAATTCTAATTTATAATCATACATCATACATTATGATTAAAGTTTAAACCATATTGATGTTCCAATTCCTACTATGAACATTGAATACTGAACAGTGAATATTGACATAAAATTATAAAAGTCAAGTTTGATATATCAAGAGTCAAAATTTTGTAGAGTCAAAATAACATAAGACCATCAACACATCGAAAGATAAACGAGCATAATTTTGCTCAAGCCTCAAGGTAATGCCACGCTAGTCTCTCCATCCAGTTGCTGCATGAATAAATTGGGATTTCGGGATCAACCATATCACCATCTGAATCTAAATCACTAGCATTCTCAAACATGCTAAGTGGCACACCAACCAGCCCCATCTGTCTCTCATCAAGTCTCTCGTCCATATCTACCTTAGCAGGAACTAGGAATGTCTTGCAAATGGAGTGAGGGGCCAGGGTGAATAATGAATTAAATTTATAAAAAATGAATTGAAACTCTAAAGTATTAAAACTAATGTTAAATTTTAATTATAAAAAAAAGTTTATTTAAAAAAATTGGGCCCCTCGACCCCCCACATCCCCCCTCGCCCCCCCTCGACCCCCCACGACCCCTCACCACCCCCTTTTTGGAAACGACCCCTCAGCACAAGGAAACGTCCCCTTGGCACGTCCCCCACAAGGAAACGTCCCCTTGGCACATCCCCCTTCATACCCTATTTTTTGGGAGCGTGGGGAAACGACCCCTTCTCGTCCCCAAGTCCACGGAGCGCGGGGATCTAGGAAACTAGACCCCTGGGGGATCTAGGAAACTAGACCCCTGGGGGAGTCCCAGTGGAACACTGATAAAAACTTAGGGCTTGACAAGAAGAAAAAGCATAAATTAAAGTCGAATTATAAGCCCCCAATCAGAAAAGAGATAAAAACCCATTAAGGGTTTGAAGACAGGCTTAAACAATGGACAATAGAAGAACAAAAAACGACATAAACCTTGGTGCAATTCTTATGGAAAATCCATTGAAAAATACCTTTACTATGATTATCTGTTAAATAAAATGAAAAGAATTTGTAAACAAACCAAGAAAAAAATCTGTATTACTGAAAATGACGAATCTATCAGGAAATGTGCTCAAAATAAGCTCATATAATTTCTCAAAGGAGATGCATCATTCGAGGTTTCGAAACCCAATTTAAGTTTAATAATAGGAATAAAAAATCAAAAAAATAAAATAGAAAGGGAAACTATGATATGGCCTTTGGCCATTATCATTTTAAAATTTGAATACTAAGTCGTAAAAACCTAAGACTCTAGAAATGGAAGAAAATTTACTCAAGGATGTCTCGAAATGGCGAACGATTGAAAAGTCTAGTGGCCAAACAATAGCTCAGAACAAGCCAAAACCATATCCATAAATAAAAAGGTTTTCTATATAGTGTTGAGCGGGAAAATGCGTTGAAGAATTCTTGTCAGAGGGAGAGAATTATACGCAACCTATGAAACAACAACATAGAAGAGACTTAAATTATATGTGAATAAGTTCTAAAGTGAAAACTATAGATATCTCATGCAAGCAATAGGAGTATATTTGAAACAAAGTTACATACCCACTTACCTCATTGCAATTCATTGAATAACCTGAGGAGGAAAACTATCTTACAAAGTAGATGAGAGAACAATATCACAATTGTCAAAATATAGTTTCTTGTATCAGTAAACTGCTCGAGAGAACTACAGAAAAATAGTCACAAAAACCTAGTTGCAAAGCGAGGAACGCGGGAGAAGAAACACAACAAAATGAATGAAGTTGAAACACGCATAGAAGGCAACAATAATCTGAGAAAACCCTAAACCCTTTCCACCATTGATCTCGCACGATTCAATCCCAAGTATTGATTTGATAGGTCAAAGGTACACCATTTTTTAACACCGGTAAGTGTGTCGTCACTTGAAAAAACAATCTGGAGAAAGTTTATTAAAGGCTTACATAGATTCTATCACAATGGTGAAACATGCATTCAAAAAATAATACCATGCTCAAAAATAAAATGCATGACAAACCATGTATAAGCCTATAGTTGTCCAATAAAAAATAAACGAAGGAATGTACATAATACTTTGCAATGGGGTAACTGATAATTCTTATATTACAAGATCATTTTCATAGTCTCTTGAAAATTATATATAATAGTAGTGAAGAGGATAGGAAATAAATTTACATGTATGTTTTATAGAAAATAGCATTGACAACATATATCCCTGAGTTTTAACAATATAGTTGGGTAATAAGGAATATTTATATGGAGATTCCCAAACTATAGGATGAGTACTTTTATGCCTAGTTTTATGATTAATAGGTAAGTAAACCATATTTAATAAGGATGTAAACCATTAAAACATTTAGGTTAAAAAAAAGAGAAATTACCCAAGAGGTATGTGAGTTAACATGGGGTATTGTAAATTTTGTACAATTTATTAAAAGGTAAGATAATGCTACGAGAGGGAACTAGAATGATTAGATATGTTTTTAATAAAGGATATGATTAGAAAGGAGGACATATTGTAATGAGACATTATAATTGGTTAATTATTATATTTTTTTTGGGTGTTTGTGAGGGTATTTACATTCAACACACAATATCGGTCCCAGACTTTAATGAGTAGTAGGTAATCAAAGAGTCAGGTTGAGGCCAACCCTAGTTCATTAATAACAAGATAAATTTTAGATTGTATAGTTCCAAAATACATGTTGTAGCTACACAAGGTTGTTGTAGCAACCACTTTCATGACTATAGCAGTTTTTGCACTAAGTTTGCAAGAAAATGAGGCTAAATTAAAAAATTCTAAAACATGTGTTTCTTTGAGAATATGATAACTTGTGTTTCTTGGGAAAAATTGCAAAAGAAATGCATGATAAGGGATGCACAAGCTTGTTTTTAAGGCTAATTTCATAAAAATTTTGAGAATTTGTAGCAAATTTGTAGTTTTTTATGGTTGTACACATCCCAAGACTAGATCCTAACTTGGACATGGTTTCAAATCATGAATATATGGTCACCAACCTATCAGCCAAGATTTTATGTCCACCTTGTCAACAAAAGAGTAAGATCAAAGTGTTGGTCAATGCATAATTTACTGACATAGTATCTAAGCTGAATCAAGCTAGATCAACCATGAGTTCCATACCCTTAGTAGCATAAATTTGATTACACAAATCCTAATTCAACATATAGTACAAATTTGTATTACAATCCAAGGTAAAACTTGAGGTAAATTCAGTGTAAGTTTCTTGATTATTAAAAAATAGGAAAATTTTGATAGAAAGATCATTATTTCTATTCCATTTACGTTTTCCTTCATGCCATTATTTTCATCTCTATATGAATTTCACCTTTTTCACATGTTCTTTTATGATCATGTTAGCACTCCATAGTTTTCCTAGGCTAAAAATGAAATTGCCACAAACCACTTTTAAAGTTGGGATCTAGCCCTTCCAGCATCAGAGAGGGCTCTCTCTGTATGATTTTTAATCTTAGTGTTTATATTTTAGGCTAGGTATGAAAGGACAATATAATATTTTTTAAAGTTTTGGTTGTAAAATGGAAGATAAGTATATTGGGCATGGAGTCATAAGGTCTTCAATAATAAATTAAAATAAACAAAGGAGTAGAAAACACGAAGTAGAAAAAATCCTAGATCTCGTATAGCTGTTGTGGTGTGGATGATATGAATAAGAATTAGTATCAATTAAATATAGATCATACACAGATGAATTCTATACTAAATATGAGAATGAAAACATTGATATTTCTTAACAAGCCATAGCAAAGTACTATAAGTAAATTTAGCTCTTAATCTTCTTGTAAACAACTTAAGAAGGAAAAAATTCATGTAAAACTTGAAAGGAAAATATTTACAAAGAGGGAAACATCACCTTTTGCTTGACACAAGAATCCTGAAACCAAATTGCCTTTGTATTACTGAATTGATTACTTAAAAAATATATTTCACTCCATACAATCATAAAAAAAACTTTTCTTCTTGCATAATCCAACCCTTACTAAGTCATTTTACAAAATATTTATAGAGTTTGTCTCGAATTAATTCTGACTTCAAATATATTTTATTACAAAATAATATCTACTAAAAACATGCAGATATTTCCAAAATAGAACTAAGTAATAGGAAATCTAGACTATTTCTCATTTTCTATTCAGACTTTGAGGTGTTGAGTGTAGCTACTTTTGTGCTTCTTCTATTTTCCTGCTCCCAAAATTGTAGAATTCTTGTTTGCTCTTATTCAAGGAGCTCTAGCAACTTATCCCACCACTCTTCACTAGGAATGGAGAAATTCACCATGCTTCCAAATCTGTCATCAAATTTTGTATATATCTCGAAAGTTGGTTTATTTAAAAATAGATGGTGGATTTGATGTTGAATGAAGAGATCATGTTGTAGTCCTTCCATGAAAGATTATCCACTTATAGTTCCTCTTACTTTAGTAAAATTAGATTCATCTGCAACAATATTACATAATTGATCTTGATAACTTTCTAATGGAATCAATTTTCCATTAGAAAATCTTAAGGTTGGGAGCTCTTTCTCCTGTAATAAAGCAAATTTCTGGTTAAATCTCTTAACTTGCAATTCCAATTCTTTGCATTTATTTTCGAGATGCACCATGAGATTCCTTTTTTTAATACTCATTTTACTTCCATCACTATGCATGTTCTATCTTGAATATGGAGTTCTTCAATCTCTTCCTTAGTTTTAGAATTCAACATTTTAATAATTCTATTTGTTTCTACTCGCCTATTCCCTATTTAAATCTTTGATTATTCAATTGTTACCTTGACATTCTACACTAACTCCTCCAGCTCAAATATGATCTGAATGGATGACCATAATTCTGTGATATTTGCATTTATATTATGCCATATACTCCTTTTGGTCTCTCCAACATCTAAGATGTTAACAAATTCTCATATTTTTAAATTTGTTGTATCAATTTGAAGTTCTTTTGCACCTTTTCTAGGTATGAATTATCTGCTTGTATCTTGTTTTCCTCCATGTTTGTGAGTGTTGTTGTTAACTTCTCATTTTCCTTATTTGTTAATAATACTTCTCGTAAAGCTTGGACTAGCTTCTTAGAAGAATCTGAAGTTTATGCTTGTGTTGTTTTTTGTACTTCCTGTTATGTTGATGTACCTGTTGCTTTGAATTGTTTCTTTTCCTTCAACAGTGCTTCCATGTCCTTGTCCTTTTTCTGGATTTGAGCATTCTGTTCAACTATTAATTTGAATAACTTTTCTTTCTCCATTTTCAGATTGGTTACTTCTTTGGCCTGAGGGTGCTATGTGGTTGGAATCTTAAACCATTTCCCCAGGGATTTAATATCTGCATTTTTGTTTTTAATTATCTCCTTGGTTTCCTTGACATTGCTAGGATCATATCCTAGTTTGATTATTAAAGATTCTAAATATTTAATTCTAGGGTCTTTAGCTAGAGAAGACATTCGTTCTATCTTCAATTGTGAATGAATATTATTTAGAGAGGCTTGCAACTTTGAGGCAGCCATGACTAAACTAGTTAGTGTTGAATAAATCATCTCACCTTCTTGCTTATGCAAATTGATTTGATCGATTGCATGAACCTTTTTGGTATCCACAAAAATATTGAAGCTTTGTAATATTTTGCGCTTCTCGGGGATGGAACTATAGGTTCTATGAAAGCTAATTGAAATTGCCCCTTTTCTTTGTCAAATGCATTCAAAACCTGTGTTGAGTGGTAGCAGTCTGTTTAAAGAATTTTGAATATGTTGAAGCCTTCAGAGCTTCATTCTTCTTTTTGATCTCCCTATATCTAGAAACAATATTTTGTGGTGCTAGAATCTAAGATGTAGAAGAGATAGGTGACTCAGTTGTCTCCTCAACATATTGGAATGAAGTGGTGGGAATACTTGTCAAAACCATTGTACTTTTCTCTTGTGAATCCTTTTCTTCTAAGGATTCTTCTTGAATATTTATTACCCGGGATCACTTTCAATATTGGTCTTTGGATCCTTATTTCTCCTCTTAAAGACATGTAAGTCTACAACTTGTGCTTCTGAATCTGTAGGGGACATACTTTCCCTCGATCTCTTGATTTATTTATCTTTTGGAATGGGAGTTTGCAAAGATGATTGACTCACTATTTTCTCTTTAGCCTCTTGTAGTGTGTTCTCTATCCACTGCTCATGACTAGCATACTTCTCTATTTCTAGCCTAAGTGTATGTGCATATGGAGTGGTCTTCTCATCAACTCTAAACTTTGAAATTATCCCTAATGGATCATTAAACCATGTGAAGCTTAGTTTAAATTTTAGTTGCTTTAATGTTTCCTCCACTTCCTTTGATGCTACTTTGGTATTTACAATACAAGGTCCAACATGTGCCTTCAATTTAAACTGTGATTTCTTTTTATTTGATACAAAATGTAGTTCATCCTTGTTTAGGATTTGTCTAGTGTATTCCAAAGTGAAAATCCTTACTGTTACAAAAACTGGTATTCTATAGGGAGGAAGCTCACACCCATATATCTGAATCTCTGTATAGTTCTGGTAGGGATAACAGTATCGAATTTTAGCCTATTCTGAAAGATGCAAAAATTTCTTAATCTCTTGTGAAATCCTTGGTATAAAATCACTTATCAGTAGACACAAGGATGTATCTAAAAATTGGTCCACAAAATCATTGAATGAATAATTTTCTGAATTCCTTCTGACTAAAGAAGTCCAGTGAATGACTGGTAATGGATTCCCTGATCATCCATCTTCTGTAACAGGATCTTGAACCTATCTTCTTGATAAAATAGCATCAAATATACTAAAACTGATTGTTGTTTGAATGCATCTTCAACTTTAAACTTGAGAAACTCCTCATGTATAACATCTGATAAGTACTTATTGTAATTGAAAAGAACTGAAGGCTTCTGACCAACTGAAAATACTCACAAAAACCCTAACACTACCTCATCTACCCACTGGTTTGTTTGATAACCTAATAGGAAAGTAAACATGGAAATGACTTGTCTTAACATCTCAAGGAAAATAAAAGTAGAGTATGGGGATTTGTTCTAGGAAATTCAGAATTTTCAGGCAAAAAACATTCAAAAATATGGGCTCGCTAGGGGAAATTAAGTTTTGTGTATATCTTCATGAGTACATTAATAGAAAATGGATGTAAAGATGTTTGAGTATTAATCTGTAGGGATTGACAAATGGCTTCTAGGGTAATTGAGAATGGGATCTCATTGTTTTGAGAAATTACTGCTTTCTAGATAGGAAGGTATCTGAGATGACACTAGGTAGCAAATTATGGGAATATATGAGTTTGGGGAAGGTAAATTGAGGTAGAAATGATTCCCAGATATTTAAATCATCATTATGGTCTAAATTCTTCTTCTTTTCACAACTATGAATCTCATACAGATAAAACTCACATTGAGTTTCTATCTTATACTGGGCATCAATCAAAGGAGATCTATCTAAATCAGGGATAGGAGGGACCATAGGATTCTCATCAGGCGTATTTCCCTTTCCTTTATATGAAGACATTTTTTAATTTTAATAGGAAATTTGAAAAACAATGTTAAGAGGTCACAATTTTATTGGTTGCAAAAGGGAAAACTGTGTAGAGGGTGCTCGTGAGCTTGGAAATCTTTCAATCTGAGCCGGTGTGAATAAAATAAAAAGAAAAATGGGATAATATAGGTTAATATGAGATTTTATAGCAGGAATTGAGGGAAGTCAACTAGATTATTACCATTTTGGAGAGTAACATTTATGAGTTTTTAGATGTTGGTGGGAGAAAATTTAATGGCCAACGACCATATGACTATTGGTGGGAGATTTGAATGCAAATAATTACATGATGTGGATGGAAGATTGGATGACGGATGGCGAGGATGGCACGAGAGAAAACAGGCGAAAAAGGGTCGAAAGGTGGTTTTTCGGGGAGAGGGAGGGGTAGGAGTGGTAGGCGGTAAAGGGAAGGGACCCCCCGAAATACATGTGGAGCCACCATGTTATCTTGGGTGGTTTTATTGTAAACCATATTTCGGACCCCCCCTTCATCGTTAAGTCCCGAGAGGTCGGGGGCACCCGAACATTGTCCCCCGCCGTTGATCCAAGTAAGGACGATCTCAACCCTTCAAAAATGAAAACGCTTTATAGAAAGCGACAAAAAACCTCATCACCTTTATTCTGAACATTAAAATAAAATTTAATATACTTTAACTCTTACTGACATTTGAACTAGTGCGCCCCTTTGGGGTTTTATTATTTTTTATTTATTTATTTTTCTTTTTCTTTTCTTTTCTATATTTTTTTCAAAGGCTAAAGAATCTTAAAATGAAAAATAATTTACAATATCCTTGTGGGATGAATGGCTAGATAACCGTACCTTGACTACTATATTTATAAGACCCTAATAGACCCCATCCATCAGTTATACTTAACTATAAAAATCATATATGTACTCTATTTTGGAAAATGCAATGAGGTAGTTCTTGAGTATTAAAGGAAACATCAAAAAGCAATACCAAAAGTAATCTACCCTCTATTTTCTTACTTATATCTTTTAGTAAAAATTCTTGCAAGAAACAAAAGCATCATGTTCTACCATTAACCATATGTATATAAATAAAATAAATTTGGTCATGAAAATGTAAAAATAGAGTTTATAAATATGTATCATATGCCATCAAATGCACACATGAGAATGATGAGTATAACAAACAAATGACCATAGATCAAGTACTTCACCTTGTTTGCATGAGGACATGCAAAAGTCTCGGTTTGGGTAGATGTTGGGTCACTAATTTGCCACCATTTACCATTATCAACAGTTATTCATTTTACCATTTATCCTACAATTTCGCTCATTGATCACCTCATTTATCATAATTTCTCATAAAAACACCACGATACACTTTCTTATACATTAGCGACTAATCAATATCAGTTTCCTTCATTTTTAATAGATGAAAGAACATTATCATATGTTTTACTAATGATAGTTTACAAGCTCTGTTCTTGAAGCTATTTCCATAGCCAAATCCATTGTTGGCACATTTTCACACCTTAAGGAGAAATAATACCATCTAGGTTTTGTTACTAAGTAGTCTGATATGGTTTGATTCCTATTATATCACACCCAGGTTGTACACATAAGTCTCGAACTCTCGGTCAAATTTTTAGTCAACTTTAGTTGCAAATTCGAGGCAATCAACTTTAGACGTCATTTTTGGGTAGATGAGGACAAATCTCAAACAACCTAGACATGGGATTTGTGTAGAATGAGCCAAATTGGGTGACACAAAGAAAATTTTCCATATTCTTTATGGTTTAGGTGATTTCTCATTTTCTAAAGATGAATTTTCCATATTTCATGAATGGATAATTTTCCAATGTGTCTCCCAAGGCTGAGTCAACAAGGAGGTTAAATGAGCTATTTTTTAGTGAATTTGTTGTAGGAAGATAAGATATAATTAGATCTTGGTCTATATCTTGATCCAGGATCCACTAAAATGTATTTGATACCATATTTTATAAGTTTATAGGCAAGAATTATATCCTCCCTTCACTACTTTGTATAAATACATGCCCTGAAATCAAAATAATATAGAATTATGGATTTGAAGTCTAATGTATTGAAACTATTTGCAACTAATATAATTTTGCTAGTCTCATGTTGCTTATGATGTGTTGTTTGCAATTTGGTATGAAATTGTATTTATTTCCATTTTAACGCTCTAAATTTCTTTATCTATGCACAACCCAACCACGAAGGCATACGACAAGGACACACATTGTATTCACTTATTTACATGATTTAATTTTTTTTGTTGCAAACTATGTTCCATTTTTCTCATAGCATAGAGAGATTTGAATATAAGTTCATTGTATCTAATTTGCGTTATAATTTGTGTTTAATTTATAGTGATCACATCTTTGCTTGCAATTAGTTTATTTTCTTTCAAAGTTGTGAATTGATTGCATTTGTGAATTAATTATTTCTTGAATCACAAGGGAAGATCTTTGTGTAACCTTCTTATGTAGAACCTCGTGTACATGTGGCACTTGTCTCAATTCATGATCAATTGCTTACTAAGATATATTAGCTGAGTTAAATTGCAAATACTGAGCTACTGAGCCCAGAGTAACCTGCTTATGTAGAACGCTATGCAATATGTGGTAATTGTCTCAAAATTCCTTCTTTCGATTTTGCAGAGATTAAAAAGTTAGAAATTAAGTCCTAACATATATTGTGCTTACACTTCACATGCTTACCAACCTAGATTGATGAATCAAATGTAATAGAATTGTAGTGCAATTGAATTGACTGACACCTAACCTGTAGACTCATAGTAAAAAATGGAGAAAAATGGCGAGTGAAAGTTTCTTAACCTATGTCTACGTTGGAAATGTAGTTTCTATCCCTAAAAGGTGATTTGGCTCAATGCAATTACCGGGATGAAACATGCATTGGGTTTGTTGATATCCCAAGACTTGTAACCTATAAGAAACATAGAAAATAAAAAGAAAAAGAAAATGGTTTAAAAACTACCATAAATGGAAAGGAAATTAAAGGAAATACCCCTAGGACACAACCTAGGACTTGAAATGTTGAGATCCCTAGTGCAGTTGCCAATTTTCTGGATGTTTCCTATAGCAAGGTTTAGCCAAAAAAAATCTAGAGGTTGCATCTAGTCTAACATGTAAAATTATGATTCACTAAACCCTAGAGCCTATTGATTACACATCCATATGTTTTCTTGATAGATTTGAAATAAAAATAACAACAAATAATTCATAAATATACACTATAGGAAATTTAATAGAACTCCAAATCATTTACCTAAAGAATGACCTTTATATTATAAAACATGTGGTGAAGATCTCCAAGTTACAAAGGGTACTTGATAGACATACTCCTTGGGAGGGTTCATTGTGTGCCATATCCCAGAGGGAGACACGCTCTCTCTCTAACAAGTGGTTTGGCTAGCAAATAGTTAGTGAATATGAAAACTCAAAGATGTGGTAGAATTCAATAGAAATTTGACTATAGTTTTGACAATAAAATAGTCATGGTCAAGTGAGGAGGAAAAACTCTCCTAAATATAATAAATAGTTCCTATATTTAATATGGTCAATATCTAAATACTTTTGATATTTTATTATTTTTATGAGAAAAAAAAGATAAAAAAATAATAAAATTAATTATAAATAATTAACCTAAAAATAATGATTTATTGAGTTAATTATTTAAAATAATTTATTAAAATGTTTTGATTTAACTACATAAAATGACGATCTATAATAATTTATTGAATTAATTATTTAAAATAATTTATTAAAATGTTTTGATTTAACTACATAAAAAGAGTCTAAAATTCATAAATAAATAATTTATTATATTATTTTCATGTAAATATGTAAAATAAGCGACAATAATTAAATTACTTTTACATAGGTGTGTAAAATAAGAAAATGGTATAAACTCAAAGGATTGATGACCTATGTTTATTAGTATTTATGACATATGTTAACGTAAATAGACAAAAGTATTTATAGTTCATTTTCCTTAAATGAAAATAAATTTTAATATTTAAAACCCATACTACCATGGTCTATTTCGATCACTTTAGAACTTTTTCGGATTTTCAAATTGATTTCTTTCACACATTTCTCTATCCAAGATAAAGGTTGTAAATATGAAGTAGATTAATCAACATATCTAATTTATAAAATAATGTGAATTACATATGATTGTGCGGGAATTTAAACTCTTCCCAAAAAAATATTCTTTGACAAGAAATAATGGAATTGTTAGGGCGTTACATTTTATTGCCATGTGAATCAATCAGGTGCCTATGCATTTAAAGAGAGTAAATAATTTGAAGTTTTGTTAATTTTTTAAATTGGTCGATTGATTAGAGGATTTGTTTATTTGCAACTCAACTTATTTAAAAGAGGCCCAGACTCCCAACTCTTGTAGTTACGTGGGAAGGGTTAAAAGAGGCCCGGACTCCCAACTCTTGTAGTTACGTGGGAAGGGCAGCTCGTAACTCCAGGTGGTTAGAGTAATCTACCTGACTTTGGTAGTTCGTTGGGAAGAGTAGTTAGTACCTCCCCTTCTTATTTGAGAGAGATTCCAATTTGTTTCATCCCTAAGAACAATAGTTGACCACGAAGAGTAGTTTGTAACCCTTCTCTTATTTAAAGAGAGGCTCCTGAGAGAGGCAAAGAAGCACTATTAGCTCTGCGTTTCTGCCCAGAGTCAAGTAAGAAGCGAGACACAAAGAGGCTCCAGAGAGGCTACAAGGTATTGTCTACATCGGAATTGCTGTAATAAAATGTCTGGAGCTTCAATGGCAGCTGCTAACTCTCATTCCAACAATGATGATGAGCAACAAAGCGGAGTTCTGTTGCCGACCCACGAAGAGGAATGGATTAGTTATATTCAAGAGACTTCACATGTTGATGGCAGACCGCCTTGCGTTGTGTCCATATTTAGAGTGCCCGGCACACTCATGAAAGTCTCAAAAAACAGAGGAGCCTATGTTCCTAAAAGAGTTTCGTTGGGTCCATACCATCAGCGAAAATGTGGAGGGCTTGCTGGAATTGAACAGCACAAACCAAGAGCCTTGTGTAGAATGATGGAGAGGTTCAATGGAGACCAGCCTGGTCCAAATAATATGGATTTCGCCGCGCGTGCAAGGAATGCGATCGTGGAGGTGCAGGAGGTAATCAAGAACAACTACGACGGAAAAGTGAAGTATGACGGAGAGATCCTCGCCAAGATACTAACTTTGGATGGTTGCTTCATTCTAGAGATAATGAGGGTACTTGTTTCCGAGATGCCTTATGAGGCCTATGATCCTCTTTTTGAAAGTAAAAGGCTTCTTCATGTTGAGCGCGATTTGCTGGGCGACATTTTGAAGCTTCAAAATCAAATCCCCTTGATCGTTCTTCAAAAGCTGCTACAATTGGAGCTTAAACAGGACGATGTCACGGACACCCTTTGCAAGATCGTGCTCCGCTTCCTTCTCATATTCTATCCTTTTGGCAATGAAGAAAAGGAAGCATATGTTAATGATGATCACTTGTTGAACATCTTCAAGCAGAGGCTGCTACTAGACAGACAAGGTCATCATCTTCTGGATTGTTTTCGCACCCTCGTTGTGTTTGCGCCTTTCCGTCATGCTGGAAACAACTCTCTGTCAATGGACGTCGGAAGCACGGGAGGCGAGGATGCACAGTACATAATGCTCTCCAACGGCTGGGATGACGACGCGGTGGATGAAGGCAAACACGAATATCCTTCCCGCAGATATCCCTCAGATATCCCTCCCGCACATATCCCTTGCGCAGTAGATTTAGCAAAAGCTGGGATCAAATTCAAGAAATGCCTTGGAGGCATAAAATATATCTATTTTGAACCGAAGAGCGCCACCATGTATCTTCCTGAGATCATTGTAAATGATTCGACAGAGTTAGCATTCTGTAACTTAATGGCTTTTGAGCTCCAAAAGCGATTCAAAATCAATTACGTTATCAATTACATGTACCTCATGAAAAAGTTAATCGTCTCGAAAGAAGACGTGCTCTTGCTAAAGAGAGAGGGTGTAGTTACTAACGACCGTGGGACGGACAAAGAAGTTGCCCAGCTCTTCAACAATATATCCAAGGGAATCGTCATCGATTCAAACGATTTCATGGATGGACTGGCAGGACAAGTGATGGCGCACAGTAATAATAAATGCAACCGCTATCGTGCTGCTCTTGTGAAGGAGTATTTCACAGATCCGTCGAATTTTCAAGATATGGTGTTTTCAGTTCTTTTATTGGTGCTGACCATTGTGCAAACCACCATCGCAGTACAAGAATTTACAAGGGGTTAGTTTAAGTCTATTGCAGATTCCCGGAATATTCGGGAATCCAGACGCACATGGGCGCAGTCAATTTTTTTGACGGCGCCTATGTCTTTGGGATTCTTGAATATTCCGGGAATCTGCAAAGTTAAATAACTGAATTTTTCTGATTTTAAAATTTTAAAATATTTTCAAAATCTATATATACAAGTGATATCTTATATTGCTACTTATATTTTGTTAGTCACTATGAATAGTGATAGTGATACTTCTTGTAAGTGAATTTATGTTACTATTCAAGTGTAAAAGATGGTATGGGGATTTCTGCTTATTTTAAATGATCTACATAGTTGGAAATAGCAAGTATTATGGTATAAGATAGAAGTTCTATATAACAAGTGTTTGAATATTAGTGATGTATTTTGTTAGCTATGTTACAGTTAAGCATTCTGCATTTCTGTATAAGATAGAAGTTCTATATAACAAGTGTTTGAATATTAGTGATGTATTTTGTTAGCTATGTTACAGTTAAGCATTCTGCATTTCTGGGCAGCACGGAACACTCGAGAAACAATGCATTCTGGTGATAATGACTCTTTTTTTACCGCAAATTTCATCATAAAATAAACATGCCAATTTCTTTTCTTCCTCCTTGTTACTTATTGAAAATTATATATGTGCAACACTTTGATTGAATTTTTTATTCTTGTTATCGAATGGATCAAAGCTAACCTTACGCGCCACATTAAGTTGCGATCTGAATTGCACAAACCCGTGGGAAGAATTATCCGTGTTTCGTTTTTATAAAAATGGATGAATTGTGGACTGTTTGCTATCTGTTAACTGATTTTAATATAAAAATGAAAACAATGAAAAGTCTGGTACATGATCTTAGATTCATATTAATTTAATTAAATGCTTTAATGAAATATTAATTTTATCTTAATTAATAATTTTAAACAACCCCTTGTGTAGTTGTAACAGCTTTGGCCAAAATTCCATGTAAAAGTTAATAAAGGTAAAATAATAGCCATAGGTATGAGACACTTATTCCATGCTTAATGTTGGGCAAAACATTTTAGTGTGTGTTCATTTCCTTTATTATGGATAAAGGAAAACGGCAAAGGGTTTGAAAAGGGAAAATAACATTAATTGAAATTTTATTTATGGAAACAATGGAAACTAGGAGAAAAGGAAGGTGAAAGGTCACAGGTTGCGTGTGAGGAGGAAAACAAAGGAAAATAATGGAAAATGAAGAAAACAAAGTTTTGAAGATCAGTTAGTGGACTTTTGTTAGTTTAGTTTTGGAGCTCTCTCTCTATTCTCTCTCTCTCACACTCTTGGACACTTAGAGTCTTCTTGGAGCATTTCAGCATTTGATCAAGAAAAGAAAAGAAGTCAAGAGGAAGTAAAGATCAAGCAAGGAAGAGCAGGATCAAGCAGCTACAACGAGAATGTTTGCAGGTATCAATTTGCATGTATGATGTTCCTTGCTAGCTTTGGCATGCACGGTTATGCATGTCTGTTCTTGGTTCTTTTTCTCCCATGGGCATGGGTTTTTCCAGTTGTGACAGTGTTTTTCAGCCTAGCCTTTCCATTTCCGAATAGCCATGGTGTGATGGGGTTCTCATGTTTTGGATGAGTTGGATTGCCAGATAGATTCGAAGCTAAGTGAGGTGGATCTCCGAAAGAAAAGAACACATGGCCTAATGATCCCTGAACCAAACTGTGGATTGCCATAAAGACTCTGGCCTAGTAACCCCTGAATCAGACTATGGTTTGTGACAAAGCTAGGTATTGTGTGCCTCAGTGGGCCTAGGAATCCTCGACCGGTGAATGGTAGGATACACGGAAAATCCTAGAGGTGGATGCTCTCCATCACGCCTAGGAACCACAGGATGGGATATATCGTAAAGCCTGGAGGGTGGAGTTTTAGTTATGACCTAGTGATCTAGTGTGGATTGCGGTAAAGCCTAGAGATTGGTGTCTCAGTTATGGCTTAGTGATCCCTAAATCAAATTGTGGATTGTTGTAAAGCCTAGATACTAGGAGACAGAAAAATTCCTCACGGTGTAGGTGGAGAAATATAGTGACATCCATTCTTGTTTATGGCCTAGTGATGCAGTGGGGATTACGATAAAGCATGGTATTGTATGTTTATTTCTTAGGTCCTAGTGATCCCGAGAGGATTGCAGTAAAGCCTAGTTCTATTAATGAAGGTGAGGTGGTGTAGCCTCAAGAATCCTTGGTTGAGTTTTGGTTACAAGTCCCACATTCATGCTTGGAATATGGCACGGGGGTGAATGGTTGAAAGAAGTATTTGGTTCAACCAATCTATGGTCAGGTGGTTTGTGGAAGTCCCAAACATGGTTGGCTTTTGCATTCATTAATAAGAATTCATTCTCCTTAGTATTTCATGTTTAAATGTACTAAGTCTATATCTGGACTTTATGGCTGTTGTATCCTTATCATTTATGTTGTTTATATGTTGGTTATGAGTATGTTTTATGATAGTGATGATGTATGGCTACCATCATGTTTTGATTTCTAAATGAATGAACAATGAATATATTACCTAATATATGATAATGTAGCTAATGTGATAAGGCATCAATGCTTCTTAGCGATTCTCAGATAAGTATGAGACCCCAATGCTCAGATATTTTCTTATGACTTGTAGAATGCATATTTGTGACATGTTTGACGAAATTCCTATCATGGCTAGTAGGGGTCCAGTCAATTCATTGATCAAATGTTTGCATTAGTACCTTTATTTCTATGTTATGTTTCATTTCTAGAAGTGTTGTAGTGGCTACAACCACCCTCCAAAATTTTGGCTCGCACGCAAATTTCAAAGCCTACATTGGGTCCTGCGATCGATCATCCTTGGTCACTTGTTGGTAGCCTAATGATTTCAAGATCCCCGCCTGGATCCTAAGAGTTGTTTGCGTTCTCATATTTATACAGCATGTCTCATCATCGGGCATAAGGGTTGTTGTTTGTCATGCAAAGGGAATGTTGTCTTGCTTCAAGGGAATTGTGTGGGTATGAGTGGTTGTCATCACATATACATGTTCACACTCACTTCATGCACTCTTGTCACGAAGGTTGTTACATGAAGAAAAGTATGTCTTATGCATTCTGGATGGCATACGTTATATCATTAAGTGTCTGTGTGCGATCACAGTCAAGTCCTACCAATGTTTACATATGTTTCACTGATCTCACACTTATCCATTTTCCTAAGAAACCTAGCCCCATCCAGCTTCCCGGAAATGTTCGCTTTTCTTATGCAACCATCAATCTTCCTCCCTTGCCAGCTGAAACCCCGTAGTGTGCAGAGACATCGACTTCCCTTTCCACTGAAACCCCGCAGCCCACAGAGACACCAACCTCCCTTGCTCGTTGAAACTCTGCAGCCCACAGAGACCCCAGCTAGCACTGCTCTAGAAATGCGCAGAGCAGTCTAGCTGCAGTACACTCAGAACTTATGGAGATGTGTCCTCCCAGGACTCCCATCCCGCAGCGGTATCTTGTACCTCAAAACTATGCAATGTTGTCCAAGATTCCCTATCTGTCTTGCATGCAGAAACTGCGCAGATGGGCCTCCGAGGGCCTCATTCTGGTAGCAACCATTGTCTGCTCAAATTGTGCAGATCTACCTTTGATCCAAAATGGATCCAAAACACCCTCTAAGTCTTCAAACATTCAAAACTATCGCATGAGAAGAAATTTTGGAAAAGTCGGATAACACTATTGGGAGACAAAAACTTAGAGAAAACATTGAAAAACAGAGTATCGATGGTTTAAAACAACTTTGCAAGAGAGCCGTCAGATTTGGTCGATCAACGGTCTAGATTTGATCGACATATCGCAATTGGCGGAGGCTATAGGAGGCTACCATAGACTTATTGTGATAGCGATCAGCGCGGTCAACGAGGACCGTCGATCAAGTGCGCAGATCGACGGCCCAAGTTGAATCGTGATATTGCAATTAGCGATTACAGAGGAGCGCTTACAAATGGCTTGGGGGTATATGCGATATGCGATTGCGATCAATCGCATCACAATATCGCATCAGAGCTATGCAAAGGATCGGGGCCGATAATAACTATGACTGCGATAGCCGGACCCGATAAAATTATAAACGATATTTGATATATTTTCAAGTCCGGAAAAAGGGTTTTTTAATGTAAATCGCATTTTCGTTAAATAAACGAAAAACAAAAGAAAATGCGTCGATGCGATGAACCGGACCTGAAAGGGTTTGTTAATAAAAATATATATTATTTCAAGTTTGATATGAGCGGGATTTTCATGTTTTAATGTATTTTTAAATATAAAAGGAAACCATGAAACAAGTGGGATTTCGGGAGGACCAAAGGCGGTAAGAGGTTTTGGCCGGGCTCCACTCGAGCCCATACATTGGCTGCCACGTGTCCAGGCCCTGGAGAGAGAAAACCACTCTTTTCGGGTGGTTAACTCCCGTACGCATGGGCCGCCTGAAATGAACCACAGCCGTTGGATCTAGATCTTCCAGATCAACGGTGGAGATGCGATAAGTGATATAAAGGCGGACCCGAAAGGAGTTATAAGGTGGAATCTATAGTGTTTCAAATCCGATAAACAACAGATTGGTGAGTTTTCACATTTTTTAGTGTATTTCTCTATGTAAACAGAGAACGCTGTTTCTGGGAATTTCAAAGGCCCGATGACCCATTCCGTTACAAAATAGGTGGCCACCATCGCTGAAGGCGTTTAGAAATGATTGATAACACTCAGAAGGGGATCTGAGCAGAAAGAGGCTGGGAAGCCAGAGAGCCCGAGAAGGAGAAACAAATAGATAGCGCCAATTGGCTTTAAAGCCACAGAAGACAGAAGACAGTGGCAAGCAGTGCTGAGACAGAGAGTAAATAGAATCAGTGAGGAGAGTCTGTGTACTCATAAAGACTTGGGGGATCCAAGTGAATCCTTGTTGTTTTGTATCTGTTATGTGAGACTCAAATTGAGCTCACTTTTGTAAAAACTCTGCTTCTGAAGACATAATAGAGAGGTCACCACTGAAGGCTGGACCAAGAGATGTAGCCCAGGAGTGTTGGGTGAACTCCTTATTAAACTTGTTGTGTTTATGTGTGTTTGTCTATTATGTTCTTTAACTGCTTCATTGTCTATGTATTTCGAAATCTTATCGATCCATTGCACAAAGTAACATAGGCAAATCCATGCACATGAGTCTGTAATACCTTAATAATTGTCTAAGATCTCATTATCAGATCAAGAAGTATTAGAGCTTTAGGTTTGCTAAGGTTAGACAAGCTTGTGCTGGATTGTTGAATGCTAACTAGGTCAAAGCTAAAATTAGGAGAAGAAGAACTGGTTGAGGCTAACTCAGAAATTGAAAGAGTTTATCCTAAGAAGAAAATGGCAGAAGAAATTCCCTTGGAATCAGACTCTCAGTTCATGGACAATTTCATGACCATGAGAGCCATGGTAGAAGAGATGTATCAAGAATTTAAGAAAGGTCGAGGTGAAAGTACTTCAACCTCCAAACAAGACAAAGGAACAGAGGAACATCTTCTAGATGGCAATTCAGAAGGTAAAGGGAAAAGGGAAGAGCCTCCTCTATAAACACCTCCTTCTAGCCCTTTGATTAAATTAGATGTAAAATTTGATTTGCCAATCTATGATGGAGAATTAAATGCAGAAAAGCTAGATAACTGGATTAGACAGATTGATGTATATTGTAGGAAGAAAAACATTGATTCCAAAAGGAGAAAGATTCATATGGCCAGCCTTCGCCTTGGAGGAACTGCCCTAGTGTGGTGGGAAGGCAGGACACAAGCTAATTTGAAGAAGCATGGTAAAATTCTTTCTACCTGGAGTGAATTTGTTTATGCCATTAAAAAACAATTCTATCCACTAGCTTATATGTAGCAAGCAATGATGAGTTGGAAAACTCTTCGCCAATTAAAGGGGCAAAGTGTACAAAGTTATACCTAGGAATTTAGAAAAAGTGCTTTAATTCTAGGCATTTCTCTAGACTCACCTGAAACTTTGTTGAAGTATATAGGTGGTCTACATAGCTATTTGAGGCACACCATTCTCATGTTCAACCTTACTAGCATAGATGAGGTATCAGTTCAGGCTACACATCTAGAGGCTAGAGGCAAGAATGTGAACCCAGAGATTGGGGGATCATCAAAACCCACTGCAAGCAAGAACAAGGAAAAGAAGAAGCAAAAATGGAAGGAGAGGAAGACAAACACTGTACAGAAAGACAAACCTTCATGCACTCACTGCAAGAAGGATGGGCATGATGATGCACGTTACTGGTCTTTGCATCCGGAGCTGAAACCCAAGAAGTTCGATGGCAAGAAGAAGAAGACTGCTGCTGCTATTCAGAAAGATTTGGGGTCAGACTCAAGTGATGAAACAACAGTCACAACCACAGGTATAAAAGGTAAAAATTTACTAGTAATTCTGCACAATCTATTGATAATGAAGAAAATGAGAGGAAAAGACATGTGATTTTTCATATTAGAGTTATTTCCAAGCATCAAAAGATTGATACTTTATTTGATAGTGGATCACAAGTAAACTTGATTTCTGAAGCAATTGTAAAGAAGTTGGGACTACTAACCATACCTCACAAGAAGCCATATCCATTAGGTTGGGTATGTGATAAAGCAAAGCTACAAGTGACTAAACAATGTAAACTTAGGTTTTCTTTTGGGTCATCATTTGTAGATGAGGTTGAGTTAGATATAGTTCCCTTGGATATATCTGGTATTGTTTTAGGAAGTCCTTACTTGTATGATAGAAAAGCCATTTTCTATAGAACTGAAAATAAGTATCAACTCACAAAAGATGGAACAGAATATATTGTAAGAGCTCATCAGCTCAAAAATAACTATACTTTCATAAACTCAAGGCCGATGAAAAGAATGGTAAATTCATGCAATAAATTTTTACTAATGGTTGTAAAGGAAAAGAACCCTGATAAAACCAATGTATTTGAAGGCTGTGATGCTAAACAGAAAGCTAATTTAGAAAACGTTGTTTCAGAATATGATATCCTATTTCAAGAACCTAAAGGTCTGCTACCCAAAAGGGAAATTGTACATGATATTCATTTGCAGCAAGATGCTCCATTGCCTAACATCGGAATGTACAGGTTATCCGCTTTAGAGAACGCAGAGATCAAGAAGCAGGTACAAGAGCTACTCGATAAAGGGTTCATAAGACCAAGCACATCACCATGAGGATCTCCAATCATGTTGGTGAGAAAGAAAGATGGTTCGTGGAGGATGTGCTTTGATTACAGAGCACTGAATAAAATAACGATCAAGAATCGTTATCCTCTCCCTCGCATTGATGATCTATTAGATCAGCTGAAAAAAGTTGTTTACTTTTCCAATTTGGACTTACGTAGTGGCTATCATTAGGTCAGAGTAGCAGAACAAGATGCATGGAAGACTGCTTTCAAAACAAAGCAAGGGTTATATGAATGGCTGGTTATGCATTTTGGCTTAACTAATGCTCTGGCCACTTTCATGAGAGTTATGAATGATTTACTCAGACCTTTTATTGATGATTTTGTAATTGTATATTTAGATGACATTCTTGTTTTCAGTAAAACATGGGAAGAACATTTGAAGCATGTAAAGCAGACTCTAGATGTTTTGAAAAAATAAAATCTCTATGTGAAGTTATCAAAATGTGAATTTGGCAAAACATCTTTAAATTATTTGGGTCATATTGTAGGGGGTGGTGAATTGAAGATAGATCCCTCTAAGGTTGAAGTCATTGTGAACTGGCCTAAACCCAAATCTGCTATAGAAGTTAGGAGCTTCCTAGGAGCAACACAATATTGGAGAAAGTTTATTGCTAACTTTTCCTTGATTGCATCTCCCTTACATGCTTTAACAGGATTGAACAAGGTGTTTCAGTGGGGAGGCAAACAACAGAAAGCCTTCGACACCTTGAAAGAAAAGATTAGTACAACACCAGTACTAGCATTGCCAAATCTTCAAAGACCATTCGAGATTGAAACAGATGCCAGTGACTATGCCATGGGAGCAGTGTTGATGCAACATGGTAAACCCATATGTTATCATTCTGAGACATTTAATTCTGCAGTAGTTAATTATCCCACATATGATAAAGAATTGTATGCATTAGTGCAGAGTGTGAAAAAGTGGAAACATTACCTATTGGGCAAAGAAACAATTATACATACAGATCATCAACCACTTCAATATTTGCACTCACAAACTAAATTGCAGCAATCAAGACACTATAGGTGGATGGGTTTTCTACAACAGTTTCATCTTGTCATCAGATATAAGAAAGGCATACACAATAAGGTTGCAGATATGTTATCCAGACCAATCATAAATGCATCTACTATACTTAAGCATAACTCAGTATTGCATGAAAGCTACATTGAACAATATGCTCAAGATGTAGATTTTAAAGATGTATATGCAACTTTAAGTCATGGCAAACAAGTAGAAGAATTAGATTATCATGTCAAGGACCAACTCTTATATCATTTGGGAAAGTTATGCATTCCTCAAACTGAAAGAGTTAACATAATCTGAGAAGCACATACTTCTCTAATATCAGGTCATTTTGGTGTAAGTAAAACAGTTGCACAGCTGCAAAGGTTCTGTTATTGGCCAAGAATGCATGAAACAGTTTCTAGATATATTAAAGGGTGTACCATGTGTGCTAAAAGCAAGCCCAGCAATAGAAAAATAGGCTTGTACACTCCACTTCCAGTTCCTTCTCATCCTTGGGAAAGTGTTTCCATGGACTTTGTTGGGGGACTGCCAAAATCTAGAAAAGGTCATGATTATTTATATGTTATTGTGGACAGGTTCAGCAAAATGTGTATTTTAATACCTTGTAACAAGCAGATTACAGCTGAACAAACAACAAAGTTGTTCTTTTAGCATGTATGGGTTCATTTTGGGTTACCCACTTCTATTGTATCTGATCGAGATTCCCGATTTGTTGGGAAGTTTTGGTCAAGTCTATGGGAGTTAATGGACACCAGATTGAAGAAGAGCACAACATTTCATCCAAAAACAGATGGTCAAACAGAGGTGGTCAAGAGGATAGTGATCCCGTTGCTCAGAGGTTGTTGCAGCAAACATCCCAAGCTTTGGAATGAACATTTGTGTTATGTGCAACATGCTTACAACCGTGCTAAACACTCTTCTACACAAAGATCTCCTTTTGAGACTTGTTTTGGTTTTATACCAAGGTCTCCCTTGGATTTTGTCTTTAGTAAAGACATAGAAGTTGATGGACATAGTGATGTGGACAAAGCAACCAAGTTCATTGAACAGATCCAAGAAATTCACCAGGCAGTGTAGGAACAGCTGGAAAGAAGCCAGGCCAAGTACAAGGCAAGGCATGATAAGCATCAAATTGAGCATAGCTTCCAAGTTGGTGATCAAATCTGGCTGTACATCAGCAAAGACAGAATGCAAGGTGAAGGTAAGAAGCTGAAACCAATAAGGTATGGGCCTTTCAAGATACTTGAGAAAATTGGTGAGAATGATTTTCACCTTGATTTTCCAGCTTATATGCACATCTATTCAGTAGTTAATGTAGAGAACTTGAGACTATTTGAACCTTCATTGATTGAAGATCCTGAAGAGCAAAGTTAGTTGCCTTCTATTGATGATCTGTTGCCTGAATATCTCAATGAGTTGTTTTAAATATAATATTTTGTCTTAAAATATTTTTGTGTCAAATTGTTTTTGTCTTAAATTTTATATTTAAAACAATTCAATTGATATTAAATTTTAATGTAAAATAATTAAAATAAAAAGTGACTTTTTAAGACAAAAGAATTATTTTGTCTTAAATCTTTTTCTTAAAAGTGCCCTTGGTGTAGTAGTGTCTCTTCTTCCTTCTCTTCACTTTCCATCTATATCTCTATATCCCTTTGGCTCTCTATATATTCCCCAAAACATACACTCTCTTTCTTCAATATATCTATCTATCTCTCCCTCCTCCTATCCCTCTCTCTATCTCTCTTTTCCCCTTCTCTCCCTCTTCCCCACTTCTATCTATCTTCCCTCCTATTGTCGGCTCTACCTCTCTCTCCGTCTTCCTTATCACTCCCTCTCTATGTTTCCACCTTTCTCTCTTTGTTTATTTCTTCTTACCTCCCTCTATCTCCCCCTCCAACTTCATCTCTCTTTCCCTCGCTCTCTCCCGTCTCTCACATCCCCTCTCTCTCTCTCCCTCTCTCTCTTTCTCTCTTCACTCTCCAACTTTGTTACTATATGCCTCCCTATCTCCTCTCTCCTTCTCTCCCCTAGTCTCTCCATCTCTCCTTTGTCTCTTTATCTCACCCCCAACATACACACACTTTCTCCATCTCCCCCATGCACTCCCTCTCTCTCTCCACTTCCCACTCTCTATGTATTTCTTCTTCCCTCTCTCTCTCCCCCTCCACCTCCATCTCCCTATCCCTCCCTCTCTCCTCCTCTCTCTCAAGTTTGTTGTCTCGTACTTCCTCTCTCTCCCTTCCTCTCCTACCTCCCTCTCTCCTTCTCTTCTCCCACCTTTGTTTCTCCCTTTCCCTCTCTTACCCTTCTCTACCTCTCTCAATCCTCTCCCTCTCTCTCTCTCTTCATTATTCCTCTCCCCTCTCCTTCTGTTTATCTCCATCTATCCCTTGTCACTCCCCTATCTCTCTACCGCAATTGCTCTATGTATTTTTTCTTACCTCACGACTCCTTCACCAGAACTTAATAATAAGAAATTTATTCTGTAAAATTAAGAAGCATGTAGCCATATAATAATACCAAGTTATGTGTAAAAATAGGAAGAGGAATTTTCAACAGTTCAATATTTGGAATAAATCGTCAGCTCAATGAATAGAAACTGCCACCAAAAAAACCCTTGTAAATATTGTAATCAAAGTATAAAGAACCACCTTTACTAGTTGATATCCGAAGTCAAAAGAGAATGGTGTACACACGTTTCAGAAAGAGAAATAATACATGCGATAAAAACTTAGGGCTTGACTTGAAGAAAAAACGTAATTTAAATTATGTCTGGCAGTGTCGAATTATAAGCCGCAAATCAGACAAGAGAAAAAAACCCATTAAGGGTTTGAAGACAGGCTTAAACAGTGGACAATAGAAGAACAAAAAACAACATAAACCTTGGTGCAATTCTTATGGAAAATCCATTGAAAAATACCTTTACTATGATTATCTGTTAAATAAAATAAAAAGAATTTAGAAACAAACCAAGAAAAAAATCTGTATTACTGAAAATGACGAAACTATCAGGAAATATGCTCAAAATAAGCTCAAAGGAGATACATCATTCAAGGTTTCGAAACCCTATTTAAGTTTAATAATAGGAATAAAAAAAAAAAAAAAAAAATAGAAAGGGAAACTAAGACGTAAAATTAATTATCATTTTAAAATTTGAATACTAAGACGTAAAAACCTAAGACTCTAGAAATGCAAGAAAATTTACTCAAGGATGTCTCAAAATGGCGAACGATTGAAAAGTCTAGCGGCCAAACAATAGCTCAGAACAAGCCGAAACCATATCCATAAATAAAAAGGTTTTCTATATAGTGTTGAGCGGGAAATGCGTTGAAGAATTCTTGTCAGAGGGAGAGAATTATACGCAACCTATGAAACAACAACATAGAAGAGATTTAAATTATATGTGAATAAGTTCTAAAGTGAAAACTATAGATATCTCATGCAAGCAATAGGAGTATATTTGAAACAAAGTTACATACACACTTACCTCATTGCAATTCATTGAATAACCTGAGGAGGAAAACTATCTTACAAAGTAGATGAGAGAACAATATCACAATTGTCAAAATATAGTTTCTTTGTATCAGTAAACTGCTCGGGAGAACTACAGAAAAATAGTCACAAAAACCTAGTTGCAAAGCGAGGAACGCGGGAGAAGAAACACAACAAAATGAATGAAGTTGAAACACGCATAGAAGGCAACAATAACCTGAGAAAACCCTAAACCCTTTCCACCATTGCTCTCGCACGATTCAATCCCAAGTGTTGATTTGATAGGTCAAAGGTACACCATTTTTTAACACCGGTAAGTGTGTCGTCACTTGAAAAAATAATCTGGATAAAGTTTATTAAAGGCTTACATAGATTCTATCACAATGGTGAAACATGCATTCAAAAAATAATACCATGCTCAAAAATAAAATGCATGACAAACCATGTATAAGCCTATAGTTGTTCAATAAAAAATAAACGAAGGAATGTACATAATACTTTGCAATGGGGCAGCTGATATTTCTTATATTACAAGATCATTTTCATAGTCTCTTGAAAATTATATATAATAGGAGTGAAGAGGATAGGAAATAAATTTACATATATGTTTTATAGAAAATAGCATTGACAACATATATACGTGAGTTTTAACAATATAGTTGGGTAGTAAGGAATATTTATATGGAGATTCCCAAACTATAGGATGAGTAGTTTTATGGCTAGTTTTATGATTAATGGGTAAGTAAACCATATTTAATAAGGATGTAAACCATTAAAACATTTAGGTTAAAAAAAAGAAGAGAAATTACCTAAGAGGTATGTGAGTTAACATGGGGTATTGTAAATTTTGTACAATTTATTAAAAGGTAAGATAATGCTACGAGAGGGAACTAGAATGGTTAGATATATTTTTAATAAAGGATATGATTAGAAAGGATGACATATTGTAATGAGACATTATAATTGGTTATTTATTATATTTTTTTTTGTGTGTTTCTGAGGGTTTTTACAATCAACACACAATATCCGTCCAAGACTTTAATGAGTAGTAGGTAGTCAAAGAGTCAGGTTGAGGCCAACCCCAGTTCATTAATAACAAGATAGATTTTAGATTGTATAGTTCCAAAATACATGTTGTATCTACACAAGGTTGTTGTAGCAACCACTTTGATGACTATAGCAGTTTTTGCACTAAGTTTGCAAGAAAAGGAGGCTAAATTAAAAAATTCTAAAACTTTTGTTTCTTTGAGAATATGATAACTTGTGTTTCTTGGGAAAAATTGCAAAAGAAATGCATGATAATGGATGCACAAGCTTGCTTTTAAGGCTAATTTCATAAAATTTTTGAGAATTTGTAGCAAATTTGTAGTTTTTTATGGTTGTACACATCCCAAGACTAGATCCTAACTTGGAGATGGTTTCAAATCATGAATATATGGTCACCAACCTATCAGCCAAGATTTTATGTCCACCTTGTGAACAAAAGAGTAAGATCAAAGTGTTGGTCAATGCATAATTTACTGACATAGTATCTAAGCTGAATCAAGCTAGATCAGCCATGAGTTCCATACCCTTAGTAGCATAAATTTGATTACACAAATCCTAATTCAACCTATAGTACAAATTTGTATTACAATCCAAGGTAAAACTTGAGGTAAATTCAGTGTAAGTTTCTTGATTATTAAAAAATAGGAAAATTTTGATAGAAAGATCATTATTTCTATTCCATTTACGTTTTCCTTCATGCCATTATTTTCATCTCTATATGCATTTCACCTTTTCACATGTTCTTTTATGATCATGTTAGCACTCCATAGTTTTCCTAGGCTAAAAATGAAACTGCCACAAACCACTTTTAAATTTTGGATCTAGCCCTTCCAGCATTAGAGAGGGCTCTCTCTATATGATTTTTAATCTTAGTGTTTATATTTTAGGCTAGGTATGAAAGGACAAGATAATATTTTTTAAAGTTTTGGTTGTAAAATGGAAGATAAGTCTATTAGGCATGGAGTCATAAGGTCTTCAATAATCAATTAAAATAAATAGAGGAGTAGAAAACACTAGGTAGGAAAAATCGTGGATCTCGTATAGCTGTTGTGGTGTGGATGATATGAATAAGAATTAGTATCAATTAAATATAGATCATACACAGATGAATTCTATACTAAATATGAGAATGAAAACATTGATATTTCTTAACAAGCCATAGCAAAATACTATAAGTAAATTTAGCTCTTAATCTTCTTATAAACAACTTAAGAAGGAAAACATTCATGTAAAACTTGAAAGGAAAATATTTACAAAGAGGGAAACATCACCATTTGCTTGACACAAGAATCCTGAAACCAAATTTCCTTCGTATTACTGAATTGATTACTTAAAATATATATTTCACTCCATACAATCATAAAAAAAATTCTTCTTGCATAATCCAACCCTTACTAAGTCATTTTACAAAATATTTATAGAGTTTCTCTCGATTTAATTCTGACTTCAAATATTACTTTTTACAAAATAATATCTACTAAAAACATGGAGATATTTCCAAAATAGAACTAAGTAATAGGAAATCTAGACTATTTCTCATTTTTTGTTTTAGACTTTAAGGTGCTGAGTGTAGCTACTTTTGTGCTTCTTCTGTTTTCCTACTCCCGAAATTGTATAATTCTTGTTTGCACTTATTCAAGGAGCTCTAGCAACTTATCCCACCACTCTTCACTAGGAATGGAGAAATTCACCATGCTCCGAAATCTCTCATCTAATTTTGTATATGTCTTGAAAGTTGGTTTATTTAAAAATAGATGATGGATTTGATGTTGAATGAAGAGATCATGTTGTAGTCCTTCCATGAAAGATTATCCACTTATAGTTCCTCTTACTTTCGTAAAATTAGATTCATCTGCAACAATATTACATAATTGATCTTGATAACTTTCTAATGGAATCAATTTTCCATTAGAAACTCTTAAGGTTGGGAGCTCTTTCTCTTGTAATAAAGCAAATTTTTGGGTAAATCTCTTAACCTGCAATTCCAATTCTTTGCATTTATTCTCGAGATGCACCATGAGATTCCTTTTTTTTAAAACTCATTTTACTTCCATCACTATGCATGTTCTATCCTGAATATGGAGTTCTTCAATCTCTTCCTTATTTTTAGAATTCAACATTTTAATAATTCTATTTGTTTCTACTCGCCTCTGCTCTATTTAAATCTTTGATTATTCAATTGTTACCTTGACATTCTGCACTAACTCCTCCAGCTCAAATATGATCTAAATGGATGACCATAATTCTGTGATATTTGCATTTATATTATGCCATATACTCCTTTTGGCCTCTCCAACATCTAATCTGTTAACAAATTCTCATATTTTTAAATTTGTTGTATCAATTTGAAGTTATTTTGCACCTTTTCTAGGTATGCATTATCTAATTTTATCTTGTTTTCCTCCATGTTTGTGAGTGTTGTTGTTAACTTCTCATTTTCCTTATTTGTTAGTAATAAATCTCATAAAGCTTGGGCTAGCTTCTTAGAAGAATTTTAAGTTTATGCTTGTGTTGTTTTTTGTACTTCCTGTTATGTTGATGTACTTGTTGCTTTGAATTGTTTCTTTTCCTTCAACAGTGCTTCCATGTCCTTTTCCTTTTTCTAGATCTGAGCATTCTGTTCAACTATTAATTTGAATAACTTTTCTTTCTCCATTTTCAGATTGGTTACTTCTTTGGCCTGAGGGTGCTATGTGGTTGGAATCTTAAGCCATTTCCCCAGGGATTTAATATCTACATTTTTGTTTTTAATTATCTCCTTGGTTTCCTTGACATTACTAAGATCATATCCTAGCTTGATTATTAAAGATTCTAAATATTTAATTCTAGGGTCTTTAGCTAGAGAAGACATTCATTCTATCCTCAACTGTGAATGCATATTATTTAGAGAGGCTTGCAACTTTGAGGTAGCCATGACTAAACTAGTTAGTGTTGAATAAATCATCTCACCTTCTTGCTTATGCAAATCGATTTGATCGATTGCATGAACCTTTTTGGTATCCACAAAAAATATTGAAGCTTTGTAATCTTTTGTGCTTCTCGGGGATGGAACTATAGGTTCTATGAAAGCTAATTGAAACTGCCCCTTTTCTTTGTAAAATGCATTCAACAACCTGTGTTGAGTGGTAGCAGTTTGTTTAAAGAATTTTGAATATGTTGAAGCCTTAAGAGCTTCATTCTTCTTCTCGATCTCCCTGGATCTAGAAACAATATTTTGTGGTGCTAGAATCTGAGATGTAGAAGAGATAGGTGACTCAGTTGTCTCCTCAACATATTGGAATGAAGTGGTGGGAATACCTATCAAAACCATTGTACTTTTTTCTTGTGAATCCTTCTCTTCTAAGGATTCTTCTTGAATATTTATTACCGAGGGATCACTTTCAATATTGGTCTTTGGATCCTTATTTCTCCTCTTAAAGACATATAAGTCTGCAGCTTGTGCTTCTGAATCTGTAGGGGGCATACTTTCCCTCTATCTCTTGATTTATTTATCTTTTGGAATAGGAGTTTGCAAAGATGATTGACTCACTATTTTCTATTTAGCCTCTTGTAGTGTGTTCTTTGTCCACTGCTTGTGATCAACATACTGCTCTATTTCTGGCCTAAGTGTATGTGCATATGGAGTGGTCTTCTCATCAACTCTAAACTTTGAAATTATCCCTTATGGATCATAAGTTTGTGTGAAGCTTAGTTTAAATTTTAGTTGATTTAACATTTCCTCCACTTCCGTTGATGCTACTTTGGTATTTACAATACAAGATCCAACATGTGCCTTCAATTTAGACTATGATTTCTTTTATTTGATACAAAATGTAATTCATCCTTGTTTAGGATTTGTCTAGTGTATTCCAAAGTGAAAATCCTTGCGGTTACAAAAATTGGTATTCTATAGAGAGGAAGCTCACACCCATAGATCTGAATCTCAGTATATTTCTGGTAGAGATACTAGTATCCAACTTTAGCCTATTCTGAAAGATGCAAAACTTTCTTGATATCTTGTGAAATCCTTGGTATAACATCACTTCTTAGTAGACACAAGGATGTATCTAAAAATTGGTCGACAAAATCGTTGAATGAATAATTTTATGAATTCCTTCTGACTAAAGAAGTCCAGTGAATGACTAGTAATGGACTTCCTTGATCATACATCTTCTGTAACAGGATCTTAAACCTGTCTTCTTGATAAAATAGCATCAAATATACTAAAACTGATTGTTGTTTGAATTCACCTTCAACTTTAAACTTGTGAAACTCCTCATGTATAACATCTGATAAGTACTTACCGTAATTGAAAAGAATTGAAGGCTTCTGACCAACTGAAAATACTCACAAAAACCCTAACACTACCTCATCTACCCACTGGGTTGTATGATAACCTAATAGGAAAGTAAACATGGAAATGACTTGTCTTAACATCTCAAGGAAAATAAAAGTAGAGTATGGGGATTTGTTCTCGGAAATTCAGAATTTTTAGGCATAAAACATTCAAAAATATGGGCTCACTAGGGGAAAGTAAGTTTCGTGTATATCTCCATCAGTACATTAATAGAAAATGGATGTAAAGAGGTTTGAGTATTAATCTGTAGGATTGACAAATGGCTTCTGGGGTAATTGAGAATGGGATCTCATTGTTTCGAGAAATTACTGCTTTCTAGATAGGAAGGTATCTGAGATGAAACTAGGTAGCAAATTATGGGAATATATGAGTTTGGGGAAAGGTAAATTGAGGTAGAAATGATTCCCAGATATTTAAATCATCATTATGGTCTAAATACCTCTGCTTTTCCCAACTATGAATCTCATACAGATAAAACTCACATTGAGTTTCTATCTTATACTGGGTATCAATCAAAGGAGATCCATCTAAATCAGGGACATGAGGTACCATAGGATTCTCATCAGGCATATTTCCCTTTCCTTTATATGAAGACATTTTTAATTTTAATAGGAAATTTGAAAAACAATGTTATGAGGTCACAATTTTATTGGTTGCAAAAAGAAAAACTTTGTAGAGGGTGCTCATGAGCTTGGAAATCTTTCAATTTGAGCCAGTGTGAATAAAATAACAAGGAAAATGGGTTAATATAGGTTAATATGATATTTTATAGCAGGAATTCAGGGAACTCAACTAGATTATTACCAAGATAAAATGTGAACAGAATTGAAAATGAAGGAGATGTAGCTCACAGGTGAGGCCTGCACCTGGAGACTACACTCAGAACAGAGAGATCACTCTCGTACACTCTATTATTCATGAATGAAAGATTACATCATTAAATACAACACTAGGAATTAGGAAGTTGCAACCAAACCCCTAAACTCTAGGAACTAATCCTAAACTAGGGAGATACGTTACAACTATGTAACCATTTTCTCCATTAATACAAAATAATATTAATTATTTTCAACTCCCCCCCTTAATGGAGAAAGGGTTGTCCTGGACTCCTAGCATCCTTCTAAACAATTCAAACTTCACACGTGCAAGTGGCTTTGTAAAAATATCAGCCATATTGTCACAAGTTTTACAATATTCAACAGTAATTTCTTTTGACTGTATTTTTTCTCTAACAAAATGGAACTGAGTGTCTATATGTTTGGTGTTTTTGTGAAACACTGGATTGTATGCCAATTTAATGGTGCTCTGGTTGTCGCTTTTGATGGAAGTGGGATTCTTCTGTTCTTTTCCTGCATCATTGAGAAGCCTTCTCAACAAGATCGCTTCACATGTCGCTGCACACAATGCTTGATACTCAGCTTCACACGAAGACAAGGCTACAGTACTCTGCTTCTTTCTGCTCCATGCTATGACCCCGTATCCTATGCTGAATGCGTAACCTGTGATGGACCTTCGATCATCCAAGTTACCTGCCTAGTCTGAATCTGAAAAACCTGCTAGAATAACATCAGATGCGTCAGTGTATAAAATGCCATAATTAACAGTACCACAAAGATACCTCAACACACTTTTTGCTGGTACCCAATGACTTTCAAGCGGTTTTGACATGAATTGGCTCAACACACTAACAGAGTATGCTAAGTCAGGTCTGGTTGTTGTAAGATATATCAAGCTGCCAACCAGCTGTCTGTACATTGTAGCATCAACCTCTTTAGTGCCATCATCACAGCTCAACTTCAGATTCTGCTGCAAAAGTGTCGCTACTGATCTACACTGATCCATCCCAAACTTTTCTAACAGATTTTTGGCATACTTCCCTTGGGTAAGAAAAGTTTTCCCAGTATCTCTACATACTTCTAGTCCTAGACAGTAATGAAGGCTTCCAAGATCTTTCATCTCAAAAACTTGTGCCATAAGCCTTTTGATTCCTCTGATTAAATCATCTGCATCTCCTATTATAATCATGTCATCTACATACAAGGAAATCAGAATAATCTGCCCCTGCTTATTGTACTTGGTATACAAATTTGGGTCATTTAAACTTCTATGAAAGCCATACTCTAAAAAGAAAGAATCAACCTTTTCGTACCAAGACCTGGGTGCTTGTTTTAAACCATATAAATCCTTTTTCAATCTGCAAACAAGATGTTCTTGCCCCTGCTTTACAAACCCTTCTGGCTATACTAAATAAATTTCCTCTTTTAACTCACCATTTAAAAATGCAGATTTAACATCAAGCTGGTGTAGCTCCCAATTATATTTAGTAGCTAAAGCAATAAGCATTCTGATTGTATTTAACTTTACTACAGGTGCAAAAGTATCATCAAAATCTATACCTTCCTGCTGTGAATATCCTTTTGCAACCAACCTAGCTTTTAATTTCTCTATACTTCCATCTACATTCATTTTTGGTTTAAACAGCCATTTACATCCTATGGGTGTTTTATTCTTAGGCAGTTCAACTAAATCCCAAGTGTCATTTCTAAGAATAGATTCTATCTCTTCATTCATTGTAGCCCTCCACTCCTTAAATTGACTACCTTCTTTGTAATTAGTGGGCTCTACAATGTTAAAAACATTTGACATCAAAGCATAGTCTCTCAATTTTAATGGTTTTTTAGTCTTCCTACCAGATTTCCTTGGTAGGGGACTTACCTCAAATTTGTTTTCTTTAGCTGTAAATGGGCTTGCTTTATCACCTTCTTCCTGTTCTTCTTTTTGCTCTTCTTTCTTCTCTTGCTCTCTTTCATCCTCGCTATTTTCATCCATCAACAATGGAATGTGCCAATCATCACCAATGTCATCTTTCCCTTCCTGTACCTGTTCATGAAACACTACATCCCTGCTTGCAAATATCTTATGAGTCTCAGGATTGAACAATTTATATGCTTTAAATTCTGTGCCATAACCAACAAAGATGCATTTAACTGCTTTAGGATCTAATTTCTTCCTATCAGCTTTGGGTATATGGGCAAATTCTTTTGACCCAAATACTCTTAGATGATTTACTGCTGGTTTGAATCCATATAGAGCTTCAAAAGGAGTTTTGAAGCCAAGATACCTGGTAGGACTTCTGTTCTTCAAATATACAGCAGTATTAATAGCCTCTGCCCAAAAAATTTTAGATAGATCCTTACCTTGTAACATGCTCCTTGCGCACTCCACCAAGGTTTTGTTTTTGCGTTTTGCGACTCCATTCTGCTGTGGTGTGTGTGGCACTGTAAACTGCTGAACAATCCCATGAGATTTGCAGAATTTCATGAATTCCCCTAGCTTGTATTCTCCCCCTTGATCAGAACGGAGAATTTTTATACTCTTACCAAACTGTTTTTCCACCAAGGTTTTAAATTCTCTAAAGCACTAGAAAGTTTGACTTCTCTTACTCAGGAAATAAACCCATGAGTATCTAGTGCAGTCATCAGTAAATAGCAAAAAATAATATGCTCCACCTAGCAACCTTGTCTGCATAGGTCCGCATATATCAGTGTGCACTAGTTCTAAAATATCTGTTTCCTTCCTCCTATCATGCACAGGAAACTGTTCTCTATGCATTTTACCTAAGGCACATCCATCACAATTTAATTGAATATTATGAAAGATAGGGAGCCCCTCAACCATACCTTTTCTCTGCAATAGCATGAGGTCTTGCAAATTCAAGTGACCGAATCTCTGATGCGAGAGTTGTTCGGCTGTCGATCCTCCTGCAACCATGGCTCGCTTTGATATACTCTTTACATCTAGTCTGTATAGGCTTCCAACACGCACACCTATTGCAACTATTTATTTCCTGCAATCCTTTATCACACAATGAGTCTTGAAGAACTCGACTTGCATATCTTGATCAGTTATCATGGATACAGATATCATATTTTTCTTAATTCCAGGTACATATAAAACATTTTGAAGATGACTAATTTTTCCATTTGGTAACTTGACTGGAATAACCCCATAACCTTTAATCTCATATCCACTATCATCTCCTAAATAGATTTTTGATCCGTATGTACTTTCTTCAAGACTATCAAAAAATTCCTTTTTACCTGTCATGTGAGAGCATGCTCTAGAATCAACATACCATATATCGTCCTCATCAAATGTTGAAAGGGCATGGTCGACTATGAACAGTCGAAATTCATGACTAAAATCTTTATCTTCTTCAAAATCTTCTTCAATAAAGTATCCTCTGTGCTTTGCCTTCTTCCTTTTTGCATCATTAGCCTGCTTCTTAAAGCATACATTCTGTACATGGCCCTTCTTTCCATAATAACAACATTTCTTTACAGAATTATTTGCAATCATACCTTTTTTTGGACTCTTCTACGATGTTCCTCCTTTCTGCTGTGATTGTTGCTGTGCCTGCTTCCCTCTGAATGATCGTCATTTCTCCATCAGCGCAAGATCATCACTCTGGGGATTCAATTTCTGCCGCTGCTCCTCCTCTTGCAGCAAGATCCCTGTCAGATCATCAAATGTGGGCACTTTCTCCCTTGCTGCCAATCCAGTGATGAACATTTAAAATTCATCTCACATCCCGTTTAGTGTGATTGAGACAAGATTAGAGTCAGACATCGCCTCTCTGATGTTCCCCAATGCATCTTTCACATCTTTGATTCGCGCAACAAATGCAATAGCAGTCTCACTTTCATTCATCCTCATCGAAAATAGCTTGCTTTTAAGTGCCATAACTCGGCTTGTGTTCTGGGTCTGATACAGATTTTTAATGGTCGTCCAAATCTCCGCGGACGTTTTACAGTCTCTGATGTGCGGGATAGCATTGTCCTTCATACACATTTTCAGAAAAACTTTCGCCTTGTTCTCTCGTTTATCCCAGTCTTGCTCCTACGTCCCCGCATTCACCCTCTGCTCATCACCTGTAACTATGGACCAAGCATTCGCTCCCTCAAGCAAGGTCTGAATCTTAAACTTCCAGTTCGTGAAGTTAGATCCATCGAGTTTTCTAGACTCGTGGAGGTAAGATTCCATCGTATTACTCATTCTGATCAAATCTGAAAATGAATCTACCCAACAGTAACAAAAAATCGATACCTGTCAAATCAATACTCACTGATTCAGATCCGCAATATCTGACAAATTAGCAAGTCGATCAATCCCACTCCGATGAGAAAATCTGTCGTTTTTCAATACAGCCAAAAAATCGATCTGATCAAAACTGATCTGATCTGCCTCTCCCGGATAGATCTGCAACTTCTCCGATCTGCTCCCTTCGCAAATCGCCAAACGAAAATGAGGCTTCCCGCAGATCTCCTTGTAGGTAGATTGGCGCATTCTCGAGCAAAAAATCTGCACCCCAGAAAAAATCGGTGCGAGTAAAATTTACTAGCGCGATTAATCCGTGAAATTCCACGCCAATTGAGTATTTTGGCGCTCTGGCGCGACTAATAGACGAACAGACGTGCCAATCGCCCTTCCTGGTGCTACTGTCAGCGCGAAAAGTGCGCCAATCTCCTTCTACTCAGAAAATTAAAAAAACATCCAGTCCGAGCCAGGGGTTCTGTAGTCCACCTGCTCAATTGAGCACAAAGCTCTTTGTGTACATGCGGCCACAGAGGCACCTCAAACCACACAGGCAATTCTGCCGCAAGGCAAGCTGGACACAAAGGCACTTCAGTCACAAGAGGTGATAAAAGATCAGGCTCACCCAATCTGAGCTCCGATACCAATATAAAATGTGAACAAAATTAAAAATGAAGGAGATGTAGCTCACAGGTGAGGCTTGCACCTGGAGACTACACTCAGAACAGAGAGATCACTCTCGTACACTCTATTATTCATGAATGAAAGATTACATCATTAAATACAACACTAGGAATTAGGAAGTTGCAACCAAACCCCTAAACTCTAGGAACTAATCCTAAACTAGGGAGATATGTTACAACTATGTAACCATTTTCTCCATTAATACAAAATAATATTAATTATTTTAAACTTACCATTTTGGAGAGTAGCATTTATGAGTTTTTAGACGTTGGCAGGAGAAAATTTAATGGCCAAATCCCATATGACTGTTGGCAGAAGATTTGAATGCAAACGATTACATGATGTGGATGGAGGATTGGATGACGGGTGGCGAGGATGGCATGAGAGAAAATAGGCAAAAAAGGGTTGAAAGATGGTATTTCGGGGAGAGGGAGGGGTAGGAGTGGTAGGCGGTAAAGGGAAGGGACCCCTCGAAATACATGTGGAGCCACCATGTTATCTTGGGTGGTTTTATTGTAAACCATATTTCGGACCCCCCCTTCATCGTTAAGTCCCGAGAGGTCAGGGGCACCCAAACATCGTCCCCCGCCGTTGATCCAGGCAAGGACGATCTCGAGCCTTCAAAAATGAAAATTCTTTATAGAAAGCGACAAAAAACATCGTCACCTTTATTCTGAACTTTAAAATAAAATTTAATATACTTTAACTCTTACTGACATTTGAACTAGTGCGCCGCTTTGAGGTTTTATTATTTTTTATTTATTTATTTTTCTTTTTCTTTTCTTTTCTATTTTTCTTTTCAAAGGCTAAAGAATCTTAAAATGAAAAATAATTTACAATATCCTTATGGGATGAATGGCTAGATAACCATACTTTGACTACTATATTTATAAGACCCTAATAGACCCCATCCATCAGTTATACTTAGCTAATAAAATCATATATGTACTCTATTTTGGAAAATGCAATGAGGTAGTTATTGAGTATTAAAGGAAACATCAAAAAGCAATACCAAAAGCAGTCTACCCTCTATTTTCTTATTTATATCTTTTAGTTAACATTCTTGCAAGAAACAAAAGCATCATGTTCTACCATTAACCATATGTATATAAATGAAATAAATTTGGTCATGAAAATGTAAAAATAGAGTTTATAGATATGTCTCATATGCCATCACATGCACGCATGAGAATGATGAGTATAACAAACAAAGGACCATAGATCAAGTAATTCACCTTGTTTGCATGAGGACATGAAAAAGTCTCGGTTTGGGGAGATTTTGGGTCACTAATTTTCCACCATTTTACTATTATCAATAGTTATTCATTTTACTATTTTTCTTACAATTTCGCCCATCGATCACCTCATTTACCATAATTTCTCATAAAACACCATGATACACTTTCTTATACATTAGCGACTAATCAATATCAGTTTCCTTCATTTTTAATAGATGAAAGAAGATTATCATATGTTTTACTAATGATAGTTTACAAGCTCTGTTCTTAAAACTATTTCCATAGCCAAATGCATTGTTGGCACATTTGCACACCTTAAGGAGAAATAATACCATCTAGGTTTTGTTACTAGGTAGTCTGATATGGTTTGATTCCTATTATATCATACCCAGGTTGTACACATAAGTCTCGAACTCCCAGTCAAATTTTTAGTCAACTTTAGTTGCAAGTTCGAGGCAATCAACTTTAGACTTCATTTTTGGGCAAATGAGGACAAATCTCAAACAACCTAGACATGGGATTTGTGTAGAATGAGCCAAATTGGGTGAAACAAAGAAAATTTTCCATATTCTTTATTGTTTAGGTGATATCTCATTTTCTAAAGATGAATTTTCCATATTTCATGAATGGATAATTTTCCAATGTGTCACCCAAGGCCGAGTCAAAAAGGGGGTTAAATGAGCTATTTTTTAGTGAATTTGTTGTAGGAAGATAAGATATAATTAGATCTTTGTCTATATCTTGATCCAGGATCCACTAAAAATGTATTTGATACCATATTTTATAAGTTTATAAGCAAGAATTCTATCCTCCCTTCACTACTTTGTATAAATACATGCCTTGAAATCAAAAGAATATAGAATTATGGATTTGAAGTCTAATGTATTGAAACTATTTGCAACTAATATAATTTTTCTAGTCTCATGTTGCTTATGATGTGTTGTTTGCGATTTGGTATGAAATTGTATTTATTTCCATTTTAACACTCTAAATTTCTTTAGCTATGCGCAACCCAACCACGAAGGCGTACGACAAGGACACACATTGTCTTCACTTATTTACATGATTTAATTTTTTTTGTTGCAAACTATGCTCCATTTTTCTCATAGCATAGAGAGATTTGAATATAAGTTCATTGTATCTAATTTGGTTTATAGTTTGTGTTTAATTTATAGTGATCGCATCTTTGCTTACAATTAGTTTATTTTCTTTCGAAGTTGTGAATTGATTGCATTTGTGAATTAATTATTTCTTGAATCACAAGGGAAGATCTTTGTGCAACCTTCTTATTTAGAACCTCGTGTACATGTGGCACTTGTCTCAATTCATGATCAATTGCTTACTAAGATATGCTAGCTAAGTTAAATTGCAAACACTGAGCTACTGAGCCCACAGTAACCTGCTTATGTAGAACCCTATGCAATATGTGGTACTTGTCTCAAAATTCCTTCTTTCAATTTTGCAGAGATTAAAAAGTTAGAAACTAAGTCCTAACATATATTGTGCCTTACACTTCACACGCTTACCAACCTGGATTGATGAATCAAATGTAATATAATTGTAGTGCAATTGAATTGACTGACACCTAACCTATAGAATCATAGTAAAAAAATGGAGAAAAATGGCGAGTGAAAGTTTCTTAACCTATGTCTACGTTGGAAATGTAGTTTCTATCCCTAAAAGGTGATTTGGCTCAATGCAATTACCAGGATGAAACATGCATTGGGTTTGTTGATATCCCAAGACTTGTAACCTATAAGAAACATAAAAAATAAAAAGAAAAAGAAAATGGTTTAAAAACTACCATAGATGGAAAGGAAATTAAAGGAAATACCCCTAGGACACAACCTAGGACTTGAAATGTTGAGATCCCTAGTGCAGTTGCCAATTTTTTGGATGTTTCCTATAGCAAGGTTTAGCCAAAAAAAATCTAGAGGTTGCATCTAGTCTAACATGTAAAATTATGATTCATTAAACCCTAGAGCCTATTGATTACACATCCATCTGTTTTCTTGATAGATTTGAAATAAAAATAACAACAAATAATTCATAAATATACACCATAGGAAATTTAATAGAAGTCCAAATCATTTACCTAAAGTATGACCTTTATATTATAAAACATGTGGTGAAGATCTCCAAGTTACAAAGGGTACTTGATAGACATACTCCTTGGGAGGGTTCATTGTGTGCCATATCCCAGAGGGAGACACGCTCTGTCTCTAACAAGTGGTTTAGTGAATATGAAAACTCAAAGATGTGGTAGAATTCAATAGAAATTTGACTATAGTTTTGACAATAAAATAGTCATGGTCAAGTGAGGAGGAAAAACTCTCCTAAATATAATAAATAGATCCTATATTTAATATGGTCAATATCTAACTACTTTTGATATTTTATTATTTTTATGAGAAAAAAAAATAAAAAAAAAATAATAATAAAATTAATTACAAATAATTAACCTAAAAATAATGATTTATTGAGTTAATTATTTAAAATAATTTATTAAAATGTTTTGATTTAACTACATAAAATGACGATCTATAATAATTTATTAAATTAATTATTTAAAATAATCTATAACTAAATAATTTATTAAAGTGTTTTCATTTAACTACATAAAAAGAGTCTAAAATTCATAAATAAATAATTAATTATATTATTTCCATGTAAATATGTAAAATAAGCGAAAATAATTAAATTACTTTACATAGGTGTGTAAAATAATGAAAATGGTATAAAATCAAAGTATTGATGACCTATGTTTATTAGTATTTATGACATATGTTAACGTAAATAGACAAAAGTATTTATAGTTCTATTCCCTTAAATGAAAATAAACTTTAATATATAAAAACCCATACTACTATGGTCTATTTCTATCACTTTAGAACTTTTTCGGATTTTCAAATTGATTTCTTTCACACATTTCTCTATCCAAGATAAAGGTTGTAAATATGAAGTAGATTAATCAACCTATCTAATTTATAAAATAATGTGAATTACATATGATTGCGCGGGAATTTAAACTCTTCCCAAAAAAATTATTCTTTGACAAGAAATAATGGAATTGTTAGGGCGTTACATTTTATAGCCATGTGAATCAATGAGGTGCCTATCAATTAATCAGTAGGAGTTTCGGGAGAGCTATGCATTTAAAGAGAGTAAATAATTTGAAGTTCTGCTAATGGAACAGGGTATCGTTAATAACTCCCGTGGTTCGAACGTTGCCCAGTTGTTCGACAATCTATCCAACGAAATCGTCATCACTCCAGAAAATTTCATGGACGGACTGCTGGAAGAATCAGAGATGGTGCGACTGGTGGAGCACACCAAATATAAATGGTACAGCTATCGTGCTGAACTTTTGAATGACTATTTCTCAACTCCGTGGAAAATTCTAGGTGTGGGGGCGGCAACTCTTTTACTGGCGCTGAGTATTGTGCAAACCGTCTTCATAATACTCACACTCTACAAGTAGCCTCTTGTGTTTTCTTTCTCCAAATAATTCATCACTATGACTGGTACTCTTTTACTGCCGCTGAGTATCCTGCAAACCGTCTTCACAATACTCACACTATACAAGTAGCCTCTTGTGTTTTCTTTCCGCAAATAATTCATCACTAAGACTGGTATACAATGGGGGTTTCTGCTTTTAAGTGAATTTTATGCTATAATTAAAGTGTGGAAGATGTGATGCCGGTTTCTACTTATTATGAGTCCCTGCCTTCAGCACGACTATAGCGATGCGCAGATCTTTGACTTAGCATTAATTTAATTGTTAATTAATGTTTTTAAGTGAATTTTATGCTATACACCTTAAATTAATGTTTTTAAGTGAATTTTATGCTATACACCTTTTCAGCAGCACTATAGCGATCCGCAGATCTTTGACTTAGTATTAATTTAATTGTTAATCAATGTTTTAAGGTGAATTTTATGCTATAATTAAAGTGTAGAAGATGTGATGGAGGTTTCTGCTTATTGCTTATTATTAGTCCCTACCTTGAGCAGGACTATAGCGATACGCAGATCGTTCACTTAGCATTAATTTAATGGTTAATTAGTGTTTTTAAGTATTATTATGGTTTATCTCAAATTCTAGGGTGCTAATTGTTATTAACCCAAAAATTGTTGATTTAGTATTAATTTAATGGTTAATCAATGTTTTTTTTTTTTTTTAAGCATTATTATGGTCTATCCAAAGTTTTACTGTGCTAGTTGTTATTAACCCAATATTTAAGCAAAGTTTTTGACTGAAAAACAAAAGAGATTTCTTATTGCAGCATGGCTCACTTATTAGTCCCTGCTTACGGTAGCGCAGGACTATAGCTCCATTGAGGTTTACCAACTATTAAATTTTTTTACTGACCACTTTATTGGATTTTATAACTAATGTTTGAGTAGAAATATTAAATTAAATAAATTTTTATTTAAAATTTTAGTTTCCACCTTTTATTGCCTAAAAAGCTGTATAATTTTGTTAAAAATAAGATAATCAATTTCACATTTCACTTTTAAATTGAATTAGCATTACTTGGAAAAAAAAATTAATGCTTTGCTCTCTCCACCGCGAAGATATACAAAAACATATCCAAAGCAACCGATCCAAAACCACCGCATTACACTTCGTGGCATGCCTTTTACCGATACAAAGCCACCGCATGCAATCCAAAGCCACCGCATGCAAGCCAAAGCCACTGCATGTTGCATGCCTTCTACGTTTTCATTGGAAGGAAATAACTAGTAGGTATGTAGCTTTTGAGTTTTCATTCCACCCAATCCTCAACCTCTATATCTAAATATATGCCCCGGGAGAACCATTATGCAAATGATTGTTCTCATAATCTGAAGAAGAATTCCAAAACGCGGTCCAGATTCTTTCTGCTTCAGCGCTATACAGAGACGCATGCACTCATGGAGATTGAGTCATCAGATATGTATGGAGATTGAGTCACCAGATATGTATGCAACCTTTTCCTGTTAATTTTGCATAAGGCATGAACATTTTAAATTGCATTAAACAAACATTTAATCCAGCATTCATCAAATTACAGATCTATAAATTTCGTACCTTGAAGAGCATGTATGGATTTCATGTTTTTATTTGAGCTTCTCGATTGTTGACCGTCCTCCTCGTGTAACCCTTTTTTTTTCATGTATTACCGAGATGGGCAGGCTAAGAGGCATACTGGTCAAGGAGACAGAAGTACAACTTTGCAGAACAATTTTGCATTAGATGGAGGGGCCACTAGCACCATATCCCTTTCTTTGCCTAGAACCATATCTCCTTTTGTGGAGTACTTTGAAGCAACATCAATCAATCACTGGATACATGGAAAAAGGTTTGTCAACACAATATCCCTTTTACAGAAAAATGGAGACAAAAAAGTAATTCATGCTCTTGGTACAAATTGAAATTGTTTGAAATTAAAATTAAGATAATGTCCACATTAAAATTGTTTGAAATTAAAATTAGGAATATATACAAGTGAATGAACAACAAATAGTTCATGCTAATCCAAGAATATGTTTTTCAACATAATATCCCTTTTACAAAAAAAATAGACAAAATGGAGAAAAAAGTAATTCATGCTCTTGGTACAAATTGAAAGTGTTTGAAATTAAAATTAAGAAAATGTCCAAATTGAAATTGTTTGAAAATAAAATTAAGAATATATACAAGAGAATGAACAACAAATAGTTCATTCTAATCCAAGAATATATATTTACTGGCCTCCTTTTTTTATTATTCAAGGCTATTAAAATTAAAATCAGGCCTCCTGCAAACAACTGAACATAAATATTTCAACAACACTCTGCAACGAATAACAACTACCAGCTACCACTTTCCAGCCAACAGCTTCATTCAAGCATGATATTTTGTCCAAAATTCTTTTTAGCCCTTGCGTTCAAGGCTATTGAAATTAAAATCAGGCCTACTATAAACATTTGAACATAAATATTTCAACAACACTTTGCAAGGAATAACAACTACCACGCTACCCTTTTCCAGCCAACATTTTCATTCAAGCACCCCTTTCCAGCCAACAGCTTCATTCAAGCATGATATTTTGCCCAAAATTCTTTTTAGCCCCTACTAGGCCCGTCAGGGACTCTTGTAATCGAAATGTTTTGGAAAAAGCGGAAACATTAAAAGAATTTAAATGGAAAGGGCAGAAAGGGACTCTTGTAATTGAAATGCTTTGGAAAAAGCGGAAACATTAAAAGAACTTAGATATAAATGCAATTTAAACAAACTTTTGCTGTAGATGTGTTTCTCACTCGCTTTTTCTCGCCTTCTTCTCAGCCTATTAAACAATGTCACTCTTTTATGTTAACCAATCAAATGTTTTGAGTTCTTATTTGTCCTCTTCCTGAGGTCAATGACCAAGAAACTTTGGCTTAGGCTTAAAATTAGAATGGCGAGGATACTTTGGCTCAAAATTGTATTTGTTGATTTTTTTTTTTAATTTATGGCATAATTGGGTAATGTTGAGTTAAAATTAACTGTTGTGAGCCATCTGCATGCAGGTTGATCTGTTGTCAATGTTGTGAGCCATCTGCATACAGACTGATATGTTGTGAATGCATGCAAGCGAGCATGTGTTTGCATTGTGTTTGCATGGCCCAAACGTGTCAATATGTTTTGCATACATCTTAACCGTCTTGCATGGCCTGGACGTGTCAACACTCTTGCATGGCCATGTTGTCGGCCCATGTTGACCCTTTAGAGCTTGTTGTCTGTTTCTGTGACTGTGAGTTTGTTGTTTGTTTCTGTGACTCTATGACCTATTTTGCTTTGATGTTTCCATGACTCTATGACATGTTTTGCTTTGAATAGAGCTGTGTTCCATCCATTAAGGCTGTTTGAAGCCTATTACCATAGAGTTGTTTGAAAATGTTACAAAATGAGGGAAGTCTTGTTTTACGTCTCTTTCAGTGCAATATTAACCTATCTATATCAACATCAATAAGTTTTTTGCATCAACATCAATGATTCAAATATTCAAATAATCTCACGTATCAATGTTATTTTAATTTTAATTTAAGTAAATAAAGATTGCCTCTTCATATGACATTAGCATTCCCGTGGCTGCTATAGCCCATACAAAGATGTCAAAGTTTTTTCCTTTGCCCACTTTCTGGTATTTTCACATAAATTTCATAAAAAAATTTGGAAAGTCTTCAAGGTTTTGTTCCTTGTATAGTATTCTTGTATTAGCTGATAAGACTACCTATATGGCTGCTATCGCCTTGTTGTAAACAGATCAGAAGACCATCTTGAGTTGAGTCATTATACACATACAAAAAGAATATTTTCAGACTACTGTGAGTCCTCCAAAATTTGTTGATATATGGAGGCACCGAAAAAAAGATTAAAAGAGCCTGTAAAATTACCAGCAGTGATCCCTGAGATGAACCATCATTTACAAACTAAACATTCAAAAGAATTTTATTCATTGTGTATAGCAATATTGAGAACTACATGTCAATGGAAAGGGATCTCGTGTGGGCAGATTCGAAGCGCGCGAACATTCAGCTAGGGTTACAGGCTTTTGCAGAGGTTTTTCTCCATGGAAGGATGTAAAGGAGGGAGCTCCACTCCCTCCTACAAGCAAGCTGTGGCGAGCAGAGGTAAAAAACCAATAGAATATGATAGAGGTCCTTTATATGGAAGCAAAAGGAAAAGTGAAGAGGAGAAAGATGGTACTAAATCAAAGGAGAATAATAGCACTAAAGAAAATGAGGAAGCAGACAAGAAACAGGGAGTAAAAGGCAAAACACAAAAGGGACCATGTAAACCCAAATCTACGATCACACCCAGAGTAGTTTTAAATGTTCCTGCTCTGCAGGCGCACAGTGACCACATGTAGACATATGCAATCATTTGTAAATTCATGGGCTTATGGCCCACTGAAAAATCTTTACAAACGTGGATTAAATACCACTGGAAACCAAAATGGAGCATAGACTTATATCTTGGATCAAAGGGATTCTTTACTGTGGTCTTTGCAAATATTGAAGATAAGGACAGAGTGTTTGAAGGAAGGCCCTACTTTTATGCAGCAGCAGGCCTTTATATGCGACCATGGATTGTGAATTTTGTCCTAGAGCATGAGACTTTTACCTCGGTCTCGGTTTGGGTTAGACTCTACTCTTTACCTCTTGATTACTAGAAAACGGAATCCTTATCTGCCAGAGGAAATAATTTAGGGTGTTTTGTCAAAGCTTCTGAAGCCACTAGAAGGGGAAAATATACTTCCTTTGCAAGAATTTGTGTGGAGATGGATCTCTCTGGAGCTCTACCAGATGAGGTGATCTTGGAAGTGTTTAATGAAGAATGGGTGCAAACAGTGGATTATGAACATATTCCATTCAGATGTCACAAATGCCATGAGCATGGGCACCTATTTAGAGACTGCCCTCTCAGTAAAATAGAAAACAAGAGTAAAGCCAACACCATGAAAGATACTGAAATCTTTCACAAAGTGGTACATAAAGGAAAAGGAGGCAAAAGGGGGCCGAAGCTACATCAAATAGAAGAGCAACAGGTCAATTAGAATAGGTTCCAAGTTCTAGAAGAAGAAGAAGAGATAGCACAAGCAGATCAGGCAAAGGAAGGAAGTCCAGTGGAGGAGGAGAACGAAGAAGATGTTAAACAAACACAAGATATTAATAAACAGAAAGAAACTATGATGAGTGATACAGACCTAGAAATGGATCAGGAAATGATCCAGAGTGAAATGCAGATGGAGGACCGCGAACTACAAGAGATTCTTGATAAAGAGAACCTAGATCTGGAAGGTTTCTTGAAACAAGGAACCAGGGAGGGGGTAGACTTGTTACCTCCAGAGGAGTTCAATAGAGTTCAACAACTGTTTATATGGAAAACTCAAACCAAAGGGTTGGAGAAGCAAAGAAACAAGGAAAGGCAGGGCGTCAAAGGTGTGAAAACTATGAAAATCACACCAGGATTAGCACCCAGAAACCCAGGAAAGAAAAGAGGCAGGAAAAAGCAGAACGAGCTATTGATGGAATGTGGAAAGCTAATGATAGATTCAGGTAAGATGAAAGATCTAACCAACTACTCCTTTACAAATCTTTAATAATGAAGTTCACTTCTTGGAATATTAGGGGTCTTGGCAGTAAAAGAAAAAAAGATTACTTAGTAACAAAATGAAACAAGCAACATCGGATGTGATCTTCATCTAGGAAACTAAATGTTCCATTCAAAAAATAAAAGAGATTCATAGCAAATGGCTCAATCGATTTGAGTTTCTAGAGGTCAAAGCAGAGAATACAGCAGGAGGCATACTCACTCTTTGGAACCCTAAAAAAGTTAGCATTATATATGCTGAGGCATCCAGGGATTATTTATCAGTGGTCATTCAGCCTGTGGGAGATAAGGAAACCTACCTGGTCACGAATGTGTATGGCCCCCAAAGAGTAGATGGTAAACTCAAGTTTCTAGAATCTATGGGGGAGCTTAGAGATAGCCATGTAGGAACACCATGGATCTTGGGGGTGATTTCAACATGATCAAATCACTTTCAGAGAAAAAAGGGGGAACCAGAATTCTAAGTAAAGACTCTTTGGCATTTCAAACCTTTATAGATAATATGAAGCTAGTGGACATTGTAACGAGTAATGGTATCTTTACTTGGAACAATAAAAGAGGAGGAGAGTCTCAGGTGGCCTCAAAATTAGACAGATTCATAATCTCAGAGGACCTTATGCTCAATGACAAGGAAATGGTAGCAAGAGTTCTCCCCTTTGGAGGCTCCGATCACTGGCCGGTTCAACTGGAGGTTCAGGGCATTGGTACCCCCAGGAATAGACCTTTTAGATTTGAGAATATCTGGCTCTCCCACCTAGATTTCATCAGCAACATTGCCAACTGGTGGGCAGAAGATTTGAATATTCAGGGCACAAGAATGTTCCTTCTTCAAAAAATACTAAAACACGTCAAGCGCAGGCTCAAATATTGGAACAAGAATGAATATGGCAATATTTTTGAAGCAAGAAAATCTGTTGAAGGTAAAATGCAGGAGCTCAACGAAGCCCTTATCATGGATGGCTTTGATAAAGTCATAAGTGATCAAGTCACCAAATATCATCAAGACTGGGACAATTTATGTAAACAAGAGGAAATATATTAGAGACAAAAATCTAGAGTTCAATGGCTAAAAGAAGGGGAACGTAACACTAGATCTTTCCATAGATCCACTATGGCGAATAGAGCTCACAAAAGGATTTCTTCGATCAAGGACGAAGGAGGTAATCTTCTCAATTCTCATGAAGATATAGAAGTTCTGCTAGTTCATCACTTTCGAAGTATAGCAAAGGAAACCTGTTCAGATAGAGAACATTCCATCAGGGACTTAACAAGACATATACCCAGGCTGGTGTCCAGAGAGGACAATTTCAACCTTAATAAGCTAGTAACTGAAGAGGAGGTTAGTGAGGTCCTCAAAGAAATGCAAAATGGTAAGGCGCCTAGCCCGGATGGTTTCAATGTAGATTTCTTTAAAGCTTGCTATAATATAGTCAAACAGGATATTCTAAATGTAGTAGAAAATTCCAGGCATAATAGAACTATTTTGAAGGCGCTAAATACCTCCTTTATCTCCCTGATCCCTAAACATGATTTAGCTCAAATTCCTGACAGGTTTAGACCCATAGCTTTGTGCAATGTGGTTTACAAGATAATATCCAAGGTTGTGGCTAATAGACTCAAACCTCTACTTCCTTCCCTAGTTTCTGTGGAACAATTTGGATATGTGGAAGGTAGACAAATTCTCAATAACATCATTCAAGCACATGCGGTGGTGCACTCTTTGCCTAGAAATAGGAAGGCTGGAATGATCATGCAATTGGACATAGTCAAAGCTTATGATAAGCTGAATTGGACCTATATTAGGAAAGGTCTCATTTCTTTTGGGTTTGATCACAACTGGGTTAGATGGGTCATGGCCCTAGTTACTTCTTCCATCTTTTCAATTTTTGTTAATGGTTCTCCCTCTGAGACTTTTATTCGTTCAAAAGGCCTCAGGCAGGGAGACCCACTCTCTCCCTTTCTCTTCATCCTCATGATGGAAGGACTGGTTCGGTCTATCAAGCATTTAAAAGAAGGTGGTAAGATCAAAGGTCTCCAACTTTCTGAAAATGGACAGGCCTTGACGCATCAACAATTTTTTGATGATACAATGTTGCAGGGAATCCCCATGGTCAAAGAAGCTCTTACGTATAAGCAGATTCTGAGTGACTTTTCCATGGCTTCAGGTATGGAATTTAATCTCTCCAAATCTAAGATTTTTTTCTTTAATACTAATATTGCTATTTAGAGGAATATCTCTAGAATTCTGGGCTTTCAAAGGGAGATCCTCCCATCAAAATATTTGGGAGTTCCTCTAACTGCCAAACCTTTACACAAGAGCATCTGGGAGCCGGTGATTAATAAGTTGCAAGATAAAATCAGGAAATGGACTATTAGATCTTTAAACTTGGCTGGTAGGTTGGTGCTTACAAAGGCTGTCCTTCAATCAATCCCAGTCTTCATGCTATCAGCTCTCCCAGCACCAAAAGGAGTCCTGCAACAATTCAGAACCATACAAAGAGACTTTCTTTGGGGCAAGGGGGAAGAAAGAAAGAAATGGGCCTTGGTAGCCTGGGAAAAAATCTGCAAACCTAAAAACCATGCGGGTCTTGGATTGGATGATCCTGAAATTCTAAGCAAGGTTTTAGGGGCAAAATTATGGTGGCACTGGGTAAAATACCTAGAGGCTCAGTGGGCTATTATTTGGAAAGAAAAATATGCCAGCACTTGGCAAAATAATGATCACATAAGCATGTCTAGAAATATAAAGGGCTCACACATTTGGAATAAGGCATGGGAGAACAGGGGCTTAGTACAAGAAAAAATCTTCCAGGAAATCAGAGAGGGAGACTTAGCTTTATTCTGGGAGGATAAATGGCAAAAAGAACCTATACTGTTAAAAGAGGACTTGGGGGACCTTAAGGAAGAGACAGATGCTAAAGGGTTATCTAAGGTAAAATATTTTTGGGCCCAAACCAACAGTATAGGAAAATGGAGAACCTGGAGGAACTTTGATTTCAGGGATGACAGCCCCCTGAAAGCTAAAGCAGAGAAACTAATGAAAATGTTAGAACAAAGGAAAATTTTAATGTCAGGGGGGCATGACCAACTGATATGGGGCAACAATAATGAGGGTACCTTTAATCTTAAGGAGGCAAAACTCATTCTCCTTGATCTGGATTCCCATGTTCCGGATAGGATTTGGCAAGCCCTATGGAGGCATCAAGGCTGGATGAAAATTAAACTCTTCATGTGGCTGGTTCAGCATAGGAAAATTTTGACCTAGGATAACATTCGAAAGAGGGGTGCCCTGGGGCCTTTCAGATGCGAGCTCTGTGAAGCCCAAGAGGAAAAAATGGAGCACCTTCTCAACCATTGCATTTTCACTTCCGAGTTGTGGGGTTATTTTGCCTCCATCTTCCAATAGACTGATAGGGACAAAGGGAGTATTATCAACACCCTAAACAACTGGAGAAGAAACTTTTCAGATTATGAAGTTCTTGGCTCAACATAGGCTCTTACGCCGAGGTTCATTATTTGGATTGTCTGGAAAGAAAGGAGCAATAGAATCTTCAAGAATGAAAATAAGTCATCCCAATGCCTTTATGAGAAGATCTTAAAACAGCTTAAGGAGACGGTTGGCACTATAGTGCGAAATCTCCCTAAGAACCCACCTTCTGAAGCAAAATTGAGGATTCTCAGTAAGTTGGGTTTGCAGGAACTTATTCCTCAGGGCCTGGATAGGAAGGTAATAACAATGGAATCTGAGCAAGATTTCTAGCATCCTCCCCCTAAGGGTTTTTTGAAATACAACATTGATGGGGCTTCTAAAGGCAACCCGGGTACTGTTGGTTATGGAGGGGTGTTAAAGGATGAGAATAGAAGCATTCTTTTCATCTTCTATTGCCATTTAGGAAGAGCCACCAATAACATGGCAGAATTAATGGCTATGGAGCATTGTTTAGATTTCCTGGAACAGGATAATCGCCAAAATGTGATTGTTGAAGCTGATTAAGAGTTAATCATTAACTCGGTCAAGAGAATCAGCTGGGGCATAAAGCCAGAAAAAGCCTCAAGAAACTAGAGGCTAATCCAGGTCTTTCAACAAATTCAGCGTCACCTCCAGTGCCTTCGAACAGTAAGTTTTAAACATGTGCGAAGAACGACCAACAAATTGGCAGATCTTCTGGCAAATCAAGGAGTGATCTGCATAGAAGATAGGGTTGCGATGAGTTGGAAAGAGTTGCCTCGGAACATTTTAAAGGTGAATTGTTACGACCAGGAAGATGAAGATAGGATGGTGTTTTAGAACAGAGCCATGGAGATGGGGTCCAGATGACTCAGTTGCTTTATGATTAACGGTTTTTTCACAGTTGGGTCTTTAGTGGGTTTTAGCCCATTGTCAGCCTTTGCAACCTAGGTTATCACTTTCATAGAGGCTCCATGGGGGTAGCAGCCCAGGAGACTCTATTTTTTGGATGACTGGCAGAATGTCGGGAGTTACTTCTTTCACTGGTTCAGGTAGAGTTGATAAAACAAGAGGCTGGAATTTGGGAACTCTTAGCGGCCTCAAAACCATTGATTTTCCCTCTTTGATTGCAATACCATGTCTGGGGCGGTTTTTTGGTGATCGCAAGCCTTGCAAGTGGGAAGTGGTTTTTTCGAAATGGAAGCGATTCCATTCAGCGAGCTACATGTGGCAGTGGGGTCGGATGGAATACCGCCCTCATTGCGCGCTATTGTTCGGTGAGGTAGACCTGTGTGATATGATCCTCAGTCGTCAGATTGAGCAAGGTGGATCTACGGTTGGGATTGATAGAGCATGTTGGTGGGTCCATGTGGGTAAGAGTCCTAAGTATTGCGAAGTCGACCAAAGCCGTTGGATCGGGTAAGGAGTTTCGACGGTTGAGATTAAAGATGCAACTCAGGAAGACAGCAGGAGGAGTTAATGCCTTTTATTCTTAGCTGGATGCAAAATGTTCTTGGCGGGAATCATCGTTTTTTGTACATTCTACAGGTTGGCGGGTTTTGTGAATTCCTTAAAGACTGGTACATTTGTTCCTCTTCGGGTCTGATGCTTTATTCTCGTTAGCTGGCTTCAACATTGTTTTTCCTTTGAGAGTTTTGAGGTTTGGTTTGTAGGGGTCGGGGCTTTTGCCTTTGGTCTGTTAACAGTTTGGGATTGGTTTTTTCCTTGGTCCAATGATCTTCGTGGATTGTTGTATTTTATGTATTTTATTTACTGATTAATGAAATAGAAGGTCCGATTCTTGCTTTAGCAAAAAAAAGAGAACTACATGTCAATGGGTTATCATTGCGTTTGATAACGGCATACCTCTGGCATATTCAACTGAAGATTTGGTAAGTTGCCCAAGAATTTGTTCTGGTCAATCCCAAAAGCTCTCGCCAAATGCAGTTTGGATAAAGAAAAGTTGTGCGTGGACTGGTTCGGATCAGTATGATGATTGGATGACTGTTGCACTAATAGAATGGGCTAATCTCCATCGCTTGGCTAATTGGCTTGGGCTACTCTGCTTAGCTTCCAAACTGGAGGAAACAAAGGAATTATTGATTCACCAGTAAAATTGACATGTAAAGTAAGAGAGAAGCACTCAGTATGGCATGAAGATTTGAGTACTAACTATTTTTACACTGATAGGCTTCCCTCCTATTGGAGTTGGGCACTTTAATCATTTTCTTAATTAATCTTTTTGATCGAATGGCCTAAATTGAAAGATGCCAGTATATTCTAGTGGTTGCCACTATATCAATGGATAGAATTCACACCACTAACTTACTTGCATGTCTAAATCACATGTTTAAAGCATACTTAAATTATTTTCTTACAAAGAATGATTAAAAATTTACTGTATCTCTTGTTGATAACCATGTATGTTCATTAGTGAGAAATGTATTTAAAAAAATTATAAAATATATATTCAAACCAGCATTGATTCTAAAACGTATGTCTATTTACATTCTTAAACTTATGCCTCTTCAACCATTTGGCAAGTGTTTTTTCAGCATTGAGAAATATATTTAAAACAAATTATAAAACATATATTCAAACCCGATTCTGAAACATATGTCTATTCACATTCTTAAACTTATGCCTCTTCAACCATTTGCCAAGTGTTTTTTTCCAAAGAACACATGTCCATCAATTTCACCATTCCACCCATTGTTCCATTAATCCGCAATGGAAATAACTCTCCCACTCCATGCCCGATAGAATAACACCACCACTCCATCTTGAGCTTTTCAAATTGTCATTAAATATTTATTGTACTTATTATTCATTACCATTCCATATATTATAGTCAAATGCTTCGTGGATGCATGCATTTCTTTGTTAGCACTTAGGGTTGTTGGAATTGTTGAAGGATTACTGGAATGTTGGAAGGATTACTCTAAAGATTTGAAGGGCTTCTCTTGGCTTCTATCTGGTAAAAAAGGTGACAAATATTTCATAGCCTTCCTTTTCTCTACCTACTATTTTTCAGGTTTCAGTATTGGAGAAACCCTTTCTTAGTGATTGTGTTTTTAATTGTTTCCATACTCTCCTGGCTATCTCTGATAATCTGGTGTAGTTGGTGTCTAATTGAATTATTTCCTAAATTCTGATGTTAAATTTCATTACATGAAGGAAAGAAGGAATGCAAGAGTTTGGGAAATGAAGTAGCTATGGAGAAGGTGCAGAGAATCAAGTATGATTGAAGGATTCATAATGGATAGACAATAAGAGCCACCATCTCATCTTACATGTATCTACACATTTTCCTTCCGCGATATTTTTCCACTTTGATTCAAATGAGATGACTAGCCCGTAGAAAAAATAAGGGAATCGATTGTGTATAAATTCTCCATGATATGACTAGCCCGTAGAAAAAAGAAGGTTTTGGTCTTTTTTTAAATGCTCTCCCAAAATTTTTAATGGTTTAATAATTTTGTATTTAATTTCCGTGGGTGTAGTTTATGCACGACAGATCTTAAAAGACACTATTTAGGTTGTGGTTTTTTTTTAAATGCTATGGTCTAATAATTTTATATATACTCTGCCTTGTGTTGCATTTACACTCTCAAAGTCTCAAAGTTTCTGTTGATGGCAGATGAAGAATCACTACAAGAAGTCGATGTTATTGAGACTCCAACTAACCGTCAATTATTATAAGACTTTAATTACCCAGTTCCAATGGGTGCATATTTTAGGTTTAGGTTAAAGTAATAAAGGAATGGTTTAATAATTTTGTATTTAATTTCCATGGGTGTAGTTTATGTAACGCAGATCTTAAATGACACTTTTTAAACACTATGGTCTAATAATTTTATATATACTCTGCCCTGCGTCGCATTTACACTCTCAAAGTCTCAAAGTTTCTATTGATGGCGGATGAAAAATCACTACAAGAAGCCGATGTTATTGAGACTCCAGCCAACCGTCAATTATTATAAGACTTTAATTACCCAATTCCAATGGGTGCATATTTTAGGTTTAGGTTAAAGTAATAAAGGAACATTATAATAGAACTTGTGATTATACTATCAAACCACTTTCTACATTTTGTATTTGGTTTCACTCATATGAAAGCATTGTCTTCTTTTTAACCCACGAAAATTTGGAATTTTCACGATGGAAAACTACACATTGGTTATTTGATATAGGGTTTACCATCAAACTTTCATGGTCTTTTGGTCTTTCATTGTTATTAAAATCCCTAAAGCTGCAAGCATTTAAGTTTTGCTTAGTGGACCATAAGTCTAGTTGTAGTGTGTCTCGGCGTTTATTTATGAGGCAGTTGTTGATCCATTCACTCTGTCATTAATGTCATTAATTGGGAAAATATGTTTCAGGGATTATGAATCATTATTTGATATATGGTTTACCATCAAACTTTCATGGTCTTTTCGTCTTTCATTGTTATTAAAATCCCTAAAGCTGCAAGCATTTAAGTTTTGCTTAATGGACCATAAGTCTAGTTGTAGTGTATCTCGGTATTTATTTACGAGGCAGTTACTAATCCATTCACTCTGTCATTAATGTCATTGACGCAGGTGGAAATAGTGGCTTAATAAATCTCAACAATCACCCCATTGTTCACCCTTTTTACACAATTCTGCCTTTTTCTTTTAGAACCGGAATGCCTTTGGAACAAGGCCAAAACAATGCATTTGCGCTTTATAAACATAAATGTCCACAATTCACCGGAGATCACGATCTAACTGAACTGACGGTCCAGATTAAATCGCATCATCGCAAGTCGCAAGGGTCTTGATCCGGAGCTTCCCTTTGTTAAAGTCCCGATGCGATTTATCACGCCGATCACTTATTGGCAATCGTTGCTTCCCCCAGCTTAAGGCCTTATTGCCCCCACTCAAATGTTCCGATGCAATATGTTGGCAGTCACTAATCACAACTCATGAAGACTTGGGGTCCACCTTCCTATTAAACAAACTTGCAATGCGATAGGTAATGGTTCACAGACCCGACAAGTTACAAAAGTTCCGTGTATAACATTTCAAATCCAGATTTTGGATCCACTAAGTGTTTGCGCTAATTGTTAGTGTAACTTGGATTTTCACTTGCAGGACCAAAACCATGTAAATAAACTTCGCCAATCCGATATCGGTGATCCAACGGCTGGGATTTAAATCGGCAACAAACAATGACGTTTATAGAAAAGGCCACGATTTCGATTAACTCTATGTTTTTCTATTACGAAGCATGAAAATGAAATAATATATAGATTTATGACATCCATTGTTCATATTTAAAAAAAAATGCATGTAAGTTGTACTTGATCCACTTAAATCAATAGCATAAGATTAGGTAGAGATGGTTTATCAAATGTAATTTTGTAGTTTGTTTTGAGTGTTTTTTGCATATCAATATTGTCTTTATATTCATATTACTTTATGAATAAGTTTATATTATTTGTAAATATATTTAAATTACTCATAATTAACCTAATTAATTGTTCACTATAATTGTTCACTATAAATTAACTATGTGGCACCATTGTTTTGAGAATGGTTTAAACATTTTTTTTTTGAAAGAAATAGAATAATATAATTATATAAGAGAATAATGATATTTTTGGATTCATAATGATTCGTAATCCCTGAAACAAATCTTTTCAATTTTTTTTAAAAGAAACTTTAAACACCTTACTTAATTCATGTTTAAATTCATGTGTTTTTAGATTTTCTATTGTTTTTAATTTGGCGAAAATTCTTTGGAATTATAAGTAAATTTGATTCAAAAAAAAAAATTACAAGTAAATTTGAGTAAAGATTGTTTGGAATCACAAGTAAAATGTAGTTAGTTCCAACCAAAAATTCGTTGACATCTACTTGTTAGACAACCCATTAAGATAAAGTTATATATCATTATTTTTTTAAAACAATGGAGACATATAGAATTAGTTGTTTTAGAAAACACATTTTCTTAATTGTTAAGAACATTTAAATTATAACTATTATGATTAGTGTATCGTTAAAAACTACATTATTAAGTAAGAAATATTATTTTAATAAATATTAAGAAATTCAAATAATTAAAAAAGTTATAAATAGATTGGGAGTTTCTTATGTCACGGGCTGATATGAGGTTGCATCCTAGAGAAAGAGATTTATTTAATGCAGCAGTTCACATGTTTTCAACAAATAATTTGGTCTCCTTCCATAATAGGCATATGTTAAAATCATTAAATTCTCCAATTGCACGATGTGTTGCTGAGCATTCAAGGCGTTTAGAAATCAGTGGTGTTGATGATGATCAATTGGACCGTGAAGTTTTATTGTGTCGTGGTCAGCGTGTTATGTTGACATGTAATTTATGGGTTGAAGCTGGCTTGGTGAATGGTGCACTTGGTTTTGTTAAGGATATATTTTATCCACCTACCTCTAAGCCACCTCAACTTCCAATGTTCACAACTGTTGTTTTTGATAAGTATGTTGGTGTTCCATTTGATGCAAGCAATCCAAACATTGTCCCTATCACCCTAGTGATAAGAGGAAATTGAAAACAAATTCCTTTGAAGATGGCATGGGCTCTTACAATCCACAAGTCACAGGGATTGACTTTAGAACGAGTGTTAGTTGATATCAGGAATAAAGAGCAGCAAGGCCTTACCTTCACAGCCATATCAAGAGTGAAATCAATAGATGGTTTATGCATTGCACCGCCTTTTTCTTTCCAACGTTATGCCAAGATGAAAGATAGCACATATGTTACAATTAGGAAGAAGGAAGAGGAGCGATTGAAGTCCATATCACTATGAAATACAACTAATAACATTGTGACCTTCTTTATAGTATGTTTTTTGAATTGCTTTTATTATTCTCTTGATTTACTTTTAATATAATAATCATTTTCATATATTTATTAGATTAATAAATTCATCATATTCATAGTAATATTTAAGAATGTTGTTTACATCGTTTTTCATGTTGTTCATTTTACTATTTTTTTTTTTTTAATGCTTATTTCTCTTTTCTTTGCAACAGACCATTCAAACATAAACAATGAGTTATATGAACCAATCATTCCAAATCATTTCTATAACTGGTTCGTATTGATATTAATATTGTGGATTTATATTACATCATGAAATGAAAAAATGGAGGTTTTGAATATTGGCCATCACCATGACCAATATTCATTTTTTGAATATTGGCCATCACCATGGCCAATATTCATTTTTTGAATATTGGCCACGGTTTTATTCTATTTCTACAGTTTTTTCTATTGCATTTTGAAATGAGGCTTATATTTGTAGAAATTTTTATATCATTTGGTTCATGTAATACTAGATTGTTTTTTTCATGTAACACTATAACATTAATTTTTTTAACATAAATAAAAATGGGGTGTTATGTTTTATGTATATGTGTGTGTGTGTGTGTGTGCTTATTTATTTGTGCATGTCTTTATTGATTTTGCTTTTGTTTTTGTGTCTTTCAAATGCAGATATGGACAATAACAATGTCATGTATTATTCCAAATCAATACGGGATATTGTTGGAACTATAAGCTTTCTTTCCTATCTTCGTAACAAGTTTGATAGAAAACATGGGTTCCACCTTGCATTTCTTGATGATCATATTTGTGAGCTAGATCAAACAAAAACACACGTAAAATACTTGAAACATGTGCACCAGAGGCAGTCTGGGAGGAGAACAAGAAGGAATTGGTTGGAAAGTGTTAAGTATCGTGATCATTATCCTGTTGATTTGAATTGGTGTTGCTTTTGCCAACAGTCTGGTTGTGTTTTAGAATTGGCCGCTCCATAGATGACTTTTGAAAAATTGTTTGAACTTCAATTTTGTAGTGGAATTATTTGATGTAAAGAAAACAAAAAATATATGTTAAGACTCAATGTTCTTTCTGTGGTTAAAAATGTTGGTTAAATTGATTATTTTAAACACTAATGTTGTTTTTATGTACAAAATTGTATATCTTCGGTCTTAAAATGTCCTATTATGTTGTTCTTCTTTAAATCCAATGTGTGCAAGTTAGATGTGTTTTTTTCATTTATGTTGCTTTGCTCCAATGGGAGTGTTACTATTTTATATCTTTCTCTTGCATTTCTGATTGTTGTGGTCTTTTGTGTAGATCCCTTCACTTTGTTCACGTCTTTCATAAATGAAAATATTGTTTACATTTATAATATTATTGTTGGGATTTCATGTTCTAGGTGTTTATATCAATATTCTTGAGATTTATACTATTAATACATTCATGTATTGATATCAATGTATTTATGGCTTAAATTCTATTTATTGTTTATAATGTAGTGATATAAATGTGTTATTATTAATGTAATGATGATTTATCATGTTTTAGTGCTTTATGGTTTGCAATGTGGTTCTTATATTGGTTTTGGTTTATGTTTTTTTTTTTTTTTGTGTTATAGCATTATTTATGTTTATATATTGATGCCATGGATTTAGGGCTTAGGTTCGGTTTACTATTTCCTTGGGTTTATAATATTAAATGATTAGGTTTATTTGTTCTTTAAGTTTGTAATATTAATAATTCCTTCGGTTTATCATTTATTCCCTTTGTTTTATTAATCCCCAATATTAAGGTTTAAATAATAGTCCTAAGGTTTAATATTAATCCCTTACATTTACAATGTTTATTCCTTCAATTTATTGACGTGCTACTTCCATAATATTAAAAATCCCTAGGGTTTATTGATCCATTAGGTTTATAATATTCATAGTCATGTGCATTGATCAATCATTGGGTTTAAAAAATTAATTCCTATTAATCCCTTGCGATTTTTTATCCCTTTAGTTTCTAATATTTTTCCCTTCGGTTTATTAATCCCCAATGGTTTATAATATCAAATTATTGGTTTTCTTCATTCTTCAACTTTTTAATATTAATAATTCCTTGGGTTCATAATCCCTTGAGGTTTTAGTGTTAATCCCTTGGGTTTATTTTATTAGCCCCTTTTATTTAATAATATTGCCTTAGGTTCATAATCCCTTGGGGTTTTAGTATTAATCCCTTGGGTTTATAATATCAATCACTTGGGTTTATTATTCCCAAGTCAAACATGGTTTATTATAATGTCGACCATGGCCCAACATGGATTTGTGATAGGAATTGTCTCAATATGTAAATAATGATGGTCGATCATGTTTTTTTTAGTGTTTATAATATTAGTCCCTTGGATTTAATATTATTCCCTTGGGTTCATAATCCCTTGGGGTCTTAGTATTAATCCCTTCGTTTTATTATTCCTTTGGTTTCTCATATTAATCCCTTGGGTTTATAATATCGATCATGGTAAACCACTGTAAATCATAGCCAACCATGCTTGAATGTCACATTGTGACAAGAATTGTCTCACCATGAAAATAAATAATAATCCCTTGGGTTTATATTATTAGTTCCTTTTGTTTAATAGTATTCCCTTTGGTTCATAATCCCTTAGGGTTTTAGTATTAATCCCTTAGGTTTATAATATCAATCACTTGGGTTTATTATTCCTGAGTCAAACATGGTTTATTATGATGTCAACCATGGTCCAACATGGAATTGTCATAAGGATTGTCTCAATATGAAAATCAATGATGGTCCATCATGTTTATTTCAATGTTTATAATATTTGTCTTAGGGTTTATATACATTGGGTTTATAATATTAGTCCCTTGGGTTTAATATTATTCCCTTGGATTCATAACCCCTTGGGGTTTTCATACTAATCCCTTCGTTTTATGATTCCTTTCAGTTTCTCATATTAATCCCTTGGGTTTATTATTCCCTTAGGTTTGTAATATCGTTCATGGTAAACCATTGTCAATCATAGCCAACCATGGTCAACCATGCTTGAATGTCACATTGTCACAAGGATTTTCTAACCATGAAAATAAATGATGTTTATTTTAGTGTTTGTAATATTTATATTTGGGTTTACGAATGTTGGGTTTATAATATTAGTCCCTTGGGTTTAATATTATTCCCTTGGGTTCATAATCCCTTGGGGTTTTTGTATTAATCCCTTGAGTTTATTATTCATTTGGGTTTATAATATCAATCCCTTGGGTTTATTATTACCTCATGTTTATAATATCAATCATGGTCAACCATGGTTGAATGTCACATTGTCACAAGGATTGTCTCACCATGAATAAATCATGTTTATTTTAGTCTTTTTAATATTTATATTTGGGTTTACAAATGTTGGGTTTATAATATTAGTCCCTTGGGCTTAATATTATTCCCTTGGGTTCATAATCCCTTGGGGTTTTAGTATTAATCCCTTGGGCTTAATATTATTCCCTTGGGTTCATAATCCCTTGGGGTTTTAGTATTAATCCCTTGGGTTTATTATTCATTTGGGTTTATAATGTAAATAAGTTGGGTTTACTATTCCCTTAGGTTTATAATACCAATCATGGTCAACCATTGTCAATCACAGCCAACCATGGTCAACCATGTTTGAATGTTTCATTGTGACAAGGATTGTCTCACCATCAAAATAAACCATGTTTATTTTAGTGTTCGTAGTATTTATATTTGGGTTTATCAATATTGGGTTTATAATATTAGTCCCATGGGTTCAATATTATTCCCTTCGGTTCATAATCCCTTGTGGTTTTAGTATTAATCCCTTAGTTTTATTATTCCTTTGGGTTTATCATATCAATCTCTTAGGTTTATTATTTCCTTAGGTTTATAATGTCAATCATGGCCAACCATGGTTGATTCTTGCACTGTGACAAGGATTGTCTCATCGTCAAAATAAATCTTGTTTATTTTAGTGTTTGTAGTATTTATATTTGGGTTTATAATATTAGTCTCATGGTTGAATGTCGCATTTTGACAAAGATTGTCTGACCATGAAAATAAACCATGTTTATTTTAGTGTTTGTAATATTTATATTTGGGTTTACCATATTAGTCCCGTGGTTGAATGTCCCATTTTGACAAATATTGTCTCACCATGAAAATAAATCATGTTTATTTTGGTCTTTGTAATATTTACATTTGGGTTTACGATTGTTGGGTCTATAGTATTAGGCCCTTGGGTTTAATATTATTCCATTGGGTTCATAATCCCTTGGGGTTTTAGTATTAATCCCTTGGGTTTATTGTTCATTGGGGTTTTAGTATTAATCCCTTGGGTTTATTGTTCATTTGGGTTTATAATATCAATCCCTTGGGTTTATTATTCCCTTTGGTTTATAATATCAATCATTGTAAACCATTGTCAATCATAGCCAAACATGGTCAATCATGGTTGAATGTCGCATTGTGACAAGAATTGTCTCACCATCAAAATAAACCATGTTTATTTTAGTGTTTGTAGTATTTATATTTGGGTTTACCAATGTTGGGTTTATAATATTAGTCCCATGCTTGAATGTCACATTTTGACAAAGATTGTCTCACCATGAAAATAAAACATGTTTATTTTAGTGTTTGTAATATTTATATTTGGGTTTACGAATATTGGGTTTATAATATTAGTCCCTTGGGCTTAATATTGTTCCCTTGGGTTCATATTCTCTTGGGGTTTTAGTATTACTCCCTTCGGTTTATTATTCATTTGGGTTTATAATATCAAAATTTGGGTTTTTTTTATTCCCTTAGGTTTATAATATAAATCGTAGCCAAACATGGTGAACCATGTTTGAATGTCGCATTGTGACAAGGATTGTCTCACCATCAAAATAAACTATGTTTATTTTAGTGTTTGTAGTATTGATATTTGCCTTTACTCGATGTGAAGTTTATAATATTAGTCCCATGGGTTTAATATTATTCCCTTGGCTTCATAATCCCTTGGGTTTTAGTATTTATTCCTTGGGTTTCTTATTCATTTGGGTTTATAATATCAATCCCCTGGGTTTATTATTCCTTTTGGTTGATAATATAAATCATCATAAACCATTGTCAATCATAGCCAAACATCGTCAACCATGGTTGAATGTCTCATTGTGACAAGAACCATTTCACCATCAAAATAAACCATGTTTATTTTAGTATTTGTAGTATTTATATTTGGGTTTATCAATGTTGGTTTTATAATATTAGTCCCTTGGTTAAATGTTGCATTTTGACAAGGATTGAATCACCATGAAAATAAACCATGTTTATTTTAGTTTTTGTAGTGTTTATATTTGGGTTTAACAATGTTGGGTTTATAATATTAGTCCCATGGGTTTAATATTATTCCCTTGGGGTTTTCGTATTAATACCTTAGTTTTATTATTCCTTGGGGTTTATAATATCAATGCCTTGGGTTTATTATTCCCTTAGGTTTATAATATCGATCATGGTCAACCATTGTCAATCATAGGCAACCATGGCCAACCATGGTTGAATGTGACATTGTGACAAGGATTCTCTCACCATGAAAATAAACCATTTTTATTTTTGTCTTTCTAATATTTATATTAAGGTTTTCCAATGTTGGGTTTATAATATTAGTCCCTTGGGTTTAACATTATTTTCTTCGGTTCATAATCCCTTGGGGTTTTAGATTAATCCTTTGGGTTTCTTATTAACTTGGGTTTATAATATCAATCATGGTCATCTTTATGCTTCTCTTATGTATTCTTATTATTAATTAATATATATTAGGAGTTTATATTATTAATATAATATTTATATAATAATATATATAAATAATCTCTTTGTTAATATTTATATAGTTATTAATAATCTTAAATATGTTTGATAACATTTATATAGTTATTTGACACAAAAAATGGGTGAATACACATAGTGTACACAGATCATGCACAAATTCTATTATCCCCAGGAATTTTTTAACTCTCTATGGAGTTAAATCTTCAATACTTAATGGTTTAAGGCCCATTTCATAAATCCCTATGCAGAATGCTTTATTAAGCCCCAATTATAATCTAACCCTTCATTCCCTTTCTATTGGGACTTATAACTCAACATAACCTTCTTTAACTTTGATATCGGGATTCATTCACCCTTATAAACCTTTGTTAATCCTTATGCCGCACATACAACCAATTCCCACAATATAGCTTTGATTATCTTGGACTTAACCACAAAACCCTCTATCGTGCTTCAATCCATTTATAAAAGAAAACACAAACATATGTGAACTCACCTTCTCCGCCTTTTCCAAAGCCTTTGCATAGTTTATGAGGCTTAGCTTTATCGCTAGCAATAGCTCCTTCGCGGTCATACTACTCATGAACCCTTCCACTTTCGATTTGCGATAACGCTGGGTTTGTAAACTCAAATATTATAAACCCGCATCTATAACTTTGTCGGATCCGCTCCTTGAAGCCTTTTTGCGCGCTGCTCCTTTACATCCCGATCTCAGATCGCTCCGATCTCTGATCTATCGCTATCGACTATCGCTTAATTGGCCTATCGCAACTTCGCATGTCGGCATTCCATTACTGCTGTCATTTAACTTATCCGATATGCGATGGGCGATTAGATCTTCGTCGTTGATCAACTATGTGATCCAACGGTCCATGCTTCATCGCATTATCGCAATCGCTCAGGCTTGGGCCTGGGGTTCTTTGTTCCCACTGCTTTCCTCCGATGTGATATTAAACTCCACTCCGCTCTTGCAATCTCATCCTGACCGTTGATCGTAAAGATCCAACGGTTGTTGAGCATTAGCGCTGCACTTCTCTTCACCTCTGTGGTTTGGTTTATTTTGGGTTTCCTTGTCCTTCCACCATTATGCGATGCAACTCCCTCCTAAGCTTAACTCTGCAGGTTCTTTAATTAATGTCCCTCCAAAACATTACTTGGTTCTTCAAATGGATTCAATGATCCATCTCATTCCTCTCTAATATTATTATGAGCTATTCTTATTATTAATTAATATATATTAGGAGTTTATATAATTATTATAATATTAATACAATACTTATACAATAATATATATATATAAATAATCTGGTTGTTAATATTTATATAGTTATTAAAAATCCTAAATACTTATAATAATTAACCCTATGTATACAAACCCTAAGATAAATATTAAAAATACTAAAGCCTAAGAATAATAATAATAATAATAATAGTTTATATTATTATAATAATATTAATATAATAATCATAAATATATAATTATCTAAAAATATAGTTGCTACTATTTGTATAGTTATTAATTATTCTAAATAATAAATAATTGGTCTTTATTGTTCTTATTATAATAATAAATATATTTGTATATTATTATAATATTATAATCAAATAGTATTATTATTATTATTATATTTTATTATTATAATAATAATACAAAATAATAATTATTATTTTTTTTATAATTTTATATTATTATATTATTTAAATAATATAATGATAATCTAATATTATTATGAGCCATTCTTATTATTAATTAATATATATTAGGAGTTTATATTATTATTATAATATTTATATAATATTTATATAATAATATATAGAAATAATCTAATTGTTAATATTTATATAGCTATTAATAATCTTAAATCTAGTTGATAATATTTATATAGTTATTAATAATCTTAAATACCCATAATAATTATTAATGTGGTTGACATAAGCTTATTGACGTATATCAATCACATTGGAAAATGTGGTTGTATATATGTTTCATATACATCTATGGGCGTTTATCACTCACATTGGTAAAAGTGGTTGTGCTAGTATGTAAGTATGTTGTTTGCATAAAAACAAATACACTGTTACATTAAAGAATGTCTCAGAGCATTATCTGAAAAAATGAGTATATTGCAGATTGAGACATCCTTAAGATAAAAGAACCCGCCATAGATTCTACAAAATTTCCTGTAAGCACAAATAAAAATTATTCTAATACAATATAGTTTAGGCAATACAAAACCAAGAACACAGCACTGCCCAACGTTGCTCCTAAAAAGGAGGAGGAAGGAGGCAGGATTAGAATAATAAGTTATAGATATACTCGATAGTAGTTTGCGTATTAGCAAAAAATAATTATTATAATTATACTTCAAGCTACAGATCTGGCAACAGAAGTCCTGTTTTGTATTTTCCCAACCAAACTGAGCAATCATGTATGTTATTTTTCCTAGCAAGCATGATTGACAATGCGATTTCCAGGGGATACAAGGCACAGAACTGAGCTTCAATTTGTTGATACATCTCACAACCGAAAATTCAGCAAGAAATGACAAAACATAACAAAAGAGTTGCGAGTGATAACATTATTGATGACAGGATTTGCCAACAGTTGGTGTAAACAGTTGGAAGTAACTCTTCCACATTATCCACCAAGAGTTTATAAAACAACCTTTCATTCCGCTCTTGCCCAGAAGCTTCTTCCTGTGCTCTCTTCGCTGCCTTCGTTTCTTGCTTTGCAGAATGAGAAATTGTTACTGTGTTGTGCTCTTTTCTGCTCTCTTCGCTGCCTTCGTTTCTTGCTTTGTTATTTATTTATTTTTATTAATTTCGTTTTTGATTTTTAATTCTAACCATTATTAAATTTAAATAAATCAAATTTGTAATTTTGTTGGAAATAATAATCTTAACCACCCCCTTAATATACTGACAAACATGCTTGCCCAGTCAACCACTTTGCAACCAGAAGGATTGAAGTCAGAGCATAAGTACACTGCGGACCATTTCGCAATAGATTAGGCATTTAATATATTTTGGTAAATAGATATGGGCAAACATTACTCGCCAATGTTGCCCACACAAGTTCATAAAATCATTTACTATGTAAAATTGCCCATGTTGCGTATTAAATATTTTCTCATGTAATTAATGTCAAATTCATATGTGAGGATAAATATGCAAGTAAAGTTATTTGTAATGTTGGCCATGTTGTGCAAGTTAGAGAGAGAGAGAGTCGGAGAAAATCATAGAGGAAATATTGGTGGGTGCGTAAAAACCACTTTTACTAAGCTTTACATAAGTTTACTCTGCAACCCAGTGATGGGTAAATCACAGTAAGTTTGTTGTGTTTTTCACTTGGAGCTCAAGCCTCCATTTATTATGGGAATGTAATTTCTTTATGTTTTGACATATAATATAAAGTGTGGCTAGTTGCGTTATGATTTTAATCTTACACAAGTAAATTTCACCTCTTTTATTTTACTCTGTTTTTCCGTGAGTGAACTCTGTGTTTTAATTAAGCCCTATGTGGTTGCGAAAAGTAAGATTTACCTTTCCGCAACTGAAATTGACTTTTCCTACTTTCCCGCAACAGATTTCTGAGCTGATTTAACTTTCTGCAACTGAAGTTGACTTTGCCTACTTTTCCGCAACAAATTTATGAGCTGATTTACCTTTCAGCAAATAAAATTGACTTTGCCTACTTTGCCCCAACAGATTGCTACTTTGCCCTCGTAATTTTTTTCTAACAAATTTTACAAACTAACAATAATTTATGTGCCTTATAATTTTATTCAAAGGACCTGATTGTCAGTTGAGGATACATGATCCCAACGATTGCTATAAATTAGTTTGTCAACACTCTAGTTTTTCAGCTGGACACTAGAATAAACAGACCTGATTGTCAGTTGAGGATACATGATCCCAACGATTGCTATAAATTAGTTTGTGGACACTAGTTTTTTAGCCGGCGGTTTCGCTGATATTAATCCAGAAATAACTGAACTACAATCATGCAGAGCAAATTCGCCACAACCATTCACAACAACTTCGCCCCAAATACAATCTAAGATGTGACACATGCATACTCAACTGAATACAATATATTTGCAATATATGTACAAGTTCTTATTGGGTTGCGGCTAGACACGTATGCACAACTTATTCTTGAGTGGTGGTTTTGCATTTGGATTCCATGGGCAGGGACTTGCTGCGCGCAGCTATTCTTGTTGGTTAAATAAAAGAAATATTGCTACTCAATTATTAGAACATATATCTCCATGCTAAATGCCTACTCAATTTTTTTGACGCGATAGAAGCTACCCTTTTTACAGAAGTAAGTAATTATAGAACTACTAGTTTTACAGAAGTAATTAATTATTAATGATATAGATTTAAGAGATCTGTGGTTTATATCTTTTGACTTAGTTACCGGAGAATCCACAGTATGAACCATTTTTATGTCAACGTTTCAAATCCCAACTGGGATCCATCATCAAGACTTATGAATGATGATAAAAGAAGAGTTGATTAGAAGAAAATAAATAATAATGAGGATAATAGATTTAAGGATCAGCGGAATGTCGGCTTGAATATTTAATTTTATAAATTTATTTATTTATTTATTGTTAATAATATTAATAGATATTAATAGTGTTAATAAATATTAATAATACTTAATCAATAATTACTTAATAATTAATTAACAGTAATTAATATTAATAATAATTAATATATTAATTAATTGCTATATAAATTAATTAATATATTAAACTAATTAATATTAATAAATGTTAATAATGTTAATAAATCAGTATTATTAATGTTAATAGATATTAATAGTGTTAAATATTAATAATACATAATTAATAATGTTAAATATTAATAATACTTAATCAATAATCACTTAATAATTTATTAACAGTAATTAATATTAATAATAATTAATATATTAATTAATTGCTATATAAATTAATTAATATATTAAACTAATTAATATTAATAAATGTTAATAAATCAATATTATTAATGTTAATAGATATTAATAGTGTTAATAAATATTAATAATACTTAATTAATAATGTTAATAAATATTAATAATACTTAATCAATAATTACTTAATAATTAATTAACAGTAATTAATATTAATAATAATTAATATATTAATTAATTGCTATATAAATTAATTAATATATTAAACTAATTAATATTAATAAATGTTAATAATGTTAATAAATCAGTATTATTAATGTTAATAGATATTAATAGAGTTAATAAACATTAATAATACATAATTAATAATGTTAATAAATATTAATAATACTTAATCAATAATCACTTAATAATTTATTAACAGTAATTAATATTAATAATAATTAATATATTAATTAATTGCTATATAAATTAATTAATATATTAAACTAATTAATATTAATAAATGTTAATAATGTTAATAAATCAATATTATTAATGTTAATAGATATTAATAGTGTTAATAAATATTAATAATACTTAATTAATAATCACTTTACCTGGGACGTGTTGGCGATCTTGATTTCTCTGATCAAGGGAAGCCAGCTCCCGCTAATCTCCATACCATTGTCTCTGTTCAGATTATGAGGATGTTTGATAATTTCAAGTGCTTCTCTGATCTTTCGTCTATGATGCTGCTCTTCCCTTGCGACAATTAAGGCGCTTTCTAAGCGGATATGGTGTTTAGTTTTTGAGGAGTGCTCTGCCAAGGGTGAAGTACGAGATCTTTCATTCCTAATATCAGCGTCATGTTCCTTGAGTCTTGTCTGTACGGAGCGACTTGTTTCACCAATGTAGCTTTTACCACATGAACAATCTATTTTATAGACTCCTTTACGCTGATGTTTATCAATATCATCTTTTATAGACCTCATACCTTGTCTAATAGTTCCAGGTGCTTAGAATTGCGTGATTATGTTTTTCTTCCTTAGGATTTTAGCAATTTTGTCTGTAACCCCATGGATATAAGGTAGAAAAACCCTACCACACTGAGGTTGGTCTTGAGCCTTAGGTTCATGAGATAACAACTTTCTTTCAGCTTTCTCTATGGCTCTTTTAATCTCTTGTTCTTTGTAGCATATACTCTTAAAGGTTGAAACTAAATGCTTCTTTTCTTCATTGAAATGCTAAGAGTCAGAAATTCGAAGGGCTCTGATAGCAAGAGTGTTCAGAACACCAAACTTCTGGGCTGGGTGATGGTGGGAATCAACATGGATGTAACTTTCTGTGTGGGTTGACTTCCTGAAAACCTTATGCCCTAAAGAGCCATCCTCTTTTCGTCTAAAAATGGGATGCTCATGTTTTCTTCAAGTTCCATAGTAAATTTTATTTTTGGAGAGATAGAATTTAGGTGAATAAAAAACTTGTCAAGCTCTGTTTTACCATGAGTCCATTTTATATTGGTATCATCGACAAATCGCTTCCACCAGGCTAATTTTAAAGAGTAAGATTCAAGGGCTTTCTTTTCAAAGTATTCCATGTAAAGGTTGGCCACGATTGGCGAAAGGGGTGATCCCATTGCCACACCAGATGTCTACTCATAAAATATTCCTTGGAAGGTGAACACAGTTGACCTCAAGTAGATTTCAGCCAATTTTGCAGTCCCTTGATCAGTAACATCTTTTATAACCTGAATGGCTTCATCAAGAGGAATCTTGGTGAATAAGGATACTATGTCAAAGCTAACAAGGATGTCATCACGCTCTATCCTCTCATTTTTAATAAGATTCACAAAGTCATGGGAGTCTTTGATGAAGGAATCAGTATTTCCGACCAGGGGCTTATGAATTTTAGCAACATACTTAGCAAGCTCATAGGTTGGGGAACCAATAGTATTAACTATTGGTCTAAGAGGAACCCCTTCTTTATGGATCTTGGGTAATCCATAAATTCTTGGGATAGTTTCACAAGAAGGGAATAATTTCTTCTTTAATTTATCGTCAAGGTTGGAATCTGAAATGATCTTTTTTACATCCTTCATAATTTTGGAGATGGGATTACTGCTCAGCTTCTTATAACTGCCACATTTTAGGTGTTCATTCATTTTGCATACGTAGTCTTTTTTATCCAAGATCACCGCTGCTCCTCCTTTATCTGCCTTAAGAACCACAATCTTGTCATTGTTCCACAAGGATTTGAAGGCTCTTTGTTCTTCTTTACTCAAGTTTCTTTTGGGAGTTTTGGCTTTTCTCATAATGAGAGAAAATTCTTGTCTTAATGTTTCTTTATCTTCCAAAGGAAGGTTATTAATCCCATCCTCTATGCTACATATCATCTTCTCAATAAGAAGGTTTTTAGGAGCAACCGCAAACCCCAAACCTTTGTTAAGGACATTAATGACTTCAGGATCTAACTCCTGGGAAGACAGATTGACCACTTTTCTTTTTAATTTTGTCTCAAAGGTGTTTGCTGAACACTGACTTTTTTCATTCTGGAAACTTTTGTCTTTGCTATTGTTAATTCCAGTGCCATCTTTGGTATTACATGAACATTGATTATGCGTACCTTGATTGCTGCTGTCATCTGCGATATTATTGATGCAATCGTTGTCTAAACAATTACCATAGTCTCCAGTTCTAAGCGCATTACCTTTGACCACTAAATAATGATTAATGCTGCCACTTCCGCTGTCTAAAACATGATTCTGCGCACCATCATTGAAACCGATGACTTGATTGTTATCAGTGGAGCCTGTGCTATGCGTATTATCAGGGTTTTTGCTATAATCAACCCTTGTATTCTCTAAAACCTGATTGCTGTTGTCATCTGCGTTATGCGAATTACCTAGATTATGATCAAGTGTATTTTCACTGTCATAGGTCTTTGCCTTGAAATGCTTAAGAAGTTGTGAGACTCTTCATAGGTTTTTGCGGTGACAATATATATTTTTGCGGAATGAAATCACTCTAGTCATTAAAATTGACAATTGTCACCAAGACAATATATTTTTGTGCAAAATGAAATCACTCTATGTTAGCTCCATTAAGTTTGCACAAATTGCTGCCTACAATTATGGAGTTGCAGTCTTTCCTTAACTTATGGAAACCAACTGCAGTAGTTTCCTTAAGTTAAGAAAAGGCAACTGCAATTACTAATTTTGTAATTAGGAGCTACTAAAGTGGTCCATCACTTTGATTCGAGTTCTCTGCCTTGATTTGTGGACATCTAACACATAGCTATGAGAAGCTTGATGGAAGCTTAGCTATATGTTCATTTGTTTGGTCCCCAAGCTCATATCTCAAACCCCTTCAGTTTTACACCATCTAGCTGAGATAGCAGAGCTTGGAAGTGCCTTCAGAATTATTGTGTTCTTTTTCTTTTGCTTGGATTGAAGCTGGAGTGCTGAAGAAGAAGCAAGCAAGTGGACTGTGGCCTTCATCAAAACATCACCAATGGCTGGAGGTAACTCGTATCCCTGGGTATTAAGATTTAATGATTCTTTGAGTTTATTCCGCATGAAGAATCGTTGTTGAAACTGTAGAATTTCTAACATTTGGTATCGGAGCCCTTTTACCTCTGCCTTGCTGTAGTTGGCCATAGCACCTTAGTTCTGACATACGCATTTGATTGTGTTTATATGCATGCATTTGATCTCTCAAGGAAAATAAAGCTTACTGTAAAAATATTGCATTGTGTATTATGTGCATATGCATGTTTGGCCAAATGCGTAAAGGGATTTTACCAATCGGAAAATGAAATTTGCGTCGAAACAATTTTCCTGCATCTAAAAGTACTGTTTCAATGCCTGTCTTTGTGCTTTATTTTTGAGTTTTTGCTTTTGAATAACATTCCCGAACTTTGGAGCTTTCTTCATATCAGTAAGATCCATATTGGATCTTTCTGTTGATGGGGTCTTTAAGGAGACAAAATATGCATGTCAGAACAAAGCTTCTCAAATTCCCATATAAGCATGTTCATGATTTGCTTTTGCTTCTGATTCGTTTTGTATCATGCGATGATGGTATTCTCTCGCCTGCTTGGTGCATATGTTTACTAGATCCAATAGACAATGTTTTCAATCTTGAAATTATCATAGTTCGCACTTATTTACATCTAATCTTTGATGGACAAAATGGTAACTGTAACAGTTTCCTTTCAAGTTTATAATGATAATCACATTATTGGGTTTCATATGCCCTCTGCGGATTTCTTAGTAATAATTCGTGGAATGACGTTGTTTTCTATTTGACCACTCATGATTTATTTACATTTTGGTCTATTTACTGTGTACGAAGGTTGCTTACACTTCCTTGAATATGTCTTATTTGCATACCAATGCTCGCTGTCTGTAACCAAGCATACCTTCAAGAGCCAACGGGCACTCTATAATTATTTTTAAGAATGTGTAGTTGTTATGTACACACATGCCTTTTCCAGGGACCGATATAATTGATATAACTATTAGTTTGATTTCTTTTACTTTCTACAATGTTATTTATTTATATATGTAGATCTGGAAATTTATATGCGTATTTCCATTTCCAGATCAATAGGAATACGCATACTTCTAATACGCGTATTGAATAAGAAAGTAATTTGTATTGAAATTAGAAACTTGTATGCGTAATAGGATATTTCTTTATATTTCTTTATCAAGTAAGAAATTAGTAATTTGTATGCGTATTCCTATTTGCATTTACTTATAATGGAATTTCTGTGTGCGTATTTCCATTCCAAATATCAATAGGAATGAGTACAATAGTAATTTATTACTTGATAATTTTCTAAATGATTAAACACAACTTCGTCATCCCGATTGCGAGGTAAGTGGCTCCCTTGTCAGTTTCCTCTGCAACCCAAGGATAAGACACAGGTACCTGGGTTGGACGGTCTACATAAGGTCTCTCGACCTTCACTCGAGTAACCAATCCCTTTATTTCATTTTGTTCTTACCATACAATATCAAGAAAAATGACAGTTGGAATTTATAATAGGGAGTTATGATAATTAAGTTTCCAAGTGCTTCTTAATCGAATTAACTAAGTTATTTTTAATTTTAAAATTATGGGCCAGTCAAATACTATACTTTATGCACTCTTTCACATAATAAATAGTAACATTCAGAATTAGAATGCAAAAACCCTTGATTAGGAAATCTTGGACAAATTTGACTGTTTTGGTTTTCTGTAAAGATTTTGTTGGATGGAAAAAGATGCTCAGGTCAAATGTTGGCATTATGATCTATTATTATTCGTGAAAGGAGGGCCTATAATTACATCAACTATGAATTTATAAATTGTTATTAATTGGATTTGCTTGCAAATAATTCCCATAATGCTGAAATGAACATTAGTTCATTTACTAATGAATATCCAATGTAATGACAATAGGTTGAAATCCATATTGGCTCAATTTTTTATTTTATTATTTTGAAGTTATATTTAATTATGAAGGCTCACATGAAATTTTATATAAATATATATAAATAATATTTCAAATTTGCAGTTTTGTTTGCAAATTGTTTAGAGCCTAATTTTGTAATTAATTTAAGAATTAGTCTTAAATAAATTATGGGACAGTTAGACTAAGGAATGTAAATTTGATTTTAATTTTATCTTGTGACCAAAATAGCTTGTTTGCTGGTCATTTTTGTTGTTTTATAAACTTAAGGACGGAGCCTGAAGTCAAGCCAGCTAGCCTTCGAACTGCATTTGCTATGCAAGTGCAAAGTAGATCAACGCTGCTTCCGTCAATCACCGGGTTAAGTTTATAAATTGAACAATCAATTTGTAGTCATTTTCGGTAATGCTGACTGCTTTAACCTTAATTTTGATTTTGCTGGAAAAATATTACAGTTATATGGAGTTTATTAAAATGTCATTTTGACTTACTCCCTTCAGTAAACATTATTTTTCTCTCTGGTTAAGTTTTGTTTATGCAGCAAAATAATGTCTAGTGATCCATATAATTTTAATTAATTAGAGAATAGCCACAACATCTTTAATTAAATAAAATTATATATTTTGTTTGATAAGATCACATAAAGATTATTTAGACATTAAATTGTAATTAATTACACTGAATATAATAAATTTGATCCCACAGGAATCTTTATTATATTTATGTAATTAATTAGTATAAAATTTCATAACCTACCCACAGGAGTTATGAATTAATAAGTTTTATCATAAAGTTTTATTGAATCTGTTTGAATTAAAAATTTAGCCCACAAGCAATTTTTATGTCATTTGATTCAATTCTTTTTTAGCATGATTTACACTGAATATAATGAATTTTATCCCACAGGAATCTTTATTATATTTATGTAATTAATTAGGATAAAATTTCATAACCTACCCACAGGAGTTATGAATTAATAAGTTTTATCATAAAGTTTTATTGAATCTGTTTGAATTAAAAATTTAGCCCATAGGCAATTTTTATGTCATTTGATTCAATTCTTTTTAGCATGATTTACATTGGTAAAACATGAAAGTTTATTAAGCCTCAATTTTAACATAAGCATGTGATTCTTTATTTTGATGCAGTAGTACAACCTGCAAATTTCTCTGAAATTCGTTGTGACATTCCCGAACTTAAGGGAGATAAATACAAGATTTGGAAGGAGAGGATTCTCCTTCATATAGGGTGGATGGACATAGATTATGCTATCAGGAAAGATGAACCAGCGGCACTCACTAATACCAGCACTGCAGTGGACATCACGCTTTATGAACGATGGGAACGATCCAATCGTCTAAGCATGATGTTCATTAAGACCAAAATGCAGCTGGTATTCGAGGTTCCGTTGATCAGCATGAAAAGGTCCGAGACTTGTTGAAGGCCATTGATGAACAATTCGTCTCTTCAGACAAGGCACTAGCAAGCACCCTAATCATGAAGTTCTCATCCCTGAGGCTCACCAGTGTGAAAGGTGTGCGTGAGCACATCATGCAGATGAGGGACACTGTGGCTCAATTGAAGAAACTTGAGGTTGAAATATCGGAGTCCTTCCTAGTGCACTACATCCTGAACACCCTTCCGCACCAATATGGACCTTTCAAAATCTCATACAACACACATAAGGATAAATGGTCAATTAATGAACTCATGACCATGTGTGTTCAAGAGGAAGAGAGACTGGTGATGGAACTGGGAGAGAGTGCAATGCTGGCAACGCGTGGAAAAGGAAAATCTCAAGCCAATCGGAAAGGGAAAGGTAAAGTACCTCCCCAAGCCGATATCAAGAAGGTTTCCAAGTGTTTTTTCTGTAGGAAGAAGGGACACATGAAGAAGGAATGCGCCAAATTTCAGAAATGGCTTGCAGACAAAGGGTTTGCAGAACCTAAGGAAGCCAGTGGGAAGTGAGCAAAGCATCTTATCAGGAAACAAGATGGGCTCGCATGTGGAAGCTATAGGAACATGTTATTTAACTTTAAGTAGTGGCTTTGTTTTGGAGTTAGAAAAGACCTTTTATGTTTCAAGTTTTTCTAGAAACTTGATCTCAGTTTCAAGGCTTGTACCTTTTTGGATATTCCTTAAACTTTTCAGAAAAATCTTTCAGTCTATTCTATAAATCTGATTATGTTGGGAATGGTATTTTGTCTAATGGTCTTTACTGCATTAATTTACAAAACAATGTCACATATGATTCAATGCATGTTCACACTGGCACTAAAAGGTTTACATGAAACAACCTGAAGGATTCCCCTCTAGTGATGGTGAGCAATTGGTTTGCAAGCTCAAGAAGTCATTATATGGTTTAAAACAAGCATCCCGCCAATGGTATTTGAAATTCCATAATGTAATTTCTTCTTTGGTTTTGCAGAAAACATTATGGATCAATGTATATACCTGAAGGTTAGTGGGAGTAAAATTTGTTTTCTTGTTTTATATGTGGATGACCTTTTGCTAGCAACCAATGATAAGGGTTTGCTACATGAGGTGAAACAATTCCTCTCTAAAAATCTTGATATGAAGGATATGGGTGAGGCATCTTATGTCATTTGCATTAAGATCCATAGAGACAGATTTTGAGGCATCTTGGGTCTGTCCCAGGAAACCTATATTAATAAAATTTTAGAGAGATTTCGGATGAAGGATTGTTCACCAAGTGTAGCTCCCATTGTGAAGGGTGATAGGTTCGATTTGAACCAATGCCCGAAGAACGACTTTGAAAGGGAACAAATGAAGAACATTCCATATGCGTCTGCTGTCGGAAGCCTAATGTATGCTCAAGTCTGCACAAGACCTAACATTGCATTTGTTGTGGGAATGTTGGGACGATATCAGAGTGATCCAGGTTTAGACCACTGGAGAGCTGCAAAGAAAGTAATGAGGTACCTTCAAGGAACCAAAGACTACATGCTTATGTATAGACGGACGGACAACTTGGAAGTAATTGGCTACTCAGATTCTGACTTTGCTGGATGTGTTGATTCACGTAAATCAACATCAGGTTACATTTTTATGTTGGCCGGTGGAGCTGTATCATGGAGGAGTGCCAAGCAGACCTTGACTGCCACTTCCACTATGGAATCCAAGTTCGTCTCCTGTTTTGAGGCTACTTTACATGGTGTATGGACTTAGGAATTTCATTTCTGGGCTTAGAATTATGGATTCTATATCTAAGCCATTGAGAATATATTGTGATAATTCAGCTACTGTTTTTATGGCTAAAAACAATAAAAGTGGGAGTCGAAATAAACACATCGACATTAAGTATTTAGCTATAAGGGAACGTGTTAAAGAAAATAAAGTGGTCATTGAGCACGTCAGCACTGAGTTAATGATCGCTGATCCTTTGACTAAGGGCATGCCACCGTTTAAATTCAAGGACCATGTATTGAATATGGGACTTGGTTCCATTATGTAGTTTTTCATTGTATGGACAATGTTATTTTAATGAAATTCTTAATTATTGTGATGTTTTTTCTCATATTTATGTGCACCTTAAGTTGATTTGAGAAAATTCATTTAAGAAGGACCAAGAATAAACATAAGGTTTATTCATTAAGAAATTGTTGCCACATAAATTATAATAAGAATAAATACATAGTAATACATGGAAGATAATACTCGTCATTAGAGGACTTATCGCCATGATTCATGTATCTATTACTTAATACAGATTATCAATGGTTTTTAAGTTGAGACATTAAGTTTGGAAGTATGGACCAAGTGGGAGAATGTTAGCTCCATTAAGTTTGCACAAATTGCTGCCTACAATTATGGAGTTGCAGTCTTTCCTTAACTTATGGAAACCAACTGCAGTAGTTTCCTTAAGTTAAGAAAAGGCATCTCCAATTACTAATTTTGTAATTAGGAGCTACTAAAGTGGTCCATCACTTTGATTCGAGTTCTCTGCCTTGATTTGTGGACATCTAACACATAGCTATGAGAAGCTTGATGGAAGCTTAGCTATATGTTCATCTGTTTGGTCCCCAAGCTCATATCTCAAACCCCTTCAGTTTTACACCATCTAGCTGAGATAGCAGAGCTTGGAAGTGCCTTCAGAATTATTGTGTTCTTTTTCTTTTGCTTGGATTGAAGCTGGAGTGCTGAAGAAGAAGCAAGCAAGTGGGTTGTGGCCTTCATCAAAACATCACCAATGGCTGGAGGTAACTCGTATCCCTGGGTATTAAGATTCAATGATTCTTTGAGTTTATTCCGCATGAAGAATCGTTGATGAAACTATAGAATTTCTAACACTCTGCTCATTTTTTACCATTGTCGCCCAGACACTACAATATAATATAATATATTTTTGTGCAAAATGAAATCACTCTGCTCATTTTTGACAATTGTTGCCAAGACAATATATTTTTGTGCAGAATGAACGCATATTATTAGTATACTCATTTTTTATATTCTAGTTCTATTTTGTATGGTTTATTTTGAGTTAGACAAAGAATTTCACTCTGCTCAATTTTGACAATTGTTGCCAGGACTATATTTTCTGCAGAATGAAGGCATATTATTACTGTACTTATTTTTTATATTCTAATTCTATTTTGTATGGTTTATTTTGAGTTATAAAAACAAATTGTTTGAATCTGAAAATGAAGGGATATTATTACTATACTCCTATGTTACCAGAAACGGGAAACGGGAAACGAAACGAGAAACCAGAACAAGACGAAAAACATAATTAAGAGGTTTCGCATTCAAGAAACGAGGAGAGAGAAAAAATAAGAAAATGTAAAGAAAACATACAACAAAACATTCATTTACCTTAAAAAACATTCATTTACATAGCTGAAAATGTAATCATCCCATTTATGATTTACCCATAATGGATTAGTGTGTATGGCCAGACCCCGGGCCGAATGCTAGGGGATACAACAGTGGACTCTTATGACCCGCTCCAATGCAGGGAGATATAACAATGGATTATAGCCTGCTCCAAATTAGTAAATTCTAACATTAAAAATCTTTATGGGATTGATGTTGGGTGTAGAGTTTAGCTTGATTTATGCTATTTGAGTTATAAAAACTATAGCTTCATTGGAAAAATGGGAGATAATGGAAAAGTCCAAATTGGCAATTGAAGCGACATGTGCAATGAAACTATGTGCTTTCAATCAAACTACAGATTCCCTGTCTGGGAATATTAGTGTAATCGCTCAAATCGTCGTTATACATTCTTCAATGTGCATTGTTGAAGATACACACCCCAAACCACCTCCCAAACAGGTAATGAAAGTTAAATTCTGAGTGCTGACCATGAAGACCAGAACGGACGTAGAAAACGGCGTTTTCCGTCCCGTTCCGTTTCTTGTGCGTTTTTTTCCAGAAACCCTCGCTGCCGTCCCGTTTCTGGTAACATAGCTATACTCATTTTTTATATTTTATTTCTATTTTGTATGGTATGGTTTATTTTGAGTTAGACAAACAAATTGTTTAGATCTGAAAATAAAAGGTATGAGTTTCTTCTAGTGTCTCATGGTATAATCCAGCAAGATTTGATTTGTTGTGCTTTGGATGCCTAACTGGCTAATGCCAACTCCCAAGTGAAGAGTGTGGGAGCATGGGGATGAGCCCTATCAATAAGTAAGGTTGGGACATTTTGACGAGTTGTTCTATTCTATATGATAACTAGGGGGTCGGCAAAGGCAGTAACCGGCCTCAAAATGTCAGGAAAAATAAACAAACCAAAAACTTTCCATCTTATTGAATGCGACCAACCGCTGAACGAGCTGTTATTTTTGCTAAGCGTCTTGTATAATATGTAGGAGCAAGATATGCTTAACCCACTGGATATTATGTTACTGCTGTTGTTCCGTTTCAGTTCCTTTGTTCCATTTCAGTTCCTTCGAAGACAGATTTCCCCATTGCACCGCTAGTTACAGAAGTTCGACTTGAATAATGCTTCTATTGTTGTTGTTCCCACTCCAGGTTGTTCCCCTGATATTGTTGGATATTGCCACGCTTTTGCTCTAATATAAAAGATATTGTTGGATATTGCCATGATTTTGCTCTAATATAAAAGAGAGAGAATTATCCCAATCCCAAGTCATTGTTGGTTCATGTAATGGTGAAACAAAGAAGATGGTAAGTTGAAACATAATTACTCTCGAGTATACCGTATATCGCCACTAGTTGTTGCAAGTAATACTGTCCGCTGACAACTCCATTGTATACGTGTCATCTTACTGTCATCTATTAATGTCTACTTGAATGTCTAACATATGGTGTTGACTGCTTCACTAGCTTTTGGCTGTTTTATACAGAAATACAATACAACAGATATGTCAAACTATTTTGATTAAAACATTACCGCTGACAACGCCATTGTATACGTGTCATCTGTTAATGTCTCCTTGAATGTCTAACATATGGTGTTGACTGCTTCACTAGCTTTTGGCTGTATTATACCGAAATACAATACAACAGATATGTCATATTATTTTTATTAAAACCATTCATTTAAATATCAATAATACGATATAATAGATTAGTCTAATTATGTTAATTAAAAACATTAATTTAAATATCAATCACTTCCGAATTAAATATCAATCACACAATTAATATAAATATGAATAATACAATACAAGAGATTAGTCCAATTACATTAATTAAAAGCATTAATTTAAATATCAATCACTTTAATTAAAAACATTAATTTAAATATCAATCACTTCAATTAATTTGGGATAACTATGTCGTATGTATTTTAATCAAATCAGTGTTACCTAGTTTTCTAAACCAATGAAATAATTTTAATCAAATCAAAATTAAATAATTTTAATAAATCATGAAAAATTAAATAATTTTAATCAAATCATGAAAAAGTGGGAAGGTTTTTGGATTATTTTAAAAAGTGGAAAGGTTTTTTTATTATTTTAAGAAATAATGTTATGCCCTTTTAATTTGACTAAAAACATTAATTTAAATACCAATACCAATTAAAAATATTAATTTAAAAATCATTACAGGGTTTTCCGATTATTTTAAGAAATAATGCTATGCCATTCTAATTTAACTAAAAACATTAATTTAAATATCAATCACTATGTATTAAGTATTTTAATTAAATCATGAATCCCCGCGACTGGAAGGTTTTTTAATCAAATCATAAATCCTTGGGACTGGAAGGTAGGTTTTTCTTATGTTGCAAGTTAAATCGCAGCTCCCCGAAATGATTAAACTAAATCCTATACACAATTTTATTTTGGAAAGTTAATGGGATATTCACAGGGGAGTTTATATATATATATATATATATATATAATAATAATGAAAAGTTGTTCCAGTAATTTTGATGATCTATTTTGATCTATGTGGTGCTGAATGATTTAAGACGAACAAAAAAAAGTGGAAAATTGTTCCAGCAATTGGTTTTTGAGAACATCCTCGTGATCCATTATATCCTGTTATTGTTTCTAAAAATGTTTTTGTATTATTGTCTGAACTTGCTCTGTCTCTAGTCGTGTGGTAAAACATCTGATTTTTGGGTTGGTATGGAATTTATTTACCGTTGCTTTTTTATATACAAAAATACAATCAATTCAAAATATTAATTAAAAATATTAATTTAAATATCAATAATACAATACAATACATTGAGTAAAAACATTAATTTAAATATCAATTATTTTAATTAATTTGAGATTATATTGATTAAAAATATTAATTTAAATATCAATCACTTCAATTAATTTCGGAGTTAATCAAATCAGTTTTACTTAGTTATTTAAACAAATTAAATAATTTTAATCAAATCATGAATAGGTATATGGGACTCCAATTTTTTTTTATTATTTTAAGAAATATTGTTATGCCCTTTTAATTTGACTAAAAATATTAATTTAAATTAATTTGGAAGAACTAGGTTGCAAGTATTTTAATCAAATCAATTTGACCTGATTTTCTAAACAAATTAAATAATTTTTCTCAAATCATAAATAACTAAGACTAGAAATTTTTTCTATTATTTTAGGAAATAATGTTATGCCCTGTTAATTTGACTAAAAAAATTAATTTAAATATCAATAATACAATACAATAAATTAATCTAATTACATTCATTAAAACCATTAATTTAAATATCAATATCAATCACTATGTAGTAAGTATTTTAATCAATTCATAAAGTTTAATCATTTTGGAAATTAAAATGGGATATTCATAGGGGAGCTTATATATATGGAAAAAATAATGAATGATTTAAGACGAATAAAAAAAAAGTGAAAAGTTGTTTGAGCAATTCTTTCTTGAGAGCATCGTGGTGATCTATTTTGATCTATGTGGTGCTGCTGAAAGACGAACATTTTGGATATATTTTGTTATTGTTTCTAAAAATGTTGTTTTTGTATTATTGTCTGAACTTGCTTATCTTAGTTGAGTAGTAAAACTTTTGATTTTGTATTATTGTCTGAACTTGCTCATCTCATCTCTAGTTGAGTCCTAAATTTTTTTATTTTTGGGTTGGTATAGAACTTATATACAGTTATTTTCTCTTAATATCTTAACTTTGACTACTTGAAGTTAAGTTTAATTTTTTTCAATGTTATTAGAATATCTGATATAATAAATTGACAATATTATTTTATATTGGAGTGGTAAAACCTCTGATGTTTGGGTTGGTATGGAATTTATTTACAGTTGCTTTCTTTTTATAGAAAATATAAGTCTATTTAATACTATTCACTACATAAATTAATTTGAAAGTTCCAAAGTCCAAAGTTCCATAGTAGCTTTGACTGCTTGGAGTTAAGTTTACCTTTTTTCAACGTTATTAGTGTAATTGATCTAGTAAACCGATTAGTGTTATTTTATGTTTGAGAGTGGCCTGTTGCTGCATGTGTACATGGGCTGTTTATTTTTGGAACTGTTTCATAGTGAATTTTACTTCTAAAATATTATATAGTTTTTGTGTGGTGAGCATGTAAAGGCTTTTTTGCTCTTTATTTTTGGAACTGCTTCATAGTAAATTTTATTTTAAAAAATTATAAAAAATAGTTTTTTATTTTTGTTAATTTTTTCCCATTTTATTAATTTTTATGAGTAGTTTTCTAATTTCTTGAGAAATTTGGAAAAATCACACATAGCACTAAACAATCTTACAACTGAAAGGAATAAAGTAAATATAGTGGTTGTATTTTGAGTATAAATGAAAGAGCAGTAGATCCCGTCACTCTACAACACCCCAAAACAAGTGCAAAAGGCTTCACGTAATTTAATAAATATGGTAGCTGTATTCTGGCTATAAATGAAGGAGCAATCGATCCTGTCACACTAGAACACGCCCAAACAAGTGCAGAATTTGTTCCATAATTTAATTTGGGTTGAAAAACACAATCAACTAAATGAAGGAGCAGTCGATCCTGTCACTCTAGAACACACCAATGAAAGAGCAGTTGATCCTGTCACTCTGCAACACGCCAAAAGAAGTGCAGAATTCTTCACGTAATTTAATTTGGGTTGAGAAACACAATTAACTAACCGAGCACTTAATGCAATCACCTACTCAAACTTCTTGGACAGAAAAATGCGAGGGTGATCATATTCAATTATGGGGTTTACTACTTTGCGTTTGTTCATTGCATTTCTTCAAAATCATTTGATCTTCTTATTAATTTTCTAAAAATCCAACAATTCTGGTAGAGGTTTATATGCTCCCTGTGAAGATTTTTACCCATATGCACTCTCTATTTAAATCAAATAGATTAACTAATTAAATATTAATACTTTTAGTTTTCTATAGTTTTAACTACTTTCTTGCTTCTCTATTTAACTCAAATACATTAACAAATTAATTATTAATATTTAATTCTTAATTATTGATAGTTTAATTTCTGCGTTTAACAACCCAGTTGCCTAACTGGTTTATAATTTTATATGCAGAAATTCGCTTCCCTCTCTATTTAAATCAAATACAATAACAAATTGATTATTGATATTTAATTTTTAGTTTTTAATACTTTTAATTTTTTGTATGTGTTTAACGACTTGCCTAACTGCTTTATAACTTTATATGCAGAAACCCCATGAAATTGAAATTTGCACATGCAGCAGTATGCCAAGTATTTCTTACTAGCTGTATATCATGGCAATTCCCAATAACTGTGTATCCGAATCCCATTTTATAATTTATTCGTGTTGGAGCGCTTATAATTTATTCGTGTTGAAGAGCTGGCTGCTCTTATTATCTACTCCGTCTATCATAAAGTCCATTCTGCGTTGGTTATCAACTCGTGGCATTTCTCAGTGGTTGTATATCCCAAACCCATTTTATAATTTATTCCCGTTGAAGTGTTTATAATTTATTCGAGCCCTGGTCACTTTTGTTAAAACTCCGTTTATCACAAAGTCCATTCTGCATTGGTTACTACTCGGCAGGACTCCCGGCTGCATACATTCCTTGTTTATTCAAAGTCATTGTTTAATGTTTGTGCCTCGCTTATTTATCCAAATTTATTGTTTAATGTTGTGCTTAAATTATTTAGGTAAAGTCATTGTTTTGTTGGAAACACACCGCCACCATTGCACCGAACACCGCCTCACTGCCATGGCTTGTCCTGCATTGAAGAGGCGTCACGGCCATGATCTGTTCAACGTTCCAAGAGATCACCGCTATAACCCTTTCGAATTGAAGGGACAATTAACCGACTTAATTTATGTATAAATTCAGTTGATCTGTGATAGAAGAGAAATGCAGAGTTAGGACGCACAGTCCGAGTTGTAAAGCAGTTGTAGCTGCAGAGTTCGCTGTTTGACCTGTATAAATTCATGTTTGGTTTTTATGGTTTATTTCAACAGCTGTAGCTGTGTTTCCGCTGTTTACTTTGGATCTTTCATAACCCTTTCGAATTGAAGGGACAATTAACCGACTTAATTTATGTATAAATTCAGTTGATTTGTGATAGAAGGGAGATGCAAAGTTAGGACGCACAGTCCGAGTTGTAAGGCAGCTGTAGCTGCATAGTTTGCTGTTTGACTTGTACAAATTCATGTTTGGTTTCTATGGTTTATTTCAACAGCTGTAGCTGTGTTTCCGCTGTTTACTCTGGATCTTTCAATTGGTATCAGAGCGCCCTGGTGCTCCGTTTGTTTCAATTGGTATCAGAGTGCTGCCCAGTGCTCTGTTTCTTTCAATTGGTATCGGAGCCAGACGATCAGAGAATCGTTGAAGGAACCATTTGCATTTTCAGAGAAAGACGGTGATTGCTATATGAACAACCACCGCCCACACGAAGTTCGCAGCCCGGTCCTTATTGTGAAGAGAAGATTGCATGAAGATAAAGCCGCCCCAACTCAGTCGCAGTAGAGTTGTAGTGAATTCATGGTATGGTTGGAGTATAAGCCAGTGCCGGCGAGCGTGAACTAGCAGCTAGAGTGACCCGTGTGCGTTAGTCATCGCCTGATACCTTGACGTTGAAGATCTGTGTTGCATGGGTCTGAATTGCAGTGACCGTGAGTGATCGTGTGCAACTGTGCTATGAAATCCGAAAGTTGAATTCCGTTTTCAGACAACACAAATATCGAGAAAGAGCGAGACCGAGTTTCCATTTTTTGTTTAGTTGGTGATTAAACAATCCGTTCAAGACGCGGACAGGACGTCCACGGTTCATCAAACAAGTTGCTCCGGACACACTTCTATTTCTCACCTCCCAATCTGGGATACACCCATGGTGTCCCTATGTGTCGTTGGAAGGAATTTTCAAATATTTCTGGACAGTATCTCTACGTGATCAGTCATACAGTTACGGACAGTTTTGCCAGCGCAGAACCTCCATATCCCTTTATGGTATTTAGTTGACTTTCGACTCAAGGATGTCGGTTCATAGATTTATCGCTGCAAGTGACGTGTACGATATGGATTCAAAATATTATATCTGTAACTGGTAGTCGATACCATTGTCACTGCGTTGAAGTGGAGTTAGATGCCAATGAGATGGAATGAACTTGCTGTCAAATTATCTTTCAAAACCAGAATCAAAGGGAGAGGGTCGTAGCCCTAGAGATAGCAAGTTGAAGGTTTGAACATAGATTTAACCTTTGAATTTTTATTTGAAGAGTTCTTGGGCTTTTGTGAAAGTCAGCGAAGTTTTGTATCACATTGTTTTGGGTGAATTTTGTCGAGCATCAGAGTGTTTTGGTGAAAATTGTGCCTTACGAGAGGAGCTCATTTCCAGTGGTGTGGCCCATTGATAGAGTCGTGAGCCTTTAGAGCTACGTCTATATTGAGAAGAATGGTCAAGAATAACTTATACGATGAAGTATGTAATGATTTAGCATTAAATTTTATAAAACAAGGTTTGGATGAGAAGTTTTTGTGCAAGGTAGCAGAAGTGACAACTTCCAATGAAGCATGGAAGATCCTCGAACCAGAATTTGGTGCAAGGGGGAATAATCAAGTCGAAGACAATAGTGTTGTTTAGCCTGTTGTAGCAGTGTTGAAGGTGATAATGAAGATGGATCTGTAGTAGGGAATCTACAGAGAGATGAAGGATTTTGTGAATCTCACTTGAAAGTGGATCACAATGTTGATGGTGTGTTATCAGCAAGCGCTAATTTTGGCATAGATAATGTTGCCAATGGAGAAGCATTGGGTTCAGTGGATCCAACAATTGAAATTGCTAATGTGAAATTTGATGAAGAACAATTAACTCGTGACGAGTGGTTGCAGATGATGTGACATAAACATCTTATTGATAGACTGTTATTTGGTGAGAGAAACCCACTTGTGTTTGAAAACCAAGTGGAAGAAAACCTATTTGCAGAAGCAAAGGTGGAGACTCAAGATTACGAGGCATCCACAAAGTTAAAGAAGGAAGAAGAGGAGAAAGCTCTCAGTCGAGAGTAGAATGAACATAACCAATATGGTTCTCAAATTTTTTTTTCATATAAACTTAAAAATGATTTTGTGTGTGTAGATTCTAGAAGCAACCGAGATGAAGCAACAAAACATGAAGAAGAATTAAAGTTTCTTGAAGCATGGCTTGAAAAACCATGTATTGATGATGCCTGCATAGAAGTTGCAGCTATGAATATTGAAGACAATATGGATGATATTGAAAATGAAAATGAGATTTTCATGTATTGGAGCCCTGAAGAGATAAAATTCTATTATGAACTTATGTTGCAGGAAATTGATAATCATAAGATTGATGATGTAGAGAAAACTATAGAAGATGACATGTGGCAGCATTCCACATACGAACAAATTTTTGAAGACGTAGAAGACATCCATGGACAGCCTGAAATGATTTTCCATGTTTTTATGATAAACAAATATTTAACGATGGATGAACTACAACAACAAATGAAGAAACTGAAATTTGGAACCTACACCAAAAAGACAAAGATGAAGTAGTTCAGAGGATACAGGATCTGGAAGAAAAGGAAAAAGAAATCTAGCAAAAGTGTCAATGTCAAAGTTTTTGAATCATTGTAAGCCTAGCTGAGACTTAGACCAGCAGGCATGTTTAAGTTTTGTTAAGTCATGGTTAAGTTGTTAGTCGTAATTAAGGGGGAGTGTTGGAAATAATTACTCCTGACAACACACCGCCACCACTGCACCGAACACCGCCTCACCGCCATGGCTTGTCCTGCATTGAAGAGGCGCCACTGCCATGATCTGTTCAACGTTCCAAGAGTCATCACTGCCATAACCCTTTCGAATTGAAGGGACAATTAACCGACTTAATTTATGTATAAATTCAATTGATTTGTGATAGAAGAGAGATGCAGAGTTAGGATGCACAATCCGAGTTGTAAGGCAGCTGTAGCTGCATAGTTTGTTGTTTGACTTGTATAAATTCATGTTTGGGCTTTATGGTTTATTTCAATAGTCGTAGTTGTGTTTCTGTTGTTTACTCTGAATCTTTCAATTGGTATCAGAGCACCACGGTGCTCTGTTTCTTTCAATTAGTATCAGAGTGCTTCTCGGTGCTCTATTTCTTTCATGTTTAATGTTGTGCATGCTTCCATCCATGCATAGATGCCACGACAATCCTATGCCTTTGCCTATAGTGATGACATGTTGCTTCTTCATAGTGCTCTGAGTGTAAACTTTTTTTTTGTTTTAATGCGATAGATGGGCAGGGTACATGACCTGCTAGTAGATAGAAGCAAGTACAGGAGGAGGAGGAGCGTCGCTCACGACCACGCCCACGCCAGTAGCCCATGCCCAAGGTCATTGTCCAAAGGTCAGTTATGTTTCAAAATATCCAAATATAGGAAAAAAATGTAAACTATACTCGTATTTATTTGTTTTTTTGTACTCGTATTTATTTGTTTCTTTGAGTTATGTGTGAGAAACAGGACAACATAAGGCAGCGGAACCCTACAGGTAAATTGAACCGTCAAATTGGATGTGAGGTATATGTCGAGAACCATAGCTCCCATCTTACCTTCATCGAGTTCAAATCCCTATTGCATAGCCTCTAGTTCTTCTAGCGTTAGAAACATTTGATCGAAATATGATCCATAGTAGCTTCCCTAACTGAAGGAAAATTAGATTCCCTAACTGAAATATTTTCCTTGGGTCCTGTTAGTACTCCAGGAAACTCTCCTAGTTTGTAGCTCGAAGATGCCTGGTAACATATAAATCTTCAATATCGTTCTTTGAACTATTGGAATGGATTGGGGTTTAGATTAAGTCGGATGTCTGTTTCAACTCTATTTTCACTCAAGACATGCATGAACACCCTCAGCTTGACAAGGCTTTAGAGAAATGCTTCGTCTAATATGGGGCTTGGTAAGTCCTTGCCAGGAGCTATCTGTCTCACTATGCGGTAACCTCGCTAATGTTGGCTACCGTATCGACATATCTCATGTCGGTAACTAGGGATAGCATAAAGAGAAGACATAACTCCATAACACTATGGAACTTCTCTTTCACTAATGCTCAATAGTTTATAGATTCAATGAATAGATGGAGAATCCTGATTGTACCAGCAGATACATACATAAACACATATGAATGGCTAGCTACAGAAAGTAAATGAAGCTTGCAAATCTAATTTATCAACGCAGAGATAAGATGACAGTTATCTGGCATTAGACACAAAAGAAAACATGAATAACCTATTCAAGTGCAAGCTTAGAACAAAGGAGAAGATGGTGATTGAACATGTAACAGAAAAAGAAGCTTGTATTACTAGAATGAAGATGAGACGCTGGGAGGAAAAGAGTATCCACAGTCTCCAAAATTTGAACCCTTAATACTTCGAACTTTCAGCCATTTATAGGATTTTTACAATGCTCTCGAACCCTCTGAGGCTCGAGATGTCTTAATCTATCCCCTCTGTCTTCTAACTACTTGATGCCATAACTAGACAAACATGAGCTCAGAGGGCTCTTTTTCTAACAAACACAGTAACCAAATTCTAGTAATTTTGTCACACTGTCAGGTGGCTCGCTCGTGCCAGCAATGCTCCATGATCACTTCTGTTGGTTCGGCTGCATCGTGCTGTTGCTTTTTTCCCCTTCTGGCCATGCATTCCGTTATTTCAGTTCAACTGTTCGACTGTGAAAAACACTGTCAGAGCCAACAAATTTCTTCCCCGGGTGACTGATGGGAAGTGGGGTATGGGGGCACTTGGGCCGTTGGATGGTGTGAATCGATGGTCAAGGTGAACTATGGTGATGGTGGACGAGGGCCGTTGGATCGGGAGGAATGGGCAGAGGAGATCAATCACCGAAGGCTTGAAGTCATGGCGGAAGCAGAATAGGTCCGAGTCATCAGATCTCAGATCGGTAGATCGAACGACTATCGAGCGGAGGAGGTGCTCGAAGGATAACGCCTGGGAGCGGTTTTCTTAGGCGGAAATGGTTTATTTCGGGCGGTCATCGGGCGGTAAGCGGTAAAGGTCGGAGCCCGCCCGATTCCATTCATCGGGTGCCATGTAGCAGTGGAGGAGAGAGAGGACCACTTTTATCGGGCGGGTATCCCTCTCGCTTGTTGCTCGAGCGATATGCGCGATAGCCGTTAGATCTGGTGGAAATGATCTAACGGTGGTGAATGGTTGAGCATATAGCGTCGGTCGGGTGAAGTTCGGACTATCAGATTCGTGGGAAGATCGACGACGAGGATTAGAGAATGGAGAGCGCAGCGGAAAGAAGATGAACTGAGAGCGGACCCGTCGATATTTATGAGCACGGGTGTATAATTCTTGAAGTCCGTCTTATGGCCAAAACGGCGCAAGAGGAGACGTGGATCATCGGAGCTAAAACAGGAGACATTTCTGTTAAAATAGGAGCAGTGCACCTCAGAGCTAACACTGGCTCGTTTTGGGGATGAAAGCCTCCCTGTGAGGTTTTAAGAACTGCATATTATCGCGTTTCCAGTAATAACCAAAACAAACTTATCTCCTAGTGTTCTATTGGGCATGGAGTTTATTTGCATAGAAAACAAAAACTGAAAAAACCTATTACAATATTAAGGCCTTAAAGCCTCATATGGAGTAAAGTTTCAAAAACTGCCCATTGAATGGGCCATCAAAAACACCTTCCCCCTCCAAATTGTGCAGAATAAAAGTATTGTTCATCTGAACTTGAGAAATGACAAACGGTCCCATCCATAAGGCATCAAATTCACCATGGTTGCCCTTCTTTTCCTTCAATGAATCCCATTTGAGAACCCAGTCACCAACCTGAAAACTGTCCATTTTTGCCTTTCTATCTCTTTGATATTCTTCTGATGAATTCTTGACTTCTCAACCAGATGTTCTATGATCTGTTGTAATTCAACCAAGTTATTCATTCTCCTCGCCATGTCGTTCTCTTCATCCTGTTCTTCTTGCAAGAATTTGGCCACAGGGAGAATCAGCTGGATAGGAAAAACAACATCAACGCCATAAACTGACGTAAATGGAGAATTTCCTATGGAATTCTTGTTGGTAACTCTATCATCCCACAGTGAAAACTTCAACTTGGAATCCCAGTTCTTTTTGTTGTCCTCCAGCAGTTTTTTGATTATCCTTACAAGACTCTTTTTAGATGATTCTACCAGGCCATTGCCTTGAGGATAATATGAGGTAGAATGCACCAATTGAATGCCAATGGATTCACACATGTCCACCAATTCTTCTGCCTTGAAAGCTGCTGCATTATCAGTGACTAGTTTGGTTGGGCAACCAAATCTAGTGAAAATATTCTCATTAAAGAACTTTATGATAACCTGATGATTAGCATTTTTAGTGGGTATAGCCTCAATCCATTTGGTGAAATAATCAGTGGCTACCAAGATCCATTTGTTATGGCCACTGGAATGTGGATTGATCTCACCTATGAAGTCCAGGCCTCACTGCTGGAAGGGACCATTGGCGTGTACGGGCTTCAAGGGCAGAGATTTTAGATGTTGTCTTCCTGCAAACCTCTAACATTTGTCACAAGACTTCACAAAAGAAAACACATCAGAGAATAGAGTAGGCCAATAATACCCAGCTCTCAGGATCTTGTGGGCTGTGGTTTTCCAATAATGATGCCCTCCAGAAATGCTAGAATGGAACTGGTGCATGACTTTCGCAGATTGTCCTTTGTCTAGACATCTCAAGAGGATCCTTGATGGGTATTTCCAATAAAGTAGGCTTTTATTAATGCATAATTTGGCTGATCTGAGCTTAATGGCCTAGGCTTGAGTTGAGCTATGCCCTGGAGGGACTTCAAGCTTCTGTAAAAAAATGAACTACACTAGAATACCATTCACAGGTTGCTAGATTTTTAGCCAAAGACTGATTCTGCTCTTGCTCTTCCGCTACTTCCTCTGTCCGCTCACCACCTAAATCTGAACCCATGCAATTGATGCCTAACAAACTACAATTTTCCTCAGCCATAAGCTTAGCCAAGCCCTGGCCTTTGACAAGCTTGGTGGGCTTCACCTCTATGTTGAACTCTATGAATTTTGCAATCCATTTAGCTCTCTTTCCATCAATATCTGGATGAGTTAGAACATATTTCACTGAGGCTAAAGGTACATATGCAATCACTTTGGAATGCAGAATATAAATTCTGAATTCCTTTAAATATTTTATGAGAGCATAAGCTTGTTTTTAATAAGGTAATACCTTAGTTCGACATCCCTCAGAGTTTTGCTGAAAAAGGCCATAGGGTGCTCTACACCTTCATCATTTTTCTACAATAGAACTGCTGCAAGTGTATCATAAAAGGAAAAAGAGAAGATATAAAACTCCCTGGTATAATCTGGACTGATTAGAGTGGGAGCTTCCATGATAGCTTGTTTGATGGCTTCAAAAGAGCTTCTTACACCATCTATCCATTTTATTTCATATCCTTTCTTCAGCATGGCAGTGATGTGCTTCACTAGCTCTGCAAAGTTTGGAATAAACCTCTTGACAAAGTTAATCTTACCTAGGAAAGATTGAATGTCCCTTTTTGACCTTGGGATGGACAATTTCTGAATTGATTGAACTCTTGCTGGATCAATCTTCACACCTTCAGCAGAAACAATATGTCCTAGAAGTTTGCCTTCTTCTATAGAAAACTGTGACTTCTTTGGGTTCACAGAAATTCCAAACCATCTGCACTTTAGAAACACCTTTTTCAAATGCTACAAATGGTCCTTGTGACTACTGGAAAAGACTGTTATGTCATCAAGGTAAATAAGGAAAAACTTATCCTTCTCTCCCACAAAGGCTATGTCTATGACCCTCTGAAAAGTAGCCCCATCATTCATCAGTCCAAAAGGCATCTTGGAGAACATGAAAGTGCCCCAAGGAGTAGTGAAGGCGGTCTTTTCCTGATCTTCTGGATGTACAACAATCTGATTGTAACTTGAAAATCCATCCAAGTAAGACACGACTCTAGCCCCTGAAACGTTTTGCAGCGTGTTCCATCTTAGGCAAGGGGTAGTTGTCTTTTTTAGAGCATTTGTTCAGATTCCTGAAGTCAACACAAAGCTTGATTTCTCCATTCTTCTTTCTTACTACCACAAGGTTAGCTATCCACTTTGAATACCTTAGGGGAACTATGATCTTGGCATCCAACAACTTCTTGATTTCCTTTTCAATCAAAGGCAATAAGAGAGGGCTGATAGGTCTTAATTTTTGCTTAAAAGGGATGGTGTTCTTCTCTAGTGGAATCTTATGCTGAATGATGTTGGTGTCATAGGTCTTAAGATCATTGTACTCCCAAGAAAAAATATCAGCAAATTGTTTCATCAGGGTGCAATACTCAGAACTTTGGGCAGAAGACAAGTGAGTGGATAGATTTATGTACTTTGGATGGGCTGGACTCCCTACATTATGTCTATGAACTGCAGACTCATTTTCTTTTTTGGCAGGCTTATAAGGTACATCATTATGATCAAACAACTTCTCTAGGGGCACCAATCCTTTGGGTATATGGTTACTAGGCAGCTGAACAATGCTATCCTGACCAATCTCATCCTTTAGCTTGGATTGGTTGTATTCTTCAATGGTTTCGTTTTCTTGGTCAATGTGCATTTCAGAAAATTCATCAATGACTTGTAAAAACCTATTAATTTCATCATCATCTTCAAAAACTTTCCAGTATTTGACATTTTCAAGCAGAGATGGTCTATATTTCACCTGAACTTCATAAGTCAATTTAGGAGGCAAAGGAGGAATAAACGTGCTAGCAGACACAACAAGGGAATCAACAAGTTGGTTCTTCATTCTAGGGATGTAAGAAATACTGAAACTATTAAAAGAACCCTTGAGCTTCCATACCTCATCTCTGTATCCTTTCAGCCTTGGATTCTTTTCTTGGAAAGTTTTGTTGACCTGTTGAATGATAAGGTTTGCATCTCCAAACACCTTCAGACCTTTTATGCCCATTTCTTTAGCAACGTTTAAGCCCAATATCAAGGCTTCGTACTCTGCTATGTTATTTGTGACCTGAAAAGTTAAATTGAAAGATAAATGAATGCATTTTTGTGTGGGGGACACAAGGAAGCATTCTTGTGTGGGGGACACAAGGACTACACCTGTCCCTGCAGCTTCGTTAGAGCAATCTCCATAAAAGAACATGTCCCAAATTTGTGGGCCTTCTTTCTCTGTGATCTGGAAAACTGGTTTCTTAAGTTGCATGGAGGCCAACTGGGATTCTTCAATCTGAAGAATACAGGCTTCAAAATCAATGTCGACAGCATAGATGGGATGATTAGTGGGATTCCTTTCATCACTGATGATATAAGCCAACTAAGCTTCTCTATATAATCTCCTACTCTCACCTCCAAAAACTGGGACAGTAGCATAGGACAGATCATTTTGCAATGTTCCACCTAATCTCTTGATCCAACCTCTAGAGAGAAACATGCCAAACTTGGGGGGTACATCTACTACCACAATATCCATCATCATGCTCTTCATGGGCAGTTGAGACAAGGTGATGCCTAGGTCTTTGATTAATCCCAAAAATTTCACTTTTCTAGATTCAAAAGAAAACAGGTCATGATAAGACTTGGTAATGTCAAGATCCAACTCATCCATGATAGCCTTGGGCATTAGATTATGGCTGGCTCCTATGTCCAGAAGGCAGTTGTGAAGGATTTTGTCATGAATAGTCAAAGAGACATAGAATGATGGGGAGCTGTCATCACAATTTTCAATCATTGGGCTGAGAACAACAACTGGTTTGTTGTCTTGCAGATTTACATAGTCAGTGGAGGCTTGGATGGCTTTAGGCTCAAGGGCCTCGAGGATAGATCTCTTGAAGGACTCATTCTTCACTAGTTCAATCAGAGGTATAGGTATGCTTAGCTTCTGAATTTTTGATTCAAAACTGAAAGGAGAAGGAGACTTGTCAAGGCCTCTTACCTCGTGAGCTGGAGCTTTGAGGATGATGGGATCAACTACCGGTTGTTTCTGCTTTTTAGCTTGTTGTATTGCAGGGATAGCAGCTCTTTGAATAGGAGTTTCCTTGGCATTATTCATCTTCGACCTCAGATCATATTTTTGTTGATCATCAGTTTTCAGAACAGCTCCACCATCCCACTCTTGGCTGATCTGGTCATTGAATAATGACTTTTCATAGGCAGCTGAGGTCAAAAAGGAGGCACTTCCTTTGTCTTCTAGACAATGGATCTCATCATCTTCTTCAAACTGCTCTTCTTCCATGACTACATTCTGGAAAGGGGTCTTCACCCTTTGGTCTTCGTTGGCATCTTTGCTTCTTTACAGAATCTACGACTACTCATTAGTTCTTCTATATGGATTTGGATTTCTAGGAGCAAAGGTGTTAGGAACTCTTCCTTTCCCAAGGTGCTGCTCAACCTTTAATTTGGAGATTTCAGAGGCTAGTGACTCTATCATCTTGGTCATTTTATCTATCTTGGGATCTGAAGATGATGAAGATTCACCCCTTTGTTTCCTTCTATCAACATTCCCCTTGAGCTTCTCTATAGCCATGATGTTTGATTCTACTTCCAAGGCCGCATCCTGCATATCAGCCAAGGCAGCACATCATCTCTCCCTCAATAGTAGAAAGAAGTCAAAATCAAAGGCACTGGCATAGGTGAGTTTAGTAGAGGTAGTGGTGGGTTTTACTTCAGCTAGTATCTCGCTGTACATGCGGTTAAACCTCTTATTAAAATCAGACAACAACTCACCATTTTCCCTCTTTAAGTTCCCAAACTCGGTGTGGTAGTAGAGTAGATCCTTCTTATACCCCTAATGCTTTAGGAATGTATCATATAAAGCCTCAATATCTGCTATAGACCTTGGGGTCAGTTCTCTAAACCATTTTCTAGCCTCTCCATCTAGACTTTGGACAAAGACTCTTATCCATACATCATCTTCACTAATGTCTAGGTTATCATCACAGCTATAGAATGATTCAAGATGTTCCTCGGCTGTAACACCTTCAGTCCCAGTGAACTTAGGCATATACTTCTAATATTCTCCAGTAGGCATGGCATTCAAAGGAGTGGGAAGTACTAGAGGTCCATACCTAGCAGCTATGATTCTTTCCATTTTGGTAGGTGCTACCATAACTGTGGTGGCTATAAGGGTACTGGAAGTTTGAATGACAGAGGGTTGAGGAGTGACTGATAGGACTAAAGGAGTATGATGGATAGGAGGAGAGGCTTCCTTTGGGCTTACAACGAAAGGAGAACCTAAAGAATAAGGAGCTCTATGAATCTTTGAGATTTTTTCTTCACTGCTAGTATTAGATGCTATACTCTCAACATGTATTTGTTCTATTACAGGATTTTCTTGAAGAGATATAGAATATTTTTTAGAGCTACCTGAACCTGATGCTCCTTTCTACAACGCCTTTCTTTCTTTGATGATTTTTTCAGGGTCAGGTACTGGGTCAGCTCATGGCTTCTGAGTATTTCTCCGAGTATGCCTCACAAACTGAGCCAAAACTATGGAGTGGAGTCACCAATAGGTTCGTCCTCCAGTAGAGTTGCCAGATAGATGACTACAACCCAAATAGTGTCTAGAATTTTTCTATCATCAAAGCTGGATTTGTGTCGTCCCCCAGGGAAGCTGAGCTTCAGTCTCCTCTCCCTGGCAATGGTGCCAATTATGTTAGCACTCCAGGAAACTCTCCTAGGTTGTAGCTCGGAGATGCCTGGTAACATATAAATCTTCAATATCGTTCTCTAAACTATTGGAATGGATGGGGGTTTAGATCAAGTCGGATGACTGTTTCAACTCTGTTTTCACTCAAGACATGCATGAACACCTTCAGCTTAACAAGGCTTTAGACCACTAATGCTCAATAGTTTATAGATTCAACGAATAGATGGAGAATCCTCACTGTACCAACAGATACATACATAAACACATATTAGCAACAAAAAGTAAATGAAGTTTGCAAATCTAATTTATCAACGCAGAGATAAGATGATAGTTATCTGGCATTAGACACAGAAGAAAACATGAATAACCTATTCAAGTGCAAGTTTAGAACAAAGGAGAAGATTGTGATTGAACATGTAACAACAAAAGAAGCTTGTATTACTAGAATGAAGATGAGACGCTGGGAGGAAAAGAGTATCCACAGTCTCCAAAAGTTGAACCCTTAATCCTTCGAACTTTCAGCCATTTATAGGATTTTTACAATGCTCTCGAACCCTCTGAGGCTCCAGATGTCTTAATCTATTCCCTCTGTCTTCTAACTACTTAATTCCATAACTAGAAAAACATGAGCTCAGACGTGACTCTTTTTTTCTAACAAACACAATAACCAAATTCTAGTAATTTCGTCACGCTGTCAGGTGGCTCGCTCGTGCCAGCAATGCTCCATGATCACTTCTATTTGTTTGGCTACATCGTGCCGTAGCTTTTTTCCCCTTTCTGGCCATGCATTTCATTATTTCAGTTCAACTGTCTGACTGTGAAAAACACTGTCAGAGCCAACAAATTTCTTCCCTGGGTGACTGATGGGAAGTGGGGTATGGGGGCACGTGGGCCGTTGGATGGTGTGAATCGACGGTCGAGGTGAACTATGGTGATGGTGGACAAGAGTTGTTGGATCAAGAGGAATGGGCGGAGGAGATCAGTCACCGAAGGCTTGAAGTCGTGGCAGGAGTGGAATAAGTCCGAGCCGTCAGATCTCAGATCGGTAGATCGAATGGCTATCAGGCGGAGGAGGTGCTCGAAGGATAACGCCTGGGAGCAGTTTGATTAGGCGGAAATGGTTTATTTTGGGTGGTCATCGGGCGGTAAGCAGTAAAGGTCAGAGCCTGCCCAATTCCATTCATCGGGCGCCACATAGCAGTGGAGGAGAGAGAGGAAATTGCTTCTATCGGGCGGGTATCCCTCTCGCTTGTTGCCCGAGTGATATGTGAGAAAGCCATTAGATCTAGCGGAAATGATCTAACGGTGGTGAATGGTCGAGCATATAGCGTCGGTCGAGTGAAGTGCGGACTATCAGATCCGTGGGAAGATCGACAATGGGGATCAGAGAATGGAGAGCGCAGTGGAAACGAGATGAACTGAGAGCGGACCCGCCCATATTTATAAGTGCAGGTTTATAATTCTTGAAGTCCGGCTTATGGCCAAAGCGGCGCAAGAGGAGATGTGGACCATCGGAGCTAAAAAAGGGGACATTTCCGTTAAAATAACAACAGTGCGCCTTAGGGCTAATAGGTCCCATCACCAACAATCTTTGATCTGATTCCTTGTTTCATGCCACAAATATTTAATAATTGATACTCTACTTCTACAACACACAACAATTCAATATACAAATTTTATAAGGAATACTCTGGATTTCAGATACTTGAACTTAGCAATTATATATAGTGATGATGTAAGGAAAACTAGTGTGGTTGGTAGGGCTGTATTGGACTGTTAAAAACAACTTATAACATTCTTTTATTGTCCAGGAAAAAAAAAGCTAAAGAGAAAAATGGGTTACTTACTATTGGACCATTTTAACTACTTCCCTCTTCCTTTGCAAGAAAAATAAAAAATCCGATGCCAAGCCTAATCCAACATTGTAGATTGAGGCTTTGTCGCTGAACATTTTGGAGCCAAGATTAAAGGGAGAAATTTTGCTCAAATAAAATTAGATAATGCAACCATTTCATTTCAGTGCCATTGTATACTTTGTTTCCTTGCTTTTAGAACAACAAATTGGTATTTTCTCTCTGCGTCTTGGTATTTTCTCTGTGCTATGCTGCATGATGTCATAGATTGGCATAGTGGAAACATGCACATAGACATATATTGCCGCGACAATTGGGAAACAATGGAGGCATACAAAAGAAATTAAGAAAACATGGTGTAGTTGGAAACACAATTGTGGAGAGTGGGTGCATACAAGCCCACACAGTTTCTTTTATATTTTATTTCATTTAAAATGATTTATTAATTATTATGTTTATTTATTTATTTTAATTAACTTTTTTATTTTTAATTTACATATATTAAAAAAATGAACACCAACGGATTTACTCTTGCATGCAGGTGGTGACTTGTTGTTGTGGATTCTTTTGATCAAGTTAGAGATCTAGATACTAATTCATATATAAGCATAATTTCACATTGCAACATGAGTAGATCAAGATGCAGAAGCACAACATTATTACACCTAAAGGCCATCAGCTCTAGATCGAGACCCATTTTCTGTCTTTCGTGATCTAGAGTCTAACCTTCATGGTGAGTGAGACCCTGATACTTATGATTGTGATGTGGAGTATACAACTGGCTCTGATTTTTATGATTGTGATGTGGAATATACAACTGGCTCTGATTAAATTGAAGTAAACTGCTGCTACTTGTGGTGCATATGGGAATACATAGAGGGTGTAAGTTGATCGAGCAGAGAAGTTTCTAGAAGATGAGTCTAAATTCCTGATAGATTTATCATTTTCTCTTTATTTCCCATCTTTCATATTGACATCACTTCCAACAGATTTTTGATTATGCATGAGAAGACTCATTATTTTTTTTGGTCCTCAAGGTTAGTTATAATCTTTTCTTGTGTTTCTATCTGCTCCACTTATTATGGACTTGTTTTCAAAATTTTGGATAGAATTAGTATCCACAATGATGTCACAATCACAGCCAGCGTTAAGGACAACAACAATTACATGACAACAACAATTACATGCATTTGATCTAAAGAACTATCTTTAGAAATATAATCATCTATAGAAATTTGAACCTCATTCATACTTCAGAATATGCTTCTACATAGTCTTCTCCAAAATACCTTACTTCTTTGGAACTTTTAACCTCGAGTTTATTCCTCAATTATAATGGAGACCTTTGTTGACATATATAGACATAGTGTTCTGAGAGTGTTATACTACTATTATTTGCATTATGAATATTTGTGCCATTGTTGCTTTGGGGTCCTAGAAAGTGAACCCTTATGTGAGTTAAAGGATGAATTCTTCAATAAACTATGAAATCCTTCACGAGTCTCACATGCTCTAGAATTTCTTCAATATTAAGCATCTCCTGCTGACTTCATTGCAATTTTATAATAATTTTTAGATTGGGATAGGTAAATTCCATTAATCTGTTTGGAAACGTTTCTAAATTGCTACACATGGCTAATGAAAGATTTCTAATAAGTAGAGGTTGTGGAACCAATTAGGTAGTTCTTTTAAACTTGAGCAACCTGACATATCCACTGATGAGGCCAATGAATGCATCTGTCCAATTCTTTCTTGAATACTTCTTAGTTGGCTACATCCTTTAAAATCTAATTTATTTTTGACATTAAGTTTCCAAAGCGGTGATAAAGATATACTAGCCTTTAGCAATAGGCTAAATTGAATACTTCTTAGTTTTCTACATCCTTTCAAATCTAATTTAATTTTTGACATTAAGTTTCCAAAGCGGTGATAAAGATATACTAGCCTTTAGCAATAGGCTAAATCCAATAATTTTAATGTTCCAAAATCTTTAGGCAATTTCCTTAAACTTGAGCAATAGTCCATTGTAACTTCTCTCAAAAATTGAAGCTTTGAAATTGACCGAGGGCATTTGCTTTAGATTTTTCTTGCACCTTTATAATGTTTCCCATGCAATAAGTCCAAGTTTGATGCTAATATATTTAATAGATTCTTATTATTTTCACTCATCCATATAGCTTTCCTCTCTGGAATCCCCTTCTCATTTAAATGCTGCTTAATTTTCTTTCCACCCGTAAATATGAATCTAATCCTAATAGATTCTTATTATTTCCACTCAGCCATATAGCTTTGCTCTCTGGAATTCCATTCTCATTTAAAAGCTGCTTAATTTTCTTTACACTGGAAAATGTGAATCTCACTCTCTATGTCTTTTGGAAGCTAATTGATAAAATGGCATCGTGTACAATTACAACACCATCCATGCCTCGTGATAAATGCTCTACTTTCCAACATATGGAATTCAATCTCTCCCAATCACCATGCACGCCTTGTGATAAATGCTCTACTTTCCAACATATGGAATTCAATCTCTCCCAATCAATCTCTCTGAGTATCAGTCACCATGTGTCCTAATCTTATCCTTTGAATGAAAAAGTAGCCGATGTCCAGAATCTCTCCCAAAATATCTGTCACCATGTGTCCTAATCTTATCCTTTGAAAAAGTAGTCGATGTCCAGAAGTGGATCTTTCACTACCTTATGGAGTTGTCTTGACTTTTTGCTTATACTTTAATTCACATATGAAGCCTCTCACTAATTCCAAAAGTTTTGGAATCCCACCATATGACTATACCATCTTGTTTAACTAAGTACAATTCATTTGCTTCTCATGGGCCTTGTTTAACTAAGTACAATTCATTTTCTTCTCATTGTCCAAGGCCCATGGAAACAGAATACCAACACACCAAAATGGCTCTATAAGAGTTTCTATTTGTTTACACCTATCAATCATAGTTGCTATTTGTTTACACCTACCAGTCATGCTAGGTGATCCAAAAAGGGCGACTTAGCGGATTGCAAGAAGCTCGATTGAAACGGAATGATGAAGCTTTATTGCATTTGTAGCATAGAACCCTTTAAATGATTGAGTGAACACTACAAGGGTGTTCCTGCAGAAGTAGGGGCTGTAGAGCTTTCATGTAAGAATTGGTTTCCCTAAAGTTAAATGTGAAATAACCTTTCATAGAGTTGTGGTTGTTTATATGCCAACCATGTTAATCCTTCAAGTTGAAATCATGAATCGTGATAGCTGATTGTGTTAACCTTCTTCACCTTCTTCAGAGAATTTGTAGGATCATATAGTGTTAACCTTCCTCACCTTCTTCAAATAATTTGTAGGATCATATCAACTTAGAGAAAGGTCTTATCACCAGAGCATTCTAGCCACTTATTCTTAGAGATACAAATAAGCTTGTACCTCATGTTGTTTTCAATTATATTCAATTATATCAGACTTACTTTCAGGAAAAATAACATTGAGCTCTCGTAGCCACTTATTCTTAGAGATACAAATAAGCTTGTACCTGATGCTATTTTCAATTATATCGGACTTACTTTCAGGAAAAATAGCATTGGGATTCATAGGAAGACGTAGCTTACTTCCTAATCTAACTCCTGAATGCACATGTTTGGATGAGACGCACCACACGAAGGTGATTTTACTGATTTTTTAAGATGAAATATAAATAGCATTGAGCTCTAGTAGCCACTTATTCTTAGAGATACAAATCATCTTGTACCTGATGCTGTTTTCAATTATATTGGACTTACTTTTAGGAAAAATAGCACTGGAATTCATAGGGAGACGTAGCCTACTTCCTAATCTAACTCCTGGATGCACATGTTTAGATGAGACGCACCACATGAAGGAGATTTTACCGATTTTTTAAGATGAAATATCTACTTGTGGGAGGTTACTTGGTTAGCCAATAAGGCATTAGGAGGCTGCTTGTTTTGTAAGGAAGAAATTAAAAAAAAAACAAAATCGACAGGGACTACCCCTGCCTGTAGGTCTTGTTTTAAATGATCTATATAGTTGGCAATAGCAAGTACTATGGTACAGAATATGAGTCCTATGTGTTAGAAAAATTTAGGAAATTTAATTTTCGCGGAGGGGCAGAGAGCTATGACTCTCGCGAAGCTACTTTCGCACAGTTAGCTTCGCGCACCACAGAGCTGATTTCGTGCAGTGACCTTCACGCACCGCGGAACTAATTTCACGTAGCTACCTTCGCGCACCGCAGAGCTATTTCACAGACTTAATGAATAATATTCACTCACGAAAAAAATAACAAAGTAGGTTTGGAGCAACACACTAAAACTTAGTATTGAGTTCTTAAACATGAAAATACATTTACATGAGACTGCTGCTCATTCACCAAGTAAAACAAACGTTTTACAATGATTTACACTTATGCGGAATAACACATAGTAAAACACAGTAACTGTTGTTTTCATGCGCCCACCAAAATTTTCTCCACCATTTTCTCCCCAGAGACTTGCGCTCTCTTTTTCTCTAACTCTCTTACTCTCTAACCTATCAAAATGAATTTTACATTCATATTTAACTCAACATACAATTTTACATTTAATTCATGATAGAGAAAAAATAATTAATATGATGTTGTTGTTGAGTGTGATCAAAATCGCGCAGGTGTTTTTGGAGTGTGGGCAATAGTTGCTGAATGAATGCTTGCCCATATCTATTTACCAAAGTACATTGACTGCTTTAAATTCCTTGCTGCATTTCAGAATGGTTCAGCTTCAGTCCTTCCATCTTCAAACAGAGACGCAACCTGCAAAAATACGTCTGACAAGTATGGTTGTTGTTAGGTTGTTTATTGTGGTGGTTGGGATTATTATTTCCAATACTCCCCCTTAATCACAATTGCCACCATTGACAATTCCCAAACAGTTTCTGAGATAAACAAAACTTTCACCTGCCAATGGATTTGTGAAAATATCAGCAAATTGTTCATGTGACCTGCAGTGCTGCAACACAATTTCATCATTGTTAATCAACTCTCTAATAAGATGATATTTAGCATCAATATTCTTGGTCCTTTTGTGGAAGACATAATTCTTTGACAATGCAATTGTTGAGGTTTTGTCACATAAAATAGTTGTCGCTCCCTCTTGGTGTTGGGCGTGGTATCCCCCCAAGACAAGTTTTGGGGCTTAAAGCCCAAGTTTTGACTAAGTCCATTGTAAAGACTCTGCGATTTGTGGGCGTGGAGCACGAAGTTGTAATAGAGTCATAGGGTTGTCCGCCCTTACTTTTGTAAATGTAGTGTCGGTTTGAGAGATCTACCCATGGTCCGCGGACCATGGGATTGTATAAATAGAGCGAGGCTCTAAGTGTAAAGAGACATTTGAACAATGAGAGGAGGAAATCAATCAATGAAGCAGTGAGTCTAAGTGTAGAGTCGTGTCTTTGGGTCGTAGAGTAGGAGAAGGCTCTACAACTGAGTGCGCAGAGGCCTAGTAGTCCACAACTGAGTGTGCAGGGCAGGTTGAGTATGTAACCGTTGGAAACATTAATAAAGAGAATTTTTACCATATTTTTGTGTATCTTTTCCTATTTTATGCATTGAAGTATATTGGGTATGAATTGCAAGTTTACTGTTTATTTACTACGCGAACTTATATGAATGTGCTGAGTAAGTGAATATAATATAAGGTATCTGTTTATGTGAAGATAACTAACTATTATAAGGAGATAAGTAAGATCCATGGTGTGACTTGGGGAAATACTGCAGATCGTTGCTCCAGCAGCACAAAAGCCCCACAGCCCCTGGTTAGCGCTATGCAAAGGCGAATATAACAGAGCGCGAAGGCCCCGAAGGTCAGGAGATTGCACAAGGTAACCCGCGTGAAGGTATTCACAGTTGCACTAAATCAATCCCTTAGACATCTCAAGGGTGTGGAAACCTGGTTCCATCATCCCCCCATACTGCTGGGTGAGACCTCAGTCCGCGCTCCACGGAATGTTGTTGAAAAGGCCAGTAGTATAGGGATTTGTTTGGCTAATTAAATCCAAACCTAGGTCAGACCCCAACAAGCCAACAAATGGTTCCATTGCCGGGACCGGAATCTGCATTGAGATGTCTGATGTCGTATCATTGGAATCTAACTAAGAAAGAAATTGAAGGTTGGTTGGACATGAGAATTCACGAGTTCACGGTGCAGGAGAACATGAATTTGTGATTATCAAAAGAAGAGTGGTTAGACTGCTACCTGTACATAGAGATCCATGAAATTTTCTTTGCATCTTTCCCTACTAAGCTATACAAGTGGATCACGAAGTTAGCAGATAGCCAAGGAAGGTGCAAGCTCGACAATCCTACTGTATGGATCCCGGAGTTGGTGCACCGATTGGAAGTATCAGAGGATAAGATCACGCGTGTTGTTAATCACTGGCTCGATCGAATTATAGGAGGATTCATTACTGAGTTCACGGTAGATACTTCAGCCAGCTATAGCAAGGCAGAGCGATGCTTCCTCAAAGGATCGTGAGGTAAGTACGTTAAGTATTTGAACACTTGGATTAAAATGCTACTGTGTGAAAAGCAGATTATGCGAATACATTGATGTTCAGGGCTACGCGAAGTGGGAGAATTTATAGAAATGAAGGTAGTGTAGAACTATAAACTAGCCCCTTGATTTCACCTCCGCGAGGGGACAAGGAAGAGCTCGCAAAGGTCTCACCAAGAAGTGCGATGAATTTGATAAGGCAAAGGATTTCGGGCATACAACACCCACCCACATTGTTGGGCATGGAATCCCCCCAAGGCATGTTTTGGGGCTCAAAGCTCAAGTTTTGAACGAATTTTGTTGTAAAGCTCCGTGAATTGGGGATGCGGGGCGCGAAAGTATGTTAGATTCACAGGGTTTTTCACCCTAGTTTTGCAATGTTATGTCCGCTAGAGAGACTTACCCATGGTCCGCGGACCATGCAATTATATAAATAGAGCGAGGCTCTAAGTGTAGATAGAAGATAGAGAATAGAAGAGAAGCATGAGAAGAGAAAGTGATTGAGTCAAAGTGTAAAGTGTGTCTTTGGGTCGTAGAGTAGGAGAAGGCTCTGCAATTGAGTGTGTAGAGGCCTAGTAGTCCGCGGCTGAGTGCGCGGACCCCAGCAGCTCAGTGCACAGAGCAGACTCGAGTCTGTAACCGAAGAAGGAATTAATAAAGAGAAGTTTTGTTATAATTCTGTGTATCTGTACTCAGGTTAGTACATGTTTGATATAATTTGCAAATATATTGTTTAATTACTGCACGCACTTGTATGAATGATTTACATTGTTAAGTATAACTTAAAGCATGCAAATAGGCTATGATAATCAACTAACATTGGAATACCAGTAAGATCTTGGGTAATAACACAGAGTGCAGCGTTCAGCCCCTGGGTAGGGCTACGCGAAGACAGTATCTCAGGTTGTGAGGTATGGGAAAGGGCGCGAAGCAACTTCCGCGCAGGGTCAAACCATAGAGCACTTGAACTCATCAGACATTACCAGGGTGTGGAAACCTAGTTCTAGCACCCTCCCATACTACTTTGGGTGAGACCTCAGTCCGCGCTCCGTGGACTGTTTCCGAAAGTGCTAGTAGTACTAGGATTTGTTTGGCTAAATTAACTCTGAACCTGGGTCAGGCCCCAGTAAGCCAACAAATGGTTCCATTGTCGGGACCGAGATCTGCATAGAGATGTTTTATGTTGTATCATTGGAATCCGACAAAGAAAGGAATTGAAGAGTGGTTGGATAGGAAGATTCATGAGTTCGCGGCGCAGGAAAACAGGAACCCACGGTTATTGAAGGAAGAGTGGTTAGATTGCTACTTATATACATAGATCCACGAAATTTTCTTGCATCCTTCCCTTCTGAGCTATACGAGTGGATCGTGAAGCTAGCAGACAGTCAAGGAAGGTGTAGCCTTGACAAACCTATTGTGTGGACTCTAGAGTTGGTACACAGACTGGAAGCATCGAAAGATAAGATCGCGCATGCTTTGGATCACTGGCTCGATCAAAATATTGGAGGATTTAACACCGAGTTCGTGGTAGATACTTCAGTCAGCTATAGCGAGGTAGAACGACACTTCCTCAAAGGACCACGAGGTAAGTACGTTAAATCTTTGAACACTTGGATTAAAATGCTACTGTATGAAAAGCGGGTTATGTGAATAAATTGATGTTTGGGGCTACGTGAAGTGGGAGGATCTACATAAATGAAGGTAGCGCAAAACTAGAAACTAGCCCCTTGATTTCACCTCCATGAGAAAGCGAGGAAGAGCAGGTGAAGGTCTCACCAAGAAGTGTGTTGGGTCCCTATAATACTAGTGATTACCCCATTACTATTGTAGTTATACCCCTTATTTATATTGTTGTGCCCCTATTACCTCCATATTGTTATTTCTGTGCCCCATAGAATCCCTCTATTGTTATTTTTGTGGCTTTATATTATTATTGTTAGGTCGGCTGGATTATATTGTGACTCCATAGACTCCTATATATAGAAAGGAGGTTTTGTCATTTGTATCATCCAATAATTGTTCATTTATGTAATGTAAAGGAGGTTGTCCCCTCGAAGAGGCTGAATTCTAAGGCGTTGATCTATCTTTTCTATCTTTTCTTGAGCTGGTTTCATAACATTTGGTATCAGAGCTTTGGATTCTAGGGTTTCGCTGCTCCAAACAAGTCATCGTGGAATTTTCGCTATAACTTTTTTTCTGTGACGTTTCAGAAGTCACAAAAAAAACCCATTTGAGATGAAATCGCGCTGAACGTTGGGCCCGAATGTCAGAGCTTTTTGTGCGATATTTGCGGAGATATGATCTGAGGAAGTTGGTCTTTTTGCATACTCCTGAATTACATTCAAAACAGGTGACCTGGGGAAAATCGTCATAACTTTCTCTCTGGGTATTGGATTGAAATTTCGTAAGAAGCTACAGAAAGAGGACAGACTGTAGTTTCGTGTATGCAATTTTCATATCTAAAGGTTGAAACAGTGACTCGTGGCACGTCGTACAAGTTCGCTCTACTGAACTAGTCTAAAAGAAAGTCACTGTGGGAGATTTCACATAACTCTTCCTTGGAGAATCCAATTTGGGTCAGACTTGTGGCATTGGAAAGAGGACACAGAGGGCTACTACAGATCACAAATTCAGAACTAGATGATTGGAAAGTACAGAGATACATCAGAGGCAATATCGAGCTGGTGTGTAGATTTTCTTAAATTTTTGCTTAAGCTTGGTTTGAAAATTTATTTTGAAGGAATTCAAAGGGCATAGTAAAGCATTATTATCGGTAACTGATGCCCCGAGGAAAGAAAATGCAAACACCTAGTAAGGAACCTGAAAGCTCTAGCATGACTCATGAAGAAGAGGAAGAAATGCAACATGATATATCAAAATTACAAGACCAAGTGCAACAACTGTCCCTTGCACAAAAAGGAACAGAATCTAAGATGGATGGTTTAAAGAAAGATGTAGAAGCTAAGATGGATGGTTTAAAGAAAGGTGTAGAAGCTAAGATGGACTGTTTAAAGAAAGGCATAGAAGCTAAGATGATTGGCGTGGAAGCTAAGGTGGATGATTTGAAGATAGATTTGAAGACAGACATGGACGAATTGAAGATAAATATGAATAAGTTGCTACAAGAAATGGTCCCTAAGGGTGAAAGGGTACTAAAGGAAACTCATGATGAGAACAAAAGAAATGTTAATCATGATTCCATAGACGCTAATGTTGGATTGAAGAATCACCATATTCCAAAAATCGATATGAGGAAGTTTGATGGCAAGGATCCCGCCACATGGATATTACAGATGGAGCAATTCTTCGATCTCAATAATGTGCAAAACGTACAAAAGGTACGTATGGCAACTATATATTTGGAACCAAATCAGTTTGTATGGTATCAATGGCTTTGTTCTCGTAAACAATTTATCACTTGGGCAATTTTTACGGAAGAATTGATAGCACATTATGAGGATACAAAAAGCAACACTTTTTTTAGCCAATTGATAAGTCTCAAACAAAAGGGTTCAATAATGGAGCACATTGAGGAGTTCCAAAAATTGAACATAAGGGTAAAAGATATTCCAGAGGAGCATAGGATTGATGTGTTCATAGGGTCTTTAAAGGATAATATCCAACATGATGTCCGCCTTTGGGAACTTGATTCATTAGAGAAGGCATTCAGGTTAGCAAGAAAAATGGAAAGCAAAATTATGGCAACTAGGAAGCATACCACTCACAACTATAAAGACGGAAGTGTTGTTGCCCCTAGTCTTCCACAACCTACAAGGTTGACACCACAACAATTGGAAGAAAAAAGAGCAAAAGGGCTTTGTTACAATTGTGATAGCAAATACACAAAAGGTCATAAGTGTGCTGAGAAGAAATTATTCTACATAGATTGTGAAGAGGAAGAAGAAAAGGAGCAAGAAAGGTCAAAAGAAGAGAATATACTCCAGGAACAAAGCCTAGATGAAGAACAAATAAATCCGACCATATCTTGTAATGCATTGGTGGGAATTACCACTCCTCAAACCATCAAGATAGAAGGACAAATCAAGAAGAAAAAGGTAATAGTGTTGATTGATTCAGGAAGCACCCACAATTTTATTCATTGTAGGGTAGCAAAAGAATTGAATTGCTTCCTATATCCAGCACCAGAGTGTCAAGTGATGATTGCAAATGGAGGAACAATAAATTGCTCTGGAAAGTGCCATAATATCAAGCTATCCATGGGAGAATATGTATTGACTAGCCCAATGCTTTCCATTCCAATGGGAGGTGCTGATGTTGTACTAGGAGTCCAATGGCTACAATCCTTGGGTACAATAGCTTTTAATTTTCAAGAACTTTTCATCAAATTTTCTATGGAAGGAAAGGAAGTTGAATTAAGGGGTATTGCAGGGAAACCAGGAAAGATAATCAGCTCTAATGGCATGACAAAGCTTCTAAAAAAGGAGCAAAGAGGTGTAATTGCACAATTATGTTCGCTAGATGTTTCCACATTGGAATCATCTATTTCTCCAGATCTCCAAAAAGTCCTGGACAATCATTCCAAGGTATTTGAGACTCCCAAAGGTCTCCCACCTATGCGTGATCATGATCATGCTATTCATCTGATTCCAGGAAGTGTTCCTCCAAACATCAGGCCGTACAGATATCCCTATGCCAAAAAAGTGAAATTGAACGTATGGTTGCAGAAATGCTAGAGGCTGGTATAATTCAACCGAGTCAAAGTTCTTTCTCAGCTCCAGTAGTATTGGTGCACAAGAAGGATGGATCATGGTGCATGTGTCCGGATTATAGGGAGCTCAACAAGCTCACTATTAAAGATAAGTTCCCCATTCCTGTCATTGATGAATTACTGGATGAATTGCATGGATCAATTTACTTCACCAAGTTGGATCTTCGTTCGGGATATCATCAAATCAGAATGAAGATTGAAGACATTCCGAAAACGGCATTTAGAACTCATGAGGGTCATTATGAATTTTTGGTCATGCCTTTTGGCCTTACCAATGCACCTTCAACATTTCAAGGTTTGATGAATTCAATTTTCAAACCATTCCTTAGAAAATTTGTGTTAGTATTTTTTGATGATATACTAATCTACAGCAAGTCTTGGAAGGATCATGTTGAACATGTTGACAGGGTGCTACAACTATTGGAGGAGAAACAATTATATGCAAAAAGATCCAAATGTTTCTTTGGAGTCCAGGAGGTGGAATATTTGGGTCATATTGTATCTCATGAAGGAGTTAAGGTAGACCCTAGCAAAATTAAAGCCATTAAGGAATGGAAAATCCCCACATCCATAAAGCATCTGCGAGGATTTCTTGGGTTGACAGGGTATTATCGCAAGTTTGTTAAGAATTATGGGAGAATAGCAGCACCTCTAACAACATTATTGAAGAAAGATTCATTTTCATGGACTCCGGAAGCAACAAAGGCCTTTGAACATCTTAAAGAGGCAATGTGCCAAGCACCGGTCTTAGCTACACCGGACTTCACAAAAACCTTTATTGTGGAATGTGATGCTTCAGGAAATGGAATTGGTGCTGTTCTAATGCAAGATGAAAGACCCATTTCTTTTGAAAGTCGTCCAATCAAGGGAAAGTTTTTAAGCAAAGCTATTTATGAGAAGGAAATGTTGGCAATACTCCATGCACTTAAGAAATGGCGACCCTACCTAATGGGAAGACACTTCAAGGTAAAAACGGATCATGATAGCCTTAAATACTTTTTAGAACAAAGATTATCCTCTGAAGAGCAACAAAAGTGGGTCACAAAGATGTTGGGTTATGACTTTGAAATCATCTACAAAAAAGGGAAGCAAAATGTGGTGGCAGATGCACTCTCAAGAAAGGATGAGGACGTGGAAGCATTGTTGTGTGCCATTTCTATTATCCAACCAGATTGGATAAACGAAGCAAGGAAGGAATGGAAGAATGACGAAGAGGTGTGGGCACTTATTCGAAAGCTACAACAAGATTCCAGTATTTCTGATACATTTAGCTGGCAAAATGATTCGTTATGGTACAAAGATCGCTTATACCTCTGTAAGAATTCCCAGCTAAAACAAAAGATTCTTATGGAATTGCACACTTCTCCCCTAGGAGGGCACTCAGGATTTTTAAAAACTTACCACAGGGTTAAGAAGGAATTTTTTTGGGATGGCCTTAAATCAGATATTCAAAAGTTTGTGGCGGAATGTTTGGTTTGCCAACAAAATAAAGTTGAAACAGTTAAGACACCGGGTCTATTACAACCTTTATCCATTCCAAGCCAACGTTGGGAGGAGGTTTCAATGGATTTTATCACAGGTTTACCCAAGTCTGAGGGAAAGAGTGTCATCATGGTGGTAGTTGACAGACTTACCAAGTACGCACACTTTTGTGCATTATCACATCCATTTAAAGCCAGTACAGTTTCTACTGCATTTATGGAAACAGTTCAAAAGCTACATGGAAACCCAAAGATTATTGTAAGTGACAGAGATCCCATTTTCACTGGAAATTTTTGGACAGAATTATTTTCTTGTCTTGGTACTCAGTTAGCTCATAGCTCATCTTATCATCCTCAATCTGATGGGAAAACTGAGATAGTAAACAAATGTTTGGAAGGATATCTTCGTTGCTTTGTATCTGATAAACAGACACAATGGGTCAAATGGTTGCCTCTGGCTGAATGGTGGTATAACACTTCCTTCCATACAACAACAAAAATGACCCCATTTATGGCACTTTATGGGTATCAACCACCATCCATCACATCATATTTAAGAGAAAATTCTAAGGTTCAGGCAGTGGAACATCACATCGAACATCAACAACAAGTCCTCCAACTCTTAAAGGATAACCTCGTGTTGGCACAAAATAGAATGAAACAACAGGCAGATCAACATCGCCGTGAAAGAAGTTTTGATGTAGGTGATTGGGTATTCCTATGGCTACAACCATATAAGCAAATGTCCCTAAAGCAAGCTAAGAAGGATAATAAATTATCACCAAAGTATTATGGTCCGTACAAGGTGTTGCAAAAGATTGGTACTATGGCATACAAATTGGAGCTTCCTGCAGCTTCTCGATTGCACCCAGTTTTCCATGTTTCATGTTTAAAGAAGGTTATAGGCGACAAGCTCCCAATTCAAACAATATTGCCAGAACTTGACGAGGAAGGAAAAATTATATTGGAACCGGAAGCAGTCATAGAAACAAGAACTCGACAGCTACGAAATCGATCAATTTCAGAGTATCTTATCAAGTGGAAGAACTTATCTGCTGAAGATTCCACATGGGAGGATGAGAATTTTATGCAGAAGTATCCAGAACTACTCAAGCGTTGAGGACAACACTTTTTTGAAGGAGAGGGGCATGTTGGGTCCCTATAATACTAGTGATTACCCCATTACTATTGTAGTTATACCCCTTATTTATATTGTTGTGCCCCTATTACCCCCATATTGTTATTTCTGTGCCCCATAGAATCCCTCTATTGTTATTTTTGTGGCTTTATATTATTATTGTTAGGTTGGCTGGATTATATTGTGACTCCATAGACTCCTATATATAGAAAGGAGGTTTTGTCATTTGTATCATCCAAGAATTTTTCATTTATGTAATGTAAAGGAGGTTTCCCCCTCGAAGAGGTTGAATTCTAAGGCGTTGATCTATCTTTTCTATCTTTTCTTGAGCTGGTTTCATAACAAAGTGTGATTAGTTTGATAAGACAACGAATTCCATGCATACCGCTCCCACCTACGTCCCCACCAGTTTCACCATCTTCACCCTCGTCTTTGCCCATGCCACCTTCGCCACCACCATAGTTTAATATGGCAAGCACGATAAAATTTCCAGTGTTCAAAGGAGTAGGGAATGAAGATCCAGACCAGTTTTGGTTCGTGGTAAGGGCTGTATGGGAAGCGTAGGGAGTCATGGATGATAATATAAAGAAAGCAACGCTGGTCAGCACTTTGCAGGATCGCACACTAACTTGGTACATTAAACACTCCAATGACAATCTGAACACAGGGATCGCGGATATCCAAGCTGCGTTAAACAAGGAATTTAGCAGACCAAAGTTAGAGACATAATCGATCATCGGATTTAAGAAAATCTCGATGCTTCCAGGTGAGACCCCCTGGGAGCTAGATTAGAGACTGAAGGGTATGATTCGTGAAGTCAACATGATCTTGACGGATGGGGAACACTGTGCATGGTTTGTAGCATCGTTAATGCCGCATCTAAGGAACGCGCTGCCACAACAGAATCTATCCACTTAGGCCGATGCCTTGGAGATCGCAATGAGACTGCATGAGACCCTGATACAAGATCCTAACCTGGGAGTCCAACAGATCCATGCGTAGTTGAAAAACTTGTGTCTTGAGATGCAAAGTTTGAAACAAGATAGGATAGCTCGCCCAGAAGCGCACGAGGAGGTATGGTGTGTAAAGTGCAAAGGCCAGGGACATGACAAGGACCATTGTCCTGTATTTTCGAACTACCTGGCAGGAGGAGGACCAATGCCATTGAGACCGGAGGCACAAACAGGAGTGAGTGCGACACCTACATTATGATGCGCGATTTGTCAGATAGGAGGGAAGCATGCTACAAATAACTGCCATCTATTACAGAAATATACGCAGAGTCCCAACAGTTGTTTTGTAATCTTTGCAGGTCAGTAGGCCACAATGAGCGTACCTATAGAAGTTATGAACTGATGATGGATTAGACTCCTACCTACAGAGTTTAGACCGAAATGTGGGCCCTCGATCAAAATGCAAGGATGGCGTGCACTGGATTTCAGGGGCATGGATGAGGTCGAGGTGGAATGGGACCAGGAAGAGGTCGCGGACAACTGATATGTTACAATTGCGGAGGACCAGGGCATTATGCCCGCGATTGTACAAATTTGACGAGACCATCATGCTTATATTGTACCCAGTTTGATCATGAGACGAAGGACTATCCCACACTAATAGTGAGGTTGCGTGATAAAGGAACACTCCAACCTCCCCTGACTCAGAATGATCTAGGTGGATATTGGTGGCCACCTGCCAAGTCCACCTGGACCCCCACCATTGTTTCTCTCAGCATTTTCAGTTTCCTTAATTGTAGCACAACTTACTATTTTTAGCAGTTTTTCGGGTCCTGAACTTCTGGAGCCGTTTTGAGGCCCTAAACGACGTTTTTTGGGAAATCTGGGGGCAACATGGGTCCATGGACCGATGTTGCCCTTCCCAAAGTGGTAGTGCTCGGATAGATCTTTCTAACGAGCTATTGTACGCGTCGAACGGAGATCGTATGCCAAAGTTACGACCCCGGGAAGTTGATGTACCAATTTACCCAAACGGGGCCCACAGTTTGGCGTTTCATCTCCTAGGGTTAGGTTTTGGAATGTTAAGGGTTTTCCATTGTTTCTCAACAATAAATAGGCCTTCGAGCCTCATTGTAACACAGTTCAGAGGCATGTAGCCACCTCATCTCTTCTCAGAGATAAGCTACCATCGCCCTAGCTAGTTTATTTCCATTTCTGGTTGTAAGCATATTTCAGTATTTTCCATTAATGAAATGAAGTATTATTTCTGCTGCATCTTTGTGTATATGGTTATCTCTGTAATTTGTTGCGTTCCTGTTTAAATTCGGATCAGTGGTATCAGAGCAGTCTGCTTTTTCTCTGTTTTTCTTTGCATGTCCCCAACAAGGTCGGGATATAAGGAGTTAGGGCTTGAACTGGTTGAACCTTTGCAAGACCAGCCTCATAAATCCCGACGGCCTCCCATTGCGGATGAGAAGAAAGACGAGGGGGCAGGAGATCCCATCAAAATCTTGCTCGAAGAAGCCCTCGAGCGACAATGGAACGCGATGATGGACAGCTTTGCCCAGATCCTTCAGCGGCTACCCAGAAGCGATGCATCGGCTTCCAGCAGCTACTCTGGAAACACCACACCCTTTAAGGTACAATTCAATTTTGAAATCCCCATATTCGAGGGTTAGATAGACGCAGATGCCGTAGATAAATGGTTAAATCTGCTAGAGGGTTATTTTTCTGTTCATGAATTTTCGAGTCGGGAAAAGATTGTTTTCGCTCTTCTCAAAGCAGCCCCCCACGTCAAGGACTGGTGGGAAACCTACTGCGAGCAGAAGGATGAAAGTGCTGGCTCACTATTTTCAGCCGCACCCACCTGGAATTCATTACGGGATGCCATCAAGGAGCAGTACTACCCGGTCGGAAGCTATGAGGATGAATACATAAAGTGGACCACGCTGCGGCAGGGAAGGGACCAAGACGTGCCGGAGTTCAACAATCTTTTCCATACCCTTCGCACAAAGTTGGGTATCAAGGATTCGGAGCAACATTTGATACTCAAATACCGTGGCTGCCTGCACAAGTATATCCAAGAAGAAATACAATTCCTGAACATCTCCTCGCTCGGCGCAGCATACCGATATGCCGTCAAGGTCGAGCAGAAGTTTAAACAAAAGAAGTGAGACTTTGGATCTGCGAATCCAAAGCAGGGGAAAGGCACCCCTAAACCACAGAACAAAGGACAAAGCCAAGGCAGGACAGCCCATGACAACCCGCCGAAGATGCAAGAAAAGAACAATGCCGTGAAGCCGAAAAAGGACACTGGAAAATGGTGTGAGTTCCATAAGAGCTCCACTCACAACACAAGTGAGTGTCGGGCCAAGCAGTCACTGGTGGTTGAGCTAAAGGTTTCAGAATCAGATGCATGTTCCGACTCTGAGTCAGAACCCGATAAGGGGAATGAAAAAGGGAAGCAGATCATTGATGCGGATCCCAATGCCACTGTTCCTACTGCCAAGATCCAGAAAAATGAACCCGAAGATCCAGAGGAGGAGGAGCGTCTCTTCCACTCCCAGATGTGGGTAAAGGGCTCCCCGATACAGTTCATTGTTGATAGCGGGAGTCAAAAGAACCTCATTTCGGCAGAGGTCGTGAAGCGGTTGGGTTTACCGACCATAGCACATCCACAACCATACACCATTGGGTGGCTTCACCAAGGACGAGATCTTCGCGTGAGCCAGCAGTGTCGCCTTCCATACAACATCAAGCCCTTCACGGATGAGGTATTGTGTGAAATTTCTCCCCTTGAAGTTTGTGATGTATTATTAGGACATCCATACTTGTGGAAGCGACATGCTGTGTATGAATCAAGGCCCCGTGCTGTTATTATTACATTGGGAAATAAGTTGTACAGGATACCAGAGGTAGCACCACCTACTGCCATCTCTTTGATTACTGCAAAACAATGCAGTAAGATCCTTTCCAAAACCAAGAAATTTGTTTTCTTGATGATACGCCCTCAAGGAAAGAAGAAGACGGTGGCTGCGGCCTCCAGACGGGGTCCCTCTGCACGACAACTACAGATGGACAAGGTTGTGGAGGAGTACGAGGACATCTTCACCTCCCTTGTAGGGGTTCCTCTGCACTGTCAGGTCAAGCACTCCATCGATTTGACCCCCGGTGCGCCACTACCCAATGGACCAATTTATCGGCGCTCCGTTATGGAGAACAATGAAATCAAGAGGGAGATTTAGGAGCTCCTGCAGAAAGGTCACATCCGTCCGAGTTCATCGCCTTGTGGGAGCCCGATCGTGTTGGTACAGAAGAAGGATGGGACGTGGAGACTCTATATTGACTATCGGGCACTGAGCAAGATCACTGTCTGTAATAGGTACCCGATCCCACGGATTGATGACCTCCTAGACGAACTAAAGGGGGCGAAATATTTCAGCAAGATCGACTTGAAGTCAGGATATCACCAGGTACCAATCGAACCCTCTGATGTGTGGAAGGCTGCCTTCAAATCCAAGGAGGGCCTTTTCGAATGGTTGGTTATGCCTTTTGAATTGACGAATGCTCCTGCAACCTTCATGAGGCTAATGGATGACATCTTGCGGCCATTCACCAACTCCTTTGTAGTAGTATACTTGGATGACATTCTGATCTTCAGCCAGAGTTGGGAAGAGCACCTCCACCACATCCGACAGGTTCTCCAAACACTGCGGCAACACAAGCTATGTGCCAATTTGGAGAAATGCACTTTTGGCATGACCGAGGTTCAGTATCTGGGATACATCATTGATGAACAGAGGGTGCATGTCGATCCAGCCAAGATCCAAGTCATTCGGGATTGGCCCTCTCCAACCACTCTAACAGAGCTCCGCAGCTTTCTAGGTCTTGCCAACTTCTACCGCAGGTTCGTGTTGGGGTTTTCTCATATTACTCGGCCCTTGAGTCAAGTCACCAAGGGAGGGGCGAAAGCAAAATTCTTTTGGTCTGAATCTCAACAGAAGGCATTCATGGAGTTGAAGGATGGCCTCTGCACGGCACCAGTGCTCGCGTTACCAGATTTACAACAACCATTTGAGGTCGAGACAGATGCCTCTGACTATGCTATTGGGGCAGTCCTTACTCAACATGGACATCCAGTGGCATATCACAGTGAAACACTTTCAAACACAGTCCGGAAGTACCCCACTTATGATAAAGAGATGTATTCTATTGTACAGGCCTGCCGACAATGGAAGCATTACATTTTGGGGAAGGAAACGGTCATCCACATAGACCACCGACCCCTGCAGTTCATACCGACCCAAGGGAAATTGCAGAATGATCGCCATCAGAAGTGGTCTACATACCTGCAACAGTTCCACTTGAATATCAAGTATAAGAAGGGCAACACCAATAATGTTGTAGATTGCCTCAGTCGACCACCGATCATGGCGAACCACCGTGCTCAACTCTTGTGGGCACGAGACTTTTGATTGGCCACTTCTCTACAAAAGCGACCCAGAATTCGGCCACACATACCAGACACTCTTGGAGGGTCGGCATGTTCCAGATTTTCACCTCCAGGATGCTCTGTTATGCCACCTGGGTCACCTTTGTGTTCCTTCAAGCGAGCGTGCCAAGATGATTTGGGAAGCACACTACAGTCGGGCTGCTGGACATTTCGGGGTCGAGAAAACAGTGGCAGTACTAAAAAATTATTTCTATTGGCCGAATCTTCGACAGGATTTTGGGAAGTACATCAGATCATGTACTGCCTGTGCCATTGCCAAACCAACCATTAAGAAGCATGGCCTCTATACCCCGTTGCCTACCCCTAGTTGACCTTGGGAATCCATATCCATGGATTACATGTCAAGCCTTCCTTCCACTAAGCATGGAAATGACTGTGTTTTTGTGGTCGTCGACAGGTTCTCGAAGATGGCCATTATGGTGGCCTGCAAGAAGAATATCACAGCAGAAGCCACTGCTAAACTCTTCTTTGAACGAGTGTGGGTGCACTTTGGGATCCCACAGTCTATCATCTCAGATCGGGACAGTCGGTTTCTCAGCACATTTTGGTCCAGTCTCTGGTCAATGCTGGACACCAAACTCACGAAGTCCACAGCGTTCCATCCTCAAACTGATGGCCAGACAGAGGTTGTCAATAGGATGATTGTACACATTCTGCGCATGTATAACTCAAAGCATCCACGCACATGGGACGAGACCCTCCCCTATGTTCAAGACAACTATAATCGAGCTCTTCACAGCTCCACTGGCCATAGCCCTTTTTAGGTGGGTTTGGGATTCCAGCCACTATACCCCATTGATGTGGCCATGCCACTTGCAGCTACTCACATAAATTCAGCTCATGTCCAGTCCGAAATAGATAAGGCCACCAGCTTCATTGAGCGCATCCAACATATTCGCCAGCAGGTCCATGAAAATCTTGAGAAATCAAATGCCAAGTACAAGCAGCGACATGATCAACATCGGGTGCCACACAAGTTTCAGGTGGGCGACAAAGTCTAGTTGCATTTGCAAAAGGAACACCTTACTGGAGCCTATCGGAAATTGAGACCACTCCGATATGGTCCTTACACCATTACTAAGGCTATGGGAGACAATGCATTTGAGCTCAGCATTCCCCCGTTCCTTGGCCTGCACCCAGTGTTCAATGTGGACCGCCTTCGGCCATACTTTCCACCATTGCTAGACACATCCGACATTACAGAACAGCTCAAACCCACAAAATTAAATCCAGATTGCATGGAACAAGCTGCAACTGATTGGATCATGGACACACAGATCAAGAACAATTGCCAACAGAATATCCAACTGTATCGAGTTGTTAAAGCAGGCCAACTCCTTCAGCAGGGCAAGTGGCTCACCAGGGAACAAGTTCAGCAAAAGTTTCCTCATCTCATGGAGGAGCTCAATGCAATGGGGACCATTGCTTCCTAAGGGGGGGAATGATCCAGGTGGATATTGGTGGCCACCTGCCAAGTCCACCTGGACCCCCACCATTGTTTCTCTCAGCATTTTCGGTTTCCTTAATTGTAGCACAACTTACTATTTTTAGCAGTTTTTCGGGTCCTGAACTTCTGGAGCCGTTTTGAGGCCCTAAACGACATTTTTTGGGAAATCTGGGGAGAACATGGGTCCATGGACCGATGTTGCTCTTCCCAAAGTGGTATTGCTCGGATAGATCTTTCTAACGAGCTATTGTACGCGTCAAACGGAGATCGTATGCCAAAGTTACGACCCCGGAAGTTGATGTACCAATTTACCCAAACGGGGCCCACAGTTTGGCGTTTCATCTCCTAGGGTTAGGTTTTGGAATGTTAAGGGTTTTCCATTGTTTCTCAACAATAAATAGTCCTTCGAGCCTCATTGTAACACAGTTCAGAGGCATGTAGCCACCACATCTCTTCTCAGAGATAAGCTACCATCGCCCTAGCTAGTTTATTTCCATTTCTGGTTGTAAGCATATTTCAGTATTTTCCATTAATGAAATGAAGTATTATTTCCGCTGCATCTTTGTGTATATGGTTATCTCTGTAATTTGTTGCGTTCCTGTTCAAAATCCGAATCACAGAACCTACAAATGATGAGGTTTGAGCTACACGAGGAAGACCCAAATTTAAACATCGTGCTCTGAAGTGGTATCATGACAGGAGATGACAAAGGCAAGAAACCTGAAGAGAGTGCCTGGGTTTGCAAGGCTCCAACAAAGGAACCAAAATTTGATTTGGAGCGTGCTAAGGAGACATTCATGGAAGCTAAGAAGAGCTTCACGGAGGCCTCCACTTCAGGTAGTAAAGACAAATTGGAACCAGAAATGGACCCATCAATGCTCACTACCTTTTTGGAGACATGCATGAAGCTACTGCGCGACAGCAAAGCTGTGAAGGGACTGCAAGAACTCATAACTAGATGTGCTAGGATCGTGCCAGGAGAACCGTGCATAGTCCAGAAGCTCAGGAAGCACACAACGCGAATAGAAGAGAGATGAGATTGACCGTGTAGATCGGGGAATATGAAATGGATCAAGTGATTTTGGATCTAGGGTCGGACACAAATGTCTTGCCAAAGCAGATGTGGGAGTGCATGGGAAGGCCTGTGCTGCAATGGTCCCTTATTCAATTGCGAATGGTGAATCAACACAATATCCTACCTATGGAAATATTGCAGGGAATAACAATAGATATCGAAGGTGCGAGCGCACTTGCATATTTCGAAGTGATAGAGATTGTTGATGAAAACAATCCTTGTCCTGCGCTACTAGGAATAGATTGGGTCATTGACATGAATGGAATGATAAATCTAAAGAAGCGCAAAATGATTTTTGAGAAAAATTCACTATGCGTAGTGGTACCTTTAGACCCTATGGAAGAATCGCGCTACATAGAGCCAGTGCGTGACGATGACAGCGATGACGATCTAGACTGTATCTATAAGATAACTACGCTAGAGCAGGATTGGGTAAATCCAACCGTGGATGGTAGGATCTCGTGGGAGCATGAAATCCACCGCACCTCAGATTCAGATGAGGAAATAGAACGATGGTAGAACTGGTTACCGAGGTAACCATGCTGAAATGCAACATGATCATAAGGTCCCTGCGCTGCGTGGCAACAGAGGTAAGAGATCTGCCCATGTATGACAAGTTGACAGAGGTAGATGATTTCCTGAACAAATTTGAAAGAGAAGTGCCAGAACAATAGCGGTTCGATGCTCTAAAATGGGTACTGCGTGCTACGCCCGAAAGGTGGTGGGGTATGCACCAGCAGAATTTTAAGGACTGGCGTGAATGCAGAAGGATGATGCGCCTATGATTTGGGAAGCCTCAGATGCAGATGAAAGCCAAGTATGATGGACGAAACAACCCGCACACCCACCTGTCCAGATGGGTACAGGTGTATGGTGCACAACCTGCATGAAGGCACATCGTCCGCATGATAGGAAACATGATCGGCGAGCAAGAACGAGGAAGGCAATGGCACGAATGACGACCATGAAGTATGATAAGACAAAGCATGCATAAGCATATTCACGTAAAATCTTTTGACAAAGTATGTAAAGCAATGAACGCGGTCCACCATGTGAAGCAAACAGATTGGGACTTGCGCGTAGCAGCGGTTCTATGGGCTTATAGGACCATGTGCAAAACCCTAGCTGCGCGGCCACTTCCAAAGCCGAAGTATGAAGCAGATGCTATAATCCCTATGGAGCATGCAAAGCCTAGTCCGTGCATAGTAGCACCCGTAGATATTATGGTTCATGAAGCCCAGAAATAAGGGATCACACATCCGCAAGAAACAAAACGCATGGGACTTGAGGAAGAAATCCAACAGGGAAACCTTAGAACCCAAGAAATTGAAAAAGATAGGGTACGGTTAAGAAAGAAAAGTGTGCTGGTGGACGCAGAAGTCAAGAAGATGGAGGACGAGATAAAGGAAGAGTTTCTGACTGAAAAAACTAGGATGGTAAGGCAAGGTGCATCTGATCATAATGACAAGTTTGAGAACTACCGCCGTGAATTGATTAGTCTGATGCCTTGGCTTGGACCACATATTTCTAAACATAGTGACCAGGGTAGCGTGTTGCAAATGGTGAAGTGCACGATGCCGACCATAACAATAAAAGGTGGGGATTCTCCAGGAACCATGACGGAGGACAGGATGGAACTCCACACGGGTGGTGCGACCACCTGACTAGCCAAGGGAAGGATAGTCTTAGCACTCTAGGCAGTTGAAAAGGAGCGTGGGACTATAAATTATTCTGCTTGGGAGCTGTGCGATATTGGAGATGCACGCAGAAGCAAAAAGTCACAAGGTTCGCGACTGCGGACGGGGGCTGCGTTGCTGCGCGGGTTGGCTAGAAAGTGACCATTGAAGTCACTATTCATGATGGGATGCTCGACTTGAGGCCAAATGGAGCAGGCGGTAGGCATTTAAGATGCGATTTGTGGGCAAGATTTGGGAAAATCTTCCGCGAAGAAAGCATTAACGAATCGGAATTGGGGGGAACGGTCGAATTCGAATTCAAAAATCACTATAAAATACAAAGGGCTGCCCAGCAAACAACACTTGGTCATTTGCGAATTGAGCGAGTGAGCAGAACCCTGAGTGTTGTGAGTCGAGCATTGATTGAGCCCCTGAATTCGTGAGTGATACATTGAAGCATAGATGCAATGACATCAACTAAAAATGGTATGAGGATAACAGAAGTGACCACCGAGGAGGCTGCGTAGGCCCTAACTGTGGGGGATGTTCTAGAAGGTGTCGGGATTGTGGCAGAAATCCCGAAATCACTGCGCATGCCAAGACCCAAGAAGGACAAACAAGAAATGGCTCCGTACGCATGTCCCCGTGGAACCCGCTGCGCAACAAACTGTTGATGGAGGAGAAAGGGAAAGTTGTCACTATAGAAACAGATGAAGAAGAAGAATATTTGTAGGATCTTACCATTTTAGAAGAAGAAGATGAAGGCGTAGAGGTGGATACTCAACCTAGGTACTCTGCGAAAAAACTACTCGCCTATGTCCCCCAGTGAAAAGGGAAGGCCAAAGTTCCCAAGGACTTGGACGAGACCAAGAGCTCGCTCCAAACCCCGCTCCTCCTAGATGGAATTATGTTTGAAGGCATGCATCTGGACCATGTACCGACCATGAAATTTGAAGATTAGGACCTCAAGGACCCTGAGAAGTGCCCTTACCTTGAGACCGGAAACCTCATGAAGCAGAACACCATGGGGGAGGTGACAGCATTAGAGCTATGGAAGTGGTTGCGCGGAGTGGAGAAGGCCGTGTTGCTAAACCTACTTTGGGTGCCGCATTTTCACCGCTCCCCAATAACCATTTTCATCATCAGGCAGCTGCTCTACTTGGTGCATGATGGGTGCTTATGGCTGGAGGAGCCCATCCCCATCATGACAGACTTGATTCATCGAGTCTCCCGGCTTCCATACAAAGGAGAAGACCCTGTGGCCATATCGGATGGAAAGAGAAGTGATCTGGCCATCGCGGAGACCTTGAAGAAGAAGTACAAGATGGAAAATAAGAAGAGGGGATACGCCATCTCCAACATTAAGGACAAAGCAGTACACATAGCAACTGAAATCTTGGCAGGCAAAGTTATGCGGAAGTGCCGCGCAGACGAGGTACCGGCGTCGGTGATCGCACTGGGCAAGAAGTGCACAGAGGGGGTCTAGTTTAACTAGTCTGAATTCCTCTGCATATAATTTTTAGAGAATTGCCATGAAGTCTAGGAACAAGGCAAAACGTTCCACTATGCAGGTTGTTGCTTTCCATAGTGCTCGTAGCCGGGGAATTACTGGAGGATAGTCAATTCCCCATAATTGACAGAGATTTACTAGAGGCTGTGAAGTATGCTTTGCTCTAGGCCACGAAGGATGCTACAAGGATACACAACAACAAGATCTTCTGGGTGCTCATGGAGATGAACATCCAAATGTGGATCAACCATAAGCCGTGGTTGTCACCCACGGTTTACAACAGTCTGCATAGTTTTGCAGAATTTAAGGCAGACATGCATAACGTACATATCAGGTCACGCAAGGACCCGACGAAGTAGTGGGCAAAGATACCCTTTATAACCACTGACGACGCCATTTTCAATGTCTTGGAGGCATGGCCGCCAGAATGGCATGCCCCTGACATTGCAGAAATCGAGAAGTCGGTAGCGCAAAAGAAGAAAGACGATGCCAAGCTGCGCATCACACAGTTGGCCAAAAAATGCAGGAAGGAAACAACAATAGCAGAAGTGCGGGCAGCGTGGGATGCAGCAGAGAAAGAAGCTGAGCAAAAAAAGGCCACAATAGCATTAGTAATAGAGGCAGCAGCCGCACAGGCGGGCGAGGTCCAAACAATGTCTTTGCAGGGCCAGGACGCAGAGGAAGCAGAAATAGCAGAAGGAAGCGCGGACCCACGAACCGCATCCACACAGCTGAAGCACCAACACCCAGTAGAGTGGGTAGGGTCATGGAAGAAGGTCAAGGCCTCGAAGTTTTCCATTGACCCGATCACCCTAATCGAGGGTGATCTGCATGACATCGGCGAGACAATGCGCAATGTCACAAATGAGGCTCTCTAAGATTTCATGCAGGAGAACTAGATTGTGTTGGGGGCCCTCAGAGCGCAGTTGCAGGAATTACAGGTGTGCCCCCTCAGGTTGGTACCTTTTCGACCAACCTCGCAGTTGGATGCACAATAGTGGAGCAGATGTTGCGCGCACGGATGACAAACACAATAGTGTTGCCAGAAGGGGTTCTAGTGACATCAAATGAGGCCGATAGGTTTTCGGTTAGCACGATGAAAGGTCTTGGTGTTAATCTAGCTACTCTTCCGCGCGAGACATTATATCTATTGCAGGATGCAATAACGACAGAGTTACGTGCTAGGGAGAGCTGTGCGCTCCAAGTCCTCAGTGAACAAAAGATAAATATGGAACAACTCAGCTTGCAGCGCGACGAATTGGTATTGAAAAATCAACAGCTAGTGTAGGTGATAGACAATGCTTGCCGAAGCGTCCCGGAGCTAGCCATCCCAGCAAATATACCAGTGGAGGTGCAGATCCACAGGTTAGCAGCAGGAGTCCATGAGGCCAGGGAAGAAACAACAAAGGTTCAACTGGAGCTAAATCTTCAGATCACTGAGCTACGGTTAAAGGCGTAGCCATCCACTCCCCCGAAAGTCAGAGAATAGCGCGCTAGCACTATCATAGTGGGATTGGAGGAAATCGGAGGTGCAGTGCGAGACTGCACCAGCATGTTGGAAGAATCACTTGAGGTCCTCACAACTCTGTAGGAGGACCCCAACATCCAACACTTAGAGACAGAGGCACGAGAACTCCAACAACAGTATGATAGTGTCCGAGGAACTGTGCAGACGGTGGTCCTCACCTAGAGGCTTGCACGGATGTAGCAGGCTAAAGCACTGAAGGAGCAGGTGGATGCGGCACGACATAAGGAAGCAGTCCTAAAAGCGCGCATCTAGCCTTGGATCAATGAGGCCTTCACCATCACGGCAAACATCGAAGGCAAGCTCGTGCACATACAGGGGATGCACACATTGATGCAAAGAAGAACTCCAGACACAGAGGTCTCGGAACAACATATGTAGCAGATCCAACAAGCAACAGCTCAGTGCGCTGCTGACCTCTACGTAGTTTGAGAGCAGTTGGAGGGACTTCGCGCAAGAGCACTGCGCTGAAAGAGTGACTCGAGCGCGAGTCACGATGTTTGTGTTGGGGGTTTGTTGGGCATGGAATCCCCCCAAGGCATGTTTTGGGGCTCAAAGCCCAAGTTTTGACCGAATTTTGTTATAAAGATCCACGAATTGTGGGCGTGGGGCACAAAAGTATGATAGAGTCACAGGGTTTTCCGCCCTAGTTTTGTAATGTTATGTCGGCTAGAGAGACCTACCCATGGTCCGCGGACCATGGGATTGTATAAATAGAGCGAGACTCTAAGTGCAGATAGAAGATAGAGAATAAAAGAGAAGGATGAGAGGAGAAAGTGATTGAGTCGAAGTGTGAAGTGTGTCTTTGCGTCATAGAGTAGGAGAAGGCTCTGCAGTTGAGTGCGCAGAGGCCTAGTAGTCCGCAGCTGAGTGCGCACAACGGAGTGAAGTCTGTAACCAAAGAAGGAATTAATAAAGAGAAGTTTTTTCATAATTCTGTGTATCGATACTCGGGTTAGTACATGTTTGATATACTTTGCAAATATACTATTTATTTACTGCGCACACTTGTATGAATGATTTATATTGTCAAGTATAACTTAAAGCACACAAATAGGCTAAGATAATCAACTAACATTGGAATACCAGTAAGATCTTGGGTAATAACACAGAGTGCAGCGTTAAGCCCCTAGGTAGGGCTGCGCGAAGACAATATCTCAGGTTACGAGGTGCGGGAAAGGGCGTGAAGCAACCTGTGCGTAGAGTCAAACTACAGACCACTTGAACTCATCAAACATCTACAGGGTGTGGAAACCTAGTTCTAGCAACCTCCCATACTACTTCGGGTGAGACCTCAGTTCATGCTCCGTGGATTGTTGCTGAAAGGGCCAATAGTACCGGGATTTGTTTGGCTAACTTAACTCTAAACCCAGGTCAGGCCCCAATAAGCCAATACACACCACCACCAGTTTCACCGCCTTCACCCCATATTCACCCATACCACCTCCACGAGTCAATATGGAAAGTGCGATAACATTGCCGGTGTTCAAGGGAGTAGGAAATGAAGATCCAAACCAATTTTGGTTCGTGATAAAAGTTGTATGGGAAGTGCAGGGAGTTACAGATGACAATATAAAGAAAGCAACGTTGGTAAAATCTCTGCAGGATCACGTGTTGACCTGGTATATTAAGAATTCTAATGACAATCTGAATGCGAGGATCGCAGATATCCAAATTGTGCTAAACATATAATTTAGAAGGCCAAAATCAGAGGCGTAGTCGATCATTGGGTTCAAGAAGATCATAATGCTACCCGGTGAGACTCCTTGGGAGTTAGACGAAGCTAATATGACTCTAATGGATGGACAACACTGCAAATGGTTTGTAGCATTGATAACGTTGCATTTAAGGAACGCGCTGTCACAACAGAGGTTAACAACTTAGGCAGAGGCCTTGGAGGTTGTATGAGGCTGCATGAGACCCCAATACAGGATCCTAACCTGGGAGTTCAGTAGATCCATGCGCAGTTGAAAAACTTATGCCTTGAGATACAAAGTTTGAAACAGGACAGGATAGCTCGCCCAAAAGTGCGCAAAGAGGTATGGTGTGTTAAATGTAAGGGTCAGGTTCATGACAAGGACCAATGCCTAGTGTTCGCGAATTACCTCACGGGAGGAGGACCGATGCCATTAAGCCCAGAGGCACAAGTAATACCTAGCGCAACGCCTGCATTGTGGTGCGCAATTTGTTAAATAGGAGGAAAACATGCTACGGAGAACTGCCATTTGTCGCAGAAGCACACACAGAATTCGCAACAGTTGTTCTGTAATTTCTGTAGATCAGTGGAACATGATGAGCGCACCTGTAGAAGCTATAAGCTGATGATGGATAAGACTCCCACCTACAGAGTTCAGGAGGAAACGCGGCCCCTTGATCAGAACACATGAGTGGCGTGAACCGGATTTCAGGGGCGTGGATGAGGCCGAGGTGGAGGAGGACCTGGAAGTGGTCACAGACAGCTACTATGTTACAATTTCGGGGGGCCAGGACATTATGCTCGTGATTGTACGAATCCAACACATCCAACATGTTTGTATTGTACCTTGTTTGATCATGAGACAGAGGATTGTCCCACACTGATAGTGAGGCTGCGTGACAAGGGAGCGCTCCAAGCTCCCCCGACTCAGAACCTGGAAATGATGAGGTCTGAGCCATGCGAGGAAGACCCTAATGTGAACATTATGCTCTGAAGTGGAATTACACTAGGGGATGATAAAGGCAAGTAGCCTTAAGATAGTACTTGGGTTCACAAGGCTCCGACGAAAGAACCAGAGTTTGATTTGGAGCATGCTAAGGAAACCTTCATGGAAGCTAGGAAGAGCTTTGCTGATGCCTCCACTTCAGGAAGCAAAGACAGATCAGAGCCAGAAATGGACCCATCAATGCTCACGACGTTCCTAGAAACATGCATGAAGCTACTACGAGATAGTAAGGCTATAAAGGGATTGCAATAACTCATTAATAGATGCGCTGGGACCGCGCTAGGAGAACCGTGCATAGTACAATGCTTATCACAAGCAATCCAGTACTAGCTCCACCTGTTACACACAATACAGCTCAGATCTGATCTCCAAATCTATTCCACTACTTGCTTGCCTCCACAGCTCAATACCTACTCAAGAATGAATGAGAATGGTTTACCAAACTTGTATTTGACCTTAAAAGAATCACTCACGCTGGGAAAGACGTGAGAAGAGGCTATAATACTTAGTATTGGCATACTCAATCCCTTTGATTGTGAAAATCATCATGCACAACTATAGTCACAACTGATAGCAATCTGATCCTCTAACACCTGTCCCTGCTGAACTGAACATGCACTGACATGCAACTGAGTTAACTGATGTATTCTATAGTTGCATTATGAGTTAATAATTAGTTTAACAACTCATAATTAGTCTATTTGTAGTTAGACTAATTACAACTAGTTTAACCAAGTCAAACTGAACACAACTCCATCAACTCTACAATCAACTCCACCAAACTCAAGTGATTGAGTTCTAACTGAAGTCATGCATGCAACAACTCAACTGACCCACAAAGAAAGCATACTTCCTTCTGACAGATACATGTGCCACATCTGTAGCTCAAACTGAAGTTCTCCAAGAGAATAAGATCAAGTTTATAGTCCAAATATTATTGTGAGACAATAATATTTGACTTTTCTATTTTTGACAACCAGTCTAAAAATAGACTTTGATCACTCCTGCTGTGATCACTCCTGCTATGATCACTCCTGCTATGGTCACTCCTGTTATGATCATCCCTGCTGTGGTCACTCCTGCTATGGTCATCCCTGCTGGGATCCAAAAATAGAACTTGCGCCATAATTTTCCTACGGGCCCACTTAGTGAAGGCGACTCCTTTCCACTAAGCTCCATCATCTTGCTGCATTCTCAACAAGCATTTATTGTTGCACACTTTTCAACACTCCCTCTCAACAAGAAAGGCTTCCTCTCAAACTTGATCCTGTAACTCTGGAATGTTCTCCATGCAACACATCTGGCCGGTCCACTTGGTCTATCATCAAAGTCTCTTACTGTTATTGCCTCTGTTGACTGAAAACTATGCATCTTTGTGCTCTTCAGTATTTGACTGCTCTAGCCTCTATCACTTTGATCTCTTACTGCATCTGTGCTGTTGATAGTTCTATCTCCCAGCATTGCATCCGCACTGCACCTCCCAACTGACCTCCCTGTTGGGCTAGAAACATCCTCTGATACTGAAGCTCTACCTGCTGACAAGTGATCCCTCTCTGACGTCTGTGCTACTGCAACATCTCCATGCATCTCGCACCATTGCACACCTCTCTGTGCCACCTAGCATTGTGCAAAACACTTGTGCCTCTCGCATTGCTGCAACCTGCTAGCTATGCGCTGTCTTGGGATTCCTTGCACTATCGCTCTCTCTGCCGCTCCATCCGCATCTGTCTCTACCAAATCAATCAGTTCCTGCTACTCCACATCGGGGCTCCCATAGCAAGGTCTCATCCAAGAGGTTGGGTGCCTGAAGGATCCTACCCCTCCTCCTTGGGACGATCAATCCACATCACCCGACCTCCTACCTGGCTTGAATTTTCCCCCTACTGGAGGTCTCTGCATGAGTAGATGTCTCTACTCGATCTCCTCTCAGCTTCCCTTGTTGTGGTTGCTCCACAACCTCCTGAAGCTGCTGCACCAATCGTGGCTCCTCTACAATCGTCTGAGACTTCTTCTGGCTCTGCATGTTGAAAGGTAACATACCTTCCCTCTCAACCACCATGTCTCCATCAATTGCCTCGCTGCTCAAGGCTTTGCATGCATCTTGAACCTCAAGAGCATACAGGTTCTTGACCCGTGAACCCTCCTCATGACAACAAAAGCATCTCACCTTCGACTTGTCAACCTTCTTACCATCATTGGAAGAACTGGATTCAGAAAGAGAAACCTTCTTCTTTCCCTTCTTCGCCTTACTTGCTAAGGCACAGTTCTCCTCATCAACTAAATGCTCTGGAAATATTTGCTTATAACATGAGTGACTATATTAAGAAATAAAAGGTACTGAACAACAAAAAAATCTCATTCATAAACTCAATATTTCACCAATTAGTTTGAGGATAAACCATCAACAAAAGGCTCCGGAAATATTTGTTTATGTAATGAGTGAATATTCTAATGAAATTGAAATGGAAAGAAAATACAAAACATGTAAAGGAAAACTAATCTACTGTGTGCTCTAATGCTCCAATCACCAATTGGGAAATACTTCCTTGGACTATTTTGTTAAGAATAGATTACATAGTTAGATAAATCTACAATCAATTGGTTGAACACACGTGCATAAATTAAAATCGCATGAATGGAAAATCTAAACTATCAAACTTGAAAGCAATAAAATGACATACTTGAATGAAATCAAAGCAAAACTACAAAATAAAATCTACTCTACCTTACATTCTAATATGCTCCATGACATCTACTTCACATCTCCTTCCATGTTGAGAACATCAAAGCTTTATTCAAATTCTTCAAAATTACAAATTACAATAAAGCTCTCCAAAGCTTTCCAAAACTTCTAAGACTAAAAGGCTACCAAATGAAGGAGAGAGATCTCCTATTTATACAAAAAGATGAGAAGTCATCTCATTAATTAGAGTCCATGAATCTCTCCCTCTACCTCTAGAGTCCTAATCAAAATAGGAAATGATAAGACACATGTCTTCTTAGAGTTTCAATACAAATAGGAAACGTGACACATAGCCTCATGATCCCATGATCCTCTCCACTAAAATTCGAATTTGGCCTTAGGGTGCCACGTAAAGGTCTTCTAGAAGCCTCCTTTTGACCTACACATGTCAACAATCTCAACCCACTTGTTAGGTATAAGAATATGCACATTATTTTCTAATTTTAACCACAAATTCACTTAAAAATGCTAAGAATTAATAAAGTTTGGAAAAACATAAATGTGACCCAATGATAATGAAAGTGAGATGAATGTAGTGACATGGTAGTGAAATGGAGGTGATATAATAGAAATAATAGTAAAAGTGTAATGGAAATGTATGACAATTTCATGACCCAACATACCCCCCAACTAAAGCTATTGCATGACCTCATGCAATATATATTACATCAATTCTTTTGATCCTTGAGCTTTGGCTTAACTTTGCATGATATCATTTGATAAATTCATACTTCTATAAAGTGTTTTACTTGAATTGCAACATGGTTGGTTCTTGTGTTACAACCATATTTTTTTGTTGCATTCTATTTTTATCTTTGAACTTTGCATAATGATATTTTGATTATTGTTGCAAAGTATATCTTTATTGGATTGCATGATGGTTGGTTCTCGTGTGACAACCATGATTGTGTTTGTATCCAATTATCCTTTAAGAACTTTTGAAAAGCCATTGTATGCTCATAATAATAATGTAATAGTTAATATATTTTGGAAGTATGTGGGCTTCTGAATATGATATGAACATGGAAATATATGAATATGAATGTATTCGCCCCCCCCCACCCCCCCCCCCAACTAATGGTATTGGCAATTTTATGAAATGATGAAGAGAAATGTTTTTCCAACAATTACCATTCTAGCTTTTTATGGAATTCTATGGTCAAAAGTTAGAAAATGACGTACCTTAACTTACCCTTTGGAAACGGATGAGCTATATGTGTGGTGGCTACAAAATTTTGATCATATTCTTCTTCAAGTGGTTGGAAAAAAAGATTCATGGATAAAAGAGTCAAGATGACTTTTTATTGCTTCTACTAAAACTTGCTGAATCTACTGATGAATAGTGCTGATCTATTTTATATCTTCTTCAAAATACTAAAAATTATAGTCTTCATGTATTCAAAACTCATTGGCATAGTTCCTACTATGTGAAAATATGTTCTAATATTGAGCATAGTAGGAAATTGTTGACTTAGTGGCCATTATGTTAGAAAATTATATATTACAGAGCAATGGAACACATAAAATATTGCAGAAATATAAACACAAAAAATGCATAAAACATGAGAGACATAGATATACGTGGTTCACCCAGTTTGGGCTACATCCACCCCGAATAGCCAGTCCTTCCTTTCTATTATCCAACAAAATGAAGAGACACAACCTACAGTAGTTCCGTTGTAATATCCTCTATTTTCTCTCACAATCTCACCTCTCTGCTTCTCGCTCAGAGAATACACATAAATTACATAGACTCAACACAATGCCCTCATACAAAGAGATGGGTTTCCTTCTGGGGCAAAAAACCCTAAACTAAACATAAGTTCTACCGTCAGATCATCTGCCTAATGAACGTTCTAGATTGAGTAGAAATGACTATACATTTACAAGTCAATTTTACATCTGTTTTTAACTTCAGGGGTGCTGCCCCCGAAACCCCCCGCCAAGGGGGGGCTTCCCAAAGTTGCAGCCGGCCCCCCCTGCAGTAAATATTTTACGGGCGGCGTTGCCGCCCCATTCTAAACTGGGGTCCAATGTGGCGATACCTTTGAATACAGAAGATAATCAGGCTCCACACCCAACAATCTCCCACTTGGAGACTGATTATAACAACTCCACCGCTGCTTCATTTGCTAGACAATGACTCCTCTTTGGACCTGGTTGTTTCTCATCTTCATCATCATCCTTGAAGACCAATTGAAACTGAGCATATTCTCAGTTTCTCCCTGGTTACAACTTTTGTTAGCACATCTGCAGGATTCTGGCTAGTTTGTATCTTTTCCAGCTTCAACTCTCCATCTTCCAACACTGATTATATGAAATGGTAGTTGAGCTGTATGTGTTTAGTCTTGGAATGAAATGCTAAGTTCTTTGCAAGATGAATGGCACTTTGTCTATCACTGTATAACGTGCCCATATCATACTCCTTACCCAATCACCCATAAACCTTTCTAACCAAATCATTTCTTTACTAGCCTCTGTAGCAGCAAGATACTCTGCTTCTGTTATTGAAAGTGCAACAACACTTTGGATTTTTGAAACCCAACTAATAGATGTTCCAACAACAGTAAATACATATCCTATAGTGCTCCTCCTGTTATCTATGTCACCTTCCATATCTGCATCAACATATCCCTGTAGAGAAATGTTTGAACCACCAAAGCATAATGCTTGATTTGTGGTACCTTTCAATTATATGAGAATCCATTTCACTGCCATCCAATGTTCCTTTCCTGAATTGTTCATGTACCTGCTTACAACTCCCACTGCATGTGCAATATCAGGCCTTGTCCAGACCATTGCATACATTAAGCTTCCAACTGCTAATGCATATGGAACTTCAGACATATAATCCATGTCTTCTTGGGTCTTTGGGCACATTTCCTTACTAAGTTTGAAATGGCTAGAAAAAGGTGTACTAACTGGTTTTGCATTGTGCATATTAAATCTTTTCAACACCTTTTGTACGTACTCATTTTGAGACAATGTTAATTTACGATTTTTCCTGTCTCTAGTTATTCTCATACCAAGGATTTGTTTTTCAGCTCCCAAATCCTTCATTACAAATGAATTTGCCAATTTTCTTTTTGAGCACATTTATTTCCTACATGTTAGACCCTGCAACAAGCATTCCATCTACACACAATAGCAATATAATATAGCTTCCATCATTTTGCTTTTTCAGATAAACACAATGATCAAAGTGACATCTAGTATAACCTTATTCAAACATTGTTATAGCTCCAAATCTCACTCTTATGGTTTGTGATGCTGCACTTATGGCCTAGGGCAACCCCTCCTTCCAGACCTGGTCCAAAAATTTAAAAAACAGTGTTTTATTCCCTATACGCGACTTTGCCCTGTGTTAAACGCGTGTACACGCGGGTCTGTCATACCAAACCCGCGTGTATCTATTAAAACACTTAAAAAAAATATAATTTCCTCTTTTTCGGGCGGTGATCGCGGGTTTACCTGCTGGATCACCTGTTAGTGCCCGTGGCCCAACTGTTCCCAACCAACTCCTAACTAAAAAACTACTTTGGAGAGGGTATAAAAAGACATCAAAGGGAAGGCCAAGGGGAGAGAGAAAGGAGAGCAAGATTATTATGCTGAGATTTTTCCCTTAGACCAGGTCTGAAGTCCTTGGTGCATTCTGCAGTTCCCCCATCTTGCATAGGAAACCCTTGTTTCCATGTGTATTGGTGATCATTCATCCTTGACATCATCATTGAGTAAGACTTGGAAGGAGCTCTTGTTGGAGGCTGGAGGCTGGAACGAATCCGGGAGGAAGCTTGCTTGGAGCCTGCTGAAGGTGTTCAGGTGATATCTTTCCGATATCTGTACTTTATTTGCTTTTATATATAAAGAAACACGTCTTTGTTCCCGAATAATCTTTCTTTATGCTTGTGAGATTCTTGTGTTGAATTCTTATGAAAGTGGTTACTTAAAGATTTTTTATAACTAACTTTATAGCATAAAGATGATTTATATATAAACTTCTATACATGTACTGTTGTGTTCTTTGATTTGTTTGTCTTGCAGGTCAAAGAAAGAAGAAGGGAACTCCAAGAAGGGTCTGCACCCTAACGGTCTTCTCGAACGTAGGACCTTAGGTAAGTGCCCTTAACGTTAGCATTTGCTTAAAAGTAAAAAAGATGGTTGTGTGTGTGTGTTTCTTTGTATAAGCAATTTTCAGTCTGGTAGAGTCTTAGCCCAAAGGACCCTAGGGGTAATTTCCCTTCAACCAGAATTGGCGACTCCGCTGGGGACAACACTCTTGTTGTTCCTAGTTTGGGTAGTCCTCAAGCCAATCAAGGCTCAGTCCCTCTGTTTGTTGGTTCTGACTGTCTGATATTTTCTTGAACTCCAAGCTTTTCCAGTTTTTCAGTTTGTGTTTTTTTATTTTTCTTGAAACACTTCATATACGCACTTTTTCTGGATTACAGAAGCGTATATACGCAAGTTGCACTAAGTAAACCCGCGTATACGCAGGTTTCCTTAGTTACAGTCGCGTGTACACGCATTCTGCAAGTAATTGCAGGCGCGTATATTCCATAATTTTCAAGATTTATAATTTTTCTTTTGGCTGAATGTCTGTCTGGTGGTTTGGGTCAGTTTAAAGCAGTCAATTCCTAGTGACAGTTCTCTGTTCAACAGGGGGCATCTTGTTTCGAACTCTCTCTAGTTATAAGGAGTGCTAGTCTTGTTTTTCGTTGATTGCAAGCGTCATTGATTTTTGACACACAAGGTTTCTGTTTAAGAATCTTGATTGCTCTGTTTCGGCAGAGTGGGAAGATTGTCTTCAAATCTTTGTGTCCATTTTGTTTTCATGACATTTATGTTTGCTTAACGAAATCGTTTTTATGACCATTTACTCCTTTGTTTCGGGAAATTTGTTTGTTACCAGTTTCTTGAAACTTGTCTTTTGATATTTTGGACTTTCATTGCTGCTTTTGATTGTCAAAAGCGTTTTCGAACACATTTTATTTTTGTTGAGTTTTCATCATTTGAAAGGTGTCAATTCACAAAAGTGTTTGGTGGCTTGTTTATCAATCATTAGTGTCAGTTTTTTTTGAGAGTTTTCCTTTGAAAAAGACTTTTTGGTTTGATTGAAAGAAAATCTTTTGAAAGTTTTTGAGTTTCGCTTTCTTAAACTTGCTTCTCATCTGATTTCCTTTTTTGCGAAGTGAAAGTGCTTTGTTTTTTATCTTAAAACTTGTTTTTATTGTTTGGACGAAATGATTAGTAACAAATCATCTTCTATCTAAGCATTTCAGTGGCAAGACAAAATTTGGTAAAGCAGCAACTTTCCTTCTTTGTTTTTAGAGTAGTCTTTGAATCGTGCATCCACATTTAGTTCTTGCATTAGGGAAAGATTTGCATCTCTTTTTAGGCATATTTAGTTTTGTTAGTTTTTGTGAGTGTGGAGTCTGAAAAAAAAAAAAAAAAAAAAAAAAAAAAAAAATTTGTTTATATTACAAGTGCCTTCTGAACCTCATAGAAATTGCTATTCATCGAAAACAAAAGTGCATATGCATGTAGCTAGGTTTTATTAATTTCTTTTGCGTCTATAAAACACCACAAGTTTCACCTCCATTACCTTTGACTTAAAGAACAGCCTAATAAAATCAAGCGCTTAATTAAAATCCACTAGAACTTTTTGTTTTAGTTATTACACCAACAAGTTTAGGATTTTAGGGCCTTGGATTAGGCGAGTGGAGAGTTAACTCTCCAAGGCCACACAAAACGTCAAACATAAGAGTCTGATTAAAGAGAGTAAATCCAATAGCGTTAGGAAGACCAGGAAAGCTCCGGATCTGGGAGTTAAGCACGAGGGTCTGTGAAGACAGGGAAGAGAGATACCCCCTCTCCTACTTGTCCGAACTTACCTCACGACTGTTCCGCCTGGCTTCTGCGACGAGTTGGTACCCATAGTTGCCTCTCCTAGGGATCTGCATAGGTGGCTGCGGAGGGGAATCCCGTGGCACCTGAGGTCGACGTTGTATCACTCTCGACAGTACTTCCGGAGGGCACCCTTGCGAAGCTTGGGGGCTTGCACCGGCGCAGGCTGTTGTTAGGAGGTCAGCGTAACTTCCTCTGATACCTTCGCTGATAGGACTGGGCCCTCATCATCCCAGACTATCTTCGGAAGGCCCTTTGATTCACTTTCTCGTATTTTGGTGTCCGGTCCTAATCACCCGGAGCGGAAATACTTGAAAGTTGTTTGACTGGCTGTATCTTTAGGAATTTTATAGTGCGTGCTCTGTGCTCCTAGTTGGCCTAGCTTTTAATTTTTTGAGTCTTTAGTTAGATCTTAACAGAAAATTCAAAGTGGCTGACCGGTCTCCAAGACGGTCTCGAAGACTTCGTGGTCTCTCGCCACCTAGTTTAGAGCCTTCTCCTAGAAGGCGCAGAGGGAATACTACCGGTGGGGTCCGTCCTACGCCGGTTGACGCATCGGGGATTGATCCTCCTCTCGGGGATATTAGCGACCAAGCAAGGCCTGGTACTTTTGAACAAGAGAGGGACGCTCCAGTCTTTTCTCAAGTTCGCTTTCAAGCGGAGGATAACGTAGAGGTAGAAGAACTTTCAGAATCATTAGTGATTCCAAATTCTCCACTACCATCTAGTTACCCAGACGTATTGCAATACGTTGGGCCTCCATTATATAGACCAGCGAGTCCAGGTTACGCTACGCGCTTACCATTTATGATCACTACTAGAAGCATGGCTTCCACGAGTGCTGCGACTATGCAAACCCCAACATCGGTGCAAGGGGGAGGAACCATTTCCATCCCCTCCGCTTCCTTGTTTGGATCGTTTGCTAGCACATCTTTGGTTGGGTCTACCTCCATTCCGTCCACGAGTGGAAATGCCCAAACCAATGCTTTTAGTACTGGTTCCTTCCTTTTTGGCACCCAATCACAGGGTATTCCGTCAGTTCCGTTCAGTGCCGCTACGTCCATGATGGGCGGATCGGCTTCATTTCAGGGTTTTCCTTTTGGAAGTGGTCATATTCCACATTCCAACCCAACAGTAGGATCCATGCCTTTTTCTTCAATAGGACAAAGCAGCAATCCTTTCCAAGGTTGGAATAACCCTGGGGCCAGTAACGCAGGAACTGCGAATCCATTCATTGGCCAACAAGGAAGTAGGCCGTATTCCACGGTTAGTATGTTTCAAAGTATTCCTCCCCTCGCTTCGGCTTGGAACCCATATCAGGGGTTATCGACTCCTTACAATTCTTTAGGAGGAAACTTTGCAAGCTATGGAGCTTATACGGCAGGAGTTGGTCAAACTCCGAATTTTGCTGGACCACAAGGCTTGCCCTTTGGTTCAGCTGGTTCTACTGGTCACTTGGGGCAGCCTGGTGCCTCTCAAATCCCAGGACAATCTTTTCAGAACTTGGGGAGTTCTTCCCAGTCTGGGTGGAATCCCCTAGGTCCTCCTAGGCTTCCATTTCTGGCAACGTTAAACTTGCCAGATCTCACTAAGCTAACGAACGACCCTATCAGATACAATCCGGCCTGGCCTCCGTTCCCAACCAAACTCCCTTCGGACATTCCAAAATTCGAAGGGAAGAGTGGTGAAGATCCGGGCGATCATGTAACCACATTCCATTTGTGGTGCTCATCTAACTCCCTCATCGAAGATTCGGTTAGGTTGAGACTTTTTCAGCGCACCTTGACTGGTAATGCGGCTAAATGGTACATAGAGTTGCCAGGGGGCAGCTTTACATCGTTCGCAGACTTAGCTAATATCTTCTTGAATCACTTTCAGTTGCCTGTCCGCTATGATGTCGGAACTGAACTTCTGGCTACCTTTCGTCAGGATAAGGCAACCCACATTTCTGATCACATACAGGAATGGAGACGGAGAAAAAGGCTCATTAAAGCTGAAATCCCTCCGGAGTACCGTCTAGAGTGGTTTTTGAAGTCTTTGCAACCTGAGATCTCCAAGGATGTCTCCATGTCTGGGGTCTATTCTGAGGAGCAAGCCATTTTCAGGGCCCAGCAATTAGAACTGATCTACTCTCAGTCTGGGATCCTCCAAAAGTACTTGCCAGATGCTCCTGGATCTAAGGTTGATTTAGCTAAGCCAAAGCCAGGTCCGCATGCGGATGGTATCGTGGGGTCTGTAGACTCGACTACAGTGAACTTGTTGAATCAATTGCAGCAGTTGTCATTACAAACTGCTCCTAACAACCAAGTCACAATGTCTAATCCTCCTGCTTCCCAAAATTCTTCCATTAACGCCGTCCAATCCGATAACCCCAAAGGAAATCAAAATTCCAATGGGAAAAAGAAAGGACGTGGTAAAAAGAAGAACTCGGATGGGAAGCCCGATGCAAATAAATCCGGCAACAACGCTGGTGGTGGTGGAAATGAGTCGAGAAAGAAAGTTAAGTTTCCTTGCAAGTTATGCAAAGGAGACCATCTAACTCATCTCTGCCCTAGAATTGAAGACGCTCAGCGCTTGTTAGGACAGCAAGGGACTTCTAGTTCGCAAGCTGTGTTAACTAACCCGTTTCCCCAAGGGCAGCAACTTCTTGCTGGCGCAAGTTCGAACCCTGGTACCTCCGCAGGGGGCAACCAGGAAGGGGACAAGTCATCGAATGTATTCATGATGGGTGCTCATGCTAATGTGGCCACACGGTCACGCGATTATGGTGAAGGTGAAAATTCTAAGGGTAAATCAGTTCCCGAAACTAACAACCCACTTCATATTGAGCGACCTTCTGTTGAGACTATACCTCGGCTGCCGAAAGGTTCAGCTAAACGCGCGACTATCAACCCTAATATTAGGGCAGCCCAGAATTACTCCATTGTTGAGGATCTGGCCCAGAGTCCATGTGCTATGTCCGCGTTAGAGGTTCTCCAGTCATGTCCTGCTCAACGAAGTGCCTTGCTATCGGCAATGGGGGCAGTAGATCCAAATAATTCCTTAGCTCTCACTTTTGATATGAGTAATGTCAAAAAGAGACTTCCTCATCACATGGCTTTCCAGATAAAGTCTACCTACCAGAAAACGAATATTTTCCGGACAGTTGTAGATGAGGGAGCTTCCACGTGTGTCATGTCTATGTCATGCTGGAAGGCCATTGGATCACCGACGGTTGTTCCTTCGCCCACCCTATTGACAGCATTTGATGGTCACTCTCATAGACCGTACGGGATTATCCCGGCTTTTCCTATATGTGTTGGAGGAAAGGTCGTTAATATTGAAGTAGAGGTCATAGACGCTAACCTAGATTATAATCTCCTATTAGGAAGGAACTGGGTATACGAAATGGAAGCCGTTGTTTCGACTCTATTTCGTGTCATTTGCTTTCCTTATGAGGGGAAAATCGTTAAGGTTGACCAATTGGACTATTGTCCAGCTGATCCTCAAGCAAACTCTGACTCTACCATTCCTTTAGTGGGTAACCCCCGTCCGCCTATTGAGAGTCTAGGAGTCGGGATGTACTCTTCATTGATGGGTACGTTTAATCTTCCCCCTCCTACAGTTGGTATAGATACAATTTCATCCTCCAGGGATCCTTTACGACGAGAGTTTGTTCAAACTCCTTATTCATCGAATCCTGGAACCTTAGCTTCATCTGTGACCACATCAGGTGACGACAAGGTGGGTGAAATAGAATCTCTTATGTCTGCAGCAGAACCTAGATGTGAATCTATCGATAACTTTGTAGATAACCATTCTACTATTTCCTCTGGGAAAGAAATAGGTGGTGATGTGGCTCATTTTCGGACCCTTGATTCCACCTCTGCATTGGATTGCTCGGATATTGTTTTTCCATCGGATGAAGCGGTATTCGAAGCAATGACGGCCGTAGATCGACCTTTGGAAGATTTACATCGTCGGTTACACTTTTATTCCCCTGTGCATGAAGTAGAATCTCGGTCCTCCAGTTCGACTAGTGATGTTTGTACGGTCCCTTTGGCTCCAACACATTTATTTGCCGAAGAGAGTATATTGATTGGTTCGATCGTCGTACCTATAAACATCCCTAGGAGTCAGTTGGCGGAGCCCCCTGACGGGCTCTACCTCAGGAAGTGCTTTGCTTAGTTTTGGCCAGGCAATGGCTTCTTTGTATTTTATGTATATTTGTACATATCTTATCGAGCGTTTTCTGATATCAGCACTTTTGGTCTGCTTTGGCAGGTGTTGATGGATGATTTGGTTTATTTTGGATTCGCCGATGGTGCTAGTCGGCACACTCGGAATCTTGCTTCCGCAGCTTGGGTACTTTATTACCCAACTGGTCAGTTGATGATATCGAGAGGCGTGTGTATCGGTCCTGCTTCAAACAATATGGCCGAGTATACAGCTGTTATCAATTTATTATCCGAGGCAATCTCTTATGGGATCGACTCGTTGGTAGTGTATCTTGATTCTCAATTGATAGTGTCTCAGTTAAATAACATTTATCGGGTTAGAGATCCATCATTATATCACCAATATTTAAGGGTGAGGTTGTTGCAAAGATCATTTATTTACATTAATTATTTGCACATTCCAAGATCTCAAAATTGGTTAGCTGATTCTATCGCTAATCAAGCATTAGACTGGCATATCAATCATTCATCATCATAAAATCATGCATCAAAAAGTCAAACTGTATATATATATATCGCAAAGCGTCTCGAGTGTACATATGTGTGTCCAAAAATATACAAAATTGGGACTCAAATGCCCATAATCATGTCAGGCATATCTAATGCCTCGGCTCTGGATGAGCAGCTAAATAACTAACTATAGCATTGGCCACGCGCCGAAAAACGCAAACCCAGTCACGTGGCATCCCAACCACATGACGCTGCATATCTGGAGGAAGGTCCTCTATCTCGGCCATCGGTACTTGATAGCTCAATCTCGCCAAGTGTCGCTGGACGTTGGTGAGGGTCCTTTCCGCATCCGCAGCCGCCTCTTCGGCTCCTCGGCCACGCCGTCCGTGCCGCGGGAATCCATCTGGTCGCACAGGCCCAATGTCTGGAACATGATCATCATATCAGTCATTTGAATCTCATCAAAAAATATATTTTTTCAAAGTTCATCATTATGCTTGAAAAATCCTAAAAATCATAAAATCATAAAAATCAAAAAATCTTACCGATCTCGCCCCATGCTGCATCCGGTGGCAACACTAGGTCAGGATCTCCTCGGAAATCCAGTCCAGCATAGGGGTAGTCGTCTATGGCGATGATCTGTTGCTCCCACCAAGCAAAAAAGTCGTCGTCGAATGCATTCCTGGGCACTTCCCCACCCCCCAGACGTTTCATCAAGTCAGCCCACCGGCCCATGCGTGGATCACGTGGACTACTGATGGGAACTGCTACCCTGGGACGAAGTGCGGGAACCTTCTCGAAGAAAAACGTGCATAAAATGGTTCCGTACCCAAAGTTCTTGGTCTGTCCCTTCCTGATAGAAGCAAGCTGCTCCTTCATGTTGGCAAGTAGAGGAGTACACCAGTCAAACACCGTGGTGAGACAGTCCACTGCTACGCTCATGTTTACCCGTGATGCCTGATGTAGCGAAGATGATCCGTTCACTCGAGCTATGGTGAACAAGATTATCCGCAGTGACAAACTCGCCACGCGTGGGATCGAGATCTGACTCCCGACCTTCCGATGACCTGGGCAGTAAAGTTGTACATAGTCGTCCACACTGAGACTATTCCGGGTCCTGCCCTGGGAGTGTACTACCTCTCCCCTTCGGGAAAGGCCCGTGATGAAATATATATATTCCACTTCTATCCTGAGTGGCATCTGATCAATCATAAAAGCTTCTTCCTCGACATCCCAATAATCAATAAGTCTCTCGAGCAGACGCACATTTGCTTTCATATTCGGCAACTTGAAGAATTTTAACAATCCGCATCCCCGTAAGGCATCTAATGCCTCATCATTGTCCATAACTTCATTATCTACAGCTGAGTGCTCTCTTTCACGCCATGTGAGAGTCATCCTGGAAGAAAAAATCATTTTCATCCATTAGTTTTTTGTATAAAAAATTTTCGCTGCGCACACGCGGTTTACCCTATACACAGTCGCGTGTAGGTCCGTCGTATACGCGATTTATATACATCCAACCCGCGTGTACGCCGCAGAGCAATTTTTTGCAAAAATCTAACGGTGAAACATTAATTAAACTTCCTAAAAACTATCACAATTGATTGCAAGACAAGTTTAGTGCTTACCTGGAAGTTTTCGGCAAGTTTGAACGGTTGAATATGTCACGGGGAAAGTTTGCTCCTTTTGCTCCACAATTTGCTCTCCAAGTCAAACAGTGAAAATGGTAAGTCCAAAATTTCTTTTTATAAGTTTTGAAAATGCAAAATTTTTTCAAAATTTTATTTTGTTTGGTTTCATGTCACTTTTAACTTGGGAGCTTGGAATGTCGAGATTGAGTTGTTTTTCAGGACATTTTGGACATTTTTCGACGGTTCGAGACGGTTCCATGACTGCTGACCCGTCATGGCAGGTATCGTGTTCTCACTGGCATATAGGTTAGGGACACCATTTTTCCGTTGCATTATGCATACTAGCCTCCATTTGACCGATACATCTGCCGTAGGGTCGACCCCATCATGTTATGGTTCGCAAGCCATTTTCACTCGCCGATTCTTTAAATCATGACATGATGGTAGAGCCATCCTTTTACATGGGCATCCTAGTTAGCACCTCACTGACATTTGTTGCCCATGCTGCTTCGTTTTGAGTAGGCTCGGGAGTCCTCTGTAAGTCCCGCCATGACTTATGCGTTGAAGACTCATTCTTCTTTGCTTCTTCGCTTCGTTCTGGCCTTATACCCTAGAGGCTCCTATGTGTGTTGAGTTGTACTTCTGCATTGCATGTTGACCATTTGCACCTTTTGGCCTATAGCCGGCTTCACTTGGACTCGTGTTTAAGCCCACTTTTGACCATGACGTCTGCAAAAATCAACCTTGCATACCCTTGACCTGTGCAGCTTGACATACCCAGATCCGTGGAAGGGACATACCTCTGAGTGTCACTGACCAGTTTTTCACCTCCCTGCATTGAGCATAGGAACGTTCCTTTCCCAGGAACTAGATCGTCTGTTTCACCGACACTCGTTCTTTCCACTGTACCATAGCATTCTTTTATTCTTTTTCCGGCTTATCAGAAAAAGACAAAAAAAATTAAATATTCCAAAAAGAGTGGGAACAGGGACATTATTTCCATTTATTGTTGGCAGCTAGAGTCAGTCGTGTCGCCCTTGAACAAAGCACTCAAAACAAAGTCTCCTCCGCATGGGTGGGATTTAGTTTGACTTAGGTAAGCCATAACCTTGTTATCGAGTCAGTTCTCCCCCGATTGGTTATCTCTTCCAATCATATGGAGGGTTCGTTCGTGCCTCCTGCATGACGAACTTATACAGATTCATTATATGCTGCCACATAGTCACATTGAGTCGTGCTTTTGTTCAAGGGAAGTTAGCCTGAGTCGGCCTTTCTGCGGTGTCTCTTGACTCATTTTTCAGTCGGCCATCCCTGGTTGTCAGTGTCATGTCTATCATCACATCAGTTATATTGGTCCTTCACTCGTGCCGGTTTGAGAAGGTCCCCATTGACTTCTTGCTGGCGGGTCTTGTCCTTATCGACGACGACACATTGCTCTGAGGGCAGACCTAGAGACCGCACCCTGGCCCTATTTTCATTATTGATAGGTCACCTTGTGCTCAGCATCGATCAGTATCATGGGTCTTTGACTGAGTGGTTTCCCTTGTGTTCGACATCAGCATACATTATCACACATTGGGATTCGTGCAGTACCTTGGTTTCCATTTGACCCTATTGGTGGATACCTCGCCTCTGTGTCAGCTTTCATTATTGGTTGGTTCAGAGGGTTTCTGCCGTGCGCTAGCCACATCTTGTGTACGCCGGAAACGTACTTCGGTTGGGTTACTACATCTTTTTCGTCCGATTCCTTCCACATTATTGGCCTACGGGTTACACTCGCGCTAGATTGATGGAGGATGCCTTAATGCCTTCCTTCTAGCGGATCTTTCCCTATCGACTCCGACTCATTGCTCTGGGGCAAAGATCTAGAGTCCATTTGGCAGTACCTTGGGGTTTGCAGTCATTAGTGGCAGATTCCTCGCTATCGACAGTGGGAAACCATCATTGTCTCCTGATTGATAGATTCTTACAGGTGTTCGACTTCAGCTCATCTATTCACACTTGTTTGATTGTACTGGGTACCTTGACGCTCATTATCATTATTGGTGAGTAGTCTCGCGTTTGTTAACGGTATACATCAATGACCGGTAATCAAACGATTTCTCACATGGTCGACTTCAGATCATTTATTCCCATGGTGTAGAAATGTACCACGGCGGTCGGTGAAGACCTCAGGTTGTATCAGCATTCATTGGTTCACTTGGCAGTTGCTCCTGTTGCTGCTAGTTGATACCACTCCACCTTATATGTTGCAGTCAGTCATGGCGACATTCTATATGCTGGCACCTGAGTTTGCAGTGTAGTACCATCCTATTCCATCATGTTCAGTTGGTACCTTATGGGATCAGTCTTTGATTTCAGTGATCCGTTGCATCTTTCAGCATCATTGACAGTTTTATATGTGATATTCAGACATGTACTTACTCATTATGATCAGATGATCCATTATGTATTTTATAGTCATTTATACTTGTATACTTAGTGGATCCGCTTGTACTTGATATGCGGACATGCTTTACTTTTCCTGAGCATGGGTATGCCCGCCTCAGACAGTGTTTCTTTCTGATCTCCTTTCGGTGGCTTGGCAGGCTGAATTCTGGTGAAGTCCTCCTCGGTTTTTCGGCAGAGTTCCTTTCCTTGTACTTACTTAATGTATTTCGGCCATCATGTTCCCCTTCTGACCTCATACATTAGGGGGCATCTGTTATAGCTCCAAATCTCACTCTTATGGTTTGTGATGCTGCACTTATGGCCTAGGGCAACCCCTCCTTCCAGACCTGGTCCAAAAATTTAAAAAACAGTGTTTTATTCCCTATACGCGACTTTGCCCTGTGTTAAACGCGTGTACACGCGGGTCTGTCATACCAAACCCGCGTGTATCTATTAAAACACTTAAAAAAAATATAATTTCCTCTTTTTCGGGCGGTGATCGCGGGTTTACCTGCTGGATCACCTGTTAGTGCCCGTGGCCCAACTGTTCCCAACCAACTCCTAACTAAAAAACTACTTTGGAGAGGGTATAAAAAGACATCAAAGGGAAGGCCAAGGGGAGAGAGAAAGGAGAGCAAGATTATTATGCTGAGATTTTTCCCTTAGACCAGGTCTGAAGTCCTTGGTGCATTCTGCAGTTCCCCCATCTTGCATAGGAAACCCTTGTTTCCATGTGTATTGGTGATCATTCATCCTTGACATCATCATTGAGTAAGACTTGGAAGGAGCTCTTGTTGGAGGCTGGAGGCTGGAACGAATCCGGGAGGAAGCTTGCTTGGAGCCTGCTGAAGGTGTTCAGGTGATATCTTTCCGATATCTGTACTTTATTTGCTTTTATATATAAAGAAACACGTCTTTGTTCCCGAATAATCTTTCTTTATGCTTGTGAGATTCTTGTGTTGAATTCTTATGAAAGTGGTTACTTAAAGATTTTTTATAACTAACTTTATAGCATAAAGATGATTTATATATAAACTTCTATACATGTACTGTTGTGTTCTTTGATTTGTTTGTCTTGCAGGTCAAAGAAAGAAGAAGGGAACTCCAAGAAGGGTCTGCACCCTAACGGTCTTCTCGAACGTAGGACCTTAGGTAAGTGCCCTTAACGTTAGCATTTGCTTAAAAGTAAAAAAGATGGCTGTGTGTGTGTGTTTCTTTGTATAAGCAATTTTCAGTCTGGTAGAGTCTTAGCCCAAAGGACCCTAGGGGTAATTTCCCTTCAACCAAACATAAACTTGTCAAATTTTAGATACCACTGCCTTGGATCCTGTTTTAAGCCATACAAGCTCTTCTTCAACCTGCACACTAGTTTCTCCTTCCCTTTCACTTCATATCCTTGTGGCTGTTGTATATATATCTCTTCCGCCAAATCCCCATGGAGAAAGGTTGTCTTTACATCTAACTGCTCAAGATGCAAATCTTCAACTGCTACTAGACTTAAACTAGTTCTGATTGAAGTCATTTTAACAATAGCAGAAAATATTTCATCAAAATCAATACCTTTCTTCTATGCAAACCCCTTCACCACAAGTCTAGGTTTGTACCTCTATTTTCCTCCATCTTCTTCCTTCAGCTTGTAAACCCATTTATTCTTCAATGTAGTTTTTCCTGCAGGCAACCTGACTAAGTCCCAAGTCTAGTTATGCATTAAGGAATCCATCTCTTCTTCCATGGATACCTCCCACTTCTTTCTGCTCTCAACCTACATTTCTTCTTCATAACATTCAGGTTCACCAGAATCAATCAACAATAAATAATATAATGAAGGAGAGTATCGTTCAAGGGGTCTACTTATCCTGGTAGATCTTCTAACACCACTTTCAGGTGTTTGGGGTGCCTGTTGCTGTTGTGGTGGTTGTTGTTGTGGTTATTGATTATTATTATTTTCAGACACCTTTACTTTTTCAGTGATTTCATCAAGAACTGCGTATTCCTTGTTTTCTTTTTCCTGTTTTTTTTCCTGCAACTGATTCTTATACAAGACCTTTTAATTGAATATTACATCTATGCTTCTAATGATTTTGTGATTTTTGTAATCATATAAGCGATCACCAAAATCATTAATACCATATCTAATAAAGGTACATTTCTTTGACTTTGCCTCAAGCTTTGTTCTATTTTCTTTATCAATATGGACAAAGGCCTCACAACCAAAAGGCCTTAAGAAATAGTAGTTTACCTTTTTACCTATCCATGCTTCCTCTGGAACACCACCATCCAAGGAACTTGAAGGCCCTCTGTTTATTAGATAAACAACAGTATCTACAGCATCTGCCCAAAATTGTAAAGGCAATCCTACATGCAATCTCATGCACCTTGCACCCTCTATGATTGTTCTGTTCATCCTTTCTAACACACCATTTTCTTGTGGTGTTATTGGAACTGTCTTCTCTCTGCGAATTCCATGCTCTGAAAAGTACCTATCAAACTCTTTGCTGCAATATTCACCTCCATTTTCTGATCTGAGACACTTTAATTTCTTTCATGTCTCAATCTCAACCAAAGCTTTCCATTTCTTGAAAGCATCAAATACATCATATTTATTCTTAATACAATAAATCCAAGTTTTTCTAGTTGCATCATTAATAAAAGTAACATAATAATGAGAGCCACCAAGAGATTATACTTGAGCAGGTCCCCATACATCTGTATGCACAAGCTCTAATTTTTCTCTCTTCTTTTCTTTCCCAACTCTAACAAATCTGACTTTCTTCTGTTTTCCATAAATGCAATTCTCACAGAAGTCCAAATCAACATTCTTCAAACCCGACAACAAATTCCTTGAGTGAAGAATCTTCATCCCCTTTTCACTCATGTGTCCAAGCCTATGATGCCATAATGTTTCATCTTCTCCTATGGAAGTTAAAGCATTAACAGAGTTAGAAATACCATTGCATAAATACAATGTACCAACCTTTTGGCCTTTTTCCATTACCAGGGCTCCTTTGGTAACCTTCCAAGATTTATCTGTGAAAGTTGTCACACAACCTTCACTGGCTAACTGCCCGGTTGAAATCAGATTTTTCTTTAGATCTGGAACATGCCTTACCTCCTTTAGTAGCCATTGGTTTCCATTTTGTTGTTTTACGAGAACCTTACCCATTCCAACAATTTTATAGGGTTTATCTTCACCCAAACGAACTTGTCCAAAATCTCCTTGAACATAGTCATGAAAGCATTTCTTATCCGGTGTGGCATGGAATGAGGCCCTTGAATCTACCACCCAGGAATCAATAATATTTTTGAAAGAAGGAATAAAAGCATCTTGTAACACCTCACATGTCACATTTTCTTCATGATTGTTTTCTTATTGTGTATCTCCTTCTTTTCCCTTCTGAGATCTACAGTATTTCTTTAGGTGTCCTTTCTTTCCCCATTTCCAGCACACTATCCCCGATCTAGACTTGGATCTGCCTTTCCTTGATTTACTGCAATATCCTGAGCTCTTTCCTCTTTCCATTTTTCTTCCCCTAGACTTTGCACTCAAAGCATTACCTGATGTCTCACTGGATCTTTTTCGTCGCATTTCCTCGCTAAGAATAGCACCGACAACATCATCAAACTTTAAAGTACTAGATCCAGAAACAGAGTTGCTAATGGCCATTACTAAACCATTCCAACTTTCTGGTAATGAGCACAAGAATAACAAAGCTCTAACTTCATCACAAAAATTTACCCCTACAGAACATAACTGACTTGCAACAGTATTAAAATCATTTAAATGGTCTACAACAGATCCACCTACTGACATCTTCATATTAAATAACCGTTTCATAAAAAATACCTTGTTTGAGGCCGAGGGTTTTTCATATAGTTTCTCCAACGCCTTAATCAAACCCTCTGTCGTTGTTTCTTTCGAAATGTTGAAGGCGACCAATGCTGCGAGGCACAACCATATTGTTCTGAGTGCCTTTCTATTGAGAAGGTTCCATTCTTCATCTATCATTCCCATCGGCATCTTTGTTTTTCCACCCAATGGTAGGTACAGATCTTTCTAATACAGATAATCTTCCATCTGCATCTTCGACAGTGAGAAGTTTTGACTGTTAAATTTCTCAACCCTAAACTTACCATCTTCCGCCATTGCTCCCACATGAACGAGGAACCCTTCTTTCCTGTGAGTTTATCAGCCAAATAGACCTCTGTCCCTAATACCAGTTGTTAGAGAATTATATATTACGGAGCAATGGAACACATGAAATATTGCAAAAATATAAACATAGAAAATGCATAAAACAAGAGAGACACAGATATACGTGGTTCACCCAGTTTGGGCTACGTCCACCTCGAACAACCAATCCTTCCTTTCTATTATCCAGCAAAATGAAGAGACACAACCTACAGTAGATCCTTCCTTTGTTTTCTCTGACAGTCTCACCTCTCTGCTTCTCGCTCGGAGAATACACATATATTACACAGACTCAATACGATGCCCTCATACAAAAAGAGGGGTTTCCTTCTAGGGAAAAGAACCCTAAACTAAACATAAGTTCTACTATCGAATCATCCGCCTAATGAACGGCCCAGATTGACTAGAAATTACTATACTTTTACAAGGTAATTTTACATCTGTTTTTAGCTTCAGGGGCGCTGCCCCAAAACCACCCCCCAGGGAGGGCTCCCCAAAGGTAGCAGCCACCCCCCCTGGACCCCCCCTGCAACGAATATTTTATGGGTAGCGTTGCCCCCCATTCCAAACTGGGGTCCAATGTGATGATACCTTTGAATATGGAAGATAATCAGGCTCCACACCCAACACATTAATGGATGCCACTAGTCAACACAAGAACTCTCACCATTGATGACAATGAGAGTCAAGATGCCCAAACACATCTTACTAGGTACGAATGAATTTTTCCGGTGTCGAGTCACCTAGAAGATCCGATGAACAAAGGACATTGATGTATTCCCATTGTTTGTCAGCATGATGACTTGCCATTAAGGCATGCAAGCCTCAAGGTGTTTTTGCAAGGAACTTAGACTCAAAGGACTATGGACTCAATAATTTACATTGAAGTAGGGCTTATTTGTGAAATGAAAATGATAGGAAAGGGAATATGAAAATGGAAGATGGCAATGGAAAGTAGAAATGGCAATGTTCAATAAGCATGTGACTGAGTCTCTTGTTTTTATTTGTGGGTTATGAGTGGACAAAAAGCAATGGAAAGTGTATGTGAAAATATGAAGAGATATGAGGTGAATGGTTTATTATGAAGTATGGATGTAATGGAGACAATAGTATCTGAAGGTTTTTCAAGTGTTTGGATCTGATTTTGTATTAGCATGTTTCCTCTTTGTTGCTGATCATCCTCTTATGAAAGAAATTGGTCTCTTAAGAGAGACACTATTCACTTGCAGTCATTTGTCCTTCCTCCTGGAACCTGCAAAAAAACTAATACTTCTTCTGCAATGGAATGTAAGATTATCAAAGGAGAGAGGTGATCAATCTCTCTAGTTATGATATTTACACACAAAACTAAGAATTCGTATTAATTAAACAAGTCCACAAAGGAAAACCAAAAGAATTTATACCTGCTTCAGAATTAGTGCCTCAAGTTAACTGTGGTATTTTTTCAGCAATTTATTTCAATATTTACTATTTCAAACTGTGATGATGGACTTCTCATTGTGTAGATCTTGTCGATATCTTTCCAATGATACTTTAATCATCAAAATCTGATTTCGTATGAGAAGGTTAGGCTGATTTGAACAGTGAGGATTTTTTTTAGTCGCGAAATCAAAACCGCTGCGGAATTGGAAAACAGCTGCGAAATGTAACACAACGAAAAATCTTAAACAGAAAGTTAGCTATTCATGTTTCATCATTAGTTCATAATTAATCAATACCTTTAGAAAAGTGAGCAAATAACCTAACCATTTCATTGATTCAATTTTCTTTTTTTTTAATAACTTTTTTTTTCAAAACAACGCTGGAAAATCATAAACATTTTAAGTGTAGCAGACATCTTAGCTTCCACCTCAGCCAACTCTTTTGATTCTCCATCCTGTGTGATTCCTTCCCATAATCACCACAAACCAAATGCAAAGAATAATACTATTGTAACAAGATGAGCCCATTTCTGAGATAAAATATTTGGTGCAGCCCAGCCGAAAAATACAGAGATCACAGTCATAATATATAGAGCTGCAAGATATTCAACCAAATAGACCACGACATCCACCTTGGAATAAAGAAGTACGAGTTAAAAACAGAAGGCATGAGGCATGGCAGGAGACGTGGTGGAGTGGCATAATGAGGTATGAGTTAAAAATGGAAGGCATTAAGTTGGGAGCAATAACAACAGAGCCGGACCTGATCCAATCTCTGCAACGTGTAAATAATTTAAGAGAAGAGTCTTTGGATACGTAATGTAATCAGCTGTAAATGAAGTAAAAGTCAGGAGAGAAACCATTAGTCATTAAAGTCAAGATTGAATGCCAACACACAAGATTGAGGCGTGGCATAAACAATAGACTCTTCATCAATTCAATTTATGTTTTTCCCTCTCGCGGCATGCAAAAATGGGCTTCAAAGAACTGAACAATTCTCTCAAACTGCTGCAAATTTCTTAAAACGATTTTTGTGTTATCTAATTGACCTTATCACCAAAAAAACCCATGTTTTATTTCTCCCAAATTTTTCTTCGTTCGTTCGGATTGTATAGTTGAAGTTTGATGGTTTTTTATTTTTTTCCATTTTTGTGGGTTACTGTAGTTGAATTTTTTTCTTTTGAAGGTTCATGTGCGTCTTGGAAAATTCTTATAGCAGTGTTATGAGCAGCCATAGTTGTGATAACCTACCACATGGAGATTTGCTTTGATTTTATGCTCTTGGAGATAGCAACTGTCCGTCAGATTACCTAAATCAACACACCAGTTTATATAATTTTGATCCCCAGCAACGGTGCCAAAATGTCTTGTCAATTTAACATCTTAAATTGCTCTACATAAATTATCAATCCAGGTATTGTAAACTGATGAAGTGTGGTGCACCATATGTGCTTAGTTAACCCTTTTTCTTACTTCGTTGTTTTATAGTTTATGTTGTTTTTGGGGGTTTTGTTTCTTATGCTTAAGGAGATTAATCTAAAGAAGAGAAGTTATGCTTCTAGACGAAATCTCTAAATGTTAATGGACAACTAAATCTAATGACTCTTAATATTAAAATCTAATTTCTAAAGAAAGGAGAAAAGGAAACAAATCAAAACTTTGAACAGTTAGATTAATCTAAGCTGGCAAAATGTCTATGAAATGAAAGCAAAAATGATAACAGCTAAATGAAGTCCAAGAAAGCAAAAATAAAACTACTGCAATTAATCTAGAGGCAAAAATAAAACTGAAACTGACTTTAAACTAATGATCAACAAGAAATCTCATTATAAACATAACACTTCGCCAATTAGCTTGAAGATTAGTCATCAACTAAAGGCTTCGAAAATATTAGCTTATAACATGAGAAAATGACATTAAACTATCTAACTCTAAACTAATGAACAACAAGTAAACTCATTTATAAACATAACACTTCGCCAATTAGCTTGAACATTAGTCATCAACTAAATGCTCTCGAAATATTTGCTTATAACAATGAGTGACTATATTAAGAAAGAAAAGGTACTGAACAACAAGAAAATCTCATTCATAAACTCAATATTTCACCAATTAGTTTGAGGATAAACCATCAACAAAAGGCTCTGGAAATATTTGTTTATGTAATGAGTGACTCTTCTAATGAAATTGAAATGGAAAGCAAATACAAAACATGTAAAGGAAAACTAATCTACTGCGTGTTCTAATTCTCCAATCACCAATTGGGAAATACTTCCTTGGACTATTTTGTTAATAATAGATTACAGAGTTAGATAAATCTACAATCAACTGGTTGAACACACTTGCATGAATTAAAATCGCATGAATGGAAAATCTAAACTATCAAACTTGAAAGCAATAAAATGACATACTTGAATGAAATCAAAGCAAAACTACAAAATAAAATCTACTCTACCTTACATTCTAATATGCTCCATGACATCTACTTCACATCTCCTTCCATGTTGAGAACATCAAAGCTTTATTCAAATTCTTCAAAATTACAAATTACAATAAAGCTCTCCAAAGCTTTCCAAAACTTCTAAGACTAAAAAGTTACCAAATGAAGGAGAGAGATCTCCTATTTATACAAAAAGATGAGAAGTCATCTCATTAATGAGAATCCATGAATCTCTCCCTCTACCTCTATAGTCCTAATCAAAATGGGAAATGATAAGACACATGTCATCTTAGAGTTTCAATACAAATAGGAAATGTGAAACATATCCTCGTGATCCCATGATCCTCTCCACTCAAATTCGAATTTGGCCTTAGGGTTCCACGTAAAGGTCTTCTAGAAGCCTCCTTTTGACCTACACATGTCAACAATCTCAACCCACTTGTTAGGTATAAGCATATGCACATTATTTTCTAATTTTTAACCACAAATTCACTTAAAAATGCTAAGAATTAATAAAGTTTGGAAAAACATAAATGTGACCCAATGATAATGAAAGTGAGATGAATGTAGTGACATGGTAGTGAAATGGAGGTGATATAATAGACATAATAGTGAAAGTGTAATGGAAATGTATGACAATTTCAAGACCCAACATACCCCCCAACTAAATCTATTGCATGTCCTCATGCAGTATATATTACATCAATTCTTTTGATCCTTGAGCTTTGGCTTAACTTTGCTTGATATCATTTGATAACTTTATACTTCTGCAAAGTGTTTTACTTGAATTGCAACATGGTTGGTTCTTGTGTTAAAACCATATTTTGTTGTTGCATTCTATTTTGATCTGTAAACTTTGCATAATGATATTTTGATTATTGTTGCAAAGTATATCTTTATTGGATTGCATGATGGTTGGTTCTTGTGTGACAACCATGATTGTATTTGTATCCAATTATCCTTTAAGCACTTTTGAAAAGCCATTGTATGCTCATAATAATAATGTAATAGTTAATATATTTTGGAAGTATGTGGGCTTATGAATATGATATGAACATAGAAATATATGAATATGAATGTATTCCCTCGCCAACTGATGGTATTGACAATTTTATGAAATGATGAAGAGAAATGTTTTTCCAACAATTATCATTCTAGCTTTTTATGGAATTCTATGGTCAAAAGTTAGAAAATGACGTACCTTAACTTACCCTTTGGAAATGGATGAGCTATATGTGTGGTGGCTACAAAATTTTGATCATATTCTTCTTCAAGTGGCCGGACAAAAAGATTCATGGATAAAAGAGTCAAGATGACTTTTTATTACTTCTACTAAAACTTGCTGAATCTACTGCTGAATAGTGCTGATCTGTTTTATATCTGCTTCAAAATATTGAAAATGATAGTATTCATGTCTTCAAAACTCATTGGCATAGTTCCTACTATGTGAAGAGATGTTCTAATGTCAAACATAGTAGGAAATTTTTGACTTAATGGCCATTATGTTAGAAAATTATATATTACGGAGCAATGGAACACATAAAATATTGTAGAAATATAAACATAGAAAACGGATAAAACAAGAGAGACACAGATATACGTGGTTCACCCAGTTTGGGCTACATCCACCCCGAATAGCCAGTCCTTCCTTTCTATTATCCAGGAAAATGAAGAGACACAACCTACAGCAGATCCATTGTAATATCCTCTGTTTTCTCTCACAGTCTCACCTCTTTGCTTCTCGCTCGGAGAATACACATATATTACACAGACTCAATACAATGCCCTCATACAAAGAGAGGGGTTTCTTTCTAGGGAAGAAAACAATAAACTAAACATAAGTTCTACTGTCATATCATCCGCCTAATGAACAACCTAGATGGACTAGAAATTACTATACTTTTACAAGGCAATTTTACATCTATTTTTACCTTCGGGGGCGGTGCCCCCGAAACCCCCCGTCAGGGGGGGCTCCCCAAAGGTCACAGCTGGCCCCCTAGACCCCCCTGCAACAAATATTTTACGGGTGGCGTTGCCGCCCCATTCCAAACTGGGGTCCAATGTGACGATACCTTTGAATATGGAAGATAATTAGGCTCCACACCCAACAATCTCCCACTTGGAGATTGATTATAGCAACTCCACCACTGCTTCATTTGCTAGACAATGACTCCTCTTTGGACCTGGCTGTTTCTCATCTTCATCGTCATCCTTGAAGACCAATTGAAACTGAGCATATTCTCAGTTTCTCCTTGGTTACAGCTTCTGTTAGCATATCTGCAGGATTCTGGCTAGTGTGTATCTTTTCCAGCTTCAATTCTCCATCTTCCAACATCGATCATATGAAATGGTACTTGAGCTGTATGTGTTTAGTCTTGGAATGAAATGCTGAGTTATTTTCAAGATGAATGGCACTTTGGCTATCACTGTATAATGTGCCCATATCATGCTCCTTACCAAATTCACACATAAACCTTTGTAACCAAATCATTTCTTTACTAGCCTCTGTAGCAACAACATACTCTGCTTCTGTTGTTGAAAGTGCAACAACACTTTGGATTTTTGAAAGCCAACTGACAGTTGTTCGACCAACAATAAATACATATCCTGTAGTGCTCCTCCTGTTAGCTCTGTCACCTACCATATTTGCATCAACATATCCCTGTAGAGAAATGTTTGAACCACCAAAGCATAATGCTTGATTTGTGGTACCTTTCAAATATCTGAGAATCCATTTCACTGCCATGAAATGTTCCTTTCCTGGATTGTTCATGTACCTGCTTACTATTATCACTCAGGTTGTCCCTCAGGTTGTAATAAAGGGATACGACCGAGGTAACCACAAACCAACATTGGACTATAGGTTCTAGCTAACCTGCAATCAGAGAGGGCTCTCTCTTTATGATTCAGATTTGTTGAAATTGATTTTAGGCTAGGTATTGGGCTTGAGGGCTTTTGTTTTGATTTTGGTGGGAAAATTGATGTCTTCGAGTAGAGAGGCAAAGCATAGTCTGATAAGTTTTGAACCATTGGGCATGGAGCCAAGGAGGAAGACTGGTGGTGCATTTTATTGATCACAAGAGAGATATATGGAGCAAGGTAGCTGCGCATGAAACAATGTTTCAGGTTTAAAGATGGAATGAATGCTAAGGAATGAGAGGCAATCAAGAATCTCTCTTTCAGCTTAACAGAAGGAGATAACAGAGCTCTAGCTAGGGGCAGTAAAGAATCCCTAGATAATTAGCTAACACAGGTGAATTAGGGTAAATATGAGCCAGAAGGAATTCATATTCATTACCAATTCATTCAGATGAAAACATAGAGAAACAACAGAAATTGAGCATAGAGTGCTGTAAACAAATTTTAAGATAATCTTTCTTCCTGCTATTTATATAGTGGTTAACAATAAAACAGAGGTAAGATGCACTTATTGTTCCAGGCTGCAGCACATGAATTCCACATTCAATCTTCAGAAATCTTTAACAACACATCAGACAGTCATACTCCAAACTCTTCAGCAGTCTTTGATTATAGAAAAAAAAAATCAGGTATACAGTGCGAGTCTCTAGTGAGAATTATCAATCGACCAACCCTTAAAACAGTGTAGAGGGTGGTATATATAGGAAAAACTCTTCAAAATTGCTTATTTATAGTTTGACCTAAACAGGTCTGGAGGAAAGATGATTACTTTAACCTAATCTCATCTAGAAATAAATGCATAAAATATCTTGAGCTGCGCTGAGGACCGCCGTATGGGGACTGAGTAAATGTGTTGTCCTCGGTGGCTTGGTGCAGTTGTCTCTGTAATAACTGTGCATGGGTCTCTGCTCCATTGTAGTTCGGTGTCCTTAAATGCTTCAACTGTGATTTGAGAGCTGCGATGGGCTTTCACCACCTGATTTGACTTTGTTGGGGGCCATTAAATGTTAACCTGCTTTGGGAACTGAAGGTTTCCTTTAAACAATTTAATTGGTACACTTTGCTGCTTCTCTTTCCTTTGATACTCTCTGACACATGAATTGGGTCGCTTCTCTCTTTTGTTGTTGGTCTAATAAAAAATTAATGGCCACTGTGCAGCCTCTGTTTCCTGAAAAACTGTCTTCTGCTCCTTTCTGCATGCTTCGCAAAGAAAAACAGGTCATTCGGCGCCTTTCGGGCTTGCTGGGGGCTGTGCAATGAAAAGATTCCCCATTCAGGCACAAATCGCGCATCAAAAACTGCCTCAGAAACTGATTCCGGGGCTCCAGAGTGTGATTTTCGCCCTTCGCGCCAAAGTTGCTAATGACATCAACATGATGTCAGCAGGTGGGACCTCGTACGACGGGTGACGTCAGCGATGACATCAGCATGATGATGTTAGTATGATGACATCAGCATGTACAAAGGTGACGTGGCGGTACGGCGGGTCTAATGATGTGGCAGGGACGTGGCAGGGTGACTCGACGGTATAGTGGCAGGAGGCCACGCAGGCAGATGACGTCAGCGTCGACGTGGTGCTGACGTAGGATGGAGGAGGGCGGTAAATGGTTTCGGGCACACCGCCTTTGGACAGAGGTGGTTTCGGGGGAGGGGGCTCCGCCACGCCCGGGAAGGTGATGCATGGCGGGAGTACGGCGGCAATACCGCCCATCTCCTGGACGCTATCCTTCGGGCGGTTCAGAGATGGGACAGACCCGCCCATCGTAGATCTGTGGGGTGGGTGATCTAACGGTTGGCGGCGAATGTGAAACGACGGAGGTATAAGGGCGGGGATCCGGGGAATATTCCCGTTTTAATATGCGCGCTGGTGGGCGTTTAGACTTAGGAAAACGGGTTTATGGGTTTAATGAGCGCGGGTTCATATATTTCCACTTGGGACTTAGGGATAGGGGCGAAATATGGATTTTTTGAAGGTTTTAGGCCTAGGGGGGAGGTTGTTAGCATGACCAGGTGTCATCTAACTCCTGCTATGACACGAATGGGCTAAAAGCAGCCCCAGATAGACTACTTTTTCCCTGACTAAGAAGAAATATGGCTATATTGCCAGGGAGGGGATATTTACATAGGGAAGTTTTATATACATAGTTTTAGTAGGGGGAAGGGGAAAACTGATAGGGAGTTATATACTAGAGTTAGTAGTTAATATGGAGATGATAAGCAGGCGCTAAGGTGGGGGACCTTAGGGTAATTTTTGAGGGAAAAGTGACTCATAGATGAGAAATAAAGAATCCTTGAGTGAGGCAGATCTTCACTAAGACGAATGACATGGAAAATGATGAAACTAAGAGGAATCAAGCAGATCTTGACCTCTTTGGGGAAATTAGTGAGTGACTTGGGGAATTAGAAGAAAGGGGAGTTAGTGATGTCCAGCTTGAGCTCCTCTAGATGAAAACCGCCTAATAACTATGATCTGAAAAGAGAAAACACTTTGTAACACAAAATTGATCATAAATCATCATTCTGCCACCTTACAACTACCTACCCAGCCTACTCACCTAACATTTTTTCTTCTTTTTGGTTTGGGTGCACTTAGACTTGCAGACCCAGCTTTACAATTTTTCTTTTTTCTGTTCTCCTATCTAAGTCTACACTTATTTCTGCCAGGGACCCAGATTAGGCAGTTGGGCTCCTTTGATTCTCTACCTATCTACAGATCTGCCAAGATTAAACTGTTTGGACAGATATCATTCTCTATATTCTAAAACAGGAAATTGAAACCTAGGGAGACCAAGATTAGACTGTTTGGACCTCCCTTTAAAAACTTTTCAAAACTGGAACAATTCATCAAAATTGGAATACAGCAGTGGCATTTGGACTAGCACCCTTCATGGCATCTTGTGGAAATATGGAACACTGTAGCCTGCAAAGTATGACATATTTGGCATGTAAAAATGTCAATCATGAAAAATGAACACCTGTTGCAACAGGAGGCTAACAGTGGCTCCACTTGGGGATGGCTTTTCCTTGTGAAAAGCCAAGAACAACAGGTCAGACTGCCTTGATCTTCTGTTTGTTGCTGTAGACTGGAAAACTTCTTTGTGCTGCCTGTTTAGGTAATTGAAAGTTCGGAAACCTGAACAACATCTCTCAACCACTGGGGTACTGTGAACTGTGCAGCATTGCTTGCTTTGCCGAAATTAGTACAGAGACAGAGCCTTTAAAACTGGAACACTTGCTTTGGCTGTGTCTTCTCAAAATTTACTGCTACTTCTTTAAACAATCGGCCTGCTTATACTAAATAAAAACAGAGTGCTGATATATACAAATAAGACTGTACAGAAATATATACAAAGCTGCACTGTATCCCTTAAAAGGGATCATGGTAATGTTTCAGCATACGGCCATTAACAGGGCCTTCTTCAGCAGTGCCGTCCTCTATAGATCTGAGAAAGTAAGTGTTATTTCCCTGAACAACAGAAACAACAAATGGCCCTTTCCATAAAAAATCAAACTTGGCATGTTTGCCCTTGTCTTCTCTTCTTGAGTCCCACCTTAGAACTTTGTCACCCATATTGAAATCCTCAGCCTTGGCTCTCTTATCAAACATCTTTTTTAGCTTTTCTTGCAAAATTTGAGCTCTGTCATAAACTTGTTCTCTGGTTTGCTGAAGATGAATGGTCTGATTAATTCTTCTTTGAATGTCATTTGGTTCAGCCTGAATTTCCTGTAACAACTTGATAGTAGGAATGCCCAGGGATGAAGGAAATCTGGCCTCCATGCCATACACTAGCTCATAAGGGCTCATTCCAATGGATCTCTTGCTTGAAAGTCTGTCTGCCCATAGGGCATTCACCAACTTTTTATGCCAGTTCTTCTTGTTTTCTTCTAGCATTTTCTTTATGATGTTCACGAGGCTTTTGTTAGATGATTCGGCCAAGCCATTACCCTGAGGGTAATAGGCTGTAGAGTGGCCCAAGGTAATATGAAATCTGTGGCCGAAATTGATCATCTTTTTGGACTTAAAGGCAGCGGCATTGTCAGTGATGATTTTCTCAAGGCAGCCAAATCTAGAAAGGATATTGCGCTCAAGGAAATGGATAATGATGGTGTCATTGGCTTGCCTACAACGAATGGCTTCAACCCACTTAGTGAAATAGTCAGTGGCTGTTAGGATCCATTTGTGCTGGCCTGAGGAAAAAGGATGGATTTCTCCAATGAAGTCAAGACCCCATTGTTGAAAAGGGTTTTTGGTTGAGATAGGTTTCTGGGGCAGGGGTAACAGCTTTCTCTTGCCCTCAAAGATTTGGTATTTGTGACATGACATGGCAAACTTCTTTACATCTGCAAAAAGAGTGGGCCAATAGAAACCTGCCCTTAAAATTTTATCAGCAGTGGACTTCCAATATAGATGTCCTCCACAATCACCTGCATGGAATTCTTTCATGACATTGTTAGTTTCATTCATGGTTAAACAATTAAGCAGTATACCTTCATGATTTCTCCAAAATAATGCACCATCTATAACACAAAACTTTAAAGCCTTCATTTTCAAAAATCTTTTCTTGGTCCTGGACAATCCTGGGGGAGCACACAGGTTTAACAATACAAAACATATATCAGCGTACCATGGGGATTGCAAAAAGATTTCACTGATCTGTGGAGTCGCCAGCTCCGGTTCATTGTCCAGCTGGTTAATGTCTAAGGCTTGGAAATTTGTTTCGGACATCAGTTTAGCTAAACCTTGTCCCTTTATCAGCTTGGTTGGTTTTATTTCTATGTCATATTCAAGGATGTTTGCAATCCACTTGCCTCTTTTTCCTTCTAATCCTTCTTGGGTCAATATATCTTTTACAGCAGCGTGTGGGACATAGGCAATCACATGTGAATATAAAATGTACACTCTGAAATCCTTGATGGCCTTAACCAGTGCGTAGGCCTGCTTTTCCATGATTGGGTACTTCAAAGGGGCGTCTCTTAAGGCTCGGCTGAAAAAAGCGATGGGCTTTTCAGCTCCCTGTTCATCCTTTTGTAAAAGGACAACAGCTATAGTGTGATCAAATGCAAAAGAAAATATGATAAAATCTTTGTCAAACTGTGGGTTGGTTAGGACAGGGGTTTGGGTTAAGGCAGATTTTATACTCTCAAATGCTTGCTTGGTTTCAAGAGACCATTTTACCTTGGCATCCTTCTTTAACATGTTTCTTAACAATCTTATTAGCTCAGCTAGATTTGGAATAAATCTTCTTAAGAAGTTGATTTTCCCAAGGAATGCTTGCAGCTCTTTTATGTTTCTTGGATATGGGATTTGGAGGATGGCTTGGATTCTTTCAGGGTCAATTCTGATCCCATCTTTTGATATGATGTGGCCAAGTAATTTGCCTTCTTCAAGGCCAAAGAGAGACTTTTTGGGATTCAAGGAAATGCCATATTTCCTACACGTCATGAATATTTGCCTAAGGTGCTTGAGGTGCTCTTCATCAATTTTGGAAAATGGGGTCAAATCATCAGGGTATACAACTAGGAAGTCATGTATTTCTTTGGCAAAAGCAATATCCATTGCTCTTTGAAAGGTTGCACCATCGTTTTTTAAGTCTGAATGGCATCTTGACATACTTAAATGTTCCCCACGGTGTGGTAAAGGCTGTTTTGTCTTGGTCGTCTGGGTGAACAAGTATTTGGTTGAAACCTGAAAAACCATCTAGCAAAGAGATTCTAGATGACCCCACTACCCTTTGTAGGATGTGGTCCATTTTGGGCAAGGGATAGTGGTCTTTTAAGGAGACTTGGTTTAAATTTCTGAGATCTACACAAAGTCTAATTTCACCTGTCTTTTTTCTCGTAGGAACAAGATTGGACACCCATTCAGAAAATCTGATAGGTGCTATTATACCTACTTCCCACATCCTTTTTACTTCCTTCTCAATCGGGGGAAGAAGCATAGGGTTAATTCTTCTAAGTTTCTGTTTGAAGGGTTTCTGGTTTGGTTTTAAGGGGATTGTGTGCTGGATCACCGAGGTGTCATAGGATTTCAAATCCTCATAACTCCAAGCAAATACATCTTGGAACTCTTTGAACAAATCAATGTACTTGGGCTTTTGATCAGGAGGTAAATTTCTGGACAATTTGATCATTTTGGGATTTTCTTTTGTTCCAATGTTGTGTTCTTCTATATCAGTGTTAATGGGTTGCAATTTTGGCTTTCTAGGAACATCATTGGCGTCAAACATGTCTTCTAATGGGGTTAGGCCAGCAGGCAGAAAGTTATCCTTTAAGTCAATGATCTCAGCCTCTGCTTTGGCAATGTCTTCCAAATGCATTTGTTTCAGCTGTTCTATGTTTTCTTTGTCAAAAACAGTCGGGTTCAGGATCTGCTTGGCTGTTGCAGCTGTTACAGCTTGCTGATCTTCATTTGTTTGCTGTTCTGAATCTGTCATAGCATCTAAGTCAATGTTGATATTTGAAAACTCATGCTCAAGAGCGAGGAAATTATTAATCTGGGTATCATTTTCGAACACTTGCCAATCCTTAACGTTATTTGGGACAGCAGGCCTATGTTTTATTTCAGCTGTGAAGTGATGGTTTGGCTCAAAAGGAAGCTTGCATGTACTAGCGAAGGTTGCTAGGCTGTGTGCATGAATGTTATGTTCTCTTGAAATTTTGGCCAGCTTGAATTCAGTGAATGCATTGAGTATATTAGTGGCAGCAGTCCTATAGGCTCTCATTCTATTGTCATTGGTTACAAAATTACCTTTCATCTGTTGTATGATTAAATCAGAGTCTCCTAGGATAGACACTTTCGCAGCTCCTATAGCTTTGAGCAGTTTAAGGCCTAGCAGCAGAGCCTCATACTCCGCCATGTTATTTGTGCATTTAAAATTCAGTCTGTAGGCATGACCTTCTGCATGGTTGTTATATGTATTGTGAATCCAGACACCTGCCCCTGCTCCTAACTTGTTAACAGAGCCATCAAACTCTAAATACCATGTGATTTCCTACTTGTGGTTGATGCCTAAAGTGTCAGTCAACTTAGGATTGGGCAGATTTGAAATTTTTGTTTGGGGAGTTTCTTCTAGTATGTTGGTTGTACTAATTATTGTGACAGTTTCATCAGTATGTGCAGCTGATTCTTCATTGATGTGTGCTTGTTGTTCCTGAGCGAAGGGCTCATTATCATTTGGAGAATTTGTGTCATCATTAAACAAAATAAAGGAATCCATATCAGAGTGGATTGAATAAATGGGAAAATTTTCAGGCTTGCTCTCACTACTTACCACATATTTCATGAGCGTTTCTCTATACAGTCTCTTTGGTTGCCCAAAGACTGAAATAGTGGCATAGGAGAGGTCTAGTTGAAGGGATCCTTGGAGCTTTGCTCCCCATGATCTTGATAGGAGCATACCATACTTTGGTGGAATGTCAGCAACTACTACATCCATGAGGATGGTCTTGTTGGGATATTGGACTAAGGAGACACACAGGTCTTTGATGAGGCCTAAACATTTCACTTGACTTGAGTCAAATGAGTATAAATCTTTGTAAGGTCTTGTAACATCAAGATTCAGTTTTTCCATAACTGCTTTGGGCATTAGATTGTGCGATGCCCCTGAGTCAAACATAGCGTTGTGCAAAACTTTGTCATGTATATGCAAACTGACATAAAAGGGTGGGACAGGTCCATATGTTGATTTTCCATTAACTTCTGGGCCAAACAGCAGCTCTGGGGTGTCATCTAAAACATTTACATCATCCCTAACCTCTGGCATTTGAAGTGATCTTTGAATTTGTTGTCTATACACATCGTGTTTGGCAAGTTCTGAGAGGGGGATGGATATCTTCAACTTAGCTATTTCTGCCTCTAAATTAAATGGCTTTTCCAATGGAGTCTTGGTGTTGATAATGGCAGTTTTTTCTTTTTCTTCTGAACTATCTGCGATTTGCTCTTTTTTATCAGCGTTATGGGACTTGATTGCTTGCGGTTTTTCAATTTCAGGAGGGCTTTTTGGAACACTGTTCGAGCTTTCTTCCGAGGAAAAAGGTGGCAAAGGCTGATCTTTGGAAGGCTGCAGGTCTGTTATGTCTTCTACAGTGACATGTTGCGGTTTCGGGACAGTTGGATCAGCTGGTTCTGTTACAACAGCTTTGCCTTTAATCTTGTTGGGCTGTTTGCCATCCTTTGCTTTGCTAGGTTCAGAAATGTCAATGGTCCTAGTTCTCAGCTTATATTGTTTGTGTACTTCATACACAGCAGTATCATAACCTTGTTTAAAATCAAAAGACTCGCCAGACTTAGTTTGAAACTAATTGTAGTCGAGTTCATTTTGGTCTTCTTGGCTCAGAAATTTTTTGTGCTCACCCTTTAGATCCATTAGGTTCATGTGAGTGTCCTCTATGGTTTCACTAGAAGTAGATCCTTCAAAATAGTTGTCCTGAAAAGGGGGGTCTTATGTCATGGTCTTGATTAGACCTACTAGCATTTGTGTTCTGCGTTTTCCTAAAATTTGGGTTCCTTATGGTATTAGACCGTTGTCCTTCCCATGATGCTTTCCTTTCGACATTTTCTACTCTTTCTCCCAGCCTTTGCAGGCCACTGATGATAGCATCAAGCTTTTGATCAAAAGCTGAGGGTTCTTCCTTAAAGGTGGTTCTTCTTTCCATTCTAGTTCTGTTTCTTTTGGCAATTAAGTTGGCTTCTACGCTGACAGCAACGTTTTGCATGTCTGCAAGGGTCTGAGGAGCTCTTTCTTTTAACTAGTATGCCATATCCGGGTCGAATCCATCAGGGAATTTATACAAGGCCAGATCAGGGGCAGGCCTTAGGTTCTGTGGTATTGCGTTATATACATTATTGAATCTTGCACAGTACTCCAAAATAGTCTCTTGAGGACCTCTTTTAATTGTATCATATTTTGCTAGTTTGTGCAAGGGGTCTTTCTTTTTCTCCCATCTGTTAGTAAAGGATTGGTAAAGCTCATCTGGGGTGGTTATGGAATTTGCAGCGAGTGATCTGAACCAAGTTCTTACATCACCTGTTAAACGATGAACAAAAATTCTCATTCTCACGCTATCATAATCTATTTCGTAGTTTTCAAAATAATCTTGCATCTTTTTAGTATGTTGAAGGGCAGTAAAAGGACCAGTACTACCAAAATATGTGATCTTCGATTGGTACTCTTGAGGTAAAGCCCCAGGATTAGCAGGCAGTTGCAGGGGTGCATATCTATTAGCCATATTCGCAAGGATAAGTGGAACAACGGGGATTAATGGAATAACAGGAACAACTGGAACAGTGGGAACAACAGTAGTGGTAGTATGTGTAGTGAATGAAGGTGTAGAAGGAGTGCTATGAGATGTGGATGATGAATTAGGGGAAACAGGGGTTGAACGAAATAAAACCTTGACAGGAGTCGAAATACAGCTAGGGTAAGCTGTTTCAGGACTCAAATAAGCAAAATTTTCCTGTCTTTCTTGCTTCCTAAGGATTTTTGGGATTATGTTAGGGTTCTCAAAAATAGCTGGGGGATTCGGGTTTGGATTTGACCTTGTGTATTGTGGATTTTTCTTAGGAGCCAGCTTCCGAATTTGTTTTTTGGTATTTTTCTGGGAATATTTTTGTGATTAGCAAGGAACTGATCAGATTTTGGAATGGCTGTGTATAGCTTAAGACTAACATGAAGATTGACTAAAGAAACTTTTTTCTACTCCTGTAAATGTAAAACAAAAACAGTTTCAAAGGCTTCCTGGCTGACATTCAGGCTTCATATGTAGTTTTAAGGGATATACATCAATTAGAAAATCAATTTTCCTGTGGATTTTTTACAACCTTCTTTGTGAATTTAACTGAGGAGAATCCCCAGTAGAGTCGCCATTATTTTATCACTCAGGTTGTCCCTCAGGTTGTAATAAAGGGATACGGCCGAGGTAACCACAAACCAACTTTGGACTACAGGTTCTAGCCAACCTGCAATCAGAGAGGGCTCTCTCTTTATGATTCAGATTTGTTGAAATTGATTTTAGGCTAGGTATTGGGCTTGAGGGTTTTTGTTTTGATTTTGGTGGGAAAATTGATGTCTTCGAGTAGAGAGGCAAAGCATAGTCTGATAAGTTTCAAACCATTGGGCATGGAGTCGAGGAGGAAGACTGGTGGTGCGTTTTATTGATCACAAGAGAGATATATGGAGCAAGGTAGCTGCGCATGAAACAATGTTTCAGGTTTAAAGATGGAATGAATGCTAAGGAATGAGAGGCAATCAAGAATCTCTCTTTCAGCTTAACAGAAGGAGATAACAGAGCTCTACCTAGGGGCAGTAAAGAATCCCTAGATAATTAGCGAACACAGGTGAATTAGGGTAAATATGAGCCAGAAGGAATTCATATTCATTACCAATTCATTCAGATGAAAACATACAGAAACAACAGAAATTGAGCATAGAGTGCTGTAAACAAATTCTAAGCTAATCTTTCTTCCTGCTATTTAGATAGTGGTTAACAATAAAACAGAGGTAAGATGCACTTATTGTTCCAGGCTGCAGCACAGGAATTCCACATTCAGTCTTCAGAAATCTTTAACAACACATCAGACAGTCATACTCCAAACTCTTCAGCAGTCTTTGATTATAGAAAAAAAAACTCAAGTATACAGTGCGAGTCTCTAGTGAGAATTATCAATCGACCAACCCTTAAAACAATGCAGAGCATGGTATATATAGGAAAAAATCTTCAAAATTGCTTATTTATAGTTTGACCTAAACAGGTCTGGAGGAAAGATGATTACTTTAACCTAATCTCATCTAGAAATAAATGCATAAAATATCTTGAGCCGCGCTGAGGGCCGTCGTATGGGGACTGAGTAAATGTGTTGTCCTCGGTGGCTTGGTGCAGTTGTCTCTGCAATAACTGTGCATGGGTCTCTGCTCCATTGTAGTTCGGTGTCCTTAAATGCTTCAACTGTGATTTGAGAGCTGGGATGGGCTTTCACCACCTGATTTGACTTTGTTGGTGGACATTAAATGTTAACCTGCTTTGGGAACTGAAGGTTTCCTTTAAACAATTTAATTGGTACACTTTGCTGCTTCTCTTTCCTCTGATACTCTCTGACAGATGAATCGGGTCGCTTCTCTATTTTGCTGTGGGTCTAATAAAAAATTAATGGCCATTGTTCGGCCTCTGTTTGCTCTAGAACTATCTTCTTCTCTTTTCTGCATGCTTCGCGAAGAAAAACGGGTCATTCGGCGCCTTTCGGGCTTGCTGGGGGCTGCACGATGAAAAGATTCCCCATTCAGGCGCAAATTACGCATCAAAAACTGCCTCAGAAACTGATTCCGGGGCTCCAGAGTGCGATTTTCGCCCTTCGCGCCAAAGTTGCTGATGACATCAGCATGACGTCAGCGGGTGGGACCTCGTACGGCGGGTGACGTCAGCATGATGACATCAGCATGTACGGAGGTGACGTGGCAGTACGACGGGTCTAATGATGTGGCAGGGACGTGGCAGGGTGACTCGGCGGTACAGTGGCAGGAGGCCACGCAGGCGGATGACGTCAGCGTCGACGTGGTGCTGACGTAGGATGGAGGAGGGCGGTAAATGGTTTTGGGCGCACCGCCTTTGGACAGAGGTGGTTTCGGGGGAGGGGGCTCCGCCACGCCGGGAAGGTGACGCGTGGCGGGAGTACGGCGACAATACCGCCCATCTCCCGGACGCTAACCTTCGGGCGGTTCGGAGATGGGACGGACCCGCCCACCGTAGATCTGTGGGGCGGGCGATCTAATGGTTGGCGGCGAATGTGAAACGACAGAGGTATAAGGGCGGGGATCCGGGGAATATTCCCGTTTTAATATGCGCGCTGGTGGGGGTTTAGACTTAGGAAAACGGGTTTATGGGTTTAATGAGCGCGGGTTCATATATTTCCACTTGGGACTTAGGGATAGGGGCGAAATATGGGTTTTTTGAAGGTTTTAGGGCTAGGGGGGAGGTTGTTAGCATGACCAGGTGTCATCTAACTCCTGCTATGACACGGATGGGCTAAAAACAGCCCCAGATAGACTGCTTTTTCCCTGACTAAGAAGAAATATGGCTATATTGCCAGGGAGGGGATATTTACATAGGGAAGTTTTATATACATAGTTTTAGTAGGGGGAAGGGGAAAACTGATAGGGAGTTATATACTAGAGTTAGTAGTTAATATGGAGATGATAAGAAGGCGCTAAGGTGGGGGACCTTAGGGTAATTTTTGAGGGAAAAGTGACTCATAGATGAGAAATAAAGAATCCTTGAGTGAGGCAGATCTTCACTAAGACGAATGACATGGAAAATGATGAAACTAAGAGGAATCAAGCAGATCTTGACCTCTTTGGGGAAATTAGTGAGTGACTTGGGGAATTAGAAGAAAGGGGAGTTAGTGATGTCCAACTTGAGCTCCTCTAGATGAAAACCGCCAGATAACTGTGATCTGAAAAGATAAAACACTTTGTAACATAAAATTGATCATAAATCATCATTTTTCCACCTTACAGCTACATACCCAGCCTACTCACCTAACCTTTTTTCTTCTTTTTGGTTTGGGTGCACTTAGACTTGCAGACCCAGCTTTACAGTTTTTCTTTTTTCTGTTCTCCTATCTAATTCTACACTTATTTCTGCCAGGGACCCAGATTAGGCAGTTGGGCTCCTTTGATTCTCTACCTATCTACAGATCTGCCAAGATTAAACTATTTGGAAAAATATCATTCTCTATATTCTAAAACATGAAATTGAAACCTAGGGAGACCAAGATTAGACTGTTTGGACCTCCCTCTAAAACTTTTCAAAACTGGAACAATTCATCAAAATTAGAATACAACAGTGGCATTTGGACTGGCACCCTTCATGGCATCTTGTGGAAATACGAAACACTGTACCCTGCAAAGTATGACATATTTGGCATGTAAAAATATCAATCATGAAAAATGAACACTTGTTGCAACAGGAGGCTAACACTTACAACTCCCACTGCATGTGCAATATCAAGCCTTGTGCAGACCATTGCATACATTAAGCTTCCAACTGCTGATGCATATGGAACTTTAGACATATAATTCATGTATTGTTGGGTCTTTGGGCACATTTTCTTACTAAGTTTGAAATCGCTAGCAAAAGGTGTACTAACTGGTTTTGCATTGTGCATATTAAATCTTTTCAACACCTTTTATATGTACTCATTCTGAGACAATGTTAATTTACGATTTTTCCTATCTCTAGTTATTCTCATACCAAGGATTTGTTTTACAACTCCCAAATCCTTCATTGCAAATGAATTTGCCAATTTTCTTTTGAGCACATTTATTTCCTGCATGTTAGACCCTACAACAAGCATGCCATCTACATACAATAACAATATAATATAGCTGCCATCATTTTTCTTTTTCAGATAAAGACAATGATCAAAGTGACATCTAGTATAGCCTTGTTCAGACATAAACTTGTCAAATTTTAGATACCACTACCTTGGAGCCTGTTTTAAGCCATACAAGCTCTTCTTCAACCTATACACTAGTTTCTCCTTCCATTTTACTTCATATCCTTGTGGCTATTGCATATATATCTCTTCCTCCAAATCCCCATGGAGAAAGGTTATCTTTACATCTAATTGCTCAAGATGAAAATCTTCAACTCCTACTAGACTTAAAATAGTTCTGATTGAAGTCATTTTAACAATAGGAGAAAATATTGCATCAAAATCAATACCTTTCTTCTGTGCAAACCCCTTCACCACAAGTCTATGTTTGTACCTTTGTTTTCCTCCATCTTCTTCCTTCAGCCTGTAAACCTATTTATTCTTTAATGTAGTTTTTCCTGCAGGAAACCTGACTAAGTTTCAAGTCTGGTTATGCATTAAGGAGTCCATCTCTTCTTCCATGGCTACCTCTGACTTCTTCCTTCTTTCAACCTACATTGCTTCTTCATAACATTCGGGTTCACCAGAATCAATCAACAATAAATAATATAATGAAGGAGAGTATCGTTCAGGGGGTCTACTTATCCTGGTAGATCTTCTAACACCACTTTCAGGTGTTTGGGATGCCTGTTGCTGTTGTGGTGGTTGTTTTTGTTGTGGTTTTCGATTATTATTATTTTCAGGCACCTTTACTTTTTCAGTGATTTCATCAAGAACTGCGTATTCCTTGTTTTCTTTTTCCTGTTTCTTTTCCTACAACTGATTCTTATACACGACCTTTTCATTGAATATTACATCTCTACTTCTAATGATTTTGTGATTTTCGTAATCATATAAGCGATAACCAAAATCATTAACACCATATCCAATAAAGGTATATTTCTTTGACTTTGCCTCAAGCTTTGTTCTATCTTCTTTATCAATATGGACAAAGGCCTCACAACCAAAAGGCTTTAAAAAATAGTAGTTTACCTTTTCACCTGTCCATGCTTCCTCTGGAGCACCACCATCCAAGGAACTTGAAGGCCCTCTGTTTATTAGATAAACAACGATATCTACAACATCTGCCCAAAATTGTAAAGGCAATCCTGCATGCAATCTCATGCACCTTGCACGCTCTACGATTGTTTTGTTCATCCTTTCTAACACACCATTTTCTTGTGGTGTTCTTGGAACTGTCTTCTCTCTACGAATTCCATGCTCTGAACAGTACCTATCAAACTCTTTGCTGCAATATTCACCTCCATGTTCTGATCTGAGACACTTTAATTTATCTCATGTCTCAATCTCAACCAAAGCTTTCCATTTCTTGAAAGTATCAAATACATCATATTTATTCTTAATACAATAAATACAAGTTTTTCTAGTTACATCATCAATAAAAGTAACATAATAACAAGAGCCACCAAGAGATGATACCTGAGAAGGTCCCCATACATCTGTATGCACAAGCTCTAATTTTTCTCTCTTCTTTTCTTTCCCAACTCTAAGAAATCTGGCTTTCTTATGTTTTCCATAAATGAAATTCTCATCGAAATCCAAATCGACATTCTTCAAACCCGGCAACAAATTGCTTGAGTGAAGAATCTTCATCCCCTTTTCACTCATCTGTCCAAGACTATGATGCCATAATGCTACATCTGCTCCTATGGAAGTTAAAGCATTAACAGTGTTAGAAATACCATTGCATAAATACAATGTACCAACCTTTTCACCTTTTTCTATTACGAGGGCTCCTTTGGTAACCTTCCAAGATTTATCTGTGAAAGTTGTCACACAATCTTCACTAGCTAACTGCCCTGTTGAAATCAGATTTTTCTTTAGATCTAGAACATGCCTTACCTCCTCTAGTAGCCATTAGTTTCCATTCTGTTGTTTTACAAGAACCTTAGCCATTCCAACAATTTTACAGGGTTTATCATCACCCAAACGAACTTGTCCAAAATCTCCTTGAACATATTCATGAAAGTATTTCTTATCAGGTGTGGCATGGAATGAGGCCCCTAAATCTACCACCCAGGAATCAGTAATATTTTCGAAAGAAAGAATCAAAGCATCTTGTAACACCTCACCTGTCACATTTGCTTCATGATTGTTCTCTTGTTGTGCATCTCCTTCTTTTCCCTTCTGAGATCTACAGTCTTTCTTTAGGTGTCCTTTCTTTCCGCATTTCCAGCTCACTATCCCCGATCTAGACTTGGATCTGCCTTTCCTTGATTTACTGCGATATCTTGAGCTCTTTCCTCTTTCCATTTTTCTTCCCCTAGACTCTGCACTCAAAGCATTACCCGATGTCTCACAGGATCTTTTTCGTCGCATTTCCTCGCTAAGGATAGCACCGAAAACATCATCAAACTTTAAAGTACTAGATCCAGAAACAGAGTTACTAATGGCCATTACTAAACCATTCCAACTTTCTGGTAATGAGCACAAGAATAACAAAGCTCTAACTTCATCACAAAAATTTACCCCTACAAAACATAACTGACTTGCAACAGTATTAAAATCATTTAAATGGTTTAAAACAGATCCACCTTCCGACATCTTCATATTAAATAACCGTTTCATAAGAAATACCTTGTTTGAGGCTGAGGGTTTTTCATATAGTTTCTCCAACGCCTTAAGCAAACCCTCTGTCATTGTTTCCTTCGAAATGTTGAAGGCGACCAACACTACGAGGTACAACCGTACTATTCCGAGTGCCTTTCTATTGAGAAGGTTCCATTCTTCATCTGTCATTTCCATCGGCATCTTTGTTTTTCCACACAATGGTAGTTACAGATCTTTCTAATACAGTTAATCTTCCATCTGCATCTTCCACAGCGAGAAGTTTTGACCGTTAAATTTCTCGACCCTAAACTTACCATCTTCCGCCATTGCTCGCACATGAACGAGGAACCCTTCTTTCCTGCGAGTTATCAACAAAATAGACCTTCGGCTCTGATACCAGTTGTTAGAAAATTATATGTTGCGGAGCAATGGAACACATAAAATATTGCAGAAATAGAAACACAGAAAATGTATAAAACAAGAGAGACACAGATATACGTGGTTCACCTAGTTTGGGCTACGTCCACCCCGGACAGCCAGTCCTTCCTTTCTATTATCCAGAAAAATGAAGAGACACAACCTATAGCAAATCCGTTGTAATATCCTTTGTTTTCTCTGACAGTCTCACCTCTCTGCTTCTCGCTCGGAGAATACACATATATTACATAGACTCAATACAATGCCCTCATACAAAAAGACGGGTTTCCTTCTAGGGAAAAAACCCTAAACTAAACATAAGTTCTACCGTCAGATCATCCACCTAAGGAACGGCCCTGATTGACTATAAATTACTATACTTTTACAAGGCAATTTTACATTTGTTTTTAGCTTCAGGAGCACTGCCCCCAAACCCTCCCCCCAGGGGGGGGCTCCCCAAAGGTCGTAGCCGCCCCCCTGGACCACCCCTATAGCGAATATTTTACGGGCGGCAACGACTAGGGTCCAATGTGGCGATACCTTTGAATATGGAAGATAATCAGGCTCCACACCCAACACATTAATGGATGCCACTAGTCAACACAAGAACTCTCACCATTGATGACAATGAGAGTCAAGATGCCCAAACACATATTGCTAGGTACGAATGAATTTTGCCGATGTCGAGTCACCTAGAAGATCCGATGAACAAGGGACATTGATTTATTCCCATTGTTTGTCAACATGAGGACTTGCCATTAAGGCATGCAAGCCTCAAGGTGTTTTTGCAAGGAACTTAGACTCAAAGGACTATGGACTCAATAATTTGCATTGAAGCAGGGCTTATTTGTGAAATGGAAATGATAGGAAAGGGAATATGAAAATGGAAGATGGAAATGGAAAGTAGAAATGGAAATGGGCAATAAGCATGTGACTGAGCCTCTTGTTTTTATTTATGGGCTATGAGCGGACAAAAAGTAATGGAAAGTGTATGTGAATGTAAATAGAAAATATGAAGGGATATGACGTGAATGGTTTATTATGAAGTATGGATGTAATGGAGACAATAGTATTTGAAGGTTTTTCAAGTGTTTGGATTTGATTTTGTATTAGCATGTTTCCTCTTTGTTGCTGATCATCCTCTTATGAAACAAATTGGTCTCTTAAGAGAGACACTATTCACTTGTAGTCATTTGTCCTTCCTCCTGGAACCTGCAAAAAAACTAGTACTTCTTCTGGAATGGAATGTAAGATTATCAAAGGAGAGAGGTGATCAATCTCTCTAGTTATGATATTTACACACAAAACTAAGAATTCGTATTAATAAAACAAGTTCACAAAGGAAAACCAAAAGAATTTATACCTGCTTTAGAATTAGTGCCTCAAGTTAACTGTGGTATTTTTTCAGCAATTTATTTCAATATTTACTATTTCAAACTGTGATGATAGACTTCTCATTGTTTAGATCTTGTCGATATCTTTCCAACGATACTTGAATCATCAAAATCTGATTTCGTATGAGAAGGTTAGGCTGATTTGAACAGTGAGGTTTTTTTTAGCAGTGGAATCAGAACCACTGCGGAATTGGAAAACAGCTGCGAAATGTAACACAACGAAAAATCTTAAACAGAAAGTTAGCTATTCATGTTTCATCATTAGTTCAAAATTAATCAATACCTTCAGAAAAGTGAGCAAATAACCTAACCATTTCATTGATTCAATTTTTATTTTTTTTAATAATTTTTTTTTCAAAACAAGGTTGGAAAATAATAAACATTTTAGGTGTAGGTGACAGCTTAGCTTCCACCTCAGCCAACTCTTCTAATTCTCCATCCTCTTTGATTCCTTCCCATAATAACCACAAACCAAATGCAAAGAATAAGACTGTTGTAACAAGATGAGTCCATTTCTGAGATAAAATATTTGGTGCAGCCCAGCCGAAAAATACAGAGATCACAGTCATATATATAGAGCTACAAGAGATTCAACCAAATAGACCATGACATCCACCTTGGCATAACGAAGTACAGGTTAAAAACGGAAGGCATGAGGCATGGCGGGAGACATGGTGGAGTGGCATAATGAGGTATGAGTTAAAAATGGAAGGCATTAAGTTGGGAGAAATAACAACACAGCCGGACCTGATCCAATCTCTGCTACGTGTAAATAATTCAAGAGAAGAGTCTTTGGATACGTAATGTAATCAGTTGTAACTGAAGTACAAGTCAGGAAAGAAACCATTAGTCATTAAAGTCAAGATTGAATTCCAGCACACAAGATTGAGGCGTGGCATAAACAATAGACTGTTCATCAATTCAATTTCTATTTTTCCCTCTCGTGGCATGTAAAAATGGGCTTCAAAGAACTGAACAATTCTCCCAAACCACTGAAATTTCTTAAAACAATTTTTGTGTTATCTAATTGACCCTGTCACCAAAAAAACCGATGTTTTATTTCTCCCAAATTTGTCTTTGTTTGGCTGGATTGTACAATTGAAGTTTGACATTTTTTATTATTTTGCATTTTTGTGGGTTACTGTGGTTGAATTTTTTTCATTTGCAGGTTCATGAGCGTCTTGGAAAATTCTTACAGCAGTGTTATGAGCAGCCACAGTTGTGATAACCTACCACATGGAGATTTGCTTTGATTTTATGCTCTTGGAGATAGCAACTATCCGTCAGATTACCTAAATCAACACACCGGTTTATGTAATTTTGATCCCCAGCAACGGCGCCAAAATTTCTAATCAATTTAACATCTTAAATTACTCTACATAAATTATCAATCCGGGTATCATAAACTGATGAAGTGTGGTGCACCATATGTGCTTAGTTAACCCTTTTTCTTACTTCGTTGTTTTATAGTTTATGTTGTTTTTGGGAGTTTTGTTTCTTATGCTTAAGGAAATTAATCTAAAAAAGAAAAGTTATGCTTCTAGATGAAATCTCTAAATGTTAGTGGAAAACTAAATCTAATGTCTCTTAATGTTAAAATCTAATTTCTAAAGAAATGAGAAAAGAAACAAATCAAAACTTTGAACAGTTAGATTAATCTAAGCTGACAAAATGTCTATGAAATAAAAGAAAAAATGATAACAGCGAAATGAAGTCCAAGAAAGAAAAAATAAAACTGCTGCAATTAATCTAAAGCCAAAAATAAAACTGAAATTGAATTTAAACTAATGATTAGCAAGTAATCTCATCTATAAACATAACACTTCACCAATTAGCTTGAAGATCGATCATCAACTAACGGCTCCGGAAATACTAGCTTATAACACGAGAAAATGACATTAAACTATCTAACTCTAAACTAATGAACAACAAGTAAACTCATTTATAAACATAACACTTCACCAATTAACTTGAAAATCAGCTAAAGGCTCCGGAAATATTTGCTTATAACATGAGTGACTATATTAAGAAAGAAAAGGTACTGAACAACAAGAAAATCGCATTCATAAACTCAATATTTCACCAATTAGTTTGAGGATAAACCATCAATGAAAGGCTATGGAAATATTTGTTTATGTAATGAGTGACATTTTAATGAAATTGAAATGGAAAGAAAATACAAAACATGTAACGGAAAACTAATCTACTGTGTGTTCTAATGCTCCAATCACCAATTGGGAAATACTTCCTTGGACTATTTTGTTAAGCATAGATTACACAGTTAGATAAATCTACAATCAACTGGTTGAACACACTTGCATGCATTAAAATTGCATGAATGGAAAATCTAAACTATCAAACTTGAAAGCAATAAAATGACATACTTGAATGAAATCAAAGCAAAACTACAAAATAAAATCTACTCTACCTTACATTTTAATATGCTCCATGACATCTACTTCACATCTCCTTCCATGTCGAGAACATCAAAACTTTATTCAAATGCTTCAAAATTATAGATTACAACAAAGCTCTCCAAAGCTTTCCAAAACTTCTAAGACTAAAAAGCTAACAAATGAAGGAGAGAGATCTCCTATTTATACAAAAAGATGAGAATTCATCTCATTAATGAGTCCATGAATATCTCCCTCTACCTCTAGAGTCCTAATCAAAATAGGAAATGATAAGACACATGTCTTCTTAGAGTTTCAATACAAATAGGAAATGTGACACATATCCTCATGATCCTCTCCACTCAAATTCGAATTTGGCCTTAGGGTGCCACATAAAGGTCTTCTAGAAGCCTCCTTTTGACCTACACATGTCAACAATCTCAACCCACTTGTTAGGTATAAGCATATGCACATTTTTTCTAATTTTTAACCACAAATTCACTTTAAAATGCTAACAATTAATAAAATTTTGAAAAACATAAATGTGACCCAATGATAATGAAAGTGAGATGAATGTAGTGACATGGTAGTGAAATGGAGGTGAAATAGAGGTGATATAATGGACATAATAGTGAAAGTGTAATGGAAATGTATGACAATTTCAGGACCCAATAGTTCTTCAAAGACATTACTTCCATGATACTCTTGTCAAGAAGAAAAATCTCGGCCAAGTGATCAGGAGATTCTGAAGCACCAATCCACGGGGCAAAATACGCATTGAGAGAAGTCCTCAAAACAAGAAAATCAGAGGATACAGAACTTGAGGCCGAAACAATTTCCACGTAATTGATTTCAACAAGACTAAGTGGCATAACCTCACCCTAGGAATCAACAAGATCTGGTGAATGTATGACCCAAGGATTAGATTTGACTGAGATCATGTTGACGAAGGCAAAATGAGGAGGTGGAAGCAGAAAAATTCCCATCAAAGCATCATCTTTAAAAAGTCATTCCCCCACACTCTCATAAGGAGCACTGGTGTGCTTGACATACGGAACATTGCCATCCATGGAGGAAGATGCAAATAAAGGAAGTTGTTCGACTGTGATGATCCTCCCTTGATGGGGAAAATAAATCACGCGGAATAGGGAAGAGGATACAACATGCATGGGATGGGTCCAACTTCATCCAAGTAGAAGATTATAATTGAGATTAGTGTCAACAATATCCACCTCAATGTGTATTATCTTGCATTCCAAAGTAATGGAAAGGTTGGGTAAGACACCGAAGGGTCACGAATCACACCCGTTGAAAGCTTTGAAAGTTTTAGGGGATTGGTTCAAAGTAGGAGAACCAATTTCCTTCCAGTAAGTGACTATCATGATGTAGGTAGAAGCACCTTCATCGATGGCAATCCTATGAATGGTGTTCTCATTGATGATTACCTGAATGAGGAAGGTAATCTGATGAGGTAGGCACAGAACGTGGTTCTATAAATCAAAACATATCAAATTGGAATTGGTAGGATCAATACCCTCAATAGCTGCCAACAATGATTTATGCTGAGATGGATAGCTTTGGAGTACCTTGAGAGTAGACATAGCTGAGGGCACCTGAGCCAAATCCTCAAAAATATTATAGTGTTGAGCAGCTCGTGTGGTGAAGTGAAATTATAAGTGTAGACATGAACGAATTCCTCTAGCCCGATAATGGGTCTAGCCACAATAGATACATTCTATGGAAGATTTCCTTATGATAGAATCAATCAAGAGGGCCTACCTCTTGGTCCACTTATCCTACTTGATGATGTCCTCTCGTGCTCGCTCGAACAATCTCTTGCTTCCTTCTTCAAGCTCCTCAAACAAGTAAACAATAACAACACACAAACATAATAATAGACAAGTTACAATTCAACCTACTTAACGAGTCAAGAAGCATTAATATATGGATATGTAATATTACAAAACATGTTGGAAACCAATTGATAGTTGCATATATTAATATCAAAGAGAGATTACAACCATTTTTCTTGACGTCACAGTCTTCCTATGACAAGATTGGGTTCCCACACACTTCTTCCAGCACTCTGTGATGGCTTCAAACAACAATAGTTTAAAGTCTCTTCCCTTTAGGCTTCACTCCAAAAAAAAGACACTTCTCCCTCACACAACTAGATGGTTACAACTAGTAATAGCTTGCTTGTCTAATCTAAATAGTATACTCACACTTAACCAACACTCTAACTAGCTTGTGCTTGGGAAGAAAGGAGGTTTATATAGGAAATATGGATGGGAGATGGATCCTCTTCTCATGGGAGAAGGACTTGTCCCTTGAAGTAGTTCCATCATTATAGGGTAAAGGAGTCCAAACTACCATCCTCGACCCCATTTGGCCAAACCATTTACCAGACTTCAGTTACAGAGCTTCTAGAGGTGGAAGCTTTAGCTCTAATTAAAAAAAATTTCCATAACAGGACCAACACGACTAGAACATAGCTCAGTCAAAATGGTCGGCGCAGGGAATAGTGTTAATCTCTACACATAGGCGCAGGGGAGATAAACATCATTAGACTCAGCCTTGTAAACTTGCCAAAACAGAAGTTTCAGGCAAAATCGTGCAAAAGGGAATTTATCTTCTCATGAAGAGGGACATAATGGGAGTTTCTTCATGAAGGAAAAGCATGCAGGGTTCACTGTAGAGGCCCTCCAGGATCAAGGAACAAGAAGTATAGGGATAGTGACAAAATTATATGTAGCAGATGCCCCCTAAAGTGTGAAGGCTGAGCCAGAGTGAGGGATGAAATGCTTTATAAATCAGTGCGGGGAACCGGTCTTTTATCGGAAAACCTACAAGAAAGTACAGATACATATACATAAAATGAGATCTCCGTCAAATGATACATGAATTGTGGCATGGATGCAGCCATCCAAAGAATGATCATGTAAATGGATCGAGGCATGGGCACAACCATCCATCAAAGAGGACCGTAAAGAAACCAATGTATGCCCACAACCATCCAATAATGAGAAAGATCACATATGATAACTCATGGTCTAGTCGCAGCCGGCCATCTAAAAGAGACATGCATATCATCATAAACCATGTCACATCACTTCGTAACCTGGACTTATGTGATCTGAGTCCAGGGTCTTGCGCTCCAACACGACTCGATCAAAGTACATATTCTAGCATGCAAATAGAAGTGTTGACGTCGAACATGCTAGAAAGTCGCTTGATTACCAGTCAATGATGTAAACTGTTAATAAGCACAAGAAAAACCACCAATAATGAGAATGGCCCTCAAGGTACTATCAGCACAATTCACGGAATGTGAATATAGGAACTGAAGTCAAACACCCATGAAATCACTTGATCGAAAGCCGATGATGTGAACTTGTCATCTAGTGTGAAGAACTTGCCATTAAGGCATGAAAGTATAAGGTATTGGAAGGGAGTCAACGTCCCAGATAATGAGTTGAAGTCGATGGAATGTGACCATGTCAAAGGAGGGCCATAATGAATCCCACATCATCGACGCGAGACGAGAGGATGCAAAATGATTATGGATGATACAGAAAATCCGAGGTAAGTGTAACTGTAGAAGGACAACTCTTGAACATATCAGCGACACAATTGCAAGTTTGGTAGCTTTTGGATCCATAGGATCAGTGTTCATGATGATGTGTCTGAGATCAAATGGAAGGAAAAAACGAATGGCCCAAACCCAAGAAGGTTAATGATACCAAGGAGGATGTCCCAAACCGACACGAAGCAAAGAGTGTCATGTTCAAGAGTAAGCTACCAACATGGCTTGATAGATTTCAAAATTTCCCCCCACCATTTCTGGAAAGTACCCCAATTATTTTTTAATTGCAAGCTTGAAGGGGATAGCATATGCTTGCACTGTAAGTTCATCCTTTAGATGACTCTGACCTAATAATTTTAACAAGCCCTAGGAAGGATAAGCTCATGTTCATCATGGTGACAAATCCAATGTCATTTATAGTTTAACGAGTTCGACAAAGGTGTAACTCGGTATCTTTTTCATGTTTATAGAGTTTGAAAAAGACATGTAAAAGAAAACTCCACATGGTCCCTTTTCATATATTTGTGTCTCTCAATCCCGAAAGGGTAGAAAATAATACTTGAGAGAACCACTTAACCATTGCGGTCAAGGAGTACCTTTTTCGTAAATAGTGCCTCCCAGCCCGAAAAAGGGTTAAACTTATATTGTGCGCATGACGTTTCGCATCCATTAACGATTTCGAAACGACAAGGGCTCGACCATATTTTCTCTTTTAAAGGGTCAGAAAAGACCTGAAAGTGGACCCCCCATTTTTATTCTCTTTAACGAGTCAAAAAAGGGAAAAAAATGCTTGGCAATCTTTTCATATGAGTTTAACAAGTCAAGAAAAGAGCTGAAATTGACTCATCGTCATCACCGAACATCCATCACCTATTGTTGCACAAGTAAGGAAAAGCGTATTATCGAGTCCTTGAGGTAAAATAGGTAAAAAAAATTTACAAAATATGATATTTTCATGAAAAAATGAATAAAAAGGGGAAAATTAAATATATTTTTACCATTGCAGTGAAGACGTTTTACCCACTTTGGCCCTAGTTTTTCCGGAGTAGATTGCGGGAGATCCGGGAGGTCAACTGACGAGTCATCGAAGCCCTGAGCTCCATTTTCATGCCATTCATTTCTGTTTTTAGCCATTTTTTGGATTTATAGGGAGGTTTTTAGAGAATTTTTTTCACTCTTGGTCAGTGCGATTTCCAAGCACAGGATCACGCTGGCCGAGGGTTCTTTGCATAACCATCTGCATCAATCAGTGTGACTATTTCTAAAATAGGCGCACCAGTGCCGTGGATAGGGAAAAACCATTTTTTCTCAAGAAATAACCGTTAAAAATTGAATTTTATGTGCTAAAATTGATAAATGACTAAAATTAATGGCTTTTGCAGGAGATAAATTGCCGAAAATAGTGGATTGGAAGGAAAGAGAACATGAAGATGTTGACACCTAGGCATTGAATGATCCAAATTTCCTGGAGGATTTGAGGCCTTGCAGGCTCCTCAAATTATTCCTTACACCAGGGATGCAGGCCCAACCTGAGTTGCTTCGATACTTGATAAGCCTTTGAGACATCAATCACGATATTTTTGTCATTGGACACTAGGAGCTGGAGTTGCAACTTCAGATATCTACTTCCTCACTGGACGATCTCGCAGAGGTGAGCCAGTGAACTTGTATGGGTCACATATTATCAGGGCAAGCATATCTTCCCTGCTTGCCGAACACTGTCCTCAGCCCTAAAATCCAAGAGTGGGAAGATAGAGATGTCCAGTGTGTAGGATCTGACACTAAGGGTGTTTCTGTTGTCTATCAACAAAGTGGCGGGGTCCCAGGCAGAACATGAGACTAATAAGTCGAAGTCCCTTTATGCTATTGACTACATAGCTCCTACGATCTTCAACTGGATAGAGGCCATGAAGATGAACATCAAGCGCCAATTGTCCAAGGCCAAGGCGGGGAATCTGAAGAAATTTGGCTTTGGATAAGTACCTATGACCTTCTTCCCAGAATGAGTGCCATTGTTCTAATTTCAGTTGACTAAGGTCGATCCTCCTATAACACGCGATTCGCAGATCGCTCGCTAGAGTTGTCTGATGCCCAGGATCACTGGGGCTCAACATATGTCATATCGACCAACATTCTTCTTATGGCTACGATGACAAAAGATCGTTGTGGAGGACTGGCCATACAGTGGCACTGATTTCCGTGGAGATCCAAATATGCCCTTACCAGATGGAGAGGACTTTGATGACTAAGGTAAGAAATCAAAACTTTTTGATTTTGATGTTTTTTAATTGTTTTTGGTGTATGCATTCTTATAACATTTCTCTTGTTTATGCAAATGTTGGACTAGAGCAGCCAGTCAGGATGTCCCTCATAGCCAGGCACGTCCCCCATCCTATTGATGATGTCGCCCCTTATCAGGCAGGGAGTGATAATGAGGAGGAGATCACAAGGAACCTTGAGGGGTTGACTCATGGTATCCTGGAGTATGGTTGGATAGGAGACATGCCCCGACGGTAACAGAGGCACACAGTGGGAGTCTCAGATCGGATCTGCCAACTGCTGAGTCATGTTTCACGAGCTGTCTCATGCTACCATGACCACCATGCTGAGTAGATCTTAGGTCTAGCACCTACATATTTTTTGAGGCCTCCGTGCCACGGATGTACGAGGCTTGCGAGCCACTGATGTTATTATAAACACACATATTATTTTTTGGGGTTCTGATGTATCAAACACACACACACACACAGATATATATGTTTGTGTGTGTGTGTGTTGTATTTTCATGTCTATTACAGTACAAATGGTTTGTCTTATCTTTTACATGTTTCGTAAATGTCTATCCAACACGTAATTAGCTAATGCATCTGTCAATGTATTCATGTGTCTAGGAATATGATGATATGTAATATAATACAAATGTATTTCCAATAGATAGATATGGAGATACATTCGTAATATTTGAGGGTTCCTAATAGAATATTGTCCGTTGAGTTGAAGGGCGACAAGCCATGAAACCAGGTTGACAAGCAATTCTCTGATGCCCAGAGTGATCAATTCTAACAACAGTCTGATGACCACACTGTATTCAGCAATGTTGTTGGTTGTACAAGCCAAGAAGATACCTTGAAGGTCAATCAACTCACTGTTAGGGTCATATATATCCCATGACGCAAATGATAGGTTCCAGGTACTACGGAAAGCACCATCGAGGAAACCAGTGTGAGGAGTTGCAGACATCTGCAAAGCAAGAAAAGCATAATAAATAGGAAATCTGTTTGAAAACTATCACATAAAACCACATTGTACAAAAATGAATCACACACTGATGTACACAAGTATCCATGCAAGATGACCTAAGCATAGTACTTTTTGAGGTAAAGCCCGTTTTGAGGCTTAACGAGAGGATTTCCTTCATAATTAATAAGCTCATAGGCTCCTTTCTGCAAAACATGTTTTACAATATAGGGCCCATGCCACATAGGTTCAAACTTTCCTGTCCCCAACTTATCATTAGCTTGGTCGTATAGTAGGACCAAATCACCCTCAGAGAAAGTGCGAGGGGAGATCGACTAATCGAAATGGGATTTGACCCGTTTCTTTTGTGCTTCGATGACCAAAGCAACGAGACGACGAGTCTCATCTAGCCTTTATAAATATAAGAGGCATTCCTCTTGAGGTGATGTTTTTGGGAGGAGTTTAATAGATAGCTTGAGAGAAGGAATCTCACATTCGATTGGTAATGTTGCTTCCAAACCATAGACCGGCTAGAAAGGTGTGAAACTAGTTGCGTCTATGCTTGAAGTTCGGTAGGTCCACAAATCTAAAAAAGGCATGAGATGCAAATTTGACTTGTGCATCCAAATAGTATGCTGAAGCATGGTGACCAAAACCTTGTTCACAGCTTCAATTTGGTCGTTGGCCTAAGGGTAATATGGGGTCGAGCCATCGTGGTGCAAGCCCAATGCAGATGTATGTTATGTCATCATGTAATCTCTAAAATGGGAGCCATGGTCTGTGATAATGGCTTGGGGACCAACGGTAATGAAGAGATGTAGGTGAGCGGGTGGGGCACGCATCTTGCGGTGGTAAAGTTTGAATTCATGACACTTGCAGACAATAAGAATGAAGTATTTGAAGATAGACAACCATAAATAACCAGCGTGAAGGATTTTCTGAGTTGTAGCGTAACCAAACATATGAACACCACATGCCCCGAAGTGGCAATAATTGAGAGCTCTTTCAACTTCCTTGATCATGAGGCATCAGCGAAGAACAGAATCGACAATGACATGGTATAAAGTATCGCCAATAATACGGTAGGGTTGGGAATGATGTCGAATCATTCGACGATCATCCTTGGTCAATGCGGATTGGAATGTGGAGGTTTGGAGATACACGATGATATCACCATACCATGGATCAAGGATGTTGATCAGGAAGAGGCTCTCATCTAGAAGTTGTTCATCTGCACCAGTAGGGAGAGCTTTGGAGGGAAGGGAACAAATCAATCAGCGAAAACAAGTGACTTCTTAGATTCAGCCATAGTGAAGACCAAATTGAATTCTTGTAGGATAATGATCCATGTTGGCTTGAGGGGGCTTGGTCTAGGTTTGGATTTAATTAGCCAAACAAATCCCTACACTACTGGCCCTTTCAGCAACGGCCCATAGAGCACGGACTGAGGTCTCACTCGAAGCAGTATGGGGGGGTGTTGGAACCAAGCTTCCACACCCTTGAGATGTTTGAGGGGTCAATTTAGTCCAACTATGAATGGCTTCACGCAACTCACTTTGCGCACTTCCCTGACCTTCAAGGCCATCATGATCTATTATAATTGCCTTCACGTAGCCCTAACCAGGGGCTGAGGTGCTTTCGCGCTGCTAAGGAAACAATCTACACTATCTCCCCTAGTTACACCACGGATCTTACTTATCTTCTTATAACTGTTAGTTAACTTCACGTAAACAGATACTTTATCTTATATTCACTTAATCAACACAATCATATATGTTCACGCATCATATAAACTATAGAAATGTAATTTATACCCAATACATTCAATACAAAAAATAGTAAACAAATACACAAGAATAGTATAAAACTTCTCTTTATTAATGCTTCAATTGGTTACAGACTAGACCTGCCCTGTGCACTCAGCTGCAGGGTCCGCGCACTCAGTTGCAGACTACTAGGCCTCTACACACTCAGCTGTAGAGCCTTCCCCTACTCTACATCCCAAAGACTCGACTCTACACTTCAGACAAGACTAAGTTCTTCATCATTTCTCTTTTTATTTCTATTTCTAACTTACAACTTAGAGCCTTGATCTATTTATACAATCCCATGGTCTGCGGACCATGGGTATATCTCTAAAGCCAACATTACACTAAAAAAATGAGGGTGGAAAACCCTATGACTCATTTACAAGCTCGCACTCTGCACCCACAAAACGCGGAGTCTTTACATTGGATTTAGTCAAAATTTGGGCTTTAAACCCCAAAACTTCCCTTGGCAGATCCCGCACCCAATAGGGCCCCAACACAAACATCGTGACTCGACCTCGAGTAACTCTGTCGGTGCGGAGATCTTTGCGCGAAGACCTCCCAACTTTACCTGGACCACTGCAAGGTCGGCAGCGCATTGAGCAGTTGTCTGCTGCACTTCCTGGATGCGTTGTTTAGAGACTGCTGTAGTTGAACTACTTGCCTGCATCTGCTCCTACATTTCCTGAATCTACGTGATATTTTCTTCAATCTAGGCTGTAATGATGAATGCCTCATCGATCCATGGTTGGATGCGCACCTTCAAAATGACTTCCTTATGTTGCACCGCGTCTAACTACTCCTTGAGTGCTTTTTCCTATTGCATCAGCATGAGCCTATGTGTAAGGGCCACCATCTGCGTAGTCCCTTTTATGTCATCATACTTCTACAGCTCACGCGCTTCTATTTCTAAGAGTTTTATCTTCGAGTCCTCATGTAGAGTGGTGAGGACCTCGAACGACTCTTCAAATAATTTGGTGCATCCCTTTACTACACTATTGATCTCCTCTATTCTTGTTGTAATGGCGCTGGCATGTTGTTCCCTCACCTTTAGTGGTGTTGAAGGCTGCACCTTTAACTATAGCTCAGCTATCTGAAGGTTCAACTCCAACTGAACCTTAGCCATCTCCTCCTTCACCTCACACGCCCCTGCTACTAGCCTTCGGATGCGCACCTCTGCTAGTGCCTCTGCTGGGATGGCTAACTCAAGGACCATCTAGCAGTCTTCTTCAACCACCTGCACAATCTGCCGGTTCTGCGCGACTACCTCGTCATGCTGCAGGCTTAGTTATTCCATGTTAATTCATTGTTTTCTCCTTACCTGGAGCACGTGATTCTCCCTAGCTCGTAGCTCTACAGTCACTCCATCCTGCAGCACATAGAGCATCTCCTAAGGGAGTGAAACCATGTTTATCCCAAATCCCTTCAGCACACTAACCATAGGCGTGTCGGCCTCATTTTTTGTAACCAGTACCCCTTCTGGTAGCACTATAGTGTTGGTTGTGCGGGCGCGCAACATTTCCTTACATGTGGCCATGCATACTGCGAGGCTGGTCGATAAAGTACTAGCCTGAGGAGTATGCACCTACAACTCCTGTATCTATGTCTAGAGGGCCCCCAACACCATCTGATTTTTCCTCCGCGAACTGCTGGAGGGCCTCCATGGTGACGTCGTGCACCATCTCCCCTATGTCATGCAGATCCCCCTCAGTGAGGGTGATCGGGTCGAAAGAAGTCTTGGAGGCTTATGACTTCTTTTGCTTCCCCACCTACTCTCTTGGGTGTTGCCACTTCAGTTGTGTGGATGTTGTCTATGGGTCCACACCACCTTCCTCTATTTCAGGTTCCTATTTAGGCGAGGGCGACTTCTGGCCTCCACGATCCTTCTCAGCTACCTATTGCTGTTTTGCTGCTACCATCTTAACGTCGTGAACCTCTTGTGCCTTGGCCACTGCTGCTTCATTCGTTCTTTTCTCTCCTAACTGTGCCATCTGCAATTTTGTCTCCTCCTTTTTCCTTTGTGCAGTGAAATTCTCCGATTCCACCATGGGGCTGGTTGGAGAGTGCCACTCTGGCGGCCATGACTCAAGCATAGAGAATATGACATCGTCCGTGGCTAGGTAGGGGAGCTCATTCCATTTCTTTGCGAGATCCTTGTGCACTCAGATATATACGTGACGGATGTCCACCTTGAACTCCACGAAGCTCTGCAGACTATTGTAGACAACACCCTTCGGGATCTCTTCATCGATTCCCAACCGTTCTTCTTTGAGATCTTCCAATGGTGCAAACATTTCTTCCAGGGCTTCGCGGTCCATTACCCCTACGAGTGCCACTATGCACAAACTAGACATGATATACTCCATAGGCATTACAGCTTCTACTCTATGGACCAACTGAAAATGCGTCTGCCAAGGTATGCATAGGTCCCAACCACTTCGCTGCACGTTGCTTACCTTGTTTAGCGTGTTGTACACTTTATCAACTACTTTCACATGGATAGCCTTCTACCAGATTGTTCTTCCCACATACTGTCCGTCGAACCTTAAGAGCCAACTGTACATCTGCCCCCCCAACACAAGTTTATTGACCATACCTCTCAGCACGGGGTTCATGCATATTGTTGTAGGTTGTTTTCCATATGTAGGCATCCACTTGGCTAGATGTGCGCGTGGATTATCCTACCGATTGTATTTATTTGTCAATCACACTATAGGCTTCCCAAACTGTGTGTGCATCATTCTCTTGCATTCGTGCTAGTATTCAAAGCTCCCTTTGTGCATACCCCACCACCTTGCGGGCATAGCATGCAGTACCCAATTCAAAGCCTAGAACCATTTGTTTTCTGACACCTCCATTTCAAACTTATCTAGGAAAGTATCTACCTCACTTAACCCATCATAAGTAGGTAGATCCATCACTTCTGTTGATTTGCAGCATAATGATCTTGTCATGATATTACAGTTCAGCATGGTTACATTGTGTAAACATTTCTTCCATCGCTCTATCTCCTCATCAGAATCCGACGTACAAGAGCTTTCGCGCACCCATGAGATTCATTTGTCTGCAGTGGGATTTACCTAATCTTGCTCTCATGTGGTTATTTTGTAGATGCAGTCCAAATCATCACCACTTTCATAGTCATGCACAGGCTCTGTATAGCGTGATCCTTCTGCAAGGTCCAATGGTATAACTACGTGCAGAGACTTCTTTTCAAAAATCATCTTGCGCTTCTTCAGATTAATCACCCCGTTCATGTCAGTGGCCCAATAAATTCCTAAGAGCACGGGGTAGAGATTGCTGTCATCAAGAATCTCTATTACTTCAAAGTCTGCTAGCACGCTCGCTCCCTAAATATCAACAGTGATTCCCTACAATTTACCCATAGGTATTATCTTTTGCTGGTTCGCCATCCATATCTAGATAGGAGACCATTGCAGCATAGGCCTCCCCATTTGCTCCCATGTCTGCTTTGACAGAATGTTCGCATCCAATCCTAAATTCATAATTACTTGGTCCATCTCATATTCTCCATTCTATACGATTAACCTCATTTCTTTTCTCATCCTCATTGTATGCTTTCCAATCTTCCGAACTACATGTAGTTCTCCTTGCGTGGTCCCAGCGCATATGTTAATGAGTTTCTATAATCCCTTTACAACCTTACTATCACGAAGTAGCTTTATGCATGTTTCTAGGAACGTCATAAGCATAGATGGGTCCATTTCCGGCTTTGGACTATGTTTGCTTCCTGAAGTGGAAGCATCAACGAAGCTCTTCTTAACTTCCATGAAGGTTTCCTTACCACGCTCCAAATCAAACTATGCTTCTTTCATCAGAGCCTTGTGAACCCAAGTACTATCTTTAGGTTGTTTGTCTTTATCTTCTCTCATCGCGATTCCACTTTGGAGCACAATGTTCACATTTGGATCTTCCTCACGCAGCTCAGACCTCATCATTTGTAGGTTCTGAGTAATGGAATGTGGTAGTGCTCCCTTGTCACGTATCCTAGCTATCAACATAGGACAATATTTCGTCTCATGATCAAACAAGGTACATTACAAACATGATGGATGCATTGGGTTCGTAAAATCACGAGCATAATGTCTTGGTGTTATGCTCTTAACCTGCAAGACGAGACCAGAATACCGAATATGCGAAGAAATATACCCAGAACATAGAATAGTGAGTAACAACAACAAGTATTTTATTATTTAGAAAACAATGTTCACTTGCCTCTTCGAGGGGGCAACCTCCAATAGAGCAGAGCTCGATGACAAAATAAGACAACATGCTCCTCACAGGGAGTCCCTATCCTTTATATATGACTCATACATGCAATACCATGGATCAATACCATGGTTCTTGTTGGAGAGGTAAATCCCCTCTACGGATAGAGGCGATCCCTACTAGCCCAGAATGGGTCTAGCAACAATCAATCAATGCTACTGTGCAAGTTCCTAATTGCAAGTAAAAGATAGGCAATGAACACCTACTTGGATTCCAACGCTATTGTTTGATGAAGAGATGCCGCTCTCGCTCCTTCGCTCTGGCCAGTCACGATCCTCCACGATCTCCGTGAATAGATACCTGCACACACGAAGAGAAAGACAAACACAAGCGTGAAATCTAATAAAAGCAATTATACATCAGTCAGAAAGGATGTAATTCACATTAACCATTACAAAGACAAATGAGAATGGAACCATAACAGTAGTCATCTATTATTAATCAATAACAGAGAAAGGTATAACCAAAGTTCTGACGCTGAGTCCTTCTCTAGAGGGTCCAGCCAGCAAGTCTCTTAAGCATTCACCCTTGGAGGTAGATTCTCCCAAAACAAAGCTCTCTCTCACACAAGCAATACTCACAACCTTCCTTAAGCTTCCTCTAGCAAATCCATACTTGTCACACCAACTACCTATTAACAGCAGCAGCCTAAGCACTATGAATTCCACACTATCCAAAAAAAACTATCCAAAAACTAGCTGCTCATGGCAATGGTAGAGGCTTAAATAGGAGAAGGAGTCTCCATGAATGGTGGGAGGATGAGCTTATCTCCAAGGAAGGTGGCTCAAATGACAAACATACATGCCATAGAAGGGAGGGCGACATTTACAAGGCCAACAACCAGGTCTGGAGTCATCTGGAAGGCCGGTTGTTAGAACAAACTCGCCCAAACTGGATCAGCGCGGGTCCATACCTGCACTGGAGCGTTGACATCGCAGCTGAATAACAAAGAAGGTCATGTCAGCGTGATCAGATATGAATAACAAACGCGCTGGATCATGAAATTCGATCAGTGCGGGAAACACGTGTGCTTCCGCACTGACAGTGCATTCGGTCTGTTATGGAGCGCCCATCAGCGCGGTTATTTTGCCAAAAGTCGCGCTGATAGCAAAAACTTTGGCAAAGTGGGTCATTTGGCAAGATTAGAGAGCATGAGCATGATTGATTTGAATTCATGACACAGTAGGGAGACTGACAGGGAGACAGTGACAAATTACTGTGTAACAGATGCCCCATAAAGCATGAAGCCCGAGAGAGTGGGAGGGGTGAAATGCTTTACAAAACCGCTGAACTGGAACACCACCAGGAAGGACCTGCACGTATGTACAACTGATATCTCGATTACATGTAGTCTGGGCATGGGCGCAGCCATCCAAAAGACATACGAAGAAGGTCAGTGGTATGGACGCAGTCACCCAGCTGAAGAGACCATGATGATAAGAAGGTATGGTCGCAGCCATCCCAAAGACTCAGGTATGGGCGCAACCATCCATCAATGAGCCATGTAATACCAATCCACAAAATCGCAGCCTGGTTCGCAACAGGCAAAAACCAGGGTCTTGCGCTTCATCCCAATCTGAACAAAGTACAAGTCCAAGCATGTGAATACATGAGCTGAAGTTGAACATGCATGAACATCATCTGATTACTAGCCAATAATGAAAATTGTTAACAGACGAGAGAGGGACCACCAGTAATGACAATGGTCCTCAAGGTACTATAGGTACAATCCACGGCGTGCGAATTAATGAGCTGGCGTCGAACACCCGCAGAATCATTCGATCGGAGGCCAATGATGAAAACCTCACATCGAACACGAAGAACCTGCCATTGAGGCATGCAGGTTCTAAGGCACCTGAAGGGAGTCTCTAGGTCACTTTCCTGGATAATGAGCTGAAGTCGACAGGAAGTAACCGTGATCGAAGGTGGGCCATGATGTTTCCCGCATCATCGACACCAGACAGAGAAGGATAAAATGTTTTGTGTGAGACATCAGAGGGAGGTGGTAAGTTTGCAGAGGTCAACTTGTCTTGAACATATCGGTGGCACGACAGCGGATTTGGCAGTATCTGACATCAAATGAGCAGAGGTCATGGTGACAAGGCAATGAGCAGATGAGAGGTCAAATAGGATAACCCAAACCCACGGAGGCTAGTGTAAAACAAGATGAGAAATACCCACTAAGACACGAATGCAGACGAGTGCCATGTTCAAGAGCGACATACTGCCGATACGACCATTATTACAGTTCCATTTTCCCCACCATTTCTGGCAGGTACCCCGATTATTTTTGGGTGACAAGCTTGATGGGGATAGCATATGCTTGGGAAAGCGTCATTTCGACGATGTCCGATGTCATTAAGTTTTAACGAGCCTGACAAAGGAAGAACTCGGCGTCTTTTCTTGTTTAGAGAGTCTGAAAAGACAGCGGAAAAGAAAACTCCAGGGGGGGTCCTTTTTCGTAAAGTTGTGTCTCTCGAGCCCGAAAAAGTATAAAACAATGCTTGAAAGAACCGCCCGACCAGTATGATCGAGGAGTACTTTTCGTAAGTAGTGACTTTGACCCGAAAGACTAGAAAAGCGGTCAGAAGTACGTCGTTTTAGAGCCAATAACGAGTTCGAAACGACAAAAACCCGACAATCTTTTTAGTTTAAACGGTCATAAAAAGAGCTTTAAAGGCAACCGCCTCTCGTTCTTTTTAACGAGTTGAGAGGGAGACTCGGCTATCTTTTCGTCTTTAAACGGTCGAAAAAGAGCTGAAAGCAGACCTCCATTTTTATTCTCTTTAACGAGTCAAAAAGGGAAAATACTCGGCAACCTTTTCATCTTTTACGAGTCAGAAAAGAGCTTAAAGGAGACTCGTCGTAGAGGAACGAGTGGTATAAAGGGTAGCAACTGGTTCCAGCAATGGTGGAACTGCTCAAAACATGTAATGGTCAAGAGGCTGGCTAGCAAAACCACTCATCGCTGCGGTTCCTCAAGAAAGGATAAACAACCAAGTGAGAGCATATGATCGGCCAAAGATATGGTAGCAATGGAATGAAACAACCAAGGCTCATCTAGCAGAATTCAGCGGATAAAAATGGCAATCACGAGATGTAAATCAGGTATGGGTTCATTTTTACACAAGCTTGAACCATGGAGAACTTTGCTTGGATTCAGTTTCATATTTAAACAAGCTTGAAACGAAAAACTATGCTTGTTATAAGCTCGCATGCCCCCAGAATAATGACGCAAATCGAGGTACATGCCCCCCAAGCTTCATTGCATTCAACAAAGTGGATGGAATGAAGGTTCAATCTCGAGATCGATGAAAGACTCGACTTGGATTTTACGAGATCTTAATCAAAAGACTCGATTTGGAAAGGGAGGTGTTTCATTTTTTAATGAAGTTGACATAGTAAAAGAACTATCCTCATAACCCTTGTTTCATTTTTTAATGAGCTTGACACAAGATCAAGAACTATGCTCGGGCCACCTTGTTTCGTTTTTTAACGAGGTCGCCACAAGATCAAAACTATCCTCGGCGAGATCCAGTTTCATTTTTTAAGGAGCTTGACACAGGAAAGGAACTATGCTCCGACCGAACTTCATCATAATGAACATGAAGTCGGGGCTTCCGAGATTGCCACTCCCGATGGAAGGTAAACATCTTGGAAGTCAGGGCCCAATGCCCCCAGGACACTATGCATGACGGCGGCATCACTGGATCCAGGCATGGGATAGGTGGCCACGTAGTTGATCTGTGGTGGGGGAGATATAACTGGTGGATAAAAACTAGGAGGGGACGACAACTGTGCAGGAGGCATTGGGGGACTAACGAACGACAATTGATCGATAGTCACAATTCTTCCATCGTGTGGAAAGTAAACCACACGGAAAAGCAAAGAGACGAGGGCCCCCATGGCGTAAACATAGTCGCAACCAAGGAGAAGACTAAAGTCTAAAACACCTTGGGTAACCAAGACGTCTATATAGACGGTTTTGCCTCCCAAAGTAATAGGGAACTTCGGGAGAACTCCTAGAGATGGGCAGGCTCCTCCGTCGAAAGCCAACAGATTCTGAGTGACTGGCCCAAGCTGCAGGGAACCTAAGGCTTGCCAAGTAGTGTACGGCATAAGACTGACAGACGCCCCTTCATCCAAAACAGTGCCAGGTACTGCCATAGCACAGGCATGTACTGTGATTTGGAAAGGCATATGGGATGGAAGGCGACCAGCGATTAGGCGATTCCAATCAAAGGAAGCTACCAGACTACTTGGTGGGGGAATCGTATGATTGCCCCCATGTGTTAAAGGAACCGAAGGAGAACCTTCGAGAGCAACTGGGTTAGGAGAGTCATTTCGGGACTTCGGAGAATCTGAAGAGACGAAAAGAACATGGGCGTGATGCTCATCCGAAACAGAGTGATTGACGGGCGGACTCGAGTCGACACTCTTTCCAACCAATGGTTGGTCTTGAACAGGCTGGGGACAGCTGGGTTCGGGAAGAGGGGCCTGGACAAGAGAAGAATGTGAACCAATCTCATTGTCGGGAGGCGGATGATCTGCAGCTGCAGAAAGACGTTGATATCCAACGGGGAGTTGGGGCGAAGGAGCTGTAAGACTTGCCAAAACACTGGAGGCTTTATCCATGAGTGGACAAAGGTGAAGGGGATGATTTCCTTCACAAAGTCTACAGGGGATCTGAATCTTCCCTTTTCCCTTACCTTTGTGAGTCGATAGGGGAACATCGCCGTGAGCCTTAGTGGACGATGAGGAGCGGGCCGCATCGCGAGACCATACTTCTAGTACCCTGGGAATGCCAGGACAATCACGAAGAAGATGGTCCTCCTTGCATAATCGACAAGGAAACTTGACCTTCCGCAGAGGAGCAGAAGGTGGCCCGACTTCAGGTGTACTCGGAGTAAGAGCTGTACTTCTAGCCTCTCCCTTGGGAGCCTTCTTCTTCTTCGTCTTCTTCTTCTTCTTCTTAGCCACCTGGTTATTCGAATCGAGACTTTCACCAGGCGAAGTACAAGAGGAAGACGTAGAAGTAGGCGTTGAAGGGGAGAGATCCACCTTAGGATCAACATGATGTTGTTTAGGTGGAGGGACTGATGGACTAGCAGCCGATACGGTAGGGACCAAAGAGGTTGAAAACAACCAAACAGGCAACCCGACAGTTAACCCTGGAAGGGATAACGTCGCCATATAAGGAGCACCAACATTCCCGAGAGGAGGGAAATGACCAGGATTCCCGTCAGGAGGGGAACTTGGGTTGGTGAACCCCGGAAAAGTTGCCATGGCAAACAAAAAGAAGCCTACTCAAGCTAACGCACATAAGATCTAACCAGGTAACGTTAATCATGGCCAAATAAATTTTTAAGACACAGGAACTAAACTTGACCTTTTCATGTTTCAAGAGTCGAGAAAAGGACGAAAAGATGACTCTAGTCTCCTTCGAATGTTTAATGAGCACGAAGTGACAAGACGCTCACTGGCACCTTTTCTTTTAGGGAGTCCGAAAAGGATCAAAAGTGACTACTCTGGAGACTCTAGGCAAAGGGTTTACCAAGCAATCCGTAAAACTGCTTATACACCTTGGCAATCGTATGAGAACCAAGGACTTTCTGTACTGCAGTCAATCTTCCCAAATACTGTGTTCGGTGCGTTACGGTTCGCAGGGCGGCACACTCGGCTTCCTATGGATCAAGGATAAAATCCTAGTGGGGTCTCCCTATATACGTGACGGTACGTGGGAGCACAGTCCGTGTTAGACCACTATCGAGTCACATAAGGAGGAATCACCCAACCGTAATGTGAAACAATAGTGACTATGTTTAAAGACGCCGGAACACGTCTCTAACCTAGACCTCTAGATGTTTGCGTTAAGTTCCAATGCGTTTTTAGGTTTATTCAGTTTATTTTATGGTTGATCTTGAATTAAGTTTCGGTTTCAAACCCTATCGTGTGATCTCTCACAATTACTTAGATGCTAACTACATGCCAAAGAATATCATTTCGTTCGATGAATTCTAACTATGAGAGGGTTAAGAGTTTCCAACCAAACAAAATGAACTCAATCAATCAAACAATCTAATGCAGCTAATGGCAAAGAAATGAAACTTTTTCTTTTGAGAACACAAATCAACGAAATGTTCTTTTTCCCATTAACTATTGAATGCAAAAGATATTAGTTTGATTTCTTTTTCCAATGGCACAATGCACTTAAAATGAATTTTGAGAGACAGCAACACCGAGTAAAGGGGAATAAAATCACTCAATGAAAAACACAACAAGCGTGAAAAGAGCCGATTGACCCCAAGCAACCGTGATCCGTGTCTGGGTAGTGAGAAGTAATCGAAACAATACGAAGACTGGTTCAATAACAATCACCTAAACAACCTAGCAAGTGTGAACTGATCGATCCAAACAATTGTGATCTGTGCTTGGTAGTGAAGAAATCGAATCAACATAAAAAGTGGTTCAATAATCGACACTAAAAACCAACCAGCAACAAGCAGTGAAAAAGCCTCAAGCAAATCAATAAGAGGGTTGTGGATGAACCTTGAATAGACAAGTAACCTGAGCAAACGGTTTCTCGATGAAACTTCTAAAGGGCTAGGTCACATGGTCTAAAAAACACAAGACTCACTCGAATGAAATCAAAGAGAGAGCGTCCCTTAACCAAAAGCAATCAAAACAAGCTAATGGGAGACAAGAAACAACAAGGGATAAGAAAGATTGATGAATTCAGGAGATAAAGTTATAAAAAAAGCTTTTTAAGAATCAGCACAAGTTACACACTGAGAACCCGCGCTGATCACTATGTCAGCGCAATTTTTACACAGACCACCCGAGATGTCAGCACAAATTTTACACAGACCACCCGCGCTGATCTGATTTCAGGAGTCGTCACGGGAATTAAGCTAGCAACCCAAGGTCAGGGCGGGTAAAAAGTATACCAAGTGGCGCTGACATCGCGATTGTACACGTCTTTTCCACGCTGATCCGATTTCCAGGATCGTCGCGACTGTTAGGCGTAATTACGCGATGACCACGAAGTCAAAGAAACAGCTATGCGCTGTTAGCACGACTGTTTTGATATAAATCGCGCTGAGGCCAAAAAACAGGCAGAATCAAGCCAAAAGCTCCCAAACCAAGGCAATAACTCTTTAAACAATTTAGACACCTCCCAGGCTGAACCAGGAAGTCTAAAAGAAGAGAACTAATCCCCAATCTTTGAAAAGAGAGTAATAATCAAACTCAAACACAAGAATGAACAAAAAGAGACAAAGGCCAGCTCCCCAGCGGAGTCGCCAAATTGTTGGAGAGGTAAATCCCCTCTACGGATAGAGGCGATCCCTACTAGCCCAGAATGGGTCTAGTAACAATCAATCAATGCTATTGTGCAAGTTCCTAATTGCAAGTAAAAGATAGGCAATGAACACCTACTTGGATTCCAACGCTATTGTTTGATGAAGAGATGCCGCTCTCGCTCCTTCGCTCTGGCCGGTCATGATCCTCCACGATCTTCGTGAATAGATACCTGCACACACGAAGAGAAAGACAAACACAAGTGTGAAATCTAATAAAAGAAATTATACATCAGTCAGAAAGGATGTAATTCACATTAACCATTACAAAGACAAATGAGAATGGAACCATAACAGTAGTCATCTATTATTAATCAATAACAGAGAAAGGTACAACCAAAGTTCTGACGCTGAGTCCTTCTCTAGAGGGTCCAGCCAGCAAGTCTCTTAAGCATTCACCCTTGGAGGTAGATTCTCCCAAAACAAAGCTCTCTCTCACACAAGCAATACTCATAACCTTCCTTAAGCTTCCTCTAGCAAATCCATACTTGTCACACCAACTACCTATTAACAGCAGTAGTCTAAGCACTATGAATTCCACACTATCCAAACTATCCAAAAAAAACTATCCAAAAACTAGCTGCTCATGGCAATGGTAGAGGCTTAAATAGGAGAAGGAGTCTCCATGAATGGTGGGAGGATGAGCTTATCTCCAAGGAAGGTGGCTCAAATGACGAACAGACATGCCATAGAAGGGAGGGCGACATTTACAAGGCCAACAACCAGGTCTGGAGTCATCTGGAAGGCCGGTTGTTAGAACAAACTCACCCAAACTGGATCAGCGCGGGTCCATAACTGCACTGGAGCGCTGACATCGCAGCTGAATAACAAAGAAGGTCATGTCAGCGCGATCAGATATGAATAACAAACGCGCTGGCTCATGAAATTCGATCAGCGCGGGAAACACATGTGCTTCCGCGCTGACAGCGCATTCGGTCTGTTATGGAGCGCCCATCAGCGCGGTTATTTTGCCAAAAGTCGCGCTGATAGCAAAAACTTTGGCAAAGTGGGTCATTTGGCCAGATTAGAGAGCATGAGCATGATTGATTTGATGACACAGTAGGGAGACTGACAGGGAGACAGTGACAAATTACTGTGTAACAGTTCTTATTAATATCATCTATATAATACCATGGCCCATTTGCAACTAACTGTGTCCCGTCATTAGATGCGGGTTAACCACTTACAATTATTAATATGGGCTTTATTGACTCTTTACTTAACTATAACTATGACTCGATCCTACTACATAAATAAGGGGGTTAGGGTGGGACCCTAATATGCCCTCCCCCTTAAGAATAGCCTTGTCCTCAAGGGTGAAGCTGCAGAAACTGCTGAAGAATAGTGGCTGGTTCCCAGGTTGCATCTTCCGGAGAGGTGTCTTTCCACTTGAAGAGGAATTCCCAGATCATGCGGCCATGCATGTGCCATTCTCGTGTGTCGAGGACCAGATTGATCCTTCTTCATCCAATTCAGGTAGACTGGTTTGAATTCTGCAATTGTTCCCAATCACTTTCTTGAGGCATGAGACATGGAAAACTGGATGGATTTTTTTAGTGGGTGGCAAAGCTAGCTTGTAGGCCACTTCTCCAATGCGCTGAAGTACTTGATATGGTCCGTAGAATTTTGGAGATAGTTTCTGAAACTCCTTGTCTTTGAGTGATGATTGCTTATATGGTTGCAGCCTCAAAAATACCTGATCCCCTTGTTGAAATTGGCGCTTTGAGCGATGCTGATCTACTTGTTGCTTCATGCGGTTTTGAGCTCGATGAAGATTCTCTCTAAGATGGGTGAGCATGGTTGTGCGGTTTTGTAGGAGTTGATCCACTGCTTGTACCTTTGAGCACCCCTTGATATAAGAAGTAGGGGAAGGAGGGATTTGACCATAAACTGCTTCATAGGGAGTCACTTTGGTGGTGGCATGATAGTTGGTGTTATACCACCATTCAGCTAGAGGTAACCATTGTACCCAAAGATGTTGCTTTTCTGAAGTGAAACACCTAAGGTAGGTTTCCAGACATTTGTTGACGGCTTCAGTTTGACCATACATTTGTGGATGATAGGAAGTACTGAGTTTTAGTTGGGTGCCTTGTAGCCTGAAGAGTTCATACCAAAAATTACTGGTGAAGATCGGGTCACGCTCAGACACAATAGAAGTGGGCATGCCATGCAATTTGAAGATCTGATCCATGAAAGATTGAGCAACCAAAGTCGGTGTAAACGGGTGGGGTAGGGCGTAGAAATGAGCATACTTAGAAAGTCGGTCCACCACCACCATGATGACTGACTTGTTTCCTGACTTTGTAAGACCTGTAATGAAATCCATAGAAACCTCCGTCAATATTGATGCTGGGATGGGCAACGGTTGTAATGTGCCTGGTGCTTTGACTGTCTCCCCTTTGTGGCATTGACAGACATCACATTCCGCTACAAAAGTAAGGATGCCCTTTTTCATGCCTGTCCAAAAAAATGATCTTCTAGTGTGAGCATACGTCTTTTGAAAGCCTGAATGTCCTGCAATGGGGGATGAGTGCAATTCTACCAAAATGAGGCTTTTGAGGGTGGATGTTGGTGATATTACGACTTTGTCCTTGTAGCAAAGAATCTCATCCTGCCACGAGTAGCCCTTGGTGGAATTTGGATCCGCCTACAATTGAGTAATGAGTTGGGAGAGCCAGGGATGTGAAAATCATTCCCTGCGAGCCTCTTCAATCCATTCTGGAATGGGAAGGGAAATTGCGAGCAGGGTACTTTCCTCCTCAAATTGACGAGATAATGCATCTGCTACACTATTTTCACGCCCTTTCTTGTATATGATCTCATAATCATATCCCACCATTTTGGTGAGCCATTTATTTTGTTGTGGGGAGGATAGGCATTGCTCCAAAAAATATTTAACACTGTGATGGTCTGTGCGGATTTGGAAACGTCACCCCAGTAAGTAAGGTCGCCAGGTATCTGCTGCACGTAAGATGGCCATCATTTCCTTTTCATAGGTATATTGTCTCATATTCTTCCCACTTAGTTGTTGGCTTGTGAAGGCCAAGGGTCGACCTTCCTGCATTAAGACTGCCCTAATACCCATACCCGAAGCATCACATTCAATGACAAAAGATTTGGTGAAATCATGTAGTGCTAAGACTGGAGTGGAACACATGGCATTTTTGAGAGCTGTAAATGCCTGTTGTGCGTCATCATTCCAGAAGAATGAATTTTTCTTGAGGAGTTGAGTGAGGGGCTTCGTAATGCAACCATAATTGCGGACAAATTTGTGATAATAGCCTGTGAGACCCAAAAATCCTCTCAGGCTCTTCAAGGTCTTAGGTTGAGGTCAATCCTGCATTACCTGGATCTTTTTGGGGTCCACCTTGACACCTTCATGCCCCACAATGTGGCCCAAATACTCAACTTTTTCCATGCCAAAAGAACACTTGTACATCTTAACAAATAATTTATGCTTGCGGAGCAGTTGCAAGAGAAGATCTACATGCTGAAGTTGTGCGGCCCAAGTGCAACTATAGATGAGGATGTAAGTGAAGAAGACAAGGACAAATTTCCTGAGATATCCCGGTAGGACCTCCACAAAAATACTCAGATTTGGTGGATCTGAGAGATCTGAATGGCTGATCGGATCGCTCTAATCGGCGGGATAGATTGCTGCTACGGATTGGAATGGCTAGTTTGCTAACTCGGAACTGCGGGACTGATGTCTGCTGCTGTTGCAAACCCTCTTGCAAGATCTGATCTGGCATAGATGATGCGTGATCCCAAGATAGAAAAGGGAACTATGGTCTCGAGGAGTGTTAGTTGTTATAGATCACAATATACATAAGGGTCTGACAGTAGTACTCGGCCCAATGTTTCAGGGCTCTAACTAAGGAGGATCAACCGTACCCTTAGCCGTACAACCCGACTACCCTATCGTATGGGCAAGTAATCTCTTGGAGTGTTGTTTTTGGTGTACTATAGCAGCAAGATGGTCGATGGTTTATCTATGGCACAGTTTAAAAGGAGTTAGGGGGCTTCCAATATACCCAGAGGGTACTTGGAAGACAGTGCGTGCGCGGTTCTGTCTAATGCGCTACTACTCGAAGGGATACCCATAGGGGTTACAAGGGAGTCCAACAAGTGTGGCCACCTCTTGTATTTCTTGCGTGCATGCCTCCCCAAATCCGCAGGTTTATGCGCTCAACGACAGATCCCGTGGTTTAAAGACGGCGGAACATGTCTCTAGCCAAAAAAAAAATTGCTAAGAAATGGAGATCCCACCTGCCCTGGAAAGAGCTCTGATACCACTTGTTATGCTCTTAACCTGCAAGATGAGACCAGAATACTGGATATGCGAAGAAATATACCCAGAAGATAGAATAGTGAGTAACAACAACAAGTATTTTATTATTCAGAAAACAATGTTCACTTGCCTCTTCGAGGGGGCAGCCTCCAATAGAGCAGATCTCAATGACAAAATAAGACACCATGCTCCTCGCAGGGAGTCTCTATCCTTTATATATGACTCATACATGCAATACCATGGATCAATACCATGGATATTATTAATACCATCTATCTAATACCATGGCCCATTTGCAACTAACTATGGTCCCATCATTAAATGCGACTTAACCACTTACAATTATTAATATGGGCTTTATTGAATCTTTACTTAACTATAACTATGACTCGATCCTACTACATAAATAAGGGAGTTAGGGTGGGACCCTAACACTTGGCCCTCCAGAATTGTAGCATATCAGCTATCCATGACCTCTTCTAGGTCCTCCTCCACCTCGGTGTCGTCTGCGACCCTAAAATCTTGTTCGCGCCACTCCTGTATTCTGGTCTAGGGGTCGCGTTTCGGCCTAAACCCTGTAGGTGGGTTTTTTATCCATCATTAACTCATAGCTTCTACAAGTGTGCTCAGCATGTCATACTGACCTACAAAGTTACAAAACAATTGCTGCAAATTTTGATTATACTTTTGTAACAAATTGCAGTTGTTTGTAGCGTGTTTCCCTCCTATTTGACAAATCACGCACTACAAAGTAGGCACTGCACTAGGTCCTGCTTGTGCTTCTGGCTTGCACAGCATTAGTCCTCCTCCCATGAGGTAATTTGCAAACACGGTGAAATGGTCCTTATCATGACCCTGGCCCTTGCATTTTAAGCACCATACCTCTTCACGCACTTCTAGTTGGGCTATCCTGTCCTGTTTCAGACTTTGCATCTCAAGGCATAAGTTTTGATGCAAGAGCATTTATACCTAGTCAACAATGTGATGGTATGATCACATGTTGTGGCTAACAAAGGGTTGGAATATAAGAGATTTATTAATTTTATTAATTTAAATGTATGAGAGTGTTTTATTTGTTGTCAAAATCTGAGCAAAAAGGGGTATAAGTAGCTAATTGATCCTCCCTGCATGGAGATCGGGCCAAGCAATTAGATTACCTGGTTTGAATAGGATATGAGGGATTTGAAAGCTTAAATTAGCATTTGTTTGAGAAAAGAGTGGAGTGAAGAGATTCTTTAGGGAAGAATGAGAGATTTCTGTATCTAAACTAAATGGGTTCATGAATCCGCATTTTGTATAAATTGTAATCTTTTAGAATGAGTGAGCAGTTAGATTCAGATGGAAATATAGGATGGATGAGCAAGGGAGAACTGAAATAGTCAAGTGTGACTGTTTCTTCTGTAAATAGTTATCAATATGAAAATAGTGTGGATTGCATATTTCTTTGTGTAATTCAGTATTGAATGGGTTAGAGTAGGTAGAGTGTGTTACATAGAGGTTAGATAGTGTAGAGAGATCTAAGAAGAAGAGAGAATAGATCATAACACGAGGTTTTATGTACATTATGTAAATATTGTTATGAATCAAAGGAGTTTGTGTACAAATCTTGTTTTTGTGTGACCTTTTGTTATGTGATTGGTTTCATAGATCGTAGGCTGAATCCTCTATAATTACAGTGAATAGTTAAGACCCTGGATATGTTTTAAGAAACAGAGTGTATAGTTTAGAGATCAACTAACTTGGCGGAAGTGCTAAGTCTTGGTGGAACCTGTTAAATTCGTGAAGAAACCCCAAAATAAGTCAGGACCATCTGTTGGCTGATAGATCTGACGGTGACCAGCAACTGCGGGCGTAGGAGAGTACATATTTCTTGATCATGATTGAAGCCCCACACTCACTCCTAGTCGTCGATCTCATATTCAACCTCTTAGTTCACAGTCATTTGCGGGAGTTAAGCCGTTTTTAAACCATGTGCTAGTTGAAGTCCCACAAACCATCGATTTGATGGCCTCTTATATCCAACGGATATTGGGTCATAAAGTGATCAAACTTTAATTTCAAAAACGGACCCAAAATTTTTTACATCAAGGATTTATATTCCTTATCAACGTCGTAAGGGTAGGTAAACGTCGCGCAAGATTCCCGTTCGACATCGTTGCTGACCGTTGGACCAATTATGCTTTGATCAAACTATGGAGAATCGATGACTAGTTTATTGATTGGGTGAACAATTAACTGTCGGATTGAAGGGTAAGATCAATGGTGGAGAATTAATTTGATAATATTTGTGTAAAGGGTGGACCCGACGAATTATGATCAGGATTTTGATTTCTTTTGAAGTCCAGTCTTCGCCGCCCAGAGTGGGACTGGCGTTCGTTGGCGAGTTCTATGTTATTCCGCTATTTGGTGATTGGTTAGGTTTTTGTTTAAACCCACCAATGTAAAGGTTTCCGATGTATATGTGGGCCATAACTAATAGGCCCACATGGGATTTTTAAAGGGTGTCAGTAACCTAGCATCAAGTTTTTCAACTACGTGTGGATTTGCTGAACTCCCAAGTTAGGATCTTGCATCGGGGTCTCATGCAGCCTCATCGCGATCTCTAAGGCCTCTGCATGAGTCGTTAACTTCTGTTGTGATAGTGCAATCCTTAAATGTGGCGTTAACGATGCTACAAACCATTTGCAATGTTGTCCATTTGTCAGATTCATATTAGCTTCGTGAATCGTACACTTCAACCTCTGATCAAAATCCCAAGGAGTCTCGCCTGGTAGCATTGTGATCTCTTTGAATCCAATGATCGACTGTGCCTATGACTTCGACTTGCTAAATTCCATGTTTAGTGCTGCTCGAATATCCACGATTCCCGTATTTGGATTATCATTAGAGTGCTTAATATACCAAGTCAGCACGCGGTCCTGCAGGGTGCTAACTAGTGTCGCCTTCTTTATATTGTCATCTGTAACTCCCTGCGCTTCCCATACGGCTTTTATGATGAAAAAATTGGTCCATGTCCTCATTTCCTACTCCCTTTAACACAAGAAACTTTATCGTGCTTGCCATATTGACTCACGGTGGTGGAGGAGGTGGTACGGGTGAAGATGGAGGTGAAGGCGATGAAGTTGGTGGCGATGTGGGTGGGGGTGTGTTACACAGTAATTTGTCACTGACTCTGAATTCCCTGATCTCGGACACTGTCGGTCCATGTTACTAACATCTGTGCTATGTCATGTTGCCAAGTATGTGTCATTACCTTCCTTGCAATCTCAGGAAGAATGGATCAATTCATTATCCCTAAAGAAGACCCCTTTTTACCTAAGTTTTTGGGCTTTGCGAGTCAGAAGTTATCCCTCCCATGAAGATGGTCAAGTTAACACTAGCCCTAGCGAGGTCTTCACTTTGTCCCTATGTTGCACCCGCGACGAGCCAGATTTGGAAATTTTTTCAACAACTTGTCGAAATTTCGAGATGAAATTGCCTCATGGGCGGTCCTAAGGCTAGTTGTTGGGTCAGTTGAGCTCGCCTCTATCCTCTGGGATAGTTGTTCCACATTTTGCGCAACCTCCCTAAGAGATAAGCTCTTCCTTCCATCTCTTATGGGACCTCTCCTTGATATAAATATCTCCTCCATGAATGATATCAGCTAGCTTGGATGTAACTAGATGATAGCTAGATGTAATTTGATAGTTTTAGGTTTCTAAGAGAGGAGTAGAGGTAGAGAGTGTTATTGGAGTGTGGAAGTAGCCTCATATGTATTTTGGTTTGAGAGATGTATGAGGAGAGTTCCTTTTCTTGTTCCAACTTGTTTAAAATGAAACAAGAGATGAGGAGACTCATAACCAAAACTCAACCAGGGCTTCCTAAGGCTACACCACCTCACCCTCATCAATAAAACTAAGCATTACCGAAATCCTCTCTGAATCACCAACCCTTAAATAATGAACATACAATACTAGGGTTTAACATAATCCCCACTAGATCACTAGGCCATAAACAAACATGGATGCCACAGGATGTTTCCACCTACACTGTGAGGAATTTGTATGTCTCCTAGTTTCTAGGCTTTACCGTAATCCACATTCTAATTCAAGGATCACTAAGCTATAACCAAGGCACTAGTCTTTGGGATTTACTGCAATCCACACTAAATCACTAGGCCATAACTGAGACACCACCCTCAAGGATTTATTATATATCTCATCCCGGGATTCCTAGGCCTGATGGAGAGCACCCACCTCTAGGCATTACCGTGTATCCCACCATTCACCAGTCGACGATTCCCAAGCCCATCGAGGCACACAATACCTAGCTTTACCACAAACCACAGTCTGATTCATGGGTTACTAGGTTAGTGGCTTTACCACAATCCACAGTCTGGTTTAGGGATCACTAGGCCATGTGTTTTTTTCTTTCATAGATCCACCTCACTTAGCGTTGAATCCATCTGGAAATATAGTTAAACCAAAGCATGATAACCCCATCACACCATGGTTATTCGTAAATGGAAAGGCTAGGCTAAAAAAAAATTTCACACCTGGAAAAACCCATGTCCATGACAAAAAAAGAACCAAGAACACACATGCATAACCATCCATGCGAAAACTAGCAAGGAAACGCATACATGAAAATCGATACCTACAAATAATCTCAATATAGATGACTGATCCTATTCTTCCTTGCTTGATCTTTACTTCCTCTAGAATTCTTTGTTTTTCCTAATCCAATGTTGAAGTGCTCCAAGAAAACTCTAATTTTCCAAGAGTGTGTGAGAGAGAGAATAGAGAGAGAGATCCAAAACTAAACTGACAAAAGTCTATCAACTGATCCTCAAAAACCGTTTTATTAATGAGACCTCTATTTTCTTCATTTTCAATTATTTTCCTTCATTTTCCTCCTTACATGCAACCTATGACCTTTCACCTTCATTTTCTCCTAATTTCCATTGTTTCCATAAATAAACTGTTAATTAATTTCATTTTACATGTCCAAGGCCTTTGTTATTACCTTTAGCCATAATAACCGAAATGAACACCCACTAGAATGCTTTTCTCAACATTTGGCTTGGAATAAGTGTCTCATAACCGTGGTTATTATTTTTCTTTTATTAACTTTTACATGAGATTTTGACCAGGGTTGTTACAACTACACAGGGGGTTGTTTAAGAAAAATAATTCAAATGAAATTAATATTTCGTCTGAAACATTTAATTAAATTAATTTGGATATAAGATCATGTATGAGACTTTTCATTGTTTTCATTTTTATACTAAAATCAGTTGACATATAGCAAAATCTATAGGTTTTAACCCCATACAGAAATTACCTTCATATGAATTCTAAAAAACAGAAAATAAACAATGCGAGAGCATAACACATAAAACACATATACAAAGAGATTTTCCCTTGGATCGCATAACCGGGACTACCAACTTGATTTTTCATTATTCATCAGACACTCCCATTGGTTTAGTACCCGACTCTACCGCAATTCACTGATCTTTATCCACCAACAGATCCTCCATCTTGAGTTTCCATAACTCAAAACTTTTACCATTAAATTTCTCGATCTCTATCTTTCCACTGCTCGCCATCTTCTTTCACCACCAGAATCAATCCCGCAGATCTCCCATTGAACGGGTTTAAGACCTACATTTGGTTCAAAGATCACAATACGATTGTGTGTCTCAGATTCATTCTTGCTAAATGTATCAGGGGAAGCTCCGGCAAAGGCTTTGTGGGACAAGTTAGGGACTTTGTACTAATTTAAGTCTCTGGTGAATAAACTATTCCTAAGGAAAAAGCTGTATAACCTGAGGATGAAAGATAGAGACTCGGTGACAGAGCATCTGAATGCGTTTAATACTGTGGTAAGTCAGTTATCATCTGTTGATATCAAAATTCCAAATGAAGATAAGTTCATTAGTTTGTTGTGTTCTCTACCAGATTTGTGGGATAGTCTGGTTATTGCAATAGGTAGCAATGCAACTGCCTTGCAGTTTAATGAAATAGTCTCATCCTTGCTCACGGAGGAGATGAGACAGAAAAATATGGAGAGCCATAATGGTGATGCCTTGTCTGTATGAGGACGGTCTAAGAACAGAAACAAAAATAAGTCATCGAGTGGGAGATTTAAATCTCTAGGAAAACCTGTAAAGGTGGTGTGCAGGAAATGCGGAAAGGAAGGGCACTACGAAAGGGACTGTAAATCTAAAGCTCCTGAAAAAGGAAAGGGATTTGATGATGCTCCTTCTGTAGAGGAGAAAACCACCTGTCATGCGGAAAGAGTCAATTTTGTGGACAAAATTGACCTCCCTAGAAGCCAAAGCTTTCTAGTGACAAACAAAATAATCAAGCACTATCTTTCCCTAAATATGCATTTAAAATAAAAGCAACCAGGTGTTTAAGGCTTACCTTTAGTCCAACGCTTGTTTGTAGCAGCCAAGCCTTTTCGATCCAGATGAGCTCCTTCTCCTTGAAACCTGCATTCACTAACAAGCAAATGATTACATAGCACCTGAATAACTCATATAATAAAACATATTCATCATAAAGACCAAGGAGTTTATGAAACAAATTATATATAACAACTTGTTGAGAAAAATGAACTTAATTGTATTAATTGGAAACAAAAGAAACCATTACAACCAGTGCCTTGGTGTTGTGCAGGCCCCTCCCAGGGTCTAGCAAGAGTTCTCCTTTACTTTGATCAGCTCACCCACTTCCAAATGAAGCTAAGAAAGGATTGGAATCTCTCCTCTCAAGCTCTAAAAGGGAGTCCTAATTTCAGCAGAATCTACCCTTAGGAATGTTCAGCTTTCAACCTCCCCTCCCTCTGGTCCAATGCCTGTATTTATAGTGCTTTGGAGGAAGTTAATCAGGTCCACCATCAATGGGATAAGCCCCTCTTTCAATGGGATAGCTCCCCTCTTGATGGGATAAGTTCCTCTTTCATTGGGATGCATGAACCATCTGGAGGTGCTCAATCCACGTCAAACCATCTTCTAGAATGCTCTAGAATCGACCACAAGTAAGTTTTTTGAAGTAAAACTTGCGCCTTTTGACCTTTATAGGAGTACGCACCCACCCCTTTACAGACAGAGCGTACAAGTACGTAGGTATTATGTATTTGAGGTGCGTACACGCAGGTAAGGGTAGGATAAATTGCGTAACCAGAGTTATATTGACTTTTAAAGACTTTGTCTCTTTTTTGGAGTTTGAAATGAGGAGCAGAGGTATAAGACTTGCCAAGGAGGACAGTATGACAATTGATGGAGGCATACTGACTGCAAATAGTCATGGTGACAAATTTTAATGTAACAGATTGCCCCCTAAAGTGCGAAGCCTGTAGTAGATTAGGGTTTCATATCATCTAGGAAGGGTGAAGCACTTTATCATTTCAAGGATTATCTTGTGGAGAGCCCAGTTGGAACCTGCAAATATTCAACACAAAATACATATATGAGATCATATCATCGCTGAGGTAGGCATTCCCATACTCAGATTAAAAACTTAACTAACAAACTAACTACTGCTCTGATATAGGAATGATTTCGCAGTACATCATAATCATAGACTCATGTAGACACAGTATGGATGCAGCCCTCTATTTATAATTAGTCTACTATATAATGAATACAAAACTCCTCGCAGCCTAGATGGCGGAAACTAGATCCAGGGTCTTCATTTCTACTTCCTGAAATAGTACGATTCTATCCATGCGAATAAATGAGTTGATGTCGAACATGGTAGAAACCACTTGATTACCAGTCAATGATGTAAAATGTTAACAAGTGTGAGAGAGACCACCAGTGATGTCAATGGTTCTCAAAGTACCTAGTACAATCCATGAGATGTGAATGAATGCGTCGATGTCGAACATGTCACGGAATCCTTCGATCGAAAGTCAATGATGTAAACTGTCGTCAAAGGCGAGAAACCTGCCATTGATGCATGCAGATTTCAAGGTACTGATGATTTCTAGATCATCTTTCTAGATAATGTGCTGATGTCGATAGAAAGCGATCCGTTGCAGGCAAGCCCACAACATGAAATCATAGATCAAGTTGAAGAAATGTAGCTGTAAGGACTGACTCAGGGATGGTCACGATGGATGACAGATATTTTGTAGATGAATGTTTTATTTGTAGTGACCTCTTGAACACATAACGACACAACAAATGGCTTGGTGACAATTGACCCAAAGTTAATACCCGGAAACTGGCTGAAGACTTCCAATGTGGTTTGATCAACTGTTAGGCAAAGGATTTCCCAACCCAAGTGAATGAAAAGTGTTGTGTTCAAGAGTGGTGATAAGGTTTTTTCTGAGACGAAGGATAAAAAATAGGCTCATTTTTCTCTCTTTTCCCCCATCATTTCTGGCAAGTACCTCTTTATTTTTTACAAGCTTGAGGAGGATAACATTTGCTTGATTATAAGCTCATCCTTTGGATGAGTCCAACTTAGTTTAGATTCGAACCCTAAGAAGGAGTGGTCCGTTCCTGTTTGTAATCGAACAGGTCCTTTACTGTGAAATTTTAATGAGTCCAGTATAGGATAGACTCGGTGTTTTTCAATTTTAGAGAGTCTGAAAAACTTAAGAAGACTCCAGGGTTGACCTTTTTCGTAAATTTGTGTCTCCCAAGCCCGAAAAAGTATAAAATACTACTTGAGAGAACCGCTTGATCTTTACGACCAAGGAGTACTTTCATGATTAGTGTCTTTGATCTGAAAAGTAGAAAACGATCAAGGACACGTCGTTTTATTTCCAATATCGAATTTGAAACGACAAAAATCCAGAAATCTTTTCATGTTTTTACGGTCAGAAAAGGGTTGTAAGAGGACCGTCTTTTAATTCCGTTTTAACGAGTGTAAAAGAAATGCTCGACAATATTTTCATGTTTTAGGAGTCAGAAAAGGGCTTAAAGACGACTCTGATGTTTTTGTTTGTAAAAAATTACAATTTTCCCTGAAAATCCTTTATCCTGCACAAAAACCAACACATTACTCATACCTGTTGAAGATAGATAAAAATACTTTGAAAAATACCTTTTCATGGTGAAAAGTAAACAAATTTACCATTTATTTACCAAAAAAACCTATAAAAAGGGCTTTTACCAATTCATTTTTACCATTTTACTGTTGAGGAGAGAAAAAGGGCTTTTGGCAAGAAACTTCCCGTGGACATTGCGGAGAATCTGACCGTCGAAATCGAACGTCGTCTCTTTCAGGTATTCTACAACATCCTCCTCTTCATTTTCATCCGTTTAGAATTCTTTTTTAGGCCCTAGATTTCATTTTTTGGAGGCTTTGGGGTTTCAAGAACCGCCTCTCGGGGTACGCAGGTGCCACACTAGGGACCCGTGTACCCCGACATTTTCTCAGTTGGGAAAATGTCGGGCGTACGCACCTTGCCTTAAGGGAACCTGCGTACCCATGCTCTGTTCCTAAAGGCAGGGTGCGTACCCCGCGAAGCGAGTTTTCAAACCCCAAATTCTCCAAATTGGACAATTTTTTTTTGATTTCATGGAATCTAATGGATGTTTTCTGGTGTGTAGATTGTTCACCATGCTTGATTGGCGCGAGAGAGAGCACGAAGATGTTGATTTGGCCGCCATTAATCATCAACCATAAATTGATGCTTTGAAGGCATGCGGCCTTTATAAATACTGGGCCATACCTGGCATGAGGGCCCAAGTGAGATTTCTAGAGTGGCTGGTAGAAAGATGGAACTTTCAGGACCAATGTTTTTATATTGGAGGGAACCAGCTTGAGATGGAGCCCGCAGATATCTACTTTCTCACTGGTTTGCCCAAGAGAGGCGAACACTTGACTCTGTTCGGGACTAGGCTGGGTGGCCAGTCCATCGCTAGTCTCCGACTAGAGTGGTGTAACACTTAGACTCTTTAGAAGGGGATAGAGATCAAGACTATATCCCGTCCTGAACTTATGATGATTGCCTTTACAGTTACCAGACTTTGCGGGGCTTCCGGTTTACACATTGCCACTGGATCCCAGATGCGGATGGCGATTGATTGCTATCGAGGTACCATTTTCAACTGGTGTGATGCTGTGTTGGCTAATATAAAAGGCCAACTGACTAGAGCCAAAAACGGACAGCTAAAGACTTTTGGTTATGGGCCTTTAGTTGTGAGTTTTGGCTTAGAGAGGGTTCCGATGCTGATCCCACAGTAGCTCACTGTTGGTGTTGGGCTTCCTCGAAAGCCCAAATTGATGCGATGGGTTGCGGTTATGGCCCGTCATCCTGATGAGGGAACGAAGGTTGTTCGATTTACTCTGGAGTACTTTCACTGGTTAGAAGACCAGGTCTTTTCTATACAGGATTTTCCTTATGCCGAAGTTGATTTTCGTGGAGATCCGGACATGGTTCTTCCACCGGGAGAACAATGGGATGATACAGGTAACTTCATTTTCCACAAGTTTTTAAACTATCTATTTTTTTGTTTGTTTTTATATCGTCTCAAAACTGATAGTAATAATTTTCAAAATGCAGATGTAGGCCCACGTCGTCCAGCCAATCTCCGGCCTTTCGAGAGGAGATTACCAGTTGCAGCGGCACCGTCCCCACAGGATGAGGCCACAGAGACTTTAGCTGAGTTGGAAAGTGACCTAGAGCGTCTTACAGTAGATATATCGGAGACTACCATAGATGATATTCCTATCAGGCTTCAGCGCTATGTAGTCGGGGTCCCAGGACCTTTTAGGAGGTTCTTGTGTAGGGTGGCCCGTGCAGTGGTGTCATATAAAGATCATCACCAATGATTGGATGGTCGTTTTTGTAGACACATGTGACATTTTGGTTTTTTGTACCTATCATTTTTGCCGATCATAAGGTGTTTTTCAACCTATGATCGAAGACGATGTATTTTTTGACACACTCCTATCTATATATATCATTATTACCGGCTTATCTTGTAAATCATGTTATGGAATGGTTTTAGATTTACATGTATGATTATTGCAAATGTCTATTTAACATTCGAGAAGCAATTGCATCTGCTAATGTATTTAAAGACCTTGGAATATGTTGATATTCAATGTAATCAAACTCATGTTCCAAGAGACGCACTCTCAAAAATAACCTTAATAACACTGGATTTCTAATGGCATATACTCTATTAAGTTGTAATACAACGAGTTCAGAATCTAACCTCACTATCAAACTCTGAATCCCAAATGAAATAGATTCAGACAATAACTCAATCACTGCACTGTATTCGGCAATGTTGTTTGTTGTTTGACCGAGGCTCACCCCATGCATAGAAACTAACTCGTCAGAGGGTGAATAGATAACCCAAGCTGCGGAAGAGATATTCCGTGTACTATGACAAGCACCATCAACGAAACCAATGTATGTTTGGAGAGGCATCGACATCTGCATCATCAAGAGTAAAACCAAGATAAGCCAGAATAACGACGAAAACACACTTTCTAAGCTAAGCACACTTTCTAAACTAACAAACACACCAGCTAGAAAGAAAAACTAACCTAAGTAAAAGTCTCCATACTCACTCTTTTAAGCATAATACCTCTTTAGGTAAAGTCCATTTCTGGGTTTACCCAAAGAGTCGCCGTCAAATTCTACCAGATCATAGGCCCCTTTTGCTAGCTTTTGCTTGACAATATAGGGCCCATGCCACATAGGAACGAATTTTCCAGCACCTAATTTATCATTAGCTTGATCATATAATAACACTAGGTCTCCTTCCGAAAAATTTCGAGGGGTCACATTTCGATCATACTGAGCTTTCATTCGTTTTGCGTGAGTCTCGATCACCAATGCAGCATCACGTCGATTCTCATCTAATTGAGCTAAGTATAATAAATGCTTCTCCTCTTCGGAAGTAGCTGGAAGTAACTCGATGGCCATTTGCAGTGACGGGATTTCGCATTCAATGGGTAGCACAACTTCCAAACCATAAACTAGTTAGAAAGGAGTGAACCCTGTTGATGTTTTCACTGAGGTTCGGTATGCCCAAAGCATTGAAAATAACATGTTGTGCCAATTCAACCGATGAATACCAATGATTCGTCGGATCATGATAACTAAAACTTTGTTGATGGACTCAACCAGACCATTTGCTTGTGGATAATAAGGAGTTGAACTATCGTGACACAAACCAAGCTGGCCTGTAAGTTCTGTCATCATAACGTTCCGAAAATGGTGCCCATGGTCAGTGATTATCGCTTGTGGGACACCAAACCTAGCAATTATATGATTGAATACGATAATTACAGTTGTCTTGCCGCCTGCCTCGAATGTAGGCATCGCCTCGGCCCACTTAGTAAAATAATCTACCTCAAGGATGATATACGCATGCCCCCAGCCGAGTGAGGGTTACATGTAATAAAATCGATACCCCATTTGGCAAAATGACCAATGGCAATTATAGGGGGGAGAGGAGCAGGTGGAGCGCGCATCTTTCGATCAAACACTTGACAGTTGTGGCATTTTCGGACCGCAGTAATACAATCTTTAAACAAGGACGGCCAGAAGTAGCCAGCGCGCAATATCTTTTGGGTTGTGGCATACCTAGACATATGACCGCCACATGCTCCAGAGTGACAATCATTTAGAACCCTTTTAGCCTCTTCGCGAGTTAAACAACGTCGAAAGATAGAGTCCGCCCCACGGCGATAAAGAGTATCTCCAATAATTTTGTATTGTTGGGACTGGAATCGAATTTTCCGACGTTCCGACTTTGAAGCTTTGGGCCGAAAGGATTGGGTCTGGAGATAGACGATGATATCCCCATACCACGGATCAGCATGTGGGAAGTCACACATTAACTCTGCAAAAACTAAAGATTTCTTAAACTTAGATTTCTCAAACTCCAAGTCGAACTCTTGCAGGATAACAATCCATTTAGAGTACTTGCCCCCTAGCAATTGTTTGGTCAAAATGTAGATCATAGAGTTGCAATCCGAAATGACTGTAGTTTTATGGAGTAAAATGTAGTGACGAAAACGTTGGACAGCTTGAACGGCTGCCAATGCCAATTTCTCCACATGTGAGTATTTTAGCTCAGTTGGATTTAACGTCCGACTAAGGTAATATATCACATGTTCCGTTCTGAATTCATCTTTGTGAACTAAGACCATCCCAATGGTGGAATGAGCGGCGGCGAGGTACCAAAAGTAATCCTGGTTGTAGTTGGAAGGATGCAACAACGGTGCATAGGTCAACGCGTGTTTGAGTGCATCAAAATATTTCTGAGCTATCTCATTCCAAGAGAATTGAGCGTTCTATTTCAACAACCGTGTAAAACCCTTGGTAACCTTGGCGTAGTTAGGAATGAATCATCGTAAAAAGTTTGCTTTCCCCTGCAAACTTTGGAGTTGGTGAAGACTCGAAGGAGGAGGCAATTTGATGATAGCTTCTACCTTCGAGGGATCGACGTGAATGTCGGCTTTCAAAACTACAAATCTTAGCAATCGTCCCACTTCTATATAGAAGACACATTTGTGTGGGTTCAACCGAATACAATAATGCCAATACCTCATGAAGATTGCTCGTAAATGGACAAGGTGGTCAGCTCGATGTAATGAATGAGTAGGCAAATCATCGAGATACGGTTGCACAATGTGTTAGATGTCATGAAACGCATAAGACATCGCCCTTTGAAAAGTTGCTCCGGCGTTATTAAGCCCAAAAGGTAATTTGCAATAAGCAAATGTCTCCCATGGACAAATGAAAGCCGTTTTCGGTTGATCGGCAGGTAGAATATTGATTTGATTGTATCCGAAAAAACTGTCCATAAAGGAAAATATTTCGCTGCCGGCACAATCATCAATGATTTGATCGATATAGGGTGTTGGGTAGTTGTCCTTTGGACAAGCTCGATTAATGTCCCTATAATCGATGCATATTCTTATTGTTCCCTGTTTTTTGTTAACCAGAACAATATTCGATACCCAATCCGTTAACGGGATTGGATAAATGAAACCTGCTTTCAACAGTTTTTCAACTTCTTTTTTAATTGCAGCAGATTTGCGTGGGTGAATCTGACGCAAACGTTGCCAGACGGGTTTAGCATCCCGGTAAGTCTTGATCTCATGAACAACAATCGCGGGATCAATTCCTGGCATTTCCTCATAGGACCAGGCAAACACGTCGTGAAATTCTTGAAATAGGACCTTGTATGTCTGAATTTCGTCATCTGTACACGAGGCACCTATATGAATGTTTTCAAAAATTCCGGGCTTAACTGAAATGTCAATGGGAATAGTTCGAGAGATGTTCCCTAAATTCAACTCTGAATCAGGATGTTTCATGGGATTCTGAGCTTCCTTGACATATTCAGCTGTAAAAATTGATGAGAAATCATTTTCAAAACGATCATCCTCGGGTAAAAATGAAGATCTATGATGGAGATCCTCTCACGCTAAATCATCTATACACAGGACTTCACGAAGTTTCTCGTCAGATGACACAACTTTGGGAAATGCTATTAACTCCGAGGTTGATGTGAAAAGTGATTCCTCATGAACCACATTCATTTGGTCGATTCTGGTTGAACACGGGTCGGTAAAAGACTGCACGGCTTCATAGGCAATTTCATATGGAATCAACGGCATAGAATTACCAAACGAGTCTATTTCAAATTCAGAAGGAACGATCCAAGGATCGTCGTAATAAATAGTGTCTGATGTAATCATATGAATGGTTGCAAATGAAGATGATGCGTTGAGTGGAGGAAAAGGAAAGGTTCCCAGTAAACCGGCATCTTTAACTAATCCTACTCCAACATCCTTATATGGGATAGTCGTTTTACCGACATGCTGAATACTCTCTGAAGAGGTTGGGTCGGATGAAAAGTAAGCCAACTGGTCTATTGTTACGATCTTTCCATTATGTGGGAACTTTATTACTCGGAAGACCGATGAAACGACCGCTGTCATAGCATAAGTCCAACTTCGACCCAAGAGAAGGTTGTAGTCTAGAGGGGCATCAACCACCTCCACATCTAGACTAATGGTTTTTCCTTCAACCCCTATAGGCAAATCCTGTAAAATGCCAAAAGGATGAAACCCACAGCCATCAAAGGCCTTAAGAATTGTTGAGGATTGATTTAGTGAAGGAGAACCAAGCAATCTCCAACACTGTATCGACATAATACACGTTGAAGCTCCCTCATCAATTATAGTCCGATGAATAGGCCTGTTTTTTACTATCACTGGGATCTGGAAAGCCATTTGATGAGGCAAACACGGTGTACTATTTTCTAGATCAAAGATTATTAGGTTCGAGTCCTGAACATCAACAGCTCTTATAGCAGACAAAAGTAATTTGTGCTGTGCTGGGCATGATTGCAGCACTTCCAAAGCCGACATTGCTGAGGGTGAAACAGCTAAGTCCTCAACAATGTTATAATTCTAGGCCGCTCTCGCATGTGGATTGAAAGCAGACCTTCGAAGTACACCCTTGGCGGGCGGCTTGATTACTAAGTCTGGATTAGGTTTCTCGATCTGTAGTGGATCGAAACCGGGAGCTGAGGTTGACGGATTAGAATGAGAAGATTCTGCTTCTTTTCCATCAACAGGACTTTTGCTACCATAATCTTGCGATCGAGTCGCAATCCTTACATGGGACATCATCAAAATGGGTTCTTCATTGGCACTCGAGGAAGAACCTATCATTTTGCTATCTTTTGGAAATGGATCCTTCAGGATAGCAGGAATTTGGGAACCTTTGACGATTTTCGCAACCTTTGCTCGATGAGGGCAGTCTCTTGTAAAATTTTCTTCTTCACAAATAAGACATGGATAACGAGGCTTGCACTTTTCATCATTGGATTCCGCCTTTTCAGTTTTCTCCTTTGGAGTTTTGTCTGCTTTATTCTTCTTCTTCCCTTTGTTCTTGCCACCGGATTTTGATTTAGCCGTAGATGACTATACAGCGTGAATATCGGCGGAGAGTTTAGCAGAAGAATCTCCTGTCGGGGAGTCTGGTAAGGTTATAATAGGAGAAGAATTCTTGGAAGACTTCTTCTTGCTTTTAGTTTTCACCGTACCAATCATGCCATCACCAGCATGAGACCCTGACGGAGTAGCAACGATTTGATTTGACTTAGGAAGATCTGGGATCTTTTCGTGTAACGTACCTGACTGAGTATAAACTAAGTCAAGGTACTGTGCTTGAGCAATCACTTGCTCCTCAGTAACTACTCTGGCCTTAGCTACGTCTTCAGTAATCTTCGGTAACAATGATTTAACAAACCATTCAGCTAAGATCTGGTTCGGAATAAAAACTTTCACTAACCGCCTTCGACGTCTCCATTCATGGATATGATCGGAAATATAAGTAGACGTCGATTGCTTTAATGAAGTTAGTAACTCCGTGCACTTATCATATCTGACTGACAACTCATTTTGAGTTAAAAACGAAGTAGCTAACTGGCTAAAATTATAAAAAGAGGCTTGTGGTAACTCAATGTACCACTTGGCCGCAAGACCAATGAGAGTGCGTTGGAAAAGACGTAAGTGGATCGAATCATCCGAGATGGAATTAGAGGCACACCAGAGGTGGTAAGTCATCACATGATTCGACGGGTCCTCTCCAGACTTACCTTAGAACTTGGGAATGTCACTGGGCAACTTATTCGGCATTGGCGGCCAAAACGGAAGATAATTAATTGGATCGTTCGTTAGGCGCGACAAGTCTGGTAAATCCAAAGTTGCTATAAATGGTAGCTGCCGATTAGGATCCCTAAAACTCTGGGTCACTATACCAGCCCCAGGAGGAGGATATCCAGGATAACTAGGAATAGGAATCGCGTTCGGGATATTGTATCCTCCTGTAAAACTAGGATTAATCGGACCGTACTGGGGTTGTTGTGGTTGTTGATAAGTGTACCTAGGATACGGTTGATACTGGTAAACTGGCTGCTGGACAGCAGGACCGAATTGGTACTGTCCCTGGTACGGTTGATAAGTGAACTGTGGTTGACTTGTGACAACCGTACTTAAACCAGGTTGTCCTACAGGCATCTGAACCGTAGTTTGAATCGTGGATCCAGACGATGGTAAAGATGTCTGAGGAGTAGATACAGGGACAGTAGAAACCGGAGCTGTCGATACTCCAGAAGTAAGTGGGGTAGATGGAATAGATGTTGCGGCAGTTGCAGCAGTCGTTTGAGATGGAGTACAAGGCGAAATAGGCCCAGACTGAGAAACTACCAAAGGTATAGAAGTTTGAATATTAGACTGGACTGGTTGCTGGGGTGAACCAGAAACTAAGGGTTGTCCAGTTTGAGATGACAACTGTACATTGGGCTGCAACACCTGTTGAACTTGCGATGGATCCCACACTATGTTCATTCCGGGGTATTGACCCATAATAAGTTGAGGATATTGAGATCCATAACCGGGTTGAGGGTAGGATTGATAATTGAAAGGTACATTTCCCATACTTTGAATATAAGATTGACCTTGGGGTGGTTGGAAACCTTGGTTCGAGTACTGACCTTGGGGCAGATACCCTTGAGGCATGTACTGATACTGAGGTTGACCTTGAGGTATAAATTGATACTGGGGTTGACCTTGGGGTACATATTGAGTCTGGGGTTGACCTTGAGGAATGTAATGTACCATAGGCACGTAATGTCCTTGAGGTTGCCCCCAGATGCAAATTGTGTACCTTGAGGTTGCCCCCCAGGCGTTAAATGAGGCTGCCCCCCAGGCAGTAACTGCCACCTTGAGGTTGAGAAGCGGGAATAGAACCTGACATCATAAGAATGTTTTCTACACTCAACGACTTTGCACCATTGCTTCCAGTGAATACCCTTTGTTCAATGGGTTGAGGAGATGCTCCCAAAAAAGTACCAGAAAGTGACTGATACCCAGCGGGAACAGAAGGACCGCTGTACAAAAAAGATTCAGGTGATTGAGTAAACATGGACGACTGACCTAACATATTTACGGGAGTATAAATACCCCTAAGTGGATAAGAAACACGAGGTGGTGAAAAACTTGACACTGAATTGTCCAAATAATTAGTTAAAGAAAGATACCAAGTAGTACTTCTAGGTGGATGGTGGGCTCCAGTATTGTAGCAATAATGCTACAACTCCTGGAGCTTCCTATCTCTAATTTTATCAACCCGATAGTTCGTACAAACTTGAAAGCGACGGTGCTGTATGCACAAGTACTAGCTCTTGTCGCAGCTGTCACTTGGTCAGCTGGCACAAGTCTGCTAGGGCTCAAGCCAACTTCTATATGCTCTCAGAAGAAGCTTTCTAAATGATGGACGAAGGCTATCTCAAGGGAAATTGATCTACTTTGCAACAATGAACTGAGAGCCAACCAAAACATGGAAACCCTAGTAAACCCTAATCTGACTAGTTTAACCTCTATGATGCAATAGTGAGAGTGCAACTGTCTAAAAAGGATTCCATTACTTCTAATGATGTGAAATGCATGAACTCAAACTACTTCTATGAAAGAGAACATTGTTTTTGTATTTTTGCTTAAGTGATGGAGTGATTATAAATTTGTCTCTTATTAGGGTTTGGCTGTGTAGAGGTGGTGTGAAGGGAGAGAAAGCTTGGGAAAGGTCAGGATGGCTAGGAGAGGTCCCAGAGGGTCCCTAGCATTAGTCCACAGAGTTCTACAACATTCGGATGCTCGGCAACCAAGTTTGCAGGCTTCTACAGGATGTCTGCAGGGGATCCTACAGGAAACTAAGGAAATCTACAGGAAGTCTTCTAACTTCTACAGGATGTGCTGTAAGTGGAATTTTTGGGTGATGGTGAAGGGATGGAATGGTTTGGGTGGATAGGTGAGGTGGAGATGGAACTTGTGATGGCTCAGGGGCAGAGGAACAAGATGGAGAGAGAGTGCACGGAGTTGGTTGGTGGATAGAAGGATGGGATCAACAAAAGGTCAAAAAGATGAAGCTACGTGGCAATGGATGAGTTGGAGGGTAAATGAGCTGGACAGAGGCCAAGTAGGCGGCTTGAGGAGAGGTCAGGAAGAAGAAGAAGGAAGTGGAATGATATGGAGCAGTGTAAATGAAACAAATGACTTATGTCTTGCACCAAAAATGAGAATTCATTAACCTATGATACCTGTGCCATTAAACCTATGAATAGCAATGTAAAACCGAGAAAAGAAACCGTGCATGGAATGAAAAATGTAGAAGTATGGTTCAATATCAAAAGTGCATGGATGGATCTTCAACGAAAATGACTATGTTGCAGCTTGCATGGAAGTAAAAGACTGCGTTTCTTTTTGGTGGTTGATATGGACTGCACCCCAATCCCTAAACAGAGATGGCAGTGATCTCTAACAACCTTTTTCTTGGAGCTCCTGTGTATTACAAACCTCCTATCCGAATCTAAACAGCTGAAAGCAAAGTAACCATAAGCTAATCCTACTCAATCACACAAAAACTAAATCAGCAGACTGTAAATTCGAATTGCATGTCAAAGTAAAGAAACAAAGTGCTGGAACGAAAGGCAAATAACACTACAAAATAGAGGAGGTCTATTGCTCTCAGGTTGGGCCCTAACCTGAGAGCTATAGCTCCCTTAAAAACTCAGAATTAGATCCAAATCTGCTTGCCTTTATTCATAATCAAAAGTCTAATGTCATGCCAAAACTGGCTTACAAAACAACAAAAACCGAGCTGTAACTCGTGCTCAGAGATTACAATAGTAATTCCAAAAGTCAAAAAGCTTCTAACAAAGGCTACGGCCTCCATATTTATACAAAATGAGGATCAAGCTGGTTGCCTTCATTCGTGGAGCTTGGCTGTCTAACTGAAAGTCAAACTGCTGTAAAACTGCTGATCTTGTAGAACGTGTTGGCTGCCTTTGAGCTCGGTGGGGAGAGCTGTTAGAGCTCGGAGTTAAGGTGAAAAGCACGAGGGAAGTCATTTAAAGCTCTAGACAACCTCCCTATAAACATGCAATGCCACCTTTGTTGTCTCCTTGTCTCCTTTTGCGTGGTCTTTTGCTCTCTTTAATGCCAAGAACCTGAAATCATCATGTATTAGTCACATAGATATAATGCCTGCCCTTCTTCCTACAAACAACACGAATATACTAAGAAATGAATGCATAAGTGGTAAAAGATGAATGGTTGAACAAGGTAAGTAGGCCAATATGAGCCCAAATTGTACCAAAAATTGGGGCTCATCATCACCCCCCAGCTAAACTATTTGCTCATCCTTGAGCAACTTTGCTTTGGCTCCTCGTCTTTGGCCGAGAACTAGAGCCCGGAGCATGCTCCTCCTTTCCTGTTTTTGGTGGCCCTGCCTTTTCTGCCCCTGGTGGTGACAAGGGTGGTGCTTCTTCCCCCTTTTCCATTTCCTTGAGCCGGGCTTCGGAAGGCGATTGGCCTATTTTTCGTGTCCAGGAAGTTATTTTTGGGCTTCCCCTCTCGGGGGTGGCTGATGTTTTAGAGGGGGATCTTGCACTGGGTGAAGTAGGGACATCCCCTAAAATGGTTTGGCTGCTGGGTGGAGGCTGCGGCTTGCCCGTGTTTATCCTCTTACTTCTCCTGGCTTCAGATGGTAGAGGGGTCTCCCTCTCTCTCTTCTCCTTCGGCTTTGGAGGTGTACTGAGGGCGGCCAGCGCAGCTGCTGCCTCCTTTTCGAGAATACCAGCCTTCTCTTCCTTTCATTTTGCTTTCTCAGAGCTCCTTGTAGAGGGCCCCTTCTTTTCAGATTTCGGGCTTCCTGTAGAAGACCCTACTTTGCCCACTTCTGGGCCTTCTGTAGAAGATCCTTTCTTTACCAATTTTGGGCTTCCTGTAGAAGACCCGGTTTTAGCCACTCTCAGGCTTCCTGTAGAAGCCCCTGCTTTGGTAATTTTCGGGCTTCCTGTAGAAGACCCTTTCTCTGTCTTCAGGCTTCCTGTAGAAGCCTGTTTCTCAATGATTTTCGGGCTTCCTGTAGAAGCCCCCTTTTCCAATTTCGGGTTTCCTGTAGAAGCCTTTGTCTCTGTTTTCGGGCTTCCTGTAGAAGCCTGTTTCTGCTTTCCTGTAGACACAGGTGTCTCCACCTTTGCTTGCTTAGCTGCCTAAGTTTTTCTTTTTGCTTTGGTTGCAGGTGCTGATGAGGTACTTGGGCTGACGTGGACCACCTCAGCTTTATCCATTCTGCTCTTCAGCCTCTTTTCTCTTGCTGACAAGATAGGTGTGCCACCTTTTTCTTTGTCATCCTTTTCCTCATGCTTCTTCTTTTGTTCTTTCTTCTGCACTGTGGTTGGGGTCTTCTAGCCTTTTTCTCTCTTTTCCTCGGCCATTGCTTCTTGTTCCTCACTGCTGGAAGAACACGTTTCTTCGATCAACATTTTAATGTCTCCATCTCTTGTCAAATTCCGGAAGGATTCCCATGAGAGGGGAACCTTATATGAATGCAGCGCATCCTCCACAAGAAGCTTGATCAACCCATGGTGGGCTATCTGATCTAGTATGCCCTCTTTTAGCTTTGCGGCACACTCCATTAGAGACTGCAATAGGAAATAAGGGATGCTCAGTTTTTGTTCTACAGGAAGATCAATCCGGTGCCTTAATTCAGTGAGCAACCGAAAGTGGTATGCATACACGATGCTAAAACGACCTTCACAAGTTATATATTTCATGATTTGCAAACTGACTTCATTCCATGGTGGCAACAGACTCGTTCTTCGCACCCCATTTTTGTCCTCCGAGAATTCCTCCTCAGGTGGAAAGAATTCTTTCTTGGCCTGCTGGCTCAACTTCCGTTCTTCCTTATCCCACAGCAGACCCATTGGAAGTTCAGTGATTCGACTGATATATTGCAGGGTGAGCTTGAGGCTTAGGCCCCTGAAATTCACTGTGGCCAGTGTCTTGGATTTCGGCTTCAGAGCTTGCAAAAATTCTTCGGCCACTTCATCATCGTAACCCTACAGCTTATCACAAAAAGATATCCATTGTGCTCGTGTGAAGAGCTCTACCACCCCCTGGTTTTCCCTTAATTTGGCTGAATCAGTGGGTTCTCGTCTAATAAACCCACCCGGCATGATAACACAGTTTTGTTAACCAGAGGTGGTGATTGTGGAAGAGGTTTTGGTTTACTGAGACAGAGCGTAGGACATCATGCACATAACCCACAAACTTATCCTTGAGGACTTTTACACAATTTAATTACTCGACATCCTGTAGAATGACAGTATAGGCACAGCAGACAACAATTTCACCGTTTTTTTCTATGACTGGACTGTGGACGACAATCTTGCCACCTTTAATAACCAGTTGCATGAAGAGTTCAGGGTTACCTCTTTAATTGGCCACCTTTTTACGTGAGGCACCCGCTTCCCTGTATAAGACTGCATTCCTGTAGGATGAAAGTGTTCTTGTAGAATGCAGTGTTCCTGTAGAATGACAGCTATCCTGTAGAATGCAGTGCGCAGATTTTGGGAGAGACTGCAGTCAGTTTGCGCCTTGAGCGTGCTTCTCAATCGCTCTGATAGCCAAAAGCTCGGCGTATCACACTGCAGAGGGAGCAGGATAGCCGCTCGAGTTCAAACCGATGGGTGATAAATGCATGAGTGCGATCGAGCCGATTAGATTTCAAATTCGGCGGAATCCGTGGCGCGGGGGGTGAGCTGTCCCCGCCGGACCGTTGGGTGACGTCACCCCATCATTCCACTGTGCGTTCACTTGCTGCCGCATCAATTCCCGCGGATCTGCCGCCGCCTCTCCTGTTGAACTCGTTTCCTCGACGAGATTTCTCTCACGTGCATGCTGCCCATTCTCTTTGTCATGGCTGCCACCCACACATCCAACTAGACCATTAACTAGCCGACGTGGCCGGCCAAATGGCCACACAGTCACTCAACCAATTCACCTTTACACCTAAGCAATCAATCGAAGTAACATTCATACAGTCTGATGGAAGGAAGGGTCGAGACACTTACCTACGTGGCTGTACACGATGTCTCGGCTCTTTGGACGCTGATGAGTCGATTTACCTGCCGCTGGCGGACTTACACAGGCCCGGAGGTCCATGTTCATGAGCTGCCGTCGATGGATGGGATGCTTCAGTTGCATGCGCCCACGTTTCCCTTCAGATGGCCTGCGCGGTGAATGGTATCCACTCTAGCAGGTTTAACTGTTACAGGACTCCCGCGGGATGTCTTGGAACAGTTCTTCCTCCTTGGGTGCATGCTGCATGACGATGGATGGCCTCACGATCATGTTCTCGGAGCCTCGGGCTGACTGTGATGAATATGGTGTGAGATCTCTAGCGCTTTTTCCATTTACAGGTTGCTTTTTCCTCGAGACTCATCGATCTGCTTTGCTGGTGCAGGTACTTGGTTGCATGTCGACAAGGACGGTGGAGCAAGATAACAACAATGTGCATGGTTGACAACCATGGCATGCATGCGTCCAAACCAATCCTTAGCCGTTAGATCGCCTCATGAAGTGAGTTCTGGCCCGTTCTGAGCTTCTACAGGAAGCTTCCTGTAGAAATACAGCGTTTCCTGTAGAAAGGATGCGTTCCTGTAGAGAGTCTGCACCTTCCTGTAGAAGATCTGCATCTTCCTGTAGAAACTCTGCATTTTCCGGTAGAAAATCTGCGTCTTCCTGTAGAAGACTCAAGCTGGAATAAAATTGCACATAGCTTGGAGAAAATGAGGATTCTTGGAGGAGGTGCTGGTGAGGTGTCCTTACTGCATGACGAGGACCCTTGGCTTTGAGTTGAGAGGCTTCCTCTCCTCCATAGAACACCTGCATGCAATTTTACATGATGAATCTGCTGACCTTGTTTTTCTTTTGTTTTTTTTCTTTTTTTTTTCTCTTTTTTTTTTTTTGAAATTTAACAGGGGTGCCTCATTGAGGTTTTCACCCTTGCCATCTGCCTTGAGTGCCTCAAAGAGGTTTTCACTCAAGGATCTTTGTCCAACCTTTTTTCTTTTTTTCTTTTTTGAAAAGACAATAGGGGCGCCTCAGTGAGGTTTTCACCCCTACCACCTGCCTTGGGCGCCTCAGAAAGGTTTTCACCCAAGGATCTTTATTATTATTTTTCTCTTTTTTTTTTTTTTTTTAGATTCTTCAGGGTATGCCCAAAGCAGAGGCAGAACCCTTCTCTATGACCAACACTGTCTTCTCCATAGTTTTGATGAACTCTTGTCTTGAGGGAGGCTTCCTGTAGATCTTCAATCGATGCCCATTGACAAGCATGGGGATGGCTTCCTCATCAATGGTCCTAATAAGCACAGATCCATTGTCATGACATTTTTCCACTGAATATGGCCCTAGCCATCTGGTTCTCAGCTTCCCCTTGAAATCCTTGTATCTGGAGTCATACAACAAAGCCCAATCTCCCAGCTGAAATTGCTTGTCATGGAGATGTTGGTCATGCCACACCTTTCTCTGAAGTTGAACCACTTCTGAGTGAAGGAGGGCCTGCATTCGGTGCTCATCTAGGACATTCAGCTGCAATAGCCTTTCTTGTTATGCATGGCTGAGATCTAGGTCCAGCTGAGCTGCCATCCTCAAAGTGTTGTATTCAAACTCAATGGATAGCAAAGCTTTCTTCCCATAGACCAGCTCATAAGGTGTGAAGCCGGTGGTGGTCTTCCAAGTGGTGTTGTAAGCCCATGTGGCTTCAACCAGGCGATCTGCCCAGTCCTTTCTGCTGCTGCTCACCACCTTAGTCAAGATCCCTTCTAATGCTCTATTGGTGACTTCCACCTGCCCATTTGCTTGAGGGTGATAGGGGGTGGAAGTCCTATGCTTCATCTTGTGATGAGCTAGTAGATCTTCAACCAGGTTGGATGTGAACTGGCTCCCTTGATCGGTGACCAGCTCTCTTGGATAGCCAAACTTATAGAAGATGTTTTCTCTTAGGAACTCGGCCACCTTTTCTTCTGTTGCTGCATTGATTGCTTTAGTCTCTGCCCACTTTGTCAAATAGTCAGTACACACAATGATGTAAGACCTTTGCCTCGAAGAAGGGTTGATTGGGCCCACAAAGTCCATGCCCCACTTCTCAAATGGCTCAAGAGTCACTTGAGGTTGGAGAGGCATCTCATCCCTTTGGGTTGGTTTCCCCATTCTTTGGCATTGGTCACACTGGCTCACATATCTTCTGACATCTTGATGAAGTGTGGGCCAATAGTAGCCTGCCTGCAGGATTTTGAAGGCAGTTCTCTTTGCTGCAAAATGTCCTCCACAAGACCCATCATGACAAGTGAGGAGGATATCAAAGACTTCCTCCTCCCTTACACAACACCTTAAGATCTGATCGGGGCCAAGCTTGAACAGATTGCCCCCGATCCAAGTAAATGAGGCACTTTTTCTGATGATTCTGCTCTTCTCTCTGGAAGATAGGTGCGGAGGGAACTGTGCTGAAACAAGGTAGTTTGCTATATCAGCAAACCATGGAGAGAGTACTGAAATAGAAAACAGATGTTCATCGGGCATCTGGTCATCCACTGTTCCATCCTCATCTGCAGACAAATCCAATCTAGATAAAAAGTCAGCAACAACATTTTCTCTACCTGGTTTGTCAACAATGGTCAAATCAAACTGCTGCAATAAAAGTAACCATCTAATAATACGAGCATTCACATCTGGTTTATTCATTAAATGTCTAATTGCAGCATGGTCTGTATGTACAAAGGTCTGGTAACCAGTAATATAATGTCAGAACTTGTTCAGTGCATGGACCACAGCCAAGAATTCTTTCTCGGTTACAGTGTAATTCAGCTCAGCTTTGGACAAGTTTTTGCTAACAAAGTAAATGGCATATGGAAGTTTTTGCTCAACCTGTCCTAAAGCTGCACCTATGGCTTTGTTCGAGGCATCAGTGTGGATGTGGAAAGGTAGGGCCTAGTTTGGACCTCTTAGGATTGGGGCTGACACCAACTTGTCCTTCAATTCAGTTAAAGCCCTCTGACAATCGTCAGTCCATTTAAACTCCACATCTTTTGCCAACAGGCCAAACAATGGCAAGGCTAGCTTGCTGAAATCTTTAATGAATCTCCGTTAATATCCTGCTAATCCCAAGAAACTCCGGACATCCCTTACCTTTTGAGGAGGTGGAACCCTCTTGATGAGAGCAATTTTGTTAGGATCCACCTGCAACCCTTGGCAAGAAATGGTATGGCCTAGCACGGTCCCTTCAGTCATTAGGAATTCACATTTTTCAGGACTAAGGGACAAGTTCATCTCAATGCATTTGGTTAGGACTTTTCCTAGATTGGACAATGCTTCCTGGAAGTTGGCCCCATAAGGAGTGAAGTCATCCATATAGATTTCTACTGCATCATGGACCAGCTCCGAGAAGATGCTCAAGACAGCCCTCTGGAAGGTAGCAGGAGCATTGCATAGCCCAAAGGGAAGAACTTGGTAGGCAAAGGTACCCCAAGGACAAGTGAAGGTGGTCTTATCTTGGTCTTCCGGGCTGATTTGGATTTGGTTGTACCCGCTAAACCCATCCAGGAAAGAGAAGAACTTCTTTCCTGCCAGTCCATCAAACACTTGATCTATGAAAGGTAGAGGGAAATGGTCTTTCTTGGTAGCTTTGTTCAGTTCTCGGTAGTCCACACAGATTCTCCATTTCCCATTTTTCTTGGGAACCAACACCAGAGGGGACACCCATTCACTATCTGAGATGGGGTAGATGAATCCTGCATCCAACAGTTTTTGCAATTCTTCTTTGACAATGTCCTTAAGAGCTGGATTCATTCTCCTCTGGGGTTGTCTAACTGGTTTACAATCCTCTTTGATGTATATATGATGGGTACAGACCGAAGGATGGACTCCTTTCATTTCCTTATAGCTCTAAGCAAAAGCATCTAGGTGGTTGGCCAACAGACTACACAGCTCCTTTTCCTGGGAAGGAGATAGGGAGGAGCTAATCTTCAATGCTTTCTCAGGGCCGAACTCCACATTCTTGACTCTGGGAGTAACAGGGTTGGTTGTACAAAGATCCAATAAGGTGCTAGCTTGGGCATCCTCCACCAATTTCTCTAAGGGTAGTGCACTGGAAGGTGGATTCTGGATCAAGGTCTCGATCAAGTCATCCTCGGTTGGGGGGTCTCTTCTAGTGGTATCTAAGGTGCACAGAGGTGCTGAGTACACCTCGTCTTCCTCTCCTTCTTCCAACCAGAGTGGTAAGTCATGCTCTAAGGAGGGTTGGGCAGGAGGGTATAGGACTAGCTGCTTGGACACGGGACCATTTTTGATGGTCATGTTTCCTACACGACAACTTATGTAAGCATCTGCAGTAGCTAACCAAGGCCTTCCCAAAATGAGAGGATATCCAGTAAGCTTTGCCTTTGGTTGCAGAACCAAGAAGTCTGCAGGGTATTCCCAAGAGTCAATAGAGACCAAGACATCCTCCACAATCCCTTCGGGAGTCACGGTGGAGCGATCTGCTAATTGCAGTACTGTCGAGGTCTTCCTCAAGGAACCCTGAAGATTGAGTTTGAGCATGGTATCCCTGGTCATCACATTAATGGCAGCCCCCAGATCAATCAAGGTGTGAGGTATGCTGGTGCCATTGATGTGGACATCTACTACAGGACTTCCAGGATCTAGGTACTTTGGGCAGATGACTTGTCCTAGCATCAGGTCAGACAGTTGTCCTATGACATTAATGGTTGTAGCATCTTTCTTCCGCCTGCCTGGGTATTTGAAGCACTTTTCCTTAACTAGTTTGTTGTATATTGGCACATCCTTGATGGCTTGGAGAAGTGGTATTTTTACACACAACTGCTTGAGCTCACCCAGAAGCTCATCCTCCTCTGGGTTGGGTTGTGTGGTGGTTGTTAGTCTCTCAGGAAAGGGTGGAATAGCCTTTGGTTCACTTTCCTGTTTATCTTCTTCATCCTCTGGGGGAGGAGGTTGGCCATCTGGTAGAGTCTTTCCAGATCGAAGATTGATCTCCTGGATCTCCACAGCATAGGTAGGGCATGAGGTTTCCCCAGTGTATACCTGTTGGGCCTGTCTATTGTTGGGGTTCGGGTTCAGTTGAGTAGGCATTTGAGGTTGCCTTGGAGGAGTAGGAGGTAATGGCTGAGGTTGAACTGGTGGTGGAGGCAAGATGGCAGGAGGAGTGTTGTATTGGGGCCTCCACCCCGACTGAGGTGCATTCCATTGAGGCTGTGGCTGGGCATGTGAATGATATGAATGAGAAGTAGGTTGAGTGGGGTACTGAGGTGGATAAGACCATGGAGGAGGCATGGACCATGAAGGATGAGCAGGGGGACCCCAGGAAGGCATAGGAGTTGATTGGTTGGGGCTGTAATAAGCTTGAGATGCCCCTTGCATCCCCTGCTGATAAGGTCTATATCCTTGTGGCCTCCTTTGGTTGAGGTAATAGAGAGGTTCAGTGGGAGCTTCTGTCCCTTGGTACATGGTTTTAAACCCAGGTAAGGTTGGACACTGATTTGTGGGATGGTCCTCCTCACAAACGAAACATACTTCAACCGAATGCAATGGGCATTCGTTCTTAGGGTGTCTCCTTGTGCACCTAGGGCAGAAGACAACCAAGGCTCTCTCAGCTTCTTCTTTCTTCTGCTGGATTCTGAATGTGTCCAGCTGCATGGCAATGGTCTGTCTCACCTCACTCTTGAGATCTTCTAATTGATTTGCAAGCTCATGTTTGGAGAAAGGAACACTAGTTGAGAGGAGGTTTCCCCTACCTTGTTTCCTAGCTGCCCTGGAGTGGTTTCTAAACACAGTCTTGATGTCCTCATAAGGCAGTTGGTAAATGTCCCCCCCAGCTAACATGTGAAGGGTATCTAAGAGGTCTTCAGGGACTCCTCGGAGCAGGACCAACTTGAGGGATTCAGGGTCAAGTGTGCACCTGGCCCGCTTATAGCTTAGTTGGAACCTCTCCTCATAATCCTCTAAGGACTCATCATTTCCCATGGTCATCCTAAAGATTTCTCCCTTGGTTTCCTTAGACCTACAAGAATCCCTGTACTTGGTATTGAAAGCTTGCTGCATCTGAGCCCAAGTGGTGATACTATTCCCAGGTAAGCCCATGAACCAGCATAATGCTGCATCCTTAAGAGTTGAAGGGAAGAGTTTCAGCTTTTGCTCATCTTCAGTATAGTCATAGGTTCTACAGAGGACAACAAACTCAAATAGGAAGGTATCAGGATCTTCAGTAGTCAGTCCATGGAAGTGAGGTAAGGCGGAGGGGCTAATGTTCTTCATTTTCATTTCTCCATTGGTCTCTCGGATGGGGAAGGCACCTTCTATTCTCTCATCTTCTCTTCTATTGTCAGCCATAGCTTCAGATGGGGTGGTCTCTGACTCTTCTTCTACTATAGGATCTTTGTATATCTCTGGATGTTCACCTATAGGTTCTTCTGGGTCACTGTCACCAAAGAAGAGAGAAGGGTGACTCAGTGATGTGGTGGGGGTGTTTGGTAGGAATTTGCCTGATCTATCTCGGTTCCTACGAGGCATGAAAGGGAAAAGACTTTCTTTTTGATTGTTTTTGCTTTTTCTTTTGTACCTGCAAAACTGAAACAGATTGATCTACAGCTAACTATAAAGATGCAGAATTAAACTGAAAGCAGGAAAGAACTAATCTACTCTGCTCAAATGAAATTGCAGAAATGAAACACTAGTCTACGCTTGCAGAAATGAAAGGCTAATCTATGAAAGTAGGAAATGCTAATCTATTAAAGCAGGAAATGCTAATCTATGAAAGCAAGAAATGCTAATCTATGAAAGCAGGAAATGCTAATCTATGAAAGCAAGAAATGTCTATGCTACTTTTGCAGAATGGAAATGAAATAAACTACTTAGCAGAAGATTGTAGTGGAAAATAGAAGAAAAGCAACAATCACTAATACTCTGACGCTTCCCCGGCAACGGCGCCAAAAAGATGGTGGGCTCCAGTATTGTAGCAATAATGCTACAACTCCTGGAGCTTCCTATCTCTAATTTTATCAACCCGGTAGTTCGTACAAACTTGGAAGCGACGGTGTTGTATGCACAAGTACTAGCTCTTGTCGCAGCTGTCACTTGGTCAGCTGGCACAAGTCCGCTAGGGCTCAAGCCAACTTCTATATGCTCTCAGAAGAAGCTTGCTAAATGATGGACGAAGGCTATCTCAAGGGAAATTGATCTACTTTGCAACAATGAACTGAAAGCCAACCAAAACATGGAAACCCTAGTAAACCCTAATCTGACTAGTTTAACCTCTATGATGCAATAGTGAGAGTGCAACTGTCTAAAAAGGATGCCATTACTTCTAATGATGTGAAATGCATGAACTCAAACTACTTCTATGAAAGAGAACATTGTTTTTGTATTTTTGCTTAAGTGATGGAGTGATTATGAATTTGTCTCTTATTAGGGTTTGGCTGTGCAGAGGTGGTGCGAAGGGAGAGAAAGCTTGGGAAAGGTCAGGATGGCTAGGAGAGGTCCCAGAGGGTCCCTAGCATTAGTCCACAGAGGTCTACAACATTCGTATGCTTGGCAATCAAGTTTGCAGGCTTCTACAGGATGTCTGCAGGAGATCCTACAGGAAACTAAGGAATTCTACAGGAAGTCTGCTAACTTCTACAGGATGTGCTGTAAGTGGAAGTTTTGGGTGATAGTGAAGGGATGGAATGGTTTGGGTGGATAGGTGAGGTGGAGATGGAACTTGTGATGGCTCAGGGGCAGAGGAACAAGATGGAGAGAGAGTGCACGGAGTTGGTTGGTGGATAGAAGGATGGGATCAACAAAAGGTCAAAAAGATGAAGCTACGTGGCAATGGATGAGTTGGAGGGTAAACGAGCTGGACAGAGGCCGAGTAGGCGGCTTGAGGAGAGGTAAAACATCGATTCACGCTCCCTTAGATCAATAGTAGGTTGATTTTCAGGGATAGGGATGCCTATTTCTTCTTCCGGAGCAAGTTCTTCAATAGCTATCAAACTAGAAGGAAGATTTTCGGTGATGACTCTTTCTACCCTAGGTGAATTAGGAGCACTAAAAGTTGGAGAGACTAACCCCGATGTTGGAGTAATAGGTTCAGATATCTCAAGTTCTTCGCCTATATCACTAGTAGATGAAAAACTACCAGCAAGTTCGGAAACCGAAACAGCTTCAAGATTATAACATGTTTCTAGAGTTTGGTAATCAGGATGAACAACCAACGAAGACTCTCCTTCTTCAGGTGACCCTACTTTACTACCACTAGGAGTTACGAGGACTTTCAAACCTTCGTAATGGCCCGGGACTTCTTCAGGAGGTTGGCCCTGAAGTCTACGGGACTTCCTCAACAAATCAGCCACGGTTACAACCTCAGGAGACTGGCCCTGAAGTCTACGGGACTGTCTTGGTAATTCAGCCACAACTAAAAACTTTTAACTATTGCACACGCAAACAAAGTAAAATCTCAAAACAAACCGCCTAAAGTCTCTAAAGAACCAAACAAATTCGAATCACACGCCTAAAGAATCTAGGGCGTCAAACCACACACAAACAGTAACCTTCCGGACCGAAAACACTAGTTGGTGATGAAATCCAACATCACCGAATTCAGTACAGAAGTGGTGGGTGGAACAGTTACCCAGGCAACCTGCTTAATGAATAGACTGGACCAAGTTCCTCCACTTTAACCGTCTCGAGTGAAGTGAACCCCCCAGAAAATCCAAGTGAGTCTAGCCGACATCTACTCCAGGTACAGTGGGATCTTCCCTCCACTGTCAACTGAGGAAGAATCCTAAAGATAATAGTCACTAAGGTCACCAACAGCAACAAATATACCTGGGGGAACAGTCTACGATCCGATAGCACGCAAGTGCAGAGTAACAAGCTCAATCCCCTTGCCGGTTCCTTGACAATAATCCAAGGTTTACCGACAAGTGACCCCAGGCTCCTTGACAATGGTTAATTCGAGGTTTACTGTTTGTAGTACGTGCATATCTGTCGTCGTTCCCAATGAAGGAGGATTGATTCCCTCACTGGTTCGGACACGATCTCGTGCTTCTCCTTTAAGAGGAGCTTTCCCAGAGCATAAATGTAATAGTTGGATTTATCCTACCGCAAGATAAGCTACTTGTTTGGTTTTACTGTCTTGGAGAGTTAATTACTCTCCTACTCCAAGACACTAGCCTGATCTATATTGGTGTATCAAAGCCCTAGTAAATAAAAAGTTACTAAGTTAATTTTACTTTAAGCGTTAATTTTTATGGCTTTTCTTTAGGACAAAAGGTAGCGGAGATGAAACTGATGATGTGTAGACTCGACTCAAATCCACTAAAAAGATGCACCTAGGATGAAACAAAACAATCTTTCCTTTTCAATGAATTCCCTAGCTAAGAGAGTTGGAGAATGCAAAATTTATAAAGACAACTTTCTTGGCAACGAAAATCAAAGAAACAATCTCTTTATCTTTTCCAAAGCACACAACACATGACCACTTAATTATTTCACGAAAACTTCCTTTCTCTTTTCAAAGACTTCAAACGCTACTAAAACAAACTTTCCTCAAAAGAGATTTTGTATTTTTTCCCATTTTAACAAAGCATGTAAAACTACTTAACAAAAATCAATTTTAAGATCTATGAAAATCTAAGAGAAATTTATCTAAAAACAAATCTAAGAGAAATTTACATAAAAGCAAATCTAATGAGGTAAAAGCCTACAAAATATAATTCCAGGATGTTTTACTCAGTTACAATCCAACCAAGGAATAATTCATGCAGAATCATAAACTAGTCAAAAACAAAAATAAAAAACTCTTGTTCTTTTTCTTAAGAATGAAATCCACAGCTTAACAAACAAGCCTTCTCGAAATTCCGCAAAGAGACAACACAACTGTAGGTTTCTCACAAGGAGGATTTTACGAATGGTCTGACTCCTAAGAAGACTGAAAAGACCAGGGATATCCAAGGTTTTTACAACTTCTAAAGCCAAAGTCACTACAAGACCAATAGAAAAATCAAACCTAGGGCTAGAATTTCTATGAACTTCACTAAAACCCTCGATGCTAATGAAACAAGCTTAGATGAAAACTTTTGATAGGTAACCAGTGGATCTGGGCAGTAATAAACAAGCTATAAACAAAATCTAATAGGAAAAAAGGAAAAAATGGAAATTTTCTAAACTTTTGACAGGGTACGTGGGCAGCCTGTTTGCACAAATGCGGCCACGCTCTGTGTACAAAGCAGAAGTGCGTACAGGTACGCACTGTGCTTAACGTAGAGGGTTTGTACTGCTCTCAAAATCAAGAAAAATAAAAACTAACTCAACCCTAAGCTATTCCACCCAAATTCACAGTCAATCAATCAAAAACTACAAAGAAATCAGATTTTCTCAAATCAAAGTATCAATCATAAGAGAAATCAATCAAATCCATGGATTCCCCAGTGGATTCGCCATTTTGTCATGCGGAAAGAGTCAATTTTGCGGACAAAACTGACCTCCCTAGAAGCTAAAGTTTTCTAGTGACAAACAAAACAATCAAGCACTATCTTTCCCTAAATATGCATTTAAAGTAAAATCAACCAGGTGTTTAAGGCTTACCTTTAGTCCAACACTTGTTTGTAGCAGCCAAGCCTCTTCGATCCAGATGAGTTCCTTCTCCTTGAAACCTGCATTCACTAACAAGCAAACGATTACATAGCACCTGAATAACTCATATAGTAAAACATATTCATCATAAAGACCAAAGAGTTTATGAAACAAATTATATATAACAACTTGTTGAGAAAAATGAACTTAATTGTATTAATTGGAAACAAAAGAAACCATTACAACCAGTGCCTTGGTGTTGTGCAGGTCTCTCCCAGGTTCCAGCAAGGGTTCTCCTTTACTTTGATTAGCTCACCCACTTCCAAATGAAGCTAAGAAAGGATTGGAATCTCTCCTCTCAAGCTCTAAAAGGGAGTCCTAATTTCAGCAACATCTACCTTTAGGAATGTTCAGCTTTCAACCTCCCCTCCCTCTGGCCCAATGCCTGTATTTATAGTGCTTTGGAGCAAGTTAATCAGGTCCACCATCAATGGGATAAGCCCCTCTTTCAATGGGATAGCTCCCCTCTTGATGGGATAAGTTCCTCTTTCATTGGGATGCATGAACCATCTGGAGGCACTCAATCCACGTCAAACCATCTTCTAGAATGCTCTAGAATCGGCCACAAGTAAGTTTTTTGAAGTAAAACTTGCACCTTTTGACCTTTACAGGAGTACGCACCCACCCCTTTACAGACAGAGCGTACAAGTACGTAGGTATTATGTATTTGAGGTGCGTACATGCAGGTAAGGGTAGGAGAAACTGCGTAACCAGAGTTATATTGACTTTTAAAGACTTTCTCTCTTTTTTGGAGTTTGACATGAGGAGCAGAGGTATAAGACTTGCCAAGGAGGACAATATGACAATTGATGGAGCCATACTGACTGCAAATAGTCATGGTGACAAATTTTAGTATAACACCACCTCAGATGAAGGTGGGGATGTGTACTTGGCTTATTCAAGTACACATGTAGATCATGAGGCATGGTTGATTGACTCAGGTGCATCCTTTCACTTCACTCCCCATAGAGAGTGTTTCTATGAGTATGAGAAATAATATGGTGGTGATGTCTTCTTAGGGGATGATAGGAAGGCTAGAATCATTGGTCGCGGAAAAGTAAAGTTAGAGAAGTCTCTGTATGCATTAAAACCTACAAAATCGAGGTTTTCATATAGACATGGAAGAGAGGAGTGCAGGTTTGTCTAAAGGAGATATTTTGTTTACTAAATGAGGTTTTCATAAATACATGGTAGAGAGGAGTGTATATTTGGCTAAAGGAGATATTATGTTAGCTAAACAAGGTTTTCATATAGACATGAGTGAGTTCAAATGGGTTAAATGAACTATTGGGCTAAAGGAGCTATTTAGTTTGCTAAATGAGGTTTTCATACAAACATGACTGAGTTCAAATGAGTTAAAAGAACTATTCATTTTGCTGCAATCAATCAAACCAAGTGGTAATGGTGTCAATGAATCCATTTGAATCATTTTTTGGGCCCTTTTTTTATTTCTTTATTGACAAATTCTGATGCAAAAAGAAATGTGAAAAGTAATTGTTGTGGCAAGATATTAAGAAGCTTATGCTAATTCTACTTACTTTTATTTGTAGGACTATATTAAAATGTTTGTATATTATTCTGTATTATTAGCTTGTTGTGTGGGTCATGCTACAAGGGTGTGAAACTTAGCTAACTTGATTGAGTTATTTTTTATGAAGTTAAAAATAAGTGTTGCATGGTTATAGATTTTATAAAGATTGTGTCATTATGTGTCGAGAAATTTTTTTTAAATCAATGTCTACATATTCAATTTCAATGATTGTTATAACTCCTCACATAATTCTTTAAAGGGTGCTAGATTAATGGAAGAGCATCTGCCTTATAAGCAGGAGTTTGGTGGCTCAATCCCACTGTGCGTTAACATGAATTAATGAATGTTATTGTATTTTATTCTTAAATTAGATATTTTTATATTGATTTATTTCAATGGTGAGATATGTTTCTAGATTCATTGTTTTATATTGTCTCTAGAGAGAAAATAGCTAAGATTAAAGACTTATTGTCTCTATAAAGACAATATGTCTTTAATCCCAACTATTGTCTCTGGAGAGACAAAAATGAAATTGTCTCCTAAGAGACAATAATGTTTGTGTTATATATTGTCTTTATAGAGACAATTTTTTAAGACAATAATTTGAGACACTCGCTTAAAGACAATACACAAGTTTTTTTCTCAAGTTAAGACAATTTACCCAAAATTGTCTGAAATATTATCTTAAACCCTCATGTCTAGTAGTGATGGTTAAACACAATTGACCTAGTTTGACCATGGTTGAATATGGTTGAATTGTTGAGAAAAGTTTTAAAAGTATTAGTATTAATATCATTATTACAATCATCATTAGAACTTGACTATTGTTGACCAAGATTGATAATGAGTATGTTGAGAATTTTAAACATAATGCTTATCATTAATCATGATTGAACATGATGTCCATGTTCACTACAGTTGACTAAATCATAATTTACATATATTAATGTATAGCTTACTATTATTAATAAGATTTAAACCTTAATAATAAATAATTTATACAATTTAATATTAATAACATTATTATTACCAACAATATGAATATTGATGTTATTATTAATAAATAGTTTGCATACTTTAACATTAAGTTTAAGATTAAACATTAATGTTATTAGTTTTGATGTTAATGTCATTAAACTTAATGTTTTGTAAATGAGTCAGTGGAAACTGTTATTTTTTTTGTGGAGTTTGAAGTTGAAACTGTTGAAAATAGCAACAAGAAATGCTAAAAATAGCACTACTATAAATAGTAGTTTGGGTACCAGTGTTGGACATAGCAACAAGGAATGAAAAATGGAAGTGCTAAAAATAGCATTGCTATAAATAGCATTTTGGGATAGATTCCAATTTTAGTTAGTCCCTGAACTAAAATTGAGAAGTAAAATTTGAATTTGATCTTAGCAGTTGTTTGTAAAATAATTAATTAATTCACCATGAGTTAATTAGTTGTGGAAAATCAAACATGAAGTCTATGTGAAGACATGCAACAATTTCTCCATTAATTGAGGAATTTATCCCTCAGTTAATGAGATGAGGATGAGTTGTACTTTGAGTTGTAATTAGTTAGCTCAGTTAACTGAGTTAAGTCCAGTTAGATTAGTTCTAACATTTTGTAGAATTAATTGTGAGTTCATTTAGTTAATGCATGCATGCATCTAACTATTGCACTTCAGATAACTGAATATTTACTCATAAATAACTCATCCATGTCAGTTCAGAACCCAGTTGAGATTAAAGGAAGGGACAATGTACTATCAATTGGAGGAATTTTCCTATACAGGAAACTCATCCATGCAGAAGGAATTATCTCCTTCAGGTTTGTGTAGTTATTTCTAAGCCAAGTGAGCACTTTGAGGTGGGAATTCACACATGTGGAAGCACTAGACCCTAGGAAAAACTATGCAAGGAAATAGGAGGCTTGGAGGGCAAAGGAGAAGGTTTGTGAGAAGCCTTTGGTTGTCTATGAGAAGCAGAGGGATTGCAGAGAGAGGAGGATAGCTTGTGAGCTGATTCTTTGTGTAATCTGGACTATTTTCAACTTGTATGATATTACAGAGATTGGGGTTTTAGGCTGAGGCTTTCCCCAGGATTATTCTTCTATGTTCATGTGTGATTGCTTTCTCTTTATCAGTTATATGTGTTCTATTGATTTTTCTCATATTCGATTAAGCTTCCGCATAGTTTGTTGTAGAAGTATATCTTGTATTTTGCTTTAGTATATTGCATAATTTGTTGATCTACAGTGGGAATTTCTACATGGTATCAGAGCAAAGGTGATCAAGGAAAGAACATTATACAAGAAGGGATAAGTTCAAAGTTTGTGGTTCCTGAATATAGAAATCGAGTTCTTATCACATCTCATTTTCACCAATTGCGTTCAACAGTTTAAGACTTGAATATGCTTTTGGTAGCAGTTCGAATTATATAACCTGGAAGGATTGCATGGAAGCAGTATTAGAGGATAATGGTTTAAAGGACTTGATTGATCAATAAGTCCCCAAGCCCGCATCGGATAATGCTACTGAATTGGCAGAATGGAAGAAATGTGTGGTTAGAGCAAAGAGAATCCTTCTGGAGGGAGTTTGAGACCACATAGTCTCGAGTCTCTATGGGAAGGAGACATCGTTTTTGATGTGGAAAACATTGAAAGATCTATATCAGAATAGTCGTGATGAGAGGAAGCTAGCGCTGAAAGACAAGCTTCAGAAAATCAAGTGTGAAAAACGTGACATGATCTCTACATATCTAAACAAGCTCACCACCTACAGGGATGAGCTTGGAAGCATAGGGATCACGATAGCAGATGATGAAATAGTGAGTCTTTCTCTCCTCGGTCTTCCTAAGAGCTGGCATAGCTACCAAGACTCGGTTAATGGAAGAAAAAAACTGCTAGATTGGGAACAACTTTGGTCGGATCTGATGCAGGAGGAGATAAGAAAAAGCACCAGAGATGGTTCTTCATCCAAGGAGGATGAAAAAAATTACACCTTAGTGAATAAGGTGAAGAAGGGGAAGGAAAAGGAGTGTCATTCCAAATCCAGTTCTTCCCATGGTGGGAAGAAGTTTGACAAATCGAAAGTGCGATGCTTTCGTTGTCATGAGGTGGGCCATTTTGCTACAAATTTTCCACTGAAGAAATCCAAGATGGGATCCAAGGAAGGATCTGAAGGTGAGGCATTGGCCTCACAGTTCATTTTGGATTTCACCCTCTTCGCATGTATGGTTTCATCCATGGTGGTATGTGGTTGGTTTCTTGATAGTGGAGCTTCTTTCCACATGACCAATGACAAGAGTTTGTTCAGTACTTTGGAGGAGAAAGGTCTCTAGATACTCATAGCGATGGGTAATGATGAAAAGTATAGTGTCTCAGGTGTAGGCATGGTTGATTTTCAAAGGGATCATGGAGCTCACATTACCTTGACCGATGTCAAGTATGTACCAAGACTGAGGAGAAATTTGGTGTCGATCGCAATTTTGGAAGACAAAGGCTATGATGTAGTCTTCAGTAAGGGAAAGGTTTTCCTTCGACACATCACCACGAGACAGGTGAAGCAGATTGGTTCACAAGTTAAGAACTTGTATACTCTTGAGGTTCAAGATGCATGCAAAGCCTTGAGAAGTAAGGCAACTAATGGAGACTTAGTGGTTGAGAGGGAGAGTACATTACCTCTCAACATGTAGTGCCAGATGAAGTCTCATACAATTTTGGAGGAGCCACGATTGGTGAAGCAACTTCAGGAGGTTGTTGAGCAGCCCTAACTAGGGAATTCAAGAGGATACAGAGTGAAGGCACCCACTCATGCATAGACCTCCAGTAGGTGGAAATTTCAGGTCAGGTGGGCAGAGGGATCACATGCATCCATACCTATAGGTCGGAGGTAGGGCAATGTGGAGTGATAGCCTGAAAAAGGCTGGAATAGAGGCAGGATCATTGAGGTGCCCAATCTCTTTGATTAGACCTTGCTATGGGAGCCCCGATGAGGAGTAGTAGGACTAGCTGAGTGGGTAGAGATAGATGTGGATGGAGCGGCAGAGAGAGCTACAGTGCAGGAATCCCAAGACAGTGCAAAGCTAGTAGGCTGCAACAATGCGAGAGGCATAGGAGTGTTGCACCAGTGTAGGATGGCATGGAGAGGTGTGCAATGGTGTGAGATGCATGGAGTGTTGTAGCAACTCAGAGGTCAGAGAGGGAGCACTTGTCAGCGGCAGATGGAGCTTCAGAATTAGAGGATATTTCTAGCCCAACAGAGAGGTCAGTTGGGAGTTTTATTATTTCTAGAGTTGCTGGAGCAATAACACTTGGGAGAAGTGGTGCATATAGGACATTCCAAAGGTATAGGATTGGGTTCGAGTTGAATCCCTTTCTTGCTGAGAAGGAGTATTGAAAATAGCAACAAGAAATGCTAAAAGTAGAACTTCTATAAATAGAAATTCAGGTACCAGTGTTGGACATACCAACAAGGAATGAAAAATGGAAGTGCTAAAAATAACATTGCTATAAATAGCATTTTGGGATAGATTCCAAATTTAGTTAGTCCCTAAACTAAAATTGAGAAGTAAAATTCGAATTTGATCTGAGCAGCTATTTGTAAAATAATTAATTAATTCACCATGAGTTAATTAGTTGTGGAAAAGCAAACATGAAGTCTATGTGAAGACATGTAACAATTTCTCCATTGATTAAGGAATTTATCCCTTAGTTAAGGAGATGAGGGTGAGTTGTACTTTGAGTTGTAATTAGTTAGCTCAGTTAACTGAGTTAAGTCCAGTTAGATTAGTTCTAACAATTTGTAGAATTAATTGTGATTTTATTTAGTTAATGCATGCATGCATGTAACTGATGCACTTCATATAACTAAATATTCGCTGATAAATAAGTCATTCATGTCAGTTCAGAGAAATACCCAGTTGATATTAAAGGAAGGGACAATGTACTATCAGTTAGAGTATTTTTCCTATATAGGAAACTCATCCATGCATAAGGAATTATCTCCTTCAGGTTTGTGCAGTTATTTCTGAGCCAGGTGAGCAGTGTGAGGTGGGAATTCACACATGTGGAAGCAATGGACCCCAGGAAAAACTGTGCAAGGAAATAAGAGGCTTGGAGGGCAGAGGAGAAGGTTTGTGACAAGCCTTTCACTGTCTATGAGTAGTAGAGGGATTGCAGAGAGAGCAGGATAGCTTGTGAGCTGATTCTTTGTGTAATCTAGACTATTTTCCACTTGTATGTTATTACAAAGATTGGGGTTTTAGGCTGAGGCTTTCCCCATGATTATTCTTCTGTGATCATGTGTGATTGCTTTCTATTTATCAGTTATATGTGTTCTATTGATCTTGCTCATATTTGATTAAGCTTACGCAAAGTTTGTTCAAGAAGTAGATCTTGTATTTTGCTTTAGAATATTGTATAATATGTTGATCTAAAGTGGGAATTTCTACAGAAACCTAAACTATACAGTATTAAAACAAGTGCAACTATTATTGTAGGAGTCCTTGTCAGCATGCTGTTTGAGGACACCCAAATTCAATGATAAATTCATTCCAAGTTTCTCGAGATCCAAATGCGGTTCCTTTCATCATCTGATATATTTCCATAACAACGGAGCTAGGAGGGAAAGGCCACGTATGCCACCTTTCATTAGTTTCATTAGTGAATTTACCCTATATCAGGGCGTGACATTGCAAAGAGTGCAAGGTGATGGGGTCTTTTTGGGTGCATGGATTTGATTGGACACAACTGGCTCACCCCAACCTTCTGATTATTCCCCTTGTCCCATTCTTTCATTTGCCAACTGGAGTCAAAGGACCAGGCGACGGAACAGGCTACGAGGAAGATGTTGAAACAAAACTCGCGGCTTGAACAGGAGTAAATACACGGGAGTCTTTTCATCATATTAAACTTGTTTTCTCTGTTAAACTCATGTGAACTACAACAAGTGGACACCAGTATTGGGCCTGCTTCTCCCGATCTAGAAAACCACTACGAACCCTATCATAATTCAGAAAGGTCCAACATTGAGTCATCTCTCCTACTTCCAATGTGGAAGAACCACCAACCATGCTGGAATTCAAGTCTCTCTTATCTGTCTTGCTAGCTTAATGGTAAGGGAGAGAGTAAGGATCTGTACTAACTAATCTTTTTCTAGTCTTAATTTCTTATTGAATAAGCAGCAAATAGTAAGATACCTGATGAAGCAAATAGTGCAATGTTCTCAACCCCAATGGACCAATCTCCAATGCCCCAACTGGGCACCCACCAAATTCTCTTTAACTTGAACTACAGTTTCCTCACAAAACTTAATGGTTAGACGGTTATTTGTTGACCCGTACTTCATGCAGGTAAGAGTTAACCTGTATGAGTTCTAGGACTAGAGCTAGATTCTTATGATGATGATGAAGGGTAAGACCTCCCACCTCGACCACTAACAGTTGAATCTCTACTAGTGTGCCACTCGGTTACAATACCCTAGACCATGTAGTTGAGAAGATGACCTGAGTAGAACCACAAAGAAAGGGAAGCCCATACTTCTTGATGATCATGGAATTGAACCAGAGATGCCTCGCAAGAACATGCCAAGATGGCAATGGCATCTGTGATAAATTACAAGCTCTATCATCTAAGGTGTCCTCTAAGGAACATGCCAAGATGGAAGTGGCATCTATGACAAAGCATAGGCTCCATAGCCATTGACCTTCGTTGATTCTTGACGTTATAAGAGAATTTAAAGATAGAATTTTTTGCTAATGGCATTGCTTCTCCAAGGAAAAGATTCAGTAAAAAAAATAAAATAACGTCGTTCATCCAACACCTCAGCAACGAACTCTTGAATATATCCAAGAAGATACATGTGTAATGCAGGCAAATATTTCATGTACATGAAACGATGCATGTCCTACCATAACAACAATGACAAAGTCATCAGAATCTTTAAATTAAATCTAAATTACCACTTGTTCAAGGTTGTTGGCCCACAATTTTACCACCTGTCTATTATGCCATAACACAACATGCACTTGTATATTATACGATAACAAAACATGCATGAGAAATTACAAATCATGCTCTCCCACTCAATGGACAACACCGCTGATCATGGTGGAGTGTAATTTGACTGCAACTCCAATAGATAAAACAATGTTCGTGGCTCCAACAGAAAAAATGGTAATACTCTCCATATGGTGATCAATCTACACCCCTCTACCCTATTTCTTATTTTCTCCAATGTTACTAATGGAAGGGGAGTGTTTTAAATCAAAACAATGTTTCATTGTAATGGGTATAGGCAACCATAGTTATGGAACTTTGTGTTGTTATGAATGACTGTTGTATAATTCTGCAGGTCAAAACATGGAAAACAAGTGACAGTCACTACCTTTGGAAATTACTATGAGAAGACCCTTCTATAGAGAAATTCATTATTATATATGTATGTCGACCAAGGATTAATTATGGTTTGGGTATCTCTTTGTTATTGAAGTGGTGTGTCGCCTTGCTTCATCCGCTTCCGAGACGGATGAAGCCTGAGCTTAGATTGGAACCTAGAGTGAACCCAAGGAAGCTTGCTAGAGTGGGAGCAGAGTGAAAGTAACTATGGAAAAAGGGAATACACCATAATAATGTACGTGTATGTACACAGAGTGAGTGACATTAGGTAAGATGTAAATCTTTCCTGAGAGTGTTAACACATGAATTTAAATGTGTATGTTATTTTGGCAAAAATTAGTTCAAAATCGCTCAAATTTTTTATATCCACAATATGAAATGACATGCACATGTTTGTGATGTCCCTTGTAGTAGTGGCATGACTTTTGGTTTAGGTTTCTTTTGATTCGGGTTTTTTTATGTTATCGTGGAAATTATTGCTTGCTCATCATTAATTTTCAAAGAAAATTGCCCTTCCTAGGAGAGTTGCCAACAATTATAGATCCCCTTTAAAACCTGAAATGCATATTTATTGTCAGTAGTGACACTGCCTTTTCCTTTGCCTTTTCATTATGGCTCAAATATATGTTCTAAGATACCAACAATTGCAAAAAAATGTGCATCTATTGTAGGTTGCGTCTTAGTCTTTTCATTTACTTTTAGAATTTGGAACAAGGATGGGATAGGATTTGGAAAGGCTCAAATATATGTTCAAATATGCCAACAATTGCAAAAAAATGGGCATCTATGTGTAAGAAGCAGTGTTAGGACTGCATAAAAATGTACAAGACAGGGTGCTAGGACTGCATAAAAATGCTACAGTTTCTTATGATAAATAATCATCACAGAAATATGAAACACATTAATATCGACTTGCACTATGCAGACTGACTGTCCTAAATATGGTAGTGTCTTCCCAATGCCAAGCAACTCAAATGGCAACAATGAGAGATGACAATGTTCTTTCATTTCGGCATGAACACATTTACTGATAGAGAATGGTGGGATGGACAAGAGGATCCACGGCTATTCAATCCAAAAGCCCTCAATGCTACTCATTGGGCTTGAGTAGCCAAGGAGGCAGGATTCTCTCTAATGATCCTGACTGCCAAGCACCATGATGGCTTTTGCCTCTAGCAAACAACCTACAACAATCATTCTATGAAAAGCAGCACATGGGAAGACGGTAAGGGGGTTGTTGTCAAGGATTTGGTAAAGGCAAGGCTGGATTTTGGGGTGTATCTATCTCCTTGGGACTGCCATGAAGCTACTTATGTCCTTGAACTACAGTAAAATGAGTTCTATATGGGACAGTTACAGGAACGTCTCTACAAGTATGCACTCCATGCTCTTAGCCTTTTATTTTGAACTTTAAAATGGTTACTAGCATTTGTATAAAACCATCTAAATCAAAGTTTAACATGCAATTTGAATATGTTGTCAAAGTTTAACATGCAATTTGAATACTTTGTAGAACAAAGTAATAAAAGAGTATATTGCGGGTTGAGAGAGAATAAAGATAAAAGTTCTAGTGCTTTAGTTGGATAGTAAAGTTGTCTACATCAAAATAATGATTCACATGTTGAAATATTAATTTCAACCGCACATTTATTGCAGCATTGTTTTGGAAAAACCACCCAGACTTCCCCGCACCACCTATTGGCAAAAGCGGTATCCGTAAGAAGGGCTCCGAACACCCCGACCAATTGACACGCGTCCAGTGTACAACTCTGAAACCACCAATTCCCCGGACATTAAACTTCGATTAAGTTGTGTGGTTTTAGCTTGCGAAATGCGTCCGATCAGTCAATGGACCAAGATCTTCTTCAACTTGCATGAACCTTTTTGGTTTAACCGAACGGTTTTAACTTTAATGCATTGTCATAGTCGTTGGTAAATGTTTTAAATTTTGTTTGCACGGAAGTATGGGGAATTTAAAAATAGGTATGGGCAAGTCAACGAACATTTAAAAATCCTTTTGTTTTGGTATATGTTTTTGTTTGTATGTTTTTTTTCGTGTATTGTAATAGGGGATGAAAATAGGGCTCGCGACAGCAAAGAAAACAACAAGAAATCCAACGCACAGCAGTGCGAATAAAATTGTGGAGCATATGCATTGAAACGAAATGTATGGTGTGGCACAGTAGTGCAAATGTAATTTTTTTTAATTGAAAATGTAATGTGAATTATCAGTCGCTTGAATGTAATGAAAATTTCACACAGGGGTGAATGTGAAGGATTTCTTTTACAGCGGTAAATCCATGTAAATTTATTTTACAGCAGTGAATGTAAAAGCTTTTCACATAGAAGTGAATGAAGATTTTACACAACAATGTAAAATTATTTGTAAAAGAGGCAGAGTAATTTTTTTTGTGAAAGTTTTTGGTGAATCCCTCTGAGAAAGAGGAAGAAATTTGTATCAGGCAGTTTATGAATTAATACAAATTTATTTTGGTTGAAAAACTCTGCTTTACTCAGAAATTTTTATTTGGGCTTCCCTGTGCAAAAGATGTTGTGGCAGAAAAAACAAAGCATTGCTCTGTGTTCAGTTAATTTGTGTTTGAAATTACCAGAAATTTCCAACATGGTATCGGAGTAGATCGAGGCTCTTTGAAAGTGTCAAAGAAGCTGAAGGAAGGTTCCTTTTGTTGCAGCAGTAAATCCTCTCCAGCAAAGTGAAGTCTTAGGAAAAAGAATCCAGGTATTCCTCGAAGTTTTTTTTTATGTGTTACTGCTGAAGAAATAATCAGTTTTTAATATACAGTCAAGGATTTAGAAGCATAGCTGAGAATGCAAGGAATGACTAGCAAAAGCATTAGCATGGGCATGTTTAATACTCAGCTCCCACAGTTTAATGGGACAAACTATGACTACTGGGCAATAACCATGAGAGCCCTGTTTGTCTCACAAGATCTATGGGAATTAGTTGAATATGGGTTTGAATAACCAGCAGATGAAAATGAATTTAACAGCTTAACTCAGGCAGAGAAGGATCTGTTGAAGAGCAATAGGAAGAATAATTCAAAAGCCATTATATTTTTGTATCAAGCAGTGGACGAGAGTGTGTTTCCGAGGATAGAAGCAGCTAAGACATCCAAAGAAGCATGGCAAAATCTCAAGGCAGCCTATCAAGGCATGGAGAAAATGAAGACAACAAAACTACAGTTGCTGAGGAAAGATTTTGAGAACCTGTGCATGAAGGACTCAGACAATATTGACTCATTCTTCACACATGTGATTGGTCTGGTCACACAGATAAGGACTCATGGATAAACTCTTGAAGAAAGGAGGATTGTGGAGAAAATATTGAGGGTCCTACCCTAAAAGTTTGATGTGATTGTCACCACTATAGAAGAGACAAAGGATCTCTCAAACTTTTCAGTTGATGAACTTCATGCATAACACATGAGCAGACATTGAGTAGAAATGAAAACTCATCTCTAGAGCAAGCTTTCAAGACCCACATGTCCTTTGGAAGAGGAAGAGGTCAAGGCAGAGGAAGCAAGAGAGGAAGAGGCAGAAGCCAAAATAGAGGTGGAAGAAACAGTCCAGCAAATGCTCAAGGAAGGGGCAGCAATCCAAATCAGAACCAAGGCCAAAGTAGCAGTCAACAAAGAGGACAACATCATGCTCAAGGACAAAGGTATGAAAAATCCAATGTCCAATGTTATTACTGTAAAAAATATGGGCATTATGCAAATGAATGTAGGAAAAAGCAGCATGATATGAGTAATAGACAAAATGAAAATATCACTAGAGAAAACATCAGTCAAGATAATGTGTTGTTAGCTTGTAACATGGCTGAAACAAACAATGAAGACATATGGTTTTTAGATTCTGGCTGTAGTAACCATATGACGGGAAACATAACCCTTCTTTCAAACTTAGATCAGAGTGTGAAATCACAAGTCACATTTGGGACTGATAACAAAATTTTTGTTATGGGAAAAGGAGAAGTAAAAGTATTTACAAAGAAAGGTGAGAAGAAAACCATAGCAGATGTCTACTATGTCCCTGGAATGAGATGTAACCTCTTGATTATTGGACAACTTGTTCAGAAGGGGTACAATGTTTTCTTTGAGAATGATGTATGCACCATCATGGATAGAGCACCCAGCAAACGATGTATTACTGAAGTGAAGATGACGAGGAATAGGATGTTCCCTCTCAGAATAAGGGCAGATTTGAAAAACAAAGAAGTAATTGCAGCAGTTACCCAAGAGGCTTTCCAAAGTGTACCAAAGGATGAAAATTGGTTATGGCACTTGAGATTTGGACATATCAACTTTGGAGGCCTTAACTTGTTGAGCAGAAAAGGGATGGTAAGAGGATTACCATTGATAGAGAAACCGGACAGCCTTTATGAAGGTTTTATCTTGGGGAAACAACACAGAGAAAGTTTTCCATCAGGGAAAAGCATAAGGGAAAAGGCACCTTTAGAGATTGTCCACTCAGACTTATGTGGACCAACGAAAACTCCATCATTAGCAGGCAGCCAATATTTTCTAACATTCATTGATGATTTCACAAAAAAGACTTGGGTTTATTTCCTGAAGAACAAAAGTGAAGTGTTTGAAAAATTTCGAAATTTCAAAGCACTTGTAGAAAACCAAAGCGGGATGCATATCAAAGTTTTGAGAACTGATAAAGGAGGTGAGTATATCTCCAAGGAATTCCTACGGTTTTGTAGAGAAAATGGAATTCATAAGCAATTTACAGCTAGGTACACCCTGCAGCAAAATGGAGTTGCTGAAAGGAAGAACAGGACCATCATGGATATGGCGAGGAGCATGTTGAAGGCAAAGCATTTGCCAAATGATTATTGGGATGAAGCTGTACACTGTGCAATATACATTTTAAACAGGTGTCCTACAAAAGCAGTGATGAACAAAGTGCCAGAAGAAGCATGGAGTGGGAGAAAGCAAGGAGTCACCCACATGAAATTTTTGGATGTGTGGCTTATGCACACATTCCGGATCAGCTAAGGAGGAAGTTGGACAGAAAGGGGAGAAATGTATTTTCATTGGATACAGTGAGGAATCCAAGGCTTACAGGTTGTATATCCCATCTACCAAGAAGTTTTTTGTGAGCAGAGATGTTCAGTTCATTGAGGAGGAAGCTTGGGATGGAAGCATAGAGAAAACAGTGAATGTTAAAAATTGTTTGTCTCATGATGAAGATGATGAAGAGATGGCTGAAATACATCCCCAAACAGCAGCGCCAACACAAGGACAACAAGAGACACCCTTGAGGAGAAATGAAAGTGCTTCTCCAAGCACACCACAAGGAGGAAATTCAAGTGCATCTTCAAGCACTTGCACACCGAATGAAAGAGGTAAGAAATTCAGAAATTTAAGTGATATTTATGATGAAGGAATGAATTCCTTGTTTGCTTTGTATTGTCATGTTGATGACCCTATTCATTTCGAGGATGCAATTAAGGATAGGAAATTGATAGAAGCTATGGATGAGGAGATGAATGCCATAGAAAGAAACAAGACATGGGATTTGGTTGAGCTACCAAAAGGTAAAGAAGTCATTGGAGTTAAATGGGTCTACAAGACCAAGAGCAATGCTGAAGGCAAGATAGAAAGACACAAAGCAAGGCTGGTTGTCAAGGGATACAAACAACAGTATGGGAGAGATTATGAGGAGATGTTCGCACCGGTTGCAAGAATGGAAACCGTGAGAGCAGTGTTATCCATAGCAGCTCAAAACAAGTGGAAAGTTTACCAAATGGACGTGAAGTCAGCATTCCTAAATGGAGTGTTAAAGGAAGAGGTTTACATTAAACAACCTCTAGGCTATAAGAAGAAAGGCCAAGAGCACAAAGTGTGCAGATTGAAGAAATCTTTTTATGGGCTTAAGCAAGCACCAAGAGCATGGTACAGTAGGATAGATTCCTATCTACTGGAGAATGGATTTGACAAATGTGAGGGAGAACCCACTGTCTATGTCAAAGAAAAATATGGTAAATTGCTAATTGTTGTATTATATGTTGATGATGTTATTTTTACAGGTAATGATGACTACCTCATTGAACAGTTCAAAACAGTCATGAAAGAGGAATTTGAAATGACTGACATGGGTTTGCTAAGATACTTCTTAGGAATAGAAGTAGATCAAAATGAAAATGGAATTTTTATCTCATAGGCAAAATATGTAAATGAAGTGTTGGAAAGATTCCATATGCAAGAGTGCAAGGCATCAATCACTCCCACAATAATGGGATTAAAACTCAGCAAAGAGGACAGCAGCAAGGACTTTGATCCTAGTTTGTACAAGAGTATAGTTGGTAGCCTAATGTATTTGACTGCAACTAGGCCTGACATAATGTTTGCTGTTAGTTTAATTTCCAGATTCATGGAGAGGTCAAAGGAAGCACATTGGCAGGCAAGAAAAATAATTCTGAGGTATGTTAAAGGTACTAAAAGGTTTGGCATTTTATATACAATCTCAGAATGTTCAAATTTGGTTGGATACACTGATAGTGATTGGGCTGGAAGTGTAGATAATCGGAAAATCACTTCCAATTATGTATTTCACATGGGTTCAGGAGCCATTTCATGGGCTTCTAAGAAGCAGTCCATTGTAGCATTGTCTACAGCAGAGGCAGAATATGTGGCAGCTACAGCAGCAGCATGTCAAGTAGTTTGGATGAGAAGGATGTTAAGGAGCTTAGGCCAAGAGTAGGTAAAAGCAACAGTGATTTTTTGTGACAATAGCGCAGCTATTGCATTATCCAAGAATTCGTGTTTCATAAGAGAACGAAACACATTGACACAAGGTTTCACTACATCAGAGAATTGGTGAGCAATGGAGAAATTGTTCTACAACATTGCAGGACTCAGGAACAGGTTGCAGACATTTTGACAAAGCCATTGGACCAGAAAAGCTTTGAATTTTTGAGGAAATGCCTGGGTATGACTGATAACCTAGCAGTTGAAATTAAAGGGGAGTGTTGAAATATTAATTTCAACCGCACATTTATTGCAATGTTGTTTTGGCAAAACCACCCAGACTTCCCACACCACCTATTGGCAAAAGCGGTATCCGTAAGAAGGGCTCCGAACACCCCGACCAATTGACACGCGTCCAGTGTACAACTCTGAAACCACCAATTCCCCAGACATTAAACTTCGATTAAGTTGGGTGGCTTTAGCTTGCGAAATACGTCCGATCAAGTCAATGGACCAGGATCTTCTTCAACTTGCATGAACCTTTTTGGTTTTACCGAATGGCTTTAACTTTAATGCACTGTCATAGTCGTTGGTAAATGTTTTAACTTTTGTTTGCACGGAAGTATGGGGAATTTAAAAATAGGTATGGGCAAGTCAACGAACATTTAAAAATCCTTTTGTTTTGGTATATGTTTTTGTTTGTGTATTGTAACTGGGATGAAAAGAGGGCTCGCGGCAGCAAAGAAAACAACAAGAAATCCAATGCACAACAGTGCGAATAAAATTGTGGAGCATATGCATTGAAATGAAATGTATGGTGTGGCACAATAGTGTAAATGTAATTTTTTTTAATTGAATATATAATGTGAATTATCAGCCACTTGAATGTAATGAAAATTTCACACAGGGGTGAATGTGAAGGATTTCTTTTATAGCAGTAAATCCATGTAAATTTATTTTACAGCAGTGAATGTAAAAGCTTTTCACATAGAAGTGAATGAAGATTTTACATAACAATGTAAAATTATTTGTAAAAGAGGCAGAGTAATTTTTTTTGTGAAATTTTTTGGTGAATCCCTCTAAGAAAGAGGAAGAAATTTGTATCAGGCAGTTTATGAATTAATACAAGTTTATTTTGGGTGAAAGACTCTGCTTTGCTCATAAATTTTTATTTGGGCTTCCCTGTGCAAAATATCTCGTGGCAGAAAAAACAGAGCATTGCTCTGTGTTCAGTTAATTTGTGTTTGAAATTACCAGAGATTTCCAACATCACAGACCATTCAAAGAAGCAGATTTTTGTAGATTTTTTTTTATATATAAGAATTTTTTCTCAATTTTTTCCGCATAAATTTCTTCTTAAGATTGGATCTCAAAACATTGTTGGCTCAATGCATAGACTGAGAGAATTTTTAAACACTTTACATCGTATAATAGTATTCTTTCCATTGGACGGAGGAGGAAATGCGCTTTGAACACGTTAAGTATACTAGCTTAGCTTCGTTTCTAGATTTGGTAAATTGAGATTGGGTTTTGAGTTTTAATTCATTCCATTCAAAAATAGAAAACACTGCAACAAATAGAAAAATGGGCCTGAATCATTAACAAGTATTACAGACTAAATTTACCTTTGTGTACTGTACTTGCAGCAATGAGCTCTCTCTGATTATTGCATGTATTTCTTGTGTGAACAAAGATTTTTTCTGATTATTTCCTATGTATTGATGCTTTGTGATTAGTGCCTGTCTTGAGAAATGATTTCTGATTATCAATGATTTGCAATTGCTTGTCTTGAGAAATGATTTTTTATTATCGATGATTTGCAACAATGATTCTAGATTATCGACGATTTCTTATTATTGCATGTCTTTCTTTATAGGATGGAAAATGAGTTATTGCATGTCTTTCTTTATAGGATGAAAAATGAGTTCCTGCGGTAAGAAGAACCATACTGAATAAGATCTCTCTCTAAGCGGTGGAATGGTGGAATAAATAATTCTCTTGAGGAGATGTGTTGTCCTTGACATGAAATAGTCGTTGGTGACAAAAAATTGCTATCAAAACATATGGAAAGTGGTAGGGAGCAATAGAGGTAGTTTGAATATAAACTTTCGATAAAAGGTAACCAAGGCAATTTAGACTTTGAATAGATGCGAACAGGCTATTCTAGCCCTAGACTATTCCAACCACCTAAACTCCAGAAATTTTGGATAAAATTTACCAAGGTGAATCCCAAGTTGAATCCAGACTTTATTCCCCATGGGCTCCACAACGAGCCATACAAACTTCGGTTAAAATTCACAAAGCCAAATAGCAAGTAAATCCAAAATTTGGTTAAAACGTTTTTTTGGATCTGCATATTCTACAACCAGGCAATAAGAACTCAAACATAAAACTTTGGAAAAAGGCTAAAAACATTAGTTAAATGCATTGGTCAACTCAAATAAGGATTCAATGCTTATGTGAAACCTATTCAACAACTCGGAAATAAGAGCTCGAATATAAAACTTTGGATAAAAGCGAAAAACAACATAAATCAAATATAAAACTTTGGATAAAAGCTAAAAACGTCAATTAAATTCACTGGTCAACTCAAATTAATAAGGATTCAATGCCTATGGGAATGCTATCGTCCCTGCGCTACTGTAGGCAGGGACTAATAAGAGGTTTCCTAGTTATTCTCATCTTGGTTATAGTGTGTAACTGAAATGGAGACCAATGGAGGGATTTAAGGAACATGGTTTGCACATCCATTGTTTGAACGGTCTTCTGCACATAATAATATGGCGTACAAGAATATCCCATGATCACTTAACTTAATAAGGAATTTAGACTTCTGTGATCCATAACATTGTTTAGATAATCTTCGGCAAAATCACATAACCAATCTTTTGTCGACGCGTTTCGAACCAACCAGTGTGGTTCATCGTCAGGACAAGTTGAAGAACCAATCCGGCTTAGCTTGATTAAATAGAGTTTGCAGAGACTCCAACGGCTATAATGCCAACGGCTAATTTTGACCAAAGGTCCTAGTCAAACCACTAATTATATTATTAAAATTCTTAGAAATTTATTATTATTAGCTTATATACTAAGAGAGTTCCTTTGTTAATATGAGTATATCTAAAAATGAATAATATAATATTTATATAATCCATTTTTTATTATTTAAATATAATGGTCATGAATAATCGTTCATATTTAATTAAATAATCTATATGAATAATAATACATATAGATTATTTAATTAAATATGAACGATTATTCATGACCATTCTATTTAAATAATAAAAAATGGATTATATAAATATTATATTATTCATTTTTAGATATACTCATATTAACAAAGGAACTCTCTTAGTATATAAGCTAATAATAATAAATTTCTAAGAATTTTAATAATATAATTAGTGGTTTGACTAGGACCTTTGGTCAAAATTAGCCGTTGGCATTATAGCCGTTGGAGTCTCTGCAAACTCTATTTAATCAGGCTAAGCCGGATTGGTTCTTCAACTTGTCCTGATGATGAACCACACTGGTTGGTTCGAAACGCGTCGACGAAAGATTGGTTATGTGATTTTGTCGAAGATTATCTAAACAATATCACTTAACTTGTTATTGTCAAGGTGCAAGTAAGCTAAACTAGCAGTCTCTAATTTCAGAATACAGAGAGTTGGTTAGATCATTACACAAATGAAGCAATTGGATCAGACTCTTTAACTATAAAATGCTTTACTAGAATGCCTCTTGTAAGGTTGTTTTCCTAGGGATCCATACCTTTCAGGTTATATCAATTACCCATGTTGGCAGGAATCTAGCCTTCTAGTCTATTCTGCCAGGTGTGCTACAACATCAAGTTCTTAAACTCACAAAACTCATGGTAAAATTATCTTGAAAGCTAGTTGTTATCGACCTGGAGCTGGCTGAGAAAAGTGCATTTGATGAGCGCAATTGGTGTTGATCCCGAGATCATGTTGCCACTTAGCTGAAGGTGTGCCCAATTCTTTAGATTCCTAAACAATGTCGAAATACTTCCTGTTCAAGTGTCGGATCATGTCGGGAATTTCTGGTTATTCCAAACAAAATACAGTGGAAAAATCCTCTGTTTCCACTGTTGAGAATTTTCTGATAAATTCCGAAACAACAAAAATATGAACAGAGAGTAATACTCTGTTTTCTGATAATTCAAAAACACAAGAACAGAGCATAAAATAATACTCTACTTTGCCTCAGGATCAAAAACTGATCAAAATAATACTCTGTTTTTGACATAGAAAAATACTCTGTTTTTAACTCAGAAAAACAGAAAAATTCGTTCTCTGGAAATGGTGTTGTAGCAACACAGTTTTTTTCAGTTGTTGTAACTTGTGTTGCAGCAACGATGTTCGTGGTGTTGCAGCAACGTAAATTTTTGATGCCAAGTATTTTTTGAGTTACGGTGTAACAGCAACGAGGATTTTTGACGTCAAGTATTTTTCGACTTATGGTGTAACAACAACAGGCAAAAAGAAACTTCTCTTTATAAACGATAAACTAACTGATAAAATAAGTCTTCCTCACGTAGAGGGATCTTCACAAAATATTATGCTAAAGAGCATCTTCCTCTTGACAGAGGGATTACAACAGGAATGCTTCAGTTCCACAAAACAACTATCTCAGAAAATTTCAGCACTGCTGTGCAATACAAAAAAAACTCTCTTGTTCTACACTGCTGTGTGTTACAAAAGGACTTTCAATCTATTTCCTCTGTTTTCTACTTCTGTTTCTGTTTCTATTTATAGTGCGAGAAAGGGTCATCACCGCTTTAACTTGCTGATGAATTCTCTGCTGCTCATGATTAACAAATTTGATCTTTTGCTGTATTTCTTGAGTCGGTGGTGATGAAATCTATGACTGATAAATGCTGCTACGGCTTGAGAATGGTTCTTTTTCTGTTTCAGCCGTTCTGCTCATTAATATGGTTGTTGAGAAGTAATGATGTAGTGCTGTATCTGATCTTCATCCTTCGGGAACTCAAAAATAATTAAAGAGTGAAAAGATAGTAATGGCGGTGATTTAAAAGATCGGGAAAAAATGTGGGGCGTCGGATCACGACAAATGAATAAAGTAGCTGCTGCTGTTCTGTTCACTGCAGTTGAAATTATACTTTCAACAGATCAATGATTCTCAATGCACTGCAAATGCCAAGCTCCAGCGGTATGCTCCTCACGAGATTATTTTTCCAGATGAGAAGTCTTTGTAGATTATGCAGCTTGCCATGCTCACGAGTTATTAATCCAGACAATGCATTCCCATACAGAGAAATATTCTAAATCATTATGTAGTCACTGAACTCCACCAGAATCAATCCTGAGAACTGAGCAATGTATAATGCAAGAGTCTTGAGCTTCTTCAACAAGCCAAATGAAGAAGGTATACTACCAGTGATGTTGGTTTCGGCTGAACCCAACATAATAAGATTGGGACATTATCCTAGCTCGTCTAGTAAAGCTCCTTCAATATTCTCATTGTGACTCCAAGCTTCTCAGCTTTGATCGAGATGCAGAACCATGTTGGAAATTAATCCCAACTACTGAAATTGGATGAACTATGCGCACGCCATATCTGGAAGTACAAGATAGAATATGTTTCAGATTTTTTGCAGGTAAAGGAATGTGATGTAAATGATTTTGTAAACGAGCATACAAGCTCCCCCATCCCTGCATTGCATCCAACATTCAAATATCTTCAAATATCTACATGGAGTTAATGTAGCTATAAATGATTTAGTGTACTGCATACTATAAGAAGGACATTGTGCAGGTGGAATGGTCAATTGTTTTTAATATGTAAAATATGTTCAAATATCTGCGTGGAGTTAATGCAGCTGTAAATGATTTAGTGTATTGCGCACTATAAGAAGGACATTGTTCAGGTGGAATTGTCAAGCGTTTTTAATGTGTTGACTATGCAGGTCATATCATATATTAGATATCTTAATAGTTTATTAAGTTAATATCATGACATATATTCTTGGTTGGTTGCCTGTAAGTTTTATTAATTTAATGTCATGACATATATTCTTCGTTGGTTGCCTATAAGTTTGAGTGTGGAGCCTAAAATATTGGTGGGCCTTAAAAAAACTTGTTTTCACAGTGGAAAAGCATAGCTTGTAAAGCTCTTGTAAAGTAATAGTTTTCATTGTGGGTGAATGAAGCTCAAGTCTCCATTTATTTTGTAAATGCATCTTGATTTCCATGAAATACAATCCAAAGTATATTTTCTTGTGTGTACAATTTGGAATTTTCATGTCCTGTTATTACTAAGCATTACTATGTTTAACCCTGTCTCCTTATTGCGGGTAATTTCTGAAGTTTCACTCTGTGTTATTTACTCTCAAGTTAGATCGGTGTCATTTTGCATGCATGGTGGTGCTTTTTACTTTAATCTCTTTTTTACTATCACTTGGTACCAAAGCATGTTATAAAGCTTTGGTTTGATAGAAAATATACCAGAGCACAAGGAGCTTCAAGTGTAAGTACAAGTTTGATAAATCCACATATTCCTCAATTTAATGGAATGAATTATGATTATTGGGAAATCACAATAGACTTTATTCTGTTACAATAGACTCATTCCTTACACAATTTATTTGAATGGTAAATCAAATTAGATCTCATGGTGAGACACTTGAAAAAAGGAGAATAGTTGAAAATTTTCTAAGAATATTACCAACAAGGTTTGATCCTATTATTGTGGCCATAGAAGAGACAAAAGATCTCTCACAATTTTCGTGGGATGAGCTTCATGCATCATTAATTTATCATGAGCATATGTTGAATATAACAATAAACTATTCAATGGGGCATGCCCTCAAGACACGAGTATCAGTTAGTCGAGGTAGAGGCAAATGAAGATCAAATACCAAAGGTAGAGGAAGAAGTCCACATCTAAGTGGAAGAAGAAACTCTTGAAGCTCAGGTGGAAGAGGAAGCACTCAAAATATAAGTGTTAAACAGGAAAATGACCTCCTCATAATTTCAGAGGGCAAAGACATGATTATTTAAGCAATGACCAAGTTCACAAGCCTTGTTTCCAAGATAACGTTGTCTATACACTAGCAACATGATTTATAAATCTTCTCAGCAAGCCTAAGGGAGCATTAGTGACCCAAGTAACTCTACTTGTTACCTCGAGAGCAACGTTAGTGAACCCTAATGAGGATCTAAGGGTCAAAGGAGTGGATTGACTAAGAAATATCCCTATTTTCTCTCCGAAATCAACATAGAAAAGCAAGGAAACATCCAAGTTCCACCTATTTGGGGGATTACTAATCCTAATGGAGTATGAAAATGGGAAAGAGCTCAAAATAATGGCAAGATCAATTTTTTTACCTAAAGAAACTCATGGAGGAACTTGGAAACCGTAACCTCACATGCTACATAAGCAGAGCTAGGGCTATTGTGAAAGAGGTCATATCATTTGAAAGGATAGATTACTTGATTGTCGAGCAGAGTCTCACACTTAAGAATAAGAAGTTGGTAAGAAGGGGGAGAGAGAGAGGAGATGGAGGGGTAAGGGAAGTTTGATGCAACTCATGGTTGTAATCACTCTTTCAACACTAATATAGAACTACAGTTGTACTATCTACTCCGTGGTGTTGGTATTATAATTCATTTATATGTTTGTTCAATGTATTTTAGCATGAGTAGCTTAGTTATGTGCAACTAGATGTCTTTTCTATATTCATGCATTGATTATCAAGGTTTTATGCTATGATTATGCTTGTCTTTTCTATGTTTAGGACTTGATCTGGAGCCGTCTCAGGGGTCTTCTGCCTAGATGAATTGCACTCTCCAACAACTCTACAGGAAGACTTGAGGTAATGAATTTATCTTGCTTTGATAGTTAGTTATTGAATATGGCATGCATGTATCTTTGTGACAGCTACAGATAATCTTACAGTCTACCAAGGGTCCCAGGAAGACCCTTGAGGGTTCCTTCATTTTCGTACACCTTGCATTAATCCCTATAGCAGAATTGGCGACTCCACTGGGGACTACACTTTAGTTCCTGGTTTTCCCAGAAAGTTCCTAGATCTCTCCTTCTTCCAAACCTTCCTATACTTATTCATTCCTTTTCTGACCACTGAGGACCTTGCAACACTATTCTTTCATTGCTCAGCCCTGCATCTGGTCCCCCCAACCCTTTTTTGAAGTGTTTTCCCTCACTAACACAAGTTACCAGTGTAAACAGAGCTTTATAAAGCATTGTATCTTCACAAACAAAGGATCAGTGCCACCAGTAACTCTTTGTGGCCTATAGCACAGAGCATTAGTCACCCAGTTTTTGATAAACAATATTGTCTATGAGCTCAAAGGGTTGGGAAACTTGCTTCTAGACTGATAAGGGATCTGTAGCCATGTTTTGTTTGACTGATCTATGTCCTGAACAATTTTTTTTAAGAAAATACCTTTCCTTCTTAAAGTTTTTATTTTCATAAAAGAAAACATAAAAAAAAATTAGTGTTTTCTGCTTAGTTTGTTAGTTCTGCATTATTTAGTTTCAATAGTTGTTAGTGAGCATTGAAAATTTTTGTCAGTTATGCGAGTTTTTTATTGAGTAGGATGCATGGAATAAATATTGATGTATGAATGACTCTCCCTTTGTAGAAGCAACTTATTCAACGAAATTGAAAATTTACAAGCATTGTTTTTGCATGATTTGAGTTAGAGTTCCATAAAATCTCATATGTCAAAACCCCTACCGAAGACTCTAACAAAGTACACTTAAAATCTACCTAAAATCAATCAGCAACTCTTTGTAGAGTAAACATACATCAGTTTAGGCTAGGATGTTGGTTAGGTAGTGTGAGTAAATTGCCGAAGATCATACACCAAAACTACTGTCATTAAAGAGAGAAATCATTCTGCACTCATACTACCGAGACCACTCTAGTAAAAGCAGAGCTAAATATGAGACAACATCGGACTGTAAGTGAAGGTATCCCACCTTTTCTTGCATCTCCTTTGGGTATTATGTGTATCGGGGATCCCTTTAGGGATATCGGAGCTAAGTCGGGGACTCAGGTATCCTACCCACACAACGTACTATTTATGACTATGTCCCCCCCAGTAGTGTCTGTGATCTGAGGTACCCTTAGTAGCCTTACTTTTGAGGACTAACACAAGGTGACTGGGACAGGCTACCCTGGTAACTAACACAGACGGACCTACTCTATCATCAGTTTTCGGGAGGGTCCTTGTCTTCATGAGAGAACTTGGCCCCTCAATTTGAGGTTCGGGCGAAGCTCTAGAGTAATCATAATTGTACATTTGGTCAACTCTCTTTGTTATTCATTGTGATACTGGGTTTCATCTCCAGTGATTAGTGCTTACCAGATAGGGTCATTTCCCTCTGCTTGTTGATTGATTTACTTTGTGTATTTATTTATTTTTTAGCTGCCAGAGTGTTATCATTGAGACTTTAATAAACATCACTATAAAATTTACTGATAAAAATTATCGGCCACCATGGCTACATCCAGCCTCATCATCAATCTAGAAGTAAGTCAGATTCCCCGTATTCAGGAAATCAGCCTCTGAGATCTCACACAGAATCAATTTGGACATCTCATGATTCAAGCTTACTGAAGGATTTATTTACTGCGGGATTTCTTCTTCCATACAACCCTCCGATCACGAATTCGTTGGGCCCACTCTTGGTTCCCGTTGTATCTGTACCTCCTTTGTCTTTAGTTGGAACACTTCCACCCATCGAGTCGACGACTAACAGGTCATGGGTCTTTTTGGACACTTTTGGTCCCCCACCAATTCCCCAATCAACAATCAATACCACACCTTTGATGGTGAACCCTGCTATTCCATTTGTCCCAGGTTCAACCCCTATCATGATACTCTCCACGAGTGGAACCCAATCAATTCTAGGTTTTTCCCCTTTAGTGTTAAGCCTTGTACCTTCAACAAATGCTACATATAGCACTCTTTATAACACTCAATATAGCACAGTTAGCGCAGGTCCCTTCAACCAACAATATGGTTGGCATCCATTGTATAGTTCTAGCCCCAAGATTCAAGTACCTGGGGGCACTCCCAATATGCATATACCAGTCGGGAACCTAACACTTCCCCCTCTATTTTCAGGCATGCATGGTCAGTTACTGATTGACATGAACACTCCTTATGCTAGTCAAGGACTTATGGTTAGTTCTGTGGCAAGTGGGAATCCTCAAGGAGGTCCCAATCAATCTATGGGGGCACCCTACTCACAACCTGAAATGAGTCAAGGGGGCACTACTTATCCTAGAGGCACTTCTATCTCCCAGCCTAACAATCCCTATAGAAATCCACATTACAATACCATACCACAAGGCACCTACTATACCACGCAACCTATGTATAATATTGGGAACAAGACGGTGGGAGGACCACAAGGATCCTCAAGTCATATGTCATCGCCTTGGTCTGATTCGGGGCATCACACACTCTACCTTTGTTGGCAATGCTTGATATCCCTAACTTGTACAAACTTACAAATGACCGAATCTATGATAACTTACTCTAGCCGCCAATCCTGCATAAAATACTGACCAACATCCCTAAGTTCGACAGGAAACAAGGGGAGGATCCAAGTACACACATCACCACCTATCATCTATGGAGTGTTTCTAACTCCATGGTGGATGATAGTATTTGATTAGGTATTTTCCCCTGCACCCTTACTGGCAATGCATTACCACGTGCGTCATTCAATACCTTTGACACTCTAGCATTGGAATTATTAAAGCACTTCCAGCTACCCATCCACTATGAAACTGGGATGGAATTCCTCACTTCATTACATCATGACACTGCCACCCACATCTCTGATCATATACATGAATGGAGATGTAGGCGGAGGTTAGTCAAAGCTCCCCTCCCAAACTATCTCTTAGCAGATTGGTTTTGCAAGTCTCTACTCCCCCAAATCGCTAAAGATGTCACCTTAGGGGGTGTGGTCACAAAAGACCAATCCATACATCGTGCCCAACACTTAGATATGATATATTCATAGTCTGGAACTCTATACGACGTAATTCCCATTGCCCCTCGCAACTCCAATGCTCCCGCTACTCAACAACCTGGAGCGCACGCCGATGGGATTATCGGCACAACCTCTGGTGTTGTTGTAAAACAACTCAGCAATTACATTGCCCAGATGTTAGCGGACCCCTCTACCAAATCGACTTCTCTTCCTACCACCTCAATCAACTATGTGTAGTCTACACAAAAACCGGTGGTAAGAACAAGGAGAGTAATAAAAAGACCTCTCCTTCTGAGGAGCACTCAACAAAGCAATCTAACCCAAAGTAGAAGGAAGTTGTGCCCTCTGATGATGGAAAGGATAAACCCACCAGATTCCCTTGCAAAATATGTGTCGAAAACCACATGACCTATCAATGCCCGAGTCTTCAGGAGTGCATAGATTTCATTGCTAAAGAGGATACTAGCAGGACCCCTGCTGTCCTGAATAATCCTTTCCCCACTCACCAGCAGAAACAGCTTATTGTAAACCAACACCAACCCCTATAAGGGGGCAATGGCGGTTTGCAACATCCTTCAGTTGGTGAAGGACCCTCTACCATTTACACCTTTGAAATGGTAGATCTACAAACCATAGCCAAACCTTATGGATCTCCTTTCGCTCATGCAGAGGAACCCTCGTCAAGTCAAAACCCACCTCCACCTAATGATCTTCATATCGAAAGGTCAGTTGCTTACCTTTTGATTCGCCCCCCTAAAGGGTCACTTCGATGCACAATGCACAATACATCTACATGTGCCACCCAAAACTATAACATTATAGAAGACTTGGCACAAGTGTTGTTGGCTATGTTAGCACTCGAAGTATTACAAACATGTCCAGCATAAAGGAAAGCTTTGCTTTTTTCCATTGGTGGTATTGAACCACAGGATTCCATGCTTGTAATTTTCGACATGGAAAAGTGTAAACCTCCCCTTTCTCACCAGCTTGCATTTCAAGTGCAAATCTTTTCGAAAGGTAAAGGTACACATAGAATTGTCATTGACAAAGGTGCTTCTACCTGCGTAATGTCGGCTTCATGTTGGCTCGCTTTGAGTTCTCCAACCATATCCTTGTCATCGAATTCCCTTAAAGCTTTCTATGGCCACACTTTCATCCTAAAATTTTACCTAGCTAGCTACCCCATCACCTTGTATGGGAAAATGATAACGGTGTACATCGAAGTCATAGATAAAGGGCTCGACTATAATCTCTTGTTGGGTTGCAGTTGAAATTACACCATGATTTCCATTGTGTCTACTGTCTTTCGTATCATCCTATTTCCATTGGATGGAAAGGTAGTCAAAGTGGACCAGCTTTCCTTTTGCACCCCTGATTATTCCTCATTAACAAGTGGCTTTGTACCCTTAGTGGGTGGTGTACTTGACTCTTACATTAGTATCGGTACCGGTCTACCAAAGGCCTCTTCCCTGGTGGGTTGTTTCCCTCTTTTGCCACAAATGGTTCCATAGATGGTCAATATGGTTTCATCCATTCCTCATGAACCGACTGATCCTTGGATCCTATCGGCCCCTTCATACATTGACACTTATAGAGAAAAAATGTCATTGTCACCTGTTGAATTGGCCTAATAGGCCATTTAATCTGCATCTGAGTCTCCAGTCACTTTGGTCACGACCAACGGTACCACTTTCCCTCCCACAACTTCTCCTTCTTTCAATCCCCTTAATCAATTCCTACCTACAGATGAAGCTATTAGAGAGATCATGAGTTTAGAAGAGTGACCTTGGGAGGACTCACATCATCATGTTTTGATATCTGATTCAAACATGATGCCTCTTCAAATCCTGTCATCTGACACACCTGAAATCATTTCCTCAACATCTACGACTATCCACACTTTGGACTTGGAGGGAAACTTGGGCAAACTTTCAAAGTCATTGCTTATTGATATTTCAGTCAAGACAAGCATCATGGAAAACATACAGATTGGAGCCAATCACAATCTTGAGGAAATTGCGAGCTTCACCTACCATTCTAAGGATTTCCATGATGTTTTCCTTTGGTCTTATGAGGAAATGCATGGAATAGACCCTTCTATTCTCAAGCATAATATCAAGAATATCGAGCATTCTTTTCATGGTATTTTTCTTTCTCGTTAATCCTAAAAATCCTCAAGTCTCCTTCTTCGGGCTTGTTAAACTACCACGAAGAAGATCGAGCATTCTTTTTATGGTATTTTTCTTGCTCGTTAATCTGAAAAACCTTGAGTCTCCTTCTTTGGGCTCGTTAAACTACTACAAAGAAGATATGAGCATGTTCTTTTTTGGGACTTTTTCTTGCTCTTGAACTGAAAAATCCCAAGTTTTTCATTGTTGGGCTCCTTAAACACATACGAAGATGGTCTAGGAAACTCTTTTTTGCTCTTTTTCTAGCTGATTAAACTGAAAAAGATCATTTGAGCATTCTTTTTAGGCGCTTTTTCTCACTCATAAAACTGAAAAAAATCACGACTTTTTTCTTCAGGCTTGTTACAAACTTATGAAGATGACTCAAGCATTCTTTTAGGTAATTTTCTCTCTCGTTAAACTGAAAAATCTCAAGCTTTTGTCCCCAGACTCGTTAAAAATCTATGGCAACAACAAGAGCACTTGCTTTTTTGGGACCATTTCTCGCTCTTAAAACAAAAATTCCCTAAGTTTTTCCCTTCTTCGAGCTCGTTAAATCTACAAAGAAGGAACGAGTAGTTATTTTACCTCTTTTTCCTTGCTCACTAAACTGAAAAAGATACCTTGAGTTTTCTTCATTTGACTCGTTAAAATTTGATGAAGGTATTGAGTTTGTCGTCGCATGACTCATTAAAAATTCAAGACGAATATCAAGTTTAGTCTGTCTCCTTGTACTCGTAACAAAATGAGGTCAACATCTATTGAGCATAGGTTTCTCTTTATCCAAACTCAGTAGATTAACTCATGGAAAAGGAACTGTTCCAGGTATACTATTAAACTTTTGTCGTACTCGGTTAAAAACTATGATAAAGGGACCACCCTAGAGTCATTCTTTATGATCTTTTCATACTCTCTAAATATGAAAAGACCACCGAGTTATCTCATTTTGACTCATTAAATTACGCAGATGTGAAATAGAGTCGCTCATTTTACGATCCTTTTCAGACTCTTAAAACATGAAAAGCTCGACGAGTTTGCCTATCTAGACTCATTAAACTAATCAGATAGAGCATAGAGTCGCTCTTTTTGTGGTCCTTTTCAGACTCTTAAAATATGAAAAGATTGATGATTTTACCTATCTAGACTCACTAAACTAATCAAACAGGGAAAATGGACAATAAAACTATGTTCAGTATTTGAAAGCGTGGTTTGGCAACAGTCATTCCCTTGAACATGGCAGTCCCTCAGATAAACCTTCCTTGTGATGGCCTTGTTCAAGGGAAAACCTTTTTTCTTCTGTTTCCTCCATAAACCCATCAAGCATATCCTTTCATCATGCCCTTTGCCATTTTGACCCAATGCTCAAAGGTTCCTCAAAAAACAAATCATTCTTGTCCCATTTCGTGTTGATTGATGTATGACAGATTATTTCCTACCTCTTGAAAGGTCTCTTCCTATCGACTTCAACACTCTATCTAGGGAAAAGATCCAGAAACACTTCAGTGCCTTGGTACTTGCAGACATCAGTGGCAAGTCACCTTGTGCTTGATCAGAGGTTCTCATTATTGGCTCCTGGTTAAACGATTCTACGAGTGTTTGACAAAAAAAACGTTTTTCACACTCGCTAGATTCTACTATGCATCTTGGAGACTGTTGTACCTTAAGAAACCAATTTCCTGGCTATAGACAAATTGTGCTTAAGACATTAATAATTATTGTTTGTTGTCACTTCTTTGTCACTCTATTGTTTGTTGTATTCTCAAATGAAGGACCTGGAAAAATTGGTCTTTAACCCTTACTACATATGTGACCAGAAAATCTCAGAATGCCATTTTTTGCTAGATATAAATGATGAATGGAGAAAGCTTGAAGGAGAAGTTAAAGATAATATGTTGCTTAACATAGAAACTATTATCCGTCACTTAGAAGAATTATGAAAATGAGAACTGAATTATAGACAATATGTTGCTTAACACAGAAACTACTATCTGCGACCCTTGGAGAAGTTAAAGAGAATATGCTACCTTACACAAAAACTATTATCTATAACTTATAAAGGAAGGTGAAAACTTGAAGTATAGGAGCGCTCTTTTAAGGAATTTTAACTTTATCTACATAAGCAAATAAAGACCTGCAACTTCATTGCTATACTTGAAAGAAGGAAACATATGATGACACATGACGGAGAAGTTACAAAATTATACCCAACAATTCATGGAAACTTCTCATTCTTTCATTAATCAATAGTTATATGGGGAATACAGTGGCCTAGTCTCCGGGTTCTCCAAAATTTGAACAACAACCCTTAGAATTCCCTTTTCAGGATTTTATCTCTTTTATCAAATAATTTTTGGAAACTGATTTCTTGAAACAGCTATTAAACTGATTTCTTGAAACAGCTAATAAATTGTTTTATAACAGTTACAAAACTATTTTCTATTTGAGATTATTCAACTTTATTACATATAAAATATTGAAACTCTAAAATTGCGCCAAAAGCTTTGAAAGGGGACCGCATATATGTTGGGAGTGTTCTGATTGCTGAAAATACAAATAAACCCGACCAATCACCTTTTCTTTATATTTGTTTCAAACATTGATTCTTCCCTTTACACAACGAAATCGACGTAAAGAGGAACTTAAAAGAATTAACTCTGTTTCATAACCCATCAGATCGTCTCATCCAATGTTCCATTGACTTCTCATCGCAAATCGCAATCGGCTCTTTCAAATGTTATATCGACTAAATCCTTTACAACTTGTGATATGACGGACACGTCGAAGTTATAGAACATAATATAAAAACTATCGGGTCTAGCATATTTATCACAGATTGCAATTGATGAATGAACCAATACATATGAATTCGATGATTTACAGACCCGCCAGAATTTAAAGCACGATATACATGCTTTCGAGTCCAGCCATCGGAATCACAATCAGCGGAACCAACATCTATAGCCCTGCGGTGTGGCGGACCTGCCAAGAATTTAAAACACAATATATATATGTTTCTGGTCTGTTTATCGCAATCGCAATCGGCAGAAGATGAGGTGCTATGGGATACGTTGGACCCGTCGGGCTTTTAAATATAATATATAGATATATTGTAGGTCTAGATCTTTAACACTTTAACACTTGTTTCTTTTGTGATTCCAATATATTACTTTGTTTCTTTCTTGTTAAGTGCCGTTGTGATTCATATAACTGCCGTTGCAATTTGCGATTGCAATTTGATCGCATCGCAACCAAAGCACCACCCTTATTACTTATTCTCTTTATTATTTCCAATACACAATGTGCCTTGCAATATATATATATATATATATATATATATATATATATATATATATATATATATATACACACATATACATTCAAATGTGTTTCCATATACTTTCTTTTAGTGATTTCAATATGTAATTATCACAAGCACAATACTTCTTTACTTTTAGGCTTTGCGGGGGAAGAGAATATAAAGGAGCTTCATTGAGGTTGAACCCCTGTGGTGATTTTTTAGACCACACATTGTGATAAAAGTGATAAATAAGCTTAAACACAATATAAGCTACAACATCTGGCTCCAACTGGGGATAGTGCTTTTGCCACAGAAGCACTAAGAACCGCAGATTAGTGCCTTCACTTCGGGCATGGAGTCATATATTGCTTCACCAAACTTAACTGTGTGAAAATTTTGTATAGTGAACCCACGCCGATATCTGCAGTGATAGGATGCTTGTACTTTGATAGAAAAATATTGAGAATCATAGATCAGTAGCCTTAGTTGGGCATGGAGTCTAGAACTATGAAAACCCTGAAATTTGAAAAAATGAAACATGACACTCTTGAAGTCTGAAACCTTTGCTTTTCCAACTAGGAAAGTCACCATTATTCATCAACTAGTATTGAACTGAAGAACTGTAACTGGAAACCAAATGCTCAACACTGGAGCTTATTTATGTACAAGTTCCTAAATATGTACATGATTGATCTCCAGCAGTTGAAGTCAATCTTCCAATGGTACCAGGTTAGCATTTGAGTGCCTAATCTTGAGCCATTCTACCAGTGAATTTTTAAAATACAATTCATCCGAAATGGAAAATAAACTATGCATAAAGGCAGCTCACAACAAAAGCTAGGAATACATCCACAAGGTAGGATGTGTAGACTACCGGTAAATTCCTCGATGTAATCTGCCACAGGACCTTCAAAAGTATAAGAAAAAATATGGTCTTGATTAGCTCCAAAAAAGTCTATGTATGCAGATTCCTGCTCGATTAAACCTTTTGTTGGGATAATATGTTCAACAAAACAATCAACAACATCTTTAAGAAAATGATCTATGTCACTTTCATGTCTCCACTTTTCATCTCTAAGCTTTGATTGAAAATAATTAGTAATTCTAACTTCAGGAAGAAAAAGAAATTTTTCACATTAGTATATGACATATGATCAAATTCAAATAGATTATTTACCTCTGATCCATGGGCATCATTATGTTCTTCAATGCACTGATATACAATCTCTTTATCAACTTTCTTTTTACATAAGATAGCCTCTTTTGCTATGATAGATGGCTCAATATATTGTTGTCCAACATATCCCACTTGTTGATTTCTTCCTCTATGTTCAACCCCAACTGATGAACTTGAAGAACTTCATCATGTTCCCCATTTAAACCATTTTTGTTATAGATAGGAGGACCATCAAATTTAACAAAATAAGAACTCTCGGGATTTATTTGCAACTTAATTATTTCATCCTCTTTTCGACTACTGAGCAGAAATTCTTGATGAATTTTTGAACTTTCCTCCATATGAATACTCTCTTGATCTTCTTGGAACAGAGTCAACCAATTCGTTTCTTGGGAGATTATTGAAGAAAATTGTTTTATAAACTTCTCTGCATCATTTTGAGAAAATTATAGTTCTTTTCTTTCAGAGACTTGCTCATAATTAATCTAGCTATAACCTCTCTGAATGCTTGATATATTATCAACAAGATCATTAGTTTCTTCAACAGGATTATCATGAGCTTTTAAAGTTTCTATAGAATCATAATATTCACAACAACCTTTAAAAAGAAACTTGAACGGATAATAAGTTCTATAATAAGAATTGAATACTAAATGGAAATCTTTCAAAGATTAAATGCTTGAACGAGGCAGAGACTTGAACCAAACCCTAGCTTCTAGGTCTAAACAAAACAAAAACAACTTCATCTTCACATCTTCATGAATGATGCCCTGTTGCTCCATGCATTCATGAAACTCTTGGAGGTGCTGAGCTGGATCTTCATATTCCTTTCTATTGAATTTTGGAAGATACTCATTCTAGGTATAAAATCCAAGCATATCATGAGGATAGTTGTGATCCCAGTAAAATCAAATGGATCAAATTTATGGACTAAGAATGCAAGGAGAGTGATTAAAACTAGAAAATAAAACTTCAAAGTGCAGTGGAGTTGCCAATTAATTTTGTAAGTGAAAATCACAGGTGTGAATGTACAACCAACTGTTGAAACTTGTCACTCTCAAGAATCAACTTCAAACTTAATAAACCTAGGGAAAAGTGTTCTTAATCAATTGTTTTGCAGGCTAAGATTCTTGTGGAGTCACCTTTTATTGCTTTTATTCAAAACAGTCAAGTATTTCCTCCTCACTGAACAACGAGAGGAAAATATTGAAAACCCAGGGAAAAGTGTTCTTGTCTTCTCTCCCTGGAAGCGGCGCCAATTAATGTTGTACCTTAAGAAAACAATTTCCTAACTGTAGAAAAATTACGCTTAAGACATTAATAATTATTGTTTGTTGCCACTTATTTGTCAATCTATTGTTTATTGTATTCTTAAATGAAGGACCTCAAAAAATGGGTCTTTAACCCTTAATACATATGTGACCAGAAAATCTCAAAATGCCATTTGTTGCTAGAAATAAATGATGAATGAAGAAAGCTTGAAGGAGAAGTTAAAGATAATATGCTGCTTAACACAGAAACTATTGTCTATCACTTAGAATAATTATGAAAATGAGAACTGAATCATATAAAATATGTTGCTTAACACAAACTACTATCTGCGACCCTTGGAGAAGTTAAAGATAATATGCTGCCTTACACAGAAACTATTATCTATAACTTAGAAAGGAAGGTGAAAACTTCAAGTATATGAGTGCTCTTTCAAGGAATTTTAACTTTATCTACATAAGCAAATAAAGACCTGCAACTTCATTACTATACTTTAAAGAAGAAAACATAAGATGACACATGACAGAGAAGTTACAAAATTATACCCAAAAATTCATCAAAACTTCTTATTCTTTCATTAATCAACAATTATATCAGGAATACAGTGGCCTAGTCTCCAGGTTCTCCAAAATTCGAACAAAAACCTTCACAATTCGCTTTTCAGGCTTTTATCTCTTCTATCAAATTAGTTTGGGAAACTGATTTCTTGAAAAAACTAATAAACTGCTTTATGACAGTTACAAAACTATTTTCTATTTGAGATTATTCAACTTTATTACATATAAATATCGAAACTCTAAAATTGTGCCAAAAGCTTTGAAAGGGGACTGCATATATGTCACAAGTATTTTGATTAGTGAAAATACAAATAAACCCAACCAATCACCTTTTCTTTATATTCGCTTCAAACATTGATTCTTCCCTTTACACAACGAAATCGACTCAAAACGGAACTCAAAAGAATTAACTTTGTTTCATAACCCATCGGATCCACCCATCCAATGTTCCATTGACTTCTCATCGCAAATCGCAATCGGCTCTTTCAAATGTTATATCGACCCAATCCTTTACAACTTGTGATATGACGGACGCGTCGAAGTTATAGAACATAATATAAAAACTATCGGGTCCAACATCATTTTCGTGAATTGCAATAAGCGAATGAACCAATACATATGCATTCGGCACTTTACGGACCCACTATAATTATAAAACACGATATACATGCTATCGGGTCCAGCCATCGCAATCGCCATCGGCGAAACCAACATCTATAGCCCTGCGGTGTGGCGGATCTGCTGGGACTTTAAAACACAATGTATATATGTTTTGGGTCGATCTATCGCAATCGCAATCAGAAGAAGCTGAGGTGATATGTGATACATTGGATCCATCAGGCTTTTAAATATATATATATATATATATATATATATATATATATATATATATATATATATATATATATATAGATATATATATATATATATATATATATATATATATATATATATATATATATATATATATATATATATATATATATATATTTCAGGTCCGGATCTTTAACACTTTAACACTTGTTTCTTTTGCGATTCCAATATATTACTTTGTTTCTTTCTTGTTAAGTGCTGTTGTGATTCATATAACTGTTGCCGCGATTTGTGATTGTGATTTGATCACATCGCAACCAAAGCACTGCCCTTATTACTTGTTTCTCTTTATTATTTCCAATACATAATGTGCTTTGCGATATATATATATATATATATATATAATACATTCAAATGTGTTTCCATATACTTTCTTTTAGTGATTTCAATTTGTAATTATCACAAACACAATACTTCTTTAATTTTAGGCTTTGCAAGGGAAGAGAATATAAAGGAGCTTCATTAAGGTTGAACCCCTGCGGTGATTTTTTAGACCAGACATTGTGATAAATGTCGTAAATAAGCTTAAACACAATATAAGCTACAACAGATACCATCACCATTATTGGTGGCCTTCCTCGCATCTATTAACAGTCTCCATTATTGACTGCTAATCAGACGATTTCATGCATGTTCGACATCAACGTATATATTCACATGTACCGATCTATGTTGTTTGGTGAAGCAGAAATCAAGACCTTCTGTAGAGGCTTGCATCACTCAACCTTGTTTCCTCTCCCAAGTTGCGTATATTGCTTTTTGGAGACAACTCATTAGAATGATCCTATTATGAGACTAGTTCCACGTTGTGCTTATCGACGACTAGCATCGTCATATCTCTTTTATGAAAAAATCATTCTGACATAGCTACTGAGCATGGGAATGCCCAAATTAGGAAATGATTTTAGTTGTTTTATATATATGTGTGTTGTATTAGGTTTCCTGTACCACCCAAAGCTCCGATCCTCTCTCTTTTTGTCAAGAAGGAACAAAACAGTTAAGTATAAAGTGCTTCGGCCATCATCGCAGCCTCTGTTCTCACACTTTAGGGGGCATCTATTATACAGGAAAATGACCTCCTCATAAGTTTAGAGGGCAAAGACATGATGATTGAACCAATGACCAAGTTCACAAGCCTTGTTTAGAAGTTAACGTTTTCTATACACTAGAAACATGCTTTATAAAGCTTCTCAGAAAGCCTAAGGGAGTGTTAGTGACCGAGGTAACTCTACTTGTTACCTTGGGAGTAGCATTAGTGAACCTTAATGAGGATTTAAGGGTCAAAGGAGTGGATTGACTAAGAAATATCCTTATATTCTCTCCTAAATCAACTCAGAAAAGCAAGGAAACATCCAAGTTCAACCTATTTGGGGGATTACTAACCCTAATGGAGTACGCAAATGGGAAAGATCTCAAAATAATTGAACCATCATTCCTTTTACCTAAAGAAACTCATGGAGAAACTTGTCAACCCTAACCTCACATGCTACATAAGCAGAGCTAGGGATATTGTGAAAGAGGTTAGATCATTTGAAAGGATAGCTTACTTTATTGTCGATCAGAGTCTCAGACTTAACCATAAGAAGTTGGTGAGAAGGGAGAGAGAGATAGGAGCTGGAGGGGTAAGAGAAGTTTGATGCAACCGATGGTTGTAATAACTCTTTCGACATTAATATATAACTACAGTTGTACTATCTACTCTGTGGTGTTGGTACTATAATTCATTTATATGTTTATTCAATGTATTTTGGCATGAGTAGCTTAGTTATTTGCAACTAGATGTCTTTTATATATTCATGCATTGATTATCAAGGTTTTATGTTGTGATTATGCTTGTCTTTTGTATGTGAAGGACTTGATCTAGAGCCAGCTCATGGGACTTCCACCTAGCTGCATTGCGTTCTTCAACAACTCTACACGAAGACTCGAGGTAATGAATATGTCTTGCTTTGATAGTTAGTTATTAAATATGGACATGCATGTATCTTTGTCAGGGAAAATTTTAAGAACCCCCCTAAATTTACATGTATAATAAATAGGCGAATCTCCATGGTATATAGGAAAAATGGAAGGCGATTTTATCAATAATATGATATGTATATATAATTTTTTGGCGAATCTCTCACTAGGCATGGCGAATATTTTACTCAATTATAAAATATTGTGTTTATTGAATACAAAAATGAAATCATTGCATTTCTTTAAAATATCTTTTGAAATCAAAACTACCGAAATTACATATCGATAACCTAGTGGGTGTAGGATAAAATTCACCTGTGCCATTCACAAAAAGCATGAGAAAAAACCTAATACTATATATAAAACCAAGAAAAATTCAAATTCATCACCTCTAGGGACCTCGTAACCACCCTTCCAATACACAAGTATGTTCCTGTTTGCAATGCAGTTGTCTATAATGCGACTTTTTGGAAGCCTTTCTGATGAGTTTTTCCGGTTAAAATCCGGCAGCAATTTATTGGAATCGCAAGTTTGATAGCTAGTTTCTGCACAATCAAAGCGTCCCAGGGGTTTTTCAAGGTGCTGAATCCAAATAAACAGTTAAAAAACCATTTTAACTGCAAGAAATCAAGATTTAACCTCAATTTCTTCCGCCGGATTCCCTCACTGGAATCTCCAAAAAGTAGCATTATAGACAACTCCGTTTTCAATTAGAAAAATTAACCAAATTACAATCTGTTTACTCCAGCATATGTTGGAAAGTTATAGAAGGATGACTAGTGCAATCAATCCGTTCCTTTTGGCCCTGGATTTGTTTCAGTTTAAAACAGAAGTATACAAATATACTTGTCCAATGTCTATGCTTTAACCATTCACCTTAAGATGTTTTTACAATATAATTTCCTAAGTCTATTTAATATCTTCATTATCATAAAAACCAACCTATATCCATCTTAACTCCACATCTACCACTCTTACGGGGATGAAATCTATTTATCCCTCTGAGCACTTGGTAGACCCAGAATTAAGATGGATCTAAGATGATAGAATTTCTCCTGTAAATAGTCTATGCTCACATGAATACCATGGTATTACCATGGGTCAATACCATGGGTTATCATAAACCTGGAGCTTAAAAATTACTATTAGTAATTTATAAAAATTAATAAAATGAGTAGTTGATTTTTATTTTATTTTTTATTTTAACCAAGCTAAAATGTTTAACATACAGTAAATTACAACATCCATTTTTACTCTTGATCGGATCAAATATTTTTTCACTCTATGCTAGTTTGCATATCACGATATTTGATACCTCTCGGGGGTTAGTAGATCCAAAGTAAAGATGGATCTATGCTGGTTCAATTCCCCCATTTAAATAGGCTATGTTACACAGCAATTTGTCACCGTTTTTCACCGTCCCTGATACCCCTCGCCCGCACACTGGAGGACTCATTCCGGGACCTGTGAAAAGTGACATGACCTGAAACCACTTGCATCATATTCCTCTAAGTATGAGCTTTATGTGCCCTGAAGACATCTCCTGCAAAATACCCATGAAAACGGCTCTTTTTGCATTATCGCGAGTCCACAGTTCACTGCCCGCGCCAATGAGGGAAATCCTCTAAAAAGGGCTCTTCGAATCTCCATAGAAGGGAAGTGGTTTGCCACCTTTCATGGAAGTTTCCAAGTGATAAAGCCAATCCCATGAATAATTTGGTTGATCCTATCCCTTTCCTCTCTATCTATAAAAGCTTGCCTCTATGCTTTGAGCAAGCTAGTTACAGTTACAGTAGTAGTTCCAGTTTTAACATAGTGATAGAGAATTCCAGGAGTTCAAGAGTTTGAAGCTGCAAGAGCCTTCTTTGCACCCATAAGGCCAAATCTAAGTAAGGAGATTCTTGTCACCCAAAGAAAGAGAGCCTTGTTCCTCATCCCAACAAGCTTTGCAAGACTTGTGTAGCTAACTACCCATCCAAAGGCGGATTTGACGTTAGAACAATGGTTGTATTCTTCTTTGTTATTTATTAACAATAGATGACTATCATTATGGTTCCACTCTCATTGTCTTATGTTTGATGTTGAGTTATATCTTTTCTGACTGATATATAATTGCATCTACTAGATTTTATGCTTGTATTCGTGTTGTTCTTTGCATGTGCAAGTGTCCAATCACGGGGATCGTGGGGATCGTGACCGCCCGAGGCAAAGGAACGAGGGTGACATCTCTTCTACGAACACTAGCATTGGAATCCAAGTAGGTTCTCACCATCCACTTTTTATTTGCAATTAGGAACTTGCGCGATAGCCTTGTGTGATTGTTGCTAGACCCGGTCTGGGCTAGTAGGGATCGTCTCTATCCGCAGAGAGGATTTACCTCCACAACAGGCTACATTCCAGATGAATAACATGGGTCAATACCATGTGCCATTTTTATTTTTATTAATACTAATATTAGGGTTAATATTGTTTTTTGCATGGTATTAATAACAATCTAGTCCATGGTATTTGTCCCATAGTATTTTTCCCATAGGTTTCACCTAAATATAACGCATTTTTTGAGTGTTCGTAAATATAAGGTGACTTATGGAGTAAATATAAAAAAATGTTTTATTTGTTTACCATACCTCTCGTTTATTTATATTTTTATTAATTTACCATACCTCTTTTACAAATATGGTATTTGGCCCATAGGATTCACTTAAATAAAACCTCTTTCTTGAGCCTTCATAAATAGAACGAGGGTTATGGACTAAATATAAAAATAGGTTTTATTTATTTACCATGCGTCTAGTTTATTTATATTTTTATGTATTTACCATACCTTTTGAGTAAGTATAAAAAGACGTTTTATTTATTTACCATACCTCCACTTTACTTATATTTTTATTTGTTTACAACCTTGCATGTATATAAGGTGACTTATGGAGTAAATATAAAAAATGTTTTATTTATTTACCATACCTCTCATTTATTTATATTTTTATTAATTTACCATACCTCTTTTATAAATATGGTATTTGGGCCTTTGGCCCATAGGATTCACTTAAATAAAACCTATTCTTGAAAATGGGCGAATGGAAGGTTGTAACTCCTAATTTCAAGGGCTAAATTTACCTTTTTTACCCTCTCCCTTAAAATAAGGTGGGCTATTTGAGGTGATTTGTAGAAATGTACTATGATACAAAATATTCGCCCACTAAAAATTTAAAACCTCTTAATTCCCCCAAAGGGCGAACATTCGCCCCTAAAATTTTCTATGATCTTTGTGATAGCTATAGATAATCTTAAAGTCTTCCAAGGGTCTTGGGAATACCCTTGAGGGTTCCTTCGTTTTCCATACACCGTGCATTAATCCGTATAGCACTAAGTCAAAACTCAAACTAAAATCAAGCACAAGGTCAAAGGTGTGATAAATCTCAAGTTCAATGTCATTATTGCAAGAAGTATTGGAATTATTCAAGTGAATGTGGAAATAAACAACATGATCTTAGTAAACCAAATGCAAATTTTACAAAAGAAAATAAAAACCAAGACAATATGTTTTTAGCATGCAATGTAGCATAAGAAAAGAAAAAAGATGTATGGTTTTTAGACTCAGGTTGTAGCAATCACATGATAGGGAACATAGATATGTTCTCTAATTTTAGATGAAATTGTAAAATCTGAAGTCACATTAGGGTTTGAAGGAAGAGTCAATATTCTAACCAAAAAGGGGGAGACGAAATATGTTTCTGATCTATATTTTGTTCTAGGTTTAAAGAACAATTTGATGTGTATTGGACAACTTATGCAAAAGGGCTATAACTTTTCTTTAAAAATGGAGAATGCAAAATTTTGGATCAATTTCCAAGCAAAAGGCTAACAATAAAAATTCAAATGAAAAGCAATAGAATGTTTCCCCTCAAGAAAAAATTAGATTTGAAGGAAGAATGTGTGAAAGAACAACTATCAATGAATTAACAAGAAGATGAAATAAAAGTTGTAGTTGTCACACAAACAAACTTTCAAGCATAGGTCAAAGATGAAAATTGGTTATGGCATCTAATATTTGGTCATCTCAACTTTGGAGCTCTAAACTTGCTACACAGGAAATGAATGGTAAAAGGTTTTCTACTAATATAAAATATAGAGAGATTATGTGAATGATGCATCTTGGGAAAATAACATACATAATCATTTCCAATGGGAAAGTCAATAAGGGAAAATGCACCTTTGGAGACTTTCACTCAGATTTATGTGGAACAATGATTTATTAACATGCATATATGACTACAGAAGAAATACATGGGTATAATTTTTAAGACAAAAAAATAGAGTGTTTGAGTGGTCCTGTCAATACAAGGCTTTTGTTGAAAAATAAAGTGGACACTACATCAAAGTTTTGAGAATTGACAGAGGTGGAATATATCTCACTAATGAATTCCTACGTTTTTGCAAGGAGCATGGAATTCATAAATAATTCATAACAAGGTACACACCTCGACAAAATGGCGTATTAAAAAGGAAAAATAGAATAATTATGAAAATGAAAAGGAGTATGTTGAAGGCAAAGCATTTGCCAAATTATTATTATGATGAAACTTGAGCCTGTGTAGCATATATTAAAATAGGTGTCCAACCAAAAGTGTAAAGAACATGATTTTGGAAGAAGCATGGAGTGGAAGAAAACATAATGTCACTCACTTGAGAGCGTTTGGATGTGTGGCATATGCATGTATCTCTGATGAGCTAAGAAGGAAGTTGGACAACAAGGGGGAGAAATGCATATTTGTTGGCTATAGTGATGAATCCAAGCCAAACAAACTATACAATCCAATAACTAAAAATGCCATAATTAGTAGAGACATACAATTCGTAGAAGAGGAATCATGAGATCGAAGTTTGGAGAATACAATTAATGTAAAAGAAAGTTTACCACAAGAATACAAAGAAGAATTTGCAGCAACAAGTACTCATTCAATGGGGACTCCTCCAACACCTATTTATTCTCAACAAAGAAGACATCGAGTGGCATTTTCAACAAACAATAGGATTGTGTAATTCAAGCAAATACCCCTCCAAGTGTGCAACAAAAATCAACAACTCCATCTTCTCCAAGTTCAACATCAAGTCCATCCTTGGCAAGCATGACAAGACAAAAATTCAGAAATTTAAGTGATATTTATGAGCAAAATGCAAATGATAATAGTGCAAGACTCAATTCTTTGTTTTCTCTATTTTGTCATGTAGATGATCCAATTAATTTTGAAGAAGCAATCAAGGAGGAAAATTAGGTAGCAACAATGGATGAAGATATGGAGGCAATAGAAAATAATGACACATGGGAGTTAGTTAATATTCCACAAGGAAACTAAGTCATTGGTGTGAAGTGGGTGTTATGTGGAATTTTGTATCTACGGATAAGCACAAGTTCCCTATGTGGGTAGCTACACTTAGAACAACATAATTAAAGAGTTTAACCTTTTCATATAGAAGATAAATAAGACAAGGGAACTACTTGTTATCTTTCGCTTCCCTTTGTTTCCTTTGTATGCTTCCATCGCTCCCTCTCGAACTGAAACTACTCGATGAGTACCTGCAATCATAAAAAGAGGACAAAATCCAATAAAATCAAGAGATTTATCTACTATAAGAAAATGGAATCAAAATCCTTTACACATATAATCATCATACATAAAGAAGAGAATATGGGAAAAGGTGTAAACATCTTTATTAAGTATAAGGAAGAGTTACAACCAAAGAAGTCTGATCCCATGTCACTCATCTAGCTTGAGTTCCATCCTTCATCACACCAAAAGAACAACACTCTGACAACATAACAATATTTTCTTATGATATCAAACCTCAAACCAACAATATATCCCTACAATTATTCAAATTCCAACCCCCTCAAACCAATAGTATCTCCTTACAATTCTTCAAAGTTCAGCTCCGTCAAACCAATAGTATCTCCTTACAATTCTTCAAAGTCCATCCCCTGATCACTATGATGAGTGCTCAATTTATAGGGAAATGGAGGTGGTTTTGTCATAAATTGGGGATTGAATGGGTTTCCAATTTGGGAGTTAGTTTCCATGGAGGAAGGGATGAGAGGATAAGAGGTTATTTGATTCATTCCCTATCCAATTTTGAGCTCATAGGAGAGGATAAGAGGTGGGAATCTTCTAGAATGATCTAGAATGAAGGAATATTCCTAGAAACCTATGAATATTTCACTCAATCTCGCCCAACATAGGTCAAAGTGGGCCCAGGTGCTTTGCAGATCAGGTTTGGGGCTTAAGTGCTCTACAACACATTTACCCGTAACCAAGGCTGCGCTGGTCCCTCAAGGAGTCATTTCAGGGTGTCTTCAGGCTAGGAAACTCTCAGGAATGATGGCATTCAATGTGGTGACTTGTCTAGGGAATGTAGCAATTGAATTAGGTTTTGATGAGCCTTAATAGCACTGATCTGAATGTTGGGAGCATTGTGCCCAAATAGACCTGTAACAACTACCCCCTAGAGCATGAAGTCAAAAATGATAATGTCGAGTGATATGCTTTACGATGTGATGAGGAGGTTCTGAAGTGGATGGTGACCTGCATCAATTACAATACATAATATCATGATATTTTGGATTTTTCATGAATTGCTGAGGGAAGGCATACCCATGCTCAACATATAAACTTTTCATTACATGTACATAAATAAGATAATTGTCTATAGATATAGACCCATGATAGGATGACCATCTGTGTAAATCCATCGTACAGATGATTTATTACTCTCCTAAAATCGCAGCTTGGATGGATGAAACTAGATCTTGGGTATTCTATCTCAATCAATCATTTGCTCAAATATGAGTCTAACCATGTGAATATGTGATCTGAAGTCGAACATGGGAAGACACCATTTGATTACTATCTAATGATGTAAACCATTAACAGACGCGAGAGAAATCACTGATAATGATAATGATCCTCAAGGTATTGCTATACATTCTGCATGGTTTGAATGGATGTTTTGATGTTGAACACCATAAAAAGTCTTTCGGTCGAAGGCTAGTGATGTCAACCTATCGCCAGAAGCGAGAAACTTGTGATTGATGTATGCAAGCCTCAAGGTACTGGAAGGGTGTTTCGCAGTCAACTTCTTGGATAATGTGCTGATCTCTTGACAAGAAGTGACTCATCACAGGAGGGCTTTGATGTATCCCACATAAACAACACGAAACAAGTGTAATGCTTTTTCTAGACAGAATGTGATTGATGACACAAGGTTTAGAAATGGCGGTCATGAAAATGAAGGTTTATGAGTATTGCAAACGATGAATTTTAACTAAGTGACTTCTCTTGAACATGTCGATGACACTGAATGAATTGGCAGCATTGACCCAAAACCAAAGTAATGGATGGTATGATAGACCATAGGTGTGATAACCATGAAGCAGATAACCCAACCCAAGTAGCCATAGAGATGAAATGAATGTGTCATGTTCAAGAGCTACCTACTACCATAAAGTGGTTTACCCCTTTTCCTATTTTCCCCTGTCATTGCTGACCAATACCTCTTTATTTTTTATCAATCTTGAGAAGGATAACATATGCTTGTTGTATAATTCCACCCTTTGGGTAAATCCATCACTATGTGATGTTTTAATGAGTCTAGCAAAGGTGAAACTCGGTCTTGTCATGATGGAAAAGTTTGTCACTATTTGATGTTTTAACGAGTTTAACGACAATGATAATTCAGTCCTTTTCATGTTTACAGAGTTTGAAAAGGGACAAAAAGAAAACTCCACAAGTTCTTTTTTGTAGATTTGTCTCTCAAGTCTGAAAAAGTGTAAAATAATACAAGAGAGAACCTATTGACCATGTATGATCAATGTATTCCTTTTTCATAAGTAATCTATCTCAGTTGAGAAAAGGGTTAAACATATACTGAGTAGATGTTGTTTCCAATCCATTTACGAGCTAAAAGGGACAGGTGCTCGAGAATCTTTTCATGTTTCAAGAGTATCAAAAGAGCTTAAAGAGGACTCCACTTAGAGGAACAAGTGGTGTCTAGGATAGCAACTCATTCTGGTGATGTTGGAAATTCTCAAAACATGTTGATTTATGTGAAGAGGCTGGCTAATAAGACCACCCATTGCAATTGTTCCTCAAAAAGGGTAAAACAACCAAGTGAAAGTGTATGATCAGCCAAGTAGATAGTGACGATGGAAGGAGAAAAACCAAGGCTCTTCTGATGGAAGAGGCTGATAGAATGGCAATCATGAGGGTTAAAATGGAGATGGGTTCACTTTTACACAAGCTTGAACCATAGGGAATTATGCTTGGATTTAGTTTCTTGTTTAAATAAGATTGAAACAAAAAACTATGCTTGGATTCAGTTTCATTTTTACACAAGCTTGAAACAAAAAACTATGCTTGAGATTGGTTTACATGCCTCCAGCATAATGACTCGATTCTAGGTGCATGCCCCCTAAGCTTCATTGCATTCACCTAAGTAGATTACTCTTGGCTATGACGTGAATGGAATGAATGTTCATATACAAGGTCAAGTAAAAGACTCGACTGGGATTTTATGATATCTAATCAAAGACTCAAATTGGAAGTTTTCTCTAGGGGACCTTGTTTCATTTTTTAATGATCTTGACACAAGACAAGGAACTTTGCTCAGATTCCTTGTTTCATTTTTTAACGAGCTTGAAACAAGACAAGGAACTATGATTTGGGACCTGTTTCATTATTTAATGATGTTGACATAGTAAAAGAACTGTCCTCATATTCCTTGTTTCATTTTTTAACGAGCTTGACACAAGACAAGGAACTATGCTCATTTTTCTTGTTTCATTTTAACGAGCTTGACACAAGACAAGGAACTATGCTCATACCCTTTGTTTCATTTTTTAATGAGGTTGACACAAGACCAGGAACTACCCTCATATCCTTTGTTTCATTTTTTAACGAGGTTGGCACAAGACCAGGAACTATCTTTATGATTCCTTGATCATGACCCATAAGAGGTCATGACTTCCAAGAGGTTCTCATCACATGGGAGAACAAATCTCTTGAAGGATACATAGCAAGGAATCCATTGGAGAGATTTGGTTCCAATGCCCCCAGTACAAAATGTACAACATCACGAAATTGATTGTCAGTTGATGTAGGCATGGAACTGGTTGACACATAATTGACCCATGGTGGGGAAGATACCATTGGGACAAAAGGACCATTTAGGGAAGATGGTTGACTGGAAGCCATATTTGGACCGAGAAATGAAATCTGGTCAATGGTCACAATTCTGCCTTTATGCGGGAAACACATCACTCGAAAGAGTGTTGAAACAATAACTCCCATGTCATAAACATAGATGCACCCAAGAAGTAAATTGCAATCTAAAGGGCCTAGGACTACCATCACATTGAGATAAAAAAAATTTCCTCCCAAAGTAATAGGCAACTGTGGAAGGATCCCTAATGGTTGACTAGTTCCTCTATTAAAAGCCAATAGATTCTGTTAACAGGCACAAGTGGCAGCGAACTGAGCACCTGCCAAGCAGTGGAAGAAAGGATACTCACAGATGCACCTTCATCTATAATAGTGCCATATTCAATCATATTATAAACTTGTACTATGATCTAGAAAGGCACATAAGAAGGAGGCCGACATCTTTCTAGTTGATCCCAATCAAAGGAAGTAACCAGACTACTTGGAGGGGGTACTGCAGAAATAGAAGTATTACCCCCTTGAGTTATGAGAATGGGAGGATTTCCCCCCTGTCTTGATGGAATAGGAGGGTTACCTCCAAGCTCATTGGAATCTGAAGAAATAAAAAGAACTTGAGTGGTATCATATTCACTCTCTACGGGAAAGGTCTAATTAACTGAAGGTGAAATCAGGTCAATTGTTTCTTTGACTTGTGATTGGTCAGGTATAGACTCATGGGATTCACGTTTAGAGAGAGTGGGTTTGACCGATGGTTGATTTAGGTCAGTCACTTTCTCAACTAGTGAAGGATTAAGGGAGGGTCTCCTGTAACCAAATGGAAGTCACTATGGAGAAGCAGGACATTTACCCAACACCTTCTTGGTTTCATCCAGATAGGGACAAAGGTGAATGGGGTGATTCCATTCACATAAACTACAGGGAAACTTAACCGTACCCTTCTTTCCATGAACGTTACTACCACTAGTTAATGGTGTGTCACCAGCATGATCTCGAGATTTTTATGACACAAGATGATGTGAACGAGAATACCATTCTTTAATACTTGAGGAATACCAAAACAATTTCGAAGAATATAGTCTCCTGTACAAAATTTGCAAGGATATTGAACTTTGTGAGGCTTATCAGATAGTTTCTCATCAGAAGTTGCATTCGAAGCAATGGTTGCTTGGTTTCCCCCTATTGAATTTTCTTCTTCATCTTCTTCTTCCCTTTCTTCTTCTTCTTAGGCACCTGGTTACTAGATGATCCGAATTGGATCCTTGAAGATTATCAGAGTTCTTTGACTGTTTCAAATCATGACAAACTTCAAAAACTAGTGAACAATGAGTTATCAGGAAAGACCTTTGGATAGTGGCAGTTTGTAGCTAGCATAGAACGACGAGGACCTCAGTTATAGTGCACTGACCAAGGCCCATGGAGATCGCGCAGTGGTGCAAACTAGCAATTGGGAAGATTAGATAAGAAAATAGAGGCCATTTCAAAAATGAAAATCCCCAAGTGCTCTGTCACAAGGGAAGCCAAGAAACCATAGGAAAAGTGCTAAAACCGAAGGCGGGTCCCGCGCTCCAAAACTAACTAAATATCGGAGGTGTTTTGAGCGGTAAGCAGATTTGGTAGGGGAACGAGCGATTCCATACGTTGGATGACGCGTGTCCAGTGGATGAGAGATAAAACTTCTCTCATCGCGGGCTAACATTCGAGCAAGTCAACTGTGTGATAAGAGTCATAAACTGTGGGATTTGGAGACCCTAGATCTAACGGTAGAGATTAGGCTTGATGGGAAACCAGATTTAGAGGGAGAATTAAGTTATGACATATAAAGGTTTGAAGTTCAATTTGACCGCTGAGCTGGTGGATGAATCATTTCACTAAGTAACTGAAATAATGAACCATCGAGGAAGAGCTGGCACTCAATTCGTGAAGGGACAAGTGGCCACCTCCCTGTGAGACATTACACAGTGGTGATGACGCATAGGCAGGGAATTCCAAGCAAATAGCAATAGGCGATCCAAAGAGACAGAAGAGGAAGCGAACAGTCATGAGACAGATTGGCTTTAAGCCATGAACAGATGGAGAATAGAGACAGTGAGAAAGAGAGAATAAGGAGATAGTGAGACAGAGAGACAGAAAAGAGAGCGAAGCAAGAAGCAGAGAACAAAGAAGCGAGCTGACCTGCAGAGCTAAGGTAGCATCGAGCAGAAAAAACCAGGCTTGGGAGGTTCAAGCAATCCCTGAGAGGATATCTATATGGAACTAAGTACCAAGCTGGACTCATCCCATTAAACCAGTTGAGGTTGAGACTTAGTAAGGGGGAGTCTGTGCACTCTAGTGGCTTGGGGAATCCAAGTACCACCCTACTAAGCATCATCTATTTCAAGAGACTCAAATTGAGCTCCTCATTGTAAAAACTCTGCTTAAAGACACAATAAAGAAGGCCACCATTGAAAGCTGGACCGGAGATGTAGCCCAGGAGGATTGGATGAACTCCTTATTAAATTATTGTGTTTTGCATTTGCTTGTTGTGTTTCTCTTATTGTTTTCCAGTGTCTGTGTATTTTGCAATCTTATCGATCTGTTGCCTAAGCTAACATAGATACACACACCAGCACATGAGTCTGTAATACCTTCATTAATAAATTAACTGAGATCACTCACAAGTGATTTTTAGATCAAGTGGTATCAAAGCTCTAGGCTATTAAGGTTAGACAAGCTTGTGCTGGATTTAGATGTTGAATACTAACTATATTAAAGCTCAAATTAGGAAAAGGAGAGTTGGTCGAAACTAATCCTGAAATTGGGAGAGTCTATCCTTAGAAGACAATGTCAAAATAAGGTTCTATGGGGCCAAACCCTTAATTCATAGATAGTTTCCTAGCCATAAGGTCCATGGTAGAGGAAATGTATAAGGACTTTAGAAAACATAACGATGAAGATTCATCAGGTCCCAAACAAGATAAAGGAGAAGAAGAGTCTCTCCTCCATGACCAGCCAAAAGGCAAAGGGAAAGAAGAAAGCTTTCTCACACCTCCTAATAGCCCTGAACATAAGAACAAGACATCTTTGATTAAACTAGATGTTAAATTTGATTTACCAATATATGATGAAGAGTTGAATGTAGAAAAGCTGGAAAATTGGATTAGACAAATTGATGTTTATCGCAGAGTGCAGAGTATTGATTCAGACAAGAGCAAGATTTAGTTGGCAAGCCTACACCTTGGAGGCACTACCTTGGTTTGGTGGGAAGGCAGGACCCAAGCTGACATGAAGAGACATGGTAAGACTATTTCTGTCTAGAGTGAATTTGTTTCTACAATCAAAAAGCAGTTCTATCCATTGGCCTACATGCAACAAGCCATGATGAGCTCGCAAACTCTTCGACAGTTGAAGGGGCAAAGTGTACAAGGTTACACCCAATAATTTAGGAAGAGAGCATTGATTCTAGGAATCTCATTAGACTCACCTTAGACTCTGTTGAAGTACATCAGTGGTCTACACAGCTACATGAGGCACACTATCCTCATGTTTAATCCCACTAGTATAGATGAGGTATCTGTTCAAGCTACTCATCTAGAAGCTAGCAAAAAGAATGGAAACCCAAAAGTTGGGGGATCATCCCAACCCACTACAAGCAAGAATAAGGAGGAAAGAAAGTATAAATGGAAAGAAAGGAAGGCCAACACTCACAGAAAAGCAAGGCTTCATGCACTCACTGTAAGAAGGATGGGTATGATGATGAGCACCATTGGATTCTGCATCTGGAGCTGAGACCAAAGAAGTTTGAGGGAAAAAAGAAGAAGATTGTTGCAGCTATTCAGAAATATTTGGGGTTTGACTCAGGGGATGAAACAACCATTGAGGCCATAGGTATAAAAGGTAAGAATTTTGAAGCATCTACTAGTAATTCTGCACAATCTACTATCGATGAAGAAAATGAGAGAAAAAGACATGAGATTTTCCATATTCGGGTTATTTCCAAACAACGAAAGATTGATACTTTATTTGATAGTGGCTCAGAAGTAAATTTAATTTCTGAAGCAACTGTAAAGAAGTTGGGATTAGTGACTACACCTCACAAGAAACCATACCCATTAGGAGGGTTAAATGATAAAGCACAACTACAAGTGACTAGACAATGCAAACTCAAGTTTTCTTTTGGGTCAGTATTTGTAGACAAGGTTGAGTTAGACATAATTACTTTGGATGTATGTAGAATTGTTTTAGGAAGTCCTTACTTGTATGACAGAAAATCTATTTTCTATAAAGCTGAGAACAAGTATCTAGTCGTTAAAAATGGAATTGAATACTTTGTAAGAGCTCATAAGCTCAAGAATAATTATACTCTCATAAACTTAGGGCAGATGAAACGAATGATAAATTCATGCAAACAATTTTTACTAATGGTTGTAAAGGAAAAGAAACCTGATAAAATCAATGTATTTGAGGGCTGTGATGCTAGACAACAAGCTGATTTAGAAAAAGTTGTTTCAGAGTATGATATCTTGTTTCAAAAACCTAAAGGTTTGCCACCCAAAAAGGAAATAGTGCATGAAATTAATTTGTAGCAAGATGCTCCATTGCCTAACATTGGAATGTACAGGTTGTCCGCTTTAGAGAATGCAGAAATCAAGAAGCAGGTGTAGGAGTTGCTCGAGAAGGGGTTCATTAGACCTAGCACATCACCATGTGGGTCACCAATCGTTTTGGTGGGAAAGAAAGATGGCTCATGGAGAATGTGTATTGATTACCGAGCTCTGAATAAGATAACAATAAAAAATCATTATCCCCTTCCTCGCATAGACGATATTTTGGATCAATTGAAAGAAGATGTTTATTTTTCCAAGTTAGACATGCATAGTGGATATCATAAGGTTAGAGTTGCAGAACAAGATGCATGGAAGACTGCTTTCAAGACAAAGTAGGGATTGTATGAATGGTTGGTTATGCCTTTTGGCTTAACTAATGCTCTTACTACTTTCATGAGATTAATGAATGATGTACTCAGACCTTTTCTTGATGATTTTGTTATTGTGTATCTGGATGACATTCTGATATTTAGGAAAACATGGGAAGAACATTTCAATCATGTTAAGCAGACACTAGATGTTTTGAAAAGTGAAAAACTTTATTTTAAACTCTCAAAATGTGAATTTGGCAAAACATCTTTGAATTATTTGGGACATATAGTAGGGGGTAGTGAATTGAAGATAGATCCCTCTAAGGTGGCAGTCATTGTAAACTGGCCTAAACCCAAATCTGCTACAGAAGTTAAGAGCTTCTTAGGAGCAACATAATATTGGAGAAAGTTCATTTCTAACTTTTCCTTAATTGGAGCTCCCTTACATGCTTTAACAGGATTGAACAAGGTGTTTCAGTGGGGAGGCAAACAACAGATAGCCTTTGACACCTTGAAAGAAAAGATTAGTACAACACCAATACTAGCACTACCTGATATTCAAAGACCATTTGAGATCCAAATGAATGCCAGTGACTATGCCATGGGAGTAGTGTTGACATAGCACAGTAAACCCATATGTTATCATTTTGAGACATTTAATTCTGCAGTAGTTAACTATCCTACATATGATAAAGAATTGTATGGATTAGTACAGAGTGTGAAAAAGTGGAAACAATACTTAATGGGTAAAGAGACAATAATACATACTGAGCATCAACCACTTCAATATATACACTCCCAAACTAAGTTGCAGCAATCAAGAAACTATAGATGGATGGGTTTTCTACAATGGTTTCATTTAGTCATCAGATATAAAAAGGGAAGACACAATAAAGTTGCAGATATGTTATCTAGACCCATTATAAATGCATCTTATATACTTAAGCATAATTTTGTGTTACATGAGAGCTACATTGAACAATATGCTCAAGATATAGACTTTAGAGATGTATATGAAACTTTAAGTCAAGGCAAACAAGTAGAAGAACTGGATTATCATGTAAAGGACCGACTCCTATATCATTGTGGGAAGTTATGCATTCCACAAACTGAAAGAGTAAAGATAATTCAAGAAGCACACACTTCTCTAATATCAGGTCACTTTGGGGTAAGTAAAACAGTTGGACAACTGCAAAGATTTTTTTATTGGCCAAAAATGAACGAGACAATTTCTAGATATGTAAGAGGGTGTACTATGTGTGCTAAAAGCAAGCCCAATAATAGAAAGCTAGGCTTGTACACTCCATTACTAGTTCCTTCTCATCCTTGGGAAAGTGTTTCCATGGACTTTTTTGGAGGACTGCCTAAATCTAGGAAAGGTCATGACTATCTGTATGTTGTTGTGGATAGGTTCAGCAAAATGTGTATTTTGATACCTTGTAATAAACATATTACAACTGAACAAACTGCAAAACTGTTCTTTCAACATGTATGGGTTCATTTTGGATTACCCACTTCCATTGTATCTGATCGAGACACCCGATTTGTGGGAAATTTTTGGTCGAGTCTGTGGGAACTGATGGACACCAAACTAAAGCAAAGCACAGCTTTTCATCCACAAACTGATGGCCAGACATAAGTAGTCAACAAGACAGTGATCCAGTTGCTTAGGGAATATTGCAGCAAGCATCCTAACTTTGGGATGAACATTTGTGTTATGTGCAACATGCTTACAACCAAGCCAAACATTCTTGTACACAAAGATCTCCTTTTGAGACCTATTTTGGTTTCACAGCAAGGTCTCCTTTGGATTTTGTCTTTGGTAAGGACATAACAGTGGAGGGACACAAGGATGTGGACAGGGAGACTAGGTCCATTGAGAAAATCCAAGAGATTCACCAGGCAGTACAAGAATAGGTGGAAAAGAGCCAAGCCAAATACAAGGCAAGGCATGATAAGCATCAGATGGAGGATAGTTTCTAGGTTGGTGATCAAGTCTGGCTATATATCAACAAGGATAGGATGCAAGGTGAAGGTAAAAAGCTAAAACCTATCAGGTATGGACCTTTCAATATACTTGAGAAAATTGGTGAGAATGCTTTTCACCTTGATCTACTAGCTTACATGCACATCTAGTCAGTCATAAATGCAGACAGCTTGAGACTATTTGAACCTTCATTAATTGAAGATCCTAAAGAATAGAGTCAATTGCCTTCTATTGATGACTTGTTACCTGAATATCTTAATGAATTGCAGGAAGACAGAGTTCTGGACAAGAAGGTGAGAACGACGCGCAGGGGAGATGTTGAGTACCTCAGAGTTGGGCTCAAGGGTTCAAAGCCGAGTAGTGCAAAATGGATAGAGATTGGACAAGTGAGACAATTGTACCCTCACTTAGTCAATGCTTGAAAACCAACTTTTGGTGGTCCAAAAGCTTTTTCAGTGGGAAGGTCGTGATCCGAATTGGATCCTTGAAGATTATCAGAGTTCTGTGATTGTTTCAAATCATGACAGACTTCAAAAACTTGTGAACAATGAGCTATCAGGAAAGACCTCTGGATAGTGGCAGTTTGTAGCTAGCACGGAATGACGAGGACCTCGGTCAAAGCGCACTAACCGAGGCCCATGGAAACCGTGCAGTGGCGCAAACTAGCAATTGGGAAGCTCAGATAAGAAAATAGAGGTTGTTTCTGATGCACATCACTGGGCAAGACCCCTCAAGAAGGAAAAGCCTCGAGCACTCGGCCACAAGGGAAGCCAAGAAACCGTGGGAAAAGTGCTAAAACCAAAGGTGGGTCCTGCGCTCCAAAACCAGTGGAATATCGAAGGCATTTCGGGCAATAAGAGGATTTGGCAGGGGAATGAGCGATTCCATACATTGGATGATGTGTGTTCGACAAATGAGAGAGAAAACCTCTCTCATCGCGGGCTAACGTTTGAGCAAGTCAATTGCATGATAAGAGCGATAACCATGGGATCTGAGGGCCCCAAATCTAATGGCGGAGATTGCGCCCAATGGGAAACTAGATTTGGAGGGAGAATTAAGCTACGACATATAAAGGTTTGAAGTCTGATTTGACCATTGAGCTGGCGGATGAATCATTTCACTAAGTAACTAAAATAACGAACTGTCGAGGAAGAGCTAGCATTCATTTCGTGAAGGGACAAGTGGCCACCTCTCTGTTAGACATTACACTGTGGCAATGACGCAGAGGCAAGGAATTCCAAGTGAACAGTAGCAGGCAATCTGAAGAGACGGAAGAGGACGCAAACAATCATGAGACAGATTGGCTTTAAGCCATGAACAGATGGAGAATAGATACAGTGAGAAAGAGAGAATAAGGAGACAATGAGACAGAGAGACAGAACAGAGAGCGAATCAAGAAGCAAAGAATAGAGAAGTGAGCTGACCTACAGAGCTAAGGTAGCATCAAGCAGACAAAACCAGGCTTGGGAGGTTCAAGCAATCCCTGAGAGGATATTTTTCGCGAACTAAGTACCAAGCTGGACTCATCCCATTAAGAACAATTGAGGTCAAGACTTAGTAAGGGGAAGTCTATGCACTCTAGTGGCTTGGGGAATCCAAGTACCACCCTACTAAGCATAATTTGTTTCAGGAGACTCAAATTGAGCTCCTCATTGTAAAAACTTTGCTTAAAGACACAATAAAGAAGGCCACCACTGAAAGCTAGATCGAAGACGTAGCCCACGAGGATTGGGTGAACTCCTTATTAAATTTTTTTGTTTTGCATTTGCTTGCTTTGTTTCTCTTACTGTTTTCCAGTTTCTGTGTATTTTGCAATCTTATCGATCCGTTGCCTAAGATAACATAGACACCCACACCAGCACATGAGTCTGTAATACCTTCATTAATTAATTAACTGAGATCACTCACAAGTGATTTTCAGATCACTAGTACCAATAATTTCACCAGGCAAAGAGGAAGAAAGGGAGGAAGGAACAACTGAGGAAGAAGGCAAAGGGTCAACTTTAGGATCAACTGGAGGTTGATTTTGTCTAGTTGTAGGAATATTCGGTTGTGGGGCCAAGGAGGTTGAGAAAAACCATACTAGTAAGATGATGGTAAGTCCTGGAAGGGACAATGTAGGCATAGAAGGAGCACCAATACTTCTGAAAGGAGGAAAAGGACTAGGATTCCCATCAAAAGGAATTCCTTGATCGACGGACTCTGGAGTTGTTGAAATATTTTTCAACCTAAGATCAACTAAGGAGTGACATGGAGGATGTTATCCACGGTCAATTAATTTAATTTTAGTCAAAATAACATAACAAAACAAAAAAGGGATAATCTAGGCAAAAGTATTACCAAGTAACTGTGAACCGCAATATACTGCCTCAGTAAACCAAGGACTTAACATGCTTGCAGGAAATCTTCCCAAATGTTGTGTTTCGTGTATCATAATGTACAAGGTGGCTGACTTGGTTACCTATGGATGGATAGCAACCTAATGTAGTCCTCCCATATATACCCAAAAGTACATGGAGGCCCAATCTGTGTTAGCGTTGTCTAATGCGAAAACCACATAGTGAGAGAATTCCTTTATACTTTACATACTGTAACACCACCCTATATACCTGAAAGTACATGGATGAGCTATGATATACTAATGTATGTGGAATGAGATATCACACTCGGAATGTACCGTAGACAATTAATGACAATTGCTATGTTTTACAACGCTGGAACACATCTCTAGCATAGAACCCCTAAATGTTATTCGTTAAGTTACAATGCACCATTAGGTTAATTGAGATAACTTTTAAGTTGATCTTCTTAATAATTTTCCTTTCAAGGTTCACCACGTGATGTATGTTTGCAATTCCTAGAATGCAACTAACATGATAAACATTCTTTCATTAAATTAACAATGAAAATAGTAGCTAATAAGGGGTAGAGAAATCATATATTTGACAAAGACCAAAGAGCACAACTAATGCAACTTCCCTAGCTATTCCTATAAAGCATTCACAAACTACAATATGCATGATGCAAGTTTCTCTTTTCAGTCCCTTTAATGTTTAGATGAACAAAAAGGAACTAGATGAACATATAATCAATCAATACTTTTCTAAAGAAACAAAGACTTTACGACAGTTTCTTTTTCAAAGAAATGAAGACTTTACGAAACTTCCTTTTCAGAAAAGACTAATCGATATAAACTAACTTTGATAATGAATTGATAATGATAAATAAATCCCTTAAGAAACACTAAAAAATCAAGGTCAAAGTAGGGCTAGAAGAAGAAATTCAAATTGATTTCAAAACCATAACAACCATTGATATTTCAACAAACAACTTCAGAAGAAAAATTGGAAAAATCCAATTCAAAGGTAGGTTTTTTGGCTTAAGAAGGATCAGCGTAGGTCAGAGTGGGAGAGACTGTGTTGCAGAGTGCTGTCTCTCACTCGAGGCTACTCTATAGTGCACTATCCCCTTACCAAACCTGCACTGGTGCTAGAGAGGCCAATCAAAAGACATCTAAGCACAATTTTTTGACCGAAACCACTTCAAAAAGGCTGAAATAAGATCAGTGAAGGCAAGTAAAGTCTACTAGGGTGTACTATGATGAGGATAAACTACCAGGAGTTATTGTTGTTCCCTAGTATGGTCGCCAATTTGTTATGTGGAATTTTGCATCTACGAATAAACACAACTTCCCTAAGTGGGTAGCTACACTTAGAACAACAGAATTAAAGAGTTTAACCTTTTCCTATAGAATATAAATAAGACAAGGGACCTACTTGTTATCTTTCACTTCCCTTTGTCTCCTTTGTATGGCTTCCGTCGCTCCCTCTTGAACTAAAATCGCTCGATCAGTACCTGCAATCATAAATAGAGGACAAAAAACAATCAAAGCAAGAGATCTATCTACTATAAGCAAATGGAATCGAAAGCATTTGCACATATAATCATCATACATAAAGACAAGAATATGGGAAAAGATGTAAACAACTTTATTAAGTAGAAGGAAGAGTTACAACCAAAGAAGTCTGATCCCATGTCACTCATCCATCTTGAGTTCCCTCCTTCATTACACCAAAAGCATAACACTCCGGCAGCATAAAAATACTTGCTTATGATCTCAAACCTCAAACCAACAATATATCATTAAAATTCTTAAAATTCTAGCCCCCTCAAACCAATAGTATCTCCTTACAATTCTTCAAAGTCCAACCCCTAATCACTATGATTAGTGCTCAATTTATAGGGAAATGTAGGTGGTTTTTTTCATAAATTGGGCATTGAATGGCTTTCCAATTTGGGAGCTAGTTTCCATGGAGGAAGGGATGAGAGGATAGGAGGTTATTTGATTCATTCCCTATCCAATTTCAAGCTCATAGGAGAGGATAAGAGGTGGGAATATTCTAGAATGATCTAGAATGAAGGAATATTCTCAAAACCCTATGAAGATTTCGCTCAATCTTGCCCAGCGCAGGTCAAAATGGGCCTAGGTGCTCTGCAAAGAAGAATTGAATGGGCCTAAGTGCTCTACAACACATTTACCCCTAACCAAGGCTGTGTTGGTCCCTCAAGGAGTCATTTCAGGATGTCTTCAGACCAGGAAAATCTCAGGAATGATGTCATTCAATGTAGTGACTTCTCTAGGGCATGTAGCAACTGAATTAGGGTTTGATGAGCCCTAATAGTGTTGATGTGAATGTTGGGAGTGATGTGCCCAAATATGCCTATAACATATGGTCTATAAGACCAAAAACAATGTTGAAGGGAATATTTAAAGGCATAAGGCAAGGTAGGTTGTCAAAGGATCCAAACAACAATGCAGAAAAAATTATGTGGAGGTATTTGTGCGAGTCATAAGAATGGAAACAATCAGGAAAATATTAGAAATTGCCACGTAGCATTAATTTTAGAAATTTTCACTGTAGATTAAACTGATTATGCAATATAACTAAAGAAAAATACTTAATCTACTTCTACAATCAAACTTGCGGAAGGTTAATAGATTTGAGCAAGATAAAGTAGAACACATATAACAAAGAAGAAGAATCAATACACATGAAACACAGAAGAATACTCTAGGGAAAGCCTCACCTAAAAACCCCGCTATCTGTATTATCATACAAGTGGAAATATCTTAGGATTACACACAACTTTAGCTCTCATAGCTATCCAGCTCTCAGTACAATCCCTCACCTCTGCTCATAGACAGAATAGACTTCTCATATGCCTTCTCCTCTGCCCTCCAAGCCTCCTATTTCCTTGTGCATTTTTCCCTGGGTGATCCAACTATAACCTTGTGTGACACTGATCTCACACACTGCACCAACACACTGTAAAACTACACAAATCTCATGGAATAAATTCCTTTTGCATGCAAGAGATTTTCTTATAGGAAAATTCTTGCAACTGATATTAAATTGTCCCTGTCTTCATAGAAAATTTTAGGGGCGAATGTTCACCCTTTGGGGAAATCAAGGGGTTTTAAATTTTTAGTGGGCGAATATTTTGTATCATAGTACATTTTTACGAATCACCTCAAATAGCCCACCTTATTTTAAGGGAGAGGGTAAAAACCGTAAATTTGGCCCTTGAAATTAGGAGTTACAACCTTCCATTGGCCCATTTTCAAGAATAGATTTTATTTAAGTGAATCCATTCGCCCATTTTCAAGAATAGGTTTATTTAAGTGAATCCTATGGGCCAAATACCATATTTATAAAAGAGGTATGGTAAATTAATAAAAATATAAATAAATGAGAGATATGGTAAATAAATAAAACATTTTTTATATTTACTCCATAAGTCACCTTATATACATGCAAGGGTGTAAACAAATAAAAATATAAGCAAAGTGGAGGTATGGTAAATAAATAAAACGTCTTTTTATACTTACTCAAAAGGTATGGTAAACAAATAAAAATATACATAAACTAGACCTATGGTAAATAAATAAAACCTCTTTTTATATTTAGTCCATAACCCTCATTCTATTTATGAAGGCTCAAGAAAGAGGTTTTATTTAAGTGAATCCTATGGGCCAAATACCATATTTGTAAAAGAGGTATGGTAAATTTATAAAAATATAAGTAAATGAGAGTTATGGTAAACAAATAAAACATTTTTTTATATTTACTCCATAAGTCACCTTATATTTAGAACACTAAAAAAATGTGTTATATTTAGGTGAAACCAATGGGCAATATACTATGGGACAAATACCATGGGCAAAATACTTGGGACAAATACCATGGACTAGATTGTTATTAATACCATGCAAAAAAACATTGTTAACCCTAATATTAATATTAATAAAAATAAAAATGGCACATGGTATTGACCCATGGTATTCACCAAAATGGCACATGATATTGACCCATGGTATTCACCTCGAATGTAGCCTATTTAAATGGGGGAATTAAACCAGCAAAGATCCATCTTTACTCTGGATCTACTAACCCCGAGAGATATCAAATATCGTGATATGCAAACTAGCATAGAGTGAAATAATATTTGATCCCTCTCGGGGGTGGATCAAGAGTAAAAATGGATGTTGTAATTTAATGTATGTTAAACATTTTAGCTTGGTTAAAATAAAAAAATAAAATAAAAATCAACTATTAATTTTATTAATTTTTATAAATTACTAATAGTAATTTTTAAGCTCCGGGTTTATGATAACCCATGGTAATAACAAGATCTTACAAGATTTTATAAGCCATGCCCAGTGAGAGATTCGCCAAAAAATTATATATACATATTATATTATTGATAAAATGGCCTTCCATTTTTCCTATATACCATGGAGATTCACCCATTTATTATACATATAATTTAGGGGGGGTTCTTAATTTGTTTTTCCTATATACCATGGAGATTCACCCATTTATTATACATATAATTTAGGGGGGGTTCTTAAAATTTTCCCTGCCTGTCTTTAATCTCAACTGGGTCTTTGTCTAAATAGACATGCATGAGTTATTTATGAGAGAATCTTTAGTTATTTGGATTACACTAGTTGCATGCATGCATGAATTAACTGACTGAACACACAATTAGTTCCTCAGACTATTTGGTACTAACTTAATTGGACTTAACTCAATTAACTGAGCTAACTAATTACAACTCAAATACAACTCATCCTTATCTCCTTAATTAAGGGATAATCTCCTTAATTTAAGGGATAACCATTGCATGACTTCATAAAGACTTCTAGCTTGAATTTCTCTAACTAATTAACTCAAGATGAATTAATTAATTATTTTCCAAACAGCTAGTGAGACTAAATTCAAATTTTAATTCTCAATTTTAATTCAAGGACAAATTAAAATTGGAATATTCTTGTTGCCACATTTCAACACTCCCTCTCAACAAGAAAGAGATTATGTGCCACCCCGATCCTATCTCTATGGAACTCGAATTTACACTTTGACAATGCCTTAGTCAAAATGTTAGCATCTTGCTCCTTAGTCAAAATATACTACAACAACATGATCCTCCTCGTAACACAGTCTCTAAGATGATGATATGGAATGTCAATGTACTTGGACCTGTCAGGAAATAATGGATTCTCAGAGAGTTTGATACAAATCTGATTATCACAATAGACCACAGTTGGATCCATCCTCTGATCAAACAAACCAACTAGAATTTTCCACATCCAAATGGCCTAACATGTTGCCTGAATTGCAGCCATGTATTTAGCCTCTACTGAGATGAGTGCAACCGACCTCTATTTCCTGCTATACTAAGAAACTACAGCTGACCCAAGGTTGAAAATTCCTCCTGATGTGCTCTTCCAATTTGATGGACTCCTTCCCCAATCTGCATCAGTGAAGCCCTGTAGCTTCACTCCCTCTGTCTGTCTGTACCATAATCCATACTTAGATGTGCCTTTGAGGTATCTCAAAATATGCTTAGCTACCTTCCAAAAAAACTTGTTAGGCTAAACCATAGCTTGACTCGGTTGGTTCACCGCATAGCACAAATTTGGTCGTGTGTTCACTAAGTACATCAGTGAACCCACAAGTTTCCTGTACACAGTAGCTTCTACTACTCTTGAAGTAGCATCCTCCTTCCTCCAATTACCTGCTAGAGGAGTCTGCATGGGCTTGCACTTCTCCATGTGGAATCTCTTGAGTATCTCATTCGCATACTTGCCTTGAGACACAAACAACTCCCCATCCTTCTGCCACACTTCCATGCCAAGGAAGTAGTGTATGAGACCCATGTCTTTCATCTTGAATTTTCTTGCAAGGTCCTCCTTTCAAGACATGATCAGCTGATCATCACTTGTTAATATGAGATCATCAACATAAAGAACAATGATCAATGGATTACCTTTCACAATGATGTGATATAGGTTCGCATCCGCTTCACTCTTTATGAAGCCCAACCCGATGAAGTAGTTGTCGATCCTAGTGTACCAAGCACGAGGTGCTTGCTTAAGCCCATGAAAATCTTTCTTGATTCAGCACACATGCGACTCATGATCGAGGATCTCAAAACCTTCCGACTCCTCTATGTACACCTCTTCCTCAATCTTGCCATTGATGAATGCAATCTTGACACCCATCTGATGAATCTTCCAACCCATCTGTGCTAATAGTGCCAACATCGATCTCATAGATGAGTACCTTGCTACAGGAGAAAAATTCTCATCATAGTCGATCCTCGAACTATGAGAAACCACGGGCAACAAATCTTGCCTTATGTTTCTCCACACTACCATCAGCAGCTTGCTATACCTTGTAAATCCAACAGGAACTCACAATTGACTTGTTCTCTAGTCTTGGAACCACATCCCAAATGTTGTTACAAACTATGGAGTCATACTCCTCCACCATAGCATGAAACCAAATCGGTTGCTACACTACTTCCTCAAAGGAATATGGCTCAATCTCAATACATTCCCCAACAAGGGCCATGTTTCTAGTGTACCTATCAGGTGACCTCCTCTGTCTGTGATAAGAAGATGATTCTCCCACATTCTCTCTCGCATTTGACAAAAATCTGTCAGCTTCTCTTCTGCTCCTACATCCATCTCTTGAAGCCTCTGCATGAGCGGATGTCTCCACTCCTGGAACCTCTACATGTGGCTGCTCCGCATCAGACTGAGGCTCCTCCTCCTTAGGAACCAAAAGTTCCTCCACAGCCTGTAGTTAGAGCTCCCTCTCAAGGGAAACTCACATGGCCTTCTGCTCATCAAACTTGAGATCTCTGTGAATCACTATCCTCCAACTCGTAGGTAAGTACACCCGATAGTTTTGAGGTGTATCAGTGTACCCCACAAGTATTCCCAACTCAACCATCGACTCTAGATTCTTCCATGCATCCTTTGTCACATGGCAATATACTGATGAGCCAAAGATCCTGAAGTGACCCACATATGGTCTCTTATTGGAGAAATCTTCCTCTGGTGTTTTCATCCCATGTAGGCAATGCGGGCTTCTATTATGCAAATAGACCGCTATGTTGCATGCCTTGTTGAAAATGGCAACAAGAAATGATAAAAATAGAAATGCTATAAATAGTAGTTCGGGTACCAGTGTTGGACATATCAAGAAGGAATGAAAAATGGAAGTGCTAAAAATAGCATTTCTATAAATAGCATTTCGGGATGGATTCCTATTTTAGTTAGTCCCTGAACTAAGATAGAGAAGTAAAATTCGAATTTGTTCTTAGCAGCTGTTTGATTAATAATCAATTAATTCATCTTGAGTTAATTAGTTGGAGAAAATCAAACATGAAGTCTATGTGAAGACATGCAACAGTTTCTCCACTGATTGAGGAATTTATCCCTTAGTTAAAGAGATAAGGATGAGTTGTAATTAGTTACCTCAGTTAACTAAGTTAAGTCCAGTTATATTAGTTCTAACAGTTTGTAGAATTAATTGTGAGTTCAGTTAGTTAATGATTGCATGCATGTAAGTGCTACTCTCCAGATAACTGAATATTCTCTCATAAATAACTTGAATTCATGTTAGTTCAGTCAAAGACCAAGTTGAGATGAGAGGAAGGGAAAGTGTACTATCAGTTGGAGGATTTTTCCTATATAGGAAGCTCATCCATGCAAAAGGAATTATCTCCTTCAAGATTACGCAGTTACTACTGAGCCAAGTGAGCAATGTGAGGTGGGAATTCACACAAGTGGAAGGACTAGACCCTAGGAAAAACTGCGCAAGGAAATAGGAGGCTTAGAGGGCAGAGGAGAAGGTTTGTGAGAAGCCTTTGACCATCTATGAGCAGCAGAGGAATTGTACTGAGAGCTAGATAGCTTCCGAGCTAAGACTTTGTGTAATCCGAACTATTTTCCACTTGTATGATAATACAGAGATCGGGGTTTTTAGTTGAGGTTTTCCCCAGAGTATTCTTCTGTGTTCATGTGTGATTGCCTTATCATTCTTAGTTATATGTGTTCTTATTGGTCTTGCTCATATTTGATTAAGCTTTCGCAAGTTTTTTGTAGAAGTAGATCTTGTATTTTGCTTAGTATATTGCATAATCTATTGATCTACAGTGAGAAATTCTACATGGTATCGGAGCAAAGGTGATCAAAGCAAAGAACAGTATACAAGAAGGGAGAAGTTTGAAGTTTGAAGTTCATGATTATAGAAATCGTGTTCTTATCACATCTCAATTTCACCAATGGCGTTCAATGGTTTAAGACTCGAGTACGCCCTTGATGGCAACTTGAATTATATAGCCTGGAAGGATCGCATGGAAGTAGTATTAGAGGATAATAGTCTAAAGGACTTCATTGATCAATAAGTCCCCAAGCCCGCAGTGGCTAATGCTACAGAATTTGTGGAATGGAAGAAATGTGTGGCTAGAGTGAGGAGAATCGTTCTAGAGGTAGTTTGAGACCACATAGTCTCGAGTCTCCATGGAAAGGAGACACCGTTTTTAATGTGAAAAACATTGAAAGATCTATATCAGAACAATAGTGATCAGAGGAAGCTAGCGCTGAAAGACAAGCTTCGGAAAATCAAGTGTGAAAAGGGTGACACGATCTCTACATATCTGAACAAGCTCACCACCTGTAGGGATGAGATTGGAAGTGTAGGGATCATGACAATCGATGATGACATTGTGAGTCTTGCTCTCCTCGGTCTTCCTAAGAACTGGCATAGCTACCAAGACTCGGTAAATGGAAGAGAGAAACTGCTAGATTGGGAACGACTTTTGTCAGATCTGATGTAGGAGGAGATAAGAAGAAGCACCAAAGATGGTTCTTCATCCAAGGAGGATGAATAAATTGCGCCTTAGCGAGTAAGGCGAAGAAAGGGAAGGAGAAGGATTCTCATCCCAAATCGCGTTCTTCCCATGGTGGGAAGAAGTTTGACAAATCGAAACTGTGATGCTTTCATTGTCATGAGGTGGGCCATTTTGCTACAAATTGTCCACTGAAGAAATCCAAGACGGGATCCAAGGAAGGATTTGAAGGTGAGGCATTGGCCTCATAGTTCGAGTTGGATTTCACCCTCTTCGCATGCATGGTTTCATCCATGGTGGGATGTGGTTGGTTTCTTAACAGTGGAGCTTCTTTCCACATGATCCAAATGGAAAATGGCATCAACCCATGGTACTCATTCACCCATATTATTCATCGACCCATGAATTTACCCATGGTATTGTAAATGGCATCCACCCATGGTATTGTAAGTGACATCCACCCATGGTATTCATTCACCCATGGTAATTGCCCATGGTATTGTGACATCCACCCATGGCATTCATTCACCCATGGAATTGGCCCGTGGTATTGTGAAATTTGCCCATGGTATACATTCATTCATGGAATTGACCCATGGTATTATAACTGAAAAATACTATAAGTAACAAGTCACATTTTGTAAAAGGACAGATTGTCGCCCACAATGTAGCCTTTACAGTTCAGAGGCATGTAGCCACCACATCTCTTCTCAGAGATAAGCTACCATCACCCTAGCTGGTTTATTTCCATTTCTATTTTAAATAAAAGTTTCTTTGTGGTTTTGTTTATTGGGCATTCTCTCTTTTTTTGTAATGAATTGAGGTATTATTTCCGTTGCATATCTGTCTTTAGGGTTATCTCTGTATTTTATTGCGTTCCTGTTTAAATCCAGATCAGTGGTATCAGAGCAGGTTATGATTCAATGGGAATGAGGATTTGATGCATATTTCAGTTTCAAATTTTGAAACAATATTCAACAAATTTCAGGCATGTGCTACAACCTCCACAGAGCACTTTCTTGGGTCAAGCAGGAAGAATTTTTCTTTTTTCATTTTTTGCGGGAATTGTTTTGGGCAGCGACTTTGCAGATCAGATCTGAACATTTTGGTACAAAATTTACAAAAACAAATACCAAATCTGGATTCCTCTCGAAAAACCACCCAATTTCAAAAAACAAATGGGTCAAATCGGAGTCCGGATGTGAGAGATATCGCTGATTTAAAATCAGCTATTTTATTAGAATTTTTGTGACGGCGGAACTGTTGCAGCACAAATCTGAGATCTCAGAGTGTCCAGATAGGGATTTCCAACTCATGGGAAGATGAAAAATGATCCTTCTGCTTCTAAAAACAGGTTCTAATAAATATTCTGAGTTATATTGGCCGAGTTATGTCCATTTTAACTTTGGAGCAACATTCGGAGTGGGTTTCCATTGGAGACGTGCCCTCCCAGCCCACTTTAGTAGGCACCTGCTTCACATTCATCAGTTTCAACATAGCAGCATTCGGCTTGGGTTATTTGGAGACGTGCCCTCCCACCCCAGGCTATGTAGGCACCTGCTACTTCATCATCAACCAACATCATGGTTATGGGTCAACTGCATAAAATCTTGTCATCGAAGTCCATTTGCTAGGCCGCACACTGTCAGAATCACAGTTGGTCACAAGCATTACAGGGTATCTCTATCCTTGGATCCTCGTTTATCAGGGTTTTGGGTTAACCACATAAAACCCTTATCTTCAGTGTCTCTTCATATTCCACAAAGGCTTCGCAGGAGGGAACTTTACGCAATGGGGATCATTGCTTCTTAAGGAGGGAGGAATGATCCAAATGGAAAATGGCATCAACCCATGGTACTCATTCACCCATATTATTCATCGACCCATGAATTTACCCATGGTATTGTAAATGGCATCCACCCATGGTATTGTAAGTGACATCCACCCATGGTATTCATTCACCCATGGTATTGTGACATCCACCCATGGTATTCATTCACCCATGGAATTGGCCCGTGGTATTGTGAAATCTACCCATGGTATTCATTCATTCATGGAATTGACCCATGGTATTATAACTGAAAAATACTATAAGTAACAAGTCACATTTTGTAAAAGGACAGATTGTCGCCCACAATGTAGCCTTTACAGTTCGGAGGCATGTAGCCACCACATCTCTTCTTAGAGATAAGCTACCATCGCCCTAGCTGGTTTATTTCCATTTCTGTTTGTAAGCATATTTCAATATTTTACAGTAATGAATTGAGGTATTATTTCCGCTGCATATCTGTCTTTATGGTTATCTCTGTATTTTATTGCGTTCCTGTTTAAATCCGGATCACCACATGACCGGTGACAAGAGTTTTTTTAGGACATAGGAGGAGAAAGATCTCCAGATACTCATAGCGATGGGTAATGATGAAAAGTATAGTGTCTCGGGTGTAGGCATGTTTTTTTTTTAGAGGGAGCATGGAGCTCGCATTACCTTGACTGATGTCAAGTATGTACTAGGACTGACAAAAAATTTGGTGTCAATTGCAATGCTAGAAGACAAGGGCTATGATGTAGTCTTTAGTAAGGGAAAGGTTTTCCTTTGACACATCACCACAAGACAGGTGAAGAAGATCGGTTCATGAGTCAAGAACTTGTATACTCTTGAGTTTCAAGATGCATGCAAAGCCTTGAGGAGCGAGGCAACTGTTGGAGACTTGGTGGTTGAGAAGGAGAGTACATTACCTTTCAACATGCAGTGCCAGACGAAGTATCAGACAATTGTGGAGGAGCCACAATTGGTGAAGTAGCTTCAGGAGGTTGTGGAGCAGCCACAACTGGGGAAACCGAGAGGAGACAGAGTGGAGGCATCTACTCATGTAAAGACCTCTAGTAGGGGGAAATTTCAAGCCAAGTGGGCAGAGGGATCACATGCATCCATACCTCCAGGTAGGAGGTGGGGTGATGTGGAGTGATAGTCCCAAGAAGGCTAATATAGGGGCAGCATCATTAAGGTACCCAACCTCTTTGATTAGGCCTTGCTATGGGAGGCCCTATGAGGAGTAGAAGGATTGGCTGATTAGGTAGATACAGATGTGGATGGAGTGGAAGAGAGAACTACAGTGCAGGAATCCCTAGACTATGCATAGCTAGCAAGCTGCAACAATGCGAGAGGCGCAAGAGTGTTGCACCAGTGTAAGATGGCAGAGATAGGTGTGAAATGGTGCGAGATGCATGAAGTGTTGCAGCAACTTAGAGGTCAGAGAGGGAGCACTTGTTAGTGGCAAATGGAGCTTCAACATCACAGGATGTTTCTAGCCCAACAGAGAGGTCAGTTGGGAGTTTTTTTGTTTCTAGATTTGCTCGAGCAATAATACTTGGGAGAAGTGTTTCATGCAAAACATTCCAAAGGTTCAGGATCAGATTCTATTTGAATGCCTTTCTTGTTGACAAGGAGTGTTGAAAATGGCAACAAGAAATGCTATAAATAGCAGTTCAGGTACTAGTGTTGGACATAGCAACAAGGAATGAAAAATGGAAGTGCTAAAAATAGCATTTCAGGATGGATTCCTATTTTAGTTAGTCCCTGAACTAAAAAAGAGGAGTAAAATTTGAATTTTTTCTTAGCAGCTATTTGATTAATAATTTATTAATTCATCTTGAGTTAATTAGTTGGAGAAAATCAAACATGAAGTCTATGTGAAGACCTGCAATAGTTTCTCCATTGATTGAGGAATTTATCCCTTAGTTAAGGAGATACGGATGAGCTGTAATTAGTTAGCTGAGTTAAGTCTAGTTATATTAGTTCTAATAGTTTGTAGAATTAATTGTGAGTTCAGTTAGTTAATGCTTGCATACATGTTACTGTTGCTCTCTAGATAACTGAATATTCTCTCATAAATAACTCATGCATGTAAGTTCAGTCAGAGACCTATTTGAGATCAGAGGAAGGGACAGTGTACTATCAGTTGAAGGATTCCTATGTAGGAAACTCATCCATGCAAAAGGAATTATCTCTTCAGGATTGTGTAGTTACTATTGAGCCAAGTAAGCAGTGTGAGGTGGGAATTCACACAAGTGGGAGCACTAGACCCCAAGAAAAACTGTGCAAGGAAATAGGAGGCTTGGAGGGTAGAGGAGAAGGTTTGTGAGAAGCCTTTGACTATGTATGAGCAACAGAGGGATTGCACTGAGAGCTGGATAGCTTCTGAGCTAAAGCTTTGTGTAATACAGACTATTTTCCACTTGTATGCTAATACAAATATCAGGGTTTTTAGCTGAGGCTTTCCCCAGAGTATTCTTCTATGTTCATGTGTGATTTCCTCGTCATTGTTAGTTATATGTGTTCTTACTGATCTTTCTCATATTCGATTAAGCTTCTGTAAGTTTATTGTAGAAGTAGATCTTGTATTTTGCTTTAGTATATTGCATAATTTGTTGATCTACAGTGAAAAATTCTACATGCCTCAACCCACAAATGAAGTGGTAAGCCTTGGTCATGCATCATCGCCTGAGCTACCCCCAAAATCATCATGTTCTTCCTCTCAGCCACCCCATTCTGTTGTGGGTGATGAGGTGTCGTCAACTCCTGTTTAATTCCTTCCACTGCACAGAAGTCCTTAAACTCTTGAGAGACATACTCTCCACCATTGTCGCTTCTCAAGGCCTTGATATTCTTCCTTGACTCTTTCTCAACCAAAGCTTTGAACCCACAAAAATTTGAGAAGGTTTGGTCCTTCTTCTGCATGAAATAAATCCAACATTTACGAGAAAAATCATCAATGAAAATCACATAATACCTTTGCTTCGTGGTGGTTACTGTCGAGAATGATCCACACAAATCAGTATGAACTCGCTCTAAGATTGCTTCAGCTCGACTGTCTCGATCATGAAAGGAAGACTTGGTGTACTTTCCCACGGTACAACCTTTGCATGTGTCCCCTTGCTCAAGTTTAACTTTGGGAAGTCTGGTAGAGATATGGTGCATTATCTTCAAGGCCCCATGATGCAAGTGGCCCAATCGCCTATGCCATAACTCGCCAATGTCTTGGCTTTGCACCAATTCTAATTTAGAACTCAATGCAGCACAATCATCTACCTCTAGTTTATAGAGATTCTGCACTCGAATCCCAATCCTCTTGGTCTGACTTGTGGCTATGTGTCTCAGGAACACCTTTCCTTGACTGAAGACAACATCATTGCCTTTGTCCTCCAACATCGTGACCGATACCAGGCACATACTTCACATCTATCAAGGTGAGAGGAGATCTATGCTCCCTCTGAAAAGTAACTGTGCCCACTCCTGAAACACTGTACTTTCCATCGTCACCCATATCTATGCGTATCTTGAGGTCTTTCTCCTCCAAGGTACTGAATAAAATTTTATCACCAGTCATGTGGAATGAGGCTCCATTGTCAAGATGCCCAACACAACCCACCATCGATGAAACCATGCATGCGATGAGGGTAAAATCCAATTCGAACTAACTGAGGCTAATGTCTCAATTTCTGATCCTTTCGAGGATCTCTTCTTGGATATGTTCAATGGGCAATTAGTTGCATAATGGCCCATCTCATGACAATCAAAGCATCTCACTTTAGATTTGGCAATCTTCTTCCCTCCATGAGAAGAACAATTTGGAATGGGAAGCCTTCCCTTTCCATTTCCTTGCCTTACTTGCTAAGGCCAGATTTTCTTCACCATCATTCTTTGATGAAGAACCATCTCGAGTGCTTCTCTTGATCTCCTCCTGCATGAGATCTGACCACACTCATTCCCAATCCGGTAGTTTCTCTCTTCCATTCACAGAGTCTTGGTAGCTATTCTGGCTCTTTGGAAGACTGAGGAGAGCAAGACTCACCATATCATCATCAACTGTAGTTATTCCCACACTACCAAGCTCATCTCTAGAGGTGGTGAACTTGTTCAGATATGTAGAAATAGTATCACTCTTCTCCATCTTGATTTTCCGAAGCTTATACTTGAGCGCCAGTTTCCTTTGGTCACTACTATTATGATAGAGGTCCTTCAATGTCTTCCACATTGAAAACAGAGTCTCCTTCCCATGGAGACTCGAGACAATATGGTCTCGAACTCCCTCCAGAAGAATCTGTCTCGCCTTCGCCACACACTTCTTCCATTCAACCAATTCTTTTGCATTAGCTATAGCTGGCTTGGGGATTTCTTGATCAATGAAATCCTTCAAACCATTATCTACTAATACCACTTCCATGCGATCTTTCCATGCTATGTAATTTGAGCTGCCATCTAGAGCATACTCGAGTCTCAAGCCGTTGAACGCCATGGGTGAACTTTGAAGTATGATAAGAATTAGATTTTGCACCTCTAACCAAGAAATTCAACCTTCGAATTTCCCTTCTGAGTGTACTTGTTCAACGCTTAGATCACCTTTTCTCTGATACCATGTAGAAATTCTCACTATAGATTAACCTGATTATGCAATGTAACTAAAGAAAAATACTTAATCTACTTCTACAATCAAACTTGCGGAAGCGTAGTAGATTTGAGCAAGATCAAGGAGAACACATATAATAGAGAAGAAGAATCAATACACATGAAACACATAAGAACACTCTGGGGAAAGCCTTAGCTAAAAGCCTCGCTATCTCTATTATCATACAATTTGAAATATATCAGGATTACACATTGATCCAGGTGGATGTTGGTGGCCACCCACCTATCCCATTTGGACCCCCACAACTGTCTCTTGCAACATTTTTAGTTTCCTTAATTACAGCACAGTTTACTATTTTTAGCAGTTTTTCGGGTCGTAAACTGCCGGAGCCGTTTTGAGGCCCTCAACGACGTTTTTCTGGAAATATAAGGCCAGCAATTTTTCTGTCAAAAAATCGTCTTTTTCATCTTAGTCCTCGGAGAGATCTTTCCAACAGGCTATCATGCGCGTCAAACAGAGATAATATGACCAATTCGCGACCCTAGGAAGTTGATGTACCAACTTACCCAAAAACGGGGCCCACAATTTGGCGTTTCATCTTCTAGGGTTAGGTTTTGGAATGTGAAGGGTTTTCCATTGTTTCTCAACAATAAATAGGCCTTTGAGCCTCATTTTAACACAGTTGAGAGGCATGTAGCCACCACATCTCTTCTCAGAGATAAGCTACCATCGCCCTAGTTGGTTTATTTCCATTTCTGTTTGTAAGCATATTTCAATATTTTACAGTAATCAAATGAAGTAATATTTCCGCTGCATATCTGTCTTTATGGTTATCTCTGTATTTTATTGCGTTCCTGTTTAAATCCGGATCACACATAGTTTTAGCTCTCACAACTATCCAGCTCTCAGTACAATCCCTCACTTCTGCTGATAGATAGAATAGATTGCTCATATGCCTTCTCCTCTGCCCTCCAAGCCTCCAATTTCCTTGCGCAATTTTCCCTCGGTGATCCAGCTGTAACCATTTGTGACACTGATCTCACACATTACTCCAACATAGTGTAAAACTGCTCAAATATCAAGGAATAATTTCCTTTTGTATGCAAGAGATTTCTTCCAGGAAAATTCTGGCAATTGATAGTACATTGTCCCTATCTTTAATCTCAACTGGGTCTTTGTATGAATAGACATGTATGAGTTATTTATGAGAGAATCTTCAATTATCTGGAGTACACTAGTTGCATGTATGCATGCATTAACTTATTGAACTCACAATTAGTTCCTCAAACTATTTGGAACTAATTTAACTAGACTTAACTCAGTTAACTGAGCTAACTAGTTACAACTCAAATACGACTCATCCTTATCTCCTTACTTTAAGGGATAACTATTGCATGACTTCACAGAGACTTCTAGCTTGAATTTCTCCAACTAATTAAATCAAGATGAATTAATTAATTATTTTACAAGTAGCTCGTGAGACTAAATTTAAATTTTAATTCTCAATTTTAATTCAAGGACAAATTAAAATTGGAATATTCTTGTTGCCACATTTCAACATCAATGGACCGTATATCAAATGGATATGAAATCAACATTTTTAAATGGAGTATTGAAAGAGGAAGTGTATGTGAAACAACCACCTGGATAAGAGGTTTAAGTCGAAGAAGACAAGGTGCATAGACTAAAGAAATCTCTTTATGGGTTGTAGCAAGCACCACGTGCATGGTGTGACATAATATACACTTATTTGTTGAAAAATGGCTTTAGCAAATGTGATGGTGAGCCTATCCTCTATATCATTGAAAGTGATGGTAAGCTTTTAATTGTGGTTTTATATGTAGATGGTCTAATTTTGACAAGGAGTGATGATCTCATCATTGTTGATTTCAAAGAAGTCATGAAAAATGAGTTTGAAATGACAGAGTTGGGATTATTAAGATATTTTTTAAGTGTGAAGGTGAAGCAAATGGAAGATGGAATTTTTATTTCTAAATTAAAGCATGCAACAAACATCTAAAGAGGTTTAAAATTTAGACCAACAAGCTAGCGCCAACTCAAATAGCCATCAGTTTGAAATTGAGTAAAGAAGATTGTAGCAATAATGTCAATCCAACACTATACAAGAATATGGTTGATATTTTGATGTATTTGACAACAACTAGGCTTGATTTAATGTATTTAGTGAGCTTGGTTTCAAGATTCATGGAGACACCAAGGGGACACATTAACAAATAGCTAAAATAATCTTAAGGTATGTTAAAGGAACTAAGGATATGGCATTTTGTATACTACAAAAAATGATTTTAGGCTAGTTGGATACATGGGTGGTCATTGGATAGGAAGTGTGGATGATAGAAAAAGTACATCAGGCTATGTATTTGATATGGCTTAGCTAGTGATTTCATGGGCTTCTAAGAGATAACCAATAGTTTCATTGTCGACAAGTGACAACATGGGCAGTGTTATCACTCAGGTTGTCCTTAAAGCTCCAGAAAAGGATACGGCCGAGGTAACCACAGACCAACTTTGGACTGCAGGTTCTAGCCTGCCTGCAGTCAGAGAGGGCTCTCTCTTTTAGATTTAGCTTTGTTTAATGGATGATTTTAGGCTAGGTATGATGCACAGGGGTTTTGTATTGTTTTTGGTGGGAAGGAAGACATTTCAAGTAGAGAGGCAAGACATAGTCTGGTAAGTTTTCGAACCATTGGGCGTGGAGTCGAGGAGTGGGACTACTGGTGCGTTTCTTGGTCACATGAGAAATAAAGAGCAAGGTAGCTGCTCATGAAACAACACTGGAAAGATTAAAGGATGGGATGAGGGATAAGGAATGAGAGGCAACAAAGAATCTCTCATTAAGCTTAAAAGGGGGAAAGTGAATGAACTCTATCTAGGAGCAATTAATAATTCCTAGACAACTGTCAAAGATGAATGGATTAGGGGAAATATGAGCCGAAGGGAATTCATATTCATGACTGATCCAGAGGAAAACATAAAGAAACAATAGAAAATGAGCATAGAGGGCAGTTAACCAATTCTAGACTATTCTTTCTTTCTGTTATTTAGACGGTATATCAATGAAAAAAACAGAGATAGGAAAACTTATTGAGTCATGTTGCAGCACAAGAATTCCAGATTCACTTCTTGAAACCATTAGACACAGTGTAGACAATCTTTCCTCCAAGCTTTTCAGCAGTCTTTGATTACAGAAAACATGTCAGGTATGCAGTGCGAGTCTCTACTGAAAAACTATCAACCAACCAACCCTTAAAACAATACAGAGGGTGGTATATATAGGGAAGATATATCCGAAATTATCTATTACAGCCGACCTAACAGGTCCGACAGAAAATTGATTACTTTAACCTAATCTTATCTAGAAATAAATGCCAGAAAATATCTTTGAGCTGTGCTGGGGGCAGCTGTGTCAAAATGAGTTAATATCTGTCCAGGTGGCTCTGTGCTTTTCATCTGTCATAACTGTGCATTGGTCTTTGCACCATTGCTGTTCGGCGGTATTGAATGCTTTTGACTGTGATTTGAGAGCTAGGATGGGCTTACTCCTCTTGATTTGACTTTCTGGGGGGCTCATCAATGTTCAAGTGCCTCGAGCCCCTAAAAAATCTTCGGCGGATACTCTTTGGCTCTCTTTCCTCCTCTGATACTCTTTGGCAATAAATTGATGTTGTTATGCCGTGCTGTGGGTCCTATTCACAATTTAATGGCCGCTGCTCGGCCTCTGTTTCTTTCAAAACCATTTTCTGGTCCTTCCTGCGAGATTCGTGAAGAAAAATGGGTCATTCGTTGCCTTTCGGGCTTGCTGGGGGCCGCAGAATAAAAAGATTCCCTGAAGATTCACTATTCAGGCCCAAAAAATCTAGCGATGAGCTCATCAAAAACTACCTCAGAATCGAATTACGGGGCTCTGAAGTGCGATTTTCGCCTCTGCGCGCAAAAAGGCTGATGATGACGTCAGCATGACGTGACACTATACGGTGGGTGACGTCAGCAGGATGACGTGGCGAGATGACGTCAGCATGACGTCATCATGTACGGACGATGACATGGCAGTGACACGTGGCAGGAGGCCACGCAGGCAGGTGACTCGACATGGTGACTGGGCAAAGGGGGTGACGCAAGCGGTGACTGGGCAGAGGGTGACGTGGGATGTGACGTCACAGGTGGTAAGCAGTTTTGTGGCGCACCACTTATGGGCAAAGGTGGTCTCGGGGGATGGGGCTCTGCCACACCCCAGAGCTTGACGCGTGGCGGGAGTACGACGGCAAAACCGCCGAACTCCCGGACGCTAAAGCCCGGGCGTGTTGCATATAGGAAAGCCCGCCCACCGTAGATCTGTGGCGGGCCAGATCTAACGGCTGGCGGTAGATGGGTAACGACGGCGGGTTAGAGGGTGGGGATATTCGCAGCAATATTCCCTTTTTAATGTATCGCGGTGGTGGGTTAAACATAGGGAATAGGGTTTTTATGTGAAAAAACGGCGCAGGTTAATATTTTATGCACAGAACGTAGGAAAAAGGTGCAAAAAATGGGTTTTCGAAGGTTTTTTAGGGTTTTTGGGGGGGAGGTTATTAATCTGGCCAGGTGTCAGATTAATCCCTGCTATGACTCGGATGGGATAAAGACAACCCCGAGATGGACTGTGATTCTCCGGACTTATAGGAAATATGGCTATATTGCCAGGGAGGGGTATTTACATAGGGGATTTTTATATACATGATTTTAATAGGGAAATGGAAAAACTGATAGGGGAGTTACATAATAAAGTTAATAGTTAATATGGAGATGCAAAGAGAGCGCTAAGGTATGAGACCTTAGGCTTTGTTGGGGAAAAGAAGGCTCACAGATGATGAGTGAGCAGTCCTTGAGTAAAGAAGATCCTTACCAAGGCGAATGTCATGGAGATGATGAACCGCTCAAGTAGATCTTGACCTCTTGGGGGATGTTAGTAAGTGACTTGGGGGAAATGAGAAGAAGGGGAGGTTAGTGAATTCCAGCTTGAGTACCTCCTTTGAATGCAAAACTGCATGATAACTGTGATCAAAAATGGAATACAGCAGTGGCATTTGGACCAGGATACTTTCATGGCATCTTCATTGGGCTGTTCTGGAAATATGGAACACTGCAGCTGCAAAGTATGACATATTTGGCATGCGAAAATGTCAATCATGAAAAATGAATACCTGCTCCAGCACGAGGCTAACAGGCAGCATTTCAAGCAATTTGAATAAGAAAGCTGAAAGATTTATGACATGAACAATAAGGAACAACAACAATATATTGTGACAACAATTTTGCAATTGCGCTCTTCAAAAATTCAATTTTTCACAAAAGAAGGAAACACATTGAAGCAAAGTATTATTTCATTAGAGAGCTTATCAACAATGCAGAAATTGTTTTGCAACATTAGTTTGTAGACATCTTCACCAAACCATTAGCAAGAGAAAATTTTGTTCATCTAAAAAATTATTTGGAAATTGTGAGTTGTGATAGTGATTAAAATTAAATTTGTGATTGTAATTAAACTGAAAAGTTAAAAATTAATCCCAACTACCAAAATTAAATGAACTTTGTGCATGCCATACCTAAAAATACAAGATAGATTGTGTTTCAATTTCTTTACAGGCTAAAGGAATATAAAGTGAATAAATTTCTGAACCGGAGTACAAGCCCCTCGATCCCCTTATTACGTCCAACATTCAAATCTTTGTAAATATCCGCGTGGAGATAATGTAGTTGTAAATGCTTTAGCGTATTGCCCACTGTAAAGACAGTGAGTAGGTGGAGTGGTCAAATGTTTTTAATATATATAATTTAATGTGTTGCTCGTGTAGAGGTCATAAGACATATTAGATATCTAATAGTTTATTAAGTTAATGTCATGACATATAGTCTTAGGTTGGTTTCCAGTAAATTTGAGTGTGTAGTGGCTAAAATATTGGTGGGCACATACCCAAAAAACTTGTTTTCACTCTCTAAACAGCAGAGCTTGTAAACCTCTGTAATGTATTTGTTTTCACAGTGGGTGAATGGAGCTCAGGTTTCTAGTTATTCTGTAAATGCATTTTATTTTGCATGAAATATAATCCAAAATATATTTGTTACGCTCATTCCAGAGCTTTCATGTTTGATTATTATGAAGAAAAATTAAAATTATGAAAGACCGATGTCAAGTATCACATCTATCTCAGAATAATGTTTAATTTTCACATGATAGATTTATGTCAATTTTATAGGTTTAAATTTTCACACATGTTTATATCAATTTTATATATTTATTTTGATTGAATAATATTAAAATTTTTTCCCTTTGTTCGGATATATCGGTATCGCTGATTAATTAATGAAGCAGTTTTCCTTTCAATAGATATATATAATTTTATTCAATATGATTGTAATTATTTATCCAAAATATTCGTAAAAATGCACTGAAAACATTTTACACGCCGAACTCTGATTGCCTTTGCCTTTTTATTGCAAAAGGCCTTTAAATTTTTATTTTTCACCTTTTTTTAAATATTTTTCCAAACAGAAAAACAAACTGAGACAGATAACCATACCGAAAACAGAAAATACATGTAACACTAACTAAAATCAAATGACAACATTTCCCTGCGGTCATCAGTGACTAGAAGTTTTTCTCACCACTAACTACTCGACACAGACCATGCATTGTTACAGAAGGAAACATAAAGTTGCACGGTCAAAAAATAAATAAATCAACGTCACCAGAATCCATTGTTTTCTGCAATTTGGTACTTTCATTAGCCATCAATATACCAATCATTTAAAAGAACTAAACCTCTTCCATATCATTTAAAAGAACTAAACCTCCTCCATATACTAGTCATGGTAATGAAATCATTTAAAGTAAAAAACCAGTGTCAATTTTTTTTTTTCTAAAAATCATGAAAATTTGACCATATTTTGATAAATTTAGATACAGAATTTTGTAAATCTAAATTAAAGCTGCTAAACTTTAAGATTATGGATAATGGAAAGATTTTTTATAGTGCTGAATTTATTACCACTTTCAAAAACATGATCTAAACACTGCTTTTACAAAATTTGTTAAATTATTTTTACTTAAATTCCAAGTAAAAATGGCTATTCCTCAGCCTATGTAGACTTGTGCAGAAAAGAGAAGCTACTTATAGACTGAAAGTATTACAAACAGTTTTTTGTAAATCTAAGTTAAAGCTATTAAACTTCAAGATTTTGGGTAATCCAAAGATTTTTTATGTGTTGAATCCATTACCACTTTCAAAAACATGATTTAAACACTGCTTTTACAAAATTTGTTAAATTATTTTTGCCCAAATTCCAAGTAAAAATTGCAATTCCTCAGCTTCTGGGGACTTGTCCAAAAGCTAGAGACTACTTATATACTGAAAGTATTACAATTGAATTTTTGTAAATCTACGTTAAAGCTGTTAAACTTCAAGGTGTTGGGTAATCCAAATATTTTTTATGGTGCTGAATCCATTACCACTTTCAGAAACATGATTTAAACACCGCTTTTACAAAATTTGTTAAATTATTTTTGTCCAAATTCCAAGCAAAAATGGCAATTCCTCAGCCTATGTAGACTTGTCCAAAAGCTAAAAGCTACTTATATACTGAAAGTATTACAAAAAGATTTTTGTAAATCTAAGTTAAACCTGTTAAACTTCAAAATTTTAGGTAAATTAAACCTGTTAAACTTCAAAATTTTAGGTAATCCAAAAAAATTTTATGTGCTAAATCCATTACCACTTTCAAAACATGTACAGAATTTATGAAATTATTTTTACCCAAATTCCAAACAAAATGGCAATTTCTCAGACTCGGTAGACTTGTCCAAAAACGAGAGGCTACTTATAAACTGAAAGTATTACAAAGATGGTTTGCACGACGGTGAGCAGCAGTAAAACAGTTGCCGCCACCAGACCAAGAATTTTCCACGGCGAAGAGCAATACTCACTCACAAGCTCAGCACAGTAGACCTTGAACTTGTTTTTGTGATACAGCTTCACTTTTCCTGTCAATTTATCGAAGACACCTTCTAGACTGACGGTGACTCCCTTGCATAGACCGTTGAAGAGCTTGGCAACCTCTCCATCGCTCCCAAGACCGTTTGTAATAATGCCGTTTTTTCTGAGCAAAGCCACGTCTTCTTCGGAGTCGATTAACTGGTCCATCAAACACAAGTAACAGGCAACATAATTGAATTCAAATGGTTTGCACATCTCAAAAGCGATTAGGTTACGGAATAGTATCTCTGTGGAGTCTGCTATTTCGATGGGAGGAAGATAAATTGTGTCACTCTTCGTGTCGAAGTGAATGGCCTTGATGCCTCCAGCGCATGCCTTAAATTTGACACCAGCACGGACTAGTTCTACTGCACGAAGGATGCTTCCAACGCCATTCATTGACTCCTCCGCCTCCTCCTCTTCGTCTTCGTCTTCGTCTTCGTTCTGGAGCACTGAGTGCCCCTCATCGCCGCATCCCAGGCAGGCTCCCATGTATCGCCGTATCCCCACATCCAATGCACGTTCACCAGTATGGAAAGGTGGAGATACAATGAGGGTGCGCAACAAACCCAGAAGATGATGAACTTCTTGTTCATCTCGTAGTGACCACGACCATTGCTTAAAATCTTTTCTATAGTTGAAAGGGTACATTACGCACAAGAACGATGGACACAGCACTTTCCAAAGCTCGTTCTCCACATCATCGGCCGACTTGAGCTCCAATTCTAGGAGCTTTCGGAGAACTACTAAAGGAATTTGATTTTCAAGCTTCAAAATGTCGTGCAGTATATCGAATCCAGTGTAATTAATCTTCTTAACCTGAAAGAGGGGTTCATAGTAATCACCATTCGTCATCCAGGAAAACAATTCGTGGTGCAATATGTCCCCACGCAGAGTCCTCAATATTTCTAGAATGAAGCAACCGTCCAAACTTAGCATCAGAGAGAGGGTCTCTCCATCGCAATCGATTTTTTCTTCGTAGCTCTCCCTGATTTCCTTCTCCAGCAATGCGATCTCCTCTATTGCACGATTGGGGAAGTGGAGATCCATAGTATCTGAACCATCGGCCCTCGTCATCATCCTATGCAGGGCTCTTCCTTTGTGACTGTTCATTGGAGGAAGCTCTGCGCTTCTGTGATGATATGGACCCAGCGAAACCCTTTTAGGGATATATGCTTCTCCTTCTTTTGACTCTTTCTTGAGGTCGTTCGGAACTCTAAATATGGACGGCGATCTGCGATCAACATCGGAATTCCCTTCAATACAAATACTCCATTCTGCTTTCCTGATCCATCCTCGCGATTCTTTTCCATTATGTATGCGTTCTGTCGTCTGCTTCAGCAGCGACGTCCTTATGTCATCACTCCCAGAAGGAGACTCGGCTGCTTGGCTTGCAAAATCAGACATTTTAGAACGATAATTTCGATGCAGAGATTACTGTTGTTTCTCTTATTAGCAGAAACGCAGAGCTAATGCTTCTTTGCGGATCTCTGGAATCTCTTTTAAATAAAGTGGGGAGTTCCGAACTATCCATCGCGGTACACTGCCACTCTATTCTATACAACTGTTCATATGGCGAAGCTAGCTACTAGTCAAGACGGAGTCAGATGAACTATAACCCTAGAATGTCCATTACGAGGGTAAAGATTATAATATACACATTCACATGGGTGTCAATTACGAGGGTAAAGATTATAATATACACATTCACATGGGTGTCACTTCTATCTAATTCTGGATCAACGTTTTCAATGAAAGTGGGAGAGCGGGATGCATCTCCCTTTATCTGTAATTTTGGATGTAATACTGATGTTTAATAAAAAAGAAAGGAGCAGTTATGCTTCGATTACAACGATTCACCTAATTCCCTTTAGATTAGACAGTTCAAATATTGTAGTGATTCACCTAATTCCCTTTACACGTTTATTTATGAAAATCAATCTCTATCTTTCTTATATTTATAGTAAACAAAATTGTTTTCTTTATCCAATTTCAAGCAACTTGACATCTATATATTACAATCTCTCTAGAAGTGTTATGAAATTTTCAAAAAAAGATCATACTAAAGCGATAGTGCCCGGAGGGTTGATCCATAAGACTTTGATTATGCAAACAAGAAAGGTATCTAGAAATGAAGTACATATGAAATAATCCGGAGATGACTCTATACTAAACATTTTTGCATCTAAAATTTAAGAAGGCAAAGAATTTTGTGCTATAGAAAATAATTATCATTTCTAGATCTTTGTAGAGTTATCCACACTTACTTACCATAGGTTAGAATTATGTGTTATAGGTTTCATTTGTTATTAATTTTTTTGTAATACTATAACTTAAGTTAATTTGTATTTCATTTTAGTGTGATTTAATATATTTAAGATAATAGAGTTATTTGTTGATTAAATGTATGTGTAATGAAAAATGATATTTATTAAATTTTCAATATAGAAATATAATTTTTTTATTAAAAAAATATTATTAAATTTTGGTTTAATGTTAAATCTAATATAGCATGTTAATTTGGTACAAAAATAAAGTTTAGAAAATTCTTACAACAATTGTTCCAAAATTTGATTCTCATAAAATTTTTGTAAGCTAAAACAAATTGTTTGAAAACAAATAATTGTTTGGCTTTAAATATGTGTGTTACAAATAAATAATTTTATTTGCTACTTTTATTCTCTATCTATATGGGAACCTCCATAATGGCCACCACTGTACACCTTACTCTTACACGAGTCATGCAAAGTTCTTGCTTCTCTCTCCCTCAAAATGGGAGTTCTTACTCAACTCCAACTTGTAAGGAGGAGTTTCTTGTTAGGTAAGAAGTGATTTTTGTGGCTAGCTTTCATGTTCATGAAGAGTTTTGTGGATCATAATTAAATTTTTTATCTATAAGTAATTTTTAAAAAGAACCCTTGATAATCATATATTTCAAAAGAAAATTCAAAAGTAGCTTAGCGCACATTTCTTTCATAATGCTTCTAATTCTAAAGCTTGATAATCACATATTTCAAAAGAAAATTTAAAAGTCACTTCACACACATTTATTTCATAATGCTTCCAATTCTAAAACTTGAATATCTTTTAGTCAATCTTCTTATCATAAAAGTTAAAGTCTAAAGACAATTATTATAATGAAATTTTGACCATGGGCCTTTTTATTAAGATATCAACTATAATTCAATTCTAAATTAGCTTTAATGAGTCAAAATTAGTTTTGCAATATAATATTTGATTTATTAACAAACTATATGCATTCTAAGAAATAGAAAAGTGTAAGCCTACAAAATGTCATTCTACAAGAGAAAAGTTACCTCATAAGGAAGCATGTTGTGAGAAAAATAGTTGCATGATCAATAACCATGTCTTTCAATAAATCACTAAAATTCAGTAGGAATGATGTTTTTGGCTTTACAATATTAATACCCTCTAATAACTATAGGATATGAATGTGCAAATTTGTTATTAAATATTTGTATAAAAAATCCTTAATAAATGATTCTTTTGTAGTTGAATACTAGTTGATTTCAAAATAAGAAACTAATATGAGAATACCAACATTGTAAATAATTAATTATATATTTCCATAAAATATAGCAACGTTGTATAAGCACACATAACTTTTAGTATGAATTTTACTTAAAGGAATTATTTTAAGATTTCATAGAGCATGATAAATAAACTACTAAAAAGAGGATCATGGGCTTATGTTGTATAACATGTGTAACCACTAAAACATATAATCAGTTTTCTACTATCCGGTTATCTCACATCTTACCCTACACAAATGTAGTATTTTCTCATTTGTTTGCATAAGTTGATGCATGTCTCTTGATTTTTTGTGTTCATTAAATAATCATTTTAAGACATGAAACACTACTCATTACTCATTTATCACTCCTTGCAATAGAAGTTATTGGCATCATCACGATCCTAATTCACTATAGTTATAATCATTATGACATTGGTTATCGAGGGCTTTTGTTTGGATTTCCTATCTAATTGATTTTTCAAATAATTATTCATTATTGATCTTAAAGAGGCAATCATAACACATTCCATGATGCAACACCTATCACATGGTTGGCAATTTGTGATAGAGCTAAAGAAGCTAAGATGGTGATCATTGCTCAAACCAATAGACCCACATTCCTTTCTCACACTAACCCTCACATAGCCATTATCCCAAGACCCTCCACCACTTAGACATTATGAATCCAAAATATATCTCCCAAGAGGGTAGAATTTCAATTCCTCAAGCTTTTGTATAAGTTTGTTGAGCAATATTTCAAAGGGTACAAATTTAAGGAAGAAATGATTTCAAATGGATGTATCTAGAAGATTACTTAGAAGAAATTCCTACTAAAGATACTATTTAACCAATATTGGAATATACCACCCTCGCATATGTAATGAATTCCCTTGCAATATCCTTGCGGTGAATCCATGATTTATCACCATGTTGTATGAGGTTTTTCAACAGCCCAAACATTGACAATGATTGGCTACATTATGCATACCAAAGTGATTATGTTGACTGGAACCACCCATAATTTTATTCATAGGATAGTGGCATAAGAAATCTATTCTTATGTTTGTGCGACATAATTTTCAAATTATAATGTCCAATGTTGGTATGGTGAAATGTTGGGGTAGATGTGAAAACGTGAAATTACATATTTGTGAGTATCAACTCAAAACTGACTTGCTTTCTATCAACATGAGTAGTTGTGATATAGTTATTGGGTTAGAATGGTTACACACTTTGGGAACTATCACCATGGATTTCAAGGATTTATATATGACCTTGATCAAAGTAGGGTAGAAACATACCCTCAAAGGGATTATATCTAATTCCCATGAAATTTGCACCTCTCATTGTAATATGCAAAGGTTACTAAAGAAAGGTCGCTTGTGTATTATTGCATGGTTTAATTTCATAAAATTAGCGGACATGGCCCACAAGAGATTCACCCTAATTTGTAGTTGTTTTTCTCTAAGCATCAACAAATAATTGAAACACCACATGGTTTACCACCTTCACATTATGAAAGAATAATTCTTAATAAATTTATAATATGGCAAGATCATATTAAACGTAAGGGAATAGATCTTACATCTATATAAGAATTTTATAGACTCAACAAAACACTTTATAAACATAGGAGAATGGTTTCTAATATACCTAGATTAGGCTATGTTGTAAGGTATAAAGCATATGCCAAAATCTTACAAACATTGAACTCTCAAACTTATAACACTTCTCAAGCTCACAATAAATCTCTTGCTCCTTCTACCTCATATGAATGAAATTGAAGAGGACAAGGATATTTATAAACTCTTAATAGGTAAACTAGTGAAATAAATCAATGACTATTGGTAAGTAGATTCCAACTTGTTATAAGAAAACATGGGGTATTAGAGAATTTCTGATATTATCTTGTCCCTTGAATTCATGATGACATATAGGGACCCATATTTCTTTAGGGGATTTGGGGAATATTTACACAGTGGAGTTTTATTGAAATCCTAGCGAAACAATCACACTACTATCTCGTGACAAGAGATGAAGTATTATTAAATATCTTATATAATATTTACTAAGTACATTGTAACATCCCGCCATTTTTACCCCTACTCTTGTAACATCAAATGTGATTGTGACTTTAGTGTGGGGAAAATATAGTTGGCTAACATCTATTATAAAAGTTGTTAATTATTAAGTTAATTTAATTAAAATCATTGGAGTAAGGGAAAACCTATGGATCATAGTTATGATTGACATTTTTTTATTTTTCTTACATAACTTGAGTAGCCATACCCTACCAAATTCAATGTTGGAACCAATCAAAGTTGAGAAAAGTGATTACCTGAAAGGTTTTTAATGTGATATGATTGGGGCCAAACTAGAGTTGGTAGAGTCACTTACAGTGCATTTATGAGAACATATATTCGAATGGGTATGCCCATTCTCATTATCCCTTGTTGTAATCAAGTAGATAATAATGGAGGAAAAAGGCGAGGCAAGGAAGTGCTATATATTGGTTGTGTAGAGGGATCTAGGTGAAATCCTACATATATGCATAACAAAAATGAATTGGGGGTTTGGTTCACCTCTTGGGAGGAGAAGGTAGTTTCTCAATAGATCTTTGTTTAGAGCTTCTTGTGGAACTATATTTTCTTCCTTCTAAATTTTGAGGCTTTGTGATCTTGAGAAAGTACCTTATGTATTTAGCTATTAATTACCTCCACTGTGATAGAGGCCACTAAAATACTTGTGTGATCATATGTTTCTAGTGTGAAATTCTATGATTAAACACACCACTAAGTCATTTACATGTCTTTAGACCTCTTAGTGCTTGTGGTTTTGATATTACACCATCAAGTGCTTATTTGGTATGTTAAACCACTTAGTTAATGTCGAACAATTAAACACACCACTGAGTCCTTTCCTTGTTTATTGAACCACTTAGTGCTTGTGGTTTAACTATTACACCACTACGTGTTTTCTTCATTTGTTAAACCACCTAGTGCCTACCGAACAGTTAAATACACCATTGAGTGCTTACATTTTGGTTGTTACACCACTAAGTGTTTTCCTATTCTATTAAACCATTTAGTGATTACTGAGAAATGAAACAAACCATTGGGTTCTTACCAATTGGCTATTGTTATAGCTAAAAAAAGCCAGCCCCTATGGTCCAATAGAAAGATACAACACTTGTCAAGTCATTGTGAGAAAAACAATATGTGAAAGGCTCCAAAAAGGTGAAATTAGAAGCTTCAATGCTCCCTTGTTGTTCTGGTTGAGCAACATTACGCCCAAAAACACCTTGTTTTAGAATAACTTAAGCAATAGTGGGCTAACAACACCCCAGTGCCACTGGTTTGTAGCAATGAAGCACAAGTTTTACATGGATAAGGTTGATCATGTCATGTTTGATCACTCATAGTGGATAAGGATCAAAACCCTAGACACAATCAAGAAAGTTTCTAGATTCAATGTGATCACTCCTCATAAAAAATTATATAAATAGGATCTCTATAAGTCAGAAAGGAGGATAAAGTTATAATGTCACAATGCTGTGAGAAATTTAATCTATAGTATACTTCAACAATAAGCTTACACAAATAGGTCTTGATATCAATGAATGTATGTGGGGAGGTTACTCGGGAAAAGGTTACAAAAGGCTCAACTCTGTACTTCTACTTGGTATAGTATAAAGTGATAAAGATTTTTTCCCCATTCCATTCATGTCTTCCTTTGATGTTCACATGTTCGAATTGAGTTTATATGTAGGCATGCACTAATATTTTTTTGTAGGAAAATAGTGGATTTGCTTCTCATTTGTGTACAAGGATTTAGCAGTGGTAGCAGGAGCTGAGATCTCTAAGAGATCTCCTACAAGCTGGAATAATCAAATAAAATTGGATTCCTCACTATAGGAAGGTAACATTATCCACTTTCTTCATGTTTTCTTATTCTATGATTGGGATTTCTTTCCTTTTGTTGTACTACACTTTACTCACATGTCCTCCATCTAAGAAAACCCTGGGTAGGTATGTTGGACCTAAATTAACTCAACACTGTGAGTGAAATTTTCCGTAACAGAATTAGCAAATCCAATGGGGAGATCCTAGTGAGAGCATTTTTGTAGCCTTAGTATTTACTTTTTTAGTGTATTTTCCTCGTCCTTTGTAATTTACAGTAATCATAAGTATAATCATCAACTTGGATCCGAAACCCTAGTGATTTACAACTTTAACACTGAGTTTGTCATTTTTTTTCTCGGCCCCATTTATAACTAGGGCATTGAAGGCTCCTGTGGTGCTTAGATAACATGCAAGAGAGGTTTCTTGGCCTATGTTGATCAATTTGTTCATGCACAGAGTATTAAATCCTTCTTCCAGATCTTTTTGAAGGGTTTCACTCATATTTTTTTCAATTTTTAGGTACAATGTTAAGCCCTTTAGGAGTCTACTTTCAAATATATAATTTGTGAGCTTAATTATTGTGTATTTTTCTATATTTTCCTTTAGCTAGTAGATTTTTGCTTTTTGATTTGGGTTTTGATCTCTCTCTTGGGTTTGATTCCAATCAGAGACATTGATGACTAGATACCTCTCTCGCATCATTGTTCGTAGGTAACCCATTTGTATTTGTCTACTTATGAGTTTCATATTTGTTGATTTTTTAGCTCTTAGTGCACATTTGCTTGTAGGTTAGGGTTGGTTCTTTTTAATAGGTATTTTGACTATTTCATTTTGATTTTTCTTGGTGTACATTCCTAGCTATTTTTCTAATTTATTTTATGGATCCAAGTGTTTAATGAGAGATAAAAAGGACTGTTATTTATGTTTATTATAGGGTATGATTTATACAATAAATTGGCTACCTGGAGGAAAAAAACAAGTGGGTTGGAGAAAGAGAGGTTGAGGAGTATTGTGGGAGTATTGAGAGTGGGAGGGAGAAAGGAAAAACTATGGTGAGATTAGGTCCATAGTAGCCTAATATTCAAACCTATGGCTCGAGTATTGACATGCAATTCATGGTAATGTTAAATTCTTAAAATAAAAGTGGCATTCTCCTTATCTTTTATTTTCATCCTTCAATTTTTAACATTACCATGAAATGACTCAGTGGTCCAGGTGGCTCCAAACACATGCAGAAGTCCAAGAGGACTCAAAAAGGGTTAAAATTAAAACTGGTCAGAATTCTCACAACCTAGAATGATATCGAAGTGCTTGTCACCCTGATTCCAACGGTATGAACGACACTCAAATCTGAGTTGGTATGGAGGAGATAGAGCCAATCAAAGTTGCGATCAAAGTTAGACAGTGGGCTAGGTTTAAGTGTCCTACACATTCACCATCAACCGGCGTGGAAATTTTTTTCCTGAGACCGGGCCAAACCATTGCCTCTTTAAAATTCCGAGTGACCCTTATTTTAGTTAAAATTAAAATAATTAATATTTTTTAAAAACAAATATATATATATATATATATATATATACATATATATATATACATACATACATACATACATATAATGAGGTTGTGTGCCATGACCCCCGCCACCCCCCCAAAACCATATATTAACAAATTTAATTAAAACATAGGGGGTTAAAATTAAAACTGGTCAGAATTCTCACAACCTAGAATGATATCGAAGTGCTTGTCACCCTGATTCCAACGGTATGAACGACACTCAAATCTGAGTTGGTATGGAGGAGATAGAGCCAATCAAAGTTGCGATCAAAGTTAGACAGTGGGCTAGGTTTAAGTGTCCTACACATTCACCATCAACCGGCGTGGAAATTTTTTTCCTGAGACCGGGCCAAACCATTGCCTCTTTAAAATTCCGAGTGACCCTTATTTTAGTTAAAATTAAAATAATTAATATTTTTTAAAAACAAATATATATATATATATATATATATATATCTATATATATATATATATATATATATATATATAGATATATATATATATATATATATATATATATATATATATATATACATATATATATATATTTATAGATATATATATATATATATATATATATATATATATATATATATATATATATATACATATAATGAGGTTGTGTGCCATGACCCCCGCCACCCCCCCAAAACCATATATTAACAAATTTAATTAAAACATAGGCCAACGGGCCGTGACACCGCCGGCTCTAACCACCATACACCGTAACAAACGGTCAAATGAATTGTTATATTATAACAAACATAAATGTGTATGGGTAGTGGGCGGGTTGTAGGTTTTAATCCCGTACAGAAATTACCTGCATACGAATTCTAAAACACAGAAAATAAACAATGTGAGAGCATAACACATAAAACACATATACATTAAGATTTTCCCCTGGATCCCAAAATTGGGACTACCACCTTGATTTTTAATTATATTCCTTTCAATGTTACAATACATATTTATACATGTTGAAGTATCCAATACCATGGATTGAAAATCATCGCGTCCAAAGCCATGGACTGAAAACCATAGGTAGGTCTGCCCAACCTAATATAGGGTCCAAAAAAAAATTCTCGGGGCGTTGCCCTAAACCCCATAGACTGGGGATACTTGCCCCCACTGTGAGCCCACCACTATGCAATCGGAGCAATGAAGGGGGGGCTCCACCCCCCCTCTAGCCCTCCAGTTCACTACGTAGGTTAGTCGTGGAAAGAATATAATACAACCCAACATTCTCCCACTTGTTGTTCTCTTTCCACAAGGGGCCACAGGGGAGCTTAGTCATTTTTCCAACCCTGAAATGCCCATTATTTCTCTACATCAGGAGAACTTCTTAAAGCTCACAGATTTTGTTAATATATCTGCAGTATTCTTCAAAGTGTCCACCTTTACCAGCAACACCTTTTTGTCTTCTATCATGTCCCTCACAAAGTGATACTAAACATCAATGTACTTTGTCTTTGAATGATAAGCAGGGTTCTTTGCCAAGAAAATTGCACTTTGGCTGTCACAGTCTATCCTTATAGCTCCCTGTACTAACCCCATACTTGAACACAATCTCTGCAACCAAACTGCTTGCTTGCTTGCATGAGTGGCTACCATGTATTCTACCTCTATAGTTGATAGTGCCACTACAAATTGTTTCTTAGTCATCCAACTGGCTGCACCTCCAAATAGGTTAAACATATACCCACATGTAGATGCTCTCTGATCCAAATATCCAGCCCAGTCTGCATCAACAAAGTCACGAATATCCAAAACTCTGTCTAATCCTGGTCTTCCTTAGTGGCACAAACCATAATCACTAGTGCCACGCAAATACCTAAAAACCACTTCAATGTTGTCCAATGCTCCTTCCCTGGTTTTGACATAAACCTGCTCAATACTCCCACTGTATGTGTAGTGTATGGTCTAGTACAGACCATTGCATACATCAAGCTACCGACTACACTTGCATATGGAACATGAGACATATCCTCTTCCTCTTCTTGTGTCTTGGGACATTGTTCAGCAGATAGCTTTACACCTACAAGAATAGGAACCTTCACTGGTTTACTATTCTGCATATTAAACCTCTGCATTATTGTTTTGACATACTTCCTCTGGTTTAACCAGAGCTTCCTCTTTGCCCAATCTCTTTTAATTTCCATGCCCAAAATATAGTTTGTAGCACCAAGATCTTTCATTTCGAATTTGGAGGACAATTAGATCTTCAAATCCTGGATAATTTCTTTGTCATTTCCAACCAACAACATATCATCCACATAGAAGATGAGATAAATAACACGATCACCAATTAATTTAAAATACACACAGTGATCTACTTTGCTTCTGGTGAAGCCAAGTCCCCATATGAATGTATCAAATTTCTGATACCACATCCTTGGTGACTATTTTAAACCATACAGAGACTTCTTTAACTTACATACCAGTTATTTCTTACCCTTCACTGCAAAGCCTTCAAGTTGCTTCATGTAGATCTCCTCTTCCATATCCCCGTGAAGAAATCATGTCTTCACATCTATCTGTTCTACCTCAAAATCAAAAGCAGTAGTAGCAGATAAAAGTAATCTAATAGAAGTTACCTTCACAATAGGAGAAAAAATATCACCAAAATCAATTCCCGACACCTAGGAATAACCTTTTCCTACCAAACAAGCTTTGTATTTCTCCACCTTTCCTTTTGCATTTGTCTTCTTCTTGAACACCCATTTGCTACCAATGGGTTTCCTTCTAGCTGGCAACTCAACCAGATCCCAAGCCTCAAAGATGTCATTTCATCAACCATGGCCTCTTTCTAGAGTTTTCCATCCTCTGAATCTAATGCTTCCTTCACAGTTCTGGGATCATCATCAGTAATAGATAAAGCAAAAATTTTAATGAAAGCAGATGGACTATACTTTTCTGGTTTCCTTCTTTCTCGAACTGATCTTCTTACACCTGGAGTTTGTGGCTCTTCATCTTCTGATTCCTCCTCTGTTATAGAGTCTGATTCTTCCTCCTTTAGCTCAAAATCTATCTTCTCAGGTTCCTTTGTTTGGACTTCATGTTTAATAACATCTTTCACCTCTCTGAACACCATATCTTGGTTGTACACAACCTTCCTTGTTGTTGGGTTCCAAAGCTTATAACCCTTTAAACCATCCTTATACCCATAAAGATGCACTTTTCAGATTTACTATCCAACTTTGTTTGTTTCTCCTTTGGAACATGTACATATGCATCACATCCAAATACCCTCAGATGTGAAAGAGAGGGTTTCTTACCAGTCCATAACTCTTATGGAGTCTTATCCTCCAATGCTGATGAAGGTAATTTGTTGACTAGGTAACATGTTGTCTCCACCGCCTCTACCTAGAATTCTTGTCCTAACCTGGCACCACTGAGCATGCTTCTTGCCTTTTCCATCAATGTATTGTTCATTCTTTCTACAACTCCATTTTGCTGAGGTGCATATGGAGTAGTTTTTTGCCATGCTATACCACACTTCTTACAAAATTCTTCAAATTCCTTACTGCAAAACTCTCCACTGTTATCTGTCCTCATCACCTTTATCTTCTTCTCTGTCTGGTTTTCCACCAAAGCCTTAAATTCTTTAAACTTGTCAAAGACTTCAAATTTCTTCTTAAGGAAATATATCCATGTATTCTTTAAGAAGTCATTTATAAATTATACATAGTAAATAGACTTACATAGTGATGGAACCTTCACAGGCCCAAACACATCACTGTGCACAAGCTCTAATATTTGTTTCGCCCTCTTACCACTAGAGGGAAAACTCACCTGATTCTGCTTCCCATATACACAATTTTCACAGAAATCAAAATCTAGAGAGTTATTACTCATACCTTCTACCATACCTTTACCATAAAGTATCCAAAGGCCCTTCTCTCCAATATGTCCAAGCCTTTGATGCCACAACATGGTCTTCTCTCCAGATACCACTCGATTTTCTACTCCACTTTTAGGAACCACAGAATTGTTGCACCCATCAACAACAGTGCTACCTTGTAGCTTGTACAGAGTTCCATTCCGAACTCCTCGCATCAATACGAGTGCTCCTCGAACCATCTTACATGTATCCTTCTTGAACACTATTTTTACACTTGCATCATCTAGCTTGCTTATAGAAATCATATTCCTGGCTAATGCAGGAATATGTAGAACACCTGGAAGTGCTCTAACCCTTCCACCTTGCAACTTCATCTTTGCTTTTCCACGACCAATGATTCTAGCCTTCCTATCATCCCCTGAGAAGACATCACCACCATCGTATTTATCATACTCGCAAAACTACTCTCTATGGGGAGTGAAGTGAAAGGATGCACTTGAGTCAATCAACGATGCCTCATGATCTACATGTGTACTTGAAGAAGCCAAGTACACATCCCCACCTTCATCTGAGGTGGTTTTTGCCTCTGCAGAAGAAGCATCATCAGACCCCTTTCCTTTGTCACGAGCTTTAGATTTACAGTCCCTTTTGTAGTTCCCTTCCTTTCCACATTTCTAGCACACCACCTTTATAGGTTTTCCTGAAGATTTAGATCTTCCTCTAGATTTAGATCTCCCACTCGATGACTTATTTTTGTTTCTGTTCTGGGATCGTCCTTGTATAGAAAATACATCACCATTCTGGCTCTCCATATTTTTCCATCTCATCTCCTCCATCATCAAGGATGAGACTATTTCATCAAACTACAATGCAGTTGCATTGCTACCTATTGCAATAACCAGACTATCCCACGAACTGGGTAGAGAACACAACAAACTAATGCACTTATCTTCATCTGAAATTTTAATATTAACAGATAATAACTGACTTACCACAGTATTAAATGCGTTCAGATGCTCTGTCACCAAGTCTCCATCTTTCATCCTCAGGTTATACAACTTTTTCCATAGGAACAGTTTATTCACCAGAGACTTAGATTGGTACAAAGTCCCTAACTTGTCCCACAAAGCCTTCATCGTAGCTTCCCATGATATATTCAACAATACTGAATATGAGACACAATCGTATTGTGCTCTTTGCCTTCTGATCCAACTTCTTCCATTCTTCATCGGACACTCCCGTTGGTTTAGTACCTAGATCTACCGCAATCCACTGATCTTTATCCACCAACAGATCCTCCATCTTGAGTCTCCATAACTCAAAACTTTGACCATTAAATTTATCAATCTCTATCTTTCCATTGCTCACCATCTTCTTTCGCCACCATAATCGATCCCGCGGATCTCCTACTAAATAGGGTCTACCATAGGCCCAAGTGAAACCCCTTAGCAATAAAGGCATCCCCTTGAAGCCAAAAATAACTCTGATACCAATTGTAGGTTTTAACCCTGTACAGAAATTACCTGCATATGAATTCTAAAACACAAAAAATAAACAATGCGAGAGCATAACACATAAAACACATATACACAGAGATTTTCCCCTGGATCCCAAAACCGAGACTACTAGCTTGATTTTTCATTATATTCCTTTCAATGTTACAATACATATTTATACATGCCAAAGCATCCAATACCATGGACCGAAAACCATCACGTCCAAAACCATGGACCGAAAACCATAGGTAGGTCTGCCCAACCTAATATAGGGTCTAAAAAAAAATTTCCCAGGGCGCTACCCCACACCCCATAGAGGGGGGCTACCCTCCCCCCTCAAACCCCCTGGATAGGGGGGCTACTGCCCCCCTGTGACCTCCTCGCTGCACAATCGACGCAATGAATGGGGGGCTACACCCCCCCTCTAAACCCTGGTTCACTACGAAGGTTAGTCGTGCAAAGAATATAACACAACCCAACAATGGCCACCTCTGGTGGACCCGCCCCACCCATTTTCCACTTGTTACATGAATTCTGAGGGAGGCGTGGCTTGAACCCACTCACCTGATGTGGCCAGCCTGCCTCCTAGGTGCCCTCACACCAACACCAATTGTCACAAACATGCCCCGTTTAATGCGTAGCAAAACAAACAAATTCGCGCTCAAAACAACAAAACCGTGTGCATAAACTTAACCACGTATATTTTTGTAAGGGTCGGGATTTGATCCCCTGACCTCCCTGCCTCTATCCATCTACCTTAACCAATGCACGAGGAGGGCGCTCTTATTAAATCCATCGCCCATTTTGTATAAGACCCTCAAATAGTTATTTCCATGGGGAGGGGTGTAGAACGGAACGTGGAGAGAACCAACGAAACAGAGGTGCCTGAGAACATATTTCCGTGTAGAGGAACCACACCCAGGTGGAACCATGATGCAGTTCCAAGAGAAGGAACCTTCACACGCTTTTCGAGACAAAATATTTGCAAAGAATCTTAAGATGCTAAAAAGATTCCCTAGAAGGTTAAAAATTCTTTTGTTAGAATGTAATAAAGTTTACAGTCATTTTTCTCAGATTTTCATAGGGAACACAATGATGAGGTCAGATTCACCTTTTGAGTAGTGAATTTTTAGATTCCCAACATAGGAAAATCTTGAGGGAATCTTCCAGACTCCTTGGAGGCTGAAATTTCCTAGATCCAGAATGCAACCAACTTTATACTCATTCTTCTCAGAATTTCACAAGGATCTCAATGGTGAGATTAGTTTTCTGATTTGAGTTGCAGATTTCTAGTCTACCCAAAGGAGGGAATCTTTGGAGAATCGCAACGGAATCTAAAATATTCCTACAGGTCCAGATTTTGCCAATGTCAGAATTCGACAAATGGATAGTCGATTTTATACCTCTCAACGACACAAATTTAGTGGTGTAGTTAGTCTTTGTAGCTGAGCCTTCTATTTTTTGGCCATTTTCTAGATTGGAGTGATAGTGTCAGATTTCAGAGTGTGGATAGTCGATCTTATGCCATTTGACCTCACGATTTTGATGGTGCATTCGGATCTAGCAGCTGAGTATTCTATTCTTTATCCAACATCAGATTTGAGGTATATGAAGTGTTGTTGTCATGTACTTATTTGATCTTTTGTTGTGAGATGTACTATGTTGTTTCAATTCCTGCTTAATGCATGATGCAGAATCTTTGTATCTATTTCATGTGAGATGTATTCATCATGGATTGTTATGTATGTTTTGATTGAGATCCCTTTGATGCCATGATGGCAAGATACTCATTATCACCATGGGTGTTTTGGTTGGGATCCATTTGATGCCATGATGGCAAGATACTCATTGTCACCATGTATACGTTTATGTCATGCTGACAGGAGTTTTATTGTGAGTGATAGTACCTGTAGCAAAATGTCTCGTGGAGAGACTTTTCCACTCATGTAGAGGGCACATGTCCTTGTATGATAGAAAACATAGTCCATTTACATCTTCACCATTTCCACCATTGAATTAAGTGACCAAGACCATCTTGACACTGGGGTCAGAGACGTAGTCCACACTGGACAAACTCCATTATCAATGTCTCATGTTTATGATTTGTTGATTGTCATTATGTTTCCCTTTACTTAAGCATGCATATATGTTCATTTATGCTTTATTAAAATGTAACTATAACCACATCATGAGAGTAAAAGATCTTGGTTAAATCTGGGAGTTGATTCAACTTGGATCAAGTTTGGTATCGGAGCGGTCTTCACGTGGATGTGAATTGCAAGCATGAACAATGGAATGTGTAGTGATGGAGGATGACAAAGCAATATACGAGACCATGCTCAGAGTGTCCAAAAATATGGACATAATGTATGAAGCTATACAAGAAGAGACAGAGGAAAAGCAGTGATTGCAGCTTCAGTTGCGAGCCATGGAAGAGGCCCTGGAAAAGCTGAAGCAGAACAACTAGAGACTTCAAGAAGATAACATTGAATTGAAGATGCTTCTATAGGAAGAGAAAGAGGATAAACAGAGATTGATACAAACGTTGCAAGCTAAGGACGAGGCCTTGCAAAAGTTGCAGCGTGACCCATGTGAGGTAAAAACGATGTAGGAGCATTAGCTCGAAACTATCATTATATTGTAATAGATATAGGGGGTCTTGTATTTCCAAGGAAGTTGGTTTCCTAAATGTGGATTAATGTAATTATTTAGGCAAGCAGATCAAGTTAGGACTAGTTAGGAACTAGATTGAATAAATTGTTGAGCTACTAAAAAGTAACTGAGGAATAGTTCCTCAACTGTAAAGAAACTACTAATAATGTATTGAAAAGGAAAAAAGAGAGAGGTTGGAGAGGTTAGATAGAGAGAGAGAGTGAGTTAGATTTTTAGTTGTGTTTGTAACCCTACAGGCAGGTGATGATCAAAGGCCACTAATTAGAAGAATAGGCCGAGAAGAGACAGAGAGTCTCATCATGTAATTGTTTATTAATATATGCATAAGCACAAAGATTCAATTCTAAATTATATAAGTGTGTGTTGAGTATCGAATGGTAAGTGGGTAGTGAATCAAATTATTCTGTATAGCATATGTGTGTAGGCAGAGTTTGGAAAACACATAGAGGGAAGCATGATGAAGAGGATCATAATGAAGTGTTGAATCCATTAGCAGGATCAAAGACAAAGCTCAGGAAAAAGTGCACAGTGAAAAATCCAAGGGACTAGAACTTTGAAGAAACCCAAAGCCACAGTGAAATGTTGACGGAATAGTGTAAAAACATAAGTAAATGGAATAGCAGAGAAGTGAAGTAACCATGTACAGTAGCCATCGGATCGGGAAGATCAATGACCAGGATTAAGTCACAAGGGAGCATTGCATCGCTCCGTTATATGATATCTGGAGTGGACTTGGGAATGTTGCGATAGCGATATATCATGTTGTTGAGTGTTTTCGCATCAGAAAAATTCAAAGGTAAGAACCCAGACCCTTATATGCTGCGAAGTCCGATTGCGATAACGGTGGGTGGAAGAAAAGACACAACGGTAAATAAAATTACAGATGTATAAAATTTTAGGTCCAGCCCATATGTATTATGTCGGGCTTCTCGTATATTTCCTCGTACTCTAATTAAATGTGTTGCTGGGGTTTTCAAAGGCTGAAGCTTAAAATGAAATGATATGTTAATCACATCGGCAGATGTGAAAGGGTGAATTGTAAAGGGCCCATGGAACTCTCAAAGCTCGATTGCGATAAAGATGTAACCTTGGAAAGTGTGCAGAGGCCATATAAAGGCAAAAAGGTATGTTTTGTGGGCTTTTCCTTTGTAAATGGTTTATGAAGGAATAGAGCGTTGATAGAAGGTTTATGAGTTGAAATATATGTAACCAAGGTTGAAAGAGGGGTTTGTTATATATATGCGACAACAATACTATGAAGGCCTAAAGCACAGGTAAGGCTTAAACTAAGGTTTATAAGCGATGATTGAGTTCCGATATAAAGGAAAAGGACCTTAACCATTGATGGTTGTAGATTTGTCTGTTTTGTGAGTTAAATTCCTAGGACTAATGTGCTTATTCATTTTTACATGCATACTGTGGGCGTAAGCAGGATAACCCTGCATCAAAAAAGTAATTCTTTGACTTCATGTATGTTTCCTTATGATGCTTTTGTTGTTTTTGAAAATCATACCACAAGAATTGGCTCCAAATTGTTGAGGAAAATGGGATATGAAGGAAAAGTCTTGGCATTAATGGCTAAGGCATTGTCAACCCCATCAAAGTAGAGGAATTACCCCGTCAAGAAGGACTTGGGTATGTTGGGAAGGAAGTTGGGGCATGCGCTAAGACAGCCAATGAACCACCAACAATAGATGATGAGAAGCCCTCATTTGTTCTTTCCAACGCAAAAGTCATGATAAAGATTGTTGATTTCCCTTCAGTTTCATATTCACATAGTATAATTTTTGTTGGAAATGTGGAGATACCAATTACAAGGACAAACATGAGGCTCCTTACTAAGATGAGGTACATGGAAGAAGAAGAAATTGTCGTTAATAGCCAAGGCATAACTCAGCCATTGGAGGTCATGCAAAGATCTTGATTTGCAGGCTTGGGATATATCAAAAGAGAATGCTCGAAGGTGTCAGATGCTTCCGAGACATTGTTGAAATCATCGAGGAAAGAGAATGATGGGGACACATCACCATCATCCCATGGTAGTGCCCATTGCAGGGAAAGAGCTGAGGTAATCTCTCATCGCCATAATTACACCAGAGACAACAAGGAAAGGTATAAAAAGTCTCAATATTCAAATGTTCATTTCAATTACAATCATGTTGTTAATGATGGACATAAATCATGGCATCAAAAAACATGTACCTTTTATGGTTTACATAACCATATATTTGTTGAGTACTAGAAGAGAATGGTAGCATGAAAAAGGATGAGGCGTGAAAGACCCTCTCAACAGTAGGAAAAGAAGAAGGTAAAGCAAATCTGGAGGAAGAAGACCTATTGTAGTCATTGCAACAGAAGTGGTCATCAAAGGGCCACATGTTGGAGGCTCCATCCAGAGCAACATTGCAAGGACAAAGAATCCAAGCATGAACTAGATGAAATGGTTGTTCAACTAGCAAATGCACCATAAGGAGGCGGCCCATTCACTTTGATAAGTGAGAAATGATTCTTCTAGGTGTGGTAGAATGTCATGGTATTCTTTTTCCAATAATGTGTTGCATTTTAAACTTTAAAAGTGATGATGTGTTTTCCATCACTTGTTGCAGCAATAATGATCTCTGGACTTATTTTGTGTTTCGTTTTTAACTGTGAAAGTGATGATGTGTTTTCCATCACTTGTTAAAGCAACAATAGTGTTTGGCATTATTTTTGTAAATCATGTGCTGCAGTAATGATGTTTTTTCCATCACTTGTTGAAGCAAAAATGATATTTTGACCTTGTCTTGATAGCTGGGGTATTATTTCCACTTTGATGTAAACTTAACCACTAAGTATGTGTTATAAACTCGTCACAAGTATGTGATGCTTGGGTCATTAGTTGGTCATGAAAATTGAGCATGTAATTTGCAAAACAATGTACTATATGTTTGCAAAGGGTGCAGGTGTTGGCTTATCGCTTATGGCTTCGAAGTACAAAGGTGAAGGAGAAGGAAGGGTGACTTATCAAACACTTGTGATGCAGACAATGTACAAAGAAGTTGCAAATTATTTTTTCCCTTCTTTTGGAGGACCAAAATCTCCTCAGTGGGGAGTATTGATCCAGGTGGCTCTAGACACATGTAGAAGTCCAAGAGGACTAAGAAAGGGTAAAAATTAAAAGTGGTTAGAATGCTCCCAAACTAGTACTAGATCGAAGTGCTAGTGGCCCTGATTCCAACAGTCGAATGACACTCAAATCTGAGCTCGTATGGAGGAGATAGAACCAGTCAAAGTTGTGTAGTGGGCTAGGTTTAAGTGTCCTACAAATTCACTGTAAACCGGCGTGGAAACTTAGCTCCCGATAGCGGGCCTCTTTAAAATTCTTAATGACACTTATTTTTGTTAAAATTAAAAATAATTAATATTTTTTAAAAACGAAAAAATAAAAAAATATATATCCAATGAGGTTGTAGGCCATGACCCCTGCCACCCCCTCCCCTGCAAAAAAAACCATATATTAACAAATTTAATTAAAACATAGGCTAACGAGCCATGACCCTCGTCGGCCCCAACCACCAAACACTGTAACAAACGGTCAAACTAATTGTTATATTATAACAAACATAAATGTGTATGGCTGGTGGGTGGGCCATGTTCGGTGGACCTGGCCCACGCCCCACCCATTTCCCACTTGTTACATGAATTCCAAGGGTAGCGAGACTTGAACCCCCCTGGCCGATGTGGCTGGCCCGCCTCCCGAGCACCCTCACACCAACACCAACAGTCTCAAACGTGCCCTGTTTGATGCATAACAAAACAAACAAATCCGCACCCAAAACAACAAAATTACGTGCATAAACTTAACCATGTATATTTTTAGAGGGGTCAAGATTTGATCCTTGACCTCCCTACCTCTATCCATCCACCTTAACCAATGCACCATGACGACACTCTTGTTAAATCTGCCGCCCATTGTGTATAAGACACTCACAAAGTCATTTGCATGGGGAGGGGTGTAGAACAGAATGGGGAGAGAACCAACGAAATGAAGGTGCTTGAGAATGGAGTTCCATGCTCTGGAACCATGCTCAGGTGGAACCATGATGCATTTCTAGGAGGTGGAACCTTGACATGCTTTTCAAGATAGAATATTTGCAGAGAATCTTAAGATGCTAAAAAGATTCCCTGGGAGGTAAAAATTATTTTGTCAGAATATAATCAAGTTTATAGTCATTATTCTCAGATCTTCACAGTGAACACAATGGCGAGGTCGGATTTGCTTTTTGAGTAGTAGGTTTGTGGATTCCTAGTAGAGGAGAATCTTGAGAGAATCTCCCAGATTCCTTGGAGGTTGAAATTTCCTAGATCTAGAATGCAACCAACTTTATACTCATTCTTCTCAGAATTTCTCAAGGATCTCAATGACGAGATCAGTTTTCTGATTTGAGTTGCAGATGTGCAGTCAACCCAGAGGAGGGAATCTTTGGAGGATCGCGAGGGAATCTAAAATATTCCTACAGGCCAAGATTTTTCCAGTGTCAGAATTCGATAAATGGATAGTCAATTTTACATCTCTCAATGACACAAATTTAGTGGTGTGGTCATTTTTTGCAACTGATCCTTCTATGTTTCGACCATTTTCCAGATTGGAGTGATGGTGTTATATTTTAGGGTGTGGATAGTGGATCTTATGCCATTTGACTCCACGAGTTTGATAGTGCATTCAGATCCAACAACTAATTATTCTATTCTTCAGCCAACATTAGAGTTAAGGTATATGAAGTGTTGTTTTCATGTACTTATTTGATCTTTTGTTGTGAGATGTACTATGTTTTTTCGATTCCTACTTGATGCATGATGTAGAATCTTTCTATCTATTTCATGTGAGATGTATTCATCATGAATTGTTATGTATGTTTTGATTGAGATCCCTTTGATTCCATGATGGAAGGATACTCATTATCACCATGGTTGTTTTGGTTGAGATCCCTTTGATCCCATTATGGCGGCACACTCATTGTCACCATGTATAAGTTTATGTCATGTTGATAGGATGTCTATTGTGAATGATAGTTCCTGTAGCGGAATGTCTCGTGGAGAGACTTTGCCTCTCATGCACATTTCCTTGTATGACATAAAACATAGTCCATGTACATCTTCACCATTTCCAGCATTGAATGAAGCATCCAACAACATCTTGACACCAAGCTTGGAGACGTCGTCCACACTGGACAAACACCATTATCCACGTCTCATGTCTATGATTTTTTTATTATCATTCTGTTTCCATTTACTTAAGCATGCATATATGTTCATTTATTCTCTGTTAAAATGCAACTCTAACCACATCAGGGGAGTAAAAGATCTTGGTTAAATTTAGGAGTTGAGTCAACTCAGATCACTTAGGATGTTTGATAGTGGTTCTAGCCTCATTAGATTTCATATTGAGAAAGTAGAGTTTTAGATCTCATTCAAAATCTAACAGACTTATTAATTTTTCAGGATTTCAGGATTGGGGGATTGCAATGTTTCCATTAGATTTTGTCATGTACAAGGGTATGGAACTTGTATTTAATTAAAAGAACCAAGCCCTCTATGTACCTTGATGTTAGTGACAATGGTTTTCAAACTCCTCTATCATGACCCTATTAAAAATGTACCCGCCACTCAAACCTGACATGCTATGTTTTTCTATCTTATGTAAATGCTTAGAGGGTGATATTAATGACAAAGATCCCAAGATGAGCTATGATTTTGATGATATGTAGTTATTTACTGTAGCATGATCTTTTTGGATGCTAGAGGCCGTCTAGAGCCTAGTTGTTGATGTATTTTCAGTTCAAGGATGGAGTGCACTTGATTTTATTTTGGTTATGTGCACCCTTACATGCTATATAAATGAAAACTTGTAATTTTTGGACCCGTGGTTGACGAATATTATAACTACTAAATGAATGATGTTATATGGTTTAATCCATTTATTTATGTTTTTTATCACAAATTCATAATTCTACATGCCTTTCTTGACATATATGCATCAGAATAAAGAGAAATATATATTATATAAAATTCACTCACAAAATCAATCCCAACATGGGAGATTTTTAAAATGTCACTCCTCATTCCTTCTTCCACTCCCAATTCCTGCTTCTTCTCCTGCTTCCAAGCAACCTTGCTACAGAAAAAACATGCATCACATTACTAATACCTCTATGATCTATGTATAATGTGTATGTTAAGATTTTTTACCTATTGCTTAGCTATTGATCCTTCCAATGATGGGGAAGTAGAGAAGACATATATGGAACCTTCACCCTTTCCTTACATTAGTGATGAACAAGTTGAATGAAAGTGAAGGAGATGGTGATATCGACTATTGCTTGGTAGAGGGCACATGCATTCCATAGGAGATAGTGAAATAGACTATTGTTTTGAAGAGGGTGCATGCATGCTAAGGGTATGCATGTGACAACTTCAGTTAATTCCAGTGTAGATGTTGTTTCAACTTTAGCAATTTCAGTTTTGGATAGATTTTTTCTATTATTATAAATTTCTTTTTTTATTTTTAGCATGCATGATCTATTATTTCTAAGAGGGTGCAGATCCTTAGTCAATTACTTTGCATGAGAAATTCCCATCTTAGATAGAGGACACAGATCTCAAGGAAAGGATGCATGTTTGCATGCTCCAGTTCATCATTTGATGGAGACATACTTACTTGGCAGTCTTACCATGCAACTATGGTGCACTAGGTGATCAACTTAGGGCCATAATTTAAAAAATTCCAACCAAATAGGATTTTGCATGTGTCCATATTCATTGTAATTTCTTTGCTCTTCCTACTCTATAAGCAACTCTTCCCATTCTATAAGTGAGATGAAAGGTGCACCATTGTGTTGGTTATTGGGGTTTTGTTTTGAGTTGTTGTAGTGTATCGTTTTAGTATTCAATAGAAAAAGATGCAATTGAGAGTTAAAATATATGTGTTTTCCATTAAAAATTTCCACAGTGTGTATTTGTAAATCAGCCAACTTATATCTACCTCTTTTTTATTGAAACTTTCAAGCTTTCACTTACCTAGTATTTAGGTTGTTCTTTCTAGGTGCATAATCTACTTACCATTGTTAATGAAAATAAAGGGATATAAATACAAAGGGGTATAAAAAATGTTAATGAAAAAATGGATACCTACAATATATAGTAAAATTATTGGCTTTTTAAATTGGGAAGGCATATTGGGATTGTACTGGTATGGGGTTAAGTAAAGTGATTTTTAGAGGTATTTTCCAATCTGTAGTCAAATTAAGGGTATTGTTTAGTATGCCACGAATGCACATGCTATGTTAAAGGTTCATTGAGTGAAGCCCCTGTGGTTAAGAGGAAGTATGTTGAGACAATATTATGGAGGTTTAGTATGCAGGAATGTAAACCGTGAATAGTTCCCTATTCTTGTAGGTGTAAATTTATATACATATCAGTGCCCCAAGACATAGAAAGACGAGGATGAAATGTCCCATGTTCCACATGTCAATGTAATTGGAAGTTTGATGTATTCAATGGACTATACTAGACCAATCATTACATATGCAATAGGAGTATTGAGGAAGAATATGTAAAATCTAGGGAAGGAGCATTGAACATAATAAAGAGGACTTGTAGGTATTTTCCAGACACAACTAGATATGTATTATGCCACCAAGAAAGACCAAAAGTGGAAAGAGTAAACTAGACATACATGGCTATATTCATGCAAACTGGGATGGAGATCTAGATCACAAAATATCTACAAGTGGGTATGTGTTTAACCTATTTAGAGGAGAAATCTGTTGGATGAGAAATAGACAGTTTATAGTGGTACTCTCAACTACATAACTTGAATACATGGAAGCCACTCATTTCAACAAGAAAATAGTATGGTTATAGAGATTGTGGTCAATTATTGGGTTGGTATAACATGTTGTAAGGAAATATTTAGTGATAGTTAGAGAGTAGTATTTCTATAGAAGAACATAACATATCATTTGAAAACAAAGCATATTGATATTCAACATCACTTTGAGATAGATATGATTGAGGACAAGAAGGTACTACTCATAAAGGTGGACACTTTCAAGAATGTTTCAAATTCATTAACAAATCTATTAGCACTAAGAATTTATTTTAGTGTAGAGAACCAATGGGCATTATTTCCTTATATTATTGATCGTGTACTCTTGGGACTCCCTGTATGAAAAGAAACAACAAGTGGGAGAATGTTTAGGTATACCTTATATTATTTGCATGATTACCCCATGCATTTTACATTGAACCAAGAATAATAAAGGGGGAAACCACCGTTATTTGGTGGGTTGGTAGGAGTGAAAAATCCCCCTACAAGAGGAAAATAAAATTTGGAAGGTTTTTCATATACATTTTTGGTGGTTTTCAGCACATGATTTGCACTTGTAACAGTTTTGTTGCACATGGTTGCTCAATCCTGAGTCTTTTAATTTTGGTTAAGGAACTATGGTTGTTTTCTAATATAGGGTAAATCTATTGGTATTTTATGTTGGAAAATTAGAAAGGTAGTAAGTATTTTCTTGATCTTGATAATTACTTGTGATGTTTCTTATTATTACAATTATTTATATCTTCTTTCTTTAGTTCATCAAGAAATTATCAAAATAAGCAAAACATAAAACAATAGACACTAGATGTAGGCACATGCCACGGAAATACCCTCCTCAAGGGGAAAACCCATCAAGATAATTCTTCCTTTCAATAGTATGCTTTGAGACTTTTCACCCTAGACCAATACTAGACCTTCCCTCCACACCAAGTTAGTGTCCATAACATCGACCTCTCCCAACAACTTTGACTATGCAACAACTTACAACAACTAGCAGCTTTTGACAATAATGAAACTTGGAATACTTCGATCTCCAAATATAGGGCATGAAACATAGAGAGAGAGAGAGAGAGAGAGAGGGGGCATGAAACATAGAGAGAGAGAGAGAGAGAGAGAGAGAGAGAGAGAGAGAGGAAAATATAGACTTTCCTTGTCTCCTTAGACTTCCCCAAACTCGCACTCACTTCAGCTTCCTGGCAACATACTTTGCCAGCTACAAGAGAACTTTAGACTTCTACCCAGCAACGAGATATTTTCGCACTTCTTCCCATCAGTACAAGTGAATTTGAACTTGATGAGAGTGTGATGCTTCAAATTAATTCAATGTGCTTCCTTTTATAGGCTTCTTCTAGGGTCGAATAGGGTCCTTAGGCCGAATTCATCTTCCCTTAGGTTGACATGGTGTGGAGGTTACATAATTCATATTCGACTCAATACATAGCCTTCTTACATTATTCAAAAGCCCAAGAAGGGTCTCTTTAAATGTAAAATAACTCTATAGACTCAGAATAAATCCTAGAAGTCCTCAATGGGGAATTTGACTTAAAACATGTTGACCCAAGCATGAAACCCATGCTTTAATAAGCCACAATAAAATTATTTTCTTTATTCTTTTGATAAGTACATTACATAGTGACTCAAGTATATTATTAAAGACCGCACATAGTTATATTTTCCAACACTCCCTCTTAACTAGGGAGGTATTCATAATGTACATATACAATGGATGGTCTCAAACTATATGAACCATGAAGAACTTTAGGCACCACAATGCCATGAACTAGATTCTTGACTAGGGAAATCTATCCAAATAGTCACTCAATAGTTTAGGCACCACAATGCCAAGGACTAGATTCCTAACCAAGGAAATCTATCCAGGTGGGACTAATATGGACTCAAGATTTCAACCCCTTTAGGTACCCTCAGGCTTACTTGCTAACCATCAGCCCAAAAAACCAGGTGTGTATCCAAAACGGAGCTCAATGATCAACACCACCTTTTCAACTTCTATACATCAACATAATGTGTTGGCGAGATGTCCTCCAAGGTAATGCTTCACTCACAAAGCCTCAACACCCCTTGATCCAACAGATCAAGAATGATCAATCTCTCCCAATCAAACTTTATTGGTAACCAACATGCTATCAAATCCTTTGAGAGATTCACCTATACAAACACAACCCCAATCAATAATATACTTTCATGCATACATAATCAAATACAAACCTTTGGGGTCTTACAGACAAATTGATGTTTCTTTTCAAATTTCCATAGTAGGACTATCAACCAAATATTTGACAGAAGATTCCTCAATCACATGTTTTCCTTCCTATTTCTCATGTAGCAACATATCCTCTGAAATTCATTCTTCAATTAATGCCAAGCTATGCCTTCCCTCTTAACTAGGAAACACCTCTTTATCCGGAATCCCTCTTAATCTTAGGTACATATTTTCTATTCATGCTTCCTCTAGAAGATCAACTTCTTTTTTGACATTAGAAAATATTTCGTGGCTTCCAACCATTTCATTAGAGTTATCATCATCCCCATCATATTTATCACATCAAAGAGCATCTTCACCAAGTTGAATATTGCGTACCTACACAACTTCAATATCAAGTACAACCAAATATATAGAAGCATGATGTTAGCCATATCAGAATCATGGAAGAATTATATATTTATACATATCATATACCAAAATGTAAATACAAATAAAAGAAATATACTCTTCAAGATCTTGCTAGGGACTTTGTTATACGCCCTAGACTACTTCATGTCAACATTCATTCCATCTAGTGTTTTAATGTGTCTTCCAAAGGTATGACATACCTTACTACAACATATAGAAAACCCTTGAAATAGTTCACACAAATATAGATCTACAAATCATTTATCAACCTTTAAAAATACATATGTTAGACTTCTCACTAGGGATTCATACAAATCCTACGTTTCATACAAAAGAATCAATCAAAGTCAATCAAAACTTAGTCATTAGCCTGACCAGCTTCCACTAGTGTTAGTTCCAAAACCCTATATTTTCTATCAACCATCAAACAATCACTGATATGACTAGCTATCACTAGGGTTAGTTTTCAAACCCTAAATTTCTGAGCAACCAAAAACCTCAACCAAAAATTCAAATTTCAACAATTTCTCACGAATCTAAAATTATCATATAGTCAACATTCATTTGATATTTCAACTAAGGTTCAACTTCACAACCCTAGAATTCCATTTCATCAAACTTACACGGATCTCAAATCATCATATTTCAGATATTTTACTTTGACTAAGGTTTAATTCCAAAAACTCTAGAATTTCACAATCTCAACAATCATTACATACATAGATCTCATATTGTTACATTTCACACTAGACAATGTTACTACTATGATTTAACTGCAAAACCCTAGATTTTTATTTTCAACAATCATCTAATAGATTTCAAATTGTTATACAACACATATTAGACAATGCCCCCGAGGGATAGCTCAAATGGTCGAGTTCCCGCTGATAGTACTCTCCGGTTTGAGAGGTCACGGGGTCAAATCTCCTCGACGCCCTCGGGGGTAGGTCTGATGGCCGTGCAGCTCTACGTGGACGTAGCGGCCCACCTCCGGTGCCCCCGTGAACCACATCGAAAAAAAAAAAAAACACATATTAGACAATTTTAACAAGGAGGACTCATAGGGAGAGGAGAAGAAGATGGATATTGATAGTCATAGTAGAGGTTCTTAGGAAGCCCACAACAGAAGAAAAGTGAAGAAAGAAGATGCCAAGGCAAATGGAATGTGGAAGTAGTTGACTGATGAAGAATATGAGAGAGAGAAGGCTGAGATAAGAGTCCATCTTGAAGTATTGATGGAACTGTTACAGAGGAAAGAGAAAGACCAAAGGTATGGTTATATAATGAGAAAGAAGGTAAAATGGCATAGGGTACAAACAAAGAGAGAGCAGCAGGTGAATACTCAGTTAATAGAGGAGCTTAGGAAGCTTGAGCAGATAATGGATGTTCAATTGAGGCCAGGGAAGCTCAAAGGAGTTGAACTACAACAAAAAAAAGTTGTTGGAGAAGAACAAGTTCCTTGTGAACTTGAAGATGGAGAAATGATATCCAAAACATCAATTGAGGCTATTGAGCCTTATGCTTCTGAAATTAACAATTTGTGTATGTTTGCAGGTGTAATATAGGATGATGGACGATCTTTGGGTATTGTGAAAGAAGAGGAAAAGGAGAGACAGAATTTGAATTTTGTTTTAAAGAAGAAGGATGAGACAATTAGGTCTCATGGGGAAGCTTATACACAGTTGGGGGAGAATATTGCTTTTCAGCATACTACTAAAGTTGTAGATAGAGGGAGTTTGGCTTATATGGGTAGCCAAAATCAAGAAGAAGAGAAGGAAGATGTCAAGCATACAAATTTAATGCTTGCAGAAGCTAACACAGAGATTTTATTGTTAGAAAATCTGTTAAGAGAGTCTGAGTGAAGCCATGAATTGAGAGCTCAGGTAAATGATTTAAGGTTTAGTAATTTTGATGAGGAAATGGGTTTATTTGAAGAATGGATAGGTAGAGATGTGAATGAGGAAGATTCAGTCAGCCCAGAAGGACAGATGAAAGTGTCACGTAACAGTGACAAAGAGAAGAATAGAAATGTACAGGAGGATGGGACAAATATGTCTCATGCTAAAGAAGAATCAGTCTTAGAACTGAAGGAGACTGAACTAACTACCAAGATTAGTCAAGGAGCTGAAGGATAGCTATGGAATGTTGTCAAGGAAAAGGAGGAGATTTATGTTGGAATTGATAAGCATCATAGTGATGAGGTGTTTGAAAGGAATCAAGTAGAAAGTGAATTGTTGAACTATTTGTTGGAAGCATCTGAGCATGAGAAAGGGATTGCAGACATTGACAGAAGAATGTCTCAAGTTTTGACTGAGACAAAGGTAGATATTAGTTTTCTAAACCATGTTATGTTAACTAATATACAGAGTAATGCGAGTGAATATGTTACTGCAGTCAGGGAATTGGAGAGTAGTTTACTTTTTTAAAGTAAATTTGCAGACAAGGAGCAACAATTGGATATTGCAGAGGGAGATAACTTCAAGGATAGTCAGGAATTTTGGGTGGCAGCAATATCTATAGTAGTATCTGGAGCAACCTCAAGAATAATAACAAAAGTTGAAGACTCGAGATCTGTGGAAGATCTTATGAATCACAAGAAGGATTCAAAACAACAAAGAGACATGATGACTAAAGCATCAAGTGAGACCATGAGGTCTTATGTTTTTAAAACTGATAGTTTGTGTATGATGGAAGGTAATGTAGGAGAAAAGCAAACTTTTGAAGATATCTTCAGAATAGATGAAGATCTAGGAGTAAAAGGTGACAAAGAAAACTTCTCAGAAATTTAAGAAGTTCATTATTATGAACCAGAGCAAGGAGACATCCTTGGATTGGATGATGTGGAGGAGAAATTAACTGACAGTCTCATGAATTCTTTTGAGAATTCAAATCAGCAGACTGATATGCTGATAGAGGAGGAGAAAACAGAGCAGCATATTGATGTGTTGCCAAAGGAAGAAGAGGCACTGAGGCCTTATGTTTTCTATTTTAATAATTATTTTGTGAGTGCAGGTATAGTTGCAGATGCTGGAGGAAATTTGGCACAGATGAGCAGCCAAATAAAAATGAAAGAAGAAGATTCTATGGAAGAATTTAATCCATGGAACAGAGAGGTTCAATTGCTAGAGAGAATGTTGGAAAGTCATGATTCGATGCAAAAAGAGATAATCATGAAAGAGGGTAAGGATGTAAGGGCGACAGTAAGGAACCAACAACTACATGGTGGAAGTAACCAACAACAATTTGAAGAGTTAGTGGACAACAACAACAACCTAAAACAGAGAGAAACAGGTAACAGTGAATGGCAGAATATGGACCAGCCCAAAGATATGCTAGATATGGAGATTGAAGAGTTATGGCAATTAATTATGAAGCAGTCCATATGGAGGAGGTTAACAGCAACAGCAAGAATGATTAATCAAAACTTGAAACTGATTGACAAGGAGAGGAATATGAAATAGAAGACTGGTGACATACAACAACAAAAAAGGTACAAAGCATTTAGACAACTACAAACCAATGTTTGGGACCCTGGATGTGTCCTATCAGTGCATGAAGACACATGATCAGGAGATCAATAATGTTTTCTACTTTGAGAGTCTGATGCAGAAGCATTAGATTGAAACTATCGTTGTATTGTAATAGATATAGGGGGTCTTGTATTTCCAAGGAAGTTGGTTTCCTAAATGTGAATTAATGTAATTATTTAGGCAAGCAGATCAAGTTAGGACTAGTTAGGAACTAGTTTGAAGAAACTATTGAGCAACTGAAAAGTAACCGAGGAACAGTTCCTCAACTATAAAGAAACTACTAATAATGTATTGAAAATAAAAAAAGAGATAGGTTCGAGAGGTTATACAAAGAGAGATAGTGAGTTAGATTTTTAGTTGCGTTTGTAAGCCTACAGGGAGATGATGATCAAAGGCCACTAATTAGAAGATCAGGCCGAGAAGAGACAGAGAGTCTCATCATGTAATTGTTTATTGATATATGTATAAGCATAGAGATTCAATTCTAAATTATATAAGTGTGTGTTGAGTATCGAATGGTGAGTGGGGAGTGAATCAGAGTATTATGTATAGTATATGTGGGTAGGCATAGTTTGGCAAACACACAAAGGGAAGCATGATGAATAGGATCATAACGGAGTGTTGAATCCATTAGAAGGATCAAAGACAAAGCTCAGGAGAAAGTGTGCAGTGAAAAGTCAAGGGACCAGAACTTTGAAGAAACTCGAAGCCACAGTGAAACACTAAAGAAATAGCGTAAAAACATAAGTAATTGGAATAGCAGAGAAGTGAAGTATCCATGCACAGTAGCCATCGGATCGGGAAGATCAACGGCCAAGATTAAATCACAAGGGAGCATCGCATCACTGGAATTGCATCGATCCGTTATATGATATCAGGAGTGGACTTGGGAATGTTGCGATAGCGATATGTCGCATCGCTAAGCATTGTTGCATAGGAAAAATTCAAAGGGAGGAACACAGGCCCTTGTAAGTTGTGAAGTGCGATTGTGATAATGGCGGGTAGAAGAACGGACCTGACAGTAAATAAAATTGTGGATGTATAAATTTTGAGGTCTGGCCCTTATGTATTATGTCGGGCTTCCCATATATTTCCTTGTACTTCGATTAAATGTGTTGCCAGGGTTTTCAAAGGCCGAAGCTTAAAGTAAAACAATATGTTAATCGCATTGGTGGATGTGAAAGGGTGAATTGTAAAGGGCCCATGGAACTCCCGAAGCCCAATTGCGATAAAGGTGTAACCTCGGAAAGTGTGCAGAGGTCGTATAAAGACAAAAAGGTATGTTTTGCAGGGTTTTCCTTTGTAAATGGTTTATGAAGGAAAAGAGTGTCGATAGAAGGTTTATGAGTTAAAATATATGTAACCAAGGTTGAAATAGGGGTTTGTTATATATATGCAACAACAATACTATGAAGGCCTAAAGCACAGATAAGGCTTAAACTAAGGTTTATAAGGGGTGATTGAGTTCCGATATAAAGGAAAAGGGCCTTAACCATTGATGGTTGTAGATTTGTCTGCTTTGTGAGTTTAATTCCTAGGACTAATGTTCTTATGAATTTTTACATGCATATTGTGTGCGTAAGCGGGATAACCCTGAATCATAAAAGTAATTCTTTGACTTCATGTATGTTTCCTTATGATGCTTTTGTTGTTTTTGAAAATCACACCACAGGAATTGGCTCCAAACTATTGAGGAAAATGGGGTATGAAGGAAAAGTCTTGGGAATTAATGGCTAAGGCATTGTCAACCCCATCAAAGTAGTGGAATTACCCTGTCAGGAAGGACTTGGGTATGTCGTGAAGGAAGTTGGGGAATGCGCCAAGACAACCAATGAACCACCAACAACAGATGATGAGAAGTCCTCATCTATTTTTTCCAACTCAAAGTGAAGGTAAAATATGTTGATTTCCCTTCAGTTTCATCTTCACATAGTATAATTTCTGTTGGAAATGTGGAGATACCAATTACAGGGAGAAATATGAGGCCCCTTACTAGGATGAGGTACATGGAAGAAGAAGAACTTGCCACTAATATCCAAGGCATAGCTCAGCCATTGGAGGTCATGCAATGACCTTGATTTGCAGGCTTGGGATATATCGAAGGAGAATTCTTGAAGGTGTCAAATGCTTCTAAGACATTGTTGAAATTGTTGAGGAAAGAGAATGATGGAGACACATCACCATCATCCCATGGTAGTGCCCATTGCAGGGAAAGAGCTAAGGTAAGCTCTCATCGCTATAATTACATCAAAGACAACAAGGAAAGGTATAACAAGTCTCAATATTCAAACGTTCATTTCGATTACAATCATGTTGTTAATGATGGACATAAATCATGGCATTGAAAAACATGTACTTTTTCAACCATATATTTGTTGATTATTGGAAGAGAATGGCAACATGAAAAAGGATGAGGCATGAAAGACCCTCTCAATAGTAGGCAAAGAAAAAGGGAAAGAAAATTTGTAGGAAGCAAGCCTATTGTAGTCATTGCGACAGAAGTGGTCATCAAAGGGCCACATGTTCGAGGCTCCATCTAGAGCAGCATCGCAAGGACAAAGCATCCGAGCATGAACCAGATGAAATGGTTATTCGACCAGCAAATGTGCCATAAGGAGGCGACCCATTCACTTTGATAAGTGAGAAATGGTTCTTCTAGGTGTGGTAGAATGTCATGGTCTTCTTTTTCCAATAATGTGTTGCATCTTAAACTTTAAAAGTGATGATGTGTTTTCCATCACTTGTTGCAACAACAATGATCTCTGGACTTATTTTGTGTTGCATTTTTAACTATGAAAGTGATGATGTGTTTTCCATCACTTGTTAAAGCAACAATAGTGTTTGGCATTATTTTTGTAAATCATGTGTTGCAGTAATGATGTGTTTTCCATCACTTATTGAAGCAACAATGATATTTTGGCCTTGTTTTGATCGTTGGGGTATTATTTCCATTTTGATGTAAACTTGACCATTGAGTATGTGTTATAAACTCGTGGAAAGTATGCGATGCTTGGGTCATTAATTGGTCATGAAAATTAAGCATGTAATTTTCAAAACAATGTACTACAGGTTTGCAGAGGGTGCAGGTGTTGACTCATCACTTATGGCTTCGAAGGACAAAGGTGAAGGAGAAGGAAGGGTGACTTAACAAACAATTATGATGCAGATAATGTACAAAGAAGTTGCAGATTATTTTTTCTCTGCTTTTGGAGGACCAAAAGCTCCTCAATGGGGAGGATTGATCCAGGTGGCTCCAGACACATGTAGAATTCCAAGTGGACTAAGAAATGGTAAAAATTAAAAGTTGTTAGAATGCTCCCAAACCAGTACTAGATCGAAGTACTAGTGGCCCTGATTCCAACGATGCGAACAAAACTCAAATATGAGATCATATGGAGGAGATAGAGCCAGTCAAAGTTATGCAGTCGACCAGGTTTAAGTGTCCTACAATTTTTTTTTCAACCGATGTGGAAACTTAGCTCCTGACAACAGGCGGAATTTTTTCCTCTTTAAAATTCCCAATGACCCTTATTTTCGTTAAAATTAAAAATAATTAATATTTTTTAAAAACGAAAAAATATAAATAGAAATAGAAATATATATATATATATATATATATATATATATATATATATATATATATATATATATCTAATGAGGTTACGGGCCATGACCCCTGCCACCCCCCAAAAAACCATATATTAACAAATTTATTTAAAACATAGGTTGACAAGCCATGACCCTCATCGGCCCCAACCACCATATACCACAACAAATGGTCAAACGAATTGTTATATTATAACAAACATAAATGTGTATGGGCGGTGGGTGGGCCACCTCCGGTGGACTCGGCCCACGCCCCACCCATTTCCCACTTGTTACATGAATTCCAAGGGTGGCGAGACTTGAACCAGCTTGGACGATGTGGCTGGCCAGCCTACTGGGCACCCTCACACCAACACCAACGGTCACAAACGTGTCCTGTTTGATGCATAACAAAACAAACAAATCCATGCCGAAAACAACAAAACTGCGCATAAACTTAACTGTGTATATTTTTGGAGGGGTCAGGATTTGATCCCTCGACCTCCCTGCCTCTATCCATCCGCCTTAACCAATGCACCATGACGACACTCTTGTTAAATCCGTTGCCCATTGTGTATAAGACCCTCACACAACCATTTGCATGGGGAGGGGTGCAGAATGGAATGGGGAGGGCACCAAAAGAACGAAGGTGCCTGAGAACGAAGTTTCGTGCTACGGAACCACGCTCAGGTGGAACCATGATGCATTTCCACAAGGTGTAAACTTGACATGCTTTTTGAGATAGAATATTTGCAGAGAATCTTAAGATGCTAAAAAGATTCCCTGGGAGGTAAAAATTCTTTTGGAAAAATGTAATCAAATTTACAATCACTATTCTTAGATTTTTGCAAGGAACACAATGGCGAGGTTGGATTTGCTTTTTGAGCAGCAGATTTACGGATTCCTAGCAGAGGAGAATCTTGAGGGAATCTTCCAGATTCCTTGGAGGCTGAAATTTCCCAGATCTAGAATGCAACCAACTTTATACTCATTCTTCTTAGAATTTCGCAAGGATCTTAATGACAAGATAAGTTTTGTAATTTGAGTTGCAGATGTCGAGTCAACCCAGAGGAGGGAATCTTTGGAGAATCGTGAGGGAATCTAAAAGATTCCTACAGGACCATATTTTTCCAATGTCAGAATTCGACAAATGGATAGTTGATTTTACATCTCTTAACGACACAAGTTTAGTGGTGTGGTAATTTTTTGCAGCTGATCCTTCTATGTTTTGTCTGTTTTCCAGATTGGAGTGATGGTGTCAGATTTCAGAGTGTGGATAGTGGATCTTATTCCATTCAACTCCATGATTTTGATAGTGTATTCAGATCCAACAACTGAGTATTATAATCTTCAGCCAACATTAGAGTTAAGGTATATGAAGTGTTGTTTTCATGTACTTATTTGATCTTTTATTGTGAGATGTACTATGTTGTTTTGATTCCTACTTGATGCATGATGTAGAATCTTGGTATCTATTTCATGTGAGATTTATTCATCATGGATTGTTATGTATATTTTGATTGAGATCCATTTGATGCCATGATGGAAGGGTACTCACTACCACCATGGGTGTTTTGGTTGAGATCCCTTTGATTCCATGATGGCGACATACTCATTGTCACCATGTATAAGTTTATGTCATGATGATAGGAGGTCTATTGTGAGTGATAGTTCCTGTAGCAGAACGTATCGTGGAGAGACTTTGCCACTCATGTAGAGGGCACATGTCCTTGTATGACATAAAACATAGTCCATGTACATCTTCACCATTTCTAGTATTGAATGAAGTGACAAACGACATCTTGACACTAGACTCGGAGATGTAGTCCACACTAGATGAACTCCATTATCAACATCTCGTGTCTATGATTTGTTGATTGTCATTCTATTTCCATTTACTTAAGCATGCATATATGTTCATTTATTCTATGTTAAAATGCAACTCTAACCACATCACGGGAGTAAAATATCTTGGTTAAATTTGGGAGTCAAGTCAACTCAAATCACTCAGGATGTTTGAGAGTGGTTTCGACCTCATTAGATTTCATATTGAGAAAGCAGAATTTTCGATATCATTCAAAATCTAGCAGACTTATTACTTTTTCAGGATTTCAATATTGGGGGGATTGCAATGTTTCCATTGGATTTTGTCATGTACTAGAGTATGGAACTCGTATTTAATTAAAAGAAGAAAGCCCTCTATGTACCTTGATGTAGGGAAAATTTTAACAACCCCCCCTAAATTTACATGTATAATAAATGGGCGAATCTCCATGGTATATAGGAAAAATGGGAGGCGATTTTATCAATAATATGATATGTATATATAATTTTTTGGCGAATCTCTCACCAAGCATGGCGAATATTTTACTCAATTATAAAATCTTGTGTTTATTGAATACACAAATGAAATCATTGCATTTCTTTAAAATATCTTTTGAAATCAAAATTACCGAAATTACATATCGATAACCTAGTGGGTGTAGGATAAAATTCACCTGTGCCATTCACAGAAAGCATGAGAAAAAACCTAATAATATATATAAAACCAAGAGAAATTCAAATTCATCACTTCTAGAGACCTCGTAACCACCCTGCCAATACACAAGTATGTTCCTGTTTGCAATTAGAAAAATTACCCAAATTACAATCTGTTTACTCCAGCATATGTTGGAAAGTTATAGAAGGATGACTAGTGTAATCAATCCACTCCTTTTAGCCCTGGATTTGTTTCAGTTTAAAACAAAAGTATACAAATATACTTGTCCAATGTCTATGCTTTAACCATTCACCTAAATATGTTTTTACAATATAATTTCCTAAGTCTATTTAATAACTTCATTATCATAAAAACCAACCTATATCCATCTTACCTCCACATCTACCACTCTTAGGGGGATGAAATCTATTTATCCCTCTGAGGACTTGGTAGACCCAGAATTAAGATGGATCTAAGATGATAGAATTTCCCCTTTAAATAGTCTATGCTCACATGAATACCATGGTATTACCATGGGTCAATACCATGGGTTATCATAAACCTGGAGCTTAAAAATTACTATTACTAATTTATAAAAATTAATAAAATTAATAGTTGATTTTTATTTTATTTTTTATTTTAACCAAGCTAAAATGTTTAACATACATTAAATTACAACATCCATTTTTACTCTTGATCAGATCAAATATTTTTTCACTCTATGCTAGTTTGCATATCACGATCTTTGATACCTCTTGGGGGTTAGTAGATCCAGAGTAAAGATGGATCTATGCTGGTTTAATTCCCCCATTTAAATAGGCTACATTCCAGGTGAATACCATGGGTCAATACCATGTGCCATTTTGGTGAATACCATGGGTCAATACCATGTGCCATTTTTATTTTTATTAATACTAATATTAGGGTTAATAATGTTTTTTTTCATGGTATTAATAACAATCTAGTTCATGGTATTTGTCCCATAGTGTTTTGCCCATAGGTTTCACCTAAATATAATGCATTTTTTGAGTGTTCATAAATATAAGGTGACTTATGGAGTAAATATAAAAAATGCTTTATTTGTTTACCATACCACTTGTTTATTTATATTTTTATTAATTTACCATACTTTTTTACAAATATGGTATTTTGCCCATATGATTCACTTAAATAAAACCTCTTTCTTGAGCCTTCATAAATAGAATGAGGGCTATGGACTAAATATAAAAAGAGGTTTTATTTATTTACCATGCGTCTAGTTTATTTATATTTTTATTTATTTACCATACCTTTTGAGTAAGTATAAAAAGATGTTTTATTTATTTACCATACCTCCACTTTACTTATATTTTTATTTGCTTACACCCTTGCATGTATATAAGGTGACTTATGGAGTAAATATAAAAAATGTTTTATTTATTTACCATACCTCTCATTTATTTATATTTTTATTAATTTACCATACCTCTTTTATAAATATGGTATTTGGGCCTTTGGCCCATAGGATTCACTTAGATAAAACCTATTCTTGAAAATGGGTGAATAGAAGGTTGTAACTCCTAATTTCAAGGGCTAAATTTACCTTTTTTACCCTCTCCCTTAAAATAAGGTGGGCTATTTGAGGTGATTTGTAAAAATTTACTATGATACAAAATATTCGCCCACTAAAAATTTAAAACCCCTTAATTTCCCCAAAGGGCGAACATTCGCCCCTAAAATTTTCTATGCCTTGATGTCAGTGATAGTGGTTGTCGAACTCCTCTATCATGAACCTACTAAAAATGTACCCGCCACTCAAACAAAATCTTGACTTGACATGATATGTTTTTCTATCTTATGTTAATTCTTAGAGGGTGATATTAATGACAAAGGTCCCAAGATGAGCTATGATTTTGATGATATGTAGTTATTTGTTGTAGCATGATCTTCTTGGATGCTAGAGGCCATCTAGAGCCTATTTGTTGATGTATTTTCAGTTCAAGGATGGATTGAACTTGATTTTATTTTGGTTATGTGCACCCTTACATGCTATATTAATAAAAACTTGTAATTTGTGGACCTGTGGTTGATGAAGATTATAACTACTAAATGAATGATGTTATATGGTTTAATCCATGTTTTTATGTTTTTTTATCACAAATTCATCATTCTACATGCCTTTCCTAACATATATGCATCAGAATAAAGAAAAAAAAATATTATATAAAATTCACTCCCAAAATCAATCCCAACATGGGAGATTTTGAAAATGTCACTCCTCGTTCCTTCTTCCACTCCCAATTCCTGCTTCTGCTTCCACTTCCAGGCAACCTTGCTCCAAAAAAAACATGAATCACATTACTAATACCTCTATGATCTATGTCTAATGTGTATGTTAATATTTTTTACTTATTGCTTAGCTGGTGACCTTTCCAATGATGGGGAAGTAGAGAAGACATATATGGAACCTTCACCCTTTCCTTACATTGGTGATGAACAAGTTGAATGAAAGTGAAGGAGATGGTGATATCGACTATTGCTTGGTAGAGGGCACATGCATTCCATAGGAGATAGTGAAATAGACTATTGTTTTGAAGAGGGTGCATGCATGCTAAGGGTACGCATGTGACACCTTCAGTTAATTCCAGTTTAGAGGTTGTTTCAACTTTCACAATTTTGATTTTGGATAGATTTTTTCTATTATTATAAATTTCTTTTGTTATTTTTAGCATGCATGATTTGTTCTTACTAAGAGGGTGCATATCCTTATTTAATTACTTTGCTTGTGAAATTCCCATCTTAGTTAGAGGACACAGATCTCAAGGAAGGAATGCAGGTTTGCATTCTCTAGTTCATCGTTTGATGGAGACATACTTACTTGGCAGTCTTACCATGTAACTATGGTGCACTAGGTGATCAACTTAGGGCTATGATTTGAAAATTCCAACCAAATAGGATTTTCATGTGTCCATATTCATTGTACTTTCTCTACTCTTCCTACTCTATAAACAACTCTTCCTATTCTATAATCGAGATGAAAGGTGCACCATTGTGTTGGTTATTGAGGTTTTGTTTTGAGTTGTTGTAGTGTATCGTTTTTAGTATTCAATAGAAAAAGGATGCAATTGAGAGTTCAAATATATGTGTTTTCCATTAAAGATTTCCTCAGTGTATATTTGTAAATTAACCAACTTATATCTGCCTCTTTTTTATTGAAACTTCAAGTTTTCACTTACCTAGTATTTAGGTTGTTCTTTCTAGGTGCATAATCTACTTACCACTGTTAATGAAAATAAAGGGATATAAATATAAAGGGGTATAAAAATTTTTAATCAAAATATGGATACCTACAATATATAGAAAAATTAGTGGCTTTTTAAATTGGGAAGGTATATTGGGATCGTATTGGTAGGGGGTTAAGTAAAGTGATTTTTAGAGGTATTTTCCAATCTGTAGTCAAATTAAGGGTGTTGTTTAGTATGCCACAAATGCACATGCTGTGTTAAAGGTTCATTGAGTGAAGCCCCTGTGGTTAAGAGGAAGTATGTTGAGACAATATTATGGAGGTTTAATATGCAGGAATGTAAACTGTGAATAGGTCCCTATTCTTGTAGGTGTACATTTATATACATATCAGTGCCCCAAGACATAGAAAGAGGAGGATGAAATGTCCCATGTTCCACATGTCAATGTAATTGGAAGTTTGATGTATTCAATGGACTATACTATACCAATAATTGCATATGCAATGGGAATATTGAGGAGGAATATGTAAAATCTAGGGAAAGAGAATTGAACATAACAAAGAAGGTTTGTAGGTATTTTCCAGACACGACTAGACATGGATTATGCTACCAAGAAAGACCAAAAGTGGAAAGAGTGAACTAGACATACATGGCTATATTCATGCAAACTGGGATGGAGATCTAGATCATAAAAGATCTACAAGTGGGTACATGTTTAACCTATTTAGAGGAGAAATCTATTGGATGAGAAATAGACAGTTTATAGTGGTACTCTCAACTACATAACTTGAATACATGGAAGCCACTCATTTCAACAAGAAAATAGTATGGTTATAAATATTGTGGTCAATTATTGGGTTGGTATAACATGTTGTAAGGAAATATTTTGTGATAGTTAGAGTGCAGTATTTCTAGAGAAGAACATAACCTATCATTTGAAAACAAAGCATATTGATATTCAATATCATTTTGATATAGATATGATTGAGGACAAGAAGGTACTACTCGTAAAGGTGGACACTTTCAAGAATGTTTCAAATTCATTAAGAAATCTATTAGCATTAAGAATTTATTTTAGTGTAGAGAACCAATGGGCATTATTTCCTTATATTATTGGTCATGTACTCTTGGGACTCCCTATATGCAAAGAAAACAACAAGTGGGAGAATGTTTAGGTATATCTTATATTATTTGCATGATTACCCCTTGCATTTTACATTGAACCAAGAATAATAAAGGGGGAAACCACCCTTATTTGGTGGGTTGGTAGGAGTGAAAAATCCCCCTACATGAGGAAATTAAAATTTTGGAAGGTTTTTCATATACATTTTTGGTGGTTTTCAGCAGAGGATTTTCACTTGCAACAGTTTTGTTGCACATGGTTTCTCAATCTTGAGTTTTTTAATTTTGGCTATGGAATTATGGTTGTATTCTAATATAGGGTAAATATATTGGTATTTTATGTTGAAAAATTAGAAAGGTAGTAAATATTTTCTTGATCTTGATAATTACTTGTGATGTTTCTTATTATTACAATTATTTATGTCTTCTTTCATTAGTTCATCAAGAAATTACCAAAAGAAGCAACACATAAAACAATAAACACTAGATGTAGGCACATGCCAGGGAAAAACCCCCCTCGAGGGGAAAACCCATCAAGATAATTATTTCTTTCAATAGTATGCTTTGAGACTCTTCACCCTAGACCAATACCAGACCTTCCTTCCACACCAAGCCAGCCTCCATAATTTTGACCTCTTCCCAGCAACTTCGACTATGCAACAACTTACAGAAACTAGCAACATCTGACAATAGTGAAACTTGGAATACTTCGATCTCCCAATCTAGGGCATGAAACATAGAGAGAGAGAGAGAGATGAAAATTTAGACTTTCCTTGTCTCCTTAGACTTCCCCAAACTCGCACTCACTTCAGTTTCTCGGCAACACACTATCCCAGCTACAAGAGACCATCAGACTTCCACCCAGCAACAAGATATTTTCACACTTCTTCCCATCAGTACAAGTGAATTTGAACTTGATGAGAGTGTGATGCTTCAAATGAATTCAACGTGCTTCCTTTTATAGGCTTCTTCTAGGGTCGAATAGGTTCCTTACGCCGACTTCATCTTCCCTTAGTTTGACATGGTGTGGAGGTTACATAATTCATTTTTGACTCAATACTTAACCTTTTTACATTTTTCAAAAGCCCAAGAAGGGTCTCTTTAAATGTAAAATAACTCTATAGACTCAAAATAAATCCTAAAAGTCCTGAATGTGGAATTTGACCTAAAACATGGTGACCCAAGCATGAAACCCATGCTTTAATAACCCAAAATAAAATTAATAAAATTATTTTCTTTACTCTTTTGATAAGTACATTACGTAGTGACTCAAGTATATTATTAAAGACCAAACATAGTTACATTTTCCAAAACTCCCTCTTAACTAGGGAGGTATTCATAATGTAAATATACAATAGATGGTCCCAAACTATATGAACCATGAAGAAATTAGGCATCACAATGCCATGAACTAGATTCTTGACTAGGGAAATCTATCCAAACAGTCACTCAATAGTTTAGGCACCACAATGCCAAGGACTAGATTCATAACCAAGGAAATATATCCAGGTGGGACTAATATTGACTCAAGCTTTCAACCCCTTTAGGTACCCTCAGGCTTACTTTCTAACCATCAGCCCAAAAATCCAGGTGTGTATCCAAAACATAGCTCAATGATCAACAACACCTTTTCAACTTCTATACCTCAACACAATGTGCTGGCCAGATGTCCTCCAAGGTAATGCCTCATTCACAAAGCCTCAACACACCTTGATCCAACAAGAGATAATTTTAAAGCTGGAGGATGGCATGAAACAGATGGAGGCGAAAGTAATGGCGACTTAGGGTTTCGAAAAACTATGCAACGGTAGACCTACTTTGATTACTGCACCCCTGCTACAACTCAACTCCAAGCACTAGCACCAACATTAAGTGTTACATAGAGTACTCGTAATGGAGTACCTCCATAGGGGGGAGAAATCTGAGCCTCCCCCCACAGATCCAAGAGAACCTCTATCTCAGCAAATAAATGCCGGAACAACAGTTTTGGAACAGACAAACATCCAGACGTAGCAGGCAAATCAGACCAACCAGGGAAAACAAAAAAAGACACAGGAAGAAGCAAAAACGAACCAACACACACAGGAAGCTAGTACGAGAACTGATGAGGCTCCTAAAGCAACCTCGAAAACATGCAAACCTATTGTAGCAGTAAGACCAAAGATCGAGCTACCGAGTCAAAGAATCAACACTCAAATCCAATACATGAAGGATCATGCATTAATAGGGAAATTTATTAGCTTATGGCCCATAGAGAAAGCCTTGTAGGGATGGATTGCAGCTAAATGAAAACCCAAAGGGCATATCACCCTGCAGTTGGGACCAAAAGGTTTCTTCACAATAGTTTTTAACTGCATCGAAGACAGGAATAGAGTAATAGATGGGGGACCTTATTTCTTCAATGTTGCTGGTATTTACTTGAGAGAATGGATCGAGAGATTCAACCTGGACAAAGAGGATCTAAGCTGGGCACCAGTATGGATTCGCCTCTACTCCCTCCCACTGGAATATTGGGATGAAGACTCCCTGAAAGACATCGGAAATGGTTTGGGGGAGTTCATAAAAATTGTGGAAGAGACAAAACTCAGAAGATACACATCCTATGCCCGCATTTGTGTCTACATGCATCTGAGCAATGCGCTTCCGGATACGGTAAGTTTATATCATGATGATTTTGAATGGGTACAAACAATAGATTATGAACATGTTCCATTTAGATGTAGAAAATGTCATGCCCATGGCCATCTCTTTCGTGACTGCCCGCTAAATGTAAAGCCCACAACCTCTACCACCTCAGAGAAACCTGATTCTGAAGGTTTCACCAAGGTAAACAGTCGAAAAAACAATAAAAAAAACCTGCATCTCAACCCAAAACTCCTCCAGTCAATCCATCAATGCCCTCCACCAGCAACAACTTTGACATTCTAGCCCATCCTGCATCAACAGACCCTGAATCCCCCTTGCCCTCCACTGAATCTCTCAAGCTATCCTCTAAGGTCATTCCCACAGGCCCAGGGCATACTCAAAAGCCCCCACATACCAATGAGTCCAACACTTCCCCTCTCAACAAGACTCCAATCTGGAAACCTCATGGCATGGATATTGACATCCTTCAACAAATACCCACTATTGCAATGAACTTCTCAATGGAAAATGATGGAACCAATCATATGGAGGAAGAACCTGAAAGTATAGATCTAGGGGATTTGGACATTTTTGGCCTAGAGCAAGCTTGCAAGAAAAAGGAATTTGACAAAATCCTAGAAAGACAGCTGGAAAGTTTGTAAGTCATTCTTTCTAGAGCACATCAGCAAAGATCTCTAGGAATCCAACTAGGAAGTCACTGGGATGGGAAAAATATTCCCAAAGATACCAAAAAAAGAGGGAGAAAGACAGACCTACAAAGAACCATCCGCATTGGGGAAATGTTGGTGGAATCTGGCAGATATTCAAAGCTCACAAAGTACTATAGTCCCCTCCCCAATAGTGAACTATGAAGCTCACATCTTGGAATATAAGAGGGATAAATAGCCCTGGGAAATACAGAATGATAAAAAAATTTGATACAGCAGGAGAAACCTCAAATTTTCTTCATGCAAGAAACAAAATGTAACACTATCACACTAGGCCAAACTATTTCTAAAGCTTGGCTAGGCAGTCAAACAATAGCAGTGGATGCTCTAGGAGCCTCAGGAGGATTAGCAATAGCATGGGATGAATGAGCCATCATGCTCACAAACATCCATGCAAGTCATCATTTCATTCAAGCCACCTTTCATATACTAGGGACAAATGTACATGGTCACCTCAACAATGTATACTTCCCCCAAGATGCAGCAAACAAGTTAGCAATACTAAATACACTAACATTGCTCAACTCCACCAGAACACATCTGCTGTGGATAGCAGGAGGTGACTTTAATATGATTACCAAATTAGAAGAAAAAAGAGGAGGCAGAAACAAACTGGACAATGACAGTACCCATCTAAAGAATTTCATACAAAGCAACTGGCTTATTGACATGCCATTCAACAATGGCATTCACACCTGGAACAATAGAAGAACCAGAACCCAGCAAATCGCCTCCCAGCTTGACTGATTTCTACTTTCAGATAATGCCATACATCTTGGAGGAGATTTATCAGCATCGATCTTACCCCTTGATGGATCAGATCACTGGCCCATTTCGCTTCAATGGCAAAGACTTGGGAACATCATTCGAAGACCCTTTTGCTTTGAAGCCTTTTGGTTGACGCATCCTGACTTCAGCAATCTGGTCCAATCAGCATGGAAAAGCTTCAGTCCTCCAGCAGGATCAAAAATGTTTCAATTCCAACAAAAACTCAAATATCTCAAAAAGAACATAAAGCAATGGAATCAACTAACCTTTGGCAACATCTTTCAGGCTCAGAAAGCTTTAGCTCAGGAAATGTGAGGCATCCAGTAGACAATCATTATGGAAGGAAGAACAGAAGCCCTCTTAGAGCAGGAAAAACACCTTCAAATAAGATAGCAGAAAGAGAAAAGCAGGAGGAGATTCTTTGGAGACAAAAATCTAGAGTCAGGTGGCTCAGGGAGGGAGAGCGGAACACAAAAAAATTTCACCACACCACCATACAGAGAAGGATGCACAACAATATTGCTCATATTCAGAATCAGCAAGGAGAGCGATTGGAAACCCATGAGGATATTGAACAAGAGTTGCTTACTCATTTCAAAAAAGTGCATCATGAACCACCAATCAACTGACAACCAACTATAGAGAAGATTATTTAGAACATCCCAAGAATTATAACAGAAGAACACAATCAACTACTCCTTAGTCCAGTCTCCCTACAGGAAGTCGAATCGGCAATGCGACAGCTCAAGGAAGGAAAAGCACCTAGCCCAGATGGCTTCACCTCCAACTTCTTCCATTACTTCTGGGATCTCATTAAAGAGGAGGTGTGGCAGGTAGTTGAGGAGTCTCGCACTCTTCGTTGGATGCTTCCTGCTCTGAATGCAACCTTCATTGCTCTTATACCTAAAGAAGCACAATCTCTCACACCGGACAAATTCAGGCCTATCGCTCTCTGTAATGTAATTTACAAAATCATATCTAAAGTCATAGCCTCACGCCTGAAGCCTTTGTTACCCATGCTAATCTCGCCAGAACAATCAAGATATGTGGAAGGAAGGAAAATCACAGATGGCATCATTCTCACCCATGAGATCATACACTCCTTGAAACATCTCAAAAAAGCAGGTATGCTCCTAAAAATTGACCTTTCAAAAGCCTTTGATAAGTTAAGTTGGACTTTTATCCAAAAGATGCTGATAGCTTTTGGCTTTTCTCCTCCTTGGATTAGATGGGTCATGAGTATGATAACCTCTTCTATGTTCTCCATTCTTGTCAATGGCATACCCACCAACCCCTTTCATCCCTCCAGAGGCATACGTCAAGGGGATCCTCTTTCTCCCTTTATTTTTGTCTTGATGGTGGAAGGGCTAGGAAGAAGTATAAAAAATTGATCCGGATTTAAACAGGAACGCAATAAATTACAGAGATAACCATATACACAAAGATGCAGCGGAAAATGATACTTCATTTCATTAATGGAAAATACTGAAATATGCTTACAACCAGAAATGGAAATAAACCAGCTAGGGCGATGGTAGCTTATCTTTGAGAAGAGATGTGATGGCTACATGCCTCTGAACTGTGTTACAATGAGGCTCGAAGGCCTATTTATTGTTGAGAAACAATGAAAAACCCTTAACATTCCAAAACCTAACCCTAGGACATGAAACGCCAAAACTGTGGGCCCCGTTTGGGGTAAATTGGTACATCAACTTCCCGGGGTCGTAACTTTGGCATATGATCTCCGTTTGACGCATACAATAGCTCGTTAGAAAGATCTATCCGAGTACTACCATTTTTGGAATGGACTTGTGTTGCCCTCGGATTCCCCAAAAAACGTCGTTTAGGGCCTCAAAACGGCTCTGGAAGTTCAGGATCCGAAAAACTGCTAAAAATAGTAAGTTGTGCTACAATTAAGGAAACTGAAAATGCTGAGAAAGACAATGGTGGGGGTCCAGGTGGACTTGGCAGGTGGCCACCAATATCCACCTGGATCATTCCTCCCCCCTTAGGAAGCAATGGTCCCCATTGCGTTGAGCTCCTCCATGAGATGAGGAAACTTTTGCTGAACCTGTTCCCTGGTGAGCCACTTGCCCTGCTGAAGGAGTTGGCCGGCTTTGACGACTCGATACAGTTGGATATTCTGTTGGTGAGTGTTCTTGATCTGTGTGTCCATGATCCGATCAGTTGCAGCTTGTTCCATGCAATCTGGATTTAATTTTGTGGGTTTGAGCTGTTCTGCAATGTCGGATGTGTCTAGCAATGGTGGAAAGTATGGCCGAAGGCGGTCCACATTGAACACTGGGTGCAGGCCAAGGAATGGGGGAATGCTGAGGTCAAATGCATTGTCTCCCATAGCCTTATTAATGGTGTAAGGACCATATCGGAGTGGTCTCAATTTCCGATAGGCTCCAGTAAGGTGTTCCTTTTGCAAATGCAACCAGACTTTGTCACCCACCTGAAACTTGTGTGGCACTCGATGTTGATCATGTCGCTGCTTGTACTTGGCATTTGATTTCTCAAGAATGTCATGGACCTGCTGGCGAATATGTTGGATGCACTCAATGAAGCTGGTGGCCTTATCTGTTTCGGACTGGACATGGGCTGAATTCATGTGAGTAGCTGCAAGTGGCATGGCCACATCAATGGGGCATAGTGGCTGGAATCCCAAACCCACCTGAAAAGGACTATGGCCAGTGGAGCTGTGAAGAGCTCGGTTGTAGCTGTGCTGAACATAGGGGAGGGTCTCGTCCCATGTGCATGGATGCTTTGATTTATACATGCGCAGAATGTGCACAATCATCCTATTGACCACCTCTGTCTGGCCATCAGTTTGAGGATGGAAGGCTGTGGACTTCGTGAGTTTGGTGTCCAGCATTGACCAGAGACTGGACCAAAATGCGCTGAGAAGCCGACTGTCCCGATCTGAGATGATAGACTGTGGGATCCCAAAGTGCACCCACACTCGTTCAAAGAAGAGTTTAGCAGTGGCTTCTGCTGTGATATTCTTCTTGCAGGCCACCATAATGGCCATCTTCGAGAACCTGTCGACGACCACAAAAACACAGTCATTTCCATGCTTAGTGGAAGGAAGGCCTGACATGTAATCCATGGAGATGGATTCCCAAGGTCGACTAGCGGTAGGCAACGGGGTATAGAGGCCGTGCTTCTTAATGGTCAGTTTGGCAATGGCACAGGCAGTACATGATCTGATGTACTTCCCAACATCCTGTCGAAGATTCGGCCAATAGAAATAATTTTGCAGTACTACCACTGTTTTCTCGACCCCGAAATGCCCAGCAGCCCGACTGTAGTGTGCTTCCCAAATCATCTTGGCACGCTCGCTTGAAGGAACACAGAGGTGACCGGGGTGGCATAATAGGGCATCTTGGTGGTGAAAATCTACAACACGCCGACCCTCCAAGAGTGTTTGGTATGTGTGGCCGAATTCTGGGTCGCTTTTGTAGAGAAGTGGCCAATCAGAAGTCTCGTGCCCACAAGAGTTGAGCACGGTGGTTAACGCCATGATCGGTGGTCGACTGAGGCAATCTGCAACATTATTGGTGCTGCCCTTCTTATACTTGATATTCAAGTGGAACTGTTGCAGGTATGTAGACCACTTCTGATGGCGATCATTCTGCAATTTCTCTTTGGGTCTGTATGAACTGCAGGGGTCGGTGGTCTATGTGGATGACCGTTTCTTTCCCCAAAATGTAATGCTTCCATTGTCGGCAGGCCTGTACAATGGAATACATCTCTTTATCATAAGTGGGGTACTTCCGGACTGTGTCTGAAAGTGTTTCACTGTGATATGCCACTGGATGTCCATGTTGAGTAAGGACTGCCCCAATAGCATAGTCAGAGGCATCTGTCTCGACCTCAAATGATTGTTGTAAATCTGGTAACGCAAGCACTGGTGCCGTGCAGAGGCGATCCTTCAACTCCATGAATGCCTTCTGTTGAGATTCAGACCAAAAGAATTTTGCTTTTTCCCCTCCCTTGGTGACCTGACTCAAGGGCCAAGAAATATGAGAAAACCCCAACACAAACCTGCGGTAGAAGTTGGCAAGACCTAGAAAGCTGCGGAGCTCTGTTAGAGTGGTTGGAGAGGGCCAATCCCGAATGACTTGGATCTTGGCTGGATCAACATGCACCCCATGTTCATCAATGATGTATCCCAGATACTGAACCTGGGTCATGCCAAAAGTGCATTTCTCCAAATTGGCACATAGCTTGTGTTGCCGCAGTGTTTGGAGAACCTGTCGGATGTGGGGGAGGTGCTCTTCCTAACTCTGGCTGAAGATCAGAATGTCATCCAAGTATACTACTACAAAGGAGTTGGTGAATGGCTGCAAGATGTCATCCATTAGCCTCATAAAGGTTGCAGGACCATTCGTCAATCCGAAAGGCATGACCAACCATTCGAAGAGGCCCTCCTTGGATTTGAAGGCAGTCTTCCACACATCAGAGGGTTCGATTGGTACCTGGTGATATCCTGACTTCAGATCGATCTTGCTGAAATATTTTGCCCCCTTTAGTTGGTCTAGGAGGTCATCAATCCACGGGATTGGGTACCTATTACGGACAGTGATCTTGTTCAGCGCCCGATAGTCAATACAGAGTCTCCACGTCCCATCCTTCTTCTGTACCAACACAATCGGGCTCCCACAGGGCGATGAACTCGGACGGATGTGACCTTTCTGCAGGAGCTCCTGAATCTGCCTCTTGATTTCATCGTTCTCCAGAACGGAGCGCCGATAAATTAGTCCATTGGGTAGCGGCGCACCTGGGGTCAGATCGATGGAGTGCTTGACTTGACAGTGCAGAGGAACCCCTGCCGGGGAGGTGAAGATGTCCTCGTACTCCTCCACAATCTTGTCCATCTGTAGTTGTCGTGCAGAGGGACCCCGTTTGGAGGCCGCGGCTACTGTCTTCTTCTTTCCTTGAGGGCGTATCATCAGGAAAACAAATTTCCTGGTTTTGGAAATGATCTTACTGCATTGTTTTGCAGTAATCAAAGAGATGGCGGCAGGTGGTGCTACCTCTGGTATCCTGAACAACTTATTTCCCAATGTAATAATAACAGCACGGGGCCTTGATTCATACACAGCATGTCGCTTCCACAAGTATGGTTGTCCTAGTAATACATCACAAACTTCAATGGGAGCAATGTCACACAGTACCTCATCCGTGAAGGGATTGATGTTGTATGGAAGGCGACACTGCTGGCTCATGCGAAGATCTCGTCCTTGGTGAAGCCACCCAATGGTGTATGGTTGTGGATGCGCTGTGGTCGGTAAGCCTAACCGCTTCACGACCTCTGCCGAAATGAGGTTCTTTTGACTCCCGCTATCAACAATGAACTGTATCGGGGAGCCCTTTACCCACATCTGTGAGTGGAAGAGACGCTCCTCCTCCTCTGGATCTTCGGGTTCATTTTTCTGGATCTTTGCGGTAGCAACAGTGGCGCTGGGATCCGCATCAATGATCTGCTTCCCTTTTTCATACCCCTTATCGGGTTCTGACTCAGAGTCGGAACATGCATCTGATTCTGAAACCTTTAGCTTAGCCACCAGTGACTTCTTGGCCCGACACTCACTTGTGTTGTGAGTGGAGCTCTTATGGAACTCGCACCATTTTCCAGTGTCCTTTCTCGGCTTCGCAGCACTGTTCTTTGCTTGCAGCTTCGGCTGGTTGTCTTGGGCTGTCCCGCCTTGGCTTTGTCCTTTGTTCTGTGGTTTCAGGGCACCTTTCCCCTGCTTTGGATTCGCAGATCCAAAGTCTCGCTTCTTTTGTTTAAACTTCTGCTCGACCTTGACGGCATATCGGTACGCTGCGCCGAGCGAGGGGATGTTTAGGAATTGTATTTCTTCCTGGATGTACTTGTGCAGGCAGCCACGGTATTTGAGTATCAAATGTTGCTCCGAATCCTTGATACCCAACTTTGTGCGAAGGGTATGGAAAAGATTGGTGAACTCTGGAACGTCTTGGTCCCTTCCCTGCCGCAGCGTGGTCCACTTTATGTATTCATCCTCATAGCTTCCAACAGGGTAGTACTGCTCCTTGACGGCATCCCGGAACGAATCCCAGGTGGGTGCGGATGAAAATAGTGAGCCAATACTTTCATCCTTCTGCTTGCAGTAGGTTTCCCACCAGTCCTTGACGTGGGGGGCTGCTTTGAGGAGAGCAAAAACAATCTTTTCCCGACTCGAAAATTCATGAACAGAAAAATAACCCTCTAGCAGATTTAACCATTTATCTACGGCATCTGCGTCTATCTGACCCTCGAATATGGGGATTTCAAAATTAACTTGTACCTTAAAGGGTGTGGCGTTGCCAGAGTAGCTGCTGGAAGCCGATGCGTTGCTTCTGGGTAGCCGCTGAAGGATCTGGGCAAAGCTGTCCATCATCGCGTTCCGTTGTCGCTCGAGGGCTTCTTCGAGCAAGATTTTGATGGGATCTCCTGCCCCCTCATCTTTCTTCTCGTCCACCATGGGAGGTCGTCGGGATTTGCAAGGCTGGTCTTGCAAAGGTTCAACCAGTTCAAGCCCTAACTCCTTATATCCCGACCTTGTTGGGGACATGCAAAGAAAAACAGAGAAAAGGCAGACCGCTCTGATACCACTGATCCGGATTTAAACAGGAATGCAATAAATTACAGAGATAACCATATACACAAAGATGCAGCGGAAATAATACTTCATTTCATTAATGGAAAATACTGAAATATGCTTACAACCAAAAATGGAAATAAACCAGCTAGGGCGATGGTAGCTTATCTCTGAGAAGAGATGTGATGGCTACATGCCTCTGAACTATGTTACAATGAGGCTTGAAGGCCTATTTATTGTTGAGAAACAATGAAAAACCCTTAACATTCCAAAACCTAACCCTAGGAGATGAAACGCCAAAACTGTGGGCCCCGTTTGGGGTAAATTGGTACATCAACTTCCCGGGGTTGTAACTTTGGCATATGATCTCCGTTTGACGCATACAATAGCTCGTTAGAAAGATCTATCTGAGTACTACCATTGTTGGAATGGGCAACATCGGTCCATTCCATGGACCCATGTTGCCCTTGGATTCCCCAAAAAACATCGTTTAGGGCCTCAAAACGGCTCTGGAAGTTCAAGACCCGAAAAACTGCTAAAAATAGTAAGTTGTGCTACAATTAAGGAAACTGAAAATGCTGAGAAGGACAATGGTGGGGGTCCAGGTGGACTAGGCAGGTGGCCACCAATATCCACCTGGATCAAAAATGCTCTACATTTACAACAACTCAAAGGAATTTCATTCCCCAATACCCCTGCTTTCACATATCAACAATTTGTGGATGATAATATGCTATTTGGACATTCGTTGTTTCAATAAGCCCTTAGATTCAAATCCATTTTGAATGAGTTCTCTGAAGCCTTTGGAGCCAACATTAATGTCGTCAAATCCCAAATATTTTTCTTTCATACACCCCCCCCCCCCCCACCACCATCACTCAATCTTCTATAGCCCATATTCTTGGATTCACAGTCGCCTCTCTCCCTTCCAAATATTTGGGTGCCCCCATGACTGACTCTACCTTAAAGCATTCCTCATGGCAACTGCTCCTAGAAAAATTTGAAACTCGACTTTCCTCATGGACCTTCAGAGCACTCAACATGGCCAGTCGCCTAGTTTTAATCAAATTCATCCTGCAATCTCTGCCTCTTTATCTTTTCTCTGTTTTGGCAGCACCAAAATGGGTGATCAAGAAAATCAAAACTTTGCAGCGGAATTTTTTATGGGGTTCCTCGAGATAGAATAGAAAATGGGCACTGGTCAAATGGTCAAATGTTTGCCTTCCAAAATTATCAGGGGGCACTGGACTCAGAGACCCTCAACATAGCAATGTAGTCATGGGCACAAAATTATGGTGGAAATGGATCTCTGCTCTACACACACCCTGGGCAATCCTCTGGACTGCCAAATATGCAAACAATCGCCCAACAGATGAATTAATTAGACTCACAGAAGTGAAAAAAGGATCTTTAATCTGGAATGCAGCCAGCCAACACAAAGCTATAATCCAACAACACAACTTTTGGGAAATAAGGGATGGCAATAATGCATGCTTCTGGGGTGATTCTTGGCAACAAAGACCAAAACTAAGTGACCTGATTGGACCTTATCAAGCACCAAATGGGAAGCGCATCAGATGGATACAGTTAGCCAACATTGGAAGCCCACCCTCATTCAGGACTATAGACAATGGAAAAGCTCAGCACATATTCTCAGGCAAGGAAATGAATCGACACAAAAGGATTTGGATACAGAGCTGAATAATAGGAAAATTCGCTTCTCTGACAAAAAGGATAAAATAAGATGGGGCTATAATGCCAGAGGTACCTTTACTACTCAGGAGGCATACAAACTCATCATTGGAAACCAAACAATCAAGGATCCTCTATGGGAAAAAGTCTGGTCACCCAATATTTGGCCCAAGGTTTCCACTTTTCTATGGCTGATATGCAAAAAAAATACTCACATGGGATAATTTAAGGAAAAGGAGTTTCCAAGGACCCTCCATATGTCCCAACTGTAAACAACAGGAAGAAACCATTCAACACCTCATGCACAATTGTGACTTGGCAAACAAACTCTGGGAAAAAGTTATCTTCAGATGCCAAAAAGAAGGAAGAGATAAAGAAGATATTACCAACACCATACGTAGATGGGCAACCAATTTGTATAAAAGAAAATTGCTCAACTCTTTGTGGAAAATCATTCCAGGCCTTCTCATGTGGTCTATATGGAAAGAAAGGAACCACCGCATTTTCAAAGATCAGTGTACTCCATTAGAAGTTCTATGGAGCAATTTTTGCAAAAATCTTCAGGAAACCTTAACACTCCAAAATTGGAATGAAGAGGACTTTCCATCCCTTCCACAGGAACAAAACATATGGACGAATTGGAACCTATGGATGAATCAGGTAAAGGCCAAACTTACTAGATCCTCTTTTCATCACATTTCCCAAATAAAATGGACTCCTCCGCCATATAATATGATACAATTAAACTTTTATGGAGCATCCAAAGGCAACCCAGGCAGAGCAGGTTATGGAGGAATATTTCGGGATCACAAGGGAAAACCACTCTTAATCTTTCTGGGCTCAATTGGATGGGATACAAACAATTTAGCAGAGCTAGAAGGGTTGTGGCAAGGACTTCTTTTAGCCCAACAACAAAGATTCTCTCCCTTAGTTATTGAAGGTGACTCTCAGATTCTAATCAATATGGCCAAACAGATTTTGCAGGGAACACTTGCATACAAAGTGGTCAGTAGCTGGTGACTGGTAGAAAGGTTAGAGATCATAGAACATTGGCTTACCAATAACAGAGAAATCACTTTCAAACACATCAGAAGAGATGGTAACAAAGTAGCGGATCTCCTAGAAAATTTGGGGGTGGATAGTGATTGGACTCTACATACAGGTTCGTGCAATATTATTACCAATGTTTCCCATTTACAAGAATACAAGGAATTGGTACAAAGCGATGGGGCGCACCCAGATGTGGGTGATTAAAAGGTTATTAATGAAGATGAGACAGGTGAATGGTAGGCAGCCAAGCCACATGGCCACCCACGTCCCCTTCCATGCCAATTTATGGTACAACACCATCAACATGTAGACACAATTATGCTGGTTCTCAGGTCAAGATGGTTGCAGCAGGCTTAAAATCATGGTGAACGTGTACTAGAATACTTCCCCCCCCTTCGCACTTAGATGCTCTTGCCCCCCTCAAGCTGAGGAGTCGAACTTCCACACAGTCACAGGGCATCATTGTTGGCCTCTCAGCTGTGTGGATTTGGGAAATGGATTCCATTTCACCCAAACCACTCAATGTATCCTGAATTCTACCTAGAACTCCCCTGCTTCCAGGCTCAACAACAATAGTAATGCCAAAGTGAATTATTCCTCACCAGGCCCTCATTCTGATTATACCTCTGTCATCCCAGCCCAAGACTTCAATCGCCATTCTGCTGGTCACTCCATGATGTGAAATCCCCATAGGATGCAGAGTAGACGTGGTAGCAGTCGAGGCCGTAGCACTCACCCAGCCTCACCGTCCATCCTTGAATCGGAGACCCATTCATCCACCCCTTCTTCTAATCAGTTCAGTGGTCATCTCACTATCCATTACCTGCATACCTACAGTGGCAGAGGACGGGAACAAAATTTTGGGGCCAGAAGAGCGAATGCTACCTTCCAAATGACTGGCCCTCTTGACCCTCCTCACGCCTCTTACCACACTAACCAGTTCTGTTTTCAGAGCACATTGAATCATCCCGCCATTATTGCTACCATCACTGTGGCTTTTAGCGAAGAATTGAGTTAGCAGGAGTAGCAAGCTACTCAGACTCAGGGAATTGAACCAGAGGAAGAGAAGACTTGCACTAGAGGGAAGGCTGAGGAGACGTGAGACACGAGAGCTGGTGAAAACAAGGGAGCTGGCGAAAAGGTGAAGATAGCTTTGCTCAGTCACAAAGTTGTACATGGTAGCACCCTGCATGGCAAGGATTTGGCTGGCAGGCAACATGCAATCATTGGATGCTCGGTCAACATGCAGGAGGTCGTTGGCAGCCAAGGCAACACATCTGCAGCGGTGGTAGAGGGGAATGACTATAGTTTTCATATCGAGGAAGAGCCGGTGGATTGGGTGGACTACGACTGTCGAATTGTGGAGGAGCCTCCACCAGAGGCATAGTGGGCCCCACTTGAAAGATGTGCTATCCAGGTTCCAACTAGTTGCTTTCCTAATGATTTTTCAATCCACTTGTTTCATTTTGGCTGAATTATACTCAGGACCCCTGTGTGGGCTTTATATGCTTTTGTTTATGATCTGGGACCCCTGCGTGGGTGTTGATTATGGCTACTTTCAAATTGGTTTCCCCTTAGTGGGTAGTCATGCTTTTTGGTTCTTGGTTCCATACTGATATAACTTTGTTCGGCACCGCAGAGGCCGAAGCCTCACTGTATTTTTTACCTTTTTTATTAATAGATTAACATTACTTAGAAAAAAAAAACACCCCTTGATCCAACAGACCAATAATGATCAATCTCTCCCTATCAAACTTGATTGGTAACCAACATGTTATCAAATCCTTCGAGAGATTCACCTATACAAACACAACCCCAATCAATAATATACTTTCACACATACATAATCAAATACAAACCTTCAGGGTCTTACAGACAACTTGATGTTTCTTTTCAACTTTCCATAGTAGGAATATCAACCGAATATTTGACAGAAGATTCCTCAATCATATGTTTTCCTTCCTATTTCTCATGCAACAACATATCCTCTGAAATTCATTCTTCAATTAATGCCAAGCTATGCCTTCCTTCTTAACTAGGAAACACCTCTTTATTCAGACTCCCTCTTAATCTTAGGGATATATTTTCTATTCATGCTTCCTCTGGAAGATCAACTTCCTTTTTGACATCAGAAATATTTCGTGGCTTCCAACCATTTCATTAGAGTTATCATCATCCCCATCATACTTATCACATCAATGAGCATCTTCACCAAGTTGAATATTGTGTACCTACACAACTTCAATATCAAGTACAACCAAATCTATAGAAGCGTGATGTTAGCCATATCAGAATCATGGAAGAATTATATATTTATACATATCATATACCAAAATGTAAATACAAAAGAGAAATATACTCTTCAAGATCTTGCTAGGGACTTTGTTATACACCCTAGACTACTTCATGTCAACATTCATTCCATCTAGTGTTTTAATGTGTCTTCCAAACGTATGACATACCTTACTACAACATATAGAAAACCCTTGAAATAGTTCACACAAATATAGATCTACAAATCATTTATCAACCTTTCAAAATACCTATGTTAGACTTCTCACTAGGGTTTCATACAAATCATACATTTCATACAAAAGAACCAATCAAAGTTAGTTATAACTTGGTCGTTAGCCTGACCAACTTCCACTAGTGTTAGTTCCAAAACCCTATATTTTCTATCAGCCATCAAACAATCACTAGAGTGACTAGCTACCACTAGGGTTAGTTTTCAAACCCTAGATTTCTGAGCAACCAAAAAACTCAACCAAAAATTCAAATTTCAACAATTTCTCATGAATCTAAAATTATTATATAGTCAACATTCATCTGATATTTCAGCTAAGGTTCAACTTCACAACCATAGAATTCCATTTCAACAAACTTACATGGATCTCAAATCATCATATTTCAGATATTTTACTTTGACTAAGGTTTAATTCCAAAAACCCTAGAATTTCACAATCTCAACAATCATTACATACATAGATCTCATATTGTTACATCTCACACTAGACAATGTTACTACTATGATTTAACTGGAAAACCCTAGATTTTTATTTTCAACAATCATCTAATAGATTTCAGATTGTTATATCACACATACTAGATAATTTTAACTTCACTAGGGTTTAGCTATAACACCCTAGATTTCCAGATATCATCATCCTAAGATCTTAGACAAGGACTTCCATTAAATCCTAAAACTTATGACCATCGATGACTAGGTCAACACACATATCTAGGAATTCATAACCATACATAAGCATATCATATGTTCAATACTATCAATATATCTTGACCTAGTCCAAGCTAGGAAGTCATTTGTAAGGACATATTTATATATGCCTACATTTCATCATCATGCAAGTACATTTCATATCATATGTTATTCAAACACAGTTTCACAAATATCAAAAAAATTTTAACTCACAATCATCTTGAATATACTAGGGTTTAATCAAACAAACACACACATACCAAGTAAATTATTTTTCTAGACAATATAAGGGTTTTCCTCACTCAGTCCACCAAACCCGAATGAGATAGGGTTCCAATGTAGAACACACATTCCACCAAACCCTAATGTGCTAGGGTTCCAATGTAGAAACATAGCAAACCCTATATTACCAATATTTCAAAGGTTCTAGGATTTTAAACCTTATCATTCAACCCTAACAAGTTAGGATTTCCCGACCATACCAAATTCCTAAAGATGACATCATCAATAAAACTTCCAACTAGCATTTCACAAAATCCCTAAGTAGCTTAGTATTTTAGACATTTACACTAGCATACCCTTTGGTGAGGGTTTTCCAGAACCTGCCTAGGGTTCTACATAGTCAATTGAGAATAAGAGTGGGGTGGGTAGATGAATCACCCAAACAAGAATCACTAAGATTCAATATAGCCAGTCATAACATAGTTAGTAGTAGATCATCAAATGAATAATTTCAATCAATGTATTCAAAGCATATTATTGTTTCTTGACTAACCTTGTCTTTAGAGATCCTCCTTCTTTCAGATGTTTCCCTAGTCAAGACAATATAGGGAGAAAGGTTATTGGTATTTAATATAATCACAACTAAATGAGTACAAGAATCCAAAACTGAAAATACATGAAATACTTATCTTTGCGAGTTGTTGAGGGCTCCCTCCAAATCTTGATGGAAACCTATAAATTTAAAATAATAAAAAAATGCATTTTCCAAAATATGTTAAAAACATATAAATTCTAAAACATATAAAACAAGATATGTAAACTTTACAATCAAAGAACGTAATAGTGTAAATCCATAATGTCAGGTTCTTTGGCGTTGAAATTTTTTGAGTATCTTTCTATAGCAAGGTTGGCTTGATATCTTCCTCTCTTCTTATTCTTTGGATTCTCGGGACAATCACTTTTGTAGTGGCCCTTCTTATGACATTGATATCACTCTATCTTGGACATGTCAACTTTCTTCCTCGATCCCTTCGATCTCTTTCCTTTATGATGAGAAACATAGGCATTTGATACTACTTCAGGATTGGAAACCATTGAAATCCTTAATTATTCTTGACTAAAGGCGGTCCATAATTCTTGAAAGGTGGGAGATACCTTCCAACTGTTGAGACCTATAGGAAATGCACCCAAAGAGGGTGGCAACCCTAATAGAGCAGTGATCACTATTTCTTTTTTCGAAATAATCTCATCGATGGCCAAGAGGTCATTCCTAAGTCCAGTTATCTTCACAAAGAAAGTTTCCACAATATCTTCTTTAGTCATATTCATAGTCCCTAGCTCATTCTTCAAACTTGCTGCTTGACCAATGTTATTAATAGTGAATAGATTTCACAAGGCTTCATACATATCCTATGCCTGATCAATGTTAGATATGAATGGGACAAGATTGTATTTTATCCCTTCTACCATCACATTCATAGCCACCAATTCTAAATCCCTGAATTTTTCTTTTTCGGCGTCACTGACTTCTTCAGTAGGCTTCTTTACATCTCCTTTTACCAAATTGAGCACCTTGTTCTTCTCAATGATTAGGTCAATCTTCTTCTTCTAGGATTTGAAGTTAGATGCTCCTTCAAGTTTGTTCACACCCTTGATTTAGTTAGACATATTCCTTGAATATAGTAGACTCGTTCCTTGATATAGTACCTATCAATGGATCAAGTGCTTGAGACTTCCTTTTTTTTCTTCACCAAATCTCTAATACCATGTTGGAAAATCAGAAAGACAGTAAATATTTTCTTGATCTTGATAATTATTTGTGATGTTTCTTATTATTACAATTCTTTATATATATTTTATTTAGTTTATCAAGCAATTACCAAAAGTAGTAACTCATAAAACAATAGACACAGATGTAGGCATATGCCAGGGAAAAACCCTCCTCGAGGGGCAAACCCAACCAAGATAATTCTTCCTTTCAATAGTATGCTTTGATACTCTTCACCCTAGACCAAGACTAGACCTTCGCTCCACACCAAGTTAGCCTCCAGAATTTTGACCTCTTCCCAGCAACTTCAACTATGCAGCAACTTACGGCAACTGGAAGCTTCCGACAAGAGTGATACTTGGAAGAATTCAATCTCCCAATATAGGGCATGAAACAGAGAGAGAAAGAGACACTAAAATTTTGATTTTCTTTATCTCCTTATACTTTCCCAAACTCACACTCACTTTGGCTTCCCGGTGACAGAATTTCCCAACTACAAGAGAAATTCACACTTCTTCCTAGAAACAAGAGATTTTTGCATTTATTCCCACCTACAAGTGAATTCTAACTTGATGAGGGTGTGATGCTTCAAATGAATTTAATTTGCTTCCTTTTATAGGCTTCTTGTGGGGTCGAATAGGGTCCTTAGGCCGACTTGAACTTCCCTTAGGGTGACATGGTGTGGAGGTTACCAAATTCATATTTGACTCAATACTTAACTTTTTACATGATTCAAAAGCCTAAGAAGGGTATCTTTAAATTTAGAATAACTCTATAGACTCAGAATCAATCCTAGAAGTCCTAAATGGGAACTTTGACCTAAAACATGGTGACACAAGAATCATACCCATGCCTTAATAGGCCACAATAAAAACAATTAAATTCAGTTTTTTATTCTTTTGACAAGTTCATTACATAATGACTCAAGTACATTATTGAAAACAAAACATAGTTACATTTTCCAACAATTTATGGATGATGTGGGATATACATATGGTGTTGTAATACTATAAAGAAGAATATACTAACAAATATTTCTAGTTTTATTCATTTGATTTTTCACGTAAAATATATGTGCTAATTTTTGTGTGTCATTACATATTTTCCATTTTTATTAAGGATATATTTGCAATAATTAACTATACAGGGTTAAAACCTACCTTGTTAGGTTATGTGGTCAATTTGAATTCTCTTGGATGGTTATATAGCCCATACATTTGGAGTAATTTTATACCACTCCCATTCCTTCTCATAGTTGCTGGTAGTTGTGTGGCTTAGTTACCAAATCAAGAAATCTAGATGTTTAATATAGGTAAGATAGGAAACTCATTTAAATCCCATAAAAAATATTTCTCGTTTTCTTGATTTGGGCTTCTAGGGTAAACTTTGCATGTTAATTTTTGTGTGTTCCATTACATATTTTCTATTTTTATTAAGACATGTTTGCAAAAATTAACTATGCATGATTAAAACCTACCTCCTAAGGTTGTGTGGTCAATTTGATTTCTATGAAATGAATATGTAGCTAATACCTCTAGAGTAGTTCAATACCATTCCCTATCCTTCTAATATTGTTGGTATTTCGGTGGTTCAACCACCAAATCAATAAATATAAAAATTTAATCTAGGTAAGATAGGAAACTTTCGTAAATCCTACTTACAAATCCCCCCTTAGGCATGGAGGTTCGTGTTGGCCACTCTCTTCTTCATCTTTAGCAATATATTAAATAAAGTGCATATTACTTCAATTAAAATTGTAAAAATGTTCATGTTGGCCATTCCATCATTATGAGTCCTAAGTACAGTTACAAAATTTGGGGTTTAAAAAGGGGTGTTAAAAATTTAGATTTAAAAAGGAGAACTTCAAACGTTGGAACATCATATGAGTACTATGTACGAGTTAAAGAAGGCTTAAAATAGAGTAAAGTAAAATTGAAATTTTAATACTATAGGTTAGAAGAGCCTAGAGTCCTATTGAATAGGAACAAATTGTATGTTCCTAATTCCTTGGAGATGGGAAATTTAGAGATAAAGGATATGCATAATGTACCATACATTAGACACCTTGGGTACCTAAAAATACATTGTAACTACAAGAGGTTAGTTTTTATGGCCTAGGATGAAGAAAGACGTGGCTAATTATATATCTAGATGCTTGTAATTTCATAAGATAAATGATAAGGACAAACATCTAGTGACATTTATACAACCATTTCCCATTATTTGAATGGAATGGTAAGTTGTTACGGCTTAATCACTAAGGTTCCCAGAATAACAAGGAAATATTGTTCTATCATGGTAGTGGTGAACAAGCTTGCAAAGGCTACTCATTTTATTCTAGTAAAAAAGACTCATAAGATAATCAACAATACAATTATTTATATGAAAGAAATTAGTGAGCAACATGGTGTACCTAAGGTAATAGTGTTAAATAACGATTCCAAGTTCACCTCCAATTTTTTAAAAGGGTTGTCTAAAGGATATGTAAAAAATCTAAATTTCAGCATAGCATATTAGTCAAATTCAGATAGGCAAAAAAAGTGGATCAACAAGATAATTCAAGATATGTTGAGAATGTATGTAATGGACAATCCTTCTAGGTGAGAGGATTATTTTTATTTAGTTGAGTTTTCTTATAACAATACGTATCAAAAATCATTGAAGATTATCCATTTTTAAGCCTTATATGGTAAAAAAAATGCCACACGCTAATGAGATGGGTTAACCCAATGGGCAGAGATATTATTGGGCTAGAGTTGTTTAAAGAAATGAAGTAATAGATGATAAAAATATGGTAAAATGTAAAGGTTGTATAAGATAAGAAAAAGAGATATGCAGATGAAGGTTGAACATATAGGAAATTTCAAGTGATGAGCACATGCTTCTAGAAAGTAAAGGCTAAAAATAACTCATTAAAATTGGGAAACTACATAAAATTGGCAATGAGATACTACGGGTCATTTAAGTTCCTAGATAGAATAAGCCTAGTTGCAGGTGTGTGTGCATTACCCACATCCATGGATATTCATAATGTATTTCATGTGATTTTTGATAAAACTACATGCTTAATCCAAATGACATAATTGTTTATATTATGATTTATATGGAGCACAAATGGGACTTTTGTGTAATGCCAGTGTGCATCTTGGACCAAAACTTTGAAATGATCAAGGATCAAGTCATGAACCTAGTAAATGTTTAGTGAGCCTACTATGGTCCTAAAGATGTGATGTGAGAGTAGAATGAGGTCATATGGGAGGAGTATCAATAATTTTTTATAGATTTTAAGGAAACGTAAATGTATATTTGTATATAAATGCACAAAGTCACAATTTCTGGCAACTAGAGTTTCTATAGCCACAACTCTAAGACTTTATGGCTGGCATGTGCTGAAACCTTAGAAGGTAAGTGAGATAGCCTAAGGGATGCAACTAAAATAAGGAGATACACTTCCTTGTGTTATATCATATGAGAGGTATTGGGTCATTAATTTGTCATCATTTTCACTTGTCTTTGTCATTCATTATTACTTTCAACCATCCATTACACCATTTCACTCACTTGCCACCATTTTCACCATAATTCTTCATGTTTTGTCACTATATTTATAAGTGGTTAATTAACATAATTTTCCTTTATTTTTAGTAGATTAAGATGAATTTTGCATGTTTTTAACTAATTACAGTTTAGCAAGTTCAAGTTTCTGCATTTTTGTCAATTTTCCGTAGCTACCTCCATGGTTGAGGTAGTAGCACCACTGTAGATGGAAATCCGACACATGGACATTCTTTCTAAAGGTTTCAGTATGGATTTCTATTGGTCAAATACCACCTAGCTCGCACATGTGAACCTCCAACATTACATCAATGGAAAAACATAGTAGTTTTGACCAGTCAAATTAAAACGTGTTTTTGGAGCCAATGAAAGCAAATTCCAGAAAATGAAAACATGGGTTTTGTTTAGAAAGGGCCCAATTAAGTTCTTTGTGAGTCGTTTTCTCAACTTCATTACCATTTGAGATATTTTCGAAGATATTTGGAGTCTTTTTTTGCAGATCACATGGATATACATTTTTCTTAAATTTCCATTTAATGCATAATCAATAAATAAGGTAGAACGAGCTATTATTTAGCAAATTCGTGGCAAGAAGATAATTATGAACATATTTGGGCTCATCTTTTATCCTAAAATCCTTCAAAACAAATTTGGTTTTATTCTCAAATTGATTTGTTGAGATCTCATGTCAGAATTCCTCCAATGAAATTTTGAAATTCTAGTTGCTTCAGAGATCTATAAAACCACTATAATCTATTTGATGAGGGGGAAGTTTATTGTTGGAAAAATTATGTTGTTGCAAATTCAAGACTCTATTTCAACTCCATTTTTTTTGTGCATTCCAAGGTGTGAATAATCATTTCGTGAAAGATTTATAGCATTGTCTGCTTCTCATAGGAGGGCCCCCTCGAGATAGTAAGGATTTTGTTTATTTATAATTAGTATTGCCTCACAAATTTCTTTTAGATTTCTTCAATTCATTCAAGTGTTCAAGTTTTGATTTTAGATATAGATTTGAATTTTTTTACTAATCATTTTATTGATTAGGAAAGGAGAAATTTTAGATTCATATGGATAGAGCTTAATTCAAAATAACAGTAGGAATTTAAGTTTTATATTAAAATAGTTTTTAATCACAGTTTTCATAGCGATAGATTTATTTATGAGTATGATTCGAAGAGTGATTTCATTTAAGTACATGTGTGATTCTCATTCAAATAGTGTGGATTATGATTTTTATTCAAGCAAGTATGATTTCCATTTTTCTTAAATTTCCATTTAATACATAATCAATAAATAAGCTAGAATGAGTTGTTATTTAGCAAATTCGTGGCAAGAAGATCATTATGAACATATTTCGGCTCATCTTTTATCCTGAAATCCTTCAAAACAATTTTGGTTTTATTCTTAAATTGATTTGTTGAGATCTCATGGCAGAATTCCTACAATGAAATTTTGAATTTCTAGTTGCTTCAAAGATCTATAGAACCACTATAATCTATTCGATGAGGGGGAGATTATTGTTGGAAAAACTATGTTGTTGCAAATACAAGACTATATTTCAACTCCATTGCTTGTTGTGCATTCCAATGTGTGAATAATCATTTCATGAAAGTTTTATAACATTGTCTGCTTCTTGTAGGAGGCCCCCCTTGAGACAATAAGGATTTTGTTTATTTACAGTTAGTATTTACTCACAGATTTCTTTTAGATTTTATCAATTCATTCAAGTGTTCAAGTTTTGATTTTTAGATATAGATTTGATTTCTTTACTAATCATTTTATTGATCAGGAAAGGAGAAATCTTAGATTCATATGTATAGAGCTTAATTCAAAATCCCTGTAGGAATTTATGTTTTATATTAAAATAGTTTTTAATCACACTTTTCAAAGCGATAGATTTATTTATGAGTATGATTCGAAAAGTGATTTCATTTAAGTACATGTGTGATTCTCATTCAAATAGTGTGGGTTATGACTTTTATTCTAGCAAGTATGATTTCCATTTGAATGAATGTAATCGTCAAGAATGATTTTCATTCAAGCGAGTGTGTGAGTGATTTTATTCAAACAAGTGTGTGTGATCTTATGAAACAAGTTTGAATTTATTCTAAGTAGGATGAAATTTTTATTTAAGGAAGGAGAGTAGAATTGATTGCATTTGATATAAGTGATTTGTTTACTTACATAGCTATAAAGAAACATGTGCATTTCAATAACTTAAATTATCTTAGGAATTGAATAATTGACAAAGACTCCTAGCACATATAGTGCACATACATTTCATTAGTTTACTAGCCCCGGTTGATAATTTATGTAAGTAATTTAACATCAATCAAATTACCAAGCATTTTGGTGTCGTTGTTAGGGAAAGTGTATAAAGGAGTCCTTTTCTTTTCATTAAAAAAAAATTGAATGACCTACCACCCGCACTATATCACGTGGTGTAGTAAGAGCCACACATCTACATCATGAATTCTTATTTTTGTACGTAGAATGAGAGGCAAAAAGGAGGTTGAAGAAATGGATGGAGATGATGAAAATGAAAAATATCCTTTTGGATTTCTCATTCAAGAAACTAATGTCAATTCTCATATGAAGAACATCCCTCCATCCATACTTCCTAACTTCAAAGGTACGAGATCAAAGATCCCAGAAACATTTTTTTTTAAATTTGAAATAATTTGTAGATCTTATGGCTACTCATTACACATTCAAAAATTAAATTGTTTCTGCCAACATTGAAGGGTAGAGCTCTTAGATGGTTCATGACTTTATGAACAAAGTTTTTAAGGACCTAGGATGATATAAAAAGAGTATTTTTTGGAAATCATAAAGATTATTGCATACACGATGACCTTAGAAATGGAGTCTTTAAGATGAACCAAAAAGAGGATGAAATCTTCGAAGATTTAGTGGAGAGATTTACTTACAATGTCAAAAGATCTAAATTGCATAATTTAGGACTAGACACATTAAAAATTCTCCTATTAAATGTTATAAAGGATGAATGGATTGATCTTATTAACCTGGTGGGAAAAGGAGATGTCTCTCAATTGTCATTTCAAGATATTTGTGAACTGTGCAAGAACATATCAAGAGGAAAAGCAAAGTATGGAAGATCCCCTCAGGATCTAGTCATGGACAGAGTAAGTAATTCGACATCAATATTGGTAAGTCAAACTAAACTAAACAATTTTTTAGACATTTTTGGTAAGTTAAATGAACAAATTGATATGCTAAGAATGAAAAACAAGCAAAAAATTGAGAGTGTTTCTTCATTTATATTTTCCCCTAAATGCAAAAATAAACATGCTTTTCATGAATGTCCACTTGATAACATTAAAATTTGTGAAATCTGTGCAGGATCACATACTAATAAATATTGTCTATCATTACTAGGGTTAAATGTAGTTTACTAGGGAGAAAATCAAACACTGAAACAATCTTGTTATGTAGCTCCAAGAAGACCATGCTAGCCTCATCAACCTAGTATGATGCAAGATCTTATTTCACAATTTCAAGGTTGTGCACAAGAATATCAAAGTAATAGGAAAATAGCCTTGCCTTGGCAACCTTGGACATCTCAACCCCAACCTCAAAACCAACCTTGGAAACCTTGGCCATCTCAATCCCAACTTCAAAACCAATCTTGGAAACAAGGTTGGCAAGAGCCTTATTGTTCTAGGTTTGAGTGTGATGAAGGACCCTTCCAATACCTTTTACTTTCGTGTTGTGTTAAATTTCATTTTTAAAAGAACATTAATGAATACATCTACCTATTGTAAGGAAGAGGAACAAGACAATCATCAACACATAAAAACATAATCGTTGATAATAGAGTTCGTGTAGGAGGGACTACATCTCCAGGCCCCAGTGTCAAGATGGTGTAGGCCACTGCATTAAGTGCTATCAATAGTGATGATGTACACAAAAGATGATGTCACAGTCATACAAGGAAAATTCCCTCAGGCAGGAGTGGCTCCAAGAGATGTTCCAATAAAGGAACTCTCAGTCAAAAGACTCCTATCAATATGACACAAACTCATGCATGATGAGCATCCTGCCAACATGGCATAAAAGGGATCTCAAGAAAAACATGCATTACGACAACATGAGCATCCCATCAACATACAACAAAGGGATCTCGAAACATAACATGATGAATCATGACAACAAGTACATCACATATACAATTCTGCATCGTATCAAGCAAGGAATGATGAAGACCTGTAATAAACAAGATCCTCCATCAATAGCAATCAAGGGTCTGTGTAGCATAATGCATAAAGAAGAAGTACATGAACACATCATATACCTAATGACTAGGGGCCATCTGAAGAAGCGGATCTGTTGAAGTTGTTTGGACCATTGATCTCACCGCATCAATCACATGACTGCTCACACATGGATGTTGATACCTGCATTCCACTTAGAAAAGTGGCTGAAGAATAGAATGAGAGAATGAGAAATCTGACCACACCATCAGATTTGTGGCCTTGAATAGTGTAAAATAGACTGTCCAAAATCTAAATTCTGAGAATTTGAGAATCTGGGGCTCAAGGAATCTTTTAGATTCTGCCTAGATTCGCCAAAGACTCTACTCCATGGGTGGACTGGAAATATACAACTCAAATGGCAAATCTTATCTCGCCATTGCAATCCATGTGGAAAACCGTGAAAAACAAGTATAAACTTGACTATATTCCGACAGGAAGAAAAATTACCTCGAGAAAATTTCAAGGCTCATGGTTCCGCTCCCTGTTTTTACGGAAATCATGGTTCCACGTCCCTATTGAAAGTAGCCGAAAAATGTAGAAATCTAATGGAGAAGTGGACATCGCCATTGTGTTCATGGTGATGAGAGGTGTTGAATCCATATAAAATTTGTCAAATTCTGACAAAGTGAAAATTCAGCCCTCCTGCAAAATTCATGGTTCCACCTACATAAAAAAAATAATTAAAAATTACTGCCTCAAAATGCCTGCCCATTCCTGGTTCCTCCATCTACTCATACATTGAATAAATTCTGGGTTTATATAAATTTCTGTGGGTGGAGCTAACAAGAAAGTGGTTTGGCTGAGTTGGTTAGGGCTCCATTTATTAAGGGGGAGTGGTCAAATCCTGCCTCCTCCCATTTTATACATCGCATAACCATTTTTTTTAATTTAAAAATAAATGGGTCGGCTGGACCCGCCTTGGGCAGCTAGCCCACCCCACCTCCGCTGGCTCTATTGGTTAGCATATTACTGTTATGGGTTGTATTAATTGTTGTTGGGTGTTGGTATGTATTATTTATGGGGCCGCCTGGTGGGCCGACCCACGTGGCCAGGCGGGTTCAACTCCTACCGGCCTCTCCTTTTAATGATACGTATGGTTACATTGGGGGGGGGGGGGGGGTGGTGGGGTTGGTGGCCCTCACCCCCCTATTATTATATTTTTTTGTTTTAATTAACAATAAGGGAACATTTTTTAAATTCAAATTTTAAGCCATAGGAGTCAAATTAACGACCCCACAATTTCACCCAGCATCCAGCCCAGGTTGGCTGCAATTTGGTGGTCGGAAAAAGTCCAAATTGTGGCCTCCTTAAGCCTACCTAGTCATCAAAAAGTCAACCCAACTTTGACTGCTTCTAACTTTCACATATAGACTTGGATTGATGAACCATTCACACTACCGCAATTGGGACAAATAGATCTACACTCTGGTCTTGGGTTGACATCATTCTGGACACTTTTATTCTCAAGTGTTCATAAGCCCTCTTTGTCCTGTGTGTCTCTCTGGAGCCACCTGGATCAATCCTCCCCACTGAGGAGCTTTTGGTCCTCCAAAAGCATGAAAAATAATCTGCAACTTCTTTGTACCTTGTCTGCATCACAAGCATCCTGAAAAGGTCTCGCTTCCATCTCCTTCACCTTTGTTCTTCAGAGCCTTAAGCGATGAGCTAACACCTACTACCATTGCAACGTATAGTACATTGTTTGCAAATTACATGCTTGATTGACATGACCAACTAATGACCCAAACATCCCACACTTGTCATGAGTTTATAACACATACTCAGTGGTCAAGTTTACAACAAGATGGACACAATACACTAGCTATGACAACAATGCCAATGTATCAATGTTGCTTCAATGAGTGATAAAAACACATCATCACTGCAACACATGATTTACAAAATAAGGCAAACGCTATTTTACAAGTGATGGAAACACGACATCACTTTCACAGTTTAACATGTGACACAAAATAAGACCAGACATCATTGTTGTTGAATATGTGATGGAAAACACATCATCACTTTTACATTTTAAAATGTAACAAATGATTTACAAAAGAATGACCATGAAATGACAACATGTCTAGAAACCATTTTTCACTTATCAATGTGAATGGGTCACCTCCTTGAGGTGGTTTTTCTTGTCGAACAACTACTTCACCTGGTTCACACACCGATGCTTTGTCTTTAAGGCACTACTCTGGATGGAGCCTCCAACAAGTGGCTCTTTGATGGCCACTTCTATTGCAATGACTGCAATAGGTCTTCTTCCTCCAGATTTGTTGAACCTATTTCTTTACATCCTGTTGAGAGGGTCTTTCACGCCTCATCCTTTTGTGTGTTGCCATTCTTTTCCAACATTTAGAAAATGTATGGTTATGTAATCCACAAAAGGTGCATGTTTTTTGATGCCATGTTTTACATTCATTATTGACAACATGATCATAATCAAAATGAACATTTGATGATCGAGAGTGGTTATACCTTTCCTTGCTATCTCTAATGTTAGTATGGCGATGAGAGCTTGCCTCATCTTTCTCCCTGCAATGGGCACTGCTGTGGGATGATGGGGATGTGTTCCCATCATTCTCTTTCCTCGACGATTTTGACGATGTCTCAGAAGCATATGACACCTTCGAACATTCTCCTTTGGTGTATCTCGAGCCTGCAAATTGAGGTCTCTGCATAATCTCCAATGGTTGAGTTATGCATTGGTTATTAATACCAACTTTTTCTTCCTTTTCGTGCCTCATCCTTGTAAGGAGCCTCATGTTTGTCCTTGTAATTGGGATCTACAAATATCCAACATAACTCATACTATGTGAAGATGGAACCGAAAGGAAATCAACATCTTTTACCTCCTCTGTCGATTTGGAAAGAACTTATGAGGGTTTCTCATCATCTGTTGTTGCTGGTTTGATAATTGTCGTGGCGCATTTCCCAACTTCCTTTCTGACATACCTAAGTTCTGCCTGACGGGGTAATTCTTCTACTTTGATGGGGTTGACAATGCCTTGGCCATTAATACCCAAGCCTTTTCCTTCATACCCCATTCTCTTCAATAGTTTGGAGCCAATTCCTGTGGTGTGATTTTCAAAAACAGCAAAATCATCATCAGGAAACATACATGAATTTGGAGAATCACATTTTACCTCACATGGGTCTTGCTATAGATTTTCCAAGGCCTCGTCCCTTGCTTGCAGCATTCGTAGCAAACTCTGCTTTTACTCCTTCTCTTCATGTAGACGTGTCTTCAGTTCAGCGTTCTCTGTTTGAAGATTTTGGGTGTTATGCTTTAGTTCTCCCAGGGCCTATTCTGTGGCTTGCAAATGAAGCTGCAATCTCTCCTTTTCCTTTGTCTCTTTATGTAGAGTTTCATACATAATTTCCACTCTTTTGGAAATTTTGATCATGGTCTCATACATTGCTTTTTCATCCTCTATCGTTGCACGTTCCATTTGTCACGCTGCAATTCATATCAACACAAAGACCGCTCTGATACCACTTGATCCAGGTTCAGGTGTGACGAAGGACCCTTTCAAGACCTTTTACTTTTGTGATGTGTTAAATTTCAATTTTAAAATAACATTAATGAATACATCTTCATGCTATAAGGAAGAGGAAGAAGACAATCATCAACACATGAAAACATATGCGTTGATAACAGAGTTTGTCTAGGAGGGACTACGTCTCTGGGCCTCGGTGTCAGGATGGTGTAGGGCACTGCATTAAGTGCTATCAATAGTGATGATGTACACAAGAAATGATATCGTGATCATACAAGGAGAATTCCCTCACGTAGGAGTGGCTCCAAGAGATGTTCCACTACAAGAACTCTCAGTCAAAAGACTCATATTAGTATGCCAAAAGCTCATGCATGATGAGCATCCTGCGAACATGGCATAAAAGGGATCTCAAGACAAACATGCATGACAACAACATGAGTATCCCATTAACATACAAAAAAGGGATCTCAAGACATAACATGACGAATCATGACAACAAGTACATCACATATATGATTCTGCATTGCATCAAGAAAGCAATCATGAAGACATGTAATAAACAAGATCCTGCATCAACATCAATCAAGGATTTTTGTAGCATAATGCATAAAGAATAAGTACATGAACACATCATATACCTCACCACCAGGGGCCATCTGAAGAAGTGGATATCAAACTGCTGAAGCTGTTCAGACCATTGATCTCATGACATCAATCGCATGACTGCTCACACATGGATATTAACACCTGCATTCCACTTAGAAAATTGGCTGAAGAATAGAATGAGAGAATGGGAAATATGAACACACCATCAGATTTGTGGCATTAAATAGTGTAAAATCGACTGTCCAAAACCTAACCAAAATCTAAATTCTAAGTAGTTGAGAATTTGGGGCTCAAGGAATCTTTTAGATTCCCCTAGATTCCTCAAAGATTCTGCTCCATGGGTGGACTAGAAATCTGCAACTCAAATGGTGAATCTGATCTTGCCATTGCAATCCCTGCGAAAAATCATGAAAAACAAGTATAAAATTGACTATATTCCGACATGGAGAAAAATTACCTCAGGAAAATTTCAAGGCTCATTGTTTCGCTCCTTGTTTTTACAGCAATCATGGTTCCACGTCCCTATTGAAAAGTGGCCAAAAAATGCAGGACTTTGATGGAGAAACAAATAGCGCCATTGCATTTGTGGCAACGAGAGGTGTTGAATCCATATAAAATTTTTCAAATTCTGACAAAATGAAAATTTAGTCCTCCTGTAAAATTCATGGTTCTACCTACATAAAAGAATAATTAAAAATTACTACCTCAAAATTCGTGACCACTCTTGGTTCCTCCATATTCCCATGCATTGAATAAATTCTGGGTTTATATAAATTTCTGTGGGTGGAGTTAACAAGAAACTGGTTTAGCTGAGTTGGTTAGGGCTCCATTTATTAAGTGGGAGGTTAGGTGTTCAAATCCTGCCTCCTCCCATTTTATACTTTGCATAACCATTTAAAAAAAAAAAAAAAAAAAAACGGGTTGGTTGGGCCCACCTTGGGTGACCACCCCACCCCACCTCCGCTGGCTCTGTTGGTATGTATTATTTATGGGGCCGTCCAGTGGGTCGGCGCACATGGCCAGGTAGGTTCAACTCCTGCTAGCCATTGTAGGAGTCAAATTAATGGCCCCACTATTTCGCCTAGAATCTGGCCCAGGTTGGCCAGAATCTAGTGGCCAGAAAAGGTCCAAATTGTGGTCTCCTTAAGCCTACCCAATCATCAAAAAGTCAACCCAACTTTTACTGCTTCTAACTTTCGCATACGAACTTGGATTGACGAACCATTCACACTGCCACGATTAGGACGACGAGATCTATGCTTTGGTCTGGGTCAACATCATTCTAAACACTTTTATTTTCAAGCATTCATAAGCCCTCTTTGTCCTGTGTGTCTCTCTGGAGCCATCTGGATCACTTATAGAGGAAATCCACCATATCCTTAATCTTTTCCTCACTATCTTAAATACTAATATCAATTTTATCCATACCATCCACCTCAACCACAACATCAATTTCACCATCAATTGACTTCAATTAAAACTTTCTCATTACCACCCACACAAACACCCCAAAGATCCATTCCCACTCCATTGCCTATGCAACCATTTCGAATCCCCATCAATAAAACATCTCAATCCACTTACAATTTTGAGTTATTGCAGAATCATTCAGAAGCTGCCATCGAAGAACAACAACCAGAAGAAGAATATTTAGATAAAGTCAAAGAATCATGGATGACTTTTGATAAAGAGGAGTTGGTAGAACTTTAGATTGAAAAGTTTCATGCATGCCTTTCACCAGATTCTATGAATGGAGATCACATCTTTGAAGACTTGCATGGCATGATAGAAGGAAGACAAGGAAGACAAGATTACATTGAATTTTAGTTCAATACAGTCATTGGATCTTAGTACTCCATTCTTTAGTATCTTCTAACATCATCTCAATCAAAGAGGTTGGTCTCTCATATACTGGTACATACCAAAGAGTATATTTCAAACCTACATCTGAGTTTATCTGTCATATTGTTACACACATTGTTTCATTGGGAGTATTCATATACTTCAACGAGATTTATTTTTCAAGTAGAGTAGGACATATAAAATATAAAAAAAGTAAAGAGAAAAATAAGTCCTACTGTGAAAACTAGCTTACTAGCACAATTGAACATGAGCTTTGCTTGAAAACCAGGCAACTAGCGAGCAAAGTTCACAACAAGTTCTACAATTTTATGATGGTTTCAATCTTTTATTATGGTTCTTCAAATCATTTTTAGTTCTATGCTTGAGTTGGATGATGTGGGATTCCTTAAGGCCCACCTTCCAATAGATCTTGTCCCATAAAGCTCAACACCTTATCTGGAATCAGGATCAGAGATTATTTGGAGTGCCTTGGAACTTGCATACATCAAAGGCAAGTCTCCTCGATGACAACAATGGGAATACAACAATGTCTCTTGGTTATCAAATCTTGCAGGTGGCTTGACTTCAACACATTCATTCGTCCCTTTCAAGATGCACTCAGGTACCTTGACACTCATTTACATTATCGGTGAGTTGTCTCGCATTAGTTAATGATTTTCATGAGTGATTGGTAATCCATTTATTTCTTTCCATGCTCGACTTCAGCACATTTATTTGCATAGTAAGAATTTAACCATGAATTTTGGTTTTGATGAAGACTAATGGTTTTATGGAATCAATAATAACTTGCAGGATTACATTTTATTGGTTTCTTGTAGTAGCATGTTCATATTGTTTTTCAATAGCAACATCATGACACCATTACAACTTTTTTTCATTCATTTCCTTTTCAAAGAAAATCAATAAAATTGGGCCTATTTAAGTCAATATGCTTTGTGTTTCATGTTTTATACTTCAGATGCAGTACTCAATCCAAATCAACAATTCAAACTTAGAGAAAACAACTTTATCCAAAAATTGACATTTTCAGCAATAGCTACGGAAAATTGCAGTTTCTATAGCTATTGCTGTAACAACCTATATTTGTTGTAGCAGCTTGTTCTAGAGGCAGTTTTCACACAAATATTGCAAGAGATTGGAGAAAAAATAAAAGACTTCTGAGCTTTTGGGTTTTCTCAGAATATGGTAAATTGAGTATTACACGGTAAAATTCCAAAAAAGTGCAATTTTCTAGGACTTTTCAGCAAGTTTTTAGGGTGGATTTTCATTTTTCACCATTGTGGACAAATTAGACCAAATTTCGGTATTTTTGCACAGCATCGTCTTTTCTTCATCAACATGAGATTCTAAAGGCATGAGGCATAAAAAAATGTTAAAATACACCATTTTCCTTTTGAAGCACTCAATTTGTCCTTAAAGTGAGTTTGTGGCATATGTTTTTGTGCAACATTGGATGACATGAAAAGTAATTTTCAAAATTTTCAAAATCCCAAGATTCAAGAATCTATTTGTTGGTAGAATGGTTATATTCCAACATCTACAGCTCCTACTTCAGCATTTCAAGTTCTTCAAAAGGTAAACTTGAGGTAAAAACTTGCATAAGGTTTTTTTAGTTTATAAAAAATTTAGGAAAATGTGAAAAATAACCACTTCAATTATCATTCTTACAACCTATCTTCTCCATCATTGACCTAGCCCGCAACCATGATTGAATTAACCCTCAACCATATTTTCCATCATTAACCTAGATCTCATGCCAAATGTATGCTTTGGACAATCTTTGAGAAGTAGCTTCGTTAAAAAAAAAAATCCATGATTGGTGCTTTTGAAAAAACAAAAGAATAAACTTAATCCTTGAGTACTAGACCTCATGAAGATGATTTTAGTCTTGAAACATATAAGATTACTATGATTGGAATTAAGATGTCAAAAATGATACTTGGGAAACTTGGTCTTTAATATTTTTGCAGTTGTCAAATTAAAATCCTTCCATTTTAGCCATTTTTTCTATCTTAGTTTTTTCTTGGGAAAATTTATTTCGTGACACCTCCATTAAGGTTGAATTTTTTTTCTAAATAAGAAATATCTGCTTCATAGGTCATATTGACCATCATATAAAAGACATCTTCATAGTTATGTTTCCAATGGAATTATTGAGGAAAATTTAAGGTGGAAATTACTATGTTAGTGTTCAACACATATTTCAATATTGTTGCCTATATTACAGAGCATATGGCTATGACATAGTAGTAAAAACATAGTATAAGCATGCAATTGTCAAAGTACAACAACCCCTTGCTTCGTTTGCATAAAAGAAAATATTTGGAAGGGTAGGATGGCTATCATTTGTGTAGAATTTGTGTGGCCATTACAAAAAGGTAAAAGAGGTAATTAAACATGAAGAGCATGTGAATGAAGAACACATTGGGAAAGCCCTTGGAGAAGAAAGTAGTTAAGCAATAACTCTTGAAGACCATGTCTTAATCGGCATATTGTTTTGAAGACTTAAGATCTGGCATGATGGATTTCTCAGTCATATTGTAAGTCATCTCATGGGATATTACATCATTTGATAGAGTTCTAAAATATTTTCATGTTTTTCATGAGGAGGTTAACATGGTGATTCTTACGTTGACCTTTGAAGACAAAATATTGCAATGGTTTAAGGATCTTGGAAAACTTCATTAGCGGGATGCTCACTAAAAATTTGTTCCTTGATTACAAGATGATATTTCATGACACATTCTCTTGTTAATTGTTCAAAGAAGGATTGAGGCAGGTCTACTTCAACAGCTGAGTCTAATCTCATTCTTTCAAATCAGAAAACAATCAAGATATTTGATTTGTAATTGATCTAAGACAATTAATAATGTATTACAGACTCGTGCATGGATGTGCCTATGTTATTTTATGCAACCGATCGATAAGATTGTGAAATACACAGGCAATGAAGCAGTTAAAGAAAACATAATAGGAAAACATATAAACACAACAAGTTTAATAAGGAGTTCACCCAATACTCCTAGGCTACGTCTCCCAGTCTAGCCTTTAGTGGTGGCCTCTCTATTATGTTTTCCAAGAAGAATTTTTACAACAGTGAGCTCAATTTGAGTCTCACTCAGCAGATACCAATCAGTAAGACTGTAATTGGATTCCCCGAGTCTCTGGAGTACACAAACTCTCCTTACTGAACTCTTGACCTCTATTTGTCACAATAGTATGAGCCCAATATGAGATTCATACATGACAAGAATTACAAAGGAGTGTGCTTGAACCTCTCAAGCCTTCTCTAGAGTACACAGACTCTCTGACTCTCTCTGGATCTGTCTTAACTCTGGCTCAATGCTGCCTTTGCTTCTGCTGGTCATCTCGGCTTCTTCTCTCTGCTCTTAGCTTTCTGCTCTAACTTACTGCTTCTCTCTCTGTCAGTTTGTGGCTTTAAATCCAATCTGCTTCTCGATTGTTCGTTTTCTCTTCCCGGCTTTCTGGTTCCCCTGCCTCTGTCTGTTTGACTCCCTCTGTCTTACGTAATCAGTTACTGTATAACACCTCACAGGGAGGTGGCCACCTATTTCATAATAGATGAGTGCCAGTTCACTTGGACATACTCGAAACGACCATTTTTATCGTTAGCTCCAAGAATGCCCGTGAAACATGACCTTCTGCCAATGCATCATCCATATCAGACTTTAAATCTTATACAACTCTACCTATTAACCTCGTCAAATCTGGTCAGCCATCGGAACGCATCTCCGTCGTTGATCTAGGGGGTCCAGATCCTATGGTCATCGTTCATATCGGGCGGCTAAGTCACATGACGTTTACCCATCTGATGTGAGCAGTTTTCTCTCTCTTACACCAGACACGTGGCAACCATTGTGTGGCATCGAGCAGGACTCAGTTGAAACTGCTTATCACTTGAAGCCCCTATGATATTTTGTTGGTTTTTGTGGGACCCCACTTCTGACGGAATCAGAACGATATCCATTGCATTTTATGATTTTTTGGGTCTGGGTGCTTGCGGCTTTTCCTTCTTTGAGGGGTTTTCCCTGCGATATGCGATTAGTGACTTGTCGCTAATCGCATATCAGAAACTACCTCCACTGCTTAAATTTGTCCCTGCATTTGTTGGTTGGTGTCAGCGCGTGTTACCATGGTTCGGCGCTCTGCACGCTAGATCGACGACCCTCATTGATCAGCGTTGATCACCATTGCAACTGTATGATGATTCCTTCTGATAGCTTGATCTTTATAAGACTTTGAATCTTTGGCATAATTTTTAGAGAGTTCATGAAAACTGAGAGAGTGTTCTAGGATCCAATTTAGATCATCATTTTCACTTGTCTTTGTCATTCATTAAGCGATTACTTCCAACCATCCATTGCACCATTTCACTCACTTGCCACCATTTTTACCATAATCCTTCATAATGTGTCACTATATGTCTAAGTGGTTAATTAACATCGTTTTCCTTTATTTTTAGTAGATTAAGAAGAATTTTTCATGGTTTTAACTAATGACAGTTTAGCAAGTTCAAGTTTCTGCAGTTTTGTCAATTTTCCATAGCTACTGCCATGGTTGAGGTAGTAGCACTACTCTAGAAGGAAATTTGGCACATGGACATTGTTTCTAAATGTTCCAATATGGATTTCTATTGGTCAAATACCATTCAGCTCACACGTGTGGACCTCCAGCATCAAATCAAGGGAAAAACATAGCAATTTTGACCAGTCAAATTCAAACGTGTTTTCTGAGCCAATGAAAGTGAATTTTAGAAAACAAAAACATGGGTTTTGTTTAGCACGGGCCCAGTTAAGTTCTCCTCTAGCTGTTTTCTCAAATCCGTTACCATTTGAGAGATGTTTGAAGATATTTTTAGCCTTATTTTGTAGATTACATGGATATACGTTTTTTTAACATTAGCACTTAATGCAAAGTCAATAAATAAGCCAAAATGAGTTGTTCTTTAGAAAATATGTGGCAAGAAGATCATTATGAACACATTTGAGCTTATCTTTTATCCTAAAATCCTTCAAGAAAAAATATTTTATTCTCAAATTGATTTGTTGAGATCTCATGGTAGAATTCTCGCAATGAAATTTTGAATTTCTAGTTGCTTCAGAGATCTATAAAACCACTGTAATCTATTTGATGAGGGGGATATTATTGTTGGAAAAACTTTGTTGTTGCAAATACAAGACTCTATTTCAACTCCATTGATTGTTCTGTGTTACAATGCGCGAATAATCATTTTGTGAAAGCTTTATAGCATTGTTTGCTTCTCATAGGAGGCTCCCTCGAGATAGTAAAGGTTTTGTTTATTTACAGTTAGTATTTCACATAGATTTCTTTTAGGTTTTGTCAATTCATTCAAGTGCTCAAGTTTTGATTTTTAGATATATATTTGAAATGTTTTTACTAATCATCTTATTGATCAAGAAAGGAGAAATCTCATATGCATATGGATAGAGCTTAATTTGAAATAGCAGTAGGAATTTATGTTTTATATTGCAGTAGTTTTTAATCACAGTTTTCATAGTGATAGATTTATTTATGAGTATGATTCGAAGAGTAATTTCATTTAAGTACATGTGTGATTCTCATTCAAACAGTGCGGGTTACAATTTCTATTCAAGCAATTATTATTTCCATTCGAATGAATGTTAGTTTCAAGAATGATTTTCATTTAAGCAAGTGTGTGAGTGATTTTATTTCAAACAAGTGTGAGTGTGATCTTATGAAATAAGTTTGAAGTTTATTTTAAGTAGGATGAAATTGTTATTTAAGCAAGGAGAGCATAATTGATTTCATTGAATATAATCAATTTGTTTACTTACATAGCTATAAAGAAACATGTGCATTTTGATAACTTAAATCAGCTTAGGTATTGAATAAGTGACAAAGACTCCTAGCACATACATCTCATCAGTTTACTAGCCCTGGTTGATAATTTATGTAAGTAATTTAACATCAATTAAATTACCAAAAAAGAGGAATGAAACAACACTGATTAGAATTATTGTAGGATTCATTAAAATTTGAAATTATTGGGTATTGTGATGTAAGAATCTAAAGTATACATTTTCACTTGTATGGTGATGTGCACTAATGTCAATGTAAAAGCAAGTCATTATGGGAATTTCGAGGTAAAAAATGGGTGTTGAAATGAAAGATGTAATAACAAAATAGAAAGAACTAATAGGATTAAAGATAATGATGTCACCCCATGGGTAAATAGTTTTGGAGAGAAAGGAAAGAACTAATTTTTAAATCATATTTTCCACTTATCTCCTTATAGATCGAGTCAAATTTCATGTGCGAGAATTTATTAGATGTAGGATTAGATTTTTCATCCAATAGTACCACTTTGCATAGTTTTGAGTAGATCCACACTAAGAAAAATATTTTCACTTTTATTTGGTGTGGATTTACTCAAAACTATGCAAAGTGGGTATTCGTTGGATGTGGAATCTTATTTTGCATCCAACAAATGTTCACACTTGAAATTTGAGTAGAACTTTAAGAAGATAAGTATAAAATACAATTCAAAAAATAGTTTTCTTTCTTTTCCTTTTAAAATTCATCTCTGTTATTTTATTATTTTTACTATTATTTTGTTATTTTCCTTAGGATGCTTGTTTTAGACACCAAAATATCCTTTTGGGGGGGAGGGGATGCAACAGCCTATTTTCGATCCCTAAATTAGAATTGTTTACTTAAATATATAATGAATATTTTAGGGTCAAGTGATGTAATATGTAAACATTGCACATTAAAGAAAATATTGAAATATCATCATTAGATGTAGAAGGATGAACACAAAATCACGGGGAGCTATGATTCCATAAGAGAAGGGTTGGGGGCGATTCTACGTGCCTAATAATCTCAAACCACATTTCTAAATAATTTTTGTAACGAACAATGTATTTTTGTTTTTAACTATTTCAAAATCTAATCATTAAATTCATGTATGAGGTTGGTGGAAGAGTCATCTCACCTAGTTATTAAACATGGACTTGTCAACTTATGATGGGAATTGTATTATTGAATTCATGTAAGAGGTTGGGGAGAGAGACATCTCACCTAGTTATGGAAGCATGGGCTGAGTATAATCATCTTTTAGTATAATGAGAGTCAAAAATGCATGGGAGAAATAGAGAGGAAATTCAAGTAGAGGAGGAGAGTTTATTTTGGGGCAGGGAAAAAGAGAGGAAAAATAGAATTTTGTAGTGGGAAAGAGTAGGCAACCATATTATGTGTTGAATAAAACTTGCTAGTGTTGGGAATTGCATGGAGAACTAGGTTTTCATGCCAATCAAAAGTTCTTGTTAAGGAACTACCCAATTCCATGTGTAAATGCTACTATGAGGACTCCATTTACAAATAGATTTCTTGGAGCTCATGGCTTGAAGGTTCTTGGTCAATATATGATATATCCCTATAGGGGATGAAGATTATGCAAGTAACCCTGGTGTAAAGAAGGAAATATCATCCCTTTTATTTTTTAGATTGATGGGGAAGAGAGTTCGACAGTTAGAATTGTTGTAGTATTTGCATCATTATATTTACTAGGTATTGGACTATTTGTGTGGATAGTAGTTAGTCATAGGAGCCAATTTACTTGTTGTCGACTCATAGCCTTATCTCAAGGATAGCTTGTTATAGAGAGAATTAGTGCAACCATGCTTATAGTTGTGTGGAATGTGTATCACTTGAAACCAATTGTGTAATCAATCATTGAGTTAAGTGTTCTAGTCTTTATCCTTATTTATTATGTTTATATGTGTTCTATGTGTGTTTAAATGTTGTTGTATTTGAGGAACAACTTGCATTTAAAATTTCAAAAATTATTGGTAGATGTTTGAGCTTCTACGTCATGCTACACATATTCAGTTTTGCTTTGGTATCATAGTATGTTGTTTGGGTTTAGTAATTGGTATGTTGGGAGAATGATCACTTAGTCATCCAAAATAGAATAAATATGGATAGGGCCATGGGCATACTTTGATGGTCCATCTCAGGGGACCCCACCAAGGGGTGGAGTAGGAAGAACATTGATTTTATTACACATCACAATTCAAAATTCAAAAGTAGAATTAGAATAAAAACCAAAAAAACAATTGAGTTGATGACCCTCAAATTCATTTTAAAACTAGATAAAGAATAGTGAATTTCTCATATTCACATATATGTGATTAATTTGGATGTTAATAATTCAACATGGAGTGAACACTATCTAATATGAACATGAATACTGAGTATATTTTTATTGTTGGAATTAAGGAATTGTTGAGAAGGGGGATGAATCAATAATTTAAGAAACTCTTTATGTGCTTTTCTTACTGTGCTTATAGTTCCTTCTTATGTTCTTTCATATGTGAAACCATTCATTCATAAATCAGTAAATCTTATAAAGTTTTTGAATACATAAGCAAACAACAATCCCATGACCAACATACATTTGACATAGTGTTTTCATGTGGAAATCTAGAGGAAAAAAACCACCAATTTGTTGTTTGTTTTATGATTTCATTTAAGCACCAACTTGCCAAGAGGTACCAACCTCTTTTGTTTAGCAAGCACCAATTTACCAAGAGGCAGCAACCTATTTGGTTTAGCAAGCACCAACTTTCCTAGAGGCACCAACCTCGTAAATGTGTAGGAATCAACTTGTCACTGCCACTATTTTACTATTTCATACAATTCTCATACTAAAAACAAAGGCATACAAATTACAAGTAAAATACCAACTTAATGGTTGTCTGCAGATTCAACTTTTGCACTCTATTTCTGAACACTTGTGGCAGTATTCCTCTTGCTTCCCATTGCAACACTTGCCATGTGCTCTACTTTCTTTACTTGGGGCTCTCCATTGCTTCACCACAACACGACCCTTGCAACACTCTGCTCCAATCCACAACTCGCTGCTCTTTGTTCTCTACCCAGGGCTCTCCACTGTTTCACCACAACACTACCTTTGCAACACTCTTTGCCAATACACAACTCACTGCTTTTCTCTATCGCAAGTATGCTCACACTCCCCATTTGCTCAATGGAGGTTCACAATTTTGTTCCTGTGCTGCTCTTAGCTCGATCTAGGCATTTTCATCGTCAATTTTTGCCATGCATGTACCCGCGGCATGCCACCCCATTCTTCTGTTGATATATGCTAACACCAGTTCATTTGTTGCATTAAACTCATAAGGATAGGTGACAATAACTTCTCTGTCATACAACTGACTCAAGCATGAACACATATTTGCTTGACCCTTGGTTTAATCTGCATGAATTGATATTTAAATGTATATTTAAAACTGATACCATTTATAAATTTTAGTCTAGCCTGTTTTACAGTCATCGATGAATGGCACATGTTTCTTTTTATTTTTGTAAACTATTTTGGTTGCACAAATATATTATATTTTTCTGTAAAGATATTTTCTTTATCAAAAGTATACATAGTCAACATCTGATGTAATGTTCACTTTAGTGCCCTGGACTACTAATAGCCTCCCACTGACATCTTTCTCTTTTCTTTATTTTTCATTAATGTTAAGATGGGATGGTGAGGATTACGTTCATATAAACTACTCCCATCCTTCTTATGGGTGAAGCTCGATGGGGAGAAGTGTGTTCATAGAGTTGTTTGGAACAGGTGTTTCTCCTCAAGAGAGGTCATTCTAGGAATTATCGATCCTAAATCTCATAAAGGGAAGATAGGTGGAGTTATAGAGGAAGATTTTAGCTCTTTTTTCTAAATAGATCATCATATATATAGAGAGAAAAGTGGCTGAGAAGATCCTCCTATGCAATTATGTAATTGCAACAACACCATATAGCAAAAGGTGTCAGAGAGGCCTCAATTTTTAGGAAGAGATGCTTGCATCAACATTGATTGAAGTGTGGACAATGGAATCATTTGTAGTGCATAACATTTAGAAATATTGAGGAGTTGTCAAGCCATACTTAAGCTGGGAGGGTGATTAATTCATTACATGGATCTATTTCAATGAGCACACTCTTTGGTGGTCATTGATGCTTGTAGGAAATGTTGAATTTTTTTGCATGCATCCTTTGGTTCTGTTGTAGTGGCTACAACACCCTCCAAAATTTTGGCCTGCACTCAAATTTAGGAGCCTTCCTTTGTTTTTCCTTTGATGGTTGCAAACACTCAAGCTCATTCCTTGAGCTCTGTCAGAGTCTTTTCACTCTTTTTCCTTACTTAACCAACTGTTGTAGTTTTGCATGTTGATTTCTTTGTCATGCTTGTGATCGTGTTATAGTAATTTCGAATGTTTTTCTTTACGTGTTTAGGTTGTCTTAAGTTATGTGAACACCCGTCACACTCATGCAAAAAGTTGTAAGCATTTTCGTGCAAGTGTCATCATGGTCGTCCAAAGCTCTATCCCAAGTGTCACACTTGTTGCTTTTACCTCAAGATAGTCCCACAGAGGTTCATGTTTTTCTATGTTGTCTAGGTGGTTAGTGTCATCATGTTATCGAAGGATGCTAAGCATGTGACAATGTCGAGTCTTCACAAGTCCACTTGCCTTTCACACATAGCAATTTTCCTGAAAATATCTCGACGAAACAACTCTACTTCACCAGACCCTGACTAAGATGCGCTATGTAGTATTAGCCGTCAGTGGAGCTGCTCTGTCTCTTAGAACTATGCAGTTCCTAAGGCTATCCTCTAGACCAGTTGCATTGTGCAATCCCAGAAGTGAGCAATTGTCTTCCTTCCTAGAATTGCGCAGGAAACTGCCTCATAACCTATCTGAACTATGCCTTTCCCAAGCACAGTAATCAAGAATCCTTCTTGCCTACTATAAACCCACATTGCAAAGAGCCCTGACCCTGCACTACTCCCAAAAATTTCATAGAAGTGTCCTCCCAGTGACCTTCCTCATCCGGAACTCACTACTCTCAAAAACTGCGCAAACCTATCTTCTGGTCCCTCTGTTTTCCAACCTTGTCTTCCTCTTGGAAACTGTGTAGAGGTGTCCCTTAGGGTCCCACCTTGTAGTTTTCGGTGGTGTCCTTGAGTGCATAATTCTGCCTCCTAGTGGCCTCTGCATAATTTTCCTAGACATTGAAGATTGTTCCTCAGAGTTAATTGTCCAAGCCTGAGCTGTGCTCTATGAAATCTCAGTAACCAATCCTCCCTCCCTGTCACCTGGAACTATGCATTGTGTAGTTGAGGGGCCCTCTCCCATCCTATCATTTGTCTTGGGCCCAGAACACAAAAAAAATGCATCATGCTATACTAGGAGGTTTTGGATTTGATGTCATCCCATGATGAGTGGATTGCAGGAAGAAGTACACTGTTAGATCATGGCAAGATGACGAATAGGATGAAGAAGGAGTGCACATGCTAGAAGACTTACTTGTAGCTAGACAGATGAACAAAGCACACCAAATAGCAAGTGAAAGGAATACATGCATCGAACCATCTTAGAATACCAAGGCCATCGAAGACCCTGCAACACCAAGCCATGCAGAGGAGAAGACAAAACACAACCGAGAGTACATCCATCACTTAGCAATGCAAAAACTTGACATGGACACCACAACCAACCAATACATGTTAGCAGCGTCATGTCAAGTTGTGTCATGAGTTATCAAGGCCACATCACCACCATGGGCCATATCTTTTGTAACTAAATGTAATGTAAAGTGGAAGTCCAATGGATGAACACAAGAAGTTGAAGAGTCATGTCAGTTGAAAATTCATAGGAAGTTCAATGGTCATGAGGGTAGTCCAAGAGTCATAAGGGTCAAGCATCACCCTTGGTTATATATACCCCACCCATTGTATGAGAAAGAAATTTTCAGCTTGGCTCCTCCCACACAACCTTGAGAGTAGACAGTCAATTCTTGGAGGAGTGAGGAGTGGCTCCAACATCCCACTATTGTGACTAGTGATGTATGGTGTATAGAAGTGTCCTAAGACTTTTGCTTAATACAGAAGCCTGTTAAGGCCAACACGTTTTCATGCATGTTTTGTAGATGTTTGTAATACTATTCTTTTGGAATTTTTAATGCAATTTTGTTTCACCTGTACAAATGTAGTTGAACTATTTTAGTTGTTTTAGTACTTACATTGTTGGGAATGTTTTGTACTGGTTATCACCGTTGTCTCATCCCTGTGGACTACTCTGTGGGATACTAGACATACTAGCTTTGTGTATTGTTTATCACTTCTATCACATCTTTGTGGACTACTCCGCAGGATACTAACCACACCATCTTTGTGTTTGGCTTCCAACAACCGTCACATCTGTGTGGACTACTCCACTAGGTGGTGTACGTGTTGGCCCCTTCACTTTGGTTTTAGCAACTTTCGCATCCACTGTGGACTATTCCACTGGATGCTAGAGAAACATTTCTTGTTTGCATGTGTCTCTTCCTGGGTGGCACTATTACCTCACTTAGAGGCTCACTTTAATCTCTCCCTTTGCAATAAGAGAACCGAGACGTGAGTTTCATTATGCCCTCACTGGGCATACTCGCCTCAATTTTTGAAGGCAATAGCATAACACTCTCATGTGATGAATGGCAAGAGCTAAGGAGAATCTATAAGTAAATGGAAAATGGGTCATCATACCAGATGGGAATCCTACACCAAATGGTGTGAGGTCTAATTGGGACTTCATATCGGGGAGATCGTGTGAATGTTGGCAGGTCTAGCATCATCAACATTTTTGGCGCTAGAAGGAGGGTTGCCATCAATTTATGGCTGATAGTCCCACCGACCCAACTCATCAATCATTTTTTCAAGGCAATAACACTCATTCCCTCTCCCCTATGTGAAATTCTGAAGTTGGTAATTTCTCATCTCCTAGAACTGAATGTGAAATTCCATACTAGCATATCTGCGTTGTCCATCTAATCACCCATCAATTCACTAAACCTATTGGACTGATTCCTAGAGTGTATGCTCTTTTATATTCGTAGAAGAAGCAAATGAATACTCCCACAGGAGTGGTAGTCTCATATGTGGAAGAAGAAATATTCACCACTCTTGAATCTGTGGAAAAAGAAGAGGAACCTCCAATATTTTGAAAGGAAGAAGAAGACAACCTCTTACTCTTGGGCTCAAGTTCTAGTGCAAGAGGTGGATGGGAAGGCAACAAAGGAAGTGGAAGAGAAGATGAACCAACAGATTCAGAGGAAGAACCATAATATTCTGAAGAAGAGGAGGAGGACAAAGAAGAGGACAACATGGCAAATAAAAATATGGAATGGATAACTCAGGGCCCATTGGCTCTTCCAGGTGTCTTGCAAAAGATGTCGAGACATGATGAGAATATTTTAATGAAATATGCCCCTTAAAGAACAGTGAAATTAGAATATCACTTAGACATATTCTACCTACAACTATAGACACTCGAAGTACGCTATGATGATGTCACATGTAGATTGTTTCCATGTACCTTAGATGGCAGAGCAAATGTATGGTACCACAACCTTCCACCAAATACCATCCAGAACTGGGGGGTGTTCAAGAGAATGTTCCTTAAGAAGTTTTTTGAAGATAAGATCCCTTCCATGTTGCTAAAGGAGTTGGGTAGTCTCAAGATGGAGTAAAAAGAGAATTTTAAAGATTTTAACCAAAGGCTTATTATTGCATTTTGAACAAGTTCTCAATAGACACCAAACCTCATGACTCCATCACCATCGACTACTACATGTTTGCACTATCGACCAACGTTGCGCAGTTCATTAAGCAAGCTACGAGACCAACTCTAAAAGAAAATTGTGAAGAGGCCATAGTCGTGGAGAAAGCCTTGTGCGTTATTGGAGTCATTGCAAATGATGAATCCATTGAGGACTCCAAGGACACGGGAAAGAGGTCTTAGGCCTCTGTGAGTAAGGCTAAGGAAAATGAAGCAAGTGACATTGAGAGCCTTACCCATCTCCTCAAGTACCTGACCACTGAAGTTGTTGAACTCAAACAACAGATGAGCAAGAAAACCATGAGCAGCAAGTCTCCCAGGTACCCGTTGAAGAAGAATGCGACTTCAGGCAGCGCTAACTAGCCAAATTTGTGTAGATCTCCAACTTGCTGTTGAGCCTTGAAAATATTGTGATAGACTCGTACTGCTCATTTCACAATGAAAACCATTCTGAAAGAACGTGATCGGATTGGAACCGCATGATGAGAAGAATGGCCACACAACTTTCTGAAGACAACATGGTTAATGAACAGGCTGAGCCCAATGTTGAAGATGAAGAAGACGTTGCATTTGATGAAGTCCCAAGTACTGGGAATGTTGTATACATGTATTAGTGTTCATGCACAACCCAGAAGACCACCACCGAGAAGGAGCCTCCAAGTGATGGTCTGACCCTGAAGCAGAACAATCGATACAACTTGAGAAGTCAATGGGTCCCCACTATGATTGAGATACCGAGAGACAAATTAAGAAAATACATACTAAGGACATTAGATCTTCGAGTCAACTCAACACAAAAAACTCGGAGAAAATATGGGAAGATAGTTACAACAAAGAGTGTTTCCATGGGAAACAAAGACAAAAGCAGTTTGTTGGAAACCAAGAACGCAAGTCTACCCCTAAACATCTCGGTGAGTCTCCCTACTTTGGATTACAACATCGTAGAAGACATGAATAAGACTCATGCAACATATCTCTTTATGAGCTATCCAAAATCATGGGTCAGTAGGACCTTCTTTTTCACGCACTTGGGCAGATCTCCACCAGTGATGCTACCTCTTCCAGCAAGGGAACATGTAATTCTCCTGACACACTCACATCTGTGCTCAATGTGCTCTGAATGGAGGAGGAAAACTCACTCTGCCCACCTTTCTTATTATCATTCGAAATATTCAATTTCAATGTCAACAACTGTTTGGTTGATTCTGGTGCATCAGTCAGTGTCATGCTACTCTCCATCGCAAAGAAGATCAATGCCTAATGGAGTAAGACAACTGCACAGATCATCCAACTTGATAGAACATGTGTGCCGACAATTTGTGAACTCTGGGATGTGATCATTCGATTATCGTCTGATAGTCGAGTTCATCAATGCATCATATTGTGATTGTGGACATCCCAAAAGCATACGGAATATTTATCAGTAGAGAATAATCAAGAAAACTGCAAGAATACTTTACCACTGACTGGTCACACTTATGGCTTTTGTACCAGGGTAGAAACAACCAAATCTAGGTGTTGTCAGAGAGATACATGAGGCACAATGTGACTCCCTTGAATGGAGAAAATTAACCGTTGGCTTTCGAAAAACTTATGTTTGACAATTTCCTTTTGGAGACAAGTTGGAGTGCTATCTTGCACAACCATCCCCAACCTTACTAGACACACAGTTGGGTCTCCTTCCATGCCCAATTGGATAAAATGAAACTTGTACAATACATTGTAACAATAGTAGTAGTGATAGTAGTACTAGTGCACCAAGTGGTCCTTGTACAAATGATATTTGGACCATGTACTTTGACGGTTCCAAGACGTAGGAGGGCTCTCGAGCTGATTGTGTCTTAACAAACCTGCTGCAAAAAAAACAATTAATCTCTAGTAGCTTGGGGTTCGAGTGCACCAACAATACCTCCAAGTATGAAGCACTCATATTGGGCTTACAGAAATCCATCAGTCTCTACTTTGTTATGCTAAAAGTGGTAGGTGACTCGGAGATCGTGGTGTGTCAAGTACATAACACCATACACTATGTGTCACCCCATCTTAAAAGTTATCAACAAGAGGTATGGAGATTCATTTCTCAATTCCAAGCTTTGAATATTATTTATGTACCCAGAATGTGTAATGCAATTTTATATGCTTTGGAAAACGTAGTTGCTAGGATGACACCGTTAAGGGATAGATTTTCTGTTGAAATTTTGTATAAGCCATCAATCCCAGATAACATTATTAATTTTCATGTTTATAATGATGATCAACATATACTGCATTCCATGGCTAACATTGGTGTCTTCGAGGACGCAACAATAGATGAGGACGAGCACGACCAGTGTCTGCAGAACGCAGTTGATGTAAGCACAAGCAACCTCATCCCCAAGTGTGTGGTATCACTTGAGGAGCTGTATAACTTGCATAACTTCTTTTAGGGACCTGTCAATGCTAAAACCCATAGCTCTACATTGTTGCATGAATAGATTAATCTTGGAATGGATAAGGATCTAAAATTTGTGAATCTCGGTACATGCTACAGACCTCAAGAGTGGCAAGCCTTCATCCACCTCTTCAAGAAGTACCGAGATGTATTCATGTTGACGCATAACGAACTCAAGACATGGAATGCGAATAATCCAGCATGTTATACCAATCAAGGAAGGGGTCAAACATTTTCGGCAGAAGCTAAGGAAAGTTCATCCTTCACTTGAGCCCCTCATACATAAAGAATTAACTAAGTTGTTGGATGCTCAAATCATTTACAAAGTTCGAAATTCCACGTGGGTTTCAAATCTAGTCCCTGTTAGAAAGAAGATCGGGGAGATCATCCTATGCATATATTTCAGTAATCCCAAGTGTGCTTCAGACAAGGACAACTACCTAGTGTTGTCCATGGAGCATATACTGCAAACAGTATCTAGAACAAAAATGATTTCTTTTCTTGACATCTTTTCAGGATAAAATCAAGTTTTGGTAGTAGATCCTGACACACTTAAAACTACCTTCTATACCAAGTGGAGTATGTTCTCTTTGTGAAGGATGTCGTTTGGGCTGGTGAATGCAAGCGCAAATTTTCAGTGTGCAATGGACATCTCCTTCTGTGGGCTCATCGAATAGAGTGTGGTGGTCTACCTCGATGACATGAGAGTCTTCTCAAGACAGTGGTTAGACCACTTGTGCCATCTTAAGGAAATCTTTGAGCGATGTTGAAAATATGGGATATCCTTGAATCCAAAGAAGAGGACCTTGGCAGTGTCCGAGCGAAACTTGCTTGGACAAATCATTGCCAAGACTGGGATCAAGGTAGATACGAACAGAGTTTGGACCATCACGCATATTCCTCACCACGTGAACAAGCAAGCCATGAAGTTTTTCTTGGGGAAGATCAAATTAGAAAGTTCATCTTTGATTATGCACAGATTGTCAAACCCATCCAAAAGATGATCAAGAAGGATGCAGTCTACAATTGGGGAAATAAGGAAAAGGACGTGTTCGCCCATATCAAGAAAGCTATAGCAGAAGCAGTCGCACTGTACATCCCAAACTTAAACAAGGATTTCTTTCTCTATACCTTTGTTTCCGACACTTCACTCACTGTTATGCTCACTCAGAAGGACAAATCACTAGTAGAAAATGATGAAATTAGTGACTAGGTGACTAAAAAGTTAGTCACCACAATTATTTCAAGTGAATTAATACTAAAGTTGAGCAATTTTAAGTGACCAAACTAAAAATGACTAACGTAAATGACTAATTTAGCACAAGGATAAAATATACGACTAGATAATAAATGACTAAACTAAAAATGGCTAACTTAGATGACTAATTTAGTTTATGATTAAAATATATGACTAGATAATAAATGACAAAATTAATAATGATTAACATAAATGACTATTATAGTCAAAGAATAAAAATACAACCAAATAAAAAGTACAAGAAGTATACGAATTAGCTATTTATGTTAGTAATTTTTAATTGTGTCACTCCAGAAATGGAAAACTGCAATTTTGATACCAAAGTGTTACATTTCACTACAAGGGTCTCTGTATCCATTTGTAGTGCATATATATATGATTAAAAAATATCCCATCCCTAGTTATTATTTAATGGTATATGAACCTTTGTTAACGATTTAAATGTTTTTAATAGTGGATATATAGTTGATAAAGTAAGTGATGAAATGAAGCTCATTTCAAGAAAATCAAATTGTTAATTTTTTAATGGTATATGAACCTTTGTTAATGATTAATTAATTGTTCCCCGATGGGGGTGATCATTTTGGAGGCCATTTGGTAGTGCAATATTATTGGATCAAGGAGCCAGAGGGGCCTCCACGTGCCACATGAACATAATGAACAGCCGTGAGAACCTGTACCCCATTCCCCGCAAGCAGTGTTTAATACTACATAGGGACTGCATGTAGGAGATCATTCACATGCATTGGGCGATGAGAAGAGAGTGTCAGGAGAGGACGAGGTCATGTGGTAATTTGTTTGCGTCTTGGATTGGGTTTTGGCATGGGCAGTCAAATAGGACAATACCATCAAATTTGGCTGAGAGGGGAATTCGCACCTGCATCAAGCATGGTCATTGGATCTAGGGGAAGATTTCTCTATCTGGCATAATGAATTAGCTAGTTCTAGGACTAGAATGCATGGGTCGAGAGCAGACATAGAGTTTTCCTTAGTCTAGCTCTATCACTGGTTTGAGGAAACTCCACTCGACAAAAATTTGCTAGGGGAGAGTGACTTCAGGTGCCATCTTTGGGGCTATTTGAGCTTTGCAAACCCTAGGACCTGTGGCATGCCTTCCTTCTTCTTTGTTGGTCATTGTTACAATGCCGGTGCTCGGGACTTCGGGCTCTTTCCTAGCAGGATAATATTATTAATGTTCAATGAATCTGGTACAGTAAGTGGAGTTTTATTTCAGTATTATCAATTCAGAATTTCATGGTGTGTTTCTCTGGTCAGGAAGTACGCTTCTTGTAGTGGTGTTACTAATGGTGGTGGTGCCAGTTGTATTCCTCGACATCAAGGGCATGCCCGAAGGGGGAGGGTGCAACCTACGTATCGATGAATGCCAACAACATGGAGAGCCTATCTCAGACTCTGAGTCGACTAAGAGTCACCACTTTGCTGTGGACATGGCCCTGTCCCCAACCTGCTCCTTGGGCCATGTAAAAGCACAGGTCACCTTGGAGTCCATCATGACCTGGTTGAATAACATGCAACTCAACATTGATACACTGAGGGAGGAGATGTACGATGATAAGAATGAATTGGTTTCTTATATCAATAATCTCCTGAATATGCAGAATGAGACCCTAGATTTGGTGGAAGATCTTCAGCGTCAGCACCTTCGACACACAAATGACCATCTTTGCTCCCTGGAGACTTAAGTGAAACACATTGATTAATATCATATGCATGAACGTGTTGCTTTCTTTGTTGCACCTCCCACGTTTCTTCCCAAACCCCCTCCTTAATGTGTAATTCTGAGACATGTAATTTTGATCTTTTTGTGCTGACAATAACCAAAGACACTGACTGCCCTAGATTCTCTTCAGGCTTCTTACTGTTTAGAGCAAGGCTTGTGCCAACCCTTAAGCCTGTGACACTGTATTTTGTTATAGTAGTGATGTGTTTTGTGTAGGAATTTACAGGGTAAGTTCCTCAGAAAGAATACCAAGAGGACACTGCTCACAACCAGATCTCAAATCAATACACCAGTATTTTTGACGTGGTTAAAACCCTCAGAGTGCAAGGAGGGAAACAGTCCACGGCCTGTCCCAACGTGGGTACAGACAATTTATTAATCAAAGAATGAAAATTTACATAAGCTTCTCTCATGCACCGATTACCCGAACAATGACCCTCCATGCGCTTTAAATAGAACTCATGGACCAATCGGGTGTCAAGCCACGGATCAAGTGTCGGTAATACCGAGGTGAGAGTGAACCGTCGGATCACTACATATCGTGACCGTCGGATTGTAAGTTACAAAATGTACAACGGTAAAGAAACACACTTTACCTAACTCTAACCTAACTCTATACTAGACCAAGTTGAACTTAACTATATCCTATGTGTCGGAATATCCTAACATCCCCCCTTAAGAACAACTTGGGATAGGATTGAAGGATTTACAAATATGACACAATAGGAGAAGGAAGGAGGCACTAGAGCCTATCCCCCCTTAGTGACAACTTCCTGAACTCCAAGCATATATCGAAGTTTAGTGAACTTCGCCTCTGTGAGAGCCTTTGTGAAGATGTCTGCAACCTGATCATCTGTTGGACAATATTGCACTTCAAGAACATGGTCATGAATGAGCTTTCTGATGAAGTGCATGTGTAGTTCAATGTGTTTGCTGCGCTGATGCTGGACTGGATCTTTGCATAGCTGAATGGCACTTTGATTATCACACCAAAGTGTGGTTGGATGCTGCTGCTCAAAGCCAAACTCTGATAGGATCTGACGAAGCCACAAGGCTTCCTTACTAGCTTCCACGGCACCACGATACTCTGCTTCTGCTGATGAAAGAGAAATGGCAGCCTGTTTCTTACAAGCCCATGTAATAGGTCCTGAACCAAGAGTGAAGACATAACCGGCAGTAGACTTCCGATCATCAAGGTCACCAGCCCAATCAGAATCAGTGAAACCAACTAACAGAGGAGCTGCTTTGGCACTGTAATGAATCCCAAACTGTACTGTACCTCGAACATAACGAAGTATTCTTTTAGCTGCTTTCCAATGACTTTCACGGGGGTTTTGCATAAAACGAGCAACAAGGCCAACAGCAAAGGAAAGATCAGGACGAGTATGGGTTAAATACAAGAGTTTTCCGACAAGTTGACGGTATAAGGTAGCATCAACTTCAGGAGAAGTACAAGAGACTGAAAGTTTGACTCCAGACTGAAAGGGAGAAGTGGCTGGCTTACAGTCTTCCATGTGAAAATGACGAAGAATATCACAAGCATACTTGGACTGGGAAAGGAAAATACCCTCTTGGGATTGCAAGACTTGAAGACCGAGAAAATAGTGTAAGTGTCCTAAGTCTGTCATTTCAAATTTCTTTTTAAGGCTGGACTTCACATGGTTTATAAGGTTGGGATCACTACCAGTAAGAATAAGATCATCAACATAAAGAACAAGGATGATGAGAGAGTTGCCCACTTTCTTGGTGTAGACAGTATTGTCAGAATGACACCTAGAAAAGCCAGATTCTAAAAGAAAGCTATCCATTTTGGCATACCAAGCTCGAGGAGCTTGCTTGAGGCCATAAAGGGATTTCTTAAGTCGACAAACGAGGCTGGAGTCTGTTTGTATGAAGCCAATGGGTTGTTCCATATAGATTTCTTCCTGCAAGTCACCATGCAAGAAGGCAGATTTAACATCCATTTGATGGACTTCCCATTTTAAAGAGGCAGCAAGGGAAAGAACAAGGCGGATAGAGTTCATTTTGGCAACTGGAGAGAAGGTTTCAGTGTAGTCAATGCCTTCAACCTGTGAAAAGCCCTTAGCAACTAGACGAGCTTTATGTTTATCAACTTTCCCATCTGGTCCATACTTGGTTCTGTAAACCCATTTGCATCTAACAAGTTTGCGTCCCTTTGGTAGAGGAACAAGATCCCATGTATCATTTGTCATCAATGAATGATATTCTTCATTCATAGCTGTTTCCCAATGTGGATGGCCTGAAGCTTCTGCAAAAGTGTCAGGATCATGATTTACTGGAGCTTGAGCCAGTAAAGAAGAGGCTCTTTCAAACTGAGAACGTGTACGTCGCTGATCTGTAGGATCACCGGCAAGATCACCTGCTGCATCCCGAGTAGCACGGACCCATCTTGGAAGTTGAGGATCCTGAGAAGGTGGGGAAGGATTATCATCCTCGCTTTCATCATCAGAAGAAGAAATGTTTTCAAAGATAGAAGAGATAGGAAGAGGTGGCACATCCGCCGGACTAGGCTCGCAGGCCGATTTATTTTCATCAAATTTTACATCTCTTCTAATGATAACATTTTTGGACTTAAATGGAATAAGTCTATAGCCTTTTACATCTTCAGAATATCCAACAAAAGTACATTTCTCACTCTTAGGTTCTAAGGCTTTATGCTTTTCATCTGGAATATGGGCCCATGCTTCACTTCCAAACACACGAAAGTGACTTACATCTGGTTTAATGGAACTCCAAGCTTCTTCTGGAGTGATATTCTCTAGAACCTTAGTAGGAGTGCGATTGATTATATAATTTGCACAATTAATTGCTTCGGCCCAAAAACTAAGACTGAGTCCTTTAGATTGCAGCATACAATTAGCCATTTCCTTTAAGGTGCGATTTTTCCTTTCAGCTACACCATTTTGTTGTGGAGTGTATGGAACAGTATGTTGCATTTGAATTCCATTTTCGGTGCAAAAGTTGATGAATGCATTTTTAACATATTCTCCACCATTATCAGTTCTTAGCTTAAGAATTTGATGTCCAGATTGTTTTTCAACGAATGCTTTGAAGGCCAAAAAGGTGGTAAATACTTCGCTCTTGAGTTTTAAGAAGTATACCCAAGTGCGTCTGGAGAAATCATCAATGAAAGTTAAGAAGTACTTGCAGCCAGAGAATGAAGCAACAGGAAGAGGACCACATAAATCACTGTGCACAAGCTGTAAAGGGGCTGAGGCGTGCCAAGAGGCACGTTTGTCAAAACTGTCCCGATGATGTTTTCCGAGTACACATCCGGAACAAACACCATCTTTGCAAGATACCATAGGAAGACCTGTCACCATGTTTTCTTTACATAGATGCTGAAGGGAGCGATAGTTTAAGTGACCATACCGCTCATGCCAAAGTTTGCTCACTTCATCATTATGAGCAACAAATACTGAGGGAAGATGGGATGACCCAAAGTTGTGAAACTTATACAACCTTTTGGAATCATCAGCAAGACCAGTAGCTAGAATCTGTTTAGGATCTTTTAGATCCTTGATTACAACATCATGAGGTGAAAATTCAACAATTTTACCTTCACCTGAATGAGTTATCTGATAGACAGATAGAAGGTTGCAGGATAAGTTTGGAACACATAATACATCATTGAACTGACCATTGTCTAGATGAACAGTTCCAGTCCCTACAACATTAAGAGATCTATCATCACCAACATATATATTTTTGGTGTTACAATCATTTAAAGAAGAAAACATGGCTTGGTTTTTGGCCATGTGACAAGAGGCTCCAGAATCAATGAGCCACTCATGAGAATGAGAAGAAGAAGAAGATACATTTAATGCATAACCAGACTGAGATGATTGACGATGACATGCAGAAAATGCCGTTCCGGAAGTTGAAGTTGAAGTAGGCTCCAGATGGATGTTATGTTTCTTCATTGCGGCTTCCAAGGCTTCCATCTTCTTAAAGCATTTAGATTCTAAGTGGCCATCTCGATTACAAAAGTTACAATGTCTGTCAGTCTTCTTCCATTTGTTTTTATTGGTCTTGTCATATTGCTGAAATGATCTTTCATCTTGAGGCTGAGTTGGTTTAGGACCATTCCTTTGAGGATAAGACTTCTTAGGATTCTTTGAATTTGGTTGCTGCTGGGCGGCTAACGCTTTCGAGGAAGAGTTTCCAAGATTAAGAAGACCAAGGTGTAAGAGTTTTTCTTGTTCTCTTATTAAGGAATCACAAAAGGAGTCAAAGGAAGGGGGCTTGTAGTCTTTGCCTTGACAAATGAAAGCTTCCCTGGTAGAATGGAAAGTGGAAACAAATACAGAGTAGGCTGGTCCCAACTTAGTAAGGATGGAATAAATAAGGTTACCATCTTCTTTCTTAACTTTAACACCTTCCAAGAGATATCTAAGGGTCTTGAATTTGGACAAGAAATCTTCAATGCAAGAAAAATTATTAGGATCCAAAGTAAGCAACTCATTCTCAAGTTGATGGGCTCTAATTTCATTTTTAATCCCAAAAACTTTAGCAAGTTTTTCTAATGCTTCATGAGGAGTTTCAATTTCTGCAATGTGGAATCTAAGATCAGGAGAAACAGACATTCCTATCAAACCACGTGCTTGATCTTGTCGATTTTCCCATTTTTCGGCCTTGTCTTCATCTTTGGGTTTCTTCTCTTGGTCTGTGGCTATTCTGAAGAGACCTTTACTTCTAAGTAAATCTCCCATGTAGGCTACCCATTGGAAGTAGTTAGTGCTGTCAAGAATGACTTGGCATGGACTTTCCATTTTTTGAAAAACAACTGAAGCTGAAGATGCTGAAAGTAAGTGGTCCAATGGATAGATCTCGAAAAAATAGGCGGTTTTAAAAAAAACGGCTCTGAAAAAGGCTTCCGGATGAAGAAGTTATGGCTTTTTGAAAAAAAATTGTTGACGTTGCCGGCAAAGTGCGCGAATGTGCGGGAATGAAAAAATCCGCCCCCACAAAATGGAGACTTGAACCCAAGACCTCTACTCTCTTAAAAGGTCTTTGAACCAATTGATCTATACAAAATATTTGAGAGAGAGAGAGAGAGAGAGAGAGAGAGAGAGAGAGGGGGGGGGGGGGCCTTGATTTGCGTGCTTGCCTTGGGAAGACTCTTTTCCCCTACAAAACACAAAACACAAAACCCAACACGAATATCCAAAGAAAAACGAACCTTACGGCTCGAAGTTAGCTTTAGCCAAAAAACTAGAAATTTTAAAAAAAAATCTCAAAGTTAGCTTTTAGCCGAAAAACTAAATATTTTTCTCAATGTTTCTGATTTTCCGAGATCACACTAAGGTGCAGGGAAAAGAGCATACGCATGAGAAAAATCCTTTCTTTCTGTTTCTGATTTGCCCAGATCGCACAGAGTCGCAGGGCAAAGAGCATACGCAGAAATGAAAGGTATAGATCCGGAAAAAAAAAGGCTAAATAAACCGAAACCGAAATAAGCAGAGAGAAAATGACAGTAAACTGCAAAAAAAACACTGTATACCTCCCGATCTGAAAAATGACGCAGCTAGGGCTACCGGAAACCTTTTCGCGTGAAACGAAAGGGGTTCCTCACTGAAACAGATGCTCCGAACGCAACAGAGCAGTCCTCTCGGCCCGAAAGCAGTCAGAAACAGCAGATCTAGGAAACGACAGCCGCATGCAGTTCTACCGGCTTCAGATTTGGATCACCAACGGACGCGGCCCTCAAATAGCTTTGATACCATGTAGGAATTTACAGGGTAAGTTCCTCAGAAAGAATACCAAGAGGACACCGCTCACAACCAGATCTCAAATCAATACACCAGTATTTTTGACGTGGTTAAAACCCTCAGAGTGCAAGGAGGGAAACAGTCCACGGCCTGTCCCAACGTGGGTACAGACAATTTATTAATCAAAGAATGAAAATTTACATAAGCTTCTCTCATGCACCGATTACCCGAACAATGACCCTCCATGCGCTTTAAATAGAACTCATGGACCAATCGGGTGTCAAGCCACGGATCAAGTGTCGGTAATACCGAGGTGAGAGTGAACCGTCGGATCACTACATATCGTGACCGTCGGATTGTAAGTTACAAAATGTACAACGGTAAAGAAACACACTTTACCTAACTCTAACCTAACTCTATACTAGACCAAGTTGAACTTAACTATATCCTATGTGTCGGAATATCCTAACATTTTGTTGGCACTTCTACTATGATAATATAATGAATATTTTTGACCGAAAAAAATTGATCTGTATATTTTTAATAGTTGATAGATAAAATAAGTGAAGAAATGAAGCTCATTTCAAGAAAACCAAAATTGTTAATTTTTTAATGGTATATGAACCTTTGTTAATTTTTTAATGGTATACAAGCCTTTGTTAATGATTTAATTTTGTTAATTTTTTTAATGGTATATGAACTTTTGGTAATAATTTAATTGTTTTTAATAATGGATAGATGAAGTAAGTGATGAAATGAAACTCATTTCAAGAAAATTAAATTGTTAATTTTTTAATGGTATATAAATCTTTGTTAATTTTTTAATAGTATATGAACCTATATGAACATTAGTTAATAATTTAATTGTTTTTAATAATAGATAATTGATAAATAAAAAACCTTTAAAAATGATAATTAATATTAATTAAATTAAAATACAAATAACAAAACTATAATAAACTCATTTAACTTTAAATAAAATAAAATAAAATACAACAATATATATCTATATATATATATATATATATATATATATATATATATATATATATATATATATATATATATATATATATATATATATATATATACATATATATATATATATAAAAATAAAATCTATATAAAATTAAAAACAAAATAACCAAAACCTAACATACAACTAAAAACAAACTTCGAGTGCAATAACAGGGAAACTTCGACTGCAATGACCAAGAAGAGGAGTGGAAAACTAGCCATGAAATCCCAGATTTTGTGAAAATTTGATAGGAAAGCCTAGGAATGAAAACCAATCATTATTACAACGCGAAATCTTACTATTCTTACGAGCAAAAATTTGCAGGGACCATGTTTCCATGAAAACGTTTACCCTGGTTCTAAACTCCATGATGATCCAAAATGGATTTTGGATAGACTCCTAAGTCTAAGTGTTCCTCACAGAGGAAAATTAAAGTCCAAGGAAGTTCTTCGAAGTAGCCCCATGGCAGAGATCTTCTCATTTTGAATCTACTGCAGCTTGAATGGGCAAAAATGGACTTAGGATGCAGAAGTTATCGCAGAAAGAAGATGCCCCTATTCTTTGGAAAAAGAAACAAAATCCCCTAAAATGGAAAAAAAACCCTTATAAAGGGAAATCGCATCAGAGGAGGTCTAGGAGGCAGACTTAAGATAAAAGGGAAGAGACCCCCGATCTCCGATCTCCGATATATCGGGTCGGAGATAGGCCTGTGTTCGATGGCAAGGACCCCGGGCTAATGTGATATTGTGATTGCCAATATTAGCGGATCAGCATCGGCGATGCCACGAGGCAAAGGATGGACCCCCGGGCCAATGCGACTTGCAATTGTGATTTATCGCATCGCAATGTCATGTCGTAGCAATATACATGCGACTAGCAATTATCGAAAGCCAGACTCAATGGGTTTTATAAAACGAGCCTGATAAAATTTGAGTTCTGGTAAAAAGGGATTTTCTGTTTATTAGCGCATTTCGATATAAAAACCAAAATACAAAGGAAAGCAATAAAGTTGGACCGAAGGGGAATTATAGGTGCGATTATAAAATTTGAGTTCCGTAAGTGGGATTTCAGGCGGGCCTCGAGCGGTAAATGGTATTGGGATGGCTCCGCCTGATCCCATACAATGAATGATGCGTGGCTGGAGGAGGAGAGAGGAAAACGACCTTTTCGGGCTGGTAATCTCCATATTCCTAAACCACCCGAAATCGCATATTGACCATTGGATCAGATCCTGTAAATTGATGGTGGGGCTTGTGCTAGTGGCCAAAGGCAGACCTGATGTGATTATAGGGCAAATGTGATAAATTTTCCAGTTCGATAGAGAGAGTTCTATCGGGGTTTTCATGTATTTCCTGTGTATTTGGGATTTTACCCAATATGCCTATGTGATGCGATATACTGCATAATGGTGGACCTGATAGTGATTTCAGGGGCGATTGAATGCGATTTAAATGCAATTTAAAGTCCGAAAATCATGCCCGATAGTGTATTTTCTAGAAAATACCTGTGTAATGGATTTTTCTCTAATTTTTGGGTTTTTTCCTAGGAGAAGGCCCTGATACTTCTGTAACCACTCTTGATCATCATGCCACGCTGCAAGCAGGCGTTTTTATAGGCAATGATGCATCTTGAAGCCACGGAGCCGTAGAGCCAGATGGCCAGTTGAACTGACAAGGAGCAGGGAAGCCACAAAGCCACAAAGGGATAATGAATCACAGAGAAATGGCTGGGGTAGCCAAAAGGCCAGAAAAGTACCTCAAAGGATGCAGATAGCTCAATTTAGAGTAGGTAGAAGAGAGGCAGAAGTAGCAGAGAGAAAAATCTGAAGCCGAGAGTAGCTGAGGGAGCCTTGGAGTCACTTGGAGGTCAAGTGGAAAACCAGAAAGTAGAATATTGCTAAGACAGTCGCTTGGAGGTCAAGAAGACTACTGAGAGCTCAGAGAAGCCAGAGCCGAAGAGCTAGAGATAGAGCCAGAAGTAGAGCCAAGAGCCAGAGCCAAAGCTAGAGCCACGAGCTAGAGCCAAAAGCCAGAGCCAGAGCCAGAGCCAGAGCCAAGAGCCAGAGCCAGAGCTAAGAGCCAGAAAGTCGAGAGCTTCAGAGCCAGGGATAAGTTAGTGTCTAAACCCATTGTGTTCTATGTAAACCAATATAGTTGAGCCAAGAGCTTGTAAAAGGACTTGTACCATAATCCCAGAGAGCCTCGTCAAGTTGACTAGAGCTCACGGAGATGTAGCCCAAGAGTTTTGGGGAACTCCTAATTAAATTGTTGTCTTATGTGTTTGTTTTATGGCTGCATTGTTTACTGTTATATGTATTTATATGTCAGCTTAAGCACAATAACTTAAAGCACATAAACAATTTAAAACAAATTAGCATACACCTATTTTCAAGCATATTTAATTCTGCATTTGGTTAATCATAAAGACTTGGGAATATTTAAGCTTTTGAAGTGGGAGAGGTTCTTGTAAGTTAGACAAGAAGCCTAATCGCCCCATTATCAGATCAGGTGGTATCAGAGCTTAAGATTGGTTAACCCCACCTTCAAAGAAGGTTATATCAGAATGCTTGGTTGACAGAGCAAAGATTGCTTATCTGAAAGGTGTTTAAATAGCCAGAGGTTGATTGTATGCTTGTTTGCAGATTGACTATTTTTTGACTTTGCAGGGGTGAAGGGAAATCTATTGATAGCTTAGTCCAGGAAGGAAAAGAAGGAAGAATGGTTGAAGGCATTCTTCTATCCCAAAGGACCTCAAGGCAATCCTTGAAGCACAAGATGTTTGTTGCAAAAGGTTGTTGAATAAGCTCTTTGTTAATCTTGGTTGAAGTTATTTTGTTCATTGGTATAATGACAACTTCTACAAGTGAGTCCTCAAATTCTTCTTTCTTCACAAGAATCTTTGATGAAGACATGAAGGAAGATTTGGCCACCATGATGGTTATGGTGAGAGAAATGTATGAGGATGAAAGGAAGAGCAACATACTTAGAGAGTAGTTGAATTCCGTGGAGGAAGAGAAGCAGATGCTTTTTGACAAATTTTAGGAAATGGAGAGGCAACTTCATATTGCAAATATGAAGCTGGAAAGGATGCATGAGTTGGAGGCATAGCTCTTTGTTCCACAATAAGCCTTGGTCAAGTATCAGCTTGAAGAAGAGGTAAATAATTCCAGTTTGTCTTCAATTTCCTCTAAGAATGCTTATATTGGTTCTTTTGAAAAACATACCAGAGGCATAGGTTCCAAGCTAATGTCCAAGATGGGCTATGAAGGAAAAGGCTTGGGTAGACATGCATAAAGTATTGTTGAGCCAATAATGATTGAGGAAAGGCCTAAGTATTTGGGTCTTGGCTATGGACAAGCTTATGGAGAAAGTTCCAAAGCTGCCATGAAGGCCATTAAAACAGCTCCAAGAAGGAGTTGCATTGCAGAGTGTGAAGATTGTATTTAGGAGGAATGTAATAGCTTGAAACATCATTTGCAGGATGCAGGTGTTCAGAAGCACACACTTGAACTAGAGAATTGGGGAAACTCTAAAAGCCTTGAAGAGATTGATGGTGCTCCAAAGGGAGCCACTTCTTCATTTGCTTCACCTCTGTTGGGTGTGGAGCCTGATTATCTTCTATATTCAAAGGTATTGCCACATAGGACCCTAGTTCAAAATGGGGCCGGCAATGCCGCCCGTAAAATATTCGCTGCAGGGGGGGTCCAGGGGGGGCGGCTGCGACCTTTGGGAGCCCCCCCTGGCGGGGGGTTTCGGGGGCAGCGCCCCCGAAGCTAAAAACAGCTGTAAAATTGCCTTGTAAAAGTATAGTAATTTCTAGTCAATCTGGGCCGTTCATTAGGCGGATGATCTGACGGTAGAACTTATGTTTAGATTAGGGTTTTTGCCCTAGAAGGCAACCCCTCTTTTTGTATGAGGGTATTGTATTTGAGGCTGTGAGATAGATGTGTATTCTGTGAGCGAGAAACAGAGAGGTGAGACTGTGAGAGAAAACAGAGGATATTACAGCGGATTTGCTGTAGGTTGTGTCTCTTCATTTTGCTGGATAATAAAAAGGAAGGATTGGCTGTTCGGGGTGGACGTAGCCCAAACTGGGTGAACCACGTATATCTGTGTCTCTCTTGTTTTGTGTGTTTTCTGTGTTTATATTTTTGAATATTTCATGTGTTCCATTGCTCCGTAATATATAATTTTCTAACAACTGGTATCAGAGTCGAAGGTCTATTTGGATGATAAACTCGCAGGAAAGAAGGGTTCCTGGTTCGAGTGGGAGCAATGGCGGAAGATGGTAAGTTTAGGGTCGAGAAATTTAACGGCCAAAACTTCTCGCTGTGGAAGATGCAGATGGAAGATTATCTGTATCAGAAAGATCTATACCTACCATTGGGCGGAAAAACAAAGATGCCGACGGGTATGAAAGATGAAGAATGGAACCTTCTCGATAGAAAGGCACTCAGAACAATACGGTTGTGCCTTGCTGCGTCAGTCGCCTTCAACATTTCGAAGGAAACCACGACAGAGGGTTTGATGCAGACGTTGTCGAAACTATATGAAAAACCCTCGGCCTCAAACAAGGTATTTCTTATTAAACGGTTATTTAATATGAATATGTCGGAAGGTGGATCTGTTGCAAACCATTTAAATGATTTTAATACAGTTACAAGTCAGTTAAGTTCTGTAGGGGTAAACTTTGATGATGAAGTTAGAGCTCTGTTATTCTTGTGCTCATTACCAGAAAGTTGGAATGGTTTGGTAATGGCCATTAGTAACTCCATTTCTGGATCTAGTACTTTAAAGTTTGATGATGTCGTCGGTGCTATCCTTAGCGAGGAAATGCGATGGAAAAGCTCCGGTGAGACATCGGGAAATGCTTTGAGTGCAGAGACTAGAGGAAGAAAAATGGAAAGAGGAAAGAGCTCAGGATATCGCAGTAAATCAAGGAAAGGCAGATCCAAGTCCAGATCGGGGATAGTGTGCTGGAAATGTGGAAAGAAAGGACACCTAAAGAAAGACTGTAGATCTCAGAAGGGAAAAGAAGGAGATGCACAGCAAGAAAACAATCATGAAGCAAATGTGATAGGTGAGGTGTTACAAGATGCTTTGATTCTTTCTTTCGAAAATATTACTGATTCCTGGGTGGTAGATTCAGGGGCTTCATTCCATGCCACACCTGATAAGAAATACTTTCATGACTATGTTCAAGGAGATTTTGGACAAGTTCATCTAGGTGATGATAAACCCTGTAAAATCGTTGGAATGGGTAAGGTTCTTGTAAAACAGCAGAATGGAAACCAATGGCTATTAAAGGAGGTAAGACATGTTCCAGATCTAAAGAAAAATCTGATTTCAACAGGGTAGTTAGGCGGTGAAGGTTGTGTGACAACTTTCATAGATAAAGCTTGGAAGGTCACTAAAGGAGCCCTGGTAATAGCAAAAGGCGAAAAGGTTGGTACATTGTATTTATGCAATGGTATTTCTAACTCTGTTAATGCTTTAACTTCCAGAGGAGCAGATGCAGCATTATGGCATCATAGGCTCGGACACATGAGTGAAAAGGGGATGAAGATTCTTCACTCAAGGAATTTGTTGCCGGGTTTGAAGAATGTTGATTTGGACTTCTGTGAGAACTGCATTTATGGAAAACAGAAGAGAGTCAGATTTCTCAGAGTTGGGAAAGAAAAGAAGAACGAAAAATTAGAGCTTGTGCATACAGACGTATGGGGACCTGCTCAGGTATCATCTCTTGGTGGCTCTCGTTATTATGTTACTTTTATTGATGATGCAACTAGAAAAACTTGGATTTATTGTATTAAGAATAAATCTGATGTATTTTATACTTTCAAGAAATGGAAAGCTTTGGTTGAGATTGAGACAGGAAAGAAATTGAAGTGTCTTAGATCAGACAATGGAGGTGAATATTGCAGCAAAGAGTTTGATAGGTACTGTTCAGAGCATGGAATTCGCAGAGAGAAGACAGTTCCAAGAACACCACAAGAAAATGGTGGGTCAGACAGGATGAACAGAACAATCATGGAGCGTGCAAGGTGCATGAGATTGCATGCAGGATTGCCTTTACAGTTTTGGGCAGATGCTGTAGATACTGTTGTTTATCTAATAAATAGAGGGCCTTCAAGTTCCTTGGATGGTGGTGTTCCAGAGGAAGCATGGATAGGTAAAAAGGTAAACTACTCTATTTAAAGCCTTTTGGTTGTGAGGCCTTTGTCCATATTGATAAAGAAAATAGAACAAAGCTTGAGGCAAAGTCAAAGAAATGTACCTTTATTGGATATGGTGTTAATGATTTTGGTTATCGCTTATATGATTACGAAAATCACAAACTCATTAGGAGCAGAGATGTAATATTCAATGAAAAGGTCTTGTATAAGAATCAGTTGCAGGAAAAGAAAGAGGAAAAGGAAAACAAGGAATACGCAGTTCTTGATGAAATCACTGAAAAAGTAAAGGTGCTTGAAAATAATAATAATCAACAACCACAACAACAGCAGCCACCACAACAGCAACAGGCACCCCAAACACCTGAAAGTGGTGTTAGAAGATCTACCAGGATAGGTAGACCCCCTGAACGATACTCTCCTTCATTATATTATTTATTGTTGACTGATTCCGGTGAACCCGAATGTTATGAAGAAGCAATGCAGGTTGAAAGCAGGAAGAAGTGGGAGGTAGCCATGGAAGAAGAGATGGACTTCTTAATGCATAACCAGACTTGGGATTTAGTCAGGTTGCCTGTAGGAAAAACTACATTGAAGTATAAATGGGTTTACAGGCTGAAGGAAGAAGATGGAGGAAAATAGAGGTATAAAGCTAGACTTGTGGTGAAGGGGTTTGCACAGAAGAAAGGTATTGATTTTGATGAAATATTTTCTCCTGTTGTTAAAATGACTTCAATCAGAACTATTTTAAGTCTTGTAGCAGCTGAAGATTTGCATCTTGAGCAGTTAGATGTAAAGACAACCTTTCTCCATGGGGATTTGGAGGAAGAGATATATATGCAGCAACCACAAGGATATGAGGTGAAAGGGAAGGAGAAACTAGTGTGCAGGTTGAAGAAGAGCTTGTATGGCTTAAAACAGGCTCCAAGGCAGTGGTATCTAAAATTTGACAAGTTTATGTCTGAACAAGGTTATACTAGATGTCACTCTGATCATTGTGTTTATTTGAAAAAGCAAAATGATGGCAGCTATATTATATCGTTACTGTATGTAGATGACATGCTTGTTGCAGGATCTAACATACAGGAAATAAATGTGCTCAAAAGAAAATTGGCAAATTCATTTGCAATGAAGGATTTGGGAGCTGCGAAACAAATCCTTGGTATGAGAATAACTAGAGACAGGAAAAATCGTAAATTAACATTGTCTCAGAATGAGTACATAGAAAAGGTGTTAAAAAGATTTAACATGCACAATGCAAAACCAGTTAGTACACCTTTTGCGAGCCATTTCAAACTTAGCAAGGAAATGTGCCCAAAGACCCAAGAAGACATGGATTATATGTCTAAAGTTCCATATGCATCAGCAGTTGGAAGCTTAATGTATGCAATGGTCTGCACAAGGCTTGATATTGCACATGCAGTGGGAGTTGTAAGCAGGTACATGAACAATCCAGGAAAGGAACATTGGATGGCAGTGAAATGGATTCTCAGATATTTGAAAGGTACCACAAATCAAGCATTATGCTTTGGTGGTTCAAACATCTCCCTACAAGGATATGTTGATGCAGATATGGCAGGTGACAGAGATAACAGGAGGAGCACTACAGGATATGTATTTACTGTTGGAGGAACAGCTGTCAGTTGGGTTTCAAAAATCCAAAGTGTTGTTGCACTTTCAACAATAGAAGCAGAGTATGTTGCTGCTACAGAGGCTAGTAAAGAAATGATTTTGGTTACAAAGGTTTATGGGTGAATTGGGTAAGGAGCATTATATGGGCACGTTATACAGTGATAGCCAAAGTGCCATTCATCTTGCAAAGAACTCAGCATTTCATTCCAGGACTAAACACATACAGCTCAAGTACCATTTCATACGATCAGTGTTGGAAGATGGAGAGTTGAAGCTGGAAAAGATACACACTAGCCAGAATCCTGCAGATATGCTAACAAAAGTTGTAACCAGGGAGAAACTGAGAATATGCTCAGTTTCAGTTGGTCTTCAAGGATGACTATGAAGATGAGAAACAGCCAGGTCCAAAGAGGAGTCATTGTCTAGCAAATGGAGCAGCGGTGGAGTTGCTACAATCAGTCTCCAAGTGGGAGATTGTTGGGTGTGGAGCCTGATTATCTTCTATATTCAAAGGTATTGCCACATAGGACCCTAGCTCGAAATGGGGGCGGCAACGCCACCCGTAAAATATTCGCTACAGGGGGGGTCCAGGGGGGGGCGGCTGTGACCTTTGGGAGCCCCCCCCTGGCGGGGGTTTCGGGGGCAGCGCCCTTGAAGCTAAAAACAGCTGTAAAATTGCCTTGTAAAAGTATAGTAATTTCTAGTCAATCTGGGCCGTTCATTAGGCGGATGATCTGACGGTAGAACTTATGTTTAGTTTAGGGTTTTTCCCTATAAGGCAACCCCTCTCTTTGTATGAGGGTATTGTATTTGAGGCTGTGAGATAGATGTGTATTCTGTGAGCGAGAAATAGAGAGGTGAGACTGTGAGAGAAAACAGAGGATATTACAGCGGATTTGCTGTAGGTTGTGTCTCTTCATTTTGTTGGATAATAAAAAGGAAGGACTGGCTGTTCGGGGTGGACGTAGCCCAAACTGGGTGAACCACGTATATCTGTGTCTCTCTTGTTTTGTGTGTTTTCTGTGTTTATATTTCTGAATATTTCATGTGTTCCATTGCTCTGTAATATATAATTTTCTAACAACCTCCTCATGAAGGCAATAAAGGTGAAAGAGAAAGGTATAAATTTGGTTCTAAACATATTCCTTTTGATTTTGGAAAGCACGATAAATTTCCACATAGATATGGGAAAATAATTACATGTTCCTTTTGTGGTTTGGATAACCATAATGTTTTTAGATGTTGGAAGAGAATGGCCACATACAGGAAACTTTTGAAGGAAAGGAAGCAAGAAGCCTAGGCCAAAGATGACATCTGGTTATGGCATTTAAGATTTGGTCATATTAATTTTGGAGGTTTAAATTTACTACATAGGAAAGGCATGGTGAAGGGATTACAACTCATAGAAAAATAGGACAACTTATGTCAATGATGCATCTTGGCAAACAACATAGAGAATCATTTTCAATAGGAAATTCAATAAGGGAAAAGACACCCTTGGAGAATATCCATTCATATTTGTGTGGACCAATGCAGACACCATGAATTGGTGGAAGTTATTATTTCTTAACTTTCATAGATGATTACATAAGGAACAGATGGGTCTACTTCCTAAAATAAGAAAGTTATTTGTTTGAGCGCTTTTGTCAATACAAAGTTGTCTTATGTTGATCTTCCGAACGAATAGTTATTTGATTATAAATGAAAAATCCATCCATAAAAGAGAAAAGCTCATTACTCGCACACTCATCGATAATCGGATCAATAAATGGTGTGGGGTAATTATCTTTAGGACAACCCTTATTCAAGTCCCTAAAGTCAACACACACACGGATTATTCCTTGTTTCTTGTCAATGGGGACTCGATTCGAGACCCATTCAGTTAAAGGAACAATGTATATGAAACCTGCCTTAAGTAACTTTTCAACCTCAGCTTTGATAGCTACTGCTTTTCTAAGGTTTATCGGTTGAAGCTTCTCGTTAATAGGTTTTTCATTTTCATATGTCTTGATCTCATACTAGACTATAGATGGATCTATCCTAGGAATTTCCTCATAAGACCAAGCAAACACATCTCAAAACTGTTTAGAGAGATCGATATAAGTATGAAATTCTTCAGGGAAAAATCAACTCCAATGAAGACATTTTTGATAACATTGATATTCATAGAGATGTTCACTGGAACAATTTTTGAAATGATAGACATGTTACCTTCGATCAAAAACTGTGTTGGAACCAAAGGATTTAAAACTGTGTGAACATTACCAGTAGATGAAGGACTGAACAAGATTGATTCAACTTCTCACAAATTAGGGAGGAAATATGACCGATGATGAAAATCATCCCACAGCCTCTCAATACCCATCATTGCTTCTAGAATTGCTTCTTCGGATGGAAAAATAGTATCTAGGTGATCCATAGCAGAAGTTGAATCTATAGTCTAGGCCGGAGACACATCCCCATCCAGCTCCTCTGGTGAAAAAGGAGTAGGATCAGAGTCTTCAATGTTAACTATAGATTGATAAACAATTTCAGCTGCAGACATAGGAAATGCCATTCCACCCACTTGCTCCTCATCTAATGTGGTGATAGAAGAGGGTAAGGGCCAAGGATCCAAAAAATAATGAGTTCTAAAGAACTCTCTTTGAGATACATCCCAACTCCTAGATTCTCAATAAGATTCTTAGGATTGTTCACTAAGGGAACAATAGATTCAAAAGATGCATTGGATTCGCCCGGAGAATAATCTGTCTGATCAACCGTTACAATTCTCCCTTCATGAGGAAAGCAGAGGATGCAGAATAACTATGATACAATAACATCCATCTCGTAAATCAAATTTCTTCCCAAAAGGATATTTTAATCCAAATTAGCATCAACTATTTCTACTTCGATATTTACAACCTTTCTCCCAACACAGACGGGAAAGGATGGAATAATCCCATGTGGCTTATGAGAATGACCATCAAATGTTGTTAAGAGAGTAGGTGATGAAACAACCTAAGGTGATCCAATAGCCTTCCAACATGATATGGACACTACACATGTGGAATTCAGTTCAAAATATATTGGTCTTTCGGTATGTAGACTTGATTTCAAAAGACATATGATTTGGGATTCTCTTCTTGATATTCGACATGTCAAATGTAAGAACAAGAGAGGTTTTTAGATCTACTACTCTAATCGCAGTGAGCAATGCACTCCTTTGTGTTGGAAATGACTGGAGTACCTCTAACGTTGACATGGCACAAGGACTCTAAGCCAGCTCGTCTACAATGGAGTAGTTTTTAGCTACCTTGGCATTGGGGTTAATTGTCGAACACTTTGCGGAGCCTTTTGGCATCCATGTATAGAATCAACTACGAGCCTCTCAATATGGAGTGGCTCTGAAACATCAGGAGTAGTCTTGGCCTTAGATGATTGTGACCATGTAGAAATATCAATATGTGAACTCATCATATAAACATTTTATGGATTTTCCCCATCCTGGTTACCCCCAGTGGGGGTACCAGTAATAGCATTCGTGCCATCACACAATTGATGCCCTTGGGGAAAAGGATTATTAGCACATCCTGGGAGCTAGAAGACCTTTGTTGAACCAACAAGTGCTAAGCATCCTGAATCTTTGGGCAAAGATGAGTCAAATGGTCACCATTGCATAACTTGCATGGAAACTTCACTTTCTTCTAGGACTCTTTTTTACCCCCTGTCATGCAGAAAGAGTCAATTTTGCGGACAAAACCGACCTCCCTAGAAAACAAGGCTTTTCTAGTGACAAACAAAACAATTAAGCCCTATCTTTCCCTAAATATGCATTTAAAATAAAAGCAACCAGGTGTTTAAGGCTTACCTTTAGTCCAACGCTGTTTGTAGCAGCCAAGCCTCTTCGATCCAGATGAGCTCCTTCTCCTTGAAGCCTGCATTCACTAACAAGCAAACGATTACATAGCACCTGAATAACTCATATAATAAAACATATTCATCATAAAGACCAAGGAGTTTATGAAACAAATTATATATAACAACTTGTTGAGAAAAATGAACTTAATTGTATTAATTGGAAACAAAAGAAACCTTACAACCAGTGCCTTGGTGTTGTGCAGGTCCCTCCCAGGGTCCAGCAAGAGTTCTCCTCTACTTTGATCAGCTCACCCACTTCCAAATTAAGCTAAGAAAGGATTGGAATCTCTCCTCTCAAGCTCTAAAAGGGAGTCCTAATTTTAGCAGCATCTACCCTTAGGAATGTTCAGCTTTCAACCTCCTTTACCTCTGGCCCAATGCCTGTATTTATAATGCTTTGGAGGAAGTTAAACAGGTCCACCATCAATGGGATAAGCCCCTCTTTTAAAGGGATAGTTCCCCTCTTCATGGGATAAGTTCCTCTTTCATTGGGATGCATGAACCATCTGGAGGCGCTCAATCCACGTCAAACCATCTTCTAGAATGCTCTAGAATCGACCGCAAGTAAGTTTTTTGAAGTAAAACTTGCGCTTTTTGAATTTTACAGGGGTACGCACCCACCCCTTTACAGACAGAGCGTACAAGTACGCAGGTATTATATACTTGAGGTGCGTGCACGCAGGTAAGAGTAAGAGAAAGTGCGAAACCAGAGTTATATTAAGTTTTTAAAAGCTTTCTCTCTTTTTTGGAGTTTGACATGAGGAGCAGAGGTATAAGACTTGCCAAGGAGGACAGTATGGTTATTGATGGAGCCATACTGACTGCAAATAGTCATGGTGACAAATTTTAGTGTAACAGATTGCCCCCTAAAGTGCGAGGTCTGTAGTAGATTAGGGTTTTATATCATCTAGGAAGGGTGAAGCACTTTATCATTTTGAGGATTATCTTGTGGAGAGCCCAGTCGGAACCTGCAAATATTCAACACAAAATACATATATGAGATCATATCATCACTGAGGTAGGCATTCCCATACTCAGATCAAAAACTTAACTAACAAACTAACTACTGCTCTGACATAGGAATGATTTCGCAATACATCATAATCATAGACATATGTAGACACAGTATGGACGCAGCCATCTATTTATAATTAGTCTACTGTATAATGAATACAAAACTCCTCGCAGCCTGGATGGCGGAAACTAGATCCAGGGTCTTCATTTCTGCTTCCCGAAATAGTACGATTCTATCCATGTGAATAAACGAGTTGATGTCGAACATGGTAGAAACCACTTGATTACCAGTCAATGATGTAAACTGTTAACAAGTGTGAGAGAAACCACCAGTGATGTCAATGGCTCTCAAAGTACCCAGTACAATCCATGAGATGTGAATGAATGTGTTGATGTCGAACATGTCACAGAATCCCTTGATCGAAAGTTATTGATGTAAATTGTCGTCAAAGGCGAGAAACCTGCCATTGAGGCATGCAGATTTCAAGGTACTGATGATTTCTAGATCATCTTTCTAGATAATGTGCTGATGTCGATAGAAAGCGACCCGTTGCAGGCAAGCCCGCAACATGAAATCATAGATCAAGTTGAAGAAATGTAGCTGTAAGGACTGACTCAGGGATGGTCAAGATGGATGACAGATATTTTGCAGATGAATGGTTTATTTGCAGTGACCTCTTGAACACATAACGACACAACAGATGGCTTGGTGACAATTGACCCAAAGTTAATACCCAGAAACCGGCTGAAGACTTTCAATGTGGTTTGATCAACTGTTAGGCAAAGGATTTCCCAACCCAGGTGAATGAAAAAGTGTCATGTTCAAGAGTGGTGATAAGGTTTTTTCCGAGACAAAGTGTAACAAATAGGCTCATTTTCCTCTCTTTTCCCCCACCATTTCTGGCAAGTACCTCTTTTTTTTTACAAGCTTGAGGAGGATAACATTTGCTTGATTATAAGCTCATCCTTCGGATGAGTCCAACTTAGTTTAGATTCGAACCCTAAGAAGGAGTGGTCCATTCCTGTTTGTAATCGAACAAGTCCTTTACTGTGAAATTTTAATGAGTCCAGTATAGGAGAAACTCGGCGTTTTTCAATTTTAGAGAGTCTGAAAAAACTTAAGAAGACTCCAGGGTTGACCTTTTTCATAAATTTGTGTCTCCCAAGCCTGAAAAAGTATAAAATAATACTTGAGAGAACCGCTTGATCTTTACGACCAAGGAGTACTTTCATGATTAGTGTCTCTGACCTGAAAATTAAAAAGCGATCAAGGACACGTTGTTTTATTTCCAATATCGAATTTGAAACGACAAAAATCCGGCAATCTTTTCATGTTTTTACGGTCAGAAAAGGGCTGTAAGAGGACCGTCTTTTAATTCTATTTTAACGAGTGTAAAAGAAACGCTCGGCAACCTTTTCATGTTTTAGGAGTCAGAAAAGGGCTTAAAGATGACTCTGATGTTTTGTGTTTTTAAAAAATGACAATTTTCCCTGAAAATCCTTTATCCTGCACAAAAACCAACACATTACTCATACCTGTTGAAGATAGATAAAAATACTTTGAAAAATACCTTTTCATGGTGAAAAATAAACAAATTTACCATTTATTTACCCAAAAAACCTATAAAAAGGGCTTTTACCAATTCATTTTTACCATTTTACTATTTGAGGAGAGAAAAAGGGCTTTTGGCAAGAAACTTCCCGTGGACATTGCGGAGAATCCGACCGTCGAAACCGAACGCCATCTCTTCTAGGTAATTTTCAACATCCTCCTCTTTAATTTCATCCGTTTAGAATTCTTTTTAAGGCCCCAGATTTCATTTTTGGGAGGTTTTGGGGTTTCAAAGACCGCCTCTCGGCGTACGCAGGCACCACACTAGGGACCCGCGTACCCCGACATTTTCTCAGTTGGAAAAATGTCGGGGGTACGCACCTTGCCTTCAGGGACCCTGCATACCCACGCTCTATTCCTAAAGGCAGGGTGCGTACTTCGCGCAACAAGTTTTTAAACCCTAAATTCTCCAAAATGGACCAAAATTTTTTGATTTCATGGAATCTAATGGATGTTTTTTGGCATGTAGATTGTTCACCATGCTTGATTGGCGCGAGAGAGAGCACGAAGATGTTGATTTGGCCGCCATTAATCATCAACTGTCAATTGATGCTTTGAAGGCATGCGGCCTTTATAAATACTGGGCCATACCTGGCATGAGGGCCCAAGTGAGCTTTCTAGAGTGGCTAGTAGAAAGATGGAACGTTCAGGATCAGTGTTTTTATATTGGAGGGCACCAGCTTGAGATGGAGCTGGCAGATATCTACTTTCTCACTGGTTTTCCCAAAAGAGGCGAACACTTGACTCTGTTCGGGACTAGGCCAGGTGGCCTGTCTGTCGCTAGTCTCCGACTAGAGTGGTGTAACACTCAGTCTCAGGAGAAGGGGATAAAGATCAAAACTATATCCCGTCCTAAACTTATGGTGATTGCTTTTACAGTTACCAGTCTTTGCGGGTTTGCCGCTTTACACATTGCCACTGGATCCCAGATGTGGATGGCGATTTATTGTTATTGAGGTACCATTTTCAACTGGTGTGATGCTGTGTTGGCCAACGTAAAAGGCCAACTGACTAGAGCCAAAAACGGACAGCTAAAGACCTTTGGTTATGGGGCTTTAGTTGTGAGTTTTGGCTTAGAGAGGGTTCCGATGCTGATCCCACAGCAGCTCACTGTTGAGGTTGGGCTTCCTTGAGAGCCCAAATTGATGCGATGGGTTGCGGTTATGGCCCGTCATTCTGATGAGGGGACGGAGGTTGTCTGATTTACTCTGAAGTACTTTCACTAGTTAGAAGACCAGGTCTTTTCTATACAGGATTTTCCTTATGCCGGAGTTGATTTTCGTGGAGATCTAGACATGGTTCTTCCACCAGGAGAACAATGGGATGATACAGGTAACTTCATTTTTCACAAGCTTTTTAAACTATCTATTATTTTTGTTTGTTTTATATCGTCTCAAAACTAATAGTAATGATTTTCAAAATGTAGATGTAGGCCCACGACGTCCAGCCAATCTCCGGCCTTACGAGAGGAGACTACCAGTTGCAGCGGCACCGACCCCACAGGACGAGGCCACAGAGACTTTGGCCGAGTTGGAAAGTGACCTGGAGCGTCTTACAGCAGATATACCGGAGACTACCATAGATGACATTCCAATCAGGCTTCAGCGCTATGTAGTCGGGGTCCCAGGACCTTTTAGGAGGTTCTTGTGTAGGGTGGCCCGTGCAGTGGTGTCATATAGAGATCATCACGAGTGATTGGATGGTCGTTTTGTAGACACATGTGACATCTTGGTTTTTTGTACTTATCATTTTTGCCGATCATAAGGTGTTTTTCAACTTATGATCGAAGACGATGTATTTTTTGACACACTCCTATATATATATCATTATTACCGGCTTATCTTGTAAATCATGTTATGGAATGGTTTTAAATTTACATGTATGATTATTGCAAATGTCTATTTAACATTCGAGAAGCAATTGCATCTGCTAATGTATTTAAAGACCTTGGAATATGCTGATATTCAATGTAATCAAACTCACGTTCCAAGAGACACACTCTCAAAAATAACCTTAATAACATTGGATTTCTAATGGCATACACTCTATTAAGTTGTAATACAACGAGTTCAAAATCTAACCTCACTATCAAACGCCGAATCCCAAATGAAATAGATTCAGACAATAACTCAATCACTGCACTGTATTCGGCAATGTTGTTCATTGTTTGACCGAGGCTTACCCCATGCATAGATACTAACTCGTCAGAGGGCGAATAGATAACCCAAGCTGCGGAAGAGATATTCCGTGTACTACGACAAGCACCATCAGCAAATCCAATGTATGTTTGGAGAGGCATCGACATCTGCAACATCAAGAGTAAAACCAAGATAAGCTAGAATAACGACGAAAACACACTCTCTAAGCTAAGCACACTGTCTAAACTAACAAACACACCAGCTAGAAAGAAAAACTAACCTAACTAAAAATTCTCCATACCCATCTTTTAGGCATAATACCTCTTCAAGTAAAGACCATTTCTGGGTTTACCTAAAGAGTCCCTGTCAAAGTCTACCAACTCATAGGCCCCTTTTGCTAGCTTTCGCTTGACAATATAGGGCCCATGCCACATAGGAACGAATTTTCCAGCACCTAATTTATCATTAGCTTGATCATATAATAACACTAGGTCTCCTTCCGAAAAATTTTGAGGGGTCACATTTCGATCATACTGAGCTTTCATACGTTTTGCGTGAGTCTCGATCGCCAATGCAGCATCACGTCGATTCTCATCTAATTGAGCTAAGTATAATAAATGCTTTTCCTCTTCGAAAGTAGCTGGAAGTAACTCGATGGCCATTTGCAGTGACGGGATTTCGCATTCAATGGGTAGCACAGCTTCCAAACCATAAACTAGTTGGAAAGGAGTGAACCCTGTTGATGTTTTCACTGAGGTTCGGTATGCCCAAAGCGCTGAAAATAACATGTTGTGCCAATTCGACCGATGAATACCAATGATTCGTCGGATCATGATAGCTAAAACTTTGTTGATGGACTCAACCAGACCATTCACTTGTGGATAATAAGGAGTTGAACTATCGTGACGCAAACCAAGCTGGCCTGTAAGTTCTGTCATCATAACGTTTCGAAAATGGCGCCCATGGTCAGTGATTATCACTTGTGGGACACCAAACCTAGCAATTATGTGATTGAACATGAAAATTGCAGCTGTCTGTTGGAAATAATACTGAGAGGGGGGGTGAATCAGTATTATCAGATCAGATAAAACTTTTCAATTTCATACTCAGAAACATATACGCGACTTCAGATAAGTGAACCCGCGTGTACACGCGACTGTGTCTAATGCAACTAGCGTATACCCTGAGATCTTATAATTCAGTTAGCTTAATCTTCAGTAAATGCATCAGAACATTATTAAACAATTTAACAGTAAACAGGCGTAGTATAACAGAACAGAACATCACACAAGAGCCACACACATGAACACCATGATATAAGGTGGAAACCCAATGTGGGTGAAAACCACCTGCTGCAATTCGTCTCTTTCTTCTTTAATGAGAAACTTCTTTTACAATGTACTGGTGCAGTCCTTTACCAGTACGCAGGCTACAACCTGCAGAGGGCTCCAACCCTCTCTCGTTTTCCAACTACTTCTGGAAGGGAGTTACAACCCCCTCAGCTCTTGTACTAGCTGATCCATTTACTAGTACGTAGGTGCTGACCCTACAACCTTCAGGGACCACGTTTCATCAATTTTCAGACTGGATCCAAGAATACAAAGCAAACATTACCGCAATACAATCATCAACTTATACTTGCATCATAATTCATTAAACAACCCAATACCGAATCACTGAAACCCTGTCATCAAGAACACAGAACCCAAACCAGAATCTAGAACTCTGTAACAACCACCAGAATCAGCAGCAACCTGAAATATTAACCCTTATCATGCATACGCTACTTCACTGTACCAAAACCGCGTGTATACGCGCTTTCTCCAAAGGCAACCCGCGTGCAGATCTAGAAATGATTACTTCTGCCTTTGCTGTCAGATCCGACCCTTGCCAAGCGTCTCGAACAGATAACCAGCAATACCAGATCCTCTCACTGTGTCAGACACCCACACCACATCTTTGCCTAGTGATCTTCTCCTTATATAGCCTTAGGCCTTGTTCAATACCAAGAGCCAAAACCATAGAAACACAATACCATCAACTTCAAAACTAGGGATCGACACGCCCGTCGAGACACAATGGTCCGAAACCATAGGCACAACTTCCAAGGACTAACCGCCATGGACCAAAGGTACTTTTCCACATACACGCGCTTTTTCTGAAGCCAACCTGCGTGTACACGCGACTTGGTCTTAACAAACCTGCGTGTATGAACTTCCTTGGCAAGCTGTACTAGGATCTGTCTTCTGATTAAGTTGCCATCTCCTGTACCAACTTCTGAGCATCTGTACCAACCTCTGAGTGAGTTGCCATCAAGGACAACACTTGAATCATAATGCCAACAATCTCCCCCTTTGGACTTGATGGCAACCACCACACCAAGTCACTCTCCCCCTTTGACATCAAGGGCAAAGGGTGGACCAAGATATTCTCTTCTTTGGTATACCCTCTGCTGTCCATACTCCCCCTGAGTACATGCTGAAATCTCCAAATGTGCTCCCCCTTTGTGTATGCCAAAGTGTACCAATCTATCCATCCTGCTCTTGCTGAATTGTGCTGTTCATGCTCCCCTTGACTGTAGGCAAGATCTGCAAAAGATGTTCTTCAAGAAGAACAAAGACTTATACATCATAGAAGACCTTCCTATCACCAAAAGACTCAACATACATTCATCACCCAACCTAGTGGGGATATACCAATATTGACTCATCCACCTAACCATGTGAAGATACATGATAATACATGAACATTTCATCATTCATCCCAGGCATAGTGGGGAAACCAACATAGGCCGTTACATGACCTTGACATCATAAAAGAGATACATGACATAGTGATGAAATATCTAGACCAAGACTTATGAAAGCCACCAACAGCATCATGATCTGTACCATAAGCATCAGCCTGCAATACCATTCCTAAACAGTAAGATGAATCATTTAGCTTCATAGACTTTATCAACACCTTCTAACCATAATGCCAACAATGCATTATTTGAAGAATATTCTCCCCCTGAGTGTAAGCCAACCATGTCTGAACCATTTCCTGAGTCTGTTCTGCTGCCCTTTCTCCATATACGCGACTTTGCAGCCTGTAACTCGCGTATATACGTGACTTGTCTTCATTATATAAGCGTATGCAGGATGGAATACTGAATTTCATCACTTTCAGATTCCCATGTGTCTGTTATGTCAGCTGACTGAGTTATCCCACACCTTTCTGTCTCTGTCTTCTTCAATTCCTGCAACTGTGATGATGTATGGTCCTCTTGTCTTGAATTTTGAAATCTGCTCCTGCATTCCCTTGCTTTATGCCCATAGTTGTTGCATGTATAGAACCTTATTTTTTTCATGTTCCTTCTATCACAATCAATTGCTTTGTGTCGATATGCATTGCAGGCAAAGCAATATCCTCTGAAGTACCTGGGATGCGATGATCTTTCTTGAACCATTCTACTTCTGCATCTGGCTGCAACATGTCCAAGATTATGACATACATAACATTCAACATTATTCAGCGGAGGAAATAATCGTCTATCACGTCCATAGTTAGGAGTAAAGGATCTTCCTTGAGGAATTTCTTTCCTTGGTTGTTCCTTGAGCATTTCAGATTTCTCATTAGAGTTTCTTGTCTCACCTTGTGAACTAGATTCACCTTCAACATATTCATGAAAACCAAGACCAGTCTTGATAGCAGGAGATCTTTGACTATTAAGAATATCATCCAAGACTTTAGAACTATCTTGAAATCGTAAAAGCTTATCCTTTTCTTCTAGTTTACCTTTCAAGATATTTACCTCAACTTGATGTTGTTCTTCCTTTTTCAGATACTGCTTCCTTAGGTCTTCTTCAACTTTTCTCCCTTCTTCCACTTGTCGCTTTAGTTTGATCACTTCATGTTCTTGATCTTCAAGATCTTCTTTTAGAGAGAGGATCTTTGATTCAAGTCTCTGAATGGTTGTGCTCTGATCTTTTGCTATATCCTGCAATTTCTCCCTTACCCTGGTTTCTGTCTCCAATAGTTCTTTTAGTTTGGCAACTTCTTCAGTTTCTGCATTCTTCTCTTCATGTGCCATGAGACTTTTAATATCCTCGCTATTATTGGATGAAGCATTCTTCTTCTTATGTGCCATGAGACTTCTAATATCCTCACTATCATTTAATGAACTTTTAATATGGGTATAATAGCTTCTACCATCTTCTTCATATATCTTTTCTTTGTTATGAGGACATCTAGCAGCATAGTGACCAACTCTACCACATAGAAAACATTTGAAAGGTAGCTTATCTTTGAACCGTCCAGATCCCCGTTCAAGATTCTTGACAAAATTTACCTCATCTTCTTCCTCTGACACTTCGAATGCGGCCTCTGGTGGTACCTCTTGTCGCATTTCAAAAGCAGTTAAGATCCCGTGAAGCTGTGACATGGTAATTTTCCGCACATTCTCCTTTTCTTCTATGGCAGATACTTTAGAATCAAATTTAGTAGACAGAGATCTCAAAACCTTTTGAACTAAGACAACTTCCTCAAATTCTTCACCCAGATCCCTCATACAATTCACAATCTCATCCATACGCAGGAAATAATTAGCTACGCTTTCATTACTTCGCATCTTAAGAGTTTCATACCGGATTCTGAGAGTTTGAAGCTTTGCTATTTTTACCTGATCATCTCCTTCGTAGCTTGTAACGATTTTGTCCCATATTTCCTTAGCTGATTTGAGATGCATGATCTTCATAAATTCTGATTGAGTCAAAGTACTCAATAGGACAGTAACTACTTTGGCATTGAGCTCATATTGCTTTTTCTCTGCTGGATCTGTAGGAGTTGCTGATGGGAATTTGTATCCTCCTTCTACGATTCCCCAAGCTTCTGCTCCAAGAGACTGTAGATATGCAGTGGTTCTTATCTTCCAGTGAGTAAAATTGTTCCCGTCAAAGACTGGTGGCCTGATGCGTGCCTCTCTTTCTGGATTAGCCATTTTGATGGATCTTTTCCTTCAAGCGATCAAGCTTCTTCTGAAGGTCCTGCTCTGATACCAATTGTTGGAAATAATACTGAGAGGGGGGGTGAATCAGTATTATCAGATCAGATAAAACTTTTCAATTTCATACTCAGAAACATATACGCGACTTCAGATAAGTGAACCCGCGTGTACACGCGACTGTGTCTAATGCAACTAGCGTATACCCAGAGATCTTATAATTCAGTTAGCTTAATCTTCAGTAAATGCATCAGAACATTATTAAACAATTTAACAGTAAACAGGCGCAGTATAACAGAACAGAACATCACACAAGAGCCACACACATGAACACCATGATATAAGGTGGAAACCCAATGTGGGTGAAAACCACCTGCTGCAATTCATCTCTTTCTTCTTTAATGAGAAACTTCTTTTACAATGTACTGGTGCAGTCCTTTACCAGTACGCAGGCTACAACCTGCAGAGGGCTCCAACCCTCTCTCGTTTTCCAACTACTTCTGGAAGGGAGTTACAACCCCTCGGCTCTTGTACTAGCTGATCCATTTACTAGTACGTAGGTGCTGACCCTACAACCTTCAGGGACCACGTTTCATCAATTTTCAGACTGGATCCAAGAATACAAAGCAAACATTACCGCAATACAATCATCAACTTATACTTGCATCATAATTCATTAAACAACCCAATACCGAATCACTGAAACCCTGTCATCAAGAACACAGAACCCAAACCAGAATCCAGAACTCTGTAACAACCACCAGAATCAGCAGCAACCTGAAATATTAACCCTTATCATGCATACGCTACTTCACTGTACCAAAACCGCGTGTATACGCGCTTTCTCCAAAGGCAACCTGCGTGCAGATCTAGAAATGATTACTTCTGCCTTTGCTGTCAGATCCGACCCTTGCCAAGCGTCTCGAACAGATAACCAGCAATACCAGATCCTCTCACTGCGTCAGACACCCACACCACATCTTTGCCTAGTGATCTTCTCCTTATATAGCCTTAGGCCTTGTTCAATACCAAGAGCCAAAACCATAGAAACACAATACCATCAACTTCAAAACTAGGGATCGACACGCCCGTCGAGACACAATGGTCCGAAACCATAGGCACAACTTCCAAGGACTAACCGCCATGGACCAAAGGTACTTTTCCACATACACGCGCTTTTTCTGAAGCCAACCTGCGTGTACACGCAACTTGGTCTTAACAAACCTGCGTGTATGAACTTCCTTGGCAAGCTGTACTAGGATCTGTCTTCTGATTAAGTTGCCATCTCCTGTACCAACTTCTGAGCATCTGTACCAACCTCTGAGTGAGTTGCCATCAAGGACAACACTTGAATCATAATGCCAACACTGTCTTGCCGTCTTCCTTGAATGTAGGCATCGCCTCGGCCCACTTAGTAAAATAATCTACCGCAAGGATGATATAAGCATGCCCCCCGGCCGAGTGAGGGTTACATGTAATAAAATCGATACCCGATTTGGAAAAAGGACCAACGACAATTATAGGGTGGAGAGGAGTAGGTGGAGCGCGCATCTTTCGATCAAACACTTGACAGTTGTGGCATTTTCGGACCGCAATAATACAATCTTTAAACAAGGACGGCCAGAAGTAGCCAGCGCGCAATATCTTTTGGGCTGTGGCATACCCAGACATATGACCGCCACACGCTCCAGAGTGACATTCATTCAAAACCCTTTTAGCTTCCTCATGTGTTAAGCAACATCGAAAAACCAAGTCCGCCCCACGGCGATAAAGAGTATCTCCAATAATTTTGTATTGTTGGGACTGGAATCGAATTTTCCGACGTTCCGACTTTGAAACTTCAGGCCGAAAGGATTGGGTCTGGAGATAGACGATGATATCCCCATACCACGGATCTAAAGTGCTGATTAGAAACGAAGATTCATCCGCAATGGGCTCCTCTACCACAGTTTCCGTGTCAGCACGCGGGAAGTCACACATTAACTCTACAAAAACTAAAGATTTCTTAGACTTAGATTTCTCAAACTCCAAGTCGAACTCCTGGAGGATAACAATCCATTTAGATTACTTGCCCCCTAGCAATTGCTTGGTCAAAATGTAGATCATAGTGTTGCAATCCGAAATGACTGTAGTTTTACGTAGTAAAATGTAGTGACGAAAACGTTGGACAGCTTGAACGGCTGCCAATGCCAATTTCTCCACATGTGAATATTTTAGCTCATTTGGGTTTAACGTTCGACTAAGGTAATATATCACATGTTCCGTTCCGAATTCATCTTCCTGAACTAAGACCATTCCAATGGTGGAATGGGAGGCGGCGAAATACAAAAAGTAATCCTAGTTGTAGTTGGGGGGATGCAACAACGGTGCATGGGTCAACGCATGTTTGGGTGCATCAAAAGATTTCTGAGCTATCTCATCCCAAGAAAATTGAGCGTTCTGTTTCAACAACCGTGTAAACCTTTTGTAACCTCGGCATAGTTAGGAATGAATCGTCGTAAGAAGTTTTCTTTCCCCTGCAAACTTTGGAGTTGGCGAAGACTCGAAGGAGGAGGCAATTTGATGATAGCTTCGACCTTTGAGGGATCAACGCGAATGCCGGCTTTTGAAACTACAAACCCTAGCAATCGACCCGTTTCTATACTGAAGACACATTTGTGTGGGTTCAACCGAATTCGATAATGCCGACACCTCATAAAGATTGCTCGTAAATGGACAAGGTGATCAGCTCGATGTAATGAATGAGCAGGCAAATCATCGAGATACGGTTGCACAATGTGCTTGATGTCATGAAACGCATAAGACATCGCCCTTTGAAAAGTTGCTCCGGCATTCTTGAGCCCAAAAGGTAATTTGCAATAAGCAAATGTCCCCCATGGACAAATGAAAGCCATTTTTGGTTGATCGGCAGGTAGAATATTGATTTGATTATAACCGGAAAAACCGTCCATAAAGGAAAATATTTCGCTGCCGGCACAATCATCAATGATTTGATCGATATAGGGAGTTGGGTAGTTGTCCTTTTGACAAGCTCGATTAATGTCCCTATAATCGATGCATATTCTTATAAGGACATTACCGTTAACGGGATCGGATAAATGAAACCTGCTTTCAACAGTTTTTCAACTTCTGCTTTAATTGCAGCAGCTTTTCTTGGGTGAATCTGACGCAAACGTTGCCGGACAGGTTTAGCGTCTGGGTAAGTCTTGATCTCATGAACAACAATCGCAGGATCAATTCCTGGAATCTCCTCATAGTACCAGGCAAACACGTCGCGGAATTCTTGAAATAGGGCCTTATATGTCTGAATTTCGTTATCTGTACACGAGGCACCTATATGAATGTTCTCAACAATTCCAGGCTTAACTGAAATGTCAATGGGAATAGTTCGAGAGATGTTTCCCAAATTCAGCTCTGAATCAGGATGTTTCATGGGATTCTGAGCTTCCTTGACATATTCAGCTATAAAAATTGATGAGAAATCATTTTCAAAACGATCATCCTCAGGTAAAAACGAAGATCTATGATGGAGATTGTCCCATGGTAAATCATCTACACATAGGATTTGACGAAGTTGCTCGTCAAATGAAACAACTTCAGGAAACGCTATTAACTCCGAGGTTGATGTGAAAAGTGATTCCTCACGGACCACATTCATTAAGTCTTTTTTGGTTGAACACGGGTCGGTAAAAGACTGCATGGCTTCATAGGCAATTTCATATGGACTCAAAGGCATAGCATCACCAAATGAGTCTATCTCAAATTCAGAAGGAACGATCCAAGGATCATCATAAACAATGGTGTCTGATGTAATCATATGAATGGATGCAAACGAAGACAATGCGTTGATTGGAGGAAAAGGAAAAGTTCCCCAGTAAACCGGCATCTTTAACTAATCCTACTCCAACATCCTTATATGGGATAGTCGTTTTACCGACATGCTTAATACTCTCTGAAGAGGCTAGGTCGGATGAAAAGTAAGCCAGATGGTCTATTGTTACGATCTTTCCATTATGTGGGAATTTTATTACTCAAAAGACCGACGAAACGACCACTGTCATAGCGTAAGACCAACTTCGACCCAAGAGAAGGTTGTAGTCTAGAGGGGCATCAACCACCTCCACATCTAGACTAACGGTTTTTCCTTCAACCCCTATAGGCAAATCCTGTAGAATGCCAAAAGGATAAAACCCACGGCCATCAAAGGCCTTAAGAATTGTCGGGGATTGACTTAGTGAAGGAGAACCAAGCAATCTCCAACACTGGATCGACATAATACACATTGAAGCTCCCTCATCAATTACAGTCCGATGAATAGGCCTGTTTTTGACTATCATTGGGATCTGGAAAGCCATTTGATGAGGCAAACGCGGTGTACTATTTTCTAGATCAAAGATTATTAGGTTCGGGTCCTGAACATCAACAGCTCCTATAGCCGACAAAAGTAATTTACGCTGTGCTGGGCATGATTGCAGCACTTCCAAAGCTGACATTGCTGAGGGTGAAACAGCTAAGTCCTCAACAATGTTATAATTCTGGGCCGCTCTCACATGTGGATTGAAAGCAGACTTTCGAAGTATACCCTTGGTAGGCAGTTTGATTACTAAGTCTGGATTAGGCTTCTCGATCTATAGTGGATCGGAACCGGGAGCTGAGGTTGATGGATTAGAATGAGAAGATTTTGTTTCTTTGCCATCAACAGGACCTTTACTACCATAATCTTGCGATCGAGTCGCAATCCTTACATGGGACATCATCAATATGGGTTCTTCATTGGCATTCGAGGAAGAACCTATCATCTTGCTATCTTGATTTGGAAATGGATCCCTCAAAACAGCAGGAGTTTGGGAACCTTTGACGATCTTCGCAACCTCTGCACGATGACGGAAGTCTCTTGTAAAATGATCTTCTTCACAAATAAGACAAGGATATCGAGGTTTGCGTTTTTCATCATTGGTTTCCGATTTTTCAGTTTTCTCCTTTGGAGTTTTGTCTGCTTTATTCTTCTTTTTTCCTTTCGTCTTTCCGCCGGATTTTGATTTAGCTGTAGATGACTCTACAACGTGAACATCGGCGGAAACCTCTGCAGAAGAATCTCCTGTCGGGGAATCAGGCAAGGTTATGATAGGAGAAGAATTCTTGGAGGATTTCGTCTTGCTTTTAGTGTTCACCGTACCAATCATGCCATCAGCAGCATGAGATCCCGAAGGAGCAGCAGCAATTTGATTTGACTTGGGAAGATCGGGGATCTTTTCGTGTAATGTACCTGACTGAGTATAAACTAAGTCAAGGTACTGCGCTTGAGCAATCACTTGCTCCTCAGTAACTACTCTGGCCTTAGCTACGTCTTCAATAATCTTTGGTAATAATGATTTAACAAACCATTCAGCTAAGATCTGGTCTGGGATAAAAACTTTCACTAACCGCCTTCGACGTCTCCATTCATGAATATGATCGGAAATATAAGTGGACGTCAATTGCTTTAATGAAGTTAGTAACTCCGTGCCATTATCATATCTGACTGGCAACTGAAAATGAGTTAAAAATGAGGTAGCTAACTGGCTAAAATTATAAAAAGAGGCCTGTGGTAATTCAATATACCACTTGGCCGCAAGACCAATGAGAGTGCGCTGGAAAAGACGTAAGCGGATCGAATCATCCGAGATGGAATTAGAGGCACACTAGAGGTGGTAAGTCATCACATGATTCGACGGGTCCTCTCCAGATTTACCTTCGAACTTGGGAATGTCACTGGGCAACTTATTCAGCATTGGCGGCCAAAACGGAAGATAGTTAATTGGATCGTTCGTTAGGCGCGACAAGTCTGGTAAGTCCAAAGTTGCGATAAATGGTAACAGCCGATTAGGATCCCTAAAACTCTGGGTCACGAGACCAGCCCCAGGAGGAGGATATCCGGGATAACTTGGAATAGGAATTGCGTTCGGGATATTGTATCCTCTAGGAAAACCAGGATTAACCGGACCGTACTGGGGTTGTTGAGGTTGTTGATAAGTGTACCCAGGATACAGTTGATACTGATAAACTGGCTGCTGGATAGTAGGACCGAATTGGTACTGTCCCTGGTACGGTTGATAAGTGAATTGTGGTTGACTTGTGACAACCGTACGTAAACCAGGTTGTCCTATAGGCATCTGAACCGTAGTTTGAATCATGGATCCAGACGATGGTAAAGATGTCTGAGGAGTAGATACAGAGACAGTAGAAACCGGAGCTGTCGATACTCTAGAAGTAGGTGGGGTAGATTGAACAGATGTTGCGGCAGTTGCAGCAGTCGTTTGAGATGGAGTACTAGGTGCAATAGGCCCAGACTGAGAAACTACCGAAGGTACAAAAGTTTGAATATTAGACTGGATTGGTTGTTGGGGTGAACCAGAAACTAAGGGTTGTCCAGTTTGAGATGACAACTGTAGACTTGGCTGCAACACCTATTGAGTTTGCGATGGATCCCACACTATGTTCATTCCCGGGTACTGACCCATAACAGGTTGAGGATATGGGGGACTATAACCAGGTTGAGGGTAGGATTGATAATTGAAAGGTACATTTCCCATTCCTTGAACATAAGATTGACCTTGGGGTGGTTGGAAACCTTGGTTCAAGTACTGACCTTGGGGTAGATACCCTTGAGGCATGTACTGATACTGGGGTTGACCTTGAGGTATAAATTGATACTGAGGTTGACCTTGGGGTACATATTGAGGCTGGGGTTGACCTTGAAGAATGTACTGCACCATGGGTACATACTGTCCTTGAGGTTGCCCCCCAGACACAATTTGTGTACCTTGAGGTTGCCCCCCAGGCGTTAATTGAGGCTGCCCCCCAGGCGGTAACTGGCCACCTTGAGGTTGAGAATTGGGAATAGAACTTGACATCATAAGAATGTTCTCTACGCTCAACGGTTTATTACCATTGTTTCCAGTTAATAACCCATGTTCAATGGGTTGAGGAGATGCTCCCGCAAAAGTACCAGAAAGTGACTGATACCCAGAGGGAATAGAAGGACCGCCATACAAAAAGGATTCAGGCGATTGAGTAAACATGGACGACTGACCAAACATATTTACAGGAGTATAAAGACCTCTAGGTGGATAAGGAGCATGAGGTGGAGAAAAACTTAACCCTGGGTTTTCCAAATAATTAGTTAAAGAAAGATACCAAGTAGTACTTCTAGGTGGACTGTAAAAAATTGATTCACGCTCCATTAGATCAATAACAGGTTGATTTTCACGGATAGGGATGCCTATTTATTCTTCTGGAGCAAGTTCTTCAATAGCTATCAAACAAGAAGGAAGATTTTTGGTGATTACTCTTTCTACCCTAGGTGAATTAGGAGCACTAGAAGTTGGAGAGACAAACCCCGATGTTGGAGTAACAGGTTCAGATATCTCAGGTTCTTCGCCTATATCACTAGTAGATGAAAAGCTACCAGCAAGTTCGGAAATCAAAATAGCTTCAAGATTATAACCTATTTCTAGAGTTTGGTAATCAGGATGAACAACCAACGAAGACTCTCCTTCTTCAGGTGACCCTACTTTACTGCCACTAGGAGTTACGAGGACTTTCAAACCTTCGTAATCACCCGAAACTTCTTCAAGAGGTTGGCCCCGAAGTCTACGGGACTTCGTCAACAAATCAGCCAGGGTTACAACCTTAGGAGACTGGCCCCGAATTCTACGGGACTGTCTTGGTAATTCAGCCACAGCTAAAAAATTTTAACTATTGCACACGCAAACAAAGTAAAATCTCAAAGAAAACCGCCTAAAGTCTCTAAAGAACCAAAAAAAAATCGAATCACACGCCTAAAGAATCTAGGGCGTCAAACCACACACAAACAATAACGTTCCGGACCGAAAACACTAGTTGGTGATGAAATCCAACATCGCAGAATTCAGTACAGAAATGGCGGATGGAACAGTTACCCCGGCAACCTGCTTAATGAATAGACTAGCACAAGTTCCTCCACTTTAACCGTCTTGAGTGAAGTGAACCCCCCAGAAAATCCAAGTGAGTCTAGCCGACGTCTACTCCAGGTATAGTGGGATCTTCCCTCCACCGTCACCTTAGGAAGAATCCCAAAGATAATAGTCACTAAGGTCACCAACAGCAACAAATATACCTGGGGGAACAGTCTACGATCCGATACGCATGCAAGGGCAGAGTAACAAGCTCAATCCCCTTGCCGGCTCCTTGACAATAATCCAAGGTTTACCGACAAGTGACCCCAGGCTCCTCGACAATGGTTAATCCGAGGTTTACCGTTTGCAGTACGTGCATATCTGGCGTCGTTCCCAATGAAGGAGGATTGATCCCCTCACTGGTTCGGACACGATCTCGTGCTCCTCCTTTAAGAGGATATTTCCCAGAACATAAATGTAACAATTGGATTTATCCTACCGCAAGATAAGCTATTTGTTTGTTTTTACTGTCTTGGAGATTTAATTACTCTCCTACTCCAAGAGACTAGCCTGATCTATGTTGGTGTATCAGAGCCCTAGTAAATAAAAAGTTACTAAGTTAATTTTACTTTAAGCGTTATTTTTTATGGCTTTTCTTTAGGACAAAAGGTAGCGGAGATGAAACTTATGATGTGTAGACTCAACTCAAATCCACTAAAAAGATGCACCTAGGATGAAAAAACAATCTTTCCTTTTCAATGAATTCCCTAGCTAAGAGAGTTGGAGAATGCAAAATTTATAAAGACAACTTTCTGAGCAATGAAAATCAAAGAAAAAACCTCTTTATCTTTTCCAAAGCACACAACACAAGACCACTAATTATTTCACGAAAACTTCCTTTCTCTTTTCAAAGACTTCAAACGCTACTAAAACAAACTTTCTTCAAAAGAGCTTTTGTATTTTTCCTATTTTAACAAAGCATGTAAAACTACTTAACAAAAATCAATTTTAAGATCTATGAAAATCTAAGAGAAATTTACCTAAAAGCAAATCTAATGAGGTAAAAGCCTACAAAATATAATTCCAGGTTGTTTTACTCAGTTACAATTCAACCAAGGACTAATTCATGCAGAATCATAAATCAGTCAAAAACAAAAATAAAAAGCTTTTGTTCTTTTTCTTTATAATGAAATTCACAGCTTAACAAACAAGCCTTCTTGAAATTCCGCAAAGAGACAACACAACAGTAGGTTTCTCACAAAGGTGGATTTTACGAATGGTCTGACTCCTAAGAAGACTGAAAAGACCAGGGATATCCAAGGTTTTTACAACTTCTAAAGCCAGAGTCACTACAAGACCAATACAAAAATCAAACCTAGGGCTATAATTTCTATGAACTTCACTAAAACCCTCGATGCTAATGAAACAAGTCTAGATGAAAACTTCTGACAGGTAACCAGTGGATCTGGGCAGCAACAAACAAGCTATAAACAAGATCTAATAGGTAAAAAAGGAAAAAATTGAAATTTTCTAAACTTTTGACAGGGTACGCAGGCAGCCCGTTCTCACAGGTGCGGCCACGCTCTGTGTGCAAAGCAGAAGTGCGTACAGGTACGCACTGTGCTTAACCCAGAGGGTGCGTACTTCTCTCAAAAACAAGAAAAATAAAAAACTAAGTCAATCCTAAGCTATTCCACCCAAATTCACAGTCAGTCAGTCAAAAACTAGAAAGAAATCAACGTTTCTCAAATCAAAGTATCAATCAAAAGAGAAATCAATCAAATCCATGGATTCCCCAGCAGAGTCGCCATTTTGTCATGCGGAATGAGTCAATTTTGCGGACAAAACTGACCTCCCTAGAAAACAAGGCTTTTCTAGTGACAAACAAAACAATCAAGCACTATCTCTCCCTAAATATGCATTTAAAATAAAAGCAGCCAGGTGTTTAAGGCTTACCTTTAGTCCAACGCTGTTTGTAGTAGCCAAGCCTCTTCGATCCAGATGAGCTCCTTCTCCTTGAAGCCTGCATTCACTAATAAGCAAACGATTACATAGCACCTAAATAACTCATATAATAAAACATATTCATCATAAAGACCAAGGAGTTTATGAAACAAATTATATATAACAACTTGTTGAGAAAAATGAACTTAATTGTATTAATTGGAAACAAAAGAAACCTTACAACCAGTGCCTTGGTGTTGTGCAGGTCCCTCCCAGGGTCCAGCAAGAGTTCTCCTCTACTTTGATCAGCTCACCCACTTCCAAATGAAGCTAAGAAAGGATTGGAATCTCTCCTCTCAAGCTCTAAAAGGGAGTCCTAATTTCAGCAGCATCTACCCTTAGGAATGTTCAGCTTTCAAACTCCTTTGCCTCTAGCCCAATGCCTGTATTTATAATGCTTTGGAGGAAGTTAAACAGGTCCACCATCAATGGCATAAGCCCCTCTTTCAAAGGGATAGTTCCCCTCTTCATGGGATAAGTTCCTCTTTCATTGTGATGCATGAACCATCTGGAGGCGCTCAATCCATGTCAAACCATCTTCTAGAATGCTCTAGAATCGACCGCAAGTAAGTTTTTTGAAGTAAAACTTGCGCCTTTTGACTTTTACAGGGGTACGCACCCACCCCTTTACAGACAGAGCGTACAAGTACGCAGGTATTATGTACTTGAGGTGCGTGCATGCAGGTAAGAGTAAGAGAAAGTGCGGAACCAGAGTTATATTGAGTTTTTAAAAGCTTTCTCTCTTTTTTGGAGTTTGACATGAGGAGCAGAGGTATAAGACTTGCCAAGGAGGACAGTATGGTTATTGATGGAGCCATACTGACTGCAAATAGTCATGGTGACAAATTTTAGTGTAACACCCCCCCAATATCATTGCCAAGATTATTTGCATTACCCTTCCCATCCTGATTCTCTTTCCTACCACATCCTTTCTTCTTCCCATCAAATTGTTGGTTTCCTTCCGAGTTAGAAATTTGAATGGCATTAATAGATGAAGGTTGAGAAGGCATGGGTACTAATAGTGATGCATGAATAGAAGAAGTAGTTTTTAAATACAATTGTTGCAATTGGTTCAGCAAGTTATATGTGTTATTATCAATTGATCCGACTAGCCCGTTGGCATGGGGAATCAACTTTGGTTTGGATAAATCAACCTTAGATCTAGGAGCATCAGGTAGAATTTTCTAAAGAATCATAGATTGAGAATATATGAGTTCTAGCTGATGGGCTCTAAAAGTAGCCTATTCTTCAGTTAATACACCAGAGAGTGGTACATCCTTAGATATTTCAGGTTACAAAGATTCGAGAAACTAATCAAGAAGTAATTATTGTGGAATATTGGCTTTAAGAAGCTTCTTCCTTCTCCTCCATTCTTGGATATGATCATAAATATGGGTTGTCTGGTCTTGGTGGAAATTAGCTAAGAGCTCAGTTCTAGCATTATAACAAATGGGCAACTAAAAATGGTTTAAAAATATGGTATCCAAGTCACCAAATGAAGCAAAGGTTCCCCCTGGGGGTTCAATATACCATTTAGCTGCATTCCTAGTTAGGGTGTATTGAAATAGTCTCAACCTGATTGAATCATCTATCAGGGAGTTCGACGAACACCATAAATGGAAAGTGGTTATATGGTCACTCGGATCTTCACCAGTCTTCCCTTCGAATTTGCGTATGTTTGTTAGAAGTTTGGTTAGAACCAGAGGCCAAGCCGGGTTGTATCAGATAGGATCATTAGTCAACTTTGATAGATCTGGTAAGCTTAAAGTTGTCAAGAACAGTAAGTGCAGAGGACCTTGAGAATTCCAACCACTCGGGGTAGAATTCCCAATGTTATGAAAAGAATATCTTGGATTTGTGAAGGCACCAAGTTTCCTTAGATGATTCATAGAAATTCCTGAACCATAAGGAAAACCTTGTGGCCTAGAAAAATTCAAAGTTTGTCCAACTCCTACAAAAAATTATCATATCCAGTGAAATTGCCCCCTAGCAAGGTATTAAATGGAGCAAAGAGCCCTTGGTAAGGGTTCTATGCATTAGAAAAGGGAGAAAAAATCTGAAATGAACTCACGAAGGAGTATGGCATATTTCCCTGTTGGTCGAAAGAGAACTGATTCCCAGCTCCCAAGCCACTAACAATTGGGTTAATCCATCCTTGGAAAGACTATAACTTTGACCTGTGGAGGAAAAATGTATTGATCTTAGAGACGAGCTAGAATGTGGTATATGCCCACTCCCAAAAAGGAAACCCTGAAAAGAAGCTGACCCACTCGCCATGGAAGTCATAGACGTGGAAGTAGCGGGGTGGAAAACTTAAGGAAACCAAAGGAATTGCACTGGTAGGCATTCCAAAGGGGAAAGAACTAGTGTTGGAGGCAAAAGCTTGGGTGCCCCCACTCGAATATGGAATGGAGGTAGAGCCAAAAGTTGCAGTGCTAGGAGTGATTGAAGGTATGGAAATTATACCTCCTCCTTGTACTGAGATAGGATTTTGTAAACTAGTAGCACTCATAGTTGAAACCATGCTCCCAGCAGTGGCCATCGAAGGAAAATACTGATATAGACTAGGGCTCGAAGGCATGTGGGTCGGAGTCCCGACATATAATAGAATGTCTGGATAATCGGGAGGTAGAGGAGAAGAAGGATTCAAAAGAGAATCAGGGAGTTCTCCAACCGCTATAACGTCTTCCAATTGGAAGAGGACTCTAGAAAGGACTGGAGTGTTCCTCTCCAAGTCTCGACTTACAATAGGTGTATTATGTGAATCAATAGCTTGAACTGGAGGATCAATCTTCGTTACGTCCACTGCCACTGATTGGAAATCACCGACAAAATTGCTCCTACGCCTTCTATAATAAGGCTCAGCACTCATAGGTGATAGCCCACCAAGCCTCCTAGACTAACGAAATGGTCGATCAATCAATTTTAATTATTTTTAAGAGAACTAATTAAAGAGTCAAATTTTTTTATAAATTTATAGCCAACTAGGAGTAGAGAGAACTCTCTAACAAAGTCCCTAAAATATATAGTCAATCAAGAAACTTCCAAGTATTTCCGCTCTGAGTGACGAGGACGAGACACCAAAATACAAGAAAGTGAAATCAAGGACCTTTTGAAAATAGTCTGGGGTAGTGACGGCCCAGGCCTACCAACGAAGGTGACAGAAACAGTTACATTGACCTCCAAACAAAAGCCTTTTGCGGTGCAAGTACCCAAGATTCGCAAGGATACCCTCCAGAAGTACTAATGAAGGTGATGCAACTTCTACCTTAGGTGTCACTGGATTCCCCTCCGCAGTGACCTTTTTCATTCCTAGGAATAGCCATTATGGCCACTAGTTCGTATCAAAAGCCAGGCAGAACAATATTGGAGCGGGATCCAACAAGTAGGAGAGGGGGTATCTCTCTTTCCTTGTCTTTGCTCTCCCTCGTGCTTGACTCCCACTCACAGAGCTTTCCTGGTCTTTCTAATGACATTGGATTTCACTCATTATTCAACATCTATGTTTAACAGTTTGAGTGTCCTTGGAGAGTTAATTCTCCACTCACCTATTCCAAGGACCTAAAGAGCTAGACTTGTTGGTGTAATTAATGACAAAATCAAAAAATGTTCTAGTTATTTTTAATTAAACTCTTGATCTTAAAGAGTTGTTCTTTAAGTCACGGGTAAAATGAGAGTGAAACTTATGGTGTTTTGACACAAAATAAATCAATATAAACTTAGATATATGAAAATGAAACTATTTTTCTTTCATGAATAAAGATTTCTACGAGGTTCTATGAAAAAAATTATAAAAGAAAAAAAAATTCAGAAACACGCTTCACGCACTCAAAATCTAACAAAAAGACTAAAATGCTTACAACGAAAACTAACTTAATGCAAACTATAACGATGATGCAATTTTCTATGGATGCTCATACAATAAGAAAATGTGTTTCTTCACAAGATCAATAGGCCAACTTGACTACAAGGAGGGCATAAATTCAATGAAAAGCTTCCTTTGAAACCAAGCAAAACTAATCAAAAAAAGTTCACAATTGCTCAAAAAACAACGAAGAAACAAAAAACAAAACTGAAAAGAAAAATAAAGGTAACAACTATATTTTTGTCTTTTTCTTTTTTAAATAACCCTTTTTTTTTAAACACAAAGAAAACTTAAATTCCAAGACAAAAAACAAGCATAAAGAGTCCCAAAATTCACAAGTTATGCACATCATTGATATAATGAAACTTGAAATGACAAAGGACCACAGACTTGCATAGATTTATCTGAACAACAGTATGAAAGACTTCAGAAAATCAAAAGAATGTCAAAAAAGACTTTCAAGATTGCCAAAGAGGCACTCAAAAACCATGAAAAGAAAAATAGTTCATCTAAAAAAGGAAAGCAAAGAAAAGCAATCTGAAAATTGGGTTATAAACAAAATTGCAACTAGTTTCTTGTTCTGCAAAGTCAGAACAACCAATAAATTCCACAAGAAGCCTTGAACCCAAAGCCCAAGCTGAAATGTTACTCAAAAATCAAACCTAGGTTAACTAGGTTTTTCAACAAGAAGAAGATTAGAAATTGAAAAATTGCAAGAAAGCAAAGATTCATTGATAGTGAATGACTAGAAAATAACAAAAACCACCAGGAAACAATCTTAACTGGGCTAAATATTTTGAAAAATTAATTCAAAATAAGGTATACGTGACTATGTAAAGACACAAAAGCATGTATATGCAACTAAAACACAGGAAACTCACGTATACGCGAGTCTCTTTGAAGAAACTAGCGTGTATATGCTACTATATCCTCTGAGAAGTGCGTATATAAAGCTCAATCAAGAAAAAAAATCCAGGCCTGATCCAAAAGATCAGACTTGATGCCTAGGAAGCAAACAAATCACAGACACTGTAAAAGCAGGGAATCAATCAAGCAGGCCCTAATCAAGAAGAAACAACCCAATCTAGGGAAAACAAGAATGTTTCCCGTATGGAGTCGTCAATTTTGTTACGGGTGGAATCACCCTAGGGTCTTGGGTTAACAACCCCAACAGTCTGGAGGGCATACAGTATAAAGAGACATGCAAACAAGTAGTCCTAATACTTAAACTATTGAAGTAGGAAGAACAGGTACTACCTGGAGGTCTTACGTTTGAGGTCGTTTCGTAGGGTCCAAACCCTCTACCTCTTCCAATGCCTTAAAACCTGCAACTCATTCAAACAAAGAATATACAATAGCAGTAATAGAAATCATGTTCATGATATAAGTGTTAGTTCATATAAGCATGTAATCAAATAAGCATTAATGTGAGATTTCATAAGCAAATCATAACATAGATTAACGCATAAAGACCATAATCATTAGGAACAAGATAGTGCCTCTTTATTAATGTAAGCTAAACAAAATACGAAATAACTACAACCTGAGTCATCCTTCGGCTCCATGCAAAACCGTCCTCCGGATCTGTCCTGCCCAGGCCTCAAAAATACTCCTCCATAGGTATACACAAGGATGTCATGAAGGGACTATGAACATCTCAAGAAGGAAACAAAGATTTCCTATGACTTGGGAGTACAGAAGGCACAATGATTTCTTCAGACTTGATCAGGGATGTCATCAACTATAATATCAATATCTAATCTTTTCTCCTCCCTTAGGCCTTCCCAAGGAGGTTTATTTATACTTCTCCAAATTAGGTTTTTTTTCAGTTGGGAAACAATTGGGCCACAAGGTATAGTACGTGAGTATGAGGTCAAACTCGTAAAATCCCCCTGAATTAAGGGAGATTATATATTTTTAATGTTTTAACACATTTACGTGGTTTGGGTATAGATTGACCCCACATGTACATGTGCCTTATATAGGGAAAAATCACGTATGGGATTCAAAACATTGCTTTTTAGAAGTTGGACCGAGTCTGGAAGGGAAGGGTTTCTGTTAGGCCCCTACACTAGTAGTATAGGGGCTCACAAAAAGATAGAAAAGAGAGATCAATGCCTTAGAATTCAGCCTCTTCAAGGGGGCAACCTCCTTTACATTACATAAATGAACAATTCTTGGATGATACAAATGAAAAGACCTCCTTTCTATATATACGAGTCTAAGGGGTCATAACATAATCAGAGCCGACACAACAATAATAATGTAAGGGCACAATAATAACAATAGTGGGCTTCTATGGGGCACAATAGTAACAATATGGGCACTACATGGGTACATCAATATAATAAGTGGGTTGTACTAATAACAACAAGGGGTTACACTAGTAGTATAGGGGCCTAACATGCCCCTCTCCTTCAAAAAGCGTTGTCCTCAACGCTTGAGTAGTTCTTGATGCTTCTGTATAAAATTCTTGTCCTCCCATGTGGAATCTTTAGTGGGTAAGTTCTTCCACTTGATGAGATACTCTGAAATTGATCGATTTCATAGCTGTCGGGTTCTTGTTTCTATGACTGCTCCAGGTTCCAATATGATTTTTCCTTCCTCTTCAATTTCTGGCAATATCGTTTGAATTGGGATCTTTTGCAACTTTTGAATAAGTGGCCATAATTCTTCGTCTTTCTTCCATTCATCCCTTGCTTCATTTATCCAATCTGGTTAGATAATAGAAATAGCACAAAACAATGCTTCCACATCCTCATCCTTGAAGAGTCTTCCCATTCGGTAAGGTCGCCATTTTCTAAGTGCGTGTAGTATTGCCAGCATTTCCTTCTCATAAATACCATGCTTGAGATGTAGCAGTAAAAATACCCAATCACCTACATCAAAACGTTTTTCACTACGATGTTGATCTACATGTTGTTTCATTTGATTTTGCACCGAAGTGGCATTATCCTTTAAAAGTTGGAGAACTTGTTGTTGATGCTCGATGTGATCTTTCACTGCTTGAACCTTTTTCTTCTTGATATGTCCTTCTATCTCTAGAGTTTGAGGAGTGTTAATTTCTTCAAATCCTTTACAAGATATGGTCGGATTCATTTCTTGATGCTCGATGTGATCTTTCACTTCTTGAACCTTTTTCTTCTTGATATGTCCATCTATCTTGATAGTTTGAGGAGTGGTAATTTAGACCAATGAATTACAAGATATGGTTGGATTCATTTCTTATTTCTCGATGTGATCTTTCACTTCTTGCACCTTTTTCTTCTTGATATGTCCTTCTATCTTGAGAGTTTGAGGAGTGGTAATTCTTGCCAATGCTTTACAAGATATGGTCTGATTCATTTCTTCTTTCTTTGAGGTGGGGTCTTGGCGTATATCTTCTTCTTTTGATGTTTCTTGATCCTTTTCTTCCTTCTCTTCATATTCTATGTAAAATAATTTCTTCTCAGCACGCTTATGACCTTTAGTGCATTTGCTATCACAAATGTAACAAAGCCCTTTTTCTCTTTTTTCTTCCAATTGTTGTGGTGTAACCCTTGTAGGTTGTGGAAGGCTAGGAGAAACAACACTTCCATCTTATAGTTGTGAGGGGTATGCTTCCTAGTTTCCATAATTTTTCTTTCCACTATGTCACAAAGCCCTTTTACTCTTTCCAATTGTTGTGGTGTTGCTCTAAAGAAGGTGTTGCTCTTTGTATCCTTATAATGTGTTATCCTTTCCTCCGTGAAAATTGACCACGTAACAAGTTGTTTACGAGAACAAAGCCCTTCATACCATAAAAAGTGATCTGGTTCTAAATATGAAGATGCAATACATACCTTTTGTAACAATGGTACACCATGTAGATCAAAATATTGCTCCATCTGAAGTATCCAATTTACCGGATCCTTGCCATCAAACTTCCTCATCTTGCGTTTTCTTGATTTTAGGAGCTCGATCTTGAAACGACTGTAACTCTGTACTTTTGGATATTTAAGTTTTGAAATTGTAACCTGTAGTAGCACTCTTTGTCCTCTTTCTAATGGCACCAGTCTGATCCAAATTGGATTCTCCAAGAAAGAGTTATGCACAATCTCCCAAGATGACCTGATTATAGGCCTTTCTAGAAGAGCGAACTTGTATGAAGTGCCACGTGTCACTATTTCGACCTTTGTCACTGAAAAATATATAAAAGAAACTACAGTCCATCCTCTTTCTATAGCTTCTTACAAAATTTCAATCCAATGCTCAGAGAGAAAGTTATGATGATTTTCCCCAGGTCACCTGTTTGGAATTTAATTTAGGATTCTTCAAAAAGACCAACTTCCACATATCATATCGCCGAAAATATAGTGCGAAAAGCTTTGAAATTCATATCCGAGATTAAGTGAGATTTCTTCTCAAATGGGGTTTTTTTTAGCTTCTGAAATGTCGCAGAAAAAAAGTTATAGTGAAAATGCCACGATGACCTGTTTGGAGTAGCGAAACCCTAGAATCCAAAGCTCTGATACCAAGTGTTATGAAACCAACTCAAAAAAAGATAGAAAAGAGAGATCAATGACTTAGAATTCAGCCTCTTCGAGGGGCAACCTCCTTTACATTACATAAATGAACAATTATTAGATGATACAAATGAAAAGACCTCCTTTCTATATATAGGAGTCTAAGGGGTGATAACATAATGAGAGCCGACATAACAATAATAATGTAAGGGAACAATAATAACAATAGTGGGCTTCTATGGGGCACAATAGTAACAATATGGGCACTACATGGGTACATCAATATAATAAGTGGGTTTTACTAATAACAATAAGGGGTTACACTAGTAGTATAGGGGCCTAACATAACAGTTTCCCTAGGCCATATCACAAAGCATCAAATCTACCAAGGGTGGTAAATGGTGCTATAATAGATTCGCCCTAATATATGAGGTTAGAATGGGTACATGATGACCGAAATGCATTAAGTATATAGAAAGAATCATGCCAAAACCTGAGAGGAGTTCACCAGATTTCAGCCTGCCAAGCTAGTGGAAGAGATCATAAAGAAAGTTGTTGTCTGAGGCGGGCATACCCATGCTCAGAGATAATAAAGCATGTCCACATATCAAATACAAAAGTGGATCCAATATGTATACAAGTATAAAAGGACTGAAAATACATAGTGGATCATCCGATCATATCCATAGAAGTACATGTCACAATATCACATATAAAGAACTGATCAATGATGTTGAAGTAGAAAGATGATCACTGAATTCATAGAGCTGATCCAAAAAATACCAAGTCAAATAGTGGAACAAATGGTATTGCACGCAACTCAGGTTCCAACATATAGGATTTTGTTGTGATGAACTGCAACATATAAGGGAGATGGTGTCACTAGCAGAAATAGAAGGAACTGGAAATTGATCCAACAAATGCTTATGCAAACCCAAGGTCTTCACCTACTGCTGTTGTACATTTCTACACAATGGGAGTAAATGATCTGAAGTCGACCATGTGACAAATCATTTGATTACTAGTCATTGATGTATATCATTAACAAACGCGAGACTACTCATAGATAATGATGATAAGAGATAAGGTACCTAGTACAATCTAACAAGTGTGAATAAATGAGTTGAAGTCGAACACTTGGAAGAATCTATCAATAAAGAGACAACGATGTATTCCCACTGTCGACAGCGAAGGAATCTGCCACTCATGACTACAAACCCTAAGGCACTGCCAAATGGACTCTATACCTTGTTCTTAGAGCAATGAGTTGAAGTTGATGGGAAAAGATCTACTGGAAGGAAGGCATTAAGGCATCCTTCATCAATATAGTGCAAGTGTAACCTGCAAGACAATAATGGAAGGAATTGGATGAAGAAAGATGTAGTAACCAAACCGATGCACGTTTCCAGCATACACAAGATGTGGCTAGCACACGACAGAAACCATCCAAACCAACCAATAATGAAAGCTGACACAGAGGCGAGGAATCCACCAATAGGGTCAAGTGGAAACCAAGGTATTGCATGAATCCAAATGTGTGATAATGAAATTTGATTTCGAATACAAGGGAAACCGCTCAGTCAAAGACCCATGATACTAATCGATGCTGAGCACAAGGTGACCTATCAATAATGAGAATAGGGCTAGGTTGTGGCTCTAGGTATACTCTTATAGAAATTTGTCGTAGTCGATAAGAGCAAGACACGCGAGCAAGAATTCAATGGATACCTTCTCAAACCAGCATGAGCAAAGGACCAAATAGATGATGTGATAGTGAACATGAATCTTACAACCAGGGATGGTGGACTGAAAATAAGTCAAGGGACACCATAGAAAGTTCGACTCAGGTTTACTTCCAATGAACAAAAGCATGACTCAATTGTGACAATATGGAAGCATATGATAAGTTTCTATAATTTTGTCATGCAAGGGGCACAAACAAACTCTCCATATGATTGGAAGAGATAACCAACTGGAGGAGTACTGACTCAATAATAAGGTTAAGTCAAACTAAATCCCATCCCAGTGGAGGAAAGACTTAATTTTGAGTTCTTTGTTCAAGGGTAACACAACTGACTCTAGCTGCCATCAATTATGGAAGTAATGTCTCGTTCCCGCTCTTTTTGGAATATTTTTTTTATGTCTTTTTCATATTTAGAAAGCCTAAAAAATAATAAACGAATGGCTATGGTATAGTGGAAAGAACGAGTGTCCAGACACAGATGTGCTAGTTCTTGGGAGGGGAACATTCCTATGCTCAATGAAAGGTGACAAAACTAGTCAATGACACTCAAATGAATGTTCTTTCCATGGGTAAAAGGTGTCAAGTTGCAGAGGTTAAGTGATTCCAAGGTTGATTTTGAAAAAAGACATGGTCAAAAAGTGGCTTAAACACAAATCCAAGTGAAGCCGGCTTAAGGCCAAAAGGTACAAATAGTCAACATGCAGTGCAACAGTACAACTCAACACAAAGGAGCCTGTAGGGTATAAAGGTAGAAAAATAGTGAAGCAGTAAGAGAATGAAGCTTCAACGCACAAGTCATGGCGGGACTAAAGAGGACTCTCGAACCTACATAGTATAGCAGCATGGGCAGCATATGCTGGCGAAGATCTAAATAAGATGCCCATGTAAAGGTTGGCTCTACCATCACGTCATGATTTTATAAGTCGGCGAGTGAAAATGGTTTAAGAACCAAGACATGATGGGGTCGACCCTATGGCCAAAATATCACAGCATGGAGGCTAGTATGAAAAAATGAAACAGAAAATGATATTCCCTAACCTATATGCCAGTGAAAAAACGATACCTTCCATGATGGGTCTGTGGTCATGGAATCAAATTAGTCTCTCAAGATATCCAAAGTATCCTAAAAAAATGACCCATCCCAACACTCCAAGCCAAAAAGGTCATAAAGCTCATAAATTTTCAAAAAGAAAAAATGAACTTTAGAAAAAGTGATTTTCACATGTCAACCTATATAAATACCTTTTGACTTACAATTCTTCATTTTTGTTATGAACACGTGAGTGAAGGAGATCTAAAGCAAAAAATCAAGTAAGCTCAATCCATCAAATTCATTTGTTCGTTCAACCTTCAATCCTTTAGGTAACCCTCTAAATGATTTTTTGATAAGTTTTACTGCTTTTCAAAATCTTTTCCCAAAATTTCACCGTAGGAAATTGGTTTAAAAATTATTCTCTACGTAGACACGAGTTTGACATAGAAGACTCGCGTATAGAAAGGCCCTACACGAGACTGTTTAAATATCGAACCCATGTGTGCATAGTTTTAAAATTTAAAACACAACTTTTAATGATTCAAAACACTTGTTTTTCATAATGTCAATTACATTGATAGAAAGGGAACATAGTGTGATTGATAATGAAGTGATGGATGACCCAATTGCATTATATGCCTTACGAGGATGCGGATTATTGAAATTTTTCAAAATGTCAAATATGAAGGAAAATACCAGATTGCTTGAGATGCTGATCCGTTATTGGGATCCAGAAGAAGATGCTTTTATTATTGACCAAATGCCTCTAAGGATAGAAATAGAGGATACCTATTTCATCACTGGTCTTTCCCGAAGAGGAGAGAGGGTCAACTCAACAAGAATAACAAGAGGGAGCCTCAGTGTAGAGGACTACATACACATCTATTGCGTAGGAAACACCGAGAAGATTGGAACCCAGATTCCAATTAAACATGTATAGAGGTTAGCCTTGAGAATCCTTCTCTTTACCAGTTCTAGAGTGAATGGTTTGGCTTCTCTACATCAGGCTTCTTGAGTTTCAATGAGTCTAGCAGTGGAGTGTCTCATGAAATTTTTTGATTGGTGCACACCCTTCTTGGTCAATATGAAAAAACAACTTACATCTATTCGAAAAGGTCAGACAAAGATCTTCGGATATGGAACCATCTTGTACTCCTTTTCCTTTGAGAGAGTACCAGGGCTTCGACGCAAGGTAATTTTCACCATTAGCAGCCCAAGGGATCCTCGAATGGGCAGACAGGCTGATCTAATGAAGAGACTAGGGGACGGTGAAGCCCCTAGAAACACTTTTGATGATGAGCTCTTCTCCTGGTGGGAACAACAATTCATAGCAGTTAAGGACTACCCCCAAGGCATTTTTGTCTTGGTCATAGAACAGGAGGAGGTCACCTTCAAAGAAAACCCTAGGATAGACAACCTTATCATATTGAGTTTTTACTCTCTTTTTATGAGCTTCGTTGATTATGGCTGCATCTCGACGCTACTCATCGAGATGTTCCAAATGAATGAGGCATTATTCGATACTAGAAGTATCTCGAAGAAGTTCAAAATCTAATTTAAGGGAAGGAATTTCACATTCCACAAAAAAATTGATTCCAACGCATAAACTAGTTGAAAAGGAGTAAAACCTATAACAGTCTTGACTGACATTCGGTATGCCCAAAGTGTCAAATATAACATAATGTGCCAATTGGATTGAGCTTTGTTAATCATCCTTTGCAAGATGAGTTTTAGGGATTTATTCACGGCTTCTACCTACCCATTGGCCTAAGGATAATAAGGAGATGAATGCTCCTATCAAAAACCCAACTTAAGAGCTAATTCAAACATCATCTAATTCTAGAAATGACTTCCATGGTCACTGACAATCTCTTTAGGAATAATAAACCAGGAAATGACTTGATTGAAGAGAAACAGGGTTGTTATTTCACCATCATTCTTGAAAGTAGGCATAGCCTCGGCCCACTTAGTAAAGTAGTCGTTAGCTACAATGATATGCTTATGATTTCCCATCGAAGGCGAATTGCAAGTAGTGAAATCAATACCCCACTTCGTGAATTGACTGACGGTGGTGACAAGGAAGAGCGGAGATGGATGCACGCACATTTTTTGAGTATAAAATTGACAAGGGTGGCATCTCTTGACTACTTCAATACAATCCTTGAAGATCGAAGGCCAGAAGTAGCCTGCATGCAAATTTTTTTGGGTTGTTGCAAGCCCAGATAGATGAGCACCACAAGCTACACTGTGGCAATCATTTAGCATAGACTCATCTTCTTCTGAGGTTAAAAAATGTCTAAGGATTGGATCAACCCCATGACGATATAAATTATCACCTATAATAATATAGCTTTTAGCCAAGTGACGTAACTTTCTACATTCATCCTTCAAAAAAGTGATCGTAAACTTCGAAATCTGGAGATATATAATGATATTTCCATACCAAGGATCTTGCGAGGAAATAAGTAAAAGATGTTCATCAAGAAAAGATTCCTAATAAACTATTTCTTCCTCACAAGGAAACTCTAAGATCAATTATGCAAATACTAAGGATTTCTTAGACTTAGCTGACATGAAATCGAGATTGAACTCTTGTAAAATGAAAATCCATCTATTGTATTTTCCCCCAATCACTCACCTATTGAGAACAAATTGAAATAGATTGACGGTTGCTAAGAAGAAATTTTTTCTAAGAAGAATATAATGTCTAAGTCACTAGAAAGCATGGACAGCTGCCAAAGCTAATTTCTCAATGGGAGAATATCACAGTTCAGGACCCACTAAGCCTCAGCTCAGATAATAGATTATGTGCTCAATGAAAGCAACATCTTCCTTAACCAGAACCATACCAATAGTTGATTATTCTGCAACAAGATATAAAAGGAATTCTCTGCTATAATCATGTGGACTCAACAAAGGAGTAGAGGTTAATGCTTTTTTCAAAGCATCAAATGAGTGTTGCACGAAATCATACCATAGAAATGGGACCCATTTCTTAAGTAGTCTCATAAATCCTTTAGTAATCTTGGCATAATTAGTGATAAATATCCTTAAGAAATTAGCTTTCCCTTGAAGACTCTAAAGTTGACGAATAGTCAATGCGGGAGGAAACTAAAGTATTGCCTCCACCTTGAAGGGATATACATGAATCCCTTCAGTAGAAATGATGAATCTCAACAACCAACCAGACATGACAGTGAAAACACACTTATTTTGATTCAACCAGATTTGTAGAAATGACATCATTCAAAAATTAATCTAAGATGTTTGGGATGATCAATTCTCTTTCAAGAACAAGCAGCTAAATCATCCAAGTAAGCTTCGATAACATGATTGATATCGTGAAAAGCATATGACATGGCCCGTTGAAAGGTAGCTCCAACATTTTTAAGGCCAAAAGGGACCTTCTTATATGAAAATATACCCCAAGGGCAAACAAAAGTTGTCTTATGTTGATCTTCAGAACAAATAGTGATTTGATTATAACCGAAAAGTTCGTCCATAAAAGTGAAAATATCATTACTCGCACACTAATCGATAATCTGATCAATAAATGGCGTGGGGTAATTATCTTTAGGACAAGCCTTATTCAAGTACCTAAAGTCAATGCACACACGGATTGTTCCATGCTTCTTGTCAACAGGGACTCGATTCGAGACCCACTCATTTAAAGGAATGGGGTATATGAAACCTACCTTAAACAAATTTTCAACCTCAGCTTTGATAGTTGTTTCTTTAGTAGGGTTTACTGGTCAAAGCTCCTAACGAATAGGTTTTTCATTTTCATATGTCTTGATCTCATGTTGGACTATAGATGGATCTATCCCAGGCATTTCCTCATAAGACCAAGCAAACACGTCTCAAAACTCTTTAAAGAGATCAAAATAAGTTCAAATTTCTTCAGGGGAGAAATCAACTCCAATGAAGACATTTTCCATAACGTTGGGATTCCTAGAGATGTTCACTACAATAGTTTTTGAAATGATAGAAATGTTACCTTCGACCGAAAACTGTGCTGGAGCCAAAGGATTTAAAACTATGTGAACATCACCAGTAGATGAAGGACTGGAAAAGCTTGATTCTTCTTCTCGCAAATCAGGGAGGAAATATGTCTGATGATGCAAATCATCCCATGGTCGCTCAATACCCTTCATTGCTTCTATAATTGGTTCTTCGTATGGGAAAATGATATCTAAACAATCCATAACAGAAGTTGAATCTAGAGTCCAAGCTAGAGCCACATCCCCATCTAGCTCCTCCAGTGAAAAAGGAGTAGGATCAAAGTCTACAGTGTTAAATATAGATTGATAAGAACTTTCAGCTACAGACATAGGAAATGCCATTCCACCCACTTTCCCCTCATCTAATGTGGTGGTAGAAGAGGGTAAGGGCTGAGGATCCAAAAAGTAATGAGTTCTAAAGAACTCTCTTCAAGAAGGTGACTTTGAAGATGAAATAGAATTAATTTGAGCAATAGGAGTAGGAAAAACAAAGGTACCCATTAAGGAAGAATACATCCCAACTCCTAGATTCTCAATAGGCTCCTTAGGATTGTTCACTAAGGGAACAATAGATTCAGAAGATGTATTGGATTCACCCAGAGAATAATCCATCTGATCAACCATTACAATTCTCCCTTCATGAGGAAAACATAGGACGCGGAATAGCGATGATACAATAACATCCACTCATAAATCCAATTTCTTCCTAAAAAGACATTGTAATCCAAATTAGCATCAACTATTTTTACATCTATATTTACAACCTTTCCCCCAACACAGACAGGAAAGGCTAGAATAATCTCATGTGGCCTATGAGAATGACCATCAAATTTTTATAAGGGAGTAGGTGACAGAACAGCTTGAGGTGATCCAATAGCCCTCCAACATGATATGGACATTACACATGTGGAAGCTCTTTCATCAACTACGGTTCGAAAGATATTGGTATTTCGGTATGTAGACTTGATTTAAAAATCCCTATGATGTGGGAGTCTCTTCTTGATATTTGACATGTCAAAAGTAAGAACAAGAGAGTTTTTTGGATCTACCGCTCCGATCGTAGTGAGAAACGCAATCCTTTGTGTTGGGCATGAATGGAGTACCTCTAATGCATACATGGCACAAGGACTCTGAGCCATATCTTCTACAATGGAGTAGTTATGAGTTGCATTGGAATTGGGGTTAATTGTCGAACATTTTGCAGAGCCTTTTGACATCTGAGGTATAGACTCAACTACGGGCCTCTCAATATGGAGTGGCTTTGAAACATTAGGAGTAGTCTTGGCCTTATATGATTCTAGTTCACCATAATCATGTAACCGTGTAGAAATGTCAATATGTGAACTCATCATATAAACATTTAATGGATTTTCCCCCTCTTGGTTGCCCCAGTGGGGGTACCAGTACTAGAATTCGTGCCAAAAAACAATTGTTTCCCTTGGGGAAAAGGGTTAGTTAGCACAACTTGGGAGCTTGAAGACCCTTACTGAACCAACAAGCGTTGAGAATCCTAAATCTTTGGGCAAACATGATTCAAATGGTCACCAGTGCATAACTTGCATGGAAACTTCACTTTCTTCTTGGATTCTTTTTTACCCCCCCCATCATCATTGTCGGGCTTATTTGCATTACCCTTCCCATCCTGATTCCTTTTCCTACCACGTCCTTTCTTCTTCCCATCAGATTGTTGGTTTCCTTTGGGGTCAGAAGTTTGAACATCATTGATAAATGAAGGTTGAGAAGGCATGGGTACTAACAGAAATGCCTGAATAGAAGAAGCAGTTTGCAAAGACAACTGCTACAATTGGTTTAGCAAGTTAGTTGTGCTATTATCAATTGATCCGACTAGCCCGTTAGTATGGGGAACTGGCTTTGACTTGGCTAGATAAACCTTAGATCTAGAAGCATCGGGCAGAATTTTCTTAAGAATCCCAGATTGAAAATATATGAGTTCTAGTTGTTGGGCTCTAAAAATAGTATGTTCTTCGGTGAATACATCAGAGAGCGATACGTCCTTAAATATTTAAAGTTGAAAATATTTGAGAAATCATTCAAGAAGGAATTCTTATGGAATATCAACTTTAATAAGCCTCTTCCTTCTCCTCCATTCCTAGATATGATCAGAAATGTGGGTTGCTTGGTCTTGGTGGAAATTAGCTAAGAGCTCAGTTCCAACATCATAATAAACGGACAACTGAAAATGGTTTTAAAATATGGTAGCCAAGTCACCAAATGAAGCGAAGGTTCCCCTTGGGAGTTCAATATACCATTTAGTCATATTCCCAGTTAGGGTGCGTTGAAATAGTCTCAACTTGATTGAATCATCTATCATGGAGTTCGACGAACACCATAAATGGAAAGTGCTTATATGGTTACTCAGATCTTCACCAGTCTTCCCTTCAAATTTGGGTATGTCTGATGGAAGTTTGGTTGGAACTGGAGGCTAAGTCAGGTTGTATCAGATAGGATCATTAGTCAACTTTGATAGATCTAGAAAGTTTAAGGTTGCCAGGAATGGTAAACGTGTAGGACCTTGAGAATTCCAATGTTCTAAAAAGAATATCTTGGATTTGTGAAGGCACCAATTTGATTGAGATGATTAGTAGAAATTCCTAAACAAAAAGGGAAATCTTATGGCCCAGAAAAATTCAGAGTTTGTTCAACTCCTACCGAAAATTTTCCATATCCATTGAAATTTCCCCCTAGCAAGGTATTAAACAGAACAGAGAGCCCTTGGTAAGGGTTCCATGCATTAGCAAAGGGAGAAAAAGTTTTAAATGAACTCAGGGCAGATTATGACATATTCCCCTATTGGCCAAAGGAGAACTTGTTCTCGTCTCCCAAGCTACTAACAGCTGGGTTAGTCCATCCGTGGAAAGGATTATAACTTTGACTCGTGGAGGGAAAATGTATTGATCCTAGAGACAAGTTAGAATGTGGTATATGACCACTCCCAAAAGGGAAACCCTGAAAAGAAGTTGACCCACTCACCATGGAATTCATAGACATGGAAGAAATGGATGGAAAAATTAAGGGAACCGAAGGAATCGTGCTGGTAGGCATTCCAAAGGGGAAAGAAAACCAACTCAAAAAAAATATAGAAAAGATATATCAATGCCTTAGAAATAAGCCTCTTCAATGGGGAAACCTCCTTTACATTACACAAATGAATAATTATTGGATGATACAAATGACAAGACCTCCTTTCTATATATAGGAGTCTAAGGGGTCATTATATAATCAGAGCCGACATGACAATAATAATGTAAGGGCACAACAATAACAATAGTGGGATTCTATGGGGCACAATAATAACAATATGAGGACTACATGGGCACAACAATATAATAAAGGGGTTGCATTAATAACAATAAGGGGTTACACTAGTAGTATGGGGACCTAACATGCCCCTCTCCTTCAAAAAGTGTTGTCCTCAAAGCTGGAGTAGTTCTGGATGCTTCCGTATAAAATTATCATCCTCCCATGTGGAATCTTCAGTGGATAAGTTCTTCCACTTGATGAGATACTCTAAAATTGATCAATTTCATAGTTGTCCATTTCTTGTTTTTGTGACTCCTTTAGGTTCCAATATGATTTTTCCTTCCTCGTCAAGTTCTGTCAATATTATTTGAATTGGGATCTTCTTCGACTTTTGAATGAGTGGCCACACTTCTTCATCATTCTTCCATTCATCCCTTACTTCATTTATCAAATCTGGTTGGATAATAGAAATAACACAAAACAATGCTTCCACATCCTCATCGTTTCTTGAGAGTGCATCTACAACAACATTTTTCTTCCCTTTTTTGTAGATGATTTCAAAGTCATAACCCAACATATTTGTGACCCATTTTTTATGTTCTTTTGGATATAATCTTTGTTCTAAAAAATATTTAAGACAATCATGATCCATTTTTACCTTGAAGTGTCTTCCCATTAGGTGACGTCGCCATTTCTTAAGTGCATGTAGTATTTCCAAAATTTCATTCTCATAAATAGCTTGCTTGAGGGATATTTTTTTGTATGGATGTAACCGTAGAAATACCCAATCACCTACATCAAAAATTCTTTCACTGTGATGTTGATCTGCCTGTTGTTTCATTTGATTCTACACCAAAGTGGCGTTATCCTTTAAAAGTTGGAGAAATTGTTGTTGATGCTCGATGTGATCTTTCACTACTTGAACCTTTTTCTTCTTGATATGTCCTTCTATCTTGATATTTTGAGTGGTAATTTCTTCTAGTACACTAAAAGATATGGTCAGATTCATTCCTTGATGCTCGATGTGATCTTTCACTTCTGTAACCGGTCTTAGCTACTCCAAACTTCACAAAAACCTTGGTTATGGAATGTGATGCTTAGGGAAATGGAATTGATGATGTTTTAACGCAAGAAGAAAGACCCATTACTTTCGAAAGTTTTCCAATCAAAGGAAAGTATTTACACAAATCTATTTATGAGAAGGAAATGTTGGCAAGACTACATGCACTTGAGAAATGGCGACCTTACATAATGAAGAAGATCCTAGTTCAAACAATATTGCCACAACTTTACGAGGAAGGAAAAATCATATTGGAACCTGAAGGAGTCATAGAAACAAGAAATGGGCAGCTACAAAATCAATCAATTTCAGAGTATCTCATCAAGTGGAAGAACTTACCCACTAAAGATTCCACATGGGAAGACGAGAATTTTATACAGAAGCATCCAGAACTACTCAAGCATTGAGGAAAACACTTTTTGAAGGAGAGGGGCATGTTAGGTCCCTATTTTACTAGTTTAACCCCTTATTGTTATTAGTGCAACCCCCTTATTATATTATTGTGCCCCATAGAAGCCCACTATTGTTATTATTGTGCCCTTACATTATTATTGTTATGCCGACTTTGATTATATTATGACCCATTAGCCTCCTATATATAGAAAGGAGGTCTTATCATTTGTATCATCCAAGAATTTTTCATTTGTGTAATGTAAAGGAGGTTGCCCCCTTGAAGAGGTTGATTGTTAAGGCATTGATCTATCTTTTCTATCTTTTTGTGAGCTGGTTTCATAAAAATAGCCTTTGTTGGTGCAAGTACTGAAGCTGCATAAGGATACCCTCCAGAAGTACAAATGAACGTGATGCAACGTTTGCCTCAAGTGCCACGAAATTCCCCTCCACAGCAACCTATGTGATCCCTAGGAATAACAACTATGGACACCAGTTCATATCAAAATCCGAGCAGAACAATCTCGGGGCGGGATACAACAAGTAGGAGAGGGGGTATCTCTCTTTCCTTGTCTCCACTCTCCCTTGTGCTTGACTCCCAGTCATAGAGCTTTCCATTCTTTCTAACGACACTAGATTTCACTCATTATTCAACATCTATGTTTAATTGTTTGAGTGGCCTTAGAGAGTTAACTCTCCACTCACCTATTCCAATGCCCTAAAGAGCTAGACTTATTGGTGTAATTAATGACAAATCAAAATATGTTCTAGTTCTTTTTAATTAAGCGTTTGATTTTAAAGGGATGTTCTTTAAGTCATGGTAAAATGTGAGTGAAACTTATGGTGTTTTAATTCAAAATAAATCAATAGAAACTTAGCTATATGAAAATGCAGCTATTTTTCTTTGATGAAAAGAGATTTCTATGAGGTTCTATGAAAAAACTTAAAAACAAAAAAATACAAAAAAAACTTTTTTCAGAAACACGTTTCACACACTCAAAATCTAACAAAAATACTAAAATTCTTACAATGCAAACTAACTTAATGCAAATTATAATGATGATGCAAGATTCTATGGATGCTCATACAATAAGAAAATGTGTTTCTTCACAAGATCAATAGGCCAACTTTACTACAAGGAGGGCATAAATTCAATGAAAAGCTTCCTTTGAAACAAAGCAAAACCAATCGAAGAAAGTTCACAATTTCTCAAAAACAACGAAGAAACAAAAAGCAAAACTGAAAAGAAAAAGAAAGGCAAGAACTATGTTTTTGTCTTTTTCTTTTTTAAAGAACCCATAAAAGTTTTTGAAAACACAAAGACTACTAAAATTCCAAAGACCAAAAACAAGCATCAAGAGTCCCAAAATTCGTAACTTATGCACATCATTGATATAATGGAACTTGAAACAACAAAGGATCATCGACTTGCATAGATTGATCTAAACAGCAGTATAAAGGACTTCAGCAAATCAAAAGAACATCAAACAAGAATTTCAAGATTGCCAAAGAGGCACTCAAAAACCATGAAAAAAAAATTAGGTCAACCAAAAATGGAAAGCAAAGCAAAGCAATCTGAAAATTGGGTTATAGACAAAACTACAACTAGTTTCTTGTTCCACAAAGTTAGAACAACCAAGAACTTCCACAAGAAGCCTTGAGCCCAAATCCAAAACTGAAACATTACTCAGAAATCAAACCCTAGGTTAACTAGTTTTTTCAATAAGAAGAATATTAGAAATTGAAAACTTGCAAGAAAGCAGAGCTACACTAACAGCGAATGACTAGAAAATCGCACAAACCACTAGGAAACAATCTTAACTGGGCCAAGGATTTTGAAAAATTAATTCAAAATAAGGTATACACAACTATGTAAAGACAAAGGAATGTGTATATGAAACAAAAACATGGGAAACTTGTGTATACACAAGTCTATTTAAAGAAACTAGAATGCATGCGCTACTATATCCTCTGAGAAGTGCGTATATAGAGCTCAATCAAGAAAAACAAAAGTCCAGGCCTGATCCAAAAGATCAGAGTTGATTCCCATGAAGAAAATAGGTCACAGACACTGTAAAAGCAAGAAATCAATCAAGCAGGCCCTGGTCAAGAAGAAACAACCCAATCTAGGAAAAACAAGAATGTTTCCCCACCTAAGTCACCAATTTTGTTATGGGTGGAATCACCCTAGGTTCCTGGGTTGAGAACCCCAACAGAACGGGGCTCATACAATATAAAGAGACACACAAATAAGTAGTCCTAATACTTAAACTACTGAAGTAGGAAAAAGAGGTATTACCCAGAGGTCCTACATTTGAGGTCGTTCCCATAGGGTCCAAACCCTCTACTTCTTCCAATGCCTTAAAACCTTCAACTCATTCAAGTAAATCATATGCAACAACAGTAATAGAAAGCACGTTCATGATATAAGTTTTAGTTCATATATTAAGAATGTAAGCAAATAAGAATTAATGTGAGATTTCATAAGCAAATCATAACGTAGATTAATGCGTAAAGACCATAATCATTAGGAACAAGACAACCTCTCTTTATTAATGTAAGATAAATAAAATATGGAAGAACTACAACCTAAGTCATCCGCCGGCTCCAAGCAAAACCATCCTCTGGGTCCATCTTGCCGAGGCCTCAGCAATCCTCCTCCATAGGTATACATAAGGATGGCATGAAGGGATGATGGACATCTCAAGAAGGAAACATAGGTTTCCGATGACTTGGGAGTGTAGAAGGCATAGGGATTTCTTTAGAATTGATCAGGGATGTAATCAACTATAATATAAATATCTAATATTTTCTCCTCCCTTAGGCCTTCCCATGGAGGTTTATTTATACTTCTCCAAATTATTATTTTTTCAGTTGGGAAACAGTTGGGCCACGAGCTATAATAGGTGAGTATCAGGTCTAACCCATAAACTCTACCTGAATGAAGGGAGATTATATATATATTAACACATATACGTGGGTTGGGTATAGACTGACCCGTGTGTACATGTGCTTTCTACAGGGCGAAATCATGTATGGGATTTAAAACATTGTTTTTTAGAATTTGGACCAAGTTTGGAAGGGAAGGGTTGCCCTAGGCCATATCACAGAGCATCAAATCTACCAAGGGTGGTAAATGGTGCTATAACAGTCACATCAAGGCTAACTCATCCAATGGAAAATTAGAAATAAGATTTCTAGATATTAGAAAATAATTTTGGAATTTACAAAATAATAGGAATATTGACCGTTTTTCCAAAACATTGGTTAAAGTTACAAAAACTTAGCAAAATAATCGAGGGCCAAAGGAATTTGATAGTGAGGTGAGTGTTATAGTCCGTAGAGAGGTAAATACTAATAATGAAAAAATGAATATAAATTACTATTTTTTGATAAATATGTGATGAAAAATGATATTTAATAAATTTTTAATATATAAATATAATTTTTTATTCAAAAATATTACTAGTTTTTAATCAAATGTTTTTTTTTGTAAATAAGATAGTTTCTATTAATTCAAAATCTGTTATTTACATTCTGAGTGGGGTGGTATGAGCAGGATGCTCAAGCACCAAAACAAAACTTTTATTTCATAGTAATTACAAAAAAGATATCTCTTACATCTCTTGAGGTATCTTTTATAGTGGTATACAAAAAGGCTTTTTCTTCTGAGCTGCAAAGATTTTCTAAAATTTCTTTTACAATGGCTTACAAAAAAGCTCCCTATTCTAAGAAACGATGATAGAGAAAGTAGATAGAGGATAGAAGGAGTGCTATGAAAATTTTCCAAAAAAAACCCTTTGTTTCGATAGGGCGCGAACTGAGTATGATTGGAGAAACTAGAATGCCAAGGGTGGCATTTATGTCGAGGGTTCCGTAGACAAAAGGAAACTTCTAGAAATCTGGAAAAAATAGCATAGAATTCTCCATTACGTCATGTCATCCAGGGGCTCATCCTCCAGACTGATAGGTTTCTCCAGTGTGTTTCCTACAAGAGCGTTTGTCACTTGCCAGTGGCTAGTGGAGGCACTTGAAGTTTCTATTTTGATGCTCGGAGAGCCCCCTCCGCTGGCCTACATGGTGGCCATGCACCTCTTGAGAAGTTCATAGTGAGGTGACTCCTGCGTGACAAAGTGGTGATGGTGGACCGACTCCACATAGACCGTAAACTTATCACTCATCATATCTATCTTCTTCTCCATTGTTTTCATGTTTTCTGACTGTTACTATAGAGCAAGGCCGAGAATTTCCTTGAACTGCCAATAAAGCTCAATGTTGAGGTTGTGCAAATTTTCCCTGGCCTAGGTGAGGCCCAGGTCAGGAATCCATTCAAATTCTACGTCCATTGCTTTAGAGATCAATTTGCGTCTTAAGTTATGTGCCTGCTGTTCCGGGTTATGGATTTGATCCTGGGTATCAGGGTTGACCACAACAAAGTAATTAAGAGAAACATGTCTCGCGGAGGTCTCCACCCTGGTGCTAAGCTTCCTACTTGGGTTGTCCCACATAGATTTGTTGTGGCTGCGGCCATGGTTGGGAGAAAAGTTAGAGCTACATTGGGAGGACTTTGGAAGGAAAGGGGATCAGGGAGGGAGATTTGGACAAAGGCTATGAAAATGATTATGTTAGACTGAAAATAATGATGGGGAGGAGAAAGTTGGATGGGGTATTCATAGGTAGAGTGGGTGGCCAAGGAGGATCGGGTTGGTGTGAGAGAGCCATTGAATGTTGCCAAAAGGTGGTATAACATTGTCATGAGGGAGCATGATTCAATATTGGTCGAAGGGGCCAGATGGTGGCGGTTCTATGGGGACTCTGTAAACATGTTAATTCTTACATCATGTGAGGAATTGTGGCTGTTGCAATCTAATGCATTCATAATGAGATGGTGCGGGAGTTGTACCATTCTTAACTGGAGAGTGATAGTTGATCTTGTTATTGAGAGAGACCCATACTCCTAGTATCATTGCTATTTATTGCTTCACAATCTCTTCGGATAGGATCCTCCTCTAGGTCCCTCCATGCAAGGGAGTGTTATCTCGAGCTACCATTTGTTCCTTCACTTTCTAGTCTGTCTGCCAAGCTGTTTTCCTTCCTTCTTACTACCTAGAAGTGGAGCCCACTTAGCTCACCAATGTGTCTGTTGATGTGGTTTAAGGTTTTGTTGAGCCGTCAGTTATCTGTTGCTTTCGTGACCGTCGTTCCTTGCTGAAGCTTCCTATAGACTTGGGTGGTGAGGGTTGAATCTCCTTCCACTATGAGTGACCAAAATCTTAGGGTTTTTAAAATGTCGATACCATGCTCGAGAGCTTGGAGTTCAACAACTTTATTGGTGGTTGTACCCAGGTTGCCCACATAAATCCAAATTATCTCCCCTTGAAAGTTTCTAAAGTCCCCCCCCAAAACTTGCAGCCCTTGGATTGCCTTTGGCAGTGCCATCATAATTCATCTTGATGATATCTTTTTCAAGCGGGTCCAAGTGGTAGGGCGCTTCCTTGTTCATTGTCGCTAGAGTTAGAGTGTTATGAAGGGGGGAGTGTAGCTCGAGAAGATTAAGGATCCTCTGATTAGTAGGGTGAGGAGGGTCACTAAAGATCAAAAGTTTGGAGGTGGCTACAGATTCCCGAATGATTTGTTTAATGAAGGTGAGGATGCTCTCTTCAGGCCTTTTTTCTTCTCTAAAAATTCTAACATTGCATTCTTTCCAAACAACCCAGCAAATGATACCCGAGATGAGATTCCAGGCTCTATCGACCATAGGGTGTGAGGAGAAGGAGGCTCTCCAATTTTCAAGAGTGTTGAGGGTGGAGACTTTTTCCCTGTCAGAAGATATGAAAACCATTTCCTCCCAATCACAAATATTATTAGAATAATTACAATCATTCAGAAGATGGTTTGTTGTTTCTTTTCTTTCTTCACAGAGAGAAAATCTTGAGGGTCCATTGAATCCTATCCTTCTTAACTTATCCCATGTTAGGATCTTCCTTTGCATTGTTAGCCATAGAAAGAGTGTGATTTTGGGCCACATTTTCCTACCCCACTGATTGAGGTGGATATTGGTGGCCACCCGCCAATTCCACTTGGACCCACACCATTGTTTTTTTCAGTTTTTTAGTTTCCTTAATTGTAGCACAATTTACTAGTTTTAGCCATTTTTCGGGTCCTAAACTTTGGAAGTCGTTTTGAGGCCCTAAACAATGTTTTTTGGGAAATTTGGGAGCAACATAGTCCATGGACTGACATTTCTCACTCAAAAGTTGTAGTTCTTGGATGGATGTTTCTAACGAGGCATTGTGCACATGAAATAGAGATCGTATGCCAAAGTTACGACCCTAGGAAGTTGATGTACCAATTTACCCAAACGGGGCCCATAGTTTGGCACTTCATTTCCTAGCGTTAGGTTTTTAGATGTTTAGAGTTTTCCATTATTTCTCAACAATAAATATGCCTTCGAGCCTCATTGTAACACATTTCAGAGGCATGTATCTGCCACATCTCTTCTCAGAGATAAGCTACCATCGCCCGAGCTAGTTTATTTCCATTTTTGTTTGTAAGCATATTTCAGTACTTTACATCAATGAAATGAAGTGTTATTTCTATTGTATCTCTATATTTATGTTCATATCTATAATTTTTGTGTTCCTATTTAAATATGGATCAGTGGTATTAGATCAGCTTGCTCTTTCTCTGTTTTTCTTTGCATGTCCCCAACTAGGCCGGGATATAAGGAGTTAGGGCTTGAACTGGTCAAATCTTTGCAAGACCAGCCTCACAAATCCCAATGGCCTCCCATGGGCCTTGAACAACTAATTTGGAAGCGCCACACCATTTAAGGTACAACTTAACTTTGAAATTCCCATATTTGAGGGTCAGATCGATGCAGATGTTGTAGATAAATGATTAAATATGCTAGAAGGGTATTTTTTTGTTCATGATTTTTCCAACCATGAAAAGATTACTTTCGCTCTTCTCAAAGCTACCCCCCACGTCAAGGACTGGTGGGAAGCCTACTGTGAGCAGAAGGATGAAAGTATAGCCTCATTGTTTTCAGCCACACCCACATGGATTCCATTCTATGTTGCCATCAAGGAGTAGTACTACCCTGTCGAAAGCTATGAGGATAAATACATAAAGTGGACCACGCTGCGGCAGGGAAGGGACCAAGATGTGCTGGAGTTTACCAATATTTTTCATACCCTTCACACACATTTTGGTATCAATGGTTCTGAGCAGCATTTGGTACTCAAATACCACGGCTGCCTACAAAGGTACATCCAAGATGAGATGGAGTTCCTGGGCATCTTCTCGGTCGGCACAACATACCGATACACTATCAATATCGAACAAAAGTTTAAATAGAAGAAACGAGACTTTGGATTTGCGAATCTGAAGCAAGGGAAAGGTGCCCCCAAACTGCTGAATAAAGGACAAAGCCAAGGTGGGGTGGCCTAGGACAACTTTCCAAAGCCGCAAGCAAAGAAAAACACCACGAAGTCAAAGAAGGACACGGAAAGTGGTGTGAGTTCCATAAGAGCTCCACTCACAACACAAGTGAGTGTCGAGCCAAGTAGTCACTGGTGCCCGAGATAAAATATTTGGAATCAGATGCATGTTCTAACTTTGATTCAGAACCCAACAAGGGGACTGACAAAGGGAAGCCGGTTATAGATGCAAAGCCCAATGCCACTATTGCCACCATGAAGATCCAGAAGGAGGAACCCAAAGATCCAAAGGAGGAGGAGCGCCTCTTCCCCTTCTAGATGTGGGTAAAGGGTTCCCCACTACAGTTCATTATCGATAGCAGGAGCCAAAAGAACCTCATTTTGGTGGACATCATGAAGTGGCTGGGCTTACCAACCACAGCACATCCACAGTCGTACACCATCGGGTGGCTTCACCAAGGACAACATCTTCATGTGAGCCAACAGTGTCACCTTCCATACAACATCAAGCCCTTCATGGATGAGGTATTATGTGACATTTCTCCCCTTGATCTTTGTGATGTATTATTATGCCAACCATAATTGTGGAAGCAACATGTTGTGTACAAGTTTAGGCCTCATGTTGTTATTGTTACTTTGGCAAATAAGTTGTACAAGATACTAGAGGTAACACTGCCTACCACCATCTCTTTGGTTACTACAAAACAATGTAGTAAGAACATTTCCAAAACCAAGAAATTTGTTTTTCTGAAGATACGCCCTCAAGGAAAGAAGAAGATGGTGGCCACGACTTCCAGATAGGCCCCCTTTGCAAGACAACAATAGATGGACAAGGTTCAGGAGGAGTAGAAGGACATCTTCACCTCCCCCGTAGGGGTGCCTCTGCACTGTCAAGTCAAGCACTCCATCGATCTGACCCCAGGTGCACCACTACCCAATGGACCAATCTATCGACACTCTATTATGGAGAATGACGAAATCAAGAGGCAGATTCAGGAACTGTTGCAGAAAGGTCACATCCGACCAAGTTCATCGCCATGTGGGAGCCCAATCGTGTTGGTACAGAAGAAGGATGGGACATGGATACTCTGCATTGACTATCGGGTGTTGAACAAGATCATTGTCTAGAATAGGTACCTGATCCCATGAATTGATGACCTTGTGGATTAACTGAAAGGAGAAAAATATTTCAACAAGATTGACTTGGAGTAAGGATATCACCAGGTACAAATCAAACCCTCTGATCTGTGGAAGACTTCATTCAAAGCTAGGGAGGGGCTTTTCGAATGGTTGGTTATGCCTTTCGGGTTGACAAATGCTCCTAAGAAAATCTTGAGCCTAATGGATGACATGTTGTGACCATTCACCAACTCATTTGTAGTGGTATACTTGGATGACATCCTGATCTTCATCCAGAATTGGTAAGAGCACCTCCATCACATTCGAAAGGTTCTCCAAACACTACGACAACACAAGTTATGTGCCAATTTAAAGAAATGCACTTTTTGCATGACCCAAGTTTAGTATTTTGGATACATTATTGATGAATGGGGGGTGCATATGGATCTAGCTAAGATCCAAGTCATTCGGATTGGCCGGCTCCAACCACTTTGACAAATCTCCACAACTTTCTAGGCCTTTCCAATTTCTACTGCAGGTTCGTATTGGAATTCTCTGATATCACTTGGCCCTTGAGTCAAGTCAACAAGGGAGGAGTGAAAGAAAAATTCTTTTGGTCTGAATCTCAAGAGAAGGCATTCATAGAGTGGAAATATCACCTCTGCTCAGTACCAGTGCTTGCATTACCAGACTTGCAACAACCATTTGAGATTGAGACATATGCCTCTAACTATGCTATTGGGGTAGTCCTTACTCAACACGGGCATCCAGTAGCATATCATAGTGAGACACTTTCAGACATAGTTTGGAAGTATCCCACGTATGATAAAGAGATGTATTCCATTGTGCAGGTCTGTCGACAATGGAAGCATTAAATTTTGGGGAAGGATAACATTTCCATTTGAATATCAAGTATAAGAAGGGCAACACCAATAATGTTGTGGATTGCCTTAGTCGATCACTGATCATGGCATTAACCATCATGCTCAACTCTTGTGGGCATGAGACTTCTGATTAGCCACTTCTCTATAAAAGCGACCCAGAATTCGGCCACACATACCAGACGCTCTTAGAGGGTTAGCATGTTCTAGATTTTCACCTCCAAGATGCCTTGTTTTGCCACCTGGGTCACCTTTGTGTTCCTTCAAGTGAGCGGTCCAAGATGATTTGGGAAGCGCACTACAGTCGGGCTGCTGGGTATTTCTGGATCGAGAAATGATCACAGTACTATAGAAGTATTTCTATTGGCCGAATCTTCGACAAGAGTCGGGAGGTACATCAGATCCTGCACTACCTGCGCCATTGCCAAACCGGCCATCAAGAAGCAAGGCCTTTGTACTCTGCTGCCTACCCCTATTCGACCTTGGGAATCCATCTCCATGGATTACATATCAGGCCTTCCTTCTACTAAGCATGGTAATGACTGTGTTTTTGTTGTCATTGATAGATTCTCTAAGATGGCCATTATGGCGGCCTGCAAGAAGAATATCACAGCAGAAGCCACTACTAAACTCTTCTTTGAACAAGTGTGGGTACACTTTGGGATACCACTGTCTATCATCTCAAATCAGGAAAATAGATTCCTCAGTACATTTTGGTCCAGTCTCTAGTCAATGCTGGACACCAAAGTCACTAAGTCCACAACTTTCCATCCCCAAACTGATGGCCAGACAGAGGTCGTCAACAAGATTATCGTACACATTCTGCACATGTACAACTCGAAGCATCCATGCACATGGGATGAGAGCCTCCACTATGTTCAACACAGATATAACCGGGCTCTCCATAGCCCTTTTTAGGTGGGCTTGGGATTCCATCCCCTATGTCCCATTGATGTGGCCATGCCATTTGTAGGTACTCAAGCATATTCGCCTCATGTCCAGTTTGAAACTGATAGGGAAAGTAACTTCATTAAACACATCCAACATATCAGCCAATAGGTCCATGACATTCTGGAAAAATAAAATGGCAAGTACAAGCAGCGACATGATCAACATCGAGTGCCACACAAGTTTCAGGTGGGCGACAAAGTCTGGTTGCATTTCCAAAAGGAATGCCTTACTGGAGCCTATTGGAAACTCAAACCACTGTGATATGGTCCTTAGACCATTAATAAGGTTGTGGAAGATAATTCATTTGAGCTCAGCATTCCCCCATTCATTGGCCTACACCCAGTGTTCAATGTGGATCACCTTCATCCATACTTTCCATCATTACTAGACACATCCGACATTGCAGAATAGCTCACACCAATAGAGTTAAATCCAGATTGCGTGAAACAAGCTAGAACTGATCACATCATGGACATGCAGATCAAGCACACTCACCAAAATAATATCCAACTGTATCAGGTTGTCAAAGTAAGCCAACTCCTTCACCAAGGCAAGTGGCTCACTGGGGACCAAGTTCAGTAGAAGTTTCCTCATCTCATGGAGGAATTCAACGCAATGGGGACCATTGTCTCCTAAGGGGGGAGGAATGATCCATGTGGATATTGGTGGCCACCCACCAATTCCACTTGGACCCCCAACATTGTTTCTTTCAGTTTTTCAGTTTCCTTAATTGTAGCACAGTTTACTATTTTTAGCGGTTTTTCGGGTCGTAAACTTGCGGGGTTGTTTTGAGGCCCTAAACGACATTTTTGGGAAAACTGTGAGCAGCATAGGACCATGGAAAATTTCCGCTCACTCAAGATTTGTATTCATTGGATAGATATTTGTAACGAGATATTGTGCGTGTCAAACGAAGATCGTATGCCAAAGTTACGAGCCCGGGAAGTTGATGTACCAATTTACCCAAATGGGGCCCATAATTTGGTGCTTCATCTCCTAGGGTTAGGTTTTTTGATGTTTAGGGTTTTCCATTGTTTCTCAACAATAAATAGGCCTTCGAGCCTCATTGTAACACAGTTCAAAGGCATGTAGCCACCACATATCTTCTCAGAGATAAGCTACCATCGCCTGAGCTAGTTTATTTCCATTTCTATTTGTAAGCATATTTCAATACTTTACATCAATGAAATGAAGTGTTATTTATATTACATCTCTATATTCATGGTCATATCTGTAACTCGTTGCATTCCTGTTTAAATATGAATCAATGGTATTAGAGCAGTCTGCTCTTTCTCTATTTTTCTTTGCATGTCCCCAACTAGGTCGGCATATAAGGAGTTAGGGTTTGATCTGGTTGAACCTTTACGAGACCAGCCTTGCAAATCTTGATGACCTTTCATGGCGAATGAAAAGAAAGATGAGGGGGTAGGAGATCCTATCAAAATCTTTCTCAAAGAGGCCCTCGAGCGACAAAGGAATGCGATGATGGACAACTTAGCCCAGATCCTTTAGTGGCTACCTAGGGGCGACACATCTACTTCCAACAGCTACTCTGGAAGTGCCACACCCTTTAAGGTACGTGTTAAATTTGACATTCCCATATTTGATGGTTAGATAGATGTAGACATTGTAGATAAATGGCTAAATTTTCTAAAAGGGTATTTTTCTGTTCATGATTTTCGGCTAGGAAAAGTGTTGGCTTGTAAAGGCCTTGTTACACAGTAATTTCTCACCGCCTTCCTGTCAGTCACCCTGCTGTGTCCAGAAGTTACAATCACTAAGTGTTTGATCCCTGAACTGGCTAAAAACCCATTTTTCCAAAGTTTTGTGCATCAGCGCGTCTGTTCCTAAAATAACCGCGATGACCAGCGCCCCACAGTCTATTTCGTGCGCTGCCATCGCGGAAGAACATCACTTTTCCGCGATGACGCACAGCGCGGCTTTCACGTGTCCTTCCGCGCTGACATGGCTTGTTCAGTTGTTGTCATGTGCTGACAACGCGGAAGTCTCCATATAATCCGCGCTGATCCAGTTTGGGCGAATTTGTTCAAACAACCAGCCTTCCAGATCTCTCCAGGCTTGGTTGTTAGCTTTGTGAATGTCGACTCCCTTCTATGGCATGTCTGTTCGACCTTTTGCAACTACTCCCCTTGAAGATAAGCTCATCCTTCCACCTTTTTAGGAGACTCCTTCTCCTATATAAACTTCCACCATTACCATGAGCAGCTAGTTTTTTAGGGTTAGAAAATAGCTAGACTTAGCTTGGATTATACAAGAGCTTGTAGTGCTCAGATTGCTGCTATAGGTGTGGTGTGTTAGGAGTGGAAGTGATTGATTGCTTTGGGAAGTTTGTTTGTGACATTTGTGTGAGAGAGAGAGACTAGTTTGTCTTGGGAGAACCATCCTCAAAGGTGAATGCTTGAGATACATGCTGACTGATCCCTCCTGAGAAGTTTATCGACGTCAGAACATTTGGTTGTACTCTTCTCTATTCTGATTAATAATAGATGACTGCTATTATTGTTCCATTCTCGTTTGTTTATGCAATGGATAAATGTGAATTATGTCTTTTCTGACTGGCATATAGTTACTTTTACTAGATTTCACGCTTGCGTTTGCTTTCCCTTCGTGTGTGCAGGTGTCCGTTCGCGGGGATCGCGGAAGACTATGACCAGCTGAAGCGAAGGAGCAAGGGAAACATCCCCTCGACAAACGACAGCGCAGGAATCCAAGTAGGTGCTCTTTACTTCTTGTCTAATTGTAACTAGGAACATGCGTGGCAGCATTGTGTGATTGTTGCTAGACCCCTGTTGGGCTAGTAGGGATCGCCTCTATCCGTAGAGGGGATTTACCTTCTCAACAATTTGGCGACTCCGCTGGGGATCAGCCTTTTTGTCTTTTGAGTCCACTTTTGTGTTTGGCTTTGATTGATCTCTTTGTGGGTTTTTGGGATTGTCTTTTGTGGCTTATGAACTTTCTGGGTGTTTCTGGAAAGCGTCTTTATTATTAAAAAGCTCTTGCCTTTGGTTTGGGAAGTTTTTGTTTTGGCTTTCCTTGTTTTTACTCCCAGCGCGTTTTATTTCGGAACAGTCGCGCTGACATCGCGGCCCTGTTCTTTTGGTTTTCTCTTCATCGCGCCTGTACGTCTAACAGTCGCGCTGACCTCGTTTTCAAGGGCAGCGCGCTTTATTCGTGTTCTTCCGCGCTGACATCGCGCCCCCTCTTCTTTGCGATTTCGGTCATCGCGTCTGTGTGTCTTATATCCGCGCTGACCTCGTTTGTCCTAGGGCAGCGCGCTTTTTCCCTGACTTTCCGCGCTGACGTCGCAAAGTTGCTGAAGGCCTCCCCCTGTCAGCGCAAAGTTGCTGAAGGCTACCCGCGCTGAGCCTGAAAAACTTTTTTTTGTCCAAATCGACCTCCTGAACCTCTTGCTGTGACTTTCCCTTCTTCTCCCCGCTTGTCTGATGACTTGTTTTTCACTCTCTGAGCTTTGAACTGTTTGATTACGGAGCTCAACTCCATAGGGTTTCGTTTTGCTTGGTTTTAAGTTTGCAAACAACTTCCCTTCTAGCTGCTTGGTTCACGTTTTCATCCTTACTTTTGCGATTACTGGATTATGTTTGGGTCTCTAATTGACTGGTTGCGACTCTGGTCCGTCGGATGTTTGCTTTTCTCTATTTGATTTCACGCTCTGAACCCTAGGACATCTAGCGGCCGTGTGTGTGTCAAGCCTCCCGCAAGGATCCCTGTTTGCTTGATTGACCAGCTCGTTCTAGACTCGCTTTTCGCATTTTTTCAGTGATTGTTAGAGTGTATTGGTTTGTGCTTCCAAGTGATCTTTTCCGCTTCCTCCTTGCTTGCAATCCTTGCTTGTTTTGCAGAGCTTAGATCACATAGCTCGTGCATTGCCTTGTTTCCCTTTGATTTCGAGACTTTGGTTGAGTGTTTTGGGAACTTCGTGTGCTCTCATTAAGTAGTTTACTTGGTGTTCAAGTTCCTCCAAATTCCTTTAGGTGTGTTATGTCACTAAAAGAAAATGAATTAGTAGCTTATTTTAAAATCCGAGAAGGAAAAGAATGTTTCATTGATTTGCATTTTCAAAAGAAAAAGTTTCCTTTCCTCGCTTTTAGTTGCATTAGGCTGTTTGATTGATTGTGTTCGTTTTGTTTGATTGAAATCTCTTTACCTTTCCATAGCTAGAATTCATCGAACAAAATGATTCTCGTTGACATGTAGTTTGCATCTAGGTAATTGTGAGAGAACATACGATAGGACCTGAAATCGAAACTTAATCTCAAGATCAACTATAAAATGAACCGAATGAATCTAAAAACGCATTGGAACTAAACGCAAATATCTAGAGGTCTAGGTTAGAGACGTGTTCCGGCGTCTTTAAACATAGTCACTGTTGTTTCACATTAGGTTGGGTGATTCCTCCTTCTGTGACTCGATAGTGGTCTAACACGGACTGCGCTCCCACGTACCGTCGAGTATATAGGGAGACCCCACTAGGCTTTTATCCTTTATCCATAGGAAGCCGAGTCGGCCGCCCTACAATTCGCAATGCAGTGAACACAGCATTCACGAAGATTGACCACCCGTACCCTAAAAAGTATTCTGTGGTTTTGCGAAAAGTTTGGCACACCCTCTACCTAGAGTTCCAGAGCAGTCACTTTTGATCCTTTTCGGACTCGCTAAACGAAAAGGTGCCTGTGAGCGTCTTGTCACTTCGTGCTCATTAAACATTCGAAGGAGACTGGAGTCATCTTTTCGTCCTTTTCTCGACTCCTGAAATATGAAAAGGTCAAGTTTGGTTCTTGTGTCTTAAAATTTATTCGGCCACGATAACATTCCCTGTTAGATCTTGTGTGCGTTAGCTTGAGTAGGTTTCGTTTTCATTTGCTATGGCAACTTTTCCAGGATTCACTAACCCAGGTTCCCCCTCTGATGGGAACCCAGGACAATTCCCTCCTCTTGGGAATGTTGGTGCTCCGTATATGGCGACGTTGTCCCTACCAGGGTTAACTGTCGGGTTGCCTGTGTGGTTGTTTTCAACCTCTTTGGTCCCTACCGTATCGGCTGTTAGTCCGTCAGTCCCTCCACCTGAACGACATCATGTTGATCCAAAGGTGGATCTCTCCCCTTCGACGCCTACTTCTACGTCGTCCTCTTCCACTTCGCCTGGTGAAAGTCTCGATTCGCATAACCAGGTGGCTAAGAAGAAGAAGAGGAAGTCCAAGAAGAAGAAGTCTCCTAAGGGAGAGTCTACACACACAGTCCCCCTCTCAAGTCCAGCTATCCACTCCAGTACACCTGAAGTCGGGTCACCTTCTGCCCCTCCGCGGAAGGTCAAGTTTCCTTGTCGATTATGCAAGGAGGACCATCTCCTTCGTGATTGTCCTGGCATTCCCAAGGTATTAGAGGTTTGGTCTCACGATCCGGCCCGCCCTTCATCGTCCACTGATGATCATGGCGATGCTACCTCATCAGTTGGGAATGGTAAGGAGAAAGGGAAGTTTTGAATCCCCTGTCGACTTTGTGAAGGCAAACATCCCCTTCACCTTTGTCCACTCATGGATAAAGCCTCTGTTGTGTTGGAAAGTCTTGCTGCTCCTCCGAATCCATTTCCCGCCGGTTATCAACGTCTTTCTACAACTGTAGATCGCGCCCTTGTTGACAAAGAGATTGTTTCAGATTCCTCTTTTGTCCAAGCCCCTCTTCCCGAACCTGGCTGTTCCCAGCCTGTTCCAGACCCGCCATTGGTTGGAAAGGGTGTTGATTCGAGTTCACCTCCTCTCAACCACTCTGTTTCGGAAGAGCAGAATTCTCATGTTCTTCTCGTCTCCTCAGATTCTCCTGAGCTTGATAAAGGTTCTCCTGGAACCTCTCCGGAGAATTTAGATTCGGTTCTTTCCGAGCAGGGGGGCAACCATATGGTTCCCCCACCAAGTAGTTCCGTCATCTCCTTTGATTGGAGTCGTTTGACTGCCCCTCCCCTTCCATCCCACGTGCCTTTCTGGGTCACCGCCTATGCTTGCAATAAGGCGCTGCCCGGCACTGTGTTAGACGAAGGAGCATCGGTTAGTCTCATGCCCGTTACTACTTGGCGAGCTTTGGGTTCCCCATCGCTCGTACCTGTTGCGCCGCATCTCACCGCGTTTGATGGAGGAACGAGTCAGCCATTAGGGATCCTCCCGAAGTTTCCTATTACTTTGGGAGGCAAGACTGTCTATATAGACATCTCAGTTACCCAAGGTTCTTTAGACTTCAGTCTTCTCCTTGGTCGTGATTATGTGTATGCCATGGGAGCCCTTGTTTCTTCACTTTTCCGTGTGGTTTGTTTTCCACACGATGGAAGAATCGTGACATTCGATCAATTATCGTTCGTTCGTCCACAAGCCCCTCCGGCGCACTCCTCCTTCCCTCCTGGTTTTCATCCACAAGTTGCATCTGCCTCGCCGCAAATCAACTACGTGGCCACCCAACCCGTGCCTGTACCCAGTGACGACACCATCGTACATAGTGTCCTGGGGGCATTAGGTCCTGATTTCCAAGATGTCGGCCTTCCCTCCGGAGCCACTTTCTTGGGGGCCTCCACTTTCCGTTCATTATGATGAGGTCTGGTCGGAGCATAGTTCGCTTTCCTGTGTCAAGCTCCTTAAAAAAATGAAACTAGGTGTCGAGCATAGTTCCTGATCTTGTGTCAAGCTCGTTAAAAAATGAAACACGGGTTATGAGGATAGTTCTTTTACTGTGTCAACCTCATTAAAAAATGAAACACCTCCCTTTCCAGATCGAGTCTTTTGATTAAGATCTCGTAAAATACAAGTCGAGTCTTTCATAGATCTCGAGAGTGAACCTTCATTCCATCCACTTTGTTGAATGCAATGAAGCTTGGGGGGAATGTACCTCGATTTTCATTATTATGCTGGGGGGCATGCAAACTTATAACAAGCATAGTTTTTCGTTTCAAGCTTGTGTAAACATGAAACATAATCCAAGCAGAGTTCTCCATGGTTCAAGCTTGTGTAAAAATGAACCCATACCCGATTTACATCTCGTGATTGCCATTTTTATCGTTTGGATTTTGCTAGATGAGCCTTGGTTGTTTTCATTCCATCGCCACCATCTCTTTGGCCGATCATATGCTTTCCCTTGGTTGTTTATCCTTTCCTGAGGAACCGCAGCGATGAGTGGTTTTATTAGCCAGCCTCTTGACCATTACATGTTTTGAGCAGTTCCACCATTGCCGGAACCAGTTGCTATCCTTTATACCACTCGTTCCTCTAGGACGAGTCACCTTTAAGCTCTTTTCTGACTCGTAAAATGTGAAAAGATTGTCGAGTATTTTTCCCTTTTTGACTCGTTAAAGAGAATAAAAATGGAGGTCTGCTTTCAGCTCTTTTCTGACCGTTTAAAGATGGAAAGATTGCCGAGTCCCCCTCTCGACTCGTTAAAAAAGTGAGAGGCGGTCGCCTTTAAAGCTCTTTTTTCGACCGTTTAAACTAAAAAGATTGCCGGGTTTTTGTCGTTTCGAACTCGTTATTGGCTCTAAAACGACGTGTTTTCGACCGCTTTTTTACTTTTTCAGGTCGAAGACACTATTCATGAAAAGTACTCCTCGGTTGTAACGACCGGGCGGTTCTTTCGAGCTTAGTTTTATACTTTTTCGGGCTCGAAAGACACAACTGTACGAAAAAGGACCCCCCTGGAGTCTCCTTTTCCGCTTTCTTTTCAGACTCTCGAAACAATAAAAGAAGCCGAGTTCCTCCTTTGTCAGGCTCGTTAAACACTCAATGACATCGGATATTGTCAACATGACACGCATCAAGCATATGCTATCCCCGTCAAGCTTGTCATCCAAAAATAATCGGGGTACCTGCCTGAAATGGTGGGGAAAATGGAACTGTAATAATCGTCGTGTCGGCAGTATGTCGCTCTTGAACATGGCACTAGTCTGCATTCGTGTCTGGGTGGGGATATCTCATCTCGTTTCACATTAGCCTCCGTGGGTTTGGGTTACCCTATTTTGACCTCTCATCTGCTCATTGCCCTGTCACCATGACCTCTGCTCATTTGATGTCAAATACTGCCAAATCCACCGTCGTGCCGCCAATATGTTCAAGAGAAGTTGACCTCTGCATTAGTACAACCTTCCCTTATATCTCACACAAATCATTTTTCCTCTGTCTCGTGTCGATGATGTGGGAATCATCATGGCCCACCTTCGATCAAGGCCACTTCTCGTCGACTTCAACTCATTATCCGAGAAAGTGACTTAGAGACTCCTTCCAGGTGCCTTGGAGCCTGCATGCCTCAATGGCAGGTTCCTCGTGTTCGACGCAAGGTTTACATCATTGACCTACGATCGAATGATTCCGTGGGTGTTCGACACCAGCTCATTGATTCACACGCTACGGATTGTACCTATAGTACCTTGAGGGCCATTGTCATTATTGGTGGTACCTCTCGCGTCTGTTAACGGTTCTCATCATTGACCGGTAATCAGGCGATGTTCATACATGTTCGACTCCAACCCCTGTATTCACATGTGTGGACTTGTACTCTGTTCGGGTCGAGATGGAGCGCAAGACCCTGGATCCTTGCTCACTGTGGTCCAGGTTGCGATTTTGTGGATAATCATTACATGACTCATTGATGGATGGCTGCGCCCATACCTGAGTCTTCATGGATGGCTGCGACCATACCTTGTCATTATTATGGTCTCTTTAGCTGGGTGGCTGCGTCCATACCATAGACCAGTCTCGCATGTCTTTTGGATGGCTGCGCCCATGCCTAGACTGCATGTATGTGATTGTCAGAGATTTTTCGGTACTTCCTGGTGGTGTTCCAGTTCGGCGTGTGTTGTAAAGCATTTCACCCCTCCCACTCTCTCGGTCTTCATGCTTTAGGGGGCATCTGTTACACAGTAATTTCTCACCGCCTTCCTGTCAGTCACCCTGCTGTGTCCAGAAGTTACAATCACTAAGTGTTTGATCCCTGAACTGGCTAAAAACCCATTTTTCCAAAGTTTTGTGCATCAGCGCGTCTGTTCCTAAAATAACCGCGATGACCAGCGCCCCACAGTCTATTTCGTGCGCTGCCATCGCGGAAGAACATCACTTTTCCGCGATGACGCACAGCGCGGCTTTCACGTGTCCTTCCGCGCTGACATGGCTTGTTCAGTTGTTGTCATGTGCTGACAGCGCGGCAGTCTCCATATAATCCGCGCTGATCCAGTTTGGGCGAATTTGTTCAAACAACCAGCCTTCCAGATCTCTCCAGGCTTGGTTGTTAGCTTTGTGAATGTCGACTCCCTTCTATGGCATGTCTGTTCGACCTTTTGCAACTACTCCCCTTGAAGATAAGCTCATCCTTCCACCTTTTTAGGAGACTCCTTCTCCTATATAAACTTCCACCATTACCATGAGCAGCTAGTTTTTTAGGGTTAGAAAATAGCTAGACTTAGCTTGGATTATACAAGAGCTTGTAGTGCTCAGATTGCTGCTATAGGTGTGGTGTGTTAGGAGTGGAAGTGATTGATTGCTTTGGGAAGTTTGTTTGTGACATTTGTGTGAGAGAGAGAGACTAGTTTGTCTTGGGAGAACCATCCTCAAAGGTGAATGCTTGAGATACATGCTGACTGATCCCTCCTGAGAAGTTTATCGACGTCAGAACATTTGGTTGTACTCTTCTCTATTCTGATTAATAATAGATGACTGCTATTATTGTTCCATTCTCGTTTGTTTATGCAATGGATAAATGTGAATTATGTCTTTTCTGACTGGCATATAGTTACTTTTACTAGATTTCACGCTTGCGTTTGCTTTCCCTTCGTGTGTGCAGGTGTCCGTTCGCGGGGATCGCGGAAGACTATGACCAACTGAAGCGAAGGAGCAAGGGAAACATCCCCTCGACAAACGACAGCGCAGGAATCCAAGTAGGTGCTCTTTACTTCTTGTCTAATTGTAACTAGGAACATGCGTGGCAGCATTGTGTGATTGTTGCTAGACCCCTGTTGGGCTAGTAGGGATCGCCTCTATCCGTAGAGGGGATTTACCTTCTCAACAGGCCTGACCCAGGTTCAGAGATGATTTAGCCAAGAAAATCCTGGTACTATTGGCCCTTTTGGCAATAGTCAGCGGAGTGCAGACTGAGGTCTCACCTGAAGTAGTATGGGAGGGTGCTAGAACTAGGTTTCCACACCCTGGGGATGTTTGATGAGCTTCTGGAGGTGCGTGGTCTGACCCATCGCTATGCGCACTTACTATCCCTTCGCGACCTATGGTGTAGCTTCTTAGAAACCTTACTCAGGGAACCACCCATATAATACCCACGTCTCTTGCTATTTAATCTATTATTAGATGGTTACTTAACTTGTTCATGTAAGACTTAAGGATTATTACAGCATATTCAACAAGCATATCAGTGCGCGCGATAAATAAAACAGTGTAAACGTAAAGAAGGTAATGCACAACAGATACACAGAAATAGGAATCAACTTCTCTTTATTAATCTTCAATCATGATTACAAAATTGACACCACCCTATGCACTCAACTGTAGGGGTCCACACACTCAGCTGCGGACTCTACTAGGCCTTTTGCGCACTCAGCTATAGAGCCTCTTCCTACTACTATGACCCAATACACTTAGAATCCTACTCTAAACTCGAGCAATTTGTACTATTTCTTCTTATCCCTTCGCTCCCTTTTCAACTTAGAGCCTCACTCTATTTATACAATCCCATGGTCCACGGACCATGGGTAGGCCGACATAACTTTACATTACATTATATTACTTTAGGGCAGACAGCCCTATGACTTAAGCTATGCTTCGCGCTTTGTGCTTGCAAATCGCGGAGTCCTACAAAACCTTTGACTAAAACTTGGGCTTTGATCCCCAAAACATGTTGTGGGGGGATTCCATGCCCAACAAAAAGATTACTTCCCCTCTTCTCTAAGCCGCTCCCCACGTCAAGGACTGTTGGGAAATGTACTACAAGCAAAACGATGAAAGTACAGCCTCACTGTTTTCAACCGCACCCGCTTGGAATTCATTCTGGGTTGCCATCAAGGAGCAGTACTACCTTGTTGGAAGCTATGAAAATAGATACATAAACTAGACCACGCTGTGGCAGGGAAGGGACCAAGACGTGCCGTAGTTTACCAATATTTTTCATACCCATCACACACAGTTAGGTATCAAGGATTCTAAGTAGCATTTGGTACTCAAATACCACGGCTACCTACACAGGTACATCCAAGACGAGATGGAGTTCCTGGGCATCTCCTCGCTCAACATGGTGTATCGATACGCTGTCAAGATCGAGAAAAAGTTTAAACAGAAGAAGCGATACTTTGGATCTGTGAATCTGAAGCAAGGGAAAGGTGCCACAAACCATTGAACGAAGTACAAATCCAAGGTAGGGTGGCCTAGGACAACCCGCCAAAGCTGAAAGCAAAGAACAACACTGCGAAGTCGAAGAAGGACATGGGAAAGTGATGTGAGTTCCATAAGAGCTTCACTCACAAAAAAAGTGAGTGTCGAGCCAAGTAGTCACTCGTGGCCCAGCTTAAATCTTCTGAATCAGATGCATGTGCTGACTCTAAGTCAGAACTCGACAAGGGGATTGACAAAGGGAAGTAGATTATCGATGCAGAACCCAACACCACCGTTGCCACCATGAATATCCAGAAGGAGGAACCTAGAAATCCAGAAGGAGGAACCTAAAGATCCATAGGAGGAGGAGCGCCTCTTCCACTCCTAGATGTGGGTAAAGGGTTGCCCGCTATAGTTCATTATCGACAGTGGGAGCAAAAAGAACCTCATTTCGGTGGAGGTCGTGAAGTGGTTAGTCTTATCAACTACAACACATCCACAACCGTAACCATCGGGTGGCTTCAATAAGGACGAGATCTTCGCGTGAACCAACAGTGTCTCCTTCCATACAACATCAAGCCCTTTAGGGATGAGGTATTATGTGAAATTTCTCCCCTTGATATTTGTGATGTATTATTAGGCCAACCATACTTGTGGAAGTGACATATTGTGTATGGGTCAAGGCCTCGTGCTATTATTGTACTTTGGGAAATACGTTTTACAAGATATCGGAGGTAGCACCGCCTATCACCATCTCTTTGGTTTGTGCAAAACAATGGAGTAAGCTCATTTCAAAAACCAGGAAATTTGTTTTCCTGATGATATGCCCTCAAGGAAAGAAGAAGACTGTGGCCACGAATTCCACATAGGGCCCCTCTACACAACAACAATAGATGGACAAGGTCATGGAGGAGTATGAGGAGATCTTGACCTTCCTCACAGGGGTGACTCTGCAATGTTAGGTCAAGCACTCCATCAATCTGACCCCAGGTGCACCACTGCACAATGGACCAATCTATCAGTGCATGTGGATCCAACAAATATCCAAGTCATTCAAGATTGGTAGGCTCCAACCACTCTCAAAAATTTCTGCAGCTTTCTGGGTCTTGCGAATTTCTACCGTAGGTTAATTTTGGGATTCTCTCATATCACTTGGCCCTTGAGTCAAGTCACCAAGGGAGGATTGAAAGAAAAATTATTTTGGTCTGAATCTCAACTGAAGGCATTCACAGAGTTGAAAGATTACCTCTTCTTAGCACCAGTTCTCGCATTACCAGACTTGCAACAACCATTTGAGATTGAGACAGATTCCTTTGACTACATTATTGGGGTAGTGCTTACTCAACACGGGCATCCAGTGGCATATTAGAGTGAAACACTTTCAGACACAGTCTGGAAGTATCCCAATTATGACAAAGAGATGTATTCCATTGTGCAGACCTGCTAATAATGGAAGCAATACATTTTGGGGAAGGAAATGGCCATCCACACAAACCACTAGCCCTTGCAGTTCATACAGACGCAAGGGAAGTTGCAAAATGATCAGCATCAGAAGTGGTCCACATACCTGCAACAGTTCCATTTGAATATCAAGTATAAGAAGGGAAGCAACAATAATGTTGCAGATTGCCTCAGTTGACCATTGATGTTATGCTCTTAACCTGCAAAATGATACCCAAATACAGAATATGCGAAGAAAACATACCCAGAACACAGAATAGCAATGATTTTATTATTCAGAGAGTAATGTTCACTTGCCTCTTCGAGGGGGCAACCTCCAATAGAGTAGAGCTCGACTACAAAAATAAGACACGATGCTTCTCGCAGGGAGTCTCTATCCTTTATATATGACTCATACATGCAATACCACGGGCCAATACCGTGGGTTTTATTAATACCATCTATCTAATACTACGGCCCATTTCCAACTAACTGTGGTTCCGTCATTAATTGTGGATTAACCACTTACAATTATTAATATGGGCTTTATTGACTCTTGACTATGACGTGATCCCATTACATAAATAAGGGGGTTAGGGTGGGACCCTAACATGCCCTCCCCCTTAAGACGAGCCTTGTCCTCAAGGCTGAAGCTGCGGAAACTGTTAAAGAATAGTGGCTGGTTCCCAAGTTGCATCTTTCGGAGAGGTGTCTTTCCATTTGACGAGGACTTCCTTAATCATGCGGCCGTGCAATTGCTTGTCTCGTGTGTCTAGGACCTGTTCGGGTTGAAGCCAGATGGACCCTTCTTCGTCCAATTCAGGTAGACTGGTCTGAATTCTACAATTGTTCCCAATCACTTTCTTGAGGCATGAGACATGGAAGACTGGATGGATTTTTGCAGTAGGTGGCAAGGCCAACTTGTAGGCCACTTCTCCAATGCGCTGAAGTACTTGATATGGTCCGTAGAATTTGGGAGAGAGTTTCTGACACCCCTTGTCCTTGAGTGATGTTTGCTTATATGGTTGTAGCCGTAAAAAGACCTGATCCCCTTCTTGAAATTGGCGCTCTGAGCGATGTTGGTCTACCTGTTGCTTCATGCGGTTCTGAGCTTGATGAAGATTCTCTCAAAGATGGGCGAGCATGGTTGCGCGGTGTTGTAGGAGTTGATCCACTGCTTGTACGTTTTAGCATCCCTTGAGATACGAAGTAGGTGAAGGTGGGAGTTGACCATATACTGCTTCATAGGGAGTAATTTTGGTGGTGGCATGATAGTTGGTGTTATACCACCATTCTGCCAGAGGTAACCACTGTACCCAAAGGTGTTGCTTTTCTGAAGTGAAACACCTAAGGTAGGTTTCTAGACATTTGTTGACGGCTTCAGTTTGACCATCTGTTTGCGGATGATAGGAAGTACTGAGTTTGAGTTGAGTGCCTTGCATTCTGAAGAGTTCTTGCCAAAAATTACTGGTGAAGATCGGGTCGCGGTCAGACACAATAGAAGACTTGGGCATGCCATGCAATTTGAAGATCTGATCCATGAAAGATTGAGCAACCAAAGTTAGAGTAAACGGGTGGGGTAGGGTGCAGAAATGAGCATACTTTGACAGTCAGTCCACAACCACCATGATGACTGACTCGTTCCCTGACTTTGGAAGACCTGTAATGAAATCCATAGAAACCTCCGTCCAAATTGATGCCGGAATGGGCAATGGTTGTAATGTGCTTGGTGTGTTGACGGTTTCCCCTTTGTGGCGTTGACAGAAATCACATTCTACTACGAAAGTAAAGATGTCCTTTTTCATGCCTGTCCAAAAAAATGATCTTCTCGTGCGAGCATACGTCTTCTGAAAGCCCGAATGTCCTGCAATGGGAGATGAATGCAATTCTGCCAAAATGCAACTTTTGAGGGTGGATGTTGGCGATAGTACGACTCTGTCCTTGTAGCGAAGAATATCATCCTGCCACAAGTAGCCCTTGGTGGAATTTGGATCTACCTGCAATTGAGAAATGAGTTGGGAGAGCTTGGGGTGTGAAAACCATTCCCTGCGAGCCTCTTCAATCCATTCTGGAATGGGGAGGGAAATTGCTAGCAGAGTACTTTCCTCCTCAAATTGGCGAGATAATGCATATGCTACACTATTGTCTTTCCCTTTCTTGTAAATGATCTCATAATCATATCCCAGCATTTTGGCTAGCCATTTATTTTGTTGTGGGGAGGATAGGCGTTTCTCCAAAAAATATTTAAGACTGTGATGATCTGTGCAGATTTGGAAACGTCGCCCCAATAAGTAAGGTCGCCAGGTCTTGACTGCATGTAAGATGGCCATCATTTCCTTCTCGTAGGTAGATTGGCCTAGATTCCTCCCACTAAGTTGTTGGCTTGTGAAGGCCAACGGTCGCCCTTCCTGCATTAAGACTGCCCCAATACCTGTACCCGAAGCATCACATTCAATGACAAAAGATTTGGTGAAGTCAGGGAGTGCTAAGACTGGAGTGGAACACATGGCATTTTTTAGAGCTGTAAAGGCTTGTTGTGCTTCCTCATTCCAGAAGAATGAATTTTTCTTTAGGAGTTGGGTGAGAGGCTTCACTATGCGACCATAGTTGCGGACAAATTTACGATAATAGCCTATGAGACCCAAAAATCCTCTCAAGCTCTTCAAGGTCTTAGGTTGAGGCCATTCCTGCATTGCCTGGATCTTTTTGGGGTCCACCTTGACACCTTCACGCCCCACAATGTGGCCCAAATACTCTACTTCTGCCATGCCAAACGAACACTTGGACATCTTGACAAATAATTTATGCTTGCGGAGCAGTTGCAAGAGTAGATCTACATGCTGAAGATGTACGGCCCAAGTGCAACAATAGATGAGGATGTCATCGAAGAAGACAAGGACAAATTTCCTGAGATATGGTTTGAGAATGTGGTTCATAAGGCTCTGAAAAGTAGAGGGGGCATTACAAAGACCAATGGCATGACCAGGAATTCATAATGGCCTTCATGAGTTCTGAAAGCAGTCTTGGGGATGTCGACTTCCTTCATGCGAATTTGGTGGTAGCCTAAGCGAAGATCCAGCTTAGTGAAGAATTGAACCCCATTGAGTTCATCCAGCAAATCATCAACCACCGGGATGGGAAATTTATCTTTGACTGTCAACTTATTGAGGGCCCTGAAGTCGGGACACATCCGCCACTCCCCATCTTTCTTGAGCACCATGACCACTGGGGATGAATAAGGACTAATGCTGGGACGAATGACACCTGCTTCCAAAAGTTCCTTGATGATTTTTTCTATATCATTCTTTTGGGTGAACAGATATCTGTATGGGCGCACATTTAGGGGTTGGGCCCCTGGAACCAAGGTGATGCTATGATCATGTTCCCCTCGCGAGGGTGGAAGCTCATGAGGATTTTCAAAGACCGACAGATGGTTATTTAAAATCTGTTGCATCTCAGGATGAATTGGCAGAGGCTTTGTTTCGACTGCCTGGATGGCATTAAATTGAGCTATAACTCCATGATTGCCCTTTTTTAACAATTTTTCCATCCTATGCGAGTTGATGATAGAGGGGGCTCCCGCCTAGAGTCCATGGAGGGTATGTGTGTAGTTGTTCTGCTTAAAACTCATATATAATTCCTAGAAATCCATTGTGATTGGCCCAAGAGTGCAGAGCCATTCAGCGCCGAGGACAATGTCACAACCCCCCATATGTATGGCAAACATGTGGGTTTTCAACTGATAATCCCCCATTTGAAGTTTGACATTTTCACAGCGACCTTCACATTTCATTGTGCCTCCATCCGCAATTTGAACTTGGAAGTTAGAAACTGCGCGTACAAAACAATGCACTGCTTCTGCGACTTTTTGATGGATGAAATTATGTGTACTTCCACTATCAATCAAAACTACTACTGGGCGATGTTTAATTAAACCTCTGATTTTGAGGGTTTGAGGGGAAGAAATCCCTGCTAATGCATGCAGCGAAATAACTGGTTCGTCAGGGATATTGTCTTGTTGGTTGTCTTCTTCTAGCGCCTCATGGTCCTCAAGTGGTGGATCTTCCTTTGTTGAGCTGTAGTCAGTGGAATCTATTTGAAAAAATTTGGGCTCCTTGCATTTATGACCTGGGGAGTATTTTTCATCACAGTAGTAACATAGTCCTTGCTTTCTTCTTTTGGCCATTTCCGCAGGTGACACCTTTTGGACCTTAAGTGTTTGAGTCGTGTTGTGAGCCTGTGGGGGGGCAACCTTTAGCGGAGAAATTTGGGCGACTGTATTGGGCTGCTAATGCACGTTCCACGTTACGAGCTACCTTGCAAGCCTCCGTCCATGTGGGAGGGTGGTGGAGTAGGACTTGAGCTTTGATGGCTTCTTTAAGACCGCTGATAAAACATTCCATGTAGAACGCATCTGAGAGACCCCAAGTGCGGAAGGCTAAGGTTTCAAAAGCTGTAATATATTCATCCACTGTACCAGTCTGTCGGAGCTTAGTAAGACGACCCAAAAAAGAGTCCTCCTGTTCAAAGCGGCTTTGAAGAGCTTTTGTAAATTGGGTCCAAGTCCTAAAAGGTCCATTGCAACGTTGATGCCATTCCCACCATTGCCACCTTTCATTGTCCAAGTACATGCTCCCCAACATAAGCTAAGTCGCATCATCTAAGATACGATTCAGTTTGAAATACTGGTCCATTTGTGCTATCCATGCCGACGGGTGAGAACCGTCAAATTTATGCATATCCAACTTGGGAGGTCGTTGACTGGGTGGTTGGTGGGTTTGCCAGACGTGAGGAGAGTGGCTAGACTCACCCTCATTGTATCCATTGCCATTATACACCTCCTCGTGGGCTTGCTCCTTGTCCTTCGGGATGAGTTGCGTGACCTGGCTACTTAGTCCGTTAAGCTGAAGGGTGAGGGAGTGCATGGATTCTTCAAGTTTGTTGATCCTTTCATTGGCCATCACTTGAGCTCTAGTTTCTACCATACACCAACCTGATGAAAATTTGGGACCGTCTAAAAATTTTCACTAGTAATTGAATGGTACCACCGTGCTCAGCTCGTCGTCCTGATTCTGATTGGCTAGATCACCAATAAGCACCCCAGAAGATCTCAGACTTTTTTTTTTCTTTTTTCTGAAAACTCCTAATGGAGTTTTACTCCTTCCTTATCAATACTGCAGTGGCAAAATCCTCAAAATGTCAATGCGGCCAAAAGTCCTGCGAGAATTATACCCCGGTATAGGAACCCTTCACAACGACTCCGATCTGGTGGATCTGAGAGATCTGAATGGTGGATCTGATGGCGGAACAGACTGCTTCTGCGGATCTGATGGATCTAATAGATCCGAATGGCTGATCTGCGAGCTCGAGACTGCGGGACTGATGTCTGCTGCTACTGCACCCTTTTGCACAAGCAGGTCTGGAAGAGATGCTGTGTGATCCCATGATAGAAAAAGGGAACTATGGTCTTGAGGAGTGTCAGGTGCTACAGATCGCAATATACATAAGGGTCTGGCAGTAGTACTCGGCCCAATGTTTTAGGGCTCTAACTAAGGAGGATCGACCGTACCCTTAGCCATACAACCCGACTACCCTATCGTACGGGCGAGTAATCTCCCCGAGTGCTATTCTCGGTGTACTGTAGCCGCAAGACGGCCGATGGTTTATCTATGGCGAGGTTTCAAGGGAGCCTAGGGGGCTTCCAATATACCCAGAGGGTACGTGGAAGACAATCCGTGCACGGTTCTGTCTAATGCGCTACTACTCGAAGGGGTACCCACAGGGGTTACAAGGGAGTCCAATAGACGTGACCACCTCTTGTATTTCCTACGTGCATGCCTCCCCAAATCCACAGGTTTATGCGCTCAACGACAAATCCCATGGTTTAAAGACGCCAGAACATGTCTCTAGCCAAAAAAAATTTTGCTAAGAAATGGAGATCCCACCGGCCCTAGAAAGTGCTCTGATACCAGTTGTTATGCTCTTAACCTGAAAAATGATACCCAAATACAGAATATGCGAAAAAGATACCTAGAACGCAGAATAGCAATGATTTTATTATTCAGAGAGTAATGTTCACTTGCCTCTTCGAGGGGGCAACCTCCAATAGAGCAGAGCTCGACTACAAAATAAGACACGATGCTCCTCGTAGGGAGTCTCTATCCTTTATATATGACTCAAACATGCAATACCACGGGCCAATACCGTGGGTTTTATTAATACCATCTATCTAATACTACGGCCCATTTGCAACTAACTGTGGTTCTGTCATTAATTGCGGATTAACCACTTACAATTATTAATATGGGCTTTATTGACTCTTGACTATGACATGATCCCATTACATAAATAAGGGGGTTAGGGTGGGACCCTAACAACCGATCATGGCGTTATCCACCGGGCTCAACTCTTGTGGGCACGAGACTTCTGATTGGCCACTTCTCAACCAAAGAGACCTAGAATTCGGCCACGCATACTAGATGCTCTTGGAGGGTTAGCATGTTCCAAATTTTCACCTCGAGGATGCCCTGTTATGCCACTTGGGTCACCTTTGTGTTCCTTCAAGCGAGCAGGCCAAGATGATTTGGGTAGTACACTATAGTTGGGCTGCTGGGATTTTTGGGGTCGCAAAAATGGTGGCAATACTACAGAAGTATTTCTATTGTCCAAATCTTCGAGAGGATGTCGGGAAGTACATCAAATCCTGCACTATCTATGCCATTGCCAAATTGACCGTCAAGAATCAAGGCCTCTATACTCCACTTCGTACCCCTATTCGACCTTGGGAATCCATCCTCATGGATTACATGTTGGGCCTTCCTTCTACTAAGCATGGAAATGACTGTGTTTTTTTGTTCGTCAATAGATTCTCGAAGATGACCATTATTGTGGCCTGCAAGAAGAATATCATGGCAGAAGGCACTACTAAACTCTTCTTTTAACGAGTGTGGGTACACCTGGGCATCCCATAGTCTATCATCTCAGGTCGGGATATGAGGTTACTTAGTACATTTTGGTCCATTCTCTGGTTGATGTTGGACACCAAAGTCACTAATTCCACAGCATTCCATACCCAAACTGATGGCTAGACAGAGGTCGTCAATAGGATGATCGTAGAAATTATGTGCATGTACAACTCGAGGCATCCATGGACATGGGATGAGAATTTCCCTTATGTTCAGAAGTGCTATAACCGAGCTCTCCACAGCTCGGCTAGCCACAACCCTTTTTAGGCGGGCTTGGGATTCTAGCCCCTATGTCCCATTGATGTGGCCATGCCATTTGCAGGTACTCAGGCAGATTCAGCTCATGTCCATTCCGAAACCGATAAGTAAAATAGCTGCATTGAACACATCCAACATATCCGCCAGTAGGTCCACGACATTATGGAGAAATCAAATGCCAAGTACAAGCAGTGACATCATCAACATCGGGTGCCACACAAGTTTCAAGTGGGCAACAAAGTCTGGTTGCATTCTAGGTGACAAAGTTTTAATTTTCCCAGAAGCTTTTCAAACTTACTGTCATATATTAGTACTAAGTCGTTTACCTTGAAGTGCACAACTTGATATGGCTGATGTGCGAGGATTTTTCACACTGTTTTTTTTCCTGCTGATGAAATCCAGCCAAAAACCATTCTTCCTCGAGTTCTTCTAATTACGTGAGCCTTTCTTCCAGAGATTCGTTGTCTGTCATGCCTATGAGCACTGCTATTCGCAGACTAGGTACGATGTATTCCATCGACATGACAACTTCCGTACCATAGACCAACTAGAAGGGTGTCTGTCCCGTCAATTTCTTGCACATTGTCCTGTAGGCCCATAACACAACAAGTACGCATAGGTCCTAGTTGTTACGCTGCACATTACATACTTTGGTCAGTGCAGTCTCCAGTATTTTATTGAATGCCTCTACTGTCCCATTGGCCTGTGGTTGGTACGGTGTACTTTTCTGATGATACACCTGGAACTCTTCTGTGAGCGTGCTAATGGTTTCATTCAAAAAATGTGTTCTGCAATCACTCATTAAGAATTTCGAATAGCCAAATCATGTCAACACATTTTCGAACAAAAACTTTGCAGCCATAGCAGCTGTGCAGTCCTTGACCGGTTGTGCTTCTACCCATTGTGCCAGGTACTCTGTCATGGTGATGATGTAGTGCGCACCTGTCTTTCCTTGAGGTTTGATTGGGCCCACAAAGTTGATTACCCATTTCTCAAATGGTTACAATGTCATTTAGGGATTTAGTGGCATCTCGTCCCTTTGTGATGGCTTTCCCATCCTTTGACATATATCCCAGGCCTTACAGTGCACTTTCGAATCCTGGTGTAGGGTTGGCCACCATAACCCTACACGAACAATCTTCTGTGCGGTTGCGCATCCTGCATAGTGTCCTCCTGCAATGCCCCCATGTCCTTTCATGAGGATCTGACCTTGTTCAAATTCAGGTATGCATCTTCACAATATCTCATCGTTGCCCATCTTTTAGAGGTGCCCCGCGATGACAAAAAAGTGTGCCACATGCACCACCAATTCCTTCTTTTGTTGGATTTAGTATTCCTTTGGTGCAGTCCCAATTGTTAGAAAATGGATTATATCTTCGAAGTGTCCATTCACAATGCGCACTACAAAGAGCTATGCATCAAGGAGTCCCTCCTCGAAATTTGTTGGTTCCTCGCCCCTCTCAATACGTGACAGTTGGTCTCATCCTACGTTTAAGAGTCCCGGCTTGACTATGACCTCAAAATCATATTCTTAAAAAACATGCAAGCCATATTCATATTCGCCCCCCCAACACAGGCTTGTTCACCAGGTATTTCAACGCGGAATGGTCAGTATACATCTTAAAATGTCTTCCAAGTAAATATTGTCGGTATTTTTGGAGTGCATACACCATTTCCAACCCTTCACGCTCAGTGGTAGAGTATTTATTTTATACCTTGGATAATATTTGACTCGCAAATGCAATCAAGTGATCCACACCCTCCGCACCCTCCTATGTGAGTACGGCTCCCAACGCGATACACGATGCATCAACATGTACATGAAATTCCACATCCCATTTCGAGAAGATCAGGATTGGAGCGGAGGCTAGGTTCCCATTTAGGACATCCAAACTCTTCAAGCAATCGTCATTCTAGCAATATGTAACATCTTTTTTCAATAGTTTTTCCATCGACGTGGTTATTTGGGCATATCTTTTGATGAACTTCCTATAGTATCTAGTGTGTCCAAAGGTAGTGCGCAGTTTTTTAACACTTCGCAGTGCTTCCAAATTTAGGATAACGGAAATATTCGTAGGGTCCACTATTAGGCCTTGTTTGCAGACCACATGTCCCAGCAGGTTTCCAAAGGGAATGAGGAATGTACACTTATTAAGGTTCAGCACAATCTCATGTCGGTGGCAAGTATCCAGAATCAATCGTAAGCTCGCTACATGGTGCTTAACTAATCCAAAGACAATCTAAACATCTAGATAGACCTCCAAAAACTTGTAGATGTATTCTTTGAATGTGGCAACCATGATGTGCAAAAATATAGCTGGCACGTTCTTCAGTCCGAATGACATAACAGTGTATTGAAAGCAGCCCCATTCCATTGTGAAGGTTGTTTTGCTCCTATCTTCTGGCATGATCTTGATCTGATGGTACCATGAGAAACGATCCATGAATGAGTATGCTTCCCGAATGCCAACATTCTCTAGTACTTCATCTGTGAATGGTATTGGGAATGGATCGTCTACACAAGCATCATTCAGCTTCTTGAGGTCAATGCATATCCTTATTTCACCCTTCTATTTTTTCTCCTGTACTACCATAGGACTCACCCAGTCGGATTCTTCCACTGGTTCAATAATTTTAGCTGCGATAATCTTGTCTAATTCATCATGGACCTTTTCTTTGTATTTTGGATTCAAGTGGTAAGGCCGCAGCTTAACTGGCTTCGTGTCGGGTTACAGGGTGATCTTCATCATCCATAAATTGCCAACGATCCCTTTTAAGTCCGTAATTTTGGTCAAGAACAAGTCTTGGTATTCACGGAGTAACTTTGCAACCTTATCAACCGTGGCATCGTCCCAATAGTCCCAAGCATTGCATACTTCAGCTCTACCTTCGTTCCAATGTTAACCATCTTCGTTTTTAGCAGCACGGTGATGTCGGGGTCTTCAAGTGATGGTCCACGAATCTCGTGGGATCCTTCCATTTCTGAAATGTTAAATTTTCATGGGTCATCATCATCTTCTTCAACATTTACATTATAACACTCTAGTGCGCTGCTTAACTGTGTCGCCCATTCTGGCTGATGTCCTCCCTATGGCTCCTATGGTATTTTGAAGATAGTGGTTTTTACTGCTTGTAGCACATCGTCAACAGTATCCGACCAACAATATTCAAATGTGAATGTTAACAAGAATCCCTCGCGCAAGACATCCCATTCACCCATACCATGGTGGAGCTTCGTCTCCGTATACCAATTCATGGGTATGACGTCCAAGGTATGGTAGAATAAATGTACTCATTCAGGCTGTGGCTCTTCCTTGTATACCTTGGTCCATTACGCGAGGTGCATGCATGGATCATCTCATCTATCATATTTGACTACTAGCCATATTTATGGTTTCCTAAATCATAGGTGCATCATTCTTCTACAGCCGCTCCGATCCTCAAAAGTTCCTTGATGCGTACCCCAACACCATGTGGGTGTTGCGTGAAGTACCCACTTTAGTGCATCGAACCGCTACTGTTCTAGTACTGCACTTTCAAATTTGCTCAGAAATTCATCCACCGTTGTTAATCCATCATATGTCAACAACTCCCTTGCCTCTGTTGTCAAGCAGTGCAATGATCTAATCATCATGTTGCAATTAAGAATTGTTACTTCAAGCAGCCGATTCTTCCATTTCTCTATCTCCTCATCTGAATCCAAAGTGTAGGAGCTTTCACACTTCCATGAAATCCTTCCATTTGTAGTCAGATTCACCCAATCTTCTTCTCACTTAGTTATCTTGTAAATACAATCAAGATCATCATCACTATTGTCGTCGCGCACCGGTTCAGTGTATCACGGTCCTTCAGCTGGATGTAGCGGTACTATCACGCGTAGTGACTTTTTCTCAAAGATCATTTTGCGCTTCTTTAGATTTATGACTCTATTCATATCAGTGGCCCAGTCTATTACTAATAGCATGGGATATGGATTGTTGTCATTGACAATCTCTATCACTTCAAAATCTGCCTGCACGCTCGCACCTTCAATATCGACTGTTACCCCTTGCAATCTTCCCATGGACAAAATCTTTTGTTGGTTCACCATTCATAACTGAATAGGGGACCATTGTAACATGGGTCTGCCCACGTGTTCCCATGTTTTCTTTGGTAGTACATGCACATCCGAACACAGATCTAGGATTACTTGATCCATTTTGTACTCACCTATTTGCACAGTCAACCTCATTTCCATTCCTGTGCGCAATGCATGCTTTCCAAGTTTTTGGACCACGTGCGATTCTCCTGATCATTCGCACCTAGTGATAAGTTCTTGTAGTCCTTTGACCACCTTGTTGTTGTGTAGCAGTTTCATGCATGTCTCTGAAAAGTTAGTGAGCAGTGAAGGATCCGTTCCTGGTTCCATTTGATCCTTACTACCTGAAGTGGAGGCCTCCGTGAAGCTCTTCTTGGCTTCCATGAATGTCTCCTTCGCGTGTTCTAAATCAAATTCAGGTTCCTTTGTAGGAGCCTTGCGAACCCACGTGCTTTCCTCTGGCTGCTACCCTTTATCAGCTCTGGTGGTCATACCGCTCCTAAGCATCATGTTTACATTTGGGTCTTCTTCACACAACTCGAACCTCACCATTAGTAAATTTGAGGTTGGAGGGGGCTAGAGTACCCCCTTTTCACGCATCCTCACTATTAGCAAAGGGCAGTCCTCTGCCTCATGATCAAACTATGTACAATACCTACATGATATTCTAGTCGGTTTTGCACAATCGCGGGCATAATGCCCCAGCCCTCCGCAATTGTAACAAATTAGTTGTCTGTGACCCCTTCCTAATCCCATTCTGCCTCAACGACCGTGTCCCTGAAATCCAGCGCACACCATCCCTACATTTGGGTCAAGGGCTTGTGTTTCAGTCTACACCCTGTAGGCAGGAGTCTGATCCATCATTAGTTTGTAGCTTCGACAGGTGCGTTCATCATTGTTAGGTCACTACACTACTAGTCTAACCCCTTATTGTTATTAGTACAACCCCCTTATTATATTGTTGTGCCCTATTGTCTCCATATTGTTATTATTGTGCCCTTACATTATTATTGTTATGTCAGCTCTGATTATATTATGACCCCTTAAACTCCTATATATAGAAAGGAGGTCTTTTCATTTGTATCATCTAAGAATTGTTCATTTGTTTAATGTAAAGGAGGTTGTCCTTGTTAGCTCTGCTACATGTTGCTGATGGAGCAAAAGTAAGCTCAGTCCTTGGTTTTTCTCAAAAAAGGCCTACACCAGATATCCTCACCCTTCTCCATTTCATCACCCATTCTCCTCTCATCTCCTTTACACATGCTTCTCGGTTAAAAAATTATAATAAGCACCCTCACTCTTAAGCCACGAGTGTTAAAACCAAAAATCCCATATAACCACACACCTTCACTAACCTTCTACCGTGACCTTAATCGTCACCCTCCATTACCCCCGATCCAATGTTTCCCTATCACATCAAATGAAACCCGCACGGTTTAGACCCTGCCGTTCGATCACCTACCACGCGATCCAACAGCATTCGTTCTCCCCGCACCTGTGAAGTGACTGCATGATAACCCGCGATCAAAAGTGGTTTTCGTTTTTCCCCGCCGTCACGCGTCACCATCTGAATGGGATCGCGCACCATCGTACCTTTACCACCTTATGCCTCGAGGCGGTGCGATCAATACCTCTCACTGCCAAAACCGTCCTCCCCGCTCGATAACCTCCGCACATCTTCGACGCCCGATGACCGTTGGATCTATCCGCTCGAGATCCAATGGCCTATCTTCCTCCTCCATTCGTCTCGACTATCCACGTACCTTAACCATTCCATACTCCTGAAAGGACAAAGGTGGCCAGTATTCAGTACTCAGCGCAGTATCTCCTCAACAACCGCATTCAATAGGAAGGATGGCCAAGAAGGAAAAGGACAAGCCTCGAGCAGATAAATGCATTTATCAGTTATGGAATTTCATCCATACGACACTCCACCTACCTGAGAAGGACAGCAGAGCACCCAAGAAGATCAAATTCGTTCATTAAAGCAGGCAGATTGTACCAGGGACTCCATCAGGCAGTTAAAGTGGTTAGTGATCAATTATGACCCTTCCACACTTGCCTTTGCATTCAAACTCTACATATACCCAAAAACCATATGTAATCAGGGTTGATGGTTGTTTTTTTTATGTAAGGTTCAACTTCTGGAGACTGTAACTTCTTTGATACTTGCAGCGTCTCGTCTTCGTTTTTAGCTAATACAATCTTCTTTTGCTGTTAATTGCTCACTTTCCATTTCTATTCTATTCTAGGTTGTGCCTGTTATGAAGTTTTCTTGGACTCTTGATGTTTAGCATTAGAGGAGTTGTCATCCTACCTCTGTGTTAAAAAATCTTGCATGTATCAATGAATGTGTTATTCAGGTTTCTTTTCACCTAATTCTAGAGAGCTATCATCCTGTCTGTGCCTTAGGGAATTAGATTTGCAGACCTCTTTATTAGTTGCAGCCGGCCATCACAAGGTCTTGTGCATTTGCTGGTGTGGTCAGTATTCTCCATAGTCACCCAATCCTAAGAATGTGAGTAATTGGTGGTCTAAGGCCTTGTAGTCTGGGGGTGTTCATGCATGTCTAGAGTTAAGCATAGTAGAAGTGGTTATCTGGCTTGAACAAGCACCATTCCTTCCATTCATCCATTTCCAACATTAAGTTGAGTTTGTAATGTTCCCGAGCATCTCCGAGCTACAACCTAGGAGAGTTTCTTGGGGTCATAACATAAATTGGCACCGTTGTCGGGGAGAGGAGATTGAAGCTCAGCTTCCCTGGGAGAATGACACAGTTCCAGCTTTGATGATAGACAAAGTCTGGACACATTTCTGGATGTAATCATCTATCTGGCAACTCTACTGGAGAACCAACCTAGTGGCGACTCCACATTACATTTCTGGCTCAGTTCGTGAGGCATACCTGGAGAAATCCTCAGAAATCACCAGCTGACCCGGTGCCTGACCCTGAGAAGATTGTTAAGCAGAAGAAAACATCACAGAAAGGAGCATCAGGATCAGGTAAGCGTAAGAAATATTATGTGTCTCTGCAGGAGAAGAATATGACTGAGAATAGATAGTTTGAATATATAGATCCTAGCATTGTTAGTAAAGAAATATCTACAGAGATTTATAAAGCTCCTTGTTTGTTCAATTCCCCTTTGGATCTCAGTCCAAAGAAAGCATCCCATAGAGTCCATCACATCCCTTTGTCTCTATCATCTATTTCATTGCCTCCTACCACTCAATCTGCTAGTATCCTTTCACCTACCCCAGTCATGGTAGGCCAGCAAGAACCCACAAAGATGGAAAGAATCATAGCTGCTAGATATGGACCTTTGGTCTTGCCTATCCCTTTGAATGCCATGCCCGCTGGAGAGTATCAGAAATATATGCCCAAGTTCACTGTTACAGAGGGAGTGACAGCTGAAGAACACCTTGAGTCTTTTTATAGCTATGCTAATAACCTAGATATCAGTGAGGATGATGTGTGGATGAGAGTGTTTGTCCAGAGCCTTGATGGAGAGGCTAGAAAATGGTTCAGAGAACTAGCCCCTAGGTCTATAGCAAACATTGAAGCATTAGATGATGTATTTTTGAAACACTGGGGGGATAAAAAGGACTTGCTATATTACCATACTGAGTTTGGAAACCTCAAGAGGGAGAATGGGGAATCATTACCTGATTTTAACAAAAGATTCAATTGTATGTATAGTAAGATACCAGCTAAAGTAAAGCCAACCCCCACTTCTGCAAAACTCACCTATGCCAATGCTTTTGACTTTGATTTCTGCCTACTCTTAAGAGAAAGAAGATGTGCCACTCTAGCTGATATGCAAGATGCAACTTTAGAGGTGGAGTCGAATATCATTGCTGCAGAAAAGCTCAAAAGTCATGCTAACAGAAGGAGGTAGAGAGGTGAGGCTTGTTCTTCCTCTACTTCGTCTTCAGACCCTAAGTTAGACAAAATGACCAGAATGATAGAGTCACTGGCTGCTGAGATATTTAAGCTGAAGGTTGAGCAAAGCTCTGGAAAGACAAAGCTTCAAAACACATTTGCTTCAAGAAACTCAAATCCATTCAGAAGAGAAAATGATTAATTGCAAATCATTCGGAGGGGTAAAGAAGCAAATGAAGAACATAAAGTTAAGGCTCCTTTTTAGAATGTGGTCATGGAGGAGGAGAAACTTGAAGAAGAGGATGAAATTCATTGCATAGAAGGTAAAGGCAGTGTTTCCTTTTTGACATTGGCTGCATACAAAGACTCACTGCTGCAAGAGAAAACTAGACAAGAATGGGACAGAAACGTTGTTTTGCAGGCTGGTGAACAGCAAAGATACAATCTGAGGTCAAAAGAAAACAATGTCAAGGAGAACCATGTCCAAAGAGCTGCTAACCCCACAAAGCAATAGAAGATAAGACAGAAGAAGCCAACAACTAATCCAGTCATCTTCAAAGCCCCAGCTCAAGAGGTAAGAGGTCCTGAAAAGTTCCCTTCCCCTTTTAGCTTTGAATCAGAAGTCCAGAAATTAAAAATATATGTGCCTCTGATAGAACTGGTAAAGAGTGAAGTCTTTAGAAGGCCAATCCTTGATGCTCTTGAGCTGAAAACCATACAAACCTCTACTGACTCTGTCAATTTTCAAGATGATAAGCTTGTTGTTGTGCTTAGCCCAATGACTGAACCTGCTAATGATAATTCTCCATCGTTTTATGTCTCCCTGACCATTCATGATAAAATCCTCCACAACTGCCTGCTACACACCAGGGCTAGCCACAATCTACTGCCTAAAGCTGTCATGGAGGGGTTAGGCCTTGATATCACCAGACAATATCATGAATTATTCTCATTTGATTCAAGGAAGGTAAAATGCTTAGGATTGATCAAAGATTTGGCCATTACCCTAACTCACCTGCCCATGAAGATCATGGTGATGGACATTGTGGTAGCAGATGTCCCCCTAAGTTTGACATGCTGTTGTCCCGAGGGTGGATTAAGAGACTAGGTGGGACATTACAGAATGATTTATCTTATGCCATTGTCCTAGTTTTTTCAGGGGAAAGCAGGAGATTGTATAGAGAAGCACAACTGGCCTACATCATCAGTGATGAGAAGAATCCTTCTAATCATCCCATTTATGGTGTGAACACTAATTTTGGATCATGTATTCTCCAAATAGAAGAATCCCAGAAGGCCTTAATGCAGATCAAGAAACCAATGAATCAAGCCGAGGAAGAGCAAGCAAGTCAGGTTTGGGAGATGTTCTTTGATGGAGCATGTTCCAGGGAGACTACAGGAGCAGGGGTGATGCTGATATCTCCAAAATAAGAAAGCATGCATCTGTCTTTTAAGTTGGCTTTCCAAGTCACCAAAAATATAAAAGAGTATGAGGCTCTGATATTGGGTCTTAACGCAACAAAAGATAGAGGAATCAGAAACATAAAGGTGTTTGGAGATGCTGATCTTATCATTCAGCAAGTGAACAGAACTTTTCAAGCAAAGCACCCAAAGCTGAAAGCATACAAAGATGAGGTATGGAGACTCAAATATTCTTTTGACAGTTTTTGTATCTCATATATCCCTAGAGTCAAAAATTAGCTTGCTGATTCCCTTTTTGTGTCTGCTAGCATGTTTATCCCTCCCATGCCTCCCAGACTAGTTTATGAAGTTCAGATGAAATATAGACCACCCTTGCTTGATAATGTCCAGCATTGGAATTTTTTTGAGGATGATAATGAGGTAAATAGATTTCTGCAAGTCATTGATGAATTTTCTGAAATGAAAATTGATCAAGAGAATGAATCCTTGGAAGAAAGCCCCCAATCCCAACTTAGAAACAGAATTGGTAAAGATAGCATTGTCCAATTTCCCAGCAATCATATACCTAAAGGTCTAGTTCTTTTAGATAAGTTGTTTGACCAGAATGATGTGCCTTATAAGGCTATCCAAAAAGAAGACCAATCTGCAGTCTGTAAGCATGATATAGGGAGTCCAGGTCAACCCAGATAGATAAATCTGTCCACTCATCTATTTGCTGACCAAAGTTCTGAGTACTACAATTTAATGAAGCAATTTGTTGAAGTCTTTTCCTGGGAATATAGTGACCTAAAAACATATGACAAAAAGATCATCCAGCATAAAATTCCTTTAGAGAAAGACACCATCCCTTTCAAGCAGAAGCTGATACCAATAAAACCTTTGCTTCTTCCTCTGATTGAAAAAGAAATCAAGAAGTTACTAGCTGCCAAACATAGTCCCTCTCAGATATTCAAAATGGGTAGCCAATTTGGTTGTGGTGAGGAAGAAAAGTGGAGAAATTAGGCTCTGCGTTGATTTCAGAAACTTAAACAAATTCTTTAAGAAAGACAACTACCCTTTACCCAAGATGGAGCATTTGCTGCAGAAGGTCTCAGGGGCCAAAGTGATGTCTTTCCTAGATGGATTTTCAGGCTATAACCAGGTTGTTGTGCATCCAGGTGATCAAGAGAAGAATGCATTCGCCACTCCTTGGGGCACTTTTATGTATTCCAAGATGCCTTTTGGGCTAATGGATGCTGGAGCTACCTTTCGGAGAGCTATGGATATAGCATTTGTGGGAGAGAAGGATAAGTTTGTCCTTATCTACCTAGATGATATAACAGTATATTCCAGCAGCCATCATGACCATTTGCAGCATTTGAAGAAAGTATTCATGAAGTGCAGAAGGTTTGGGATTTCAGTCAATCCTATAAAGTCACATTTTGCTTTAGGAGAAGGCAAGTTGTTAAGACATGTTGTTTCTGTTGCAGGAGTCCGGATTGACCCAGAAAGAGTAAGAGCAATACAGACTTTGTCTGTCCCGAGATCAAAGAAGGACATCCAGTCCTTTCTGGGCAAAATAAATTTTGTGAGGAGGTTTACCCCAAATTTTGCAGAAATTGTGAAGCATATTACCTCCATGTTGAGAAAGGGGTCAGAGATAAAATAGTCTGATTAAGCGAGAAAATCCTTTGAGTCCATTAAGAAAGCTTTTATGGAAGCTCCCACTTTAAGCAGCCCAGATTACAGCAAGGAGTTCCATATATTTTCATTTGCCTCTGATGACACCCTGGCAGCAGTTTTAATGCAAGCAGATGAAGAAGGTTCAGAACATCCAGTGGCATTTTTCAGCAAAACATTAAGGGATGCTAAACTAAATTATGATATCATTGAAAAACAAGCATATGCTCTTATTAAGTCTTTGAAGGCTTTCAGGATTTACATTCTACATTCTAGGGTAATTGCATATGTACCCTCTGCTTCAATAAAAGATGTCCTAATGCAGCCTGATGCTGATGGGAGAAGGGCTAGATGGATCACAAAGCTTATCAAATTCAACATAGAACTGAAGCCCACTAAGCTTCTCAGAGGTCAAGGCCTTGCCATTACTATTGGCTGAAGAAAATTGTAGGATGCTATACATAAATCTCATGGGCTCAATTTCAGAAAATGATCAGACAGCAGTAGAAGTAACAGCTGAACCAGGAAAATATCAGTTATTGGCTGAAAATCTAGCTTCTTGTGATTGGTACTCTGCCATAGCTCAATTCTTGCTGAAACTAGGAACCCCTCCAGGCTCTAGTCCAAGTCAAGCTAGAACTATTAAACTTAGAGCAGCTAAATATTGCATTCGTGAAAATATGCTTTACTGGAGGGACCCCTCTGGGATGCTTTTAAGGTGTCTGGATAAAGAACAATCAATGGATGTTATGCAGCAGTTTCATTCCAGCCTATGTGGAGGACACCACTATTGGAAAACTACAGCCCACAAGATCCTCAGAGCTGGGTACTATTGGCCAACCTTGTTTGCTGATGTCTTTTCATTTGTTAAATCTTGTGACAGGTGCCAAAGATTTGAAGGGAAGTAGCAATTGAAGTCCCTGCCCCTAAAACCTATACATGCTAATGGCCCTTTTCAAAAGTGGGGCTTGGATTTCATTAGAGAAATCAATCCACATTCCAGTGGCCAACACAGATGGATCCTAGTAGCCACTGATTATTTCACTAAATGGATAGAGGCCATCCCTACTAGAAAGGTTGATCATCATGTGGTCATTAAGTTTTTGACAGAGAATATCTTCACCAGATTTGGTTGTCCACATAAACTGGTCACAGACAATGCAACAGCCTTTAAGGCAAAAGAATTGGTGGATATGTGTGACTCAATGGGCATTAAGCTGGTTCATTCAACCTCATACTACCCTCAAGGCAATGGTTTAGCAAAATCTTCCAACAAGAGTCTGATAAGGATAATTAAAAAGCTGTTGGAAGAAAACAAAAAGAACTGGGACTCTAAACTTAAGTATGCACTATGGGTTGATCGAGTGACCACTAAGAAATCCACAGGAATTCCCCATTCAAGATGGTATATGGTACTGAGGTTGTATTCCCAATACAGCTAAGCCTCCCTGTGGCAAAGTTCTTGCAAGAAGATCAGAGTGAGGAAGAAGACATGGCTAAAAGGATTACGGATTTAGCAAAAGTTCACCAAATCAGAGAACAGCTGGTTGAATAGTCTGCAGCGCATCAGAAGAAGATCAAGGATGCTTTTGACAGGAGGACAAAATTAGATGACTTTCAGGTGGGAGACTTGGTTCTTAAGTGGGATGCACTGAAAGAAAAGAGAGGCAACCATGGGAAATTTGATACTTTCTAGACAGGGTCTTTTATCATTTCTCAGATTCAAGGGAACAATACCTTCATACTGCAAAGTATGGGAGGGGAGACAGTTTTTGATGGCCCAGTTAATGGGCAGTTTTTGAAAATTTATGTTGTTTAAGGTCTTTGGGCCTTAAGATTGTAAATATGTTGTTTTATCAGTTTCAGTGTAAGCTCAGTTAGACTCCATGCCCAATGGAACACTAGGAAATTTTGCTAATTGGTTTTTACAGGAAAGGCATTGATCTGCAAGTTCTTGAGACCTCATAGGGAGGATCTCATCCCTAGAAGGAGCCAGTGTTAGCTCTGCTACATGTTGCTGATGTTCGAGGAGTAGAAGTAAGCTCAGTCCTTGGTTTTGCTCAGAAAAGGCCTACACCGGATATCCTCACCCTTCTCCATTTCCTCGCCCATTCCCCTCTCATCTCCTTTACACATGCTTCTCGGTTAAAAAATTATAATAAGCACCCTCACTCTTAAGCCACGGGCATTAAAACCCAAAACCCCATATAACCACACACCTTCACTAACCTTCTATTGTGACCTTAACTGCCGCCCTCCATTACCCCCGATCCAATGTTTCCCTGTCACATCAAATGAAACCCGCGCGATTTAGACCCTGTCGTCCGATCACCTACCATGCGATCCAATGGCATTCGCTCTCCTCGCACCCGTGAAGTGACTACATGATAACCCATGATCAAAAGTGGTTTTCGTTTTTCCCTTCCACCATGCGTCATCGTCGGAATGGGATAGCGTGCCCTCGTACCTTTACCACCTTATGCCCTGAGGTGGTGCGATCAATACCACTCATCACCAAAACTGTCCTCCCCGCCCGATAACCTTCGCGCATCTTCGATGCCCGATGACCATTGGATCTATCTGCCTGAGATCCAATGGCCTATCTTCCTCCTCCATTCGTCCTGACTATCCACGTACCTTAACCATTCCATACTCCCGAAAGGATGAAGGTGGCCAGTATTCAGTACTCGGTGTAGTAGCTCCTCAACAACCGCATTCAATAGGAAGGATGGCCAAGAAGGAAAAGGACAAGCCTCGAGAAGATAAATGCATTTAGAAGTTATGTAATTTCATCCATACGACACTCCACCTGCCTAAGAAGGACAACAGAGCACCCAAGAAGATCGAATTCGTTCACTGAAGCAGGCAGATTACACTAGGGACTCCATCAGGCAATTAAAGTGGTTGGTCATCAATTATGACCCTTCCACACTTAGAATCGCCAAGTGCCTTTGTATTCAAACTCTATATATACCCAAAAACCAGATGTAATCAGGGTTGATGGTTGTTGTTTTGATGTAAGGTTCAACTTTTGGAGACTATAACTGCTTTGATACTTGAAATGTCTAGTCTTCATTTTCAACTAATACAAGCTTCTTTTGTTGTTAATTTCTCACTTTCCATTTCTATTCTGTTCTAGGTTGTGCTTGTTATGTAGTTTTCCTGGACTCTTTATGTTTAGCATTAGAGGAGTTGTCATCCTACCTCTGTGTTAAAAAATCTTGCATGTATCAATGAATGTGTTATTCAGGTTTCTTTTCACCTAATGCCAGAGAGCTGTCATCCTATCTATGCCTTAGGGAATTAGATTTGCAGAGCTATTTACTAGTTGTAGCCGGCCATCACAAGGTCTTGTGCATCTGCTAGTGTGGTCAGTATTTTCCATAGTCACCCAATCCTAAAACTGTGAGTAATTGGTGGTATAAAGCCTTGTAGTCTGGGGGTGTTCACGCATGTCTGGAGTTAAGCATAGTAGATGTTGGACACCTAATCCTCAATGGGTTAGTGTGGAAGCAAAATAGACAAAAGGAGTCCAAGAGACATTGGAATGTGGAACCCAACAGTCACAATATGTACTATAAATGTATATCACTTGTTAATAAAAATTATACTCTCATGTTTTATCCTTCAGATTCCTTTGTTGTCCATGTGTGTTTAACATGGTATCAGAGTTGGCGATTGGTAGTCCTACTCCAATCTGGTTCTACTCCAATTTGAGCCACTAGTTTTGTGGCCTCCACCTAGGTATGCATGTTCTAAATTTCAGTCTTGCCATTCTGATCCTATCCTAATTCTCTGTTATATTCTCTGCACATTTAATGCCCTCTGCTATTTTTTCAAGAATCTACTACACTAACGCTCCCTCATGAAATACGTTGGTCCTAATTCGAACAACATTGTGTATTCTGACCTCTTGCATGAGAATAGATTGCCTTGAAGAGTGATTGGTCGAATATCTGTGCACTGACATATAAATTATGTGGCCATGAGTGTTTGTCAGTCCTTAACGCTCAACACTGCCATATGCTAATTCCTTCCATTTTTCAAGTTTTCCATTATTGCATAACGCTCCTCTGGAAATGAAAATGGTTTCAATAGTTACTCTGCTGAACCATTGTATGTGAAGATGAATAATTCCATAAGGCCCTCTTCTGCATTACCTGACCTCTGGCACTGTAAACACTGCACCTGACTCTTTGGCTATTTTAATGCCCCCGCTAAATCTTGAACTCTCTGTGGTTGTCAGTGATATCTGGTTTTGACTGTCTCAAAAACTTTAGTGTGTTCTGCCCATCTGTGTGCTAGTCTGTCTAGAACAGTGTCCTATTCTATCATGTGTTACTTATGCCTAGACCAGTACCACAAAAACTTTCACTGAGTACCTAACGCTTAGCTCTCTACCATCTCTGTTAATTCTTTGTGGCATCTCAAAAATCAAAATTCTGGTGTCCCCAGGTTTGAATGTAACGATTTACAGTTTCCCTTATTCTCCAATCTATTTATTTGAGCTGGGGAAAGATTCAATCGCAGCAAGCCTTGCCACTTTCAAAAGCCATACCATCGTTGTGGAAAATTATTCGTGGGTCAATGGCGTAAATTTCTTAGCTTCCCACATCAGAATCTGGAGAGCGTGAAAGTGTACAAAAAAGGGGGATTGCCCTGGATAGGAGGTGTGTATGGTATAATTTCATCCTCTTGGTAGATCCTGAAATCGTTGCTCAGTGGAACAACCCAGTCTAGATATTCTCCAAGTTTTGGGAAGTTTTTACCAAAGTTCTGGGAAGTTTGGTGAACCCGCCACTTCAAATGGTTCACAAAGAGTAGCATCGCAGTGTGGGTAAACTTTCAATGTTGCAATCTCACTATATGCCCCAGGAACTCCCTAGTAAGCCACACAAACATGAGAACGATCGCTCGTCGGCGTAGCAAGATCCGTCACAGACAAAGGCCTCAGCAGAGAAACCAAGTCCTTAAGAACTCTCCCCCCCTCCAAGTTAACACTCCCATTTTGATTCTCATCCTATTTCTGGGTCACGGATTGGTCCGATGACATCAAATGGGGAATTTGCCTTTCGGCTCTTGATTGATGAAGTGATGCCAGCTTTCTCCATGGCTTCATAGTGGGCGTGGGAAATGTTGTTTCGGTTAATTGACATGATTTAGGAAGTAATGAGGAGTTACAGAAACCCAGAGCAGGAGATGATAGACAGAGTTTGAGGCCATTCTTGTGATATCGCAACGTCAACCATATGCTGTCTCAATTATTGGTTCCACCTAACAGTGTTACGGTAAAGGGTCCCTCACATTATGGTGTGTTTTTAATTATGGTTGCTCCCATACGCCATTAACGAGGAGAAACAAAAAGGATTTCCTATTTCTAGTTGGCATCTTGAGCTTGGAAACAAGAGCTTACTTAATTCAGGCTATACAATTGATGAACTTTTCTAACGGAGGCTACACTAATTTTGGAGCTCTACAAGTCGGATTTCTGGTTTGGTACGAAAGCAAGAGGCATGGTTTTATATATATGAGTTATATGGGGCCCTAAGTTTGTGTCCAACATTTAACCTCTCAAATATGCAATGTTTAGTGGCTCCTACCTATTATGTGAATGTTGATGTGTTAAGGAAGGCCGCAAGCTTGGAAATTGTAAGTTGAATAGACCATTGTGAGTGAGCGATAATGGCAATCCTTCCAGCTCGAGGACCAGTGAATCAAGGAGCGAGGTGTTGAAAGGATCAACGAGCTTAGTGAAAGGACACTGGGTGGAACAGGAGCGAGAAATTTATATGGTGTATGGTCGATGAATCATAGAAGCTAATCTCATTTATGTTGGGGTCTTGTTATTGTTGGAAAAGAAGAGTCTATGGGCTGCAAACCTGTCAAGCTGGACATTCTGTTAAAGTAGCAATATTTGGATTGCTGTGAAGTGAGAACATGAGCAGACATCAATGCAAATTAATTCGCGTTGAAAAGTTGGAAAATTAATTTTCTAAAACCATTATTGTTTCTACAAGTGCATTTTTGGTCATTTATTGATTTGATTGTTTGAATAATGGAGAAAATTCATGGATTATTGGAGTTTTTAAGCACTCTAATATTATCTACTGGTGGAAGCACAGTTAAAGTCAGCAAAGACACTCTCAGAGATATTCAAACATCTTTACAACATGCACAAGAAAACATTGATTTTTTGCAGCTTGAATCTCAGCTACAGTGAGTAGAATTACAACAATGGAGTCATCATTCTGAACCTGTTTCTGTTCAGAATAATGAAATAGACTCCCATAAACAGCAAGACAATAATGTTACAATTGATTCAGATCTAGTGCCCAATAAAGCAGCAGTTGTACATGCAGATGCAGAAACTCAGTCTGCACTTCCCAAGCCCATCATCAGACCTTGGGAACAGCTTGTCCACAACAAGCATAGAACTCGTCTTGGATATGAGAAGGACTTGTCCTTTCATATTCCTGACTACTCAAAACCCATTCAGTTTCAAAGTGTTGGATTCCTTCATAACAGTTCACCTTCAGCTCTTTCAGATTCTGGTTCTCTTCCACAACTGATTGTGAAATGCCAACACTTTGATCGAGTTGGCCATTTGAAAGATAACTGTTTTGATCTTCATCCATGTAAGCACTGTCATAAAACCACCCATTCTTCACACAGATGCTTCAGAAACAAACGTCATGCAAGAACAAAGATTCATCTTGGACGGATCACTTCTTGGCAATGGGCATCAACAACCAAGAAGATATTCCAATCACATGTCAGAACTTGTTCCAAAGTATTGAATAGTCTTGTAGTTGAGTTTTCTCCATCATCTCACCTTGTATCTGACAGGGGGGGAAATCATGGTCATCTACAAGCTTCAAAGCTACATCAAGCGAGCTTGAGCCACAACCTACCACACTAGTTTCAGAGTTGTAACTAGAAACAAAGATGCCCCTGAGCATGCCTTCAGTCGGTAATTTGGGACACTTCGTCTAGCAGAAGACTTCAGCTTCTTGCCAGCTTCGGAAGAATTCCAGGAAAAAAATTGGGGACACTTCCTCTAGCAGAAGACTTCATCTTCTTGCCAGTTTTGGAAGAGTTCCAGGAATTGCACTAAGCATTCCAGAGTTGTTGGTCATCCTTAAACCATCACAGGTTGAGACTTCCCTTTTCAGGTTGAAGTTCTCCCTTTTATGCAGGGTGAGACCTCCCTTTATTGGTTAAAGGTTTCCCTCTTCAAAACAATAGGAGAACTTCCTCCAGCAGAAGACTTCAACTTCTTGCCAGCTTTGGAAGAGTTTCGAGCACTGCACTAAGCATTCCAATGTTGGTGGTCATCCTTAAACCACCGCCCTTTATACCAACATTTCAGAGAGCACATTTAGCCTAGTGCTGCCATGCATTTTTGCACATTTTGTGTTATAGCTCTCTTCTTGGACTCATACATAACCCTTCGGATTAAGGGGGGAATGTTGGACACCTAATCCTCAATGGGTTAGTGTGGAAGCCGAATAGACAAAAGGAGTCCAAGAGACCTTGGGATGTGGAACCCAACAGTCACAATATGTACTATAAATGTATATCACTTGTTAATAAAAATTGTACTCTCATGTTTTATCCTTCAGATTCCTTTTTTGTCCATGTGTGTTTAACAGTAGAAGTGGTTATTTGGCTTGAACAAACATCATCCCTTCCATTCATCCATTTCCAACAGTAAGTTGAGTTTGTAATGTTCCTGAGAATCTCTGAGCTACAACCTAGGAGAGTTTCTTGGGCTGATAATAGTCCCCTTGGAGAGGCTTATTTCTAATGCGTTCACCTATCTTTTCTATCTTTTTGTGAGCTAGTTTCATAGCATTTGGTATTAGAGCTTTGGATTCTAAGGTTTCGCTGCTCCAAACAGGACATCGTGGCATTTCCGCTATAACTTTTTTTTTTCTGCGATGTTTTAGAAGCTAAGAAAAAAACCCATTTGCGAAAAAATATCTCTAAACCTCGAGTCTAAATTTTAGAGCTTGTCTCACGCTATTTTCGAAGATATGGTCTGAGGAAGTTAGGATTTTGGCAAGATCCATAATTTCATCTAAAACAGGTCATCATGGAATTTTCACTATCACTCTTTCACTACGAAGTTTCAGAAGCTCAAAAAAAAAACCCATTTGAGAAGTGATCGGTCCTAACCTCAGTTCCAAATTCCAGATCCCGACTCACTATATTTACGAAGATATAATCTAAGGAAGTTAGAGTTTTAGCAGACTACCGAATTACATTCCAAATAGGTCACCTTGGGAAAATTGTCATAACTTTCTCTCTGAGCATCAGATTGAAATTTCGTAAGAAGTTTTAGAAAGAGGAATTTCTATAGTTTTTTTTATATCAGTTTCACTTACTAAGGTTGAAACAATGACACGTGGAATTTAGTACAAGTTCACTCTACGAAACTAGTCTGTAATCTGGTCATCGTGGGAGATTTGACAATAACACTTCCTTGCAGAATCCAATCTTGATTAGACTTGCGGTATTAGAAAGAGAACACAAAGATCTACCACAGGAAGAAATTTTAGAACTTTGAGATCTACAATTACAGAGTTACAGTCGTTTCAAGATCAAGCTTCAAAAATCAAGAAAAGGTGGTATGAGGAAGTTTGTTGGAAAGGATCCGGTAAATTAGATACTACAGATGGAGCAATATTTTGATCTACATGGTGTACCACTATTACAAAAGATATGTATTGCATCTTCTTATTTAGAGATGGATCAATTTTTATGGTATAAAGGGCTTTGTTATCTTAAACTTGTTACGTGGTCAATTTTCATGGAGGAAATGATAGTACATTATGAGGATACAAAGAGAAACACCTTCTTTAGAGAAACACCACAACAATTGGAAGAAAAAAGAGAAAAAGAGCTTTGTTACAAAGTGGAAAGCAAAATTATGGCAACAAGTCTACCCCTCACAACTATAAATATGGAAGTGTTGTTTCTCCTAGCCTTCCACAACCTACAAGGGTAACACCACAAAAATTGGAAGAAAAAAGAGAAAAAGGGCTTTGTTACAATTGTGATAACAAATACATTAAAGGTCATAAGTGTGCTGATAAGAAATTATTTTACATTGATTGTGGAGAGGAGGAAGGAAAGGATCAAGAAATATCAAAAGAAGAGTATATGCACCAGGAACCAACCCTAGAGAAAGAAGAAATGAATCTGACCATATCTTGTAAAGCATTGGAAAGAATTACTACTCCTCAAACTCTTAAGATAGAAGGACATATCAAGAATAAAAAGGTTCAAGAAGTGAAAGACCACATCAAGAAAGAAGAAATGAATCAACCATATCTTATAATGTAATGGACGAAATTACGACTCCTCAAACTATCAATATAGAAGGACATATCAAGAAGAAAAATTTTCAACAAGTGAAAGATCACATAGAGCATCAAGAAATGAATCCGACCATATCTTGTAATGCATTGGAAGAAATTACTAAGGTCTTGTATAGGGGTCTCATGTAATCTCATTGTCATTTCCAATGCTTTGACCTGGATGGAAAGTTTTTTCTATGATAGTGTTGTCCTTAAGTGTGGCGTAAGTGAGGCCACAAACCATGCGTGATGCTGTGCATCTGTTAATGTCATATTGGCTTCGTGGATTATACTCTTCAACCTTTGGTCCAGATCCCAGGGGGTCTCGCCCAAGAGCATTGCGATCTCCTTAAACCCGATGATTGATTGTGTTTCTGATTTTGGCCTGCCAAATTCCCTGTTCAGCGCGGCCTAGATCTCTATGATCCCTGCATTCAGGTGGTCATTAGAATGATTGATATACCATGTTAATGCACGATCCTATAGCGTGCTCACCAGCGTAGCCTTTTTAATATTATCATCCATGATTCCCTATGCTTCCCATACTGTTCTTACCACAAACCAGAATTGGTCCGGATCTTCATTTCCCACTCCCCTGAATACCGGTAGTTTGATCGCACTTGCCATACTGAACTGTGGTGGTGGCGAAAGTGGGGTGGGTGGAGATGGAGATGAGGAGGGTGAGATGGGTGGCAGTGTGGGTGGAGGTGGTAAACGCAGGATACGCTACCTTATTAAACTGACCACGCTTCTTAGAGAAATTTTCGCGAAGATCTTTCCCGTGAGGGTGAAATTATGGGATTGTTTTCCAACTCTTCACTACTTCCGCTTTGTAGATCTTCCTGCTTCGCGTAGTTCTAAACATTAATTTATTCACATAACCCACTTTTCACACAATAGCATCTTAATCCAAGTGCTCAAATATTTAATATATTTACCTCGCAGTCCCTTCAAAAAACGTCATTCTGCTTCACTATAGTTGACGGTCGTGTCGACTACGAATTAAGTGATAAATCCTCCTATTATTTGGTCGAGAAAATGGTCCACAGCTTGCAATATCTTATCTCCTGATGCTTCTAGTCTGCGAACTAATTCTAGAGTCCACACTATTGGTTTGTTGAGTCTACACTTTCCCTGGCTATCTGCTAACTTCACGATCCACTCATACAACTCAGATGGAAAGGATGCAAAGAAGATTTTGTTGATTTCTGTATACAAGTAGCACTCCAACCAATGTTCCTTAGATACTCGCAGATTTTTGTTTTCCTGCACTGCGAACTTGTGAGTCTCCTTGTCCAACCACTCTTCAATTTCTTTCTTCATTGGATTCCAGTAGCACGACATCAGACATCCTTTATGCGGATCCTGTTCTGGGCAACAGAACCATTTGTTGGCTTGTATGGGCCTGACCCAGGTTCAGAGTTGATTTAGCTAAGAAAATCCCAATACTACTGGCCCTTTCGTCAACATTCCGCAGAGCGCAGACTGAGGTCTCACCCAAATTAGTATGGGAGGGTGCTAGAACCAGGTCTCCGCACCCTGGGGATGTCTGATGAGCTTCTGGAGGTGTGCGGTCTGACCCATCGCTAAGCGCACTTACTATCCCTTCGTGACCTGTGGTACGGCTTCTGCGCAGCCCTACTCGGGGCACCACCCATATAATACCCACGTCTCTTGCTATTTAATCTGTTATTACCTGGTCACTTAACATGTTCCTGTAAGACAAGGATTATTACAACATATTCAACAATCATATAAGTGCGGGTGATAAATAAAACAATGTAAACGTAACCAAGGTAATGCACAACAGATACACAGAAATAGGAATCAACTTCTCTTTATTAATCTGCAATACTGATTACACACTTGACACCACCCTATGCACTCAGCTACAGGGGTCTGCGCACTCAGCTACGACTCTACTAGGCCTCTATCCACTCAGCTACAGAGCCTCTTCCTACTACTACGACCCAATACACTTAGAACCCTACTCTAAACTCGAACCATTCATACTATTTCTTCTTATTCCTTCGCTCCCTTTTCAACTTAGAGCCTCACTCTATTTATACAATCCCATGGTCCATGGACCATGGGTGGGCTGACATAACTTTACATTACATTATATTATTTTAGGGTGGACAACCCTATGACTTAACCTATACTTCGTGCTTCGTGCCCACAAATCACGAAGTCTTACAACACCTTTGAGTAAAACTTGGGCTTTGAGCCCCAAAACATGCTATGGGGCGATTCCATGCCCAACAAAAAGATTACTTTTGCTCTTCTCTAAGCCGCCCCCACATCAAGGACTATTGGGAAACCTACTACGAGCAGAAGGATGAAAGTACAACCTCACTATTTTCAACCGCACCCACTTGGAATTCATTCTGGGCTGCCATCAAGGAGCAGTACTACCCTGTTGGAAGCTATGAGGACAAATAAATAAAGTGGACCATGCTGTAGTAGGGAAGGGACCAAGACGTGCCATAGTTTACCAATATTTTTCATACCCATCACACACAGTTGGGTATCAAGGATTCTAAGTAGCATTTGGTACTCAAATACCATGGCTACCTACATAGGTAAATCTAGGATGAGATGGAGTTCCTGGGAATCTCCTCACTCAGCGTGGCGTATCGACATGCTGTCAAGATCAAGAAAAAGTTTAAATAGAAGAAGCGATACTTTGGATCTTTGAATCCAAAGCAAGGGAAAGGTGCTTCAAACCATTGAAAAAAGTACAAATCCAAGGCGGGGTGGCCCAGGACAACCCGCAAAAGCCACAAGCAAAGAACAACACTGCAAAGCCGAATAAGGACAAGAGAAAGTGGTGTAAGTTGCATAAGAGCTCCACTCACAACACAAGTGAGTGTCGAGCCAAGCAGTCACTTGTGGCTGAGCTTAAATATTTTGAATCAGATGCATGTGTCAACTATGAGTTAGAACCTGACAAGGGGACTGACAAAGGCAAGCATATTATCGATGTGGAGCCCAATGCCACCATTGCCACCATCAAGATCCAGAAGGAGGAACTCGAAGATCCAGAAGGAGGAACCTGAAGATCTAGAGGAGGAGGAGCACCTCTTCCACTCCTAGATGTAGGTAAAGGGTTCCCTGCTATAGTTCATTGTCAACAATGGGAACCAAAAGAACCTCATTTCAGTGGAGGTCATGAAGTGGTTGGTCTTACCAACCACAGCACATCCACAACCATACACCATCAGGTGGCTTCAACAAGGACAGGATCTTCGCGTGAACTAGCAATTTCGCCTTCCATACAACATCAAGCCCTTCACGGATGAGGTATTATGTGACATTGCTCCCCTTGATATTTGTGATGTATTATTAGGCCAACCATACTTGTGGAAGTGAAATATTGTGTATGAGTCAAGGCCTCATGTTGTTATCGTTACTTTAGGAAATACGTTTTACAGGATACCTAAGGTAGCACCGCCTACAACCATCTCTTTGGTTACTGCAAAAAAATGCAGTAAGCTCATTTCAAAAACTGGGAAATTTGTTTTCCTGATGATATGCCCTCAAGGAAAGAAGAATATGGTTGCCATGACTTCCAGGTAGGGCCCATATGCATGACAACAATAGATGGACAAGGTCGTGGAGGAGTACGAGGACATCTTCACCACCCCTGCAAGGGCGCCTCTGCAATGTCAGGTCAAGCACTCCATCGATCTAACCCCAGGTGCACCACTACACAATGGACCAATCTATCAGTGCTACATTTTGGAGAATGACAAAATCAAGACACAGATTCAGGAACTACTATAGAAAGGTCACATCCGACTGAGTTCATCACCTGTGGGAGCCCGATCGTGTTGGTACAGAAGAAGGATGGGACTTGGAGACTCTGTATTGACTATCGAGCGTTGGAAAACATCACTGTTCAGAATAGGTACCCGATCCCATGAATTAATGACCTTCTGGACCAACTGAAGGGCGGGGAATATTTCAGCAAGATCAACTTGAAGTCAGGATATCGCTAGGTACCAATCGAACCCTCCAATGTGTGGAAGACAGCATTCAAAGCTAATGAGGGCATTTTCGACTGGTTGGTTATGCCTTTCGAGTGGATGAATGCTCCTGCAACCCTCACAAGGCTAATGGATGACATCTTGTGGCCATTCACCAACTCATTTGTAGTGGTATACTTGGATGACATCTTGATCTTCAGCCAAAGTTGGGAAGAGCACTTGCATAACATCCAACAAGTTCTCCAAACACTGTGGCAACACAAGCTATGTGCCAATTTGGGGAAATTCACTTTTGGCATGACCAAAATTCAGTATCTGGGATACATTATTGATGAACGGGGGGTGCATGTGGATCTAGCCAAGATCCAATTCATTCGGGATTGGCTGGCTCCAACCACTCTGAAAAAACTCTGCAGCTTTCTTGGTCTTGCCAATTTCTACTGCATGTTCATTTTGGGATTCTCTCATATCACTTGGCCCTTGAGTCAAGTCACCAAGGGAGGAGTGAAAGAAAAATTCTTTTGGTCTAAATCTCAATAGAAGGCATTCACAAAGTTGAAAGATCACCTCTACTCGACACCAGTTCTCGCATTACCAAACTTGCAACAGCCATTTGAGATTGAGATAGATGCCTTTGACTATGCTATTGGGGCAGTCCTTACTCAACACGGGCATCCAGTGGCATATTAAAGTGAGACACATTCAGACATAGTTTGGAAGTATCCCATTTATGACGAAGAGATGTATTCCATTGTGCAAGCCTGTTGATAATGGAAGCATTACATTTTGGGGAAGGAAACGATCATCCACACAAACCACCGGCCCCTGCAGTTCATACAGACGCAAGGGAAGTTGCAGAATGATCGCCATCAGAAGTGGTCCACATACATGCAATAGTTCCATTTGAATATCAAGTATAAGAAGGGAAGCACCAATGATGTTGCAGATTGCCTCAGTTGACGATCGATCATGGCATTATCCACCGTGCTCAACTCTTGTGGGTACGAGACTTTTGATTGACCACTTCTCTACAAAAGTGATCTAGAATTCAGCCACGCATACCACACGTTCTGGAGGGTTAGCATGTTCCAAATTTTCACCTCCAGAATGCCCTGTTATGTCACCTAGGTCACCTTTGTGTTCCTTCAAGCGAGCGGGCCAAGATGATTTGGGAAGCACACTACAATTGCACTACTGTGCTTTTTGGGGTCATGAAAATGGTGGCAGTACTGCAGAAGTATTTCTATTGGCTGAATCTTCGACAAGATGTCAAGAAGTACATCAGATCCTTCACTACCTACTCCATTGCCAAATTGACCATCAAGAAGCAAGGCCTGTATACTCCAATGCCTACCCCTATTTGACCTTGGTAATCCATCTCCATGGATTACATGTTAGGCCTTCCTTATACTAAGCATAGAAATGACTATGTTTTTGTGGTCATCGATAGATTCTTGAAGATGGCTGTTATGGCGGCCTGCAAGAAGAATATCATGGCAGAAGCCACTGCTAAACTCTTCTTTTAACGAGTGTGGGTACACCTTGGCATCCCATAGTCTATCATCTCAAATCGGAATAGCAGGTTCCTCATAACATTTTGGTCCATTCTCTGGTCGATGTTGGACACCAAATTCACTAAGTCCACAGCTTTCCATCCCCAAAATAATGGCCAGACAGAGGTCGTCAACAGGATGATCGTACACATTATGCACATGTACAACTTGAAGCATCCACGCACATGGGATGAGATCTTCCCCTATTTTCAGAAGAGCTATAACTGGGCTATCCACAGCTCGATTGGCCACAACACTTTTTAGGCATGCTTGGGATTCCAACTCCTATGTCCCATTGATGTGGCCATGCCATTTGCAAGTACTCAAGCAGATTCGGCTCATGTCCAGTCCGAAACCGATAAGGAAAATGGTTACATTGAACACATCCAACATATCTGCCAGCAAGTCCACGACATTATGGAGAAATCAAATGCCAAGTACAAGCAATGACATCATCAACATCAGGTGCCACACAAGTTTCAAGTGGGTGAAAATGTCTCGTTGCATTTGCAAAACGAACACCTTACCAAAGCCTATCTAAAACTCAGACCACTCCAATATCATCCTTACATCATTGCCAAGGCTGTGGGAGAGAATGCATTTGAGCTTAGCATTCCCCCATTCCTTGGCTTGCACCAAGTGTTCAATGTGGACATTGCAGAATAGCTCACACCAACTGAGTTCAATCCAAATTGCATGGAACAAGCTGCAACTGATCGGAACATGAACATGTAGATCAAGCACACTCGCAAACAGAATATCCATGTATATCGAGTTGTCAAAGTAGGCCAATACCTTCACCAAAGCAAGTGGCTTTCCAAGGACCAAGTTCACCAGAAGTTTCCTGATCTCATGGAGGAACTCAATGCAATGGGGACCATTGCTTCATAAGGGGGGAGGAACGATCTAGGTGGATATTGGTGGCCAGCTGCCAATTCCACTTGGACCCCCACCATTGTTTCTTTCAATTTTTTAGTTTCCTTAATTGTAGAACAATTTACTATTTTTAGCAATTTTTCAATTCCTGAAATTCCAAAGCCATTTTGAGGCCCTAAACAATGTCTTTTGGGAAAACATGGAGCAACATACATAAATGTTGAACACTCAAAACTTGTAGTCCCCGGATAGATATTTCTAGCAAGGTATTGTGTGCATCAAATGGAGATTGTATGCCAAACTTATGACCCTGGGAAGTTGATGTACCAATTTACCCAAACAAAGCCCATGGTTTGGTGCTTCATCTCCTAGGGTTAGGTTTTTGGATGTATAGGGTTTTCCATTGTTTCTCAACAATTAATAGACCTTCAAGCCTCATTGTAACACAGCTCAAAGGCATGTAGCTGCCACATCTCTTCTCATAGATAAGCCACCATCGCCTAAGCTAATTTATTTCCATTTCTATTTGTAAGCATATTTTAGTACTTTACATCAATGAAATGAAGTGTTATTTGTGTTGCATCTCTATATTTATGGTCATATATGTAATTCATTGTGTTCCTATTTAAATCCGAATCAGTGTTATCAAAGTGGTCTACTCTTTCTCTGTTTTTCTTTGCATGTCCCCAACTAGGTCGGGATATAAGGAGTTAGGGCTTGAATTGGTCGAACCTTTGCAAGACCAGCCTTGAAAATCCCAATGGCCTCCCATGGCGAATGAAAAGAAAGACAAGGGGGTAGGAGATCTTATCAAAATCTTGCTCGAAGAGGCCCTCGATTGATCAAAAATGGATCCTACAACCCTCTAAGTCTTCATATACTTAAAAACTATTGCAAAGGGAAAACATTAGCAAATGGCAGAAAATACTATCACAAAGGAAAAAACATGAAAAATGGCAAAAAACAAAGTTATCGGGGGCTTGAACAATGATGCACAGGAGCCACCGGATCTGGCCGATCAACAGTCCAGATCTGATCGGCATATCGCAATTGGCGATGGCAGGTGGAGTCTATTGGAGGCCGCTTTATGGTAAGTGCGATAGCGATCAACGCAATTAAAATAGGACTGTCGATCAAGTGTGTAGATCAACAGTCTAGATTCAACCGCGCTATCTCATCACTAATATATATATATAAGGACTTAAGCGCGGTGCGAAGGATCAGCGATATGTGATTGCAATATCGCAATATTGCATCGAAGCAATACAAGGGAGTGGGGCCAATACAAAGGCAACTTGCAATAGCCAAACCTGATGGGATTATGGATGAAATTTAATAATATTTCAACTCTGGTAAAAGGGTGTTTTCTATGTATTTTGCATTTTCATTAAATAAACGAAAAACAAAGGAAATGTGAATGGAGCGATAAAACTGACCCGAAAGGGATATATATGCAGTTTTATCTCATTTGAGTTCCATAATGAGTGGGATTTTGGGATTGAGAAAACCACCTTTTCGAGCGAGTAATCTCCGTATGGCAGTTTGGTGGATTTTCCCCTATTTTTTTGTATTTCTCTGTGTAAAAAAAGAATGACTATTTTGGAGATTTCAAAGGCGTTGATGGTCCCTTCCATTGCAAAACAGGTGGTCACCATCCCTAAAGACATTTAACAATGATTTTTCAATGTTCAGAGGGGATTTAAGCAGACAGAGGTCAAGAGCCAGAGAGCCCAGAAGAGGAAACGAACAGACAATGCCGATTGGCCTAAAAGCCACAGAATGATAGACATAGAGGCAAGCAGTGCTGAGGCAGAGAGACTTGAGAGATTCAAGTAAACTCTTGTTGTTTTGTATCTATTGTGTGAGACTCAAATTGAGCTCACATTTGTAAAAATCTGCTCTTGAAGACATAATAGAGAGGTCACCGCTGAAGGCTGAACCAGGAGACATAGCCCAGGAGTTTTGGGCAAAATCCTTGGTTATTTGTTGTGTTATGTGTGTGTGTTTGTTATGTTTCTTTAACTACCTCATTGTCTACATTATTTGCAATCTTTTCAATCCGTTGCACTAAGTAATATAGGAAAATTCAGCACATGAGTCTGTAATACCTTAATATTAGTCTAAGATCACATTTACATATCAAGTGGTATCAGAGCTTTAGGTTTGCTAAGGTTAGACAAGCTTGTGTTGGATTATTGAATGCTAACTAGGTCAAAGATCAAACTAGGAGAAGGAAAACTTGTTTAGACTAATCTAGAGATTGGAAGAGTCTACTATTAGAGAATGGCCGGAGAAGTCCCATTGGAATCAAAATCTTAGTTCAGGGATAGTTTTATGGCCATGCGAGCCATGGTGGAAGAGATGTATCAAGAATTTAAGAAGGGTCGAGGTGAAAGCACCTCAACACCCAAACAAGGCAAAGGAGTAGAGGAACCTTCTCTAGGTGCCCATCCAAAGGGCAAAGGGAAAGGGGAAGAGACTCCTCCATCATCTCCTCCACCATCACCTCCTTCTAGCCCTGAAAAGAAAAAGAAGAAAACATCTTTGATTAAATTAGATGTAAAGTTTGATTTTCCAATTTATGATGGAGAATTAAATGTAGAAAATCTAGATAACTGGATTAGACATATTGATGTATATTGTAGGGTGCAGAACATTGATTCGGAAAGGAGAAAGATTCAGCTGGCCAGCCTTCGCCTTGGAGGAACTGCACTAGTGTGGTGGGAAGGCAAGACACAAGTTGATTTGAAGAAGCATGGTAAAATTCTTTCTACCTGGAATGAATTTATTTCTGCCATTAAAAAACAATTCTATCCTCCAACTTATATGCAGTAAGCAATGATAAGTTGGCAAACTCTTTGTCAATTAAAGGGCTAAAGTGTACAAAGATATACCCAGGAATTTAGAAAAAGAGCTTTAATACTAGGCATTTCTCTAGACTCACCTGAAACTTTGTTGAAGTCTATAGGTGGTCTACATAGCTATTTGAAGCACACCATTCTCATGTTTAATCCAACTAGCCTAGATGACGTATCAGTCCAGGCTACGCATCTAGAGGCTAGAGGTAAGAATGTGAACCCAGATATTGGGGGATCATCAAAACCCTCTGCAAGCAAGAACAAGGAAAAGAAGAAGCTGAAATGGAAGGAGAGGAAGACAAACTCTATACAGAAGGAAAAACCTTCATGCACTCACTGCAAGAAGGATGGACATGATGATGAACACTACTGGTCTCTGCATCCGGAGTTGAAACCCAAAAATTTCGGTGGTAAGAAGAAGAAGACTATTGCTACTATTCAGAAAGACTTGGGGTTAGGCTCGGGTGATGAAACAACAATCACAGCCACAGGTATAAAAGGTAAAAATTCTGAAGCATCTACAAGTAATTTTGCACAATCTATTGATAATGAAGATAATGAGAGGAAAAGACATGAGCTTTTTCATATTAGATTTATTTCCAAGCACCAAAATATTGATACTTTATTTGATAGTGGTTCACAAGTAAACTTGATTTCTGAAACAATTGTAAAGAAGTTGGGCTTACTAACAACACCTCACAAGAAGCCATATCCATTAGGTTAGGTATGTGATAAAGCAAAGCTACAAGTGACTAGACAATGTAAACTTAGGTTTGCTATTGGGTCAACATTTATAGATGAGGTTGAGTTAGAAATAGTTCCCTTGGATATATGTGGTGTTGTTTTAGGAAGTCCTTACTTGTATGATAAAACAGCCATATTCTATAGAGCTGAAAATAAGTATCAACTCACTAAAGATGGAATAGAATATACTGTAAGAACTCATAAACTCAAAAATAACTATTCTCTCATAAACTCAGGAAAGATGAAAATAATTGTAAATTCATGCAAGCAATTTTTACTAATGGTTGTAAAGGAAAAGAACCTTGATAAAACCAATGTATTTGAAGGTTGTGATGCTAAACAAAAAGCTGATTTAGTTAAATTTGTTTCAGAATATGATATCCTATTTCAAGAACCTAAAGGTCTGCCACCCAAAAGGGAAATAGTACATGATATTCATTTGCAACAAGATGCACCATTGCCTAACATCGAAATGTACAGGTTATCTGCTTTAGAGAATGCAAATATCAAGAAGCAGGTACAAGAGCTGCTCGATAAAGGGTTCATAAGACCAAGCACATCACCATGTGGATCTCCAATCGTGTTGGTGAGAAAGAAAGATGGTTCATGGAAGATGTGCATTGATTACAGAGCACTCAATAAAATAACGATCAAGAATCATTATCCTCTTCCTCGCATTGACGATCTGTTAGATCAGCTGAAAGAAGCAGTTTACGTTTCCAAGTTGGACTTGCTTAGTGGCTATCATTAGGTCAGAGTAGCAGAACAAGATGCATGGAAGACTACTTTCAAAACAAAGCAAGGGCTGTATGAATGGTTGGTTATGCCTTTTGGCTTAACTAATGCTCCTGCCACTTTCATGAGAGTTATGAATGATGTACTCAGACCTTTTATTGATGATTTTGTAATTGTATATTTAGATGACATTCTTGTTTTCAGTAAAACATGGGAAGAACATTTGAAGCATGTAAAGCAAACTTTAGATGTTTTGAAAAGAGAAAATCTCTATGTGAAGTTATCAAAATGTGAATTCAGCAAAACATCTTTAAATTATTTGGGTCATATTGTAGGGGGTGGTGAATTGAAGATAGATCCCTCTAAGGTTGAATTCATTGTGAACTGGCCTAAACCCAAATCTGCTTGTTGTTGGGAAAAGTATCTATTCAGAACGCCCCTATCCCACTCTAAGATGTGACAGTGCCTTAGCAACAAACAAGGAAAACTACTTGCGTATTCTTCTTTATGAAATGTAAACGAAGAGGAAGGATAAACTAACCTGTGTCTTGCGCTAGTTTGTTGATCCAATCGCTCTCCTCTTCGACAGCTTCCAGCTACCTGCTCCCTTACCGGCCCAGCTTCACCAAATTCCTGCAAGCTCACAGAAGAGAGAAACTACACAAAGATATAGATTTACATTCATAAAAAGCTTAGGATCAAATTAAGCTAAACATGCAAATATAACAAAACATCACTGATACACAAGCCTGTAGAAGAAACTCAAATAGTTTTATTGATATGATAAGAAGATCCAGGAGGAGATACAACCAAGTGAGTCCCGATATAGCATCTACCTCCCAACAAAGGAATCCCTTCCTCACCTCCAACAAAGCATAAATCACCCAATGCACTAATCTCAATCTCAAAACCAACAACAATTCTCTGCAAAGTACAAAATTCCAGCCTCTTGGATCTCTGGGATGAGGGATCCATATATAGATGTAAGCAGAGAGGATGAGTCAGCTTAAGTTTTGACTTGTGGCTTTTCTCTGTCAGTTCTTGCTTCCACTTGGAGACTGAGAGCCTCTTACTCATCACTGGTCGAATTCAGTGAGGCAAGTGTCATTGGAGAAGATTCTGGAAGCTTCCATTGTCTCTCCACCTCGTTGAATGACTCTGCCACTTGTCATTTCCCACTCAACGCACCTGGGTAGTGCATTCAAGTGCGTTGCAATGCACCTAGCTAGTGTATTTGGGTGCTTTGCAACGCAGCCAGCTAGTGGAGCATCTGAATTGATCCTGATTTGACTAGTTTTGAGCAGTTTCTGGTGGAGAACTTCTGGGAGAAGCTGTCATTGGTTGACCTTGTTCCTTTAGGGGCAGGAACAACACTTTTAGGGACTTTGGATCCCTTGGTTTATGGACATTTCATGCTCAGAGCTGTAAGGCACAAAAATGTCTATAACAGTTGCCCCCTAAAGTATGAGGCCGTTTATCGGGTGAAATGCTTTATTAGGAGGATCCGAAGTTCTTTCAATGCTGGGAGGAGACCTGTAATAAGATACAATACAATACATTATTTTCATACTATTTTCATGATCTAGCTGAGGCGGGCATTCCCATGCTCAGCTTTATAAATTCATTTTTATGTACACAGGACAGACAATCGTCTGATGGTAGACTGATGATTTTGATGAAGTCATCATCCTTTTGGTAGGATGATCATCTGTGCTGCAATGCTGTACATGTCAATGTTTTTATTTTTCCTGAATATATATCGCAGCCCGGATGGATGAAACTATATCTGGGGTCTTCAATCTCGTTCGATCTTCACTCGAAGTACAAGTCGATCCATGTGAGAAATGTTTTGAAGTCGAACATGGAAATACATCGCTTGATTACCAGTCAATGATGTAAACTGTTAACAAGCGCGAGAGGAATCACCGATAAGGATGATGACCCTCAAGGTACTGCAGTACAATTCACGTGGTGTGAATAAAGGACTTGGCGTCGAACACCACGCAAAATCTTTCGGTCGAAGGTCATTGATGTATACCTGTCGCCGGAAGTGAGAAACTTGCCATTGAGGCATGCAAGCTTCAAAGTACTGAATGGGGTGTCCCTAGATTAACTTCTTGGATAATGAGTTGATGTTGACAAGAAGCGATCCGTCAAAGGAGGGCCTTGATGAATCCCACATCAATGACACGGAACGGAGCAAATGATTTTGATGGAGGTGAAAACAATCTGATGATATATGGTTCAGGGTGGCGGTCATGAAATAATGAAGTATAATGTATGGCAGTGGATGGGACACGGGTGACTTCTCTGGATGACTTCTCTTGAACATATCAGTGACACTTATGTGATGGATTGGTAGCATTTACCCCAAATGTGGATGGTATGGCGAGACCATGGTGATGTGACCGGTGAATGAAACAACCCAACCCGACTCAGGCATGGAGTGGAAGTGTCATGTTCAAGAGCGACTTGCTACCAATAAAGATTCTTTGAGTTTCTTCCCAATTTTTCCCCAGTCATTGCTGACCAGTACCTCTTTATTTTTGTCAAGCTTGAGGAGGATAACATATGCTTGTTCTATAATTTTCCCTTCGGGCAAACCCATCGCTATGTTTTAACGAGCCTAGCGATAGTGAAACTCGTTCTCGTCTAAAGACAAGTTTGTCGCTATTAATGTTTTTAACGAGTTTAACGACAAGGATAACTCGGTCCTTTTCATTGTTAGAGAGTTTGAAAAGGTATGTAAAGATAACTCCGAAATTCCTTTTTCGTCATCTAATCCCTTAAGTCCGAAAAAGTATAAAACAATACAAAAGGGATGAATTTTCGATAGCTTTAACGAGCCGAACAAAACAAGCGCTCGATCTTTTTGTGCAATAATCCCTCAGGTCCAAAAAGATTAAAATCTAGAAGAGGGATAGCTCTTCCGGTCGCTTTAACGAGCTGGAAGGCCAAAACTCGGCAATCTTTTCATATTTTACGAGTCAGATGAAAAGAGCTTAAAGAAGACTTGTCTTTTGAGGAACGAGTGATAAAATGGGTAGCAGCTGATTCCAGGTAAGGGTTGGAATTTTCCAAGCATGGCAGTGTCACAAGGATGGCTAGTGAAATCACTCTTCGCAGCTGTTCCTCAAAATGGGTAAACAATCATATGGAGGTGAATGATCGGCCAATGGAAAAGTGGAGGTGACGGTGCAAACACGACCAAGGCTTTAATGGCTGATAATGTTACATTCACGGTGGTTATTTACCGGAGGATAGTTCATTTTTTAACGAGCTTAAACGCGGATTGAAACACTTGCTCGGTCTTATGTTTATTTTTTAACGAGCATGAACTATGTGCTAAAACTGCTCGATAATCCAGTGATATGATAAGAATGTCTCATATAAGATGCCATTTTTTATGGATCTTGCGCCTTACAAAGCTCTGCCCCGCATCCTTTTGTTATGCAAGTTCGGAAACGACTAATCCTACGAGTTTAAAGGGTTAGCCTACAGGTTTAAAGGGAGGACCTAAAAATTTAAAAAATAAATAGCCGCCCCTTGCTTGCACTCCAAAAGGTTTGCATGCCCCCAGGTATAAAATACGATTTCAAGGTTACCCCTCAATTTGCAGACAAAACATTTGTTCTATCAGGAAAGGCCTACCTCTTTCAGGTTATTCAAAGGCTGTTTTATTCGCGGTGCAAACAAAACACTTCTTCGACGATGTCTACCGAGATAAACAAAGGTAAGCGGCACCGACCCAACTTACATAACTTTGACAAAAGAATCTTATTCTAGAATAACCCCTCTTCCAATCACGGACGGGGTACAGACTAGTCATATTCTCCCGCGGAAACCTACCCTATACCCGAAGTTTTCCTGCCGAAGCAGACCAGGACGCATGCCCCCTGGGTTCCAGTCATATCCCTCCGAATTACTCGAACTCATCGGGAGGACGGACCGTAGGTTGAGACATTTCTTGCGTGAAGAGACCATTTAGGGATGGTATATGACTATTTGCGATGCGTGATCCGGGAAATGAAAGCTGGTCCATGAGCTTGACCACTCTTCCTTCGTGCGGAAAACACATTACTCTAAAGAGTGAGGAGACGATGGCTCCCATGCAATAAATATAGTCTCGTCCAAGGAGTAGGTTATAATCCAAGGGTCCTTGAACGACCATTACGTTCACTTGAATGGTCTTCCCTTTCAATGTTATGGGCACATTGGGGAGGATCCCTAAAGGTTGACTGGTTCCTTTATCAAAGCCTGTCAGATTTCTCATCTCAGGCAAAAGCGATGGCGAACCAAGCGCTTTCCAGGCAGTAGAGGAAAGGATACTCACAGAAGCCCCTTCATCTATGATGGTACCAGCCATGACCATTCTGTATATTTGGATGATAATTCTGAATGGTATGCTTGCTGGTAAACAGGGTCTACCTAGTTGATTCCAGTTGAAGGAGACAACTAGGTTGCTTGGAGGTGGGACCGAGTAGACGGACGGGTACGGCTCTGACGAACTTCCTTCCTGCGATAAATGAATGGGTAGGTTGCCCCCGTGTTCGTCGGAGTCTGTGTTGATGAAGAGAATTTGGACAGTGTCATCCTTGTTCTCTTCAGTGACTGTGTCATTCGAAGATAAAACCTCTGAAGGCAAGACTGGGTCAACTGCCGCCTCGACCTTTTGACTTTCGTCGGGTATGGATTTAGCTGGTTCATCTTCAATGACCGGCGCTTCATCTGACCACTTGAGCGGGCCAGCTAGATTTTCAACTAACGAAGGACTCGGCAAGAGTTTTTTATATCCAGGAGGGAGTCGTAACGGTGAAACCGGACGATCATCCAAAACTCTTTTAGCTTCGTCTAAGAAGGGACAATGGTGGATGGCGTGATCGCCTTCGCACAGTTTACAGGGAGATCTAGCTCTCCCTTTTTGTCCTGGGACTTCACTTTCGCTAGTTGACGGTGTGCTTTCAACATGGCTATCAGAGGTTGATGCCACCGGATTGTGCAAACGGGGAGACCAGTCCCTTAGTATTCGAGGGATGCAAGGACAATCTCTGTGAAAGTGGTCTCCCTTGCAAATGACACATGGTGATTTAGGCCTGGTCAGTGCAGTGTGTGGATTTTCGTTAGACGACACTCGTTTGCCCCCATTCGCTTTTGGCTCCTTCTTCTTTTTCTCTTTCTTCTTCTTTTCCTTCTTCTCCTTAGGAACTTGACTTTTGGCTTTGCCAACCCCATCAAGCGAAGAGGAAGGAGGAGAGGAAGAAGTAGAGGAAGTAGAAGGTTGGTGGGTAACTCTGGACTGGTCTAACTGCTGATTCGATTGTTCAGGAATAGTGGTGTTCTGAACGACATTGGTTGAGAAGAGCCAGACTGGCAAGCCAATTGTCAGTCCCAGAAGCGACAATGTGGCCATATGGGGTGCACCAACATCTCCCCAAGAGGAGAAGGGACTAGGATTTCCACCAAGGGGAATTCCTTGGTTGGTAGACTCCATTTTCTCAACCTAAGATCAACGTAGGAAAAGGGGATGAATATTCCGTTTAAAATAAATTTTACGACGCTTGGACACAACTTGTTTTTTCAATTTTAAAGAGTCGAGAAAAAACAAAAGATGACTCTAGTCTCCTTCGATTTTTAATGAGCCTGAAGTGACAAGTGCTCAGATGGACCTTTTCCGTTAAGGAGTCTGAAAAGGAACGAAAGGGACTGCTCTGGAGATCTAGGTAGAGGGTGTGCCAAACCAATCACAAAACTGCAGAATACGTTTTACGGTACGACAGTCAATCTTCCCGAATGTTATGTTCGGTGCATTGCGATCAGTAGGGCGGCCGACACGACTTCCTATGGATAAAAGGTTTTAAGCCTATAGGGGTCTCCCAATATATACTCGACAGTACATGGGAGCACAATCCGTACTGGAACTTATCGTCTCATAGTGGAGGAATCACCCAACCATCAGTGAGGACAACAGTTACCAGGCTTTACGACGCCGGAACACGTCTCTAGCCTAGACCTCTATGTTGTGCGTTAAGTTCCAAAGCGTTGTTAGATTCATTCAATTTATTTTAAGTTGATATTTCTTAGAAGTTTGCCTTTTTGGATCACCATGAGATGTAGATGTAATTCCTAAATGCAATCTAAAGATGATAAGCAAGCATTTATCTCTTTTCAACAATGAAAATCCTAGCTACAAGGGGAAAAGAAATACACAATCTTTTCTCAAAGAGCAAAGAGCACACTGTAAATGCACTTTTCCTAAATCAAACCATACAAACTATCAATATGCAAATGCACAAATGCATGTATTTGTTTTCACTTTCTTAATATTGATGCCTAAAAAGAAAGTTGATGTACAAATTTGAATTTGCTTTCAAGTGAAAAACACAAACAAGCTTCTTTTTCGAAATCAAAAAGGGTAGAGAAGATTACGACACTTTATGATTTTGAAGTAAACACTCGTTTCGACACTAGAAAGAGACAAATTCAAACCAAAGCAAAAGTAAAAAGTATAATCAACTGTCAACAGCCAAGAAACTTTCTCCTAAGATCAAAATCGACACTTACGATAGATCTAAATCTAAGGACGACAATATGACTATTTTACTTTTCAATGGAAAACTGTAAATGATGTAACAAATACACAAAGAACACCTACAGCCTTTTTGTACAAAGGAGGTGGAATTAAGGCAAAGAAAATGGGTTTTCAGATAGGTACACACACTGATAACAGGCTGCAAAAATCAGAGATAAAACTGAACAAAATGAAGCAAAGAACCTCAGCTGCACAGGGCAAGGGCTGATCAGCGCACCTGTTGCACAGAGAAACTGAATTGTAGTGCAGGTACCCCTCTCGGGACTTGCGTTGAAATGTAGAACCTCTTCACAGAGCCTGCGCTGGGGCAGAAACGAGACTTCTATCCGGGTTCTGGGTCACGGTTTGCAGTTTAATCTATGTATTTTGGCCAAGTAAAAGCAATCAGTAAGGTACAATTAGAGGGATGATTTAAAGGAGGACTAAGAGCTATCACAAAGGGCAATTAGAGCATTTTTGGATCAGATGTTCAAATCATAAACAAATCCAATGGGTGGATTGAAGTAGCCGCTACTTTGCATTTGATAATGGCAAATGCAGTTCGATTGCTACTTCTGTGTTTATGAAGCAAACAACAAAAGAAACACAAACAAAATAAATGATGTAATATCCACAGTCTGATCCCTTGTTTATCCACTGATTACCACAGAAGGCTTCTTCCAAGGAAAGAGTGCTCCAGATAAACCCAATGAAACACCATCTGCTGGGGTACTAAAAAAACCTTATAAACTGACAACTGTTGATGCAAACCCAATGGATTTTGATAAACATGACAGCTGGGAAAGAATGACTATGGATTAGAACAAATCCCTAATTTCGTAGCGCAGCCAGTGCAAAGTATGAATTATGCGCTACGAAATCACCTAAAACATGCTGCGCTGCGAAACTGCCAAAAGGATTTATGCGCTACGAAACACTTTGTTCTCAAGCTAGGCTAAAAAAATTTGGCAACGGAATATTCAGTGATAACAGTGGCTCCATTTGGGATAGTGTGCCCTTGTGGTACACTAAGAACATGCAGTTCCAGTGCCTTATCCATTTGTGACAAACAGAAATTTGCTTGACAAGCATGACTGTAGGAGAAAGAAAGCTACATCTACTAAAAAAAAAAAATGCTCAGTTGACCTTGAGCTTATTTGCATTTACCTATACCTACCTACCCTAACAATTTCAACTTCTTTCTGCTCAATCAATATGAAATTTCCAATGTAGCCAATCATCTACCTTATCTGACATTTGAGTCCTTTGGCTGCATCGGAGTTCAGAGCTACAATGGTATTGTGATGACCGCTGCCACTGGAATTGTCTCGGATCTTTATAGGTAAACTGAAACATTGGAGAGTAAAACTCTTCCATGTAATCAGCTATAGGATCCCAGAATACACGATCAGCTTGATTTTTCTTGTGACTTTCTGGCTGTGCAAACTGACCTTCAACAGCAGTGTGCATTTCCTCAAGTGTAAAAGAGAAAGGAAACAAGACTCTCTCCTTATGTTCTTCCATAGAGAGCTGCTGAAAATAATGATCATGGTTATGAAAACTATATGCCTGAATTTGTCCTTCTAAACCTTCAATTTCTTTTTCAAGGTCCTCAGCAAATTCATCAAAAAATCTCATCCTATCTTCTGTCTTGCAGTCAAGGGATTTTAGATATGAGGACAAAGACAAAGAAAAATTTTCAATTGTTTCTCCATTACTACGATCATTATTCCATTGTTTAAAACTTTCAACTGAGGGAGAGTCTACCACCACCTCTGACCTATCTATCCATTCCTCCAAAAACATAAGCCAAAGGTCTTGAAATGACTTAATGGATTTGGCAGGAAAGCATTCAACCCACTGTTTGCACTTCCCTTGAAGTGAATCATAGAATAACCTTATGCAAACATCCTCATGTTTAACTCTAAGAAGCTCAGCAAAATGACAAAAATCTGAGATATGCTTCAAGGTTAAACTCAAATCTTCACCGTTGAATTTTGGACCATTCCTTACAAAATATGCATCCTTGGGAAAATGATTTGGGAAACCATGAATTCCTGAGAAATCTATGCATGCATACCTTGAACTAAGAATGGCAGCTTCTGGGTCCTTCATAACTCCAGTGGAATCACCATGAATGTATGAACTTTGAATTCTTCAACAATGGAGTCGCCAAGGTAGGTTTGCAGCCTTGAAAACCACTTTGAACTCCTGCTACCTTCAGAAATTCAATCTTAAAACTTCGGGAATGAGTAATCATCAGGCTCCTGGCAGACGCACCAAAATGTTATCACAAAATCGTGTACTAAGGGCTGCTACTTAGCAAGATCTCATGTAACTATTTCAAACCAGGCTTTAGACCAAGGCTTAGCCTCCTTAGTCAGAGAGGGCTCTCTCACAGATTTTGATATGCATTAAAAACAAGAAAAGATGGTTAACTCTTCAAACAGTACATGAAAATAAGCTGGTTGGAACAATAAAATAACACTTCTTCCATTGGGCTCATGGAGTCAAACACCTCTGCAGTAAACTATTAACTACTCAATCATGGAAGCCAAGGCATATTATGTTTAAACACTCAGAACATTTCTCAAACAGAACCTCAACTCATAAACATACACAGGAAGTCCGAGCACTAGGTGAATTCAGAGTGATTGCATGTCTATTGAGCTGTAAAACAGAAAGGATAAAGACAACTCATAAATATGCACAGGAAGTCTGAGCACTAGGTGAATTCAGAGTGATTGCACATCTATGGAGCTGTAAAATAGAAAGGAAAAAGACAAGACCACATATATTCTGAGCCTTTGAACACCAAATGAATCTTGGGAAGAAAAAGTAGTCTTTCTATTACTGTCAAAGTCTTTTACATCAGCCAATATAAAAACTCTGTTTTTTCATAAATCTCCAACCCTATTTACATCAGAGTTTTCACCATATATAGGAAAACCAAAACCACAACTATCTTGAGTCTCCTCAACAAGCATGAAGGGAGAACTCGATGATCTACCATTAATTACCCTTATCTATTTCTAAACCAACTAATTAAATACATGAAGTGTTGGGTTGTAAATACATAGAATCCCAATTATATTTCAAATCCAACTCCATCTCCTCGTATGCATGATTCTCCTTGGATCCTTGACAGCTGTACAATTTCTGTTGTGGCTGAGACATGTTGAGGAACATTCACTGAACGAGCTGACCCTCGGGTGCTAGCTGTATAGATGACTCATAAATTTGCAAACCTGAACACCCTATTTTCACGGTCCTTGTCTTCCATTTTTCTTTACCATTTAAAGACCACACTCCAAGTTCTTTAATCCTTCAATAACCACGCATAACACCATATGCCTCATGATCTGGATGCTTTGTGGAGTGAACAAGTGTGCTAGCCAAAAATCTCGGTAACCCTACCAGAACCCTAGTATTTCGGTCATAAAGTGACTTTAGGAAGACTTTTAGCAAAAAACAAAAAGTTTCACCTTTTTCTTCAACACTCACACCTGTCACCCTTTGAATACCTAGATAGATTTATATAGTCTCCTTACTGGCCTCGAGTCATTCTTTTCAAGATTTGCTGACCTCAGCATCAATTTCATTTTTTCTCATAAAACAGTCATCTACAGCAGTTTCGTAGGATAATCAAAACAGAACATATGAATCTTAAAGTACTGTTGACTTAACTTCATGATTTCTTCAGCTACTTTGTACAGGTGTTAGAGATCTAAAAGGTTACAAAATGATGGAAATCAAAATTTACCAAAACTTGAAAAGCAACTTTCTCCTTGGATCAATGAGCTAGTTTACCTAGCTTCTTCTTCAAACTGCTAACCTCTTTCTTCAAAGCCTTGTTTTCTGCTCTTAGACTTGTGTTCAGCTTTCTCATGATCTTTGCTTGCTTAAGGGCTGGTACTGTCCACAAATATGCATCAGACACTGAATCTTTTGTTTTCAATTCTAGTTTGAGACTGAATTATTTAGCTCCAGCTGCTACGAAACTGTTGTTCTGCCTGAAAAAAGGGTCTCGGGACAGAGCTCATAGCTTCTCACAGAAAATGTATTTCGCAAAACTAAAGGAGGTTTTTGTGAACCAACCCATTCTTAACAAAAACCTCTTTTGGGTTTTTGAAAAACTACTCCAGCTGCCCAGAATCGATCCTTGAAAAAGATGTGTAAAACAGGAAATTAAAAACTGCATCTACAGCGGTTTCGTAGTGCAACATTTAGCCACTCGTTTCTCTCAGCTCGTAATGGATTTGAGGAAACTGAAGGAGGTTTTTCTCGTTCAGTCTGTTAGGAATAAAAACCTCTTTCAGTTTTCAAAAATATTCTTTCAGCCGCGCTAAATACCTCCTGGAAACTGACTGCTTAAAACAGAGAAATATGCCTGTCTTTATCTACAAACGAGCTTAATGCCTGCAAAAGATTTGGGTGCAGAAGCTTAGACATTGCAGAGACCTCATGAAGAAATATTTCCACATTGGTAAACATATGTATCATTGCAAAATTCTCTCCCATCCAGATAATCTCTTTGACTTCACCAAAGCTTCCACTTCCAATTCTTTTCTTCACATGCAAGTCTTTGCAGGAAACCTTTAAAGGAACCCCTGTTCTAACCTCTGACATGAGAGCTTCCCTTGCACTTGCAACAGTGCCAAAATAAATGATGTAATATCCACAGTCTGATCCCTTGTTTATCCACTGATTACCACAGAAGGCTTCTTCCAAGGAAAGAGTGCTCCAGATAAACCCAATGAAACACCATCTGCTGGGGTACTAAAAAAAACCTTATAAACTGACAACTGTTGATGCAAACCCAATGGATTTTGATAAACATGACAGCTGGGAAAGAATGACTATGTATTAGAACAAATCCCCAATTTCGTAGCGCAGCCAGTGCAAAGTATGAATTATGCGCTACGAAATCACCTAAAACATGCTGCGCTGCGAAACTGCCAAAAGGATTTATGCGCTGCGAAACACTTTGTTCTCAAGCTAGGCTAAAAAATTTTGGCAACGGAATATTCAGTGATAACAGTGGCTCCATTTGGGATAGTGTGCCCTTGTGGTACACTAAGAACATGCAGTTCCAGTGCCTTATCCATTTGTGACAAACAGAAATTTGCTTGACAAGCATGACTGTAGGAGAAAGAAAGCTACATCTACTAAAAAAAAAAAATGCTCAGTTGACCTTGAGCTTATTTGCATTTACCTATACCTACCTACCCTAACAATTTCAACTTCTTTCTGCTCAATCAATATGAAATTTCCAATGTAGCCAATCATCTACCTTATCTGACATTTGAGTCCTTTGGCTACATCGGAGTTCAGAGCTACAATGGTATTGTGATGACCGCTGCCACTGGAATTGTCTCGGATCTTTATAGGTAAACTGAAACATTGGAGAGTAAAACTCTTCCATGTAATCAGCTATAGGATCCCAGAATACACGATCAGCTTGATTTTTCTTGTGACTTTCTGGCTGTGCAAACTGACCTTCAACAGCAGTGTGCATTTCCTCAAGTGTAAAAGAGAAAGGAAACAAAACTCTCTCCTTATGTTCTTCCATAGAGAGCTGCTGAAAATAATGATCATGGTTATGAAAACTATATGCCTGAATTTGTCCTTCTAAACCTTCAATTTCTTTTTCAAGGTCCTCAGCAAATTCATCAAAAAATCTCATCCTATCTTCTGTCTTGCAGTCAAGGGATTTTAGATATGAGGACAAAGACAAAGAAAAATTTTCAACTGTTTCTCCATTACTACGATCATTATTCCATTGTTTAAAACTTTCAACTGAGGGAGAGTCTACCACCACCTCTGACCTATCTATCCATTCCTCCAAAAACATAAGCCAAAGGTCTTGAAATGACTTAATGGATTTGGCAGGAAAGCATTCAACCCACTGTTTGCACTTCCCTTGAAGTGAATCATAGAATAACCTTATGCAAACATCCTCATGTTTAACTCTAAGAAGCTCAGCAAAATGACAAAAATCTGAGATATGCTTCAAGGTTAAACTCAAATCTTCACCGTTGAATTTTGGACCATTCCTTAGAAAATATGCATCCTTGGGAAAATGATTTGGGAAACCATGAATTCCTGAGAAATCTATGCATGCATACCTTGAACTAAGAATGGCAGCTTCTGGGTCCTTCATAACTCCAGTGGAATCACCATGAATGTATGAACTTTGAATTCTTCAACAATGGAGTCGCCAAGGTAGGTTTGCAGCCTTGAAAACCACTTTGAACTCCTGCTACCTTCAGAAATTCAATCTTAAAACTTCGGGAATGAGTAATCATCAGGCTCCGGCAGACGCACCAAAATGTTATCACAAAATCGTGTACTAAGGGCTGCTACTTAGCAAGATCTCATGTAACTATTTCAAACCAGGCTTTAGACTAAGGCTTAGCCTCCTTAGTCAGAGAGGGCTCTCTCACAGATTTTGATATGCATTAATAACAAGAAAAGATGGCTAACTCTTCAAACAGTACATGAAAATAAGCTGGTTGGAACAATAAAATAACACTTCTTCCATTGGGCTCATGGAGTCAAACACCTCTGCAGTAAACTATTAACTACTCAATCATGGAAGCCAAGGCATATTATGTTTAAACACTCAGAACATTTCTCAAACAGAACCTCAACTCATAAACATACACAGGAAGTCTGAGCACTAGGTGAATTCAGAGTGATTGCATGTCTATTGAGCTGTAAAACAGAAAGGATAAAGACAACTCATAAATATGCACAGGAAGTCTGAGCACTAGGTGAATTCAGAGTGATTGCACATCTATGGAGCTGTAAAATAGAAAGGAAAAAGACAAGACCACATATATTCTGAGCCTTTGAACACCAAATGAATCTTGGGAAGAAAAAGTAGTCTTTCTATTACTGTCAAAGTCTTTTACATCAGCCAATATAAAAACTCTGTTTTTTCATAAATCTCCAACCCTACTTACATCAGAGTTTTCACCATATATAGGAAAACCAAAACCACAACTATCTTGAGTCTCCTCAACAAGAATGAAGGGAGAACTCGATGATCTACCATTAATTACCCTTATCTATTTCTAAACCAACTAATTAAATACATGAAGTGTTGGGTTGTAAATACATAGAATCCCAATTATATTTCAAATCCAACTCCATCTCCTCGTATGCATGATTCTCCTTGGATCCTTGACAGCTGTACAATTTCTGTTGTGGCTGAGACATGTTGAGGAACATTCACTGAACGAGCTGACCCTCGGGTGCTAGCTGTATAGATGACTCATAAATTTGCAAACCTGAACACCCTATTTTCACGGTCCCTGTCTTCCATTTTTCTTTACCATTTAAAGACCACACTCCAAGTTCTTTAATCCTTCAATAACCACGCATAACACCATATGCCTCATGATCTGGATGCTTTTTGGAGTGAACAAGTGTGCTAGCCAAAAATCTCGGTAACCCTACCAGAACCCTAGTATTTCGGTCATAAAGTGACTTTAGGAAGACTTTTAGCAAAAAACAAAAAGTTTCACCTTTTTCTTCAACACTCACACCTGTCACCCTTTGAATACCTGGATAGCTTTATATAGTCTCCTTACTGGCCTCGAGTCATCCTTTTCAAGATTTGCTGACCTCAGCATCAATTTCATTTTTTCTCATAAAACAGTCATCTACAGCAGTTTCGTAGCGCGCTACGAAACTGCTGTAGATAATCAAAACAGAACATATGAATCTTAAAGTAATGTTGACTTAACTTCATGATTTCTTCAGCTACTTTGTACAGGTGTTAGAGATCTAAAAGGTTACAAAATGATGGAAATCAAAATTTACCAAAACTTGAAAAGCAACTTTCTCCTTGGATCAATGAGCTAGTTTACCTAGCTTCTTCTTCAAACTGCTAACCTCTTTCTTCAAAGCCTTGTTTTCTGCTCTTAGACTTGTGTTCAGCTTTCTCATGATCTTTGCTTGCTTAAGGGCTGGTACTGTCCACAAATATGCATCAGACATTGAATCTTTTGTTTTCAATTCTAGTTTGAGATTGAATTATTTAGCTCCAGCTGCTACGAAACTGTTGTTCTGCCTGAAAAAAGGGTCTCGGGACAGAGCTCATAGCTTCTCACAGAAAACGTATTTCGCAAAACTAAAGGAGGTTTTTGTGAACCAACCCGTTCTTAACAAAAACCTCTTTTAGGTTTTTGAAAAACTACTCCAGCTGCCCAGAATCGATCCTTGAAAAAGATGTGTAAAACAGGAAATTAAAAACTGCATCTACAGCGGTTTCGTAGCGCAACCTTTAGCCACTCGTTTCTCTCATCTCGTAACGGATTTGAGGAAACTGAAGGAGTTTTTTCTAGTTCAGTCTGTTAGGAATAAAAACCTCTTTTAGTTCTCGAAAATATTCTTTCAGCCGCGCTAAATACCTCCTGGAAGCTGACTGCTTAAAACAGAGAAATATGCCTGTCTTTATCTACAAACGAGCTTAATGCCTGCAAAAGATTTGGGTGCAGAAGCTTAGACATTGCAGAGACCTCATGCAGAAATATTTCCACATTGGTAAACATATGTATCATTGCAAAATTCTCTCCCATCCAGATAATCTCTTTGACTTCACCAAAGCTTCCACTTCCAATTCTTTTCTTCACATGCAAGTCTTTGCAGGAAACCTTTAAAGGAACCCCTGTTCTAACCTCTGACATGAGAGCTTCCCTTGCACTTGCAACAGTGCCAAAATAAATGATGTAATATCCACAGTCTGATCCCTTGTTTATCCACTGATTACCACAGAAGGCTTCTTCCAAGGAAAGAGTGCTCCAGATAAACCCAATGAAACACCATCTGCTGGGGTACTAAAAAAAACCTTATAAACTGACAACTGTTGATGCAAACCCAATGGATTTTGATAAACATGACAGCTGGGAAAGAATGACTATGGATTAGAACAAATCCCCAATTTCGTAGCGCAGCCAGTGCAAAGTATGAATTATGCGCTACGAAATCACCTAAAACATGCTGCGCTGCGAAACTGCCAAAAGGATTTATGCGCTGCGAAACACTTTGTTCTCAAGCTAGGCTAAAAAATTTTGGCAACGGAATATTCAGTGATAACAATGGCTCCATTTGGGATAGTGTGCCCTTGTGGTACACTAAGAACATGCAGTTCCAGTGCCTTATCCATTTGTGACAAACAGAAATTTGCTTGACAAGCATGACTGTAGGAGAAAGAAAGCTACATCTACTAAAAAAAAAAAATGCTCAGTTGACCTTGAGCTTATTTGCATTTACCTATACCTACCTACCCTAACAATTTCAACTTCTTTCTGCTCAATCAATATGAAATTTCCAATGTAGCCAATCATCTACCTTATCTGACATTTGAGTCCTTTGGCTGCATCGGAGTTCAGAGCTACAATGGTATTGTGATGACCGCTGCCACTGGAATTGTCTCGGATCTTTATAGGTAAACTGAAACATTGGAGAGTAAAACTCTTCCATGTAATCAGCTATAGGATCCCAGAATACACGATCAGCTTGATTTTTCTTGTGACTTTCTGGCTGTGCAAACTGACCTTCAACAGCAGTGTGCATTTCCTCAAGTGTAAAAGAGAAAGGAAACAAGACTCTCTCCTTATGTTCTTCCATAGAGAGCTGCTGAAAATAATGATCATGGTTATGAAAACTATATGCCTGAATTTGTCCTTCTAAACCTTCAATTTCTTTTTCAAGGTCCTCAGCAAATTCATCAAAAAATCTCATCCTATCTTCTGTCTTGCAGTCAAGGGATTTTAGATATGAGGACAAAGACAAAGAAAAATTTTCAATTGTTTCTCCATTACTACGATCATTATTCCATTGTTTAAAACTTTCAACTGAGGGAGAGTCTACCACCACCTCTGACCTATCTATCCATTCCTCCAAAAACATAAGCCAAAGGTCTTGAAATGACTTAATGGATTTGGCAGGAAAGCATTCAACCCACTGTTTGCACTTCCCTTGAAGTGAATCATAGAATAACCTTATGCAAACATCCTCATGTTTAACTCTAAGAAGCTCAGCAAAATGACAAAAATCTGAGATATGCTTCAAGGTTAAACTCAAATCTTCACCGTTGAATTTTGGACCATTCCTTACAAAATATGCATCCTTGGGAAAATGATTTGGGAAACCATGAATTCCTGAGAAATCTATGCATGCATACCTTGAACTAAGAATGGCAGCTTCTGGGTCCTTCATAACTCCAGTGGAATCACCATGAATGTATGAACTTTGAATTCTTCAACAATGGAGTCGCCAAGGTAGGTTTGCAGCCTTGAAAACCACTTTGAACTCCTGCTACCTTCAGAAATTCAATCTTAAAACTTCGGGAATGAGTAATCATCAGGCTCCTGGCAGACGCACCAAAATGTTATCACAAAATCGTGTACTAAGGGCTGCTACTTAGCAAGATCTCATGTAACTATTTCAAACCAGGCTTTAGACCAAGGCTTAGCCTCCTTAGTCAGAGAGGGCTCTCTCACAGATTTTGATATGCATTAAAAACAAGAAAAGATGGTTAACTCTTCAAACAGTACATGAAAATAAGCTGGTTGGAACAATAAAATAACACTTCTTCCATTGGGCTCATGGAGTCAAACACCTCTGCAGTAAACTATTAACTACTCAATCATGGAAGCCAAGGCATATTATGTTTAAACACTCAGAACATTTCTCAAACAGAACCTCAACTCATAAACATACACAGGAAGTCTGAGCACTAGGTGAATTCAGAGTGATTGCATGTCTATTGAGCTGTAAAACAGAAAGGATAAAGACAACTCATAAATATGCACAGGAAGTCTGAGCACTAGGTGAATTCAGAGTGATTGCACATCTATGGAGCTGTAAAATAGAAAGGAAAAAGACAAGACCACATATATTCTGAGCCTTTGAACACCAAATGAATCTTGGGAAGAAAAAGTAGTCTTTCTATTACTGTCAAAGTCTTTTACATCAGCCAATATAAAAACTCTGTTTTTTCATAAATCTCCAACCCTTTTTACATCAGAGTTTTCACCATATATAGGAAAACCAAAACCACAACTATCTTGAGTCTCCTCAACAAGCATGAAGGGAGAACTCGATGATCTACCATTAATTACCCTTATCTATTTCTAAACCAACTAATTAAATACATGAAGTGTTGGGTTGTAAATACATAGAATCCCAATTATATTTCAAATCCAACTCCATCTCCTCGTATGCATGATTCTCCTTGGATCCTTGACAGCTGTACAATTTCTGTTGTGGCTGAGACATGTTGAGGAACATTCACTGAACGAGCTGACCCTCGGGTGCTAGCTGTATAGATGACTCATAAATTTGCAAACCTGAACACCCTATTTTCACGGTCCTTGTCTTCCATTTTTCTTTACCATTTAAAGACCACACTCCAAGTTCTTTAATCCTTCAATAACCACGCATAACACCATATGCCTCATGATCTGGATGCTTTGTGGAGTGAACAAGTGTGCTAGCCAAAAATCTCGGTAACCCTACCAGAACCCTAGTATTTCGGTCATAAAGTGACTTTAGGAAGACTTTTAGCAAAAAACAAAAAGTTTCACCTTTTTCTTCAACACTCACACCTGTCACCCTTTGAATACCTAGATAGATTTATATAGTCTCCTTACTGGCCTCGAGTCATTCTTTTCAAGATTTGCTGACCTCAGCATCAATTTCATTTTTTCTCATAAAACAGTCATCTACAGCAGTTTCGTAGGATAATCAAAACAGAACATATGAATCTTAAAGTACTGTTGACTTAACTTCATGATTTCTTCAGCTACTTTGTACAGGTGTTAGAGATCTAAAAGGTTACAAAATGATGGAAATCAAAATTTACCAAAACTTGAAAAGCAACTTTCTCCTTGGATCAATGAGCTAGTTTACCTAGCTTCTTCTTCAAACTGCTAACCTCTTTCTTCAAAGCCTTGTTTTCTGCTCTTAGACTTGTGTTCAGCTTTCTCATGATCTTTGCTTGCTTAAGGGCTGGTACTGTCCACAAATATGCATCAGACACTGAATCTTTTGTTTTCAATTCTAGTTTGAGACTGAATTATTTAGCTCCAGCTGCTACGAAACTGTTGTTCTGCCTGAAAAAAGGGTCTCGGGACAGAGCTCATAGCTTCTCACAGAAAATGTATTTCGCAAAACTAAAGGAGGTTTTTGTGAACCAACCCATTCTTAACAAAAACCTCTTTTGGGTTTTTGAAAAACTACTCCAGCTGCCCAGAATCGATCCTTGAAAAAGATGTGTAAAACAGGAAATTAAAAACTGCATCTACAGCGGTTTCGTAGTGCAACATTTAGCCACTCGTTTCTCTCAGCTCGTAATGGATTTGAGGAAACTGAAGGAGGTTTTTCTCGTTCAGTCTGTTAGGAATAAAAACCTCTTTCAGTTTTCAAAAATATTCTTTCAGCCGCGCTAAATACCTCCTGGAAACTGACTGCTTAAAACAGAGAAATATGCCTGTCTTTATCTACAAACGAGCTTAATGCCTGCAAAAGATTTGGGTGCAGAAGCTTAGACATTGCAGAGACCTCATGAAGAAATATTTCCACATTGGTAAACATATGTATCATTGCAAAATTCTCTCCCATCCAGATAATCTCTTTGACTTCACCAAAGCTTCCACTTCCAATTCTTTTCTTCACATGCAAGTCTTTGCAGGAAACCTTTAAAGGAACCCCTGTTCTAACCTCTGACATGAGAGCTTCCCTTGCACTTGCAACAGTGCCAAAATAAATGATGTAATATCCACAGTCTGATCCCTTGTTTATCCACTGATTACCACAGAAGGCTTCTTCCAAGGAAAGAGTGCTCCAGATAAACCCAATGAAACACCATCTGCTGGGGTACTAAAAAAAACCTTATAAACTGACAACTGTTGATGCAAACCCAATGGATTTTGATAAACATGACAGCTGGGAAAGAATGACTATGTATTAGAACAAATCCCCAATTTCGTAGCGCAGCCAGTGCAAAGTATGAATTATGCGCTACGAAATCACCTAAAACATGCTGCGCTGCGAAACTGCCAAAAGGATTTATGCGCTGCGAAACACTTTGTTCTCAAGCTAGGCTAAAAAATTTTGGCAACGGAATATTCAGTGATAACAGTGGCTCCATTTGGGATAGTGTGCCCTTGTGGTACACTAAGAACATGCAGTTCCAGTGCCTTATCCATTTGTGACAAACAGAAATTTGCTTGACAAGCATGACTGTAGGAGAAAGAAAGCTACATCTACTAAAAAAAAAAAATGCTCAGTTGACCTTGAGCTTATTTGCATTTACCTATACCTACCTACCCTAACAATTTCAACTTCTTTCTGCTCAATCAATATGAAATTTCCAATGTAGCCAATCATCTACCTTATCTGACATTTGAGTCCTTTGGCTACATCGGAGTTCAGAGCTACAATGGTATTGTGATGACCGCTGCCACTGGAATTGTCTCGGATCTTTATAGGTAAACTGAAACATTGGAGAGTAAAACTCTTCCATGTAATCAGCTATAGGATCCCAGAATACACGATCAGCTTGATTTTTCTTGTGACTTTCTGGCTGTGCAAACTGACCTTCAACAGCAGTGTGCATTTCCTCAAGTGTAAAAGAGAAAGGAAACAAGACTCTCTCCTTATGTTCTTCCATAGAGAGCTGCTGAAAATAATGATCATGGTTATGAAAACTATATGCCTGAATTTGTCCTTCTAAACCTTCAATTTCTTTTTCAAGGTCCTCAGCAAATTCATCAAAAAATCTCATCCTATCTTCTGTCTTGCAGTCAAGGGATTTTAGATATGAGGACAAAGACAAAGAAAAATTTTCAACTGTTTCTCCATTACTACGATCATTATTCCATTGTTTAAAACTTTCAACTGAGGGAGAGTCTACCACCACCTCTGACCTATCTATCCATTCCTCCAAAAACATAAGCCAAAGGTCTTGAAATGACTTAATGGATTTGGCAGGAAAGCATTCAACCCACTGTTTGCACTTCCCTTGAAGTGAATCATAGAATAACCTTATGCAAACATCCTCATGTTTAACTCTAAGAAGCTCAGCAAAATGACAAAAATCTGAGATATGCTTCAAGGTTAAACTCAAATCTTCACCGTTGAATTTTGGACCATTCCTTACAAAATATGCATCCTTGGGAAAATGATTTGGGAAACCATGAATTCCTGAGAAATCTATGCATGCATACCTTGAACTAAGAATGGCAGCTTCTGGGTCCTTCATAACTCCAGTGGAATCACCATGAATGTATGAACTTTGAATTCTTCAACAATGGAGTCGCCAAGGTAGGTTTGCAGCCTTGAAAACCACTTTGAACTCCTGCTACCTTCAGAAATTCAATCTTAAAACTTCGGGAATGAGTAATCATCAGGCTCCCGGCAGACGCACCAAAATGTTATCACAAAATCGTGTACTAAGGGCTGCTACTTAGCAAGATCTCATGTAACTATTTCAAACCAGGCTTTAGACTAAGGCTTAGCCTCCTTAGTCAGAGAGGGCTCTCTCACAGATTTTGATATGCATTAAAAACAAGAAAAGATGGCTAACTCTTCAAACAGTACATGAAAATAAGCTGGTTGGAACAATAAAATAACACTTCTTCCATTGGGCTCATGGAGTCAAACACCTCTGCAGTAAACTATTAACTACTCAATCATGGAAGCCAAGGCATATTATGTTTAAACACTCAGAACATTTCTCAAACAGAACCTCAACTCATAAACATACACAGGAAGTCTGAGCACTAGGTGAATTCAGAGTGATTGCATGTCTATTGAGCTGTAAAACAGAAAGGATAAAGACAACTCATAAATATGCACAGGAAGTCTGAGCACTAGGTGAATTCAGAGTGATTGCACATCTATGGAGCTGTAAAATAGAAAGGAAAAAGACAAGACCACATATATTCTGAGCCTTTGAACACCAAATGAATCTTGGGAAGAAAAAGTAGTCTTTCTATTACTGTCAAAGTCTTTTACATCAGCCAATATAAAAACTCTGTTTTTTCATAAATCTCCAACCCTACTTACATCAGAGTTTTCACCATATATAGGAAAACCAAAACCACAACTATCTTGAGTCTCCTCAACAAGAATGAAGGGAGAACTCGATGATCTACCATTAATTACCCTTATCTATTTCTAAACCAACTAATTAAATACATGAAGTGTTGGGTTGTAAATACATAGAATCCCAATTATATTTCAAATCCAACTCCATCTCCTCGTATGCATGATTCTCCTTGGATCCTTGACAGCTGTACAATTTCTGTTGTGGCTGAGACATGTTGAGGAACATTCACTGAACGAGCTGACCCTCGGGTGCTAGCTGTATAGATGACTCATAAATTTGCAAACCTGAACACCCTATTTTCACGGTCCCTGTCTTCCATTTTTCTTTACCATTTAAAGACCACACTCCAAGTTCTTTAATCCTTCAATAACCACGCATAACACCATATGCCTCATGATCTGGATGCTTTGTGGAGTGAACAAGTGTGCTAGCCAAAAATCTCGGTAACCCTACCAGAACCCTAGTATTTCGGTCATAAAGTGACTTTAGGAAGACTTTTAGCAAAAAACAAAAAGTTTCACCTTTTTCTTCAACACTCACACCTGTCACCCTTTGAATACCTGGATAGCTTTATATAGTCTCCTTACTGGCCTCGAGTCATCCTTTTCAAGATTTGCTGACCTCAGCATCAATTTCATTTTTTCTCATAAAACAGTCATCTACAGCAGTTTCGTAGCGCGCTACGAAACTGCTGTAGATAATCAAAACAGAACATATGAATCTTAAAGTACTGTTGACTTAACTTCATGATTTCTTCAGCTACTTTGTATAGGTGTTAGAGATCTAAAAGGTTACAAAATGATGGAAATCAAAATTTACCAAAACTTGAAAAGCAACTTTCTCCTTGGATCAATGAGCTAGTTTACCTAGCTTCTTCTTCAAACTGCTAACCTCTTTCTTCAAAGCCTTGTTTTCTGCTCTTAGACTTGTGTTCAGCTTTCTCATGATCTTTGCTTGCTTAAGGGCTGGTACTGTCCACAAATATGCATCAGACACTGAATCTTTTGTTTTCAATTCTAGTTTGATATTGAATTATTTAGCTCCAGCTGCTATGAAAATGTTGTTCTGCCTGAAAAACGGGTCTCGGGACAGAGCTCATAGCTTCTCACAGAAAACGTATTTGGCAAAACTAAAGGAGGGTTTTGTGAACCAACCCGTTCTTAACAAAAACCTCTTTTGGTTTTTTGAAAAACTACTCCAGCTGCCCAGAATCGATCCTTGAAAAAGATGTGTAAAACAGGAAATTAAAAACTGCATCTACAGCGGTTTCGTAGCGCAACCTTTAGCCACTCGTTTCTCTCAGCTCGTAACGGATTTGAGGAAACTGAAGGAGGTTTTTCTAGTTCAATCTGTTAGGAATAAAAACCTCTTTCAGTTTTCGAAAATATTCTTTCAGCCGCGCTAAATACCTCCTGGAAGCTGACTTCTTAAAACAGAGAAATATGCCTGTCTTTATCTACAAATGAGCTTAATGCCTGCAAAAGATTTGGGTGCAGAAACTTAGACATTGCAGAGACCTCATGCAGAAATATTTCCACATTGGTAAACATATGTATCATTGCAAAATTCTCTCCCATCCAGATAATCTCTTTGACTTCACCAAAGCTTCCACTTCCAATTCTTTTCTTCACATGCAAGTCTTTGCAAGAAACCTTTAAAGGAACCCCTGTTCTAACCTCTGACATGAGAGCTTCCCTTGCACTTGCAACAGTGCCAAAATAAATGATGTAATATCCACAGTCTGATCCCTTGTTTATCCACTGATTACCACAGAAGGCTTCTTCCAAGGAAAGAGTGCTCCAGATAAACCCAATGAAACACCATCTGCTGGGGTACTAAAAAAAACCTTATAAACTGACAACTGTTGATGCAAACCCAATGGATTTTGATAAACATGACAGCTGGGAAAGAATGACTATGGATTAGAACAAATCCCTAATTTCGTAGCGCAGCCAGTGCAAAGTATGAATTATGCGCTACGAAATCACCTAAAACATGCTGCGCTGCGAAACTGCCAAAAGGATTTATGCGCTACGAAACACTTTGTTCTCAAGCTAGGCTAAAAAAATTTGGCAACGGAATATTCAGTGATAACAGTGGCTCCATTTGGGATAGTGTGCCCTTGTGGTACACTAAGAACATGCAGTTCCAGTGCCTTATCCATTTGTGACAAACAGAAATTTGCTTGACAAGCATGACTGTAGGAGAAAGAAAGCTACATCTACTAAAAAAAAAAAATGCTCAGTTGACCTTGAGCTTATTTGCATTTACCTATACCTACCTACCCTAACAATTTCAACTTCTTTCTGCTCAATCAATATGAAATTTCCAATGTAGCCAATCATCTACCTTATCTGACATTTGAGTCCTTTGGCTGCATCGGAGTTCAGAGCTACAATGGTATTGTGATGACCGCTGCCACTGGAATTGTCTCGGATCTTTATAGGTAAACTGAAACATTGGAGAGTAAAACTCTTCCATGTAATCAGCTATAGGATCCCAGAATACACGATCAGCTTGATTTTTCTTGTGACTTTCTGGCTGTGCAAACTGACCTTCAACAGCAGTGTGCATTTCCTCAAGTGTAAAAGAGAAAGGAAACAAGACTCTCTCCTTATGTTCTTCCATAGAGAGCTGCTGAAAATAATGATCATGGTTATGAAAACTATATGCCTGAATTTGTCCTTCTAAACCTTCAATTTCTTTTTCAAGGTCCTCAGCAAATTCATCAAAAAATCTCATCCTATCTTCTGTCTTGCAGTCAAGGGATTTTAGATATGAGGACAAAGACAAAGAAAAAATTTCAACTGTTTCTCCATTACTACGATCATTATTCCATTGTTTAAAACTTTCAACTGAGGGAGAGTCTACCACCACCTCTGACCTATCTATCCATTCCTCCAAAAACATAAGCCAAAGGTCTTGAAATGACTTAATGGATTTGGCAGGAAAGCATTCAACCCACTGTTTGCACTTCCCTTGAAGTGAATCATAGAATAACCTTATGCAAACATCCTCATGTTTAACTCTAAGAAGCTCAGCAAAATGACAAAAATCTGAGATATGCTTCAAGGTTAAACTCAAATCTTCACCGTTGAATTTTGGACCATTCCTTACAAAATATGCATCCTTGGGAAAATGATTTGGGAAACCATGAATTCCTGAGAAATCTATGCATGCATACCTTGAACTAAGAATGGCAGCTTCTGGGTCCTTCATAACTCTAGTGGAATCACCATGAATGTATGAACTTTGAATTCTTCAACAATGGAGTCGCCAAGGTAGGTTTGCAGCCTTGAAAACCACTTTGAACTCTTGCTACCTTCAGAAATTCAATCTTAAAACTTCGGGAATGAGTAATCATCAGGCTCCCGGCAGACGCACCAAAATGTTATCACAAAATCGTGTACTAAGGGCTGCTACTTAGCAAGATCTCATGTAACTATTTCAAACAAGGCTTTAGACTAAGGCTTAGCCTCCTTAGTCAGAGAGGGCTCTCTCACAGATTTTGATATGCATTAATAACAAGAAAAGATGGCTAACTCTTCAAACAGTACATGAAAATAAGCTGGTTGGAACAATAAAATAACACTTCTTCCATTGGGCTCATGGAGTCAAACACCTCTGCAGTAAACTATTAACTACTCAATCATGGAAGCCAAGGCATATTATGTTTAAACACTCAGAACATTTCTCAAACAGAACCTCAACTCATAAACATACACAGGAAGTCCGAGCACTAGGTGAATTCAGAGTGATTGCATGTCTATTGAGCTGTAAAACAGAAAGGATAAAGACAACTCATAAATATGCACAGGAAGTCTGAGCACTAGGTGAATTCAGAGTGATTGCACATCTATGGAGCTGTAAAATAGAAAGCAAAAAGACAAGACCACATATATTCTGAGCCTTTGAACACCAAATGAATCTTGGGAAGAAAAAGTAGTCTTTCTATTATTGTCAAAGTCTTTTACATCAGCCAATATAAAAACTCTGTTTTTTCATAAATCTCCAACCCTACTTACATCAGAGTTTTCACCATATATAGGAAAACCAAAACCACAACTATCTTGAGTCTCCTCAACAAGCATGAAGGGAGAACTCGATGATCTACCATTAATTACCCTTATCTATTTCTAAACCAACTAATTAAATACATGAAGTGTTGGGTTGTAAATACATAGAATCCCAATTATATTTCAAATCCAACTCCATCTCCTCGTATGCATGATTCTCCTTGGATCCTTGACAGCTGTACAATTTCTGTTGTGGCTGAGACATGTTGAGGAACATTCACTGAACGAGCTGACCCTCGGGTGCTAGCTGTATAGATGACTCATAAATTTGCAAACCTGAACACCCTATTTTCACGGTCCCTGTCTTCCATTTTTCTTTACCATTTAAAGACCACACTCCAAGTTCTTTAATCCTTCAATAACCACGCATAACACCATATGCCTCATGATCTGGATGCTTTGTGGAGTGAACAAGTGTGCTAGCCAAAAATCTCGGTAACCCTACCAGAACCCTAGTATTTCGGTCATAAAGTGACTTTAGGAAGACTTTTAGCAAAAAACAAAAAGTTTCACCTTTTTATTCAACACTCACACCTGTCACCCTTTGAATACCTGGATAGCTTTATATAGTCTCCTTACTGGCCTCGAGTCATCCTTTTCAAGATTTGTTGACCTCAGTATAATTTCATTTTTTCTCATAAAACAGTCATCTACAACAGTTTCGTAGCGCGCTACGAAACTGCTGTAGATAATCAAAACAGAACATATGAATCTTAAAGTACTGTTGACTTAACTTCATGATTTCTTCAGCTACTTTGTACAGGTTTTAGAGATCTAAAAGGTTACAAAATCATGGAAATCAAAATTTACCAAAACTTGAAAAGCAACTTCCTCCTTGGATCAATGAGCTAGTTTACCTAGCTTCTTCTTCAAACTGCTAACCTCTTTCTTCAAAGCCTTGTTTTCTGCTCTTAGGCTTGTGTTCAGCTTTCTCATGATCTTTGCTTGCTTAAGGGCTGGTACTGTCCACAAATATGCATCAGACATTGAATCTTTTGTTTTCAATTCTAGTTTGAGATTGAATTATTTAGCTCCAGCTGCTACGAAACTGTTGTTCTGCCTGAAAAACGGGTCTCGGGACAGAGCTCATAGCTTCTCACAAAAAATGTATTTGGCAAAACTAAAGGAGGTTTTTGTGAACCAACCCGTTCTTAACAAAAACCTCTTTTGGTTTTTTTAAAAACTACTCCAGCTGCCCAGAATCGATCCTTGAAAAAGATGTGTAAAACAGGAAATTAAAAACTGCATCTACAGCGGTTTCGTAGCGCAACCTTTAGCCACTCGTTTCTCTCAGTTCGTAACGGATTTGAGGAAACTGAAGGATTTTTTTCTATTTCAGTCTGTTAGGAATAAAAACCTCTTTCAGTTTTAGAAAATATTCTTTCAGCCACGCTAAATACCTCCTGGAAGCTGACTTCTTAAAACAGAGAAATATGCCTGTCTTTATCTACAAACGAGCTTAATGCCTGCAAAAGATTTGGGTGCAGAAGCTTAGACATTGCAGAGACCTCATGCAGAAATATTTCCACATTGGTAAACATATGTATCATTGCAAAATTCTCTCCCATCCAGATAATCTCTTTGACTTCACCAAAGCTTCCACTTCCAATTCTTTTCTTCACATGCAAGTCTTTGCAGGAAACCTTTAAAGGAACCCCTGTTCTAACCTCTGACATGAGAGCTTCCCTTGCACTTGCAACAGTGCCAAAATAAATGATGTAATATCCACAGTCTGATCCCTTGTTTATCCACTGATTACCACAGAAGGCTTCTTCCAAGGAAAGAGTGCTCCAGATAAACCCAATGAAACACCATCTGCTGGGGTACTAAAAAAACCTTATAAACTGACAACTGTTGATGCAAACCCAATGGATTTTGATAAACATGACAGCTGGGAAAGAATGACTATGGATTAGAACAAATCCCCAATTTCGTAGCGCAGCCAGTGCAAAGTATGAATTATGCGCTACGAAATCACCTAAAACATGTTGCGCTGCGAAACTGCCAAAAGGATTTATGCGCTGCGAAACACTTTGTTCTCAAGCTAGGCTAAAAAATTTTGGCAACGAAATATTCAGTGATAACAAGTGTGATAGCGATCAACGCGACTAAACGAGGACTGTCGATTAAGCACACAGATTAATGGTCTAGATTCAACCGCACTATCACATCACTAATATATATATAATGACTTAACCAAGGTCTGAAAGATCAACGATATGCGATTGCGATATTGCAAATATCATATCAGAGCAATACAAAGGAGCGGGGCTGATACAAAAGTGACTTGCGATAGCCAGACCTGATGGGATTATGGATGAAATTTAATAATATTTCAAGTTCGGTAAAAGGGTTTTTTCTATGTATTTCGCATTTTCGTTAAATAAACGAAAAACAAAGGAAATGTGAATGGAGCAATAAAACGGACTCAAAGGGATATATATGCAGTTTTATCTCATTTGAGTTTCGTAATGAGTGGGATTTCGGGCAGGCCTTAGGTGGTAAGTGGTATTGGACGAGCTCCACCTGATCCCATCCACTGGCTGACACATGGCTTGAGAAAACCACCTTTTCGGGCAGGTAATCTCTATACGCATAAGCCACCTAAAATGAATCTCAACCATTGGATCAAGATCACTCAGATCAACGGTGGACATGAGATAGCAATATAAAGGTAGACCCGATAGAGTTATAAGGTGGAATTGATAATATTTCAGGTCCGATAAACGAAATTTTGGTAGTTTTTCTCATGTTTTTGTGTATTTCTATGTGTAAGCAGAGAACGACTATTTTGGAGAATTCAAAGGTGTCGATGGTCCCTTCCATTGCAAAACAGGTGACCACCTGATCTGAAAATGAGATCTTAGACAATTATTAAGGTATTATAGACTCATGTGCATGGATTTTCCTATGTTACTTTGTGCAATGGATCAATAAGATTGTGAAATACATAGACAATGAAGTAGTTAAAGAACATAATAGACAAACACACATAAACACAACAAGTTTAATAAGGAGATCACCCAACACTCCTAGGCTACGTCTCCTGGTCTAGCCTTCAGTGGTGACCTCTCTATTATGTCTTTAGAAGCAGAGTTTTACAAAAGTGAGCTCAATTTGAGTCTCACAGAACAGATAGAAAACAACAAGGCTTTACTTGGATCCCCCAAGTCTTTTTGAGTACACAGACTCTCCTCACTGACTCTTTGTCTCTGTTTTCTCTCTGTCTCAGCACTACTTCTTCCTTTCTTCTGTCTTTTGTGGCTTTAAAGCCAATCAATGTTGTTTATTCGTTTCTCCTTCTCGGGCTCTCTGGCTCCCGACCTCTGTCCACTTAGATCCCCCTTTGAGCATTAGAAATCATTGCTAAACGCCTTCAAGGATGGTGGCCACCTGTTCTGTAATGGAATGGACCATCAGGCCTTTGAAATTCCTTAAATAGTCATTCTCTATTTACACAGAGAAATATATTCAAACACGGGAAAAATATACCAAAACACTGTTCATCGAACTTCAAATATCCATAAATCTTCCCTATCAGGTCCGCCTTCTAATTTCTTATCGCATCTCCACCATTGATCTGAGAGATCTAGATCCAATGGCTGAGGTTCATTTCAAATGGCCTATGCATATGGGGGTTAACCACCCGAAAAGGTTGGTTTTCTCTCCCCGGTGCTTGGACACGTGGCAGCTAGTGTATTGGCTCGAGTGGAGCCTGGCCAAAACCACTTACTACCTATGGCCCACCCAAAATCTCGCTTGTTTTGTTTACTTATTATTATTATTATTATTATTATTATTATTATATATATATATATATATATATATCTATATATATATATATATATATATATATATTTTAATTAATTACTTATTAACGAATATATATTATTATTTTGCTTATTTTTATTGGTGAGTCGTCCCCCTTTCCCTAATTATTATTGTTATAACAAATATTTATTTACTTATGTTTCTATTATTATTATTTATTTATTTATTTATTAGTTCTTCATAACTAATTTTTATATATATCATTATTATTTTATTATATACTAATTTTATTTATCTATTAAGGAAGATATATTATTATTATTATTTTATTATTTTTCGTCACTAATTTTTATATATTGTTAGTATTGGTAATTTATCTATTTATTAACGGATATATATCATTGTTATTTTCTTATTAGTGTTTACTTTATTATTTTTTTCATAACTAATTTATATATATTATTATTATTTTTATTTTTATATAGATTTTTATCTATTTATTTATTTATCTAGCGAATATATAATATTATTATTTATTTATTTGCTGATTTGTATTATTATTTTTTATTTTATTTAATTACATTTACCTTGTTTATAAATAAGTTAGGTATTTAATTTAACTAATTCCCATTTAATAAAAAAAAATTAATTATTAAATTATACATTTTAACTAATTATTAAAGTAAACCCCTTCTTAAATTATTTCATTTATATAATTATATATTTATATATAGGTATGGTCATTACTACCTTCCTTGAAATAATCAATTTGACTTTTTGACTGTCCCTAAGTCAAAGCTAGCCGTTATTCTAGATAGCTGTTGGAGGCCCTGCTCATACTATTTAACACGCAAAACTGGATTTGTTTCTTCAACTTGTCCTGACGATGAGCCACACTTGCTGGCTCGAAACGCGCCGACAAAAGTCTTTCATTATGTGATTTACGCTGAAGCTCTTCTTATAACATTGAAAAACCCCGTAAAACAGCTCTAGACAGACTTGAAATATTATATATTTGCATTCGTAAACCCTGTCGGGTCTGGTTTCATCGCATCGGCACATTTCCTCTGTATTTCGTTTATTTAACGAAAAACGCAAATAAAAAGGAAAATGTTATTTTCGGGATCTCAAAATATATGAAATATCACCTATATCTCCATCGGGTCCAACTATCGCGAGTTATGTTGATATCGGCCCCGCTCCATTGTAATGCTCTAATGCGATTGATCGCAATAGCATATTGCACATATCCCCAGGCCGTTTTTAAGCGCTCCTCTCTGGTTTGCTGATGCGATATTGTGATTCAACTTGGGTCATTGATCTGTGTGCTTGATCGACAATTTTCGTTGACCCCACTGATTGTTATCGCATTTTCCATGTGGTCTCCACCGATAGCCTCTGCTTTCCACTGCTAATTGTGATTTTCCGATCGGATCTCGACCGTTGATCGGCCAAATCCAACAGTTCCTATGAATTGCTCCATTGACCTCTGATAGGCTTCATTTCACTATTTTCTTTATGTTTTTGCCTCCTAATAGTGTTATCCGACTTTTCCAAAGTTCTTCTCATGCGATAGTTTTGATCTTTAGAAGACTTAGAGGGTTTTCTAGGATCCATTTAGATCACGCCTTCCCACTGAAAAAAAATTTGTACCACCAAAAGTTGATTTTTAAGCATCAATCAAGTGAGGATACAAATTCCTCACTTGTCCAATCTCTATCCATCTTGCACTTCTTGGTTTTGAACCCTTGCGTCTGATTTTGAGGTACTCAACATCCCCTCTGCGCGTAGTTCTCACCTTCCTGTCCAGAACTATATCTTCCTGCAACTCATTGAGATATTTAGGCAATAAATCATTAATAGAAAGCAACTGAATTTGCTCTTCGGGATCTTAAATCAATGAAGGTTCAAACAGTCTCAAGTTCTCTACATTAACTACTAAATAGATGTGCATGTAAGCTGGAAAATCAAGGTGAAAAGTGTTCTTACCAATTTCCTCAAGTATCTTGAAAGGCCCATACTTTATTGGCTTCAACTTCTTACCTTCACCTTGCATTCTGTCTTTGCTGATGTACAGCTAGACTTGATCACCAACTTGGAAGCTATGCTCAATTTGATGCTTATCATGCCTTGCCTTGTACTTGGCCTGACTTCTTTCCCGCTGTTCCTACACTACCTGATGAATTTCTTAGATCTGTTCAATGAACTTGGTTACTTTGTCCACATCACTATGTCCATCAACTGCCATGTATTTACTAAAGACAAAATCCAAGGGAGACCTTGGTGTAAAACCAAAACAATTCTCAAAGGAGATATTTGTGTAGAAGAGTGTTTAGCATGGTTGTAAGCATGTTGCACATAACATAAATGTTCATCCCAAAGCTTGGGATGCTTGCTGCAATAGCCCTTGAGCAGCTAGATCACTTTCCTGTTGACCACCTCTATTTGGCCATATGTTTGTGGATGAAAGGTTATGCTTTTCTTCGGTCTAGTGTCCATCAATTCCCATAGACTTGACCAAAACTTCCCAACAAATCGAGAATCTTGATCAGATACAATGGAAGTGGGTAACCCAAAATGAACCCATACATGCTGAAAGAACAACTTTGTTGTTTGTTCAGCTATATTCTGCTTGTTACAAGGTATTAAAATACACATTTTGCTGAACCTATCCATAATAACATATAAATAATCATGACCTTTTCTAGATTTTGGCAATCCCCCAACAAAGTCCATGGAAACACTTTCCCAAGGATGAGAAGGAACTAGAAGTGGAGTGTACAAGCCTAGTTTTCTATTGTTGGGCTTGCTTTTAGGACACATGGTACACCCTCTAATATATCTAGAAATTGTTTCATGCATTCTTGGCCAATAGCAGAATCTTTGCAGTTGTACAACTATTTTACTTACACAGAAATGACCTAATATTAGAGAAGTATGTGCTTCTCGGATTATGTTAACACTTTCAGTTTGAGGAATGCCTAACTTTCCCAAATGATACAAGAGTTGGTCCTTAACATGACAATCCAATAGATCATCTATGCGAGGAAGAGGATAATGATTCTTGATCATTATTTTATTCAATGCTCTGTAATCAATGCACATCCTCCACGAACCATGTTTCTTTCTCACCAACACGATTAGAGATCTACCTGGTGATGTGCTTGGAATTATGAACCCTTTATCGAGTAGCTCCTGTACTTGCTTCTTGATCTCTGCATTCTCTAAAGCAGATAACATGTACGTTCTGATGTTAGGCAATGGAGCATCTTGCTGCAAATGAATATCATGTACTATTTCCCTTTTGGGTGGCAAACCTTTAGGTTCTTGAAATAGGATATCATATTTTAAAACAACCTTTTCTAAATCAACTTTCTGTTTAACATCACAACCCTCAAATACATTGGTTTTATCAGGGTTCTTTCCCTTTACAACCATTAGTAAAAATTGCCTGCATGAATTTACAATTCTTTTCATCTACCCTGAGTTTATGAGAGTGTAATTATTTTTGAGTTGATGAGCTCTTACAATATATTTTATTCCATCTTTTGTGAGTTGATACTTATTTTCAGCTCTATAGAAAATGTCTTTTCTATCATACAAGGACTTGCTAAAACAATACCACATATATCCAAGGGAACTATATCTAACTCAGCCTCATCTACAAATGTTGACCCAAATGCAAACCTAATTTTACAATGTCTAGTCACTTGTAGCTTTGCTTTATCACATACCCAACCTAATGGATATGGCTTCTTGTGAGGTGTGGTTAGTAGTCCCAACTTCTTTACAATTGCTTCAAAAATCAAGTTTACTTGTGAACCAGATCAAATAAAGTATCAATATTTTGATGCTTGGAAATAAATCTAATATGAAAAATCTCATGTCTTTTCCTCTCATTTTCTTCATTACCAATAGATTGTGCAGAATTACTAGTAGATGCTTTAGAATTTTTACCTTTTATACCTGTAGCTGTGACTGTTGTTTCATCACTTGAGTCTGACCCCAAATCTTTCTGAATTGCAGCAACAATCTTCTTCTTCATGCCATTGAACTTCTTGGGTTTCAGCTCCATATGCAAAGACTAGTAGTGTTCATCATCATACCCATCCTTCTTGCAGTGAGTGCATGAAGGTTTGTCTTTCTGTACAGCGTTTGCCTTCCCCTCTTTCCATTTTTGCTTCTTCTTTTCCTTGTTCTTGCTTGTAGTGGGTTTTGATGATCCCCCAATCTCTGGGTTCACATTCTTGCCTCTATCCTCTAGATGTGTAGCCTGAACTGATACCTCATCTATGATATTAGGGTTAAACATGAGAGTGGTGTGCCTCAAATAGTTATGCATACCACCTATATACTTCAGTAAAGTTTCAGGTGAGTCTAGAGAAATGTCTAGAATTAAAGCTCTTTTTCTAAATTCCTTGGTATAGCTTTTTACACTTTGTCCCTTTAATTGGCGAAGAGTTTTCCAACTCATCATTGCTTGTTGCATATAAGCTAGTGGATAGAATTATTTTTTAAGGGAAAAAACAAATTCACTCCAGGTAGAAAGAATTTTACCATGCTTCTTCAAATCAGCTTGTGTCCTGCCTTCCCACCACACTAGGACAGTTCCTCCAAGGCGAAGTCGAGCCAGCTATATCTTACTCCTTTTGGAATCGATATTCTACACTCTGCAATACGCATCAATCTGTCTAATCTAGTTATCTAGCTTTTCTGCATTTAATTCTCCATCATAGATTGGCAAATCAAACTTTACATCTAATTTAATCAAAGATGTTTTCTTCTTTTTATTTTCAGGCCTAGAAGGAGGAGTTGATGGAGGAGGCTTTTTCCCTTTCCCTTTGCCTTCTGAATGAGAAAATAGAAGAGGTTCCTCTACTACTTTGCCTTGTTCGAGTGTTGAGTTGTTTGCACCTCGATCCTTCTTAAATTCCCGATACATTTCTTCCACCATGGCCCTCATCGTCATGAAACTATCCATGAACTGAGAGTCTGATTCCAAGGGAATCTCTTTTGCCATTTTCCTCCGAGGATAGACTCTTCAAATTTCTGGGTTAGCTTCAACCAATTCTCCTTCTCCTAATTTGAGCTTTGACCTAGTTAGCATTCAACAATCCAGCAAAAGCTTGTCTAACTTAGCAAACCTAAAGCTCTAATACCACTTGATCTGAAAACGATATCTTAGACAATTATTAAGGTATTACAGACTCATGTGCATGGATTTGCCTATGTTACTTTGTGCAATGGATCAATAAGATTGCGAAATACATAGACAATGAAGTAGTTAAAGAACATAATAGACAAACACACATAAACACAACAAGTTTAATAAGGAGTTCACCCAACACTCCTGGGCTACGTCTCCTGGTCTAGCCTTCAGTGGTGACCTCTTTTTTATGTCTTTAGAAGCAGAGTTTTACGAAAGTGACCTCAATTTGAGTCTCACAGAATAGCTACAAAACAACAAGGCTTTACTTGGATCACATAAGTCCTTCTGAGTACACAGACTCTCCTCACTGACTCTTTGTCTCTACACTTCTTATTCCTATCTTTTGTCTTCTATGGCTTTAAAGCCAATTGGCATTATCTGTTTGTTTCTCATTCTTGTCTCTCTGGCTCCCTGCCTCTATTCGCTTAGATTCACCTCTAAGCATTAGCAATCATTGTGAAACACCTTCAGGGATGGTGGCCACCTGTTCTATAATGGAATGGACCATCGGGCCTGTGAAATTCCCGAAATAGCCATTCTCTATTTACACAGAGAAATATATTCAATCACGGGAAAATCCACCAAAACACTGTTCATCGGACTTTAAATATCCATAGATCCGCCCTATACTTCTATCAGGTCCGCCTTTTAATTGCTTATCGCATCTCCATTGTTGATTTGAGAGATCTAGATCCAATGGCTGAGGTTCATTTTAGGCGGCCCATGCGTACGGGGGTTAACCACCTAAAAAGGGTGTTTTTCTCTCTCCAGTGCCTGGACATGTGGTATCTAGTGTATGGGCTCAGGCGGAGCCTAGCCAAAACCACTTACCGCCTATGGCCTGCCCGAAATCCTGCTTATTTCGTGATTCCCATTTGTAATTTAAAAATACATGAAAGCATTGAAAAGACCCAAAAAATGGCTTTAGACAGACTTGAAATATTATATATTTGCATTCATAAACCCTGTTAGGTCCAGTTTCATCGCATTGGCACATTTCCTTCGTATTTCATTTATTTAACAAAAAAATCAAATACAAAGGAAAATGTCGTTTTCTGGATCTCAAAATATATGAAATATTACCTATATCTCCATCGGTTCTGGCTATCGCGAGCTATGTTTATATTGGCCCCGCTCCATTGTAATGTTCTGATGCGATGCGATTGATCACAATCACATATTGCACATACCCCCGGGTCATTTGTAAGCACTCCTCTGTCGTTTGCCGACACAATATTTCGATTCAACTTGGGTCGTCGATCTGCGCACTTGATCAACGATCCTCGTTGACCCCGTTGATTGCTGTCGCATTTTCCATGCGGTCTCCACCAATAGCCTCCACTTGCCACCATGATTGCTATTTGTCAATCGAATCTGGACCGTTGATCAGCCAGATCTGACGGTTCCTGTGCATTGCTCCATTGACCTCCAATAAGCTTCATTTAATTGTTTTCTTTATGTTTTTTCCTCCCGATAGTGTTATCCGACTTTTCTAAAAGTTCTTCTCATGCGATAGTTTTGATCTTTAGAAGACTTAGAGGGTTTTCTAGGATCCATTTGGATCACCACTATCCCTGAAGACGTTTAACAATGATTGTTTAATGTTCAGAGGGGATTTGAGCAGACAGAGGCCTAGAGCCAAAGAGCCTAAAAGAGGAAATGAATAGACAACGCCAATTGGCTTAAAAGCCATAGAATGATAGAGACAGAGGCAAGCAGTTCTAAGACAGAGAGAAACAAAGATAGAGAGTGAGAGGGAGAGTCTGTGTACTCAGAAAGACTTGAGAGATTCAAGTAAACTCTTGTTGTTTTGTATTTGTTGTGTGAGACTCAAATTGAGCTCACTTTTGTAAAACTCTACTCTTGAAGACATAATAGAGAGTTCACCACTAAAGGTTGGACTAGGAGATGTAGCCCAAGAGTTTTTGGTGAACTCCTTGATTATTTGTTGTGTTATGTGTGTGTGTTTGTTATGTTTCTTTAACTGTCCCATTTTCTATATTATTTTCAATATTTTCGATCCGTTTCACTAAGTAATATAGGAAAATCCTGCACATGAGTATGTAATACCTTAATATTAGTCTAAGATCACATTTACAGATCATCGATCGAAAAAGGAATGCCATGATGGACAACTTTTCCCAGATCCTTCAGCGGCTACCTAGGGGCAACACATCTACTTCCAGTAGCTACTCTGGAAGTGCCACACCCTTTAAGGTACAAGTTAACTTTGACGTTCCAATATTTGAGGGTCAAATAGATGCAGACACTATAGATAAATGGTTAAATATCCTAGAAGGGTATTTTTATGTTCGTGATTTTTCTGAATGGGAAAAGATTACTTTCTCTCTTCTCAAAGCCGCCCCCACATGAAGAACTGGTGGGAAACCTACTACAAACATAAGGATGAAAGTACGGAATTCATTCCGGCCTGCCATCAAGGAGATGTACTACCCTGTCAGAATCTATGAGGATAAATACATAAAGTGGACCACGCTGCGTAGGGAAGGGACCGAGATGTGCCAGAGTTTACCAATATTTTTTATACCCTTCACACATAGTTGGGTATCAAGGATTCTGAGTAGAATTTGGTACTCAAATACCGTGGCTTCTTACATAGGTACATCCAGGATGAGATGGAGTTCTTGGGCATCTCCTCACTCAGCACGATGTACCAAAATATTGTCAAGATTGAGAAAAATTTTAAATGGAAGAGGAGAGACTTTGGATCTGCGAATCCAAAGCAAGGGAAAGGTGCCCCCAAACTGCTGAATAAAGGACAAAGCTAAGGTGGGGTGGCCCAAGACAACCTGCCAAATCCACAAGCAAAGAAAAACACCGCGAAGCCGAAGAAGGACACAGGAAAGTGGTGTGAGTTCAATAAGAGCTCCACTCACAACACAAGTGAGTGTCAGACCAAGAAATCTGTGGTGGTCGAGCTAAAATCTTCAGAATCAGATGCATGTTCTAACTCTGAGTTAGAACCCAACAAGGGCACTGACAAAGGGAAACAAATTATTGATGAGGATCCCAATGCCACCATTGCCACCACGAAGATCCAGAAGGAGGAACCAGAAGATACAAAGGAGGAGGAGTGCCCCTTCCACTCCCAGATGTGGGTAAAGGGTTCCCTGCTACAGTTCATTGTCAACATTGGGAGCCAAAAGAACCTCATTTCAGTGGAGTTCATGAAGTGGTTGGGCTTACCGAGCAAAGCACGTCCACAACTGTACACCATTGGGTGGCTTCACCAAGGATAGGATCTTCACGTGAGCGAGTAGTGTCACCTTCCATACAACATTAAGCCCTTTACATATGAGGTATTTAAGTGATGTTGCTCCCCTTGATGTTTGTGATGTATTATTAGGCCAGCCATACTTGTGGAAGTGACATGTTGTGTGTGAGTCAAGGCCTCATGTTGTTATTGTTACTTTGGAAAATAATTTGTATAGGATACGGGAGGTAGCACTGCCTACCGCCATCTCTTTGGTTACTACAAAACAATGCATTAAGCTCATTCTCAAAACTAGAAAATTTGTTTTCCTAATGATACGCCCTCATGGAAAGAAGAAGAAAGTGGCCACAACTTCCAAACAATGCCCCTCTCCATGACAACAACAGATGGTAAAGGTCATGGAGTACTACGAGGACATCTTCACCTCCCCCGCAGGGGTGCCTCTGCACTATCAGGTCAAGTAGTCTATCGATCTGACCCTAAGTGCACCACTACCCAATGGACCAATCTATCAACACTCCATTCTAGAGAGCGACAAAATCAAGAGGTAGATTTAGGAAATGCTGTAGAACGGTCACATCCGACTGAGTTCATCGCCCTGTGGGAACCCGATCATGTTGGTACAAAAGAAGGGTGGGACTTTGAGACTTTTTATTGACTATCGGGCAGTGAACAAGATCTTTGTCCAGAATAGGTACCCAATCCCACGAATTGATGACCTTCTGGACCAACTAAAGGGGGGAAAATATTTTAGCAAGATCAACTTGAAGTCAGGATATCACGAGGTACCAATCGAACCCTTCGATGTGTGGAGGACTACTTTCAAAGCCAAGGAGGGCCTTTTCAAATGGTTGGTTATGCCTTTTTGGCTGATGAATTCTCCTGCAACCTTCATGAGGCTATTGGATGACATCTTGCGGCCATTCACCAACTCATTTGTAGTGGTATACATGGATGACATCCTGATCTTCAACCAGAGTTGGGGAGATCACCTCCATCACATCCTGCAAGTTCTCCAAAAACTACGACAACACAAGCTATGTAGAAATTTGGAGAAATGCACTTTTGGCATGACCCAAGTTTAGTATCTGGGGTTAATTATTAATGAATGGGGGATGCATGTGGATCCAACAAATATCCAAGTCATTTGGGATTGGCCAGCTCTAACCACTCTAGCAGAGCTTTGCAACTTTTTGGGTCTTGCCAATTTCTACCGCAGGTTCGCGTTGGGATTCTCTCATATCACTTGGCCCTTGAGTCAAGTCACCAAGGGAGGAGTGAAAGAAAAATTATTTTGGTATAAATCTCAATAGAAGGCATTCATAAAGTTGAAACATCAACTCTACTCGGCACCAGTGCTCGGATTACTAGACTTGCAAAAACCATTTGAGATCGAGACAGATGCCTTTGACTATGCTATTCAGGTAGTCCTTACTCAACACAGGCATCCAGTGGCATATCATAGTGAGACACTTTCATACACAGTCTAGAAGTATCCCACTTATCACAAAGAGATGTATTCCATTTTGCAGGCCTGCCGACAATGGAAGCATTACATTTTGGGGAAGGAAACGATCATCCACACAAACCACCAACCCCTACAATTCATACAGACGCAAGGGAAGTTGCATAATGATCTCCATCAGAAGTGGTCAACATACCTGCAATAGTTCCATTTGAATATCAAGTATAAGAAGGGAAACACTAATAATGTTGCAGGTTGCCTCAGTTGACCAGTGATCATGGCGTTAACCACCATGCTCAACTCTTGTGGGCACAAGACTTCTAATTGGCCACTTCTCTACAAAAGCGACCCATAATTCGGCCACACATACTAGATTCTCTTGGAGGGTCATCATGTTATAGAGTTTGAACTCTAGGATGCCCTATTATGCCACCTAGGTCACCTTTGTGTTCCTTCAAGCGACCGGACCAAGTTCAACAAAAGTTTACTCATCTCATGGAGGAACTCATTGTAATGGGGACCATTGCTTCCTAAGGGGGGAGGAATGATCCAGGTGGATATTGGTGGCAACCCACCAATTTCACTTGGACACCCACCATTGTTTCTTCAAGTTTTTCAGTTTTCTTAATTGTAGCACAATTTACTATTTTTAGCAATTTTTCGGGTCCTAAATTTTTGGAGCAGTTTTGAGGCCCTAAACGATTTTTTTTGGGAACATTGGGAGTAACATGGTGTGATAGATTGATTTTTCTCACTCAAAATTCGTAGTACTCCTATAGATCTTTCTAACAAGGTATTATAGGCCTCAAACAGAGATCGTATGCCAAAATTACACCCCTAGGAAGTTGATGTACCAATTTACCCAAATGGGGCCCATAGTTTGGCGTTTCATCTCCTAGGGTTAGGTTTTTGGATATTTAGATTTTTCCATTGTTTCTCAACAATAAATAGGCCTTTGAGCGTCATTGTAACACAGTTCAGAGGGATGTAGCTGCCACATCTCTTCTCAGAGATAAGCTACCATCGCCCGAGATATTTTATTTCCATTTCTGTTTGTAAGCATATTTTAGTACTTTACATCAATGAAATGAAGTGTTATTTCTGTTGCATCTCTATATTTATTGTCATATCTATAATTTGTTGTGTTGATGTTTAAATCCGAATCAATGGTATCAGAGTGGTTTTCTCTTTCTCTATTTTTCTTTGCATGTCCCCAACTAGGTCAGGATATAAGGAGTTAGGGCTTGAACTGGTTGAACCTTTGCAAGACCAACCTAGCAAATCCTTATGTCCTCCCATGGTGGATGAAAAGAAAGAATAGGGGGCAGGAGATCCTATCAAAATCTTAGGCCCTTAAGCAAGAAAGGAATGCGATGATGGACAACTTTGCCCAGATCCTTCAGCGACTACCCAAGGGCGACACATCTACTTCCAGCAGCTACTATGTTAGCGCCACAACCTTTAAGGTACAAGATACTTTGGCATTCCCATATTTTAGGGTCATATAGATGTAGATGTTGTAGATAAAAGGTTAAATCTGCTAGAAGGGTATTGTTTTGTTCATGATTTTTTTGACAGCAAAAAGATTACTTTCACTCTTCTCAAAGCCACCCCCCACATCAAGAACTGGTGGGAAACTTATTGTGAGAAGAAGGATGAAAGGACCGCCTCATGTTTTTCAGCCGCACCCACTTGGAATTCATTCTTGGTTGCCATCGAGGAGCATTACTACCCTCTCGGAGGCTACGAAGATAAATACATAAAGTGGACCATGCTGCGACAGCAAAGGGACCAAGACGTTTCGGAGTTTACCAATAATTTTCATACCCTTTGCACATATTTAGGTATCAAGGATTTTGAGTAGCATTTGGTACTCATATACTGCTACTACCTACATAGGTACATCCAGGACGAGATGGATTTCTAGGGCAACTCTTCACTCAACATGGCATACCGATATACTGTCAAGATCGAGCAAAAGTTTAAACCGAAGAAGCGAGACTTTGGATCTACAAATCCGAAACAAGGGAAAGGTGCCCCCCAAACTCCTGAAAAAAGGACAAAGCCAAGGCGGGGTGGCCCAAGACAACCCGCCAAATCTGCAAGAAAAAAACAACACTGCGAAGCCAAAGAAGGACATGGGAAAGTGTTGCGAGTTCCATAAGCGCTCCACTCACAACACATGTGAGTGTCGGGCCAAGCAGTCACTGGTGGCCGAACTAAAATCTTGGGAATTAGATGCATCATCTGACTCTGAGTCAGAACCCAATAACGGGACTGATGAAGGGAAGTAGATTATCGATGCGGAGCCCAATGCCACCGTTGCCGCCATGAAGATCCAAAAGGAGGAACTCAAAGATACAAAGGAGGAGGAGTGCCTCTTCCACTCCCAGATGTGGGTAAAGGGTTCCCTGCTATAGTTCATTGTCAACAACAGGAGTTAAATAAATCTCATTTCAGTGGAGGTCATAAAGCGGCCAGGCTTACCGACCACAGCACATCCATAACCGTACACCATCAGGTGGCTTCACCAAGGACAGGATCTTCACGTGAGCCAACAGTGTCGCCTTTCATACAACATCAAACCCTTCATATATGAGCTATTATGTGACGTTTCTCCACTTGATGTTTGTGATGTATTATTAGCCCAACCATACTTCTAGAAGCGACATGTTGTGTATGGGTCAAGGCCTCGTGCTGTTATTGTTACTTTGGGAAATAAGTTGTACAGGATACCGGAGGTAGCACCGCCTAACACCATCTCTTTCGTTACTACAAAACAAAGTAGTAAGCTCATTTCCAAAACTGGGAAATTTGTTTTCCTGATGATACACCCTTAAGGAAAGAAGAAGACGATGGCCACGACTTCTAGACAGGGCCCCTCTCCATGACAATAATAGATGGACAAGGTCGTGGAGGAGTATGATGACATCTTCACCTCCCCCACAGGGGTAACTCTGTACTGGTAGGTCAAGCACTCCATCGATCTGACCCTAGGTGCACCACTGCCCAATGGACCAATCTATCAGCACTCTGTTCTAGAGAATGATGAAATCAAGAGGTAGATTCAAGAACTACTATAGAAAGGTCACATCCTACTGAGTTCATCACCTTGTGACAGCTTGATCGTGTTGGCACAGAAGAAGGATGGGACTTGGAAACTTTGTATTGACTATTATGCGCTTAACAAGATCATTGTCTAGAATAGGTACCCGATCCCACGAATTGATGACCTTCTAGACCAACTGAAGGGGAAACAAAAATTTCAGCAAGATCGACTTGAAGTCAGGATATCACCAGGTACCAATCGAACCCTTTGATGTGTGGAAGACTTCATTCAAATCCGAGGAGGTCCTTTTCGAATGGTTGGTTATGCCTCTCGGGTTGACAAATGCTCCTGCAACCTTCATGAGGCTGATGGATGACATCTTGCAGCCATTCACCAACTCATTTTTAGTGGTGTTAGAGTCGGTCTGGTCAGTCCTCCGTCAAAGATCAAAACTCTTTATGCATTTCATTTTTAGGTGTCTCACTCCATTCACTCAGCTGCATTCCACTAGGGGCATGCCATAATCTGATGGAGAAAGGTCATGCTAGTCATTTCCCCTCATGTCTGGCTCCTGTTGGCTTCGGTCTTTTGTCAATGATCACCAAAGTCCATGACAGTCAAGGTCTGGTCCTTTAATGGACAAAAGTCATTTTTGATCATTAGGTCTAGGGATTTATCAGTTTGGTCTTTAAATATGTCTAGTAAAGCCATGCAGGCCAGAGAGAGGCCCTTACAAAATAATGATTCACAGAGTTTCATCGTCATATTGATAAACTTCGACTGTTCTTCAAAACTCTGTTTTGAAGAAAAGTCAAACAGTGTCATTGGTGATAAAATTTTCAAAGAGATCGACAGTTGATTTCTCCAGGCGCAGTCATGGTTTCCATGGCCAAATTCCCTGTCATGCAATCCCTGCAAAGAGTGTCGAAAATTTCATCATTTGAGCCAAAATTTCAAAGGAAAAGTGAAAATCAGTGTTGATTTAAGTCAGTGAAAAAGTGGCAAAACATGACATTAGAAAAATGGGTTTTTGAAAAAGAAAAATTTAAATCATGACCTCCAAGTCTTTATACACAAGTTTACATCAAAAATCAAAGTCATTGTGCAATCAAAGGCATAGGGAAAACATTGCAAAGTCGTGGAGTGTGCATCGTGTGTTTTGGAGCAAAGTTGGAGGCGGTTTCAACGCGCGACGCATATAGACTGGGGCGCGGCGCACACATAGGGCGCGTCGCACACACAGGGCGCGGCACACATAGAGCCCGCCCACAGTGCAATTTTCTAACTAGCGCAATGCACACCCAGGGCGCGGCGCACTGGGTTTTGCGCGCGGCGCACACAGACAAAGGGCCAGAAACTTGCCAAAACTCCCTCAAATCTTTTGTGGATGCCCATCAGCTCGAGAGGTAGGCTCTATAACATCAATGGTTCCTCAAATTATGTAAATGATATAGTGATGTATGCCTATGATTGAAATGCAACAAAACTCATAAAGCAACCACAAGAAAACACAAAGGGCCATTTTTGCTAGGGTTGTGTAATTGTGTTGTTGATGCTAAGGTCCCATTTTCCCTTATTCCCCCATGCCATTTTTCCTATTATCACTACCCTAAAACACTACCAAATCCTATTCCCTTCCCCCTCCTCCTATTGGTCAATACAAACCCCAAACCCTACCTTATAAAAACCCCAAACCCTACCTTGTCAAACCCCCTACATATCCCTAAACAAATTTCCCCCCATAACCCCTATTCCCATCACATTACTCCCTTCCTAATACTCCCTTTGTTTCATTGTTCCCCTTGGTGGCAGATATCACAAACAACACCCAGCTTCACCATCATCAAAGGGCAGCCTAAGTACAATATATAAACAGTAGTCATGGCATCTAAGGGTTCATCAAAGTATGAGGTGGAAACTCACAGCGATACAGCTTCAGGAAAACAGGCTCCCAGGAGACATCACAGGAGTGGAAAACATGTTAGGGATGAGCCAAACACCCTCACTGAATTGCAGGCATGCCCTCTTGCTATGTCATGTTTCCAGCACCTAGCATGTTTTGAATTTTTTCAAAGGGTGGCAAATGTTAGAGTTCATCATGAGTTGGCCCATCTTTTTGTGCTTCATCTACATGGAGGTCAGTCTATCTTGGCTGGGGTCACCTTCACATTGACACCCGAAACTATCTCAGTGGCAACATGCATACCAAATGTTGGAGAATAGTGCATAAGAAGAAGAAGGTGGATAGGCAATACTATGAGCCTTACATTAAGGCCAGTTGTTTGAGGCATCTCACAAGAGTCTTCCCATTCAAATATTTGAAAGATGTGTATGCTCCACTCATGAAATTTATCATGAAGTACTTCAGTTGTGAGGGGAGGTTCTCTCGCCTATATGCCTATCACATCAGGTTGCTCATGCACTTTACCAGGGTGCGGATGATGAACCTCCCATTTTTCATTTGCAGGAACATAGAGAGGATGAAAAATTTCATGTAGCATAAGACCCCTCAGCAGTAGCTCAACAGTGTTTATCACGTTTCTCTTATCCGGATTTTGGTGGATCATCAGTTGGGATTGCAGGGCATTGCTTGGGAGGACTTCATCTTCCGTGACTTCTTCAGCACTCCACAGGTAGTATCAGAGGTAGAGCATGAGATAGGCCAATCTAGAGAGAGTTAACATGCACTTGGAGAGGCTTCTAGACAAGGCTAACAAGGACCATGCCTTACTGAGACACATGGCTTTCCATTACAGGGCACGAAACATGAGTACAAGGGCCCGGATAAAGAGCTTGAAGGCAAAACTGAGCAAAGCAACAAAAGAGGCAAAAGAGGAAAAAGAGCAAGATCGGCTTCCAATATTGGCTAAAGCTTCCTTGGCACAGCATAGCACTTCATAGAGGACCTCCAGCCCAAATTTCAAGAAATTTGGGGAAATTTTGGTCACATGACAATTTTTTGGGCAAAACACAGGTTTTTTCTCCCTGTGTGTTGTGCCACTGGCGCGGCGCTAAAAATTGGGAGCTCCAAATGAAGAATGGTTTGCATTTTTGGATTCAGCATGAAAACTCATGACTACTGGTGCTTGGACAAGAAATTGTGGCAAGATCTGAGTCTCCAGGAGGTCAAAAACACCCAAAAAATGACCTCTCTGCCCTTATTTTGACGCACAGGAAGCAGGCTTGGGAGAAAGAAGATTTGGAGGGGAAAATGAGCACCAAATTCAGAAATTCAACTTGGGTTAGAAAGTAGACAGGACAGGATTTCCAACAAGCACACTTGGGCACATTTTGGACTCCTTCAAGTGCCTCAAAACAGGCTCCAAAGTGGCACGGCACACACAGAAAATGGCGCGGCGCATATAGGAAAAAAGCCCAATTTTACCTCTGTTTCGCGAAATTTCGATTCGCGACTTCTCCAAGTGGGCCCGCTCATCTACATTTCAGTTTTTTGGCACCTAAGGTGGCATTTAAATTATTTTCTCTCCATATTGGCTTCTATCCAAGTGGCGAAGGAAGGCAAATGGTCACCCAAGACATTTGTCATGTTTGTAACGCTGCACCTGTAGCTGATGGTTAGATCTTCACCTCCATTTTGTAATGATTTGAGTAACTCCCCAACCCTTGGGCGTTCTATATCTTCATAGCACATTCTATATATTGTATGCAAACTATTTGCAAAGGGTTGGTTGGCTTGTAACTTTTGGGAGACTGTGGGAAAGAAACTCTGTTTCTTCACTGTATATTTTTGACAGAGAATTAATGAAAGGCAGCGGATCTGTTTCATGAGATTCATGTGGTTGTGAGTGTAGTAAATGTGTATCTTATGTTTCATATGTATTTTGTAATTTTCATAGTTCAATCCATATTCATTTCCAGTGAAATTTTCTGAGTTAGATAAGGTAGAATTCAATTTTATTGCTCTGCCTGTGAGAAAATTTCATGTTCAGTGTTCTTCTTCTATTAAGGATTCATGTACTTATGCCCTTTTCACTCTCCTAAGCAATCTCTCCATTCCGCGTTATTTCGAACTAAATTGCTACACTTTCCGCCTGTCTTGCCTCACGGAGTAATCTATGCCTTTGTATTAAATTCTCTGTTCATTGTTGTCCATTGGTCCCATAACATCCCAGAAGCTCAGTCATTCATAAAAATTGTTTCTTGTATCCATATTCACTTACTATCCTAAGATAAATATTTCACTATAAGTCATCTCAGACCATTTCATTTATCCATTCACTGAGCGTGACTCAGAGAGAGCCCTCTCCTGTTCTGGTAGGGCTAGCTACCAGGCTGAGCGTGGTTTGTGGTTACCTTGAATTTCGCCTTCCTTCAGCCTAAGGTAGATTTAGGTGCTAACATAGTGGCGACCGTACTGGGGAACTGAAATCAAATCCCCTTACTTCTTAATAATTCTAAGCTTCCGGATGATAAGTCTAGGATTGGATAGGCTGAGTAAGTTGGTTGTGCCCTGTGATTTTTCTTAATAGCATGCTGGCTTTGAGACGATATACCAGAGCCAATCTAGACCCGGATCCTCCTCATAACTACGAAAACCCCAATTTGATTCCAAGACTCCTTCGTCAAGAGAGCACTATAACTCCCGTGTTCAAATCCCATTAATGTCCTGACATTATTGAGTATCTTGAAGAGCTTGAGTTTGACGAACGGTTTGAAATATCATTGTTCGAGTCTAAATCCGAAAGGGCTGTTGACTATATTGTCCCCAATCCACAATTTCTCGTAGATATAGAAAACGAAAGAGCTAACCGGTTAATTGATAAGTATATTGTGACACAACCTCAAATCCAATTGCTAGCCCCTTACAAACTATGCAAACTCCTCCAACACCTCCAAGGCCAAATCCAACAAGAGTGATGGCTACCCGTTTTGCACCCCTGGTTCTTCCTCAAATTCTAGATGATATGCCCGCAAATTATCAAAGAAAAATCCCATTTTTTGATGGCACTCCTAACAGCATTACTGCTCAGCAACATGTAGACAAAATGGCAGACTTCTATGAACTTCATGAGATCGATGTGGAGAATGTGGCAATGAGACTCTTTGTACAGACATTTGCAGGTGAAGTGAGGAAATGGTTCAGAGGTTTGCTGGCGGCACGTATCACTACCTTGGCTGAGCTACAAAGACAATTTTTAAACCGATGGGAAGTGAAAAATAATCCCCTTCAAATTCTGGCTGAATATGAACAAATCAAATGAAACGCTAGTGAGTCGGTCCAAGACTATTGTATTAGATTCATTTCAGTTTATAACGAAATTCCAGATCATCTAAAGCCACCTATGGGACTAGCTATGATGAAATTTCCGGATGGTTTTGATGCTGACATGGCCTACCAATTAAGAGAGAGAGAACTGGATACAATGGAAGACATGCAGAAAATCACAGTCAGCGTTGAATCAAATCTGTTGTCCAAGAGAGCTAGAGCGAAAGCAGAAAATAAAGTCACAGTTAAGGAAGAGTCTTCTTCAATGGATCAATTACTCAAGAAGGTAGATCAGATGCTTGAAAGGGTGAAACTTGAAAAATCGGAGCCACAAGTTAGAAATCCTAACTTTCATGGTCAGCAACAACCACAATATAGAATAAGACAGAGAGATCAGCGAGCCCAAGAGCAGACAGCACAACAGCCAGTACAGACACCTTTGTAGCAAAATTTTGTGCATGGACCGTAGTCAGACAAGGACGGGAATATAATAGGTGAAGAAAACCACCTCTTTACTCCAAATGATCTGCCTACTTACATTACTGAAGAGGAGGAGTGTGCGGTGAGTTCAGCTACACACAAAGATGCAGATTTCATTCTAGCAAGTGACACCGTTTTAGAAGAAGAATCATAGGAGTATCAAAGGGGGTATATGAATGCTCTGTCTGCACAGCAACAGTGATATTCACTTAGAAACAAAGATGTGCTAGTCAAACCAATTCAGAAAAGGAAGGATGTTGAGGCATCAAAGAATGATTCATCAGCTACACAAAAGAAAGGAAAAGAGGCGGTTGGTCCGGAGAGCAGCAAATCAACATCAAAAGAACAATCACATCAGCAAGCTGCATCAAAAGAAAAGGAAAAGAAAGAAATCCCAGTCAAAGAGGTAGAAAAGATTCCCGCTTTTAATTTAGAGAATGAGATTTCCAAATTAAAAGTATCCATCCCCTTGACTGAAATAATGAAGAACAGCAGTTATAGAGGACAAATATCTAAGATGTTGAATTTGGACCCAATGTCTGACATGGTGAATGTTGAAGACGATCAGCCTGAAATGATTTTTGGACCAACATCTAATGGTGAGTCTCCTGATAGTGATGTGCCACCCTTTTATATCAATTTAAGATTGCATGATTTTGTGTTACACAATGCCATGTTCAATTCTGGAGCCTCTCACAATCTCATGCCCAACGATATCATGGATAAAATTGGTCTGGACATCACTTGGCAATACCACGATCTCTATTCATTTGATTCCAGTAGAGTAAGATGTATAGGACTCATCAAAGACTTGGTTGTGAGTTTGGATCAGCTCCCAATGAAGAATGTTTTGATGGATGTGGTTGTAATAGATATTCCTCCAAGGTTTGGCATGCTTCTTTCCAGGTCTTGGGTAGCGAAATTGAAAGGGACACTACAGCTAGATTTCTCTTATGCAACAATTCCAGTGCTTGGACAAATGAGGAAACTGTATCGGGAACAAAAAGTGAAATACATGATCACAAGCAAGGAGAAACCAATAAATCATCCAATTAACTATGTACATACATATTTAGAGTCTTTTGTTTTGTATTCAGATAGTTTTAATGATATAGATAGTCAGTTATTTGAAGCAGATGATATTCTGGAAATAACAGAAAATTTCAGAGAAATTTTAAAGAAAGAAGGACAAGAATAGCAGAACAATGTTGTGCAATCAGCTGAAAGTAATGGACAGCAAGCAGACAAGGCACAACAAACAGATTTCCAGCACTTGCAAGAGGAGGAAGAAGGTTTGTGGACCATGGATTTCGATGGAGCAGTGGGAAATTATGGCGCTGGAATTGGAATTTGGGTATGCAGTCCTTTCTCCACCCCAAAAAATGTGCCTAGTAACGTGTGGGTATGCTCTTACAAGTTGGCTTTTGAGTGTTCAAACAATGAAGTTGAGTATGAAGCTCTGATTGCTGGCCTAAAGATTCTAAGAAAGCTGAATGCTAAGAGGATTTCAGTATATGGTGACTCCGAATTGGTAATTAAGCAGGTCATAGGCGAGTATCAATCAAAGCATCCTAGGATGCGGGCCTACCGTAATGCAGTTCTAGACATCCTAAAATTATTTTCAGAATACACCTTGACATGTGTGCCTCGTATACAAAATAGTATTGCTGACGCTCTTGCCAAGGTAGCAAGTAGTTTGAAGATCCCAATGAACTCTAGCAATAAATCCGAAATCCATGTCAAGCATTGTCCAACCATTCCAGACAATCAGAGATATTGGCAAGTGTTTCAAGATAATGAGGAGATTAATGATTTTCTGCAAAACAAAGGCAAGTCCAAAGAAACCTCAATAGATGTAGAAAATGATGATGGTAAAGGGAATGGTACAGATGAATTACAGATCAATGAAATGGACGTGTTGCAGCTGAAGAATAACGTTATTCCTAAAGGCTTGATACCTTTAGAAGAACTTTTTGATCAAGATGATGTAGCCTGCAAACCAACATTGCAACCAACAGAGAAGGGTGTGGAAGAGGTCAACATCGGAACAACTGCTAATCCTAAGTTGGTAAAATTGTCCAAAGCATTGCCGCCAAAGATCAAGGACAAATACATCAATTTGCTGGCTTCATTTGCAGATGTGTTTTCGTGGGACTATTCTGACTTAAAGACATATGATACCAATATAATTCAGCACACCATACCCATCAAGCCCAATCAAAAACCATTCAGACAAAAGTTGAGAAGGATAAATCCAAAGTTGCTACCATCTATTTAAAAGGAGGTAAATAGGTTGTACAAATCAGGGATCATTGTACCCATCAGATTTTCGGATTGGATCTCTAACTTGGTGCTCGTACGAAAGAAGACCAGTGAGATCTGCTTGTGCATTGATTTCAGAAATCTCAATAAAGTTTCATTGAAGGACAACTATCCACTGCCCAAAATGGACCATATACTTCAGCGAGTAGTGGGAGCATCTCGTATATCACTACTTGATGGTTATTCCGGATATAACCAAATTTATGTCCATGAAGATGACCGAGACAAGACAGCATTCAACACTCCATGGGGAGCCTGTCATTATGCCAAAATGCCTTTCGGTTTAAAGAATGCAGGTGCCACATTTCAACGTGCAATGGACTTGGCTTTTGCAAATGAGAAGGATGTCTTTTTTGTGGTGTACTTGGATGATTTGACGGTGTTTTCCAAATCTGATGAAGAGCACATGCACCATCTAAAAACTGTCTTTCAAAAGTGCAGAAAATATGGGTTGTCGTTGAATCCGAAGAAGATCTTGTTCGCCATGGAAGAAGAAAAATTACTCGGGCATATTATCTCAAGAGATGGCATTCGTATTGACCCAACACGTGTGCAAGCAATTCAGCAAATCGATCTGCTCCGGAATAAAAAAGAGATACAATCGTTCAATGGTAAGATGAATTTCCTATGTCGCTTTGTGCCTAATCTTGTTGAACACTTAAGGTAAATGAAAAACATGCTTAAGAAGGATAGCCAAGTGAAATGGACGGAGGAGGCTGTAAAATCTTTCAATTTGGTCAAATTGGCTCTTTCTTCAGCTCCTGTTCTAGTCAGCCCGGAATACACTCAGGATTTCATATTGTTTTTGTTTGCTTCGAAGCACACTATGGCAGCTGTATTATTGCAGAAAAGAGATAATCATGAAAGACCCATTGCATTCTTCAGCAGAGCTATAAGAGATGCAGCCTTAAAATACAACTTCATTAAGAAGCAAGCCCTTGCACTTGTGAAGGCACTGAAAGATTTCCGGGTATATATCCTACATTCTCATATTTTGGCCTATGTCCCTAACGCTGTTGTAAAAGATGTTTTAGTGCAGACCGATCCGGAAGGAAGACGAGGCAAATGGATTGCAGCCTTGCTGGAATATGATGTGGAAATAAAGCCTACAAAGCTGGTTAAAGTACAAGGATTGGCGAAGTTAATGACCGAATCAAACTTGCACGCCTTGGACATAAATTTGATCACTGCTATGTTCAATGAGAATGAGGAAGGGTATTCAATTCAGGTACTGAAATGTTTTCTCTCTCTCCATGGTATTCAGATATCATATATGTGCTTAAAAATTTGTCACCACTGCCCGGCATGCCTAAAAACAAAGCGAGAACACTCAAATTGAAAGCTGCCAAGTTTTGCATTCTAAATTCTGCACTGTATTGGAAGGATCCCGGTGGCGTTCTTTTTAATTGTTTGGTGGAAGAAGAAGCACAGAAAGTTATGGAGGATTGCCACGGAGGAGAATGTGGTGGTCACCTTTTTTGGAAATCAACAGTGAATAAAATTCTGAGAGCAGGGTACTATTGGCCGACATTGTTTGCTGATGTATATAGGATGGTCAAGCGCTGTCATAAATGTCAGATTTTTGAATGGAAGTAGAAGTTACAGCATTTGCCACTTAAGCCTATTGAGGTGAGCTCTCCTTTCCAGCAATGGGGGTTGGATTTCATTGGTGAAATTCATCCCGCTTCTTCCAGTCAGCACAGGTGGATCCTCACAGCGACAGATTATTTCACGAAATGGATCGAGGCAATTCCCACCAGACAAGCTACAGATGCGGTAATCATTTCATTCCTTGAAAATAACATCTTGTCTCATTTTGGTTGCCCGAATAAGTTAATCACCGATAACGCAGCAGCTTTCAAATCAAAAAGGATGGTAGAGTTTTGTCATAAATATCACATCATTTTGGGTCACTCAACTGCCTATCATCCGCAAGGCAATGGATTGGCAGAATATTCGAACAAATCATTAGTCAACATCATCCAGACGCTGTTGGAAATAAATAAGAAGAGTTGGCATAAGAGGTTGGTCCATGCATTTTGGGCAGATCAGATCAGTCAGAAAAAATCCATTGGTATGTCACCGTTTGAGCTTGTTTATGGAGTTGATACAATATTTCCTACCTCTCTCATTGCTCCAGTAGTCAGACTTCTTCAGGAGGCCGACAGGGAAGAAGATCCCATGTAGAGAAGGTTGAATCAAATGGCCCACTTGCAGCAGACAAGAGAATAATTTTTCAAGAACACATCCAAATTGCAGGAGAAGATCAAGAAAATTTATGACAGAAAAGCAAAGGCAGATAAATTTTAGTTGGATGATGTGGTGCTGAAATGGGATGCAAGGAATGAGGAGAAAGGTAAGCACGGAAAGTTCGAGAATCTTTGGAAAGGTCCTTTCAAGATTGCAGCATATAGGGGTCAGAATGCCTTTCTTCTGAAGGAAATGAACGGGGAAGATTTTCCAGGAGGTCCGATCAATGGTCGGCTGCTCAAGCGATACCATTTTTGAGTTATTAACACTGCTTCCACTATCATTGTAAATACCATTTTTATTTCAGTTTAGTTTGAGTTTGTCAAGTTTGTATTCAAGTCATTTCAATGTCAAGTTTGAGTTAAATTTTTTGGTCATTTTAGTTTCAAAAATGAGTCAGAGTCCTGTGTTGTTAGTCAAAAAAATGACTCCATAGCCTAATGGACAAAGGCACTGTCTAGCTCTTCCAGAGATCCGCTGTTCTTGGCACCTCCAAGGAGCTACCATCCCCCATTGGAGCCAATGTTAGAGTCGGTTTGGTACTCCGTCAAAGATCAAAACTCTTTATGCATTTCATTTTTAGGTGTCCCAATCCATTCACTCAGCTGCATTCCACTAGGGGCATGCCATAATCTGACGGAGAAAGGTCATGCTAGTCATTTCCCCTCATGTCTGGCTCCTGTTGGCTTCAGTCTTTTGTCAATGATCACCAAAGTCCATGACAGTCAAGGTCTGGTCCTTTAATGGACAAAAGTCATTTTTGATCATTAGGTCTAGGGATTTATCAGTTTGGTATTAAAATATGTCCAGTAAAGCCATGAAGGCCAGAGAGAGGCCCTTATAAAATAATGATTCATAGAGTTTCATCGTCATATTGGTAAACTTCGATTGTTCTTCAAAACTCTGTTTTGAAGAAAATTCAAATAGTGTCATTGGTGATAAAATTTTCAAAACGATCAATAGTTGATTTCTCCAGGCGCAGTCATGGTTTTTGTGGCCAAATGCCCTGTCATGCAATCCCTACAAAGAGTGTCGAAAATTTCATCATTTGAGCCAAAATTTCAAAGGAAAAGTGAAAATCAGTGTTGATTTAAGTCAGTGAAAAAGTGGCAAAACATGACATTAGAAAATGGGTTTTTGAAAAAGCAAAATTTAAATCATGACCTCCAAGTCTTTATACACAAGTTTACATCAAAAATCAAATTCATTGTGCAATCAAAGTCATAGGGAAAACAATGCAAAGTCATGGAGTGTGCATCGTGCGTTTTGGAGCAAAGTTGGAGGCGGTTTTAGCGTGACGCATATAGACTGGGGCGCGGCACACACACAGGGCGCGGCGCACACAGAGCCCGCCCGCAGTGCAATTTTCTAACTGGCGCGGTGCACACCCAGGGCACGGCGCACTGGGTTTTGTGCGTGGCACACATAGACAAAGGGCCAGAAACTTGCCAAAACTCCCTCAAATCTTTTGTGGATGCCCATCAGCTCGAGAGGTAGGCTCTATAACATCAATGGTTCCTCAAATTATGTAAATGATATAGTGATGTATGCCTACGATTGAAATGCAACAAAACTCATAAAGCAACCACAAGAAAACACAAAGGGCCATTTTTGCTAGGGTTGTGTAATTGTGTTGTTGATGCCAAGGTCCCATTTTCCCTTCCTTACCATTTTTCCTTATTCCCCCATGCCATTTTTCCTATTATCACTACCCTAAAACACTACCAAACCCTATTCCCTTCCCCCTCCTCCTATTGGTCAATACAAACCCCAAACCCTACCTTGTCAAACCCCCTACATATCCCTAAACAAACTTCCCCCCATAACCCCTATTCCCATCACATTACTCCCTTCCTAATACTCCCTTTGTTTCATTGTTCCCCTTGGTGGCAGATATCACAAACAACACCCAGCTTCACCATCATCAAAGGGCAGCCTAAGTACAGTATATAAACAGTAGCCATGGCATCTGAGGGTTCATCAGAGTATGAGGTGGAAACTCACAACGATACAACTTCAAGAGAACAGGCTCCCAGGAGACATCACAGGAGTGGCAAACATGTTAGGGATGAGCCAAACACCCTCACTGAATTGCAGGCATGCCCTCTTGCTATGTCATGTTTCCAACACCTAGCATGTTTTGAATTTTGTCAAAGGGTGGCAAATGTTAGAGTTCATCATGAGTTGGCCCATCTTTTTGTGCTTCATCTACATGGAGGTCAGTCTATCTTGGCCAGTGTCACCTTCACATTGACACCCGAAACTATCTTAGTGGCAATAGGCATACCAAATGTTGGAGAACAGTGGCATAAGAGGAAGAAGGTGCATAGGCAATACTATGAGCCTTACATTAAGGCCAGTTGTTTGAGGCATCTCACAAGAGTCTTCCCATTCAGATATTTGAAAGATGTGTATATTCCACTCATGAACTTGATCATGAAGTACTTCAGTTGTGAGGGGAGGTTCTCTCGCCTATATGCCTATCACATCAAGTTGCTCATGCACTTTACCAGGGTGTGAATGATGAACCTCCCATTTTTCATTTGCAGAAACATAGAGAGGATGAACAATTTCATGTAGCATAAGACCCCTCAACAGCAGCTCAACTGTGTTTATCACTTTTCTCTTATCTGGATTTTGGTGGATCATCAGTTGGGATTGCAGGGCATTTCTTCGGAGGACTTCATCTCCCATGACTTCTTCAGCACTCCACAGGTAGTATCAGAGACAGAGCATGAGATAGGTGGTCCTTCTCGTCAGTATGAGTGCCATGAGACTGCTACTATGGCAGTATTCATCACCTATCAGAGAGGCAGTAGACATTTGTTTGCAGCGGCAAAGCAAGTGTTATCTCCACTCGGGGTGGAAGGGGCCTCGCTTCCGGCATCAACGAAACAAGAACAGGATAGAGATAAAGAGCCAATGCATGATGAGGGGCCTTCAGGTAAGCCATCAGGTGAACGAGAGACAGAATTCATTCTCCTTCATGATGATGAGACAGATACAGAACCTACAAATGCAGAGCTTAGAGAGATCATCCAGGAGAAGCAATCAGTGATTGAGGCCTTATCCCTTGACTTGGAGAGGGCCAAGTGGAACATGAAATACCTAGAGTAGAGGAACAAATAGCAGGAGGATCAGCGGGCGATCATGGAGCTATAAAATATTCGTGAGCATCACCAAGCTGCACAAAGAAGAAGAGTTGAGCTCACGTCATTGGAGCAAGAGATGAATGAGGATCGGGAGGCCAATCTAGAGAGAGTTAAAATGCACTTGGAGAGGCTACTGGACAAGGCCGATAAGGACCATGCCTTATTGAGACACATGGCTTTCCATTACAGGGCACGAAACATGAGTGCAAGGGCCCAGATAAAGAGCTTGAAGGCAAAATTGAGCAAAGCAACAAAAGAGGCAAAAGAGGCAAAAGAGCAAGATCGGCTTTGAATCTTGGCTGAAGCTTCCTGGGCATAGCATAGCACTTCATAGAGGACCTCTAGCCCAAATTTCAAGAAATTTGGGGAAATTTTGGTCACATGACAAATTTTTGGGCAAAACATAGGTTTTTCTCTCCTTGTGGCGCGACACTAAAAATTGGGAGCTCCAAATGAAGAATGGTTTGCAGTTTTGGATTCAGCATGAAAAATAATGACTACTGGTGCTTGTACAAGAAATTTTGGCAAGATCTGAGTCTCCAGGAGGTCAAAAACACCCAAACAATGACCTCTCTTCCCCTATTTTGACACACAGGAAGCAGTCTTCGGAGAAAGAAGATTTGGAGGGGAAAATGAGCACCAAATTCAGAAATTCCACTTGGGTTAGAAAGTAGATAGGATAGGATTTCCAAAAAGCACACTTGGGCACATTTTGGACTCCTTCAAGTGCCTCAAAATAGGCTCCAAAGTGGTGTGGCACACACAGAAAATGGCGCGGCGCATATAGGAAAAAAGCCCAATTTTACCTCCATTTCGCGAAATTTCGATTCGCGACTTCTCCAAGTGGGCCCGCTCATCTACATTTCAGTTTTTTGGCACCTAAGGTGGCATTTAAAGTATTTTCTCTCCAGATTGGCTTCTATCCAAGTGGCGAAGGAAGGCAAACGGTCACCCAAGCCATTTGTCATGTTTGTAACATTGCACCTGTAGCTGATGGTTGGCTCTTCACCTCCATTTTGTAATGATTCGAGTAACTCCCCAACCCTTGGGCATTCTATCTCTTCATAGCACATTCTATATATTGTATGCAAACTATTTGCAAAGGGTTGGTTGGCTTGTAACTTCTGGGAGACTGTGGGAAAGAAACTTTGTTTCTTCACTGTATATTTTTGACAGAGAATTAATGAAAGGCATCGGCTCTGTTTCATGAGATTCATGTGGTTGTGAGTGTAGTAAATGTGTCTCTTATGTTTCATATGTATTTTTTAATGTTCATAGTTCAATCCATATTCATTTCCAGTGAAATTTTCTGAGTTAGAGAAGGTATAATTCAATTTTATTGCTCTGCCTATGAGAAAATTTCATGTTCGTGTTCTTCTTCTGTTGAAAAGGATTCATGTACTTATGCCCTTTTCACTCTCCTACGCAATCTCTCCATTCCGCGTTATTTCGAACTAAATTGCTACAATTTCTGCCTGTCTTGCCTCACGGAGTAATCTGTGCCTTTGTATTAAATTCTCTGTTCATTGCTGTCTGTTGGTCCCATAACATCTCAGAAGCTCAGTCACTCATAAAAATTGTTTCTTTTATCCATTTTCACTTACTAGCCTAAGATAAATATTTCACTATAAGTCATCTCAGACCATTTCGTTTATCCATTCACTGAGCGTGACTCAGAGAGAGCCCTCTCCTATTCTGGTAGGGCTAGCTACCAGACTGAGCGTGGTTTGTGGTTACCCTAAATTTCGCCTTCCTTCAGCCTAAGGCAGATTTAGTTGCTAACAAGTGGTATACTTGGATGACAACCTGATCTTCTACCAGAGTTGGGAAGAGCATCTCCATCACATCCGACAGGTTCTCCAAACACTGCGGAAACACAAGCTATGTGCTAATTTGGAGAAATGCACTTTTGGCATGACCCAACTTCAGTATCTAGGATACATTATTGATGAACGGGGGGTGCATATGGATCTATCCAAGATCCAAGTCATTCAGGATTGGCCAGATCCAACCACTCTAATAGAGCTCCATAGCTTTCTGGGTCTTGCCAAATTCTACCGCAGGTTCATGTTGGGATTCTCTCATATCACTTGGTCCTTTAGTCAATTCACCAAGGGAGGAATGAAAGAAAAATTCTTTTTGTCTGAATCTCAACAGAAGGCATTCATAGAGTTGAAACATCACCTCTACTTAGCACCAGTGCTCGCATTACCAGACTTGCAATAGCCATTTGAGATCAAGACATATACCTCTGACTATGCTATTCAGGCAATCCTTACTCAACATGGGCATCCAGTGGCATATCACAATGAGACGCTTTCAGACACAGTCCAGAAGTATCCCACTTATGACAAAGAGATGTAACCCATTGTGCAGGCCTGCCAACAATGGAAGTATTACATTTTGGGGAAGGAAACGGTCATCCACACAGAGCACTAGCCCCTGTAGTTCATACAAATGTCAGGGAAGTTGCAGAATGATCGCCATCAGAAGTGGTCCACATACCTAAAACAGTTCCATTTGAATATCAAGTATAAGAAGGGCAGCACCAATAATGTTGTAGATTGCCTCATTCAACCACTGATCATGGCGTTAACCACTGTGTGTTGGAAATAATACTGAGGGGGGGGGGGTGAATCAGTATTATCAATTCAATTATTTCCTTTTTCAAATCCAGATCATATACGCTACTTCAGTTAGTGAAAAACGCATATATACGCAACTACGTATAAGGAAACCCGCATATACCATGCAAACTTATAATTTACTTTATCTTACAGATGTTGATCATTAATCTGTGTATTAGAATCAAATAAACAGTAACCAGAAATAGTGAAATAGAGCGGAAGACAATCACACACAAGAACACAAGATATAAGGTGGAAACCCAATGTGGGTGAAAACCACCTGCTGTAATTCGTCTCTATCTTCTTTTAATTAGAAACTTATTTTTACAATGATTCTGTACTGGTGTAGTCCTTTACCAGTACACAGGCTACAACCTGTAGAGAGCTACAACCCTCTCTCGTTCTCCAGCTTCTCCTGGAAGGGAGCTACAACCCCCTTAGCTCTTGCACTAGCCAAGATACTAGTACGTAGGTACTGGCCTACAAAAGGCTACAACCTTCTCTTTCTTCCAGGGACCACGTTTCATAAATTTTTAGACTGGATCCATGAACATCAATCAATCATCAAGAATTTCTGCATCAAACAATCTCCTTTTCACCAATTAGAACTGAATCAAGTAGACACTTCTCTGACAGTTGTACCCAAAACACAATAACAATAACCACACACCAAATTCTGAACCCAGAACACTGCAGCAATAAACAAAAGCAGCTAGAACACAACTCAAGAGATGTACGCTACTTCAATAACCAGAAACCTACGTGCATACGCTTCTGTGTTTGAACCAACATGCGTATACGTTGTTTTTACTCACAGAAATGGCGTGTATACGCGCCTTCACCTCACTGAACCTGCGTACAGATCTATAAAGGATAATTCACTTTTTCAAATATTCAGACATTAATTAACCCAGATTACCAGATTTATAGATCAAGCATGCGCCACATATAACAGATCAAAATCATACAAAGATACTATTATTCAAGCCTTAAGATTATGACCAATCAATATAACTTATCCTTCTCTTTGCGCCAAGGTTCCTCCTTCATTCAGATCCAAATCTGCACCATAACCCAATCACCAATATTCCAGATCTAGCACTTTATCAGATATTCAATAATTCAGATGATCCTTTGCCAAATGATCTCCTTCCTCTTTTATAGTCTTAGGCCTTTCACAATACCACGGTCCAAAACCATAATAAAACAATACCATGGACCCAATACTTGGGATCAACACTTCTGACGAGATACCATGGCCCAAAACCATAGGTTCAATTACCAAGGACTAAATACCACGGACCAAAAGTAAGTTCTCCAACATGTACGCGCTTTTCCTTGCGTGAAAGTGCGTGTATACACATACGCGCTTTTGTAACGTATAACATGCGTGTATATGCGTCTTCGTCTAGGTGAACCTGCGTATATATCTTTTCCTTCATTCTGAAAGCCTGAACTGAGATCTGTCACCAGAGTGAGTTGCCATCAAGGACAACACCTGTGCCATAGTTCCAAACCTGTGCCATAATGCCAACAATCTCCCCCTTTGGACTTGATGGCAACCCCAAGATCCTCAAAGTCATTCTCCCCCTTTGTCATCAAGGGCAAAGGGTTGTGCTCCCCCTGAGTACATGCTGAAATCTCTGCTCTGTTGTGCTGACCATGCTCCCCCTGACTGTAGGCAAGATCTGCAAAAATATGTTCTTCAAGAAGAACCATGACTTATACATCATAAAAGACCTTCCTATCACCAAAATACTCTATACATACATCCATCACCAAACCAAGTGGGGATCAGCCACCCAACCAAGTGGGGATACATCAGAAATTTACATATGATAACCAAGTACATTACATCATTCATCCCAGGCATAGTGGGGAAACCAAAATAGGTCGTTACATGACCTTGACACCATAAAAGAGATACATGACATACAAACGAAATATCTAGAGAAAGACTTATGAAAGTCACCAATAGCTGATATCAGCAGCATCTGTCAATCACTATTCAGATTAGCAACCATGTTTTCCTTCTGTTCTCCCTCTGCATTTGTTCCACCTGAGATCAACAGCTGTGAACCTGAACCAAGAGCTTCTAATGTAATGCCAACAATGCATTATCAGAAGTTTATCTGCTCCCCCTGAACCTGTTCCAGACGGCCTCTGTTAGAACCATATCAGACTTTCTTCAACCAGAGTTTGTCCCCACTGATTTCTTTCAAACTGCCATATACACGACTGTCTCTGCATAAACCGGCGTATGTACATGGATCCTCCTCAGGCAACTCGCGTACACCCATTTTTCTCTGAAACAGACAAGTTTCAACAGCAAGATGATGCATCAACTACTCCCAGCTTTTGCCTGAGGTATTCAAAAGTTTCCCTGGGCAGTGCTTTGGTGAGAATATCAGCAACTTGTTCCTTAGAGGGAACATACTCCAATTTGATCTTTTGTTCCAACACTTGTTCCTGGAGAAAATGATACTTGATCGGTATGTGCTTAGTCTTTGAATGCATGACAGGATTCTTTGAGATACTGATAGCACTTGTATTATCACATAAGATGGAGATAGGTGGAGTACAAGTGATTTGAAAATCCTGCAAAGTTTGCATCATCCAAAGGAGTTGTGTGCAACAAGATGTAGCAGCCACATATTCTGCTTCAGCTGTAGATAGAGCAATCGAACTCTGTTTCTTGCTGAACCAAGATAGTAATCTGGAACCCATAAAGAATGCACCACCACTTGTGCTTTTTCTGTCATCCACGCTTCCAGCCCAATCTGCATTTGTATAAGCATGAAGAGTGAGATCTGTATCTCTTGGATACCACAGGCCATAGTTTTGAGTTCCTTGAAGATACTTGAAAATTCTCATTACTGCCTAAAGATGGGTTTCCTTAGGATTTGCGTGAAATCTTCCAACCATTCCCACTACATGCATGATGTCTGGTCAGGTACCTGCTAAATAGAGCAGACTTCCAATCATGGATCTATAAGTTGGTTGATGCACTACTACTAATTCATCATTTGCACTGAGGCTGCATCTTGTAACCATACGGGTACATACTGGTTTCGAATCTTCCATGCCATACTTCTTCAAAATCTGCTTGAGGTACTTGGTTTGAGATAAAAAGATACCACCTTCATTTTGTTGGAATTGACTCATAGCTTCTTCATTGCTGCCAAAGATGATATCATCAACATACACAACAAGTATTAGAAATTTGTTATTTTCAATTTTTATATAAAGATTGCTATCTGTTGATCCTTTTAAGAAACCTTGTTGATGAAGATATTTGTCTAGACGATAATACCAAGCCCTTGGAGCTTGTTTACGACCATAGAGAGCCTTCTTAAGTCTTAATACAAGTTTTGGATCATTTCCAAGGATGAATCCATCTGGTTGTTCAATATACACTTCTTCTTCTAAGTCTCCATTCAAAAAAGCTGATTTCACGTCCATTTGAAATACTTTGAATTTCTGAAAGCTTGAGAGAGCAAGGAACATTAAGGTGGCCTCAAGTCTAGCAACAGGAGCAAAAGTTTCTTCAAAGTCTATTCCTTCTTGTTGAGCATACCTTTTACAAACAAGTCTGGCCTTGTTTCTAATCACTTCCCCATTTTCATTCAACCTGTTTTTGAATATCCATTTTGTCCCTATGATATTCTTATCTTTTGGTCTAGGAACCAACTCCCAAGTGTTATTCTTTTCAGTATTCTCAAGTTCTTCATCCATTGCCTTGACCTAGCATTCATCTTTGCATGCCTCTTTTACATTTTGTGGTTCAGTGGAGGAGAGAAATTCCAAATAGCTTGAGGCTTCTGCAATTTTTCTTCTTGTTTGTATACCTGCCTCTTTCTGCCCCAAAATTTGAGATTCTGGATGATTCTTCTGAATGTACCTGGATGGAGTCTTATCTTCTATCCTTATTTGTTCTTCTGGTGCCTCTTGAGCTTCTTCTTCATCATAAGTCTGATTTGATGTTGAAGGATAGTCCTCATCATCTTCGAAATCTTCAGAATTCACTTGCCTAGGAATGTTTCCTTCTTCATCAACCACTACATCAATGTTATCAAAAATTCTTCCAAGTCTTTTGTTGTAACACTTATATGCTTTTCTGTGGGGAGAATAACCAAGTAGAATGCCTTCATCACTCTAGGTTCAAACTTGCCAAGATTTTCATCATTATTTTTAATATAGCAGTTGCTTCCAAAAATTTTGAAATGTTTTACTGTAGGAGTCTCACCATACCAAAGCTCATGAGGAGTTTGAGTGTTGTTTACCCGGATATTTGTCTTGTTGAGAATAATAACTGCATCAAATGCGGCTTTACCCCAGAAGGTTGCGGGATTTCCAGACTCATCAAGCATAGCACGAGCCATTTGTTGAACCATTCTATTCATCCTTTCCAATACGCCATTTTGCTGAGGAGTCCTGGTTGTAGAGAATTCCCTTCTTATTCCATGTTCTTCACAAAAATCGAAAAATTCATTCACGGTAAATTCTCCTCCTCGATCTGACCTGAGGCATTTGATTCTGTGATCTGATTCGTTATCCACCAAGGCTTTCAATGATTTGAATTTTTCAAAGGCTTCGTCTTTGTGCTTCATAAGTCCTATCCAACACATCCTGGAAAAATCATCAATGAATAATATAAAGTATTCTTCTCCTCAGGGTGACCTTTTCCTAGATGGACCACATACATCAGTATGGACAAGTTCAAGTGGCCTGCTAGCTGATCCTTCCTTCTCAGGGAAGTTAGTTCTAGTTTGCTTACCAAACTGACACGATTTGCATATTGTATTTTCTGGAATTCTGATGTCTGGAAGACCACGAACTTCCTGGTATTTGCATGCTTTCCTTATCTGTGAGAAGCTAAGATGCCCCAATCTTCTGTGCCATATCCAATGTTCATATTTCTTGCTTAGATAGCATTGATGTTTGTTATTGGGAAATCTAGTGTCTATTCATAGCTACTAGTCCCACTAAGGCTGGTAGCTACCTTAGAAACAAACAAACTAAAACCACTTTCGTTTTCCTTTATGAGAAGTAGATAAGAGGGGAAAGAAGGAGACCAACCTCTGTCTTGTGCTTGGTTCCTTGCTTGATTCCTCTCCCTTCTGATAGACCTTTGCCACTTGCTTCCTCGTTTACCCAGCTTCAAAGAGTACCTGTAGAATCAAAGCAGCATAACACTATCCAAGAACAAAGATCTACTATCATAAACAATATAGGACCAGATATATATTGACCACACAAATGCATATATCATCAATCATACAAGAATGTGGAGGAAAACTCGAATAGCTTTATTAATAATCAAGAATAGCAAAGAGGATTACAACCAATTGTTCTGACCCAACGTCATCCTCTCAGCAAGAAAGCCCTTCTTCACCTCATGAAAAGCTTAGATCACCCAACACTATGATGTTACACCAAGAAACCAGCAGCACTTCCTTACAAGATACAAAATTCCAGCCTCTAGATCTCTGGGATGAGGGATCCATATATAGATGTTTGCAAGGGGGGTGAGTCAGCTTCTGAGATTTGATTAGTGTCCTCTCTCTGATAGTTCTTAATGCCACTTGGAGATTGATGATCTCTTACTCATCCCTGGGTGAATACAGAGAGGCAAGTGTCACAGGAGAAGTTTCTGGAAGATTCCATGATCCTCCACCTCACAGATTGACCCTACCATTTGTCCACTCTCGCCCATCACACCCCATAGAAGGGATTTTCAGTATGCATCGCACCTCCCGTGTTCATTTAGGTGGGATGCAACGCACTTTGACCATGGAGCAGGTGAGATGGTCCAGTTTTGACCAGTTCTGAGTAGTTTTTCATGGAGAACTTATGGGAGATGCTATAATCAGTTGACCTTGTTCTTTTAGGGGTTGGAACAACACTTTTAGGGACTTAGGAGTGCTTGGTTTATGGACATTTATGATTGGGGTTGCAGTGCCCAAAAATGTCTATAACAGTTGCCCCCTAAAGCATGAGGTCGTTAATCTTTTGATGTCGGGTGAAATGCTTTATCATGAGGATCCGAAGTTTTTTCAAGCTGGAAGGAGACCTGTAATAAGATACAATACAATACATTATCTTCATAATATTTTCATGATCTAGCTGAGGCGGGCATTCCCATGCTTAGCTTTATAAATTCATTTTCATGTACATAAGATAGACAATTGTCTAAGTGCAGACTGATGATTCTGGTAGAGCCATCATCCCTTGGATTGGATGATTATCTGTGCAGTAATGATGTACATTTGATGTCTTTATTTTCCTGAATATATATCACAGCCCGGATGGATGAAACTAGATCCGGGGTCTTCAATCTCGTTCGATCTTCACTCAAAGTACAAGTCTATCCATGTGAGAGATGTTCTGGATTCGAACATGGAAAGACATCGCCTGATTACCAGCCAATGATGTAAGTTGTTAACAGGCGCGAGAGGAATCACCGATAATGATGATGACCCTCAAGGTACTACAGTACAATTCACGTGGTGTGAATAAAGGGACTTGGCGTCAAATACCACGCAAAATCTTTCGGTCGAAGGCCATTGATGTAAACCTGTTGTCGGAAGTGAGAAACCTGGCATTGAGGCATGCAAGCTTCAAAGTACTGAAAGGGTTGTCCCTAGATCGACTTCTTGGATAATGAGCTGATGTCGACAAGAAGCGATCCGTCATAGGAGGCCTTAGTGAATCCCACATCAACAACACGGAATGGAGCAAATGATTTTAATGGAGGTGAAAACGATCTGATGACATAAGGTTCAGGGTGGCGGTCATGAAATAATGGAGCATAAATGTATTGCAATGGATGAGACAAAGGTGAATTCTCTGAGCGACTTCTCTTGAACATATCAGCGACATTGACATGATGGATTGGTAGCGTTAACCCCAAATATGGATGGTGTGATGGACCCATGGTGATATGACCAGTGAACGGAACAACCCAACCCGACTCGGATGCGGAGTGAAAGTGTCATGTTCAAGAGCGACTTGCTACCAATAAAGTTTCTTCAAGTTTTCTTCCCAATTTTTCCCCAGTCATTGCTGACCAGTACCTCTTTATTTTTGTCAAGCTTGAGGAGGATAACATATGCTTGTTCTATAATTTTCCCTTCGAGCAAACCCATCGCTATGTTTTAATGAGCCTAGTGATAGTGAAACTCGTTCTTGTCTATATGGACAAGTTTGTCGCTATTCGGTTTTAACGAGTTTAACGACAAAGATAACTCAGTCCTTTTCAATTTTAGAGAGTCTGAAAAGGGACTTAAAGAAAACTCCAATAATCCTTTTTCTTCTTATAATCCCTTAAGTCCGAAAAAAGTATAAAATAATACAAAAGGGATGAATTTTCGGTAATTTTAACAAGTCAAACAAAACAAGCACTCGATCTTTTTGTGTAATAATCCCTCAGGTCCAAAAAGATTAAACTATAAAGGAGGGATAGCTCTTCTGGTCACTTTAATGAGCTGGAGAGGCCAATTAATCGGCAATCTTTTCATATTTTACGAGTTAATTGAAAAGAGCTTAAAGGAGACTCGTTTTTTGAGGAACGAGTGATAAATTTGGGTAGCAGCTAATTCTAGGTAAGGTTTCGAATTTTCCAATCACAGCAGTGTCACAAGGATGGCTAACAGGATCACTCTTCGCAGTTGTTCATCAAAAAGGGTAAACAATCAAATGGAGGTGAATGATCAGCCAAAATAGAGTGGAGGTGATGATGAGAACACGACCAAGGCTTCAAAGGCTGATGATAATACATTCACGATGGTTATTTACCGGAAATTGGTTCATTTTTTAATGAGCTTAAACTCTGGGGGAACGTTTGCTCATTGCTTATGTTTATTTTTTAACGAACTTGAATTCTGCGTTAAAACTGCTCGATCCAGTCATATAATAAGGATGTCTCATTTAAAATGGAATTTTTCAAAGCTTTGCCCCGCATCCTTTCTTTGTGCAAGTTAGGAAACGACCAATCCTACGATTTTAAAGGGTTAGAGGACCTACAAATTTAAAAAATAAATGGTCGCTCTTCGCTTGCACGGCAAAAGGTTTGCATGCCCCCAGGTATAGCAAAAAATTTCTAGGTTACCAAAGATTGTTCTATCCATACTTCAAGAAAAACCCTTCCTCGGCGATGTCTACCGAAATAAACAAAGGTGAGTGGCGCAACTGGCTCCACTCACATAACTTTGACGAAGGAATCTTATTCTAGTCTAATTTCATAAACCAGTCATATATCCTTCGCGGGAACCTACCCTATACCTAAGGTTTTCCTATCGAAACAGGCCAGGGTGCATGCCCCCTGGGTTTCAGTCATGTCCTCTGAATCACTCGCGCTCATCAAGTGGACGGACTGGGGATTGATGAGACATTCCTTGCATGAAAAGACCATTCAGGGATGGTATTTGACTATTTGTTATGTGTGAACCGGGGAATGAAAGCTAGTCTACGAGCTTGACCACTCTTCCTTCATGCAGAAAACACATTACTCTAAAGAGTGAGGAGACAATGGCTCCCATGCAATAAATATAGTCAGGTCCAAGGAGTAGATTATAATCCAGGGTTCCTTGGACTACCATTACATTCATGTGAATAGTTTTCCTTCTCAATGTTATCAGCACATTGGGAAGGATCCCTAACGGTCGATTGGTTCCTTTGTCAAAGCCTGTTAGATTTCTCATTTCAGGAAAAAGCGATGGCGAACCAAGCGCTTTCCAAGCAGTTGAGGAAAGGATACTCACAAAAGCCCCTTCATCTATGATGGTACTGGCCATGACCATTCTATATATTTGATCAATGATTCGAAATGGTACACTATCTGGTAAACGGGGTCTGCCTAGCAGATTCCAGTCAAAGGAAACAACTAGGTTTCTTGGAGGTGGGACCGAATAGAGGGTTGGATATGACTCTGACGAACTTCCTTCCTATGGTAAAGGAACGGGTAGACTGCCCCCATGTTCATCGGAGCCTGTGCTTACGAAGAGAATTTGGATGGTGTCATTCTTGTTCTCTCTGGTGACTGTATCATCTGAAGATGGATCCTCTGAAGGCAAGACCGGGTCAACTGCCGCCTCAACCTTTTGACTTTCGTCTGGTGTGGATTCAGATGGTTTATCTTCAATGATAGATGCTTTGGCTTACCACAATGGCGTGTCAGCTAGATTTTCAACAAGTGACGGACTCGGCAAGAGCTTCTTATATCTAGGAGGAAGCCGTAACAGTGAAACCGGACGGTCATCCAAAACTCTTTTAGCCTCGTCTAAGAAGGGACAGCGGTGGAGGCATGATCGCCTTCACACAGTTTACAAGGAAATTTACATTTTCCTTTTTGTCTGGGGACTTCACTTTCACTAGTTGATGGTGTATCTTCAACATGATCGTTAGAGGTTGATGACACCGGATTGTGCAAACGAGGAGACCAGTCCCTTAAGATCCGAGGGATGCAAGGACAATCTTGATGATAGTGGTCTCCTTTGCAAATGACACATGGCAATTTAGGCCTGGATGGTGTAGTGTGTGGATTTTCGCTAGACGATGCCTGGTTGCCCCTTTTCGCCTTTGGCTCCTTTTTCTTCTTCTCTTTCTTCTTCTTCTCCTTCTTCTTCTCAATCACTTGATTTTTGGCTTTACCAGCTTCATCAAACGGAGAGGAAGGAGGAGAGGGATAATTGGACGAAGTAGAAGGTTGGGGAGTAACTCTGGTATCGTTTAGTTGCTGATTTGATTGTTCAGGAATCACGGTGTTCTGAACGACAAAGGTCGAGAAGAGCCATACGACAAACTGATTGTCAATCCTGGAAGCGACAATGTGGCCATATGGGGTGCACCAACATCTCCCCAAGAGGAGAAAGGACAAGGATTTCCTCCAAGGGGGAACCCTTGGTTGGTGGACTCCATTTTTCTCAACCCAAGACCAATGCAGCAAAGGTGATGTTTATTCCGATTAAAATAAATTTTAGACGCTTTGACACAACTTGATTTTTCAATTTTTAAGAGTCGAGAAAAAACAAAAGATGACACTAGTCGCCTTCGATTTTTAATTAGCTTGAAGTGACAAGTGCTCAAATGGACCTTTTCCTTTAAGGGAATGAAAGAGACTACTCTGGAAATCTAGACAGAGGGATTACCAAACCAATTGCAAAACTACAGAATACTTTTTACGGTACGGTAATCAATCTTCCCAAATGCTGTGTTCAGTGCATTGTGATCGATAGGGTGGTAGACACGGCTTCCTATGGATAAAGGATAAAGCCTATTGTTGTCTCCCAATATATACTCGATGGTACAGGGGAGCACAAGTCCGTACTGGCACTTATTGTCTCAGAGTGGAGGAATCACCCAACCAGCAATGAAAACAACAGTTACCAGGCTTTACGACGCCGGAATACGTCTCTAGCCTAGACTTCTAAATGTTGTGCGTTAGGTTCCAAAGTATTTTTAGATTCATTAAATTTATTTTACAGTTGATCTTGCTTAAGAAATTTTCCTTTCAGGTTCACCGCGTGATGTAGATATACAATTTCCTAAAATGCAATCTAAGATGATAAACACTCGTTTAATCTTCTTTTTGCAATGAAAATCCTAGCTACTAAGGAAAGAGAGACGATATTCTTTCAACATAGAGCAGAGAGCACACACTATATGCACTGTCCTAAATCAAACCATCAAACAGTCTAAATTAAAATGCACATGCATGTATTTGTTTTCAACCTTCTTAATGTGTGAATGATAAAAAGAAAGCTAAGCACAAATCTGAATTATTTTCAAAGCAACATTACTAACAAGTTTCTTTTCAAGACAAAATGAAGACAATGACGACACTTTGTGATTTGGAATTGAAAACTTGCTTTCGACACTTGAAAAACTATTAATTCAAATCAAATACAAGAGTAACAATGTAATCGACTATCAAGAACAATCGAATTCTCTTCTATGACTGAAAACGACACTTGCGACACTTCCAAATCAAGAAACGACAGTTCAATTACGCTACTTCTTTGTAAAAGAGAACTGAAAATGGCTCACAATACATAAAAACATTTACAGTTATTTGCACAATGGAGGCGGAATAATGGCAAGGAAGGGGGTTTCTAACATAGATATACCGATTACAGACAGCAAAACTCCTGAATAGAGCTGAAAAGAGTGAAAAAACCAAAGTCTAAGGGAAAAATTAGCCCTTTCTTATCAGCGCACCTGTTACACAGGGATTCCAGTATGCATCCCACCTACAGCACACGGGAAGTGCGATGCATACTGAGATCCTTGAAGAGAGGGTGCGATGGTACAGTACGAGACTTTTGATCCAGTTCTTGATCACAGTTTGCAGCAGAGTTCAGGGATTTAGGTCGAGCAAGTGGTAATCAGTAAATAAATCACAGGGGTAGATCTAAGGAGGTTACTAGAGCCACCATAAGGGCAATTAGAGAGCTTGTAAATCGATTGTTCAGTTCATAAACAAAACCCGGAGATAGACTGAAGCAGCGTTGATCTACTTTGCACTTGCATAGAAAATGCAGTTTGAAGGCTAGCTGGCTTGACTTCAGGCTCCGTCTGTAAGTTTATAAAGCAAACAAATATAGACACACAAACAATCTATCCGCTCCCTAGCAGAGTCGCCATTTTGTTATCGAGAAATCTAGTGTCTATGCAAAGCTGCTAGTCCCACTAAGGCTGGTAGCTACCTTAGAAACAAACAAACTAAAACCACTTTCATTTTCCTTTATGAGAAGTAGATAAGAGGGGAAAGAAGGAGACCAACCTCTGTCTTGCGCTTGGTTCCTTGCTTGATTCCTCTCCCTTCTGATAGACCTTTGTCACTTGCTTCCTCATTTACCCAGCTTCAAAGAGTACCTATAGAATCAAAGCATCATAACACTATCCAAGAACAAAGATCTACTATCATAAACAATATAGGACCAGATATATATTGACCACACAAATGCATATATCATCAATCATACAAGAATGTGGAGGAAAACTCGAATAGCTTTATTAATAATCAAGAATAGCAAAGAGGATTACAACCAATTGTTCTGACCCAGTGTCATCCTCTCAGCAAGAAAGCCCTTCTTCACCTCATGAAAAGCTTAGATCACCCAGCACTATGATGTTACACCAAGAAACCAGCAGCACTTCCTTGCAAGATACAAAATTCCAGCCTCTAGATCTCTGGGATGAGGGATCCATATATAGATGTTTGCAAGGGGGGTGAGTCAGCTTCTGAGATTTGATTAGTGTCCTCTCTATGATAGTTCTTGATTCCACTTGGAGATTGATGATCTCTTACTCATCCCTGGGCAAATGCAGAGAGGCAAGTGTCACAAGAGAAGTTTCTGGAAGATTCCATGATCCTCCACCTCACAGATTGACCCTGCCATTTGTCTACCTGCGCCCATCGCACCCCATAAAGGGATTTTCAGTATGCATCGCACCTCCTGTGTGCATTTAGGTGGGATGCAACGCACTTTGACCATGGAGAAGGTGAGATGGTCCAGTTTTGACCAGTTCTGAGTAGTTTTTCATGGAGAACTTCTGGGAGATGCTGTAATCAGTTGACCTTGTTCTTTTAGGGGTTGGAACAACACTTTTAGGGACTTAGGAGCCCTTGGTTTATGGACATTTATGATTGGGGTTGAAGTGCCCAAAAATGTCTATAACAATGTTTTCCTTCTTTGAATATGTATAAATTATTTGGAGTTCTTACACCTTTGATCACTGTTTTTCCTGTATCAAGATCACGAACACTACATCCATTTGATCGAAATATTACCTCAGTTCCTTGATCACACATCTAACTGACACTTAATAGATTATGCTTTAAGCCATAAACATACATGACATTTCCAGCTTTGACCCTTTCTTTCAACTGAACAGAACCTTTACCTTTTATGAGAGTAGGGGTGTCATTTCCAAAAGAGACCTTCTTCTCCTTCTCTAAGGCACTATATGACTGAAGTTTTTCTTTATCACCTGTCATATGTTTCGAACATCCACTGTCGATGTACCATTGATTTTCCTGCCCTTCTGCATATAAGGCTATACCACATCTTTCTGGTTGTGGTTCTTTTATTCTCCATGATTTGGCACTTGAGGCTTGCTCCTTCTAAGTTGTCTGCCGAAACCTGCTCCTGCATTCAGAATCTTCATGACCGAAATTGTTACAAATAGAACATTCTATTTCATTTTCAAGAGCAGAGAAGTTATTGTAGGTCCTTTTCATGATCCCAGTCATACTTCTCTGTTTATGAGCTTCTCTAGTCATGATTGTCTTATAGGCAACACATTGAGCTGCTTTGTGACCAAAGTTATGACAAGAAAAACATTGGCCATTGAGGAAACTCCTGTGATTATCAAATCTACCAGCCAAATGATTGTAGTTCCTATTAACATCCATTCTTGAGGCAGATTGAGAAGGTTTTACCTATGGTTGGTTGTATCTTCTGTTCATTCTAAAAGTAGATTGCCCCCAATTTATCTGATAGTCTTTGTTCATTCTTGAGGTGAATTGTCCCTGATTTGCTTGGTGATTTCCATTTGGCGTTTGTTCACTTTTCCTTGCTGCATCAAGATAACTTTTGGAGTTAGATGGTTCTTGCACTTGAGTTGTTTCTTCATTATATCCCAGACCTGTCTTGATTAGTGGAGAACGCTGCACTTTGATAATCTCATCTAATGTTTCAGATCCTTTAACAAATCTAAGATTAAGAGCTTTAGATGTCTCAATCTCTTTTCTAAGTCCCACAATTTCACATTCTAACCTTTCATGATGTTTTTCCCTTTCAGCCAGTTGGAATTGCAGAGTATCAATAATCATATTTTTCTCTTCTAAACAAATTTTGAGTTTAGAAATCTCTTCATAAATACCTTCTTCATCTATAGCATCCATGAAATCTTCATCTTCAAAAGCCATTAAAAGTCTATATTTATTACCTTGTTCATCTTCATCACTATTTGAAAGTCCATCACTGTCTTCATGAGTGTAATGGCTTTTCTTATTTACATTCTGTTTCTTGTTCCATCTAACAGGTTGCTTACCCTTGTCAAGCTTATCTTTATGAGGACATTTGGCAGCATAGTGACCGACTCTTCCACAAGCAAATCATTTGAAAGGTAACTTACCTCTTAATCTTCCAGCACCCCGTTGAAGGTTCTTGACAAAATTTGATTCTTCCTCTTCTTCTGACATGTGTCCTGACTCATAGTAATCTCCTTTGCCTGAAGCCTTGAAAGCAGCTTCTCTCTTGTCTGATGGTCCTCCTTTCCTCATTTCGTAAGCAGTCAGAATTCTGTGCAGCTGTGACATTGTAAGGTTTCGTAGATTCTCTTTTTCTTCTATTAAAGAACTTTAGATTCAAACTTAGAGGACAAAGATCTTAGAACCTTTTCAACCACAACAACCTCTTTTATTTCTTCACCCAAGTTTTTCATACAATTAACAATCTCATCTACATGAAGGAAATAGTTAGCCACACTTTCATCATTGTGCATTCTGAGATTTTCATACTAAATTCTGAGGGTTTGAAGTTTTGCTCGTTTTACCTATTCATCTCCTTCATATCTCAGAACAATCTTGTCCCATATTTCTTTTGCGGATTTATACTGCATAACCTTGACGAATTCTGATTGAGATAGACATCCTCATAGAGTATTGATAGCCTTTGCATTTGTTTCATATTTCTTCTTACCAGCCGAATCTGTAGGAGTTGTGGATGGAAAAGTGTACCCTATATCTATGGTATCCCAGACTTCTGTACCAAGAGATTGAAGATAGGTTGTGACTCTTACCTTCCAATAGATGAAGTTGGTCCCATCAAAAATTGGTGGCTGGATAGATGCTTCTCTCTTGTAGTTTCTCATGATGATGGATCTTCCTTCAAGCGATCAAGCTTCTTTAGAAGGACATGCTCTGATACCAATTGTTGGAAATAATACTAAGAGGGGGGCGTGAATCAGTATTATCAAGTCAATTATTTCCTTTTTCAAATCCAGATCATATACGCTACTTAAGTTAGTGAAAATGTGTATATACGCAACTACGTACAAGGAAACCCGTGTATACCATGCAAACTTATAATTTACTTTATCTTACAGATGTTGATCATTAATCTGTGTATCAGAATCAAATAAACAGTAACCAGAAACAGTGAAATAGAGCAGAAGACAATCACACACAAGAACACAAGATATAAGGTGGAAACCCAATGTGGGTGAAAACCACCTGCTGCAATTCATCTCTATCTTCTTTTAATTAGAAACTTCTTTTTACAATGATTCTGTACTGGTGCAGTCCTTTACTAGTATGTAGGCTACAACCTATAGAGAGCTACAACCCTCTCTCGTTCTCCAGCTTCTCCTGGAAGGGAGCTACAACCCCCTTAGATCTTGCACTAGCCAAGATACTAGTACGTAGGTGTTGGCCTATAGAAGGCTACAACCTTCTCTTTCTTCCAGGGACCACGTTTCATAAATTTTCAGACTGGATCCATGAACATCAATCAATCATTAAGAATTTCTGCATCAAACAATCTCCTTTTCACCAATTAGAACTGAATCAGGTAGACACTTCTCTAACAACTCTACCCAAAACACAGTAACAGTAACCACACACCAAATTCTGAACCTAGAACACTACAACAATAAACAGAAGTAGTTAGAACACAACTCAAGAGATGTACGCTACTTCAATAACCAGAAACCTACGTGCATACGCTTCTGTGTTTGAACCAACATGTGTATACGCTGTTTTAATCACAGAAACGGTGTGTATACACGCCTTCGCCTCACTGAACCTGCATATAGATCTATAAAGGATAATTCACTTTTTCAAATATTCAGACATTAATTAACCCAGATTATCAGATTTATAGATCAAGCATGCGCCACATATAACGGATCAAAATCATACAAAGATACTATTATTCAAGCCTTAAGATTATGACCCACCAATAGAACTTATCCTTCTCTTTGCGCCAAGGTTCCTCCGTCATTCAGATCCAGATCTGCACCATAACCCAATCACCAATATTCTAGATCTAGCACTTTATCAGATATTCAATAATTCAGATGATCCTTTGCCAAATGATCTCCTTCCTCTTTTATAGTCTTAGGCCTTCCACAATACCACGGTCCAAAACCATAATAAAACAATACCATGGACCCAATACCTGGGATCAACACGTCTGATGAGATACCATGGCCCAAAACCATAGGTTCAATTACCAAGGACTAATACCACAGACCAAAAGTAAGTTCTCCAACATGTACACGCTTTTCCTTGCGTGAAAGTGCGTGTATACGCATACGTGCTTTTGTAACATATAACACGTGTGTATACGCGTCTTCATCTAGGTGAACCTGCATATATATCTTTTCCTTCATTCTGAAAGCCTAAACTGAGATCTGTCACCAGAGTGAGTTGCCATCAAGGACAACACCTGTGCCATAGTTCCAAACCTATGCCATAATGCCAACACTGTTCTCAACTCTTGTGGGCACGAGACTTTTGATTGGCCACTTCTCTACAAAAGCGACCCAGAATTCGGCTACATATACCAGATGCTCTTGGAGGGTCAACATGTTCCAGATTTTCACCTCCGGGATGCCCAGTTATGCCACATAGGTCACCTTTGTGTTCCTTTAAGCGAGCATGCCAAGATGATTTGGGAAGCGCACTATATTTGGGTTGCTGGACATTTTGGGGTCGAGAAAATGGTGGAAGTACTGCAAAAGTATTTCTATTGGTCGAATCTTCAACAGGATGTCGGGAAGTACATCAGATGCTGCATTGCCTGCTCCATTTCCAAACCAACCATCGAAAATCAAGGCCTCTATACTCTGTTACCTACCCCTAGGGCCTTCCTTCTACTAAGCATGGAAATGACTATGTTTTTGTGGTCATCGAAAGATTCTCGAAGATGGCCATTATGGCGGCCTGCAAGAAGAATATCATAGAAGAAGCCACTGCTAAACTTTTCTTTGAATGTGTGTGGGTACACCTTGGGATCCCACAGTCTATCATCTGATATCGGGCAGCGGGTTCCTCAGTACATTTTGGTCCAGTCTTTGGTCGATGCTGGACACCAAACTCACCAAGTCCACAACTTTCACTCCCCAAACTGATGGCCAAACATAGGTCATCAATAGGATGATCATACACATTCTACACATGTACAACTCGAAGCATCCATGCACATGGGATGAGAGCCTCCCCTATGCTCAACAAAGCTATAACTGGGCTCTCCAGAGCTCCACTGGCCACAACCCTTTTTAGGTGGGCTTTGGATTCTAGCCCCTATGTCCCATTGATGTGGCCATGCCATTTGCAGGTACTCACACAGATCTGGCTCATGTCCAATCTGAAACCAATATGTAAAACAACTTCATTGAAAACATCCAACATATCTTCCAGTAGGTCCACAAAATTCTGGAGAAATCAAATGCCAAGTACAAGCAACGACATGATCAACATCGGGTGCCACACAAGTTTTAGCTGGGTGACAAAGTCTGGTTGCATTTGCAAATGGAACGCCTTACAGGAGTCTATCGGAAAACCAAACCACTCCGATATGGTCCTTACACCATTTCCAAGGTTGTGGAAGACAATGCACTTGAGCTTACCATTCTCCAATTCTTTGGCCTTCACCCAGTGTTCAATGTGTGCTGCCTTCGGCCATACTTTCCACCATTACTAGACACATCTGACATTGTAGAACAACTCATACCAATAAATTTGAATCCATATTGCATGGAACAAGATGCAACTAACTGAATCATGGACACACATATCAAGCACACTTGCCAGCAGAAGATCCAACTGTATCAAGTTGTCAAAGTAGGCCAACTCCTTCACCAAGGTAACTAGCTCACTAGGAACCAAGTTCAGCAGAAGTTTCCTCATCTCATGGAGGAAATCAATGCAATGGGGACAATTGCTTTCTAGGGGGGAGGAATGATCCAAGTGGATATCAGTGGCCACCCGTCAATTGCACTTGGACCCCCACCATTGTTTCTTTCAATTTTTTAGTTTCCTTAATTGTAGCACAGTTTACTATTTTTAGCAGTTTTTCGGGTCCTAAACTTCTAGAGCCTTTTTGAGGCCCTAAACGACGTTATTTGTGAAAAGTGAGAGCAACATCAGTCCATGGACCCATGTTGCACACTCAAAAGTTGTAGTCCACAGATAGATATTTCTAGAGAGGTATTTTGCATGTCAAACAAAGATTGTATACCAAAGTTACGACCCTAGGAAGTTGATGTACCAATTTACCCAAACATGGCCCATAGTTTGGCACTTCATCTCCTAGGGTTAGGTTTTTGGATGTTCATGGTTTTCCATTATTTCTCAACAATAAACAGGCCTTCGAGCCTCATTGTAACATAGTTTAGAGGCATGTAGCCGCCACATCTCTTCTCAGAGATAAGCTACCATCGCCCGAGCTAGTTTATTTCCATTTCTATTTGTAAGCATATTTCAGTACTTTACATCAATGAAATTAAGTGTTATTTATGTTGCATCTCTATATTTATGGTCATATATGTAATTCGTTGTGTTCCTGTTTAAATCTGGATCAGTGGTATCAGAGTGGTCTGCTATTTCTTTGTTTTTCTTTGCATGTCCCCAACTAGGTCAAGATATAAGGAGTTAGGGCTTGAACTGGTCGAACCTTTGCAAGACCAGCCTTGCAAATCCTGATGGCCTCCCATGGTGGATGAAAAGAAAGATGAGGGGGCAGGAGATCCTGTCAAAATCTTTCTTGAAGAGGCCCTCAAGTGACAAATGAATATGAGGATGGAAAAATTTGCCCAGATCCTTCAATGGCTACCCAGGGGCGACACATCTACTTCCAGTTGCTACTCTTGAAGTGCCACACCCTTTAAGGTACAAGTTAACTTTGACATTCCCATATTTTAGGGTCACATAGATGCAGACATTGTAGATAAATGGTTAAATCTGCTAGAAGGGTTTTTTTTTGTTCATGGTTTTTCCAGCCGGGAAAAGATTACTTTTGCTCCTCTCAAAGTCACCCCCCACATCAAGGACTGGTGGGAAACCTACTGCAAGCATAAGGATGAAAGTATGGCCTCACCATTTTCAGTCGCACCCACTTGGAATTCATTTTGGGCTGCCATCAAGGAGTAGTACTACCCTGTGAGAAGCTATGAGGATAAATACATAAGGTGGACGACGTTGCAGCAAGGAAGAGACCAAGACATGCCGGAGTTTACCAATATTTTTCCTACCCTTCGCACACAGTTTGGTATCAAGGATTTTGAGTAGCATTTGGTACTCAAATACCACGGCCTCCTACACAGGTACATCTAGGATGAGATGGAGTTCCTGGGCATCTCCTCGCTCGGCACAACATACAGATAAGCTGTCAATATTGAGAAAAAGTTTAAACAAAAGAAGCGAGACTTTGGATTTGTGAATCCAAAGCAAGGGAAAGGTGACCCCAAACCGCTAAACAAAGGACAAAGCCAAGGCGGGGTGGCCAAGAACAACCCGCCAACGCCACAAGAAAAGAACAACACCATGAAGCAGAAGAAGGACATGGGAAAGTGGTGTGAGTTCCATAAGAGCTCCACTCACAATAGAAGTGAGTGTCGATCCAAGTAGTCACTGGTGGCCAAGATGAAATCTCCGGAATCACATGCATGTTCTGAATCTGAGTCAGAACCTGAAGAGGGAATTGAAAAGGGGATGCAAATTATCAATGCGAAGCCGAACTCCACCATTGCCACCACGAAGATCCAAAAGGAGGAACCCGAAGATCCAAAGGAGGAGGAGTGCATATAATTCCACTCCTAGATGTGGGTAAAGGGTTCCCCACTACAGCTCATTTTCGACATCGGGATCCAAAAGAACCTCATTTCAATGGAGGTCGTGAAGTGGCTAGGTTTACCGATCATAGCACATCCACAACCATACACCTTCGGTTGGCTTCCTTAAGGAAAGAAGAAGACGGTGGCCATGACTTCTAGACAGGTCCCCTATACACAACAACAGATGGACAAGGTCGTGGAGGAGTACTAGGACATCTTCACCTCCCTCGCAGGGGTGGCTCTGCACTATCAGGTCAAGCACTCCATCGATCTAACCCCAGGTGCACCACAGCCCAATGGACCAATCTATTGGTGCTCCATTCTCAAGAATGACGAAATCAAGAGGTAGATTCAGGAACTATTGTAGAAAGGTCACATTCGACCGAGTTCATCACCCTATGGGAGCTCGATTTTGTTGATACAAAAGAAGTATGGGACTTGGAGACTCTGTATTCACTATCAAGCATTGAACAAGATCATTTTTCGGAATAGGGACCCGATCCAACGAATTTATGACCTTCTGGACCAACTGAAGGCAGCCTAATATTTCAGCAAGATTGACTTGAAGTCAGGATTTCACTTGGTACCAATCGAACCCTTTGATGTGTGGAATACTGCATTCAAAGCCAAGGAGGGCCTTTTTGAATGGTTGGTTATGCCTTTCGGGTGGAAGAATGCTCCTGCAACCTTCATGAGGCTGATGGATGACATCTTGCAACCATTCACCAACTCATTTGTAGTGGTATACTTGGATGACATCCTAATCTTCAACCAAAGTTGGGAAGAGCACCTCCATCACATCCAAAAATTTCTCCAAACATTGCAGAAACATAAGCTATGTGCAAATTTGGAGAAATTCACTTTTGACATGTCCCAAGTTCAGTATATGGGATACATTATTGATGAATGGGGGGTTCATGTGGATCCAACCAAGATCCAAGTCATTCAGGATTGGTCGGCTCCAACCACTCTGACAGAGCTTTGCAGCTTTCCAGGTCTTTCCAATTTCTACCACAGGTTCGTGTTGGGATTCTCTCATATCACTTGGCCCTTGAGTCAAGTATCCAAGGGAGGAGCAAAAGAAAAAATCTTTTGGTCTGAATCTCAATAGAAGGCATTCACAAAGTTGAAACATTGCCTCTGCTCAGCACCAGTGCTCACATTACCAGACTTGAAACAACCATTTGAGTTCAAGATAGATGCCTCTGACTATGATATTCGGGCAATCCTTACTCAACATGGGCATCCAATGGCATATCATAGTGAGACAGTTTCAGACACATTCCGGAAGTATCCAACTTATGAAAAAGAGATGTATTCCATTGTGCAAGTCTGCCGACAATGGAAGCATTACATTCTGAGGAAGGAAACAGTCATCCACACCGACCACTGGCCCTTGCAGTTCATACAGACACAAGGGAAGTTGCAGAATGATCGCCATCAGAAGTGGTTCACATACCTGCAATAGTTCCATTTGAATATCAAGTATAAGAAGGGCAACACCAATAATGTTGCAAATTGCCTCAGTTGACCACCAATCATGGCGTTAACCACCGTGCTTAACTCTTGTGGGCATGAGACTTTTGATTGGCCACTTCTCTACAAATGCGACCTGGAATTTGGTGACACATACCAGACGCTCTTGGAGGGTTAGCATGTTCCAGATTTTCACCTCCAGGATGCCTTGTCATGCAACCTGGGTCACCTTTGTGTTCCTTCAGGCGAGTGAGCCAAGATGATTTGGGAAGCACACTACAGTCGGGCTGCTAGGCATTTCGTGGTCGAGAAAATTGTGGCAGTACTGTAGAAGTATTTCTATTGGCCAAATCATTGATAGGATGTTAGGAAGTACATGAGATCCTGCACTGCCTATTGTTATAGACATTTTTGTGCCTCGCAGCATGGAGCATGAAATGTCAATAATTACAGGGATCCTCAGTCCCTAAACATGTTGTTCTTACCCCTAGAGGAACAAGGTCAGCAAACCACAGCACTTCCTATCAGTTCTCCACCTGAAAACACTCAAAAACAGGCTATTTTTGGATCATGTCAGCTGCTCCACTGAGCATCTGCGCTGAATGTCAACTGCTCCTCCTTGTACCTGCGCTGAAAGTCAAAACCAATGAAGGCTACCTGCGCTGGGCGAGATTGGCCAAGTGGCACAGTCATTCTGCAAGGTGTCAACTGCCCAGGAAGCTTCCAAACTGACACTTGGTTCAAGGAATTCACCCTATGATGAGTAAGAGGTACTTGATCTCCATGTGGAAGCAAGGATCTCCAAGTGGACTCAAGAACTGAAGTTTAACTGAAGAGGGAGAGGACACAAGGCAGCTTTAGGTCAGTCTCAAGCTGACTCATCCTTTCTCCAAATCTCCTATATATAGAGCTCTTCTATGAGGTCTATGGAGGCTGGAATTTTGTGCAAAGCAAGGAAGTGCTGTTGGTTTACAGTTAGAGCTATTGGGTGATTGCTTTTATAGAGGAGAAGAGGAGATTTCTTGCTGCTGGGGAGGTGCTGCTGGATTGGAGCCATTTATGGTTGTAACCTTCTCAGAACCTTTTTCTTCTATCAATAAAGCTTTGATGTTCTCCTATATACTTGTATTGCAATGATGTATTGTTTTTATCTATATATTTGATTCATTCTAATCCATGCATCAGTTATGAGTACATGTTTCTTGTAGTTTCCCTCTCTTGTTTTTGCAGGATCTTTGTGTAGCTGGGCCGGCAAAGGGAGCAAGGAGCTGGGAACAAGAGGCAAAGAGAGAAGACAGAATCGACAAAAGCGAAAGACATCAGTTGGTCAATCTTTTCTTCCTTCTCTGTACTTTCATAAAGGAAAAATATCAAAGCTTTACTTTCAGTTGTTGCTAAGGAACTATCACCCTTAGAGTAGGGATAGGGTCATTCCGAGTCAGATACTTTTCCCCACAACAAACTGGCGACTCCACTGGGGACCTAGTATCTTGTTGGTTTATTGTGTTTCTTGCTATTCATCTCATAAACAAGGAGAGCACCAAATCGAACTGCAATTGAGTCCTTCAATTGCAAAGTAGAGGGCAGCTGCTCTGGCTCAGTTTCTGAGCAAGTTTATGATTTGAAGAGCAGATCCACAAGGACTCTTGTGCTCTTTGTGATAGCTTTTCATCCTCTTGATCATCCCTTAGCTTGTACTTGACCTATAGCTTTTTATTTCAGCAAAAACTGTGAATTTTTGAGCTTTTTATGACCCGGAAACCCTTGTAAACGCAACTCTCGTGTCTCAGTGCAGGCTGCCCAAAGGTAGTCTGCATTTCAGTGCAGGTACTCCCTTCGGGAACTGCGCTGAAAGTCAGTTTGACAGACCAGAGCCTGCGCTGGACCAGTTAGCCAGTGTCTTGCTGAGGTTTCCTACTGAGTCTTGCCCTGTTTTCACTGTTGTTTTGCTGCTGATTGCTTGTCATTTGTACTTGCTGTAAACCAACTTTCCTTGACATTATTCCGCCTCAGTTGTGTGATGAAACTGTGATTGTTCTTTCAGTATTTCTTGTTTCAGTTACAGTTTCCCATTGTGAAAAGCAAACCAGTATAGCTGTGGCCTCTTAGATCTTGAACTGTAAAAGTGTCGTCGTGATCTTAAGAGCTAGTTTTATTACTGTTCATGGCTGTTTGAGTTTGTTTGTTTTTCATTTTATGGTTTGAATTCATACATTTTTAGTGTCGAAACAAGTACCTGTAAGGCGTCTTTTGATTTTAGACAAAACTTGTTTGTTTACGCTTCAAATTGAATTCGAAAATTATACGACAGTTTCCTTTTTGTCTTACATCAACATTAAGGAAAAAAGAAAAGAAATACCTGCATCTTGCATTTGCATTTTTTGATAAGTTTGCGTGATTGATCTAGGAGAAAGTGCATTAGTTTGTGCTTTGTGATCTGTGTGAAAAGATGATGTCTTTCTTTTCCCTCAGTAGTTAGGATTTTCAAAGCTAAAAAGATTGTAAAGCTTGCTTATCATTTTAGCTGCATTTAGGAATTTGTACCAATACATCTCGTGGTGATCCTGAAAGACAAACTGCTAAACAAGATCAACTTAAAATATATTGAATGAATCTAAAAACGCTTTGTAACATAACGCTCACAATAGAGGTCTAGGTAGAGACGTGTTCCGGCGTCGTTAAACGTAGTGACTGTCGATCTCTACGAAGGTGGGTGATTCCTCCTGAGGGATGATAACACTAATATGGACTTGTGCTCCCGCGTACCGTCGCGTATATTGGGAGACCCCTATAGGCATTTATCCTTTATCCTTAGGAAGCCGTGTCAGCCGCCCTACTGATCGCAATGCAGTGAACACAGCATTCACGAAGATCGACCACCCGTACCGTAAAACGTATTCTGTGGTTTCGCGAAAGGTTTGGCACACCCTCTGCCTAGATCTCCAGAGCAGTTTCTTTTGGCCTTTTTCAAACTCTATAACTGAAAAAGTCCAACTGAGCATTTGTCACTTCGGGCTCGTTAATACATCGAAGGCGACTAGAGTCATCTTTAGCTTTTTCTCGACTCTTAAAACATGAAAAAGCAAAGTTGTGTCTAAAAGCGTCTAATAAAATTCATTCAATACGGAAACATAATTCCCCTTTTTGTATTTTAGTTGATCAAGTAATCCGCAACCGTGGAGGAAAGTCAATTAAAACTCCGTCGTTCGAGGAGACTCGCGAGTCAACCGTCTTTGTCTCCGGAATTGAGAGTAGTACGGACGAAGCGAACTCGCTTGACCGGGTCAAAATCTCCCATTAAAGTTAGAACAACAGTTCCGACAACATCTGAGATTCTGGTCACTCCTAATATTTCTGGAATCCCTGCCTCTATTGAAGAAGTTCAACAGCAACAGAGGGACAGTTGTACTGATCCTAGTCTGAGGACAAGTACTTGCATAACTGAACCAGTTCCATCTGAAACCGGTCCACAGAGTCTTGTTGCTCAAACAACTGTCGCTGTCGAAGAAACCCCTTCTTCGGCACCAGAAATCTTTTACGGACCTGACGGTCTTCCTCTTCCTCCTGGTCTGATTGCAATAGAGGAAATCGTAGAGGACCAGCAAGCAAATACTCCAACTCATTTTGGAGTAGGCATCACTCTTTTTCCTTCTGCATCAGAAGTTTGTCCATCGCCAGTGGAAGTTCCTGTAGAATCGTTAGGCAGTTTATTGGATAGACTTAAAATCTCTGAGCAACCGTCGACATCTAGGACTGTGCCAAATGACACAGCGACAGCAGAAGCTCCTGCTGTCACTCCGACGATGTTTGCCGGCATACCAGCTGTCTCGACTAGCTCTCAACAGCTAGAAGGAGTCCACCCAGGGACTATTATGACAACTTGGTCTGTTCCAGTTTGTTCTTCCGGTATAATACCCGGTAATTCTTATGTTGAAACTAGACAAATTGATCCCTTTGGAAATCAGTTTGGACCATCCAGTCCTCAAAGGCAATCTATACCCTTGAGCTCCGGATTGTTACCGTATGGGGGGCAATATGCCCTTTCACTTCCTCCTCCGGGAGGATACCCATACGGCAGTTTTCAACCGCATTCAGGTTTGACTGAAGTTACGATGAGTGGTTGGGTGCCTATGTTGCCCCAACAACCGAGAGTTGTATATTCCATGCAACAATGTGTACCTATGTCTAGCATCCCGACGACGCCAGCAATTGTAACCGTGTCGCAAGTTCAATCGATGCCTGTTGTATGTCAACCCCAAGTTGTAATGCAACAACCCCTTGACCCTGCAACACAACCACAATCGCCAACTGCCGGGACGACACAGATACAAACGGGAACCATAACCCCGCATCATGGTCCGTCGGTTAGTATCGCACAGCAAAACATGGCTTCGCAGCCATGGATGATGCAATACCAACAACCTCAGTTTCAACAGGTGTACCAGGGATCTGAGCGACAGATCTTTGCAAATAGTGGGCAACCCTATATTCAGAACGGGTTAAATCAACCACTTTACAGTGGCCAAGCCCACCAGCCATATCATTCCTATCAACATCAGTTGCATTATGCTGGTATGCAAAGGCCTACTGCTCAGGCGATTCCATCGTATCCTGGGTACGCCTCGCCAAACCTAAATCAGCAGTTGCCATTCGTGGCGACTCTAGAATTACCAGATTTACATCGATTGACGAATGATCCAATCGCCTATGCCCATTGGTGGCCAGCGATTCCTCACAAACTTCCTTCGGACATTCCTAAATTCAATGGAAATCCTGGCGAAGACCCGTCGAATCATGTGATGACTTTCCATCTATGGTGTTCGTCGAATACCTTGAATGATGATTCGATAAGGCTTCGCCTTTTCCAGAGGACATTGACTGGTCCGGTGGCTAAATGGTATATTGAATTACCTAGAGCCTCTTTCGACAATTTTAGTTCCCTAGCCACGACTTTCTTAACACACTTTCAGTTACCTATAAGGTACGAAACTGGAACCGAGATCTTAACCAATTTCAAGCAGACAACAGCCACACATATATCAGATCATATACATGAGTGGCGTCGTCATCGCAGAATGGTAAAGACTTATGTTCCAGATCAGCTTTTAGCTGAGTGGTTTATAAAGTCGCTTCTTCCTGCTATAACAGAAGATGTGGCCAAGGGAGGCGTCGTAACAGAGGAGCAAGTTATTGCTCGTGCCCAGTATTTAGACTTAGTATATACTCAGTCTGGCACACTCTATGACAAGATACCTGACGCCCATAGACCGGAATTTTCAATTCCTCCCCCTCCTGGATCAAATAGTGACTCTCATGCCGGCGCTGGTGTGATTGGCACTGCAAATGCAAAGTCAACACGGGATTCGTCTAAGAAAACCCGTAAGACTTCGAATCAAAATGCAAATGAAGAACTTCTTGCCTCGGAAGTAAGTGCCGTGTCGGACGACAAGGGCAAACAACTGAAGCAACCAGGAGACAAGAAGAAAAAGAAAGGGAGAAAAGGGAAACCCCCTTCGGGGTGTCATATATGCGATGAGGATCATTGGACAGCAGATTGTCCATGCAAAGCTGAGCTTAAAAGATTCTTTAAGAGTCCGAAAACCTCAGCTGTGTTGACTGATCCGTTTCCTAATCCTGGTCAAAATCTAGTTGCTAATCAAAATGCTTCCCGATCCCAAGTGCTTATGTTGTCTACCTCAAAGCAGCAGAATAATGCTTTGACAAGGAATAAAGATTACGGGAATCCATGGCTGTCAAATAACAAGGCTAATGAACAACCTAGTAGTTCGACGACAGCTTTGACCAAAGTTGTGCCACCCATCATTCCTGAACCAATGGTAAAGTTGCCAAAGGGAGTAGTACACAAATCGACATTTAATCCTCGTGCCAAAATAGCACAGAATTATAATATAATAGAGGACCTGGCCCAATCGCCATCCGCTATGTCGACACTTGAGGTACCGCAAAATTGCCCCTCCCAAGAGCAAACTTTATTATCAGCAATAGGTGGGATTGGCCCAATGGATTCCAATCTTGTGGCCTTTGATCATAAAGGATATGACCCTAAGTTACCAGCTCAACTAGCTTTCCTTATTCAAGTGAAAGCCCTCAACAAAACTGTTCATCGAGCAATTATTGATGAGGGGGCATCTACATGTCTTATGTCGATGAGTTGCTGGAAAAATTTAGGCTCACCACCCTTGTCGAAATCGTCAACGACCTTAAAAGCATTTGATGGACGATCATACACTCCCTACGGGATTTTAGGTAACTTGCAAGTTGAACTGGGGGGCAAAACAGTAGAAGTCGATGTTGAAGTAATTGATGGAAACCTCGATTACAACATCCTACTAGGAAGGCCCTGGATATATGCCATGGCCGCAGTCGTGTCGACCTACTTCAGGAAGATTGCATTTCCCTTTCAAGGAGGGATTACAGTCGTCGACCAACAAACTTTCCTCCCCGACAATTCACAAGTTACGGGAAGCATTCCAATGACACATGGAAGCGATCATTCGCTTCAAAATATTGGAGTAGGTCTCCTAAAAGACCCTGCCTTAATGGGTACTTTTTCCCTACCGCCTGCAAGTAATCTGGCGGAGGTGGCCACAGTGGAAACCTACAATATGAAATCTTCTATATCTAATGGATTCGGAAGATTCCTAAACATTTTGTCAGCATGGATCATCGCCCTAATAGAAATACTGTAAATACAGTGGGCTTCGAGGATAGTTCCTATCTCATGTCAACCTCGTTAAAAAATGAAACAAATCCCCTTTCCAAATCTCAAAGGTAAACCTTCATTCCAACCACCGAGTTGAATGCAATGAAGCTTGGGGGGCATGCACCTCGATTTTCATTATTATGCTGGGGGCATGCAAACTTATCATCGAGCAGTTTTAGCACATAGTTCATGCTCGTTAAAAAATAAACGCAAGATCCGAGCAGTTTTAACGCGGTCTTCATGCTCGTTAAAAAATAAATAAAAGCAGTGAGCAATGTTCCCTCCAGAGTTTAAGCTCATTTTTATCTAAAAAAAGAACCTATCCCGGTAAATAACCTTTTGAGATTGTAAATCCATCAGCCATAAAAGCCTTGGTCGTGTTTGTGCACCGTCACCTCCACTTTTCATTTGGCCGATCATTCACCTCCATTTGTGTGTTTACCTCTTTTGAGAAACAGCTGCGAAGAGTGATTTCACCTAGCCATCCTTGTGACACTGCCGTGATTGGAGAATTCCAACCTGTACCTGGAATCTGCTGCTATCCCTGTTTATCACTCGTTCCTCAAAAGACGAGTCTTCTTTGAGCTCTTTTCATCTGACTCGTAAAATATGAAAAGTTTGCCGAGTTTTGGCCTTCCAGCTCGTTAAACGACCGGAAGAGCTATCCCTCCTCTAGATTTTAATCTTTTTTGGACCTGAGGGATTATTGCACAAAAAGATCGAGCGCTTGTCTTGTTCGGCTCGTTAAAAGTACTGAACACTCATCCCTTCTGTATTGTTTTATACTTTTTCGGACTTAAGGGATTAGATGACGAAAAAGGAATTTTGGAGTTAACTTTCTGTACCTTTTCAGACTCTCTAAAAATGAAAAGGACCGAGTTTTCCTTGTCGTTAGACTCGTTAAAATGATTAAATAGCGACAAACTTGTCTTTAGACGAGAACGAGTTTCCCTATCGCTAAGCTCGTTAAATCATAGCGATGGGCTTGCCCGAAGGGCAGGTTATAGAACAAGCATATGTTATCCTCCTCAAGCTTGACAAAAATAAAGAGGTACTGGTCAGAAATGACTGGGGAAAAATTGGGAGAACATCAAAGCTTAATGGTAGCAAGTCGCTCTTGAACATGACACTTTTCTTCCGTACCACATCGGGTTGGGTTGTTTCATTCACCGGTCTCATCACCATGGTCTTCGCCAAACCATCCACATTTTGGGGTAATGTTACCGATCCATCGCATCAGTGTCGTTATATGTTCAAGAGAGGTCATTCTGAAAGTGTCAACCGTGTCCCATCCACTGCCATACATTATCCTTCATCCATTCATGATCGCCACCCTGAATCATATGTCACAGTTTGTTTTCACCTCCACTAAAATCATTAACTCCGTTCCGTGTCATTGATGTGGGATTCATTAAGGCCCTCCTTTGACGGATCGCTTCTTGTCGACTTCAGCTCATTATCCAAGAAGTTGATCTAGGAACAACCCCATCAGTACTTTGAAGCTTGCATGCCTCAATGGCAAGTTTCTCACTTCCGGCGACAGGTATACATCAATGACCTTCGACCAGAAGATTTTGCGTGGCGTTCGACGCCAAGTCCTTTATTCACGCCACGTGAATTGTACTGCAGTACCTTGAGGGTCATTATCATTATCGGTGATTCCTCTCACGCTTGTTAACGGTTTTCGTCATTGACCGGTAATCAAGCGATGTCTTTCCATGTTCGACTTCAGAGAAATTCTCACATGGATCGACTTGTACATCGAGTGAAGATCGGAAGAGTTTGAAGACCCCGGATCTAGTTTCATCCATCCGGGCTGCGATATATATTCAGGACATAAAGACATTTGATATGTACATCATTACAGCAGATGATCATCCTTCTCAAAGGATGATAATTTCGGCAGAGGAATATCAGTCTACATCAGACGATCGTCTGTTCTATGTACCAAAATGTATTTATAAAGCTGAGCATAGGAATGCCCGCCTCAGCTAGATCATGAAAACAGAATGAAAAATAATATATTGTATTGTATTGTATTACAGGGCACCTCTCAGCACTTGAATGAACTTCGGACCCTCTGGATAAAGCATTTCACCCGATAAACGACCTCATACTTTAGGGGGCAACTGTTATAGACATTTTTGTGCCTCGCAGCATGGAGCATGAAATGTCAATAATTACAGGGATCCTCAGTCCCTAAACATGTTGTTCTTACCCCTAGAGGAACAAGGTCAGCAAACCACAGCACTTCCTATCAGTTCTCCACCTGAAAACACTCAAAAACAGGCTATTTTTGGATCATGTCAGCTGCTCCACTGAGCATCTGCGCTGAATGTCAACTGCTCCTCCTTGTACCTGCGCTGAAAGTCAAAACCAATGAAGGCTACCTACGCTGGGCGAGATTGGCCAAGTGGCACAGTCATTCTTGTTACACTAAAAAATGTCACCTTGACTACTTACAGTTAGTATGGCTCAAAATCAACAGTCATGCTACCCTCTTAGGCAAGTCTATGCCTCTGTTATCCATCTCAAACTCAAAGAAGAGAGAAAGTCTTGTAAAAACTATGTTTATCTCTGGGGTCGCAGATTCTCTCTAGCCTTACCTGCGGGGACGCAGGTCATGTTCACAAAAACTGCGTCCATGGACGCTCTGTATGTTAAAGGACAGGTGCGTCCTCCTGTAAAAGGCAAAATGCGCAAGTTTTATCTTGAGAAAGTTACTTGTGGTTACTTCTAGAACATTCTAGAGGTCGGTTTGATGAAATGGATGCGCCTCCAGTTGGTTCATGTATCTCTATTAAGAGGGGACTTATCCCATCAATAAGGGAGCTATCCCACCCATAGAGGGGGATGATCCCATTGATGGTGGACCTGAATAACCTCTTTACAGCACTATAAATAAAGGCATTGAGCCAGAAGGAGGAGAGGTTGGAGCTATACATTTTCTTTGGGTAAATGCTGCAGGATTTAGGTCTTCCATTAGAACCTTTGTGAGGAGAGATTGTCTTTACATGATTCTACTTGGAAGTGGGTGAGCTTTGTCAAAGTAGAGGAAGACACTTGATGGACCCTGGGAGGAACTTGCACAACACCAAGGCCAGGTTGTAAGAGTTTCTTTGTTTCGTTATTAATACAAACTGGTTTATTTTTCTCAATAGCTTATGTTAATGAGTTATTTCATGTGTTCCTTGGTCTGCATGTTGAATCTATGTTTTATTATATGAAATACAAGTGCTCGGTAATTGTTTGATTGTTTGTGGTTGCAGGAATTGACTTGAAGGAAGAGCTCATCCGGATTGGCAAGAACGGACTACAACAATAGCGTTTTGGAATAAGGTAAGCCTAAACACTTGTACTTTTCATGTTGTAAAAGGTAGATTTAGAGAAAGATCACTCCATTTTGTCTTGTTTGTCGCTAGCGAGTTTATACTCCTAGGGAGGTCAGTTGTGTCAGCCCAAATGACTTTTTCCGCCACGACAAATTGGCGACTCCGCTGGGGAGTCCATTAATGGATAAGTCTTTTCCTTTATATGAACTTTGCTTTGTGAAAATCATTTTTATTTTCTGGTTTTTGGCTGTGGGAATTAGTATTTGGGTGGTTTAGCTGTAGATTTAGTTGGCTTTAGTTTTTCTTCCTTTTTCCAGAAGGACGCAGTCTCTGTGTGCTGCACAGTGCGTCCTTGGACGCGCTGTTGTCGACTGCGCAGTGCGGGGCCGCACCTGTGACAACGGGTGGCCTGCGTCTTCCTGTAAAAGTTAAGAAAATTCCATTTTTGCTTTAAATTACTTTTAGATTTTGTTTTTCCTTAGTGTTTTCTGCCCAGATCCTTTAGTACCCTGTCAAGAATTCTCACCTGAACTGGTTTTGTGAGCTTTGAGTGTTTTAGTGGATTTCAACGAGGTTTAGACCTAGGGTTTGATTTTTGAATAGGTTCTGTAGTGACTTTGAGCTTAGAAAGTTGTCCAGCCTTAGATATCTCTGGTTAGTCAACCTTCTTAGAAGTTGAGCCTGTCGTAAAGTCTCCTTGTTTGAGCAACTTGTCATTTGAGTTGTTTTGGGTCAAATTTCGCATTGCTTGTTTTTAAAGTATTGATTTCCATTTTCAAAAAGGACAAAAAGATTAGAATTTTGTTTTGACTAGTTTTTGGTTCTGCGATAAGCTAGTCCTTGATTCGTTCATAATCAAGTAAAACACCTTAGAATAATCATTGTTAGTTTTGACCTTGTTAGAATTGCTTAGAATAAATTTGCCTTTAGTTTGCTTATGAGTGAATTTTCATAGATTTTGATAGTTGTTAAAAGATTGCTTTTGGTTATATTAGTTTTATTTACTTTATTAAAAGAAAAATACAAAAACATCTTCTTTAAAAGTCTTGTTTCAAGTAGCTTTTTGTTTTTTCAAAGAAGAAAAGAGTTTTTTCGTGCATGTAAAGAGAAGTTATGTTTTTATGCTTGGAAAAGAAAATCGAATTGTTTCTTTGATTGTCTTCAATTAAGAAGTTGTTTTCATAAAGATTGCATTCTCTCAACTTTTTAGTTAAAACAATTCATCGAAAAAGCAAAAGTAGTGGATAAATCATCCTAGGTGCATTTTGTAGTGGTTTTGAGTCGAGTCAACACACCACTAGTTTCACTTCCATCACCTTTTGACTTAAAGAACAACCTTAAAAGTAACGCTTAAATTAAAATTGAACTAGTAACTTTTATTTTTTAGGATTCTGAAGCACCAACATAGCTTAGGCTAGGGTCTTGGAGTAGGTGAGTACTTAACTCTCCAAGACTACAAAACCAAACAGTTAGTCTATCTTGAGTAGAACAAATCCAATTGTTTCAGTTACATTCTGGGAAAGCTCCTCTTAAAGGAGAAGCACGAGCTCGTGTCCGAACCAGTGAGGGGATCATTCCTCCCTCGTTGGGAACGACGCCAGGCAGTACATATTAAAAACGGTAAACCTCGGATTAACCATTGTCGAGGAGCCAGGGGTCACTTATCGGTAAACCTTGGATTACTGTCAAGGAGCCGGTAAGGGGATTGGAGCTTGTTACTCTGCCCTTGCGTGCTGTCGGAGTTTAGACTGTTCCCCCAGGTGTAATTGTTGTGATTGGTAACCTTAGTGGCCATAATATCTAGGATTCTACCCAAGGTGACGGTGGAGGGAAGGTCCCACTGTACCTGGAGCAGACGTCGGCTATACTCACTTGGATTTTCTGGGGGGTACGCTTCACTTCGAGACGGTTAAAGTGGAGGTACTTGGTCCAGTCTATTCATTAAGCAGGTTGTCGGCGTAACTGTTCCACCCACCATTTCTGTACTGAATCCTGCGAGGTTGGGCCTAATCACCAACTAGCACTTTTGGTCCGGAAGATACTGTTTGTGTGTGCTTTGACACTCTAGATTATTTAGGCGTATGCTTCAAATTTGTTTGGTTCTTTAGAAGACTTAGGTGGTTTGATTTGAAATTTTTTACTTTGTTTTCGTGTGTTGTAGTTAAAATCATTAATTGTGGCGGAATTACCGAGACGGTCCCGTCGCATTGCGGGCCAGTCTCCTGAAGTTGTTTCTGTGGCCGAATTGTTGAGAAGATCCTGTGAACTTAGGGGTTCACCTCCTCGAGACGACCCCAGTAATTTAGAGGGTTTAAAGGTCCTTGTAACTCCTAGTGGCAGTAAAGTAGGTTCACCTGAAGAAGGAGAGTCTGCCTTGGTAGTCCATCCAGATTACCAAAGTTTAGGAACAGGTTACAATCCCGAAGCTGTTACAGTTTCCGAGCTTACTGGTAGTTTTTCGTCTGCCAGTGAAACAGGCGAAGAACCTGAAATTTCCGAACCTGTTACTCCAACTCCTAGTGTTCCTGATTCACCAAGAATAGAAAGAATTATCACCGAAAATCTTCTTGTTGGGTTAATTGCAATAGAAGAACTTGTTCCAGAGGAAGAACTAGGCGTTTCTGATTTCGAAGATATAATTACCCTTGATCTAAGGGAGCGTGAGTCCATCTTTTACAGTCCTCCTAGAAGTGAACCTTGGTACCTTGCTTTAAACAATTTTTTAGACAACTCAGTAGCTTTTTCCACACCTCGTACTCCTTTTCCACCCGGAGGAATTCATAATCCTGTAAATATGTCTGGTTCGTCATCTGTGTTTTCACAAAGTCCTGAATCATTTTTACATGGTGGTCCTTCTGTTCCTGCTGGGTATCAGTCACTTTCTGGTACTTTTTCGGGAGCATCTCCTCGACCCATTGAGCATGGGTTATTCGTTGGAAACAGTGGTAACGTTCCATTGAGTATAGGTGAAGTTAATATGATGTCAGGTTCAACTCCCGTTAACCAAACTCAAGGTGGCCAATTACCGCCTGGGGGGCAACCTTCGTTAATGCCTGGGGGGCAACCTCAAGGTACTTCATTCGCGTCTGGGGGGCAACCTCAAGGGTATCAACCCCAAGGGTATCAACCCCAGCCTCAATATGTACCCCAAAGTCAACCCCAGTATCACTATCAACCTCAAGGATGGCAACCTCAAGGATGGCAACCCCAAGGGTATCAACCCCAAGGGTATCAACCTCAAGGATACCAACCCCAAGGTCAAGGTCAACCCCAGTACTCGTATTTACCTCAAGGTTATCAACCTATGGGTCAATACCCCGGTCAAAGTTATCAACCACCTCAAGGACAGTCATATGGGACTGCACCTTACAGTTATCAACCCTATCCTCAATACGGTTATGGATCTCAGTATCCTCAACCTGTTACGAGTCAATACCCTGGAATGTTAACATGGGACCCGTCACAAGGTCAACAGATGTTGCAGCCAAGTGTACAGTCGGCACCTCAAGCAGGACAACCTGTAGTTCCTGGTCCACCCCAGCAACCGCATCCTGTCCAGTCAAGTGTTCAGACCCCTGTAACTTCGGTAGTTACTCAGCCGCCAATTGCACCTGGTACTCCACCTCACACGGCTGCAGCAACTACCGCTTCATCTACCATGCTTACTTCTGGAGTATCGGCAGCTCCGGTTTCTACAGTCCCTGTAACCACTCCTCAGACATCTGTTCCGTTGTCTGGACCTACAGTCCAAACCACAGTCCAGATGCCTGTAGGACCACCTGGTACAAGTACGGTTGTTACTACTCAACCTCAATTTGTTCAACCTCCGTACCAGGGACCGTATCAACCTGCGCAAGCTGCCCAACAACCGGCTTACCAGTATCAACCGTATCCTGGGTACACTTATCAACAACCTCAGCAACCCCAGTACGGTCCGGTTAATCCTGGTTTTCCAGGAGGATATAATATCCCCAATGCGATTCCTGTTCCTAGTTATCCTGGATATCCTCCTCCTGGGGCTGGTATTGTGACTCAGAATTTTAGAGATCCTAACCGGCAGTTACCCTTTATTGCAACTTTAGATTTACCCGACTTGACGCGCCTAACAAACGATCCAATTCAATATCAACAGTTCTGGCCGCCAATGCCAAATAAGTTGCCCAGCGATATACCCAAGTTCGAAGGTAAGTCTGGAGAGGATCCATCCAATCACGTGATGACTTACCACCTCTGGTGTGCATCAAACTCCATCTCAGATGATTCCATCCGCTTACGTCTTTTCCAGCGTACACTCATTGGTCTCGCAGCCAAGTGGTACATTGAGTTGCCACGGGCTTCTTTTTACAACTTTAGCCAGTTAGCTACTTCATTCTTAACTCATTTTCAGTTACCAGTCAGATACGATAATGGTACAGAATTATTAACTTCGCTAAAACAATCGACATCCACGTACATTTCCGATCACATCCATGAGTGGAGACGTCGAAGAAGATTAGTGAAAGTTTTTATTCCGGACCAAATCTTAGCTGAATGGTTTGTAAAATCATTATTACCACGAATTACTGAAGATGTAGCTAAGGCCGGAGTAGTTACTGAGGAGCAAGTTATTGCTCAAGCACAGTACCTTGACTTAGTTTATACTCAGTCGGGTACGTTACACGAGAAAATACCGGATCTTCCCAAATCAAACCAAATCGCTGCTGCTCCTTCGGGATCTCATGCCGCTGATGGTATGATTGGTATCGTGACTACGAAGAGCAAGAAGAAGTCTTCCAAGGCTTCAACTACTCCAATTATCACTTTGCCTGATTCTCCGACAGGAGAGTCTTCTCCTGAACTCACCGCCGACATTCACGCCGTAGAGTCATCTACGGCCAAACCAAAAAACGGTGGAAAGAAGAAAGGAAAGAAGAAGACCAAAGCAGACAAGGCTCCAAAGGAGAAAACAGAAAAATCGGAAACCAATGACGAAAAGCGCAAACCTCGTTATCCTTGTCTCATTTGTGAAGAAGATCATTTTACGAGAGACTGCCCTCATCGGGCCGAGGTAGTGAAAATAGTTAAAGGTTCTCCCACTCCTGCTGTGTTAAAGAATCCATTTCCCGAGCAGGAAAATAAGATGATAGGTTCTTCTTCGAATGCCAGTGAAGAACCCATTTTGATGATGTCTCATGTCAGGATTGCGACTCGATCGCAAGATTATGGTAGTAAGGCTCCTGTTGATGGTAAAGAAGCAGAATCTTCTCACTCTAACCCATCAACCTCAACTCCTGGTTCCGATCCACTACAGATTGAAAAACCTAACCCAGACTTAGTGATTAAGCCGCCCGCCAAGGGTGTACTTCGAAGGTCTGCTTTCAACCCACATGCGAGAGCAGCCCAGAATTACAACATTGTCGAAGACTTAGCTGTTTCACCTTCAGCAATGTCGGCACTCGAAGTGCTGCAATCATGTCCAGCGCAACGAAAATTGCTTTTGTCGGCTATCGGAGCTGTCGATGTTCAGGACCCGAACCTAATGATCTTTGATCTAGAAAATAGTACACCACGTCTCCCCCATCAAATGGCTTTCCAAATCCCAGTGATAGTCAAAAACAGACCTATTCATCGGACTGTGATTGATGAGGGAGCTTCTACGTGTATTATGTCGATTCAATGTTGGAGATCGCTTGGTTCTCCTTCGTTGAACCAATCCCCCACCATCCTTAAGGCCTTTGATGGCCGTGGGTTCCGTCCGTTTGGTATTCTACAAGAATTGCCTATAGGGGTCGAAGGTAAAACCATTAATCTGGATGTGGAAGTGGTTGATGCCCCTCTAGATTACAACCTTCTTTTGGGTCGAAGTTGGTCATATGCTATGACAGCGGTCGTTTCATCGGTCTTCAGAGTCATTAAATTCCCACATAACGGTAAAATCGTGACTATTGATCAGCTGACATACTTTTCATCCGACCCATCCTCTTCCGAAACTATCCAACATGTTGGTAAAACGACAATCCCTTATAAGGACATTGGTGTAGGTTTAGTTAAGGATTCCGGTTTACTAGGAACTTTTCCTCTCCCTCCACTCAATGTAGATCCTTCATTTGCAACGATTCATATGATCACATCAGAAAACATTATTTATGATGATCCTTGGTATGTTCCCTCTGACTCTGAGCTAGATTCACTCGGTGATGTTATGCCGTTGAGTCCATATGAAATTGCTTATGAAGCTCTTATGTCTTTTACTGATTTTCATTCAACCGAACCCGATCAAATGAATGTGGTCAGTGAAGAGTCACTTTTCACCTCACCTTTAGAACGGATAACGTTTCCCGAAGAAGTCTCATCTGACGAACGACTTCGCGAAATCCTAAGTGTAGATGATCTACCATGGGAAGATCTCCATCACAGATCTTCGTTTTTACCTAAGGGCGATACATTTGAAAATGATTTTTCATCTATCTTTACCGCTGATTATGTCAAAGACGCTCAGGATCCAACGAAACATTCTGATTCCGAGCTGAATTTAGGGAATATTTCTCGTACTGTCCCCATTGATATATCAGTGAAGCCCGGAATTAAGGAGAACATTCATATAGGTGCCGCTTGTACTGAAGAAGAAATTGAAACTTACAAGGCCCTATTCCAAGAATTCCGCGACGTGTTTGCCTGGTCCTACGAAGAAATGCCAGGAATCGATCCTGCCATTGTTGTTCATGAAATCAAAACCTACCCGGATGCTAAACCCATTCGGCAATGGTTGCGTCAGATTCACCCTCGAAAAGCAGCTGCAATTAAAGCAGAAGTCGAAAAGCTGTTAAAAGCAGGTTTCATTTATCCGATCCCGTTAACGGATTGGGTATCGAATATTGTTCCCGTCAATAAAAAACAAGGAACAATAAGAATCTGTATCGATTATAGGGATATCAATCGAGCTTGTCCAAAAGACAACTATCCTACGCCTTATATCGATCAAATAATTGATGATTGTGCCGGAAGTGAGATGTTTTCCTTCATGGATGGTTTCTCAGGTTATAATCAAATCAATATTCTACCTGCCGATCAACCAAAAACGGCCTTCATTTGTCCATGGGGAACATTTGCTTATTGCAAATTACCTTTTGGGCTTAAGAACGCCGGCGCTACTTTCCAACGGGCCATGTCTTATGCGTTTCATGACATCAAGCACATTGTGCAACCCTATCTCGATGATTTGCCTGCTCATTCTTTACACCGAGCTGATCACCTTGTCCATTTACGAGCAATCTTTATGAGGTGTAGGCATTATCGAATTCGGTTGAATCCCCACAAGTGTGTTTTCTGTATAGAAACAGGTCGATTGCTGGGATTTGTTGTTTCCAAAACCGGCATTCGCGTCGATCCCTCGAAAGTCGAGGCTATCATCCAATTGCCTCCTCCTTCGAGTTTGCGCCAACTCCAAAGTTTGCAAGGGAAAGCGAACTTTTTACGCCGATTCATCCCTAACTACGCCGAGGTCACTAAAGTTTTTACACGGTTGTTGAAACAGAACGTACAATTCTTTTGGGATGAGATTGCCCAACAATCTTTTGATGCATTAAAACACGCGTTGACCCATGCACCGTTATTGCATCCTCCCAACTACAACCAGGACTACTTCTTATACCTCGCAGCTTCGCATTCCACCATTGGAATGGTGTTAGTTCAAGAAGATGAATTCAAGGCAGAGCATGTGATATATTACCTTAGCAGAACCTTAAATCCAACTGAGTTAAAATATTCACATGTGGAGAAATTGGCCCTGGCAGCCGTTCAAGCTGTCCAGCGTTTTCGTCACTACATTCTTCTCCGCAAGACTACTGTTATTTCAGATTGCAACCCTATGATTTATATCTTGACAAAACAACTGCTAGGAGGCAAGTACTCTAAATGGATCGTCATCCTGCAAGAGTTCGACTTGGAGTTTGAGAAGTCCAAGTCTAAGAAATCTTTAGTCTTCGCGGAATTGATGTGTGATTTCCCGAGTGCTGACACAGAGACTGTGGCAGAGGAGTCCATTGCGGACGAATCTTTGTTTCTTATTAGCACTGTAGATCCGTGGTATGGGGATATAATCATCTATCTCCAAACCCAAACCTTTCGGCCTGAAGCTTCCAAGGAAGACCGTCGAAAAATTCGGTTTCAATCCCAGCAATACAGAATTATTGGAGATACAGTTTATCGCCTGGGGGCAGACTTAGTTTTTCGACGTTGTTTAACTCACGATGAGGCTGAGAGAGTTTTGAATGATTGTCACTCTGGAGCATGTGGCGGTCATATGTCTGGGTATGCCACAGCTCAGAAGGTGTTGCGCGCTGGCTATTTCTGGCCGTCTATGTTTAAAGATTGTATCCTTGCCGTCAGAAAATGCCACAACTGTCAAGTGTTTGATCGCAAGATGCGCGCTCCACCTGCTCCTCTCCACCCTATAATTACCGCTGGTCCATTCGCCAAATGGGGCATTGACTTTATTACTTGTAAACCTCACTCGGCCGGGGGGCATGCGTATATCATCCTTGCGGTTGATTATTTTACTAAGTGGGCCGAGGCGATGCCTACATTCGACGCAAGCGGCAAGACAGCTGCACTTTTCGTATTCAATCATATCATAACTAGGTTTGGTGTCCCACAAGCAATCATTACTGACCATGGGAGCCACTTTCGAAATGTCATGATGACTGAGCTTACAAGCCAGCTTGGTTTGCGCCACGATAGCTCTACACCTTATTATCCGCAAGCCAACGGTTTGGTTGAGTCAATCAACAAAGTTCTAGTCATCATGATTTGACGGATCATTGGTATCCATCGAACGAATTGGCATAACATGTTATTTTCGGCGCTATGGGCATATCGAACTTCAGTGAAAAATTCAACAGGTTTCACCCCTTTCTAGCTAGTTTATGGCTTAGAAGCTGTGTTACCTATTGAATGCGAAATCCCATCACTTCAAATGGCTGTCGAATTACTTCCAGCTACTTCCGAAGAGGAGAAACGGTTGTTATACTTGGCTAAATTAGATGAGACTCGACGTGACGCTACTTTAGCCATCGAGACTCACGCAAAACGAATGAAAGCCCAGTACGATAAAAATGTAACTCCTCGAAGTTTTTCAGAAGGAGACCTAGTACTATTATATGATCAAGCGAACGATAAGCTAGGTGCTGGAAAATTCGTTCCCATGTGGCATGGGCCCTACATTGTAAAGCGAAAGCTAGCAAAAGGGGCTTATGAGTTAGTTGATTTTGATGGGGACTCTTTGGGCAAACCCAGAAATGGACTTTACCTAAAGAGGTATTATGCTTAAAATGATGGATGGAGAAATTTTTAGATAGGTTAGATTTCCTTTCTAGCTAGCAAGTGTGTTAGTTTAGTCAGTGTGCTTAGTTTAGCGAGTGTGGTTTTCGTCATTATCCTGGCTTATCTTGGTTTTACTCTTGATATTGTAGATGTCGACGCCTCTCCAAACATACATTGGATTCGCTGATGGTGCTTGTCGTAGTACACGGAATATCTCTTCCGCAGCTTGGGTTATCTATTCACCCTCTGACGAGTTAGTTTCTATGCATGGGGTAAGCCTCGGTCAAACAACGAATAACATTGCAGAATACAGTGCAGTGGTTGAATTATTATCCGAATCTATTTCATTTGGAATTCGACGTTTGATTGTGAGGTTAGATTCTGAACTTGTTGTATTACAGCTTAATAGAGTTTATGCCATTAGAAATCCTGTGTTGTTAAGGTTGTTTTTGAGAGTCCGTCTCTTGGAACGTGAGTTTGATTACATTGAATATCAACATATTCCAAGGTCCCTGAATACATTAGCAGATGCAATTGCTTCTCGAGTGTTGGACAGACATTTATAATAATCATGCAAGTAAATTTAAAGACATTTCATCATACATGTTAAACAAGATAAGCCGGTAATAGTGATATATAGATATAGATAGAAGTGTGTCCAAAAATATATACATCGTCTTCGATCATAGGTTTAACACACCTTATGATCGGCAAAATGATAGTACAAAAAGTCAAAAATGTCACATGTGACTACAAAAAGTGACTAGTCAATCACTGGTGATGCTCTCTGTACGACACCACTGCGCGGGCTACCTTGCGCAGAAATCTCCTAAACGGTCCAGGGACCGCGACTACAAAACGTTGAAGCCTGATAGGAATGTCGTCCATAGAAGTCTCAGGTATGTCTACCGTGAGACGATCTAGGTCATGCTCCAACTCAGCTAGTACGTCCGCAGCCGCGTCCTGTGGGGCCGGTGCCGGTGCAGCTGGATGTCGTCTGTCGTAAGGCCGGAGATTGGCTGGACGCTGTGGTCCAACATCTGCATTTTTAAAATTTTACTGTTACTTTGAGACGATATATATGAAAAATAAAAAAATACATAATTAGAAAACTTGTGAAAATGAAAGTACCTCTGTCGTCCCATTGTTCTCCCTGTGGAAGAACCATGTCCGGATCACCTCTGAAATCCATTCCGGCATATGGAAAGTCTTGTATCACAAAAAGCTGGCCCTCTAGCCAGTCGAAGTAACTGTCCGAGAATCGAACCACTGCAGCACCCTCGTCAGGATGCCGGGCCATCACCGCAACCCATCGAACAAGCTTTGGCTCCCGAGGACCCAAGTCATCAACAGTGAGTTGCTGAGGGATCAGCATAGGAACTCTCTCCAAGGCAAAGCTCACGACTATAGGCCCATATCCAAAAGTCTTTAGTCGTCCGTTCTTTGCCTTGGTTAGTTGGCTCTTCATATGAGCCGACACAGCTTCGCACCAGTTGAAGATGGTGCCTTGGTAACAGTCAACTGCCATCCGCATTTGGGATCCGGAGGCAATGTGCAAGGCGGCCGCGCCACAAATCCTGGTGACCGTAAATGCAATAACTCTAAGTTCCGCCAGAGCGATGTGCTTTATCTCCACACCTTTTTTATGGCGAGTCCCTGGTCTGCACCACTCCTCGCGGAGATCATCAAGGGATTGGCCACCCGGCCTGGTCCCCGCAAGGTTGAGTTGCTCACCTCTGTTTGGCAAGCCAGTGAGAAAGTATACATCCGAGGGCTCTATCTCGAGCTGGTGCCCTCCAATGTAAAAACATTGATCCTGAACGTTCCATCGCTCAACCAGCCATTCCAAAAATCTTACCTGGCCCCTCATGCCCGGTATGGTCCAATATTTGTACAATCCACATGTTCTTAAGGCATCCAGAGAGGGTTGGTGGTTAATCGCAGCTTCATCGTCTTCTACGTGCTCTCTCTCTCTCCAGTCTAACATGTTTAAGGTCCTGCACATCAAAAGAGTCAATTAGAAATTAATTTGAGCAAATTTGGTGGTTTTTTGAGAGAGTTGGGGTTTTGAAATGCGCCCTTTGCGGAGGACGCACCCCGGCTTTGTAGCACAGGGCGTCCGGACGCAGCTTGCCTGAAGGCGGACTGCGTCCCCCGACCTTTTTCCCGTGTGAGAAAAAGTCGGGGGACGCAGGTCACCCGAAGGGCACCTGCGTCCGCCGAGGGGCGCATTTTGAACCCAAAACCCCCCCAAAAAATGAAACAGAGACCAAAAACAAAAAACTAAACGGATAAAAATGAAGAGTGGGATGTGTAAAATACCTCGGTGAAGCGGCGTTCGATTCCGACGGTCAGATTTTCCGCAGTGACCACGGGAAGTTTCTTGTCAAAAGCTCCTTTTTCAACCTCCAAAGTCAAACGGTAAAAATGACATGGTAAAAGGTCTTTTTATAGGTTTTTTGGGTGAATGAGTTCATTTTTTACCATGAAAAGATGTTTTTCGATGAATTTTTGCCTATTTTAAGCAGGTATGAGTAATGTGTCGCTTTTGTGCAGGACAAAGGGATTTTGAGGGAAATTGTAATTTTCACGAATAAAAATATCAGAGTCATCTTTTAAGCCCTTTTCTGACTCCTAAAACATGAAAAGATCGCCGAGTGTCTCTTTTTCACTCGTTAAAACGGAATTAAAAGACGGTCCCCTTTTAGCTCTTTTCTGACCGTAAAATCAGGAAAAGATTGCCGGGTTTTTGTCGTTTCAAACTCGATAAGGAACTAAAACGACGTGTCTTTGATCGCTTTTTACTTTTCAGGTCGACGACACTATTATGAAAGTACTCCTTGGTCGCAAGATCAAGCGGTTCCCCCAGGTATTATTTTATACTTTTTCGGGCTTGAGGGACACAAACTTACGAAAAAGTTCAACGTGGAGTTTCCTTAAGTTTTTCAGACTCTCTAAAATTGAAAAACGCCGAGTTTCTCCTATACTGGACTCGTTAAACTTTTACAGTAAAGGACCTGTTCAATTACAAACAGGAACGAACCACTCCTTCCTAGGGTTCGAATTTAAACTAGGTTGGACTCGTCCGAAGGATGAGCTTATAACCAAGCATATGTTATCCTCCTCAAGCTTGTTAAAAATAAAGAGGTACTTGCCAGAAATGGTGGGGGAAAAGAGAGAAGAATGAACCTATTTGTCACCTTTTGTCTCAAGTGAAACTTTATCACCACTCTTGGACACGACACTTTTGCATTTCACCTGGGTTGGGAAATCTTTTACCTCATAGTTGACCAAATCACTTTGAAAATCTTTAACCGGGTTCAGGGGTTAACTTTGAGTTATTCGTCACCAAACCATTTGTCGTGTCGTTATGTGTTCAAGAGGTCTGCAAGCAAAACTTTCATCTGCAAAATACTTGTCATCCATTCGACCATCCCTGAGTCAGTCCTTACAGCAACATTTCTTCAACTTGAACAATGATTTCGTGTTGCAGGCTTGCCTGCAACGAGTCGCTTTCTATCGACATCGACACATTATCTAGAAAGATGACTTAGGAATCGACAGTACCTTGAAGTCTGCATGCATCAATGGCAGGTTTCTCGCCTTTGACGACAGTTTATATCATTGACTTTCGATCAAAGGATTCCGTGGAGTGTTCGACATCAGAACATATATTCACATTTCACGGGTTGTGCTTGGTACTTTGAGAACCATTGACATTACTGGTGGTCTCTCTCACGCTTGTTAACAGTTCACATCATCGACTGGTAATCAAGTGGTTTCTAACATGTTCGACATCAAATCATTTAATCACATGCTTAGAATCGTACCAATTCGGGAAGTAGGAGTGAAGACCCTGGATTTAGTTTCTACCATCCAGGCTGCAAGGAGTTTTGTATTCATTATCTATGTAGACTAATCATAAACAGATGGCTACGTCCATACTGTGTCTACAAAAGTCTATAAAATGATGTACTGCAAGATCATTCCTGTATCAGAATAGTTAGTCCATTAGTTAAAGTTTTGAATCTGAGTATGGGAATGCCTACCTCAGTGATGATATAATCTTATACATGTATTTTGTGTTGAAAATTGCAGGTTCTAACCAGGTCATCCACAAGTCAATCCTTGAAATGATAAAGCGCTTCACCCTTCCTAGAATTATAAAACACCAATCTATTCCAGGCTTCGCACTTTAGGGGGCAATCTGTTACACTAAAAAATGTCACCTTGACTACTTACAGTTAGTATGGCTCAAAATCAACAGTCATGCTACCCTCTTAGGCAAGTCTATGCCTCTGTTATCCATCTCAAACTCAAAGAAGAGAGAAAGTCTTGTAAAAACTATGTTTATCTCTGGGGTCGCAGATTCTCTCTAGCCTTACCTGCGGGGACGCAGGTCATGTTCACAAAAACTGCGTCCATGGACACTCTGTATGTTAAAGGACAGGTGCGTCCTCCTGTAAAAGGCAAAATGCGCAAGTTTTATCTTGAGAAAGTTACTTGTGGTTACTTCTAGAACATTCTAGAGGTCGGTTTGATGAAATGGATGCGCCTCTAGTTGGTTCATGTATCTCTATTAAGAGGGGACTTATCCCATCAATAAGGGAGCTATCCCACCCATAGAGGGGGATGATCCCATTGATAGTGGACCTGAATAACCTCTTTACAGCACTATAAATAAAGGCATTGAGCCAGAAGGAGGAGAGGTTGGAGCTATACATTTTCTTTGGGTAAATGCTGTAGGATTTAGGTCTTCCATTAGAACCTTTGTGAGGAGAGATTGTCTTTACATGATTCTACTTGGAAGTGGGTGAGCTTTGTCAAAGTAGAGGAAGACACTTGATGGACCCTGGGAGGAACTTGCACAACACCAAGGCCAGGTTGTAAGAGTTTCTTTGTTTCGTTATTAATACAAACTGGTTTATTTTTCTCAATAGCTTATGTTAATGAGTTATTTCATGTGTTCCTTGGTCTGCATGTTGAATCTATGTTTTATTATATGAAATACAAGTGCTCGGTAATTGTTTGATTGTTTGTGGTTGCAGGAATTGACTTGAAGGAAGAGCTCATCCAGATTGGCAAGAACGGACTACAACAATAGCGTTTTGGAATAAGGTAAGCCTAAACACTTGTACTTTTCATGTTGTAAAAGGTAGATTTAGAGAAAGATCACTCCATTTTGTCTTGTTTGTCGCTAGCGAGTTTATACTCCTAGGGAGGTCAGTTGTGTCAGCCCAAATGACTTTTTCCGCCACGACAATTCTGCAAGGTGTCAACTGCCCAAGAAGCTTCCAAACTGACACTTGGTTCAAGGAATTCGCCCTATGATGAGTAAGAGGTACTTGATCTCCATGTGGAAGCAAGGATCTCCAAGTGGACTCAAGAACTGAAGTTTAACTGAAGAGGGAGAGGACACAAGGCAGCTTTAGGTCAGTCTCAAGCTGACTCATCCTTTCTCCAAATCTCCTATATATAGAGCTCTTCTATGAGGTCTATGGAGGCTGGAATTTTGTGCAAAGCAAGGAATTGCTGTTGGTTTACAGTTAGAGCTATTGGGTGATTGCTTTTATAGAGGAGAAGAGGAGATTTATTGCTGCTGGGGAGGTGCTGCTGGATTGGAGCCATTTATGGTTGTAACCTTCTCAGAACCTTTTTCTTCTATCAATAAAGCTTTGATGTTCTCCTATATACTTGTATTGCAATGATGTATTGTTTTTATCTATATATTTGATTCATTCTAATCCATGCATCAGTTATGAGTACATGTTTCTTGTAGTTTCCCTCTCTTGTTTTTGCAGGATCTTTGTGTAGCTGGGCCGGCAAAGGGAGCAAGGAGCTGGGAACAAGAGGCAAAGAGAGAAGACAGAATCGACAAAAGCGAAAGACATCGGTTGGTCAATCTTTTCTTCCTTCTCTGTACTTTCATAAAGGAAAAATATCAAAGCTTTACTTTCAGTTGTTGCTAAGGAACTATCACCCTTAGAGTAGGGATAGGGTCATTCCGAGTCGGATACTTTTCCCCACAACACCTATGCCATTGCTAAATCGACCATTAAGAAGCAAGGACTCTATACTCCGCTACCTACCCCTAGTGAACCTTGGGAATCGATCTCCATGGATTACATGTTGGGCCTTCCTTCTACTAAGAATGGAAATGACTTTGTTTTTGTGGTTGTCGAGAGATTCTTGAAGATGGCCATTATGGCGGCCTACAAGAAGAATATCACAGCAGAAGCCACTACTAAACTCTTCTTTGACCAAGTGTGGGTACACTTTAGGAGCCCATAGTCTATCATCTCAGATCGGAGCAACAGGTTCCGCAGTACATTTTGGTCCAGTCTCTGGCCGATGCTGGACACCAAACTCACTATGTCCACAGCTTTCCATCCCCAAACTGATGGCCAAACAGAGGTCGTCAATAGGATGATCGTACACATTATGCACATGTAAAACTCAAAGAATCCACACATATGGGATGAGAGATTCCCCTATGTTCAACACATCTATAACCAGGATCTCCACAGCTTGACTGACCATCGCTCTTTTCAGGTGGGCTTACGATTCCATCCCCTATGTCCCATTGATGTGGCAATGCCATTTGCAGGTACTCATGCAGATTCAGCTCATGTCCAGTCTAAAACCGATAAGGACAATAGATTCATTGAGAACATCCAACATATCCACTAGCAGGTCCACGACATTCTTGAGAAATCAAATGCCAAGTACAAGACGTGACATGATCAACATTGGGTGCCACATAAGTTTCAAGTGGGCAACAAACTCTGGTTGCATTTGCAAAAGGACGCCTTACTAGAGCCTATCAGAAACTCAGACCACTCTGATATGGTCCTTACACCATTACCAAGGCTATGGGAGACAATTCATTTGAGCTCAACATTCCCCCATTCCTTGGCCTGCATCGAGTGTTCAATGTGGACCACCTTTGACCATACTTTCCACAATTACTGGACACATCCGACATTGCATAACAGCTCACACCAACAGAGTTAAATATATATTACATGTAACAAGATGCAATTGATCATATCATAGACATGCAGATCAGGCACACTCGCCAGCAGAAGATCCAATTGTATAGAGTTGTCAAAGTAGGTCAACTCTTTCACCAAGGCAAGTGGCTCACCAGGGACGAAGTTCAGCAGAAGTTTCCTCATCTCATGGAGGAATTCAACGCAATGGGGACCACTGCTTCCTAAGGGGGGAGGAATGATCTAGGTGGATATTGGTGGCCACCCACCAATTTCAAATTGGACTCCCACCATTGCTTGTTTCAATTTTTTAGTTTCCTTAATTGTAGCACAATTTACTATTTTTAGCAGTTTTTCGAGTCCTAAATTTCCAGAGCCATTTTGAGGCCCTAAACAATGTTTTTTGGGAAACCTGGGAGCAACATGGGTCCTTTATTAGATGTTTCTCAATCAAAATTTGTATTCCTCGGATAGATATTTCTAACAAGGTATTGTGTGTGTCAAACGAAGATCGTATGCCAAAGTTACGACCCCAGGAAGTTGATGTACCAATTTACCCAAACGGGGCCCACAATCTGGCACTTCATCTCCTAGGGTTAGTTTTTTGGATGTTTATGGTTTTCCATTGTTTCTAAATAATAAATAGTCACTCAAGCCTCATTGTAACACAATTCAGAGGCATGTATCTGCCACATCTCTTCTCAGAGATAAGCTAGCATCTCCCGAGCTAGTTTATTTCCATTTATGTTTGTAAGAATATTTCAGTACTTTACATCAATGAAATGAAGTGTTATTTCTACTGCATCTCTGTATTTGTGGTCATATTTGTAATTCATTGCATTCCTATTTAAATCTGGATCAGTGGTATCAGAGTGGTGTGCTCTTTCTCTCCTTTTTTTTGCATGTCCCCAACTAGGTTGGGATATAAGGAGTTAGGGCTTGAATTGGTCGAACCTTTGCAAGACTGGTCTTGCAAATCCCGACAACCTCCCATGGCGAATGAAAAGAAATATGAGGGGGTAGGAGATCCTATCAAAATCTTGCTCGAAGAGGCCCTCGAGCAACAAAGGAATGCGATGATGGACAACTTTTCCTAGATCCTTCAGCGGCTACCCATGGGCAACACATCTATTTCCAGTAGCTACTCTGGAAGCACCACACCCTTTAAGGTACAAGTTAACTTTGAAATTCCAATATTTGAGGTTCATATAGATGTAGAAGCTGTAGATAAATGGTTAAATCTACTAGAAGGGTATTTTTCTGTTCAGGATTTTTCTGGCCAGGAAAAGATTACTTTCGCTCTTCTCAAAGTCACCCCCCACGTCAACGACTGGTGGGAAACCTACTTCGAGCGGAGGGATGAAAGTATGACCTCACTGTTTTCAGTCACACCCACTTGGAATTCATTCTGGGTTGCCATCAAGGAGCAGTACTACCCTGTCGGAAGCTATGAGGATAAATACATAAAGTGGACCACGCTGCGGCAGGAAAGGGACTAAGACATTTCAGAGTTTACCAATATTTTTCATACCCTTCGTACACAGTTGGGTATCAAGGATTCTGAGCAGCATTTGGTACTCAAATACTATGGATTCCTACACATGTACACCCAAGATGAGATGAAGTTCTTGGGCATCTCCTTGCTCGGCAAAGGCTTCCCCCAAACCGCTGAATAAGGACAAAGACAAGGTGGGGTGTCCCAGGACAACCCACCAAATCCACAATCAAATAACAACACCGCAAAGCCGAAGAAGGACATGGGAAAGTGGTGTGTGTTCCGTAAGAGCTCCACTCACAACCCAAGCGACTATCGAGCCAAGCTATCACTGGTGGCTGAGCTAAAATCTCTAGAATCAGATGCATGTTTCGACTTTGAATTAGATTCCAACAAGGGGAATGACAAAGGGAGGCATATTATTGATGTAGAGCCCAACGCCACTGTTACCACCACGAAGATTCGGAAGGAGGAACCCGAAGATACAGAGGAGGAGGAGCTTCTCTTCCACTCCTAGATGTGGGTAAAGGGTTCCCTGCTACAGTTCATTGTCGACAACAGGAGCCAAAAGAACTTCATTTCAGCAAAGGTCATGAAGCGGCTGGGCCTACCAACCACAGCACATCCACAACCGTACACCATCGGGTGGCTTCACCAAGGATAGGATCTTCGCGTGAGCTAGCAGTGTCGTCTTCCATACAACATCAAGCCCTTCACAGATGAGGTATTATATGACATTGCTCCCCTTGATGTTTGTGATGTATTATTAGGCCAATCATACTTGTGGAAGTGGCATTCTATGTATGAGTCAAGGCCTCGTGTTATTATTGTTAATTTGGGAAATAAGTTGTACAGGATACTAGAGGTAGCACTACCTATTGTCATCTCTTTGTTTACTACAAAAAAATTCAGTAAGCTCATTTCCAAAACTGGGAAATTTATTTTCCTGATGATACGCCCTCAAAGAAAGAAGACGACGGTGGCCATGACTTCCAGACAGGGCCCCTCTACATGAAAACAACATATGGAAAAGGTTGTGAAGGAGTACAAGGACATCTTCACCTCCCCCGCAGGGGTGCCTTTGAACTGTTAGGTAACGCACTCCATCAATTTGACCCCAGGTGCACCACTGCACAATCGACCAATCTATCGGTGCTCTTTTCTGGAGAACAACGAAATCAAGAAGCAGATTTAGAAACTATTGCAGAAAGGTCACTTCAGACCGAGTTCATCACCTTGTGGAAGCCCGATCGTGTTGGTACAGAAGAACTATGGGACTTGGAGACTTTGCATTGACTATTGGGCACTGAACAAGATCACTCTCTAGAATAGGTACCCGATCCCACAAATTGATGACCTTGTGGACCAACTGAAGGGGGGAAAATATTTTAGCAAGATCGACTTGAAGTTAGGATATCACCAGGTACCAATCGAACCCTCCGATGTGTGGAAGACTGCATTCAAAGCCAAGGAGGGCCTTTTAGAATGGTCAACTATGCCTTTTGGGTTGACGAATGCTCTTGCAACCTACATGAGGCTGATGGATGACATCCTGCGGCCATTCACCAACGCATTTGTAGTGGTATACTTGGATGACATCCTGATATTTAGCTAGAGTTGGGAAGAGCACCTCCATCACATCTAATAAGTTCTCCAAACATTGCGGCAACACAAGCTATGTACCAATCTGGAGGAATGCACTTTTGACATGAACCAAGTTCAGTATTTGGGGTACATTATTAATAAATGGGGGGTGCATGTGGATCCTTCAAAGATCCAAGTCATTCGGGATTGGCCGGCTCCAACCAATCTGACATAGCTCTGCAACTTTCTCGGTCTTGCTAATTTCTACTGCAGGTTCATGTTGGGATTCTCTCATATCACCGACTATCAAGAAGAAAGGCCTCTATACTCTACTGCCTACCCCTAGTTGACCTTGGGAATCCATCTCCATGGATTACATATCGAGCCTTCCTTCTACTAAGCATGGAAACAACTGTGCTTTTGTGGTCATTGACAGATTCTCAAAGATGGCCATTATGGCGGCCTGCAAGAATAATATCACAGCAGAAGCCACTACTAAACTCTTCTTTGAACGAGTATGGATACACTTTGGGAACCTACAGTCTATCATCTTAGATCGGGACAACAAGTTCCTCAATACAGTCCAGTCTGTGGTGGATGCTCGACACCAAACTCACTAAGTCCATGTTGAAAAGTGTGCAACAAGAAATGCTAAATTTAGAATGTGCTAAAATAGACCTGCTAAAAATAGCAGTTTGGCCAGTGAGGTCATTGGCCACAGTGGGTGAGAGGTGAAACTGCTAAAAATAGAAAGTTCTAAAAATAGCATTTATGGGTCCCTTCCTATTTATAGCAGTCCCTAGTCTATCTATAGTAAGTACAATTAATTTGGTCTTAACAGCAGTTTAGAATATTAATTAACTAATCTCCATGAGTTAATTAATTATGAAAAATTAAACTTGAAGTCTTTGTGAGATCATGCAATTATTTTCTCCATTGATCTAGGAATTTATCCCTTGATTAAAGGAGATAAGGTTCAGTTCTATAATGAGAGAATCAATTGACTTAGTTTAACTAGTCAAGTCCACTTAGATTATTTTAACAAGTTGTTAAAATAATAAAATATAGTTTGTTAATGCTTGCATGCATGTGACAACTATTATTTTAGATAATTGAGGATTCACTCATGGATAACTGATGCATGTCAGTTCAGACAGAGACCTAGTTGAGATCAGATGAGGGAAAATGTACTATCAGATGCTTGGATATTTCTAGTAAGTATTCCTTGCATGGAGAAGGATCTATTATAGGAGATTGGAGGACTTGTGGCCTATATATTGAGGCCTAGGTAGTCCATGATTTTCATCTTCTGATTGAAGATCATCGGGATCTTCTGATTACAGAGAGAGCAGGATAGCTATTGAGTTGATTCTTTTTGTATGTTGTTGAGGATCTCCACTTGATTGATAAAACAGAGGTGGGGTTTTAGGCTAGTGCTTTCCCCTGGTTATATCTTCTATGTTATGTGTGTTTGATTTCTCCATATCAGTTATATGTGTTCTTATTGATGTTGCTCATGGTTGATTAAGCTTCTGCTAAATTGTTTGTAGAAGTAGATAAAGTGTTTTACTTTAGTAAATTGCATTACCAGGTTGATATACAGGTGGGAAATTTCTACATGGTATCAGAGTTAGCTGATTTGTAGGAAAATTTCTACATGGTATCAAAGCTACCTGATTTGTAGGAAAAATTCTACATGGTATCAGAGCACAGGTGATCAAGCAAGAAAATTATACTAGCAGGAGAAGTTCGAAGTTTATTATTCAGTATATAGATCTCAAGTTCTTATCACATCTATTTCATCAATGGCATTCTATGGTTTGAGGCTTGAGTATGCCCTTGATGTCAACTCAAATTATATAGCTTGAAAGGATCACATGGAGGCAGTTTTGGAAGATAATGGCCTTAAGGATTTTATTGATCAAGAAATTCCTAAGCCTACTGACAACACTGAGCAAGTGGAATGGAGGAAGTGTGTGGCTAGAGCTAGGAGAATTCTCTTGGAGGGAGTGCGAGATCACATTTTCTCGAGCCTCCATGGGAAGGAGACTCTGCATGCAATGTGGAAAACATTGAAAGATTTATATTAGAATAGCAGTGATCAGAGTAAGCTAGCACTGAAGGACAAACTTCGAAAGATCAAGTGTGAAAGGGATGAGACAATCTCTATGTATCTGACCGAGCTCATCACATGCAGGGATGAGCTTACAAGTGTAGGGGTTGTGACATCGAATGAGGATATGGTGTGTCTAGCACTCCTTAGCCTTCCTAAGAGCTGGCATAGCTACTAGGACTCGATGAATGGAAGGGAGAAACTGCCAGATTGGGAACAACTATGGTTGGATTTGATGCATGAGGAGATCAGACGGAGCACCAGAGACAGTTCTTCATCCATGCATGATGAGGAGAATTGTGCCTTAGTAAGTAAGGCGAAGAAGGGGAAGGAGAAGGTTTCTCTTTCCAAATCCAGTTCTTCCAATGATGGGAAGAAGGTTGACAAATTGAAAGTGTGATGCTTTCGTTGTCATGAGGTGGGCCATTATGCTACAAATTGTCCACAGAGGAAATCCAAGAAGGGATCCAGGGAAGGATCTAAAGGTGAGGCACTTGCTTCACAGTTTGAGATGGATTTCACACTCTTCACATGCATGGTTTCATCCATGGTGGGAAGTGGTTGGTTTCTTGACAGTGGAGCTTCTTTCCACATGACCAGCAACAAGAGTTTGTTCAGTACTTTGGAGGAGAAAGATCTCCAAATTCTCATAGTGATGGGTGAAGATGAGAAGTATAGTGTCTCAGGTGTAGGCACGGTTATTTTTCCAAGGGAGCATGGATCTCGCCTTACCTTGACCGATGTCAAGTATGTACCAGGACAGAAGAGAAACTTGGTGTCGATTGCAATGCTGGAAGACAGAGGCTATGATGTAGTCTTCAGTAAGGGAAAGGTTTTCCTTAGACACATCATCACTAGACAGGTGAAGCAAATTGGTTCATGGGTCAAGAACCTGTATGCTCTTAAGGTTCAAGATGCATGCAAAGCCTTGAGCAGCAAGGCAACTAATGGAGACTTGGTGGTTGAGAGGGAGGGTATATTACCTCTCAACATGCAGAGCCAGAAGAAGTCTCAGACGATTATGGAGGAGCCACGATTGCTGCAGCAGCTTCAAGAGGTTGTGGAGCAGCCACAACAGGGGAAGCTGAGTGGAGATCGAGTAGAGACAAGTACTCATGTAGAGACCTCCAGTAGGGGGAAACTTCGAGCTAGGTGGGCTGAGGGATTACATGCAGCCATACCTCCAGGTAGGAGGTGGGGCAATATAGAGTGATCGTCCCAAGGAGGAGGGGTAGGATCCTTGAGGTACCCAACCTCTTGGATGAGACCTTACTACAGGAGCCCCGATGTGGAGTAGCAGGAACTGCATGATTGGGTAGAGACAGATGCATATGGAGCAGAAGAGAGAGCGATAGTGCAGGGAATCCCAGGACAGCGCATAGCTAGCAGGCTGTAGCAATGCGAGAGGCACAAGTGTTTTGCACAGTGCTAGGTGGCACAGAGAGGTGTGCAATGGTGCGAGATGCATGGATATGTTCCAGTAGCATAGATATTAGAAAGGGAGCACTTGTCAGCAGCAGATAGAGCTTCAGCATCAGAGTATGTTCCTAGCCCAACAGAGTGGTCAATTGGTAGTGTTTTTTTTCCAAGTGTTGTTGGAGCAAGTGGATCAAGTAGATGTGTTGCATGCAGAACATTCTAGAGTTACAGGATTGGGTTCGAGAGGAAGCCTTTCTTGTTGAGAGGGAGTTTTGAAAAGCGTGCAACAAGAAATGCTAAATTCATAATGTGCTAAAAATAGACCTGCTAAAAATAACATGTCTAAAAATAGCAGTTTGGCTAGTGAGGTCATTGGCCACATTGCGTGAGAGGTGAAACTACTAAAAATAGAAAGTTCTAAAAATAGCATTTCTGGGTCCCTTCCTATTTATAGCAATCCCTAGTCTATCTATAGGAAGTAAAATTAATTTGTTCTTAATAGCAGTTTAGAATATTAATTAATTAATCTCCATGAGTTAATTAATTATGGAAAATTATGTTAGAAAATTATATATATTACGGAGCAATGGAACACATAAAATATTGCAGAAATATAAACACAGAAAGCGCACAAAACAAGAGAGACACAGATATACATGGTTCACCCAGTTTGGGCTACGTCCACCCCGAACAGCCAGTCCTTCCTCTCTATTATCCAGCAAAATGAAGAGACACAACCTACAGCAAATCCGCTGTAATATCCTCTGTTTTCTCTCACAGTCTCACCTCTCTGTTTCTCGCTCACAGAATACACATCTCTATCTCAGCCTCCAATACAATACCCTCATACAAAGAGAGTGGTTGCCTTCTAGGGCAAAAAACCCTAAACTAAACATAAGTTCTACCGTCAGATCATCTGCCTAATGAACAGCCCAGATTGACTAGAAATTACTATACTTTTATAAGGCAATTTTACATTTGTTTTTAGCTTCGAGGGCGTTGCCCCCGAGCCCCCGCCGGGTGCCCGCTGGCCCCCGCACCCCCCCGCGTGGAGGGGTGTACAAACTTCTTGGGGTATACATCCGGCTGAAACAAAGACCTCTGAACAATCATGCTCCACACACAACAAATTAAACTTGAAGTCCTTGTGAGATCATGCAATTATTTTCTCCCTTGATTTATGAATTTATCCCTTGATTAAAGGAGATAAGGTTCAGTTCTATAATGAGAGAATCAGTTGACTTAGTTTAACTAGTCAAGTCCAGTTAGATTATTTTAACAAGTTGTTAAAGTAATAAAATATAGTTTGTTAATGCTTGCATGCATGTGACAACTATTATTTTAGATAACTGAGGATTCACTCATGGATAACTGATGCATGTCAGTTCAGACAGAGACCCAATTGAGATCAGATGAGGGACAATGTACTATCAGGTGCTTGGATATTTCTAGTAAGTATTCCTTTCATGAAGAAGGATCTATCATAGGAGATTGGAGGACTTGTGAATATTGAGGCCTAGGTAGTCCATGATTTTCATCTTCTGATCGAAGATCAACAAGATCTTCTGATTACAGAGAGAGCAGGATAGTTATTGAGTTGATTCTTTTTGTATGTTGTTGAGGGTCTCCACTTGATTGATAATACAGAGATGGGGTTTTAGGCTGGTGCTTTCCCCTTGTTATATCTTTTGTGTTATGTGTGTTTGATTTCTCCACATCAGTTATATGTGTTCTTATCGATTTTTCTCATGGTTGATTAAGCTTCCTCTAGATTGTTTATAGAAGTAGATCAAGTGTTTTGCTTTAGTAAATTGCATTACCAGGTTGATCTACAAGTGGGAAATTTCTACATGGTATCAGAGTTAGCTGATTTGTAGAAAAAGTTCTACATGGTATCAGAGCTAGCTGATTTGTAGGAAAAATTCTACAGTCCACAGTTTTCCATGCCCAAACTGATGGTCAGACAAAGGTCGTCAATAGGTTGATCATACACATTCTGCTCATGTACAACTTGAAGCATCCATGCACATGGGGTGAGAGCCTCCCCTATGTTCAGCACAACTATAAACAAGCTCTCCATAGCTTGACTAGCCACAACCCTTTTCAGGTGGGCTCGGGATTCCAACCCCAATGTCCCATTGATGTGGCCATGCCATTTGTAGGTACTCACGAAGATTCAGCTCATGTCCAGTCTAAAACCAATAAGGAAAAAAAATTCATTGAACACATCCAACATATCCGCTAGTAGGTCCACGACATTCTAGAGAAATAAAATGCCAAGTACAAGCAGTGACATGATCAACATCGGGTTCCACACAAGTTTCAGGTGGGCGACAATGTCTGGTTGCATTTGCAAAAGGAACGCCTTACAGGAGCCTATCGGAAACTCAAAGCACTCCGATTTGGTCCTTACACCCTTACCAAGGCTTTGGGACACAATGCATTTGGGCTCAACATTTCCCCATTCCTTGGCCTGCACCCAGTGTTCAATGTGGACGACCTTTGGCTATACTTTCAACCATTACTAGACACAACCGACATTGCAGAACAGCTCACACCAACAGAGTTAAATTCAGATTTCATGGAACAAGCTACAACTGATTAGATCATGGACACACAGATCAAGCACACTCACCATCAGAATATCCAACTGTATCGAGTTGTCAAAGCAGGCCAACTCCTTCACCAAGGCAAGTGGCTCACCAGTGACCAAGTTCAGCAGAAGTTTCCTCATCTCATGGAGGAAGTCAATGCAATGGGGACAATTTCTTCCTACGGGGGGAGGAATGATCCAGGAGGATATTGGTGGCCACCCACCAATTCCACTTGGACCCCCACCATTGTTTCTTTCAGTTTTTCCGTTTCTTTAATTGTAGCATAGTTTACTATTTTTAGCAGGTTTTCGTGTCCTAAACTTTCGGAGCCATTTGGAGGCCCTAAACAACGTTTTTTGGGAAACCTGGGACCAAGATATGCCCATCGATTGATGTTCCTCATTCAAAATTTGTATTTCTTGGATATATCTTTCTAAAAAGGCATTGTGTACATCAAATAAAGATCGTATGCCAAAGTTACGACCCCGAGAAGTTGATGTACCAATTTACCCAAACGAGGCCCATAGTTTGGCGCTTTATCTCCTAGGGTTAGGTTTTTGGATGTTTAGGGTTTTCCATTGTTTCTCAACAATAAATAGGCCTTTGAGCCTCATTGTAACACAGTTTAGAGGCATGTAGCCACCACATCTCTTCTCAGAGATAAGCTACCATCGCCCAAGCTAGTTTATTTCCATTTCTGTTTGTAAGCATATTTCAGTACTTTACATCAATGAAATGAAGTGTTATTTCTATTCAATCTCTTTATTTATGGTCATATCTATAATTCATTGTGTTCCTGTTTAAATCTGAATCAATGGTATCAGAGCAGTCTTCTCTTTCTCTATTTTTCTTTGCATGTCCCCAACTAGGTTAGGATATAAGGAGTTAGGGCTTGAACTGGTCGAACCTTTGCAAGACTAGCCTCGCAAATCCTAAGGGCCTCCCATGGCGGATGAGAAGAAAGATGAGGGGGAAGGATATCCTATCAAAGTTTTTCTCGAAGAGGCTTGGAAAACTTTGCCCACATCCTTCAGTGGCTACCCAGAGGCGACACATCTACTTCCAGTAGCTACTTTGGAAGTGCCACGCCCTTTAAGGTACAATTTAGCTTTGACATTACCATATTTGAGGCTCAGATAGATGCATACATTGTAGATAAATGGTTAAATCTGCTAGAAAGGTATTTTTCTATTCATGATTTTTCCAATCAGGAAAATATTACTTTTTCTCTTCTCAAAGCCACCCCCCAGTCAAGGACTGGTGGGAAACCTACTGTGAGGAGAATGATGAAAGTACGACCTCACTTTTTTTAGCTGCACCCGCTTGGAATTCATTCTGGGCTGCCATCAAGGAGTAGTACTACCCTATTGGATGCTATGAGGATAAATACATAAAGTGGACAATGCTGTGGCAAGGAAGGGACAAAGACGTGTTGGAGTTTACCAATATTTTTCATACCCTTCGCACACAATTAGGTATCAAGGATTCTGAGTAGCATTTGGTACTCAAATACCACGACTTCCTACATGGGTACATACAGGATGAGATGGAGTTTCTAGGCATCTCGTCACTTGGCGCGGTATACTGATACGCTGTCATGATCGAGCAGAAGTTTAAACAGAAGAAGCAAGACTTTGGATCTGTGAATCTGAAGCAAGGGAAAGGTTCCCCCAAACCGCTAAACGAAGGACAAAGCTAAGGTGGGGTGTCCTAGGACAACCCACCAAAGCCACAAGAAAAGAAAAACATCGTAAAGACGAAGAAGGACATGGGAAAGTGGTGTGAGTTCCATAATAGCTCCACTCACAACACAAGTGAGTGTCGAGCCAAGCATTCACTGGTAGCCGACCTAAAATCTTCGGAATCAAATGCATGTTCCAACTCTAAGTCAGAACCTAAAAAGGGGACTAATGAAGGGAAGTAGATTATTAATGCGGAGCCCAACGCCATCATTGCCACCATGAAGATCCAGAAGGAGGAACCCAAAGATCCAAAGGAGGAGGAGCGCCTCTTCCACTCCCAGATGTGGGTAAAGGGTTCCCCGCTATAGTTCATTGTCAACAGCAGGAGCCAAAAGAACCACATTTCAGCAGAGGTCATGAAGTAGCTAGGCTTACCGACCATAACACATCCACAACCATACACCATCGGGTGGCTTCACCAAGGACGGGATCTTCGCATGAAAAAGTAGTGTCACCTTCCATACAACATCAAGCCCTTCACGGATGAGGCATTATGTGATGTTGCTCCCCTTGATGTTTGTGATGTATTATTAGGCCAACCATACTTGTGGAAGCGAATTGTTGTGTATGATTCAAGGCCTCGTGTTATTATTGTTGCCTTGGGAAATAAGTTGTACAGGATAGTAGAGGTAGCACCGCCTACCACAATCTCTTTGGTTACTACAAAACAATGCAATAAGCTCATTTCCAAAACTGGGAAATTCGTTTTCCTGATGACACGCCCTCAAGGAAAGAAGAAGATGGTGGCCACAAATTCTAGTTAGGGCCCCTCTACATGACAACAACAGATGGAAAAGGTCATGGAGGAGTACGAGGAGATCTTCACCTCCCCTACAAGGGTGCCTCTACACTATCAGGTCAAGCACTCCATGGAACTAACCCTAGGTGTACCACTGCCCAATGGACCAATCTATCGGTGCTCCATTCTAGAGAACGACAAAATCTAGAGCTAGATTCAGGAACTGCTACAAAAAGGTCACATCCGACCAAGTTCATCACCCTGTGGGAGCCCGATCGTGTTGGTACAGAAGAAGGATGGGACTTGGAGACTCTATATTGACTATCGGGCACTGAACAAGATCACTGTCCATAATAGGTACCCAATCCCATGAATTTATGACCTTCTGGACCAACTAAAGGTGGGAAATATTTTAGCAAGATCGACTTGAAGTCAGGATATCACCAGGTACCAATCGAACCCTCCGATGTGTGGAAGACTGCATTCAAAGCCAAGGAGGGCCTTTTCAAATGGTTGGTTATGCCTTTTGGGTTGACGAATGCTCCTACAACCTTCATGAGGCTAATGGATGACATCTTCGAGCCATTCACCAATTCATTTGTAGTGGTATACTTGGATGACATCCTGATCTTCAACTAGATTTGGGAAGAGAACCTCCATCACATCCGACAGGTTCTCCAAACACTGCGGTAACACAAGTTATGTGCCAATTTTGAGAAATGCACTTTTGGCATGACCCAAGTTCAATATATGTGATACATTATTGATGAACAGGGGGTGCATGTGGATCCAGACAAGATCCAAGTCATTCGAAATTGGCCGGCTCCAACCACTTTGATAGAGCTCCACAACTTTCTGGGTCTTACCAATTTCTACTGTAGTTTTGTGTTGGGATCTATCATATCACTTAGCCCTTGAGTCATGTCTCCAAGGTAGGAGTGAAAGAAAAATTATTTTGGTCTAAATATCAACAAAAGACATTCGGAGAGTTGAAACATCACCTCTGCTAGGCACCAGTGCTCTCATTACCAAACTTGCAATAGCCTTTTGATATCGAGACAAATGCCTCTGACTATGTTATTGGGGCAGTCATTACTCAACATGGGCATCCAGTGGCATATCACAGTGAGGCACTTTCAGACATAGTCTGGAAGTATCCCACTTATGACAAAGATATGTATTCCATTGTGCAGGCCTGCCGAAAATTGAAGCATTACATTTTTGGGAAGGAAAAGGTCATCCACACAGACCACCAGGCCCTGCAGTTTGTACAGACGCAAGGGAAGTTGCAGAATGATCACCATCAGAAGTGGTCCACATACCTATAACAATTCTATTTGAATATCAATTTTAAGAAGGGAAGCACCAATAATATTGCAGATTGCCTCAGTCAACCCCAAATCAATGTGTTAACCACCGTGCTCAACTCTTCTATGCATGAGACTTGTGATTGGCCACTTGTCTACAAAAGCGACCCAGAATTTAGCCACACATACCAGACACTCTTGGAGGGTCAGAATGTTCTATATTTTCACCTTCACGATGCCTTTTTATGCCACCTGGGTCACCTTTATGTTCCTTCAAGCGAGCGAGCCAAGATGATTTGGGAAGTGTGTTGGGTGTGGAGCATGATTGTTCAGAGGTCTTTGTTTTAGCAGGATAAACAACCTAGGAAATTTGTACAACCCTCCATGCGGGGGGGTGCGGGGGGGGGACTTGTCCCCCCCACCCCCCCGCGGGGTTCAAGGGGGGCCAATCCCCCCTGGCTAGGGGGTCCAAGGGCCAGCGGTCCCTTGGCGGGGGTTTCGGGGGCAACACCCCCAAAGTTAAAAACAAATGTAAAATTGCCTTGTAAAAGTATAGTAATTTCTAGTCAATCTGGGCTGTTCATTAGGTGGATGATCTGATGGTAGAACTTATGTTTAGTTTAGGTTTTTTTCCCTAGAAGGCAACCCCTCTCTTTGTATGAGGGCATTTTTTTATTTGAGGTTGTGTAATAGATGTGTATTCTCTGAGCGAGAAACAGAGAGGTGAGACTGTGAGAGAAAATAGAGGATATTGCAACAGTCTATTGTATGTTGTGTCTCTTCATTTTGTTGGATAATAGAAAGGAAGGATTTTCTATTTGGGGTGGACGTAGCCCAAACTGGGTGAACTACGTGTATCCGTGTCTCTCTGGTTTTAAGCGTTTTCTGTGTTTATACTTATGCCATATTCTATGTGTTCCATTGCTCTATAATATATAATTTTCTAACGACTGGTATCACAGCCGAAGGTCTATTTGGCTGATAAACTCACAGGAAAGAAGGGTTCCTTGTTCGAGTGGGAGCAATGGCAGAAGATGGTAAGTTTAGGGTCGAGAAATTTAACAACCAAAACTTCTCGTTGTGGAAGATGCAGATGTAAGATTATCTGTATCACAAAGATCTGTACCTAGCATTGGGCGGAAAAACAAAGATGCTGACGGGTATGACAGATGAAGAATGGAACCTTCTTGATATAAAGGCACTCGGAATAGTACGGTTGTGCCTCGCAGCGTCGGTCACCTTCAACATTTCGAAGGAAACAATGATAGAGGATTTGATTAAGGCGTTGGAGAAACTATATGAAAAACCCTCAGCCTCAAACAAGGTATTTCTTATGAAACGATTATTTAATATGAAGATATCAGAAGGTGGATCTGTTGCAGACCATTTAAATGATTTTAATATTGTTACAAGTCAGCTATGTTCTGTAGGGGTAAACTTTGATGATGAAGTTAGAAATCTGTTATTCTTGTGCTCATTGCCAGAAAGTTGGAATGGTTTAGTAATGGCCATTAGTAACTCTGTTTCTGGATCTAGTACTTTAAAGTTTGATGATGTTGTTGGTGCTATCCTTAGTGAGGAAATGCAACGGAAAAGCTCTGGTGAGACATCGGGTAATGCTTTGAGTGCAGAGTCTAGGGGAAGAAAAATAGAAAGAGGAAAGAGCTCAGGATATCGCAGTAAATCAAGGAAAGGCATATCCAAGTCTAGATCAGGGATAGTGTGCTAGAAATGCGAAAAGAAAGGACACCTAAAGAAAGACTGTAGATCTCGAAAGGGAAAAGAAGGAGATGCACAACAAGAAAACAATCATGAAGCAAATGTGACAGATGAGGTGTTACAAGATGCTTTGATTATTTCTTTCGAAAATATTATTGATTCCTAGGTGGTAGATTTAGGGGCCTCATTCCATGCCACACCTAATAAGAAATACTTTCATGACGATGTTCATGGAGATTTTGGACAAGTTCGTTTGGGTGATGATAAACCCTGTAAAATTGTTAGGATGGGTAAGGTTCTTGTAAAACAACAGAATGGAAACCAATGGCTACTAAAGGAGGTAAGGCATGTTCCAGATCTAAAAAAAAATCTAATTTCAGCAGGGCAGTTAGGCAGTGAAGGTTTTGTGACAACTTTCACAGATAAAGCATGGAATGTTACCAAAGGAGCCCTGGTAATAGCAAAAGGTGAAAAGGTTGGTACATTGTATTTATGCAATGGTATTTCTAACTCTGTTAATGCTTTAACTTCCAAAGGAGAAATGCAGCATTATGGCATCATAGGCTTGGACACATGAGTGAAAAGGGGATGAATATTCTTCACTCAAGGAATTTGTTGCCTAGTTTGAAGAATGTTGATTTGGACTTCTGTGAGAATTGCATTTATGGAAAACAGAAGAGAGTCAGATTTCTCAGAGTTGGGAAAGAAAAGAAGAGCAAAAAATTAGAGCTTGTGCATACAGATGTATGGGGACCTGCTCAGGTATCATCTCTCGGTGGCTCTCATTATTTTTTTACTTTTATTGATGATGCAACTAGAAAAACTTGGATTTATTGTATTAAGAATAAATCTGATGTATTTGATGCTTTCAATAAATGGAAAGCTTTGGTTGAGATTGAGACAGGAAAGAAATTTAAGTGTCTCAAATCAGACAATGGAGGTGAATATTGCAGCAAAAGAGTTTGATAGGTACTATTCAGAGCATGGAATTCGAAGAGAGAAGACAGTTCCAAGAACACCACAAGAAAATGGTGTGTCAGAAAGGATGAACAAAACAATCATGGAGCGTGAAAGGTGCATGAGATTGCATGCAGGATTGCCTTTGCAATTTTGGGCAGATGCTGTAGATATTGTTGTTTATCTAATAAACAGAGGGCCTTCAATTTCCTTGGATGGTGGTGTTCCAAAGGAAGCATGGATAGGTAAAAAGGTAAACTACTCTTTTTTAAAGCCTTTTGGTTGTGAGGCCTTTGTCCATATTAATAAAGAAAATAGAACAAAGCTTGAGGCAAAGTCAAAGAAATGTACCTTTATTGGATATGGTGTTAATGATTTTGGTTATTGCTTATATGATTACAAAAATCACAAAATCATTAGGAGAAGAGATGTAATATTCAATGAAAAGGTCTTGTATAAGAATCAGTTGCAGGAAAAGAAATAGGAAAAAGAAAACAAGGAATACGCAGTTCTTGATGAAATCACTGAAAAGGTAAAGTTGCCTAAAAATAATAATAATAAACAACCACAACAACAGAAACCACCACAATAGCAACAGGCAACCCAAACACCTGAAAGTGGTGTTAGAAGATCTACCAAGATAAGTAGACCCCCTGAATTATACTCTTCTTCATTATATTATTTATTATTGACTGATTCTGGTGAACTCGAATGTTATGAAGAAGCAATTCAGGTTGAAAGAAGGAAGAAGTGTGAGGTAGCCATGGAAGAAGAGATGGACTCCTTAATGCATAACCAGACTTGGGACTTAGTCAAGTTGCCTGCAGGAAAAACTACATTTAAGAATAAATGGGTTTACAGGCTGAAGGAAGAAGATGGAGGAAAGCAGAGGTACAAAGCTAGACTTGTGGTGAAGGGGTTTGCACAGAAGAAAGGTATTGATTTTGATGAAATATTTTCTCCTAGTGTTAAAATGACTTCAATCAGAACTATTTTAAGTCTAGTAGTAGTTGAAGATTTGCATCTTGAGCAGTTAGATGTAAAGACAACCTTTCTCCATGGGGATTTGGAGGAAGAGATATATATGCAGCAACCACAAGGATATGAGGTGAAAGGGAAGGAGAAACTAGTGTGCAGGTTGAAGAAGATATTGTATGGCTTAAAACAGGCTCCAAGGCAGTGATATCTAAAATTTGACAAGTTTATGTCTGAACAAGGTTATACTAGATGTCACTCTGATCATTGTGTTTATCTGAAAAAGGAAAATGATGGTAGCTATATTATATTGTTATTGTATGTAGATGACATGCTTGTTGCAGGGTCTAACATGCAGGAAATAAATGTGCTCAAAAGAAAATTGGCAAATTCATTTGCAATGAAGGATTTGGGAGCTACAAAACAAATCCTTGGTATGAGAATCATTAGAGACAGGAAAAATCGCAAATTAACATTGTCTCAAAATGAGTACATACAAAAGGTGTTGACAATATTTAATATGCACAATGCAAAACCAGTTAGTACACCTTTTTCTAGCCATTCCAAACTTAGTAAGGAAATGTGCCCAAAGACCCAAGAAGACATGGATTATATGTCTAAAGTTCCATATGCATTAGTCGTTGGAAGCTTAATGCATGCAATGGTCTGCACAAGGCCTGATATTGCACATGCAGTGGGAGTTGTAAGCAGGTACATGAAAAATCCAGGAAAGGAACATTGGATGGCAGTGAAATGGATTCTCAGATATTTGAAAGGTACCAAAAATCAAGAATTATGCTTTGGTGGTTCAAACATTTCTCTACAGGGATATGTTGATGCAGATATGGCAGGTGACAGAGATAACAGAAGGAGCACTATAAGATATGTATTTACTATAGGTGGAACAGCTGTTAGTTGGGTTTCAAAAATCCAAAGTGTTGTTGCACTTTCAACAACAAAAGCAGAGTATGTTGCTGCTATAGAGGCTAGTAAAGAAATGATTTGGTTACAAAGGTTTATGGGTGAATTGGGTAAGGAGCATGATATGGGCACATTATACAGTGATAGCCAAAGTGCCATTCATCTTACAAAGAACTCAGCATTTCATTCCAGGACTAAACACATACAGCTCAAGTACCATTTCATACGGTCAGTGTTGGAAGATGGAGAGTTGAAGCTGGAAAAGATACACACTAGCCATAATCCTGCAGATATGCTAACAAAAGTTGTAACCAGGGAGAAACTGAGAATATGCTCAGTTTCAATTGGTATTCAAGGATGGTGATGAAGATGAGAAATAGCCAAGTCCAAACAGGAGTCATTGTCTAGCAAATGAAGCAGCGATGGAGTTGCTATAATCATTCTCCAAGTTGGAGATTGTTGGGTGTGGAGCATGATTGTTCAGAGGTCTTTGTTTCAGCCGGATGTATACCCCAGGAAGTTTGTACACCCCTCCATGTGGGGGCGTGCGGAGGGGACTTGGCCCCCCCCGCGGAGGTTTGGGGGGGCCGATCCCCCTCGGTTGGGGGGTCCGGGGGCCAACGGTCCCCCAGCGGGGGTTTCGGGGGCAGCACCCCCGAAGCAAAAAAATAGATGCAAATTTGCCTTGTAAAAGTATAGTAATTTCTAGTCATTCTCGGCCGTTCATTAGGTGAATGATCTAACAGTAGAACTTATGTTAAGTTTAGGGTTTTTTTCCCTAGAAGGCAACCCCTCTCTTTGTATGAGGGCATTTTTGTATTTGAGGCTGTGTAATAGATGTGTATTCTCTGAGCGAGAAATAGAGAGGTGAGACTATGAGAGGAAACAGAGGATATTACAGCGGATCTGCTATAGGTTGTTTCCATTCATTTTGATGGATAATAGAAAGGAAAGACTGGTTGTTCGAGGTGGACGTAGCCCAAACTGGGTGAACCACGTATATCTATGTCTCTCTGGTTTTATGCGTTTTCTGTGTTTATATTTATGCAATATTCTATGTGTTCCATTGCTCTATAATATATAATTTTCTCACAAAGTGCACTACAGTCAGGCTTCTGGGTATTTCGGGGTCAAGAAAATGGTGGTCGTACTTCAAAAGTATTTCTATTGGCCAAATATTTGACAGGATGTCGGGAAGCACATCAGATCCTGCACTACCTATGCCATTGCCAAACCGACCATCAAGAAGCAAGGCGTCTATACTCTTCTCCCTACCCTTATTCGACCTTGGGAATCCATCTCCATGGATTACATGTTGGGCCTTCCTTCTACTAAGCATGGAAATGGTTTTGTTTTTGTGGTCATCGACAGATTCTTGAAGATGGCCTTTATGGAGGCCTGCAAGAAAAATATCACAGCAAAAACCATTGCTAAACTCTTCTTTGAATGAGTGTGGGTACACTTTGGGATCCCACAGTCTATCATCTCAAAACGAGACAGTAGGTTCCTCAGTACATTTTGGTCCAGTATCTGGTCGATGCTAGACACCAAACTCACTAAGTCCACAGCTTTCCATCCCCAAACTGATGGCCAGATAGAGGTCGTCAATAGGATGATCGTACACATTCTGTGCATGTACAACTTGAAGCATCCAAGCACATGGGATGATAGCCTCCCCTATGTTCAGCACAACTATAAATGGGCTCTCCACAGCTCAACTGGCCACAACCATTTTCAGGTGGGCTTGGGATTCCAACCCCAATGTCCCATTGATGTGGACATGCCATTTGCAAGTACTCAGGAAGATTCGTCTCATGTCTAGTCTGAAGCCAATAAGGAAAAAAGATTCATTGAACACATCCAACATATCTGCTAGTAGGTCCATCACATTCTAGAGAAATCAAATGCCAAGTACAAACAACGACATGATCAACATCGGGTGCCACACAAGTTTCAGGTGGGCGATAAAGTTTGGTTGCATTTGCAAAAATAATGCCTTACCGAAGCCTATCAGAAACTTAGACCACTCTGATATGGTCCTTACACCATTACCAAGGTTGTGGGAGACAATGTATTTGAGCTTAGCATTCCCCCAATCCTTGGCCTGCAACCAGTGTTCAATATGGACCGCCTTCAGTCATACTTTCCACCATTACTAGACACAACCGACATTGCAAAACAACTTACACCAACAGAGTTAAATACAAATTGCATGGAACAAGTTACAACTGATTGGATCATGGACACGCAAATCAATCACACTCACCAATAGAAGATCCAACTATATCGAGTTGTCCAAGCAGACCAACTCCTTCACCAAGGCAAGTGGCTCACCAAGGACCATGTTAAGCAAAAGTTTCCTCATCTCATGGAGGAACTCAACGCAATGGGGACCATTTATTCCTAAGGGGTGAGGAATGATAGAGGTGGATATTGGTGGCCACCTGCCAATTCCACTTGAACCCCCACCATTGTTTCATTCAGTTTTTCAATTTCCTTAATTGTAGCACAATTTACTATTTTTAGTAGTTTTTCATGTCATGAACATCCCAATCCGTTTTGAGGCCCTAAATGACTTTTTTGGGAAAACTAGGAAGTTGATGTAGTCCTCGAATAGATATTTCTAACGAGGTATTGTTCGTGTCAAACGAAGATTGTATGCCAAAGTTACGGCCCTGGGAAGTTGATGTACCAATTTACCCAAACAGGGCCCATAGTTTGGTGCTTCATCTCCTAGGGTTAGGTTTTTGGATGTTTAGGGTTTTCCATTGTTTCTCAACAATAAATAGGCCTTCGAGCCTCATTGTAACACAATTCAGAGGCATGTAGCCTCCATATATCTTCTCAAAGATAAGCTACCATCGCCCGAGCTAGTTTATGTCCATTTCTGTTTGTAAGCATATTTCACTTTACATCAATGAAATGAAGTGTTATTTGTGTTGCATCTCTCTATTTATGGTCAGATATGTAATTCGTTGCATTCTTCTTTAAATCCAGATCACCCACATGATTTTCCATTTTTTCTAAGGTTGAATTTGATTGTGGTTTTCCATGTATCCATAAGATTCCTTGAGGTTGATGTGGCCTGTACAGTTTTTTTCCCCATCTGATCTTATCTTCCCCTTGTCAAATCCAATTTGAATTTCTTAAATGGTGCTGACGAATGTGCTCCAATCAAAACCATTGGGTAGAGGTTCCCATTCTCTGTCATCTAGTCATCATCGCCATTTTTCCTCTCCATTGTTCGACCTCCAATAATGGCCCACCCTATTTTTTCCTTTCACTTTCATTGAAATGTGAAGTTGGGTGAACTATTACCTGATTAAATCGGGCAGTTGTTGCCATGTATCTTCCCAGAAAAGAACTTTTTCTCCATTTCCTATCATCTAGAAGTTGTGCTTTTGAATGACAACCTTATTTTCCCAAGCTTGATTCCATATTTTCGATCCTTTGATGACACCAGTAAGCCTTATGAGGTCTTCATTTGAGTGATTTTGGACATACTTTTCCTTCCAGATGAGGCCCCAGGGTGTTTGTGGGTCGTCTTGCCAATGCCACTAGGTTTTTCCCCAAGGGTTTTTCCAAGAATTTCTAGATCCCTCAAACCCAAACCTCCATCATTTTTTGGTCTGCACACCTTTTCCCAGGCTACCAGAGCCCTTTTTTTGTGTTTGTACCCCTCCATAAAACGTTTCTTTGGACGCCTTTGATGGTGTTGGTGATTGATTTGGGGACTGTAAGAGCAGAGTACATGTATAGGGGCATTTCTTTCAGCATGGATTTGACCAGGACCAACCTCCTCACCAAGTTGAGGGAGAGGAATGTCCAATGTGCTAGTTTTTTCCCAATTTGTTTATGAGGTCCTCCCAATTAGATATTTTGAAGGGTTTATCGGTTAGATGGAACCCTAGTAATATGGAGGGGAGAAAACATCTTTGAAATCCAATCGTTCAGGTTATATTTCTTTGAATGGTTATAGGAGTATTGAAGAATAATAATTTAGATTTTCTAAGATTAATGGAGGTACCCAAGGCCTTTGAGAACCCATTGAGATTTTCTTTGAAAGAGGTAGCTTCCTTGACCATAGGTAAACCCATTAGTAGGGTGTCATTTAAAAATTGATGATGGGTGGATGGGGTGGCATTATCATGAAGCTTGAGGGTGACTAGGGAGTTGTTAAGGTTTGTTGCCTTTAGAGAATGACTAAGACCTTCAGCCATAGTAACAAAGAGGAAGGGTGACAAGGGGTCTCCCTATCTTATGCCTCTGGAGGGGCAGAAAGGCTTGGAGGGGGAGCCATTGAGATTCGAGAATAATGGAGAATAAGGCTCCCAAGACCATGGCCATTATCCAATTGATGCAGTCCTAATTGAAACCAAAAGCCTTTAGAACTGCCTTCATGTAGTCCCAACTTATTTTGTCAAAATCTTTCGACATGTCGAGCTGCATCATCATTCCCAGTTTCTTTTTAACTTTTAGTGAGTGAATCAGTTCATGGGAGAGGATTATGTTGTCCATTATTTGTCTGCCTTCCACATATCTCAACTGGTTTGAGGATATAAGGAGGGGCAAGACAACCTTGATTCTATTGGCAAGGACCTTTGAGATGATTTTGTAGATCACATTACATAGGGAAATAGGACGAAACCTATTCAAAGAGTCGACACCTTCTTCTTTGGGAATGAGAGTGAGGAAAGTAGCATTGAGGGATTTTAGAATAGATTTGTTGATTCTGGAGTCTTCCACCAGAGCATGAACCTCCTCTTTTATGAAGGGCCAACAAGCTTTATAGAATTCAATTGTGAAACCATCAGGTCTAGGGGCTTTCCCATTGGGCATGGTCATTACGGCCTCCTCAACTTCTTGCATCATTACCTTTCTCAGAAGTATTCCGTTGTGGTCCTGATTGAGGATTGCTTGAATGTTGTTAGTAATTTCCCTTATAGCTTTGGCTCTATCAACCCTGGGCTCTTCTAAAATATTGTTGAAGTATTCATTTATTTCATTTGCTATGTCCTCATGGTTATGAACCATACTCCCATCTGTGGATTTAAGGCCTAGGATTTTGTTGTGTCTCCTATGCTGTATCATAGAACGATGGAAGAAGGATGAATTTCATTCTCCACACTTAAGCCAATTGATTCGGGACTTTTGTTTCCATAATCTTTCCTCTTGTGAGACTCTTTCTTCCCAATTATTTTTGAGGCTTAGTTCTTCTTGCTTTGTTTCATCATTGATTTCATTGTTGAGGATACAAAAATCCACACAAATTATGTGTTAGTAAAGAAGAATTCAGGCATAAATGAGAGGTATAGTTCCTCTTCTTTAGATTCAGAGTAAAAGAAAATGGTCCCCACTACATTCTATTTTACTAACAACAATTACAAAAGTGAATATGAGGTACATAACCTCATGGAGAGAAAGTGATGAATTTCAGGTCCATGGGATCACTCATATATGATCTCAAGGGGATTTATGCATGAGTATGTTGGTGATGATTCTCGATTTTTTTAATATTATTTTGATGAGGTATATTACTGACATTTCCTCTGGTGAAGAAATAATGAACAAGAACAAATAATACAGGTTCAGGGGGAGCTATGAATATAAATATTCAACAGTTTACTTTATGTACGCGGATATTTTGAAGGATAGTTGCATGTATATGCAAGTTTTGATCTAGACAGTCATGTATGTTTCTATGTGATGAAAAATAAGTGACACAGATTCAAGAGGAGATTCTCATATGTTTCCATCAGTTATTATTATCTTTCTAATTATAATATTGACTTGTTGCAGACTATTAGTGATTCCCTTATGTTGCCTAGTAATGATGATTGGTTCACGATGTTGTTGCAAAATGTTATTTCTGCTATCGAAATAGTTATTTGGTGCATTTTTTGTTTGATATGATAGATATAATGTGATCAAAGTTGATGGTGAGAATTTCACATAGGTTCAAGGGGAGAATCTGTGATGCTTCTAATACTTCATTGTTGGCATTATGGTTCCTTGTTACATGATGGTGTTTATGACCCACTCACTATTTGTTGGCATTGATGAGAAGTATTTTTTGTTTTCATTATATCTTGATTCATCGATAACATGTGATGATCTTATGGATGATGCCTATATATTTCTTGAGTTGCACTTGGTGAAGTGGTTAATGGTATGTTAATCTTACTTGATACAATTGATGAGGAGGATGTGTATGCTATGGTTGTTGTTAATGATGGTTGATGGATTGTGATGTTGGAAGTACTCTTGCTTGAACATATGTTATTGATGCATGTACATGTTTCCCATAGTATTTGATATTGCTGCTTAAGGATTGTGACTCTTGATACATATGGAGAGAGTGTCCTGACCTTGATGACATGAGGTCAAGGGGATGAGTTTCTAGCAAATCTTTATTCAATTGTCTTATGCTTCTAGTACAATTACTTGGTGATGCTTGGAAACATTGCATATTTGGTCACATGATGATGAAGTTGGATAAATTGATGTTGCATTGTCATAATTTTCATAACCTCTTAATGTTGAGGATGTTCATGCTACTGTCATTATGAATTATATGATGCTACTATCATATGTTTATGTTGCAAATTCCTATATGATGCATGGTGATGTCCATCATGGTATTTATACCTCGCTATTGAGGTCTAGAGTTTTGGTTATAAGTGTCATATATGTCTCTTATTGTAAAGGTCATGAAAATACCCATGTTGTAAATCATTGTAAAATTATGTCATGTATGGGTTGTTAGGTTCAAGCCATGTAATGTATGTAATCCCATTATTTTGGGACATTTATTTAAATCATCGGTCCAATATGTAAAACCCCATATGCTAGGTAACTGATGTAATCATGGGAGAATAAAGTCATTGGTCATAGATAAGGTCATATTTGGTTGAGTCATAGTCTTGTACTCTATTGAATATCTTCAGAAGGTTTACCATATGCTTAAGGGGAGAATGGTCACTATGAAAGTTTCATGATTCATATTCAGCGGGTCAGACCTACAACGATCAACACTACAAGGGAAGTGCTTCATTTATATTGGTTTAGCTATTTTCCCTTGATGTCAAAGGGGGGGAGAATCTTTATGTTTGGAAAGAGGTGTTTGGAGAGAATTCTTTATGTTTGTAGGAATTTACAGGTGGTTTTCAAACACCAAATTGGTTGTCATCAAGTCCAAAGGAGGAGATTGTTGGAATTATGGCTATTGTGTTGTCCTTGATGGAAACCTACTAACTAAAGATGTCAACATTGTTATTATGGAATTAATACATATTGGTACAAAAGTTAAAGATGTTATTAACATAAAAATGATAGTTCAGAGATAGATGGATATTAATGGTAAAGTTTAAGAAAGTATATGTGGATCCTATGAAGAAGGGTCATGTACATAATATGTAGGCTAAAACATAGAAACTATGCGAACATACAAAAATACACAGATTTATTCTCAAAATTCTTCTTTATTTGTCATTTATTCCCAGATACAATCTCTCTGACCCTATGCACACAGTTGCAAGGACCTACGCACTCAACTGCATACTTACCAAGGTCTCTGTGTACACAGTTGCAGTGGCCTTCCCCTTTGCCTGACTACAAAAATATCTTACAAAAAAAATACTCAAAAGTATCTCATCAAGTCAATTATGCCCTTAGACTTTCTAAAACATCCCCTTATATATGCTTTTACCCTTACAATACCATGGTTCACAAACTTACACCATACACTTTCGTCAAGCTATATTTGGATAATGTCAAATTTCCATTCAACTGATTAGCCAAACATGTTTTGAACATATCCTTGCCATCAAGATCCACCACTAGTTTTATAGTTTTTCTTAATTTTTTTATCAATGGAATCTAAAATTTCATCCAACTCATGTCTCCAATCACTTTCCATTATTTGCAATTCACTTTCATTGTGTACCAATGAAGAGGAAGATTGGAATATAGAGTTGGAACAACTTGGTGGAGAATTATCAACTACTTCATCCACAATTTGGAATGTTGGGTAATTTTCATCCTATGTCCATGGTTTAACCCCCCAAGAAGATTGAGTTTAATTTTATGGTTGCATTCCAAGAGCTAATAAAATGTCTTGTGCATCCTTCAATCCAATCTTAAGAGATCTTACAATTTTAGCTTCTGTGGATAATGAATCATCTTGTGACAATATTTCAATTTTTTGTATTGTTTCTTAGTGTAATTTATTCCAAATGATTCTTGCTTCTTATGAGATTTATTAAAATGAAGCCCTTGTGGATTTGATTCTTATTTAGTAACTATATTAAGGGTTCCAACATCATGAGGAAAGTTAGTGAAATCGTAATCCATCTCCACTCCAACCATCCCACCAAATTTTTTAAAGAATTTCTCACATACATCTAACCCAGTCATGTGCAAAACACATGGCAAGTTAGAGTGTTGATCTCAAAAAAATATCATCAGTAAAACTGCAAAATGACTAGAAATTCTCACATCTTGATATGCCTATCTGCTGATGAAATTTATGTTGACATTAGTATGAGATTATTTATGTACCCATCATAACCATAATGTGATGAAATCATGTACTCGTGAAGCATTTCACACTCTTTCCCAAAGGCTCAAACTATGAGATATAAATATGTCAATGTAGTCAACAAAAATCATTAGATAAGTCTCTGTAACTAGTGTCCTCTCTAACTTTCCACTTGGTGTACTTCTCAACTATTTTAAACACCTCTAAACCTGCCTTGAAGAAATGCATTGTGTGGAACCCCAGTTTTGTCGATCCATCCTCTCTATATCTTCATTCTTAAGCTTGTGATCATCCAATTTAGAAGTGTGATAAACCATTCTGACATGACCAAAATTATGTACTCATTTTCTATAACCAATTCTCGTCGACCGATAAACAAAGGATTCACCAGATTTTTGTTGTTGTGGATGTAATATTGGTCATGCAATCCTCCTACATTGCAAACATTGTACAACCTAGTTAGCCTCCACCCTTCCCAAGGAAGTTGATATCGAAGACCTAATGTTGAAGAATAATCCTTCAACATAAGTTGTCTTCTTTTTCTATCCCCATCCATGGAATGACCAACAATAGGTCCCAAATTATTTTCCACATGTTTATTGCACATAGATACTACCTTTTCCCATTGTTGATTAAAAAAAATTGCATTGACCTATTGCATGTTGGATGAACAACCACAACCAAATGAGGAATCTTTTCATGTAAAGGGTTTGAAATAATAACACGTGCATAATGTCCAAGAATATTGTTCTTAAAAGAATATGTTATAATATCATAGCCTACAGCTCCCTCACCAACTCTCACCAAGAAATGTGATTGGCATTGATGTTCTTCTTTCATACCAAATAAACCCCACCAGTGTATCACTTTTTTCTACCCACCTAACATAATTTTTCACAACAATTTCATCTTCAACAAGGCATATAGGAATTGGGCCATCTATACCATGTTTGAATTTACAAGAAGCATAAACTTTTCGAACCGCCTCAAAAATATGCTCGTGCTCCCCTAGGATATATGTCAATGACTTTCTAACTTGCCTTAAATTTGTAGATATTGAAAGACCATCCATATTCAAGCTAATAAAGCTATGTAATTTAGGACCTCCACATAACTTGATCATCTAATAAAGGGATTTTATGGATGTACTATACCTTCTCCCTGCTTTTTCATGCATAAAGTCATGAAAGATATCCTTGAAAAAATCCCAAACTACATCTTTACCTTGTAATTTTCCTTGCTTATGTGCCTCATACACATCCTTGCAAAACTTAAACACATCCTTCTTTTTTGTCGATTCAAACGAATTTTCCTTTAGCAATCTCATTCTAATAGAGAGTGTAGAAACCTTTGGCCTCTCCCACCAAATATCTCGCATTGTTAATCTATGGTTAGCATTTGTAACCCTTGTAGCATTATTCAGTTAATTTTGAGTCAAATAGTCCAGTATTCTACCTTTTCCTGTATCTCATTCACTTGTTTTATCGTTGCACCTTGATTCATGATATAACCTCATCATCAATTCATCACATTCTGGAACCAACTTACAAAATTTGCATGTTAATGAATCAAATGGGATCCCTATTTTAGAAGCCCTTTGGCAATGAATATGCCTATATGTATCATCAATATGACATTCAATACCCTCATAATGTAGCATGGTCTTGGTATGCTTCTCTATGGCCCATAATTTTTCACCCCTTTGGTCATCCATTAGGACCTTCGTTTCCAATCTCTCCCCATTTCTATCAATATTAGGATACCAACACCCCTAACATTGTAATAACAAGGGAGATAATTGAGTTATAATAATATGACAACATGATAAAAAACAAATAAAATTGAAGTAAGATAAATAAAATAATATACAAATTCATATTCAAGTTTAGTCTAAATTGTTAATTAACACACCTAAAGTAGAATGATATGCACTTGTAGAACCCCTATGTAATACTAATGGTGATAATGGGACCAATAACCTAGTCAAACTTTGTTGGGACTTATCATTATTAGGCTTCTCAGGTCTCTCGATCGTGCCACTCCTCAACCAAATCTCCTGATGTGAAGCCTCATTTGTAGTAGTAGTAGTGTGCTTCTTTGATTTCATGTGTTCATATAGAGAACTAACAATATTACCACTTTTCGGCACTAAAGAAAACCATTTATTGCATCATGTACATTCCACTCTCACTTTTTTCATGTCATTATAGTCTACAGGTGTTGCTTCCACCACCTTGAACAAATTAATCTCTTATATCTTGTTGAAATCATTTAGAAGTTTGATTTCTTGATTGATATGAAATTGATCTTTAACCACCATTTTTTATTGTACTTTGTTACATGGAAGAATTTCACTACCACTTGGTATTGAAAGGCCTTGTTGATGGGACCCTATTTTCATATGACTGTTTTTGAAGTCGTGCATTGTTCGCAATGCCAAGGATACATCACCTGTTCCATAATCAATGCCGCAAATTTCACAATGGGTCTTTATTTTAGATTCTCCCTTTTCTGAATATACTTTGAGAGGAAGTTTATCATTGACAAACTCTTCCATTAAACTTTTCACTTTTATTCCCAAGATGCCAATAAACTAGGATCAACAACTATGGCGTGTCCCACTGACAAAGACATATTTTCAACTCTTGGCTATTTATGCATAGGTCCCTCCACATTCTCTTCAATGTTTTCAAATATTGGTGTTCTTCCCACTACATTTGAACCCTCTGATTCCACACCAAATGTTCCTAGTTTCCTATTAATTCATAAAAGTGTTGTATACACTTTCATTTTTTCTCTTGCTTTGGATTTAAATTTAATCCATACTAGATAAAATCAAAAGGGTATTCAATGATTTCATCATTCACAATTTCAACACGGATTTCAGAAAATGTACAACCTTCTCGACACCTAACCATGCTAATGAAAAATTCTCTTCACCGGTAACAATTTTATAAAACAACTCCATTTGTTTTTGCAAGGAAATAAATGAAAAAAAAAGTAAAATTCCACAAGCATATTGGTTTATTATAAAACAAAGAGCAAGGAAGCAAGGTATGCACTTTAAATTTAAAGCTCCAAAAGATATTAAGAAATATTACTATTAGGATGAAACACCTTGATTCAAAATGTACTATTGGTGGATTCCTCAAATGGAACTAAAACTTGCAATAAAATAGAGTACTAAAACATATTTGAGAGCTTATTTATTGAGTCAAACATTGACAAACTTATAGGAAAATCTTAGCCCCTAGATCTGTCTAAATTTTGGCCTTATTTACATCATTTTTTTGTGTCCTAAAGAGGTTAAAACCAAACCGTTGTAGCTTTTACTGTTCGCTGGTATGAAATTAATTTAATTTATTTTAATATTCGTTGGTATCTAGGGATTGTGAGAGATAAAGCCATTTTTATGTTTTTGGAGCTCCTAATGGATAAGGACAGTGCTTGATCTCTCATATAAATAAGAGAAGTAGTCCTCATTTATAAATCATTGCTACTTGTGGAGAAACATTACTACTTGTCTAAATCAGATTCGTTCTCAGATTGGAGAAACATTATATATTATGTTCTCATGGTTGTTGTTTAATACAAGTCTTCCTGTGGACTATTTGTTGAATATGTCCAGAAAGTTAAAAAACATGAAGCAAAAGGAAATGATGGTACAAAAATACACTGAAGAATTGTATAGGTTATTCATAAGATCTGAACAAAGTGATGGGGGTGATTATATTGTTGCTAGATATATCAATGGAATTTTATGGTTGCTAAGATGAACTCACTCAAATATCATTTGAGAAACAAAAAGAATAGAAACAGTTAATTTTGTTAGGGTTTGATGGTTTGGTGTCGTTCATCTTTATCACCAATAGTTTTTTTCTTAACTTTCTTTTCTAAAAGCTTATTTTTCATGTGATGGCCCTAAGGGGCTGCTGGAAAACTTAGTTTTCATGTGATGGTTGTAAGGGTCTTCTCCAAATTATTCTCAAACTTGAAAGTGCCTTAAAATGGATGAACATGGGCTGAAAAACGATTTTACTAACTCAACATTTTCTCAGGTTATTCACAAAGGTAGCCATTGCAACCTAGTTTGGTGGGAAGCTCCACCAAAAATTATATTTATATTCTAGTGCTTATGATAAATAGACAAGGCATTCAAACCTTGAGAAATTTCTCAACTAAATTTAGTCAAGTCCATTATTAAGGTTTAGGTTAGGGAGGTCAGGGAGAGATATAAATAAATACCCATAACCTAATTTTTTTTTTTTAAGAAGAAATTGAATATGTTGACATTATTCCTTGATGCCCTTGGATTTATATAACACTTTAGTAGTTATGTCTATTTTCACTACAAACTCTTTAATTGATCATGATGTGCAACTCCAATGTACATCTAGGTGGAGTTTATAAGCCTACAAATTTTGTTCTTGATGTTTGAGGACCATATTTCAATATAGTACATGCAATTTTATATCCATGAGCCAACTTGCATTTTTAACCCCAGGCCCCCAAAGAAGAGATTATCTCAAGTTTATTCTATCAAAATGCTGGAAAAAAATTGTTTGTATCTAGATTAACATTAAAGTGTGAAAAATAATTTGTGAGGTATATTAAACTTTGAAACAACTACTTTGATTCCAAAGTCCTACCAATGGTTATCTTTGATTCACTCCTCTCTTAAGAAAACCCTTGTCCTCAGCCTCAATCCTCCGATGATCTACACCTCCATTTTTTAATTCTTAGATTGATTTAGATGTTGAGGAATTTTTTAAGTTCCCAAAGGTCCATATTGTTATCACCAAAAAATTGATCATCTATCCTAATTTACTAGATGGATCGAAGTACACCATCTAAGGTCAATTTTACCATAGTAAAAGTGTTTTAACTATGAGAAATTATTTAATAAACCACATTTGTTAAGTAATTTATAATTAAACCCATTAAGAATAATTAAATAATTCACTATTTATTTAATTTTCTTCTAGGAATAATTAATTAAACCATTGATTAATTAATATTCCTTATCATATTTGACCCAGTTATGAAAAATAAATAGATATATTATTAATTATCTTATTTTTCTTTAGGAATAATTAATTAATCACTAATTAATTATTATTCCTTGCTAAGTTTGACTAAATCTCTCAGGAATAATTAAATAAATCATTATTTGTTTATTATTCCTTAATCGTATTTCATGACATGATAAATAAATAATTTATTTATTCATTATTTCTAAATAAAACTTTAAATACTTTTTCCCTCCTAACCAAATATAATAAAATATTCCAAGTGGTTATTCCAAGAACGGGGATAATAATATTTTATTATTGCTCATTATTCAAGGATAACTCAATATTTTGTTATAAATAGAAGGGTTTTCCATTCATTATTCACTTTTGATTATTTTCATTGTTGCACTTATCGTTATAACTCTGATTATTATTACTGTCGCACACCGGTTTTCTTTCTATTTGAGTTCTCATTGATCTCAAACATTTTATTTGATGGGTTTACACATTATAGAGGAGAGAGACTCTACACAAGCTGAAGACATTTGAGGATATCCAAGAACCCATCCCATAGAGGGGGACTGATAACATCTATTTATTCCCTTCACAAGTGTTATTCAATAAAATCTATTCTTTGTATATCTGGTTTCCATTAGATTATTAGAGTTACCCACATTTATTACTATTTCATTTTGTTGTTTAACTATGATTATGGCATAGATCAAGACTTTGGCAGGTTTTGTTTCTATCATTTGTTGCAGACCTACAATGTTTAGTAGCCATTTATATTGTTGAGACTATTTTTCATCCATAGTCTTAGGTGATTTATTTCCGTACACCTTTGAGAAGAAAACACTATAACAAAATTGGTGACTCCATTGGGTTTTTACTTCAGATCCAAAAACCTGGGTGACCTTCAGTTTTTAGCTTAGGGTTTCTTCTTTTTTCAGTCTCTTAATGTTTTTTACTAGCTTTCTAACCTTAGATCTATCAAATTTCTAACTTTCGGAAATTTTCTGGTCTTTTCCACAAGTCATGAGAACCAGTCGCAATAGAGACGACAAATTTTACTAAGACTTGCCGACCGGGAATCAAGGAGCAAAAATCACACTTTTCTACACCAAAAGTGCCATTTGGAGGTCTAGAGTGCACCTTTTAGCCCAAAAAGTGTGATCCCCCTGAAATCAGGTCAGTACCTACGATTTTTAGGGTTTCCAAGATCTTGTCAGATATGTTTCTAGGTTTTTCCAAGAGCTATCTGCTTAGTTGGTTGACCAAATTCCTATCCTTCTTAGGCATTGATCTACTTTGGATTACTCATTGAAGTGGAATTTAGCCCCTTAGGGCTTCTAGTACGCTTCCACCTTTATAGGAGAAGTTTATCTAAGTAAGAAGTCTGAGTTTGTGCAGCACTTTCAGCCATATTTTCCAGATCTGTACCCTTATGTTTTAGATCTTCAACGATAGGTTATTTCCATCCAAAGTTTCATTTTAAACCTTGTTTGGTTATTTTCCTTAGGGTCCCATCGGTTGCCCTAGGTTTTACACCCATCTCTCTATCTTTTTGCAACGATCTTCCTCTCTAGTTTTTTGTTGTTGTTGCACCACTTTCCAGCAACCTAGTGTCATTTGATCCTAGTCACACCAACACTTAGATCTATTGACCTTTTTCAGTATGTTTTCAGTTGATTTTTCCACCAACCAGCACAGTGTTTGCAAACACAGTTTGGGTGGGGTTTAGTTAATTGATTTGTTGTTCATTTTCTGTTTTTAATTTCAGTTTATTTTTAGCAATCTTTTTTCTTTTTCAATTATGATCTAGGCTTAATTAATAAACACACTTGAACACACAAGCACACCTTAAGCAAAGGGAACTTGGTTTACACCGCCAAGCCAAGACTTAACATAATCTCCCCATGCAGAGACAAAAACATCATGTTGATCTCCCTTCACCATTTCTATGTCACTTGTGTCTTACCACCATTGTGCCACCAAGGCGTTCGTTGTAGAGACTCTTAGGCCTTCATCCCCAATTTCCTCTTGGGCATATTACTCCTCCCCACAGAGTTCGAGTTCATAGTCCCCTCATTCCCCATACTGACTCTTCTTCTGGTTCATATGATTCCTCATCTGATTTCAAGCCTCCTTCACTGCATATCGTCACCATGTTTGGACCCATAGCTGGTGCAGGAGCCCAACCTGGTGTTGGATTTGGTTCTACTTTGGTGGTCACATCTAGCAAAACCATCTCAAGAACCATTCCAGCATCCCCCATGCTCCATTTTATGGCTGGGTTAAGTCTCCTATATTTTAGCTAGTTGATAAATGATCTTATACACCACGATGTTGGTTGGCCTACTATGCCGACTAAGCTTCCCTCCGACATCCCAAAGTTTGAGGATAATTATGGAGAGGACCCTATTCATGTCTGCTCCTTCCATATGTGGTGTTCATCCAATATCATTACCAATGACTCCATTCATCTTCGGTTGTTCCAATGCACGCTCACTAGAGATGTTGCAAAATGGTATGTAGACCAGCCCGCTGCCTCTCATTCCATTTTTGCGACGCTTGCTAAAGCGTTCCTCTCATATTTTTAGTTACCTCTCCAATACGACACTGGTACAAATCTCTTGACCGCATTCCATTAGTCCTCTGCCACTCGTCTTTCCAATCATGTTAAGGAGTGGCATAGAAGGAGGAGCACATGTCGTGCCCCCCTCCCCTTCAAAGACCGTGTCTATATTGATGGGTTTCTTAGCAGGATTTTATCACCCATTGGAAAAGATGTCGCATCCCATTTTCCTAATAGATAGGAAGAAGCTCTCCAAACCACTTTGAGATATGACCTGATTTATGCGCAATCTGGTTATGTCTATACTGTCATTGTAGACCTCCCCCATCCTGTAGGTTCTAATGCACTGGGGGCATCTCACACTGTTGATGGTATTGTTGGAACCCTTTCACATCCTTCACCATATACTTAGCAAAGTTATGGCTATCCGCAGGGGGGCACCAATTCCTCCAACACTTATGCCCCTCCTGCTAGAAAGATGTTTTCAGGGCTAGCAAATGCTCAACTTGTCTACCAAACCATTGCTCTTACACCATCGTATCCCTATGCATAGTCAAGTGCTTCAACCCCTAAAGAATTTTCATCACAGCCTCCCATGCATCCTCAGCTCTAGCAGCCAACGCCCCCTCAAGGCCAAGGTAATCAACCTAATGAACCCCAAGGGAACCAGCCTCACACCAACAACCAACAATAGGGAGACCATCCCAAGCAGACAAAGGCTATTTGCATGAACAAGCCTTATGCATGTTGTGGTGTACATGGCCATTATTCTCATGAGTGTCCCCTCTTACACCAAATGCACCAAATGTGGGAAGCTCAAGCAGCTTCTAGAGGTCAACCACCCATGCAACAACTACCTCAAAATCATGCGCCATTTCTATCGGTTGTGCTCACAAATCCAAATTCTTTCCCTCAGCAAGGTCAAGCAGCCCACCTTCCCCAACCTTCTGGTCCTGGTGACTACCATATCCTCATGATGAATTCTGATGAGGTTGGCCCCTCTAATATGAACCTGCAAACTTGGTCGCATCAATATGTCAAGCCATCAACTTCATCCACCACTAAGTCCAAAACCACAGCATCTACTAAGCCTCTTATGACACTAAATGGTCCTCTATAGATCCCTTGGCCTAAAATTGAGGCAATTCCCAAGATCCCAAAGGGACCATTATGTTGTAACGTGGCTTCTAATCGATCTGCCCATACATACAGTATAGTAGACAACTTGGAGCAATTACCTCTCGTCATGTCGATGCTAGAGGTACTCCAGTAACATGCCCATATCAAAACAAAGCTCTACTAATTGTTTTGGGTGCAGTAGATCCTTCCCATGATCATTTGATTGTCTTCCCAGTTGATACATCAAAACATCCCCCATTACCTTCATTCGTTTCTTTTCAGATACTGGTCTAAGTTCATAATTCCATCATCTCCAAATGCATTATTGGAAAAGGTGCATCCACCTGTGTGATGTCTATTTCCATTTGGAAAAAACTTAAGTCACTTGAGCTGTCCCCATCCACCATCACTTTGCATGCTTGGGACGGTCACTCCTCCCAGCCTCTTGGCATGTATTGCAATTGTCTAGTGACTCTTGCAAGCAAGATTGTTCATGTAGACATAAAGGTTATTGATTCCCCTCTAGATCACAAAATTCTCTTAGGTCGTAGTTACACATATGAAATATCATTCGTCGCATATGTGGTTTTCTGCAAGCTGTGCTTCCCCCATGAAGGGAAGATCGTTAGCATAGATCAGTTGACATACTATGAGCCGACATTTATGACATCCCTGAGTCCATTATCTCGTCAATGTCAGATAAGCAATATTCACCCCCTCTCACTAGTGTTTCACCTGGAGTCTAAAAATATTCCTCATTGTTGGGTGCTCTCCCTCGTCCTCCCCCTCTCATCTCTCAACCTGTCTCTTTTAGTGTTTTCATGTTACAATCATCACGGGTTGTTCACAAGTAGTCTAGTACATCTGATCAATAGCCAGCTCCTCAGCACCTTGTTGTTACCCTCTCAGTCGAGCCATCCAGATCCACCCCCCCAGAAACTCCTCTATTTGTGGGTGCCTCTCCTATGTTCCCACCGGATACTGTTCCTTCAGGTCTCAACCATCTAGGAGTTGTTCTACCAGGACATTACCCTGCAATCTAGATACCTTTCTTGTTTCCTCCTCTTGGAATCTTTTATGTCCCTGTCATGGCTTCGTTGGTCCTCCCTAATATGACTTTGGGGATCCCAGTATGGTACATTGATCCCCTTGCAAGCACTCCACCTGGTTAGTTCATACCTTATCATGCTTTGAGCCTGGTTCAACGGTCCATATGGCCCCTAACGCTACTCTAGTTCCATCATAACATCAACAGGAACCCACACCTATTGCAAAAGCATCCAGGTAGGGGGGAAAATACAAGAGGAAATAACCTAGGGACAAGGCTCCCCAAGCTCATCCAATGCCCAAGGCCCCAAAGCTGTCACCTCCGTGCGCTTTGTGTAAAGTTGTTGAGCATGCCACCAATAATTGTCTTGAACTCCCTCATCTCAAATCTTTGGTTCATGAAATTTTCCCTAAGGTCCATGTTACCTTACTAGGTCCATCCAAGAACCTTAGAACGTTATGCACAAATCACCCTTATGTCTTGTGCGATCATCATGGTCATTATTCCCATTGCTTCCCTTGTCTCGACAAGTTTCGTGATTTCATTAAGGCACTTCGCGAATACGATACCACTCGTAGTGGATCACCTACTCCTATACCCGTGGATTCTAGTACCACTAGTATACTAGAATAGGGGGACTCTAGTCCCACCATCGTGATCCCTCCCCCCAATGTCGAGATGACAGACTCCACGGGCCGTATCCTTTACATATCGTCATCCTAGAGTTCCTCGTAAGAAAACCTTTTTGAGGTTTCTGTGCGTGCTTTTATCGAACGTCTTTCAACAGAATCCCAAGTCTCAACATTTGTATATCCTCCATCTACTGGCTCGTCGTCTACCATTCCAGATGATGCGTATGTGAACCTTCTCTCTCAGATTTATGCACCAAGCACCGTCGCTGCATGATGTAGTCAGTCTTCCTCCTGTCCACCCATCTTCCATTCTGATAAGGACAACATGGAAGCTATGTCTACCCCTGATTACCTTTGCACTTAGGCAAGGGGGCATATTTTTTGGAGGATTCTAGAGGTCATTTCCTTCCTAATTCTCCCAATGCACTCTACCTCAAGAAATTTTTCTCATAGCATATCCCTTTGATTTGTGTGAATTTATTTTTGTCATGAAGTTAGGTAGGTTGCATCATCTCATCCATTGTCTTTTGCACCTTTCATCATCCACACCACATATTGGTCATGCTAACGGTGCGAGTCACTTCTCAGGAATCTACCCTTGGGGCCATTTTTACCCCCTTGCATACGTTAGTCCTTTCAAACGGCATGTGCATTGGATCTGCCACCAATAACCAAACCAAATATGGTGTAGTGATAGGTTTTTTAGTCGATGCCCTTGCTCATCACATCCTTCATCTTCATGTTCATTTAGATTCCTTGCTACTTGTCATGCAATTGAATGGTGTGTATCATATACATAACCAAGTCCTATTTAGAAAAGACTTATGAGTTAATATGTTGGTACCTAAATTTGAAACCGTTACTTTTAGTCATGTTCCTAGAGCCCAAAATAACTATGTAGATACCATTGCAGATAACATTCTAGATTGGCATTTATCACATGTATACCACAAAGGACAACCCTAAAACAGAACACATGGCAAACCATCATCATCATATTAAAAATGCATAATCATATTATGTATCACATAAAACATATAAATATTTTGAGTCCACCACTCTAAATACATCTAGTATGCCCATAGCATACTGGAGGACACATAGGCCCCTACATCTCCTTATCATCCTTTGGAGGATCTCATGACAAGTTGGACAAAGATGCTTGAATCCCTTTTTCAGGCACTCAGAACACAATGGAGCTCCACAAACTCCTCCTACTAGGGGGCATCATTCCCACCTTTACATAGTAGATCAATTCCCTCCATCACATATGTTTGCGAGCAATATCCCATGCTTGGGGGCATGATGGTTTACCCCTGGCCATCTTCTCAATTCATTAACATAAGTCTCGGCCCATATCCCACTAGATCTAGGTATGGTCGATTATCCTCCCATTCCTTGGATAGTTTTTCCTACCAGCCTCTCTGGCGAGCCATATGCACATTGCATATCATAGAAGTTTGATACCATATCTTCAAATATTCTACTCTATGTCCACATAGTCCCCATGTTTGACTTAGTGGGTGAGAATGATTCTCGGCCTCCTCTAGTAGTTCATTCTCATTTTCATCTTCCCTTAATTCTTCATCAGGAACCATCGTTCCAAGAAGCATTAAGGCCATCTTTAGACAAGTAAGGCCACTTGCCTGAAAGTCGTAGATCCTGATTTTGATGGTCGATTTTTCTGCTACAATCTCCAAAAGATTTAGGGCCTTCTCCTCATCTCAAATTGGAGGGAAAACACCCTTTTATAGGAAAACCAACAGTTTTTCTGTTGCACTTTGTGACCAAACGGTAGCTCCATTTTGATGAACTAGCAAACCATTGGAAAGCTCTCTTCGAGTACTATAATGGGTCTTTCCTAGCTTTTTATGATTTCACACTTCACCCGGAAAACTATCTTTCCAAGTAGGGTCACTTTGTCGCCTCTTAAAATTGAATTTCTTCATTTGAGATGCTTGTACCTTAGGTACCATCTCCCCTTAATGCTTGTCATCTCATGTGTTAATTTTTGTCATGATTAACCATCATTTAATCATGCTTGCATGGTCCCCACCGGGCCTACTCTGTGTGGCGGTGTCATCGAGTCACCCTTGTTTTGAGCGTCCACAGTGAGTCACCCTTGCATCCATGGAGTCTATTACACGTCCCATTATATCATGTCACAGTATTCCATCCATATTTTCATATCATTCATCCTGTGTTGCCCATTTTTTTCCTCCATTCATACTATCCCCATCCACTCCGAAGTCGAGTCAATCGCTGCCAGGTAAACCATGCACTTTATGCTCTAACAAGGGAAGTCTTCCATTTATCCCTCGATCCCACTTTTTCCATTGTCCCTGGTGTCAATCCATTAGTCACATTAATATTTCCCCTCGTGCCTTATTTGAGGATCCTCATTTCCTCACCTATAGTGGGCCCTATTCTTTTGACATCAGCTCATTTATTCCATAAGAACAGCCTAGAGGACAGTGTTCCACTCTTGTTTGGTTCCTCAGATCAAGAAAAGGGGCTCATCATTTCCATCTGACTTGTTTGTTTCACATTTGTGATTTATATACTTGATGGCCCAGTGATGTAGTAGATTGTACCAGTGATTCCTAGGTGTGTGTGAGATGTTTCAGACATCGTGAGGGGGTGGCCCTTCAGGTAGCCACCCACATGCCCATATGCCTTCATATTATGCTACAACCTCAAATGTAGTTCTTCAGATTTGATGGGTTCAGTTCCTACCGATTCAATGTTCATAGCATGCACATCTCCTTCAGATGATCCATTCAGTTTTGTAGAGCCCTTCCCTATTCCGCAAGGCTTCTTCGGTTGTTCTACCCTCCCTCCCACCCATTTTTTGAGGGAAGGGCCATTATATCTCATGTACTCATATATTATTGTATTCAATCCTGGCACATATTTTTCCAGGTGAATTATGTATATGGAACACATTGTATTATTTTCTGGCTCAGTTATGCCAATGTGTCATGTACGATTCAGCATGTACTTCATTGCTCAGTTTTATGTTTCTGGGTGCATCATTATGTTTTTACTAAATTATCTTGGCGGGTATAGATATTCCTTCCCCGTCTCACTGAGATCTGGTACCACAACATAAAAGGAGACTTACATTGGTCTCGCCCTCTGTCCCTATCTTCTTTCGCTTCAACTCTATTGCTCTCTCTCTCTCTCTCTCTCTCTCTCTCTCTCTCTCTCTCTCTCTCTCTCTCTCTCTCTCTCTCTCTCTCTCTCTAACTCCACTTTTTTGTGTAGTGATTATGTCTTTACAACATACTTCAGCCATATGTTTTGCTCCTAACACTCGTACATTGGGGGGCAATCTATTATCACCAAAAAATTGGTCATCTAGCCTAATTTACTAGATGGATCGAAGTATACCATGTAAGGCCAATTTTACCGTGGTAAAATTTATTTCATATGAGAAATTAGTTAATAAAGCACATTTGTTAAGTAATTTATAATTAAACCCATGAAGAATAATTAAATAAATCACTATTTATTTAATTTTCTTTTAGGAATAATTAATTAAATCATTGATTAATTAATATTCCTTGTCATATTTGACCCTAATATGAAAAATAAACAAATAAATTATTAATTATCTTATTTTTCTCTAGTAATGGAGCTCCACCAAGCCTCTTACCCTAGCCACGAGTTCGATTTCGGTTAACTGTAGACCTCCGTAATCCCTCTGGCTCCCTCTACTACTAGCTACCCTCCACCAATGCACCTGCACCCGCAAACCAACAGTTACGGTCCCCGTTCCCTGCTATAGGATGGAGAACATGGACTTTGAACCGGTTGACTACTCACCGGACCCTTACCCAGATCAAGCCATCTTCTGTTTCCCTAACCCTAAGCTAGACCTCGTTTCCTTTGCTACTCCATCGTGCTCAAATCTGACTCTGGTTGTCTCCCTCCCTAGGCTATCTGCATCCACCCTACAAATAGCTACCCTATCCATCGACTCCCCAGACCTTGATTTCCCACCACTTTCTCCCGGAACCCTTAATTTCTTGGCAGCCTGCTCGCCCTCGTCCCTGTCTTTCAACCCTGCACCTCTGGTGGACAACCACTTCCCCATCAATCCCACCTCCCCTCAGGGCCTCAAACATCTAGCGGAACTTGCGACATTACCCCAAGGTCACGGCCCTCCCAGTGGCTCCACTGTGGCACACTCCTCGTCCCTTCCATCCGGGTGCTTTGAAACCCCTATCATTAGGGTAAGGTGTTATGAACTAGCACACAAAAAGATAGAAAAGATAGATCAACACCTTAGAATTCAGCCTCTTCGAGGGGGCAACCTCCTTTACATTACATAAATGGAAAATTCTTCGATGATTCAAATGACAAAACCTCCTTTCTATATATAGGAGTCTAAGGAGTCACCATATAACCCAGCCGACCTAACAATAATAATATAAAGCCACAAAAATAACAATAGAGGGATTCTATGGGGCACAGTAATAACAATATGGAGACAGTAGGGGCACAATAATATTAATAAGGGGTACAACTACAATAGTAATGGGGTAATCACTAGTATTATAGGGACCCAACATGCCCCTCTCCTTCAAAAAAGTGTTGTCCTCAATGCTTGAGTAGTTCTGGATGCTTCTGTATAAAATTTTCATCCTCCCATGTGGAATCTTCAGCAGATAAGTTCTTCCACTTGATAAGATACTCCGAAATTGATCGATTTCGTAGCTATCGAGTTCTTGTTTCTATGACTACTTCTCGTTCCAATATAATTTTTCCTTCCTCATTAAGTTCTGGAAATATTGTTTGAACTGGGAGCTTGTCACCTATAACCTTCTTTAAACATGAAACATGGAAAACTGGGTGCAATCAAGAAGTTGCAAGAAACTCCAATTTGTATGCCATAGTACCAATCTTTTGCAACACCTTGTACGGACCATAATACTTTGGTGATAATTTATTATCCTTCTTAGCTTGCTTGAGGGACATTTGCTTATATGGTTGTAGCCGTAGGAATACCCAATCACCTACATCAAAACTTCTTTCGCTGCGATGTTGATCTGCCTGTTGTTTCATTCTATTCTGTGCCAACACGAGGTTATCCTTTAAGAGTTGGAGGACTTGTTGTTGATGTTCAATGTGATGTTCTACTTCTTGAACTTTAGAATTTTCTCTTAAATATGATGTGATGGATGGTGGCTGATATCCATAAAGTTCCATAAATGGGGTCATTTTTTTTGCTGTATGGAAGGAAGTGTTATACCACCATTCAGCCAGGGGCAACCATTTGACCCATTGTGTTTGTTTATCAGATACAAAGCAACGAAGATATCCTTCCAAACATTTGTTTACTATCTCAGTTTTCCCATCAGATTGAGGATGATAAGATGAGCTATGAGCTAATTGAGTACCAAGACAAGAAAATAATTCTGTCCAAAAATTTCCAGTGAAAATGGGATCTCTGTCACTTATAATAATCTTTGGGTTTCCATGTAGCTTTTGAACTATTTCCATAAATGCAATAGAAACTATACTGGCTTTAAATGGATGTGATAATGCACAAAAGTGTGCATACTTGGTAAATCTGTCAACTACCACCATGATGACACTCTTTCCCTCAGACCTGGGTAAACCTATGATAAAATCCATTGAAACCTCCTCCCAACGTTGCCTTGGAATGGATAAAGGTTGTAATAGACTCGGTGTCTTAATTGTTTCAACTTCATTTTGTTGGCAAACCAAACATTCCACCACAAATTTTTGAATATCTGATTTAAGGCCATCCCAAAAAAAATCCTTCTTAACCCTATGGTAAGTTTTTAAAAATCCTGAGTGCCCTCCTAAGGGAGAAGTGTGCAATTCCATAAGAATCTTTTGTTTTAGCTGGGAATTCTTACAGAGGTATAAGCGATCTTTGTACCATAACAAATCATTTTGCTAGCTAAATGTATCAGATGTACTGGAATCCTGTTGTAACTTTCGAATAAGTGCCCAAACTTCTTCGTCATTCTTCCATTCCTCCTTTGCTTTGTTTATCCAATCTGGTTGGATAATAGAAATGGCGCACAACAATGCTTCCACATCCTCATCCTTTCTTGAGAGTGCATCTGCCACCACATTTTGCTTCCCTTTTTTGTAAATGATTTCAAAGTCATAACCCAACATCTTTGTGACCCACTTTTGTTGCTCTTCAGAGGATAATCTTTGTTCTAAAAAGTATTTAAGGCTATCATGATCCATTTTTACCTTGAAGTGTCTTCCCATTAGGTAGAGTCACCATCTCTTAAGTGCATGGAGTATTGCCAACATTTCCTTCTCATAAATAGCTTTGTGTAAAAAATTTCCCTTGATTGGACGACTTTCAAAAGCAATGGGTCTTTCATCTTGCATTAAAACAGCACCAATTCCATTTCCTGAAGCATCACATTCCACAATAAAGGTTTTTGTGAAGTCTGGTGTAGCTAAGACCGGTGCTTGGCACATTGCCTCTTTAAGATTTCGAAGGCCTTTGTTGCTTCTGGAGTCCATGAAAATGCATCTTTCTTCAATAATGTTGTTAGAGGTGCTGCTATTCTCCCATAATTCTTAACAAACTTGCGATAATACCCTGTCAACCTGAGAAATCCTCACAGATGCTTTATGGATGTGGGGATTTTCCATTCCTTAATGGCTTTAATTTTGCTAGGGTCTACCTTAACTCCTTCATGAGATACAATATGACCCAGATATTCCACCTCTTGTACTCCAAAGAAACATTTGGATCTTTTTGCATACAATTGTTTCTCCTCCAATAGTTGTAGCACCCTGTCAACATGTTCAACATGATCCTTCCAAGACTACTTGTATATTAGTATATCATCAAAAATTACTAACACAAATTTTCTAAGGAATGGTTTGAAAATGGAATTCATCAAACCTTGAAATGTTGAAGGTGCATTGGTAAGGCCAAAAGGCATGACCAAAATTCATAATGACCCTCATGAGTTCTAAATGTTGTTTTCTGAATGTCTTCAGTCTTCATTCTGATTTGATGATATCCTGAACGAAGATCCAACTTGGTGAAGTAAATTGATCCATGCAATTCATCCAGTAATTCATCAATGACAGGAATGTGAAACTTATCTTTAATAGTGAGCTTGTTGAGCTCCCTATAATCCGGACACATGCACCATGATCCATCCTTCTTGTGCACCAATACTACTGGAGCAAGAAAGAACTTTGACTCGGTTGAATTATACCAGCCTCTAGCATTTCTACAACCATACATTCAATTTCACTCTTTTGGGCATAGGGATATCTGTATGGCCTGATGTTTGGAGGAACACTTCCTGGAATCAGATGAATAGCATGATCATGATCATCAATAGGTGGGAGACCTTTGGGAGTCTCAAATACCTTGGAATGATTGTCCAATACTTTTTGGAGATCTGGAGAAATAGATGATTCCAATGTGGAAACATCTAGCGAACATAATTGTGCAATTACACCTCTTTGTTCCTTTTTTAGAAGCTTTGTCATACTGTTAGAGCTGATTATCTTTCCTGGTTTCCCTACAATACCCCTTAATTCAACTTCCTTTCCTTCCATAGAAAATTTCATGAAAAGTTCTTGAAAATTAAAAGCTATTGTACCCAAGGATTGTAGCCATTGGACTCCTAGTACAACATCGGCACCTCCCATTAGAATGGAAAGCATTGGGCTAGTCAATACATATTCCCCCATGGATAGCTTGATATTATGGCACTTTCCAGAGAAATTTATTGTTCCTCCATTTGCAACCATCACTTGACACTCTGGTGCTGGATATAAGAAGCAATTCAATTCTTTTGCTACCTTACAATGAATAAAATTGTGGGTAGTTCCTGAATCAATCAATACTATTACCTTTTTCTTCTTGATTTGTCCTTCTATCTTGAGGGTTTGAGGAGTGGTAATTTCCGCCAATGCATTACAAGATATGGTCGGATTCATTTCTTCTTTATCTAGGCTTTGTTCTTGGAGTATATCCTCTTCTTTTGACCTTTCTTGCTCCTTTTCTTCTTCCTCTTCACAATCTATGTAGAATAATTTCTTCTCAGCACACTTATGACCTTTAGTGTATTTGCTATCACAACTGTAACAAAGCCCTTTTGCTCTTTTTTCTTCCAATTGTTGTGGTGTCAACCTTATAGGTTGTGGAAGACTAGAGGCAACAACACTTCCATCTTTATAGTTGTGAGTGGTATGCTTCCTGGTTGCCATAATTTTGCTTTCCATTTTTCTTGCTAACCTGAATGCCTTCTCTAATGAATCAGGTTCCCAAAGGCGAACATCATGTTGGATATTATCCTTTAAAGACCCTATGAACACATCAATCCTATGCTCCTCTGGAATATTTTTTACCCTTATGTTCAATTTTTGGAACTCCTCAATGTGCTCCATTATTGAACCCTTTTGTTTGAGACTTATCAATTGGCTAAAAAAAGTGTTACTTTTTGTATCCTCATAATGTGCTATCAATTCTTCCATAAAAATTGCCCAAGTGATAAATTGTTTACAAGAGCAAAGTCATTGATACCATACAAATTGATTTGGTTCCAAATATAAAGTTGCAATACGTACCTTTTGTGTGTTTTGCACATTATTGAGATCGAAAAATTGCTCCATCTATAATATCCATGTTTTGGGATCCTTGCCATCAAACTTCCTCATATCAATTTTTGGAATATGGTGGGTCTTCGATCCCACATTAGAGTCTATGATATCATGATTAACATTTCTTTTGTTCGCTTCATGAGTTTCCTTTACTACCTTTTCACCATTAGTAAGTATTTCTTGTAGAAAATTTGTCAAATCTGTCTTCAAATCTACCATGTCTCTCTTCAAATCTATCTTCAAATCGTCCATCTTAGTTTCCACACCCTTTATCTTAGCTTCTATTATCTTTTGTGAGAGTGACATTTGTTGCACTTGGTCTTATAATTTTGATATATCATGTAGCATTTCTTCCTCTTCTTCATGAGTCATGCTAGAGCTTTCAGGTTGCTTACTAGGTGTTTGCATTTTCTTTCCTTGGGGCATCAGTTACTGATAATAATTCTCTACTATGCCCTTTGAATTCCTTCAAAATAAATTTTCAAACCAAGCTTAAGCAAAAATTTAAAAAAATCTACACACTTTTTTCACTTTGTAGGAGCTCGATATTGCCACTAATGTATCTTTGTACTTTTGGATAATCCAGTTCTAAAATTTTGCACTACAGTAGCCCTCTGTGTCCTCTTTCCAATGCCACCAGTGTGATCCAAATTGGATTCTCTAACGAGGATTTATGCGAAATCTCCCACAGTGACCTAATTATAGACTAGTTTAGTAGAGCTAACTTGTATGACGTGCCACGAGTCACTGTTTCGACCTTTGGCTCTGAAAAATATATAGAAGAGACTACAGTCTTTACTCTTTCTATACCTTCTTACAAAATTTCAATCTGATGCTCAAAGAGAAAGATATGATGATTTTCCCCAGGTCACCTGTTTGGAATGTAATTCAGGAGTCTGCAAAAAGACCAACTTCCTCAGATCATATCTCCAAAAATATAGTGCGAAAAGCTCTGAAATTCGGACCCGAGATTCAGCATGATTTCTTCTCAAATGGGTTTTTTTTTTAGCTTCTAAAACGTCGCAAAAAAAAAAGTTATAGTGAAAATGCCACGATGACCTGTTTGGAGCAGCGAAACCCTAGAATCCAAAGGCTCTGATACCAAATGTTATGAACCAGCACACAAAAAGATAGAAAAGATATATCAACGCCTTAGAATTCAGCCTCTTTGAGGGGGAAACCTTCTTTACATTACATAAATAAACAATTCTTTGATGATTCAAATGAAAAAACCTCCTTTCTATATATAGGAGTCTAAGGAGTCACCATATAACCCAGCTGACCTAACAATAATAATATAAAGCCACAAAAATAAGAATAGAGGGATTCTATGGGGCATAGTAATAACAATATGGGGACAATAGCGGCACAACAATTTAATAAGGGGTACAACTACAATAGTAATGGGGTAATCACTAGTATTATAGGGACCCAACATGAGGACCGCGGCCCAACAATTGTAGTAAGAAAACCTAAACCCTATGGATCCATTACAGGACCACCCAACAACGCCGAGAACAGGAAAAGGAAATCTAAGTGTGTCAAGTCCTCCGAAGGACTTCACCATAAAGTTCGGGGAAGGGCTCACCATGGGGGATGTTGTAGACACTACAGAAAAAGTTTTGGTGGGCAAGGTTCGCCGAAGAACCTATTCGGAAAAGCATCTAGGGAAATGGGTAAAAGAAATTTGGGGGAAAATCTTCATTCAGTTACCCAAGGTGCAGATCCTACCTCGAGGATGGTTCACGCTACATTTCACCCTGTAAGACTATACAAATATGGCGTTCACCTGGTATTGGCAGATCGAAATGGCCCCGGTCCTGTTAAAATGATGGAGCCCTCTCTTCGATCCAGAAAGAGAGCAGATTGGACCTGGACCTCTTTGGGTATGATTTCCTGGATTGCCCCTTCAATACTAGTCTGAAGAGGTATTTGTGCATATTGGGAATACTCTGGGCACATATCTGGACTATGATAAATCATTCGTTCAGTCAAAGAACTGCACTTTAGCCCACATCCTGGTGCACCTGGATACTCGTGAGGGTTTGGAGGAGAAAATAACTCTACAGTGGAAGAACTTCACGAGGATTCAAATCCTAAACAACAAGGGTGTGCTATTTAGATGTCGTTGTTTCCACAAAGTTAGGCAACTCTTCAAAGAATGTCCCCTGGTGTGAAAGACCCTCGAATCACCGTTGGAAACTTATGGAGGGATGGGCAAGACTACTTCAGCCACCCCAGAGAAGACTACTTCGACAGCAAACCCTTCACTTGGGAAGGAGTCCACAGTACAACAGACTCATCATACTTCAGGCAATCTCTCTCGCCCACCATCTCTGCTGATGACTCGAGCTAGGGCAGCAGCAGCAGCTGCAAATACCTCGGGTAATCCTCTACTATCTCACCCTATTTTTCTTCTACTACTGCATGTTCTGCACTCCATATGCATAATGCATCAATATTAGATCAAACTGCCATCCTCCCTCCCATCCCCTATCCCCTAATCTCCCAGCAGCCTGTATTCTCCACCACCGCCCCTTCTTTCCCTCTGGAAGACCCCTCTAGCCCTCCTCTGCCCCCCCCCCTCCCCCTCTTCATCCCCCCCCCCCCCTCCCCCCGCCCATTCATACAACTTGCGGCCCCGCTCCTCTGAATCCCCCTCATGCCTCTCTGGTTTGGGCCTAGCCACCCCCTTGCATCCCCTTAAACCACCTCATAGCCACAAATCTTTCCTCTTGCATGCCATCCTTCAGGCAAGGGCCGAGGTGGCCTCTCACAGATAATCTTCCTTGGATCGGGTTCTTAGAGTAGTGAACACCCATGACATGTTACCCCCATGAAGTGGTTATCCTTCAACTATAGAGGCATGGCTAGCTCGCCCAAAAAACTAGCCCTCTGAAGACTTTTTGAATCCAAGCCTGTTGACATCATTTTCCTACAAGAAACCATAGGGGAGGCGAATCATATTACCCGTATCTTAGGATCACTGAAACCTAGCTGCACCTTCCTCTCCCTAGATGCAGTCGGGAGATCTGGTGGTTTGGCTCTGGGTTTCAACCCTTGTTCAATCAATCTTAAATCTGCTTGGGGAGGGCAGGGATTCATTGGAATAGATGTCTTCTCTATTGACCTTGGTATGGATCTCCGAGTCATGAATGTTTATGGCCCCTACCAAGGACGTGAAGTCTACTAGAATCGAATCATAAACCTCTCCACCATCTCATTAGAAAACCACATTATTGGTGGAGACCTAAATTTTTCCATAGGATTTAGAGAGTCCTGGGGCTCTTCTGCATAGGTTGATCTACTCTCTGATACCATGGAACTCTTTTGGAATTGGCCCAATTTACAGATATCCCCATGATTAAACTGTTGCCCACATGGAAAAATAGGAGGGTTGGGAAGGCAGCCTTAGCCAGAAGGATGGATAGATTTCTAATCAAGGCCCCATTGTTATAGAAATTATCCCACTATAAGAAATGGGTTGGCTCAGGGGGTATCTTCGATCACTCCCCTATTTACTTGGAAATCACAGGACCCCCAAAAAATCCCAAAGCACCATTTAAATTCAACTCGACCTAGCTACATGACCCAACCTACACCTCATTAATCTCTGATTTTTGGCTGGCAAACCCTTCCACAAGGGGACGCACCCTGGCCGAAGCTTTTCTCTATAATCTCTCTCAGTTCAAGAGACTATCTATACAGTGGGCAAAGGAAAAAAGCCTAAAGGATGACAACATTATCGCCATAGTCGAGTCATCATTGGCTATCTTACTGGATGATCGGAACAATGGTTTCACATCTGTAGAAACCAACTCCCACCTTATTGAACTGGAAAATCAACGAGCCAAAATCTTGAAGGAAAGGGAGGAGTCATGGCACCTCAAGAGCAGAGTGACCTGGCTAAAATTTTGAGATGATAACAGGAGTTTCTTTCGGAATTATGCCAAGGGGTGAAAAGTCTCAAACACCATCTGGAATATGCCCACTCAGGATGGTCGCATCGCAAATACTTTCAGAAAACTCTCTCATCTTGGAAACTCTCACTTCCAACAACTATACAAAGAACCACCGGCCGCAAACCTTGCAGAAATAATTTAGTTGGCAGGGCACTTCCCTAGCTTTGTCGATTTGGACATAGTAGAAGAACTAACAGCACCAGTCTTCTTAGAAGAACTAGGAGGGACCTTGAAATGGTTTAAAAAGGACAAAAGCCCTAGACTAGATGGATGGACTATTGAGTTCTATCTAGATTTTTATGAGCTTATAGGATAAGATCTCCTCAAAGTAGTCGAAGAATGTAGGATCACAGGCAGATTGTATGAGGCCATAAATTCTACTTTCATTGCTTTGATCCCTAAATCAGACACCCCTACATATTTCAATGACTTCCAGCCAATCTCCCTCTAAACTACCTTGTACAATATCATTGCAAAGATCATTACAAACAAGCTCCACCCCATCCTCTCCCACCATATCTCCCATGAACAATTTGCTTTTCTAAAAGACCGTCAGATCCATGAGGCCATTGAAACGACACAAGAGGCTATACACTGCATCAAAGTAAAAAATTTAAAGGGTATTATTAAGAAGAGCGATCTCACTAAGGCTTTCGATCGATTTAGTTGGCTCTATATAAAGATGATTCTGATATATCTAGGCTTCCCATCTGCATTCACGGATTGGATCATGTGCTACATCAACTCGACATCCTTCAATGTACTCATAAATGGATCAGCCTCTCATTTCTTTCATGCGGAATGGGGACTTCGACAAGGATGCCCTCTCTCTCCCCTATTGTTCCTAATTGTGATGGAGGGACTCAGTAAGCTCATTGCAACCGCAAAAAGGGATGGTAGAATCAAAGGACTGAAAATGAGCGACCTCTGCTACCTCACTCACCTCCTTTTTGTTAATGATGTTCTTATATTTCTTTATGGCAGCATAAGGGACTCCACCACCTTCCATGAAATCTTAACTCTCTTTGCTCATGCCACTGGTATGGCTGCTAATCAAATCAAGTCTACTATCTCTTTGTCACACACCTCCCCACAATAAGATAGAGTTGCCCACCACTTCTTCCCTTATCAACTGCACAATCTAGAAAATGGCCTAAAATATTTGGGATTCTGGATCAAACCTCATAGCTACAAGATTGCACACTAGATTTGGTTGGTGATCAAAATAGAGAAAAGATTGAAAAATTGGAATCATAGATTCCTTTCCAGAGCCAGGCGCCTTGTCCTCATCAAATATGTTCTGGAAGCCACACCTGTGTACTGGATGTCACTAGCCTGGATCCCTCAGGGAATTCTTACCCGTATCCAGAGGATATGCTACAGATACCTCTGGAATGGGCAAAAATATGGAAAAACCTTTGCTTGGGTCAGCTGGAAAAAATTTGCACTAGCAAAAAAATGGGGCGGATGGGGATTAAAGGATCTAGTTGTCTTTACACAAGCTTTAGCAGCAAAGATGGGTTGGACTCTCCTCACAGCACAGAATTTTTGGATCATGGTTACATACCACAAATATGTTTGGCCACAGCAGCTCATGGATTGGGCTTGCTTGCTAGCTTGGCCATGTACTGGCATTTCTATTGTCTAGAAAGCAATCCTTCAAACTATGCCTTTTATCAGAGCTGGCCTAGCTTGGAGAATAAATGATGGCAATCAAGTGCGCATTGGTATGGACCCATGGATTGGGGGAGGAAATAGATATCATCTCCCCCCTGACCTAATAAACCTCCTACATCAAAGGGACATCAAGGTGGTTTCACAGCTAGCAGTGAGGGATCGCATAACTATTTTTGAACAAGCATGGAAGTCTGCTCACAATGATGGTATCCCTGTTCAATGGCATCAAACATGGGAAGGATACATAAATGCTCTGTTTGAGGAACATGTCTGTATAAATAAGGACCAGACAAACTTGTTTGGACTCTAGCTGAACATGGCCAATATACCCTGAAAATGGGTTACCTCTCTCTCCTCGCGGATTGAAAACCAAAGGTAGTACAAGAATGGTGGTGAAATCTATGGAAGCTGAAAACATCACCTCTATCCCGCTTGTTTATGTGGAGTGTGCTCAGCAATAAAACACCCTCGGGAGACTCCCTCATCTGCAGATCTATATATGGAACACATTAGTGTGTTTTGTGTAACAAGGACTTTGAATCGAATGAGAATTTGTTACTACACTACCCTACAGTCACCCAACTGTGGCAATTGATTACACAGTCACTATCCATCCAGGAAATATGGTAAGGACCCACTATTCCTCAAGCATGGAACTCTTGGTTCGCTGTGTACCATGGTTCAAAGAAAGTATGTTTACCCCTCATCCTATGCTGGACTATTTGGCTTACTCAAAATAATATCATCTTCAATGAAGTGGCAGCTCGTTGGCCTCTCATCATTGCAAAGGTTGTGGTAGCTTACCATGGAATACCAGAAGTTCTCAATCCCCCCACGCATCGTACTCTCTCCCTAGGACCGATTGACAAAACCCGACCATGGTCTTTTTTCGATGGCGCAGCTCAATCCCATGGTTGTGGAGGGGGTTTAATCCTGCATATATCTAAATAGCACTCATACAAAGTCCAACTGGGTTTGGGGGAGGGGACAGAAAATTTCACTGAGCTTATCACCCTCATACATTTACTACACTTTGCATTAGCACATGAATGCACAACCATTCAGATTTTCGAGGATTCTATAATCACTATAAACTAGTTCAACAACACAAACCATTGACATGCTCATTCACTTAGAAATATATTGGACGAGATTGTCATCTTCAAAGCAATTTTTAACGAAATTTCATCTCAACATATTGACAAGGAATATAACGAAAGTGTTGACAGGCTTTCCAAGGAGGCCACATTACTTCCTAGAGGCCTGTGGATGATCATGGAATAGGAGGGTGCTAAAAAGTACCAATACGATCACCACCCCTACATAGATCATGCATATCCTAGGGTGGAAAGGCCCTAAATCACTGTTTGTTTGTGGACATTTGTTGTTTTTGAAAATATTTATGTACATATATATATGGTTCATCAGACTGAATACCTCTACGAGGAAATTTTTGTATAGATATTGAATTACTACTCATAGGAAATGGCATCCACCATATTTATCTACTGATATGTATTTAGAAACGGGCCATGGGTCAACTGTTATGCATATGCCTTGGGCATCTACTATATGTAATTTTTCTACATAATGAAAGATTATGATTTTTCCTTTGGAAAAAAAATTAAATAAATCATTATTTGTTTATTATTCCTTAACCATATTTCTTGAGATGATAAATAAATCATTTATTTATTTATTATTTCTAAATAAAACTTTAAATACTTTTTCCCTCCTAACCAAATATAATAAAATATTCCAAGTGGTTATTCCAAGAACGGGGTTAATAATATTTTATTATTGCTCATTATTTGAGGATAACTAAATATTTTGTTATAAATAGAAGGGTTTTCCATTCATTATTCACTTTTGATTATTTTCATTGTTGCACTCACCGTTGTAACTCTGATTGTTATCATGGATGCACACCATTTTTGTTTCTATTCGAGTTCCCATTGAGCTCAAACATTTTATTTGTTTGGTTTACACATTGTAGAGGAGAGAGGTTCTACACAAGCTGAAGAAGTTTGAAGATAGACAAGAACGCATCCCATAGAGGGGGACTAGTAACATCCTTTTGTTCCCTTCACAGGTGTTATTTAATAAAATCTAATCTTTGTATATCTAGTTTCCATTGGATTATTGGAGTTACCCGCATTTATGACTATTTCATTTTGATGTTTAACTATGATTGTGGCATAGATCAGGACGTTGGCAAGTTTTGTTTCTATCATTTGTTGCAGATATACAATGTTTAGGAGCCATTTATATTGTTGAGATTGTTTGTCATCCACAGTCTTAGGTGATTTCTTTCCATACACCTCTGAGAAGAAAATACTATAACACATATTCTTATATATTGGGTACACAGTACTTTTGGTATGTCTAATGGGTGAAGGAATGCAATATTTGATAAAATAATAGAGAAGATCAACAAGATGATTCCAAAGATGAAGGCTAAGTGCCTGTCTGTGGACTAGTTGTGATGTCGAATACCCTTGCTTCCACAAAAAAAAAAAAAAGAAGAAGAAGGATTTTGTTAACATTTACATAACATTTTATAATGAAGTTATTGAATTCGGTGGGTTGTGAGGATGGAGGGCAAAGGAATTGAAGTGAATTGGTTATTTTCTCTAATCAGTTGGAATTTTCTAGTTGGAAACCCAGGAATAACACATACCTGGTTTCTCTAAATGAGACATTCATTGTCATTTTTTATAATGTTTCTCCAAATAGTTACCCTAGTTTACCCTCGTAGACCTTGTAGACCCTCGCCTGTTCGAACACCTATTCATAGTGGTTTGTAGATCCTCCCTCTTTACACACCTATTTGCAGTGGTTCACAGACCCTTCCTATTGGCCTGTTCAAAAACCCTTCCTGTTGGCCTATTCAAAAACCCTCTCTGTTGGCCCCATTTTTTTTCCTTCGCTTGCCCTTTTTTTATCCATGTCGTCAAGATTATGATTAAATAATACATATATTTGTATCTAACATAAAAAAAAAAAACTTGTTATCGCCCTATTATATAGTCAACATATTGTTTTAGGATTTTTTTTAATTTTTTATACCCCAATATGAATGCACGTGATATAGTATTGCTTTGTCAGTGAATCCCCCATGACATACTAGAGTGTATGTTCCACTCATAGATCCTCCCTCCGACACCATTCAAAGTGTAAAAGGTAGTGTTTATGTCTCTATTGATGATCTTTCTCTGGATAGTGGACCTTCTTCACCTATTACAAGTATACGTCTTGCATTTTAAATCCTCTTTAAAATTTATGTGTTTATGCATTGAAATTTTCTTTAATTTTTAAATCATCTTCAATTGATATGTTTGAATTTAATGTATATGTTATTATGCTTCAAGTTTGTTATCTATATATATATATATATATATATATATATATATATATATATATATATATATATATTAATTATGATTTATAGACCCTCAGTAGGGTGAATATGAGGATCAAATTGTAATGTTCTTATCGAGAAAACTAGTGTCCATTCAGAGCTGCTAGTCCCACTAAGATGGGTAGCTATCTTAGAAACAAACAAACTAAAGTCACTTGTGTTTTCCTTTATGAGAAGTAGATGATAGAGAAGCAGAGAGTACCAACCTCTTTCGCTTGCCTCCTTGCTTGTTCCCTCTCCCCTTTGACAGATCTTTGTCGCTCCTTCCTCGCTTGTCCTATTTCAAAGAACACCTGTAGATTCAAAGCAGCATAATACCATCAAAGCATAGAGATCTATAATCATAAACAATATAGGATCAGATATATATTGACCACACAAATCCATATATCAATTCAGACATACAAGAATATGGAGGAAAACTCAAATAGCTTTATTGATAGAAGTAGTAGAAGAGAGGATTATAACCCATTGATCTGACCTAGCGCCATCCTCCCAGCATGAAAGCCCTTCTTCACCTCATGAAAAGCTAGATCACCCAACACTATGTTGTTCCACAAAGAAACCAACAGCACTTCCTTACAAGATGCAAAATTCCAACCCCCTAGATCTCTAGGATGAGGGATCCATATATAGATGTTTGCAGGTCGGTGAGTCAGCTTTTGGGTTTTTGATTAGTGTCATTTCTCTGATAGTTCTCAATTCCACTTGGATATTTCATGATCTCTTACTCATCCCTGGGCGAATTCAGAGAGGCAAGTGTCACAGGAGAAGTTTCTGGAAGATTCCATGATCATCCACCTTGCAAACTGTCTCTGCCATTTGTCTACTCTCGCCCATCACACCCCATAGAAGGGATTTTCAGTATGCATCGCACCCCCCGTGTGCATTAGGTGAGATGCATCACACTTTGACCATGGAGCAGGTGAGATGGTCTAGTTTTGACCAGTTCTGAGCAGTTTTTCATGGAGAACTTCTAGGAGATGATGTAATCAGCTGACCTTGTTCCTTTAGGGTATGAAACAACACTTTTAGGGACTTAGAAGCCCTTGGTTTATGGACATATAATATTGGGGTTGCAGTGCCCAAATATGTCTATAATAGTTGCCCCCTAAAGCATGAGGTCGTAAATCTTTTGATGTTGGGTGAAATGCTTTATCATGAGGATCTGAGACTTTTTCGCACTGGAAGGTGACCTATAATAAGATACAATACAATACATTATCTTCATAATATTTTCATGATCTAGCTGAGGTGGCATTTCCATGCTCAGCTTTTATAAATTCATTTTCATGTACATAAGACAGACAACTGCCTGTATGGCAGATTGATGATTCTGGTAGAGCCATCATCCTTTGGCTTGGATGATTATCTGTGTAGCTATGATGTACATTTGATGTCTTTATTTTCTTGAATATATCACAGCCCAGATGGATGAAACTAGATCCAAGGTCTTCAAAAATCATTCAATCTTCACCCGTAGTACAAGTCGATCCATGTGAAAAGATGTTCTGGCGTCGAATATGGAAAGACATTGCCTGATTACCAGCCAATGATGTAAGTTGTTAACAGGAACGAGAGGAATCACCGATAATGATAATGACCCTCAAGGTACTGCAATACAATTCACATGGTGTGAATACATGAGTCGATGTCGAACACCACGCAAAATCTTTCGGTCGAAGGCCATTGATGTAAACCTGTCACTGGAAGTGAGAAACTTGCCATTGAGGCATGCAAGCTTCAAAGTACTGAAAGGGTTGTTCCTAAGTCAACTTCTTGGAGAATGAGCTGACGTCGACAATAAGTGACCTGTCGTAGGAGGGCCTTAATGAATCCCCCATCTACGACACGAAACAGAGCAAATGATTTTGTGGAGGTGAAAACGATCTGATGATACAAGGTTCAGGGTGGTGGTCATAAAAGAATGAAGGGTGAAGGTATTGCAGCGGATGAGACACAAGCTGGGTTGGTGAATTCTCTAAGCAACTTCTCTTGAACATATCGGCGACACTGAAATGGATTGGTAGTGTTAACCCCAAAAATGGATGGTACGGTGGACCAATGGTGATATGACCAGTGAACGAAATAACCCAACCCGACTCAATTATGGTGATGGAGTGAAAGTGTCATGTTCAAGAGCGACTTGCTACCTGTTATCACTCAGATTTTCCCAGAAGTTGTAAGAAGGGGAAAGGGGTCCAAGGTAACCACAAACCAATCTTTTAGATATAGAATCTAGCCAATCTGTATCCAGAGAGGGCTCTCTCTTTAAGTTTTAGCTTTGTTTTGAAAGATATTAGGCTAGTTATGAAGTTTAGGAGTTTTGTTTGAGTTTGGGTGGTGAGATTCAATAGCAGAGGGTAGGACTGACTAGTTTAGGCCATTGGGCTAATGGAGTCAAAGAAGATGGCTTAACTAGACTTGGTTTCTTAACAAAGGATGGTTTCACAGAGCAAGATAATCAAACAGGGAACAAATAAAGACTTGGAATAAATGGAATGGTTTTAAGATAGGTGAAGGGCAGTTAAGAATCCTTCAACATACTTAAGAGAGCAGAATGTGACTAACCATCAATAAAGAGCAATTAAGAATTCTTTACTAAATGATTAAAATGAAAGAACTAGAAAACAAGAGCAATTAAGAATTCATTGTTTATACTAATTCAGAAGAAAACATAGAGAATAATAACGATTGAAAATAGAGTGCAATTAAGCATATTCTGAGTTACTCTTTTTCGTTTATCATTCAGATGTGAAACATAGATGATATTATAAACAAGGAAAACTTCTAAAACACAAAGTATAGAGGACTTATTGATCCAGTGTTTGATTCAAGAATTCTGAGAAAAGTCCCTTGCATTAATTCTTTGTCCAGCAAGCCATGCAAAAGTTGAGTCCAACAGCACTTTATTCCAAATAATCAATATTACAGCAATGTCTCTAAATCCACCCTCAATACTCCAATTGAGGGGGTATTTATACAAAAAAATTTACAAAAAATATCTCCTAACAAAGTGAGATATATTCTAGGATGACTAAGAATAAGTTACAGGAAAATAGAGACAACTGGTCTCGAAGATAGGAGAAAAGCAAACTGCTGGTGTGTGTTATAGACATTTTTGTGCCTCGCATCATGGAGCATGAAATGTCAATAATCACAGGGATCCTCAGTCCCTAAACATGTTGTTCTTACCCCTAAAAGAACAAGGTCATCAAACAACAACACTTCCAATCAGTTCTCCACCTGAAAACACTTCAAAACAGGCTTATTTTGGATCATGTCAGCTGCTCCACTGAGCTTCTGCGCTGGAATGCAACTGTCCCTCCTTGTACCTGCGCTGGAAGTCAAATTTAATGAAGGCTACCTACGCTGGGCGAGATTGGCCAAGTGGCACAGTCATTCTGCAAGGTGTCAACTGCCCAGGAAGCTTCCAAACTGACACTTGGTTCATGAGATTCGCCCTGTGATGAGTAAGAGGTACTTGATCACCATGTGTAAGCAAGGATCTCCAAGTGGACTCAAGAACTGAAGATTAACTGAAGAGGGAGAGGACACTAGTCAGCTCTATGCCAGCCTCAAGCTGACTCATCCTCTCTTCTTCTCTCCTATATATAGAGCTCTTCTATGAGGTCTAAGGAGGCTGGAATTTTGTGTAAAGCAAGGAGGTGCTGTTGGTTTACAGTTAGAGCTATTGGGTGATTGTTTTACTAGAGGTGAAGAGGAGAGTTCTTGCTGCTGGGGAGGTGCTGCTGGATTGGAGCCATCATTGGTTGTAACCTTCTCAGAACCCTGTTACTTTTATCAATAAAGTTTTGCATGTTCTCCTATATACTTGTATTGCATTGATGTATTGTATTTACATGTATATTTGATTCATCCTAATCCATGCTTCAGTTATGAGTACATGTATCTTGTAGTTTGCTCTCTTGTTTTGTGCAGGATCTGTGTGTAGCTGGACCGGGAAAGAGAGCAAGGAGCTGGGAACAAGAGACAAAGAGAGAGGACAAGGATCGACTAAGCGAAAGACACCAGGTTGGTTAATCTTTCTTCATTCTCTCTGTACTTTCATAAAGGAAATCATCAAAACTTTACTTTCAGTTGTTGCTAAAGACTGTCACCTTTAGAGTAGGGATAGGGTCATCCGCATCGGATACTTTTCCCCACAACAAACTGGCGACTCCGCTGGGGAGCCTAGTATCTTGTTGGTGTCTGTAGTATTTTGCTATTCATTTCTTGAAGAAAAGAGTACCAAATCGAAAAGCTTTTGACTATATCAAAAGCGAAGTAGAGGGACTGCTACTCTTGCTCATTTGCTGAGCAAATTCAAGATTTGAAGAGCTTATCTACAAAAGACTCTTTACTCTTTGTGATAGATCTTCATCCTCTTGATCATCCCTTAGCCTGTACTTGACCTATAGCTTTTTATTTCAGCAAAAACAGTGCATTTTTGAGCTTTTTATGACCCGGAAAACTTTGTAGACGTAACTCTCGTGTCCCAGAGCAGGCTGTCCACAGGCAGTCTGCATTACAGCGCAGGTACTCCCTTCGGGAACTGCGCTGAGAGTCAAACTGACAGACCAGAGCCTGCGCTGGTCCAGTTAGCCATTGTCTTGCTCAGTTTTCCCATTGTGTCTGAGCCCTGTTTTCACTGATTTTTTGCTGATTGCTTGCTTGTCATTGTACTTGCTGTAAACCACTTCTCCTTGACATTATTCCGCCTCAGTTGTGTGATGAAACTGTGAATGTTCTTTCAGTATTTCTTGCTTCAGTTACAGTTTCCCATTGTGAAAAGCGAACCAGTATAGCTGTGGCCTCTTAGATCCTGAACTGTAAAAGTGTCTTTGTGATCTTAAGAGCTAGTTTTATTACTGTTCATGGCTGTTTGAGTTTGTTTGCTTTTCATTTCATGGTTTGAATCTATACATTTCCTGTGTTTTAAACAAGTCTATCATAAGGTGTCTTTTTGATTGTGGACAAGCTTGTTTATTTCTACTTGAAATTAGATTCAAAATTATACAACAGTTTCCTTTCTGTCTAGCATCAACATTAAGGATAACGAAAAGAAATACATGCATTGTGCATTTTGCATTTGACTGTATGCTTGACGATTTAGGAAGATGTGCATTTTAGTGTGTGTTCTTTGATCTGTGGAAAAAGTTGTGTCTTTCTTTTCCCTCAAGTAGATTAAGGTTTTCAAAGTTGAAAGATTGAAAAGATTTGCTTCTCATTCTTAGATTGCATATAGGAAGTTGTATATATACATCTCGTGGCGAACCTGAAAGGAAAACTGTTAAGAAAGATCAACATTAAAATAAACTCAATTTACATAACAACGCTTTGGAATTTAACGCAAACATCTAGAGGTCTAGGTAGAGACGTGTTCCGGCGTCGTTAAACATAGTGACTGTCGATCTCTACGAAGGTGGGTGATTCCTCCTGAGAGTCGGTGGCACTAACACGGACTTGAGCTCCCGCGTACCGTCGCGTATATTGGGAGACCCCTATAGGCTTTTATCCTTTATCCTTAGGAAACCGTGTCGGCCGCCCTACTGATCGCGATGCAGTGAACACAGCATTCACGGAGATCGACCACCCGTACCGTAAAACGTATTCTGTGGTTTCGCGAAAGGTTTGGCACACCCTCTGCCTAGATCTCCAGAGCAGTTTCTTTTGGCCTTTTTCAAACTCTATAACTGAAAAAGTCCAACCGAGCATTTGTCACTTCGGGCTCGTTAATACATCAAAGGCGACTAGAGTCATCTTTAGCTTTTTCTCAACTCTTAAAACATGAAAAAGCAAGTTTGTGTCTAAAAGCGTCGTTAATAAAATTTATTTTAAGCGGAACATAATCACCTATTATTCCCACGTTGATCTTTCAGTTGAAAAGTATGGAGCCCACCAACCAAGGAAGTAACCTTGGCGGAAGTCCAAATCCCTTCTCCTCTTGGGGAGATGTTGGTGCGCCTCATATGGCTACATTGTCACTTCCAAGATTGACAATCGGCCTCCCTGTATGGCTCTTTTCAACTAATGTAGTCCAGATCGCCACTAATCCTGAGCAGTCGAATCAACAGTCAGAACAATCTAGAACTACCCACCAGCCTTCCACTTCTTATGATACTTCCTCTGATCCTTCATCTTCCCAAGGTAGAGCTGGCAAAAGTCAGCCTCCCAAGGAGAAGAAGGAAAAGAAGAAGAGAGAAAAGAAGCAGAAGGAGCCTCTGGCGAAGGCGACTGGGGGCAAGCAGAAGAAAGCTGACAAAAACCCACACACTGCACCGACCGGGCCTAAATCGCCATGTGTCATTTGCAAAGGGATCCACTTCCATCGTGATTGTCCTTGTATTCCCCGGATACTAAGGGACTGGTCCCCAAGGTTGCACAATCCGGTAGCATCAACCTCTGGTTGTCATGTTGATTGCAATCCGTCGACTAATGAGAGTGAAGGACGAAGAAGGGGACCAAGATCACCCTGTCTATTGTGTGAAGGCAATCATGCCATCCACAAATGTCCATTCTTAGATGAGGCAAAGAGAGTTTTGGAAGATCGTCCGGTATCACCGTTACGACTTCCTCCTGGATACCAAAAACTCGTGCCTAATCCCTCGATAGTTGAAAATCCAGCTGGCCCGCTCAAGTGGTCAGCTGAAGTGTCGGTCATTGAGAATGAACCTACTGAATCCAGACCAGACGAAAGTCTAAAGGTCGAAACGGCAGTTGACCCGGTTCTTCCTTCAAAGGTTCTATCGTCCAATGACTCCGTCATTGAAGACCCGTCTTCAAATGACACCGTCGCCGAAGAGTCGTCTTCATGCGACACCCTCACTGAAGAGAATAAGGATGACACCATCCAGGTTCTTTTCATCAGCACCAACTCCGATGAGCGTCAGGGCAATGCGCCCATTCCTTTATCGCAGGAAGGAACATCATCAGAGTCATATCCGGCCGTATATTTGGTCCCACCACCAAGCAACCTGGTTGTATCCTTTGATTGGAATCAACTAGGCAGACCCCGGTTACCAGCCAGTGTACCATTCAGAATCATTGTCCAGATCTATAGAATGATCATGGCTAGTACTATCATTGATGAAGGGGCATCTGTGAGTATCCTTTCCTCTGTTGCTTGGAAAGCACTGGGTTCCCCAGCGCTTTTACTTGAGTTGAGAAATCTCTCAGGTTTTGATAAAGGAACCAGTCAACCATTAGGGATCCTCCCCAATGTACCTGTTACATTGAAAGGGAAGACCGTCGAGATGAACGTGATGGTCGTCCAAGGACCTTTGGATTATAACCTACTCCTTGGGCGGGACTATATTTATTGCATGGGAGCGATAGTCTCCTCACTCTTTAGAGTAATGTGTTTTCCACACGAAGGAAGGGTGGTCAAGCTCGTAGACCAACTTTCGTTTCTGGGATCTCGCATCGCAAATAGTCAAATACCATTCCTAAATGGTCTGTTCACTCAAGATTCGCCTCCACCCCCAGTCCTTCTTCCCGATGAGTGCGAGTGATTCGGAAAGAAAGACTGGAACCCAGGGGGCATGCACCCTGGTCTGCTTCGGGCAGAAGAAACCCCAGGTATAAGGAAGAATTTCCGCAGAAGAATATGACTAGTCCGTACCCCGTCCGTGGAAGGAAGTGGGGTTGTTCTGGAATAGTGTTCTTTTGTTAAAGTTATGTGTTTGGCAAAAGAGTCATTCACCTTTGTCTAAAAAAGTGGGCGATGCCCAAGTAGGAATTCCCTTATCGCGACGAATAGTAACCATCTTTGAATTCAAGCCTCGCCCATTAAAACATATGTTTTGAAGGATAAGCAGGGGCAGCCTACAAAGTAGGGGACTATATTGTTGTGACAGAGGGTAACCATCTTTGGACAACCCAATGATAGACACCGCCAAAGAAAGAGATTGATTTGCGGCAGCAAATCGAACCGTCTTTGGAATAATAAGAAAGAGGCAAGCCTCCCTCAATAATACCAATGTTTTATCTTTGAGTAGTGTTCTTCCATTGTCACAAATAGCTGTTTGTTAAAAGTGGGCCGACGGGAAGCCTGAGTACTGCGTAAGACCCCTTAGAATAACGAGAAGACAAGTATCGTTAACATTAGATTGGCAAGATGACAAGTAACTGTGAACACCCAAAGAAAAGCAGAGGTAGGGGAGAGGAGGGGCAGCCTCGAAATTCTATCCTATACCTGGGGGCATGCAAACCTTCTGGAGTGCAAGCTAGGGGCGGTTATTTATCTGGTTTTAAGATTAGCCGTTTCCAAACTTGCATGAAAGAAGCCTGTGGGGCAAAAGTAAAATTTGCCAAAAGTGAGCATAGCTGTGGTAAGGCATAAGCTCTATAAAAATTGGTCCTTACGGGAGGCGTTCTTTTTATGACTGGTATATCGAGCAGTTTTAGCATATAGTTCATGCTCGTGAAAAAATAAACGCAAATTCGAGCAGTTTTATGACTGAATTTATGCTCGTTAAAAAATAGAAAAGTGTGAGCAAAAGTTTCCCCCAGAGTTCAAGCTCATGGAAAAAATGAACCGGTAAATAACCTTTTGAGATCGTAAATTCATTAGCCATAAGAACCTTGATCGTGTTTTCATCCATCACCTCCACTGTTCATTTGGCCGATCATTCACTTCCATTTGTGTGTTTACCTCTTTTGAGAAACAGCTGCGAAGAGTGATTTCACCTAGCCATCCTTGTGACACTGCCGTGATTGGAAAATTCCAATTTGTACCTGGAATCAATTGCTATCCCTGTTTATCACTCGTTCCTCAAAAGACGAGTATTCTTTCAGCTCTTTTCACTGACTCGTAAAATATGAAAAGTTTGCCGAGTTTTGGCCTTCCAGATCGTTAAATGACCGGAACGCTATCCCTCCTCTAAATTTTAATCTTTTTGGACCTGAGGGATTATTGCACAAAAGGATCGAGCGCTTGTCTTGTTCGGCTCGTTAAAAGTACCGAACAGCCATCCCTTCTGTATTGTTTTATACTTTTTCGGACTTAAGGGATTTGCTGACGAAAAAGGAATTATGGAGTTGACTTTCCGTACCTTTTCAGACTCTCTAAAAATGAAAAGGACCGAGTTTTCTTTGTCGTTAGACTCGTTAAAATGATTAAATAGCGACAAACTTGTCTTTAGACGAGAACGAGTTTCCCTATCGCTAGGCTCGTTAAATCATAGCGATGGGCTTGCCCGAAGGGCAGGTTATAGAACAAGCATATGTTATCCTCCTCAAGCTTGACAAAAATAAAGAGGTACTGGTCAGAAATGACTGGGGAAAAATTGGGAGAACATCAAAGTTTAATGGTAGCAAGTCACTCTTGAACATGACACTTTTCTTCCGTACCACATCGGGTTGGGTTGTTTCATTCACCGGTCTCATCGTCATGGTCCTCGCCAAACCATCCACATTTGGGGTAATGCTACCGATCCATCGCATCAGTGTCGTTATATGTTCAAGAGGGGTCATTCTGAAAGTGTCAACCGTGTCCCATCCACTGCCATACATTATCCTTCATCCATTCATGATCGCCACCCTGAATCATATGTCACAGTTTGTTTTCACCTCCACTAAAATCATTAGCTCCGTTCCGTGTCATTGATGTGGGATTCATTAAGGCCCTCCTTTGACGGATCGCTTCTTGTCGACTTCAGCTCATTATCCAAGAAGTTGATCTAGGAACACCCCCATCAGTACTTTGAAGCTTGCATGCCTCAATGGCAAGTTTCTCACTTCCGGCGACAGATATACATCAATGACCTTCGACCAGAAGATTTTGCGTGGCGTTCGACGCCAAGTCCTTTATTCACGCCACGTGAATTGTACTGCAGTACCTTGAGGGTCATTATCATTATCGGTGATTCCTCTCGCGCTTGTTAACGGTTTTCATCATTGACCGGTAATCAAGCGATGTCTTTCCATGTTCGACTTCAGCGAAATTCTCACATGGATCGACTTGTACTTAGAGTGAAGATCGAACGAGTTTGAAGACCCCGGATCTAGTTTCATCCATCCGGGCTGCGATACATATTCAGGAAATATAAAAGCATTTGTCATGTACATCATTGCAACAGATGATCATCCTACTCAAAGGATGATAATTTCAGCAGAAAATTATCAGTCTACCATCAGACGATCGTTTGTTCTATGTACCAAAATGTATTTATAAAGCTGAGCATGGGAATGCCCGCCTCAGCTAGATCATGAAAACAGAATGAAAAATAATGTATTGTATTGTATTGTATTACAGGGCGCCTCCTCAGCACTGGAATGAACTTCGGACCCTCTAGATAAAGCATTTCACCCGATAAACGGCCTCATACTTTAGGGGGCAACTGTTATAGACATTTTTGTGCCTCGCATCATGGAGCATGAAATGTCAATAATCACAGGGATCCTCAGTCCCTAAACATGTTGTTCTTACCCCTAAAAGAACAAGGTCATCAAACAACAACACTTCCAATCAGTTCTCCACCTGAAAACACTTCAAAACAGGCTTATTTTGGATCATGTCAGCTGCTCCACTGAGCTTCTGCGCTGGAATGCAACTGTCCCTCCTTGTACCTGCGCTGGAAGTCAAATTTAATGAAGGCTACCTGCGCTGGGCGAGATTGGCCAAGTGGCACAGTCATTCTGCAAGGTGTCAACTGCCCAGGAAGCTTCCAAACTGACACTTGGTTCATGAGATTCGCCCTGTGATGAGTAAGAGGTACTTGATCACCATGTGTAAGCAAGGATCTCCAAGTGGACTCAAGAACTGAAGATTAACTGAAGAGGGAGAGGACACTAGTCAGCTCTATGCCAGCCTCAAGCTGACTCATCCTCTCTTCTTCTCTCCTATATATAGAGCTCTTCTATGAGGTCTAAGGAGGCTGGAATTTTGTGTAAAGCAAGGAGGTGCTGTTGGTTTACAGTTAGAGCTATTGGGTGATTGTTTTACTAGAGGTGAAGAGGAGAGTTCTTGCTGCTGGGGAGGTGCTGCTGGATTGGAGCCATCATTGGTTGTAACCTTCTCAGAACCCTGTTACTTTTATCAATAAAGTTTTGCATGTTCTCCTATATACTTGTATTGCATTGATGTATTGTATTTACATGTATATTTGATTCATCCTAATCCATGTTTCAGTTATGAGTACATGTATCTTGTAGTTTGCTCTCTTGTTTTGTGCAGGATCTGTGTGTAGCTGGACCGGCAAAGAGAGCAAGGAGCTGGGAACAAGAGACAAAGAAAGAGGACAAGGATCGACTAAGCGAAAGACACCAGGTTGGTTAATCTTTCTTCATTCTCTCTGTACTTTCATAAAGGAAATCATCAAAACTTTACTTTCAGTTGTTGCTAAAGACTGTCACCTTTAGAGTAGGGATAGGGTCATCCGCATCGGATACTTTTCCCCACAACAGTGTGCTGTTCCTATTCTCACTGAGTGTGTTGGAGGTAGGCCCTATAATTTGGCTTGTTGTTGTCTTCTTTAGTAACTCTGTGCTGGCTGCCCTGTTTTGACTGATACTCTTTACCTGTTCTGATACACTTCGACCTGTTTGATCCTTGTTCATCTTTGTTCATCTTACTATGGTAAATAGCCCAAAATTTACATTTTACCAAAGATAAATTTACAAAATTTCTAACATGTCTTCCCACCATTTTTTCTCTGGCAATTTGTGCTTCTGAAGTTTCCTCAGGGTCTCATCAGTTTCTGTATATCTGAAAAAGGTAGGCTGGATTGTGAACAAGTGCTTTATCTCATGCTCAACATAGAATAAGTTCTCTAAGCTGTCATAGAGAACTCGGCCTGTGGGGAGTGCTTTTATTCCTGATGCACTTGTTGATGAACTAGCTTGACTACCAGCATACTTACTCAATTTGTCTACATAATCTATGTGCTTCATTAATCTATAATTAATCACCAGAGGACTTGGTAGCCCTTTATTCTGCAAAACAGTGAACTTCTCCATAAAAGAATTGATTTCCACCTGCATATCCTGGCATCTTCTCTCTAAGCTCTGCATCAAAGTTCTCTTAGTTAACACCCTTTTGATTTCTAAAATAGTATCTTTCTTATCAGCGATGCCAAGTTCTTCTAGTTGTTCCTTAGTTTTGTTCTTCAAAAAGTGTATAAGCCGGTTGGCCTCATCTGGCATTTGTCCTAACAAAGCTCTTGTCTTTTGAATTTCTCCCTGTGCTACTTTCACTAGATCAATTTGTTCAAATATTACTTGGATGGATGGCCAAACATCATTTACAGAATGAGTGATGTTGGTCCAAAGAATTTTCTTGATTTCTGTGAGAGGCTTGTCAAAAGTGAGATCTTTTTCTAATGATTTCACTTTATTTTCTAAAGCTTTGATCTCCCTTGTTTTTTCCACAACATTTATCTTTGAGATATTATAATCTGTTTCCATCTTAGCCAATTTTTCTTTTACCTGTTTTAATTCTGACACTTGTAGCCTCATGTCTTCCATTGCCTTTATCAGCTCTTCTGTGCTCAAATTGGTACTGCTACCTGGTGTTGTTCCTGTTGTAACTATACCTGTGACCACCTCTGTTGTGGCTGCTGGGATGTTTGGAGCTAAGACTGTCCCAAGTGTAGAGGGGACTACTGTTGAGACTATGGGAATTACCTCAGGAGGCTGAGAGGTCGACTCTCCCTGCTTGTCCTTTAGTGCATTTTCTAATGCCTGCTCTGTGTCATTCAATCTTTCATTTAGTTTCAAGAGTAGGTCCATCATCTCTTCTTCAGATTTCTGTTTTATAACCTCAGCAGTCTGTGGATGCCTTGAAGGAGGTAGCTTTATCTATTTCCTCAGGGCAACAATGTCTTCTTCTTTTTTCTTGATTAGTGCTTCTATGCCTTTAGCATCTTTGGGATCATGTCCCAATCCAATGATGATTTCTTCTAATGATTTTATTTTATTATCCTTGGCCAGGGAAGAGGCTTTCTCCAAGTGTAGTTGAGCAGTTGTATTATCCAAGGAATTTTGTAGCTTGTGGGCCATCATTGCTTTACCAGCCAATGTGGAATAGACCATTTCTCCAGTTTGCTTGTGAAGTTCAATTTGATCCATAGGATGAATATCCTTGGCCAAGACCTCCAAGTTTGTTCTGATGTAATCTGCTGCTGACTGAGGTTGTTGCACCTTTGGCTTGAAGTAACTCATTATCATCTTTCCTTCTTTAATGTCATAGGCTGACATTAGTCTTTGCTGATTTGTGGGGGCCATTTTTAAATATTGATTGTACATTTGAATCCTTACTGGGTCATTCCTGGCCTTTATTTCTGTGAATGTCTTCTTAATATCTGAGGCCTGTTTACTTTGTGGCCTAAGGGATGACACTTCTGCACTGTGTTGTCTTTCTAGCTCTTGCATATGTGAGCTAGTGGATGTTCCTCCCACTGTAAAAGTTTGTTGGCTAGCTGCTCTTTCTTCTCTTTGGCTGTCTACAGTCTCTTCAATTATTTCCTCTTCTGACAGAGGGTTCAGTCTTTGTCTTTTGGCTCCAGGCTGTCCTATAGGTCCACTGGTAGGGGTAGTGATTTCTCTGTCCCTCTTTTTATTTCTTTCCTCATTTAGAGGAGTTTGCAAAGCTGTACTTTCTGCTACATTAGTTTGAGCTGGAGGAATTGGCACTTGACCCTGTTCTTTGGAAATTCCAGGCTGATCTATCATTGTAGGCTATTCTGTGGTCTCTATTTCCTTACCTTTGGATGTTCCTGTGGCTGGTATGTTGACTTCCTGTGGAGGCTGTTGAGAAGTTCCAGCAGTGGATGTACTAATTGCTGATTTTTGAGACAATTTGAATGGTACCTGCCCAAAAGAATCCAAGTCAAGGGTTTTCTCAAGATCTCTCATAGCATTTTCCATATTGACCTACTCACTAACCTCTTCTACTAGGGTTCCCTCTATCCATTCATCCAAGTTTGCAAACTGCTCAATTTCTGGGATCCTATGATGAATATATGGGGATAACCTATTCTTTGTCCTTCTGTCACATATAAAACTGTTGGGGTCATATGGTACCCACCTAAAACTCTTTTGTAATCTAAGATGATCTTCTAAAATCTTTTCAGCTTCTTTCCATGCATCCCTGTTATTGATGACAAAAGGGCCTAGCTGGTTCTTAATTCTTAGCTGAGCTTTCTTCTTTGCACTACAAAAATGGACTAAATCTACATTTATGATTTGCCTGAAATACTCCAAGGCAAACAATCTCATGGGAACATACTTGGGTAAATTAAAAGGGCAAAGTTCACACTCATACATCCTAATTTCTGTGTGATTTTTGTATAGGTACCAGTCACCTATCATGTACTGCTTAGAGAGATGGAAAATTTTCTTCATGTCACCATTGATTTTAGGAGGGGAAACTCCTATCAACAGAGAAGTTGCTAGATGTACAAATAATTCAATGAACTCATTATAAGTGTAAGGGGACTCAATGGTATTATGAAAGATTGAACTCCAAAAGATGACAGATCTAGGATTTCCTCTGGTGTCCAGTTTCTTAACAGGGAATGGAAAGTTATCTAAATGATAATATAACATGAGATGGTATATGAAAGAGGTATATTTGAAAACTCCTTCCCTTTCCAAATTCAGGAACTGGTCATGGATTTTGTTGGCAATATAGGTGGCATAGTCATATCTGATAGTAGGGGGCTGTCCTGGAGTAAAGATTGATAGTAACACTAAGGTAATATCATCAACATATTCACTAGAGTTAAATCCCATTATCAGGGATATCATATCAATAATGAGTCTTCCAGTTTCAGTGAAGCAAGTTCGCAGATAAGGAGGTGGACCTTTGGGCTGGTACTTTGGTAACATGAAGGTTTGAGCAATGCGGTTTACTTCTGATTGAGATAACTGAGATGCTTTTTCAAGTAAATATGCCATGGAAAGAGGGGTGAGGGGCTGACTGGAATGGAATTGTATCATTTCATTGATGGATTGAGCAGTTATGCAAAAAAGGACAGTTTGGAATGGGGACATAAGAGCTCTCTGGTTGGGATCATAATTAGCACAGAATTAATGAATTATGTATGGGAAAACATGGACTGAGGGAAGGAAATACATGGGAAGGTTAGATTCCCACAGTCCAAAAATGTCAGACTTATTCAGATAACTATCTTTGATTTGGTAGAAGATCTTAAGATGGTTACTATCACCAGATAAGTCTTTTATCTAAAAGTCTTTATCGGCCAGAGGCAGATAATCTAAGTCTTTGTGAGAAGCGTTCATGGGTGTGACATTCAGGGTTATAGGGGTTTCCATTTTTGGTTCTTGTGGATTCAAAAATGGAATTTAGACGTTTTGTGAGAAAATATACCAAACAATAGGTTTGGGATTTTATATGGCGACCACAGACTGTTCTAGAATTGAAATTTGGCCCTTTTTCATAGAATTTTCAGTAGAAAACCGACATTACAGGGTTGTAAGGTAAACTGGATAAATACCTGTATTAAGGAAGTAAACAGTACAATGACGGGTTGGATGACAGGCTGCGGAGCGCGTTGCTGTAGTTTTCCTAATCAGGTGGTGGTTGGGAAACTAGAACAATTGACTTAGATGTTGTCTTGCATGGGAGCATGGGTCGCAGCAAACTACAGCGAAAATGACATTTGTTTGTTTTATTTTAACAAAACTAAGGTTGGCAGGTTCTTCTTGGATTTATTGGATGGATGACATAAGCAGAGATGTGACGTTTTGTGACTAGTGGAGGGTGGCAAGCGGTACGTGATCGCACCGCTTTTGGGGCTGAGCGGTTTTGGACCAAGGGTGAGCGATCATATTAACTGCACGACGCGTTGCGGAGGTACGGACGAAAAACTGCCTGGTGATCGCGAGGTAAAGCGCGGTCACCAGGGGAGGCACGATATTGATGTAGACCATTGGATGATGAAGGGAAAATCATACGGTGGACAGGCGATGGATACAGCGGGGATTTACTGCAGCGGGCCCAGCACAATAAAACATATTTTAATCGTATCGGGGGCAGTGTGATTGGTCAGGGGATGGTTATTAATTAACCCAGAGGGTTAATTAATCCCGTTTTCGTGCGGCAGGGAAGGTTATTAATAAATTTCAGATAAATCTATTAATCCCTTTTGAACAGCGTTTATGGTTATATTTAACCGGAATATATAATAATTTGGGGATTTATATACAATTAAATAATACGGGAAAAGGTGAAAATTTATTTGGGAGTTATATACTATGTGTTAAAGGTTAATATGACATCAAAATGATAATAAGTGCAAAGTAAAACATTTAAAGAGTATATTTAACTTAGGCTAAAGTGAAAGGGGATTTATGTAATATTATGTAATTTTCCTAAGTAAAATAGAATTTCACTTAGGAAAAGACTGATGAGAATGAATGAATGATAGTTTTTTAAGTACTTTGGCCATTTAAATTATTGGGCCGAGGGTCCGGTCCCTCCAAAAGTCAGAGAAATGCTCTGAGCCCCTTTTATTTTCAAAGACCTTAATACTTGAGGGAAAATTAGTGAAATCTTTAGGGAAAAATGTGAATGGAAGTTAATCATTTGACCTTGTCTTGCTTGAGCTGCATCAAGTATAATGTTTACCTTGCACTTGTGACAAGAGTAAATGTTAACACATTTAGAAACGTTTTTCATCACAAGTATCATTCTGCAACACCATCTACCTACCCTACCTACTTTAGCCTGACATTTTTTCTTCTTTATTTGGGTGCACTTAGACTGGCAAACCCTTATCAATATTATTTTTCTTTACATAGCAAGCCTACCTAAGTCTGCACTTATTACATCCAAGGGCTCAGATTACACTGTGGAGCTCCTTTTTATTTACTCTACCTATCTACTTATCTGTCAAGGTTACACTATTTGGTCAGATATTTATTCTCTATTTCTACAACATGAAAATGAAAAATGAATGAGACAATTTTAAGCTGTTTGACTCTTCATAAATTGTGGCAAAAGTTTAACAAGCTGCACACAATTTCTTATTACAGAAAATGAAATAGTAGTGGCATTTATACTTGCACACTTTCCTGGTCTATTTTTGTTTGGGGTTCATTTCTTTCACTTTTTTAACCATTTTATTCTTTTCACCCTTTGATTTTTCTTTTAGGGCATACCCTCTTTACATTTTTAAATTTTTTGACTTTTTTTTTTTTGACAATATGGAAAACCTTTACAATAAGAAAAGGTATGAACATATTAAAGAGCTCATCAAGTCAATCATGAAATATGACACCTATTGGTATAGGAGCATAACACTACCAATAAAGTTTCTTCAAGTTTTCTTCCCAATTTTTCCCCAGTCATTTCTGACCAGTACGTCTTTATTTTTGTCAAGCTTGAGGAGGATAACATATGGTTGTTCTATAATTTTCCCTTCGGGCAAAACCGTCGCTATGTTTTAACGAGCCTAGTGACAGTGAAACTTGTTCTTGTTTGCACGGACAAGTTTTTCGCTGTTGTTTTAACGAGTTTAATGACAAAGATAACTCGGTCCTTTTCAATTTTAGAGAGTCTGAAAAGAGTCGGAAAGGAAACTCTAGTATTCCTTCTTCGTAATATAATCCCTTAAGTCCAAAAAAGTATAAAATGATACGAAAGGGATGACTTTTTGATAGTTTTAATCAGCCAAACAAGAAAAGCGCTCGATCTTTTTGTGTAATGATCCCTCAGGTCCAAAAAGATTAAAATCTAGAGGAGGGATAGCTCTTCCAATCACTTTAACGAGCTGGAGAGGCCAATTTCTCGGCAATCTTTTCATATTTTACGAGTCAGATGAAAAGAGCTTAAAGGAGACTCGTTTTTTGAGGAACGAGTGATATTTTCTAGTAGCAGCTGGTTCCAGGAAATGTTTGGAACTTTTCAATCATGACAGTGTAAAGAAATTGGCTAATAGGATCACTCGTCGCAGCTGTTCCTCAAAATGGCTAAACAATCAAATGGAGGCATATGATCGGCTAAAAAAGAGTGGAGGTGATGGTAAGAACATGACCAAGGCTCAAAAGTTGATAATTATGCAATCCCAATGGTTATTTACTGAAGGTAGGTTCATTTTTTAATGAGCTTAAACTGTGGTGGAACATATGTTGATTGCCAGGTTTATTTTTTAACGATCTTGAACTTCGCGTAAAACTGCTCATGATAATGGTCATTGATATTCGATTCACCGTTAACACTATGTTCTTTTGACGGTCATACTACCTATTCAATTTCTCCATCAAACTGATTAGAAATGAGAATACATGCTTTAAAAATGAGTTAAAAACTAATACTTTACTCGAATTACGTGAAAAGTAACTTAAAAGTGGTTTTTACCCCTCATTTTAGCATTTCATTTGAGTTTGGGATTGTTGGAGCTTTGGAGGTGCTTTCCCCCTCGATTTTCATCAGCTGATTCTGTGATATTCTGTGAACGATTTTCGGTGCCGTCTGGACTAGGTAGGAGCTAAACCTGAGCTCTTCAATTGCATTCTTTTCTTTCTAAATTCTGAGCATGTTTTCCTGCTTTTCTGAGCATCTGGGGTTTGAAAAATTCGTTCTGTCCCCATCGCACCTAGTATATATCGAAAGGTGCGATGCATACTAGGCTGGCCATTGGCCAGTTAGTATGCATCCCACCCAGTACATAGCTAGGGCGCGAGGGACACAAGGAGGAAAACTTTTGCACTGATTTTTCATGGAAATTTTGCCTGTTTTTTACCAAATCAAGATCCTAATTCTTATCTTATTTATTTTTCAGAGATTCATCAGAGAAAAATGGTCGTCACATGGCGTGAATGTGAGCATGAAGAAGAGGACATGGTTTCCTTACATGATCTGGGTACAGTAACTGCATTGCGGAACTGTGGCTTGCTCAAGTTCTTCCGCATATCTAACATGAGGCAACAAATCAACTTGTTGCAATATTTCCTCGACGCATGGGATCCTACCAACCAAGTGTTCCAGATTATAGGCAAATCCATCCCTTTGACTATTGAGGACATCTACTTTTTAATTGGTTTATCGAGGCGTGGTGCCCCTCTCTCACTATCAAGTTTCGCCCGTGGGAGTGAATCTGTGAGGGATTATATTCGTCGATACTGTAGAGAAGGATCTCAACCAAGCAGGGATGGCAAGATCAGTATCCGAGATGTCACTGACCAATCCTTGAGGACTATCTTATTCACCTTTGCTAGATTGGCTGGCAGCGCGGCTCTTCACTTGGCCAACAAGTCCTATATGCAGTATGCCTTGGAATGCCTTGAACCAAAGGTATTCAACTGGTGTGATGTAGTACTTCTGGTGATAAAATAATAACTTACCAAGGTGGAAAACGTAAGATCCAAGAACTTTGGTTATGGTTCTATTTTGACCGCTTTCGCCTTGGAGAAGATCCCACTGATGCAGCCACAATACATTTCACTCAGTCTACCACCACCGACTGAGCCACGGATGCAGAGATGGGTTGACCTTATGGCCAGACATGCTGGTCAATCGCAGGTTTCATTCTCTGATGCCTTCTTCGAGTGGTTCAACCGTTAGTAGATGGTTTATGCCGAGTGTCCGTATGTTGGGATGGATTTCCAGGGTGACCCAGATTTGGTGCTATCAGCTAGCGAGCAGTGGGGCGTCATAGGTAAAAATCTCTGATCATATATTTGTTTATTTCTTTTATAATGTTCTTGTGCTTTTTAAATATTTATCAAGACTAATCAAAACTCATGTGTTCGTGCAGATATTGGACCAGTGCGACCAGCAGTGCGTGTGAGAGCAGCAGTTGTCGTTTCAGCAAGAGAGGTTGTAGGGAGGGCTGTCCTTCGCGATCTGGATGTAGTCGAGACTCTTACAGTGTTGCAGGATCAGATCTAGGGTCTCACCCTTGGTATTCCAGATGTGAGGACCAACGAGCTACCTCTGAGATTACAGCGCCATACCACTGGCGTGCTGAGCCAATGGACTAGGCTCTTACGCATGATTGCACAAGCAGTGACCTGTTATCACCAGCACCATTAGACTAGGGTGCCCCCTTGCATTTTGAGTTTTTGGTTCATATGACCAATTTTGTCTTGGACATAGAACACTATGTACAAGCTATAAATAGTTATATATATTTTTTATTTTCGAAGCTATATTTTGGTTAAGTTATATGATCCTGATGCAAATATTGATGAAATGCTTTTCTTTTATAAATGTTGCAAATGTCTATCTAACACATAATTTGCTAATGAATCGATTAATGTGTTTAGGTTTCTTGAAATGTGTTGATATTGAATAGAATCAAACTGCCTTTCCAAAATCTTGACCCTTAGGAACATACAATAGATAGCTAGATTCTGAATGGAATAGATGTCACTGAGCTGTAGACTGACAATTTGTGAGTCTAGCCTGACGACAAGTCGGCGTATGCCATGCGCGATGGCATCAGAGAGGAGTTCTATCAATGCGTTATATTCAGCGATGTTGTTCGATAATCGACCAATACATACCCCTCTGAAACTCACTAACTCGCCGCTTGGATCAAAGATGGACTAGGCTGCAGAAGATAAGTTCCGTGTACTACGACTTGTTCCATCAGCGTATCCAACAAATAATTCCAATAGGTTTGACATATACAACAAATGCAAAAGTGGATTACCTAACCAAAACGATCACTCTTAACGAAAACAAAAATGTAACAAAAGCATCTGAAGAGGTTATTATGCTTAGTCAAGCATAGTAACGCTTAAGGTACAACCCGTTTCGGGGTTGCAACAATGGAATCCCATCATAATCTACTAGCTCATTGGCTCCTTTTGCTAATACACACTTAACAATATAGCGACCCATCCATAAAGACTGGAACTTACTTGCTCCTAATTTATTGGATTCCTGATCATAAAGTAAGACCAGGTCACCTTCTGAGAAGACACGGGGTTTGACATTGTTGTCAAACTGCTCCTTGACTTGTTTCTTATGCGCTTCGTTAGCCAAGGAGCCATCATAACAGGTTTCATCCAGTTGGATTAATTCCAAGAAACGAGCCTCTTCCTCTGAAGTTCCAGGGAGAAGGTCGATTGCAAGCTTAAGAGATGAAATTTCACACTGAACTAGTAAGATTGCTTCCAGGCCATACACCAGCTGAAAGGGTGTAAATCCGGTCGCACTTCTCACCATTGTCCGGTATGCCCACAAGGCCAAGTATAGGATTAGGTGCCAGCACCGTTTATGGACTCCAATTATCCTTTGCAGCATGCACTTCAGGACTTTGTTGATCACCTCAACTTGCCCATTAGCTTGCGGATAATACGGAGTAGAGCTGTCATGGGATAGTCCTAATTTGGCAGCTAATTCAATCATCATGTGATTGCGGAAATGCGATCCATGATCTGTGACTATGGCTTGTGGAACACCGAATCTGGAGACGGCATGATTGAAAAAGAAAAGAGTAGTCATTTCGCCACTGTTGTTTAATGTAGGCATCGCCTCAGCCCATTTCGTAAAATAGCCGACTGCGACTATGACATACCCATGCCCCCTGCACGAGGTGGGGTTACATGTCATGAAATCTATGCCCCATTTGGTGAAAGGCCCAACAGTAACTACTGGATGCAAAGGTGCGGGTGGTATTCTAGTTTTGCAGTCAAAGATTTGATAAGCATGGCAACTTCTGACTGCGGTTATGCAATCTTTGAACATTGTTGGCCAGAAGTAGCCTGCCCGTAAGATCTTTTGTGCTGTACCGTAACCAGATTGATGCCCCCCAAACATGCATGAATGAAAATCATTCAATACTTTTCGGCCTCCTCATGGGTGAGGCACCTTCACAGAACTGTATCGATACCACAATGGTAAAGTGTATCACCGACGATCATGTAGTCTTTTGCTTGGTATCGGGTACATTGTTGTTTTGAACGAGAGGTATTAGACCTACATTGTTGTTCTGAACGATTGTTGCTTTGGATGTTGAATCGTTGGATGATGATGGGAAGTCGCATAGTAACTCTGCAAAAACTAGAGATTTCTTTGATTTGGATTTTATGAATTCCAGATCAAACCCTTGCAAAATAACTATCCATTTCAAATATTTCCCCCAAGTAACTGTCGCGACAAGATGTAAGTCATAGGGTTGCAATCTGACAAAAGGGTAGTTTTACGAAAGAGGATATAGTGTCGAAATCTCTGTACTGCTTGAACAGCTGTGAGAGCCAGCTTTTCAACATAGGAGTACTTGCTTTCTGTATCATTTAAGTTTCTACTTAAATAATAGATAGGAGGTTCGATTCCATTGTCTTCTTGAACTAAAACCATTGCGATGGTCGTATCTGCTGCAGCCAGATACAGGTTAAAGTCTTTTTGATGGTCAGGAGTGTACATTAATGATTCTTTTACTAGGGATTCATTTAGAGCATCAAATGAAGCTTGCGCGACTTGATCCTAGTTGAAGGGCACTTATTTTTTCAATAGACGCGTATAACCTATAGCAAGTTCGGCGTAATTTGGAATGAACCTCCTCAGAAAGTTTGCTTTCCCTTAGAGTTCCTGAATCTGAAGCAAATTTGAAGGTGGAGGCAGATCGATGATTGCCTAAACCTTACATGGGTCAAGGCGAATCCCGTCCTTTGAAACTACAAAGCCAAGTAAATGACTAGAACCGACACAAAACACACACTTGTGTGGATTGAGTCGTATCTTGTAGTGTCGGCAACATATAAATATTGCTCTCAAATGCTGCAGATGATCAGTCCACTTTTGAAAATGAGCCAAAAGATTGTCAAGATATGGTTGAAAGATGTTCTTGATGTCATGGAAGGCATAATTCATTGCCCTCTGAAAGGTTGCCCCTGCATTCTTTAAACCAAAAGGTAACTTACGGTACGTGAATGTGCCCCATGGACAAATAAATGCAATCTTTGACTGGTCCTGTGGGCAGATATTTATTTGATTATACCCGGAAAATCCATCCATAAATGAAAATATTTCGCATCCGGTGCATTCATCAATTATCTGGTCGATAAAGGGTGTAGGGTAGTTGTCCTTTGGGCAAGCTTGATTTACATCCTTGTAATCAACGCACACTCTAATTGTTCCTTGCTTTTTCATCACAGGAACAATATTCAATACCCAATCAGTTAGAGGAACTGGGTAAATGAAACTAGCATGTAAAAGTTTTTCAACTTCTGCCTTGATGGCAATGGCTTTCTTCGGGTGCACCTGTCGAAGCCGTTGTCGTACTAGTTTGACATCTGGATACATCTTAATTTCATGTTCAACTATGCTCGAGTCAATGCCTAGAATTTCTTCATATGACCAAGCAAAGACATCTCTGAACTTTCTAAAGAGAGCGTAATATACTTCCAGTTCTGAAGAAGAACAAGATTTACCGACGTGAATATTCTCTACAACATCTAGTTTGGTCGAGATATTTATGGCGATGGTTTCTTCAATATTGGACATATTTCACTTGGAATCCACCGTATTTACAGTATTTGATAGAAAATCAAAAACTGAAGGATGATTAAGGTCATTGGAAGAATCTTCGTTGTAATCTGGAAGATGGGAATGATGGTGGAAATCTTCCCATGGTGCCTCTCCTATCATCATCGACTGAACGATTCCTTCATCTGTAGAATGTACATGCAACCAAGGATCTGAAGAGGTACCATATTCCTTAGACCTATCTACCCAAACGCTTCATGAGTGTTGCTTTGGGTTCGCCGCCCAGGCTGAGAATATTGATTGCTACAATATTTCCATGGGGCTTGGAGGCAAAACCTGGCGATGATCCATGCTAATATCATGTTCGGAAATCCTCTGAATAGAAGATACCATATTGCAGGTTCCCACCGTGGCCACTTCCACCAGATTGTTTGGAGGTGGTAGGGAAAAAGTACCCATCAATGTAGGGTCTTTTAGCAGGCCTACTCCGATATTTTGAAGCGATTGAGAGCTTCATAGGATCATCAGAATGCTTCCCGTAACTTGCGAACTGTTGGGGAGAAAGGTTTGTTGGTCGATGATTGTAATTCCTCCTTGAAAAGGAAATGCAATCTTTCTGAAGTATGTCGACACAATGACAGCCATAGCGTAAATCCAAGGCCTTCCCAGTAGGATGTTGTAATTGAGGTTTCCATCGATAACTTCAACATCAATTTCTACTGTTTTTCCCCCCAGTTCAACTTGCAAGTTACTTAACATCCTGTACGGGGTGTATTTCCATCCATCGAATGCTTTTAACGTCATTGACGATCACGACAAGGATGGTGATCCTAAATTTTTCCAGCAACTCATTGACATAATGCAGGTAGATGCCCCCTCATCAATAATTGTTCAATGAATAGTTTTGTTGAGGGCTTTCACTTGAATGAGGAAAGTGAGTTGAGCTGGTAACTGAGGTTCATATCCTTTATGATTAAAGGCCATGAGATTGGAATCCGCTGGGTCAATCCCACCTATTGCTGATAATAGAGCCTACTTTTGGGAGGGGAAATTTTGCAGTACTTCAAGTGTCGACATAGCAGACAGCAATTGGGCCAGGTCCTCTACTATATTATAATTCTGTGCTGCTTTGGCACAAGGATTAAATGTCGATTTGTGTACTACTCCCTTTGGCGGCCTTATTGTTAGCTCAGGAATGATGGGTGGCAAACCTTCGGTCGAAGTTGTTGTCGAACTACTAGGTTGATCAGTAGCCTTGTTATTCGACATCTGTGGATTCCCATAATCTTTGTTCCTTGTTGATATCAAAGCATCATTTTGTTGTTTCGAAATGGACAACATAAGCACTTGGGACAGGGAAGCATTGTTGCTAGAAACCAGATTGGTTTCTGGGTTTGAAAATGGATCAGTCAATACCGCTGAAGTTTTTGAATTCTTAAATAATTTCTTAATTTCAGCTTTATGTGGACAATCTCTCGTCCAATGATCCTCATCACATATAAAGCATGGATGACTGGGTTTCCTTTCTCCAAAAGGGTTTGCAGAATATTTTTCAGGAGACTAATCATCCTTTTTCTTCTTTTTTCTTTTCCCTTTCTTCTTGCCCCCTAGTTGCTTCAGTTCTTTGCCCTTGTTAGTCGACACGGCATTAACCTCTGAGGTTAGAAGTTCTTCATTTTCATTTTGACCGGAAACCATGCGGGCTTTCTTAGATGTAGCCTTTGCGGTTTTCATGCTAGTCGTACCTATCACACCATCGTCGGCATGAGAGTCCTTGTTTGATTTAGGAGGAGGAACGGAAAACTCTGGTCTAGGAGCATCAGGTATTTTGTCATAGAGCATGCCAGACTGAGTATAGATCAAGTCTAGATATTGCGCACGAGTGATGACTTGCTCTTCAGTGACAACCCCGCCTTTAGCCACATCTTCTATAATAGAAGGTAACAATGACTTAAGAAACCATTCGGCTAGCAGCTGATCAGGGACATATGTCTTTACCATTCTACAACGATCTTGCCACTCATGAATATGATTAGATATGTGAGTGGTTGTCGTCTGCTTGAAATTGGTAAGAATTTTTGTTCCTGTCTCGTACCTTATGGGTAACTGAAAATGGGTTAAAAAGGTCGTGGAAAGGGTGCTGAAGTTATCAAATGAAGCTCTAGGAAATTCGATGTACCATTTTGTTGCCAGACTAGTTAACGTTCACTGGAAAAGGCGAAGCCTAATCGAATCATCATTGAGAGTGTTGGACGAACACCACAGATGAAAGGTCATCACATGATTTGATGGATCTTCACCCAGATTTCCATTGAATTTAGGAATATCTGATGGAATTTTATGAGGAATCACTGGCCACCAAGGGGCATAAGCAATTGGATCATTTGTTAGCCAATTCAGATCTGGTAATTCTAAAGTTGCTACGAAGGGCAACTATTGATTCAGGCTTGGTGAAGCATACCCAGGATAAGATGGGATCCCCTGAGCAGTGGATCTTTGCATACCAGCATAATGTATCTGATGTTGATAACTTTGATAAGGTTGATGGGCATAACCATTATGATATGGTTGATGGTGACCATTTTGAATATATGGCTGCCCATTACCCGCAAAGCTTTGTTGCTCAGGTCCTTGGTAAGCTTGTTGGAATTGCGGTTGTTGATATTGTACCAGCCATGGTTGTGAAGCCATTTGCTGTTGTCCAATACTGGTTGTCTGACCAAGATGAGGGGTAATAGTACCCATTTGAGCCTGAGTCGCTCCAGTTAAGGAGCCACTAATCGGCGATTGTGGTTGTGTTGTGGAGACAAGAGGTTGTTGTATTACGACCTGAGAGACTTGAGGTTGGCATACAACAGGCAATGCTTGTACTTGCGACACCGTCACAATAGCCGGTGTAGTGGGGATATTCAACACAGGTAGACTTGGTTGCATTGAGTATACAACTCTTGGTTGTTGAGGTAGTATTGGCACCCAACCACTGGATGTGATTCCAGCTTGACCCAAATTCTATTGTGAACTCTCATATGGTTGTTCTCCCGGAGGGAACAATGAAAGGGCATACTGCCCCCCATATGGTGGCAATCTAGTGCTCAAAGGAGAGATTGGCCTTTGGAGACCGGACTGCCCAAATTGATACTGTTGTGAAGGATCAATTTGCTGAGACTCAACATAAGAGATTCTAGATATTATTCCGGATGAACAAACAAGAATAGACCATACTATCGAAACAGTCCATGGGTGGACTTCCTCTAGTGGTTGAGAGCTAGTTGGGACAAATGGTATACCAGCGAACATTGTCGGAGTGGCGACAGGAAGTTCTGTTGCCACTGTATCAGACGACACAGTCTTAGATGTCGATGGTTGTCTAGACATATTAAGTCTATCCAAAATACTTCCTAGCGATTCTACAAGAACTTGTGATGAAGGCAGACTATCTTATGAAGTGGAAGGATATAGGTGGATCCCAGTTCCAAAATGCAATGGGGTACTGGATGGAGAATCCTCCGTAATCTCTTCTATAGCAATCAATCCAGGTGGAAGAGGTAGACCTTCGGGTCCGTAAAATATTTTTGGTGCCGAATAAAGTATAGACTCTGCAGTGATAGGTACTGGAGGAGCAACACCTTCCGAATCAACCCCAGATGGAGCTGGGTCAGGAATAGAAGTGTTTACCATTACACTAGGATCAGTTCTAATGTCCTCTTGTAACTGCGGAACTTCTTCTGTAGAGGCAGGGATACCAGAAATAGTTAGAGTAATTGGAGTCTCTGAGGATGTTGAAACACAAGCTTCAAACACACTAGGAGACTTTGACCCAGTTAAACGAGTTTGCTTGGCCTGGAATGCTTTCGTTTCCGGAGTCAAATACGGTTGACTCGTTAGTCTCCGCAAACAACGGGGTTTTGATTGAATTTCTTACACGATTACGGATTACTTGATCAACTCAAAATAAAATGGGGAAAATTTTATTCTGAATTAAATGAATTTTATGACACTTTGACATAACTTGCTTTTTCAATTTTTAATGAGCCTGAAGTGACAAGTGCTTAGATGGACCTTTTCTTTTAAGGAGTCTGAAAAGGAATGAAAGTGACTACTATGGAAATCTAGACAGAGGGATTACCAAACCAATCACAAAACTGCAGAATACTTTTTACGGTACGGCAAACAATCTTCCCGAATGCTGTGTTTAGTGCATTTCAATCGATAGGGCGGCAAACATGGCTTCGTAAGGATAAAGGATATAGCCTATTGTGGTCTCCCAATATATACTCGACGGTACGTGGGAGCACAAGTCCGTACTGACACTTGTCATCTCAAAGAGGAGGAATCACCCAACCTACGATGAAAGCGATAGTTACCAAGCTTTACGACACCGGAATACGTCTCTAGCCTAGACTTCTAAATGTTGTGCGTTAGGTTCCAAAGCGTTTTTATGTTCATTGAATTTATTTTACAATTGATCTTTATTAAGAAGTTTGCCTTTAAGGTTCACTGCGTGATGTAGATATACAATTCCTAAATATTCAATCTAAGATGATAAACAATCATTTATTTCTCTTTTTGCAATGAAAATCCTAGCTACTAAGGAAAGAGAAGCGAAATTCTTTCAACATAGAGCAGAGAGCACACACTAAGATGCACTATCCTAAATCAATCTCCACAAGCAGTCTAAATGCAAATGCACATGCATGTATTTGTTTTCTGCTTTCTTAATGTGTGAATGACAAAAAGAATGCTAAGTACAAATCTAAATTATCTTTTCTTTCAAAGCAACAGTACTAACAATTTTCTTTTCAAAAAACGAAAGGAAGACAAGGACGACACTTTGCGATTTTGAATTGAAAACTGCTTTCGACACTTGAAATACTATTAATTCAAATCAAATACAAGAGTAATAGTGTAATCGACTATCAAAAAGAGGAGGATTCTTTTCTTTGACTGAAAACGACACTTGCGACACTTTCAAATCAAAAGACGACAGTTCAATTAAGCTACTGTTTGTAAAGGAGAACTGTAAATGGCGAAAAATACATAAAAACATTCACAATTCTTTGTACAATGGAGGCTGAATAATGCAAAGGAAGGGAGTTTCAACAGTGGTATACTGATCACAGACAGCAAAACTCCTGAATAAAGCTGAAGAGAGTGAAGAAAAACCAAAATCTGGAGGTAGAAACAGTCTTATTTGATCATCGCACCTGTAACACAGGGAAACAGGGATGCATCCCACCTACAACACATGGGAGGTGCGATGCATCCAGACTGTCAAAAGGAGACAATGCGATGGTCCGGGAATGAGACTTTAACTTGGTTTTTGGTCACAGTTTGCAGCTTAGTTTAGGGATTTAGGTCGAGCTAATGATAGTGAGTAAATAGGGGCTGACCTAATGAGGTTACTTGAGCCACCACCAGGGCACTTAGGATGTTTGCAAGTCAAATGTTTAATTCATAAACTAACCCGGAGATTGACTGAAGCAGCATTTATCTACTTTTCAGTTGCATAGCAAAAGCAGTTCGAAGGCTAGCTGGCATAACTTCAGGCTCCATCTGTAGTTTATACAGTAAATAAACTAGAAACAAGCAAACAAGATATTCGCTCCCCAGCGGAGTCGCCATTTTGTTATCAGGAAACTAGTGTCCATTTAGAGCTGCTAGTCCCACTAAGATGGGTAGCTATCTTAGAAACAAACAAACTAAAGTCACTTGTGTTTTCCTTTATGAGAAGTAGATGAGAGAGAAGCAGAGAGTACCAACCTCAGTCTTTCGTTTGGCTCCTTGCTTGTTTCCTCTCCCCTTTGACAGATCTTTGCCGCTCCTTCCTCACTTGTCCCATTTCAAAGAACACTTGTAGAGTCAAAGCAGCATAATACCATCAAAGCATAGAGATCTATAATCATAAACAATATAGGATCAGATATATATTGACCATACAAATGTATATATCAATTCAGACATACAAGAATATGGAGGAAAACTCAAATAGTTTTATTGATAGAAGTAGTAGAAGAGAGGATTACAACCCATTGATCTGACCCAGTGCAATCCTCCCAGCATGAAAGCCCTTCTTCACCTCATGAAAAGCTATATCACCCAACACTATGATGTTCCACAAAGAAACCAACAGCACTTCCTTATGTTAGCCTCCTGCTGCAGCAGGTTAATCATCTTTCATGATCGACATTTTTACATGCCAAATATGTCATACTTTGCTTGCTGCAATGCTCCATATTTGCTACAGATGGTCAGAGAAAGTATCCATGAGAGTTTGTTAGTCTAAATGCCACTACTGTGTTCCATTTTTGATGAGTTGATCCATTTTCATGAGTTTTTAGCTAAGGGAGGTCCAAACAGCTTAATCTTGGTATCCCTAGGTTTCAATTTCCTGTTTTAGAATATAGAGAATAAACATTTGTCCAAACTGTTTAATCTTGGCAGATCTGTAAATAGGTAGAGAAACAAGGGTGCTCAACAGCCTAATCTAAGCCCCTGGATGCAATAAGTGTAGTTGTAGATAGGAGGATAGCAAGAACAAAAGAACAAAAAGCTGGGTATGCTAGTTCAAGTGCACCCAAACCAAAAAGAAGAGAAAATGCTAGGTGAATAGGCCGGGTAGGTAGCTTTGTGGTTGCAGAATCATGGCTTATGATCCATTTCATATTGTCAAGTGTTATACCTATCATATCACAAGTTGAAGGTGATTTTTCAGTTGGAGGACTTCAAGAAATGCATGTCTAACTTCCCCTTCTCCCTCTTTCCCAAATCACTCACTAACTTCCCCTAAAGAGGTCAAGATCTGCTTGATACCTCTTAGATTCATCATTCTCCATATCCTCTGCCTTGGTGAAGATCTGCTTCACTAAAGGAATGTTCACACTTCTTCTATCAGTCATTTTCCCCCATTAATAGCCTAAGACTTCATTCTTAGCGCTTTTTCTCATCATTATCATATTAACTACCAACTTTATTATGTAACTCCCTATCTCTTTTCCCTTCCCCTACTAAAACTATCTCTATAACTCCCCTATATACTTATCCCCTCCCCTTGGTTGAAAAATAACCATATACATCCTTGGGAATTGCTAAGTTTATCTGAAACTCAGCAAGAACCCTCTGACCCCTCTGACCATCTTCCAAATGCATAAGGACTCATTCCTTTGCATAGTTTCCCTTCATATGTATAAAAATCATCTCTTTGGCCTTGGTTTGCCTTTATAAGGCATGAAACCCTCTTTGGCCACTAAACACCTCTCAAAACCACATCACTTTCCCCCTAAGTGCCTTTGGACTCCTTCCAAGGCATAAGAATACAAAAACCATGCAAAAACCATGAAAAACCTTCAAAAAAGGATAAAATCCTCCCTTTTTTGGCTATCGGACCCCTTCCGATGCCTTAGAATCCATGCCAAACTATAAAGGAACCCTTTCGATTTCCCAAAAGGCTTGGCAGTTCACAAAAACATGGGTCTGATATAATAAAGTTTCATTTGGACCCACTCCGATGCGATATCGCTATCGGGAGGGGGCAATCATATGTTTAAAACATCATATATAACCCCTCTGAATTCATTTGCCTTGCCTTTTCATAAAAAGTGTGCTCCGATGAGATAAAGATCTGTTTGATCCCCCTCCGATGCGATATCGCTATCGGGAGGGGGCAGTGGCATATATAAGCGAAAATGGCCAAGTCTCAAGGCATGAGGCATAGCGCCGATGAGCCGGACCCGAAAACATATAAAGTGGACCGGTAATAGTATATCGGGTCCACGCAATTCGGCGATCACATATATGTCAACCCTCTACCCCGCCGATTGCCGAAATCTCGATATAATCGCAGCCATCCATTTTTGGGCCCCAGATCTGACGGCCCAGACCTTGTTGCGCGGCCCCCCACTTCGCATCGCCCCATATACTGCTCCGATTTGGCGGAGCCAATGAGTTATCAAATGCAGTGTTAAGGGTTTTCGAGTCTGTTGAGCCTCAACCTTGCACTCATTTACCTGTCCTCCCAACATCTTTTCCCTATTCACTTCTTTCTTCTGACATCATTTCCTCCATCAACTTATTCAATTCATTGCATTATATGTCTTTTTAACATGATTTGTTGACTGTGCTAATGATTGACTGTTTGTTTAGAATTTTGGTACATATTCAGCAATTCCGCAGCTGTTCTGCAATTCCGCAGCTACTCAGCAATTCCGCAGCTGTTCAGAGATTCCGCAGCCTTTTTGTTGTTTGCTATACTCCACGTGTCTTCTCCAGGAACGAGCCACATGGGCATGTTGGTATGGATGTCTACATGGATCGTATGCTATTGGTTGGGCCAAATCAGTCACGTATGCCCCCGGTCAACGCAGGAGTACCCACGGTCAAACAGTTAAGTTCCAGACGGTGGCACAGCTCTGCGAGAGCAACTGAGACACGGAATCACAGCTGGCACTTCCTCCATGCCACAAAGACAGCAAGAGACAGGATCTAACCATAGATTTACTCCCCATGATGACCGTTTCCTCCAAATGTGCACGGAGCTGCCTGCGTGTTGCTGCGTAGTTAATTAGTTAGCCCTGTAGTTGCTTAGTTTACGCAGAGGACAGTTTGTCCCTGTGCCTATAAATAAAGCGTTCTCCAACGCTTAAAGATTAGCTCTTGTTATTGTAATTGCCGTAATCATTTTGGTTGTAAAACTCTGTTTTAGAAGACTGCTGTTACAACACTTTTTCGCTGTATTTTGACATGTTGAATTAATAGAAGAAGACTGTTTCTGCTCATCTCTGCGTAGCTGATCTTTAGCTGGTTGAGTGGATGGAGGGCCCCCATCTATCACAACCTATGTACAGTAGCATTTAATTTTATTTTCCTGCCTTTCTTTGTTTTCATTTTCACATGTACAATAATGTATAGTTTGATTTCTGCAAGTTTTCATTTCTTTGAACATGTATAATAATGTACAGTTTGATTTTATGCCTTTACATTTCCAGCACTTTTCAAAACTGATCAGTTTGTTTATGCAGGTGTGTTAGGAGCCCGGGTTAGTGTATTTTTATTTCTTTTTATCACTGATGGTATTTGAAGTTGTCTTGTCTTAGCTGCTAGTTTTTACCTTGCTTACGTAGTTTCATTGCTAGTTTACTTTATCAAGTTTTTGACAAGTTGCTTGCTAACCTTTTGATGGTCTTCTCATCATAATTATCTAACTTTTATTGGACCAAAATATCATTGAGTGGCAGCTTGGTTTGATTAGCTTTTTGACTCATATTACTGATTTCTTCTTAACTGTTTTTCACATGAACAAATACAGCTAGAGGCAGAGTGTTAAGAAAGAATGAAGTGTTATGATTTGTCATTTAAGTTTTGCAGATAAAGTAGTTTTTTTTCCACTTTCCATTGAGTTAACATAGATGCTATTTTTGTTCTTACCAGCAGCATAGATAGTGGACTAGTGCCATTAGTCACTTTGTTTACTGCTTTGCTTTCATTCGAAGTTTCAATTCCATTGCAAGTCATTTTTCAAGCTTTCTCTTTAAAAAGTTCTAGAAGCATTTAGTAACCACCATATACACACACACGCACTCATTTGTTTATAAATCAATCACTCCATCTTAGGAAGTTAAATCAACCACAAACATCATCTAAAAACGACAAAAAGAACTAGGAAAGGTTACTTAAGTACATACTGTACGTATCACTTCATCAGCTTACGAGCCCCAGGTTGACAATTAATGATAGCAATTTAGGCAACACTAAATTGACCAAACATTTTGGCGCCGTTGTCGGGGAAGTGAAATTAGGTAGCCAATTCTAAAAAAAAAATTAAGAAAATTTCAAGAAAGGGAAATTGATAACCTCTCAAAGTATGCTCTCCTCTTGCACCTAGAGTGATCTGGAGGATCAGAAAAGAGAAAGTTATTCGTTTAATAGTTTCTTAAGTATGCTCTCTTCTTGCACCTAGAGTGACCTGGAAGATCAGAAAAAGAATTATTAGCCTGACTTGAAGGAAAAAATAAAAAAATGACATGCATAGAGCTAGAGATTCTAGGGGAAGGTTTTTAGCTACAGCCAGAAGTTCGATTTTCACAAGTCCATCTGCTTCAAGGAATAGACAAGAGACACCTCCCTCATCTCCCACTGATACTCCTAGCCCTAGAATTCCTGGAATTCAAGAGGCAAGAATTGACTCTCCCACACCTTCTATTGAATTTGAATCAGAAAGAGATCCTTTCCTTTCTTCTACAGAAAGACCTATTGTAATTGAAGAAGTAGAATCATCTGAAGAAGAGGGAGAAATTCCTCCTCATTCACCCTTTGTAGAAGAACCAGAAGATTCTGAAGTCTCTAGGGAAACCATTATGATAGAGGAAGGAGGTGGTAGAGGTAGAGGTAGAGGAGGAGGAGGAGGAAACAATGGAGGAGGTAGAGGTCACATTGGAGGAAATAGAGATGGGGATAACTCATTTGGGTTTCCTATCGTTGATGAGGATTCCCGAGCCACTATGAAAAACATATCACCGTCTGTCCTCCCAAACTTCCATGGGTTAAGAACTGAGGACCCTGAAACATTTCTATTTGAGTTTGAAGTCGTGTGTCGAACTTATGACTATCTAGATGACTCTCAAAAACTCAAATTGTTCCCTTCAACATTGAAAGATCAAGCTTTGAAATGGTTCATGGGGTTACTCACTCAATCCATTAGGTCTTGGGATGAAATGAAACAAACATTTTTGGATAGGTACCTGGACTATTGTATGCCTACTAATCACAAGGATGAGGTATTTAAAATGGTACAAAGAGAAGATGAGAGCCTAGAAGATTTACTTGAAAGATTTCAATATAACCTGAAAAGAGCAAAAATGAGTAACTTGGATGAGGAGACCTTGAAAGCCCTCCTACTAAAAGCCATTAGAGATGAATGGATAGACATTCTGAACATGATGGGGAAAGGAGATATATCTCAACTTTCACTCAATGATATAGCAGAGCTATGTATCCATCTCTCAAGGGGTAAATCAAAAACTCAAAAAGGGCCTAGAGATCCTTCCCTCCTCAGAGCAAATAAATCTGCAACTGGATCAGTAAGTAGGGCTGAGATCGACAATATGCTTGATGAATTCAAAACTGACATCTTAGGGAGTCTTAGTGAACAGTTAGGCACCCTTAAGATCCATAATAAACAGAAAACAGAAGCCGAGGCTTTGGCCATCTTTTGCCCGAAATGTAGAAAGAAACATGCTTTAAGGGAATGTCCCTTGGATGCACACGTTGCAGAAACATGTGTAATTTGCTCAGAAACTCATGAGACCAAGGATTGTCCTTCAATCCCTGGGCTCAAAGCAGTCTTTCAAGAAGATCCAAATACACTTGAATCTCTCTGTTTTGTTGCAAGGAGACCTTGGCAGGGGCAACAAAATCAAGGGTTTAACAACTCTATGAATTTTCAACCCCAACCAAATTGGAATCCTTGGCAACAACCTTGGCCTCAACCTCAAAATCCTTTTCAAGCATGGATGCAAAGCATGCAAAATCCTTATGGGAGATTTGCTCAATTCTATCAATATCGTCCACCTTTTCAGAACCAACAAGCTCCACAACTTCCAAATCAAAGTCAACAACTATCATTGCCATTCCCTCAACAACAACAACCTCCTCCACAAAATCAAAATTATCAACTCTTGCTCCAATCCCAACAGAAGTCAAATCAACTTCCTTCTCAACCATTGCAAAACCCCAATAATAGGAACCCTCAAAATGCTTACATGATGGAAGGTCAACCATTCCCTACCTATATGATTGTTCCTCTCAATGAAGTACAACTCAGATCAGGTAGAATCCTAGATCAACCTTCTATAAATGTTCAACAACCAAGCATTTCTGAGGAAGAATCTCTTAGAGCTAATAAGGGTTCTAAAGCATCTCTTCAAAACCCAAACATTCAAAAAGAAAAAGAAAAAGAATCAACCCCCACAACTCCCATAGTTGAGCAACCTACATCTTTAGCCACACCTCCTTTTCCTGAAAGATTACAAATTGATAAAGGAGTGGAAAAACAAATTTGGTTGCCCGACTATAATTTTCTAGATGAATTGAAGAATGTTTGTATCAAGATTCTCTTGTTACAAGCCATTAAAGAGATTCCCATTCTAGCAAAAACAATAAAGGAGTTGAGCCTTAAAAGACCAGGAAGGAAACCAAGAGATACCAGAAAGATCCACCTGGTAGGAAAAATTGCAGACATTATGATGGGAAAGATTACCATGCAGAAATATGTAGATCCCGGTAGTCCAATTGTCAAAACACATATCAATGGGGTAGAAATACCAAATACTTTGATTGATTTAGGGGCTGCTATCAACATTATGAGTAGACAGACTATGGACCAGTTAAAACTTCCTAACCTTCTCTTTACACCTACCTTACTGCAACTTGCAGATAGATCAATCATTAAACCTGATGGTGTATTGGAAGACATTCCAGTCTCCCTAGACTCTTGCGAATATCCAGTTGATTTTATGATTTTAACTCCCAAGAACAATCTAGGAGGACATCCTCTTATTCTAGGAAGACCTTGGCTGGCCACAGCTGATGCTTTCATAAGTTGTAGGTCTGGGGATATGTATATTTCTGATGACAATTCAACAAAGAAGTTCAATTTGTATCCTCCAGCAAAAGCAATTTCAGAAATTGGAGATAATGAGTGGGTTGATGATGAAGATACTATACAACCTGTCTTTACCATTTCTGAGATTAGTGAAGATAGTCAGATTCTGAATACAATAGAAAATTTTGAACCATCTTCAGAATATGACTCTACACAATTTCAGTTGGATTCTGACATAGAGTGTCTATCATCTAGACAAATGTCTCTTTTCTCTATGGAAGAATTTGGTAGTTCTGCCATCGAAATCTTTCCAGGAAAAACATTAAACATTAACAAAAACTTGGAAAAATTTCAACAGGAAGAGCTAACCAAAGTCTTGCAAAGACATTCTACTGCTTTTGCATGGGAGTATACCGACATGAAAGGTATTGACCCTAAGACTTGCATTCATCAAATCTACATTGAGGAAAACAGTAGACCAATTAGACAACCTCAAAGAAGGATGAATCCAAATCTTAGGGAGATAGTGAAAGAAGAGCTCCAGAAGTTACTCAATGTAAACTTCATTTACCCTATTTCAGATAGCCAATGGGTTTCTCCCTTGGTCATAGTACCTAAAAAGAATGGTAAATGGAGAGTTTGCATTGATTACAGAGAATTAAACAAAGCAACCTTGAAGGATCACTTTCCTTTGCCCTTCATTGATCAAGTATTGGATACTTTAGCTGGCAAAAAGTATTTCTCATTCTTGGATGGTTTTAGTGGTTACAATCAAATTCAGGTAGCACCTGAAGATCAAGACAAAACCACATTTACTTGTCCTTGGGGAACTTTTTCTTACCGAGTACTTCCTTTTGGATTATGCAATGCACCCGCTACATTTCAAAGGGCTGTACTAGGAATCTTTTCAGATCTAATTCATGATTGTGTAGAGGTCTACATGGATGATTTCAAAGTTTATGGTAACACATTTGAAGAAGCATTAGAAAATTTGGAAAGAGTTCTAATTAGATGTAAAGAAACAAATCTTTCATTAAGTCATGAAAAGTGTTTTATGATGTTTACTGAAGGAATTGTTTTAGGACATCATATTTCAGGAGATGGAATTAAAGTTGATAGATCCAAAGTAGAAGTCATCTCCAAGTTACCTGTTCCAAACTGCCAGAAAGATGTTAGAAGTTTTCTTGGGTTTACTGGATATTATAGAAGATTTATTGAAAACTTCACTAAGATAGCATCTCCTCTTTTCAAATTACTTACCAAAGACTGTGAGTTCAAATGGGATCCTGAATGTCAGTCTGCCTTTGAAACTTTAAAGACTAGAATATCTGAAGCACCCATTTTAAGAGGGCCAAATTGGAAACTCCCTTTCCACATTTCTACTGATGCTTCAGATACAGCTCTAGGAGCTGTTTTGGGACAAAAAGATTTGGTCCCTTATGCCATTTATTACACCAGTAAAAATTTGACTCCCACCGAGTTAAATTACACTGTGACTGAAAAAGAATTCTTAGCCGTTGTTCATGCAATCAATAAGTTTAGACACTACATAACCGGCTATGAAACTTTTGTCCATACTGATCACTACGCAATTAGATATCTCATGAACAAACCTATTACTAATGGCAGAGTTACAAGATGGCTTTTACTTTTACAAGAATTCAACATTACTGTGTTAGATAGACCAGGAAAACAAAACACAGTAGCTGATTTCTTGTCTAGAATCCAAAACACTAACGAAGATTCTCCTGTAGAAGATAAGTTCCCAGATGAATACTTGTTTGCAGTAACTACCAAGACTCCTTGGTATGCAGATATTGCTAATTATCTAGTTACAGGGAAGCTACCTCTACACTTATTTCCTAATGAGAAAAGGAAAATCATTCAGGAGAGTTCACATTATTCTTGGATTTCTAATGAATTGTTCAAAACAGGGCCAGATTATATGATCAGAAGATGTGTTCGGGAAGATGAAATGACTGACATCCTTAAGGCATGTCATGATGAACCATGCGGCGGACACTTTGCTGACAAGAGGATAGCCTATAAAATCCTTTCTTTAGGATATTATTGGCCTTCTCTCTTTAAAGATGCAAAGCAGTATGTTAGAAGGTGTGACAGCTCCCAAAGAGTTGGGAGACCAACTCCTTCAAATGAAATGCCACTACAGCCGCAGGTATGCATCGAACCCTTTGAGAAATGGGCTCTAGATTTTGTTGGACCTATTAATCCACCATCTAAGCAAAAGAAGTACATATTGGTTTGCACTGATTATGTTACTAAGTGGGTAGAAGCTAAGGCGTTGCCTTCTGCCACTAAAAATTCAGTTGTTCAATTTCTTTTTGAGGATATTTTTACTCGTTTTGGTGTCCCAAGAGAAATTGTGACAGATCAAGGAAGCCAATTTACATCTAAATTGATAGAGAAGCTGATGGAGGAATACAAAATCAAGCACAGAACATCTACTCCATACCATCTGCAATCAAATGGTCAAGTGGAATCTACAAATAAAGTCCTTGAAGGCATTATCACCAAGACTGTTCATCTTCATAGAAGAGATTGGGCGGAAAGGCTTCCTGAAGCCTTATGGGCCTATAGAACTACATGGAGAAACACAACAGGACATTCTCCCTACGAACTTGTTTATGGGAAAGAAGTCCTGCTCCCCATTGAGTTCCAAATCAAGACCTTCAAGATGGCAGTTCAATTGGGGATGAGCCTATCAGAAGCTCAAAAACACAGAATGGACCAGCTAAATGAGCTAGATGAAATAAGACAAGATGCAATTCTAAGGACCGATCTAGTTCAACACCAAAGAACTAAATGGCATGATCGACACATCAAAGAAAGAAAGTTTTAGAAGGGAGATTAGGCACTATTGTTTGATTCCAAGTTTAAGGACTTCAAAGGAAAATTTCAAACTCATTGGCTTGGGCCATATGAGATTGATGAAGTCTTTAAAAATGGAGCAGTTCGAGTGAAGACCATTGATGAGCTTCAGACTCCTCTCATTGTGAATGGCCATAGATTGAAAGTCTACCACAAGCCACTCTCAAGGGAGGAATTTGTTAAATTGTTCCAAGAAGATTCTGCAATGAGGCTAGTGGAGAAGAACTCTTCTCCTCCATCAGCCTGATCTTTGTTTCTTTCAATTGAAAAAAAAAAAAAAAAAAAATGAAAAAAAAAAAAATCTCTTGTATAAGCCTGAAAACCAATCTTGGATTGGCAGTCTTATGCAGAAAATATGAAGTGAAAATCAGGGTCACCTGACACTTTATATTTTCTCTTTTTTTCTTCATCTCATCCATCTCATCATTTTCATTCCACTTCATTTCCTTTCAGCCCATTCATCCCATCTCATTTTCACCAATAAAGTCCCTCTCAGGACTATTTCAATCAGTCAAGTTGTTTTAATCCTCTTTGTGCAGGCAGAAAAGTATTGCTGCAATTTCCACAGCTAGGAGCCAACTCCGCAGCGGATATCAAGATTTCGCAGCTAATACACTCTGTTCCTGCAACAAAAGAAAAAAAAAAACAAACTCTGTTTCAAAAAGAAAAATCTGCAGTCAAAAGCAACAGCATCATTAAAGAGCAAGGACACATGGCATATACAAAGGCAGCAATAAATCAAAGGTTAGGGATCAAAATGCAAATACGTGAAGGTATGTTCCAAATTTCTAACTAACAGTTATATCATTTATGTATGGTTTTCGGATTATGGTAGGAGGCACGTAATGTAATGATTGACAAGATCCTCGTCCACTCCTCATAATCCTCATCCATTATGCTGCGTAATCCACCTCACCACCTTCCTAACGGCTCCCTAATCGCTGTGATTTGAACTTAATACGGCCTGCTCTCTCTCATTAATTCATCGTACCAGAGTGACGTGTACTGTTGTACCACGGCTCTCCAATTGCTCATTCTGCAGCCAAGTGTACGCAGCCACCCGACGTTCATGGATTTGGCCGTTGTATCCTCTACCCATAACTCCGCTTCTCGCATGCATAACCTCATCTTCGCATTGTTATCTACACCCTCACCATTTTCACTCTCGGTTTCATTCATCACGTTGTTTCACCGCGAACATACTCTGTTCTATTCTTCACCTCTCCGCTCAAAACCCTGACCACCAATCTCGTAATTGCATCACGGCCATTCTGCTGTAGCCGTAATACCACTGCTGAGCATTCTGCTGTAGCCGTAATACCCACTGCTGAGCATTGTTTTTCCCGTATAGCTCTCTCTCCAGTATTCAAACAACGCTGTCAGAGCAGAAAGAAAGCTGGTAACCGAAATGGGCAAGTTATTAAGAGCAGAGCCGGAAGGTTCTAAATTTTTAGACGGTTACCCACAAACGAAGAATGCCCTGCAGAAGGCCAAGTGGTTAAAATTTATTCAGAAGTTCAAAGGATATCACAAAGAAGTTACCAAGGCCTTTGCTCGGTCGTTTGATGGAAAAACAAATGCTGTGGAGATTGGAGACCTACAATTCACTGTCACAGAGAGCAGCTTGGCTCAAGCAACTACCTTGCCTCGTACTGGGGAACGTTGGTTCAAAAATCGAACTGTTGAAGGCCAAGAGTGGAAGAACATGTTGAAAAATCCAGGTATGGATACCACTATCTTCACCAAAGGAATACCTATAAGTGTCATTAAAAAGGAATGGACTGCCTTACTTTTACTAGTTCAGAAATTTTTAACATGTGAAGGCAGATTTGGTATAATGTATGTTTATCATACAAAGATAATGATGCATTTTATGGGTGAACATACCATCAATCTTCCTTACTTCTTGCTAGCTAGTCTGAAAAAAATGAGTGCCACTGTTCAGAAAAACGTGGGAAACATTGAGCCCCACCTATATCACCATGGACTCATTAAAATCTTGATTGAGGAGCAGTTAAAAATCAGAAAGGATACATGGGAGAAATTCCTTGTTAGAAACCATTTTCAAGAGGCAGCAGAAGTCTCTAGTAGCTCTCCTAGGGTGCCAAAAAGAAGTAGAAGAAAAGGGAAAGAAATAGTTACCCAAGAAGAGACTGCTGCCCAAGACACTGCTGTAGAAGTTGAAGAAACTGCCCAAGAAATTGTTACAAAAGCTCTTCAAGAAATTGCCCAAGGAACTGTTCAAGAAACTATTCAAAAGGAAAAGAAAAAGAGAAGCAGAAAAAAAAAGACAAAAGGAGTCATACCCTTCACCTGAACCTTCAAGTGAAGAAGATACCCAAACATTAGCTCATAGGCTTGCTCAGCTTCATGAAACTGCTAGCTCCAAAAAGAAACAAAAGCAAAAACAGCAAGAACCAAAAAGTACTAGCCTGCAAATAAGGAGAAGCAGTAGACTTATACAGAAGAAGAGTGTGACTAGAGAGAAACAGTCCCATTTCATTGATTTGGGCACACCTGAGAAGACTCCAATTCGGCTAGCTATTGAGCTAAGTCCTCCAAGAGAAGAAAGTCCTTTCCAGCAAGAGAGAGAAAGCAGTTTTCAAGGATTTGAATTTAGGCCAAGACAAACACCTGACATTGACCCTGTCCAGCAGGAGGCATATGATTATTTGGAAACATTAGAACAATCTGTTGCTGGCCCTAGTACTGTCTTGCCCCTTGAACAGCAGGTTCAATCTTTGAAGCAAGAAGTATTTGAGCTAGAGGTCTTAAACCGCCACATCAAACAGGAAAACGAAGCACTAAAAGAACAGAGAAACGTGGACAAGATGATCCACGATAACACAATGCTTCATTTAGGTCTTTGGCAAAGAAAGAACAGGAAACTGAAGAAGAAATGCAGGAAATTGAGCAGAGCCTTGGTCAACTTGAAATTCAGGTGCTTGGTTAGGAAACCAAGAACAAATGTGGCAACAGGAAGGAAAAGGAGAAGATTGGATGTCCTGGCAGAGGCATCTGAACATATGAACTGTAAGATTATTACAAAATTTTGGTTGCATGAGGACATGCAACACCCTCGCAGTGGGGGTATGTTGAGCCTCAACCTTGCACTCATTTACCTGTCCTCCCAACATCTTTTCCCTATTCACTTCTTTCTTCTGACATCATTTCCTCCATCAACTTGTTCAATTCATTGCATTATATGTCTTTTTAACATGATTTGTTGACTGTGCTAATGATTGACTGTTTGTTTAGAATTTTGGTACATATTCAGCAATTCCGCAGCTGTTCTACAATTCCGCAGCTACTCAGCAATTCCGCAGTTGTTCAGAGATTCCGCAGCCTTTTTGTTGTTTGCTATACTCCACGTGTCTTCTCCAGGAACGAGCCACATGGGCATGTTGGTATGGATGTCTACATGGATCGTATGCTATTAGTTGGGCCAAATCAGTCACGTATGCCCCCGGTCAACGCAGGAGTACCCACGGTTAAACAGTTAAGTTCCAGACAGTGGCACGGCTTTGCGAGAGCAACTGAGACACGGAATCACAGCTGGCACTTCCTCCACGCCACGAAGATAGCAAGGGATAGGATCTAACCATAGATTTACTCCCCATGATGACCGTTTCCTCCAAATGTGCACGGAGCTGCCTGCGTGTTGCTGCGTAGTTAATTAGTTAGGCCTGTAGTTGCTTAGTTTACGCAGAGGACAGTTTGTCCCTGTGCCTATAAATAAAGCGTTCTCCAACGCTTAAAGATTAGCTCTTGTTATTGTAATTGCCGTAATCATTTTGGTTGTAAAACTCTGTTTTAGAAGACTGCTATTACAACACTTTTTCACTGTATTTTGACATGTTGAATTAATAGAAGAAGATTGTTTCTGCTCATCTCTGCGTAGCTGATCTTTAGCTGGTTGAGTGGATGGAGGGCCCCCATCTATCACAACCTATGTACAGTAGCATTTAATTTTATTTTCCTGCCTTTCTTTGTTTTCATTTTCACATGTACAATAATGTATAGTTTGATTTCTGCAAGTTTTCATTTCTTTGAACATGTATAATAATGTACAGTTTGATTTTATGCCTTTACATTTCCAGCACTTTTCAGAACTGATCATTTTGTTTATGCATGTGTGTTAGGAGCCCGGGATAGTGTATTTTTATTTCTTTTTATCACTGATGGTATTTGAAGTTGTCTTGTCTTAGCTGCTGGTTTTTACCTTGCTTACGCAGTTTCATTGCTAGTTTACTTTATCAAGTTTTTGACAAGTTGCTTGCTAACCTTTTGATGTTCTTCTCATCATAATTATCTAACTTTTATTGGACCAAAATATCATTGAGTGGCAGCTTGGTTTGATTAGCTTTTTGACTCATATTACTGATTTCTTCTTAACTGTTTTTCACATGAACAAATACAGCTAGAGGCAGAGTGTTAAGAAAGAATGAAGTGTTATGATTTGTCATTTAAGTTTTGCAGATAAAGTATTTTTTTTTCCACTTTCCATTGAGTTAACATAGATGCTATTTTTGTTCTTACCAGCAGCATAGATAGTGGACTAGTGCCATTAGTCACTTTGTTTACTACTTTGCTTTCATTCGAAGTTTCAATTCCATTGCAAGTCATTTTTCAAGCTTTCTCTTTAAAAAGTTCTAGAAGCATTTAGTAACCACCATATACACACACACGCACTCATTTGTTTATAAATCCATCACTCCATCTTAGGAAGTTAAATCAACCACAAACATCATCTAAAAACGACAAAAAGAACTAGGAAAGGTTACTTAAGTACATACTGTACGTATCACTTCATCAGCTTACGAGCCCCGGGTTGACAATTAATGATAGCAATTTAGGCAACACTAAATTAACCAAACAGGGTCCGCGGACCCATTCCACTGTTAAAACCGCCGATTTGGGTTCCATCGATGGGTCGGACCCGAAATAAAATAAAGAGGACCTATATAACTTATCGGGTCCGACGGGTTTCGGTGTTTTTATGTGGCAACCCCATGACCCCGCCGATAGCGAATTGCCGAGTTAATATCAGCCGCCCATTCAGACCCAGAGATCAACGGCCCATATTTAATCACATCACTCCAATATGGCTCCGACCAGCGGAGCCTTAAAGTAATAAAGTGCAGCATATAGTATTTCGGGTCCGCTCACCCATTTTTATCAAATCCGCCGATATGAAAGCTCCGATGGGCCGGACCCAATCTCCATAAAGAAGGGGCATATAAGCATTTCGGGTCTGTGGCATTTCGGAGGTTTTATGTGTTGGGACCAATGGTCCGCCCCGATGCGAGTTTGCGCCAGCCGTTGGATTTGCCTTCGCGCGATCCAACGGCCTGGATTTAATCTCTGCTACAGTGTCGCTCCCGCCTATGTTTTTCACGAATTTTACATAGAAATTGGTCTTTTCTATGTAAAAGAAAAGGCGGCATTTGTTCATATTTTCACATATATGCCCGCGCCCGGCTCCCGATAAGGGAATTCTTGCATCCCTAAGCTTTCTGAGATCGCTCCAAGGCCTAGTTTTGCTTCAGATAGCCAGTTTCAGCCTCGGTACAGTCAGCAGCATACAAATCCTCCTTTTTGCGGCATTTTTTGCAAGGTTTAATGCTATTTTTGATCGGCCAAGCGCCAATTGCACCCAAAGGCCACGGAAGACATTAGCAGCAGTTATTCTTGCATTAAAAGGCAGAAGGGGGCGATGGGACAGTTTAAAGAGTATCAGCGGTGAGAAAAGGCCCAGATTCAGTGCTAAAGTGTATCAGGATGCGGCAAAGAGTATCAGTCCAGTTTTTCAAAGCAGATGAAAGAAAAGCAAGCCCAGCAAAGTCAAAAAAGCATCATTCAGTCATTAAGGCCCACCAACACTTCTTTTGTTGCTTTAAAAGCCACCTAAAGGCATAGATGAAGGCTTTCAAGGCAGAGTTATTGCAGAGACATTGTTCCCAGTCATATTTTTGGAGCAGCACTGCTTCCTTAATTGCGCAGTTATCACACAGTGGACAGCGCGTGGCTCAAGGAACTCTTTCAGTCCATTTGTGAAGCTGCAGGACCATGCACAGCCTTAGAAAGACATTCATATGAGGCTGCTGCCTTATGTGCAGCTGTTTTAGATATTTTATTGCATTTATTTCCAGCACAACTTAGCATTAGAAGCAGTTATTGCACAGATCTCTTTTGGCTTTGTTTTGATAGATATTTTGAGATATTTTCTCCCTTGACACCTGTTCAAGGGATGTTTGTAAATATTTTCTACTTAAACAACCCTCTGTATTTATGTAAAGGGTTGGTTGGTCGATAACTTCCTCTCTAGACTTGCACTTTATTTTCTGAGAGTCTCTATAATCAAAGATCGCTGGAATGTTTAGGAGATGAACTCGCTGTTGTGTTTTAATGACTGAAGAGTGACTATGGAATCCTAACGCTTCTACATATCCTAATAAGTGTTTCTTATCTCTGTTTACAGTTTATATGTTTTATGCCATCATTGTTTCACTATCTAAATAGCAAAAAGAAAGAATAGTTCAGAGCTCACTTAGTTGTATTCTGTTCTCAATTTCTGTGATTTATCTATGTTTTCCTCTGAATTAGTCCTGAATATGAACATTGATTGGCTCATATTTACACTAGTTCCTTCATATATGAATGTAGTTTAGGAATCCTTGATTGCTCCTATATAAATGTTCATTCACCTTCCCTCTGTTAGCATAATGAGAGCTACTTAGTTGCCTTTCATTCACTGACCTTCGTTCCATCTCTATTCTAGCTAGATATTATTTTATGTGTAGCTATCATGCTCTGTATTCCTCTTGTGACCAAGAAAACGCAACAGCAAGCCTAATCCACGAGTCCATGCCCAATGGTTTGAACTTCTCACACTATGCATCCCAACTCTGTTTGAAAGAATCCTCCATCCCACCAAAATCAAAACAAAACCCAAGAAAATCATAACTAGCCTAAAATCAACCCAAAACAAAGCTAAAATATAAAGAGAGAGCCCTCTCTGATTGCAGGCAGGCTAGGACCTGCAGTCCAAAGATTGGTTTGTGGTTACCTCGGCCGTATCCTTTAAGGAGCTTTAAGGACAACCTGAGTGATAACATAATGGCGACTCCGTTGGGGACCATCCTCAGATAATTTCACAAATCAAGGTGGGAAGCTCTACCGGGAAGGAACCAGACCTTCAAAAGTTTCTTTCTAACCCTTATATTCTTAGAAAAATCCCCAAAAAACAAGCTAGAAGCTGGCTCCCAAAAAGAATTCACATTATACAAGGTCAAATCGAGACCCAAATCCCCCAGCAGCTTTTGAAAATCCCAATATAATCCCAAGGAACCTCACGAAGCTAGAGCGAAGAGAGGATTTTGCTGATAATAGTCCTGAAGCAGTTCACCCATGTTGTGGCCCAACCCCTGTCAAAGTTTTATTCCGTTCAACCCCTAGTTCCCCTTGTTCTTCATCCACCTCTCAAAGCACTCCTTCCACACCTCCATTCACTACACATACCACCACTACTACTCCTATTATCCCGGTTGTTCTAGCTGTTCCGTTTATCCCTGTTGTTCCATTTATCCCTGCCAACATGGCGAATAGATATGCACATTTACAGCTGCCTACAAATCCCGGGGCTATGCCTCAGGATTACCAGACCAAAATAACTTATTTTGATGGCACAACTGCCTACACACCCCTTCAGCATACAAAGAAAATGAAGGATTACTTTGAAAGCTATGAGATTGACGATGATGGTGTGAGGATGAAGATTTTTGTCCAAAGCTTGTCAGGTGATGTCAGGACTTGGTTTAGAGCACTTCCAGCCAATTCCATAGCAGACCCAGAAGCCTTATACCAGTCATTTATCAACAGATGGGAGAAAAAGAAGGACCCCTTGCACATACTAGCTGAATACGATACAATTAAAAGAGGCCCTCAAGAGACTATTTTGGACTACTGTGCAAGATTCAATAGCATTTATAATGCTATCCCACAAAACTTAAGGCCCCCACCTGACCTTGCCTTATACAAATTCCCTGATGGATTCGACCCAAATATGGCCTACCAATTAAAAGAAAGAGCCCCTAATAGCCTTGCAGACATGCAAAATGTGGCTGTCACTGTGGAGGCAAATTTAATTGCCAAAAGAAATAGAGCTAGAACTGAGAGAAGAACCACCTTCAAGGAAGAGCCCTCAGCCTTAGATCAAAAGCTAGATGCTATTATCAATGGAAAGCACAGGCTGGGAGACAGAGTAGAGAGTGTTGAGAGGAAATCATCATGGGAAGGGCAACAGCCCAATACCATAAGGAACCCAAATTTTAGGAAAACTCAAAATCCAAACGCTGGTAGGTCTAGCCCAGACCATGATATAAGACCTCCTTTCCAAGAAAACTATACCGAGGCATCCACTTCTAATGAACCCATAGAAGACACTCACATGAACTTAATAGATTTGAAGGGTGAACAACAAATTTTCCTAACTCAACAAGACCAAGATGACCATGAGATAAATCAATTTCAGACTAACTCTGGTGAGTCTTTTGACTTTAAACAAGGTTATGATTCAGCTATTTATGAAGTCCACAAATAGTATAAGCTGAGGACAAGAACCATAGATGTGCCCGAAAAAGTTAAACCAAAGGAGGGCAAACAGCCCAACCAGACTAGAGGCAAGGCTATTATAATAGAAACAGTTGATATAATTGTCCCAAACCCGCACCAAGTGACTGAAGAGGACATAACAGACACAGCCTTCTATTGATCAGCCTCTGCTACCTTCTTCCTCAAAGAAAATGTAAATAGCACTCCTAAAAGCCTTCCCAAAATAGAAATACCGCAAGGTATCACTCACCATAACACTGATAATCAAGAGGAAAAAGCAGAAAATACACTTGAAAAGGGGAAATCTGCTATTGCCAACACAAAGACTCCATTGGAGAAACCATTCAACTTAGAAGCAGAAATAAGCAAACTTAAGATTTCCATCCCTTATCTGAACTTGCAAAGCATGATGTGTATAGGCAACAAATCCAAAGATCACTGCAAATGCCAGAGAAAAGGGATGATGTGAATGTTTTAGATGATACACCTGAGTTGCTTTTTGGTCCAGAAGTTGATGGCAAATCAGCACATGGAGCTGTTCTGCCCTTTTATGTCAGTTTGCACATTCATGACAAAGTTTTACATAATGCAATGTTTGACTCAGGTGCCTCACACAACCTTATGCCCAAAGCTGTAATGGAGAAACTAAACCTTGATATCACAAGACCCTACAAAGATCTATTCTCCTTTGACTCAAGTCAGGTCAAGTGTTTAGGCTTAATCAAAGACTTATGTGTCTCCTTAGTCCAATTTCCCAACAAGACAATCCTAATGGACGTGGTGGTTGCTGACATCCCACCAAAGTATGCATGCTCTTGTCAAGATCTTGGGGGGAAAAACTCCGAGGATCTCTCCAATTAGACCTCTCCTATGCCACTATTTCAGTCTTTGGGCAACCAAAGAGACTGTATAGAGAAACACTGATGAAGTATGTGGTAAGTAGTAAGGAAAAGCCCCAGAATTTCCCTATCTATTCAATCCATTCCGATATGGATTCTTTTATTTTGTTTAATGATGAAACAAGTCCTCCAACTAATCAGAGGCCTTTGCCTTTAGAACAACAAGCACACATCAATGAAGAATCGGTTGCACATACCCATGAGACTGTCACAACAGCAAATGCAACCAGCACACAAGAAAAACCTCCCGAAACACAAGACTCGGGTCTGCCCAATCCTAGAATGACTGAAACTCTTAATACTAACCACAAGCAAGAAATCACATGGTATTTAGAGTTTGATGGCTCTGTTAACAAGTTAGGAGCAGGGGTAGGAATATGGATTCACAATACACATAACAACCATGCAGAGGGTCATGCTTATAGAATAAATTTCAAATGCACCAACAACATGGCTGAGTATGAGGCACTCCTCTTAGGCCTTAAGCTGCTCAAAGCTTTAGGAGCTGCCAAAGTTTCCATTCTAGGTGACTCAGACCTAGTAATCCAACAAATGAAAGGCAACTTTGTTACCAATGATAGAAGGCTAAGAGCTTATAGGACTGCTGCCACTGCAATACTTGATACCTTCACTGAATCCAAACTTGATAAGATTTCTAGAACCAATAACATGCATGCTCACAGCCTAGCTACTTTTGCTAGCACTTGCAAGCTTCCTTTTGAGCCCAATCACCACTTTACTGCTGAAATAAAGCACAGGCCTGCTGTCCCTAACAATGTTAAGGATTGGCAAGTGTTTGAGGATGATGCTCAAATCAACAATTTTCTTACCTTACAGCATGAGTTTTCAGGCCTAAACATTGATATGGATGCTATGGATGATCCACTGCAAGCAATAAACCAAATCCAGCAAACTGTAACAGTTGAAACAACTAGAAAATTGCTACAGCCAACCATCTTTGATGAAGAAAACATAGAAGAGCTGAAACAGATGCATTTGGAGGAAATAGCCAAAACAGAGGCCGAAATCATTGATCTAAAGGACAATTTTCTCCCGGTTGGCCTCACTCCACTAGAAGACATGTTTGATGCAAATGATGTGCCCAAAAAGCCAAAAATGCAGCCTATAAACACTGCCATAGAAGAATACAACATTGGGACAGCAGAGAAGCCCAAAATGATCAAACTATCTCAATCTTTGCCACCCGATCAAAAGCCCAAATATGTTGATTTGTTCAAAGAATTCCAAGATGTATTTGCTTGGAGTTATGAGGACTTGAAGTCCTATGACACCTCAATTATTCAACATACCATTCCCTTAAAGCCAAATCAAAAGCCCTTCAAACAGAAACTGAGGAGAATCAATCCTGTGCTTCTCCCTTTGATTGAGACAGAAGTGCAAAGAATGTTTGAAGCAGGTATCATAGCACCCATTAGATTTTCTGAATGGGTATCCAATCTTGTTCCCACAAGAAAGAAAACAGGTGAGATTAGGCTTTGTGTAGATTTGAGAAACTTAAACCAAGTCTCCCTTAAAGACCACTACCCATTGCCCAAAATGGACCACATCCTACAAAGAGTAGTGGGGTCATCTAGAATCTCTTTGCTAGATGTCTTTTCAGGTTTTAATCAAATACTGGTTCACCCAGATGATCAAGATAAGATAGCCTTTACAACACCTTGGGGAACATTTAAATATGTGAAAATGCCTTTCGGCCTAAAGAACGCAGGTGCCACCTTTCAACGGGCCATGGACATTGCGTTTGCTAAGGAAATCCATGATTTCTTGGTTGTCTATCTTGATGATCTTACCCCTTTCTCCAAATCTGATCAAGAGCACCTAAGACATTTGAGACAAGTGTTCCTAACATGTAGGAAATATGGCATTTCCTTGAACCCCAAGAAGTCTTTATTTGGCCTTGAAGAAGGCAAATTACTGGGACATATCATTTCAAAAGACGGGATTAGAATTGATCCGGAAAGGATCCAAGCCATATTGCAAATCCCGTATCCAAGAAACATAAAAGAGCTGCAAGCATTCCTAGGAAAGATCAATTTCCTAAGGAGATTTATCCCAAATCTAGCCGAGCTGATAAGACTGTTGAGCAACATGTTAAAGAAGGATGCCAAGGTAAAATGGTCTCTTAAAACCAAGCAAGCATTTGAAAGTATCAAAGTTGCCTTAACTCAAGCCCCAGTCCTCACAAGTCCTCAATTTGATAGGGACTTTATCATATTTTCATTTGCATCTGATAATACCATAGCTACTGTCCTATTGCAAAAGGATGACCAAGGAAATGAAAAGCCAATTGCTTTTTTCAGCCGAGCCTTAAGAGATGCACCCTGAAGTACCAAATCATGGAGAAGCAGGCCTATGCCCTTGTTAAAGCAATCAAAGACTTCAGAATTTACATTTTATATTCACACGTGATTGCCTATGTCCCAAATGATGTTGTAAAAGACATATTAACCCAAGAAGGATTAGAAGGCAAAAGAGGCAAGTGGATTGCTAACATTCTTGAGTATGACATAGAAATAAAACCAACCAAGCTAATAAAGGGACAAGGTTTAGCCAAACTGATGTCTGAAACAAACTTTCAAGCCTTAGACATCAACAAACTGGACAATGAACAGGAGCTGGCGACTCCACAGATCAGTGACACCTTTCTGCAATCCCCATGGTATGATGATATATGCTTTGTATTGTTAAACCTGTTTGCTCCCCCAGGATTGTCCAGGACCAAGAAAAGATTTTTAAGAATGAAGGCTTTGAAATTTTGTGTCTTAGATGGTGTTTTATTTTGGAAGAATCATGAAGGCATATTGCTTAATTGTTTGACCATGAATGAAACTAATAATGTCATGAAAGAATTCCATGCAGGGGACTGTGGAGGACATCTATATTGGAAGTCCACTGCTGATAAAATTTTAAGGGCTGGTTTCTATTGGCCCTCTTTGTTTGCAGATGTAAAGAAGTTTGCTATCTCATGTCACAAATGCCAAATCTTTGAGGGCAAAAGAAAGTTGTTGTCCTTGCCTCTTAAGCCTATCTCAACCAAAAACCCTTTTCAACAATGGGGTCTTGACTTCATTGGGGAAATCCATCCCTTTTCCTCAGGCCAGCATAAGTGGATCTTAATAGCTACCGACTATTTCACCAAGTGGATTGAAGCCATTCCATGCAGGCAAGCCAATGACACCACCATTATCCAATTCCTTGAGTGCAATATCCTTTCTAGATTTGGCTGCCTTGAGAAGATCATCACTGACAATGCCGCTGCTTTCAAATCCAAAAAGATGATCAATTTTTGCCATAAATTTCACATTACCTTAGGCCACTCTACAGCCTATTACCCTCAAGGTAATGGCTTAGCCGAGTCATCTAACAAGAGCCTAATCAGTATTATCAAGAAGATCTTAGAAGAAAACAAGAAGAACTGGCATAGAAAGCTCACAAATGCCCTATGGGAAAATAGATTATCAACCAAGAAATCCATTGGGATGAGCCCTTATGAGCTAGTATATGGCATGGAGGCCAGATTTCCTTCATCACTGGGCATTCCTATTATCAAGCTACTGCAAGAGATTCAAGCTGAGCCAAATGATATACAAAGGAGGATAAACCAAACAATTCATTTGCAGCAGACAAGAGAGCGGGTCTATGACAGAGCTCAAATTATGCAAGAGAAGCTCAAAAGGATGTTTGATAAGAGGACTAAAGCTGAGAATTTATGTGTTGGCAACAAAGTTCTAAGGTGGGACTCACGAAGAGAAGACAAGGGAAAACATGCAAAATTTGATTTCCTTTGGAGAGGGCCATTTGTTATTTCTATTTTTCAGGGAAATAACACATATTTCCTCAAATCTGTAGAGGGCAGCACTGCTGAAGAAGGCCCTGTAAATGGCCGTATGCTGAAGCATTATCATGATCCCTTTTGTTGAACATAACGGAGCTTTGTAAATATCTCTTTGTACATTGATATTTGTATATATCAGCACTTTTGTTTTTATTTTGTATAAACAGTCTGATTGTTAGAGGAGTAGCAACAAAGTTTGTGAAGACACAGCCAACGTAAGTCGTTTATTTTTAAGCTCTGTCTCTGCAGTAATCTCAGAAAAACAGCAAGAGCAGCGCTGTCATATCACAGTGATTTATGTTAAAGAGACGATGTTTGCAGCTTGTAGTCTTCAAGTCAATAGTATCAAAAAGAAAGGAGGATTTTTAGTTTACTTCAGCACCCTTTCAAAGACAAGAAAAGAAGAGCTCCAGCTTTATTCCCTTTTTTGTGTTTATTTCACAAGGCAGTGCTCAAGCAAAAGTGTATGCAATATCAAGCACGCAGAAGAAAGCAGGCGATGCTTTATTTTTCATAGTGTTTCAGATAAGGAGGAGTGCTGCATTCAGAAGTTAAAGTTCTAGTCATTCAGTAGTTAGCACGGAAGAGATTTTCAATTAACAGCAACTACAGAGGATCAAGGCATTCTGACCTGCTGTTCTTGGCTTGTCACAAGGAAAAGCCATCCCCAAGTGGAGCCACTGTTAGCCTCCTGCTGCAGCAGGTTAATCATCTTTCATGATCGACATTTTTACATGCCAAATATGTCATACTTTGCTTGCTGCAATGCTCCATATTTGCTACAGATGGTCAGAGAAAGTATCCATGAGAGTGTGCTAGTATAAATGCCACTGCTGTGTTCCATTTTTGATGAGTTGATGCATTTTCATGAGTTTTTAGCTAAGGGAGGTCCAAACAGCTTAATCTTCGTCTCCCTAGGTTTCAATTTCCTGTTTTAGAATATAGAGAATAAACATCTGTCCAAACTGTTTAATTTTGGCAGATCTGTAAATAAGTAGAGAAACAAGGGTGCTCAACAGCCTAATCTGAGCCCCTGGATGCAATAAGTGTAGTTGTAGATAGGAGGACAGCAAGAAGAAAAGAACAAAAAGCTGGGTATGCTAGTTCAAGTGCACCCAAACCAAAAAGAAGAGAAAATGCTAGGTGAATAGGCCGGGTAGGTAGCTTTGTGGTTGCAGAATCATGGCTTGTGATCCATTTCATATTGTCAAGTGTTATACCTATCATATCACAAGTTGAAGGTGATTTTTTAGTTGGAGGACTTCAAGAAATGCATGTCTAACTTTCCCTTCTCCCTCTTTCCCAAATCACTCACTAACTTCCCCTAAAGAGGTCAAGATCTGCTTGATACCTCTTAGATTCATCATTCTCCATATCCTCTACCTTGGTGAAGATCTGCTTCACTAAAGGAATGTTCACACTTCTTCTATCAGTCATTTTCCCCCATTGATAGCCTAAGACTTCATTCTTAGCGCTTTTTCTCATCATTATCATATTAACTACCAACTTTATTATGTAACTCCCTATCTCTTTTCCCTTCCCCTACTAAAACTATCTCTATAACTCCCCTATATACTTATCCCCTCCCCTTGGTTGAAAAATAACCATATACATCCTTGGGAATTGCTAAGTTTATCTGAAACTCAGCAAGAACCCTCATTGACCCCTCTGACCGTCTTCCAAATGCATAAGGACTCATTCCTTTGCATAGTTTCCCTTCATATGTATAAAAATCATCTCTTTGGCCTTGGTTTGCCTTTATAAGGCATGAAACCCTCTTTGGCCACTAAACCCCTCTCAAAACCACATCACTTTCCCCCTAAGTGCCTGTGGACTCCTTCCAAGGCATAAGAATACAAAAACCATGCAAAAACCATGAAAAACCTTCAAAAAAGGATAAAATCCTCCCTTTTTTGGCTATCGGACCCCTTCCGATGCCTTAGAATCCATGCCAAACTATAAAGGAACCCTTTCGATTTCCCAAAAGGCTTGGAAGTTCACAAAAACATGGGTCCGATATAATAAAGTTTCATTTGGACCCCCTCCGATGCGATATCACTATCGAGAGGGGGCAATCATATGTTTAAAACATCATATATAACCCCTCCGAATTCATTTGCCTTGCCTTTTCATAAAAAGCGTGCTCCGATGAGATAAAGATCTGTTTGATCACCCTCCGATGCGATATCACTATCGGGAGGGGGCAGTGGCATATATAAGTGAAAATGGCTAAGTCTCAAGGCATGAGGCATAGCGCCAATGGGCCGGATTCGAAAACATATAAAGTGGACCGGTAATAGTATATAGGGTCCGCACAGTTCAGCGATCACATATATGTCAACCCTCTGCCCCGCCGATTGCCGAAGTCCTGATATAATCGTAGCCATCCATTTTTGGGCCCCAGATCTGACGGCCCAGATCTTGTCGCGCGGCCCCCCACTTCGCATCGCCCCATATACTGCTCCGATTTGGCGGAGCCGATGAGTTATCAAATGTAGTGTTAAGGGTTTTCGGGTCCGCGGACCCATTCCACTGTTAAAACCGCTGATTTGGGTTCCACCAATGGGTCGAACCCGAAAAAAAATAAAGAGGGCCTGTATAACTTATCGAGTCCGACGGGTTTCGGCGTTTTTATGTGGCAACCGCATGACCCCGCCGATAGCGAATTTCCGAGTTAATCTCAGCCGTCCATTCAGGCCCAGAGATCAATGGCCCATATTTAATCACATCACTCCTATATGGCTCCGACCAGTGGAGCCGAAAAGTAATAAAGTGCAGCATATAGTATTTCGGGTCCGCTGACCCATTTTTACCAAATCCGCCGATATGAAAGCTCCGGTGGGCCGGACCCGATCTCCATAAAGAAATGGCATATAAGCATTTCGGGTCCGTGGCATTTCGGAGCTTTTATGTATTGGGACCAATGGTCCGCCCCGATGCAAGTTTGCGCCAGCCGTTGGATCTCCCTTCACGCGATCCAACGGCCAGGATTTAATCTCCACTACAGTGCTGCTCCCGCCTATGTTTTTCACGAATTTTACATAGAAATTGGTATTTTCTGTGTAAAAGAAAGGCGGCATTTGTTCATATTTTCACATATATTCCCGCGCCCAGCTCCCGATAAGGGAATTCATGCATCCCTAAGCTTTCTGAGATCGCTCCAAGGCCCAGTTTTGCTTCAGATAGCCAGTTTCGGCCTCGGTACAGTCAGCAGCATACAAATCCTCCTTTTTGCGGCATTTTTCGCAAGGTTTAATGCTATTTTTGATCGACCAAGTGCTGATTGCACCCAAAGGCCACGGAAGACATTAGCAGCAGTTATTCTTGCATTAAAAGGTAGAAGGGGGCGGTGGGACAGTTTAAAGAGTATCAGCGGTGAGAAAAGGCCCAGATTCAGTGCCAAAGTGTATCAGGATGCGGCAAAGAGTATCAGTCCAGTTTTTCAAAGCAGATGAAAGCAAAGCAAGCCCAGCAAAGTCAAAAAAGCATCATTCAGTCATTAAGGCTCACCAACACTTCTTTTGTTGCTTTAAAAGCCACTTAAAGGCATAGATGAAGGCTTTCAAGGCAGAGTTATTGCAGAGACATTGTTCCCAATCATATTTTTGGAGCAGCACTGCTTCCTTAATTGCGCAGTTATCACACAGAGGACAGCGCATGGCTCAAGGAACTCTTTCAGTCCATTTGTGAAGCTGCAGTACCATGCGTAGCCTTAGAAAGACATTCGTATGAGGCTACTGCCTTATGTGCAATTGTTTTAGATATTTTATTGCATTTATTTCCAGCACAACTTAGCATTAGAAGCAGTTATTGCACAGATCTCTTTTGGCTTTGTTTTGATAGATATTTTGAGATATTTTCTCCCTTGACACCTGTTCAAGGGATGTTTGTAAATATTTTCTATTTAAACAACCCTCTGTATTTATGTAAAGGGTTGGTTGGTCGATAACTTCCTCTCTAGACTTGCACTGTATATTCTGAGAGTATCTATAATCAAAGATCGTTGGAATGTTTGGGAGATGAACTCGCTGTTGTGTTTTAATGACTGAAGAGTGACTATGGAATCCTAACGCTTCTACATAGCCCAATAAGTGTTTCTTATCTCTGTTTACAGTTTATATGTTTTATGCCATCATTGTTTCACTATCTAAATAGCAGAAAGAAAGAGTAGTTCAGAGCTCACTTAGTTGTATTATGTTCTCAATTTTTGTGATTTATCTATGTTTTCCTCTGAATTAGTCCTGAATATGAACACTGATTGGCTCATATTTACACTAGTTCCTTCATATATGAATGTTGTTTAGGAATCCTTGATTGCTCCTATATAAATGTTCATTCACCTTCCCTCTGTTAGCATAATGAGAGCTACTTAGTTGCCTTTCATTCACTGACCTTCATTCCATCTCTATTCTAGCTAGATATTGTTTTATGTGTAGCTATCCTACTTTGTATTCCTCTTATGACCAAGAAAACGCAACAGCAAGCCTAATCCATGACTCCATGCCCAATGGTTTGAACTTCTCACACTATGCATCCCAACTCTGTTTGAAAGAATCCTCCATCCCACCGAAATCAAAACAAAACCCAAGAAAATCATAACTAGCCTAAAATCAACCCAAAACAAAGCTAAAATATAAAGAGAGAGCCCTCTCTGATTGCAAGCAGGCTAGGACCTACAGTCCAAAGATTGGTTTGTGGTTACCTCGGCCATATCCTTTAAGGAGCTTTAAGGACAACCTGAGTGATAACACCTTACAAGATGAAAAATTCCAACCCCCTGGATCTCTAGGATGAGGGATCCATATATAGATGTTTGCAGGTGGGTGAGTCAGCTTCTGGGTTTTTGATTAGTGTCATTTCTCTTATAGTTCTCAATTCCACTTGGAGATTTCATGATCTCTTACTCATCCCTGGGCGAATTCAGAGAGGCAAGTGTCATAGGAGAAATTTCTAGAAGATTCCACAATCATCCACCTTGCAAACTGTCTCTGCCATTTGTCTATTCTCACCCATCACACCCCATAGAAGGGATTTTTAGTATGCATCGCACCCCTGTGTGCATTAGGTGAGATGCATTGCACTTTGACCATGAAGCAAGTGAGATGGTCCAGTTTTGACCAGTTCTGAGCAGTTTTTCATGGAGAACTTTTGGGAGATGATGTAATCAACTGAACTTGTTCTTTTAGGGTATGAAACAACACTTTTAGGGACTTAGAAGCCCTTGGTTTATGGACATATAAGATTTGGGTTGCAGTGCCCAAATATGTCTATAACAAATGTCAATCCCTCTATCAATGACGTTATATCCAGTATCACAGTTGACAATGCTAGGGCCCAACAGACATGGATCACACGAGAGCTAGATAAAATCTCTGCTAGTTCCCCTACTAGGAATAGTTTGTCTTTAATGTTGGATATCATCAACAGGTTAATCGAAACATACCAGAGGCCTGGCCCACAAAGCCACCTCCTATATTCCATACATAGGATTAGGAGGATAGAGGTTAGAGGCCAACATACTTGGAAGGAGGTGAAAGACGCCACTAGGAACATTGATATTCATGGGGAGTTATTTGACATCCCTCCAGACTATCATGCTAAACATGCTGGTCTGATTATGTTAAAATATTTTAAGAATCTTGATGTAGCTTCTTTTGTTTATGATGGATTCATTAGAGCTTGGGGCCAGTTCCCCCACCATGACCAGGCCCCCATTTACTTTGCAAAGCATATATATGTAGATTTTGTGCTACATATGAGTCCATATTACACCAACACCAAATATAGGTTTTATGGACCCGACTTGGGACATAGTTATGAACATGTCGGGGCTCGTAGGGACCCTGCACATGTAGCACCATCTCTGATATTGTTGTTCTTAGGTGATTGAATTGCGAGTTAAATCCCCATCATTAATTTTCAACCTTGGGTTCGTATAATTGACAACGTATACCTGTACTCTATGTACTAGGTGGTTATTTATTAGAATAGATTAATCTAATTCAATTAAAACTAACTACAAAGTTAATTGAATCAATCCAATCCAAACCAAACCAAGCATAAATAAATTGAAATCACACTTGCCTTGAAAATGAAAATCACACTTGCATAAATGAAATCAAACTTGCTGAATTGAAATCACACCACACTTGCATAAATGAAATCACACTTGCAGAATTGAAATCACACCACACTTGCATAAATGAAATCACACCACACTTGCATAATTGAAATCACACTTGCTGAATTGAAATCACACTCATACATGCTGAAATAAAATCACACTTGCTGAAAGGAAAAGCACACTTGCATAAAATGAAAACGCACTTGTTGAAAATAAATGAAATAAAACAACTACACTATGTTACCAATATGTACAAAGGTGTGAAAACTTTGGTTGATGGGGGGCCTCCATTCCTCAGCAAGAACACTGAATCAACTATCTTCACATCGTGAAGATCAAAGTAGCAGTATGTATTTCACAAAAATGAAGTTACAAGATATCACAATAATTCTTTATCCTCACTTTACAAATTACTTCTATAACTTGGAACCTCCAACTAGAAACTAGAAACTAACACTAACACTCACAACTTCTAACTTTCATCTAACAACTGAAAACCCTTTGTATGAAGGATGCACTCCTATTTATACAAAAATTAAGGATAACTATACAATAAATATAGATCCTTAGATCTCTCCTAAATCCACATTTATCTCTTGTGGTTACAACCAATCTCCTAAAAATATAAGATACAAATCCTCTCAAAATCCTCTCATCCATGATTCTTCTCCTTTGGATGTGCATAGTTAATGATCCACATATTCTACAATTATTCCAAAAGTCCTCATGAGTTAGAATTTGAAATTATAATTGTTGGTTGGGTGGCCAAGTAGGACCCTTCTAAAATCTCCAAGTAGGCCTACTGATCCAAAACAGATCTTAAACCTCTAAGTCTTCAAATATTGGAAACAGAGAATGCAGAGAAAAACACCAAGGAATGGTGGAAACCCAAGTGAAGCGGAAAATGACTTATCGTTGAATCAGAGCCGTCGAATCTACAGATCAATGGTTGGGATTGAATCGGCAATATTGCATCGGAGGTTTCCAGCGAAACATATCAGAGGCATCCCTTTGGGAAGTGTGATCAACGATCCAGCAATTAAACATGAGCCGTCGGATCGGGCGCACAGATCCAACAGTGGATATCGCATCGCAATAATCCAAGAAGAGGACTTAACCGCAGGCCCAAAGACCATGCAATATGGTATTTCTGTTTTATCTCATCACAATGATCCAAAGAAGAAGGACTCAGACCCGAAGCATTTCGAAATCCCAATGCGATTGCGATATTGATCACACGTCAAAGGGGAAGGACCATTGATCAGATGCAATACTGCTGATGCACCAATCACTGATGAGGCTGATCAGAGTGATTGGAGATCAGGAAAACAATACAAAGGAGCATTAACCATTGCGACAGCATGGACCCAAAAGGATAATAGGGCAAGCTTTATGAAATTTTAGTTCCAGATCAAAGTTTCACGGTCAGATTTTTCAGTGTTTCCAATGTATTTTCTGGGTGTTATTATGTTTGAACTAAAAGATATATTTCAATATATTTGTTGCGAATAAAGGCTGGACGGTCAGGTTCACCACGCCCACAAGTCCTTTTGTTCAAACTGTTTCTATTATGAACAATTGTGCCACACTATAAGTGGTAATCATGTAACCAAAACATGTTATAAAAACATGAATAAAATATAACAGAGGGAGAGTTCGACAGTTCACAAGGGAATAGAGAGGTTGAAAAAGCACGAGAGACAAAGAGCCAGAGGGAGTTGACCGTGCAGAGGTGAAGAAAGCCAAGCAGAGCAGAGCCAGAGAGGTTGTGAAGCCATCCAAGGGGTCTGGAGGTTGAGACATTTTATTTTGAAGTGTAAACTCTGTGTATTGCCACTGACTGTTGTGTTGAGACTCAGTGTTTGAGTTCACACTTGTAATCTATATTTTGAATACATAATATAGAGGTCGCACTGAAATCTTGGACGAAGAGACGTAGCTAAGAAGTCTGGTGAACTCCTTTATCATTTGGTTGTGTTGATATGTGTTTTATTATGTCTTATAACTGTTGATTGTCTATATTATTCACAATCTTATCGATCCATTGTACTAAGTAATATAGGAATTTCCTGCACATAAGTCCGTAATACCTTAGTCTTTATTTAAGATCACATTTCAGATCAAGTGGTATCAAAGCAAGTGGTTTTTGTTAAGGTTAGACAAGCTTGTGTAGAAATTTGAATGCTAACTAGATTAAAGCTCTGAAGAGGAGAAGGAGAATTTTTTGAGGCTAATCCAGAGATCAGAAGAGTCTTTTCTCAGAGGAGAATGGCAGAAGAAACTGCATTGGGATCAGAATCTCAGTTCATAGACAGTTTTATGACAATACGAGCCATGGTGGAAGAGATGTATCTAGAGTTCAAGAAGGGTCAAGGTGAAAGCACTTCAACACCTAAACAAGACAAAGGAGCAGAGGAACCTTTTCTATTTGCACCTCTAGAAGACAAAGGAAAAGGAGGAATGCCTCCTCCACCATCTCCTCCATCATCATCATCGTCCTCAAAGTCATCCTCTTCGCATAAAACTAGCTCTTCTAAGAAGAAGAAGAAAACTTCTCTAATCAAATTAGATGTAAAGTTTGATTTGCCAATTTATGATGGAGAACTTAATGCAGAGAAGCTAGATAATTGGATAAGGAAAATTGATGTATATTGCAAGGTGTAGAACATTGAATCGGAAAGGAAGAAGATCCAGCTGGCTAGCCTTCGACTAGGAGGAACTGCACTGGTATCGTGGGAAGGCAAGACACAAGCTGATCTTCAAAAAAGTGGTAAAATCATTTCTACCTAGAATGAATTTGTTTCTGCTATCAAAAATCAATTCTATCCTTTAGATTACATGCAGTAGGCAATGATGAGTTGGAAAACTCTTCGGCAATTGAAGGGACAGAGTGTACAGAGTTATACTCAAGAATTCAAGGAAAGAGATTTAACTCTAGGTATTTCATTGGACTCACCTTAGACTTTATTGAAGTATATAGGTGGTATTAATAGTTATTTAAAACATACTATACTTATGTTTAATCCCACTAGCTTAGATGATGTATCTATTCAAGCAACACATCAAGAGGCTAGAGGTAAGAATGTAAAACTAGAGTTTGGGAAATCATCTAAATATTATGTAAACAAGAACAAGGAAAAGAAGAAACTGAAATGGAAGGAGAGGAAAGCAAACACTGTAAAGAAGGATAAACCTTCATGCACTCATTGTAAGAAATAAGGACACGATGAGGCACACTGTTGGTCTTTGCATCCAGAATTGAAGCCTAAGAAGTTCAAGGGTAAGGAGAGAAATAATGCTGCTGCTATTCAAAAGGACTTGGGGTCAGACTTAGGTGATGAAACAACAGTTACAGCCACAGGTATTAAAGGTAAAGATTCTGAAGCATCCACAAGTAATTCTTCACAATCTGTTGATAATGAAAGTAATGAGAGGAAAAGAAATGAGCTATTTCATATTAGAGTAATTTCCAAGCATAATAAGATTGATACTTTATTTGATAGTGGATCACAAGTAAACTTGATTTCTGAAACAATTGTAAAGAAGTTGGGATTAGAAACAAAGCCTCATAAGAAGCCATATCCATTAGGTTGGGTGTGTGATAAAACAAAACTACAAGTCACGAGACAATGTAAACTTAGGTTTGCTATTGGATCAACATTTGTAGATGAGGTTGAGTTAGATATAGTTCCATTGGATATATGTGGTATTGTTTTAGGAATTCCATACTTGTATGATAGAAAAGCTATTTTCTATAGAGCTGAGAATAAGTATCAACTCACTAAAGATGGAATAGAATACACTGTAAGGGCTCATAAACTCAAAGATAACTACTCTCTCATAAACTCAAGGCAAATGAAAAGAATTGTGAATTCAAGTAAGAAATTTTTACTAATGGTTGTAAAGGCAAAGGATCCTGAAAAATCCAATGCATTTGAAGGCTGTGATCCTAGACAGAAAGCTGATTTAGTTAAAGTTGTTTCGGAGTATGATATTCTATTTCAAGAACCTAAAGGTCTGCCACCCAAGTGGGAAATAGTACATGATATTCATTTACAGCAAGATGCTCCACTACCTAACATTGGAATGTACAGGTTATCAGCTTTAGAGAATGTAGAGATAAAGAAGCAGGTACAGGAGTTGCTCGATAAGGGGTTTATACGACCAAGCACATCACCATGTGGATCGCCAATCATGCTGGTGAGAAAGAAAGATGGTTCATGGAGAATGTGTATTGATTTTAGAGCACTAAATAAAATAACGATCAAGAATCGTTATCCTCTTCCTCGAATAGATGATTTGTTAGATCAATTGAAAGAAGCAATTTACTTTTCTAAGTTAGATTTAAGAAGTGGCTATCATCAGATCAAAGTCGCAGAACAAGATGCCTAGAAGGCTGCTTTCAAGACAAAGCAAGGACTTTATGAATGGTTGGTTATGCCTTTTGGCTTAACTAATGCCCTTGCTACATTTATGCGTGTTCTTAATGATGTATTTAGACCACTTATTGATGATTTTGTAATAGTTTATTTATATGACATTCTTGTTTGTAGTAAGACATGGGATGAACATGTAAAGTATGTGAAGCAAACTTTAGATGTTTTAAAAAGAGAAAATCTCTATGTGAAACTGTCGAAATCTGAATTTGGAAAGACATCTTTAAATTATTTGGGTTATATTGTAGGGGGTGGTGAATTGAAGATAGAACCCTCTAAGGTTGAAGTCATTGTGAATTGGTCTAAACCCAAATCTGCTACAGAGGTTAGGATTTTCCTAGGGGCAGCACAATACTGGAGAAATTTTATTGCTAACTTCTCATTGATTGTAGCTCCTTTACATGCTTTAACAAGTTTGAAACAGGTGTTTCAGTGGGGAGGCAAACGGAAGAAAGCCTTCGACATCTTGAAAGAGAAAATGAGTACAGCACCAGTACTAGCACTACCAGATCTTCAGCATCCATTTGAGATTGAGACAAATGCCAGTAACTATGCCATGGGAGCAATGTTGATGCAACACAAGAAACCCATATGCTATCATTCCGAGACATTTACTTCTGTAGTAGATAATTATCCTACATATGATAAAGAATTGTATGCATTAGTACAAAGTGTGAAAAAGTGGAAACATTACATAATGGGTAAACAAACAATCATACATATATATCATCAACCGCTTTAATATTTGCACTCACAAACTAAATTGCAGCAATCAAGACATTATAGGTGGATGGGTTTTCTACATCAATTTCATCTTTTCATCAGATATAGGGAAGGCATACACAATAAGGTTGCAGATATGTTATCAAGACCAATCATAAATGCATCTACTATACTTAAGCATAACTCAGTAATTCAAGCAAGTTACATTGAACAATATGCTCAAGATGTAGATTTTAAAGATGTATATGCAATTTTAAGTCATGGCAAACAAGTAGAAGAATTGGATTATTATGTAAAGGACCAACTCTTATATCATTTGGGAAAGTTATGCATTGCACAAACTGAAAGAGTTAACATAATTCGAGAAGCACATACTTCTCTCATATCACGGCATTTTGGTGTAAGTAAAATAGTTGCACAATTGCAAAGGTTCTATTATTGGCCAAGAATGCATGATACAATTTCCAGATATATCAAAGAGTGTACTATGTGTGCTACAAGCAAGCCCAGTTTTAGAAAATTAGGCTTATACACTCCACTTCCAATTCCTTCTCGTCCTTGGGAAAGTGTTTCCATGGATTTTGTTTGGGGATTTCCAAAGTCTAGGAAAGGTCATGATTATTTGTATGTAGTTGTGGACAGGTTCAATAATAATGTGTATTTTGATACCGTGTAATAAGCAAGTTACAGCTGAACAAATAGCAAAGTTGTTCTTTCAGAATGTATGGGTTCATTTTGGGTTACCCACTTCTATTGTGTCTGATCGAGATTCTCTATTTGTTGGGAAGTTTTGGTCAAGTCTATGGGATTTAATGGACACCAGATTGAAGAAAAGCACAACATTTCATCCACAAACAGATGGTCAGATAGAAGTGGTCAATAGGACAGTGATCTAGTTGCTCAAAGGCTATTGCAGCAAGCATCCCAAGCTTTGGGATGAGCATTTGTGTTATGTGCAGCATGCTTACAACCATGCCAAACACTCTTCTACTCAGAGATCTCCTTTTGAGACTTGTTTTGGTTTTATACCAAAGTATCCCTTGGATTTTGTCTTTGGTAAAGACATAGCAGTTGATGGACACAGTGATGTGGACAAAGCAACTAAGTTCATTGAACAAATCCAGGAAATTCACCAAGCAGTATAGGAACAGCTGGAAAGAAGTCAAGCCAAGCACAAGGCAAGGCATGATAAGCATTGAGTTGAGCATAGTTTCCAAGTTGGTGATCAATTCTAGCTAGATATCAGCAAAGACAGAATGAAGGGTGAAGGTAAGAAGCTTAAACCAGTAAGGTATGGACCTTTCAAGATACTTGAAAAAATTGGTGAAAATTCTTTTCGCCTTGATTTACAAACTTATATGTATATCTATTCAGTCATTAATGTTGAAAACCTGAGATTATATGAACCTTCAAAGGTTGAAGATCCTAAAGAGCAAGGTCAGTTGCCTTCTATTGGGGATCTGTTGCCTGAGTATCTCAATGAGTTACAGGAGGACATAGTTCTGGACATGAAGGTGAGAACTACGCATCGAGGGGATGTTGAGTACTTGAGAGTAGGACTCAAGGGTTCAAATCCAAGCAAGGCACGATGGATAGAAATTGGACAAGTAAAGGAATAGTATCCTCACTTGATCGATGCTTAAAACCAACTTTTGGTGGTCCAAAAGCTTTTCAGTGGGGAGGCGTGATCCAAACGGATCTTAAACCTCTAAGTCTTCAAATATTAGAAACAAAGAATGCAGAGAAAAACACCAAGGAATGGCAGAAACCCAAGTGAAGCGGAAAATTATGTATCATTGAATCAGAGCCATCAGATCTACCAGATCAATAGTCAAGATTGAATCGGTGATATCGCATCGGAGGTGGCTGGTAGAACGTATCAGAGGCAGCCCATTGGGAAGTGCGATCAGCAATCAAGTGATTAAACATGAGTCGTCGAATCAAGCGCGCAGATACAATGGTGGATATCTCATCGCAATAATCCAAGAGGAGGACTTAACCATAGGCCCAAAGACCATATGATATGTGATTTTTGCTTTATAGAATTGCAATGATCCAAAGAAGAAGGACTAAGACATGAACCATTTTGAAAGGCCAATGTGTGATCGTGATATTGATCACATCACAAAGGGGAAGGACCATTGATCAGCTGCAATATTGTTGATGTACCAATCACTGATGAGGCCGATCAGAGCAATCGGAGATCGGGCATGTTAGCTCGGAGGTGCAGCACTGCTATGTTGAAGGATAAAGGAAGGAAACAATCTATTTTTCTATCATGGAGAGGTTCCCACATGGGCCATCACCCCACTTTCCTCACTCTTCCATTTCCATTCTTGTCCGCTCATACCCTAACCTAACCCTCACATCCAAACAAACCCACTTTCGCCTTAGCCCTATGTAAATTAACCCATGCACTAATGCGCAAAAAACCCCCCGAAAACCTTACCTTTCCACCCATACGCACCCTTCGCACATTTCTTGAGGACATCATGTACTTTCGTGTCCCCCTGCCATCGATCTTCCCACCGATCTGACAACTTGCACTTCACCTGACCGATGAGACCTACTCGATCAATCTTCACTGTTAGATCACCCCCGCCAGATCTAACGGTTGTCGCGTATATTGCACGGGCAACAAGCAAGAGGGATACCTACTTGATAAAGGCAGTTTCCTCTCTCTCCTCTGCTACAACATGGTGTGCAATGAATGGCATCAGGCAAGCTCTGACCTTTACTGCTTACCGCCCGATAGAAAACATTTCCGCTCAAATGAAACCACTCCCAAGCATTATCTCGAGCACCTCCTCTGCCTGATATCTATCCGATCTATTCATTTGAGATCTAACGGCTCAGACTTATTCCACTCCCGCCACAACTTTAGGCCTCCTACATTTGATCTCCTCCATCCATCTCTCTCAATCCAATGGCCTTCGTTCATGATCACCTCAGTTCATCCTCTGTCGCCCGACCAACATCCTGACCGTTGATCCAGCCCATCCAACGGCCTTCGTTCATGATCACCTCAGTTTGTCCTCCACTGCCCAACCAACATCCTGACCATTGATCCAGCCCATCCAATGGCCCATATGCCCTCGTACCCCACTTCCGATCACTCACCCAAGGAGGAAAGTTGTTGGCTCTTTCAGTGTTTGTGATAGTCGGACAATTGAATTGAATTAACTGAAGGCATGGCCAAAAGGAGAAAAACAACAACATGATGCAGCTGAACTAATAGAAATGATCGTGGAACATCACAGTGCGTGCGAGTCACTTGACAGCACAGCGGAATTACCAGAATTTGATTACCGTGTTTGTTAGGAAAAGAGACCTCTGGCTCATTTCTGCCTAGTTATGGCATCAAGAAGTTAGAAGCTAGAGGGGATCGATTAAGACATCTCGAGCCTCAAAGAGCCCAAGAGCATTGTAAAAACCCTGTAAATGGCTGAAAGTTAGAAGAAACAGAGGTTCAACTTTTGGATACTGTGGATACTCTATTCCTCCCAACATCTCATCTTCATTCTAGTAATACAAGCTTCTTTTGTTGTTACATGTTCAATTGCCATCTCCTCCACTGTTCTAAGCTTGCACTTGAATAGGTTATTCATTGTATAGAAATCTTCGGCAAAATCACATAACCAATATTTCGTCGACGCGTTTCGAACCAACCAGTGTGGTTCATCGTCAGGACAAGATGAAGAACTGATCTGGCGTAGCGAGAATAAATAGAGTGTGCAGAGATTCCAACAGCTAAATCCTAACGGCTATATAACCGAGGAATCTCTGCAACGTTTAAGAAATACCAGATCAGATTTCAACTTAGTAACCTGCATGCGTGCCCGCTCGAATAGATGGACCTTTTTAGCAGCAGCTTCTCCGTGCAGGGAAATTATTAAGGAATTTAGACTTCTGTGATCCATAACATTGTATAGAAATCTTCGGCAAAATCACATAACCAATATTTCGTCGACGCGTTTCGAACCAACCAGTGTGGTTCATCGTCAGGACAAGATGAAGAACTGATCTGGCGTAGCGAGAATAAATAGAGTGTGCAGAGATTCCAACAGCTAAATCCTAACGGCTATATAACCGAGGAATCTCTGCAACGTTTAAGAAATACCAGATCAGATTTCAACTTAGTAACCTGCATGCGTGCCCGCTCGAATAGATGGACCTTTTTAGCAGCAGCTTCTCCGTGCAGGGAAATTATTAAGGAATTTAGACTTCTGTGATCCATAACATTGTATAGAAATCTTCGGCAAAATCACATAACCAATATTTCGTCGACGCGTTTCGAACCAACCAGTGTGGTTCATCGTTTCTAATGCCAGATAACTATCATCTTATCTCTGCATTGATAAATTATATTGCAAGCTTCATTTACTTTCTGTAGCTATCCATTCATATGTGTTTACGTATGCATCTGCTAGTACAGTCAGGATTCTCCATCTATCCATTGAATCTATAAAATATTGAGCATTGGTGGTCTAAAGCCTTGTCAAGCTGAGATTGTTCATGCATGTCTAGAGTGAAAACAGAGTTGAAACAATCATCTGACTTGATCCAAGCCCCAATCCATTCCAATAGCTCAGAGAGCAATATTGAAGATTTATATGTTACCAGACATCTCAAAGCTACAAACTAGGAGAGTTTCCTAGAGTGATAACATAATTGGTGTTGTTGTCGGGGAGAGGAAACTAAAACTCAGCTTCCCTAGGGGACAACACAGATCCATCTTTGATGATAAACAAATTCTGGACACTAATTCAGTTGTAATCATCTATCTGGTGACTCTATTGGAGGACGAACCTTTTCGTGACTCCACTCCATAGTGTTGGTTCAGTTTGTGAGGCATACTCGAAGAAATCCTTAGAAGCCACAAGATGACCCAGTACCTGACCCTAAAAGAATCATCAAAGAAAGAAAGGTGTTGTGGAAAGGAGCATCAAGTTCAGGTAGTTCTAAACAATATTCTATATCTCTTCAAGAAAATCTTGTAATAGAACAAATACATGTTGAGAGTATAGCTTCTAATACTAGCAGTGAAGAAAAAATCTCAGAGAGTCATAGAGCTCCTTATTCTTTAGGTTCTTCTTTTGTTGTAAGCCCAAAGGAAACCTCTCCTCCTATCCATCATACTCCTTTAATCCTATCAGTCACTCCTCAACCCTCTATCATTCAGACTTCCAGTACCCTTGTAGCCACCACAGCTATGGCAAGACCACAAGCACCTACCAAAATGAAAAGAATCATAGCAGCTAGGTATGGACCTTTAGTACTGCCCACTCCTATGAATGCCATGCCTACTGGAGAATATCAGAAGTATATGCCTAAGTTCACTGGGACTGAAGGTGTTATAGCTAAGGAACATCTTGAATCATTCTATAGCTATGCTGATAACCTGGACATTAGTGAAGATGATGTGTGGATGAGAGTCTTTGTCCAAAGCCTAAATGGAGAGGCTAGAAAATGGTTCAAAGAACTGACCCCAAGGTCTATAGTATATTGAGGCTTTAGATGATGTATTCCTAAAGCATTGGGGGGATAAGCTACACTACTACCACACTGAGTTTGGCAACTTAAAGAGGGAAAATGGTGAGTTGTTGTCTGATTTTAATAAGAGGTTTAACCACATGTATAGCAAGATACCAGCCAAAGTAAAACCCACCACTACCTTTGTTAAGCTCACCTATGCCAATGCATTTGACTCTGACTTCTGCCTACTGTTGAGGGAGAGGCGATGTGCCACCTTGGCTGATATGTAGGATGCAGCCTTGGAAGTAGAATCAAACATCATGGCTACAAAGAAGCTCGAGGGGAATGTTGAGAGAAGGAGACAGAGGGGCAAATCTTCATCATCTTCAGATCCCAAGATAGATAAAATGACCAAGATGATAGAGTCATTACCCTTTGAAATCTCCAAATTAAAGGTTGACCAACACCCTGGGAAAGGAAGAGTTCCTAATACCTTTGCTCCTAGAAATCCAAATCCATATAGAAGAGCTAATGAGCAATTGCAGATTCTGTAAAGAAGCAAAGATGGCAATGAAGACCAAAGGGTGAAGACCCCTTTTCAAAATGTAGTCATGGAAGAGGAGCAATTTGATAAAGATGATGAGATCCATTGTATGGAAGACAAAGGCGGTGCCTCCTTTTTTACCTTAGCTGCTTATGAAAAGTCATTATTCAATGACCAGATCAGCCAAGAGTGGGATGATGAAGTTGTTCTGCAAACTGATGATCGACACAGATATGATCTGAGGTTGAAGATGAATAATTTCAGGGAAACTCCTGTTCAGAAAGTTGTTGTCCCTGCAATACAGCAAGCTAATAAGAAAAAACGACCGGAAATCCCATCATCCTCAAAGCTCCAGCTCACAAGGTAAGAGGCCTTGACGAGTCTCCTTCTCCTTTCAGTTTTCAATCAGAAATTTAGAAGCTAAGAATACCTATACCTCTAATTGAACTAGTGAAGAATGAGTCCTTCAAGAGATCTATCCTCGAGGCCCTTGAGCCTAATGCCATCCAAGCCTCCACTGACGATGTAAGTCTGCAAAATGACAGACCAGTTGTTGTTCTTAGCCCAATGATTGAAAATTATGATGACATCTCCCCATCATTCTATGTCTCTTTGACTATTCATGACAAAATCCTTCACAACTGCCTTCTAGACACAGGAGTCAGCCATAATCTAATGCCCAAGGTTTTCATGGATGAGTTGGGTCTTGACATTACCAAGCCTTATCATGACCTGTTTTCTTTTGACTCTAGAAAAGTGAAATTCTTGGGATTAATCAAAGACCTAGCCATCACCTTGTCTCAGATGCCTATGAAGAGCATGATGATGGATATTTTGGTAGTAGATGTGCCCCCCAAGTTTTTCATGTTGCTTTCCATAGGTTGGATCAAGAGATTAGGTGGAACATTGCGAAATGATATATCCTATGCTCCAGTCCCAGTTTTTGGAGGTGAGAGTAGGAGATTATATAGAGAAGCTCAATTGGCTTATATCATCAATGATGAAAAGAATCCCACTAATCATCCCATCTATGCTGTCGACACTAATTTTGGAGCCTGTATTCTTCATATTGAAGAATCCCAGTTGGCCTCCATGTAGCTTAGGAAACCGGTTTGCTAGATCACAGAAGAAGAAGACCCACAAATTTAGGACATGTTATTTGATGGAGCTTTCTTTAAGGAAGCTGCAGGGACAGATGTAGTCCTTGTATCCCCCACACAAGAATGCATTCATTTATCTTTCAAGTTAAATTTCTAGGTCACAAATAGCATAGCGAAGTACGAAGCTTTGATATTGGGCTTAAACACTGCTAAAGAAATGGGCATCAAAGGACTGAAGGTGTTTGGAGATGCAAACCTTATCATTCGGCAGATGAACCAAACTTTCCAAGCAAAGCATCCAAGGCTAAAAGCATACAAAGATGATGTATGGAACCTCAAGGGTTCTTTTAATGATTTTAGCATTTCTTACATCCATAGAATGAAGAACCAGCTTGTTGATTCCCTTTTTGTGTCTGCTAGCACGTTTATCCCTCCTCAGCCTCCTAAATTGACTTATGAAGTTCAGGTGAATATAGACCATCTCTGCCTGACAATGTCAAATATTGGAAATTTTTTGAAGATGACAATGAAATTAATAGGTTTTTACAAGTCATTGATGAATTTTCTGAAATGCACATTGACCAAGAAAATGAAACCATTAAAGAATGCAACCAATTCAAGCTAAAGGATAGAATTGGTCATGATAACATTGTCCAGCTACCTAGTCACCATATACCTAAAGGATTGGTGCCCCTAGAGAAGTTATTTGATCATAATGACGTACCTTATAAGCCTGCCAAAAAAGAAAATGAGTCTGCAGTTCAGAGACATAATGTAGGGAGTCCAGACCATCCAAAGTACATAAATCTGTCCACCCACTTGTCTTCTGCCCAAAGTTCTGAGTATTGCATCCTGATGAAACAATTTTCTGATATTTTTTCTTGGGAGTACAATGATATTAAGACCTATGACACAAATATTATTCAGCATAAGATTCCACTAGAGAAGAACACCATCCCTTTCAAGCAAAAATTAAGACCTATTAACCCTCTCTTATTGCCTTTGATTGAAAAGGAAATCAAGAAGCTATTGGATGCCAAGATCATAGTTCGCCTAAGGTATTCAAAGTGGATAGCTAACCTTGTGGTAGTGAGAAAGAAGAATGGAGAAAGCAGACTCTGTGTTGACTTCAAGAATCTAAACAAATTCTCTAGAAAAGAAAACTACCCCCTGCCTAAGATGGAACACTTGCTGCAAAAAGTTTCAAGGGCTAGAGTCATGTCTTTCTTAGATGGATTTTCAGGTTACAATCAGATTGCTATACATCCAAAAGATCAGGAAAACACCGCCTTCACTACTCCCTAGGGCACTTTCATGTAATCCAAGATGCCTTTTGGACTAATGAATGCTGGGGCTACTTTTCAGAGGGCCATGGACATAGCCTTTGTGGGACAGAAGGACAAGTTTGTTTTTATTGACCTTGATGAAATAATAGTCTTTTCCAGTAGTCACAAGGATCATTTGCAGCATTTGAAGGTGTTCCTAAAGTGCAGACAGTTTGGAATTTTTTTGAACCCGAAGAAGTCACAATTTTCTCTAGAAGAAGGCAAACTTTTGGGACATATTGTTTCTACTGAAGGTGTGAAGATCGATCCAGCAAGAGTTCAAGATATTCATACATTGTCCATCCCAAGGTCAAGAAGGGACATTCAATATTTCTTGGGTAAGATTAACTTTTTCGGGAGGTTCACTCCAAACTCTGTAGAGCTAGTGAAGCACATCACCTCCATGCTAAAGAAAGGATCAGAAATAAAATGGACAGATGCTACAAGAAGCTCTTTTGAAGCCATCAAACAAGCTATTATGGAAGCTCCCACTCTAATCAGTCCAGATTACACCAAGGAGTTTTATATCTTCTCTTTTGGCTCTTATGATACACTTGCAGCAGTTCTATTATAGAAAAATAATGAAGGTGTAGAGCACCCTGTGGCCTTTTTCAGCAAAACTCTGAGGGATGCTGAACTAAGGTATGACCTTATTGAAAAACAAGCTTATGCTCTCATAAAATCTTTAAAGGCATTCAGAATTTACATTCTACATTCCAAAGTGGTTGTGTATGTACCTTCAACATCAGTAAAAGATGTCCTGACTCAGCCAGATATTGATCGAAAGAGAGCTAAATGGATTGAAAAATTCATAGAGTTCAACATAAAGGTGAATCCCACCAAGTTGGTCAAAGGCTAGGGCTTGGCTAAGCTCATGGCTGAGGAATATTGTAGTTTGCTAAACATAAATTACATGGGTTCAAATTCAGGTGGTGAACAGATAGAGGAAGCAACAAAAGAGAAAGAGCAGAATCAGTCTTTGGCTAAAAATCTAGCCACCTGTGAATGGTATTCCAGTATAGTTCACTTTTTTCAGAAGCTAGAAGCTAGGGCTTAGCTTAAGTCAAGCTCGGGCCATTAAGCTTAGATCAGCCAAATTCTGCATTAATAAAAACCTGCTTTATTGGAGAGACCCATCAGGGATCCTCTTGAGATGTCTAGACAAGGGAAAATCTGTGGAAGGCATGCACCAGTTCCATTCTAGCATCTATGGAGGACATCATTATTGGAAAACCATAGCCCACAAGATCCTAAGAGTTGGGTATTATTGGCCTAATCTGTTCTCTGATGTTTTTTCTTTTGTGAGGTCTTGTGACAAATGCCAAAGGTTTGCAGGAAGACAATAGCTAAAATATCTATCATTGAAGCCAGTACACGCCAATGCTCCCTTCTAGCAGTGGGGCTTGGACTTCCTAGGTGAGATTAATCCACATTTCAGTGGCCAGCATAAATGGATCTTGGTAGCCACTAGTTATTTCACCAAGTGGATTGAGGCTATACCCACAAAGAATGCTAATCATCAGGTTGTCATGAAATTCTTGAATGAGAATATTTTCACTAGATTTGGTTGCCCAACCAAACTAGTCACTGATAATGCAGCAGCTTTCAGGGAAAAAGAATTGGTAGACATGTGTGAATCCATGGGAATTCAGTTGGTGAATTCTACCTCATATTATCCTCAAGGCAATGGCCTGGCAAAATCATCTAATAAGAGCCTTGTAAGGATAATCAAAAAACTATTGGAGGACAACAAAAAGAGATGGGATTCGAAGTTGAAGTTTTCACTGTGGGCTAATTGGGTTACCGACAAGAAGTCCATAGGAAATTCTCCATTCAAGCTGGTTTATGGCACTAATGTTGTTTTTCCTATCTAGCTGATTCTTCCTGTGGCCAAATTCTTGCAAGGAGAATGACATGGCGAAAAGAATGAGAAACTTGGTTGAATTATAGTGGATCAGAGAACAACTGGTTGAGAAATCAAGAATTCGTCAGAAGAAGATCAAAGAAACCTTTGATAGAAAAGCAAAGGTGGACAGTTTTCAGGTTGGTGACAGGGTTCTCAAATGGGATGCATTGAAGGAAAAGAAGGGAAACCATGGTAAATTTGATGCCTTCTGGACAAGACCATTTGTCATTGCTCAAGCTTAGATGAACAATACCTTAATTCTGCACAATTTGGAGGGGGAAGGTGTTTTTGATGGCCCAGTCAATGGGCGATTTTTGAAACTTTACTTCATATGAGGCTTTAAGGCCTTAATATTGTAATAGGTTTTTCAGTTTTTGTTTTTATGCAAATAAACTCCATGCCCAATGGAACACTAGGAAATAAGTTTGTTTTGGTTCTTACTAGAAAGGTAATGATCTAGAGTTCTTGAAACCTCATAGGGAGGCTTTCATCCCCAGAAGGAACCAGTGTTAGCCCTGAGGTGCATTGCTGCTATGTTGAAGGCTAAAGGAAGGAAACGGTATGTTTTTCTATCATGGAGAGGTTCCCACATGGCCCATCACCCCACTTTCCTCACTCTTCCACTTCCATTATCGTCTGCTCATACCCTAACCCAACCCTCACATCATAACAAACCCACTTTCACCTTGGCCATATGTAAATTAAACCATGCACTAATGCACAAAAAACCCCTCGAAAACCTTACCTTTCCACCCATACATGCCCTTTGCACATTTCTCGAGGACATCTCGTACCTCTGTGTCCCCCCACCATCAATCTCCCCACCGATCTAATGGCCCACACTTCACCCGACCGACGAGACCTACTCGATCAATCTTCACCATTAGATCACCCCCACCAGATCTAATGGCTGTCACGCATATTACGTGGGCAACAAGTGAGAGGGATACCCACCTGATAAAGGTGGTTTCCACTCTCTCCTCCACTGCTGTGTGGTGTGTGATGAGTGGCATTGGGCGATCTCCGACCTTTACCGCTTACCGCCCGATAGAAACCATTTCCACTCAAATGAAACTGCTCCTGGGTGTTATCTCTCGAGCACCTCCTCTGCCTAATAGTCGTCTGATCTGTTCATCTGAGATCTGACGACTTGGACTTATTCCACTCTCGCCACAACTTCAGGCCTCCTACATTCTATTATGCTCTTAACCTGCAAAGTAATACCCAAACATAGAATATGCGAAGAAAAGATACCGAGAACACAAAATATGCGAAGAAAATATACCCAGAGCACAGAATAGCAATGATTTTATTATTCAGAGAGAAATGTTCATAGGCCTCTTCGAGGGGGCAACCTCCAATAGAGCAAAGCTCGATTACAAAACAAGACATGATGCTCCTCGCAGGGAGTCTCTATCCTTTATATATGACTCATACATGCAATACCACGGGCCAATATCGTGGGTTTTATTAATACCATCTATCTAATACTACAGCCTATTTACCATCTATCTAATACTTCCGCCCATTTGCAACTAACTGTGGTCCCGTCATTAATTGCGGGTTAACCACTTACAAATATTAATATGGGCTTTATTGACTCTTGACTATGACGTGATCCCAAGACATAAATAAGGGGGTTAGGGTGGGACCCTAACATGCCCTCCCCCTTAAGACTAGCCTTGTCCTCAAGGCTGAAGCTGCGGAAACTGCTGAAGAATAGTGGCCAGTTCCCAAGTTGCATCTTCCAGAGAGGTGTCTTTCCATTTGACGAGGACCTCCTTAATCATGCGGCCGCGCAGGTGCTTGTCTCGTGTGTCTAGAACTTGTTCAGGTTGAAGCCAGATTGACCCTTCTTCGTCCAATTCAGGTAGACTAGTTTGAACTCGGCAATTGTTCCCAATCACTTTCTTCAGGCACGATACATGGAAAACTGGGTGGATTTTTGCTGTAGGTGGCAAAGCCAACTTGTAAGCCACTTCTCCAATGCGCTGAAGTACCTGGTATGGTCCGTAAAATTTTGGGGAGAGCTTTTGACAACCCTTGTCTTTGAGTGATGTTTGCTTATATGGTTGCAGCCTCAAAAAGACCTGATCCCCTTCTTGAAATTGGCGCTCTGAGCGATGTTGGTCAGCCTGTTGCTTCATACGGTTCTGAGCTTGATGAAGATTCTCGCGCAGATGGGCAAGCATGGTTGCGCGGTGTTGTAGGAGTTGATCCACGGCTTGTACTTTGGAGCACCCCGTGAGATAAGAAGTAGGGGAAGGCGGAAGTTGTCCATAGACTGCTTCATAGGGAGTCATTTTGGTGGTGGCATGATAGTTGGTGTTATACCACCACTCCGCCAGAGGTAACCACTGTACCCAAAGGTGTTGCTTTTCTGAAGTGAAACACCTAAGGTAGGTTTCTAGACATTTGTTGACGGCTTCGGTTTGACCATCTGTTTGCGGATGATATGAAGTACTGAGTTTGAGTTGAGTGCCTTGTATTCTGAAGAGCTCCTGCCAAAAATTACTGGTGAAGATTGGGTCACGGTCGGACAGAATAGAAGTGGGCATGCCATGCAATTTGAAGATCTGATCCATGAAAGTTTGAGCAACCAAGGTTGGTGTAAATGGGTGGGGTAGGGCGCAGAAATGAGCATACTTCGACAGTTGGTCCATAACCACCATGATGACTGACTTGTTCCCAGACTTTGGAAGACCTGTAATGAAATCCATGGAGACCTCTGTCCAAATTGACGTCGGAATGGGCAATGGTTGTAATGTGCCTGGTGTGTTGACGGTTTCCCCTTTGTGGCGTTGACAGACGTCACATTCTGCTACGAAAGTAAGGATGTCCTGTTTCATGCTGGCCCAAAAAAATGATCTTCTGGTGCGAGCATACGTCTTCTGAAAGCCCGAATGTCCTGCAAGGGGAGATGAGTGCAATTCTGCCAAAATGCGACTTTTGAGGGTGGATGTTGGCGATATTACGACTCTGTCCTTGTAGCGAAGAATATCATTCTGCCACGAGTAGCCCTTGCTGGAATTAGGATCTACCTGCAACTGAGAAATGAGTTGGGAGAGCCCAGGATGTGAAAACCATTCCCTGCGAGCCTCTTCAATCCAGTCGGGAATGGGGAGGGAAATTGCGAGCATAGTACTTTCCTCCTCAAATTGGCGCGACAATGCATCTGCTACCCTGTTGTCTTTCCCTTTCTTGTAAATGATCTCATAATCATATCCCAGCATTTTGGCTAACCATTTATTTTGTTACGGGGAAGATACGGGTTGCTCCAAAAAATATTTAAGACTGTGATGATCTGTGCGGATTTGGAAACGTCGCCCCAACAAGTAAGGTCGCCAGGTCTCGACTACATATAAGATGGCCATCATTTCCTTCTCGTAGGTAGATTGGCCCAGATTCTTCCCACTTAGTTGTTGGCTGGTGAAGGCCAATGGTCGCCCTTCCTGCATTAAGACCGCTCCAATACCTGTTCCCGAAGCATCACATTCAATGACAAATGATTTGGTGAAGTCCGGTAGTGCTAAGACAGGAGTGGAACACATGGCGGTTTTGAGAGCGGTAAATGCCTGTTGTGCTTCCTCGTTCCAGAAGAAGGAATTTTTCTTTAGGAGTTGCGTTAGGGGCTTCGCTATGCGGCCATAGTTGCGGAAAAATTTATGATAATAGCCTGTGAGACCCAAAAATCCTCTCAAGCTTTTCAAGGTCTTAGGTTGAGGCCATTCTTGCATTGCCTGGATCTTTTTGGGGTCCACCTTGACACCTTCACGCCCCACAATGTGGCCCAAATACTCAACTTCTTCCATGCCAAACGAACACTTAGACATCTTGACAAATAATTTATGCGTTCGGAGCAGTTGCAAGAGTAGATCTACATGCTGAAGATGTGCCGTCCAAGTGCCACTATAGATGAGGATGTCATCGAAGAAGACAAGGACAAATTTTCTGAGATATGGTTTGAGGAGGTGATTCATAAGGCTCTGAAAAGTAGAGGGGGCATTGCAGAGACCAAATGGCATGACGAGGAACTCATAATGGCCTTCATGAGTTCTGAAAGTTGTCTTGGGAATGTCGACTTCCTTCATGCGAATTTGGTGATAGCCTGAGCGAAGATCCAACTTAGTGAAGAATTGAGCCCCATTGAGTTCGTCCAGCAAATCGTCAACCGCTGGGATGGGAAATTTATCTTTGACTGTTAACTTATTGAGGGCCCTGAAGTCGGGACACATCCACCACTCCCCATCTTTCTTGAGGACCATGACCACTGGGGATGAATAAGGACTAATTCTGGGACGAATGACACCTGCTTCCAACAATTCCTTGATGATTTTTTCTATTTCATTCTTTTGGGTGAACGGATATCTGTATGGCCGCACATTTGGGGGTTAGGCCCCTGGAACCAAAGTGATGCTATGATCATGTTCCCCTCGCAAGGGTGGAAGCTCATGAGGCTTGTCAAAGACTGTCCGATGTTTATTTAAAATCTGTTGCATCTCAGGATGAATTGGCGGAGACATGGTGTCTACTACCTGGATGGCATTAAATTGAGCTACCACTCCATGATGGCCCTTTTTTAACAATTTTTCCATCCTATGCGTGCTGATGATAGAGGGGGCTCCTGCCTGTAGTCCACGGAGGGTATGTGTGGAGTTGTTCTGCTTAAAAATCATATATAACTCCTGGAAATCCATTGTGATTGGCCCAAGAGTGCGGAGCCATTCCGTGCCTAGGACAATGTCGCAACCCCCCATGTGTATTGCAAACATGTGGGTTTTCAATTGATAATCCCCCATTTGAATTTTGACATTTTCACAGCGACCTTCACATTTCATTGTGCCCCCATCTGCAATCTGGACTTGGAAGTTAGAAACTGCCCGGACGAAACAATGTGTTGCTTCAGTGATCTTTTGATGGATGAAATTATGGGTACTTCCACTATCAATCAAGACTACTACTGGGCGATGTTTAAGAAAACCCCTGATTTTGAGAGTTTGAGGGGAAGAAATTCCTGCCAATGCATTTAGCGAAATAATTGGTTCATCAGATACAATTTCCTTTTGGTTATCTTCTTCGATCTCCTCCGGTTCCTCAAGTGGTGGATCTTCCTCGGTGGAGCTGTAGTCAGTGGCATCTATTTGAAAAAACTTGTGCTCTTTGCATTTATGACCCGGGGAATATTTTTCATCACAATAGTAACATAGTCCTTGTTTCCTTCTTTCGGCCATTTCCGCAGGTGACACCTTTTGAATCTTAAGTGTCTGAGTCGTATTGGGACCCTGTGAGGGACGACCTTTAGCGGGGAAGTTGGGTCGGCTGGATTGGGCTGTTAATGCACGTTCCACCTTACGGGCTACCTAGCAAGCCTCTGTCCATGTGGGAGGGTGGTGGAGTAGAACCTGAGCTTTGATGGCTTCTTTAAGACCGCTGATAAAGCATTCCATGTAGAACTCATCTGTGAGACCCCTAGTGCGGAAGGCTAAGGCTTCAAAAGCAGTAATATATTCCTCCACTGTACCCGTCTGTCGGAGCTTAGTGAGACGCCCCAAGAAAGAGTCTTCCTGTTCAAAGCGACTGCGAAGAGTTTTGGCAAATTGGGCCCAATCCCGAAACTGTCCATTGCAACACTGATGCCATTCCTTGCATTGCCATCGTTCATTTTCCAAGTACATGGTGCCCACCATAAGCTTAGTCCCCTCATCTATGATATGATTCAATTGGAAATACTGCTCCATTTGTGCTAGCCATGCAGACGCGTGAGAACCGTCAAATTTATGCATATCCAACTTGGGAGGTCGCTGACTAGGTGGTGGATGGGTGTGCCAGACTTGATGAGAGTGGCTAGACTCACCCTCATGGTATTCATGGCCATTATACACCTCCTCGTGGGCTGGCTCCTTGCCCTTTGGGAGTGCATCATTTATCTAGTTACTTATTCCTTTAAGCTCAAGTTCAATAAACTTCACCGCCGATTGGAGGGAGTGCACATGCTCTTCAATTTTGTCGATCCTTTCATTGGCCATCGCTTGGGCGCGAGTTTCTACCATACACCAACCTGAGGACAAAAATTGGGACCGGCTAAAAAATTTTTACTAAGAAATTGAATGGTACCACCTTGCTTAGCTCGTCGTCCTGATTCTGATGGGCTAGGTCACCAATAAGCGACTCCTTCCTGATCAATACTGCAGTCGCCAAATCCTCAGAATTTCAATGCCGCCAAAAGTCCTGCGAAAATTAGATCCAGTGACAGGAACCCTTCACAACTACTCCGATCTGGTGGATCTGAGAGATCTGAATGGTGGAACAACTGCTGCTGCTGATCTGATGGAGCTGCGGGACTGATGTCTGCTACTGCTGCCCTTGCTGATCTGGAATAGGTGATGTGTGATCCCCCGATAGAAAGGGAACTATGGTCTTGAGGAGTGTCAGGTGCTACAGATCGCAATATACATAAGGGTCTGACAGAAGTACTCGGCCCAATGTTTCAGGGCTCTAACTAAGGAGGATCGACCGTACCCTTAGCCGTACAACCCGACTACCCTATCGTACGGGCGAGTAATCTCTCCGAGTGCTGTTCTCGGTGTACTGTAGCCACAAGACGGCCGAAGGTTTATCTATGGCGAGGTTTCAAGGGAGCTAGGGGGCTTCCTATATACCCAGAGGGTACGTGGAAGACAGTCCGTGCGCGGTTCTGTCTAATGCGCTACTACTCGAAGGGGTACCCATAGGGGTTACAAGGGAGTCCAACAGACGTGACCACCTCTTGTATTTCCTACGTGCATGCCTCCCCAAATCCGCAGGTTTATGCGCTTAATGACAGATCCTGTGGTTTAAAGACACCGGAACACGTCTCTAGCCAAAAAAAAATTTGCTAAAATTTGGAGATCCCACCGAGCCCTGGAAAGTGCTCTGATACCACTTTTTATGCTCTTAACCTGCAAAGTAATACCCAAACATAGAATATGCGAAGAAAAGATACCGAGAACACAAAATATGCGAAGAAAATATACCCAGAGCACAGAATAGCAATGATTTTATTATTCAGAGAGAAATGTTCACAGGCCTCTTCGAGGGGGCAACTTCCAATAGAGCAGAGCTCGATTACAAAACAAGACACAACGCTCCTCGCAGGGAGTCTCTATCCTTTATATATGACTCATACATGCAATACCACGGGCCAATATCGTGGGTTTTATTAATACCATCTATCTAATACTACCGCCTATTTACCATCTATCTAATACTTCCGCCCATTTGCAACTAACTGTGGTCCTGTCATTAATTGCGGGTTAACCACTTACAAATATTAATATGGGCTTTATTGACTCTTGACTATGACGTGATCCCAAGACATAAATAAGGGGGTTAGGGTGGGACCCTAACACGTTCAATCTCCTCCATCCATGTCTCCCAATCCAACAGCCTTCGTTCATGATCACCTCAGTTCGTCCTCCGTCGCCCAACCAACATCCTGACCGTTGATCCAGCCCATCCAACGACCTTCATTCATGACCACCTAAGTTCATCCTCCACCGCTCAACCAACATCCTCACCATTGATCTAGCCCATCCAATGGCCCATATGCCCCCGTACCCCACTTCCCATCAGTCACTCGAGGAGGAAAGTTGTTGGCTCTGTCAATGTTTGTGATAGTCAGACAGTTGAACTGAATTAATGCAAGGCATGGCCAAAAGGGGAAAAACAAAAACACGATGCAGCTGATCTAACAGAAATTATCGTGGAACATCACAACGTGTCCGAGCCACCTGACAGCGTGGCAGAGTTACCAGAATTTGATTATCATGTTTGTTAGGAAAAGAGACCTCTGGCTCATGTCTGCCTAGTTATGGCATCAAGCAGTTAGAAGCCAGAGGGGATCGATTAAGACATCTCGTGACTCAGAGAGCCCAAGAGCATTGTAAAAAGCCTATAAATGGCTGAAAGTTAGAAGAAACAGAGTTTTGACTTTTGGATACTGTGGATACTCTGTTCCTCCCAGCGTCTCATCTTCATTCTAGTAATACAAGATTCTTTTGTTGTTACATGTTCAATTGCCATCTCCTCCTCTGTTCTAAGCCTGCACTTGAATAGGTTATTCATGTTTTTTTCTGTATCTAATCCCAGATAACTGTCATATTATCTCTACATTGATAAATTAGATTTGCAAGCTTCATTTACTTTCTGTAGCTATCCATTCATATGTGTTTATGTATGAATCTGTTGGTACAGTTAGGATTCTCCATCTATCCATTGAATCTATAAACTATTGAGCATTAGTGGTCTAAAGCCTTGTCGGGTTGAGGGTGTTCATGCATGTCTGGAGTGAAAACAGAGTTGAAACAGTCATCTAACTTGATCCAAACCCCATTCCATTCCAATAGTTTAGAGAACAATATTGAAGATTTATATGTTACCAGGCATCTCCCAGCTACAACCTAGGAGAGTTTCCTAGAGTGATAACAGCGCAAACAATACAAAGGAGCGTTAACCATTACGACAATGCGGACCCAAAAGGATAATAGGGCAGGCTTTATGAAATTTGAGTTCTGGCTCAAAGCTTTCTGGTCGAATTTTTCAGTGTTTCCAATGTATTTTCTAAGTGTTGTTATGTTTGAACTAAAAGAGCTATTTCGGGATTTTTGTTACGAAGAAAGGCCGAATGGTCGAGTTCACCGTGCCCACTAGTCCTTTCGTTCAAACTGTTTCTATTATGAACAATTGTGCCACGTTATAAGTGGTAATCATGTAACAAAAATGTGTTATAAAAACATGAATAAAATAGAATAGAGGGAGAGTTCGGTAGTTCACAAGGGAATAGAGAGGTTGACAGAGCTCGAGAGACAGAGAGCCAAAGGGAGTTGACCATGCAGAGGTGGAGAAAGTCGAGCAGAGCAGAGCTAGAGAGGTTGTGAAGCCATCCAGAGGGTCTGTAGGTTGAGACACTTTGTTTTGAAGTGTAAACCCTGTGTATTGCCACTGACTATTGTGTTGAGACTCAGTGTTTGAGCTCACAATTGTAATCTTTGTTTTGAAGACATAATATAGAGGTCGCACTGAAAGCTTGGACCAGGAGACATAGCCAAGAAGTCTGGTGAACTCCTTTATCATTTGGCTGTGTTGATATGTCTTTTATTATGTCTTATAACCGTTGACTGTCTATATTATTCGCCATCTTATCGATCCATTGCATTAAGTAATATAGGTATTTCCTGCACATAAGTTTGTAATACCTTAGTCTTTATTTAAGATCGCATTTCAGATCACCTACAATATCACAAAACTCATAACACTTTTATATATTTATGAAAATATGTTAATTTCCTAGTATTTAATCAAAAATTCACTTAAAATACTTAAAATCAATGACTTAGAAAATAATAATAATAATAAACCCATGTAATGATGAAAATGGTTACTTAATCTAACTTTATGGGGCTATAGAGTTATGGAATGAGGTTAAAATGATGGAAATGAAGGTGAAAGTGGATGACATTTTGGAGTCCCAATATACCCCCCAACTAAAGATGTTGGATGTCCTCATGCAACTATTGCATTTATTCCCTTAACCATAAGTTGATATTCTTGAAATGTTTTGCTTCTATATGAGTTTTGGATTTGTATTGATTCTCTTTTAACATTGCATAATCATATGATTTGACAATTTTATTTTTTTTGCAAAGTGTACTTTGAAATACATTTGATTGCAACATTTATTTTTTATGGTTGGTTCTTGCGTGACAACTAAAATTTTATGAGTATTGGTTTGTAGAAATTCTCACTGTAGAGAAAACTGATAATGCAATGTACTAAAGAAAAATAATTGATCTACTTCTACTATCAAACTTTACAGAAGCTTAATCGATTTTGAGCAAGATAAAGTAGAACACATATAATAGAGAATGAGAAAGTAATCACACATGAACACAGAAGAATACTCTGGGGAAAGCCTCAGCTAAAAACCCCGATCTCTGTATTCTCATACAAGTGGAAATATGTCAGGATTACACAAAGCTTTAGCTCACAAGCTATTCCTCTCTTAGTAAAATCCCTCTGCTGCTCATAGACAATCAAAGGCTTCTCACAAACCTTCTCCTCTGCCCTCCAAGCCTCCTATTTCCTTGCGCAGTTTCTCTGGGGTCCAATGCTGCCACCTGTGTGAATTTACCTCTCACACTACTCACTAAACTCATAAGTAACTGTGCAATCCTGAAGGAGATAATCCCTTCTGCATGGATGAGTTTCCTATATAGGAAAAATCCTCCAACTAATAGTACACTATCCCTTCCTCTGATCTCAACTGGGTCTCTGACTGAACTGACATGCATGAGTTATTTTTGAGAGAATATTTAGTTATCTGAAGTGCAACAATTACATGCATTCATGCATTAACTAACTGAACTCACAATTAGTTCAAAAAACTATTTGAACTAATCTAACTGGACCTAACTCAGTTAAATGAGCTAACTAATTACAACTCAAGTACAACTCATCCTGATTTGTACATCCTAATTTCCTTTATTTTAACAAAAAAATGTGCTAAAAATGTCTTTTTTCCTTTTAATGCCTTTGCCAATTTTCCTTAGCCAAAACACACATCCAGTGATGCCAACTAGGATATCATTTCCCAACATTCAGCCTGGAATATGTGCCCCTTACCTGTGGTCTTATTTTGCATTTTTTAACTTTATTACATGAAATTGTCACCAGGGTTGTTACAGAACCCTCCCCCTTAGGGAACACCATCCTTGGTGTTAAACCACGCCATGACCTCAGCAAAACCATTGTTGAAAAGAAAACATACTACCCATGGATCTTTATAACTTAGCCTGATGCAGTATTGACAATTAAAGACCTGCTCAAAGCAAAACATGACAAACATACCGTTTACTGGAGCTTTCTAACACAACTCATTACGGTATTTACCATAACCACATATACACATATGCACATTTTCTCAACTAACAAATAAAAAGGATATGATGCCTACATCTACAACAAGGGAATCCAAAGGCACACACGTCCACCCTCAAAGTAATACCAGGATTCACCTCCTTCCCAGGAAGTCCAGAATCCACTATAAAGTCAAATCTACATCTAGTGTCCAACGCTATAATCCCACTCCACCTATCCTCTCAGTGAAAAATTACCGACTCATTGTTCTAGGGTGCACTCCCAATGTGCATTTGATTCCATCTGGAAATGATCATGACCAAAACAAATATAACCCTTACCTTCCCTTCTCTGCTACACAATCCCTTGAGAAATCCATTCACCCCTTCTGTGCAGTCACTCACCATCCAAGTTTTATTGGCATCCCCTATCCTAGGTGATCCATCCCTTGGCAAGAATTCCTCTCATCAGAAGATACTAAACCAGGGCATACCCCTGCCTCAAAATTATCATACCATTTATAACATTCTCATGGCAATAAATGGATAATATTGGGTACTAATGTCTCATAATGGCCCCACTCCTGAAGTGATTTACTAGCATACTACTGCATGTTCCAATTTATTTTTCTGTTATTGCCGATTCTTGCAGTCAATTTCAACCACCCAATTTGGCATGTTCATGCATTCCTGTTCCAATCACATAATTTCCATTAGATTCAAATAAATTGAAATAACCTCAAATGATACCTCATTGGTAGCCCATCAATAAGGTACACTTGCAATTTTGTTCGCTTCCTGTCACAACAAGTCAAACTAACTATTTGATCAAAACATCATGTATAAACATATCACATCTAGTTAGCTCAAAATACAACCATCATAGATCAACATCATAAATCACATGTAACCATCATAAACCAGAATCATAGATCACATATAATAATTATAGACTAGAATAACAAATTACATGCATAATAAAACTGAAATAAAATACTGATACTTATCCTTTAATCAATCCTTAGCTTCTACCATTTTCCTTATTCCATACGCACTCCAGATCGGTTGCCATACTAGACAAACACCCAGTGCCTTCTCCTCAACCATGTGCACACACACATAGTGTACATCCCACACATACAACCACACATGGCATAGAACACCATGAAATAAATGCATCTACACCTAACATACAACACATACACCTACACCCAGTATACAACATCACAATAAATACACCTACACCCAGTGTACAATACAACACAACACGTATACGTACACAATGTACATCACAAGACATGCATCCACACACAATGTTCGACACCCCAAGTGCATACACAACTCATACATCTATACCTAATGTACAATGCCACACAATATATGTACCTACACCAGGCATACAACACAACAAATGTACTACATAGAGTACACACAACAAGTATGCATGTCACGACACCGAAACTACACAATGCACATACATAGTACCACATGCCCACAACCCATCATGTACGACATGCACATAATACCACATGTACAACAGTACCATATGTCCAACATGTACAAAGTATCACCTATACACTACACCACTTGCATAATGTGTGTACAACATCACATGTACAAGGAACCACCGTACATTGTAACACAATACCACATGTGCACAATAACACGCGCACGATACGTACGCGACACCACATGTCCACAATTCCACATGCATGACATGTACATAGCACCACCTGCACATAGCGCCACTTGTAGAACATGTACATAGCACCACATAAACACAACACCATATGTACATAGTGCCACATGTACAACATGCACACAACACCACATGTACATAGCACTACATATCTAACTTGTACAAAGCATCATATGTACACAACATTGCATATCCAGCATGTACATAGCATCATTTGTACACAACACTACATTTCCAACACGTGCACCCATAACTTTCCTTTATGTCTTTGTCTTGTCATGAAAAAGTTAAATTGACTACACGTCCTCTGAAGTTTCCATATTTTCTATATTAATGTAACAACATAAGTCTTTTGTGTAGTGTGTGAAGCTTTAGTGTAGTTGAGTGAAGTCTTTCACAGGGGATCGAAGCTCTATAAACCAGAAGGAAGGATTATAGTGAGTTGTCTCACAGGTTGATACAGTCTATTCTAGTACAAAACATAAAGTTGTTACAGTTTGTAAAAAAATTGTCTTTCATAGTAGTGAATGGGCTGAAGTCTTAGTGTTTATCTTTGTAATAGTTTTTTTCTTCCATAAGATTTTAATACAAATTATTTTGTTTGCATGCTCTAGTTTCCAGTCTTACTGTGCATCCTTTGTTTTTACTGTGTTTTATAGTGTGTTGTTACCTTGATTTACTCTATTGTTACTGTGTGTGTTGTTACTACAGATAAAATTTCTTATTTTTTACCCTCTCCCTCAAATACAATCAGTGGTTTCAGAGCACTCTGCTCTGTTTCTTTCAAGTGGTATCAGAGCTAGGTTCAAGAAGTTTTTTTTCTCTAATAGTTAAAGATGGAAACAACATCAAGCAAAATCTTAACCAACCCACAAATACCACAATTCAATGCAAAAATTATGACTATTGGGATCCATGAAGGTTATGTTTTCTTCTCAAGATATCTAGGATTTGGTGGAGAGTGGGTTTCAAGAACTAGCAGATGAAACAATATACAATGCTCTGCCACAAGAAGAAAAGGGTTTGTTGAGAGACAATAGGAAGAAGGATTCAAAATCCCTCTTCTACATATTTCAAGCTATGCATGAGAGCATATTTCCAAGAATTGTGACAACAACAAAGTCCAAGCAAGCATGGGATATTCTCCAAACAGCCTATCAAGGCATGGCAACAGTAAATAAAACCAAGTTACAAATATTAAGAAGAGATTTTGAGACAATTTACATGAAGGATTCTTGGAATATAGACTCAATTTTTACACAATTTATTGGACTAGTTACTCAAATCAGGTCTCATGGTGAGACACTTGAATATAGGAGGATAGTTGAGAAAATTTTAAGGAGTTTTCCATCAATATTTGATGTTATTATTGTGGCTATAGAAGAGACAAAGGATGTCTCACAATTGTCTGTGGATGAGATTCATGCATCACTAATTTCTCATGAACACAGATTGAATAGAGAAACAAACTCCTCATTGGAGCATGCCTTCAAGATACAAGTTTCCATTGGTCAAGGTAGAGGTAGAGGAAGAGGAAGAATTCCACACAAAGGTGGAAGAGGCATCCCTTCAAGCTCAAGTGGAAGAGGTAGCAATCAAAAATACAAGTCAAGGTCCAATTCAAAACTAAGCACAAGGTTAGAGGTATGATAAATCTCAAGTTCAATGTCATTATTGTAAGAAGTATGGAAATTATGCAAATGAATGTAGGAAGAAGCAACATGATCTTAGTAACAAACCAAATGGAAGTTTCACAAAGGAAAATAAAAACCAAGAGAGCATGCTTTGACCTTGCAGTGTAGCATAAGAGAAGAAGGAAAATATGTGGTTTTTATATTCAAGGTGCAACAACTACATGACAGGGAAAATAGAAATGTTTTCCAATCTAGATGAAAGTGTGGAATCTGAAGTGACATTAGGGACTAATAATAAATTGTCTTTCATGGGAAAGGGAAGAGTCAACATTATAACAAATAATGGGGAGAAGAAATATATTTCTTATGTCTATTTTGTTCCAGGACTAAAGCATAATATCATATGCATTAGATATCTCATGCAAAAGGGCTATGATGTCATTTTAAAAAATAGCAAATGCACAATATTGGATAAATGTCCAAACAAGCAGTTGCTTGCAAAAGTGAAAATGACAAGCAATAGAATGTTTTCCCTCAAGATAAAACCAAATTTGAAGGAAGAAGGTGCAAAATCACATCCATAAATGAATTCACAAGACAAAATAAAGTTAGATGTTGTTACCCAAACAACTATTGTTACTCAAACAATTGTTGCTAAACAAACAAATCTTCAAGTAGAGGTCAAAGATGAAAACTGGTTATGGCATTTAATATTTGGTCATCTTAATTTTGGAGGTTTAAATTTGCTACACAATAAAGGAATGGTGAAGGGATTTACACTCTTAGAAAAACCGTATAGCTTATGTAAGGGATGAATCTTGGGCAGACAACATAGAGAATCCTTTCTAGTAGGAAAGTCAATAAGGGCAATGATACCCTTGGATATTGTCCATTCAAATTTATGTGGACCAATGTAGACACCATTAACTAGTTGAAGTTATTATTTCTTAACATTCATATATGATTACACAAGTAAGACATGGTTCTACTTCTTAAAATAGAAAAGTGAAGTGTTTGAGCACTTCTATCAATATAAAGCACTTGTTGAGAAGCAAAGTGGACACAACATTAAAGTTTTGAGGACTGATAGAGGTGGAGAATACATTCCAAGTGACTTCCTTCATTTCTATAGGGAGCATGGTATTACAAATGTTTTACAACATGGTATACACTTTAACAAAATTGTGTTGCAGAAAGGAAAATTAATAGGACCATTATGGAAATGGCAAGGATTATGTTGAAGGAAAAGCAATTGCCAAAATATTATTAAGTTGAAGTTGTCGCTTGCACAACATGTATTATAAATAGGTATCCAACCAAAAGTGTCAAGAATATGATTCATGAAGAAGCATGGAGTATAAGAAAGCATAATGTCACTCACATGAGAGTGTTTGGATGTGTGGCATATGCACAGGTCCCATATGAGTTAAGGAAGAAGTTGGACAACAAGGGTGAGAAATGCATATTTTTTAGATATAGTGATGAATCCAAGGCCTACAAGCTCTACAATCCATTAACAAAGAAGGTAATAATTAGCAGAGATGTGCAGTTCACTGAAGAGGAGGCTTGGGATGGAAGTTTAGAGAAGACAATCAATGTAACAACAAGCATACCAAGAAGAGAAAGGGGACTTGGCAGAAACAATTAATTCATCATTAGTGACTCCTCATACACCTATTCAAGCACAAAAAATTTGTCATCATGTGACCATTAGCAAGCAATAGGACAGTGTCACACAGTCAAGAAAATACTACTTCACATGCACCACAAAGACTCACATCATCATCATTTCCAAGAACAATATTGACATGTCGAGTCCATCTTATGCAAGCATGAGAAGACAAAAATTCATAAAGTTAAGTGAAATTTATGATAAAAATGAAACTAGCAGTAGCAAAGGTCTAAATTCTTTATATGATATGTTTTCCTATATGCTATGTTTTGTCATATAGACGATCCAATCCATTTTGAAGATGTTGTTTCAAAAGAAAAATGGGTTGAAGCAATGAATGAAGAAATGAAAGCAATAGAAAGTTATGACACATGGGAGTTAGTGGACCTTCCGAAAGGAAAATAATTCATAGGTGCCCAGTTATTATGCTCTTGACCTGCAAGAAATTCCAAAATACCAAATATGTGAATAAATACAACCCAGAACACGATCCAAATGAAATGAGAAAAATAGCAAGTATTTTATTATTCAAAGATGAAAGAAATATTCACTTGCCTCTTCGAGGTGGCAACCTCTAGCAGAGAAGAGCTCAATTACAAATAATACTTGATGATCTTTCCCTTCTAACTAGGACTATTAATAGCTAAATGATCTTCAACAACCTAACAACTAGTGGTCCTTCGTATAACGAGGGTTAACCACTTTATTTATTAATTATGGCCCGTTGCAATTAACTGTAGTCCCTTTATTAAATGCGGCTCAACCACTTACAATTATTAATATGGGATTTATTGACTCCTTAACTAACTATGACTATGAATTGACCCTATTGGGTTTATTACATAAATAAACAGGTTAGGGTTGGAACCTAACATGCCCTCCCCCCTCAAAATCAACCTTTTCCTTAAGGTTGCAGCTGCAGAAATTGTTGAAGAATAGTGGTTGGTTCCTAGGTCACATCTTCTAGAGAGGTGTATTTCAACCTGACGAACTGTTGGGCATGGAATACCCCCCACAGCATGGTTTGGGCTCAAAGCCCAAGTTTTGAGTAATATTGTTGTAAAAACTCCGCAAATTGCCGGCGTGGAGCGCGAACTGCATGTTAGAGTCATAACGTTGTCCACCCTAAGTTTTGAATGTAGTTTCTACCTACCCATGGTCCGTGGACCATGGGATTGTATAAATAGAGTGAGGCTCTAAGTTGTAAAGTAGAAAAGAAGATAGAGGACCAACGGATGGAGTCTGAAAGATAACGAGCATAGAGCAAGAGTCTAGTATCTTGGGTTGTAGTAGTAGGAAGAGGCTCTGCAGTTGAGTGCGCAGAGGCCTAGTAGAATCCGCAGCTGAGTGCGTGGACCCCTACAGCTGAGTGCACAGAGCAGAGTCGAGTTTGTAACCAAGGAAGAAGAATAATAAAGAGAAGTTTATCTGAATTCCATGTATTCGTTCTTATGTTATTACATGTTTGATATCAAGTGCAATTATACTGTTTATTTACTGCATGCTTTTGTATGAATGGTAAATATTGTTGAGTACAAAAGAAAGCATACAGATAAGCTAAGTTAATCAACTAATATTGGTTTTCTAGTAAGGGTTTGGGCAATAACATTGTTCGGGCCACAAATAGGGCTACGCAAAGGCAACATCACCAGTTGCGAGATAATGATAAGTGCGCGTAGCGACGTGCACGCAGGGTCAAACCTCGAACCTCTATAACCCATGAAACATCTCCAGGGTGCAGAAATCTGGTTCTAGCACCCTCCCATACTACTTCAGGTGATACCTCAGTCCGTGCTCCATGGACTATTGCCGAAAGGGCCAGTAGTACTGAGATTTGTTTGGCTAAATCATCTCCGAACCTGGGTTAGGCCCCAACAAGCCAAAAAATAGTTTCGTTGTTGGGACCGGGATCTGCATAAGGGATGTCTGATGTCATGTCACTGGAATCCAACGCAAAAAGAAATTTAAGGGTGGTTAGACAAAAATATTCGCGAGTTCACAACGTAGGAAAATAGAAATCTGTGAGTATCAAAGGAACAGTGGTTGGAGCGCTACTTATATATAGAAATCCACGAAATTTTCTTTGCATCCTTTCCCTCTAAGTTGTATGAGTGGATCGCGAAGCTAGTAGATAGTTAGGGAATGTGTAGGCTCAACAAACCAATTAGGTGGACTCCATAATTAGTGCGCAGACTAGAAGCATCGGAATATAAGATCGCGTGCACTGTGGACCATTGGCTCCATTGAATTATAAGGAGGTTTAACACCGAGTTCGTGGTAGACACAACAGTCAGCTACAGCAAGGTGGAATGACGCTTCCTCAAAGGACCGCGAGGTAAGTACATTAAATCTATAAATGCTTGGATTAAGATGTTATTGTGTGAAAAGCAGGTTATGCAAATAAATTGATGTTTGGGGCTACGCGAAGTGGGAGGATATATAGAAACGAAGGCAGTGCAGAAATAGAGAATAGCCCCTCGATTTCACCTCAACAGGAAAGTGAGGAATAGCTTGTGAAAGTTTCTCCGAGAAGCACATTCAGTCTAATAAGGTAGCGAATTCCACACCTACCACCTCCACCTACACCGCCACCAGTCTCACCATCTTCACCTCCATCTCCGCCTACACCACAATTCAATAGGGCGAGCATGATAAAATTGCTGATATTCAGGGGAGTAGGGAACGAAGATCCAGACCAATTTTGGTTCATGGTAAGGGCCATATGGGAAGCAAAAGGAGTTGTTGATGATAATATAAAGAAGGCAACGTTTGTGAGCGCGCTGTAGGATCGCTCACTGACATGGTATATTAAGCATTCTAATGACCATTTGAACGTAGGGGTCACAGATATCCAGGTCGCGTTGAATAGGGAATTTAGCAGGCCAAAGTCGAAGACACAATCGATTATTGGGTTTAAGGAGATTGCGATGCTTCCATGCAAGACCCCATGGGATATGGACCAAAGACTGAAGAGTATAATTCACGAAGCCAACATGACCTTGACAGATGGGCAGCACCTCGCATGGTTTGTAGTGTCACTGACACCGAATCTAAGAACGGCATTGTCACAGTAGAAGTTATCCACCCAGACTGAAGCTTTGGAGATTGCAATGAGACTACACGAGATGCCAACACAAGATCCTGGTCTGGGATTCCAGCAAATCCACATGCAACTGAAAATTTGTGTCTAGAAATCCAGAGTTTGAGATAGGACAGGACAACTCGCCGAGAACCGCACGAGGAGGTATGGTGCATAAAATGCAAAGGCCAGGGGCATGATAAGGACCATTGTCCAGTCTTCACGAATTACTTGGTGAGAGGAGGACCGATGCCATTAAGACCAGAGGCACAAGCAGGACCAAGTGTGGCGCCTGCATTATGGTGCGTGATCTATCAGATTGGGGGAAAACACACTACAGAAAATTGTCATCTATTGCAGAAGTATACGCAGACGTCCCAACAATTATTATATAATTTCTGCAGGTCGGTAGGCCATTATGAGTGCACCTGCACAAGTTATGAGCTAATGATGGATTAGACTCCTACCTACAAGGTGCAGGCCGAAACACGAGCCCTTGACCCAAATGTGGGAATGGCACGCGCTGGATTTCAGGGGCGCGGATGAAGTCGAGGAGGAATGGGACCAGGAAGGGTCGTGAACAACTAATTTGTTACAATTACGGAGGGCCAGGGAACTATGCCCATGATTTTATGAATCTGATGAGAACATCATGTTTATACTATACGCAGTTTGATCATGAGGCAGAGGACTGCCCTACACTGATAGCAAGGCTGCATGAGAAAGGAGTACTCCAACCTCCCCCGACTCAGAATTTGCAAATGATGAGGTCTGAGCAGCGCGAAGAGGACCTAAATGTAAACATAGTGCTTAGAAGCAGTATCACGACAGGAGATGACAAAGGTAAGTAGCCTGAGGAAAGTGCGTGGGTCCGCAAGACTCCTACAAAGGAACCTGAATTTGATCTGGAGCACACGAAGGAGACATTCATGAAAGCTAAGAAGAGCTTCACGGAGGCCTCCACTTCAGGTAGTAAGGATCAACTAGAATTGAAGATGGATCCTTCAATGATCACTACCTTTCTAGAGACATGTATGAAACTATTGTGCGACAACAAGTTTGTGAAAGGACTGCAGGAACTTATCACTAGGTGCGCTGGGTCAGGAGAACCACATGTAGTCTAGAAACTCAAGAAGCACACATCACGAACAGGGAGGGAAATGAGATTAACTGCGCAAATCGGGGAGTATGAAATGGATCAAGTAATTATGGATCTAGGATCAGACGTGAATGTACTGCCAAAACAAACATGGGAACGCATGCGTAGACTCATGCTACAATGGTCTCCTATTCAATTACGAATGGTGAACCAAAAGAAGATCTTGCCCATGGGAAGATTGCAAGGAGTAACAGTGGATATTGAAGATGTGAGTGCACTGGTGGATTTCGAAGTGATAGATATTGTCGATGACAGCAATCCCTATCTCGTGCTACTAGGAAAATACTAGGCCACTGATATGAATGGATTAATAAATCTAAAGAAGCGCAAAATGATTTTTGAGAAAAAGTCACTATGCGTAGTGGTGCCTTTAGACCCTGCGGAAGGAGCGCGCTACAGAGAGCCAGTGCGCGATGATGAGAGCGACAACGAGCTAGACTATATCTATAAGATAACTACTTGGGAACAAGATTGGGTGAATCCTACAGTGGATGGTCGGATTTCATGGGAGCGTAAAAGCTCCTACACATCAGATTCTGATGTGGAAACAGAACGATGGTAGAAATAGTTACACGAGGTAACCATGCTAAATTGCAACATGATGGTTAGATCATTATGCTGTGTGACAACAAAGGTAAGGGATCTACCTATGTATGATGGATTGACATTGGTGGATGAACTCCTAAACAAATTTGAAAGCGTAGTGCCAGAACAGCGGCGGTTCGATGCTCTGAAATGGGCACTTAGCACGACGCCCTCAAGGTGGTGGGGTACAAATCAAAGAAGTATTGAGAGCTGGCGTGAATGTAGAAGAGGGATGCTTATACAATTTGGAAAACCCCAATTATGGATGAGAGCCGGTTATGAGGAGTGAAACAGCTTGCGTGCCCACCTTTCCATATGAGTACAGGCGTATGGTACACAGCCCGCATGAACGCACACTTCTATCACGATAGGGAACAGGGACATAAGTAGAAGCAGGTAAGACAAGTGCACGAACACCAAAGCATGATAAAACCTTGCGCGCTAAACATCATACACGGGGAAGCCTTTGACAAGGTGTGCAAAGTGCTGAACAGGGTCCACCATGTGAGACACACGGATTGGGACCTGTGTGTACCAGCGATTGTATGGGCTTATAGGACCATGTGCAAAACTCTGACCGCACAAGTGTTTCCAAAGCTGGAGTATAAAGCAAGGGTTGTAGTCCCTGTGGAGCATGCGAAGACTTCATCCACCGGATTTCTCGACTTCCCTGTAAGGGAAAGGACCCCACAACGATAGCCAGGAAAAGTAGCGATCTGGATCTCATAGAGGCCATCAAGGCAAAGTATAAGTTGGAGAAAAAGAAGAGGGGCTACGCCATCTCTAGCATCAAGGATAAGAGGGTGCACATAGCCACCCAACTCCTGGTCGGTAAAGTGATGAGAAAATGCCACGCTGACGAGATACCAGCACCGTTGGTCGCATTGGCCGAACAATGCGCAAAGGGGTTCCAATTCAACTGGACTGAGTTCTTCTGCGAGGAGTTCTTGTTAAACTGTCACGAAGCCCAAGAGCAGGGTAAGACCTTCCACTACACATGATTGCTCTTATCCATCTTGCTGGTAGTGAGAGAATTTCCAGTGGATAGTAAGTTCTCAAACATTGAGCGAGACTTACTAGAGGCCGCAAAGTACGCTTCGCTTTGGGCCACCAAGGACGCGAAATGGATTTACGATATAAAATTTTCTGGGTGCTCATGGAGGTGAGCATCTGAATGTGGATCATCAGGAGGTTGCACCTATCACCGATAGTGCATAATAGTATACAAATTTTTGCAAACTTCAAGGCAGATATGCATAACATATACATCAAGGCGTGGAAGGATCCGACGAAGCAGTGGACAAAGCTACCATTCGTAGCCACTAATTATGCGATCTTCATGGTATTGGAGACATGGCCTCCTGAGTGGCACGCCCTAGATTTCACAAAACTGGAGAAAGCGGCAGCATAGAAAAAGAAGGACGATGCCAAGATGCACGTCACCCAACTAGCCACAAGAAGGAAAAACAAAAAAGTGGCAGCAGAGGTAAAATCAGTCCGCGAAGTGGCATAGGAAGCTACGAAGCAGAAGAAGGCCGCAAAAGTAGTAGCAGTAGAGCAGACAGAAGAGGCTACAACAGTACAGGTAGAGGAGGGCTAGCAACATCCTCAGGGCAAGAGGCAGAGGACACAGAAATAGCAGAAGGGAGCATGGATCCAGGGACTACATCCACACAGCTCAAACAGTCGTGCATCCTAGAGAGATCGGGTCCAAGGAAAAAGGTCAAGGCCTCAAAGCTGGCCATTGACCTGATCACCTTAACTGAAGGTGATCTCCATGACATCGGCAAGACAGTTCATGATGTCACCAGTGAATCACTCCAAGAGTTTATGACGGACCATCAGACTATGTTGGGAGCCTTATGCGCACAGCTGCAGGAGTTACAGGTGCGGCCCTGTCGTGGCGGAAAAAGTCGTTTGTGCGGACACAACTGACCTCCCTAGGAGTCTAAACTCTCTAGCGACAAACAAGACAAAATGGAGTGATCTTTCTCTAAATATACCTTTTAAAACATGAAAACTACAAGTGTTTAGGCTTACCTTATTCCAAAACGCTGTTGTTGTAGTCCGTCCTTGCCGATCCGGATGAGCTCCTCCTTCAAGTCAATTCCTGCAACCACAAACAATCAAACAATTACCAAGCACTTGCATTTCATATAATAAAACATATATTCAACATGCAGACCAAGGAACACATGAAATAACTCATTAACACAAGCTATTGAGAAAAATAAACCAGTTTGTATTAATAACGAAACAAAGAAACTCTTACAACCTGGCCTTGGTGTTGTGCAAGTTCCTCCCAGGGTCCATCAAGGGTTTTCCTCTACTTTGACAAAGCTCACCCACTTCCAAGTAGAATCAAGCAAAGACAATCTCTCCTCACAAGGTTCTAAATGGGAGTCCTAATTCCTGCAGCATTTACCCAAAGAAAATGTATAGCTCCAACCTCCCTCCCTCTGGCTCAATGTCTTTATTTATAGTGCTGTAAAGAGGTTATTCAGGTCCACCATCAATGGGATAATCCCCCTCTTTGGGTGGGATAGCTCCCTTATTGATGGGATAAGTTCCTCCTTAATAGAGATACATGAACCAACTGGAGGCGCATCCAATTCATCAAACCGACCTCTAGAAAGTTCTAGAAGTAACCACAAGTAACTTTTTTAAGATGAAACTCGCGCATTTTGCCTTTTACAGAAGGACGCACCTGTCCCTTAACATACAGAGCGTCCATGGACGCAACTTTTGTGAACATTGTGAGCGTCCCCGCAGGTAAGGCTAGAGAGAACCTGCGACCCCAGAGATAAACACATTTTTACAAGACTTTCTCTCTTCTTTGAGTTTGAGATGGATAACAGAGGCATAAGACTTGCCTAAGAGGGTAGCATGACTGTTGATTTGAGCCATACTAACTGTAAGTAGTCATGGTGACATTTTTTAGTGTAACAGATTGCCCCCTAAAGTGCGAAGCCTGGAATAGATTAGGGTTTTGTAATTCTAGGAAGGGTGAAGCGCTTTATCATTTCAAGGATTGTCTTGTGGATGACCTGGTTGGAACCTGCAATTTTCAACACAAAATACATGTATAAGATTATATCATCACTGAGGTAGGCATTCCCATACTCAGATTCAAAACTTTAACTAATGGACTAACTATTCTGATACAGGAATGATCTTGCAGTACATCATTTTTATAGACTTTTGTAGACACAGTATGGACGCAGCCATCTGTTTATGATTAGTCTACATAGATAATGAATACAAAACTCCTCGCAGCCTGGATGGTAGAAACTAGATCCAGGGTCTTCACTTCTACTTCCCGAATTGGTACGATTCTAGCCATGTGATTAAATGATTTGATGTCGAACATGTTAGAAACCACTTGATTACCAGTCGATGATGTAAACTGTTAACAAGCGTGAGAGAGACCACCAGTAATGTCAATGGTTCTCAAAGTACCAAGCACAACCCGTGAAATGTGAATAGATGTTTTGATGTCGAACACTTCACGGAATCCTTTGATCGAAAGTCAATGATGTAAACTGACGTCAAAGGCGAGAAACCTGCCATTGATGCATGCAGACTTCAAGGTACTGTCGATTCCTAAGTCATCTTTCTAGATAATGTGTCGATGTCGATAGAAAGCGACCCGTTGCAGGCAAGCCCGCAACACGAAATCATTGTTCAAGTTGAAGAAATGTTGCTGTAAGGACTGACTCAGGGATGGTCAAATGGATGACAAGTATTTTGCAGATGAAAGTTTTGCTTGCAGACCTCTTGAACACATAACGACACGACAGATGGCTTGGTGACGAATAACTCAAAGTTAATCCCCGGAACCCGGTTAAAGACTTTCAAAGTGGTTTGGTCAACTGTGAGGTAAAAGATTTCCCAACCCAGGTGAATGAAAAGTGTCGTGTTCAAGAGTGGTAATAAAGTTTCTTTTGAGACAAAAGGTAACAAACAGGTTCATTCTTCTCTCTTTTCCCCCACCATTTCTGGCAAGTACCTCTTTATTTTTAACAAGCTTGAGGAGGATAACATATGCTTGATTATAAGCTCATCCTTCGGACGAGTCCAACCTAGTTTAAATTCGAACCCTAGGAAGGAGTGGTTCGTTCCTGTTTGTAATTGAACAGGTCCTTTACTGTAAAAGTTTAACGAGCCCAGTATAGGAGAAACTCGGCGTTTTTCATTTTTAGAGAGTCTGAAAAAACAAAAGGAGACTCCACGTTGAACTTTTTCGTATATTTGTGTCCCTCAAGCCCGAAAAAGTATAAAATAATACCTGGGGGAACCGCTTGATCTTGCGACCAAGGAGTACTTTCATAATAGTGTCGTTGACCTGAAAAGTAAAAAGCGATCAAGGACACGTCGTTTTATTTCCTTATCGAGTTTGAAACGACAAAAACCCGGCAATCTTTTCCTGATTTTGCGGTCAGAAAAGAGCTAAAAGGGGACCGTCTTTTAATTCCGTTTTAACGAGTGTAAAAGAAACGCTCGGCGATCTTTTCATGTTTTAGGAGTCAGAAAAGGGCTTAAAAGATGACTCTGATATTTTTGTTTGTGAAAAATTACAATTTCCCTCGAAATCCCTTTGTCCTGCACAAAAGCAACACATTACTCATACCTGTTTAAAATAGGCAAAAATACATCGAAAAACATCTTTTCATGGTAAAAAATGAACTAATTCATCCAAAAAACCTATAAAAAGACCTTTTACCATGTCATTTTTACCGTTTCACTGTTGAGGTTGAAAAAGGAGCTTTTGACAAGAAACTTCCCGTGGTCGCTGCGGAAAATCTGACCGTCGGAATCGAACGCCGTCTTATCCAGGTATTTTACACATCCTACTCTGCATTTCTATCCGTTTAGAATTAATTTTTAGGTCTTAGTTTCATTTTTTGGGGGGGTTTTGGTTTTGGAATGCGCCTCTCGGCGGACGCAGGTGCCCTTCGGGTGACCCGCGTCCCCCGACTTTTTCTCATACGGGAAAATGGTCGGAAGACGCGGCCCGCCTTCAGGCCAGCCGCGTCCGGGCGCCCTGTGCTACAAAGCCGGGGTGCGTCTTCCGAGAAGTGCGCATTTCAAAACCCCAACTCCCTCAAAAAACTACCAAAAATTCCCAAATCAATTTCTAATTGCTATTTTTGATGTGCAGGGCATTAACCATGTTAGATTGGAGAGAAAGAGAGCATGTAGAGGATGATGAAGCTGCAATAAATCATCAACCTTCCCTGGATGCCCTAAGAGCATGCGGATTATACAAATATTGGACCATACCGGGCATGAGGGGCCAGGTAAGATTCTTGGAATGGCTGGTTGAGCGATGGAACGTTCAAGAACAATGCTTTTACATAGGAGGGCACCAGCTCGAGATAGAGCCCTCGGATGTATACTTTCTCACTGGCTTGCCGAACAGAGGTGAGCAACTCAGTCTTGCGGGGACTAGGCCGGGTGGCCAATCCCTTGATAGTCTCCGCGACGAGTGGTGCACACCTGGGGCTCACCATTCAAAAGGCATAGAGATAAAACACATCACTCTGCCGGAACTCAAAGTCATAGCGTTCACGGTTACCAGAATTTGCGGCGCGGCCGCTTTACACATTGCTTCCGGATCCCAAATGCGGATGGCAATTGACTGTTACCAAGGCACCATTTTCAACTGGTGTGAAGCTGTGTCGGCTCATATGAAGAGCCAACTGACCAAGGCAAAGAACGGACGACTAAAGACTTTTGGATATGGGCCTCTAGTCGTGAGCTTTGCCTTGGAGAGAGTTCCAATGCTGATCCCTCAGCAACTCACTGTTGATATCTTGGGTCCTCGGGAGCCAAAGCTGATACGATGGGTTGCGGTGATGGCCCGGCATCCTGACGAGGGTGCGACAGTGGTTCGATTCTCAGATAGTTACTTTCACTGGTTAGAGGACCAGGTTTTTTCGATACAGGACTTTCCGTATGCCGGAGTGGATTTTAGAGGTGATCCGGACATGGTTCTTCCACAGGGAGAACAATGGGATGACAGAGGTACTTTTATTTTCACAAGTTTTCTAATTATGTATTTTTTATTTTTCATATATATCGTCTCAAAACTAACAGTAAAATTTTCAAAATGCAGATGTTGGTCCACAGCGTCCAGCCAACCTCCGGCCTTTTGATAGACTACATCCAGCTGCACCGGTACCGGCCCCACAGGACGCGGCTGCAGAAGTACTAGCTGAGTTGGAGCATGATCTAGAGCGTCTCACGGCAGATATACCTGAGACTACTATGGATGACATTCCTATCAGGCTTCAGCGCTTCGTAGTCGCGGTCCCTGGACCGTTTAGGAGATTTTTGCGTAAGGTAGCCCGCGCAGTGGTGTCATACAGAGAGCACCACCAGTGATTGACTAGTCACTTTTGTAGTCACATGTGACATTTTGACTTTTTGTACTATCATTTTGCCGATCATAAGGTGTTTTCAACCTATGATCGAAGACGATGTATATATTTTTTGACACACTTCTATCTATATATATCACTATTACCGGCTTATCTTGTTTAACATATGTGATGAAATGTTTTTAAATTTACTTGCATGATTATCGTAAATGTCTGTCCAACATTCGAGAAGCAATTGCATCTGCTAATGTATTCAAAGACCTTGGAATATGTTGATATTCAATGTAATCAAATTCACGTTCCAAGAGACGCACTCTCAAAAACAACCTTAATAACACAGGATTCCTAATGGCATAAACTCTATTAAGCTGTAATACAACAAGTTCAGAATCTAACCTCACTATCAAACGTCGAATTCCAAATGAAATAGATTCGGATAATAATTCAATCACTGCACTGTATTCTGCAATGTTGTTCGTTGTTTGACCGAGGCTTACCCCATGCATAGAAACTAACTCGTCAGAGGGCGAATAGATAACCCAAGCTGCGGAAGAGATATTCCGTGTACTACGACAAGCACCATCAGCAAATCCAATGTATGTTTGGAGAGGCGTCGACATCTGCAATATCAAGAGTAAAACCAAGATAAGCCAGAATAACGACGAAAAACCACACTCTCTAAGCTAAGCACACTGACTAAACTAACACACTTGCTAGCTAGAAAGAAAATCTAACCTATCTAAAAATTTCTCCATACCCATCATTTAAGCATAATACCTCTTTAGGTAAAGTCCATTTCTGGGTTTACCCAAAGAGTCCCCATCAAAGTCAACTAGCTCATAAGCCCCTTTTGCTAGCTTTCGCTTTACAATGTAGGGCCCATGCCACATGGGAACGAATTTTCCGGCACCTAGCTTATCGTTAGCTTGATCATATAATAGTACTAGGTCTCCTTCCGAAAAACTTCGAGGGGTTACATTTCTATCATACTGAGCTTTCATTCGTTTCGCGTGAGTCTCGATTGCCAATGTAGCGTCACGTCGAGTCTCATCTAATTTAGCCAAGTACAATAAACGTTTCTCCTCTTCGGAAGTAGCTGGAAGTAATTCGACAGCCATTTGAAGTGATGGGATTTCGCATTCAATGGGTAACACAGCTTCTAAGCCATAAACTAGCTGGAAAGGAGTGAACCCTGTTGAATTTTTCACTGAGGTTCGGTATGCCCATAGCGCTGAAAATAACATGTTGTGCCAATTCGACCGATGAACACCAATGGTTCGTCGGATCATGATAACTAGAACTTTGTTGATAGACTCAACCAAACCGTTGGCTTGCGGATAATAAGGAGTAGAGCTATCGTGGCGCAAACCAAGCTGGCTTGTAAGCTCAGTCATCATGACGTTTCGAAAATGGCTCCCATGGTCAGTAATGATTGCTTGTGGGACACCAAACCTAGTTATGATATGATTGAATACGAAAACTGCAGCTGTTTTGCCGCTTGCGTCGAATGTAGGCATCGCCTCGGCCCACTTAGTAAAATAATCAACCGCAAGGATGATATACGCATGCCCCCCGGCCGAGTGAGGGTTACAAGTAATAAAGTCGATACCCCATTTGGCGAATGGACCAACGGCAATTATAGGGTGGAGAGGAGCAGGTGGAGCGCGCATCTTGCGATCAAACACTTGACAGTTGTGGCACTTCCTGACTGCAATGATACAATCTTTAAACATAGACGGCCAGAAATAGCCAGCGCGCAACACCTTCTGAGCTGTGGCATACCCAGACATATGACCGCCACATGCTCCAGAGTGACAATCATTCAAAACCCTCTCAGCCTCTTCGTGAGTTAAACAACGTCGAAAAACTAAGTCTGCCCCCGGCGATAAAGTGTATCTCCAATAATTTTGTATGGCTGGGATTGAAACCGAATTTTTCGACGTTCCGCTTTGGAAGCTTCAGGCCGAAAGGTTTGGGTTTGGAGATAGATGATTATATCCCCGTACCACGGATCTACAGTACTGATAAGAAACAAAGATTCGTCCGCAATGGACTCCTCTGCCACAGTCTCTGTGTCAGCACTCGGGAAATCACACATCAATTCCGCAAAAACTAAGGATTTCTTAGACTTGGACTTCTCGAACTCCAAGTCGAACTCTTGCAGGATAACAATCCATTTAGAGTACTTGCCCCCTAGCAGTTGTTTTGTCAAAATATAAATCATAGGGTTGCAATCCGAAATAACTGTAGTTTTGCGGAGAAGAATGTAGTGACGGAAACGCTGGACAGCTTGAACGGCTGCCAGGGCCAATTTCTCCACATGCGAATATTTTAGCTCAGTGGGATTCAAGGTCCTACTAAGATAATATATCACATGCTCCGCTCCGAATTCATCTTCTTGAACTAACACCATTCCAATGGTGGAATGCGAAGCTGCGAGGTATAAGAAGTAGTCCTGGTTGTAGTTGGGAGGATGCAATAACGGTGCATGGGTCAACGCGTGTTTAAGTGCATCAAAAGATTGTTGGGCAATCTCGTCCCAAAAGAATTGTGCGTTCTGTTTCAACAACCGTGTAAAACCTTTAGTGACCTCGGCGTAGTTTGGGATGAATCGGCGTAAAAAGTTCGCTTTCCCTTGCAAACTTTGGAGTTGGCGCAAACTCGAAGGAGGAGGCAATTTGATGATAGCCTCGACTTTCGAGGGATCGACGCGAATGCCGGCTTTTGAAACAACAAATCCCAGCAATCGACCTGTTTCTATACAGAAAACACACTTGTGGGGATTCAACCGAATTCGATAATGCCTACACCTCATAAAGATTGCTCGTAGGTGGACAAGGTGATCAGCTCGATGTAAAGAATGAGCAGGCAAATCATCGAGATAGGGTTGCACAATGTGCTTGATGTCATGAAATGCATAAGACATCGCCCGTTGAAAAGTGGCCCCGGCATTCTTAAGCCCAAAAGGTAATTTGCAATAAGCAAATGTCCCCCATGGACAAATGAATGCCGTTTTTGGTTGGTCGGCAGGTAGAATATTGATTTGATTATAGCCCGAGAAACCATCCATGAAGGAAAACATTTCACTTCCGGCACAATCATCAATAATTTGATCGATATAAGGCGTAGGATAGTTGTCTTTTGGACAAGCTCGATTTATATCCCTATAGTCGATACAGATTCTTATTGTTCCTTGTTTCTTGTTGACCGGAACAATATTCGATACCCAATCCGTTAACGGGATCGGATAAATGAAACCTGCTTTCAACAGCTTTTCGACTTCTGCTTTAATCGCAGCCGCTTTTCGAGGGTGAATTTGACGCAACCGTTGCCGGACGGGTTTAGCATCCGGGTAGGTCTTTATTTCATGAACAACAATGGCAGGATCAATTCCCGGCATTTCCTCGTAAGACCAGGCAAACACGTCGCGGAATTCTTGGAATAGGGCCTTGTAAGTTTGGATTTCTTCTTCAGTACATGCGGCACCTATATGAATGTTTTCCTCGATTCCGGGCTTCACTGAAATATCAATGGGAATAGTACGAGAAATATTCCCTAAATTCAACTCTGAATCAGAATGTTTCGTTGGATCCTGAGCGTCTTTGACATATTCAGCGGTAAAGATAGATGAAAAATCATTTTCAAATGCATCATCCTTAGGTAAAAACGAAGATCTGTGATGGAGATCTTCCCATGGTAGATCATCTACACTTAGGATTTCGCGAAGTTGTTCGTCAGATGACACGACTTCGGGAAACGTTATCCGTTCTAAGGGTGAGGTGAAAAGTGACTCTTCACTGACCACATTCATTTGGTCGACTTCGGTTGAATGAAAGTCGGTAAAAGACATGAGAGCTTCATAAGCAATTTCATATGGACTCAAAGGCATAACATCACCGAGTGAGTCTATCTCAGAGTCAGATGGGACGAACCAAGGATCATCATAAATAATGTTTTCTGATGTAATCATATGAATGGTTGCAAACGAAGGATCTGCGCTGAGTGGAGGGAGAGGAAAAGTTCCCAGTAAACCGGAATCCTTAACTAAACCTACACCAACGTCCCTATAAGGGATTGTCGTTTTACCAACATGCTGGATACTCTCTGAAGAGGCTGGGTCGGATGAAAAGTATGTCAGCTGATCAATAGTCACGATCTTACCGTTATGTGGAAACTTAATTACTCTGAAGACCGATGAAACGACCGCTGTCATAGCATATGACCAACTTCGACCCAAAAGAAGGTTGTAGTCTAGAGGGGCATCAACCACTTCCACATCCAGACTAACGGTTTTACCTTCAACCCCTATAGGCAATTCTTGTAGAATACCAAACGGACGGAACCCACGGCCATCAAAGGCCTTAAGGATGGTGGGGGATTGGTTCAACGAAGGAGAACCAAGCGATCTCCAACATTGAATCGACATAATACACGTAGAAGCTCCCTCATCAATCACAGTCCGATGAATAGGCCTGTTTTTGACTATCACTGGAATTTGGAAAGCCATTTGATGGGGGAGACGTGGTGTACTATTTTCTAGATCAAAGATCATTAGGTTCGGGTCCTGAACATCGACAGCTCCGATAGCCGACAAAAGCAATTTCCGTTGTGCTGGGCATGATTGCAGCACTTCGAGTGCCGACATTGCTGAAGGTGAAACAGCTAAGTCCTCAACAATGTTGTAATTCTGGGCTGCTCTCGCATGTGGATTGAAAGCAGACCTTCGAAGTACACCCTTGGCGGGCGGCTTAATCACTAAGTCTGGGTTAGGTTTTTCGATCTGTAGTGGATCGGAACCAGGAGCTGAGGTTGATGGGTTAGAGTGAGAAGATTCTGCTTCCTTACCATCAACAGGAGCCTTACTACCATAATCTTGCGATCGAGTCGCAATCCTCACATGAGACATCATCAAAATGGGTTCTTCACTGGCATTCGAAGAAGAACCTATCATCTTATTCTCCTGCTCTGGAAATGGATTCTTTAACACAGCAGGAGTGGGAGAACCTTTGACTATTTTTACAACCTCGGCCCGATGAGGGCAATCTCTCGTAAAATGATCCTCTTCACAAATAAGACAAGGATATCGAGGTTTGCGTTTTTCGTCATTGGTTTCCGACTTTTCAGTTTTCTCCTTTGGAGCCTTGTCTGCTTTAGCCTTCTTCTTTCCTTTCTTCTTTCCACCGTTTTTTGATTTGGCCGTAGATGACTCTACAGCGTGAATGTCGGCGGTAAGTTCAGGAGAAGACTCTCCTGTCGGAGAATCAGGCAAAGTGATAATTGGAGTAGTTGAAGCCTTGGAAGACTTCTTCTTGCTCTTCGTAGTCACGATACCAATCATACCATCAGCGGCATGAGATCCCGAAGGAGCAGCAGCGATTTGATTCGACTTTGGAAGATCCGGAATCTTCTCGTGTAACGTACCCGACTGAGTGTAAACTAAGTCAAGGTATTGTGCCTGAGCAATGACTTGCTCCTCAGTAACTACTCCGGCCTTAGCTACATCTTCAGTAATCTTCGGTAATAATGATTTGACAAACCATTCAGCTAAGATTTGGTCCGGGATAAAAACTTTCACTAATCTCCTTCGACGTCTCCACTCATGAATGTGATCAGAAATATACGTGGACGTCGATTGTTTTAGTGAAGTTAATAACTCCGTGCCGTTATCGTATCTGACCGGCAACTGAAAGTGAGTTAAGAACGAGGTAGCTAACTGGCTAAAGTTGTAAAAAGAGGCCCGTGGTAACTCAATGTACCACTTGGCCGCGAGACCAATGAGTGTACGCTGGAAAAGACGTAAGCGGATGGAATCATCTGAGATAGAATTCGAAGCACACCAGAGGTGGTAAGTCATCACATGATTGGACGGATCCTCTCCAGACTTACCTTCGAACTTGGGTATATCGCTGGGCAACTTATTTGGCATTGGCGGCCAGAACTGAAGATATTGAATTGGATCGTTCGTTAGGCGCGTCAAGTCGGGTAAATCCAAAGTTGCAATAAACGGTAACTGCCGGTTAGGATCTCTAAAACTCTGGGTCACAATACCAGCCCCAGGAGGAGGATATCCAGGATAACTAGGAACAGGAGTCGCATTTGGGATATTATATCCTCCTGGAAAACCAGGATTAACCGGACCGTACTGGGGTTGTTGAGGTTGTTGATAAGTGTACCCAGGATACGGTTGATACTGGTAAACCGGTTGTTGGACAGCTTGCCCAGGTTGGTACTGTCCCTGGTACGGAGGTTGAACAAATTGAGGTTGAGTAGTCACAACCGTACTTATACCAGGCTGACCTACAGGCATCTGGACCGTGGTTTGAATCGTAGATCCAGACAACGGTAAAGATGTCTGAGGTGTGGTAACAGGGACAGTAGAAACTGGAGCCGTCGATACTCCAGAAGTAAGTATGGTAGATGTAGCGGTAGTTGCAGCAGCCGTTTGAGATGGAGTACTAGGTGCAATTGACGGCTGAGTAACTACCGAAGCTACAGAAGTTTGAACATTTGGCTGGACAGGTTGCGGTTGCTGGGTTGGACCAGAAACTACGGGTTGTCCAGCTTGAGGAACCATCTGTACACTTGGCTGCAACACCTGTTGACCCTGTGAGGGATCCCACACTAACATTCCAGGGTATTGACCCGTAACAGGTTGAGGATACTGAGATCCATAACCAGATTGAGGGTAGGATTGATAATTGTAAGGTGCAGTTCCCATACTTGGAACATATGACTGACCTTGAGGCGGTTGATAACCTTGACTTGAGTATTGACCTTGAGGTTGATAACCTTGAGGTAAATACTGATACTGGGGTTGACCTTGACCTTGAGGTTGGTACCCTTGAGGTTGATAACCTTGGGGTTGATACCCTTGAGGTTGCCATCCTTGAGGTTGCCATCCTTGAGGTTGATATTGATACTGAGGTTGACCTTGGGGTACATATTGAGGCTGAGGTTGACCTTGAGGCAAGTATTGCACCATAGGTACATACTGACTTTGAGGTTGCCCCCCAGACACGATTTGTGTACCTTGAGGTTGCCCCCCAGGCGTTAACTGCGGTTGCCCCCCAGGCGGTAATTGGCCACCTTGAGGTTGGGAAACGGGAACTGAACCTGACATCATGTAAATGTCTCCTACACCCAATGGTATATTACCACTGTTTCCAGCAAATAACCCATGATCAATGGGTTGAGGAGATGCCCCCGCAAAGGTACCAGAAAGTGACTGATACCCAGTGGGAACAGAAGGACCGCCGTGTAAAAAAGATTCAGGACTTTGTGTAAACACGGACGACTGACCAGACATATTTACAGGAGTATGAATACCTCTAGGTGGAAAAGGAGTACGAGGTGTAGAAAAACCGACTGAGTTGTCTAAAAAATTGGTTAACGCAAGGTACCAAGAAGTACTTCTAGGAGGACTGTAAAAGATGGATTCACGCTCCCTTAGATCAATAGTAAGTTGACCTTCAAGGTGAGAGACACCTATATCTTCTTCTGGAGCAAGTTCTTCTATAGCAATCAAACCAGAAGGTAGATTTTCGGTGATAATTCTTTCTATTCTCGGTGAATCAGGGACACTAGAAGTTGGAGTAACAGGTTCGGAAATTTCAGGTTCTTCGCCTGTTTCACTGGCAGATGAAAAACTACCAGCAAGCTCGGAAACTGTAACAGTTTCGGGATTGTAACCTGTTTCTAAACTTTGGTAATCTGGATGGACTACCAAGGAAGATTCTCCTTCTTCAGGTGAACCTACTCTACTGTCACTAGGAGGAGTTACAAGGACCTTTAACCCTTCTAAATTACCCGGGTCGTCTCGAGGAGGTGACCCCCTAAGTCTACGGGATCTTCTCAACAATTCGGCCACAGAAACAACTTCAGGAGACTGGCCCGAAGTCTACGGGACTGTCTCGGTAATTCCGCCACAATTAAAGATTTTTAACTACAACACACGAAAACAAAGTAAAAATTTCAAATCAAACCACCTAAAGTCTTCTAAAGAAGCAAACAAATTTGAAGCACACGCCTAAAGAATCTAGAGCGTCAAACCAAACACAAACAGTAGTCTTCCGGACCAAAAGCGCTAGTTGGTGATTAGGCCCAACCTCGCAGGATTCAGTACAGAAATGGCGGGTGGAACAGTTACCCCGGCAACCTGCTTAATGAATAGACCGGCACAAGTTCCTCCACTTTAACCGTCTCGAAGTGAAGTGAACCCCCCGGAAAATCCAAGTGAGTATAACCGACGTCTGCTCCAGGTACAGTGGGACCTTCCCTCCACCGTCACCTCGGTAGAACCCTAAAGATTATGGTCACTAAAGTTACCAATCACAACAATTACACCTGGGGGAACAGTCTAAACTCCGACAGCACGCAAGGGCAGAGTAACAAGCTCAATCCCCTTACCGGCTCCTTGACAATAATCCAAGGTTTACCGATAAGTGACCCCTGGCTCCTCGACAATGGTTAATCCGAGGTTTACCGTTTGTAATACGTACTGTCTGGCGTCGTTCCCAACGAGGGAGGAATGATCCCCTCACTGGTTCGGACACGAGCTCGTGCTTCTCCTTTAAGAGGAGCTTTCCCAGAGTATAACTGAAACAATTGGATTTAATCTACTCAAGATAAACTATCTGTTTGGTTTTGTAGTCTTGGAGAGTTAAGTACTCACCTACTCCAAGACCCTAGCCTAAGCTATGTTGGTGTTTCAGAGCCCTAGAAAAATAAAAATTACTAGATTGATTTTAATTTAAGCGTTACTTTTAAGGTTGTTTCTTAAGTCAAAAGGTGATGGAAGTGAAACCAGTGGTGTGTTGACTCGACTCGAAACCACTACAAAATGCACCTAGGATGATTTACCCACTACTTTACTTTTTCGATGAATTGCTTAACTAAAAAGTTGAGAGAATGCAATCTTTATAAAAGCAACTTCTTAATTGAAGACAATCAAAGAAACAATTCGTTTGTCTTTTCCAAGCATAAAAAACATGACCGCTCTTTACATGCACGAAAAAACTCTTTTCCTCTTTTAAAAAACAAAAAGCTACTTGAAACAAGACTTTTAAAGAAGATGTTTTTGTATTTTTCTTTTATTAAAGCAAATAAATCTAATATAACCAAAAATCAATCTTAACAACTATTAAAATCTATGAAAATTCACTCATAAGCAAACTAAAAGTAAATTTACTCTAAGCAATCTTAACGAGGCCAAAACCAACAATGATTATTCTAAGGTGTTTTACTTGATCACAATCAAATCAAGGACTAGCTTATTGCAGAACCAAAAACTAGTCAAAACAAAACTCTAATCTTTTTGTTCTTTTGTAAAATGGAAATCAACACTTTATAAACAAGTAATTCGAAATTTGACCCAAAACAACTTAAATGGCAAGCTGCTCACACAAGGAGACTTTACGACAGGCCCGACTTCTAAGAAGGCTGACTAACCAGAGAGATCTAAGGCTGGACAACTTTCTACCGTCAAAGTCACTACAGGACCTATTGAAAAATCAAACCCTAGGCCTAAACTTCGTTGAAATCCACTAAAACACTCAAAGCTCACAAAACAAGTTCAGGTGAAAATTCTTGACAGGGTACTAAAGGATCTGGGCAGAAAACACTAAGAAAAATCAAAATCTAAAAGCAATTAAAGCAAAAAATGGAATTTTCCTAAATTTTACAGGAAGACGCAGGCAACCCGTTATAACAGGTGCGGGCCCGCTCTGTGCAAACGGCAACAGCGCGTCCAAAGACGCACTGTGCAGTACTCAGAGGGTGCGTCCTTCTGGAAAAGTTAAGAAAAACCAAATCTAACTAAATCTAAAGCTAAGCCACCCAAATACTAATTCTCACAGTCAAAAACCAGAAAATAAAAATGATTTTCTCAGAGCAAAGTTCACACAAAGGAAAAGACTTTCTCATTAATGGATTCCCCAGTGGAGTCGCCAATTTGTCGTGGCGGAAAAAGTCGTTTGTGCGGACACAACTGACCTCCCTAGGAGTCTAAACTCTCTAGCGACAAACAAGACAAAATGGAGTGATCTTTCTCTAAATATACCTTTTAAAACATGAAAACTACAAGTGTTTAGGCTTACCTTATTCCAAAACGCTGTTGTTGTAGTCCGTCCTTGCCGATCCGGATGAGCTCCTCCTTCAAGTCAATTCCTGCAACCACAAACAATCAAACAATTACCAAGCACTTGCATTTCATATAATAAAACATATATTCAACATGCAGACCAAGGAACACATGAAATAACTCATTAACACAAGCTATTGAGAAAAATAAACCAGTTTGTATTAATAACGAAACAAAGAAACTCTTACAACCTGGCCTTGGTGTTGTGCAAGTTCCTCCCAGGGTCCATCAAGGGTTTTCCTCTACTTTGACAAAGCTCACCCACTTCCAAGTAGAATCAAGCAAAGACAATCTCTCCTCACAAGGTTCTAAATGGGAGTCCTAATTCCTGCAGCATTTACCCAAAGAAAATGTATAGCTCCAACCTCCCCTCCCTCTGGCTCAATGTCTTTATTTATAGTGCTGTAAAGAGGTTATTCAGGTCCACCATCAATGGGATAATCCCCCTCTTTGGGTGGGATAGCTCCCTTATTGATGGGATAAGTTCCTCCTTAATAGAGATACATGAACCAACTGGAGGCGCATCCAATTCATCAAACCGACCTCTAGAAAGTTCTAGAAGTAACCACAAGTAACTTTTTTAAGATGAAACTCGCGCATTTTGCCTTTTACAGAAGGACGCACCTGTCCCTTAACATACAGAGCGTCCATGGACGCAACTTTTGTGAACATTGTGAGCGTCCCCGCAGGTAAGGCTAGAGAGAACCTGCGACCCCAGAGATAAACACATTTTGACAAGACTTTCTCTCTTCTTTGAGTTTGAGATGGATAACAGAGGCATAAGACTTGCCTAAGAGGGTAGCATGACTGTTGATTTGAGCCATACTAACTGTAAGTGGTCATGGTGACATTTTTTAGTGTAACAGGCCCCCTCAGGAAGGTACCTTATCTACCCACGTCACTATAGGTACTTTAGTAGCAGAGCAGATGTTGCACACAAGGATGGCTAACACAATAGTGTTGCCAGAGGGAGCGTTAGTATCATCAGATGCGATGGACCAAATGATGGTTAGCATGATGAAAGGCCTTGGCCTTAATCTAGTTGCCCTTCCCCGAGAAATGCTCTATCAGCTACAAGATGGAATAACAGCAGAGCTGCATGCTAGGGAGAACCACGCGATCCAAGTTCTTAATGAATAGAAGATCAATATGGAGCAACTCAGCTTACAGCGTGATGAGTTGGTGTCACAGAACCAAAGGTTTGTGCAGACGGTAGGTGACGCTTGTCACCGTGTCCCAGAGCTGGCTATCATAGCCGATCTACCGATGGAAGTGTGGATCCACAATTTTGCTAGTGGATTCCATGACGCAAGAGAAGAGACAAAAAGGGTGAAGCTGGAGCTGAATCTCTAGATCACCTAGCTGCGGTTGAAGGCGCAGCCTTCCACTCCCCCAAAAATCAAAGAACATTGCACCAACGCTATTACAGCAGGGTTGGAAGAGATTGGAGGTGCAATGCATGATTGTACCAACATGTTGGAATAGGCGCTTGAGGTCCTCACGACTTTGCAAGAGGACCACAACATCCAACTGCTGGAGATAGAGGCACGTGAACTCCAACAATAGTACGACAACATCAGAGGCATTGTGCAGATAGTAGTCCTTACTCAGGAGCTTGCAAGAATGTAGCAAGCCAAGGCACTAAAGGAGCAGGTGGACGCGGCACGCCATAAGGAAGCAGTTCTCAAAGCGTGTGTCTAGACATGGATTGATGAAGCCTTCACAATCACAGCATATATTGAAGGAAAGCTCACGCAGATTCAAGGAATGTATGCATAGATGCAGCGCAGTGTGCTGGAAACAGAGGGATCAGAAGCAAGAACGCAACAGGTACAGCAAGCAACAACTCAGTGCGTTGCAGACATCAAGACCATTCATGAACAGTTGGAGGGACTCCGCACCAAGATCATCGTGCCGATAAAGTGACTTGAGGGCGAGTCACGATGTTTTTTTGGGGGCCCTGTTGGGCATGGAAACCCCCCCCCCCCCCCACAGCATTGTTGGGGCTCAAAGCCCAAGTTTTGAGCAATATTGTTGTAAAATCTCAGCGAATTGCAAGAGCGGAGCGCGAACTGTATGTTAGAGTCATAGGTTTGTCTACCCTAAGTTTTGAATGTAATGTCAGCCTACCCATGGTCTGCAAACCATGGGATTATATAAATAGAGCAAGGCTCTAAGTTGTAAAGTAGAAAATAAGTTAGACGACCAACGAATAGAGTCCGAAAGATAGAGATCATAGAGCAAGAGTCTAGTATCTTGGGTTGTAGTAGTAGGAAGAGGCTCTGCAGCTGAGTGTGTAGAGGCCTAGTAGAATCCATAGCTGAGTGTGCAGACCCCTACAGCTGAGTGTGCAGGGCGGAGTCGAGTCTATAACCAAGGAAGAAGAATAATAAAGATAAGTTTATCTGAATTCCGTATATTCGTTCTTATGTTATTACATGTTTGATATCAAGTGCAATTATACTATTTATTTACTGCGCAATTTTGTATGAATGGTAAATATTGTTGAGTATAAATGAAAGCATACCGATAAGCTAAGTTAATCAACTAATATTGGGTTTCTAATAAGGGTTTGGGCAATAACATTGTTTGGGCCCCGAGTAGGGCTGCGCGAAGGCATCATCACCGGTTGCGAGATACTGATAAGTGCGCATAGTGACATGCCCGTAGGGTCAAACCTCGGACCTCTAGAACCCTTGAGACATTCTCAGGGTGCAGAAAGCTAGTTCTAGCACCCTACCATACTACTTTGGGTGAGACCTTAGTCCGTGCTTTGTGGACTGTTGCCGAAAGGGCCAGTAGTACTGGGATTTGTTTGGCTAAATCATCTCCGAACCTGGGTCAGGCCCAAACAAGCCAACACGAACACTTCCTTGATCATACGGCCGCACAGATGTCATTCTCGAGTATCGAGGATCTGTTCAAGTTCGAGCCATAGTGAAGCTTCTTCATCTAATTCAAGCAAACTGGTTTGAATTCTGCAATTGTTCCCCACCACTTTCTTGAGGCATGATACATGGAAGACTGGATGGATTTTTGAAGTTGGTGGCAAAGCCAGCTTGTAGGCTACTGCTCCAATGCACTGAAGTATTTAATAAGGTCTGTAGAATTTTGGAGCTAATTTCTGGTAGCCCTTTTCTTTGAGTGATGTTTGCTTATATGGTTGTAGCCATAGGAATACCTTATCCCCTTCTTGAAAGGTGTGCTTGGAACGATGTTGGTATGCATGTTGCTTCATTCGATTCTGAGCTTGATGGAGATTATCTTTTATATGAGTTACGAGTTGATCAATTTCTTACACCTTAGAGCATCCAGGGATATAAGAAATAGGTGAAGGTGGGAGTTGGCCATACACTGCTTCATATGGAGTCATCTTGGTGGCTTCATGATAGTTAGTATTATACCACTATTCAACTAAAGGTAGCCATATACCCATTCATGTTTCTTTTTTGAAGTGAAGCACCTTAGGTGTGTCTCTAAACATTTGTTGTCTGCTTCAGTTTGACCATCAGTTTGGGGATGTGTTATAGCTCCAAATCTCACTCTTATGATTTGTGATGCTGCACTCATGGCCTAGGGCAACCCCTCCTTCCAGACCTGGTCCAAAAATTTAAAAAACAGTGTTTTATTCCCTATACGCGACATTGCCCTGAGTTAAACGCGTGTACACGCGGGTCTGTGTATACCCAACCCGCGTGTATGTATTAAAACACTTAAAAAAATAAATAATTCCTTATTTTCGGGCGGAGATCGCGGGTTTTACCTGCTGGATCACCTATTAGTGCCCGTGGCCCAACTGTTCCCAACCAACTCCTAACTAAAAAACTACTTTGGAGATGGTATAAAAAGACATCAAAGGGAAGGCCAAAGGGAGAGAGAAAAGAAGAGCAAGATTATTATGCTGAGATTTTCCCCATAGACCAGGTCTGAAGTCCTTAGTGCTTTCTGCACTTCCCCCATTTTGCATAGGAAACCCTTGTTTCCATGTGTATTGGTGATCATTCATCCTTGATATCATCATTGAGTAAGACTTGGAAGGAGCTCTTGTTGGTGGCTTGAGGCTGGAACGAATCCGGGAGGAAGCTTTGCTTGGAGCCTGCTGAAGGCGTTCAGGTGATATCTTTCCGTTATATGTACTTTATTTGCCTTTATATATAAAGAAACACGTCTTTGTTCCCGAAACAATATTTCTTTATGCTTATGAGATTCTTGTTTTGAATTCTTATGCAAGTGGTTACTTAAAGATTTTTATAACTAACCTTATAGCATAAAGATGGTTTATACATAAGTATTTGTACATGTACTGTTGTGTTCTTTGATTTGTTTGTCTTACAGGTCAAAGGAAGAAGAAGGGAACTCCAAGAAGGGTTTGGACCCTAAAGGCCTTCTCGAACGTAGGACCTTAGGTACGTACCCTTAACATTAGAATTTGCTTAAAAGTAAAGATGATGGCTGTGTGTGCTTCTTTGAATAAGTAATTTTCAGTCTGGTAGAGTCTTAGCCCAAAGGACCCTAGGGGTACTTTCCCTTCCACCAGAATTGGCGACTCCGCTGGGGACAACACTCTTGTTGTTCCTAGTTTGGATAGTCTTCAAGCCAATCAAGGCTCAGCCCCTCTGTTTGTTGGCTCTGACTGTCTGATCTGTTCTTGAACTCTAAGCTTTTCCAGTTTTTTCAGTCTGTGTTTTTTATTTTTCTTGAAAATCTTCAGACACGCTGTTTTTCTGGATTACAGAGGTGTATATACGCAAGTTGTACTAAGTGAACCCACGTATACGCGAGTTTCCTCAGTTACAGTCGCGTGTACACGCATTCTGCACATCACTGCAGGCGCGTATACTATATAATTTTCAAGATTTATAAATTTTCTTGTTGCTGAATGTTTGTCTGGTGATTTGGGTCAGTTTCAAGCAGTCATTTTCCAGTAGCAGTCTTCTGTTTAACAGGGGGCATCTTGTTCTGAACTCTCTCTAGTTATAAGGAGTACTAGTCTTGTTTTCGTTGATTGCAAGCGTCATTGATTTTTGACACACAAGATTTCTGGTTAAGAGTCTTGACTGCTCTGTTTTGCCAGAGTAGGAAGATTGGATTTCAAGCTTTGTGTCCATTTTGCTTTCATGACACTTTTGTTTTCTTAACGAAATCATTTTTGTGACCATTTGCTCCTTCGTTTCGGGAAAGTTGTTTGTTACCATTTTCTTGAAACTTGTCTTTTGATCTTTCGGACTTTCATTGCTACTTTTGATTGTCAAAAGCGATTTCAAACACATTTTTTTTTTGTTGAGTTTTCATCATTTGAAAGGTGTCAATTCACAAAAGTGTTTGGTTGCCTATTTATCAATCATTGGTGTCAGTATTTTTGAGAGCTTTCCTTTGAAAAAGACTTTTTGGTTTGATTGAAAGAAAATCTTTAAGTTTTGAGCTTCGCTTTCTTAAACTTGCTTTTCATTTGATTTCCTTTTTTGCGAAGTGAAAGTGCTTTGTTTTTATCTTAAAACTTGTTTTTATTGTTTGGACAAAATGATTGGTAACACATCATCTTCCATCTAAGCATTTTAGTGGCAAGACAAAATTTGGTAAAGCAGCAACTTTCCTTCTTTGTTTTTAGAAGTAGTCTTTAAATCTTGCATCCACATATAGTTCTTGCATTAGGATAGATTTGCATCTCTTTTTAGGCATATTTAGTTTTGTTAGTTTTTGTGAGTGTGGAGTCTGAAAAGAAAAAGAAAAATTGTTTATATTAGAAGTACCTCTGAACCTCATAGAAATTGCTCTTCATCGAAAACAAAAGTGCATGTGCATGTAGCTAAGTTTTATTAATTTCTTTTGCGTCCATAAAAACACCACAAGTTTCATCTCCATTGCCTTGTGACTTAAAGAACAGCCTAATAAAATCAAGCGCTAAATTAAAATCCACTAGAACTTTTTGTTTTAGTCAGTTACACCAACAAGTTTAGGATTTTAGGGCCTTGGATTAGGCGAGTGGAGAGTTAACTCTCCAAGGCCACATAAAACGTCAAACATAAGAGTCTGATTAACGAGAGTAAATCCAATAGCGTTAGGAAGACCAGGAAAGCTCCGGATCTGAGAGTTAAGCACGAGGGTCTGTGAAGACATGGAAGAGAGATACCCCCTCTCCTACTTGTCCGAACTTACCTCACGACTGTTCCGCCTGGCTTCTACGACGAGTTGGTAACCACAGTTGCCTCTCCTAGGGATCTGCATAGGTGGCTGTGGAGGGGAATCCCGTGGCACCTGAGGTCGACGTTGTATCACTCTCGACAGTACTACTAGAGGGCACCCTTGCGAAGCTTGGGGGCTTGCACCGGCGCAGGCTGTTGTTAGGAGGTCAGCGTAACTTCCTCTGATACCTTCGCTGATAGGACTGGGCCCTCATCATCCCAGACTATCTTCGGAAGGTCCCTTGATTCACTTTCTCGTATTTTGGTGTCCGGTCCTAATCACCCAGAGCGGAAATACTTGGAAGTTGTTTGACTGGCTATATCTTTAGGGACTTGATAGTGTGTGCTCTGTGCTCCTAGTCGGCTTAGCTTTTAATTTTTTGAGTGATCTCCAAGACGGTCTCGAAGACTTCGTGGTCTCTCACCACCAAGTTTAGAGCCTTCTCCTAGAAGGCGCAGAGGCAGTACTACCGGTGGGGTCCGTCCCACGCCGGTTGACGCATCGAGGATTGATCCTCCTCTCGGGGACATTAGCGGCCAAGCAAGGCCTGGTACTTCTGAGCAAGAGAGGGACACTCCGGTCCTTTCTTGAGTTCGCTTTCAAGCGGAGAATAACGTAGAGGTAGAAGAACTTTCAAAATCATTAGTGGTTCCAAATTCTCCTCTACCATTTAGTCATCCTGACGTATTGCAATACGTTGGGACTCCGTCACATAGACCGGCAAGTCCAGGTTACGCTACGCGCTTACCATTCATGACCACTACTGGAAGCATGGCTTCTACGAGTGCTGCGACTATGCAAACCCCTACATCAGTGCAAGGGGGAGGAACCATTTCCATCCCCTCCACTTCCTTGTTTGGATCTTTTGTGAGCACATCTCTACTTGGGTCTACCTCCATTCCGTCCACGAGTGGAAATGCCCAAACCAATGCTTTTAGTATTGGACTCTTCTCTTTTGGCACCCAATCACAGGGCATTCCATCGGTTCCGTTTAGTGCGGCTATGTCCATGATGGGCGGATCGGCCTCATTCCAGGGTTTTCCTTTCGGAAGTGGTCATATACCACATTCCAACCCGACGGTAGGATCCATGCCTTTTTCTTCTATAGGACAAAGCAGCAATCCTTTCCAAGGTTGGAATAACCTTGGGGTTAGTAGTGCAGGAACTGGGAATCCATTTATCGGCCAACAAGGGAATAGGCCGTACACCACGGTTAGTTCGTTTCAAAGTATTCCTCCCCTTGCTTCGGCTTGGAACCCATATCAGGGGTTATCAACTCCTTACCATTCTTTAGGAGGAAACTTTGCAGGCTATGGAGGTTATACGGCAAGAGTTGGTCAAACTCCAAATTTTGCTGGACCACAAGGCTTGCCTTTTGGTTCAACCGGTTTTGCTGGTCACTTCGGGCAGCCTGGTGCCTCCCAAATCCCAGGACAATCTTTTCAGAACTTTGGGAGTTCTGCCCAGTCTGGGTGGAATCCCCTAGCTCCTCCTAGGCTTCCATTTCTGGCAACGTTAAACTTGCCAGATCTCACAAAGTTAACAAACGACCCAATCAGGTATAATCCGGCCTGGCCTCCGGTCCCAACCAAACTCCCTTCGGACATTCCAAAATTCAAAGGGAAGAGTGGTGAAGATCCGGGCGATCATGTAACCACATTCCATTTGTGGTGCTCATCCAACTCCCTCATCGAGGATTCGATTAGGTTGAGACTCTTTCAGCGCACCTTGATTGGTAATGCAGCTAAATGGTACATAGAGTTGCCATGGGGCAGCTTTACATCATTCGCTGACTTAGCCAATATCTTCTTAAATCACTTCCAGTTGCCTGTCCGCTATGATGCCGGAACTGAACTTCTGGCCACCTTTCGTCAGGATAAGGCAACCCACATTTCTGATCACATTCAGGAATGGAGACGGAGAAAGAGGCTCATTAAAGCCGAAATCCCTCCGGAGTACCGTCTAGAGTGGTTTTTGAAGTCTTTGCAACCTGAGATCTCCAAAGATGTCTCCATGTCTGGGGTCTATTCTGAGGAGCAAGCCATTTTCAGGGCCCAGCAGTTAGAACTGATTTACTCTCAGTCTGGGATCCTCCAAAAATACTTGCCAGATGCTCCTGGATCTAAGGTTGATTTAGCTAAGCCGAAGCTAGGTCCTCACACGGACGGTATCATTGGGTCTATAGACACATCTACAGTGAACTTGTTGAATCAATTGCAGCAGTTGTCTTTGCAAACTGCTTCTAACAACCAAGTCACATTGTCTAATCCTCCCGCTTCCCAAACTTCTTCAATTAACGCCGTCCAATCCGATAACCCCAAAGGAAATCAAAATTCCAATGGGAAAAAGAAAGGACGTGGTAAGAAAAAGAACTCGGATGGGAAGCCCGATGCAAATAAATCCGGCAACAACGCTGGTGGTGGTAAAGGTGAGTCGAGAAAGAAAGTTAAGTTCCCTTGCAAGTTATGCAGCGGGGACCATCTAACTCATCTCTGCCCTAGAATTGAAGACGCTCAGCGCTTGTTAGGACAGCAAGGGACTTCTAGTTCGCAAGCTGTGTTAACTAACCCGTTTCCCCAAGGGCAGCAACTTCTTGCTCGCGCGAATTCGAATCCTGGGACCTCCTCAGGAGGCAACCAGGAAGGGGAAAAAGCATCAAATGTTTTTATGATGGGCTCAAACGTCCATGTGACTACCCGGTCACGTGATTATGGTGAAGCTGAAACATCTAAGGATAAAACTGTTCCCGGAGGTAGTGACCTTCATATTGAGCGACCCCCTGTTGAGACTATACCTAGGATACCGAAAGGTTCCGCCAAACGCGCGACAATTAACCCTAATGCTAGGGCCGCCCAAAATTACTCCATTGTAGAGGATTTGGCTATATATAAAGAAACACGTCTTTGTTCCCGAAACAATCTTTCTTTATGCTTATGAGATTCTTGTTTTGAATTCTTATGCAAGTGGTTACTTAAAGATTTTTATAACTAACCTTATAGCATAAAGATGGTTTATACATAAGTATTTGTACATGTACTGTTGTGTTCTTTGATTTGTTTGTCTTACAGGTCAAAGGAAGAAGAAGGGAACTCCAAGAAGGGTTTGGACCCTAAAGGCCTTCTCGAACGTAGGACCTTAGGTACGTACCCTTAACATTAGAATTTACTTAAAAGTAAAGATGATGGTTGTGTGTGCTTCTTTGAATAAGTAATTTTCAATCTGGTAGAGTCTTAGCCCAAAGGACCCTAGGGGTACTTTCCCTTCCACCAGGATGACAGGAAGTACTTAGTTGGATTTTGGTTCCTTGTAGCTTGAAAAATTCTTGCCAAAAGTTAATGGTGAAAGTCAGGTCATGATCAGACACAATGGAAGTGGGCATGCCATGTAGTTTGAAGATCTGGTCCATGAAAGCTTGAGCCACCAAAGTGGGGGTAAATGGATGGGGTAGAGTGCAAAAATGAGCATATTTAGAAATTTTGTCCATAGCCACCATGATGACTGATTTGTTGCCTGAATTCAGGAGACCAGTAATAAAATCCATAGAAACATCCATCTAGATGGAGGCAAGGATTGGAAATGATTGTAAGGTTCCTGGTAACTTGAATGTTTCTCCTTTGTGTCATTGACACACATCACATTCAGCCACAAAAGTAAGAATGTCAGTTTTCATGCCCGTCCAAAAGAAAACAAACGATGAGTGCGAGCATAAGTCTTCTGAAATCCTGCATGGCCTGCAATGGGAGATGAGTGCAACTCTACCAAAATGTGCGTTTTGAGGGTGGATGTCAGTGATATAACTACTCGATCCTTGTAGCAAAGAATATCATCCTTCCAAGAGTATCCAACTGAGGAATTAGGATCTGCTCTCAAGTAATGAGTTGGGAGAGAGAGGGGTGTGAAAACCATTCCTTGTGGGCTTCTTTAATCCAATCTAGTATGGGAAGAAAGATTGATAGCAGGGTGCTTTCATCCTCAAATTGGCATGATAAAGCATCCACTACTACATTGTCACACCCTTTATTGTAAATTATCTCATAATCATATCCCAACATTTTGGCCAGCCACTTATTTTGTTGTGGTGAGGATAGACATTGCTCAAAAAAATATTTGAGCCTTTGATGGTCTATGCGGATTTGGAAATGTTGCCCCAATAAGTATGGTCACCAAATATCTACTGCATATAAGATGGCCATCATCTCTTTCTCATATGTAGCTTGTCCCAGATGTTTCCCACTCAGTTTTTGGCTGGTGAATGCCAAGGGTCTCCCTTCCTGCATTAAGATAGCACCAATACCAGTACCTAAAGCATCACATTCAATCACAAAAGATTTGGTGAGGTCGAGTAGTGCCAATAATGGAGTGGAACACATGGCCTGTTTGAGAGCCATAAACACCATTTGTGTTGCATTAGTCCAGAGGAATGGATTTTTCTTGAGAAGGTTCATGAGGGGTCTAGCAATGCAACCATAATTGTGGACAAATTTGTGATAGTAGCCGATGGGACCCAAGAATCCCTTCAAACTCTTCAAGGTTTTTGGTTGGGGCCAATCTTGCATTTCATGTATCTTTTTGGGATCAACCCTAACACCTTCATGACCCACAATGTGTTCCAAATACTCAACTTCTTCCACGCCAAAAGAGCACTTGGACAATTTGACAAATAATTTTTGATTCTGGAGCAGTTGCAAGATCATGTCTAGTGCTGAAGATGTTTTTCCCAGGTTAGGTTGTAGATGAGAATGTCACCAAAGAAAACGAGGACAAAATTTCGGAGATATGGTTTCAGCACGTGATTCATGAGGCTTTGAAAATTGGATGGTACATTACAGAGACCAAATGGCATGAACAAGAACTCATAATGGCCTTCATGAGTTCAGAAATAAGTCTTGGGAATTTCTACTTCTCTCATGCGTATTTGGTGATAGCCAAAGCGAAGATCTAGCTTAGTAAATAATTGAGCACCATCTAGTTCATCCAACAGATCATCAACAACCGGGATAGGGAATTTGTCTTTGACAATGAGCTTGTTGAGGGCCCAAAAGTTTGGACACATGGCATGACCAAGAACTCATAATGGCCTTCATGAGTTTAGAAAGAAGTCTTGAGAATTTCTACTTCTCTCATGCGTATTTGGTGATAGCTAGAGCGAAGATCTAGCTTAGTAAATAATTGAGCACCATGTAGTTCATCCAGCAGATCATCAACAACAGGGATAGGGAATTTGTCTTTGACAGTGAGCATTTTGAGGGCCCGAAAGTCTAGCCTCATGCGCCATTCCCCATCTTTCTTGAGCACCATGACCACTGGTGATGAATAAGGACTGATGCTAGGACAAATAACATCGGCTTCAAGGAGTTCCTTGATGATTTTTTCAATTTCATTCTTTTGGGAAAAAGGATATCGATATGGGTGCACATTTGGTGGTTGTGCCCCTGGGACCAAAGTGATGCTATGATCATGTTCCCCTCTAGAGGGTGGAAGCTCTTTAGGTTTGTCAAATACCTACTGGTGGTGGTTTAAGACCTATTTCATCTCAGAATGAATATGAAGAGTAGTGGGTTATATGGCCTAGATGGCATTAAAATGGGCGAGAACTCCATGATGGCCCTTTTTCAACAAATTTTCCATTCGATGCGACCTAATGATAGAAGGAGCACCTACCTCGATTCCACGGAGTGTATGCATGTGGTCATTCTGCTTAAAGCTCATATATAACTTTTGGAAATCCATTGTGATTGGGCCTAGTGTACGAAGCCATTCAGCACCCAATACAATGTCACAACCACCCATGTTAATCGCAAACATGTGGGTCTTTAGGTGGTAGTCTCCCATCTGAAGTTTAATATTTTCGCAGTGGTGTTCACATTTCATTGCCCCCCATTAGCAATAAGGACCTAGAAATTAGAGACTGCCCTTACTAAACAATGAATTACTTTGGCGACTCGCTGATGGATAAAGTTATGAGTGTTGTCACTATCAATCAATACTACTATAGGGAAATGTTTAATAAAGCCTCTGATTTTAAGAGTTTGGGGTGCAAAAATGCTTGCCAAAGCATGTAGTGAGATAATAGGTTCCTCTGGCATAGTTGTGAGATCATTGTCCTGTTGGGTTTCCTCAACTTCGTCCTCTGGTCCCCCAAGGGGTGGAGCTTCCTCTGATGAGTTGTGATCAGTAACATCAATTTGAAAGAATTTTGGTTCCTTTCATTTATGCCCCAGGGAGTATTTGTCATCATAGTAGTAGCACAATCCTTATTTTCTTCTTTCAGCCATTTCTGTTGGGGACACCTTTTGAACCTTAAGTGTTTGGGTAGGGCCCTGAGCCTGGGTGGGGTGTCCCTTGGCTATGAAATTTGGATGAGTAGACTGGGCAGCTAAAGCACATTCCACTTCGACAACCTTTGTGCAAGTGTCTATCCATGTAGGTGGGTGGTGCATCCAGACATGTTCTTAGATGGCTTCTCTGAGACCACTTATAAAACATTCCAAGTAGAATACATCTCCTAGACCTTCAGTTCGGATGGCCAATGTCTCAAAGGCTACAATGTATTCTTTTATTGTGCCTGTCTGTCGGAGCTTAGTAAAATGACCCAAAAAATTAGATTCTCTATTAAAGCGGTCAAAAAGGGATTTTGAGAACACCGGCCAAGTTATGTTCTCAGGATAGCATTTCTGATTCCATTACCACCATTTCCATCTCTCTTGGTCCAAGTAAAGGGCTCCCACATGTAGTTTAGTTGGATCATTATGGATATCATTCAAAATGAAATATTGTTCCATTTGTGCTACCCATACTATCGGATTAGAGCCATCAAATTTATACATGGCCAACTTGGGTGGATGAGGGTGGGAATGTTGGTGATTTCCATAGAAGTGAATATGATGGCTACATTCTCCTTCAAGGTGTTCATCAATACCATGTGCCTCTGGATGCAACCCCAACGTGCTCATATTGAATTGTGCAATTGTCTACGTCTCTTCCTAGAAAGAATCCAACTTCTTTTCAAGGCGCTCGATCTTGTCGTTGGCCATGACTTGATCTATGGTTTCTACCATCCACAGATCTCAGTCACTTGACGTCACTTTGAAAATATTTGGGACCTCCAGAAAATTGAATTTGACAAGTGAATGGTACCACTGCAATCAGCTCGTTGTCCTGAATTTTATGGGCTAAGTCTCTTGTAAGCGTCTCAAGAAGGCTTACTCCCCACTGATCAATACTCTAGCAGCCAATTTCTAGAAAACTTGATCCTGCCCGATGCCCTGCAAAAATAGGGCCCAGACTATAGTAGCCACAAGCCTTACTACGTAGAGGGTCATATCTTCCTGTGAAACCCCAACGGCTAAATGTGAGTTGGACTATGGAAACAGAACCTCAACTGGTGGATCTGATTGGTGTGGCGGTGACAGAACCCCAACTACTAGATCTGAATGGTACAGCGGTGGTAGAACCCCAACTAGTGGATCTGATTGTGGCAGCAGCGACAGAACCCCAACTACTAGATCTGAATCGTATTGCGAAGGTAGAACCCCAACGAGTGGATATAATCTTGCAAATTAGATAATGGGCGATCTTCAGAGAGTTAAGGGAACTATGGTCACAGAGACGTGTCAGGTGCTACCAATTGCGATATACATAAGGGTCCAACAATAGTACTCTGCCCAATATTTCAAGGCACTAACTAAGGAGGATCAGCTGTACCCTTATCCGTACTACCCGACTACCCTATCATATGCATGAATGATCTCCCCAAGTGTTGTTCTCAGTGTACTGTAGTAGCAAGATGACTAACGGCTTATCTAAGGTGAGGTTTCAGGTGAGCATAGGGGGCTTCCGAAGGGTACGTGGAAGGCGGTCTGTGCGCGGTTCTCTCTAATGTGCTACTAATCGAATGGGTACCCACAGGGATTACAAGGGAGTCCAACAAGCGTGACCACCTCCTATATTTCTTACGTGCATGCCTCCCCAAATCTGTAGGTTTATGCGCTCAACGACAAATCCTATGGAAAGATGTCGAAATATGTCTCTAGCCTAAAAAATAATCTACCAAAAATGGAGGTATCACCAGCCCTGGAAAGTGATTTGATACCACTTGTTATGCTCTTGACCTACGAGAAATTCTAGAATACCAAATATACGAAGAAATACAACCCAGAATGCCGAATAAAATGAGAAAAACAGCAAGTATTTTATTATTTAGAGATGAAAGCAAAGTTCACTTGCCTCTTCGAGGGGGCAACCTCCAGCATAGTAGAGCTCAATTACAAAATAAGACTCGATGATCTTTCCCTTCTAACTACGACTATTTATAGCTAAATGACCTTTAACAACCTAACGACTAGTGGTCCTTTGCATAACAAGGGTTAACCACTTTATTTATTAGTTATGGTGCTTTGCAACTAACTGTGGTCCATTTATTAAATGCAGGTCAACCACTTACAATTATTAATATAGGCTTTATTGACTCCTTAACTAACGATGACTATGACTCGACCCTATTGCGTTTATTACATAAATAAAGGGGTTAGGGCTCGACCCTAACACTAGTAGGTCTATAAGACCAAAAAGAATGCTACAGGAAAGATAGAAAGGCATAAAGAAAGGTTGGTTGTCAAAGGATACAAGCAACAACATGAGAGAGATTATGCAGAGACATTTGTACCAGTTGAAAGAATGGAGACAATACAGACAATGTTGCCAATATCTACACAACATAGATGGAAGTTGTACCAAATGGATGTGAAGTCGACATTCTTGAATGGAGTGTTGACAGAGGAAGTATATGTAGAGCAACCATCAGGTTATGAGGTGTAAGGCCAAGAAGACAAAGTGTATAGGTTGAAGAAATCTCTTTATGGTTTGAATCAAGCACCGCGTGCATGGTACATCAAGATAGATGAATAATTTTTGGACAATGGCTTTGACAAATGATATGGTGAGCCTACTCTTTACATCAAAGAGAGTGGTAGTAAGCTTCTTATTGTTGTTTTATATGTAGATGATTTGATTTTCACTGGAAGTAATGACCTCCTCATTGTTGATTTCAAATAATTCATGAAAAGTGAGTTTGAAATGACATATTTAGGGTTGTTAAGGTAATTTTTGGGCATAGAAGTGAAGCAAACAAAAAATTGGATCTTTATTTCTCAAGAAAAGTATGCCTCAAACATTTTGAAGAGGTTTAATATGCAGGACAGAAAGCCTACACCAACTCCAACTATCATGGGGTTAAAATTAAGCAAAAATGACTATAATAGCAAAGTAGATTATAACAACAAAGAAGACTATAACAATAAGGGACACTATAACAACAGTGTCAATTCATCATTGTACAAAAAAGTATGGTTGGCATATTGTTGTATTTAATAGAAACTAGGCCTGATATAATATATGCAGTGAGCTTAGTGTCAAGATTCATGGAGACACCAAAGGAGACACATTGGCAAGCAACCAAAATAATACTAAGGTATGTCAAAGGAACAAAATAATATGGTATTTTGTGCACTACAACAAGTTCTTTCAAGTTGGTTGGTTATACTGACAATGATTGGGCAGGAAGTGTTGATGATAGAAAGATCACAATAGGCTATTTATTTCACATGGGTTTGGGAGCCATTTCATAAGCTTCCAAGAAGTATCCAATGTCACTATCAACAACAAAACTTGAATATGTTGTTGCAATAGTAGTAGTAAGTCAAGAAATTTGGATGAGAATTTTTTTAAGGGATTTATGGCAAGAACAAGAAGGAATGACAATAATTTATTGTGACAACAATTCTGCAATTTTTTTCTCCAAGAATTCTATTTTTCACAAAAGGAGCAAACACATTGAGACTAAGTATCATTTCATTAGAGATTTGATTAAAAATGGAGAAATTTTTTTGCAGCACTGCAGGTCATAGGAGCAGTTTGTAGACATCTTCGCAAAGCCATTGGCAAGAGTAATTTTGTTTATATAAGTGATTGTTTGGGTGTAGTGAATTTCCATGATTGTGATTAAAGGGGGAGTGTTGGAAAATTACTCCCAACCATCTCATTTAATGACTGATAGCAACTATTCTCCGAAAGTACACAAGAAAATCAAGAAAGTTGTGTTTTGCAGCCGGGAGTAGATTTTGTGTATCAACTGGAGGAATCTCAAATTAATGTTGTGTAGGCCTGAGGACATAGAGTTGGTGACTATTGACCCCATTCTGTTACTGCACAATAAATGAAACTACAAAAAATTAATTTAAGTGACTAACTGCCCATAACTTGCCTTTATGTTTTTGTTTTGTCATGAAAAAGTTAAATTGGCTACACGTTATATGAAGTTTCCAGATTTTCTATATATGTAAAAGCACAAGTCTTTTGTGTAGTGTGTGAAGTTTTAGTGTAGTTGAGTGAAGTATTTCACAAGGGATCGAAGGTATGTAGACCAAAAGGAAGGATTACAGTGAGCAGTTTCACAAGATGATACAGTTTGTTACTGCACAAATAGAAAGAAGTTAAAGTGTGTAATTTCACAAGAGTGAATGAGCTAAAGTCTCAGTTTTTATCTTTGTAAGTTTTTTTTTTCTTCCATAATATTTTAAACTAAGGTTTCGGGGTGATGGGATATGGTATATCTAACCTACAAATATATTATAATTGAAAATATGCTAAATAACTGCCAATAATCCCATTGCAAATAATTAACAAAATATAGAATCTTCATCTCTTTATTAATATCAAAACCCTTGAGGTGGGGTAACACCATACATTTGCTCCTTAAGGAAGGGTAACACTCCTCAAGCTATATGCTTGTCAATACAACAACCCTTGACATATCCCAATGGATAGTCTCTAGCCTTTATATAGGCTTCATACATACAATACCATGGGTAATTCCCATGGGTCTTTCAATACCATACATCTATTACAATGGGCCTATCACATTATTCCCAAACTACATGTGGTCCCTTACATATTGTGGTTTAACCACTTTATTTATTAAATATGGTCCATTATATTATTACATCACATTATTACATTATTCCCTTGGGTACCTCCCTTTGTACCCCATATTATCCCCCTAGGTATACTACATGGAATGATTGGATGGGATACCCAAATATTCCATCTCATAAATCATTTCGATCTCCTCATCCCTGACCTCATATTCTGTGAGGATTACACCACAACAAGTTTTGAGTGAAATGATCTCTTCCAAGCAGTGTACATGAAGAATATGGTGGAATTTATGGGGACAGATAGTAGGATTATGGTCAGGCATAATTATGGTAGTTTTGTTACCTTCTCGATGGTACACAAATACCATAATGTTTTTTGTCGTTTGTTGATTTCCAATTCTAAAATTTGCATGACGCCATCGACCTACGATTCTCTTCTCAAAGAGTAGAGAGGCCAATGACATTAAATAATTCCTTTTTCCCATCAACACCAAAGGGATACAAATGATTTCAAAAGAAATAGACTCTATGATATTACTAGTAGCAAACCTATCATTACAAACCATAATATAAGAAATGATCTCATTGATTTAAGAAATGATCCCATCGATTTAACATGCAACGAGATACAAAGATACAAGAAACATTGAAACCATAAAGGAATATAAAATACAAGATTTGAATTCAAGAGTACTAATGACTTTGTAAGCATTAGACTCTACCATATTACTAAAAACAAACTTAGGGATACAAAATATAGTTTTAGTAACAATCTCATTTATTTGACAAGCAATGATCTCAATGATACAATTGATATTATATTAAGCATAAAACTTAGATAATTTAAGCAAAAAATTCAACATGTTTACAAGTAAAAAGCTCAAGGAAACTAATGACATTATGAGCATTGTTAGCATTAATATGAATTGGATAGCTAAGGCAAATAAAAACACATTTTTTGGGAGAAATTATGTGCCTTCTTGGATATAAAACCTTACAATCAAAACTAACTGTAACAACCCCTATCAAGCGACTAAATCAGCATGGGGCGTTCCTTTTGTGAGCTTGAAATTGGTCAACCATGAGATTGATACACTCACATCTTGAATCATTGAAGGGAATATACATTGGATGGATGGAAGCTCGATGAATAGAATGGAGTGTGGATAGTGTGGTATGAATGTGTGGAGATCAAATGTGGCCCAGACCCGAACAATATATGTGTGGAGTTCATGCCCAGGTCGAACAATGTTGGTGCGAGGCTAGAATGAGGCCAAGCCCACATAAGAAGGAATTTTCTTGTGTGAAGGTTCAAATATGACCGGACCTTAACCAAACAAAAAAAATAATAGAACTTTATCAACCAGAACAAGTGTTGTTGTGTTCAAGATGACCCTAAATGCATGATGTACACTTGTTTGACAAGAAAGAAACTGAGTTAGTGTTGTGTGAATCCTTATGTTAAAGAACCAATAATTGAGAACTATAATGTTAATGGTATGCGATAACGCAGTAATTGGATATTTCAATACGGCATGATTGAAATATAGTTGCAACGCATCACTTCTATGATTGAAATAAGATGATTGAATACATTGATTTCCATTTATAAGGAAGAGTAATAGTATTTAAAATAATATATTAGTGTTGTTTAACGAGCTTAATAATTAATAATATGTATTTTTTTTTAGGAAATCATTAACTTATAAGCCATCAATACTAATAACAATGTAAACTTTGAAACAAGAACTGATACTGTTACCTGTTTCTTAGAGATAGCAAAAAAGTTACCCGATTTTGAAAAGGGGTGATACAGAACACACATGTTTTTTTTAGAGCATAGTTTTTGGCACTTTAAATTTTTTTATGTACATTGCGTTTTAAAATGGTAGTGATTTTCATGTTGACTTAAAAAAGTGGTAATTTTGCATCAAGCCATTTTTTTAAAAGACCTATTTTTTGACTTTAAATTTTCTAATGTATGAAATGTAAATAATTATTTTCTAAATTTAATAGTTTTTGAAGTGGTATTCGTCTTCATATTTTCTTGTTTTTAATTTAATTTTTTTGTTTTTGTAGTGAGGTTTTTATTGTTTTGCATATTTAAAGAAGAAGGTCAATATTTTGAATTTTTGATATTCTACATATTTATACATCGTTAATTAATTTTTCAATCCACATGAAATAATTGTGTCTAAAAAACAATAATTTTTAACAATTGACATAAAAATAATCATTTTTAACATAAATATAACTAAAAAACTACACATCTTGATAATTTTTTGTAATTTTTTGCTAGAAATGACATGTCAAAATCACAATTGTTATAGGAAAATTTTAACTAAAAATGGTTAAATAATAGTTTTTTTTTAAATGAATTTCATGTCAAAAAAATAATAATAATCACTGTTTTTTTTTTAAATAATGATTAACACAAAAATTAATGTGAAAATCACATAATACAAATATTGAATGCATAACAACCTTAATTGAGTGATTATTATTCTCATAAAATTTCAAAGTCAAAACATTACAAGTATAACTAATTAATAGTTACAAAAAATGAGCTTGATTTCCATGCATAACTTAAATTTAATCAACAATATCACGTAATCCAAACTCTTAGTCCTCTAGAGTTTCATCATTGTCTTCCTCCACAATATTTTCTGCTTCATTTTGCTCATTTTCCTCTTCTAATGGATCTTTGATGTCTGTGAATCTCCCATTGTATGCCTTTCCAATCATTCTGTGTAATGGTGGTTGGGGTTCATTTGCCTTCTTTGCCACACGTGATTCACTAAAGTCCCCTTTCTTCAATCCAATTTCTTGCATTGCATCTGGAAGAAATTGAAGAGCATTAATTCTTTGCTGAATAAAATTGCACTGTATTGGATATTTTTCAATGGCAATGCAATTTCTTCCTTTTTGAAGGCAACATGCTAGTGTTGTACCTAATTATTAAGTAGAAAAGAAATAATAAAGTAAATTAGTAAAATGACATATAAATTAAGAAATAACATATTGAAATTCAATTCCATACAATAAAACTTACCTGAGCCAGAAAATAAATCTAAAACCCAATCTCCTTCATTTGAACATATGTCTATAAGATAGATAATCAATAACTGTGGTTTTTGATAAATGTTAACTATCTCTCCTTTTGCTTCTTTGTCTTCATATGTTAGTTTTCTCACAACAGCATCATAAGTCAGTATTTGGTTATGGCTCTTTCCATCTACCCAATTAGAAATCATAGACATATAGCTATCATCTTTTGCCCAACTATCAATATGGATGAACTCACAATCATTTATAAATAGTTGATCTTCACAGTTAAGAAGATTTGACTTTTTCTTGTAACATGAAATCGTAAAAGTTCAATTAACTTGTACATAAATGAATTTTTTAACATTAATCAAATATACATTTTAAATGTCTTACCTTGTAAGTTGCATCCTTGAATTTGTTTTCCCCTTCAAGCTTGAAAATAACATTGCCAATTGTGCATCTGAATGAAATGTCACAAATCTCCATAATGGTGATGACGTGACTTCTAGAAATCCCACAACCACTTTACTAATAGCTTGATAAGTACAGGGGTCACTATCATAATCAATGTTTGGAATATTGAAACCATGGGGAATATCTATAATAACTAGGGCATAATCACTTTTAGGTATGAGTTTAGCAATGTCTTCACAGTCACCTTGTATTACTTGATATTGAATAGTGTCAAGCCCATTCCAAATTAACTGAGTAAGATTTGGATAAAGTTCAACATTCTTAAGACGTTGCTTCTTCAGTCTTTCAATCTTTATTTTTTCAATAAAGGTTTTGAAACTATCTGGTGCTCCATTTGCATCCTTCTTCATCTTTTATAAAATAAACAAATATATATGTAAGTTATAAATTAAAAATAATATACAAATGAATTAAAATGAATGTATAAATCAACATACCTTTTTAAATGCAAGATAAATAAAATTTAATTTTGATGTAGAACTTGAATCTGGATAGTTGCATACAACATCATCCCAACTATCTTCATTCAACAATTTAACCATTTTGTTCTTGAATTTTCATGTAAACTTTGTGACTGCATAGATAAAGTAAAAAAAGTTAATATAATGATATGTATAACAAATACTACCAAGAACAATATGTTATATTTAAAAGAAAATTATAATCTAGAAATAAATAAAAATAATTCAACAAACTTACTTTTGAAATTCTTCAGACATTTCCTCCAATGATAATTCCCTTGACCTCACACGAGACAATATTGCTTTGACAAGTTTTTCATCCTTCACTCCTTGCAATGCTCTCCAAAGTGTGATAGTCATATCTTCTAGAAGCTGCTTCATTTCAGGACCTGATTTACTATTGCTACATATCAATGGTTTAGACCTTTTGACCTTCTGGTTTTTAATGCTAATGTTCTCCCACATGCTAAAAATCTCATTAATCAACTCCCATATCTCTCTAGTTCTAAATGCCAACTGGAAAATGTTATCAACACCTCTAAATAAATCACTAAATTTTCCACTTTTTGAATTTATTTTCTCTTCAATTTGATAACCTATTTCCATACAACATTCCTTTCGTAAATCTACAGTAACATTTATCCTATCCCCACCACATTTTTCTTCAAATTCACTATGAATAAATATAACCCTTTGGATGAAATTCATAGACATCCTATATTCATTATCTGAATTATGATCCCATGCCACTAACCTTGCTTCTGTATCTGATAAACCAACATAAATGATACATTTCATTGTTTCAAAACATGGGTTATTGGGATATTCCTCCATCAATTATCTTTGAGCTTCTAAAAAATGGTTCCCCCCAAGCACATAATAATTGTATTCAAAACATTTTGACTTACCAAATGCTTCTTTGTTGGGAACTTGAACTGGATCAACAAGAAGCACATAATTAACCATATGAGCATATGGATTGTACCTCATCAATGTCTTCAAGTTGTGAACATGCAAATGGTGTGGCTTTCTGATTTGATATTTACATTGTCCTTCACTTGCCTTATAGATTTGTCTAACATTAAGCTGAAATGTACGACCACCCTCAATTAAGTTTCTCTTTGTCAAGTTTTGCCGAATGGCATTTTGTTTTGTTTTGATAATGCCATCCTCTAAATCAGCTACTAGTGTAATGATTTCTCTGTTTTCTTTTGAAGTTTCACTAGGTTCTTAACTATTGATAATGACTACTTCGAAATGTTCAACTTTACTTTTCTTTCTCATAACATTCTCATCCTTAACTGGAACAGATTTATTCTTGGGCATTGTTACTTTTGGTATTTTACGGCTCTTTTCAGTTCCAATGTCATCCTCTGTAATGACAACATATTCTTCACTGCCAATTTCAACTTCCTCATCTTCAAAAGTAACTTGTCTACCTTTGCTAGATTTATCCACTAGAGGCTTTTTTTCTGATCCCTTGGATGTAGTTTTGTAGCATCATGAATTACTACATTTTTCTTGTTTGCCATATCTTCTTTTGACACTGAGTAGAAATTGTTGACAACTTTCATAATATCATGCTCTATGAAATGAATGCCTCCTAACCTAATTGAACAACTTTCAACAAAATTCTGCCAAACAAAATATCATATGTCAATAAAAACAAAGTTATAAAAATATAGTGAGACAGTTACAAGAATGCAAAACACAAATATAAATAACAATACTTATGATATTTTGTGTCATCTCATTTATGATTTGTTTACAAAACTTTGTAGATACATGTCTCGTGTCATACAATGAATATGATAATTGGTATTTAATCCTTTCATGTGACTTGGGCAGTTTTGTAAGTATGTAAACAACTTCACTGTCCGGTACCGAACACATGTCTATGACCTTTCCCATCACCTCATAAATTCCATTATCATTAGGTATATCAACATATAGATATATCTGCACATTTTGGCTTTCTCTTTCTTTCACATACCAGACATTTGATGGAAGTTTCACTTCTTTTGATTTCTTCCAATATGAAATCATCTTCTTATCATTTGAGGCACTTGAAAGATTTGTAGCCATCAGCTCAGGTGCGGTCCGTTCACCAATATTTTTTGAAGATCCCCCTTTAAGAGTCTTTGGTCCAGAAAGATTCACAGAAATCTTCTTTGATGCCATTTTCCTGAAAAAAGGACACATATAAATCAGTAAATCATAAGAAAATAATAACTTAAATTAACAACGAAAACGATATATGATAATTAATTTTATAGACTTGAAAATCGGTCGGCCAGCCGAGTCATCTGTTGGGTCTAGCCCCCCAAGCGACCCAACAACTGCCCCCCCTCCTGAACCCCAGCCCCACCCCAACCCAGCAGCCCAACGGCCTGCAGGGTTGGTGGGATGATTCCAGGAATCGCCTCGCCATCCCCGTGGGCCGTTGGGCCGACGAGCTAGGGTGGACGACTGCAGACAATCCTCGCCCCACCCCAGCAGCCCAACAACCCATGCAGTGCCGGCGCGATTCCGAGAATCGCCCCGCCACCCCCACACGCCTTTGGGTTTCTGAGGTGGGGCAGGGATTGTCCGCAGCCATCCGCCCCACCCTGGCGGCCCATCGACACGCGAGGATGGTGGGGCAATTCCCGGAATCGCCCTGCAACCCTTGGGCTTTTGGGCCACCGAGGTGGGGTGGTGGCTGTCCGCAGCCCTCCGCCCCACCCCAATGACCCAACGACCCACGAGAGTGGCGGGGCGATTCCTGGAATCACCCCGCCACCCTCGCAGGTTGTTGTGCCACCTGGATGGCGCAGGGGTCATCCACCCAATTTGGGATATTCCCATGGAAAAACAACCAGTCCTTCCTTTTATATTATCTAGCAAAATGAAGAGATACAACCTACAATAGATCTATTGTAATTTCCTCTTTTCTCTCACACTGTCTCCTCTCTCTTTCTCACTCATAATAATAATCCACCACTGTAATACAATTCCCTCATATAAACCAGCGGTTACCCTCTAGGGAAAAAAATAAATTAAAATAACTTCTCCCGTCAGACCAACCACCTATTGAACAACCTAGATTGACTACGAAATTGCAATATTTTTTATAAGGTAATATTTTTTTATCTATTTTTAGCTTTAGGGGCCCGCTAACCCCCAGACCCCCCAGCCAAGAGGGCTAGCCCCCCCTGTTATAGATCCATTTGGTCACATCACTCCCATCATCCATATCAGTGTTTTACGGCTCATCAAACCCTACTTTCAGTTTCTGCATGCCCTAAACAAGTCAACCCTTTGAATGCATCCTTCCCAAAAAGTTTCATGACTTGAAGACATCCTGAAATGACCGCTAAAGGGACCAACGCAGATAGGCCCATGTAAGGGTGTGCTGCAGAGCAGTTGATTCCATGTCGGGGTGCTCTGCAGAGCACTTAGGCCCTCTTTCACCTACGTTGGGCGAGATTGAGCGAAATTCACATAGTGTTTGGGGAATATTCTTATCTCTTGGAGTCTTCTAGAAGTTTCCCTCACTTATCAACTCCCATGAGCTCGAAAATGGATGAGGAATGAGTTAAGATGCATCCTATCCTCTCATCCCTTCCTCCATGGAACTAATTCTAAGTATGGAAGGCCATTCAATACCCCCATTTATGACATAACCTCCTTCATCTTCCTATAAATTGAGAACTCATCTAAGTGATCAGGGGCTGGACTATGTTGAATTGTAAGGAGATAATGTTCTTATGAGAATTGACTTTGAGACAAGTATTGTTATGCTACAAGTTTGTCATGCTTTTGATGTGATGTGGATGGGATCCGAGCTGGAGGAGTGACTTCGAATTAGACTTGATGGTTGTAATTCCTTGTAATTCCTTCTTCTATTCAATAAATTATTTGAACCTTTTTCCATATGCTTATCTTGTTGTATGATGCTTATATGTGTGAATGTATCTGATTCCATTTACTTGTATTCAATATATCTTTTTCTTTGATCAGTTCTTTGTCTTATGTTGATGTTTACAGGTACTTCTCAAGCATGTTAAGTACAAGAAGGAGTGATAGGATCGATACAAAGGAGCTCGGAGGAAGCGGAACTACAAGCAGGTATTCTCATTCGCTTTGTCTTATCTATTGCTTATAGGAAAAGGCTAAAGTGCTTTAAAATGTTGTTCTAGATATGGCTACTTATCTAGGGAATTAGTACTTATCCGTAGATACCAAATTCTCCAAAACAAATTGGAAACTCCATTGGGGAGCGATCATCATTCCAAGTATCTTATCCACATCCTAAGACACTCTATTAGACTTTACTTGCTTTCATTGATCTCTTTTCAGCCTTTTTGAAGTGTTTTTGGTCAAAATTTGCACTAAAATGCCTATTGTAGGAATGTATTGTAACTAGAGCACCCTTGGTCAGGGGACAGTGCTCTGTATAGCACCCTTGGCTTAGAGACAATGCTCTGCAGTGCACTATCTCCCATTCAAGGTTGTGTTGATCCTCCTTAAGCCAAAAATCCTACCTTGGGCTTGATTTTTTCAAAATTTTCCTTCTGATTTTGCTTGTCGAAAGGTCAATGATTGTTTTGTCTCTGAAACCAAGATTGTATCTCCTTTGCTAGCCCTACTTTGACTTGATTGATTAATGTTTCTTAAATGATTTCTTTGTCATTATCTATTCATCGTCAAAGTTAGATTATATTCGATTAATCTTTGTTCGAAAGAAAGTGTCGTAAAAGTCTTCTTTTCCTTCAAAACAGAACTGTCGTAAAGTCTTTGTTCTTGTAAAAAGATTGATTGATTATATGTGCATTAGTTTCCTTTTTGGTTCATCATAACATTAAGGGAATCAAAAAGAAATACATGCATTTTACATTGAAAAATTTTGTGTGTTCTCATAAGAATAGTTTAGGGAAATTGCATTAGATTGTGCTCTTTGCTCTTTGATCAAAGAAATCTGATTGCTCTATCCCTATTAGCTAAGATTTTCATTGCTAAATTGAATGGAAATAATTCTTATCATATTAGTTGCATTCCTAGGAATTTCAGAATACATCACATGGTGAACTTGAAAGGAAAATTCCTAAGAAGATCAACTTAAAATTCATCTGAATTAACCTAATGGAGCATTGTCATCTAACGCAAAACATTTAGAGGTTCTATGCTAGAGACATGTTCCGGCATCATAAAACATAGTAGTTGTCACTAACTTGTCTGCAATAAATCCTAAGTGTGATATCTCATTCCACGTACGTGAGTATATAGTAGCTTGTCCATGTACCTTCGGGTATTAGGGCAGTGTTACAGTATGTAAAGTATATGGGAATGCTCTCACTGTGCGGCTTTTCATTAGACAAGGCTAATACGAATTGGTCCTCCACGTACTTTCGGGTATATATGGGAGGAAAACACTAGGTTGCTATCCATCCTTACGTAACCGATTTGGCCTCCTTGTACACTGTGATACACCAAACACAGTATTCAGGGAGATTGCATGCCCGTACTTCTTGGTTCATCAAGAGGTATTCTGCAATTCACAGTTGCTTGGTAAACCTTTTGCCTAGATTATCCTTCTTCTTTTTTTGTTATGTTACTTTGATTAAAATAAAATTAATTGACCACTAATAACATCCTCCATGCTCACTCCTTAGTTGATCTTAGGTTGAAACATATGGCGACAAATCTAGAGTCCACCAATCAAGGAATTCCTTTTGATGGGAATCCTCATCCTTTTCCTCCTTTCGAAAATATTGGTGCTCCTTATATGGCTAAATTATCCCTACCAGGATTTACCATTGGCTTACCAGTATTGTTGTTTTCAACCTTGGTTCAAAACGTTGTGATTTCTCCACAATTGAGTACACCTCTAACTAGACAAAATCAACCTCCAGTTGATCGTAAAGTTGACCCTTTGCCTTCTTCCTCGGTTGTTTCTTCCTCCCCTTCTTCCTCTTCGCCTGGTGAAAGTATTGGTATTAGTAACCAGGTGGCTAAGAAGAAGAATAAAGGGAAGAAGAAGAAGAAGAAGAAGCAAATTCAGCACAGGGGCAACCAAGCAACCATTGCTTTGAATGCAACATCTAATGAGAAATCGTCTGTCAAGCCTCTCAAAGTTTGATATCCATGCAAACTTTGTTCAGGAGACCATCTTCTTCGAAATTGTTCTGCTATTCCTTAGATCTTAGAAGAATGGTCTTCCCATTCACATCATCCTGTGTCATCAACTTCTCAAGATCATGCTGGTGACACACCATCAACTAGTGGTAGTAAAGTTCATGGAAAGAAGGGTAAACTTAAGTTTCCCTGTAGGTGTTATAGACATATTTGGGCACATCAACCCCAAACTTACATGTCAATAAACTACAGCTCATAAAACCCTAAAAGAGTTGTTTCATGCCCTAAAGGAACATAGTCATCTGAATACATAATTCCCCAAAAGTACCACCTCAGAAACCATCCAAAAATGGTCGAAATTAAACCATACTAACTGCTCCACTGGCAGGGTGCGATGCATACTGATTAGGACTTCTATAGGGTGCGATGGGCGAGGATGGACAAATGTCTGAGACATTTTGCTAGGTGGTTTCTCATGGAATCTTCTAGAAACTTCTCCTGTGCCACTTGCCTCTCTGAATTCGCCCAAGGATGAATAAGGGATATAAGAAATCTCCAAGTGGAACCAATTGTAACAAGTGGAATGACACTAATCAAACCCCATGGATGACTCACACCCTTGCACACATCTATAAATGGATCTCCAATTCAAGAAATCCGAAGGCTGGAATATTTTGAATTGCAAGGAAGTGTTGATAGTTTGTAATTGAGGAAGGAGCATTGTATTGTTGGTGTGATCTTGCTATTTCATGAGGTGGATAAGGATTGAAGCTGGGAGGATGATGCTAGATCAGACAACTGGGTTGTAATTCTACCTTCTATTAATAAAGTTCTTCAAGTTTTCTTCCATATGATTATGCAATTGTGAATGTTATCATTTGTGAATGCTATCATTTGTTCATTATATATCTGATTCTGTAATGCTTATGTTGTAATAGATCACGATGCTTTGACGATTATTTGTTACTATACTTGTGCAGGTACTCTCCAAATGGGTTAAGTACGGAGAGGAGTTGCAAGATCTATCAAGGGGGAGAGAGAGAAAGCAAGGGATTAAGCGGAAGTTCCAGGTTGGTTCCATTATCTTTCTCTTATCTGTTACACATAGAAGAAATCATTGAATTGCTTTAAACTTTTGTTTCTAGGGTAGCTACCAAACCTAGAGGGCTAGCATTCTATAGAAATACTAGTTTTCCCAGAAACAAATTGGCAACTCCACTAGGGAAGAACAGATTTTTTTTTGTTGTTATTGCATGTTTTACAAACTATAGACAGAGTCTGAAGTCAGCCAGGTAGCCTTCGAACTTATATTGCTCTGCAATTGCATAGTAGATGAATGTTGCCTCATTCAATCTCTGGTTTAGTTTATGAATTAAACATTTGAATTACAAGCATTCTAGATGCCCTTGAGGTAGCTCAGTAACCTCTCAAGACATTCTTTCATACTTTGCTCTTTACTATTCATTAAAACTCAGCTTAAATCACTAAAAACAATTGCACATTTGAGCCAAAACCCATTTCAGTTGCGCTCCCTGGACCATCGCATTGTCTTCCATTATAACCCAGTATGCATCGCACCTCCCTAGTGTGGTAAGTGCGATGAATCCCTGTTTCTGTGAAGCCTAGGTGCGATGATTGACTGAACTCTTTTTCCATTCTAGAAATTGGGGGTTTTTTACCTTGTTTTCAGTTTTGTTTAGTTGTTTTGCTGCATATGAATAGAGCCTCCTTACTGAAGCCTACTTGCATCACATAAATCAGCCTCAATTAGAATAGGATTAGTGAATGTTTTGTGTATTTGTTCATCATTTACAATCCTTTGTTCAAAAGTTGTTTAAATCGATTTGTTGCTTTGATGCAAAAAGTGTCGTAATTGTCGTTTTGTGTCGAAAAGAGAAGTGTCATGGATTCTTCCTTCCCTTGATGGTCGATTGAACGTTTCTTCATGTATTTGGTTTGATTTGTTTATATTTGAAGTGTTGAAATCATTTTTTTAATTCAAAATTGAAAAGTGTCGTGGAGTCTTCCTTTCTCTTTTGAAGAAGAAATTGTCGAAAATGTCATTTTGAATGAAATATTTCAGATCTTTGTTGCATTTATTTTTCCTTTTTTGGCATTTTTCACATTAAGGAGAACGAAAGCAAATACATGCATTTGCATTTAGCAGTTGTATATTTGTGTGTGAAAAGATGATTTAGGAAAATGCACTAGTGTGTGCTCTTTTCTCTTTGCTCTTTGCACTGTGATTTTCTTTCCCTAGTAGCTAGGATTTTCATTGCTCAAAATAAACAAAGATTGTTTATCATTGTAGATTGCATCTTAGGAATTTCATATTATTATCACGTGGTGAACCATTGAAAGGAAAACTCTAAACAATATCAACTTTAAAATGAATTTCAATGAATCTAACAATGCTTTGGAACTTAACGCAACATATCTAGAGGTCTAGGCTAGAGATGTGTTCCGACGTCATTAAAACTAGTGGCTATCATTTTCATTGAAGGTTGGGTGATTCCTCCTCCTTGATATGACAAGTGCTAGCACGGACTTGTGCTCCCCGTACCGTCACATATATATTTGGATACCACAATAGGCTGATATCATTTATCCATATGAAACTAAGTCTGACGCCTTATTGATCGCAATGCACTGAACACAGCATTCGAGAAGATTGATTGTCGTACATAAGTCCTTGGTAATTTCTTTTTAATTTATCACCAAGGTGTATATTGTAGTTTTGTGATTGGTTTGGTAATCCCTCTATCTATATTTTCTAGAGTAGTCACTTTCGTTCCTTTTTGACTCTTTAAAAGAAAAGGTCCATCTGAGCACTTGTCCTTTCAGGCTTATTAAAAATCAAAGGAGACTAGAGTCATCTTTAGCTTTTTCTCGACTCTTAAAAACTGAAAAAGAAAAGTTGTGTCTAAGCATCTTTAAAATTAATTGAATTCGAAATAATATCCATGTTCCTTAGTTGATCTTAGGTTGAGACATATGGCAACAAATCCGAAGTCCATCGATCAAGGAATTCATTTTGAAGGGAATCCTAGTCCTTTTCCTTCTTTTGGAAATATTGGTGCTCCTTATATGGCTACATTGGCCCTTCCAGGATTTACCATAGGCTTTCCAGTATCGTTTTTTTCAACCTCCCTGGTTCAAAATGTCGTGATTTCTCCACAATCGAGTACACCTCCGGTTGAACCTGAAATTAACCCTTTTCCTTCTTCCTTGTTTGTTTCTCCCTCCCCTTCTTCCTCTTCACTTGGTGAAAGTAGTGATACTAGTAACCAGGTGGCTGAGAAGAAGAAGAAAGGGAAGGAAAAGAAGAATAAGAAGCCAATTCAGCAAGGGAGCAACCAAGCAACCATTGCTTTGAATGCATCATCTAATGAAAATCTGCCCAGTGAAGTTCCCAAACCCAAATTTCCATGCATAATTTGTACGGGAGACCATTTTCATCGAGATTGTCCTTGCTTTCCTTGGATCTTGAAAGAATGGTCTCCCCGTTCACACCATCCCGTGTCATCAACTTCTGGAGATCATGTTGGTAACACACCTTCAACTAGTGATAGTAAAGTTCATGGACAAAGGAGAAAAGTTAAGGTTCCATGTAGGTTATGTGAAGGTAACCATTCCCTTCACCTTTGTCCCTTTTTGGATGAAGCCAAAAGAGTGTTGGATAACTGTCCTGCTTCACCGCAGCGACTCCCATCTGGTTACAAGAAACTCTCCCTAAGTCCTTCACTAGTTGAAAAACCGACTGACTTAAATCAACCGTCGGTCAAAACCACTCTCTCTGAAAGTGAATCTTATGAGTCCATACCCGACCCAAGTCAACAAGTCGAGGTGACAATTGACCCAATTTCACCTTCAGCTAATCGTACCTTTCCTGAAGAGAGTGAAAATGGTATTGTTCAAGTTCTTTTTGTTACTTTGGATTCTTACGAACTTGGGGGCGATTCACCTGTTCCATCTAGACAAGAGGAAAACCCTCTAGTTCTTGTAACTCAAGGGGTTAATTCTCCCATTTATTCGGTACCCCCTCCAAGTAGTCTAGTCACTTCCTTTGATTGCAATCGACTAGTAAGATCTCGTCTTCCTTTGTATGTACCTTTCCGGATCATAGTACAAGTTTGTAAAATTATTGTACCCGACACTATTATAGATGAAGGTGCATCAGTGAGTATCCTTTCCTCAACTGCTTGGCAAGCACTCGGTTCACCACCGCTTATGCCTATTACACAGAATCTTTTGGGCTTTAACAAATGAACCAGTCAACCGTTAGGGATCCTTCCTCAGTTACCTATCACTTTGGGAGAAAAAACCATTTATATGAACATGATGGTAGTCCTAGGACCTTTATATTACAATTTACTTCTTGGGTGTGACTATGTTTATCACATGGGAGCTATTGTTTCAACACTCTTTCGAGTGATTCATTTCCCGCATGAAGGCGAGATTATCACCATTGAACAACTTTCATTTCCCAGTCCAAATATGGCTCCTAGTCAACCATCTTCCCTAAATGGTCTTTTTGTACCAATGGTATCATCCCCGCTAAGGGTTAATTATGTGGCAACTTGTTCCATACCTACATCAACTGACGATCATTTCAGTGATCTTGTACATCATGTACTGGGGGCATCGGAACCAGATCTCTCCTTCATGACCTCTTATGGGTTGTGATCGAAGGTCCAAGGATAGTTCGTTGTCTTATGTCAACCTCATTAAAAAGTGAAACCAAGGGTCTCCAAGGATAGTTCGTTGTCTTATGTCAACCTCATTAAAAAATGAAACAGGCCAATGACCATAATTTATTGTCTTGTTTCAAGCTCGTTAAAAATGAAACAAAGAATCTAAGTAGAGTTCCTTGTCTTCTATCAAGCTCGTTAAAAAATGAAACAACGACCCCAGGAGAAAAGTTCCAAGTCGAGTCTTTGATTAGATCTCGTAAAATCCCAATCGAGTCTTTCACTTGATCTCGCAAAAGAACCTTCGTTCCATCCACATGATAGCCATGAGTAGTCTACTTAGATGAATGTAATGAAGCTTGGGGGGCATGCACCTAATGGTAATGATAATTTTCCCTGTAGGTTATGTGTTTGGTCTGACACATCATTCACCTTTGTCTATTTTGGATGAAGCCAAAGAGGTGTTTTGTCTATTCTGGATGAAACCGTCCTACCTCACCGTAGTGACTTCCATCTGGTTACAAGAGACTCTCCCTTTTATCATGCTGGGGGCATGCAAACCTTTCTTCAAGCATAGTTTTGTCATTTCAAGCTTGTGTAAAAATGAAACTGACTTCAAGCATAGTTTCTTCATTTCAAGCTTGTGTAAAAATGAAACTGAAGTCAAGCATAGTTTCTTCGTTTCGAGCTTGTGTAAAAATGAAACCGAATCCAAGAATAGTTCCCCATGGTTCAAGCTTGTCAAAAAATGAACCCATTCTCAATATTTGAACCCTTGTGATTGCCATTCTATCATCCCTTTGAGCCTTGGTTGTGTACATCTCATCACCACCATCTCTTCGGGCAATCATACGCTTCCACTTGGTTGTTTTACCCTTTTTGAGGAATAGTTGCGATGAGTGGTCTTATTAGCCAGCCTCTTCACAGAAATCATCATGTTTTGAGAAGTTCCAAAATCACTGAAACCAATGCTACCCTAGATACCACTCGCTCCTCAAAATTGGGTCCTCTTTAAACCCTTTTCATACTCATTAAATATGAAAAGATTGTCGAGCACTTGTCATTTTCAGTGCATTAAAGTGATTGGAAATGTCATCCCTCCTGTATTATTTTATCCTTTTTCGGAACTGAGAGATTATTTTACAAAAAGGAACTCGTGGAGTTTTCTTTTCGTCCCTTTTAAAACTCTCTAAACATGAAAAGGACCAAGTTATCTTTGTCGTTAAACTCGTTAAAACAATAGCGACAAACTTGTCCATCTAGACAAGACCGAGTTTCACTGTCGCTAGGCTTGTTAAAACATTAAATAGTGACAGGTTTGCTCGAAGGGTGAATTATAGAACAAGCATATGTTATCCTCCTCGTGCTTGACAAAAATAAAAAGGTACTTGTCAGCAATGACTGGGGAAAAAGGGGAAGAAAAATTGAAGAATTTATGGTAGCAAGTCTGTTAGGTCCCTATAATACTAGTAATTACCCCATTACTATTGTAGTTATACCCCTTATTTATATTTTTGTGCCCCTATTACCCCCATATTGTTATTTATGTGCCCCATAGAATCCCTCTATTGTTATTTTTGTGGCTTTATATTATTATTGCTAGGTCGGCTGGATTATATTGTGACTCCTTAGACTCCTATATATAGAAAGGAGGTTTTGTCATTTGTATCATCCAAGAATTGTTCATTTATGTAATGTAAAGGAGGTTTCCCCCTCGAAGAGGCTGAATTCTAAGGCGTTGATCTCTCATTTCTATCTTTTCTTGAGCTGGTTTCATAACATTTGGTATCAGAGCTTTGGATTCTAGGGTTTCGCTGCTCCAAACAGGTCATCGTGGCATTTTCGCTATAACTTTTTTTCTGTGACGTTTCAGAAGTCGCAAAAAAAACCCATTTGAGAAGAAATCGCGCTGAACCTTGGAACCGAATTTCAGAGCTTTTCGCGCAATATTTTCAGAGATATGATCTGAGGAAGTTGGTCTTTTTGCAGACTCCTGAATTACACTCAAAACAGGTGACCTGGGGAAAATCATCATAACTTTCTGTCTGAGCATCGGATTGAAATTTCGTAAGAAGGTACAGAAAAAGGATGGACTGCAGTTTTCTTTTATATATTTTTCAGAGTCAAAGGTTGAAACAGTGACACGTGGCACTTCATACAAGTTCTCTCTACTGAACTAGTCTATAATCAGGTCACTGCGGGAGATTGTGCATAACTCTTTCTTGGAGAATCCAATTTGGATCAGACTAGTGGCATTGGAAAGAGGACATAGAAGGATACTACAGGTCACAATTTTAGAACTGGATGATTCGAAATTACAGAGATACATCAGATTCAATATCAGGCTTCTACAAAGTAAAAAAAAGGTGTGTAGTTTTTTTTTAATTTTTGCATAAGCTTGGTTTGAAGGAATTCAAAGGGCATAGTAAAGCATTATTATCGATAACTGATGCACCGAGGAAAGAAAATGCAAACACCTAGTAAGGAACCTGAAAGCTCTAGCATGACTCATGAAGAAGAGGAAGAAATGCTACATGATATATCAAAATTACAAGAACAAGTGCAACAAATGTCACGCTCACAAAAGCTAACAGATGCTAAGATAAATGGCGTGGAATCTAAGATAAAGGGCATGGAAGCTCAGGTGAATGGCATGGACGCTAAAATTGATGGAATGGATGATAAGATGGAAGAATTGAAGATAAATATGAATAAGTTGCTACAAGAAATGGTCACTAAGGTGAAAGAGTACTAAAGGAAACTCATGATGAGAACAAAAGAAATGTTAATCATGATTCCATAGACTCTAATGTTGGATCGAAGCTCACCATGTTCCAAAAATCGATATGAGGAAGTTTGATGGCAAGGATCCCGCCACATGGATATTACAGATGGAGCAATTCTTCGATCTCAATAATGTGCAAAACACACAAAAGGTACGTATGGCAACTTTATATTTGGAACCAAATCAGTTTGTATGGTATCAATGGCTTTGTTCTCGTAAACAATTTATCACTTGGGCAATTTTTACGGAAGAATTGATAGCACATTATGAGGATACAAAAAGCAACACTTTTTTTAGCCAATTGATAAGTCTCAAACAAAAGGGTTCAATAATGGAGCACATTGAGGAGTTCCAAAAATTGAACATAAGGGTAAAAGATATTCCAGAGGAGCATAGGATTGATGTGTTCATAGGGTCTTTAAAGGATAATATCCAACATGATGTGCGCCTTTGGGAACCTGATTCATTAGAGAAGGCATTCAGGTTAGCAAGAAAAATGGAAAGCAAAATTATGGCAACTAGGAAGCATACCATTCACAACTATAAAGACGGAAGTGTTGTTGCCCATAGTCTTCCACAACCTACAAGGTTGACACCACAACAATTGGAAGAAAAAAGAGCAAAAGGGCTTTGTTACAATTGTGATAGCAAATACACAAAGGGTCATAAGTGTGCTGAGAAGAAATTATTCTACATAGATTGTGAAGAGGAAGAAGAAAAGGAGCAAGAAAGGTCAAAAGAAGAGGATATATTCCAGGAACAAAGCCTAGATGAAGAACAAATAAATCCGAACATATCTTGTAATGCATTGGCGGGAATTACCACTCCTCAAACCATCAAGATAGAAGGACAAATCAAGAAGAAAAAGGTAATAGTGTTGATTGATTCAGGAAGCACCCACAATTTTATTCATTGTAGGGTAGCAAAAGAATTGAATTGCTTCCTATATCCAGCACCAGAGTGTCAAGTGATGATTGCAAATGGAGGAACAATAAATTGTTCTGGAAAGTGCCATAATATCAAGCTATCCATGGGAGAATATGTATTGACTAGCCCAATGCTTTCCATTCCAATGGGAGGTGTTGATGTTGTACTAGGAGTCCAATGGCTACAATCCTTGGGTACAATAGCTTTTAATTTTCAAGAACTTTTCATGAAATTTTCTGTGGAAGGAAAGGAAGTTGAATTAAGGGGTATTGCAGGGAAACCAGGAAAGATAATCAGCTCTAATGGCATGACAAAGCTTCTAAAAAAGGAGCAAAGAGGTGTAATTGCACAATTATGTTCGCTAGATGTTTCCACATTGGAATCATCTATTTCTCCAGATCTCCAAAAAGTCCTGGACAATCATTCCAAGGTATTTGAGACTCCCAAAGGTCTCCCACCTATGCGTGATCATGATCATGCTATTCATCTGATTCCAGGAAGTGTTCCTCCAAACATCAGGCCGTACAGATATCCATATGTCCAAAAAAGTGAAATTGAACGTATGGTTGCAGAAATGCTAGAGGCTGGTATAATTCAACCGAGTCAAAGTTCTTTCTCAGCTCCAGTAGTATTGGTGCACAAGAAGGATGGATCATGGCGCATGTGTCCAGATTATAGGGAGCTCAACAAGCTCACTATTAAAGATAAGTTCCCCATTCCTGTCATTGATGAATTACTGGATGAATTGCATGGATCAATTTACTTCACCAAGTTGGATCTTCGTTCGGGATATCATCAAATCAGAATGAAGATTGAAGACATTCCGAAAACGGCATTTAGAACTCATGAGGGTCATTATGAATTTTTGGTCATGCCTTTTGGCCTTACCAATGCACCTTCAACATTTCAAGGTTTGATGAATTCAATTTTCAAACCATTCCTTAGAAAATTTGTGTTAGTATTTTTTGATGATATACTAATCTACAGCAAGTCTTGGAAGGATCATGTTGAACATGTTGACAAGGTGCTACAACTATTGGAGGAGAAACAATTATATGCAAAAAGATCCAAATGTTTCTTTGGAGTCCAGGAGGTGGAATATTTGGGTCATATTGTATCTCATGAAGGAGTTAAGGTAGACCCTAGCAAAATTAAAGCCATTAAGGAATGGAAAATCCCCACATCCATAAAGCATCTGCGAGGATTTCTTGGGTTGACAGGGTATTATCGCAAGTTTGTTAAGAATTATGGGAGAATAGCAGCACCTCTAACAACATTATTGAAGAAAGATTCATTTTCATGGACTCCGGAAGCAACAAAGGCCTTTAAACATCTTAAAGAGGCAATGTGCCAAGCACCGGTCTTAGCTACACCGGACTTCACAAAAACCTTTATTGTGGAATGTGATGCTTCAGGAAATGGAATTGGTGTTGTTCTAATGCAAGATGAAAGACCCATTGCTTTTGAAAGTCGTCCAATCAAGGGAAAGTTTTTAAGCAAAGCTATTTATGAGAAGGAAATGTTGGCAATACTCCATGCACTTAAGAAATGGCGACCCTACCTAATGGGAAGACACTTCAAGGTAAAAACGGATCATGATAGCCTTAAATACTTTTTAGAACAAAGATTATCCTCTGAAGAGCAACAAAAGTGGGTCACAAAGATGTTGGGTTATGACTTTGAAATCATCTACAAAAAAGGGAAGCAAAATGTGGTGGCAGATGCACTCTCAAGAAAGGATGAGGATGTGGAAGCATTGTTGTGTGCCATTTCTATTATCCAACCAGATTGGATAAACGAAGCAAAGGAGGAATGGAAGAATGACGAAGAAGTGTGGGCACTTATTCGAAAGCTACAACAAGATTCCAGTACTTCTGATACATTTAGCTGGAAAATGATTCGTTATGGTACAAAGATCGCTTATACCTCTGTAAGAATTCCCAGCTAAAACAAAAGATTCTTATGGAATTGCACACTTCTCCCTTAGGAGGGCACTCAGGATTTTTAAAAACTTACCACAGGGTTAAGAAGGAATTTTTTTGGGATGGCCTTAAATCAGATATTCAAAAGTTTGTGGCGGAATGTTTGGTTTGCCAACAAAATAAAGTTGAAACAATTAAGACACCGGGTCTATTACAACCTTTATCCATTCCAAGCCAACGTTGGGAGGAGGTTTCAATGGATTTTATCACAGGTTTACCCAAGTCTGAGGGAAAGAGTGTCATCATGGTGGTAGTTGACAGACTTACCAAGTATGCACACTTTTGTGCATTATCACATCCATTTAAAGCCAGTACAGTTTCTACTGCATTTATGGAAACAGTTCAAAAGCTACATGGAAACCCAAAGATTATTGTAAGTGACAGAGATCCCATTTTCACTGGAAATTTTTGGACAGAATTATTTTCTTGTCTTGGTACTCAGTTAGCTCATAGCTCATCTTATCATCCTCAATCTGATGGGCAAACTGAGATAGTAAACAAATGTTTGGAAGGATATCTTCGTTGCTTTGTATCTGATAAACAGACACAATGGGTCAAATGGTTGCCTCTGGCTGAATGGTGGTATAACACTTCCTTCCATACAGCAACAAAAATGACCCCATTTATGGCACTTTATGGGTACCAACCACCATCAATCACATCATATTTAAGAGAAAATTCTAAGGTTCAAGCAGTGGAACATCACATCGAACATCAACAACAAGTCCTCCAACTCTTAAAGGATAACCTCGTGTTGGCACAAAATAGAATGAAACAACAGGCAGATCAACATCGCAGTGAAAGAAGTTTTGATGTAGGTGATTGGGTATTCCTACGGCTACAACCATATAAGCAAATGTCCCTAAAGCAAGCTAAGAAGGATAATAAATTATCACCAAAGTATTATGGTCCGTACAAGGTGTTGGAAAAGATTGGTACTATGGCATACAAATTGGAGCTTCCTGCAGCTTCTCGATTGCACCCAGTTTTCCATGTTTCATGTTTAAAGAAGGTTATAGGCGACAAGCTCCCAGTTCAAACAATATTGCCAGAACTTGACGAGGAAGGAAAAATTATATTGGAACCGGAAGCAGTCACAGAAACAAGAACTCGACAGCTACGAAATCGATCAATTTCAGAGTATCTTATCAAGTGGAAGAACTTATCCGCTGAAGATTCCACATGGGAGGATGAGAATTTTATGCAGAAGTACCCAGAACTGCTCAAGCGTTGAGGACAACACTTTTTTGAAGGAGAGGGGCATGTTGGGTCCCTATAATACTAGTAATTACCCCATTACTATTGTAGTTATACCCCTTATTTATATTGTTGTGCCCCTATTACCCCCATATTGTTATTTCTGTGCCCCATAGAATCCCTCTATTGTTATTTTTGTGGCTTTATATTATTATTGCTAGGTCGGCTAGATTATATTGTGACTCCTTAGACTCCTATATATAGAAAGGAGGTTTTGTCATTTGTATCATCCAAGAATTGTTCATTTATGTAATGTAAAGGAGGTTGCCCCCTCGAAGAGGATGAATTCTAAGGCATTGATCTCTATTTTCTATCTTTTCTTGAGCTGGTTTCATAACAAAGTCACCCTTGAACATGACATTTTCATTTCATCACCATTATTGAGTTGGGTTGGGTTATCCCGTTCACCGGTCATCTCACCATTGGTCTTTCATACCATCCATGTTTTGGGGTTAACACTACCAATTCACCTTAGTGTCGCCGATATGTTCAAGAGAAGTCATTCAGTCGAGAAACCACCATATAGTTAATGTCTCATCCACTGCAATACCTCCAACCTTCATTTTTTTCATGACCGCCATTCCTGAACCTTGTGTCGTCAGTGCATTTTCACCTCCAGAAATAATTTGCTTCGTTTTGTGTCGTAGATGTGGGATACATCAAGGCCCTACTACGACGAGTCACTTCTTGTTGACATCAGCTCATTATCCAACAAGTTGACTTGGAAACAACCCTTTTAGTACTTTGAAGCTTGCATACATTAATGGCAAGTTTCTCACTTTTGGCGACAAGTTGACATCAATGGCCTTCAACCAAAAGATTTTGCGTGGTGTTCGACTTCGGATCATATATTCACAACACGTAAACTGTACTATAGTACCTTGAGGGTCATTATCATTATTGGTGATTCCTCTCACGCCTGTTCACAGCTTACATCATTGGCTAGTAATCAGGCGATGTCTTTCCATGTTCGACTTCAGAACATCTCTTCACATGGATTGACTTGTACATCGAGCGAAGATTGAACGAGTTTGAAGACCCCGGATCTAGTTTCATCCATCTGGGCTGTGATATATTCAGGGACATAAAAACATCAAATGTACAAAGGCTCTACACAAATGGTCCTCCTAACCATGGATGATGGCTCTATATCTGAAGAATCATCAGTATCCATCTACAGGTGACTATCTCATCTATGTACATGAAATGAATTTATAAATCTGAGCATGGGAATGCCTCCCTCAGCTAGATCATGAAAATTATATTATGATGATGTATTGTATTGTAACTTATGCAGGTTACCTTTCAGTTCGAAACTTTAGATCCTCATGATAAAGCATTTCACCCGACATCAATATTTACAACTTCATGCTTTAGGGGGCAACTGTTATAGACATATTTGGGCACATCAAACCCAAACTTATATGTCAATAAACTAGGGCTCATCAACCCCTAAAAGAGTTGTCTCATGCCCTAAAGGAACATAGTCATCTGAATACATCATTCCCCAAAATTTCCACCTAAGAAACCATCCAAAAATGGCCTAAATTATACCATATTGACTGCTCCACTGGTAGGGTGCGATGCATACTCAGTGGTACACTACCAGGGTGCGTTGCATACTAATTAGGCCTTCTATAGGATGCGATGGGCAAGGATGGACAAATTTCTGAGACATTTTGCTAGGTGGTTGCTCATGTAATCTTCTAGAAACTTCTCCTGTGCCACTTGCCTCTCTGAATTCACCCAAGGATGAATAAGGGATCTAAGAAATCTCCAAGTGGAACCAATTGTAACAAGTGGAATGACACTAATCAAACCCCATGGATGACTCACACCCTTGCACACATCTATAAATGGATCTCCAATTCAAGAGATCCAGAGGCTGGAATATTGCGAATTGCAAGGAAGTGTTGATAGTTTGTAATTGAGGAAGGAGCATTGTATTGTTGGTGTGACCTTGCTATTTCATGAGGTGAAGAAGGATTAAAGCTGGGAGGATGATGCTGGATCAGAAAACTGGGTTGTAATTCTCCCTTCTATTAATAAAGTTCTTCAAGTTTTCTTCCATATGATTGTGCAATTGTGAATGTTATCATTTGTGAATGCTATCATTTGTTCATTATATATCTGATTTTGTAATGTTTATGTTGTAATAAATCACGATGCTTTGACGGTTCTTTGTTACTGTACTTGTGTAGGTACTCTCCCAGCAGGTTAAGTATGAAGAGGAGTTGCAGGATCTGTCAAGGGGGAGAGAGAGCAAGCAAGGGATTAAGCGAAAGTTCCAGGTTGGTTCCATTATCTTTCTCTTATCTGTTACACATCGAAGAAATCGTTGAATTGCTTTAAACTGTTGTTTCCAGGGTAGCTACCAAACCTAGAGGGTTAGCATTCTATAGGAATACTAGTTTTCCCAGAAACAATAGGTTGTGTGAAGGGAATCACCCCATTCACCTTTGTCCCTATATGGATGAAGGCAAAAAAGTTTTGGATAATTGTCCTACTTCTTCGTAGCGAATTCCATCCGGTTACAAGAGACTCTCCCTTAATCCTTCACTAGTTGATGAATTGACTAACGAAAATCAACCATCGGTCAAACCCACTCTCTCTGAAAGAGAATCCTATGAGTCTATACCTAACCCAAATCAACAAGTCAAGGAAACAGTTGACCCGATTTCACCTTCAGTTAATCATACCTTTCCCATAGAGAGTGAGTATGATACCACTCAGGTTATTTTTGTTTCTTCAGATTCCAATGAGCTTGGAGGCAAACCTCCTGTTCCATCAAGACAAGAGGAAAATCCTCCCATTCTCATAATTCAAGGGGATAATTCTCTCGTTCTTATGGTACCCCCTCCAGGTAGTCTAGTCACTTCCTTTGATTGGAATCGACTGGCAGGATTCCATCTTCCTTCTTATGTGAATTTCCAGATGATAGTACAGGTCTATAATATGATTGTATCTAGCACTATTATAGATGAAGGTGCATCAGTGAGTATCCTTTCCTCTACTTCTTGGCAAGCTCTCGGTTCACCGCCACTTTTGCAAGTTACCCAGGATTTGTTGGCTTTTAACAGAGGAACCAGTCAACCATTAGGGATCCTCCCTCAGTTACCTGTTACTTTGGGAAGAAAAATTGTTATCTCAATGTGATGGTAGTCCCAGGCCTTTTAGATTACAATTTACTTCTTGGGCACGACTATGTTTATGACATGGGAGTTATTGTTTCAACACTCTTTTGAGTGAGTTGTTTCCTGAATGAAGGTAGAATTGTCACCGTTGACCAACTTTCATTTCCTAGTCCAAATATGGCTTCCAGTCAACCATCTCCCTAAGTGGTCCCTTTATACCAATGGTATCATCCCTGCCATAGGTTAATTATGTGGCAACCCATTCCGTTCCTACATCAACTGATGTTCAATTTAGTGATGTTGTACATTATGTATTGGGGGCATTAGAACCAAATCTCTCTAATGGATTCCTTGCTACGGATCCTTTCCAGAGCATTGTTCTCCCATCTGATGAGAACCTCTTGGAAGTCATGACCTCTTATGAGTCGTGATCAAGGAAAATGAGGATATTTCTTTTACTGTGTCAACCTCATTAAAAAATGAAACATCTCTCATGAGCATAGCTCCTTGTCTTGTGTCAAGCTCGCTAAAAAATGAAACAAGGAGTATGAGCATAGTTCCTTGTCTTGTGTCAAGCTCATTAAAAAATGAAACAAGGAATCTTAGCAGAGTTCCTTGTCTTGTGTCAAGCTCATTAAAAAATGAAATAAGGTCCCCTGGAGCAAAGTTCCAAGTCAAGTCTTTGAGTAGATCTCGTAAAATCCTAGTCGAGTCTTTCACTTGATCTCGTATATGAACCTTCATTCCATCCACATAATAGCCACGAGTAGTCTACTTAGGTGAATGTAATGAAGCTTGGGGGGCATACACCTAGAATCAAGTCATCATGTTGGGGGCATGTAAAAATGAAACCAGTTTCAAGCAAAGTTTTTCCTCGTTTCAAGCTTGTGTAAAAATGAAACTGAATCCAAGAATAGTTTTTCGTTTCAAGCTTGTGTAAACATGAAACTGAATTCAAGCATAGTTCCCTATGGTTCAAGCTTGTGTAAAAATGAACCCATTTACATTTTAACCCTCGTGATTTCCATTCTGTCAGCCCTTTCCGTCAGATGAGCCTTGGTTTTCCTCCTTCCATCGTCACTATATGCTTGGCCGATCATACGCTTTCAATTGGTTGTTCCCTTTTTGAGGAACAGTTGCAATGAGTAGTCTTATTAGCCAGCCTCTTCACATAAATCAACATTTTTTGAGAAGTTCCAACATCACCGGAACCAGTTGCTATCCTAGACACAATTCGTTCCTCAAAGTGGGGTCCTCTTTAAGCTCTTTTTAGACTCTTGAAATATGAAAAGATTGTCGAGCGCTTGTCCTTTTCAACTCGTTAACGAATTGGAAATGACATCTACTCAATATAAGTTTAACCATTTTTCGGGCTAAGATAGATTATTTACAAAAAATGAATACGTTGACTGAACATGGTCGATAGGTTCTCTCTCATATTGTTATACGCTTTTTCGGGCTTGAGAGACAAATCTATGAAAAATAACTTGTGGAGTTTTCTTTTTTTTCCCTTTTCAAACTCTCTAAACATGAAAAGGACTAAGTTATCATTATCGTTAGACTCGTTAAAACATCAAATAGCGACAAACTTTTCCATCATGACAAGACCAAGTTTCACCTTCACTAGACTCATTAAAACATCACATAGCGATGGATTCACCTGAAGGGTGGAATTATACAACAAGCATATGTTATCCTACTCAAGCTTGATAAAAAATAAAGAGGTACTGGTCAGCAATGACTGGGGAAAATGGTAAAAAGGGGAAAACCACTTTATGGTAGCAGGTCACTCTTGAACATGACACTTTCACTTCATCACTGTGACTACTTGGGTTGGATTATCAGATGATGGTTATCATACCGTTGGTCTATCATGCCACCCATCAGTTTGTTTTCGGTCTGATCTAAATATCACTTATGTATGATCTCAGTTAATTAATGTAGGTATTACAGACTCATGCGCTGGGATATGCCTATGTAATTTTAAGCAATGGATCAATAAGATTTCGAAATACACAGGAATTGGAAAACAGTAAGAGAAACACAGCAAGTAAATTCAACAAAAAACACAACAATTTAATAAGGAATTCACCCAATCCCCCTGGGCTACGTCTCCTGGTCTAGCTTTCAGTGGTGGCCTTTTTTTTATTGTGTCTTTAAGCATAGGTTTTACAATGAGGAGCCCAATTGGAGTCTCTTGTAACAGATGATGCTTAGTAGGGTGGTACTCAGATTCCCCAAGCCGCTAGAGTACACAGACTCCCCCTTACTAAGTCTCGACCTCAACTGGTCTTAATGGGATAAGTCCAATTTGGTACTCAGTTCCTGACAGAATATCCTCACAGGGATTGCTTGAACCTCTCAAGCCTTCTCAGTTCTATCTGCTCGATGCTGCCTTAGCTTTGCAGGTCAACTTGACTTCTCTATTTTCTGCTTCTTGCTTCACTCTCTATTTTGTCTCCCCCCTGTTCTTTGTCTGTTCGTGTCTTAAAGCCAATATGTCCTGTGACTGTTTGCTTCCTCTTCTAGCTCTTTGGATCACCTGCCTCTGTCCACTGGAATTCCCTACTTCTATGTCATCGCTACTGTGTAACATTTCACAGAGAGGTGGCCACTTGTCTCCTTATGAACTGGGTGCCAGCTTTTCCTTGAACGGTCATTATTTTGGTTATTCTATGAAGTGATTCATCTGCTAGCTCAGCGGTCATGTCGGACCCCAAATTTCATATGCCTCAGCCCATTATTCCGATGAATCCAGTCCTCCATCGGGTGGATTCTCGGTCGTTGATCTAGGGTCTCCAGATCCTACGGTCATCGCTTTTATCGCACGGGTGAGCTGCTCAACCATTACTCTATGATGAGAGTGATTTTCTCTCTCATCCATTGGACACACGTCATTTAGTGTATGGCATCGCTTGGTCCTCTGCCAAACCCGCTTACTGCCCGAAATGCCTCCGATATTTCACCGGTTTTGAGCGCGGGACCCGTATTCTAATGTTTCGGGTATTTCCAAATGATTTTCCCTCTTTTTCACATGACCAGGTGTTGGGGCTTTTCCTTCTCTGAGGTTTTTATCCTGCGATACGCGATTGCACTAATCGCGTATCAAAAATGACCTCTTTTTTCTGATTTGGACTCCCTATTTGCTAATTTGTGCCACTGCACAGTCTCCATGGGCCAAAGGTCAACGCGCTTTGACTGAGGGTCCTCATTGTTCCGTGATGGCTACAACTGCCACTATCTAGAGTTCCTTCCTAATAGCTTGTTGTTCACAAGATTTTGGAGTCTAACATAGTTTAAAACAGTGATAGAACTCTGATAATTTTCAAGGATCCAATTCGGATCACGGTCTTCCCACTGAAAAAGCTTTTGGACCACCAAAAGTTGGTTTTCAAGCATCGACTAAGTGAGGATACAAATTTCTCGCCTATCCAATCTCTATCCATTTTTCACTGCTTGGATTTGAACCCCTGAGCCCAATTCTAAGGTACTCAACATCTCCCCTACGCATCGTTCTCACCTCCCTGTCCAGAACTATGTCTTCCTGCAATTCATTAAGATATTCAGGTAGCAGGTCATCAATAGAAGGCAATTGACTCTATTCTTCAGGATCTTCAATTAACAAAGGTTCAAACAGTCTCAAGTTGTTTGCATTGACCACTGGGTAGATGTGCATATAAGCTAGCAAATCAAGGTGAAAAGCATTCTCACCAATTTTCTCAAGGATCCTAAAAGGTCCATACCTTATGGGTTTCAGCTTTTTACCTTCACCTTACATCCTGTCCTTGCTGATATACAGCCAGACTTGATCACCAACTTAGAAACTATGCTCCATCTGATGCTTGTCATGCCTTGCCTTGTATTTGGCCCAGCTCTTTTCCAGCTATTCTTGTATTGCCTGATAGATCTCTTGGATTTGTTCAAAGAACCTAGTTGCCTTGTCCACATCGTCCCTCAACTGTTGTGTCCTTACCAAAGACAAAATCCAAGGGAGACCTTGGTGTGAAACCAAAACATGTCTCAAAAGGAGATCTCTGTGTGGAAGAATGTTTGGCTCGGTTGTAAGTATGCAGCACATAACACAAATGTTCATCCCAAAGCTTAGGATGCTTGTTGCAATATCCCCTGAGCAACTGGATCACTATCCTATTGACTACTTCTGTCTGGCCATCGGTTTGTGGTTGGAAAGCTGTGCTTTTCTTTAGTTTGGTGTCCATCAGTTCCCACATTCTCGACGAAAACTTTCCCACAAATCGGGTGTCTTGATCAAATATAATGGAAGTGGGTAACCCAAAATGAACCCATACATGTTGAAAGAACAGTTTTACAGTTTGTTCAGCTGTAATCTATTTATTACAAGGTATCAAAATACACATTTTGTTTTACCTATCCACAACAACATACAGATAATCATGACCTTTCCTAGACTTAGGCAGTCCTCCAACAAAGTCCATGGAAACACTCTCCCAAGGATGAGAAGGAAATGTTAATGGAGTGTACAAGCCTAGTTTTCTATTGTTGGGCTTGCTTTTAGCACACATAGTACACCCTCTTACATATCTAGAAACTGTCTCATTCATTTTTGGCCAATAACAAAATCTTTTCAGCTGTGAAACTATTTTACTTACCCCAAAGTGACCTGATATTAGAGAAGTGTGTGCTTCTCGAATTATCTTTACTCTTTCAATTTTTGGAATGCATAGCTTCCCACAATGATATAGGAGTCAGTCCTTAATATGATAATCCAATTCTTCTACTCGTTTTCCTTGACTTAAAGTTGCATATACATATTTAAAGTCTATATCTTGAGCATATTGTTCAATGTAGCTCTCATGTAACACAGAATTATGCTTAAGTATAGTAGATGCATTTATAATGGGTCTAGATAACATATCTGCAACTTTATTGTGTATGCCCTTTTTATATCTGATGACTAAATGAAACTGTTGTAGAAAACCCATCCATCTATAGTGTCTTGATTGCTGCAACTTAGTTTGGGAGTGTAGATATTGAAGTGGTTGATGATCAGTATGTATAACTGTTTCTTTGCCCATTAAGTAATGTTTCCACTTTTTCACACTCTGTACTAATGCATACAATTCTTTATCATATGTGGGATAGTTAACTACTGCAGAATTAAATGTCTCAGAATGATAACATATGGGTTTACCGTGCTGTATCAACACTGCTCCCATGGCATAGTCATTGGCATCTGTTTGGATCTCAAATGGTATTTGAAGATCTGGTAGTGCTAGTACTACTGCTATACTAATCTTTTCTTTCAAGTTGTCAAAGGATTTCTTCTGTTTGCCTCCCCACTGAAACACCTTGTTCAATCCTGTTAAATCATGTAAGGGAGTTGTAATTAAGGAAAAGTTAGAAATGAACTTTCTCCAATATTGTGTTGCTCCTAAGAAGCTCCTAACTTCTGTAGCAGATTTGGGTTTAGGCCAATTTACAACGACTGCCACCTTAGAGGGATCTATCTTCAATTCACCACCCCCTACTATATGTCCCAAATAATTCAAAGATGTTTTGCCAAATTCACATTTTGAGAGTTTAACATAAATTTTTCTCTTTTCAAAACATCTAGTGTCTGCTTAACATGCTTTAAATGTTCTTCCCATGTTTTGCTAAATATTAGAATGTCATCCAGATACACAATAACAAAATCATCAAGAAAAGGTATGAGTACATCATTTGTTCATTCGTTATTCTCATGAAAGTAGCAGGATCATTAGTTAAGCCAAAAGGCATAACTAGCCACTCATACAATCCCTGCTTTGTTTTGAAAGCAGTCTTCCATGCATCTTGTTCTGCAACTATGACCTGATGATATCCACTATGCAAGTCTAACTTCAAAAAATAAACAGCTTCTTTCAATTGATCTAATAGATTATGTATGCGAGGAAGGGGATAACGATTTTTTATTGTTATCTTGTTCAGTGCTCGGTAATCAATGCACATTCTCCACGAACCATCTTTCTTTCTCACCAAAACAGCTGGAGATCCACATGGTGATGTGCTAGGTCTGATGAACCACTTCTCAAGCAACTCCTACACCTGCTTCTTAATTTCTGCATTCTCTAAAGCGGACAACCTGTACATTCCAATGTTAGGCAATGGAACATCTTGCTGCAAATTAACGTCATGCACTATTTCCTTTTTGGGTGGCAGACCTTTAGGTTCTTAAAACAAGATATCATACTCTGAAACAACTTTTTCTAAATCAGCTTGCTATTTAGCATCACAGCGCTCAAATACATTGGTTTTATCAGGTTTCTTTTCCTTTACAACCATCAGTAAAAATTGTTTGCATGAATTTATAATTCATTTCATCTGCCCTGAGTGTATGAGAGTGTAATTATTCTTGAGCTTATGAGCTCTTACAAAGTATTCGATTCCATATTTAACGAGTAGATACTTGTTCTCAGCTCTATAGAAAATAGCTTTTTTGTCATACAAGTAAGGACTTCCTAAAACAATTCCACATATATCCAAAGGAATCATGTCTGACTCAACCTCATCTACAAATGTTGACCCAAATGAAAACTTGATTTTGCATTGTCTAGTCACTTGTAGTTGTGCTTCATCACTTAACCATCCTAATGGGTGTGGTTTCTTGTGAGGTGTAGTCAGTAATCCCAACTTCTTTACAATTGCTTCAGAAATTAAATTTACTTGTGAGCCACTATCAAACAAAGTATCAATCGTTTGATGTTTGGATATAATTTGTATATGGAAAAGCTCATTTCTTTTTCTCTCATTTTCTTCATCAATAGTATATTGTATAGAATTACTAGTAGATGCTTCAGAATTCTTACTTTTATACATGTGGCTCCAATGGTTGTTTCATCTCCTAAGTTGACCCCAAATCTTTCTGAATAGTTGCAGTAGTCTTCTTCTTCTTGCCCTCGAACTTCTTAGGTCTCAGCTTCGGATGAAAAATCCAACAGTGCTCATCATCATGCCCATCCTTCTTACAGTGAGTGCATGAAGACTTGCTTTTCTGTGCATTGTTGGCCTTCCTTAATTTCCATTTTTATTTTTTTTCTCCTTATTCGTGCTTGCAGTGGGTTGGGATGATCCCCCAACTTCTGGGTTTCCATTCTTTCCTCTAGCTTCTAGTTGCGTAGTTTGAACAGATACCTCATCTATACTAGTGGGATTAAACTTGAGGATAGTTTGCCTCATGTAGCTATGTAGACCACCGATCTACTTCAACAGAGTCTCAGGTGAGTCTAATGAGATTTCTAGAATCAAAGCTCTCTTCCTAAATTCTTGGGTGTAACCTTGTACACTTTTCCCTTTTAACTGACGAAGAGTTTGCCAGCTCATCATGGCTTGCTGCATGTAGGCCAATGGATAGAACTAATTTTTTATTACAGAAACAAATTCATTCCAGACAGAAAGAGTCTTACCATGTCTCTTCATGTCAACTTGGGTCCTGCCTTCCCACCAAACCAAGGTAGTGCATCCAAGGCATAGGTTGGCCAGCTGAATCTTGCTCTTGTCTGAATCAATACTCTGCACTCTACAATAAACATCAATTTGTCTGATCCAATTGTCCAGCTTTTTTGCATTCAACTCTCCATCATATATTGGCAAATCAAATTTAACATCTAGTTTAATCAAAGATGTCTTATTTTTATGTTTAGGGCTATTAGGAGGTGTGAAAATGCTTTCTTCTTTCCCCTTGCCTTTTGAGTGGTCATGGAGGAGATACTCTTCATCTCCTTTATCTTGTTTGGAGCCTGATGAATCTTCATCTTTATGTTTTTTAAAATCCTTATACATTTCCTCTACCATGGACCTTATGGCCAAGAAACTATCTATAAATTGAGGGTCTGGCCCCACAGAACCTTCCTCTGACATTGTCTTCCAAGGATAGACTCTTCCAATTTTAGGATTAGTTTCAACCAACTCTCCTTTTCCTAATTTGAGCTTTGATCTAGTTAGCATTCAACAGCTAAATCTAGCACAAGCTTGTCTAACCTTAACAACCTATAGCTCTGATACCACTTGATCTGAAAATCACTTATGTATGATCTCAGTTATTTAATGTAGGTATTACAGACTCGTGCACTGGGATATGCCTATGTTATTTTAAGCAATGGATTGATAAGATTGCGAAATACATAGGCATTGGAAAATAGTAAGAGAAACACAGCAAGTAAATTCAACAAAAAACGCAACAATTTAATAAGGAGTTCACCCAATCCTCTTGGGCTACGTCTCCTGGTCTAGCTTTCAGTGGTGGCCTTTTTTTTTATTGTGTCTTTAAGCAGAGTTTTTATAATGAGGAGCTCAAATTGAGTCTCCTATAACAGATGATGCTTAGTAGGGTGGTACTCAGATTCCCCAAGCCACTAGAGTACACAAACTCCCCCTTACCAAGTCTCAACCTCAACTGGTCTTAATGGGATGAGTCCAATTTGGTACTCAGTTCCTGACAAAATATCCTCACAAGGATTGCTTGAACCTCTCAAGCCTTCTTGGTTCTATCTACTCGATGCTACCTTAGCTCTGTAGGTTAGCTCGACTTCTCTGTTTTCTGCTTCTTTCTTCACTCTCTATTCTATCTCCCCCCTATTCTTTGTCTATTCGTGGCTTAAATCCAATCTGTCCCGTGATTGTTAGCTTCCTCTTCCAGCTCTTTGGATCGCCTACCTCTGTCCACTAGAATTCCCTGCTTTTGTGTCATCGCCACTGTCTAACATTTCACAGAGAGGTGGCCACTTGTCTCCTTATGAACTGGGCGCCAGCTTTTCCTCGAACAGTCATTATTTTGGTTATTTTGTGAAATGATTCATTTGCCAGCTCAGCAGTCATGTCGGACCGAAAATTTCATATGCCTCAGCCTATTCTTCTGCCGAATCTAGTCCTCCATCAGGTGGATTCTTTGCCATTGATCTGGGGCCTCCAGATCCTACGGTCATAGCTTTTATCACACTGGTGAGCAGCTCGACCGTTACCTTGTGATGAGAGGGTTTTTCTCTTTCATCTGCCAGACATGTGTCATTCATTGTATGGCATCACTTGGTCCTCTGCCAAACCCGCTTACCGCCCGAAATGCCTTTGATATTCTACTGGTTTTGAGTGCGGGACCCGCCTTCTAACGTTTCAGGTATTTTCATATGGTTTTCCCTATTTTTCACATGACCAGGTGCCGGAGCTTTTCCTTCTCTAAGGTTTTTACCCTCTGATACGTGATTTGCACTAATCGCGTATAAGAAACAGCCTCTGTTTCCTGATCTGCACTCCCTATTTGCTAATTTGTGCCACTGTGCAGTCTCCATGGGCCAATGGTTAGCACACTTTGACCAAGGGTCCTCGTTGTTTCATGCTGGCTACAATTGCCACTATCCAGAGGTCCTTACTAATAGCTCTTTTTTCACAAGATTTTGGAGTCTGACATAATTTGAAACAGTCGTAGAACTCTGATAATTTTCAAGGATCCAATTTGGATCAGTGTCAATGCTACCAATTCATTTCAGTGTCACCGACATGTTCAAGAGAAGTCATTCAGTCAAAATTCATCCTTTGCAATACCATAAACCTTCATTTTCATGATCGCCATTCCTGAATCTTGTGTCGTCAGTCAAATTTCATTTCCAAAATCATTACACTCGTTTCGTGCTGTTGATGTGGGATACATCAAGGCCCTCCTACGACAAGTCACTTCTTGTCAACATCAACAAATTATCCAAGAAGTTGACTTAGAAACACCCTTCCAATACCTTGAGGCTTGCATACATCAATGGCAAGTTTCTCACTTCCAGCGATAGGTTGACATCACTGGACTTCAACCGAAAGACTTTGTATGGTGTTCTACATCAAAACATCTATTCACACCATGTAGAATGTACTGCAGTACCTTGAGGATCATTTTCATTATCGGTGATTTCTCTCGCATTTGTTAACAGCTTACATGATTGGCTGGTATTCAAACAGTGTCTTTCTATGTTCAACTTCAGATCACATATTCACATGGTTAGACTCATACTTGAGCGAACGATTGAACGAGATAGAAGACCACAGATCTAGTTTCATCCATCTGGGCTGCGACTTCAAGAGTACTAAATCATATCTACAATGGCTTTACATTGATGTTCATTCTGATCATGGGTCTATATCTATAGATGACTGTCTATATACATGTAATGAAATTTTATATGTTGAGCATGGGTATGCCTTCCCTCATCATTTCATGTAAAAATAAAAATATCATGATATATGTATTATAATTGATGCAGGTCACCTTCCACTTCGAAACCTCCTCATCACATCATAAAGCATTTCATTCGACATTTACATTTTTTGACTTCATGCTTTAGGGGGCAGTTATTACAAATCCATTTGGGCACATCACTCCCATCATCCAGATCAGTGTTTTAGGGCTCATCAAACCCTAATTTTAGTTGCTACATGCCCTAAACAAGTCAACCATTTGAATGCCTCCTTCCCAGACAATTTCATGACTTGAAGACATCTTAAAATGACCTCTAAAGGGACCAGCACAAGTAGGCCCATGTAAGTGTACGCTGCAAAGCAGTTGAGTCCATGTCATGGTGCTTTGCAAATGACGCAGTCCAATCCCTGCAATACCCAGAATCGCACTTTTCTTCATCTTAAAATGAATACATCAAAACTGTCCATATAAAAATTCTTATTACTGGCAATTTCATACACAAATTTGTGGAAGCTTAAATTAAACCTTCAGTACAATTGAAACTCAATCCATCGTTCAACTAAATGCATTACTCAAATTGGTCAGTGATCTGGTCAATTGCACAGGTGTAAAATTCATACTCATCACATAACATACTTGTTCAATGCATTTGATCCAATGCACAAACCATTACACAAATCTGCCAAAGCACCAGACCATAAACAATTTCACGTCTACACAACAATGCTGCAATTTATCAATTAAATCGGACCTGAAATATTCATTAAATGCTCACGTAGACCACAACAATGCTGCAATTTATCAATTAAATCGGACCTGAAATATTCATTAAATGCTCACGTAGACCATATGCACTAGATCCACCAATGTTGCTAGACTATACCCATCACACTCCATATACTTGGCTTTACACTGGATCGAACAACAACTTAGATCCTTTGTACACCTGTACACTTAATCCATAGTAAACATTTCACATTCATCGACTTATTTCACCCACACATGAATTTGACATTGCACACATTCAATCCATATTCAATCGACTCAAAATGCACAGATAAAACGTATAATTATTCCCCTCCATATGTAGGTAAACTCCTCACACATCGTTACACAATGACACACACTCAGGCTCTATGCGCATTGTGTCTCAATACCTTAAATTGATCATCTCTCAAAGAATGTGATCGGCTTCTAAACACATTGTATCACATCAGATCGAACCCAAAGATGTGCTTTCGTGCCTTTTGATGTCAAATATCTTAATAAACTGGGCCAAAACAAGAAAAACATACAAAACTCAAGAATGCACCAGATCTCTCAAAACCTGATCCTCGACCTCAACTTCAGAGCTAATTTTGACATCAAAGGATGAACTCCACAAAGGCTTATGGTGCCCTATTTATATTTTTGCAAAGTGACGCAGGGAAATCCCTCCACCATTCTAATGCGATGTGATTCAAATTGAATCGCTGTCACAATCACCACTGTGCAATGTGTTGGTTACAATTGTTCCGAGGCTACCTCAATCGGAGATCAGAATTTCTGTATTACAACAGTTGGACAACGGCTTCCCTATAATATTGCGATATCTTTCAGATTCGATATCATCTCAACCCAATCCACAAATTCCGCAGCTGGATCTGTGACTATATGGCGCGATTTTGGATCATGTCTCCACGATCTGATGCTAATAATCAGGAGAACCAACGAATTACAAAACCATTTAATATATTAGTCAATCTGCTCCAGGAGATTCACGAAATCTTTCCTGCGTTTTCTTTGTATTAAACTTTTCTCAGTTCGCTACTATTAACAGCGCCAAGATTTCATTAACACAAGAACTCTTCAGCTAAATAAAATTACACACAGATCGCACACCCTAATCAATTGTGCAGACATCAGACTCGAATTTGCACCATTTGTCATTTGAATTGTATAAAATATAATTATGTTCATAATACTCAGAAACAAAACAAACAGAACCTTGTTTTTTTTTCCCAATTATTCCAGAAATCAATAACTCTCATACATACTGTCACAATCTCCCTAAAATCTGAGCTTTTCGCTCCACACTCAAAACCATACACACACCAGTATCGCTCTTCTCCTCCCAGCGACACACAAACTCTAATCAATCTAAAAAGAAATCCCCTGAATTCATTACAATTTTCCTCTATTTATTCTCCTAAATCATCTAAGAGAGTTTCCTATTTTTCCAAGAAAGAACAGAATTCTTCTATTCCATTGTTTTCCAAGCACACCTAGACTAACAGCTCTATCTCAAAATCCAAAATAAGCTAATCTCCTATTTATTACAATAACAAATTATTTGAGGAATCCAACCTCCTCAGTAAATTGTTTTTGACCAACAGTAAATAAATTTCACTGGATTTAACCACAACATGTGGACAAATCTCCACATTGCTGGCTGGGTCTAGATGCTCCTGCATCAGACTCCCAAAGTTTAAATTAACCATGATCTCCTGATCATACATTTCTAGTTCGCGTCCTCCTGGATCCCATACTTGATTTGATAGTCTGTTCTTGATTATTGCTGCTGTTGTTTGTCCCTCAAGTCTCTGTCCATTATGTGGTAGTGCATCACTATCTGTTGCTGTCCTTTTCACATACCTTGCTGCTGTTTTGCTCACTTTAATTTGCAATCCTTCATTCCTTGCTGGCTTCCTCATCAAAAGATTCGACTTATACAAATGTGCTATCTCATCTGGAAGTTTTCTCAAAAGTTCTGCACCATCTTTACTGACTGCATTGTTCGCAATAGCTGTCTTTAATCCTCCTTCACTCTGGCTTTCTTCAAGATCAATGATCTTCAATGACTCAGTGTATTCAAAAATTATTTGGCCATCCTCCTTATTCTGCATATGACCATGAGTAGTCATCTCTTCATCTGTTAATACAACAGTCTCCAGTAACTGTTTGTCTTTCTTCAAGTTGATATGACATGCAAACACAGAACAACCTTCAGTTTTCAAAATACAATACCTTCCATTTTGTTTTGATGCTTCAAGCACCAATCCTCCACCATAATTCTTTTGGATTTCAGCAGATCCTTCTTGTACTACCGGACCAATTTCTGGTTCTTCATTCTGCTGCCAGCGTCTATACTCCTGCAATTTAATGTCTTCCTCAAATTCATTCTCATGTAGCTGATCATTCCTTCCAAATTTCGGGTTACTTTCATCTTCATATTGCTGAGTTAATATTTCTGTCTCCTTCATGTCTCTGAGAACATAACTCCTTTGTTGCTCATGATCTTTCATCTCACCTTCAAATAATCGCTGCTCGATTTCTCTGATTTCAGCATTATATTTATTAATGCTATTTTCCGCACCTTTTCCTCCATCAGGTTTTGTAAGCTTTTTTTCTCCTTTGGGTTCTTCAAGTAATCTTTCCAAGAATTCTATCTCCTTGTGAAATCTCTCCAGTAGATCATCACAATTTTCCTTCTCAGCTTCATTCTTTTCTTGGCAATCCTCCTGAGTTGACCTACTTTCCACATCATCATATTGTAATCATCTTTCATCAATTCCATTAAACAAATTCATCGGGTTACCTTTTTGTAGTCCCACTATGGAATTGTCTTCAGACTGCTGGTTTATATCAACCTCATCTGACTGTTTCATACCAAACAGGATTTCATCTATGAACTCCTTCTGTTGCAAATGATCAACACCTTCTTCCTCTAAAAAGGATTCTTCATCATACTTTACGTCAAGAGCTTCATTCTTGGTTGTGACAATTTCATTCGACTATGCATCATCCTCTGTATATCCTGCAAACATACACAAACTGTAAGAATCAAAATCACAAGGCTTCATTGCTTCATCTGCTTCCTTGGTCAACATATCTTCGAATTGTTCTGAACTCTGCCAATAATCCATGATATCTTCAGCTGACCTCTCATTATCCTCTTCTCCCAACATCTCACCCTGTTCTGGTCTGCAAATGGAAACTTCCAATTCTACCTCTGCTTCTCTGAGTTTCTCTGATTCCTCTTGAGCACTCAATATCTGCTCAATCTTTCTCAATTCTTCTACTAGTTCTGACTTCACTTGCTGATTTCTCCTTTCTCGTAGCCTTGCCCACTTTACTCTTTTCCTCATGGTCCAAACACTTTTCTGCAGCATCTTCATCAATATTCCAATCTGGAAATCTATCTCAGCTTTCTCTCGGTCAAAGTATTCTTGACTCATCCTCATGCCATTTGCTTTGGCATCTTCCCTTCTGCTGTGGCTTCTTTGTGAATTTCTGCTATGACTATCTGTAGTCATTCTCTGCTCCTCTCTTTCCATGAGCTCCTCGCACCTCTGCAACAAGCCTCTGCAACAGTAAGTCCTTCTTACTGCAATCTTACCTCACTAAGCTCTCCTCACTCAGTCTTTTCGTAAGCACGATCCCCTATCTGGAATCTTCTCCTGAGCAACACCTTTGCTCTTCTAGGCTTCTGCAATCTCTCACTCTCTCTTTCAAAGACACTTCAATTGTCCTCTCTGTCCAATCTCTGGTTGGAATCTTCAGGTTCACTGCCACTTCTGCTTTTAAGAATGCATCTGGTTCTTTCCGCTGAGACTTTCTTCACTATGCCTACAACCAAATCCCACAAATAGTTCTTCAAACCAGAATTAAATATTGACTACAAACTCACCTTCAAGATCCTGTTGATCTTGCCTCTTTCCTTAACTACATTTGCATACCTGTGCTGCCATCTTTATCAGTTTCACAATCCGACATTCATTCACCACATGCGATTAACTAAATAAAAAAAACTTGAATCCTTTCCCATAGCAATTCCAGCTCTTCAACAAAACCTTCTGTCTTCATTCAGAAAACAAACATTCTTCAATTTACCAGAGCCAAGCTCTGATACCAAAAATGACGCAGTCCAATCCCTGCAATACCCAGAATCGCACTTTTCTTCATCTTAAAATGAATACATCAAAACTGTCCATATAAAAATTCTTATTACTGGCAATTTCATACACTAATTTGTGGAAGCTTAAATTAAACCTTCAGTACAATTGAAACTCGATCCATCGTTCAACTAAATGCATTACTCAAATTGGTCAGTGATCTGGTAAATTGCACAGGTGTAAAATTCATACTCATCACATAACATACTTGTTCAATGCATTTGATCCAATGCACAAACCATTACACAAATCTGCCAAAGCACCAGACCATAAACAATTTCACGTCTACACAACAATGCTGCAATTTATCAATTAAATCAGACCTGAAATATTCATTAAATGCTCACGTAGACCACAACAATGCTGCAATTTATCAATTAAATCGGACCTGAAATATTCATTAAATGCTCACGTAGACCATATGCACTAGATCCACCAATGTTGCTAGACTATACCCATCACACTCCATATACTTGGCTTTACACTGGATCGAACAACAACTTAGATCCTTTGTACACCTGTACACTTAATCCATAGTAAACATTTCACATTCATCGACTTATTTCACCCACACATGAATTTGACATTGCACACATTCAATCCATATTCAATCGACTCAAAATGCACAGATAAAACGTATAATTATTCCCCTCCATATGTAGGTAAACTCCTCACACATCGTTACACAATGACACACACTCAGGCTCTATGCGCATTGTGTCTCAATACCTTAAATTGATCATCTCTCAAAGAATGTGATCGGCTTCTAAACACATTGTATCACATCAGATCGAACCCAAAGATGTGCTTTCGTGCCTTTTGATGTCAAATATCTTAATAAACTGGGCCAAAACAAGAAAAACATACAAAACTCAAGAATGCACCAGATCTCTCAAAACCTGATCCTCGACCTCAACTTCAGAGCTAATTTTGACATCAAAGGATGAACTCCACAAAGGCTTATGGTGCCCTATTTATATTTTTGCAAAGTGACGCAGGGAAATCCCTCCACCATTCTAATGCGATGTGATTCAAATTGAATCGCTGTCACAATCACCACTGTGCAATGTGTTGGTTACGATTGTTCCGAGGCTACCTCAATCGGAGATCAGAATTTCTGTATTACAACAGTTGGACAACGGCTTCCCTATAATATTGCGATATCTTTCAGATTCGATATCATCTCAACCCAATCCACAAATTCCGCAGCTGGATCTGTGACTATATGGCGCGATTTTGGATCATGTCTCCACGATCTGATGCTAATAATCAGGAGAACCAACGAATTACAAAACCATTTAATATCTTAGTCAATCTGCTCCAGGAGATTCACGAAATCTTTCCTGCGTTTTCTTTGTATTAAACTTTTCTCAGTTCGCTACTATTAACAGCGCCAAGATTTCATTAACACAAGAACTCTTCAGCTAAATAAAATTACACACAGATCGCACACCCTAATCAATCGAGCAGACATCAGACTCGAATTTGCACCATTTGTCATTTGAATTGTATAAAATATAATTATGTTCATAATACTCAGAAACAAAACAAACAGAACCTTGTTTTTTTTTCCCAATTATTCCATAAATCAATAACTCTCATACATACTGTCACAATCTCCCTAAAATCTGAGCTTTTCGCTCCACACTCAAAACCATACACACACCAGTATCGCTCTTCTCCTCCCAGCGACACACAAACTCTAATCAATCTAAAAAGAAATCCCCTGAATTCATTACAATTTTCCTCTATTTATTCTCCTAAATCATCTAAGAGAGTTTCCTATTTTTCCAAGAAAGAACAGAATTCTTCTATTCCATTGTTTTCCAAGCACACCTAGACTAACAGCTCTATCTCAAAATCCAAAATAAGCTAATCTCCTATTTATTACAATAACAAATTATTTGAGGAATCCAACCTCCTCAGTAAATTGTTTTTGACCAACAGTAAATAAATTTCACCGAATTTAACCACAACATGTGGACAAATCTCCACATTGCTGGCTGGGTCTAGATGCTCCTGCATCAGCAAAGCACTTAGGCCCTCTTTCACCTGCGTTGGGTGAGATTGAGTGAAATTCACATAGGTTTTGGGGAATATTCTTATCTCTTGGAGTCTTCTAGAAGTTTCCCTCACTTATCAACTCCTATGAGCTGAAAATGATGAGGAATGAGTTAAGATGCATCCTGTCCTCTCATCCCTTCCTACATGGAACTAATTCTAAGTATGGAAGGCCATTCAATACCCCCATTTATGACATAACCTCCTTCATATTCCTATAAATTGAACACTCATCTAAGTGATCTAGGGCTGGACTATGTTGAGTTGTAACGAGATAATGTTGTTATGAGAATTGACTTTGAGACAAGTATTGTTATGCTACAAGTTTGTCATGCTTTTGATGTGATGTGGATGGGATCCAAGCTGGAGGACTGACTTCGAATTAGACTTGATGGTTGTAATTCCTTCTTCCATTAAATAAAGTATTTGAACCTTTTTCCATATGCTTATCTTGTTATATGATGCTTATATGTGTGAACGTATCTGATTCCCTTTACTTGTATTCAATAGATCTTTTTCTTTGATCGGTTATTTGTCTTATGTTGATTATTACAGGTACTTCTCAAGCGTGTTAAGTATGCGAAGGAGTGACAAGATCGATACAAAGGAGGCAAGAGGAAAGCAGAACTACATGTAGGTCTTCTCATTCTCTTTGTCTTATCTATTTCTTATAGGAAAAGGCTAAAGTGCTTTAAATTGTTGTTTTAGATATGGCTACTTATCTAGGGAATTAGTATTTATCCGTAGATACCAAATTCTCCAAAACACCACCCCCCCCCCACACGTGGAGGGGTGTATAGTCTTCCATGGGTATATACCTAGTTGAAACAAGACCTTTGAATCAGTAAGATAATCAAGATCCACACCCAGCAGTACTTGAACTTAGTTGACTAAGTCAAACGAAAATAAATGAACTAGATTACTAAATTTTAGCAATCATCACATGCATATCTATACTTCTAGCCTATAACTCAAATTTATTGAGCTAACTAGTGGAAAATGGACATGTCACACAAGTTAACTTCCATCCAAGTCATCATTTTGATGTGGAAAATCAAATTACTAAATTTGACTAAGGCACAAGTCAAATTTAGCCTTTTTTGCTACATTTTCTAACAATCCCTCTTAGCATGAAAGGGATTTTGCACCACCCCTATCCTTCACCTTTGGAATTCGAATTTTCCTCTTGAAAATTCCTTTTTCAAGATATTTTCATCCCGATCCTCAGTTGGAATGTAGTATAGCATCATAATTCTCCTCTACACACAAGCCCGCAAGTGATGGTACATAATATCAATGTGATTGGACCTATCATGAAATATTGGATTCTCAGAGAGTTTAATACAACTTTTATTATCAAAATAAATCATTATTGAATCCATATCATGACTGAAAAGACCCACAAGTATTTTACTCATCCATATGACCTCACATGTTGCTTGACTTGCATCCATTTATTCAACCTCTACTGAGATGAGTGCCACATACCTCTATTTCTTTCTATACCAGCAAATAGTTGCATACCCAACATTGAAGATAGCACCTGAGGTACTTTTCTAGTCTAACAGACTCCCTACCCTATCTGCATTATTGAAGCCTTTGAGCTTCACTTCCTATGTCCTCCTGTACCATAACACATACTCGCTTGTGCCTCTAAGATACCTCAACACATGCTTGGTTTCCTTCCCATACATCTTGGTAGGCTTCACCATGTCTTGAATTAACTAATTAATTGCATAACATATGGTGAGCCTTATGTTCACCAGATATATCAAGGATCCCACAAGTTGGCTATACATGTTAGAATCTACTACCTCTCTTGAAGAAGCACTATCCTTCCTCCAATTTGTAGCTAAAGGTGTTTGCATAGGCTTGTAGTTCTCCATGTGAAATATCTGACGTATTTTAGAAGCATACTTCCCCTAACTCACAAACAGATCACCATAATCCTACCACACTTCTAGCCCAAGGAATTAATGTATCAAGCCCATGTCTTTCATCTCAAATTTTCTTACATGGTCCTCCTTGCAAGAGTTGATAAACTTCTCATCCCCTGTAAGTATCAAGTCATCAACATACAAAATTAAGATAAGAAACTTTCTATATTCCACAATGTGATAGAGGTTGGCATTTGCTTCACTTTTTGTGAAGCCCAATCCACTTATATATGTATCAATCTGAGTGTCCCATGCTTGGGGTTCCTATTTGAGACCATAAAGGGCTCTCCTAAGTCCACACACATGTCTACTTTTCATATGTCTCAAATCCATCTGGCTTCTCTATGTAAATTTCTTCCTCAACAACACCATTGAGAAAAGTGGTCTTCACATCCATTTGGTGGATCTTCCACCCCATCTGCGTAGCCAATGCTAGAATGGTCTTGATTGAGGAATATCTTGCCATTAGTGCAAACATTTCCTCATAATCCACTCCCTCTACCTAAGAGAATCCTTTGGCCACAAATATGGCATTATATTTCTCGACGCCCCCATCATTTTCATGCTTCACTTTGTAGATCCATCTAGAACCAACCACTTACTTGTACTCTCGTGTCGACACCACCTCCCATACATTTTTCTTCATGATGGAGTCATACTCCTCCACCATGGCATCAACCCATACTGGTTGAGAAACTACGTCCTCAAACGAATAAGGCTTTGTCTCAATGAGTTATGTCATGAGATCCATATATCTAATGTACATGTATGGTGACCTCCTGTGCCTGCATTGAGATGTAGTAGCTCCCACATGTTCTCGTGGATTTCGTACTAATCTATTAGCTTCTTTGGTTCTCTTCCTTCCCTCTCTAGAAGATTCTAATTAAGTGGGTGTCTCCACTCTACCGCCTATCTTCTCCTCCACATGTGGCTACTCCACACCATCCTAAAGTTTTGCATGAGGCTCCTCCTTAGGAACTAGAATCTCCTCTTCCTATGAGATACTCAGCTCTTGCTCTATATAGCATCTCATAGTCTTCTCCTCATCAAATTTGACATATCTCCTCACTACTGTCATCCTAAGTGAGCGAAAATACATCATGTAGTTATATGGTGTTTATGTGTATCCTACAAAGACTCCCATCTCATCTATAGGATCAAGTTTCTTCCTACTATCCTTGGAGACATGAAAATACATAATAGCTCCAAAAATTCTGGAACGAGATACATCTGGCTTCCTCCTAGAGAAAGATTCTTCAGGTGTGATCAAGCCAAGTATTCTATGAGGACTCTGGTTCTGCAAATAAACGGTGGTTTTGCATGCTTCTACTCATAGATGCAATGGCATCCCCTAATCATGCATCATGGATCTTGTTTCTCCCAATATTCTTTTGTTCTGCCTTTCTGCCACTCCATTTTATTGTGGGTTATGGGGTGCTATCAGTTCTCTTCTACTACCCTCTTTGGCACAAAAGTCCTTGAAGGTGCTAGAAACAAATTCTCCTCCATTATCATTTCTCAAGGCTTTTAGTTTCTTACCAGTATTCTTTTCAACCAATGCTTTGAATTCAACAAATTTTGGGAAAACCTCATCCTTCTTCCACATGAAGAAGATCTAACATTTTCTTGAAAATTCATCAACAAAAATAATAATATACCTATGTTTTGTTGTAGAGGTTGTAGAAAATGGTCCACATACATCAAAGTGGACTCGATCCAAGATTTATCCAACTCTGTTATATCATCCCTGGAAGGTGGATTTGACATATTTCCCCAATGTCCATCCCTTGAAAACATCATGCTATTCAAGGGTGAATTTCGAGAGACCAGTGGTAATTTGTTGCATGATTTGTAAGGCTCCATGGTGTAAGTGTCCCATGTGTCTATGCCAGAGTTCTTTTACATCCCGACTCTGCACTTATCTTACCTTGCTAGTTAGTGTAGTGCAATATTCCACCTCAATTTTGTTTAGCTTCTTCACATGAACCCCAATTTGTTTCACTTGCCCAATAGCCACATGTCTTAGAAAGGCTTTCCCCTTACTAAAAACAACATCATAGCTACAATCCTCAAATACATCTATAGAGATCAAGTTATTCTTCAGCCCAGGTACATACATGACATCTTACAAATGAAGATGGAAGCCTAACTCCCTCTTAAAGGTTACGGTACCAATTCCTTTGGTACTTTACCACCCATCATCCCTAAGATCATTGTGCATCTAGAGATACTTCTCCTCTAGGCCACTGAATAATTCTTTAGATCCCTCCATATGAAATGAGGCATCTAAATACAGATACCACACACTCCCCATCATAGTGTTGGTCATGCATGCAATCAAGGTGAAGTCTAATTCGAATTGTGAGCCAAGTGTGTCACCTCCTACTCCTCCTAAAGGCTTTGCATAGTGCTTGAATTCATGGCAGTGAAAACATTTTATCTTGCTTAGGTCCCTCTTCTTGCCATTTTTTTAGCTTGAATCTGGCTTACTTTGGGCCTTCTTTCCCTTTCCAACCAAGGAAAAATTATCTTACTCCTCAGATTTTAACGTTACTACATCTCTAATGTTCCGCCAAATTTCTTCCTCTACTAGATCGAACCACAATCTCTCCCAAATTGGCAATTTGTCCCTTCCATTTATAGAGTTCTCATAGTTGTGCCAAGATTTTGGAAGGCCTAGGACTGCTAGGATCACTAGTTCTAAAGAGGTAATATTTTCTCCAACTCCTCCAAGCTCATCTCAACATTGAGTGAACCTGGAGAGGTAATGTGGAATGGTTTCTCCTTTCTCTAATCAGATGTTTTTGATCTTGTTCCTCAATTCCATCTTCTTATCATCACTAATATTTTTGAATCTCTCAGTGAGGGTATTCCACATAGAAAATTGTATCTCTTTTCCATGTAAATTTGAGACTATGTGGTCTCTCACACCCTCTAGGATGATCCTCCTTGATTTTGCGGTATCTTTCTTCCACTAGGATAACTGTTGTGCATCTGATACTACTGTATTTAGAAGGTCAGCTTTGATGTACTCTAGCACTCAATTATCATCGAGAACTACTTCCATCCTATCCTTCCAAGCTATGAAATTTGAGGTTACCTCAAGGGCATACTCCAATCTCAATCTGTTGAAAGACATTTTCCCGCGCAGAATAAAATTTCTTCATTGAATATGCAAATTGGAATATCTAAAGGAGAAGCTCTATTGATTGGTTTCTAGTGTGATTTCTTCTCTAATACCATGTAGAAATTAACAAAAAATTGCTACTATTCATGAAATCAAACTGAAATCAAGAGATTACAAATTTCCTCTAATATTCTGCGGAATGGAAATCACAAATTAAAAACACATGCAACCATTAAAACACCACAAGAACACAATGATTTACAGGGGAACCCAACTGGAAAAAAACTCTCCACTACTTTTCATTAATCATATGAGAATGAGAAATTATTACAATGACTTGTTTCGAATTTGAAGCACGCCCTGCATTGTAAACTTGTTTTCCTGTTGTGGCCAACACTTAGATCATTCAAGGCCGCAACTTGCTCCTATTTCCTTGTGCAATCCTGGAGGAATCAACTCCTAAAAGATATGAATTTTCTCCTATTTTCTTGTGCAATTGCCAAGGAATGATTCACCTACTTAACTGCTAAACCTATACACTCAACTATTATACAATTGATTATTATAATGTGCCTTTTCCTCCACTTCGGCTAGGCAATTCGAATTCCATGCATTTCTAGGTTATTTATAACTGATTGACTAGATTAACTAAGATATCATTGGGTTCACAACAGTTCTAATACTAACCTGACCTTCAAGTGACTCAACTAGGTACTTGAGCTTAGTTAATTGAGTCAAATTGAAAATAATTGAACTAAATTATTAAATTTTAACAATCATCACATGCATAAATCTACTTCTAGCCTATAACTCAAATCTACTAATCTAACTAGTAGACAAGGGCCATGTCACACAATTTAACTACCATCTAACTCATCCTGATAATGTGGAAAATTGAATTACTAAATTTGACTAAGGCACAAGTCAAATTTAGCATTTCTCGCTGCATTTTCTAACAAAAGGCATACCCAGTTCATATTGAGGTAGGCTATAATAAACCTAAGTGTCATAAAAGCTAATTTCATCAAGGCATTGGAGATCTAGAGCACAAGTGGCTAATTCCAATTTACTTTCAAGGAAAATTCAAGAGAACTAACTAATATGAAGGTTATACAATCATTTTAAGGATCATATTAGTTGTTGGATGTGTCTTGGACCAAGAAATTAAAGAAAGGACCATCAACTAGCCATTATGAAGTCAAAGAAGCATCTACAAAACGAAATCAATACCAAGTCAAATATTTTGGGCCAAGTCGAGCTTCCTTAAGGACATTGGAATGGAACATTGAGCTTCTAATGCATATTATTCTTCATCTTTGACTCGTTTTAACCACAAGAAAAAGGAATATTGGAACAAATTAGGCTCCGTGAACTAGTTTGACCCATTAGTGGGCAAAGCATGGTTGTAGTATAATACCTTTATTAAAAATTACTAAGTCTCCAACATATGAATGGCTAGTAAATTGTTTTCTAGAGGAGGAATCAAATTCGTTGTTATAAAAAGTTTTATAAAGGGCTAGCCTCACCTCTAGCAAGTTTGTCATTGTCTTGTGAGAATAGTGTCATAATAAAATAATTTGATTTGCAATCATGTGTACTATCTGTACATAATTTGGGTTGGATTTTTGTGTATATTTTCTTCTTGATTTATTGTGGTATTTAGTTTAATTTATTGACTTTTCCAATTAATAATATAACATAAAAGCTAGAGGATCGACCGATTAAAGGGCTACATAGTCATGTGTTAATTTTTTTTCTTAGGGCTATATTGTTCTTTGCTTTAGATAATTTCATTTCTTCATTTTCATATTAAATTCACCCCATAGCATCATATCATTTTTACAACATTATTCAGCAACATATGCAATTATATAGAAATAACAACATCATCATCAATCTAGTGGACCATAAAGGAACAATAGAAGAAAAGCATTCACACATAGAGACACCAAGATTAGTCAGAGACTAGGGAAAAAACCACTACTAGGAAAGCCTTTCCAAATTCTTCTAATTATTATATTTTCATTGAATGATTCAGCAAAATAGAGCACAATGATCCATATCTTCAATCATGATACTATCCAGCAATATCAACTAAGCAACACCAATAAGATGAACCCAAAAAATATAATAATAAAAACCTTGATACAAAACCTTGCGATCAACTGTCATTGTCTACGGTCTGCTGCCAAACTCTGCAGTCAATTAGCGAAATCTTTAGTGAAATGAAAATTTAAACTCTAGGTCTCAATTACACGAAGACAGTGTTGTGCATGTGGATGAAACCATTCAACCACATGCATAGGCCTACATGCCTACGGTTATAGTCAAAAAATTCCAGTGATAATCCTGCAGTTGTGACCCAAAACCCTAGACACATGTACAAGCTTTAGACCTTGCAATTTCAGACCTGTGCAAGCCAATCTCCACAAACTACCTCAGACCTGTGCAAGCCAAAATCAAAGAAGAGAATAGAGAATGCTTCATGATGATATCCAAATGAGGTTGAGGTCACTTGTATTTATATACTTCTAAGAGTATCCAATTTGATTTAGGGTCGACCTAATCAAATGTGCACATATGGGCTTTAATTCCAAAATACACTTTCCCTTGTTCAAATCAAGTGCTTCAATAGTCGAAATTGGTCCTCTTGAAAAGAGGAATCTCATCCCATGGTTTGAATTTATCATTGAGCTTCCAAATTAACACTCCCTCTTAGCTAAGGATAAATTCCAACTGCATCATGTAATCATCGCAAGTATCATGTCATCAAATGTCATCGTTACTAATCTTTTCTCATTTCTACTTATTCCTACTTATCTCTTTATTGTCCCTGCTTATATGATGAACATTCTTAAATCTAAAAGGATAAGAATTTGAGATCAAAGGGGAGCCTAAGATACCACCCTATATTCATCAAGGAGCTACTACTACTACCCAAAATCGCTGCCACCAGGGAGCCCAATTATACCACCCAGGAAACATCAGAGATCTTATCATTAGGGAGCCTAGCTAAACCTGGAACCACATCAGGGAGCCCAGGTCAACCTGGAACCACATCAGGGAGAAAATATCAACCTAGAAACCAATGAAAATGAGGAAGGTCTTATTAGACACTCTCGCCTCATGTCCACGATAGTGGGGAAGGTTCTACGTGAAACGTTCACCCCATGTCAAGCAATAGGTGAGATACCACTTACCAATCAAGGATCAGAACCATCCCATGATGAAATTAATGGGTGAGACACTACTTGCTATACGAGGTATGGATCACAACCATTATAATGTTTGTTGATATTCCTAACAATGACCCTCAATAGTCATGTGGTAGAACACTTGCATCATAATCAGCTTGGGTTGTACACTTCCAAGCACTCTCTCAACCCGTTGGCCATACGGGGAGCGGTATTCCCAACAAGCCCAACTTGTGGGTATGATGCCAACTGGGGTGTACTCTACATAGACCAATATAGGGGAGATAACATCTCCAACCCTATGGGTGGCAGATAGGGAAGCAACATCTATGACCATATTGTCCATAGATCCCCAACCCAAGACGCCCTCCATCTCAATTTCTCACCATAGGAGCTCATACAATGGGAGAAGAGCTAGCTTAGTTTTCTCAATAAATCTTGCTCTATGTGGATTAGAAACATATCATCTTGCTAATATATAGTATCATATTGAACAACTCACTTGAAGATTTTAATAGTCATGTCTCAATAGTAGCAGTATCCTAATCATACATGACATCAGATCAAATATTATATTAGAACAATTATATATCACAAAAGGATACCTTATTCATCCTCCCTCTCACAGAGGTAGCAACCACAAGCCTAATATTGTCTTATACAAAAACGCTATCTCAATATATGAGGATATCTCAGTCCCATCCATATACGATATTCTCTACCAATCAGATCCCACTCTTTATTATCACAATATATCATTGTCATATCCAGAAAAATAGCTTTCCAAGGAGTTTCTTCAACTTGCCTTACATATAGCCATGGAAGCAACATTGTAATCAACCTCGACCGTGCATGGATCTATGTACTTCTCATACAAAATATCATGGAAGATCTCATACTAAGGCTACACCCAAATGTTTTCATATCATTAACATTGATCCCAAACAGCATCAGTATATCCATGCAGTAATATATCATAGGAAGAATATCTTAGACCCAAAAATTGATCATTGCATGAAAATATCTCGAAGGGTGCTCGATGTCAGCTAAATGTATATGAAGTGGCTCAATCATGAATCCACTCAGGTTGTTCTATGCAATATATATATATATGGGTGTTCACGTAGAACATCAATGCTTCAATCAACTATCGGTTGCCAAGTTAGGTTCAACAATATATATGTATAACTTCTTGAAATTCAATTGAAGTGTCCAAGGATTTTCATTTCCACTTTTTCAAAAACTCTTTAATAGCTTCACAATATAGATTTTATTTTCCAAACTTCAGAATGTAATTCATCAAGTCGTGATTCTTCATTTCAAACTTCAGAGGCCAAATCCCTCTTACTTTGATCATCAAAGACTCATTACCTATTAATAATAGACCATCAGTATATAAAAAAAAAATCAAAGTCATACCTTGGACCATTTTTGAAGTAGAGCTTTGGATCGACATATCTTCCTGGCTTCATCAGATAAATGTCAATGCGAACATACTAGGCTCAGGAAACTTGCTTCATATAAATTTTTTAAAAAACATAACACTTTACCAAACCAATATTCCTAGCCTCACATAAATCAATATTGTGCAATCAAATAAACTAAGTAAGCTTATCAAGCCTTAGATTCCAAATCAAAGCTAATATCAAGGTCATAAAATTTTCTGCTAATAGCATTATAACAAAATATTTGAACCAGGTGTCAGGAGATGCTCTCATCAAGCACTATCCAATCAAACTTTATCAAGCCATCCTTATTATCATAACATGAATCATTTCTGCCACTAAATAAGAATGCATAAATCAGGGACAAGTCATATAAGTTTCATGCATATACCAAGAATAAGTAAAATAAGCTCCATCCATTCATTGTGAGATTATTGTATACTAAATCACAATTGTTCATACTTCAATCAATGTTCCAAAATCAATGACTCCAATCCACAATTATTATTGGATACCAAAATTAGTCTCTAAAAGTCATTATGCCCACATAGCATTGTCATCAAGGCAAATCATCAGTTTATCAAATGAAAACCCTAATTTGTTGTCACAGTAAGTTCCATTAGTCCATAACCCAAAACATATCATGTCAAAGTTCTAAGGCATCATCGATTATCCAATCCAATATTTCTTATCTATACTAATTTAATTCAATAAGCCAAATCTTTTCAAAATCTTGCAATTGTTATTATACTAGCTTCAATGATCAAATCAAAATAACATACTGATATGCATATTATGGTCCCCTGCAAACACAAGTTTAGTCAACACATTCACATCTTTTATAGTAAGTCAAACATTCAAACTTACCTTCTCATAGGACTTTCAGTTATCTGTCCCATATCTAGAGTATTATCTTGCTCAAGGTGCACTTCGGATCTCATGCATAAGGCTTCAGTTTTTGTGGCCTACACACGAAACTACACTCATAGGCCTTATTCAATGTAGTTGGGAGGCCCATAACCACACTCTTAATCCTGTTTCCATGTGTTTGGGGTTTAGACTAAGAGAAACCCTCTCTTCTCATACTATAACTTGTTGCAGACCAACAACATCATATATTTGTCTATTTATGTCCAAAAATCTTACTTCAATAATAAAGAATCTTCTACACAATTAATGTAAATGATAATAGGTGTAGGGATCCTATGGAGAGTTTCTCCATCTAAATGTGAAGCCACTTCGGTCGTCATCATTCAAAACATCAACCCGTCTATAATACTTCCATGCAACAGTAGAACTATTAGATCATTAAACTATATCAGATTCTAAGACATATATACATCCTAGTCATAGCATGTTAGCGTCAGCTACTTCATCATCACATATGAACATGACAACAAACTAAAAAAGATAGAGTCATATGATTAGGGATGATGACAGGTTTATCATCATACTTCAAGGATTACAATCACTACATTACTATTTATTCAACCATCAAGTTAGATTATTCAATTTTACCATATTGCCAAAAATACTAAGCCAAGGCCAATAAGGAGATCTTGATCAATAATCGTATTGTTACATTTTTATCATCAGGGTTACCATGCTTATCACAAACATTATCAATAGTATCAAGCTATAAGAATCAATGTGCTAGCCTTATTTATGGGATTAGGAAATCCATCATGTCTATAATGAAAGATGCTTTCCAAATATCAAGATCACTATCACATGTACCATAAATCGAACACTTTTATATGCATGAATAATCCATTTGTGAAGGTGATATTCTCATCATACCTTAGGGATTACCTTTCCATCCAATATTGTAGCTAAAACATTTTAAAAATACACCATACATACCTTGTAGTGTTCAGATACCTATGCACCTTGACATTGGCAGCTGGATCACTTTGTCCACTTTTCATCAGGTGCCTCTTTTATTTTTCTAGCACTAACTCTTCTCTACCCGCACCAGCCATATTTCCATGCACCTTAGATGATCCTCAAGAAGGATCCACTTATCACATCTCATTAGGAGGTTAGAATTATCCCAATACTCAAATATACATGTAGGAAGTATAATCAATAATCAGATCAATAAATATAAACAAAAGTAAATACATAGAGTAAAATAAATCAAGAAATTACTTATCTTCAATGAGAGGTGATCATCTCCCTCTTGAACCAGCCTTCAAAACTTGTGATAGTCCATCATCCATACAACAATATTTCTTTTAATATATCCTTTGACTTCATCAATAACCAAGGCTTAATGAGACTATCCCATCTAGTGCTACATCAAAAGTGTCACAAGCGCTATAACATCTTCACACTAGTTTTTAGAGTGCATATCCCAAATATTTGTCATAATCCAGGGTTTTTTCCAAACCCTAACCTCATAATATCCATCAAACAATAATATCCATCTTCTTGTGCTTCCATCAAAGGTGTCTTCATCGGGGTGATCTTCAATGACTTTTCTTCAGCCCAGCTCTGATACCATGTTAATTTTTTTTTCTTAGAGCTATATTGTTCTTTGCTTTAGATAATTGCATTTCTTTATTTTCATATTAAATTCACCCCATAGCATCATATCAGTTTTAGAACATTATTCATCAACATATGCAATTATATAGAAAGAAAAAAATCATCATCGATGTAGCGGACCATAAAGGAATAATAGAAGAAAATCATTCACACATAGAGACACCAAGATTGGTCAATGACTAGGGCAAAACTCACTACGAGGAAAACTCTTTCAAATTCTTCTTCTTATTAGATTTTCATTGAATGATTCAACAAAAAAGAGTACAATGACCATATCTTTAATCATAATTATATCCAACAATATCAACTGAGTAACATCCATAAGATGAACCCAACAAAGCTAATAATCAAAACCCTGATAAAGAAAACTGCGATCAACCGTCACTGTCTGTGGTCAATTGTTGAACTCTGTGATCAATTGGTGAAATCTTTGGTCAACTGAAAATTCAAACCTTAGGTCTCAACCACATAGCGAGAGTGTTGTGCGTGTGGTTGAAACCCTTCAACCGCACGCATAAGCCTACATGTCTACAGTTATAGCCAACAAATTCCTTTGACATGCCTGCGGTTGTGACCCAAAACCCTAGACACGTGTGTGAGCTTATGACCCTGCAATTTCAAACCTGTGCAAGCTAATCTCTGCGAACTGCCTTATACTAGCGTGATCCAAAACCAAAGAAGAGAATAGAAGAATGCTTCATGATGATATCTAAATTAGGTTGAGGTCACTTGTACTTATAGACTTCCTAGAGTGTCCAATTTGCTTTAGGGCCGACCTGATCAAAACATATGGGCTTTAATTTAAAAACACACTTTCCCTTGACCAAATTGAGTCCTTCAATAGTCAAAATCGGTCCTCTTGAAAACAATAATCTCATCCAATGGCTAGAATTTGTCACTAAGCTGCCAAATTAACATCATGTGGAGAAGACAGGCTAGGGTGCAAGCACGTTATCTCTTTTCTTCTTGATTTATTGTGATATTCAATTTAATCTAATAACTTTTCCAACTAGTAAAAGATTCACACAAAATCTAGAGGATAAAGCCATTGAGGGGCTACATATTCAATCAAAAACAAAGGTTGTGCTCCACCCCCTAGTAAAATCGAAAGATGAAGAATGCTAGGCTAGGGGTCGCTCCTAGTTAGAATTGAAAAGTGAAAGAGAGATTAATTCACCAATGGGGGTGATATTTCTTGTATACCAAACCCACTTCCCTAATAAAGTGCAAGGTTGACTTAGAGAGGAGTTTGGTTCACAAACCTAGCTCTTGAGATAAAATTATTTTTGGTACAAGTGAAAAATTGCAGCAACCACTTTATTTTAAGAACTTTTTAGGAAATTTATTTGCTAAATTTTTAGAGTTATATCCAATATATTTACCCCCTTTGTAGCAAGTGTTATACTTCAATATCTGTGCATTTTACTAGTTGTAGTTAAAGAAAATTGTAATATTTTCCAAGGTTCCCTACTCATATCAAGTAATTGTTTGGAAGCTTGTAACTAGGATCTCGTATTAATTTCTATTACTAATCTATTTATTTAGAGTCTAAAAATTAATTATTTCCAGTTGTTGTTAAAATAAATTTAATTATGGAAGTTATTGGGCCATTTTTCCTAGCGAGAATTGATCCCAGGAACACATAAATACCATTTTCAACTTGTTGGAAATTGATATTCACTTTTGTTTATAAGCTTGGAAGTGATGTTTGAAGATCAATATACCATATTCCAAATTTTCCACCCATAGATCAATAATCCATGGGTGCTTTGACACTCATTAGGTGGTTTGTTAAGGGAAATTTGGTTGTTGTCCCAACAATTTACTATAGACCTTGCAATATACAATTATATGGAAACAAACGGATTTATTTTGTAGCCCCCCTAACCAATAAACCAAACTTGAAAATAACTCTAGAATTTGCTAGCATATTTTTTCTACATCAATTTTTAGCACTTAAACACTATATTTTACACAATTGAGTGTAGTGTTGTGTTGTTTTTAGATTTCTACTACATACTTACATACCAAAATCAACATGATAGATTTGAATTACGTCTTCCACCTCACCTTTCGACGCCATTTAAGGCACTAGTCTTACTTGGGTGGGCTTAGGTATTGAATGAGAATCCTTCCTCGCCTTTTAGGAGGAAATTGGCCTAAAGAGCGGTGGTTTAGATTGAGGTGATAGTGGGCCCTTACCTTATGTGTGCCCATTCTAACATATTGTATAGACTTTTGCAACCCTGTTAATTAGATAAATAATAGGTAGTTTTTGAAAGAGACTACACCATAATTGATATATATATATCTATATATATCTATATATATATATATATATATATATATATATATATATATATATATATATCTATATATATATATATATAGATATAGATATATATATATATATATCTATATATAAAATTCATCCATATTAGTTTTAGAGTTTTCTTTTTTCTTAGGTTAACTAGTTTATTAAATATATACACATGATAAAAATATAGTCATGCCAAATTGTGGGTAGTTCCTAAAAGATATTGTACCACGATTATATATATATATATATATATATATATATATTCTTCTATTTGGTAATATGTTTTTCCCATTGTGGGGAATTATTTTAGGACTATAATTTGGAAAATCTAAAACTATACTTAGAAAAAGGCTCATGTGGGCCTTATTAGTCCCTACTGAAGACCAGGAATATAACAATCACTTCAATCAGTGAATTTGCATTAATTATACTTATAATGCAAGTGTTTACCTATTTGGTAGCACATAATGCTAGAAAAATATATATTTTTTGTAATATTTTCAAATTTTATTTTGTTAGAAATTAATATGAGAGCAATGGAACACATAAAATATTTCAGAAAAACAAACAGAGAAAATCATAAATAAGAGAGACACAAATATACGTGGTTCACCCAACTTGGGCTATGTTGATGAATAAACAATCAGTGCTTCCTTTTATATTATCCAGCAAACTAAAGAGATACAACCGACAACAAATCTGTTGTAACTTCCTCTTCTCTCTCACACAGTCTTCTCTCTTCTTCTACCCCAGAATAATCCTCAACCACAATACAATTCCCTCATATAAACTGAGGATTTCCTTCTAGGAAAAAAATGTAACGACCCTTGTAAAAAGTTCATGTAATAAAAGTTAATAAAGGAAAAAATAAGACTATGGGTAAGGGACACTTATCCCAAGCTAAACGTTTGGAAAAGATATCCTAGTGGGCATCACTAGATGTATGTTTTGGCTGAGGAAATTGGCAAAGGAAAAGGCAAAGGCATTAAAAGGCAAAAAGGAATTTTTGGCACAATTATTAATGAAAATAAAGGAAATTAGGAGAAAAGGAAGGTAAAAGGTCATAGGTTGCATGTGAGGAAGGAAATGAAGGAAAATAATGGAAAATGAAGAAAATAGAGGCCTCATTGATAGAAAGGCTTCTGAGGATCAACTGGCAGGTTTCTTAGTGTTAGGTTTGCACAGTGTTAAGCCCTTGGTTAGTGAAAGTTTGGAGCTCTCTCATATTCTCTATCTCTCACTCTTGGTCACTAATAGTTTTTCTTGGAGCACTCTAGTTTGGAGCAAGGAAGGGAACTACAAGAAAAGGAAAGGAAAAGCAAGCAAGGATCAAGGCAAGGAAAGCAGGATCAAGTAGCCTCAACAGGAATACTTGCGGGTAACCTTTTACATGTGTGATTTCCTAGCTGGTTTGGACATGCATGGCTTTGCATGTTGGTGTATGGTTCTCTTGTTGTTGGTGGCGTGGTTTTGTCAAGTTATGACAATGGTTTATAGCCCAGCCTTGCCTTTTTCTAGATGCCATGGTGTGTTGGGATTTTGATCTTGGTTTTGAGCTTTGGAATTGCCAGATGGATTTCAGAGTCCGGGGCAAAGGTGGTCTTAAGGTTCATTCCCAAAGGCCTAAGAATCCCTTAACTGGTTTTGGCAGGATATATGGTAAATCCTAGAGGAGCAGTCTCGGTTTAGGGCCTAGTGATCTAGGTTTGGATTATTGTAAAGCCTGAGAGACAGGGAGATGGAAAATTCCTCAAGGATAGTGAAGGATTCTGGATGGCATTCCAAGATCGGTTCAATTGTGATCAAAGCACCAGTTTTGGTGTGATCATGGTTTGATCAGGGTGGAGGTGGCTTAACCTCTGGATTCCCTTGGTTGTTCTTGGATTGGTTGTTCCGTGAGATCCCACATTCGTGCTTGAAATATGGCACAGGGGTGACTAGCTGAGAGAAAGATTTTATTCAACCATGTCTATGGTCGGGTGGTACATGGAAGTCCCGAACCTAGTCAGATTTTCCTATGAGTAATAAAAGTTAAGTTCTCTTAATTTTTCACTAATTTTTATGTGGATTCAATGGTTGTCTTATCTCTGATATTTACATGGTTTTATGCTATTTATAAGCATGTTTGAATGACTGGTGTATGTCCTGGTTATTTCATGTATTTACTTGTAACTGTTCAATGGATGGATGCAAGGCCTAATTGATGATGTTTTAGCTCAAAGAAGAAGGAGATGATCCTTCTAGTTATGTTTCATGAGTGGTTTTACTCATGTATGCCCTACCTTGTATCCTAGACCTATAAGTTACATATTTACTAAGTGTTTGACAAAATGTCTATCATGGTAAGGCTTGGTTAGGTCAAGTTGTTCATCAAGTTTTGTGTTAGAGGCTTTGACTTGGTGTCATTTAATGTCATGGAGAGTCTCATCAAGTTCTAGCCATTGGTTTGGAGGCTAGCCCTAAAAAAGTGGCTTAAATCTCATAGTATCTGGCACAAAACTGGCTGAGAGAGACTGCAGTCTCTCCCTTGCAGGCGCAATGGGAGAAACTATAGGTTTATAGTCGCATGCATATCTTGTCATGGGAGTGACTCTGGGTCTAATTCATTGAAATTCTAGGTTAAATCAGGGGTTGGGCACCCAGAGTGGTGGGTTAGCTCCTGGGGGTCCTGAAGCACCTGAGGGAGGTCTGTAAGGTCTTGTTTAGTCGATTCCACTTCCCTAAGGTGACATAGGAGGCCTAATCCAATCATAGTAGACTCTCTTCTCATGTTTACCCGAGTTGGCATGGTTACTTTTGGTAGACCTGGGAGGGGGTGTTATAGAGTGGCATCAGAGCATGGTTTACCCCTCGGACTAGATGTTACACTAAAAAATGTCACCATGGCTATTTACAGTTAGTATGGCTCTATCAACAGTCATGCTATCCTCCTGGGCAAGTCTTATGCCTCTGCTCTCCATGTCAAACTCCAAAAAGAGAGAAAGTCTTTATAAATGTATTTATCTCTGGGTACGCAGGTTCTCTCAACCTTACCTGCGGATACGCACCTAATGTTCACAAAAGCTGCGTACTTATACGCTCTGTATGTAAAGGGGCAGGTGCGTACCCCTGTAAAGGTCAAAATGCGCAAGTTTCATCTTTAAAAAGTTACTTGTGGTCATTTCTAGAGCATTCTAGAAGGTTGTTCGACGTGTATTGAGCGCCTCCAGATGGTTCATGTACCCCTACCAAAGAGGAACTTATCCCATCAATAAGGGAGCTATCCCATCCAAAGAGGGGATTATCCCATTGATGGTGGACCTGATTAACTTCCTCTTGAGCACTATAAATACAGGCATTGGGCCAGAAGGAGGGGAGGTTGGAAGCTAAACATTTCTAAGGGTAGATGCTACTGGAATTAGGACTCCCATTTAGAAGCTTGTGAGGAGAGATTTCCATCTTTGCTTGTTCTATTTGGAAGTGGGTTAGCTTTGTCAAAGTAAAGGAGAACTCTTGATGGACCCTGGGAGGGACTTGCACAACACCAAGGCTCAGGTTGTAATTGTTCCTTTTGTTTCCTATTAATGCAAATGAGTCCATTCTTCTCAATAACTTGTTATTTATGAGTTGTTTCATGTACTCCTTGGTCTATGTGTTAAATATGTTTTATTCTATGAGATTATCAAGTGCTATTTAATCATTTGATTGTTAGTGAATGCAGGTTTCGAAGTGAAGGAGGAGCTCATCCGGATCAGCGAGGCTGGACTACTACAACAGCGTTGGATTACAGGTAGGATCTAAACACTTGATCTCTTATATAGTAAATGCATGTTTAGAGGAGGATTGCTCTTGTTTGTCTTGTTTGTCACTAGAGAGTCTTAGGCTCTTAGGGAGGTTGGTTGTGTCCGCACTATCGACTCTTTCCACCTGACAAAATGGCGACTCCACTGGGGAATCCATTGATGTGAAAGTCTTTTCCTTTGTATGTAACTTTGATCTGAGAAAAGTCATTTATTTTTCTGGTTTTTGGCTCTGTGACTTTGTATTTGGGTGGGTTAGCTTAGGGTTAGATTGAATTTAGTTTTTCTTGGTTTTTTCAGTAGTACGCACCCTCTGAGTATTGCACAGTGCGTACTTGTACGCACTGTTTCTGTGTGCACAGAGCGGGCCTGCACCTGTCTTAACAGGTTGCCTGCGTACCCTGCTAAAAATTAAGAAATTTCCATTTTTTACATTTTTCCTCTTAGATTTTGCTTTTTCTTAGTTTTTACTACCCAGATCCATTAGTCTCTTGTCAAAAATCTTCACCTGAACTTGTTTCGATAGCATTGAGTGTTTTAGTGGATTTCATAGAAGTTTAAGCCCTAGGGTTTGATTTTTGAGTAGGTCCTGTAGTGACTTTGGCGGTAGAAGTTGTCAAGCCTTAGATCTCTCTGGTTTTGTCAGCCTTCTTAGAAGTCGGACCTGTCATAAAGTCTACCTGTGAGAGCAACTTACCTTTGAGTGGTCTCTTTGGCAAATTTCGAAGTGCTTGTTGATTGAGTATTGAATTCCATTTTACAAAAAGAACAAAAAGATTTGAGTTTTGTTTTCACTGGTCTTTTGATTCTGCATTAGCTGGTCCTTGGCTTGATTTTGGTCAAGTAAAACAACCTAGAATCATCCTTGTAGGCTTTTGCCTCGTTAGGTTTGCTTAGAGTAAATTTCTTTTTGATTTGCTTGTGAGTCAATTTTTCATAGATTTTATAACTTTTGAGATTGATTTTCGTTAAAATAGATTTATATGCTTTATTAAATAAGAGAAAATACAAAAACATCTCCTTTGAAAAGTTTTGTTTCAAGTAGCTTTAAGGGATTTTGAAAGAAAAAGAGTTTTTCGTGCACGTAAGGAGTGGTCATGTTTGTATGCTTGGAAAGATAAAGAGAATTGTTTCTTTGATTGTCTTTACTAAGAAAGTTGTTTTCAATAAAATTTGCATTTCTCAACTCTCTTAGTTAGGAATTTCATTGAAAGAGAAAAGTAGCGTAAATCATCTTAGGTGCATCTTTGTAGTGGTTTGAGTCGAGTCTACACACCATTGGTTTCATTTCCGCTACCTTTTGTCTTTAAGAAAAACCATAAAATTAACACTTAAAGTAAAATCAACTTAGTAACTTTTATTTACTAGGGCTCTAAAACACCAATTTAGATCAGGCTAGTGTCTTGGAGTAGGAGAGTAATTAACTCTCCAAGACAAAAAAACCAAACAAGTAGCTTATCTTGTGATAGAATAAATCCAATTGTCTCATTTGTACTCTGGGAAAGCTCCTCTTAAAGGAGAAGCACGAGCTCGTGTCCGAACCAGTGAGGGGATCAATCCTCCCTCGTTGGGAACGACGCCAGACACGCACGTATTACAAACGGTAAACCTCGGATTAACCATTGTCGAGGAGCCAGGGGTCACTTGTCGGTAAACCTTGGATTATTGTCAAGGAATCGGTAAGGGGATTGAGCTTGATACTCTGCCCTTGCGTGCTGTCGGAGTGTAGACTGTTCCCCCAGGTGCATTTGTTACAGTTGGTAGCCTTAGTGACCATTATCTTTAGGATTCTACCGAGGTGACGGTGGAGGGAAGATCCCACTGTACCTGGAGCAGACGTCGGCTAGACTCACTTGGATTTTCCGGGGGGTTCACTTCACTCGAGACGGTTAAAGTGGAGGAACTTGTGCCGGTCTATTCATTAAGCAGGTTGCCGGGGTAACTGTTCCACCCGCCACTTCTGTACTGAATCCGGCAATGTTGGGTTTCATCTCCAACTAGTGTTTTCGGTCTGGAAGGCTACTGTTTGTGCTTGGTTTGACGCCCTGGATTCTTTAGGCGTGTGCTTCAAATTTGTTTGGTTCTTTAGAGACTTTAGGTGGTTTGATTTGAGATTTTACTTTGTTTTCGTGTGTAGTAGTTAAAAGTTTTTAGCTGTGGCGGAATTACCGAGACAGTCCCGTAGACTTCGGGGCCAGTCTCCTGAAGTTGTTTCTGTGGCCGAATTGTTGAGGAGATCCCGTAGACTTCGGGGTGAGCCTCCTCGAGACGACCCCAGTAATCTAGAAGGTTTGAAGGTCCTTGTAACTCCTCCTAGTGGCAGTAGAGTAGGTTCACCTGAAGAAGGAGAATCTTCCTTGGTAGTCCATCCAGATTACCAAAGTCTAGAGACAGGTTATAATCCCTAAGCTGTTACAGTTTCTGAGCTTGCTGGTAGTTTTTCGTCTACTAGTGATATAGGCGAAGAACCTGAAATATCTGAACCTGTTACTCCGACTTCTAGTGTTCCAGATTCACCAAGAGTAGAACGAGTTATCACCGAAAATCTTCCTACTGGTTTGATTGCTATTGAAGAACTTGCTCCAGAGGAAGAAATAGGCGTCTCTAACCTTGAAGATCAACTTACTATTGAGCTCAGGGAGCGTGAATCTATCTTTTACAGTCCTCCTAGAAGTACTACTTGGTACCTTTCGTTAACCAATTATTTAGACAACTCAGGGGTAGGTTTTTCTACACCTCGTACTCCTTTTCCACCTGGAGGTATTTATACTCCTGTAAATATGTCTGGTCAGTCGTCCGTGTTTACTCAAACTCCTGAATCTTTCTTACACGGCGGTCCTTCTGTTCCCACTGGGTATCAGTCACTTTCTGGTACCTTTGCGGGGGCATCTCCTCAACCCGTCGATCATGGGTTATTAGCTGGAAACAATGGTAATATACCATTGGGTGTAGGAGACATTTACATGATGTCAGGTTCAGTTCTCGTTTCTCAACCTCAAGGTGGCCAATTACCGCCTGGGGGGCAGCCTCAGTTAACGCCTGGGGGGCAACCTCAAGGTACACAAATTGTGTCTGGGGGGCAACCTCAAGGTCAGTATGTACCTATGGTGCAATACATGCCTCAAGGTCAACCCCAGCCTCAATATGTACCCCAAGGTCAACCTCAGTATCAATATTTACCTCAAGGGTATCAACCCCAAGGGTATCAACCTCAAGGGTATCAACCTCAAGGTCAAGGTCAACCCCAGTATCAGTATTTACCCCAAGGTTATCAACCTCAAGGTCAATACTCGAGTCAAGGTTATCAACCACCTCAAGGTCAGTCATATGTTCAAGGTATGGGAACTGCACCTTTCAATTATCAATCCTATCCTCAATCCGGTTATGGATCTCAGTATCCTCAACCTGTTACGGGTCAATACCCCGGAATGATAGTGTGGGATCCATCACAGGGTCAACAGGTGTTGCAGCCAAGTATACAGTTGGTACCTCAAGCTGGACAACCCGTAGTTTCTGGTCCACCCCAGCAACCGCAACCTGTCCAGTCAAATGTTCAAACTTCTGTAACTTCGGTAGTTACTCAGCCGCCAATTGCACCTAGTACTCCATCTCAAACGGCTGCTGCAACTACCGCTACATCTGCCGCACTTACTTCTGGAGTATCGACAGCTCCGGTTTCTACTGTCTCTGCAACCACTCCTCAGACATCTTTACCGTTGTCTGGATCTACGATTCAAACCACGGTCCAGATGCCTATAGGTCAGCCTGGTATAAGTACGGTTGTCACTACTCAACCTCAATTTGTTCATCAACCGTACCAGGGACAGTACCAACATGGGCAAGCTGTCCAACAGCCGGTTTACCAGTATCAACCGTATCCTGGGTACACTTATCAACAACCTCAACAACCCCAGTACGGTCCGGTTAATCCTGGTTTTCCAGGAGGATATAATATCCCTAATGCGATTCCTGTTCCTAGTTATCCTGGATATCCTCCTCCTGGGACTGGTCTTGTGACCCAGAGTTTTAGAGATCCTAACCGGCAATTACCGTTTATCGCAACTTTGGATTTACCAGACTTGACGCGCCTAACGAACGATCCAATTCAATATCTTCAGTTCTGGCCGCCAATGCCAAATAAGTTGCCCAGTGATATACCCAAGTTCGAAGGTAAGTCTGGAGAGGATCCGTCCAATCATGTGATGACTTACCACCTCTGGTGTGCTTCAAATTCTATCTCGGATGATTCGATCCGCTTACGTCTTTTCCAGCGTACACTCATTGGTCTCGCGGCCAAGTGGTACATTGAGTTACCACGGGCCTCTTTTTACAATTTTAGCCAGTTAGCTACCTCGTTCTTAACTCACTTTCAGTTGCCGGTCAGATACGATAACGGCACGGAGTTATTAACTTCACTAAAACAATCGACGTCCACGTATATTTCTGATCACATTCATGAGTGGAGACGTCGAAGAAGGTTAGTGAAAGTTTTTATTCCGGACCAAATCTTAGCTGAATGGTTTGTTAAATCATTATTACCGAAGATTACTGAAGATGTAGCTAAGGCCGGAGTAGTTACTGAGGAGCAAGTCATTGCTCAGGCGCAGTACCTTGACTTAGTTTATACTCAGTCGGGTACGTTACACGAGAAGATTCCAGATCTTCCAAAATCGAATCAAATCGCTGCTGCTCCTTCGGGATCTCATGCCGCTGATGGTATGATTGGTATCGTGAATACAAAGAGCAAGAAGAAGTCTTCCAAGGCTTCTACTACTCCTATAATCACTTTGCCCGATTCCCCGACAGGAGAGTCTTCTCCTGAACTTTCCGCCGATATTCACGCTGTAGAGTCATCTACGGCCAAATCAAAAAACAGTGGAAAGAAGAAGGCTAAAGCAGACAAGGCTCCGAAGGAGAAAACGGAAAAGTCGGAAACCAATGACGAAAAGCGCAAACCTCGATATCCTTGTCTTATTTGTGAAGAGGATCATTTTACAAGAGATTGCCCTCATCGGGCCGAGGTTGTGAAAATAGTCAAAGGTTCTCCCACTCCTGCTGTGTTAAAAGATCCATTTCCAAAGCAGGAAGTAAGATGATAGGTTCTTCCTCGACTGCCAGTGAAGAACCCATTTTGATGATGTCTCATGTGAGGATTGCGACTCGATCGCAAGATTATGGTAGTAAGAATCCTGTTGATGGTAAGGAAGCAGAATCTTCTCATTCTAATCCATCAACCTCAGCTCCTGGTTCCGATCCACTACAGATCGAAAAACCTAACCCGGACTTAGTAATCAAACCGCCCGCCAAGGGTGTACTTCGAAGGTCTGCTTTCAATCCACATGCGAGAGCAGCCCAGAATTACAACATTGTTGAGGACTTAGCTGTTTCACCCTCAGCAATGTCGGCTTTAGAAGTGCTGCAATCATGCCCAGCACAACGAAAATTACTTTTGTCGGCTATCGGAGCTGTTGATGTTCAGGACCCGAATCTGATAATCTTCGATCTAGAAAATAGTACACCGCGTCTACCCCATCAAATGGCTTTCCAAATTCCAGTGATAGTCAAAAACAGGCCTATTCATCGGACTGTGATTGATGAGGGAGCTTCTACGTGTATTATGTCGATTCAATGTTGGAGATCGCTTGGTTCTCCTTCGTTGAACCAATCCCCGACCATCCTTAAGGCCTTTGATGGCCGTGGGTTCCGTCCGTTTGGTATTCTACAGGAATTGCCTATAGGGGTAGAAGGTAAAACCGTTAGTCTGGATGTGGAAGTGGTTGATGCCCCTCTAGACTACAACCTTCTTTTGGTCGAAGTTGGTCATATGCTATGACAGCGGTCGTTTCATCGGTCTTCAGAGTAATAAAGTTTCCACATAACGGTAAGATCGTGACGATTGATCAGCTGACATACTTTTCATCCGACCCAGCCTCTTCAGAGAGTATCCAGCATGTCGGTAAGACGACAATCCCTTATAGGGACGTTGGCGTAGGTTTAGTTAAAGATTCCGGTTTACTGGGAACTTTTCCTTTCCCTCCAATCAACGCAGACCCTTCATTTGCATCAATTCATATGATTACATCAGACAACATTATTTATGATGATCCTTGGATTGTCCCATCTGAATCTGAGATAGACTCATTCGGTGATGCTATGCCTTTGAGTCCATATGAAATTGCTTATGAAGCCGTCATGTCTTTTACCGACTCGCGTTCAACCCAAATCGACCAAATGAATGTGGTCAGTGAAGAATCACTTTTCACATCAACCTTAGAACGGATAGCGTTTCCCGAAGTCGTGTCATCTGACGAGCAACTTCGCGAAATCCTAAGTGTAGACGATCTACCATGGGAAGATCTCCATCACAGATCTTCGTTTTTACCTAAGGATGATGCTTTTGAAAATGATTTTTCATCTATCTTTACCGCTGAATATGTCAAAGACGCTCAGAATCCAACGAAACATTCTGATTCAGAGTTGAATTTAGGGAATATTTCTCGCACTATTCCCATTGATATTTCAGTGAAGCCCGGAATTGAGGAAAACATTCATATAGGTGCCTCATGTACAGAAGATGAAATTCAAACTTACAAGGCCCTATTCCAAGAATTCCGCGATGTGTTTGCCTGGTCTTACGAGGAAATGCCAGGAATCGACCCTGCCATTGTTGTTCATGAAATAAAACCTACCCGGACGCTAAACCCGTCCGGCAACGGTTGCGTCAGATTCACCCTCGGAAAGCGGCTGCGATTAAAGCAGAAGTCGAGAAGCTGTTGAAAGCAGGTTTCATTTATCCAATCCCGTTAACGGATTGGGTATCGAATATTGTTCCGGTCAACAAGAAACAAGGAACAATAAGAATCTGTATCGACTATAGGGATATAAATCGAGCTTGTCCAAAAGACAACTATCCTACGCCTTATATCGATCAAATTATTGATGATTGTGCCGGAAGTGAAATGTTTTCCTTCATGGATGGTTTTTCGGGCTATAATCAAATCAATATTCTACCTGCCGACCAACCAAAAACGGCATTCATTTGTCCATGGGGGACATTTGCTTATTGCAAATTACCTTTTGGACTTAAGAATGCCGGGGCCACTTTTCAACGGGCGATGTCTTACGCATTTCATGACATCAAGCACATTGTGCAACCGTACCTCGATGATTTGCCTGCTCATTCTTTACATCGAGCTGATCACCTTGTCCACTTACGAGCAATCTTTATGAGGTGTAGGCATTATCGAATTCGGTTGAATCCCCACAAGTGTGTGTTCTGTATAGAGACGGGTCGATTGCTGGGATTTGTTGTTTCAAAAGCCGGCATTCGCGTCGATCCCTCGAAGGTCGAAGCTATCATCAAATTGCCTCCTCCTTCGAGTTTGCGCCAACTCCAAAGTTTGCAAGGGAAAGCAAATTTTTTACGCCGATTCATTCCAAACTACGCCGAGGTCACTAAAGGTTTTACACGGTTGTTGAAACAGAACGCTCAATTCTTTTGGGACGAGATTGCCCAACAATCTTTTGATGCACTTAAACACGCGTTGACCCATGCACCGTTGTTGCATCCTCCCAACTACAACCAGGACTACTTCTTATACCTCGCAGCTTCGCATTCCACTATTGGAATGGTGTTAGTTCAAGAAGATGAATTCGGAGCGGAACATGTGATATATTATCTTAGTAGGACATTAAACCCACTGAGCTAAAATATTCGCATGTGGAGAAATTGGCCCTGGCAGCCGTTCAAGCTGTCCAGCGTTTTCGTCACTACATTCTTCTCCGTAAAACTACAGTTATTTCGGATTGCAACCCTATGATTTATATTTTGACAAAACAACTGCTAGGGGGCAAGTACTCTAAATGGATCGTTATCCTGCAAGAGTTCGACTTGGAGTTTGAGAAGTCCAAGTCTAAGAAATCCTTAGTTTTTGCGGAATTGATGTGTGATTTCCCGCGTGCTGACACAGAAACTGTGGCAGAGGAGTCCATTGCGGACGAATCTTTGTTTCTTATCAGTACTTTAGATCCGTGGTACGGGGATATAATCATCTATCTCCAAACCCAAACCTTTCGGCCTGAAGCTTCAAAGTCGGAACGTCGAAAAATTCGGTTTCAATCCCAGCAATACAAGATTATTGGAGATACACTTTATCGCCGGGGGGCAGACTTAGTTTTTCGACGTTGTTTAACTCACGAAGAGGCTGAGAGGGTTTTGAATGATTGTCACTCTGGAGCATGTGGCGGTCATATGTCTGGGTATGCCACAGCTCAGAAGGTGTTGCGCGCTGGCTATTTCTGGCCGTCCATGTTTAAAGATTGTATCATTGCGGTCCGAAAATGCCACAACTGTCAAGTGTTTGATCGCAAGATGCGCGCACCACCTGCTCCTCTCCACCCTATAATTTCCGTTGGTCCTTTCGCCAAATGGGGTATCGATTTTATTACTTGTAACCCTCACTCGGCCGGGGGCATGCGTATATCATCCTCGCGGTTGATTATTTTACTAAATGGGCCGAGGCGATGCCTACATTCGACGCAAGCGGCAAAACAGCTGCAGTTTTCGTATTCAATCACATTATAACTAGGTTTGGTGTCCCACAAGCAATCATCACTGACCATGGGAGCCATTTTCGAAACATCATGATGACTGAGCTTACAAGCCAGCTTGGTTTGCGCCACGATAGCTCTACTCCTTATTATCCGCAAGCCAACGGTTTGGTTGAGTCTATCAACAAAGTTCTGGTTATCATGATCCGACGAACCATTGGTATTCATCGGTCGAATTGGCACAACATGTTATTTTCAGCGCTATGGGCATACCGAACCTCAGTGAAAACTTCAACAGGGTTCACTCCTTTCCAGCTAGTTTATGGCTTGGAAGCTGTGTTACCCATTGAATGCGAAATCCCATCACTTCAAATGGCTGTCGAATTACTCCCAGCTACTTCCGAAGAGGAGAAACGTTTATTATACTTAGCTCAATTAGATGAGACTCGACGTGACGCTGCATTGGCAATCGAGACTCACGCGAAGCGAATGAAAGCTCAGTATGATAGAAATGTGACCCCTCGAAGTTTTTCGGAGGGAGACCTAGTGCTATTATATGATCAAGCTAACGATAAGCTAGGTGCTGGAAAATTCGTTCCTATGTGGCATGGACCCTACATTGTAAAGCGAAAGCTAGCAAAAGGGGCCTATGAGCTGGTAGATTTTGATGGGGACTCTTTGGGTAAACCCAGAAATGGACTTTACCTTAAGAGGTATTATGCTTAAATGATGGGTATGGAGAATTTTAGTTAGGTTAGGTTTTCTTTCTAGCTAGTATGTTTGTTAGTTTAGTTAGTGTGCTTAGCTTAGAAAGTGTGTTTTTCGTCGTTATTCTGGCTTATCTTGGTTTTACTCTTGATATTGCAGATGTCGACGCCTCTCCAAACGTACATTGGATTTGCCGATGGTGCTTGTCGTAGTACACGGAATATCTCTTCCGCAGCTTGGGTTATCTATTCGCCCTCTGACGAGTTAGTTTCTATGCATGGGGTGAGCCTCGGTCAAACGACGAACAACATTGCAGAATACAGTGCAGTGGTTGAATTATTGTCTGAATCTATTTCATTTGGAATTCGACGTTTGATAGTGAGGTTAGATTCTGAACTCGTTGTATTACAGCTTAATAGAGTATATGCCATTAGAAATCCTGTGTTATTAAGGTTGTTTTTGAGAGTGCGTCTCTTGGAACGTGAATTTGATTACATTGAATATCAGCATATTCCAAGGTCTTTAAATACATTAGCAGATGCAATTGCTTCTCGAATGTTGGACAGACATTTACGATAATCATGCAAGTAAATTTAAAAACATTTCATCACATATGTTAAACAAATGAGCCGGTAATAATGATATATATATAGATAGGAGTGTGTCAAAAAATATACATCGTCTTCGATCATAGGTTGAAAAACACCTTATGATCGGCAAAAATGATAAGTACAAAAAACCAAAAATGTCATATGTGTCTACAAAAGTGACTAGCCAATCACTGGTGGTGCTCTCTATACGAGACCACTGCCCGCGCTACCCTACACAAGAACCTCCTAAAAGGTCCTGGGACTGCAACCACATAGCGCTGAAGTCGAATAGGAATATCATCTATGGTGGTCTCTGGTATATCCGCCGTCAGACGCTCTAGATCCTGTTCCAGCTCGGCTAAGGTCTCTGCGGCCGCATCCTGTGGGGCTGGTGCTGGTACAGCTGGTACTCTCCTCTCAAAAGCCCGGAGGTTGGCTGGACGCCGTGGACCTACATCTGCATTTTGAAAATTTGTGCTGTCAGTTTTGAGGCGATATATAAAAAAAAAAAAAATACATAATTTGAAAACTTGTGAAAAATGAAATACCTCTGTCGTCCCATTGTTCTCCCTGTGGAAGAACCATGTCCGGATCATTCCGAAAATCCATTCCGGCATAAGGAAAGTCCTGAATAGCAAAGACCTGGCTCTCTAGCCAGTGAAAGTAACCATCAGGAAATCGAACAACTGCTGCGCCCTCATCAGGATGCCGGGCCATTACCGCAACCCATCTCGTCAACTTAGGCTCCCGAGGCGCCTCGACTGGAACTGTAAGATGCTGGGGAACCAGCATTGGAACTCTCTCTAGGGCAAAGCTCACAACTATAGGCCCATATCCAAAGGTCTTCAGTTGTCCTCTCTTTGCCCTGGTTAGTTGGCCCTTCAAATTAGCCAACACAGCATCACACCAGTTGAAAATGGTGCCATGGAAACAGTCTATAGCCATCCGCATTTGGGACCCGGTGGCTTGGTGCAAAGCGGCCACGCCGCAAAGTCTGGTAACAGTAAAGGCTATCACCATAAGTTCAGGTCGGGATATGTACTTGATTTCTATCCCCTTCTCATGGTTTTGGTTGTTGCACCACTCTAGCCGGAGACTAGCAAGGGATTGGCCACCCAGCCTAGTCCCGAATAGAGAAAGTTGCTCGCCCCTGTTAGGCAAGCCAGTGAGAAAATATATGTCGGAGGGCTCTATCTCGAGCTGGTGCTCTCCGATGTAGAAACATTGCTCCTGAATGTTCCACCTTTCAACCAGCCACTCAAGAAAAGGCACTTGGCCCCTCATGCCAGGTATGGCCCAGTATTTATACAGTCCGCATGCTTTTAATGCATCAATGGAAGGTTGATGACCTATCGCGGCCAAATCAACATCCTCGTGCTCTCTTTCACGCCAATCAAGCATGGTGTGCTCCCTGCACATCATAAAACATCAGTTAGAATCCATAAAATTTAAAAATTTTGGTCTATTTTGGAGGGCCAAGGGTTTCAATTTGTGTTTTGTGGGGTACACACCCGGCCTTTAGGGACAGAGCGCCCGGACGCAGGTTCCCTTAAGGCCGGGTGCGTACACCCCGTAAGTTTCCCATTTGGAAAATATCGGGGTACGCAGGTCAGCAGTGCATGACCTGCGTACCCCGAAGGGCGCATTTTGAAACCCCAATGCCCCCAAAAAATCAAATAAAAGCTTAAAAATGAATTCTAAACGGATGGAAAACAAGAGAGGGGTGTTGTAGAATACCTGGTGAAACGGCGTTCGATTCTGACGGTCGGATTCTCCGCAATCTCCACGGGAAGTTTCTTGTCAAAAGCCCTTTTCTCAACCTCAACAGTAAAATGGTAAAAATGACATGGTAAGAAGTCTTTTTATAGGTTTTTTGGATAAATAAATGCTAGATTTGTTTATTTTTCACCATGAAAGGACATTTTCAATGAATTTTTACCCATCTTAAACAGGTATGAGTAATGTGTTGTTTCTGTGCAGGACAAAGGGACTTTAGGGTAAATTATCATTTTTCACGTCAGAGTCATCTTTTAAGCTCTTTTCTGACTCCTAAAACATGAAAAGATCGCCGAGCGTTTCTTTTACACTCGTTAAAACGGAATTAAAAGACGGTCCCCTTATAGCTCTTTTCTGACCGTAAAATCAGGAAAAGATTGCCGGGTTTTTGTCGTTTCAAACTCGATACGGAAATAAAACGACGTGTCCTTGATCGCTTTTTACTTTTCAGGTCAGAGACACTAATCATGAAAGTACTCCTTGGTCGCAAGATCAAGCGGTTCTCCCAGGTATTATTTTATACTTTTTCGGGCTTGGGGGACACAAATTTACGAAAAAGTTCAACCTGGAGTCTTCTTAAGTTTTTCAGACTCTCTAAAATTGAAAAACGCCGAGTTTCTCCTATACTGGGCTCGTTAAAATTTCACAGTAAAGGACCTGTTCAATTACAAACAGGAACGAACCACTCCTTCCTAGGGTTCGAATCAAAACTAGGTTGGACTCATCCGAAGGATGAGCTTATAATCAAGCATATGTTATCCTCCTCAAGCTTGTTAAAAATAAAGAGGTACTTGCCAGAAATGGTGGGGGAAAAGAGAGAAGAATGAGCCTATTTGTTATCCTTTGTCTCAGAAGAAACCTTATTACCACTCTTGAACACGACACTTTTCATTCACCTGGGTTGGGAAATCCTTTACCTCAGAGTTGATCAAACCACATTGAAAGTCTTCAGCCGGGTTCTGGGGATTAACTTTGAGTCGTTTATCACCAAGCCATCTATTGTGTCGTTATGTGTTCAAGAGGTCTGCAAGCAAAACTTTCATCTGCAAAATACTTGTCATCCATTTGACCATCCCTGAGTCAGTCCTTACAGCAACATTTCTTCAACTTGAACAATGATTTCGTGTTGTGGGCTTGCCTGCAACGGGTCGCTTTCTATCGACATCAGCACATTATCTAGAGAGATGACTTAGAAATCGTCAGTACCTTGAAGTCTGCATGCATCAATGGCAGGTTTCTCGCCTTTGACGTCAGTTTACATCATTGACTTTCGATCGAAGGATTCCGTGAAATGTTCGACATCAACTCATTCATTCACATCTCATGGATTGTACTGGGTACTTTGAGAACCATTGACATTACTGGTGGTCTCTCTCACACTTGTTAACAGTTTACATCATCGACTGGTAATCAAGTGGTTTCTACCATGTTCGACATCAACTCATTTATTCGCATGGCTAGAATCGTACCAATTCGGGAAGTAGAAATGAAGACCCTGGATCTAGTTTCCACCATCCAGGCTACGAGGAGTTTTGTATTCATTATCTAAGTAGACTAATCATAAACAGATGGCTGTGCCCATACTATGTCTACAAAAGTCTATGATTATGATGTACTGCAAGATCATTCCTGTATCAGAGTAGTTAGTCTGTTAGTTAAAGTTTTGATCTAAGTATGGGAATGCCTACCTCAGCGATGATATAATCTTATACATGTATTTTGTGTTGAAAATTGCAGGTTCTGACCAGGCTCTCCACGAGATAATCCTTGAAATGATAAAGCGCTTCACCCTTCCTAGATAATACAAAACCCTAATCTACTACAGGCTTCGCACTTTAGGGGGCAATCTGTTAATTAAAAAATGTCACCATGGCTATTTACAGTTAGTATGGCTCTATCAACAGTCATGCTATCCTCCTGGGCAAGTCTTATGCCTCTGCTCTCCATGTCAAACTCCAAAAAGAGAGAAAGTCTTTATAAATGTATTTATCTCTGGGTACGCAGGTTCTCTCAACCTTACCTGCGGATACGCACCTAATGTTCACAAAAGCTGCGTACTTATACGCTCTGTATGTAAAGGGGCAGGTGCGTACCCCTATAAAGGTCAAAATGCGCAAGTTTCATCTTTAAAAAGTTACTTGTGGTCATTTCTAGAGAATTCTAGAAGGTTGTTCGACGTGTATTGAGCGCCTCCAGATGGTTCATGTACCCCTACCAAAGAGGAACTTATCCCATCAATAAGGGAGCTATCCCATCCAAAGAGGGGATTATCCCATTGATGGTGGACCTGATTAACTTCCTCTTGAGCACTATAAATACAGGCATTGGGCCAGAAGGAGGGGAGGTTGGAAGCTAAACATTTCTAAGGGTAGATGCTGCTGGAATTAGGACTCCCATTTAGAAGCTTGTGAGGAGAGATTGCCATCTTTGCTTGTTCTATTTGGAAGTGGGTGAGCTTTGTCAAAGTAAAGGAGAACTCTTGATGGACCCTGGGAGGGACTTGCACAACACCAAGGCTCAGGTTGTAATTGTTCCTTTTGTTTCCTATTAATGCAAATGAGTCCATTCTTCTCAATAACTTGTTATTTATGAGTTGTTTCATGTACTCCTTGGTCTATGTGTCAAATATGTTTTATTCTATGAGATTATCAAGTGCTATTTAATCGTTTGATTGTTAGTGAATGCAGGTTTCGAAGTGAAGGAGGAGCTCATCCGGATCAGCGAGGCTGGACTACTACAACAGCGTTGGATTACAGGTAGGATCTAAACACTTGATCTCTTATATAGTAAATGCATGTTTAGAGGAGGATTGCTCTTGTTTGTCTTGTTTGTCACTAGAGAGTCTTAGGCTCCTAGGGAGGTTGGTTGTGTCCGCACTATCGACTCTTTCCGCCTGACACTAGATGGGTTGTGTGTGTTGGTCATGCATGCATGTCAGTTGCATGTGTGTCTCTTACACTTGCATTCCATGTGCTTGTTGCATTGCATAATGTTAATCATGGTTGTAGTAAGGTTGTCATGAGGAACTTGAAGTTTATGGAATGCATTGTCATGAGTATATGACTGGTTACATGTTGTTATATGTTGCTTGAATAGATTATTTGATGTTAGGTTGAATTCTTGTATGTTTGATTACATGTATCAATCTTGTAGGTTGGTTACAAGAATTGATCGCTTATGCTCAACTACATGCGTTCATACGTATGTGTAATTGATTAGGCATTGCTTATGCATGTTGATAATTGCATGTGGAAATGTGTACAATGGAGTAATGGTGGTTGTCATGCATGAGGTCATAACATGTATTGTTGATATGGCCTTGCATTGATCACTCGACTCTAGCTAGAATGATGTGAATTTGGTTTGGTAATCATATGTTATATGTCTATATGCAGTTGTTATGCGTGTATGGTCTTGGTTATAGTTATGCATGAAATGTAGGTCAAACATGCCTTGTGAAGTCATGGTATGCAATTTAGGTCAGCATGGTGATATTGGTATGTTATAATGCTAATGTGTTGGCTGAGATAGAGTAGGAGATGCAGATCCTCATAATGAGGTTGCAGCATTGGACTTTGGGGTAAGATCAGATCATCATATAGGTATTTTATGTTGACATGTAGGTATGTAAGTTGATAATTTTTATATGCAGTAGGGTTATATACATTAGGTTTATGTACATGTCTTTTAATGTTATGGTTACATTTGTGATAGATGTTAGTTGATTAGTGTAGTTATATACACATGTGTAGGATAGTCAAGAATGGTAGTAACCTATAGTTGTATGCATTTCTATTTTTGTTTTAGATAACCCAATGATTATGTTATATGTTATTGATAAAGTATCTTATAGGTTGACTTGATGTTGTTATATGATAGTTAACTTGATGATTAGGGTTATTGCATTTAATATATTGATGTTATATGTATCATACTAAGTTGGATTGGCCTATCTAGATGGTTATGGTTATGACATGCAGGCATGAGTCGACTTATTATGTTGTGTTTTTGTTCTAATCTAGACCGATCATACATATGTGATTGTTGTGCATAAATTATAATTGAGTGTGAGTTATCATGTAAACATGTTAGCTAGTAACTATTTTGGGTATCATGATCTAGATTGATTTTGCAGATAAGAATGCCTCCCCTGAGATACATTAATGTATGAACTTGATTATGTCATCCACCTTTTTCTTGACTATTTGATTATGACATCTATTTGGTGTGTGAGTGGTTGGTGTCTAGTTGATTTATTTAACATGGTATGGTTGCAAGTTGGTGGAATGTTTGATGAATTGCATAATATGAGTATGTGTTCAAATGATGATTGCAATAACACATGTGTGTTGAGACAGTTGATATGTACTTGAATGTAGTTAACAGTTGTATCATTATGTCTAATGACTATGAGTTGACTATCGGTTATGACACAATTATTAGTCCTACTAAATTTTGATTTCGAATTGATATATATGATTATCTTGATAGTTGGAACACGTGGTTAACATGTGTGAGAAATTGCAAGGTAACATGTTAGGTACTAATGTGACAAGGTAACACTTGATGTGTTTTAAAACTAACTATTGGGTTATGTGGCAACACATAGTAAGCATCGATTACAACCAAGAAAAAAGGTAAAAGGAAGAAATTGGACAAGAATTCCTTTGGCTATGTTTGGAAACCCTAATTCCAAACGAATTAGTGTTTTGCATATAGGAATTCTTCTTTGTTAGTGTCAATCAGTTTTACCTGTCACCAGTGATCAAATATTCTTTTACCAAGTGTTTTTAGGAGTCTCAAAGTCAAATTTTATCATGTCACTAGGCATTCAGAATAAAATTTGGTCACTCATTAGTGTGTATAGGATTATTTCCACTCCTTCAATATTTCCATGTCCAGTCACTGACATCGCTCAATTGGATGTGCCATTATTGAACAAATCAACATCATCACTTCAGTCATGTCACCATGGTCTTCATTCAGCTCAGTGTCTCCATTAGGTCATTAGGGTTTCAAAGTCACCAAAATCTCATTTCATGCATAAAATCCGGCAAAGGAGGAGTGGTAATAAGCAAGTCTCTTTAATAAATTTGATATCAAGTGTAATTTTATGTTTTCATATGTAATAACTACTTCAAAGTTCTAAGTTCCAAAGGCTACAGTTCAAAGTTCCAAAAGATTCAATGTCTCAAAAAAAGGCCATAAAGTTACCAAGTTTCAAATATCAGAGATCATAAAGTGTCAAGGGTCCAAATTTAAGTTTAAAAGGGTAAGAGGAGTTGTTTTTTAACTCATTTTCACTTTCAAAATTCCAAGCATCTCTCAGTTATTATCGTGCAGGAAGAAAATTTTGTGAAAATTGAGGGTTTTGTTGTATTCTAAGAGAAATGCGACCCTTTTGAAGTAAAATGCGACCCTTTTGAGTAAATTGTGACCCTTTTGTGTAAGAGCGTGACCTTTCTATGGAGCGCGACCCTTCTGTGAAGAAGTGTGACTCTTTTAAAGGAAGTGTGACCTTTCTGAGCAAGAGTGACCCATAACGCTACTCTTTGGGAAATTCACCTTATAGGGATTTCTTCTTGTTTTTAAGGGGATTTTCGACTTCTTCAAACTTCCAAAGATCATTCAAGGACTCTTAAAGCTTCTACAAACAGTAAGTGGGCATCTACACCATCATTTCAAAGATTTTTCTCAATGTGAATTGATTGTTTCTCAGGGTTTTCTCCAACAAATTCTTGGTGAATGAAACCTAGCTTCTACTGATTTACCACTGTCATCTATCATCCAGAAAACCCTAAATTTAAAATCTCCTATCATTCCACCACTCATTTTCCATTGATTTCATCAAACCCTAGCCTCCCACTACATTTTCACCTTTGAGAAAACTTCCACTTCAGTTTTATCAACATCATCTGGCTAGTGTTTTACCATTCAACAAATTTAATGGAGAGTGAAAGAGAGAGTGAAAAGAAAGTGCATAAGGGAGGACATCATTCAAGGTTTGAGTCATCCAACCTAAGAGAAATCAATGCTTCTCCATTTGCCCAAAAATGTTTCAGAAATGTTAGTTGTATGAAGTTTTGTGAGCAGGTTGTAGAGTTTGGTTCTCATGTCCCTTTGACAAGTATCTTTGCCCAAAATTTCAACATAGATAAAGCTGTCATAACAATTATTAAGTTCAGTGTCTCAGCAGGTATTATTTCTTCAGCCACAGGTATTACAAATCATGGTGACACCTAGTCCAAAGGCATGGAATTGTCCCTTGATGACTATAAGATGTTCCTAGAAACTAATGTCAGACAAACTTCTGAACATGTTTTTCCTTTTAGACATCTTCTTAACAAGTATGCCCCTCTAATGAAGCTTATCATGAAGTATTTTACATGTGAAGGCAGATTCTTTAGATTATATAGGTATCATGTTAGGTTACTTATGCACTTCACCTCTACAAGAACACTTAATTTGTGCAACTTTTTGTCTAAGAGTGTGGTGAAGATTACTGAAAAATTCACACTAGGGGATAGCCTCATATCACAAATTTGTTTCACCATAGCCTGATCAAGATTGTGTTTATGCATAAGCTCTTAGTCAAGCAAATCACTTGGGAAACCTTTTTGGATAAATTAAAGATTGCTCCTATCATTAGTCCCACTGTTTCTCCTAGCAAAACAACATCATCAGGGTCTAGGTTCACAAGGTTGATGAAGCATGGTTCAACAAGAAAACAGGAAAAGGTTTTAGAGGAACTTAGACCTAATTTAACCAAGACATATCAAAGAGGGAACATGCTTGTGTTTACTCTAGAGATTGTGGGAGGGACCAAGCCTTCTACATCAGCACAAAAAGGATCACATTTGCAGGATGCGGAGGCTGTCCATCATGACATACACATAGTAGATTTGGAGTCCCAAGATGATCATTAAACCCTGAAACTAGCTATCAGAGAGAAGGATTCTCAAATCATGGAGCTTTTAGACAATGTGGCAAGAGCCAAATTCATCATTTCCTTCCTTGAGCAAGAAAATGAGCAGTTGAAGGCAAAGCAGCTGCTTTTAGAAAAATATTTGTTTAAAACTAGTATGCAAGAGTCCAAAGGTAAAGCAATGTTGGGGCATGATGAGCAGGATGAACAAGAGAGGCGAGTTGGAAGGAAGAGGCCTAGGACAAAGGGTCTCAAAGGAAAATTGCAGAAGGAAAAAGACCAAAACCTACTAAATGAGGATTTGAGTCTTGAAGATAGAATAACTATGGAGATCAATGAAGATAGGGAATATTGGCTCAGCAAAGTCAATGGCCATCTGGAGAAGCTTCTTGATAGAGCTAATAGGGACAATTAGATGTTGAGGCACATGGCCCATCACTATCAAACAAGGAATCAGATTGCACAAATCAGAATCAAGAAATTGAAAGCAAAATTGAAAGAGGTCCAAGACAAGCAAAGGGAATCAAGGAAAAGGGGTAAAAGGATAAAATTGGTGACTAAAACATCCAAGAATGTTTAGCCTATCTTCCATAACAGCCAAGGAACAAATTTTGAAAGTTTTGGAGAAATTTGGAATTTTTTGAAATTTTGCAGGAAAAGGCACACAGAAGCATCGCGCTAAGGCACGACCCTTTTTCCCTGGACATCCAAATGAGGTTTTTCTACATGGATGGATGCATTATGATGAGTACATGCAAAATATAATCCTATTTTTTCATGAAAGATTCCCATTTTGATCAGAAACTCAAAAAACCTCACCTTTTTCATGTCTCTGCCACTAAATCTGGACTGGCGTGGTGCTTTTGAGTAAGGTTGGGAGAATGAGTTTTTGGAGGCCTTCCCATGGGTCATTTTCCAAAATTCAAGATGTTCTGGAAACTAGATAGAAAAATCTAGTTTATTGTTCTTTCAGATTTCCATTTTGACTTGGGGAAGATACCTAAAAGTGGCTTGAAATAGGCATGACCCTTCTATAAAATTTCCTTTTTTTTGCATGCTCGTGCAACCCTTTCGCTGACTGGCACGACCCTTTTGGTTCTCATGTGAACCATCTAGTCTGGTAACTTCTTGAGTACTGAATGATAGAAAATTTGAGATATTATGATATATTAATGTTACTTTAGGTTTCTTAGTTGGTTTTTGCCTCACTTTATGAGGAAAATTGTAATTAATGAGGAGATATGCTCTCCTAAACTTTAGCCTAAATTGTGGAAATTGTCTCAACTATCCTAGTTTTAGGTGAGGACTCATCAAAATCAATTATGATGAGCCTTGAATATAATTTGCGACCTGATGATATGTCGTATGTTGCATTTTCCTATATAAGATGGAAGGGAATCATTTTCCAAGGGTTGGACATTTGAGGAGAGAACCATTCTAGCCTGTATCTGACATTTTTGGAAATCAAAGGACACAATTTACAACTATTATTTAGGAATTTCTATGTAATAAGTTCATGATGTTGTTTTTCCTCTGTTATTGCTTTATATTAATTATATATAGCTTCCTTTTCCATTCGTCATTTCTTCAATAGTTTTCCTCGTAGTTGATAAACATAATTCTTTTCACTAAGCTTTGTTTTGATGGAAAAGTATTTTATGTTATGTTCACTCTTACTTAATGAATTCATGTCTCGTGCTCATTAAGACCTTCATGTTTCATATGAGCACCATACTACATCGAAAAAACCTAAAAGACATCATAAAAGTGCTGCTATTTTGCTCCTTCATATCTTTGCTGTTGTAATCCTTTGACCCCCTGCCATAGCTACTTCGTTTTTCTACCTATCCAGCAACAAAACCCTAAATCTTACAAAACCTACCTGAACTTAGCTATCTGGCCTAAAATCCTTTATCATCCAGTCATCTCTTGGTTTTGATTCCATAGAGAGAGCCCTCTCTAGTTTGGTAGGGCTAGCTACCAAAATGAAAGCTTGGTCTGTGGTTACCTCTGTCAATTTCCTCATCAGCTTGGGACATTGTGGGGGATAACATTCTTAACCTTGGGTTTGTTTGAAATTATGTGGATGTGTGCTAGATTCATGAACATGTACTTGACAGGTGTATTTTCTAGTCTCTAGTTGCAAGTGGATCTGTCAAGGGGATTGGAGCCCCTTGAGACATGGCGTGGATGTGCTCAGTTGCAAACAACATGCTTGGCACAACAAGGTAAGGTAACCAATGTATTTTTATTTTTAATTATGCACTGACAATTATGTGTTTATGGTAGTATGATGCAGGGAGTTGCATGGAAAGAGAGTTTTCCATGAAATATTGAAGAAGGCTCAGGTTGACATTTCCTTGGGAACCATGGGGATTGAGTCATGGTGTCTGTTGTTAGTCTTGTGCTTTTGGTATTTTACGATTGTTGCACTTGATTTGCGATTTTGCATGTGCCTGGTGCATAGCTATGCCACTTTGTTGCGGTGTTGTGTTGTTATTGGTTTTCATGGTTTTGCTTCTTGTTTGTTTCTTGGTATTGCCTTTTATGTTTTGAGTCTTGGGAGTTGTTTTGGAAAAGGAGGAAGTTGATGGGGCTATGGGAGAGCTACGTGGTACTCAAAAAATTATGTATGACATGGATGAAGCTCAGTTCATGAGTAAGCGCAGCGGAAGGTAAGACTATGATAGTCGATTGAACTGATTGGGTCCATTGTGGTAAAGGGACTGTGGCAACACAAACATGAGAAAGGTAACCAGAAAAGGTAAAGTAAATGGATCTGAGGTTTCAGATGCTTTGGCCAAGTTGGGAATTGTGGCTCTCAATGCTATGCATGCTATGCACGAATAGGGAAGTTCTCTCAAACTAGACCTTATGTTATCTGGTAATTATTTTATGATCATGATTATGATGATGTTTATATATGAATACATGTATGTATCTATATATGTCATGTCCAAAAAGGTCGTCATGGATTAGGGTGGTTTAATGCTAATATTTCAATGCTTGAGTAGTTCTGGATGCTTCTGTATAAAATTCTCATCCTCCCATGTGGAATCCTTGGCAGGTAAGTTCTTCCACTTGATGAGATACTCCGAAATTGATTGATTCCGTCACTATCAAGCTCTTGTTTCTGTGACTGCTTCAAGTTCCAATATGATTTTTCCTTCCTCGTCAAGTTTTGGCAATATTGTTTGAAATGTGAGCTTGTCACTTATAACCTTCTTTAAACATGAAACATGGAAAACTAGGTGCACTTGGGAAGATGCTGAAAAATCCAATTTGTATGCCATAATACCAATCTTTTTCAACACCTTATATAGATCATAATACTTTGGTGATAATTTATCATCCTTCTTAGTTTGCTTGAGGAAATTTGCTTGTATGGTTGTAGCCGTAGGAATACCCAATCACCTACATCAAAAATTCTTTCGCTGCAATGTTGATCTTTCTGTTGTTTCATTCTATTATGTGCCAAAGTGAGGTTATCCTTTAAGAGTTGGAGAACTTGTTGTTGATGCTCAATGTGATCTTTCACTGCTTGAACCTCAGAATTTTCTCTTAAATATGATGTGATGGATGGTGGATGATATACATAAAGTTCCATAAATGGGGTCATTTTTGCTGCAGTATGGAAGGAATTGTTATACCACCATTCAGCTAGAGGCAACCATTTGACCCATTGTGTTTGTTTATCAAAGACAAAGCAACGAATATATCCTTCCAAACATTTGTTTCCTATCACAGGTTTCCCATCAGATTGATGATGATAAGATGACCTATGAGCTAGCTGAACACCAAGACAAGAAAATAATTCTTTCCAAAAAATTCCAGTGAAAATGGGATCTCTATCACCTACAATAATCTTTGGGTTTCCATCTAGCTTTTGAATTGTTTCCATAAATGCAGTAGAAATTGTACTAGCTTTAAATGGATGAGATAATGCACAAAAGTGTGCATACTTGGTAAGTCTGTCAATTACCACCATGATGACACTCTTTCCTTCGAACTTGGATAAACCTGTGATAAAATCCATTGAAACCTCCTCCCAATGTTGGATTGGAATATATAAAGGTTGTAATAGACTTGGGGTCTTAATTGTTTCAACTTTATTTTGTTGGAAAACAAACATTCCGCCATAAACTTTTGAAAATCTGATTTAAGGCCATCCCAAAAAAAAAATCCTTCTTAACCCTATGGTAAGTTTTTAAAAATCCTAAGTGCCCTCCTAAGGGAGAAATGTGCAATTCCATAAGAATCTTTTGTTTGAATTGGGAATTCTTACATAGGTATAAGCGATCATTGTACCATAACAAATCACTTTTCCAACTAAATGTATCAGATGTACTGGGATCTTGCTGTAACTTTTGAATGAGTGCCCACACTTCTTCATCATTCTTCCATTCATCCCTTTCTTCGTTTATCCAATCTGGTTGGATAATAGAAATGGCGCAAAGAAATGCTTCCACATCCTCATCATTTCTTGAGAGTGCATCTTCCACAACATTTTGCTTCCCTTTTTGTAGATGATTTCAAAGTCATAACCCAACATCTTTATGACCCATTTTTGTTGCTATTTTGAAGATAATCTTTGTTCTAAAAAGTATTTAAGACTATCATGATCCGTTTTTACCTTGAAGTGTCTTCCCATTAGGTAGGGTCGCCATTTCTTAAGTGCATGTAGTATTGCCAACATTTCCTTCTCATAAATAGCTTAGTGTAAATACTTTCCTTTCATTGGATGAATTTTGAATGCAATGGGTCTTTCTTCTTGCATTAAAACAACACCAATTCCATTTATTGAGGCATCACACTCCACAATAAAGGTTTTTGTGAATTCTGGCATAGCTAAGACTGGTGATTGGCACATCGCCTATTTAAGATGTTCAAAGGCCTTTGTTTCCTCTAGAGTCCATGAAAATGCATCTTTCTTCAATAATGTTGTTGGAGGTGTTTCTATTCTCCCACAATTCTTAACAAACTTGTTATAATAACCTATCAACCCAAGAAATCCTCGCATATGCTTTATGGATGTGGGGATCTTCCATTCCTTAATGGATTTAATTTTTCTAGGGTCTACCTTAACACCTTCATGAGATACAATATGACCCAAATATTCCACTTCTTTTACTCCAAAGAAACATTTGGAGATTTTTGCATATAACTGTTTCTCCTTCAATAGTTTGAGCACCCTGTCAACATGTTGAACATGATCCTTCCAAGACTTGTTGTAGATTAGTATATCATCAAAAAATGCTAACACAAATTCTCTAAGGAAGGGTTTGAAAACAGAATTCATCAAACCTTGAAATGTAGAAGGTGCATTGGTAAGTTCAAAAGGCATGACCAAAAATTCATAATGACCCTCATGAGTTCTAAATGTTGTTTTTGGAATGCCTTCAGTCTTCATTCTGATTTGATGATATCCTAAATGAAGATCCAACTTGGTGAAGTAAATTGATCCATGCAATTCATCCAATAATTCAGGAATGACAGGAATGGGAAATTTATCTTAATAGTGATCTTGTTGAGCTCCCTATAATCTGAACACATGTGCCATGATCCATCCTTCTTGTGCACCAATACTACTAGAACAAAGAAAGAACTTTGACTAGGTCGAATTATACCAGCCTCTAGCATTTCTGCAACCATATGTTCAATTTCACTCTTTTGGACATAGGGATATCTATAAGGCCTGATGTTTGGAGGAACACTTCCTGGAATCAAATGAATAGCATGTTCATGATCATGAATAGGTGGGAGGCCTTTGGGAGTCTCAAATACCTTGGAATGATTGTCCAAGACATTTTGGAGATCTGGAGAAATAGATGATTTCCATGTGGGAACCTCTAGCAAACATAATTGTGCAATTATGGCTCGTTGTTCTTTCTTTAGAAGCTTTGTCATTTAGTTAGAGCTGATTATCTTTCTCAGTTTCCCTACAATACCCCTTAATTCAACTTCCTTTCCTTTCGAACAAAATTTCATGAAAAGTTCTTGAAAGTTAAAAGCTATTATACCCAAGGATTATAGCCATTGGACTCCTAGTACAACATCAACACCAGTCATTGGAATGGAAAGCATTTGGTTATTCAATACATATTCTCCCATGGATAGCTTGATATTATGGCACTTTCTAGAGAAATTTATGGTTCCTCCACTTGCAACCATCACTTGACACTCTGGTGCTAGATATATGGATCAATTCAATTCCTTGGCTATCTTACAATGAATAAAATTATGGGTATTGTCTAAATCAATCAACACTATTACCTTTTTCTTCTTGATATGTCCTTCTATCTTGATAGTTTGAGGAGTGGTAATTCCATCCAATGCATTACAAGATATGGTCAGATTCATTTATTCTTTCTCTAATGTTTGTTCCTAGTGTATATCATCTTCTTTTGACGTTTCTTGTTCCCTTTCTTCCTCCTCTTCACAATCTATGTAAAATAATTTATTCTCAGCACACTTATGACCTTTATTGTATTTTCTATCACAACTATAACAAAGCCCTTTTGCTATTTTTTCTTCCAATTGTTGTGGTTTCAACCTTGTAGGTTATGGAAGGTTAGGGGAAACAACACTTTCATATTTATAGTTGTGAGTGGTAGGCTTCCTTGTTGACATAATTTTTCTTTCCAATTTTCTTTCCAACTTGAATGCCTTCTCCAATGAATCAGGTTCCCAAAGGTGAACCTCATGTTGGATGTTATCCTTTAAAGTCCCTATGAACACATCAATCCTATGCTCCTCTGTAATATCTTTTACCCTTATATTCAATTTTTGGAAGTCCTCAATGTGCTCCATCATTGAACACTTTTGTTTGAGATTTATCAATTGTCTAAAAAAAGTGTTGCTTTTTGTATCCTCATAATGTGCTATCATTTCTTCCATAAAAATTTCCCAAGTGACAATTTGTTTACGAGAGAAAAGCCATCGATACCATACAAACTAATTTGGTTCCAAATATAAAGTTGCAATGCGTACCTTTTGTGTGTTTTGCACATTATGGAGATCAAAATATTGCTCCATCTGTAGTATCCATGTTACGAGATCCTTTCCATCAAACATCCTCATATCGATCTTTGGAACACGGTGGGTCTTCAATCCAACATTATAGTCTATGAAATCATCATTAACATTTATTTTGTTCTCATCATGAGTTTCCTTTACTACCCTTTCCCCATTAGTAAACATTTCTTGTAGCAACTTTATCAAATTTGTCTTCAAATCTTCCATTTTTCCTTCCATCTTAGTTTCCTCGTCATTCATCTTAGCTTCCACACCTTTCTTTAAACCATCCATCTTAGCTTCCACGTCATTCATCTTAGCTTACATGCCTTTCTTTAAACCATCCATCTTATCTTCCATGCCTTTCTTTAAACCATCCATCTTAGCTTCTATTACTTTTTGTGAGAGTGAATTTTGTTGCACTTGGCCTTGTAATTTTCATATATCATGTTGCATTTCTTCCTCTTCTTCATGAATCATGTTAGATCTTTCAAGTTGCTTACTAGGTGCTTCCATTTCCTTTCTTTGAGGCATAAATTAATGATAATTATACTTCAATATGCCCTTTGAATTCTTTCAAAATAACTTTTCAAACCAAACTTATGCAAAATTTTAAAAAAACTACACATCTTTTTTCACTTTGTAGGAGCTTGATATTGAATCTGATGTATCTTTGAAATTTCAGATCTCTAAGGTCTGAAATTATGCACTGTGGTAGCCCTCTGAGTTCTCTTTCCAATCCCATAAATCGGATTGAAATTGGATTCTTCAAGAAATGTTTATGCCCAATCTCCCGAGATGACCTAATTATACACTTTTTCAGTAGTGAAATTGTACAAAGTGCCACGTGTCACTATTTCAACCTTCGGACCTAAAAACAATGCATAGAAAACAACAGTCTGTTCTCTTTCTATAACGTTTTACAAAATTTTAATCTGATACTCAGAGATAAATTTATGACGGTTTTCCCAAGGTCACCTATTTGGGATGTAATTCGGGAGCCTGCAAAAACCCTCACTTCCTTATATCATATCTCTGAAAATATAGAGAGACAAGATCTGAAATTTGGACCCAAGGATCATCGAGATTTGGGCTCAAATGTGTTTTTTGTTTAGCTTCTGAAATGTCGCAGAAAAAGGTTATAGTGCAAATTCCACAATGACCTGTTTGGAGAAGCGAAACCCTAGAATCCAAAGCTTTGATACCAAAGGTTATGAACCAGCTCACAAAAAGATAGAAAAAATAGATCAAACTAGAATAGCTATTTTAGGATGGATTCCTATTTTAGTCAGTCCCTGGACCAAAAATAGGAAGTAAAATTCGAATTTGAACTTAACAGTTGTTTAAAAATAAATTAATTAATTCTCCATGAGTTAATTAGTTGTGAAAAATCAAACATGAAGTCTATGTAAGGACATGCAACAATTTCTCTATTAATTGAGGAATTTATCCATCAGTTAAAGAGATAAGGATGAGTTCTAATTTGAGTTGTGATTATTTGGCTTTGTTAACTCAGTCAAGTCCAATTAGATTGATTTAAATAGTTTGTTTAAATTAATGTGAGTTCAATTAGTTAATACAAGCTTGCATATAACTGTTGCACTTCAGATAACTGAAGATTCTCTCATGAATAACTCATGCATGTAAATTCAGATAGAGACCCAGTTGAGATCAAAGAAGGGGCAGTGTACTATTAGTTGGATGAATTTTTCCTATAAAAGAAGCTCATCCTTGGAGAATGATTTATCTCCTTCAGGACTGCGTAGTTGGATCAGAGGTTAGTGGGTGTGTAAAGAGGCCAATTCACACAAGTGTCTGCACTGGACCCTAATCAGAATTGTGCAAAGAAATAGGAGGCTTGGAGGGCAAACCAAAGGTTAGATAGAGGCCTCTGACTGAGTAGCAGAGGTATTGCAGAGAGAGAAGGATAGCTTTTGAGCTGATTCTTTTTGTAATACTGGCTATACTTCCACTTGTATGGTAATACAGAGTTGGAGTTTTAGGTTGAGGCTTTCCTCGGGTAAATTCTTCTGTGTTATGTGTGATTGATTTCTCCATATCAGTTATATGTGTTCTCATTGATATTGCTCATGTTCGATTAAGCTTCCACTAAATTGATTATATTAGTAGATCAAGTATTTTGCTTTATTATATTGCATAATCTATTGATCTATAGTGGGAAATTTCTACATGGTATCAGAGCAAAGGTGATCAAAGGAGAGAATAGTATATTGAGAGGAGATTTCAAAGTTTTGAGTTTTGGGCCGAGAGTTTGCAGAGCAGATCTGAAAATTTCTGTACACAATTTTCAGAAACAAATAGCAGATTTGGATTCCTTGTAGAAAAAGACCCAAATTCAAAAAAGATCGGTTGAATCAAAGTTCAAATAAGGGAGATATCGTTGATTTAAAATCATCTCTTTTTCCAGAAAATTTTGTGATGGCGGGAAAGTGGAAACAGATTGGTGTGCTAGTCAAGAACCTGTATGCACTTGAGGTACAAGATGCACGCAAAGCCTTAAGGAGCAAGGCAAAGGTTAGATAATTGGTGGTTGAGAGGGAGAGTAAATTACCTCTCAACTTGTAGTGCCAAAAGAAGTCTCAGACAATTGTGGAGGAGCCACAATTGGTTAAGCAGCTTCAGGAGGTTGTGGAGCAGCCACAACTAGAGAAGTCGAGAAGAGACCGAGTGGAGGCATCGAATCATGTAGAGACCTCTAGTAGGGGGAAATTTTGAGCCAAGTGGGCAAAGGGATCACATGCATCCATACCTCCAGGTAGGAGGTGGGGTGATGTGGGGTGACAGTCTCAAGAAGGCTGGAATAGGGGCAGGATCATTGAGGTACCCAACCTCTTTGATTAGACCTTGTTATGGGAGCCCCGACGAGGAGTAGCAGGACTAGCTGATTGGGTAGAGACAGATGTGGATGGAGCGGCAGAGAGAGCTACAGTGCAAGAGTCCCAAGACAGTGTAGAGCTAGCAAGTTGCAACAATGCGAGAGGCACAGGAGTGTTGCACTAGTGCAGGATGGCACAGAGAGGTGTGCAACGGTGCAAGATGCATGGAGTGTTGCAGCAACTTAGAGGTTAGAGAGGGAGCACTCGTTAGCAAAAGGTAGAGCTTCAGCATCAGAGTATGTTTCTATCCCAACAGCGAGGTCAGTGGGGAGTTTTTTGTTCCAAGAGTTGCTGGAGCAACCACACCAGGTAGAAGTGTTGCATGCAGAACATTCCAGAGATACAGGATCGGGTTCGAGTTGAATGCCTTTCTTGTTGAGAGTGAGTGTTGAAAATAGCAACAAGAAATGCTAAAAACAGAAGTGCTAAAAATAGCACTGCTATAAATAGCAGTTTAGGTATCAGTACTGGATTGAGCAACAGGGAATGAAAAATGGAAGTGCTAAAAATAGAATTGCTATTTTTAGCAGTTCGTGATGGATTCTTCTTTTATTCAGTCCCTGGACTAAAAATAGGAAGTAAAATTCGAATTTGAACTTAACAGTGATTTGAAAATAAATAAATTAATTATCCATGAGTTAATTAGTTGTAAAAAATCAAACATGAAGTCTATGTGAGGACATGCAACAATTTCTCTATTAATTGAGGAATTTATCCATCAGTTAAAGAGATAAGGATGAGTTCTAATTTGAGTTGTAATTAGTTGGCTCAGTGAACTGAGTCAAGTCCAATTAGATTGATTTAAAAAATTTGTTTAAATTAATGTGAACTCAATTAGTTAATGCATGCTTGCATATAACTGCTGCACTTCAGATAACTGAAGATTCTCTCATGAATAACTAATGCATGTCAGTTCAAACAGAGACCCAGTTGAGAGCAAAGAAGGGACAGTGTACTATCAGTTAGATGATTTTTTTCCTATAAAAGAAACTCATCCATGGAGAAGGATTTATCTCCTTCAGGACTGCGTAGTTGGATCAGAGGTTAGTGAGTGTGTGAAGAGACCAATTCACACAAGTGGCTACACTGGACCCCAATCAGAATTACGCAAAGAAATAGGAGGCTTGGAGGGTAAACCAGAGGTTAGATAGAGGCCTTTGACTGTCTATGAGCAGCAGAGGTATTGCAGAGAGAGTAGGATATCTTTTGAGCTAATTCTTTTTGTAATACTGACTATATTTCCACTTGTATGATAATACAGAGTTGGGGTTTTAGGCTAAGGCTTTCCACAGGTAAATTCTTCTGTGTTATGTGTGATTGATTTCTCCATATTAGTTATATGTGTTCTCATTGATGTTGCTCATGTTCGATTAAGCTTCCACTAAATTGGTTGTAGAAGTAGATCAAGTATTTTGTTTTAGTATATTGCATAATCTATTGATATACAGTGGGAAATTTCTACAATGGGGGAATAACTAGTATTATAGGGACCTAACATGCTTTTGGTTAGAGAAATTTTAGAGCTCTCTCATATTCTCTCTCTGTCACTCTTGGTCGCTTAGAGTTTTTCTAGGAGCACTCTAGTTTGGAGAAAGGAAGGGAACAACAAGCAAAGGAAATGAAAAGCAAGCAAGGATCAAGGAAAGGAAAGCAAGATCAAGCAGCTTCAGCAGGAATACTTGCAGGTAACCTTTTACATTTGTGATTTCCTAGCTAGTTGGACATGCATGGCTTTGCATGTTGGTGTATGGTTCTCTTGTTGTTGGTGGCATGGTTTTGTCGGGTTACGACAGTGGTTTTTAGCCTAGCCTTGCCTTTTTTGGATGCCTGGTGTGTTAGGATGTTGATCTTGGTTTTGAGCTTTGGAATTTCCGGATGGATTTCTGAATCCGGGGTGGAGGTGGTCTCAAGGTTCATTTCCGACAGCCTAGGAATCCCTTGACCATTTTTGGCGGTATACACGGTAAAGCCTAAAGGAGCAGTCTCGATTTAGGACTGAGTGAACTGGGTTTGGATTGCGGTAAAGTTCGAGAGACATGGAGATGGAAAATTCCTCAAGGATAGTGATGGATTCTAGATGGCATTCTAAGTTCGGTTTGGTTGTAATCATAGCACCAGTTTTGGTGTGATCACGGTTTGATGAGGGTGGAGGTGGTTTAACCTCTAGATTCCCTTGGTTGTTCTTAGATTGGTTTTTCTATGAGATCCCACATTCATGCTTGGAATATGGCACGGGGGTGACTGGATGAAAGAAATATTTGGTTCAGCCATGTCTATGGTTGGGTGGTACATGGAAGTCCCGAACCTAGTCAAATTTGCCTATGAGTAATAAAAGCTAATTTATTTTAATTTTGCGTTAATTTATATGTGGATTCAATGGTTGTCTTATCTCTTATATTTACATGGTTTTATGTTGGTTATAAGCATGGTTGAATGACTAGTGTATGTCATGGTTATTTCATGTATTTACTTGTAACTATTAAATGGATGGATGCAATACCTAATTGATGATGTTGTAGCTCAATGGATAAGGAGGTGATCCTTCTAGTTATGTTTCATAAGTGGTTTCAGTCATTTATGCTTTGTCTTGTATCCTAGACCTATAGGTTGCATATTTACTAAGTGTTTGACAAAATGTCTATCATGGTTAGGCTTGGTTAGGTCAAGATCTTGATCAAGTTTTGTTTTAGAGGCTTTGGCTTGGTGTCATTTAATGTCTTAAAGAGTCTCATCAAGTTCTAGGCATTGGTTTGGAGGCTAGCCCTAAAAAAGTGGCTTAAATCTCGTAGTCTCTGGCATAGAACGGGATGAGAGAGATTGCACTCTCTTCCTTGTAGGCATTGTGGGAGCGACTATAGGTTTACAGTTGCATGATGCCTTGTCATGGGAGAGACTCTAGGTCTAGTTCATTGAAATTCTAGGTTAACTCAGGGGTTGGGAACCTGGAGTGGTGGGTTAGCTCCTGGGATCCTGAAGCACCCGAGGGAGGTCTATAAGGTCTTATTTAGTTGATTCCACTTCCTTAAGGTCACATAGGCGGTTGAATCCAACCATAGTATCCTTTCTTCTAATGTTTAGCCCAGTTCGCATGGTTACTTTAGGTAGACCTGGGAGGGGGTGTTACAATAAAATGTAGAAATTCCTTGTAGATTCAAACTGCTTATATAATTTGCTAAAACAAAAGACTTGAATCCACTCTACTCATTAACGGAAACAATTAAACAATTGAGAAATCACAACATACACATGAGACAAGATTCAATCACATATGCTCAGAGATTTATCTAAAGGGAAAGAAACTGCTCAAAACCCCTTCCTATCTATATTGTATTAGTCATAAAACAGAGAAGAAATACAATGCTTTCTCAAGCCCAAACAACCTTTGCACTAGTATAACCTATCAGATTGCTTCCTAGACAAGCTCTAGTCAATACTTAACTAAATCAAAGCCTACCCAAGTCCCTATTTCCTTGCGTTGTTCCTCAAGGAATTAGCCCCCTATTAATTATGGAAATTCCTAATTAGAATTGTGCAATCCCCATAGGCCTTTATTTGACTGCATGCACCACCTGATCCAGGTGGCTCCAGACACATGCAGAAGCCCCAAAGGGCTAAAAAAGGATCAAAATTCAAAGTGGTCAGATTGCTCCCAAACCAGCACTAGATTGAAATTCTCGTCGCCCTGGTTCTAACAATGAAAACGACACTCAAATCCGAGCTTGTATGAGGGAGATAGAGCCAGTCAAAGTTCAGGGTTGACTTTGCTAAGTGGCATGGTTAATGGACCTACAAATTGCATCGACAGCGGTTTTTAGAATTTGGTCACTAGCGACAAGCAAAATTGTTGCCTCTTTAATTCACCTAATAACCTCTAGGTTTGAGAATTTTCAAAAGGGATTACGGTTATACGAAAAAACAAAAAAAATATATGTATGGGGGGGGCAGGCCACCAACCCCGCCACCCCCAACACTCATATTAACAAATGTAACCATATATATTTATGGGCCAGCAAGAATTGAACCCACCTAGAGCGAGCGGCCCAACCCACACATCACAACTCACACCACCGTATACAACAAACAATGCATATTTAATCAAACGGGTCATTAATATAAAACAATGTGCCCATTTAAATATAACACAACAGTTACAAATGCCAGTTTTGGGTAGGGGCGGGATTTGATCCCCCGACCCCTGCTCCTCCATTCATCCACTATAACCAACAAGCCACAACGGAATCCTTGTTAAATCCACCAATGTCTGTATATATAAACCTGACATTTATTTGCACGGGGAGAACGGAGGACGTAAGGACCGAACGGCGGAACGGGGAGTGAAGAGTGGAACTGAGAATGGGGTTTTCAGTAGTGGAAACGTGATGCAGTTCCAAGAGGAAAAATGATGGCACACTTTTCGAGACAAAATATTCCCTGATGCAGAGAGGGGAATCTAAAAGATCCCCTGGGAGGTAAAAATTATTTTTATCATAATGTAATCAAGTTTACAATCAAATTTTTCAGATTTTCACAAGGAACACTATGACAAGGTTGGTTTCACCTTTTGAGAAGCATATTTACAGATTCCCAGTGGAGGAGAATCTTGAGGAAATCTTCCAGATTCCTTGGAGGCTGAAATTCGCTAGAGTCAAAATGCAGCCAACTTCATACTCATTTTTCTCAGAATTTCGCAAGGAACTTGATGGCGTAAACAGAATTTTGATCTGAGCAGTAGATCTTCAGATGACCCGAAGGAGGGATTCTTTGAGGAATCTAAGGGGAATCTAAAAGATTCTTATAGCCCCAGATTTTCACTTTGTCAGAATTCAGAAATTTGATAATCGATTTTAAACTGTTCGACACCATAAATATGATGGTGCAACCAGAGTTTCCATTTGACCATTCCATTTTTCGGCCACTTTTCAAAGTGGAGTGCAGGTGTCAGCATTCAATGTGTGAGCAGTCATTTCCATGAGATTCGACGCCATGAGACTGATGGTGCAGCCAAATCCAACAATTTACCATCCTCTTCTTCAAATAACTCCTTGATGTGAGGTATATGCAGTGTGATCATGTATTTCTTTATCTCTTGGCTTGGGATGCATTGTGTTGTATAGATCCATGTTTGATGTTTGATGTGGGATCTTGTTTTGTTCTTGATGTGAGATGTACTTATTGTCATGTTTTGTTTGATATCCCTTTATCTTCATGTTGACGGGATGCTCATGTGTCGCCATGTATGTTTGAGGATCCCTTGAAGCCATGTTGGCGAGATTCTCATTATTAACATACGTGAAATTATGTCATACTAATAGGAGTTCTTTTTTTCGATGAGAGTTCCTGCCGCAGAACATCTCTTGGAGCCACTCCTGCATGAGGGCATATTCCTTGTATGATAGGGAAACACATGCATGTACATCGTCACTCTTTCCAGCACTTAACACAGTGGCCTACACCATCTTGACACCGAGCCTAGAGACGTAGTCCCTCCTGGACAAACTTCGTTATCAACATCTTGTGTTTTATGTTGATGATTCTTGTCATGTTCATTTTCATTACAGCATGCATATATGTCCACTTATGCTATTTTAAATGCAATTCCAACAACATCATGAAAGTAAAATATCTTGGTTAAATCCAGAAGTTCAGTCAACTTGGATCAAGTTTGGTATTAGAGCGGTCTTTGCGTGGATGTGAATTGTTAATCTAGGTTGTCATTGATGTCAATATGGCAATATTCTGGATAGTAAACAATGATGTGAAGCCAAGTAGAGTAGATCCATGAAGCAACAGGAGTATATCAATATGGTAATATTCTAGGATACTAAATGATGATATGAAGCCAAGGAGAATCAGAGTAGATCCATGAAGAAATAGGAGCAAGAAGCCAAGGAGCAAGGCCATCATGAAACCCAAGCCAAGAGTAAGAGTTTGTTAACAGAGGAGTTAACAAAGGAGGCATATCAAAGCTATCACTTATGCTTAAGAGTATCAGAGGAGTTAACACATCAGAGGAGTATTGCAGGATATCAGAGCAAGAGAGGCATATCGGAAAAGATATCAGAAGCCATCAAGGTATGAAGGTATCATAGAAGTTCATTGAAAAACATTGCAATGCCAAAGGAAGACCTATTGGAGCAAGAGGAGCCATATCGGGAGCATCGCATGTATTAGATGCCCAAGAAGTCCCGCAAAGAGGAAGAATTCATCAAAAGAGAAGGAACAAAGAGGAACACGCATCAAGAGGAGAAGCCAACGGAAGAGCAATTAATAGAGGATCCATATCATGCGATATCGAAGGAATATTAGAGAAACTCTATTGGAGCAGTGCATCGAAAGCCATCACAGAGTCATATCAGGCCAGAAAAGAGAGGAGGAGTATATATCTGGTTAAAGTATATAACCACATATATCGAGTTAAAGTATATAATATCGGGTTAAATTCAAAGTGAATGCACGTGGTTATATTCCAAAAGGTGGATTTGTAACAGTGGCAATGGTTTTCGGGCGGACGCTAGGCAGTAAGTGGTATTTAGAGGAGAGCGCCCGATTCCATTAACCGAGCGACACGTAGCAGAAGGGTGGAGAGAGAAAACCTCTTTATCGAGTGGGTATTCTCCATGCTATTTGTCCAGCTGAAATCTTTGATAGCCGTTGGATCTAGCGCGAGTTAATCTACGGTGGAGAATGAGCCTGATAAAGGTAAGCATCGATAAATTCTCCAAGGCTATGGAAAAGCAGAAAATGCAAGTTCTCGTGTGTTTGTGTATATTCCCATTATAGGAGGGTTATAATAGAATTAAAGGGGATAAAGGGTTATGGGTTAAGTCCGCATTAACCAAAGTTAAGAATGAAGGAGTATATATATATTATATAGATGTGATACAATACACAGGCCCGAGGATTCCATTGTAATACACTTTAAAATTACATCGTATCCGCCGTATCGCAAGCCTCTTTAAAGCCTTGCCACATTAAAATGTCGATTGCAATATAATTTCAGACCCGACTACGCCATTGCAATATGATTTGATATATTATCACATCCGCCTATCGGAACTCTCATAGCGTAATTTATAAAGGGTTGTCACCCCCAAAACCTCCGATTGCGATAATATATGCGGACCCGCAGCTCCATTATAAAGCACCCTAATGTAATATCACATCCGCTATGTCGCTAGTCTCTACGGGATGTTAAATCTTCTGATTATGATGGAGCTATGGACCCGACAGAGTTATTAACAACATTTTATAATCATGTCGCATCCAGTAGGGGCAATCGGTAATCGGCCATCGGTGTTGTTATAGACATGACTTATAAAAGACCTCCTGAAAGCTGTGATTGTGATGTGGCATGTGGGACCTCCCTATTGGTACAGTCTCTCCAATGAAATCCTCCATAAATAATGAAGTCTAATGTATGAATATTATTAAAGGAAAAAGGACCTCTCTGATATTTTTTAATAAGCAATAATTGTTTGTAGTTCGGCCTCTCTTCCTCCTGAACGTGTCCTGTGAGTATTGGAACACTCGAATAGATTGAGGAATCCATGGATCGGAAATCTGAAGTGTCAAGCGAGCATAGATGGTCGAGTGAGCGTAGAGGAAGCTAAAGCTACCAGAGGAGGGAAGCCAGAAGGTCAAGCGAGCGTTGAGGAAGTCGAAGCTCAAGCGAGCGAAAGGGAAGCCAAAGGTCAGGCATATCAAGATATGAAAATAGAGAATTGTCTTTATGCAATTTTTGTTGGCAAACTGGAAGAAAGGATAGTATGAAGAGTTGTATAGACTTCTTCATAAGAAGACTGGTTACCATTGATGTTGTAGCATGGAGACTACAGTGAAGCCGTAAACAGATAGAATTTAGTAAAGAAGACTTTTGGGAGCAAAAAATTACTATCAAATATGCCTTGACAAGATTAGGTCGGAGCCCTTGCGGTTGGTGCCTCAGAAGTTGGAAGGATTGGTGTTCTTGGAGTTGGTGCTCCTATATCCAAGTTTGGTGTCTTGACAGCAGAGGTTGGTGCCTCGGAACTAGAAGGACTGGTGTCTTGGGAGTTGGTGCTCCTAAGTCCAAGGTTGATGCCTTGACAAAATAGAGTTGGTGCTCTGGAGGTTGGAGCCTCACAAAAGTCCAAGTTGGTGCTTGGCAACATATTGGAATCATATATATTTGTATCTATTTTATTGCAAAGATTATATTAATAAAAGAATTTATTCTTGTTCTTCATCTTGTGTTTTGAATATAAATGTTTTATCTGGTAAAATAACAATTGAAAAGAAATATTGATTCACCCCCCCCCCACCTCTCAGTATTTCCAAAAATTGGTATCAGATCCAATACCTTCATTCAAAGCCTAACAACTTGAAGGTTGATCTTTAGAACACAAATGGTGAAGTCAAGGAAGAAAGTCTCCAATCCTCCTAACGATGTGTCTCCCTCTACCACTAAAATAGAAGACAATCAATTTGAGGAGGCTCCATGGTTCAATGGGAACTTTAATATATGGGAAGAAAGAATGAGGAATTCCTTAAAGACTTGAGGCATTGAAATCTAGAAATCAATAATTGTTGATATCATGATGGATGGAGAATCCAAGGAGTACAATGAAAAAGCAATGAAGGCAACTTTGAATTGGCTACGTGATTCTATAAAGAACAATTTAGGAAAATGTTCGTCAGCAAAGGGTATATGGGACAAACTTCATGACCTTCAGTCAAAAGGAGCATTGACCATAACCATCAATCAAGAAGATGATGGAAATCAAAAAGAAAATCCAGAACCCACCATAGAAGCTGAAAATGAGAATGATGACATCAAGGCTAAAGAAGATCTAGAAGATGAAGAGAATGAAAAAGATTTTGTAGAAGATCTCCTCACTCAACTTATAGCTGCCATGGAAGAGATTATCAATTTTAAAAAGGAAAACAAGGAACTTAAGAAGAGAGCACTAGCTGGTGACCAAGACCAAACAAGGAAGAAAGTTGACCTTGTCCAGCTTCGAATACATGAAAGGGATGAAGAGCTTATCAAGCTTAAGAAGGAATTTCATCAAAGTGAAAGAAAGCAACATGAAGAAGTCATATCCATGACAAATCAATTGGATAAAGCAAAGAAACGGGAAGATACCTTGTCAAGTCAACTTGAACAAAGGCACAATAGCTTGAACAAACTTGAAGAAGAGATTGGTTAGTACAAGGTAGAGGTCTCCTCTTTCAAATCTCAACTATAAGAAGCAAGAAAGTTAGCACAAGGAGCTGAGAAGACAATGGAAGCATTGGAAATCATAGAAGAATAGGTTGATGAACCAGAAAAGGAGAGAAACACCATGATATGTCAACTAAAATCAAAGGATGAAGAAATTTTAAAATTAAAATCTAACATCAAACTTCTCAAGGCCGAAACATGTAAAGCTACAAGGATCAAAGAAGAAATGTAGAGCAGTCTAGCAAAGGAAAATGAAGAAATATTCAAAATGAAGTCAGATATCATATCCCTTAAAATAGAAGCAAATGAAGTTGCTCATATCAAGGAAGAAACTAAGAAACAACTTGCTAAGAAGAATAATGAGTGTGAAAGATTGGAAGAAGAGATTGTCTTCCTCAGGAAAAAGGTTGAAGGGATGAACAAAACCTTGAAGAGCTCTCAAGCCTTGGATGACATGCTCAGCCATCAAAGATGTCCATTTGATAAATTAGGTCTCGAGTATGCAGGTGCATCCTCAAACAAGAATGATAATGCTTCAAACAAAAGGGATGTGAAGAAGCCAGAAAGAAATGGTGATGCTCCCAGTTCCAGCAAACGCAAGGAGAAAAATCAAGGCAACAATGGAAGAAATCCTACTCCAAGGAGAAATGTAGATAATGTCAAGGATGCTAGAAGCAATGGTTATCATCAAAGGATCTCAAGATAGAAAGACTTTAAAATTACCTCAAGGAAATCTCCATCTCCAAGGTACCAAAGTTTATTTCTTGGTTATTGTTATTCTTGTACAAACTTTGGTCACATGGAAAAATATTGTAAAGCATATCATAAAGATAGATGTTATGGTCCCCAACCATATCATAAATATAGATATTATGGTCCCCAACAATCAATAAGGAACAATTTTGCAGGAAGAAATCATGGATTCTTATTCATGAACAATGTAGAATGCTTCAAGAATCGTAACATTGGTCATATGGCACGTGATTGTAACTTAAGTTGGGCTCTTACACAAGCTAGAACCATGCAAAAGAAGAAAGTTACACAAGTATGGAGAAGGAAGCAAATACAATCTGAAAGTCCCTTGAACTCTCCAGCCAACAACACATGTTGTTGACCTGATCTTTGACAATCTGAGCATTTGATAGGAAGACTCTGCCAAAAGAGATGATGCATATAGTCAGGGGGAGCCTGTGATTCTTGATCATTATTGCAGAAACATTGAAGTGAAGAATATTTAAGCATTGTTGAAGCCATGATAAAGTAGTTCTGAGACATGAAGAGGGGATAATGTGCTAGTTGCAGCAATCCTTCTATCTTGAGTAAAAAGAAGAGCACTATGACAGGGGAGTAACAGACCCATGAAGATCTACTATTCATGAAGAAGAGTAGCAGTTCGACAAGGGGAGTCCTTGTGCACTCCTTTGCCATTGATGTCAAAGGGGGAGAGAAGAAGAATATTTCCATCAATAACAAAGGGGGAGATTGTTAATCTAGGTTGTCATTGATGTCAATATGGCAATATTCTAGACAGTAAACAATTATGTGAAGCCAAGTAGAGAAAATCCATGAAGCAACAAGAGTATATCAATATGACAATATTCTAGGATACTAAACGATGATATGAAGCCAAGGAGAAGCAGAGTAGATCCATGAAGAAATAGGAGCAAGAAGCCAAGGAGCAAGGCCATCAGGAAAGCCAAGCCATGGGTAAGAGTCTGTTAACGAAGGAGTTAACAAAGGAGGAATATCAAAGCTATTGCTTATGCTTAAGAGTATTACAGAGTATCAGAGGAGTATTATAGAATATCAGAGCAAGAGAGGCATATCGGAAAAGATATCAGAAGCCATCAAGGTATGAAGGTATCAAAGAATTTCATTGAAAAACATTGCAAAGCCAAAGGAATACCTATTGGAGCAAGAGGAGCCATATCGAGAGCATCGCATGTATTATATCCCCAAAAAGTCCTGCAAAGAGGAAGAAGTCATCAAAAGAGAAGGAACAAAGAGGAACATGCATCAGGATGAGAAGCCAGTGGAAAAGAAGTTAACAGAGGAGCCATATCATGCGATATCAGAGGAATATTAGAGAAAATCTATTGGAGCAGTGCATCGGAAGCCATCGCGGACTCATATCAGACCAGAAAAGAGTGGAGGAGTATATATCAAGTTAAATTATATAACCATATATATCGGGTTAAAGTATATAATATCGGGTTAAAGTCAAAGTGAATGCACATGGTTATATTCCAAAAGGTGGATTTGTAATAGTGGCAGTGGTTTTCGGGCGGACGCTGCGTGATAAGTGGTATTTAGAGGAGAGCGCCTGATTCCATTAACCAAGCGACACATAGCACAAGGGTGGAGAGAGAAACCCGCTTTATCGGGTGGGTATTCTCCATTCTATTTGTTCACCTGAAATCTCTGATAGCCATTGGATCTAATGTGAGTTAATATATGGTGGAGAATGAGCTTGATAAAGGTAAGCATTGATAAACATGCCAAGGCCATGGAAAAGCAGAAAAATGCAAGTTCTCATGTGTTTCGTGAATATTCCCATTATACGAGGGCTATAATAGAATTAAAGGGGATAAATTGTTGTGGGTTAAGTCCATATTAACCAAAGTTAAGAACGGAGGAGTATATATATATTATATAGATGCAATACAATACATGGGCTCGAGGATTCCATTGTAATACACTTTAAAGTTACATCGCATCTGCCATATCGCAAGCCTCTTTAAAGCCTTGCCACATTAAAATGCCGATTGCGATATAATTGCGGACCCGACTACACCATTGCAATATGATTTAATCTATTATCGCATCTGCCTATCGGAACTCTCATAGCACAAGTTATAAAGGGCTGTCACCCCCAAAACCTCCGATTATGATAATATATGCAAACCCGCGGTTCCATTATAAACCGCCCTAATGTAATATCACATCCGTTGTGTCGCTAGTCTCTAAGGGATGTTAAATCCGTTGATTGTGATGGAGCTATGGACTCGACAAAGTTATTAACAACAGTTTATAATCATGTCGCATCCAGTAGGGGAAATCTGTAATCAACCATCGGCGATGTTATAGACATGACTTATAAAAGACCTCCTGAAAGCTGCGATTACGATTGCGATTGTGACATGGCATGTGGGACCTCCCTATTGTTACAGTCTCTCCAATGAAATCCTCCGTAAATAATGAAGTCTAATGTATGAATATTATTAAAGGAAAAAAGAACTCTCTAATATCTTTTAATAAGCAACAATTGTTTGTATTTCGGCCTCTCTTCCTCCTGAACGTGTCCTGTGAATATTGGAACACTCGAATAGACAGAGAAAGCCATGGATCGGGAAGTCGAAGTGAGCATAGATGGTCGAGTGAGTGCAAAGGAAGCTAAAAAGACTGGAGGAGGGATGACAGAAGGTCGAGCGAGTGTTGAAGAAGTCGAAGCTCAAGCAAGCAAAAGGGAAGCCAAAGTTCAGGCGTATCAAGATAAGAAAACAGAGAATTGTCTTTATGCAGTTTTTGTTGGCGAACTGGAAGAAAGGAGTAAGTCGTAGGTCTAGCCGAATAGAAAAGGGCTGAAAGTCCAACAGGACAGAAGGAAGACGAAGTTCTAGCAGGACAGGAGGCATTCGAAGGACGAGTAACTCTGTTGATCGTGTTACCCTGTGAAAGACTCAGACATGTGATGAATTAATTAGGTACATAATGCATTATGAAGAACAATTCTGTGATGTAATAAATAATGTTTTATTTGACATCATTTGAAGGAGAAATGGCCAGCAGAGAAGCAGTCATGCCTTAAGCATTTACTGTGACAGTTAGAACAGAGGCTTGAAACAAAGAGTTGGTTCTTGTGCAGAGCTTAGTGTAGCTAATAGCAGACTCACTAAATCTGTGTAGAGACATTATCAGAGATCATGATGGCTATTTGATATCATCATGAGATAACTTTTGCAGACTCTGTGTGGATAGTATGAAGAGTTGTATAGAGTTGTAAAAGTGATGTTGTGTTTCCATCACTTGTCAAAGCAACAATAGTGTTTGGCCTTATTTTTGTAAATCATGAGTTGCAGTGATGATGTGTTATTCATCCTTGTTGATGCAACAATGATATGTTGGCCTTGTTTTTGGTAGTTGGGGTATTGTTTCCATTTTCATGTAAACTTGACCACCGAGTATGTATTATAAACTCATGGCAAGTATGGGATGCTTGGGTCATTAGTTGGTCATATGAATTAAGCATGTAATTTGCAAAACAATGTGCTATAGGTTGCAGAGGTTGTAGGTGTTGGCTCATCACTTATGGCTCCAAAGGACAAAGGTGAAGGAGAAGGAAGGGTGACATATTAGATACTTGTAAGTGCAGACAGGGTACAAAGAAGTGGCAGATTATTTTCATGCTTTTGGAGGACCAAAATCTCCTCAGTGGGGAGGATTGATCCAGGTGGCTCTAGACACATGTAGAAGTCCCAGAGGACTCAAAAAGGGTCAAAATTAAAAGTGGTCAGATTTCTCCCAAACCAGCACCAGATCGAATTGCTCGTCGCCCTCATTCCAAAGGTGCAAACGGCACTCAAATCCGAGCTTGTATGAGGCAGATAGAGCCATTCAAAGTTCAGGATTGACTTTGCTAAGTGGCACGGTTAATGGACCTACAAATTGCACTGACATCGATTGTCAAAATCCGGTCACCGATGATGGGTGAAATTGTTGCCTCTTTAATTTGCCTAATAACCTCTAGGTTCGAGAATTTTCAAAAGGGCTTATGTTATATGAAAAAACAAAACAAAAAATATATGTATGGGGGAGGCCACCAACCTCGCCACCCCCAACACCCATATTAAAATATGTAACCATATATATTTATGGGCCAGCAGGTATCGAACCCATCCAGCCACGTGGCCAGACCGCACCACAGACAGCCCAACCCACACATCACAACTCACACCACCGTATACAACAAACAATGCATATTTAATCAAACGGGTCATTAATATAAAACCATGCACCCATTTAAATATAACATAATGGCTACAAATGCCAATTTTGGGTAGGGCCGGGATTTGACCCCCCGAACCCTGCACCTCCATTCATCCACTATAACCAACAAGCCACAATGGAATCCTTGTTAAATCTGCCAATGTTTGTATATATAAACATGATATTTATTTGCACGGGGAGAACGGAGGATCTAAGGACCGAACGACGGAACGGGGAACAAAGAGTGGAACCGAGAATGAGGTTTTGAGCAGTGGAACCGTGATGTAGTTCCAGGAGGCAAAATGATGGCACGCTTTTTGAGACATAATATTCCCTGATGCAAAGAGGAATCTAAAAGATTCCTTGGGATGTAAAAATTCTTTTTATCAAAATGTAATCAAGTTTACAGTCAAATTTCTCAGATTTTCGCAGGGAACACTATTGTGAGGTTGAATTCACCTTTTGAATTCATTTTTCTTAGAATTTCGTAAGGAACCTGATGGCACAGACAGAATTTTGATCTGAGCAGCAGATCTTTAGATGGCCTGGAGGATGGAATCTTTAAGGAATCTAGGGGAATCTAAAAGATTCCTGTAGCCCCAGATTTTCATTTTGTCAGAATTAAGAAATTTGATAGTCGATTCTACACTATGCGATGCCACAAATCTGATGGTGCAACCATATTTTCCATTTGACCATTCCATTTTTTGGCCACTTTTCAAAGTGGAGCGCAGGTGTCAGCATTCAATGTGTGAGCAGACATTTCAATGAGATTCGACACCGCGAGACCGATGGTGCAGCCAGATCCAGCAGTTTACCATCCTCTTCTTCAGATAACTCCTTGATGTGAGGTATATGCAATGTGATCATGTACTTCTTTATCTCTTTGCTTGGGATGCATTGTGATGTATAGATCCTTGTTTGATGTTTGATGCAGGATCTTGTTTTGTTCTTGATGTAAGATGTACTTATTGTCATGTTTTGATTGGGATCCCTTTTTTGTCATGTTGACAAGATACTCATGTGTCGCCATGTATGTTTGAGTTGAGATCACTTGATGCCATGTTGGCAGGATGCTCATTATTAACATACGTGAAATTATGTCATACTGATAGGAGTCCTTTTTTTTTATGAGAGTTCCTGCAGTGGAACATCTCTTGGAGTCACTACTGCGTGAGGACATATTCCTTGTATGATAGAGAAAACACATGCATGTACATCATCACTCTTTCCAGCACTTAATGCAGTGGCCTACACCATCTTGACACTGGGCCTAGAGTCGTAGTCCCTCCTGGATCAACTCCGTTATCAACGTCTTGTGTTTTATGTTGATGATTCTTGTCATGTTCCTTTTTCATTACAACATGCATATATGTCCACTTATGCTATTTTAAATGCAATTCCAACAACATCACGAAAGTAAAATATCTTGGTTAAATCCAAAATTTGTGTCAACTCAGATCACCACCTGTACAACTCAAAAAATTATACAACTGATAGTACACTTCCCTTGAACCCCAATCTCAAATGGGTAGCTAAAATTATCTGCATGCATCAATTATTCTAGGTTGATTAATGAGTTAACTAAAAGACCAACTAAAGTTACACCCCACTACTGGACCCTCCACTAGTTCTTAATCAATTAGAACTAATCAAACTCATAAAAACTTAAATTAACTGACCCTGATTGCTAGAAATTAACAATCAATCATAGCTAAACATAACTCAAGTATCTCCAAATCAAATTAATTGAGTTAACTGAGTAACAAGGCCATGTCACCTCAATTAACTACCTCCAAATATATTAAGAAATTTGAATTTGAATTTCTCCTAAATAATTTTGATCAAAGTTACATTAGGAATTTCTTGTTGCATTTTAAACACTCCCTCTGAGCAAGAAAGGGATTATTTGCTACCTTGATCCTGCCTCTATGGAAATCAAGTTTTCGTCTTGACAAAGCCTTTGTGAACATATTTTCATTTTCTTCCTCTATAGGAATGTACTCCAACAACATGATTCTCCTCTGCACACAATCTCTTAGATGGTGATACCAGATGTCTATATGCTTAGACCAATCATGAAAAACTGGATTCTCATAGAGTTTGATACAACTCTAGTTGTCACAGTAAATCACTGTAGGATCCATCATCTAACCAAATAAGCCAACAAGGATCTTTCTCATCCAGATAGCCTCACATGTTTCTTGGCTAGCAGCCATGTACTCTGCCTCTGTTGGGCTTAGCACAACAGATCATTACTTCCTGTTGTACCAAAAAACCATTGTTGAAACAACATTGAATATTCCTCCTGATGTGCTCATCCTGTCTAATGGAATACCTACCCAATCTACATCTGTGAAGCCTTGCAACTTCACTCCCTTTGTCTGCATGTACCAAAGACCAAACTGACTGGTGCCTCTAAGGTATCTAAACACATGTTTTGTTGCCTTCTAATAGATTTTGGTTGGCTTAAACATAGCTTGACTAAGTTAATTAACTGCATAACACATGTTTGATCGTATGTTCACCAAATACATAAGTGAAACCACAATATGTCTATATATGGTAGCCTCCACTACTTCACCTGAAGTAGCATCTTCCTTCCTCCAATTCCTTGCTAGAGGAGTCTCCATGGGTTTTCTTATCTCCTTGTGGAACTTCTTTAGTATCTTTTTGGCATACTTTCCCTGAGAGACAAATATTTCCCCATATTCTTGCCATACTTGCATATCGAGGAAATAATGCATGAGTGCCAGGTCCTTCATCTCTAATTCTCTTGCAAATCCTCTTTGCAAGACTTGATCAACTTCTCATCTTCGATCAAAATTAAATCATCAACATATAATACTATAATCAATAATTTACCTTCAACAACAATATGGTAAATTTTTACATCTGCTTCACTTTTGGTGAAGCCAAACCCCATGAGATCACTGTCGATCCTGGTGTAGCAAGCCTAGGGTGCTTGTTTCAATCCATACAGTGCTCGCTTGAGTCTACACACATGTGGCTCTCTGTCAAAGGTCTCAAATCCTTTTGGATACTCAATTTACACCTCTTCCTCAATCACTCCATTAAGGAATGTTGTCTTCACATCCATCTGATGCATATTCCAACCCATCTGCACTGTAAGAGATAGAATTGATCTGATTGAAGAGTACCTTGCAACTAGATAAAAGGTCTCCTCAGAGTCAATTCCCTCAACCTAAGAGAACCCCTTGGCCACAAATCCGGCCTTGTGTTTCTCGATGCTTCCATCTATTTCTTGCTTCACCTTGTAGATCCACCCAAAACCTACCACTAACTTGTCCTCTGGTCTTGGGACCACTTCCCAAGCACTATTTCTTATAATGGAGTCATACTCCTCTACCATGGCATCAACCCATACTGGTTGTTTCACTTCTTCCTCGAATGAGGATGTCTCAGTCTCTACAAGCTCACTCATCAAAGCCATGTAGCTAGTGTACTGATCTAGTGACCTCCTTTTTCTACATTGTGATGTGGGTGCTCCCACATTCTCTCTAGCATCATGCAATAATCTGTCAACTTCTCTCTTGTGCTTCCTTCCATATCTGGATGTATTTTCTTGAGTGGAAGTCTCCACTCTCTCTCCATCTGCTTGTGGGTTCTCCACAACTTCCTAAAGTACCTCCTTTGGAGCCAAAATCTCCTTCTCTAAATTCAACTGAAGCTCCCTCTCAAGGGAACACCTAATTTCCTTCTCCTCATCAAACTTCACATCTCTTCTGACAAATGTCATCATGAGAGATCGAAAGTACACATGATAGTTGTGAGGTGTATCAATGTACCCCATAAATATGCTTCATTCAATTGTAAGCTCTAACTTTTTCCTTGCATCCTTGGAAGAATGATAGTAAATTGATGATCCAAAGATCCTGAAGTGAGACACGTCTGGTTTCTTCCCTAAAAAATATTTCTCTGAACTACTCATGCCAAGAGTCTTGTGAGGACTCTTGTTCTACAAATAAATAGTTGTGTTGCATGCTTCATCCCACAAGTGCATCGATAGGCTCTGATCATGCATCATGGCCCATGCAGCTCCCACAATACTTATATTCTTCCTCTCAGCCACCCCATTATGTTGTGGGCTATGAGGTGTTGTCAACTCTCTTCGAATGCTTTATTTTGCACAGAAGTTCTTAAATTCATTCAACATGTATTCTCCACTGTTGTCGCTCTCCAAAGCCTTCACTTTCCTTCCAGTCTCTTTCTCCGCAAGTGCTTTAAATTCAACAAATTTGGATAATGTATGGTATTTATTCTGCATAAAGAAGATCCAACACTTCCATGAAAAATCATCTATAAAATCACATAATATATGTACTTGGTATTGGAGGCTGTCGAGAAAGGTCCACACACATCCGAGTGAACTCTTTCAAGGACTGCTTATGCCTTACTATCCTGATCATTAAAGGTGGATTTTGTGTACTTCTCTATTGTACACCCTTTGCATGTATCTTTCTACTCCAATGCACCCTTGGGAAGTCTTGTAGAAATATGTTGGATGATCTTCAAGGCTCCATGATGCAAATGGCCCAATCTTCTATGCCATAATTCACCAATGTCTCGGATCTGCACCTTCTCTGATTTTATGTTCAATGCTACACAATCTTCTACATCCAACTTGTAGAGGCTCTTCCCCAGAACCCCAATTCGCTTCAGCTGTCCTGTGGCGATGTGTCTAAGGAAATCCTTTCCTTTTCTAAATATCACATCATAGCCATGGTCTTCCAACATAGCAACTAGAATGATATTCTTCTTCAGATCTAGAACATACATCACATATTTTAATTTGGGAGGGGAGCTAGACTCCCTCTGAAAAGTAACTGTACCAATACCAGTAGCACTATACCTTCCATCATCTCTCATTTTGATGTGCATTTGGAGGACCTTCTCCTCCAAGCCACTGAATAATTCTCATTTTCCCATCATATGGAATGAGGCTCCACTTGTTGAAATGTAGCAACAAGAATATTTCAACTTAATTTATCCTTAAATTAAATTGTGAATTAAAATTGAATTTAGTCTTAACAGCTACTTGGAAATAATCAATTAAGTTATTTTGACTTAATTAGTTGGAGAAATTCAAGTTAGAAGTCTTTCTGAAGTCATGCAAGAGCTATCCCTTAAGTTAAGGAGATAAGCCTTGAGTTAACGAGATAAGATTGAGTTATATTTGAGTTGTAATTAGCTAACTCAGTTTACTGAGTTAAGTCCAGTTAAATTAGTTCCAAACTGTTTGAGGAACTAATGGTGAGTTATCAGTTAGTTGATGCATGCATGCACTCAACTAGTGTATTCTAGTTAACTAAAGATTCCCTCATCAGAAACTCATGCATGTCTATTTTGAGAAAGACACAGTTGATATTAAATTCAAGGACGATGTACTATCAGTTGCATGTGTTTTCTTATAAAGAAAACTCATGCATGCAGAAGGAATCATTCCTTAAGGATTGCACGGTTCTGACAGTGTGTGAGATTAGAGTGTTCCACTTGGTTGAAGGTGAATCATCGGAGAGGAACAGTGCAAGGAAATAGGAGCTTGGAGGGCAGAGAGGAAGGTTGGAGAGTAGCCAAGATTGCCTGTGAGCATCTGTGAGGATTGTACTGAGAGCTGGCTAGCTATGAGAGCTAAGGCTTTGTATAATTCCTATGTATTTCCACTTCTATGATAATACAGATAGTGGGATTTTTAGCTGAGGCTTTCCCCAAATTATTTTCATGTGTATTGTGCATTGATTCTTCTTCTTTTGGTTATATTGTTCAGCTCGATCTTTAAACTTCTGCAAATTAATAGTAGAAGTAGGTTATAAGTATTTTGCTTTGATTTATACTGCATTATCGGGTTAACCTACAACATATTTTGTACATGGTATCAGAGATGGATTTGTAGAGAATTTCTACATGGTATCATAGCCAAGTTTATCGGAGCTGTGAACAGTATGCTGAGAAGAGAATTTGAAGTTTGAAGTTTAGGGATGCAAGTCCAAATCAAATTCATATCATACTCCAAGGTTGGCCAATGGCGTTCTATGGCTTGAGACTCGAGGATGCCTTGGAAGGTAGCTCGAATTACATAGCATGGAAAGATAGAATGGAGGCTGTATTAGAAGACAATGGCTTAAAGGAATTCATTCATCAAGAAATCCAAAAGCCAACTTCAACTATTGCACAAGAGTTGGCTGAGTGGAAGAAGTGTGTGGCGAAGGCGAGATGCACCATCCTTGAGGGAGTTTGAGACCATATTATCTCGAGTCTCCATGGGAAGGATACTTCATTTTCAATGTGGAATACATTGAAGGACCTCTACCAGAACATTAGCAACCAAAGGAAATTGGCGCTCAAGGATAAGCTTCGAAGAATCAAGATGGAAAAGGGAGATACTATTTCCACATATATGAACAAGCTCACCACCTATAGAGATGAGCTTGGAAGTGTGGGAAAAACTAATGCCGATGATGATATGGTGAGCCTCGCTCTCCTTGGCCTTCCAAAGGGTTGGAAAAACTACCAGGACTCTGTGAATGGAAGGGAGAAACTGCCGGATTGGGAACAACTTTGGTCGGATCTCATGCAGGAGGAGATCAAGAGGAGCACACAAGATGGTTCTTCATCAAAGAATGATGATGAAGAAAATCTGGCCTTAGCGAGTAAGGCAAGGAAATGGAAGGGGAAGGCTTCCCATTCCAAATTGAATTCTTCTCATGGAGGGAAGAAGGGTGACAAGTCTAAAGTGAGATGCTTTAATTGTCATGAGATGGGACATTATGTGACTAATTGCCCATCGAAGAAGTCCAAGAACGAATCCTCGGATGGATCAAAAGGTGAGGCATTAGCCTCTTAGTTAGAAATGGACTTTACTCTCATCGCATGCATGGTGTGATCGATGATGGGTTGTGTCTGGTATCTTGACAGTGGAGCCTCATTCCACATGAATGGTGATAAAAGTTTATTCAGTGCCTTGGAGGAGAAAGACCTCAAGATGCACATAGAGATGGGTGACGAAGGAAGGTATAGTGTTTCAGGAGTGGGCACGATTTCTTTTCAGAGGGAGCATGGAGCTCCTATCACCTTGACAGATGTGAAGTATGTGCCTGGACTGAAGAAGAACTTGGTATCGGTCGCGATGTTGGAGGAAAAAGGCTACGATGTTGTCTTCAGTAAAGGAAAGGTGTTCCTAAGACACATAGCCATGGGTCAGACCAAGAGGATAGGGATTCAGGTGATCTATAAACTAGAGGTAGATTATTGTGCAACATTGAGTACGAAAGCAGAATTGGTGCAAAGCGAAGACATTGGCAAGTTGTGGCACAGGCAGTTGGGCCATTTGCATCATGGGGCTTTGAAGATAATGCAGCAGATATCTACAGGACTTCCCAAAGGTAAACTTGAGCAAGTTGACACATGCAAAGGTTGTACCTTGGGAAAGTACACCAAGTCTTCCTTTCATGATCGAGACAGTCAAGCAGAGGCTATTTTAGAGCGAGTTCATACTGATGTGTGTGGACCATTCTCAACGGCATCCACAGCAAAGCAAAAGTAATATGTGATTTTCATTGATGATTATTCTCATAAATGATGGATTTATTTCATGCAAAAGAAGGACCAAACCTTCACAAAGTTTTGTGAGTTCAAAGCTTTGGTCGAGAAAGAGTCAGGGAAGAAGATCAAGGCCTTGAGATGTGACAACGATGGAGAATATGTCTCTCAAGAGTTTAAGAACTTTTGTGCAACGAATGAATTAAACGAGAGTTGACATCACCCGATAACCCACAGCAAAATGGGTTGGCTGAGAGGAAGAACAGAACTATTGTAGGGGCAGCACGGGCAATGCAGCATGACCAAGGCCTACCACTTTACTTGTGGGTTGAGTCATGCAACATAACGGTCTATTTGCAGAATAGAAGCCTGCATCACATACTTGGGATGAAGACACCAGAAGAAGCTTTCTCTGGTAAGAGACCAAATGTGGGTCACTTCAAGATCTTTGGTTGATCAGTATATTGCCATGTGACAAAGGATGCACGAAAGAAGCTTGAGCCGACAGCAGAGTTCGGGATATTTGTGGGGTACACTGATACACCTCACTACTATCGGGTGTACTTGCCTACCAGTTGGAGGACAGTGGTTCCCAAATATCTCAAGTTTGATGAGTAGAAGGCCATGCGAGTTTCCCTTGAGAGGGAACTCCAACTATAGGTTGTGGAGGAGCTATTGGTTCCTAAGGAGGAGGAGCCTTAGACTAATGCAGAGCAGCCGCATGCAGAGGTTCTAGGAGTGGAGACATCCACTCAAGCAGAGTCTTCCAAAGATGGACGGAAGCGCACAAGAGAAGCTGACAGATTGTTGGAGGATGCGAGAGAGAATGTGGGAGCACCATTTCCTCAGCGTAGACAAAGGTGGTCACCTAAGAGGTACACTGGATACATGGCCCTTGTTGGGTAATGTATTGAGACCAAGCAATCTTCCTTTGAGGAAGCAGTGCAACATCCGATTTGGGTTAATGCTGTGGTGGAGGAGTACGACTCCATAGTTCGTAATAGTGTTTGGGACATGGTTCTGAGACCAGAGAACAAGTTAGTTGTGAGTTCTCATTGGCTTTACAAGGTAAAGCAAGCTGTTGATGATGGGAGAATCATGTTGCTGCAGTATAATCCCTTTCTTGTTGAGAGGGAGTGTTAAAATGTAGCAACAAGAATATTCCATTTTAATTTGTCCTTGAATTAAATTGTGAATTAAAATCAAATTTAGTCTGAACAGCTACTTGGAAATAATTAATTAAGTTATTTTGACTTAATTAGCTGGAGAAATTCAAGTTAGAAGTCTTTCTGAAGTCATGCAAGAGTTATCCCTTAAATTAAGGAGATAAGCCTTAAATTAAGGAGATAAGATTGAGTTATATTTGAGTTGTAATTAGTTAACTCAGTTTACTGAGTTAAGTCCAGTTAAATCAGTTCCAAACTATTTGAGGCACTAATGGTGAGTTATCAGTCAGTTGATGCATGCATGCACTCAACTAGTGTACTCCAGTTAACTGAAGATTCCCTCATCAGAAACTCATGCATGTTTATTCTGAGAAATGCCCTGTTGAGATTAAAGTCAAGGACAGTGTACTATCAGTTGCATGTGTTTTATTATAAAGAAAACTCATGCATGTAGAAGGAATCATTCCTTGAGGATTACGCAGTTCTGACAGTGTGTGAGATCAGAGTGTTCCACTTGGTTGAAGGTGAATCATCCCAGAGGAACAGCGCAAGGAAATAGGAGCTTGGAGGGTAGATAGGAAGGTTGGAGAGCAACCAAGATTACTTGTGAGCATCTGTGGGGATTGTACTGAGAGTTGGCTAGCTGTGAGAGCTAAGGCTTTATATAATTCCTATGTATTTCCACCTTGTATGATAATACAGATAGTGGGGTTCTTAGCTGAGGCTTTCCCCAAAGTATTTTCATGTGTATTGTGCATTGATTCTTCTTCTTTTGGTTATATTGTTTAGCTCGATCTTTAAGCTTCCACAAATTGATAGTAGAAGTAGGTTATAGTAATCTACTTTGATTTGTATTGCATTATCGGGTTAACCTACAACAGATTTTCTACATGGTACCAGAGCTGGATTTGTAGATAATTTCTACACCACTATCTAGATACCACACACTACCCATCATGGTGCTCACCATATAGGTGATGAGGGTGAAATCAAGTTCGAATTGTGAATCAAGAGCTTCACCTGTTACTCCTCCTGAGGGCTTCTTACATGCCTTCTTGTGTGGACACTTCATGGCATAGTGTCCCAGTTCATGACAGTGAAAGCACTTGATGTTCGACAAGTCTTTCTTCCTTCCACCTTGACCAGAATCCCCTTTAGATTGGGATTTCTTCCCTTTCCCTTTCTTTTCCTTTCCAACCAAGGCACAGTTCTCCTCATCATCATGCTTGGATGAGGTTCCATCTTTGGTGTTCTACCTTATCTCTTCTTGCACCAATTCGAACCACAATTGCTCCCAATTTGGTAGCTTCTCCCTCCCATTTATCAAATCCTAGTAGTTGTGCCAGCTCTTAGGAAGGCCTAGAAGTGTTAGGCTTACTAGATCATCTTCAACAACTGTAATACCAACACTCCCAAGTTCATCCCAACATTGGGTGAACCTACTTAGGTACTGTGGTATTGTGTCACCCTTTTCCATCTTGATCTTTCAAATCTTTTCCTTCAATGTCATCTTCCTATGGTCACTACTATTATGAAACAAGTCTATCAAGGCTTGCCACATTGCATATGGGGTGTGCTTCTCGTGCAGATTCGAGACAATATGATCTCAAACTCCTACTAGTATGATCCTCCTCGCCTTTTCCACACATTTCTTCCACTCTGCTAGATCTTGAGCATCAATTGTTGGAGGCCTAGGAATATTTTTTTCTATGAATTCCTTTAGCCCATTATCTTCCAATAGTACCTCGATCATATCCTTCCAAGCAATATAATTCCAGCTACCCTTAAGGGCATACTTGAGTCTCAATCCACAGAACGACATCATGTTGGCTCTAAAGAATGATACTGCAAATTTGATTCACATGCAAATACAAACTTTAATTCTTCTCTTCTATTGTGATTCCTACTCTGATACCATTCCTTGTACATTCAAACTGCTTATGTAATTTTCTCAAACAAAATAATTGAATATACTCAACTCAACAGTGAAAATAATTAAACAATTAAGAAATCACAACATAAACATGAGACAAGATTCAATCTCATATGCTCAGAGATTTATCTAAGGGGAAAGAAACTGCTCAAAACCCCTTCCTATCTGTATTGCATTAGTCAGAAAATAAAGAAGGAATAGAATGTTTTTTCAAGCCCGAGTAACCTCTACACTAGTATAATCTATCTCACTGCTTCCTAGGCAAGCTCTGGTCAATACTTAACCAAATCCAAGCCTGCCCAAGTCCATATTTCCTTGTGTTGTTCCTAAAGGAATTAGCCCCATATTAATTATGAAAATTCCCAATTAGAATTGTGAAATCCTTGTAGGTCTTTCTCTGACTACATGCACCACCTGTACAACCCAAAAAATTATACAACTGATAGTACACTGCCCTTAAACTCTAATCTCAATTGGATAACTCAAATTATCTGCATGCGTCAATTATTTTGGCTTGATTGATGAGTCAACTGAAAGATCAACTGAATTTACACCCCACTACTAGACCCTCCACTAGTTCTTAATCAGTTAGAGCTAGTTAAACTCATAATAAATCAAATTAACTGAACCTGATTGCTAGAAATTAGCAATCAATCATAACTAAACATAACTCAAGTGTCTCCAACTCAAATTAACTGAGTTAACTGAGTGACAAGGCCATGTCACCTCAGTTAACTACCTCCAAGTATTTTTATGAAATTAGAATTCAAATTTATCCTAATTAATTTTGAGCAAAATTAAATTAGGAATTTCTTACTGCATTTTCAACATAAAACCATAAATTAACATAAATTCTGCCATTAGATCTTCCACCTAATGAAGAACCTAGATTGACTATATTTAACAAGGCAATTTTTTTCTATTTTTTCGCTTCAGGGGTGTTGTCCTTAAACCCCCCATATGCAGCAATAGTGGGGGGGAAAGCCCCCCCACACCCCCCCGTCAGGGACTGGGATCCAACCACGAATGAAACAAAAACCTCCGAACAATCAGGAAGATAATCAGGCTCCAAACCCAACATATTTTTATACCATTCTATTGGTGGAGAGAATTGAAGTATTATTGCAAAATTACGATTAATGAATTGTAAATAGGAATACAACAAAGAAAAGGACAAAAAATAGAAAAGTCAAAATCAAAATTGATTTTGTGAATATTTTTCAACACTTTATTGACAAAAAAAATTATTTATGTTTTAATCGAGAAAATTTATTTGCTATTTTTTAGAGTTATATCATAAACAATAAAAAAAATCCCCTTGAGATATTGAAAATAAAGCTAGATCTTAGCCAATATTTGATACATTGAGTTGGAAGTACTATTGGATATCTTTACCACTTTGTATCAAGTGTTCTATTTGTAGATCTATGCATTATAGCTTTACTCACTATAGATCAAGAAATCTACAATCTTTTCCAAGGTTTGTTGTTCATAACAAGCAAGTAAATTGTTTGGAATTTTGTGATTAGGATATGGTATTCATTTTTGTTATATATATATATATATATATATATATATAAGTTATTAAAGTAAATTTAATTCTAGGAGTTTTTTGGGCATTTTGTCTCATGGAAATTGATCCCAATAACAGAAAAATACAATTTTCATCTTGTTGGGAATTGATATTCACTGTTGTTTATAAGCTTGGACGTGATCTTTAAACATCAATCTATTATCTTCCAACTTCTCCACCCATAGATGAATGATTTAGGAGTGCTTTGGCACTCATTGGGTGATATGTTAAGGGCGAGTTGGTTGTAGCCCCTACAATTTATTTGGAACTCTACAATCTGCACTTACAATGAAGCAAATATATTTGTTCTATAAGCCCCCTAACGAGTAACCCAAACTTGAAAATAATTCGAGAATTGGTTAACATATTTTTTCTACATTAGTTTTGAGTGTAACCTTTTGTTGTTTTTAGTTTTCTATTGTATATTTACATGCCAAAATCAGCAAACCATATTTGAATTAACTCCTCCACCTTAGTTTTTAACCCCATTTAAGGTACTAGACTCAGTTAGGTGGGCTCAATTATTAATTGTAAATCCTCCCTTGGCCTTTTCAGAAGAAGTTGGGCATGAAAAGCAAGGGTTTGGGTCAAGGTGACATTGACCCTTATCTTGTATGTGCCTACCCTAGTAGGTTCCACAAACTGTTGCAACCCTGTTAATTGGGTCAATAATAGGTAGTTTTTGAAAAGGATTGCATCACAATTATCTGAAAGAAATATGCATCTATGTTAGTTTCAAAGTTTTAGTGTTTTTTTTTCAAAAGTTAACTACTTGTTTATTAAATAGATACACTTGATAAATATTGTCATGCCAAACTGTAGATAGTTTCTAAAAGAGACTGCACCACAATTATCAAAAAACTATATGCATTTATTTGATGTTATGTTTTTCTCATTATGGGGCATTATTTTAGGACTATAAAGTGGAAATTCTAAAACTATACCTAGACATAGAAAAATTCCCATGGAGGCCTTATTAGTCCCTACATAAGGCCAAGATTAAGCAAACACTTTACTCATTGAATTTGCATGAGTTATATTTTGACTATAAATATTACTTATTTTCTAATGAATAACATAAGGCAATATTTTTATTTTTATTTTTGTGATATTTTTTCTTGTATCATTAAATGATATTCCAAATATGGCTATTGATTTGAAATAGGAAAAAACAAAGGAAAAGGACAAAAAAAAATTTGAAAAGTTAAAATTAAAAAGTAATAAAATTGAAATTTTAAAATTTTAAAAAGATAAGGGAAAAAAGTTTTTTCAATTGTTACTTCCTTTTACTTTATCTATTTATTTTTCTATTTTAGTTGAGGAAAATTATTTGTTAAATTTGTAGGGTTATATCCTAGATATCAAGTTTTTCACCTTGGGATATTGAAAATAACACTAGAACTTAGGTAAGGTTTGATAATTGAGTTGGAAGTATTATTGTATATCTTTACCCCTTTGTATAAGTGTTCTATTTGCAGATGTAGTTCAAAAAATATGCAATCTTTTCCAAGGTCCCATGCTCATATCAAGTAAGTAAATTGTTTAAAATATTGTAACTAGGATTTGGTATTGGTCGTTATTATTGATCTATTTAGATAATGTCTAAAAACAAAAAAATTCAACTGTTATTCAAGTAAATTTAATCATGGAAGTTTTCTGGGCATTTTTTCTAGTGTGAATTGATCCAAGGAAAATAGAAATACAATTTTAGCTGGTTGGAAATTGATATTTATTGTTGTATATGAGCTTCCAAGTAATATTTTAAGATCAAACTTTTATTTTCCAACTTCCCCACCCATAGATCAGCAATTTGAGAATGATTTGGTAAGTGATTTAGGAGCGATTTGGCACTTATTGGGTGATTTATTAAGGGAAATTTGGTTGTTGTCCCCACAATTTACTACAAACTTTGCAATATGCAATTACAGACAAACAAGAAAATGTGTTTTATAACCCCTAACTAGTAACCCAAACTTGAAAATAACTCTAAAACAAGTTAAGCATATTTTTTCTACATCAATTTCAAGTACTTGCACAGTATATTTTACATAATTGAGTGCAGTATCTTGCTATTTTTATTTTTCTCCTACATACTTACATATCGAAATTAGGAAGATAGATTTGAATTAATTCCTCCACCCCATTTAAGGAACCAGTTTTACTTAGATGGGTTGAGGTATTAAGTGGGAATCCTTCCTTGGCCTTTTAAGATGAAGTTTGGCCTAAAAGAACGGGTTTAAATTGAGGTGATAGTGGATCTTTATCCTATGTGTACCCATCCTAATAGGTTGCATAGAGCTTTACAACCTTGTACATTCTAAAAGACATTCCACCACAATTATAAAAAAGAAATATGCATTTATAATAAATTTATAGTTTTCTTTTTTATTTATTTCTTAAATAAACTACTTATTTATTAAATACATACACATGATAAAATAATCATGCCAAACTGTGGGATAGTTCCTAAAAGAGGTAGCACCACAATTAGCAAAAAAATACATGCATTTGTTTGGTATTATGTTTTTTCCATCTTGGGGCATTAGTTTGGGACTATATAAACTAGAATTTCTAAAACTATATTTAGACATATAAAAAAATTCCCCATGGGGGCTTTATTAGTCTAAGGCCGTGATTATTGTAATCACTTTAGTCATTGAATTTGCATTAGCTATACTTTTATTGTAAATATTTACCTATTTGTAAATGTGTAACATTAGATAAATAACATTTTTTTTGGGTGACATTCAAATTTTAATATTGTATCACTATTTGCATAGAAAATGGAATTGCATTGAATTGGAAATTGGAAGGAAATAAAAAATAGAGGATGAGATTCATTTATTTCAACATGCAACTTTTATTTCTTTATTTTAAGTTTTACTAAATTTAATTTTTTTATTTTTTTATTATTTTTACTTTTTTGATAACTTTACTTCTATTTTTAACTCTTTCTTATTTTATTTTTATTTTTTTTGGTTAATTTTACTTATTTTTACTATTTTTATAATTTACTTTTATTTATATTTATTTAAAACTCTAATATTATTAATTACTATTTTATATTTATTATTAATATTTTTGTTTAATTTACTATTTAATTATTATTATTATTTTATTGTTTATTATTTATTTGTTTATATTTTAATATTATATTATATTATTTATTATTTTTATTATTATTAGATAATGTCCCTTGTGAATGAATGAAATATATATATATATATATATATATATATTATGGTATGTTCATGGGCAGCTTCCTGGTTGTTCACGCTGTGGCGTTGGGGAATTATATAATTCATATTGTGTTGACTAAGATTTTCCAGGTGGAAATAATCCTTATACCCTATGTTGGAGTGTTCTGTTTATTACATTGGCAGAAATATTGGTTGCATTAGTGGCAGCAAGTGCCACAAAGGGATGGAGTGGACCGAACTTGTTGCTCTGGAATTCAAAATAGCATGATAATTATTGGAAAAGAATCAAAAGCATAGCACAAATGGGCATTGTTTAACACTGCAGTGAGGTTTCATTACATCCCTAAAAACATTCATGTTCGTCAATTAGTATGTATTTGGAACTGTAACTGTAGTTTTTTTTGTTTAATAGCATTTGGTGCTACGAGCTACAAAAAGGGTCATCTATCATCCATAAGCTTGAAAGCTACATTAGGAAAAAAATGAGACAAAAATAGTAATAAAAAAATTTGTTGTTTGATAAGCCCCACCAATTTGGTGAACGCCAAATTGTCTGCCATATTGGTGAATCCTCCACGCGGAACGACACATCTAATAAACATCACAAAGCTGATGTCATTAAGAGATATATGATAATAAAAAGAGAAAGAAGCAAAAAGACATAATGTTTAAAAAAAAAAAATTAAATATAAATGGTATCATGCACGCGAAACAATGGGAAAGATGAGAGATGGAGAGGCTGCTGCAAGGCAAGACGGATTTTTAAGGAAAAAAACTTAATGGGTTGCATGTGTTAACCTTAATGCATTAAGGTTATTAAAATTAGTGTTTATATTTAACGGAAGTGATAATATACATATACATTAATATTAAAACAATATAATGGGCACCATGTAATTCATTATAAGGAAAAAATCATGTAACTCATTAACCATGAAGTATATAATGGGTTCAGGTTATAATTAATATTTATGGATGACCATAATTTATTTTTTTAGAAGAAGCAGGATTTATAGGATGTGGTATTATTAGAATATATTCAAATTAAATTTTAAAATTATAAGTAAATGTTAATGTAAGGGTTGTAATATAGGTTATAAAGAATGATAATGGATGATATTAATATGGGTAAGGGATATTTAATTATGAAATAAATTTATGTTGATATGCAGAGATTAATTAAAAAATCAATATTGTAATTGACATAAGATTTTATATTATTTTAAAATGGCATAACTTGATAGGTTTTTCTGTTGGCACAATTTGACAAGTGGATATGGAGAATATACATGTATGAAGATCAGTTGGTTTCTTAGCTTTAAAATTGTTGAGACCAAATTATAGAAGTTTTGTAGTTATATGAGGGCTATGAAATGCTCACTAGTGGTGAAGAGAAATATTACATCTATTTGGAATTAACTATAGAGAAATTAATGTTGTGATGACATGTACAACAATGAGCTAGTGTTGAAGAATGAGATTGTTCTTTGTGAATTATGGGTGACCTATTGAGATTGGTAGATGAAAGTATGGTTCATTGGTTGAAGATATTACATGAATGAAGTATGGAATCAATAAAACTCATGATGGTTATGATCATAGGATAAACATTGATTGGGAAGAAGACCCATATCAGTTAATGTGTTGTGTTCTCCCATATACTAGAAAGAGCCCAATTCCGAGAGCATCAAGAAGAATTAACCTCGTGACCTCTTAATAGTGAGGTGCTTTGATGGTGGGAACTTGACCAATTGAGCTAACCCTCAAAGAGGGCCTATAAGCATAGAACATTGAGATCGAACCGAGATGGGTTGTATAGTGATGATGACATAATAGTTATAGATGATTGAATGACTAAGATTAGTATAACATGAATTTAGAGGATTGTTTACGTATGGTGGTTGAAATAATTAATGTATATTGGGTTATCTTGCTTTGAGGATGTTGCTTCTCAAGAGGGAAGAATGGTAATGAAGGAACTATGTCAACCAAGTTAATATTTTGTAATTCAAATTAATCGTGACATTTTCAGTTGATTATGACTTGAAATGGTTTATTATTTTTTATGATGATGCATTTTAAGAAGTGAAAAGAGATAAATTAGTACCAATCATGATTTTGTGCTACAAATTCAACATATTATATAAGATGAGAAAAATAGATTCTTCGATCAGAATAGGTATATTAAAAACACTATCTAGTTGAACTCATTTTAATGATGTATCCTCTTTAGAAGGGAAACAAGTGTAGTAATACAATAACTGAAAACCAACAATGTCATTTCTATTTCATTTGTTCTTATGGTATTTTTATTGTAAATAGTGTAAGTAATATGCCCTAATGTTATATCAACATAGAACTATTAAAATATGGTGTTGGGATGAGGTTTCATGATATGATGGTATGAGGATAATGATGCACATGTGATTCGTATTTATTTAGTTGTTACGATAATGATGGTGTATTGTCATGATGAATATGATATGCATAGGGATTATGATGTTATGATATGAGGTAATTTGACATGTGGTTCATTTATTATGTGATTATACATTTTTGATGTTGAACATTGATGTTATAAGTTAGGATGATATTATGATGTGGAGCATGTGGTAATTGTATGTAGATTTATCATATGCAGAATTTTGTGATAACAATGATGTTATATTCTCGTGATGACATGCCAAACTCAGCATATGGATTATTTTCTATGATATTATGATGTTATAGCTAATGCATTGGATGTATGTTGAGATGTCGTGATTGAAAGGAAATCCATAAATGGCTGAGAGGGCCTGTTTATTTGATGATCTCGTAGGATCACATACTTGCGAGGGAGAATATGTAACACCATATGGGTTGGGGACATACTCAATCAACACTACATATGTCAGTGGTTCCTTTGTCTTGTATAGCTCTTGATAGATAGCTCTTGAGGGGCTATGGGACCATCTTGAGGAGGCCAAGTGCCTAATATTGGATTGGGATGTCGAAGTCTAGTGGGGGTGTAAGGACTTCGATGCCTAGGGTTGTGCTTCTTAGTAGGTGTGGAGGGAGTGTAGGTTTTAACCCCATACAGAAATTACCTGCATACGAATTCTAAAACACAAAAAATAAACAATGCGAGAGCATAACACATATACACAGAGATTTTCCCCTGGATCCCAAAACCAGGACTACTAGCTTGATTTTTCATTATGTTCCTTTCAATGTTCCAATACATATTTATATATGTCGAAGCATCCAATACCATGGACCGAAAACCATCGCGTCCAAAACCATGTGCGAAAATCATGCACAAAACCACAGGTAGGTCCGCCCAACCTAATATAGAGGGGGGTTACCTGCACCCCTCAAACCCCTTGTGACCCCCTGCTACGCAATCGGTGCAATGAAGGGGGGGGCTTCGCCTCCCTTCTAACCCCCCTGTTAACTACGTGGACTAGTCGTGGAAAGAATATAACACAACCCAACATTCTCCCACTTGTTGTTTTTTTCCACAGGGGGCCACAAGAGAGCTTAGTCATTTATCCAGCCCTACAACGCCCATTGTTTCTCTACACCAATAGAACTTCTCAGAGCTCACATATTTTGTCAATGCATATGCAGTATTATTCAAAGTGTCCACCTTTACCAGCAACACCTTGTCGAGCAATAAAAAGGTGTCTTTTTAACTCCTAATTATCTTCACATTAATTTTCAACCCAGGGACGACTTTTACCAAGAGTGTACTCAGTCTGAGGCGGCTATTTACTCAAGAGTAATGTTATGAAAGATGTATTACAGTAATCAAAATACAAGAGTAAATGAATGCTTGAAATAAAATCTAATTAAAACAATAAGAAACTCAAATGCTCTATAATTAAATCATTCACTCACAAAACTACATCAATTTATCAGTCGAGGGTACAGTAACAGTAACTCTTCCCTCTGTAAACTGATGAAATTAAAGAGGCAATCAAAATAAGGATCATCAAACTGGGAACTAGACAGCATATGTCAATGTTCACTACAGTCTCAGACCTTCTGCACACCAAAGCAAAGATAATGCGAATAACAAGAAATGGAACAACGGCTAGGAAATGTAACGACAACTAATTCTTATAAACAACACCACCTTAATCTACAAAAATAAATGCAACAATCATGTCCTACAGAAATCAAATAGCAATCTTCTATCTTGAAGGATGAATCGAATAGCACACGGAAATAGAACAACATTGATTAATGATGAAATACGGAACAGCGCTTGAAAGCCAAACAGAAATACACAGCAACGTAACACACAGCACACCTTAATGGTAATCTGATCTTGGTAATCCACTTATCAGTCTTAGTTATAAAGAATACAATTGTATTTTATAATGGAATAGCAACGTCAATAGATTCAACAATCGCAAGGAAATATAATCTCTAAGATGAATTCAGTAATACCAATTAATAAGTGTTACAACACGGATACGCTGTAATTGAACAACAATACATTCTGTAAGGATCAGCAACGTTATATCAATGATTAAAAGAACAGCAATGCGTTACCAAGTCAAGATGAATCAATACGACATTCCTGTCATAGAGAATGATATTACTCAATTGAACATAAATCAGATATAACAGAACCGTGATGTAAAATAATAGAACATACCAGATTACCAAATAAAGTTGATAATGAAAACCACGCATGAACTAAAGATATAATATACAACAGCAGCACAATCCACCAGAGGTTGGGCCCTTAGCTGCCAACGAACGCTGCTGGGCTACTTCATACGAGAGGAATGAACAGCAACTCCCAAATCAGGTATTAATCATTAAACTGTGAAATCATTACAACAGCTGAAGCTCTAAGAATTACAACATGCCACAATCCCTTTTTCCTCCTGTCCTATCATGAATAATCTATCATCATTCTTGAATTTCTAATTCTGAATCCTTAATTCTCCATCTTCATTTTTCCATCATTTTTCCATCCCCATCTCTGATCTCTGTTTTCATTTAAATAGAGAGAGATCAGAGAGAAGTTACAATAGAGATAATTACAACATGATTACTATTACAAAATTGGATTGCTTCTAACCAATTGATCAACAAGAAAATATATTTCCATCTATCTTTCAACAAGAGCAAGATGAATTTGGCTTTACAGCTGAGATTTGGAAAACGGCCACACAGTGAATCTGAGAAAATCGTGCTCAAAGAACCCTGCGTTTCTCTCAATACAAGCCGAATTTGGGCAAACCATTTTCTTAAAAAGTTAATTTGGTCCGTTCTGGACAAAACCCATGTTCCGGATTTTCCATATTCTTCTTCATTTGCTCAGAATCTCAACCGTAAAACTGTCACTTCTTATTCCAGCGAATTTTTGAGTTGGCACTTTTAATGATCAAATCTTTAATCTGGAAATTATCTTGGAGGCTAAAAATGGTGAATAATGTTACAACCAATTTATTAAAACTATCATTGATAAAATCATGCATAATCATCAATTTATTAGAAATAAAGGAGAAGAAATAATATTTTTACATAAGAGCATAAATCATCATAAAATGGATCTATATAATAAATTATAATAAATGACATGATAAAGAAGAGTAAAAATGGATAAAATAAGTGTTTAAAAAAGATAATAATAATGGCATATTAACGGCCCAACATACCCCCACACTCAATATGTTGCATGTCCTCATGCAACAAAAACTGAATATATTGCATGTCCTCATGCAACCCAAGGACAAACCCCATGTGTTAACCAAGCAATAAAAAAATTTGTTTATCTCAGCTCATGAAATGGATAGAGCTAATGAATTCTTCCTGAATTAATGGATATTCACTTTTAGCAATCTTGATGAAGGCATAACAATTTTTACATTGACATTCAACTATGTGTATATTAAGTTGCAGCAAAATATGATATAAGTGACAGCAACCTTCATTAATCATTTTCTCAAAACTACAAACCAGATTTTGTTGAAATTGTGCAAGTAGATTTCTACTATATTAATGCTTCTATGATCCAAAAATCAGATCGTTTTGATGCACGGATCATGAGATATAAACAAAATGGTTGTAGGTGAGAGTGCATGATTTCCAAAATTGTATGAACCAATTTAATTTGAAATTATCTGGGTTTGTGTATTTTAATGATGCATCCAGAAATCACAAGAATTGAATTCATAGTTTTAAAAATATTATGGAAATCAATTTCTATGCTGAAATTGTATGCCTTAAATGAGAAAGAAAATAGAAAACATTCGTCATGTGTAGCAATTCCTCCCCCTCTCTGAAAAATTAGCATGCCCTCATGTGATGCGAGAAAACAAATTAAGGTGGTTGCTACCATCTGTTGAATTGAATGCCAGGTGTAAAACAACATGGAATAAGGGAGGCGTTGAGAATGAATAAGAATAACAATGGATGAGAAAGAATATGGATGACATGGTCATAAGAAAGAAATGAATGAAAGCAACACTCCCCCAAACTGAAAAATGATATGCCACTGAAAAATGGGAAGTGGTAAAAATGTGAAATGAAGGATGATAGATGATGCTCAAAATGGATTCTCATGAAATTCTCCTAAATTCATAATAAATCAGAAAATTATGCTATTTTACCTCAAGTTTTACCTCCAATAAAAAAATGTGGAATGACATATAGTGTTGAAGCTGATGTAGGCAGTGTTGGTGCTGAAAGTGATGCAAAAGGTGGAATCTAGGCAAGCACATCATGTCTGAATAATTGTTCACGCTCGCAAGTTACTCAAGCCTCTTTTATTAGTTGCAATAGGGTGGTCATGCTGCGAATAGAGTTCCCCCCATACTTGTTGTTCTCCTGTAAACAAATCACTGTGTTGTATACAATGTTCTTGAATCCATAGTGTTAGTTTTGAATAGCAACAGATAAGATGCATGCAAAGATTTCAATCAGAAAAACTTATGTATACATGCAATACTAATATTTTATCAAATCATAAGTTATGGCAGAGTGCAGTAATCATATCGCATGCTATGTCATAATGCATACATTCCCTCCTCCAATTGGAAAAGGCATTCCATGACCATAAAGCATATGAAAGGTGTTGTGGTGATGACAAGGCAAGGGAATGAACAATACAACAGTAAATGAAGTAGAGTACACATATCAATGATAGGACAGCGAGAGTTATGGTTATAATGAGAGCAGAGTGTGTAAAGATAGTTATGAATAAAAGATAGGACACTTTAGATTGATGATAAGTTATGCGAAAAAGAAAAAGGACAACAATATACCAAAAATATGCTTTACTGACGGTATTCTAGTTGAAAATGATGTGATTGATCATAAAACAATTTCTCATGCATAAAGGTTCAAAACAGGGAAAATTAAGGAAATAACTTCTCTGATGAAAAGAAAAAAATAAGAAAAGGGTATTATAGTAATAATTGACGATAAGATATAACTTCAATACCATAAGCAGAGCCTCTGCTGCTAGCAGACATCCATAGCCTCGGCAGGGTTGCTTTTTAACCCATATGAGCCAGGATCCTCAATTTATAAATGGAAAGTTCTAGTGTTGTTCTACAGAAAAGATCAGTGTGTTGGCGTGGTAACCAGATAACCACACTGCCATTCACTGGGATGTAGCAGAAATGATCAGGCCGACTTATGATGAGACCTCCTGTTCCAAGGATAATTTGGCTATCCAATGGATCATAACCCTGGTGTGGTGGCCATAATGGGAATGTCACTTTGTTACAGCCTTATGAACATGGTAGGCTGGCTCGTAATGAGAACCCCTATCCTCCATCTGCGAACAAAATTTTGTTGTTATTACAAATTTTTATGATAAAAAAAGGGAGGCTCAGTACTCCTTAAGAGCAGGGATGGTGAAAGAAGTTGAACATGTCAATAGAAAAAAATATACCCATAATATTATTTATTACAGACAGAGAAGATTATAACCAGGAAGGATGGAACCAGCATGGTATTAAGATGATCAATCAATATCATGTACAGCAGAAAACAATACAGTAAAGTGGTATATAAATAATTGTGTCCATTTTGAAAATAATCTATCATCAAGGAGTTGTCCTGTTAAAAATCATAACGTGAATGATATTAACTCACTTCAATAGAATCCATAATTCTTGTCCTCATAAAAGTAGTGTACTTCATGCCATGAAAGAGAATCAGTAAAATATGGTTGAGATGAACTAAGAATAATCCCACAATAGGAAGGAAGGATTGCTCTCGAAAATACTCCCAAAGTGTTGTTCTTTTGAAGGAACAGCGAAAACACTCAAAAAGTGGTGTTCTTTGTAGGGAACAACAAAGGAAATGCACACCAAAAATCAAAAACACACACGAAAAAATGTTGTTCCCTGTAGGGAACAGCGAAAAAAATGCATGTGAAAAAGTGTTGTTCCTTAAGAGGAACAAAAAAATGCAAAAAAGGAACAGCAAAAATGTGAAAGTGTTGTTCCTTCAGAAAGGAACAGAAAAAATGTGAAAGTGCAGAAGTGTTGTTCCATTTGGAAAAGAACAGCAAAACGTAAAAGTGCAGAAGCGCTGTTCCATTCAGAAAGGAACAACAAAACGTGAAAGTGCAGAAGTGTTGTTCCATTCGGAAATGAACAGCAACAAGTGAAAGTGCAGAAGTGTTGTTCCATTCGAAAAGGAACAGCAACAAGTGAAAGTGCAGAAGTGTTGTTCCATTCAGAAAGGAACAGCAAAACGTGAAAGTGCAGAAGTGTTGTTCCATTCAGAAAGGAACAGCAAAATGTGAAAGTGTAGAAGTGTTGTTCTATTCAGAAATGAACAGCAAAATGTGAAAGTGCAGAAGTGTTGTTCCATTCAGAAATGAATAGAAAAACGTGAAAGTGCAGAAGTGTTGTTCCATTCAGAAATGAACAGCAAAATGTGAAAGTGCAGAAGTGTTGTTCCATTCAGAAAGGAACAGCAAAACGTGAAAGTGCAGAAGTGTTGTTCCATTCGGAAAGGAACAACAAAACGTGAAAGTGCAGAAGTGTTGTTCCATTTGAAAAGGAACAGCGAAACGTGAAAGTGCAGAAGTGTTTTTCTATTCGAAAAGGAACAGCAAAACGTGAAAGTGCAGAAGTGTTGTTCCATTTCGAAAAGGAACAGCAAAACGTGAAAGTGCAGAAGTGTTGTTCCATTTCGAAAAGGAACAGCAAAAGGTGAAAGTGCAGAAGTGTTGTTCCATTCGAACAGGAACAACAAAACGTGAAAGTGCAGAAGTGTTGTTCCATTTCGAAAAGGAACAGCAAAACGTGAAAAAGGAACAACAAAATGGACAATCATAAAATGAAAGCATGCAAAAAACAAATTAGCTGTTCACAGCATTGATGCTAAGGATGAGTTACACTTTGAATGAAGCAACACCTGAAACACAAAATATAAGAGAAATTAGAAAAGAAACAACAAAAAAAAGTATGTAAATAAATAAATTAACTTACAACAGCTATGATATTATGTAAAAAAATGATCTCTTTGAAAAATGTTTTGGCAACAGTGATAAGACATGAATCTTCAAATTGAAATCAATTCTTCATTTGTTTTATTATGAATCCGTTGGGTAATGAGTTGGATGAAATTCCTTTGTTTCATAAAATTTCTTTCAGAAATCACTCGTCCATAAATTGACCTTCTTTATTTTCCGAAGACCTACAAAAAACGAGTGTCTACCTGCAATAAAACATTAAATCATGGAGAAAGAGAGGTGATAGAGCTTTCCTAATCTAAGAAATATGCAAAAAACAACAAGTAGTTACTCTGTATAACAAATCCACTGAGAAAATAACAAAGTAAAAGTTATTTGTCATCTACGGGAGAGCAGTGGTCGACCATACTAACCAGCAGTGTTTTAATCACAACTTCTTTGTTTTTCGTCGAAATTGAGTGATTCCAAAGCCAAATGAGAGCTAATTCAAAGTTTTATCTCTAGTAGAAACAGGTTTTAAAGATTCGATGATATTATATGTCACTTTTAATTAGAACAACCTGCATAACAAAGTCATTTTCGATTACCAAGCTTAGACCAACAGTTGATATTTCAAGCATAAATTTTTCATTTGATGTCAGATTCAAATGATTCAAATTGGAAATGAAAGTAGATTCATTTATTTATCTCCAATAGAAACAGTTTTTGAACACAAGAAGAATTGATAGGTCAAATACTCTAAGGAACAGTCGGAAAGACAGAGTTTTAAAGGTGCTGATTTACGATAGGCAATCAGTATTTTGAGCATAACTTCCCCATACGATATCGAAAATGAGTGATTCTAATTGCATTGTAAACTATATTAATAGGGGAATCTACCATAGAAATATATTTTAAAAATATGGTCATTTAGGCCTCCAAAAACCGTCTGTCCCAACTCTGTTCCTGAGCTTCCCGCTAGACACCCTGTCAATGTTTCGGTTCTAACATTTTCGTTTCAAATCCAAATTGAGTGATTCAAATTGGGCTAAAAATTAGACATCAAGGGCTACTTAGGGTAGAAACGGGTTTTAAAAATATTCACTTTTGGTCTCTCAAAACATGATTGTCCCGACTGTTTCTCCAGAAATTTCATCAAGCCCGCAAGCCAAAAAAAATGATATTCAAGCATTTTTTTCAAATTGGTGATAAAAATGAACATGAATGTTTGTAGAACTATTATTTCCATTATAATTCATCTACATACACAAATGAATTGAAACATTTATCTCCGATGTTGATTTTGATAGTGTGTTGTAACAAAAAACAACTAGTTTTACATAAAAAAAATAAAAAAAAATAAAAACAAACAAACAAAATGCATTTATTTATTCCCTTATTTATTTTATTTTTTACACTAACTATTTTGATTTGCAAAATGAATATGACTACGTATATGAGTACTTCCAGTGGAGCCACCTTTGAAATAGGGCTTCATGTATGCACATACCCAAATTTGAAAAATGCATATTGATAAAAATTAGGGTATGAAAAGCCAACTTCCCTTGAAAAAATGGTGTCAAAAATTGTTGAAGTATGGAGTGATGCTGCAAACAAGTGATGGAGTGAAACCAATCTTCAATATATCCTTTATTTTCTTGATTTCCCATAGCCATCATATCATGAAGTTCTTGAACTTTTAAAATGACTTGTTGATGCATACTAAAAGAAACCTCATTTTCTTCCATAGCTTCTACAATTTTTGAATTTGAAACATTCTGAATCTCATTGTAAGTTTTCTCCATTGGTGCATGTGAGATAGAATGGGTGGGAAGGGTGGGTAAATTTTGCAGTTCAACATTGTAAGCATGTTGTACTGGTTTATTATGGTGAGGGTGTGGAATTAGTTGAGCAGGAAAATGTGTAAGGAATGGAGCATTGTGATGATGTGGTTGGTTGGGTTGAGTGGATGAATTTGATATGCAAGCAGGATGTTGTGGAAGAGCTGGTGAAAAATATGGAGAATATGTTTGTGCTACAAGATGAGGGAGAGTAGTCATGCCATCATAAGATGAACCATGCCAAACTTGTAAACAAGATTGGTGGTGGTTATATTGAAATTGACATGGCTGCCCTAACACATTAGTATTCCATAATGGATTATGCAAGTAAGAGAATGAAGAGGAAGTGTTTTGAACCATACCTATTGACCTTGTTGCAGCTTCCCCATCTCTTTGATATGCCACTTCCAAATTAGATAAGGAAGAACAACCATCTATGGTATGCTCCTTTCGGTCATGAGGGCAAAACACTTCATCAAATTCTTCATTTTTATGAACCTGCAAAACATCCAATTTTTCATTTAGAGAGCTAATAAAATCAACTTTAAAATTTTCAAATAAAGCATTGATTTCAGCTCTTATGTCTCCTATTCTTGTAGCAGATTTGGAAAAGAAATAACAAGCATCTTTAGAATTCTTACCAACCTTGGAGATTCCTCTTGAATACCTTATGCACAATTCACAAACATCATCATATGACAACTGAAAAACATCACCTTTTCCTATCAAATTTAAGAGTTTTAAAAATTCATCTTTGATTCCTTTAAGAATGAGTGTTTTTAAGATCTCTTTCTCCAAATACTTATGTTTTGATTTTTGAAGGTTGTATTGAAATCGATCCACATAGTCCTCCAAGCTTTCATGTTCCCCTTGTATCATATTGAAAATATCTTCATTGGCCTTGCAATAGTCTTGGTACTTCTTCAAGAATATGTTCTTCATGTCCTCCCATGTTTGGATGCAATTCCCACCTAGGCTCATAAACCATCGGAGAGCTGCTCCTTTTAGAGTAAGAGGAAACACTTTCAACCTTTGATCATTAGTGTAATAATCATATCCTCTACAAAGTATTTCGAACTCAAATAAGAATGTATCTGGATCTTCATTTGTCAAGCCATGAAAATTTGGTAGAGAAGATGGGGGAATTATGTGCATTTGTGTCACTCCTCCTAGATCTTTGATAGGAAATTCAAAAGTAGAAATGTGAGTCATTTCTTACCATAATAGAAGATGTTCTTCATGTGTTTCTTTGAGGCTCCTTCTTCAAATGTTCCTATCAATTGGTTAGTGAAATAGGTGGTGCTTACATCACCACTTGAGAAAAATCATGAGATTTGTTTTTCAATATATATATATATATATATATATATATATATATATATATATATATATATATATTCGCATAACTTATCATCAATACAAAGTGTCCTGTCTTTTATTCATAACTATCTTTTATTAAATAGATACACTTGATAAATATTGTCATGCCAAACTGTAGATAGTTTCTAAAAAAGACTGCACCACAATTATCAAAAAACTATATGCATTTATTTGATGTTATGTTTTTCTCATTATGGGGCATTATTTTAGGACTATAAAGTGGAAATTCTAAAACTATACCTAGCCATAGAAAAATTCCCATGGAGGCCTTATTAGTCCCTACATAAGGCCAAGATTATAGCAAACACTTTACTTATTGAATTTGCATGAGTTATATTTTGACTATAAATATTACTTATTTTCTAATGTATAACATTAGGAAATATTTTTATTTTTATTTTTATTTTCACCAGATAAATAACACGGTCACCAATTAATTTAAAATGTACACAGTGATCTGCTTTGCTTCTGGTGAAGCCAAGTCCTCGTATAAATGTATCAAATTTTTGATACCACATCCTTGGTGACTGTTTTAATCCATACAGAGACTTCTTTAACTTGCATACCAGTTCTTTCTTACCCTTCACCGCAAAGCCTTCAGGTTGCTTCATGTAGATTTCCTCTTCCAGATCCCTGTGAAGAAATGTTCTCTTTGCATCCATTTGTTCGACCTCAAAATCAAAAGTAGCAGCAACAGATAAAAGTAATCTAATAGAAGTTACCTTGGCAACAGGAGAAAAAATATCACCAAAATCAATTCCCGACACCTGGGAATAACCTTTTTCTACCAACCGAGCTTTGTATTTCTCCACCTTTCCTTCTACATTTGTCTTCTTCTTGAACACCCATTTGCTACCAATGGGTTTCCTTCCAGTCGGCAACTCCATCAGATCCCAAGCCTCATTTTTGTGCAAAGATGCCATTTCATCAACCATGGCCTCTTTCCAGAGTTTTCCATCATCTGAATCTACTGCTTCCTTCACAGTTCTGGGATCATCGTCAATAATAGATAAAGAAAAATTTGAATAGAAAGTAGATGGACTATACCTTTCTGGCTGTCTTCTTTTTTGAACTGATCTTCTCATACCCGAAGTTTGTGGCTCTTCATCTTCTGATTCCTCCTCTGTTGTAGAGTCTGATTCTTCCTCCTTAAGCTCAAACTCTATCTTCTCAGGTTCTTTTGGTTGGACTTCATGTTTAATAACATCTTTTACCTCTCTCAACACCACATCTCGGTTGTACACAACCTTCCTTGTTACTGGGTTCCAAAGCTTATAACCCTTTAAACTATCCTTATACCCAATAAAGATGCACTTTTCAGATTTACTATCCAACTTGGTTCGTTTCTCCTTTGGAACATGTACATATGCATCACATCCAAATACCCTCAGATGTGAAAGAGAGGGTTTCTTACTAGTCGATACCTCTTGTGGAGTCTTATCCTCCAACGTTGATGAAGGTGATCTATTGACTAGGTAACATGTTGTCTCCACCACCTCTGCCCAGAATTCTTGTCCTAACCCGACACCACTGGGCATGCTTCTTGCCCTTTCCATCAACGTCTTGTTTATTTTTTCTGCAACTCCATTTTGCTAAGGTGTGTATGGAGTAGTCTTCTACCATGCTATACCACACTTCTTATAGAATTCTTCAAATTCGTTACTGCAAAACTCTCCACTGTTATTTGTCCTCAACACCTTTATCTTCTTCTCTGTCTAGTTTTCCACTAGAGCCTTAAATTCTTTAAACCTGTCAAAGACTTCAGATTTCTTCTAAAGGAAATATATCCATGTATTCCTTGAGAAGTCATCTATAAATGATACATAGTACACATACTTACCCAGTGATGGAACCTACACAGGTCCAAACACATCATTGTGCACAAGTTCTAATATTTGTTTCGCCCTTTTACCACCAAAGGGGAAACTCACCCAATTTTGCTTCCCATATACACAATTTTCACAGAAATCAAAATCCAGAGAGCTATTACTCATACCTTCTACCATACCTTTACCATGAATTATTCGAAGGCCCTTCTCTCCAATATGTCCAAGCCTTTGATGCCATAGCATGGTCTTCTCTCCAGAGACCGCTAGATTTTCTGCTCCTCTTTCAGGAACCACAACTGTTGCACCCATTAACAATAGTGCTACCTTGCATCTTATACAGAGCTCCAATCCGAACTCCCTGCATCAATACTAGTGTTCCTCGAACCATCTTACAGGTATCCTTCTCGAGCACTGTTTTTACACCTGCATCAACCAGATTGCTTACGAATCAGATTTCTAGCTAATACAAGAATATCCAGAACACCTGGAAGTGTTATAACCCTTCCACCTTGCAACTTCAACTTTGCTTTTCCACAACCAACGATTCTAGCCTTCCTATCATCCCCTAAGAAGAAATCACCACCATCATATTTCTCATACTCGCAGAACCACTCTCTATGGGGAGTGAAGTGAAAGGATGCACCTGAGTCAATCAACCATGCCTCATGATCTACATGTGTACTTGAAGAAGCCAAGTACACATCTCCACCTTCATCTGAGGTGGTTTTCGCCTCTGCAAAAGGAGAATCATCAGATCCCTTTCCTTTATCAGAAGCTTTAGATTTACAATCCCTTTTGTAGTGCCCTTCCTTTCCACATTTCTAGCACACCACCTTTACAAGTTTTCCTGGAGATTTAGATCTCCCGCTTGATGACTTATTTTTATTTCTATTTCAGGACCATCCTCGTACAGACAAGGAATCACCATTCTGTCTCTCCATATTTTTCCATCTCATCTCCTCTGTCAGCAAGGATGATACTATTTCATCAAATTGCAAGGCAGTTGTATTGCTACCTATTGCAATAACCAGACTATCCCACGAATCTGGTAGAGAACACAAAAAATTGATGCACTTATCTTCATCTGAAATTTTAATATCAACAGATAATAACTAACTTACCACAAGATTAAATGCGTTCAGATGCTCTGTCACCGAGTCTCCATCTTTCATCCTCAGGTTATACAACTTTTTCCACAAGAACAGTTTATTCACTAGAGACATAGATTGGTACAAAGTCCCTAACTTGTCCCACAAAGCCTTTGTCATAGCTTCCCTTGATACATTCAACAATACTGAATCTGAGACACACAATTGAATTGTGCTCTTTGCCTTCCAATCCAACTTCTTCCATTCTTCATCGAACACTCTCGTTGGATTAGTACCCAGTTCTACCATGATCCACTGATCTTTATCCACCAACAGATCCTCCATCTTGAGTTTCCACAACTCAAAAATCTCACTATTAAATTTCTCGATCTCTATCTTTCCACTGCTCACCATCTTCTTTCACCACCAGAATCGATCTCGCAGATATTCCACTGAACATTGTCTACCACAGGCCCGAGCGAAACTCCTAAGCAACAAAGGCGTCCCCTTGAAGCCAAAAAAACTCTAATACCAAATGTAGGTTTTAACCCCGTACAAAAATTACTTGCATACGAATTCTAAAACATAGAAAATAAACAATGCGAGGGCATAACACATAAAACACATATACACAAAGATTTTCCCCTAGGTCCCAAAACCAGGACTACCAACTTGATTTTTCATTATGTTCCTTTCAATGTTACAATACATATTTATACATGCCGAAGCATCTAATACCATGGACCGAAAACCATTGCGTCCAAAACCATGTGCGAAAATCATGCACAAAACCATAGGTAGGTACGCCCAACCTAATATAGGGTGCAAAAAACAAAATTTTCCAGGGCGCTGCCCCAACCCCATAGAGGGGGGTTACTTGCACCCCTTAAACCCCCTGTGACCCCCCCGCTATGCAATCGGCACAACGAAGGGGGGGCTTCGCCCCCTCTCTAACCCCCACATTAACTACATGGGCTAGTCGTGGAAAGAATATAACACAACCCAACAAGGAGTCGATCAGCCTTTCGAGATGCCTAGAGCACTATTGCATGGAGTATTGAGTCGGGTGCCGACCTTGGGGCAGATGAGATCTAAGTCGGGCACGAGCCTTGGGGCCAGCCTTGGGCTAGGATACAGACTGACGAGGCTTATGCCTGGTTCCAAAAGTTGGAAAAATGAGAAAGATTTCTCAGGTGTTGTGGAAACTTTCAATGCCTGTTGGTTATACTATTTCAGCAGAGGGTGTAGGGCAAACATGAAGTAAAATAACTAAATAAATAAAATGTTAAATGATTCAACTTAACTTCGGGACAAAGTTCCTTAAAGAGGGGGAGTATGTAATGTCCCATAATAATAATAAAAATAATAAATAATATATTAGAATATTAGAATACAAGAAAATAATTGATAACCCATAAATAAAAGATAATACTAGTAAATAAATAATAAATAATGAAGAAAATATAATAATAAATAAATAAAATAGTAAATAACAATACTAGAGTTCTAAATAAATATAAATAAAAGTAAATTATAAAAATAGTAAAAATAAGAAAAGTTAATAAAAGGTAAAATAAAATAAGAAAGAGTTAAATTAAAACAACTATAAAAATAATAAAATTAAGTAAAGTTATCAAAAAAGTAAAAATCAATAAAATAAGAAAGAATTAAATTAAACGAAATATTAAATTAAGTAAAACTTAAAATAAATAAATAAAGGTTGCATCTTGACACATGGAATGTGTGCATGCGGTCCCATTTCCATTCTTTGGTCTATTTAATAGGTGGAGAGGAAGATGAGATTCATCATTCCTTCCCCCATTATCTAGGGAGAAAAGTGCGGTGAGACAAAGGATTCTTTGGCAGTGGCACATTGATTGAGGGCTCGGGGGTGGCTAGTTGTAGAAAAATTATGCGTCACTGAGCCTACGGTTGGGTGGAGAGTCATCCCCAAAACTTTGTTGCGGTTAGCAGGATTCAAATAGTGTTCAACTCCGAAAATACAAGGAATATCATCGCTACAGGTAAGTTACTTTTGCCCCTATTTCTCAAAAATTCTATGCTAATTAGCTAAATAGAGGTGTGTTGATTGCAAATCACATAATTCATCTAATTAGTTGCATGTTCTAATTTCGGGGTTGTTACACACTTTTTGGGGAATTAAACTATCCCAAAGGGCATCCAAGCTCAACCAAGCTTCACAAAATCCTGGTGATAGCATCCCCAGCCTAGGCTCGGCTTAGTTTGAAGATATATATATATATATATATATATATATATATATATTGACAAAGAACACTTATTACTTCATTATGTTGTTTCTAACTTTTTCATAGGGACTAAGTTGCTAGGCAATAGTTTTTCAAAATAAAGATGCAAATAGGAAATAAACTTGAACAAAAGGATTTTGGAGGACTTAAATATCATTTATGAGATTGTAAGTCCGCATTTATTGGAAGTGGTGGATTTAGATCGCCTATTTGAGCCCAACTTACATCTTCTTGAGTTGTTTCTTTAACATCAACCTCATTCGCTTCCTCTTCAACTCCCCTCTCTCCTCCATTTCTGCTTCCTGTGCCTCTACCTTCATCCCCAATTGCCTAAGTGTCCCCATTGACAACTTTCGAGCCCTATATTGTCTTGACAAGAATTTTATATTTGTTGCCTTGTTGGTCTAGCCTACTTAAAACTTCATTGTCTTAATTAACTCAACCTTCCAGTGCACAAGATATGAGTTCTTTTATTTCCTAATAGAAGTCCATTTTTTTATTATTTACTTGGTCTCTCTACTTCTTAACTAACCAATATTAGGTATACAAGGTCCTATTTCATCATCAATAAATGCACTTTAAGTGTAGTGTAACGCCCTCCTCCCACACCTACCCAAGCAACCAACCAACTAGGGTAAACATGCAATGAGAGGCTACTATAATTGGATTCAACCTTCTATGTGACCTTAAGGAAGTGGAATCAACAAAACAAGACCTTACAGACCTCCCTCAGGTGCTTCAAAACCCCTAGGAACTAATCCACCACTCTAGGTGCCCAACCCCTGAGTTAACCTAGCATTTCAATGAATTAAACCCAGAATCACTCCCATGACAAGGCATGCATGCGACTGTAAACCTATAGTCACTCCCATACTGCCTACAAGGGAGAAACTGTAGTCTCTGTCAGGCAGTTCTATGCCAGAGACTCTGATATTTAAGCCACTTTTTTAGGGCTAGTCTCCAAACCAATGCCTAGAACTTGATGAGACTTCCCAAGACGATAAATAAAACCAAGGAAAATCCTCTAACACAAAACGTGATCAAGGGCTTGACCTAACCAAGCCTAACCATGATAGAAATTTTGTCAAACACTTAGTAAATATGCGACCTACAGGTGTAAATAACAGATTTGAGCATATGGGTCTGTAAATATAAGACCTACAGGTGTAAATAACAAATTTGAGCATATGGGTCTCATACTTATCTGAGATTCGCCATGAAGCATTGTTTCCTTATCACTTTAACTACAGTTTCATCCATTATACCATTCTAAGAGCCATACATAGTTGTTATCATAAAACATACATATACCAACATAATAATGACATAAATACTCATGAAAGCACATCCATATAGACCACATATAATTCATCAAAATACTCATAGAAATACAAGGAGAAATAACCTTTAATTAATGATGCAATAGATCAGCTGGATATGGGACTACCATGTTCCACTCGACCATAGATTGGCTAAGCCAAGTCTCTCTTCACCCAATCACCCCCATGCCATATTCCAAGCATGATTGTGGAACTCATAGAACACATCAAAAACACCAATCAATATGGATTCCACCAGAGTTCTCCACCTACACCGTGAGGAATCTGAGTACCTCGTGTTTCTCAGGCTTTACCGCGCATCGACAGTCTGATCCAGGGATCACTAGGCCCTACACCAAGACATACCCTCCAAGCCTTACCGTGCATTCCATCCTGGAAACACTAGGTCCAACGGAGAGAAAATCAATCGATTGGATTTATCGTATACCCCGCGATTCACCAACAAGGATTCCTAGGCCCACTGAGGCACAAAATCTAGCTTTACCACAACCCATATTCTGGCTCAAGGGTTACTAGGCCAGTGCCTTCATGGTCCTTGGTCTAGTTTATGGACCACTACGCCATGTATTTGTCAATTCGGAGATCCACCCCACTCAGCTTCGAATTGAATCCGTCCATCCCACATAAACCGAATGAGAGAACCCATTTCATCATGGCTATTAGGAAATGACAAGGCTAGGCTGAAAATACTGTCACACCTGGTAAAACCCGTGCCATGGTAGAACAAAAACACATGCAATCCCATGTGTTTTCACTCATTGCATATTGAGTTTTCAGTTGACCAAAGTTGCCAAAGAGTAGTGAAGTTTGAAGCCATCTTCCAAGCCACAGGAGCAATCAAAGCCAAATCATACCCTCAAAATTGCACAGTGCTCGGAACAAGCTTTCCAACGGTATGTGGAAGTCCAAATATGGACTCCTAAATCAGAAATTAGAGAAAATTGAAGCTTCTCTTTGAAAGCTAGAAAACAAAGAGAAAGACCAAGGGTCAGGCTTATCACAATCACAATTGGAGTCTCGACAAAGCAACAACAGGGGAGGACACAAACAAAATCTACGATCTGCCTATTTCCAATATCGCAAATTGGCCATTAGCGGGTCCAAGGCAGAGAAAATATCGCATATCAGTGATTGGAGGGCCTCGGGCACAGCTTATCGACTCATCGACAGTGGGTAGGTCCCTCATATCGAGCATCGCACATTCTGGAAATATCACAGTCTCGTAGTCTCATAGTCCCACAGTCTCATAGTTTTGCAGTCCCACGATCCCACCCATCAAACCCCGGTGAATCGGCGATCGACAGGCCCAATGAACCATTCTTAAGGAATTGTGGGGGGTGAATACACCGATAGTGCAAAATCACCGAAAAATTGGGCTTTACTGTTAAAGCGCTGGGAGGGGCCGATTTCATTTTAAAAAGGAAATCAATTGCAAAACCAGAGCCAAGCAGGCCTTTTCTTTCTCCTCCAGGGGGCCACGCGGAAGAGCACCATTGGTCTAGATGAATCCACATGGTAGATGACGTCAGCATGACATGGCAGTATGAAGGACACGTGGCACACAGATTCAGCGTTTTTAGGGGTCCTATAGGGGTATTTCCGGGTGATACATGTCACCACTCAGGAGGTGCCACATGGCACAGATGACGTCATCAATCCCACAATCGGCGATCACACAAAGCAAAGCCCCTCCTCTGCTGAAATTCCCTTCAACCTATGATTGCAATATGCGATTGACCCTCCCGGATGTGATATTTTATGTGTCATACCCTATGAAAGTTCGCATTTGGACAATCGGCCAATGCTATGAAAGGAGGTAAAGAGGCTCCTTCTCCCGTGTTGCAATTGCGATACCCTAGGTGGGCCCAATCTTGCAAATTGACTATTGCAAGGGTCAAGAGGGGATATCAAAGGAAAACATCAGAAATCATTGAAGTGCAGGATTCTATGAGTGAAAGAAAAAAGGCCCCTGACAAGAATCTAAAGGCTCTAGTGCTTTAAAACTAAGCGCCTAGTTCAAGACCCCATTCATATGAAGATAATTACACAAGGGGGCTAAAGCAAAAGGGGCTTAAAGGGGATCAAAACTTTCTTGTTTCGTAATGTTTTAGTGATAAGGTCTTGCACCGGAAAGTCCTCCATATTACACAATAAGTGCATCACTAGGCATATCAGGCCACCGATAATGTTTTGAGGAACTTTAAAGGCGCAGTGGATCGACAGATGAGGCATTTAATATGGGAGATGGAGCATTCAAACCCAGCATGGGTTGATCCAAAAAGGTCCTTTGTGACACAGAACCAGGGTCGACGCTAACAGAAGTAAACAGGGACTTAGCAGCCCGGGAGGACTTGATTACCCAGCATGGTGCCCCCATACAAAAGAAAGACAAAGTACTACCCTGGGGTCCTATGCTTTAGTATCGCAACATGGCATTGATAGCACCCATTCCCAGCTTTAAAGGATGAATGGTTCAAGCAGTAAAGGCAGAAGCGACAAGAGTCTGCTGAGCAGCACAGGAGGCCATACCATGAGCAAACCACAACCTGAAGCAGTAGCAATCACAGGGATGGGCATGAAGATATTTTTGTTAACATTCTCATTTGATTGATTGACTTGTTTTGTATTCTTGTAATGTGTGTCCATTCAATGAGGAAATTAATGTTTTGTAATGCTTTTGAGCCACAGAGCCATCCCTGGCCGAGACAACTAGTTGATCTGACAGCTGAGACTCAATAGAAGATATTTTGTTTTAGTAAATGTTCAAACGCTTCCCCTCTCCAACTAAATATGGGGAAGCAACACTTTACAAAGGTTCAGTAATCCTAAAGAAAACACTACATGTTATTTTCAGAATGTATGACTTATAATACAGATCTTTCAGAATATCAAAGAAATGGTGGTGATTCCCCCTTCAAGTATTACAGTATGTTATCCCTATATTAAAACCCATTATGTTCATGTCTCTTCTCTGAATTCATGCAATCATAGTTGCTATAACTATTTCATACTTCCTCACAGATTCATTTGTATTGACTTATTAATGCATGTGCCTATATGGATTATTGAAATTATATCTTTAAATTTGCACTGCATGAACCATAGCATTCACTCTCTCTTTTATCCAATATTTCTACCCGTAACTCAAATAAGTGTAGAAATCCTTAATGCTTCAAGATCTATGTGTTAAAGGTAGAATTCTTGATGCCTTAAGCTCTTTGTGATGAGTTTCTCTTTCTTCTTGTCCTCTCTCATTGCTCTATAAAAGCTTATATTTCTATGATTTGTACATGTGAAGAAGTACCAGAAATTCATGTCTTACTCCTTTAGATGAATGAACCAATCCAATCCATTTTATATATACATATAGAATATATGTGATGTCTCCATTTTACTGAGAATCATTTGAGACACACAAAATTTGGATGTGCCCAGACACTAGTCCTGTAAGCAATCCAAGGCTATCTTTGGGAGCTACAACATCTTCTGGCATTGTGCCGAGGAACATATTGAAGGATTTTTCCCCTGGGATATGAAAAATTAAGCACACTTTGTGTAGGTGAGCAAAGACGTTCTGATTGCATCCACATCACCTTGGCGACTACACACACCCCATCATCATTTATCACTATGGCTTTTAAAAAGCCTCGCACTCACTCAGATACTTCTCAGCAGAAAGCCCCATTTGTATATGACCCAGAGAAAATGATTTTCAGGAACATCTAAAAGGAGAAAACTCCTACTTCCTGCACTACCGTCTCATCAGTCTTTGAAGCCTCCTCATCTAACTCTCAACCCATTGTTACTCACTACTCAGGAATTACTCCTAAAACCCTTACATACCCTGCTTTCAGTCTAGCCACTCCTACCACTGTGTTTTTGGCCCAAGTTCCTCAAGTAAGTCTCAATCCCCCTCCATTAATCCAGATGGCTCTTCTAGGTTTTTTGCTAAATAAATATGCCCCTCTTAATTTACCTCAGCCCCTAAGTGTTATGCCCCAGGACTACCTAAAGCTTCTGCCTAGGTTCAATGGGGAGGATGATAACATGGCACAGAGACACATTGAAACCTTTTGTGCCTTTGCTAAGAATCTAAACGTGGAACAATTGGATGTGGTCATGAGACTTTTTGTACAATCCCTTGATGGAGAAGCCAAAAAATGGTTTAAAGCCCTACCCAATGCCTCCATCACTACCTGGGAGGAACTTGAAAACTCTTTCACACAAAAATGGGGTGAAAAGAGAAATCATGAGTACCTCCTCACATAGTTTAACGCTATAAGGAAAAATCCAAAAGAGGATATCTCAGAATTTATAAAAACATTCAACAAACAGTATAATAACCTATCGGGCAAGATTAAGCCTCCTCCAGCTGCTGCTCGAGTAGCTTTTTTTGGAGCCTTTGAATCTGACTTTGGCTTTACTCTAAGGGAAAGGAAGTCTCTCACTCTAGATCAACTCCAAATTGATGCACTTGAGGTGGAAGAAAATTTCACCTCAGCGAGGAAGTCAAGAGGAAAGAAAGAACCTACTGAGAATAAAATAGGGAAAGAAGAAGCATCCTCCTCGGGTCAAGCTAAAAAATCACCAGACCTAAAGTGGGATGAACTGGATAAACTCATCAAGATTCTGCCACATAAGGTTGGAAAGATTGAACTTGAGAACAAGAATCTCTCCAAACATAATGCTCAATTCAACAACCGAGGTTATAACCCACATTATAGAAGGCCTCCATTGGAAATAATTCCAAGGGAAAGAAAGGAACAGCTCGATCAGATCCCTCATCCTATATATTTAGAAGATGATCCCGATGAACAATCATCAGATACACATGAGATGTAGGGAAACTTGTATTCAACTTTCTTTGAAGAAGAACATGAAAACATGGCTCACGAGGAGACCAGTCATGATAGAGAAACAACAACAAATGAGGAGGATATATATTATTATTGTAAATAGTTTGCAGATTTCATGCAAACACAACCACACCGTAAGTATGATCTAATATCTTCAAAGAAGAGGTCAAGAGAACCAGAACAGCAAGAGGGAACTACTCCCCAAGTTATTCCCCCAGTACTAGATAAAGGGAAAGGTAAGCTAAATCCTTACCCTTCCAAGATAAAGGTCTCTTCTAATAAGGAAAGCAATAGTTCCAAGGGACACACAGAAAAGGAGGCAACTAGTCTGATAAAAACTGCTAGTGGTAAGGAAGAAGCAGAAGATCCATGAGGTATAGAAAAAGTCCAACCCGCATTCAATCTTCAGAAGGAGCTTGAAAAGGTAAAAATTCATGTTCCTTTGATTGAGCTTCTAAAGCAGCCTACTTATAAAGCTCAAGTCTCTCAATTCATGCATCCATCCACCTCAGCACCAACCCATGATAATTTAAACCTCCAAGAGGAGAGGCCAATGGTTGTTTTTGGGCCACATGTGGAAGAGCTTGATCCTTCTATTGCACCCTTCTATGTGACCCTATTAATCCATGATCTCTTGTTGCATAATTGCATGTTAGATTCCAGAGCCTCGCACAACCTCATGCCCCTAGCAGTGATGGAACGATTGGGTTTGGAGATCACCAGGACCTACAAGGACCTATACTCCTTTAACTCTAAGAGGGTCAAATTCTTAGGAATGATAAAAGATTTGGTGGTAAGACTGGATTAGATACCTGTGAAGAGCGTAGTAATGGCAGGCATTCCCCCTTGCTTTGACATGCTCCTATCTAGATCTTGGGGTTCCAAGGTGGGGGGCTCTATCAAGTTAGATCTGACTTATGCCACTATTCCCACTTTTGGAGGCAAGCAAAGGAGGTTGTACAGAGAGTCCAGGTTTGTAAAAATTGTGACCCTAGCTAAAGGCTCAGAAAACTCCCCAATGCATGGGAAGGAAAGTGACCTCTCCTGCCTGTTCCTAGAAGAAGATGAGACCATCTTAGAGGAAACATCAGTACATCTAACAAGGCAATCAGAATACCAGCTTGCAAATGAAAACAAAGTATGGAAATTATACTTTGACGAAGAAAATTCAAAAGAGGGAAATGGAGTTGGATTATTGCTGGTGTCTCTGGAGGGTAGCCTGATACCCCTCTCATTCAAGCTGGAGTTTGAGGCAACCAACAATGTGGCGGAGTATGAAGCATTGCTCCTTGGGTTACAAATGACAAAGAATATGAATATTGAATGTCTAAAGGTCTATGGAAACTTTGAGTTGGTCGTAAGACATATCAGAGATCAGCATCAGGCCAAACACCCCAGATTGAGGACTTATCGGAATGAGGTGTGCGATCTAATTGATAACTTCTTCCTGGACTTTAATATCAATATTTTTTCCTGGAGAAGGAAACAGAATGGTTGATTCCCTTGTTGTAGCTGCAAGCAATTTCAGGCCCCCTCAAATCCACTCATTAGGTATGAGGTAGAAGTCAGATACAGACCCTCAATACTTGATAATGTCAAGCACTAGCAGGTATTCGAGGACGACGAGCAAGTGAAACGATTCATAGAAGTCATTGGGGAGTTCGCCAACTCCACCATCGATCAAGAAGAAGAAGCAGATCAAGAAGCCACTTCGTGGAAAGACACAGTGGTTGGGCGCAAAATTCTGCAACTGAAAGGGAATACCATCCCTCACGGACTAGTCCCACTGGAAAGGATTTTTAATAAGGATGACATAACCTCCAAACCAATGGCTCCAAAGATATACAATTAAGTAGAAGACTACAATATCAGCTCAAAGGAGGAACCCCGGATGAGCAGGCTATCTAAAGGAATCCCCTTGCAATAAAGACAAAGGTATTTAAATCTATTCAAAATCTACAAGGATGTTCTTGATTAGAATTATGAGGATTTGAAAGAATTTGATACTAACATCATTCATCATAAGATTCCTTTGAAGAGTGGTTTAAAGCCATGCAAGCAGAAACTTAGGCAAATAAATCCACTCTTACTCCCCTCCATTGAAAAAGAAGTGAAAAACTGCTACATGCAAAGATCATAGTGCCTACTATGAGTGGGTGGCCAACTTAGTCCATGTCCAGAAAAAGAACGAAGAAATAAGGTTATATGTAGATTTTCAGAATCTAAATAGGGCATTGCTGAAATACAATTACCCGCTGCCTAAGATGGATCATATATTGTAGAAGGTGGTTGACGAGCCTCATCATTGGGTGATTATATGGGCCTTAATTCACCTCCTAGCTTAGTCAAACCAACTATTCTCACAACTTATTGCATACTTTTTATCATATTTTGTTTATGAGATGAGTTAGAGTTGGATATTTTGCTTTGTGGTCTAATGTGCATTTAATGCAAGAATAAAGGATAAAAACAAGGAACTGTGGAAAAGACCTTGATAAAAACTCGAATGGGACAAGGGAGAGGAATTATAGGAGGTAAATCCTCCTCATTTACTACCACTCCATTCAAATATTCCTCCATCAGCTCGGAGTGCAAACAACCAAATCATGAGGACTAGAAGACAACTGAGCAAGTGAAAGTGACATAAAACAATTTATCTTGAGTGGGGAGCCGAGCCTCCCTAATTTGAGGGAAGCCTTTGGAGACTTCAGATGTATAAGTAGAGAGGCTTAGGACCTCAGTAGGATTCAGATTTTAATTGTAAAACTCTACTTTATTTTTGAGCTACAAGACTTGTGACAATTTGTTATGTAATCCATGGTTTTGATAATAAGAAAGAGTTTCGTTTTAAGTCAGCACTGAGTTAACTCAGAGGGCTGAAGCTCTTGGGTTAGGGCCCAACCTGAGCAGCCAAAGCTCCTCGTTATTGTACATGTATGCTAGCATAGATTCCTGGTTTAACTATTCATTTGCTTAAGTAGTTCCATTTTCATTATAGCGGTATAGCATAGATTTATGGTTTTTCTCTTCATTTGCTTAAGTAGTTGCATTTCCATTACGGTAGTGTAGAGTGGATCTGTTGTGCTTTACTTTACTTCCATTTGTGCCTTCCCAATTAGTATTTTAGCTAGGAGGAAAAGATCCATAAGCTTGTCCGAAGGTGTCTCAACCTCAACTCCTCCCTCTAGGACCATGACTTGAGGAAGAGACCCTTTAGCAACCCCAAAAACACAGGTTTCTAGTTCTCGCATGAGCTTTGGAGTTTGTTGTTTGATGCAATTACTTGTTTCATTTCATTTTCATCGTTTCCATCACTCTCAGTCCACCCTCACCCTCACTGGTTTTTTTGTCGTTTTCATTGAAATCTCCTTCAGCACGTTCTTCATGCATAATTTCCTTACCGTCTGATCCACAACAAACCTAACCAATCATCGTCTAACTCATTATTTTATCCAACAACCATTGCGCATGAAGTCTTCCACCTACTTTATGCACTCCAATATCCACCATAGATCTGTCTCTTGATCCAATGGCTATTGCATCACCCGCTCGCCAACTAGCTTGGCCAATCTCCACCGTTGATCAGCCCCACTTGATCCAACGGCTATCACGCAATCTCGCGCAAATTCTTGCACGGTCATTATCTGCCTAAGAGAATGTGAGAAAAGTGGTTTTCTCGTGCTACGTGTCACCCAGTTAGGCTAATCACGTAAAATTTCAGAATACACCTTACAACTTTAAGGGCATGCGATAAACTGCTTACTGCCTTCGAAACCCGCTCCATCATTTCCGCATGTTTTTTCTCGCGATAAGACCTCCACCATTCATCCTGTTCATTAACCCTATTTGTTCACCTATTCACTAAACCGCCTACGATAAGATCTCCGCCGCTCATCTTGTTCGTTAATCCTATTCACCCATCTATTAAATGAATTCCCCACGATAAGATCTCCGCCGCTCATCTTCCATTCGTTGATCGATCCAACGGTTCCTATGCACTGTTGCTCCATTACATCCTCCTTTCACTGATTTCGATCTCCGATTACTCTTCCATTTGAAAACAGATTTAGTTTAGTTCCTTTGCTTACACCTTAGTATGGTTTGATGCCCTTTACTTCTACAACTTAGATAGCAGCATTAGGTTAGTGTTTGATTTAGCAATTTTTCTTAGCATAGTTGTTTAATTGGTTAATTAGGTTATGGTGTGAGTTAGAATTACATGTTGTTTTCTTCATTACTGTAGTAGAGTAGCTCTCTCTTAGAATATATTTTCTCTTCTTCCATCAAAGAATCAAGCTTCTTCTAACCCTATAGAAGTTAGGCTTGGAACCCCTTAGGTCTCTTGCCAGATGAACAGTGACAACAGGCAGGACCTTCATTTTTACTTTTGCATATAGCACTATCACCTCCAAGTTTGTATGAACCCCAAGTTGATAAGTAAAGCTGGTAGCCCTGGGAGTTGCATCATTCCTGTTGCAATACCTAGGCTCATCACTTTTTGGCATCATTGCCGGGGAGGTGTCAAAGTAGAATGTGATTACTACTTTCTTCTATTTCTAGTCTCCAACTTTATTTTCTTCTACTTCTTATCCTCAATTTTCTTCCATTAGTTTATTTTTTGCAAAGGTAATCTAGTAGCTTCCTTTCTTTCAGTTGTCATTTTCTGCTTTCCTTTCCATTCTGCAAGTAGAATTTCAATTCATCAAGTACTTTTTTTCTGCCAGTAATTTTCATTCCATCAGAAATTCCATTTCTGCAAAGTACTTTCTAGATTTAAAGAAAATCTTACAAAAACCAACCCAAAAACATTTCCTTTCATGCCTCGTAAGAATAGGGACAATTCTGGGAAATTCTTGCCAAATACCCCCACTGCATCCAACAATCAACCTTCTCTCTTCTTCGGTGACTGTGAACTAGAAGAACCTTTAGGTGAGCAACCTTACATATTTGAAGAATCTAGAGGGGAAGAAGAAGAGGAAGAAACCATTCCTACTGAACCAATGGCTGAAAACCAAAATGACAGAGGGAATAGAGAGAGAATTGAGGGTGTCTTCCCCATTAGGGAAACCAATGGGGACACTAAGATGAAGAATATAAGCCCCTCTGCTCTACCTCATTTCCATGGCCTGACCACAAAGGACCTTGACACTTTCCTATTTGAGTTTGTTGTTATATGTCGAACCTATGACTATACAAATGATGAGCAAAAGTTAAAACTATTTCCATCTACCCTCAAGGATGCAGCATTGTGCTAGTTCATGGGTTTACCTGTAGATAGCATCACAACTTGGGCTCAGATGCAGCAAGCTTTTAACAACAAATATAGGTACTACCATAGGTCAAATGATACTAAAGAAGATATTTTCAGGATGACCATAGGCCAGGATGAATCCCTAGAAGACTATGAAGAAAGATTCCAGCTCAGTTACAAAAGGGCCAGGTGCACACTTGACCCTGAGTCACTAAAGTTGGTCCTTCTTAGAGGAGTAAGGGAAGATCTTCTGGATACCTTACACATGTTAGCAGGAGGAGATATCTACCAATTACCCTATGAGGATATCAAGACTGTCTTTAGAAACCATTCTAGGGCAGCCAGGAAAAAGGGTAGGGGTAGTCAACCTATGGCCAGTACATCATCCTCCAACTCATCCATCAAGGGTGAAATTGGAAATATGCTGGAAGATTTCAAAAGTGATATGCTGCAAACCCTTGCCTTGCAATTGGACACCATGAACATCAAAAGGAAGCAAGAGGAAGAAGAGAGAGCCTTGGCCATATTTTGTCCTAGATGCACCAAGAGGCATCTTAGGAATCAATGTCCATTGAACTGTATTGACATTTGCTCGGTCTGTGAAGAAAACCACTCCACAGACAAGTGCCCTTCTTTACCTAGACTCAAAGCTGTATATCAAGGAGTTGAAGGGTCACTAAGCAGCTTTGCTACATCAACCAAAGGAGACATCCTAGGCCTAGACCATACCAACAGGGTATGCAAGGGTCATCCCATGCATATTACAACCCCAACCAAACCACAACTATACCTTCTCGAGGACCCACTGCTCATCCTTCTTGGTCTGCACCCCCTCCTTGGTCGTTTTCATCTCAATATCATGCCCAGCTAGCCAGCCAGTCATTTCAACCTTATGTTCAGCCACAACATCAGCAGAATACCCCACTCCAGGGGTGGAGGCCCAATTCAAGAATGTTCTAGCCCTGTTGCCTCCACTACCTACCCAACCACAACTCTTGCACTCTTCTCCACCTAAGAAACCCTAGATACCTGCCCAGCCAAATCTGAACCCAAACAATAGGCAAAATCAACAAGTATACAATGGAGAGACATCATACCCAGCTTATGTTGTAGAAATCCAAGAGATCAACCTAAGATCTGGGAGAATTCTCCCTGATAACCAGCCTCCCTCTCCACATAGGGAGGTTGAGGAAGAAAGAGAGGAAAGCAACCGTAAAGTAAATCTACCCTTTCCTGAGAGATTAGCCCAACCACTCCATCCTACCCCAGAAGAATCTGAACTTCTGGGAGAATTGAAAAATCTATGTGTAAAGATCCCCCTTCTCCAAGCAATAAAATATGTCCCCATTTACAATAAGTTGATTAAGGAGAAATGCTTCAAGCATCCAGGAAGAAGAAAAAGGGATGCCCCTACCATTAATGTTATTGGGCAGTTGTTTGACTTAATCCTGGGGTAGGTAATATGTGCAAAATATTTGGACCTTGGAAGCCCCATAGTAGATGTGCAAATCAATGGCACCATTGTCCCACACACTCTGATTGATATTGGGGCTGCCATTAATGTGATGACCAAGGACACCATCCTCAAGCTCAACCTCCAAGGGTCGTTGAGGAAGACCATAATAGTTTTGCAACTTTCAAACCATTCCACAGTCACCCCGGAGGGAATTGTGGAGGATGTGATGGTCTCCATTGACTCCTAGGAGTACCCTGCAGATTTTCTAGTTCTCCAGCCTAAGGCTAAGCTTACAGGTTACCCTCTCATCCTTGGGAGGCCATGGTTGGGCATAGTTGATGCTTACATTAGCTGCAGAGCTGGGAATATGACCATCAAGAATGGGCATATATCTAAACAGTTAGTCCTATACCCTCCTGCACAACCTTCCCTAGAGCATGATTTAACTTTAAGCTTGGAGGAGAAGGAAGAAGAAGAGGTTTATGCTGCCCAACTTTATGCTTTGGAAGCAACCATAGGAGGAGGACAACAAGATGAGGATGACTTAATTGAACACATGCTCCAAAATCCAACTCCTAGTTCATTACCACTAGAAGAAGAAGTAAGGGAAACCCAGAACAATCATCCAATTGACTTATGCTTGGCCAATTCCAACCCACTCTGTGTCAAAACCATAGAATTTAGCCCAAAGAAAACTTTGAAAATTAATCTATGCAACATGCTGAGAGAAACCTAGAAGCCTTCGCTTGGAGTCACGAGGAAATGAAGGGAGTACACCCCTGAGTGTGTACTCACCACATATACATCAAAGAAGGTTGCAAGCCAGTCAAGCAACCACAAAGGAGGATGAATCCAGCTCTTACAAACATAGTCAAAGAAGAACTGCAAAAACTGCTAGATGCAGGATTCGTTTACCCTATCTTAGACAATGAGTGGGTCTCTCCTTTAGTGTTAGTTCCCAAGAAAAATGGTAAGTGAAGGATTTGTTTCAATTATAGGGAGTTGAACAAAGCCACAAAGAAGGATCCTTTTCCCCTACCCTTCATTGACCAAGTGCTAGATGGCCTGGCAGGGAAGAAATTTTTTTCATTCCTAGATGGATTCAATGGGTACAAACAAATCCAAATCTAACCAGAAGACCAGGATAAGACCAAATTCACCTGTTCTTGGGGTACTTTTGCCTATAGGTTCCTTCCTTTTGGCCTATGCAATGCTTCTGCCACCTTCTAGAGAGCAGTCTTGAGTATTTTTGTGAATTAGTACATGATTCGGTGGAAATTTATATGGATGATTTTACACCTTATGGTTGTGATTTCCAAGAAGCCCTCACTAACCTAGACAAAGTATTGCACAAATGCATTGAAATGAATCTCTCTCCCAGTCCAGAAAAATGTGAATTCTTAATGACTGAAGGGATTGTGCTAGGTCATTCAATATCTCAGCAAGGACTGCAGGTGGACCCAAACAAAATAGCAATAATCCAAAGGGTTCGACCTCCACAAAAGCAGAGAGATGTTAGGAGTTTCTTAAGATTAGCTAGATACTACTGGAGGTTCATAAAGGGCTTCAACAAGTTGGCCTCTCCTTTGTTTGGGTTGTTGGCAAAAGATTTTGAGTTTATATGGTCAAAGAGTTGTCAAGAGGCCTTAGGCATTCTAAAGGGTAAGTTAACCACTCCACCAATTCTTTTAGGCCCAAACTGGGCCCTCCCTTTTCATATTCATGTTGATGCCTCACACAAAGCCATAGGAGCAGCCTTAGGTTAGGAAGAGGAGAAATTTCCCTATTCCATCTATTTTACCAGTAAGAACCTGTCAAAGGCTGAGCTAAATTATACTGTGACCGAAAAGGAACTCCTGGCTGTTGTGCATTCATTAAACAAATTTAGGCATTACATTACAAGATATCAAACATTTATGCATACTGACCATGCTGCAATCAAATATTTAATGAAAAAACCAGATGTGAATGCTAGAATTATAAGATGGTTGCTTTTATTACAGCAGTTTGATCTAACTATTGTTGATAAGCCTGGTAAGGAAAATGTTGTTGCAGACTTTCTATCTAGGATGAATCTTCCTGCAGGTGAAGAAGGAATGGTGGATGACTAGTTACCAGATGAGAATTTGTTTTCTATTTCATTCCTCTCCCCATGGTTTGCTAATATAGCAAACTATTTGGTATCAGCACAATTCCCACCAAACTTGCCCTCCAAAGAAAAGAGCAAGATAGTCAGGAAAAGTGCCCCCTTCACCTGGATTGGGGGAAATCTGTTCAAACTTGGCCCAAATCAAATCTTGAGAAGGTGTGTAAGGGAAGAGGAAGTTTTTGATATCCTTATGACCTGTCATGATGGGCCTTGTGGAGGTCACTTTGTAGCAAATAGGACAACATTCAAAGTGTTGCAATCAGGCTATTATTGCCCTACTCTTCATCAGGATGTGAAAAAGTACATTAGTGAGTGTGATCGGTGCCAGAGGATGGGAAATCCTACTCTAAGAGATGAAATGCCCCTACAACCTCAAGTGACTTTCAAGCCATTTAACAAGTGGGGCATGGAATTCATTGGGCCTATCAACCCTCCTTCAAAGCAAAAGCAATACATTATTGTGTGCACTGATTATTTGACTAAGTGGGCTGAAACCAAGGTGATTAAGGCAGCAATAGAAGAGAAGGTGGCTGAGTTCCTAAGGGAGAATGTATTCTACAAATTTGGGTACCCTAGAGAGCTAGTCACAGACCAAGGTAGCCAGTTTACCTCCAACATGATTGAAGAACTGCTCAGCCATCACAAAATCAAGCATAGGACCTCCACTCCTTATCATCCACAAGCTAATGGGAAAGTGGAGGTGACCAACAGGGCACTGGAGAGCATCTTAACCAAGGTAGTGAGCAACAGCAGGAAGGATTGGGCAGAGAGACTAGTTGAGGCCACTTGGGCCTATAATACAACATGGAAGACCACCACTAGATTTACACCCTATGAGCTGGTCTATGGGAAAAAGGCTTTGTTGTCCATTGAGTTTGAATATAACACATTGAGGATGGCAGCCCAACTAGATTTGGATCTCAGTCATGCACAAGAAGAAAGATTGTTCCATTTGAATGGCTTGGATGAATTCATAATGCAAGCCCTCCTACATAGAGAGATAGTTCAACTTCATAGGAAGATCTGGCATGACAAACATATAAGGAGAAGCAATTTCAAGAGGGAGACCCAGCATTGTTATATGATTCTAGGTATAAATACTTCAAAGGGTAAGCTAAGGACAAGATGGCTCGGACCTTATGCGGTGGAAAGATGCCATGATAATGGTTCAGCGCAAATCAAAGCTATAGATGAAGAAGCCATTCCATTGCTTGTTAATGGACACCGATTGAAAATGACCAAGAGGCCTTTATCAAAACAAGAGTTCATTTGACAATATGAATAAGATAGTGATGATGGTGAATCAAGTTCCAGCTCCTCCCTCATCAGGTCACTGAAGAAAAGAGAAAAATGAATAAGGATTCAAGTGAAAACCTCCATGAGGCGCCTGAGTCCCATCTTTGGGTTGAAAACCTCGTGAGGCGGCCCAAGGATGAGAAAAAATGAACAAAGAATAAGAAGATCCCTGGGTGAAAACCTTCCTTGAGGAACTCAAGGCAAACATCTAGGATGAAAAACTCTCTAAGGCAGCCTAGGTGTTTTTCAAAAAGAAGAAAAAAGACATAATTGTTATTTTCAGGTGGGTGAGAAAGACAATTAAGGAGCAAAAAGAAGATCCAAAGGGAACCCTGCATCACATATATTCATCTCTTCCACTCCTTACCATGCATCCCTCCATCAATTCCATTGTTTTTTACTTCATTGCTTCAATTTAAGGTGAAGATTGTGTTTTCTATAGGATCCCCTATATTCCTATAGGATCCCTTGAATGGTAGATTGGTTAGGTCCCCAAAATTCATTCTAGAGATGATCTAACCCCTCACCTCATCCATTACCATCATCCCTACATCCACACACACTCCTACTCCCTTTGTCCATTCATTGCAACACCCTCACAACCCTAGACAGTAACAAGAGATCAGCTACAGGACATCCTGTGGGAAATCCTGTGGTAGCCTATCCCACAGAATATCAATCATCAGTTACATGTCTTACTAGGATGATCCAGGAGCTCCACAATAGTAGCAGTAACATCAGATCTTCAGTCACAGACACCTACAAAAGCCAATAAACCATCAACAAATAGCAAAGGAGGAAGAAGAATGACCATCAACAGCACCTTTGATCTTCAACAATTGTAGCATGGCATCGAGACCAAGGGTAAGTATCCCGCTCACTCACTCATATGCATCATTTGATAAAAAGTTGTAAAGGGTATGAGGTAGTTGGTTTATAAGTGAAAAGGTGGAAAAAAATGAAATTCTTTAATAAGTCAAAAGAGAATGCAAGAGTCCAAAAACAGTGACGTAAGGTGGGGCCTCGACCCATGTTGCCCCCGGATTCCCCAAAAAACGTCGTTTAGGGCCTCAAAACGGCTCCGGAAGTTCAGGACCGGAAAAACTGCTAAAAATAGTAAGTTGTGCTACACTTAAGGAAACTGAAAATGCTGAGAAAGACAATGGTGGGGGTCCAGGTGGACTTGGCAGGTGGCCACCAATATCCACCTGGATCATTCCTCCCCCCTTAGGAAGCAATGGTCCCCATTGCGTTGAGCTCCTCCATGAGATGAGGAAACTTCTGCTGAACTTTTTCCCTGGTGAGCCACTTGCCCTGCTGAAGGAGTTGGCCTGCTTTGACAACTCGATACAATTGGATATTCTGTTGGTGAGTGTTCTTGATCTGTGTGTCCATGATCCGATCAGTTGCAGCTTGTTCCATGCAATCTGGATTTAATTCTGTGGGTTTGAGCTGTTCTGCAATGTCGCATGTGTCTAGCAATGGTGGAAAGTATGGCCAAAGGCGGTCCACATTGAACACTGGGTGCAGGCCAAGGAATGGGGGAATGCTGAGCTCAAATGCATTGTCTCCCATAGCCTTAGTAATGGTGTAAGGACCATATCGGAGTGGTCTCAATTTCCGATAGGCTCCAGTAAGGCGTTCCTTTTGCAAATGCAACCAGACTTTGTCGCCCACCTGAAACTTGTGTGGCACCCGATGTTGATCATGTCGCTGCTTGTACTTGGCATTTGATTTCTCAAGAATGTCATGGACCTGCTGGCGAATATGTTGGATGCGCTCAATGAAGCTGGTGGCCTTATCTGTTTCGGACTGGACATGAGCTGAATTCATGTGAGTAGCTGCAAGTGGCATGGCCACATCAATGGCGCATAGTGGCTGGAATCCCAAACCCACCTGAAAAGGGCTATGGCCAGTGAAGCTGTGAAGAGCTCGGTTGTAACTGTGCTGAACATAGGGGAGGCTCTCGTCCCAGGTGCGTGGATGCTTTGAGTTATACATGCGCAGAATGTGCACAATCATCCTATTGACAACCTCTGTCTGGCCATCAGTTTGAGGATGGAAGGCTGTGGACTTCGTGAGTTTGGTTTCCAACATTGACCAGAGACTGGACCAAAATGTGCTGAGAAACCAACTGTCCCGATCTGAGATGATAGACTGTGGGATCCCAAAGTGCACCCACACTCGTTCAAAGAAGAGTTTAGCAGTGGCTTCTGCTGTGATATTCTTCTTGCAAGCCACCATAATGGCCATCTTCGAGAACCTGTCGACGACCACAAAAACACAGTCATTTCCATGCTTAGTGGAAGGAAGGCCTGACATGTAATCCATGGAGATGGATTCCCACGGTCGACTAGGGGTAGGCAACGGGGTATAGAGGCTGTGCTTCTTAATGGCCGGTTTGGCAATGGCACAGGCAGTACATGATCGGATGTACTTCCCAACATCCTGTCGAAGGTTCGGCCAATAGAAATAATTTTGCAGTACTGCCACTGTTTTCTCAACCCCGAAATGCCCAGCAGCCCGACTGTAGTGTGCTTCCCAAATCATCTTGGCACACTCGCTTGAAGGAACACAAAGGTGACCGAGGTGGCATAATAAGCCATCCTGGAGGTGAAAATCTGCAACATGCCAACCCTCCAAGAGTGTCTGCTATGTGAGGCCGAATTCTGGGTCGCTTTTATAGAGAAGTGGCCAATCAGAAGTCTCGTGCCCACAAGAGTTGAGCACGGTGGTTAGCGCCATGATCGGTGGTCGACTGAGGCAATCTGCAACATTATTGGTGCTGCCCTTTTTATACTTGATATTCAAGTGAAACTGTTGCAGGTATGTGGACCACTTCTGATGGCGATCATTCTGCAATTTCCCTTGGGTCTGTATGAACTGCAGAGGTCGATGGTCTGTGTGGATGACCGTTTCCTTCCCCAAAATGTAATGCTTCCATTGTCGGCAGGCCTGTACAATGGAATACATCTCTTTATCATAAGTGGGGTACTTCCGGACTGTGTCTGAAAGTGTTTCACTGTGATATGCCACTGGATGTCCATGTTGAGTAAGGACTGCCCCAATAGCATAGTCAGAGGCATCTGTCTCGACCTCAAATGGTTGTTGTAAATCTGGTAACACGAGCACTGGTGCCGTGCAGAGGCGATCCTTCAACTCCCTGAATGCCTTCTGTTGAGATTCAGACCAAAAGAATTTTGCTTTCACCCCGCCCTTGGTGACTTGACTCAAGGGCCAAGAAATATGAGAAAACCCCAACACAAACCTACGGTAGAAGTTGGAAAGACCTAGAAAGCTACGGAGCTCTGTTAGAGTGGTTGGAAAGGGCCAATCCCGAATGACTTGGATCTTGGCTGGATCGACATGCACCCCCTGTTCATCAATGATGTATCCCAGATACTGAACCTGGGTCATGTCAAAAGTGCATTTCTCCAAATTGGCACATAGCTTGTGTTGCCGCAGTGTTTGGAGAACCTGTCGGATGTGGTGGAGGTGCTCTTCCCAACTCTGGCTAAAGATCAGAATGTCATTGTTATAGACATTTTTGTGCCTTACAGCATAGAGCATGAAATGTCAATAATCTGAGGGATCCAAAGTCCCTAAACATGTTGTTCCTACCCCTAGAGGAACAAGGTCAGCAAACCACAGCACTTCAGATCAGTTCTCCACTGAAAAACACTCAAAAACAGGTCAATTTTGGATCAAAGCAGCTGCTCCACTAAGCATCTGCGCTGAATGTCAAAAGCTCTATGGTGTACCTGCGTTGCATAGCAAGTGCAACAAAGGGTACCTGCGCTGGGCGTACTTTGACATGTGGAGGAATCTTTTCTCAATGTGCCAGTGCCCAGGAAGCTTCCAAAATGACACTTGGATCAGAAGATTCGCCTAATGATGAGTAAAGAGGTTCTAAAACTCCAAGTGGAAGGTAGAAACTCCGAGTGAAGGACTGAAGAACAACAGGAGTTGAAGAGGACAACAAGTCACACATCAAGCTGACTTATCTTCACTCCAAAACTCTATATAAGGATCTCATCCCATGGGATCTGGAGGCCGGAATTTAGTGCAAAGAATTGCTGTTGGTTTACAGTTGAGAGCATTGGGTGATTGCTTGAGGGAGGTGAAGAAGAGATTTCTCTCCGTCGGGAAGGTGATGCTGGATTGGACCTCTCATGGTTGTATCACCACCTGAACCTTACTTCCATATATTAATAAAGCATTTGAGGTTCTTCTATTCGCATGTGTTTCAATGGTGTATTGTCTTACTTGCGTCTTTGATTTATGCTAATCCTTGAATCGATTATGAATGCATGCTTCTTGTAGTTTCCTTTTCTTGTCTTATTTGCAGGATCTCGTGTAGCTGGGCCCGTGAAAAGACTTGGAGCTGGGAGCAAGCGGCAATCAAAGGAGATTGGATCGACCATTTGCGCAAGACATCGGTAAGTGGATCTCTTCCTTTTATCTCTTGCATGTCATAAAGAAGAAACTTTAGATAGCTTTGCTTTCAGCTGTTGCTAAGGAACTGTCACCCTTAGAGTGGGTTAGGGTCATTCCGTGTTGGATACTTTCCCCCACAACAGACTGGCGACTCCGCTGGGGATCGTGTCTTGTTGGTAGCTTGTGTTTCTTGCTATTCATTTCCTAAACAAAGGGAGTACCGAATCGAACTGCATTCGAATCCTTCGAAGGCAAAGTAGAGGGCAGCTACTCTAGCTCAGTTCTGGGCATGTTTATGATTTGAAGAGCTGATCCACAAGGACTCTTATTAGCTCTTTGTGATAGTGTTCATCTTCCTTTAATCATCCTCTAGTGTATACTTGACTGATAGCCTCTGATTTGGCCAAAAACCATTGATTTTTTAGCAATCTGTGACCCGGAACCAAAGAGAGACGAGAGTTTTCTCTTCAGTGCAGCTGCAGTGAAGGCTACCTGCGCTGCAACGCAGGTCCCGAAGGGGCTACCTGTGCTGAATGTCAAACTGACAGTGTCCTACCTGCGCTGAACCAGTTTTGCATTGTGCAACTGGGGTTCCCTGCTTTCTGTTGCCCAGTTTTCAGTATTGTTTTTGCAGCCTGTTGTCAACCTGTATACCCATCTGAAACTATCTTTCTTTGCCATCATTCCGCCTCAGTTGTGTGACAAAACTGTGATTGTTCTTATTGTATTTCTTACTTTCATTCACAGTTTCCCATAGCGAAAGTGAACTAGTCTTGCTGTGGCCTCTTGGATCTAGACCTGTGATAAAGTGTCGTTGTGATTCTAAGAGCTAGTTTATTGCCGTTCATAGCTGCTTGAGCATTTGCTTTCGTTATATGGTTCAGATTTCAGTATTTCTTGTGTTGAAACGAGTGAATCTTAAGGTGTTCTTTTGATTATTGGACAAAAGCTTGTTTGCTTTCGCTTGAAATTGAATTCGAAATCATACAACAGCTTTCTTTTTGTAATACATCAACATTAAGGAAGAAGAAAAGAAATACTTGCATTGTGCATGTGCATTTTGACAGTTTGCATGTCGATTTAGGAAAAGTGCATCAGTGTGTGCTCTATGATCTGTTCGAAAAGATGATGTCTTTCTTTTCCCTCAGTAGTTAAGATTTTCATAAGTTGAAAGAATTGAAAAAGCTTGCTTATCATTCTTAGACTGCATTTAGGAGTTGTATCATACATCACGTGGTGATCCATAAAGGCAAACTGCTAAGCAAGATCAACCTAAAACGAACTGAATTTACATAACAATGCTTTGAAACATAACGAAACACAGTAGAGGTCTAGGTAGAGACGTGTTCCGGCATCGTTAAACATAGTGACTGTCGATCTCTACGAAGGTGGGTGATTCCTCCTGAGGGACGATAGCACTAATACGGACTTGTGCTCCTGCGTACCGTCGCGTATATTGGGAGACCCCTATAGGAACAAAGCTTTTATCCATAGGAAGCCGTGTCGGCCGCCCTACTGATCGCGATGCAGTGAACACAGCATTCACGAAGATCGACCACTCGTACCGTAAAACATATTCTGTGGTTTCGCGAAAGGTTTGGCACACCCTCTGCCTAGAACTCCAGAGTAGTTTCTTTTGGCCTTTTTCAAACTCTATAACTGAAAAAGTCCATCCGAGCATTTGTCACTTCGGGCTCGTTAAAACATCGAAGGAGACTAGAGTCATCTTTAGCTTTTTCTCGACTCTTTAAAAGTGAAAAAGCAAGTTGTGTTTAAAGCGTCGTTGTAAAATCTATTTTAAACGGAACATAAATCACCCCCTATTCTTGCGTTGATCTTCGAAGTTAGTCTTTTGGCATCGTAAGTTCTTGTAGAATCGCTAAGAAATCTTTTGGATAGACTAGATATGTCTGAACAACCGTCGACATCTAGGACTGTGTCGTCTGACACAGCAGCAGCGGAACCTCCTGCTGCTACTCCAACGATGTTCGCTGGTATACCATCTGTCCCGGCAAATTGTCAACAGCAAGTCGGAGTCCAATCAGGGACGACAATATGGTTAGTTCCTATTTCTTCATCCGGATTATCATCTGGTACTTCTTATGTTGAAACTCAACAAATTGATCCAATGTGTCTTCAAAGGCCAATTTACCCTTTAAGTACTGGATTTCCATCATGTGGAGGGCAGTATGCTCTTTCATTGTTCCCTCCTAGAGAACAACCATATGAGAGTTTACAACAAGGTTCAGGTCAAACTGGAATTACATCCAGCGGTTGGGTACCAATACTGCCTCAACAACCAGGGGTTGTATATTCAATGCAACCAGTACACCCTGAGTCGAATATTCCCACCACACCTGCTATGGCGAATGCGTCGCAAGTACAAGCGCTACCTGTTGTAATACAACAACCTCTTGTCTCAGCAGCTCAATCACAATCTCAGGGTAGTGCCTCCTTATCTGGAGCGACTCAGGCTCAAACAAGTACTGTGACTCCTAATCTTGGTCAATCATCCAGTATTGGTCAACAGCAAATGGTCCAACAACCAGAGCTGTTTCAATCTCAACAACCTCCATTCCAGCAATCATATCAAGGACCTGAGCAACAAGTCTTTGTAAGTAATGGGCAGCCATGCTATAATGGTTTTGCCCATCAACCTTGTCAAAGTTGTCAGCATTATGCTAGTCTGCAAAGACCCATTGCTCAGGCGATACCATCTTATCCTGGGTATGCTTCGCCTAATCTGAACCAACAGTTTCCTTTTGTAGCAACACTAGAATTACCAGACCTAAACCGGCTGACGAATGATCCAATTGCTTATGCCCCTTGGTGGCCAGCAATTCCGCATAAACTTCCATCGGACATTCCTAAATTCAATGGAAATCCAGGTGAAGATCCGTCGAATCATGTGATGACATTCCATCTATGGTGTTCATCAAACACCCTGAATGATGATTCGATAAGACTTCGCCTCTTCCAGAGGACATTGACAGGTCCAGCGGCTAAATGGTACATTGAATTGCCAAGAGCCTCTTTCGACAATTTCAGCTCCTTAGCCACGACTTTCTTAACCCATTTTCAATTACCAATCAGGTATGAAACAGGAACCGAAATACTGACCAACTTCAAACAAACGACAGCTACTCACATATCTGATCATATACATGAGTGGCGTCATCGTCGTAGGATGGTGAAAACTTACGTTCCCGATCAGCTGTTAGCTGAATGGTTTATAAAGTCGTTACTTCCGGCTATAACGGAAGATGTGGCCAAGGGAGGAGTCGTAACAGAGGAGCAAGTCATTGCTCGCGCTCAATATTTAGACTTAGTATATACTCAGTCTGGCACGCTCTACGACAAAATACCTGATGCCCCCAGACCTGAATTTTCAATTCCTCCCCCTCCTAAATCGAATACTGACTCTCACGCCAGTAATGGCGTGACTCGCAAACGCAAAATTTCTAGTCAAAATGCAAATGAGGAACTTCTTGCCTCAGAAGTAAATGGTATGTCGACCGACAAGGGCAAACAACTGAAGCAACCAGGGGGCAAGAAGAAAAAGAAAAGGAAAGGGAAACCCCCGACAGGGTGTCATATATGCGATGAGGATCATTGGACGAAAGATTGTCCACATATAGCTGAAGTTAAGAAACTCTTCAAGAGTTCGAAAACCCCAGCAATATTGACTGATCCGTTTCCTAATCCAGGCCAAAATCTGGTTGCTAATCGAAATGCTTCCCGATCCCAAGTGCTTATGTTGTCCACCTCAAAGCAGCAGAATAATGCTTTGACAAGGAATAAAGATTACAGGAATCCAAAGCAGTTGAACAACAAGGCAAATAAACAACCTAGTAGTTCAACAACAACTTTGACCAAAGTCGTGCCACCCATCATTCCTGAACCAATGATAAAGTCGCCAAAGGGAGTAGTACACAAATCGACATTTAATCCTCGTGCAAAAATAGCACAGAATTATAATATAGTAGAGGACCTGGCCCAATCGTCGTCCGCTATGTCGACACTTGAGGTACCGCAAAATTGCCCCTCCCAAGAGCAAGCTTTACCATCAGCGATAAGTAGGATTGGCCCAATGGATTCTAATCTTGTGGCCTTTGATCATAAAGGATATGACCCTCAGTTACCAGCTCAACTAGCTTTCCTTATTCAAGTGAAAGCCCTCAACAAAACTGTTCATCGAACAATTATTGATGAGGGGGCATCTACATGTCTTATGTCGATGAGTTGCTGGAAAAATTTAGGCTCACCACCCTTGTCGAAATCGTCAACGACATTAAAAGCATTTGATGGACGATCATACACTCCATACGGGATTTTAAGTAACTTGCAAGTTGAACTGGGGGGCAAAACAGTAGAAGTTGATGTGGAAGTAATCGACGGAAACCTCGATTACAACATCCTACTGGGAAGGCCTTGGATATATGCCATGGCTGCAGTTGTGTCGACCTACTTTAGGAGGATTGTATTTCCTTTTCAAGGAAAAATTACAATCGTCGACCAACAAACATTTCTCCCCAACAGTTCTCAAGTTACGGGAAGCAGCACAATGATCCATGAAAGTAATCAATCGCTCCAAAATATTGGAGTAGGTCTCCTAAAAGACCCTGCCTTAATGGGTACTTTTTCCCTACCGCCTCCAAGTAATCTGGCGGAATTGGCCACAGTGGAAACCTACAAAATGAAATCTTCTATATCTAATGGATTCAGAAGATTCCTAAATATTTTGTCAGCATGGATCATCGCCCTAATGGAAATACTGTAAATACAGTGGGCCCCGAGGACGGTTCTTATCTCGTGTCAACCTCGTTAAAAAATGAAACAAGGAGTCATGAGGATAGTTCTTTTACTATGTCAACCTCATTAAAAAATGAAACAAATCCCCTGTTCAAAATTCAAAGGTAAACCTTCATTCCAACCACCAAGTTGAATGCAATGAAGCTTGGGGGGCACCCTCCTTTGACATGCGTTATTATGATGCTGGGGGCATGCAAAAGAACGAGCAATTTTGGCATAGTTCATGCTCGTTAAAAAATAAACGCAAAACCGAGCAATTTTAACGCGGACTTCATGCTCGTTAAAAAATAAACATAAGCATGTGAGAAAGCTTCCCCTAGAGTTCAAGCTCATCCAGAAAAAATGAACCGGTAAATGACCATTTGAGACCGTAAATTCATCAGCCATAAAAGCCTTGGTCGTGTTTGCACCGTCACCTCCACTTTTCATTTGGCCGATCATTCACATCCACTTGATTGTTTACCTATTTTGAGGAACAGCTGCGAAGAGTGATTTCACTTAGCCATCCTTGTAATACTGCCGTGATTGGAAAATTCCAACCTGTACCTAGAATCTGCTGCTATCCCTGTTTATCACTCGTTCCTCAAAAGACGAGTCTTCTTTGAGCTCTTTTCACTGACTCGTAAAATATGAAAAGTTTGCCGAGTTTTGGCCTTCCAGCTCGTTAAAAGGACCGGAAGAGTTATCCCTCCTCTAGATTTTAATCTTTTTGGACCTGAGGGATTATTGCACAAAAAGATCGAGCGCTTGTCTAGTTCGGCTCGATAAAGATATCGAACATTCATCCCTTCTGTATTGTTTTATACTTTTTCGGACTTAAGGGATTAGATGACGAAAAAGGACCCCTGGAGTCCACTTTATGTACCCTTTTCAGACTCTCTAAAAATGAAAAGGACCGAGTTGTCTTTGTCGCTGGGCTCGTTAAAAATATTATATAGCGACAAACTTGTCTTTAGACGAGAACGAGTTTCCCTATCGTTAAGCTCGTTAAAACATAGCGATGGGCTTGCCCGAAGGGCAGGTTATAGAACAAGCATATGTTATCCTCCTCAAGCTTGACAAAAATAAAGAGGTACTGGTCAGAAATGACTGGGGAAAAATTGGGAAGAACCTCAAAGCTTAATGGTAGCAAGTCGCTCTTGAACATGACACTTTTGCCTCCGTAAATATCGGGTTGGGTTATTATAATTCACCGGTCCCTTCACCATGGTCTCGCCATACCATCCATACATGGGGTAATGCTACCGATCCATCACATCAGTGTCGTTATATGTTCAAGAGATGTCATTCAGAAAGTGTCAACCGGGTCCCATCCACTACCATACATCATCTTTCATCCTTCCATGACCGCCACCCTGAATCATATTTCACAGATCGTTTTCACCATCATCACTAGCTCTGTTCCGTGTCACTGATGTGGGATTCATTAAGGCCCTCCTTTGATGGATCACTTCTTGTCGACATCAGCTCATTATCCAAGCAGTTGATCTAGGAACACCCCCTCAGTACTTTGAAGCTTGCATGCCTCAATGGCAAGTTTCTCACTTCCGGCGATAGGTATACATTAATGACCTTCGACCTGGAGACTTTGCGTGGTGTTCGACGTCAGATCCTATATTCACGCCACGTGAATTGTGCTGCAGTACCTTGAGGGTCATCATCATTATCGGTGATTCCTCTCGCGCTTGTTAACAGTTTACATTATTGACTGGTAATCAAGCGATGTCTTTCCATGTTCGACTTCAAGAAATTCTCACATGGATCGACTTGTACTAGAGTGAAGATCGGACAAGTTTGAAGACCCCGGATCTAGTTTCATCCATCCGGGCTGCGATATATATTCAGGAGATAAAAACATAGACATGTGCAGCAGATGATCATCCTACTAAAAGGATGATAATTAAAAGCAGAGAATTATCAGTCTATTATCAGACGATCGTCTGTTTATGTACAGCAAATGTATTTATAAAGCTGAGCATGGGAAATGCCCGCATCAGCTAGATCATGAAAAGAAAGTATGAAAAGACAATGTATTGTATTGTATTTTGTTACAGGTCACCTCCCGACGATTGAATGAACTTCGGATCCTCCTAATAAAGCATTTCACCCGATAAACGACCTCATACTTTAGGGGGCAACTGTTATAGACATTTTTGTGCCTTACAGCATAGAGCATGAAATGTCAATAATCTGAGGGATCCAAAGTCCCTAAACATGTTGTTCCTACCCCTAGAGGAACAAGGTCAGCAAACCACAGCACTTCAGATCAGTTCTCCACTGAAAAACACTCAAAAATAGGTCAATTTTGGATCAAAGCAGCTGCTCCACTAAGCATCTGCACTGAATGTCAAAAGCTCTATGGTGTACCTGCGTTGCATAGCAAGTGCAACAAAGGCTACCTGCGCTGGGCGTACTTTGACATGTGGAGGAATCTTTTCTCAATGTGCCAGTGCCCAGGAAGCTTCCAAAATGACACTTGGATCAGAAGATTCGCCTAATGATGAGTAAAGAGGTTCTAAAACTCCAAGTGGAAGGTAGAAACTCCGAGTGAAGGACTGAAGAACAACAGGAGTTGAAGAGGACAACAAGTCACACATCAAGCTGACTTATCTTCACTCCAAAACTCTATATAAGGATCTCATCCCATGGGATCTGGAGGCCGGAATTTAGTGCAAAGAATTGCTGTTGGTTTACAGTTGAGAGCATTGGGTGATTGCTTGAGGGAGGTGAAGAAGAGATTTCTCTTCGTCGGGAAGGTGATGCTGGATTGGACCTCTCATGGTTGTATCACCGCCTGAACCTTACTTCCATATATTAATAAAGCATTTGAGGTTCTTCTATTCGCATGTGTTTCAATGGTGTATTGTCTTACTTGCGTCTTTGATTTATGCTAATCCTTGAATCGATTATGAATGCATGCTTCTTGTAGTTTCCTTTTCTTGTCTTATTTGCAGGATCTCGTGTAGCTGGGCCCGTGAAAAGACTTGGAGCTGGGAGCAAGCGGCAATCAAAGGAGATTGGATCGACCATTTGCGCAAGACATCGGTAAGTGGATCTCTTCCTTTTATCTCTTGCATGTCATAAAGAAGAAACTTTAGATAGCTTTGCTTTCAGCTGTTGCTAAGGAACTGTCACCCTTAGAGTGGGTTAGGGTCATTCCGTGTTGGATACTTTCCCCCACAACAGTCATCCAAGTATACTACTACAAAGGAGTTGGTGAATGGCCGCAAGATGTCATCCATTAGCCTCATAAAGGTTGCAGGAGCATTCGTCAATCCGAACGGCATGACCAACCATTCGAAGAGGCCCTCCTTGGATTTGAAGGCAGTCTTCCACACATCGGAGGGTTCGATTGGTACCTGGTGATATCCTGACTTCAGATCGATCTTGCTGAAATATTTCACCCCCTTTAGTTGTTCTAGGAGGTCGTCAATCCGCGGGATCGGGTACCTATTACGGACAGTGATCTTGTTCAGCGCCCGATAGTCAATACAGAGTCACCACGTCCCATCCTTCTTTTGTACCAACACGATCGGGCTCCCACAGGGCGATGAACTCGGACGGATGTGACCTTTCTGCAGGAGCTCCTGAATCTGCCTCTTGATTTCATCGTTCTCCAGAACGGAGCGCCGATAAATTGGTCCATTGGGTAGCGGCGCACCTGGGGTCAAATCGATGGAGTGCTTGACTTGACAGTGCAGAGGAACCCCTACCGGGGAGGTGAAGATGTCCTCGTACTCCTCCACAACCTTGTCCATCTGTAGTTGTCGTGCAGAGGGACCCCGTTTGGAGGTCGCGGCCACTGTCTTCTTCTTTCCTTGAGGGCGTATCATCAGGAAAACAAATTTCCTGGTTTTGGAAATGATCTTACTGCATTGTTTCGCAGTAATCAAAGAGATGGTGGCTGGTGGTGCTACCTCTGGTATCCTGAACAACTTATTTCCCAATGTAATAATAACAGCACGGGGCCTTGATTCATACACAGCATGTCGCTTCCACAAGTATGGTTGTCCTAGTAATACATCACAAACTTCAAGGGGAGCAATGTCACACAATACCTCATCCGTGAAGGGCTTGATGTTGTATGGAAGGCGACACTGCTGGCTCACGCGAAGATCTCGTCCTTGGTGAAGCCACCCAATGGACTAATTTATCGGCGCTCCGTTCTGGAGAACGATGAAATCAAGAGGCAGATTCAGGAGCTCCTGCAGAAAGGTCACATCCGTCCGATTTCATCGCCCTGTGGGAGCCCGATCGTGTTGGTACAAAAGAAGGATGGGACGTGGAGACTCTGTATTGACTATCGGGCGCTGAACAAGATCACTGTCCGTAATAGGTACCCGATCCCGCGGATTGACGACCTCCTAGACCAACTAAAGGGGGCGAAATATTTCAGCAAGATCGATCTGAAGTCAGGATATCACCAGGTACCAATCGAACCCTCCGATGTGTGGAAGACTGCCTTCAAATCCAAGGAGGGCCTCTTCGAATGGTTGGTCATGCCGTTCGGATTGACGAATGCTCCTGCAACCTTTATGAGGCTAATGGATGACATCTTGTGGCCATTCACCAACTCCTTTGTAGTAGTATACTTGGATGACATTCTGATCTTCAGCCAGAGTTGGGAAGAGCACCTCCACCACATCCGACAGGTTCTCCAAACACTGCGGCAACACAAGCTATGTGCCAATTTGGAGAAATGCACTTTTGGCATGACCCAGGTTCAGTATCTGGGATACATCATTGATGAACAGGGGGTGCATGTCGATCCAGCCAAGATCCAAGTCATTCGGGATTGGCCCTCTCCAACCACTCTAACAGAGCTCCGCAGCTTTCTAGGACTTGCCAACTTCTACCGCAGGTTTGTGTTGGGGTTTTCTAATATTTCTTGGCCCTTGAGTCAAGTCACCAAGGGCGGGGCGAAAGCAAAATTCTTTTGGTCTGAATCTCAACAGAAGGCATTCAGGGAGTTGAAGGATCGCCTCTGCACGGCACCAGTGCTCGCGTTACCAGATTTACAACAACCATTTGAGGTCGAGACAGATGCCTCTGACTATGCTATTGGGGCAGTCCTTACTCAACATGGACATCCAGTGGCATATCACAGTGAAACACTTTCAGACACAGTCCGGAAGTACCCCACTTATGATAAAGAGATGTATTCCATTGTACAGGCTCTGATACCACTGATCCGGATTTAAACAGGAACGCAACAAATTACAGAGATAACCATATACACAAAGATGCAGCGGAAATAATACTTCATTTCATTAATGGAAAAATACTGAAATATGCTTACAATCAGAAATGGAAATAAATCAGCTAGGGCGATGGTAGCTTATCTCTGAGAAGAGATGTGATGGATACATGCCTCTGAACTGTGTTACAATGAGGCTCGAAGGCCTATTTATTGTTGAGAAACAATGGAAAATCCTTAACATTCCAAAACCTAACCCTAGGAGATGAAACGCCAAAATGTGGGCCCCGTTTGGGGTAAATTGGTACATCAACTTCCCGGGGTCGTAACTTTGGCATATGATCTCCGTTTGACGCGTACAATAGCTCGTTAGAAAGATCTATCCGAGCACTATCATTGTTGGAACGGGCAACATCAGTCCATTGCATGGACCCATGTTGCCCCCAGATTCCCCAAAAAACGTCGTTTAGGGCCTCAAAACGGCTCCGGAAGTTCAGGACCCGAAAAACTGCTAAAAATAGTAAGTTGTGCTACACTTAAGGAAACTGAAAATGTTGAGAAAGACATCCCGGGGTTGTAACTTTGGCATATGACCTCCGTTTGACGCGTACAATAGCTCGTTAGAAAGATCTATCCGAGCACTATCATTATTGGAACAAGCAACATCGGTCCATTCCATGGACCCATGTTGCCCCCGGATTCCCCAAAAAACGTCGTTTAGGGCCTCAAAACGGCTCCGGAAGTTTAGGACCCGAAAAACTGCTAAAAATAGTAAGTTGTGCTACACTTAAGGAAACTGAAAATGCTGAGAAAGACAATGGTGGGGGTCCAGGTGGACTTGGCAGGTGGCCACCAATATCCACCTGGATCATGGCTCACCATGGGTTGATCAAGATCCTCGTTAAGGATGCCCTCCAAACCCTCAGGATCCCTATAACATGGTCAATCTTTAGAAACTTACCAACAGAGGATGACATCAAAACCCTCACCTATGATGTTAGTCCTTCTGTCAGTGAGGAGGAGGAAAAACAATAAAAAGAAGATATAGAGCTAGATGGGGATGAAAGGGATGAAGAAGAAACTAATACAGAGGAACATGATGAAAGAGAACACAAGGAGGATGATGTTGAAATAGAGGAGGAAACGAAGGAAGAAACTGATGGAGATGAGAAAGAACAACAAAAGGAAGAAGATAAGAAAAACAGAGAGGAAGAAGGCATTGACACAGAAGGGGAAGAACAAAAGGAGGAGTCACCTAGGGTGTCTCCAGAGGTCCCTAAGGGGGAGGCAACAGCTGCCATCACTGCTCTCAGCACACTAGTCAAGCAAAAAGGGAAAATAAGGAGGCAAACCCCTCTATATTTCAGAACAAGAAAGAGCACAAGAATCAAACAAGGGAAGCCACAAATATCAACAAAAATCCCTATTGAGATTGAAGATTCCCCTACACCAAGGGACAGAGAAGCAATAATGAGAGATCAACTTGAGAGGGAAAATGCATGGCTAAGAGGACAGCTACAGGAAAAGGAAAACCAACTAGCATATATGGCCAACCTCTCCCTAGAGGCCATCTAGTGTAGGATGCCAGCTGAATCCTATGCTCCTTACCTCAGAGAACAATGGCTGCAATTTCAGATTAAAACACTAGCACAGAGGGGCACCATGCCATTTCAGGACTACAGGCAGTTTATTGATCTTTGTGATTAACATACATTAGAGGATAGGGCCAAAATGGTTGAGTTTTACTTGCATAACATGGCCCTCACAGACATGAATATTTGGGATCCTAATGCCAAGCTAGGAGATCTACAATTAATGGCTTTGGCTTCATGGATGAACCATGAGGACTGAAGGGCTGCAGAGTTGAAAAGAATAGTGGCCAGAGAGAAAAATGAACCTCTTTTCATCAGAGTTGAACAATCAAATCCCATGGCCCTAATCTGCACCCATAATCTATTTGCAAATGATCCTTGGCTGACACTTAGATATCTTGCTACCCAAGAGCAAGCAATTTCACATTTTGAGGATATGTTTAGGCTGCTAAGTGATGATAATATACATGCCTGCTAAAGGAGATGGAACACACTGCCACATAGCTTGAAGATCATAGAATATCACTTCCCTCAAAGGTTTAGAGAGGCACTCAACAAGACACCTATGTATAATCAATCAATGTGAAGGTTGAAGGTCAATTGGATAGGCCTAAAACTCAGTCCACCACTACTCCTAGGGATGCTAGAAGGGAAAAAGAAGAAGAGGAAAAGAGGCAATGGGAAGAAGTAGAAAGGAAAGTAGGCTTCTATGAACAAGAAGAAGAGACCACAGCAGAAGCATGGGATGTCAGAGAGGCTACCAAAGCCATAAAGGAAATGGAAATTGTCTAAGTTGCTTAGAGGATGAGCAACACTTTCAGTAGGGGGGTGATGATGAGACTCATCATTGGGTGATTATATGGGCCTTAATTCACCTCCTAGCTTAGTCAAACCAACTATTCTCACAACTTATTGCATACTTTTGATCATATTTTGTTTATGAGATGAGTTAGAGTTGTATATTTTGCTTTATGGTCTAATGTGTATTTAATGGAGGAATAAAGGATAAAATCAAGGGAAAATGCAGGAATAAAGGATAAAAGCAAGGAACTGTGGCAAAGACCTTGGTAAAAACTTGAATGGGACAAGGGAGTGGAATTATAGGAGGTAAATCCTCCTCATTTACTACCACTTCATTCGAATATTCCTCCATCAGCTCGGAGTCCAAACAGCCAAATCATGAGGACTAGAAGACAACCAAACAAGTGAATTTGATAGAAACTAGCTTATCCTGAGTGGGGAGTCGAGCCTCCCTAATTTGAAGGAAGTCATTGGAGACTTCAGATGTATAAGTAGAGAGGCTTAGGACCTCAATAGGATTTGGATTTTTATTGTAAAACTCTACTTTATTTCTGAGCTACAAGACTTGTGATAGTTTGTTATGTAATCCATGGTTTTGATAATAAGAATGAGTTTCGTTTTGAGCTAGCACTGAGTTAACTCAGAGGGCTGAAGCTCTTGGGTTAGGGCCCAACCTGAGCAGCCAAAGCTCTTCTTTATTGTACATGTACGCTGGCATAGATTCCTGGTTTAACTGTTCATTTGCTTAAGTAGCTGCATTTTCATTACAACACTATAGGATATATTTATGGTTTTTCTGTTCATTTGCTTAAGTATCTGCATTTCCATTACGGTAGTGTAGAGTAGATCGGTTGTGCTTTACTTTACTTCCATTTGTACCTCCCTTAAATTAGCAATTTAGCTAGGAGGAAAAGATCCATAAGGTTGTCCACAGGTGTCTCAGACTCACCTCCTCCCTTTGGGACCATGACTTGAGGAAGAGACCATTCAGCAACCCCAAAAACATAAGTTTCTAGTTCTCGCATGAGCTTTGGAGTTTGTTGTTTGATGCAGTTACTTGTTTCATTTAATTGTCATCGTTTCCATCACTCTCGATCCACCCTCACCCTCACTGGTTTTTGTGTCGTTTTCATTGAAATCTCCTTCAGCACAATCTTCATGCATAATTTACTTGCCGCCCGATCCACAACAAACCTGACCAATCACCATCGAATTCATTAGTTTATCCAACAGCCATCATGTGTGAAGTCTTCCACCTACTTTATGCGCTCCAATCTCCACCGTCGATCTATCTCTTGATCCAACGGCTATCACGTCACCCACTCACCAACTAGCTTGGCCAATCTCCACCACTAATTAGCCCCGCCTGATCCAACGACTATTTTGCAATCTCACGCGGATTCTTGCACGGCCGTTATCCACCCGAGAGCACGCGAGAAAAGTGGTTTTCCTGTGCTACATGTCACCCAGTTAGGCTAATAGTGTAAAATTTCAGAATACAGCTTACATCTTTAAGGACGTGCGATAAACTGCTTACCACCTTCGAAACCCACTCCATCATTTCCGCACATTTTTTCCCGCAATACGATCTTCGCTGTCCATCTTCTAATTAACCTTGTTTGTTCATCTATTCACCAAACCACCCACGATAAGATCTCCGCCGTTCACCCTGTTCATTAACCATGTTTGTTCATCTATTCACTAAACTGCCCACAATAAGATCTCCACCGCTCATCATGTTCGTTAATCCTATTCACCCATCTATTAACTCAATTCCCCACGATAAGATCTATGTCACTCATCTTTCATTCGTTGATCGATCCAATGGTTCCTATGCATTGTTGCTCCATTACGTCCTCCTTTCACTGATTTCAATCTCCGATTTCTCTTCCGCTTGAAAACAGATTTAGTTTAGTTCCTTTTCTTACACCTTAGTATGGTTTGATGCTCTTTACTTCTGCAACTTAGATAGCAGCATTAGGTTAGTGATTGATTTAGAAATTTTTCTTAGCATAGCTATTTAATTGGTTAATTAGGTTATGGTGTGAGTTAGCATTACATGTTGTTTTCTTCATTACTGTAGTAGAGTAGCTCTCTCTTAGAATAGATTTGCTCTACTTCCATCAAAGAATAAGCTTCTTCTGACCCTATAGAAGTCTGGCTTGGAACCCCTAGGATCTCTTGCCATATGAACAGTGACAACAGGCAGGACCTTCACTTTTACTTGTGCATATAGCACTGTAACCTCCAAGTTTGTACAAAACCCAGGTTGATAAGTAAAGTTGGTAGCCCTAGGAGTTGCAACATTCTTGTTGCAATACCTAGGCTCATCAGTGGTTGGTGCGGTCAGAATGTCCATGATGGATGGGTTCTTTGGTTACAACGAAGTAGCAGTCCACCCTGATGATTAGAAGAAGACTGCTTTCACCACCCCGTGGGGAACATTCATGTACACTCGCATGCCTTTTGGTCTTATTAATGCAAGGGCCACATTTCAGAGAGCCATAAACATAGCTTTAATAGGGAAGCAAGAAAAATTCGTGGTGGTTTATTTAGACGATATCACAGTCTTTTCTAAGACTGATGAAGAACACATCCTCCACTTGAATCTCATCTTTGAAAAATGCAGGAGGTATGGTGTTTCTTTGAATCCTAAGAAATATCAGTTCACCCTGAGTGAGGGGAAGCTACTAGGACACATAGTAGCACCAGAAGATGTGAAGATCGATGTTAAACGAGTCGAAACCATCAGTCATATTCCTTTGCCTAGGAATAAGAAAGAGGTCCAAGCCTTTTTGGGGAGAATAAATTTATTAAGGAGCTTCATACCCAACTAAGCAGAAATAGTCAAGGGTATTACGGACATGCTTAAGAAGGAAAATGAAGTCAAGTGGAGCCTTGCCCCTAGAGATTCTTTCATTAGAATTAAAGAAGCTTTAGTTGAAGCCCCAGTACTAGTCAACCCTGACTATTCAGTGCATTTATATATCTTTTCCTTCGCTTCTCCACATACTATTGTTACAGTGCTGCTACAGAAAAATAAATATTGTTATTAACAACCCATCACCTTCTTCAGCCAGGTCCTGAGGGACGTTGAGTTGAAATATAACATCTTGGAGAAAAAATCCTATGCACTAGTCAAGGCTTTGAAGGCATTTCATATGTATGTCCTACAATTGGAAATCACATCGTTTGTCCCAGCAACAGTAGTCAAGGACATCCTAGTGCAAGGAGATAGTGAAAGAAAAAGGGGTAGGTGGATAGCAAAGATACAAGAATATGATCTAGACATAAAGCCTACCAAGATCATAAAAGGCCAGGGGTTGGCCAAGGTTTTATCTGAATCAAATTACCAAGCTTTAGGGATAAACCTAATAACAGAGGAAGGTAGACCAGAGGATCATCAGAACGGGATTAAAACATTTGATCAAAAAATCTACGCTAAATATGAGGGATCACCCTGGTATAATAACATCGTTCACTATCTCTTATTCTTGAGGTACCTGCTAGGGCTGGATAAATCCAAATACCAAACTCTGAGATTGCAAGCACAAAAATATATCATATCTAATGGTCTACTCTACTGGAAGGACCCGGTGAGGGTATTTTTGTTTATTTCGTGGAGGGAAAAACCTATAAAGTGGTTGAGTATTTTCACAGAGGAGTTTGTGGAGGTCACTTTAGCTAGAAGACCAAAGCACATAAAATCCTCAAGGCAGGATTCTAATAGCCTACACTATTTGGGAATGTTCATTCCCATGTCAGGTTTTGCCAAAAGTGCCAAGTGTTTGCTAAGAGGAAAAAGCTTTCTCCTCTCCCCATAATTCCAGTACATGTGGAAGAACCTTTCAAATAGTGGGGACTAGATTTAATAGGAGAAACAAACCCACCAGTGGCTAACACAAGTATATATTGACGGGCGCAGATTATTTCAACAAGTGGGTAGAGGCTATCCCAACCATAAATGCTATAGATGCAGTGGTAATCAAATTTCTGGAGGAGAACATGTTATCTCGCTTTGGTTGTCCCTTCAAAATTATCATTGATAATACTCAGGCCTTCAAATATGCCAAGTTCATCAGCTTCTTCCTCCACTACCTACTATCCTCAAGGTAATGGCTTGGTTGAGTCCTCAAACAAAACTGTGGTGAGGGTTCTGAAGAAGACCATCACCGAGAATCAGAGGAACCAGGACTCCTAATTGAAGTTTTCCCTATGGGCCAACCAGGTAACTCCTAAATGATCCACGGGGAAATCGCCTTTTGTGTTAGTGTATGGTAAGGCTGCAGTCTTCCCAATCCAATTAGTGATGCCAATGGTGAAGTTATTACAAGAAGTAGAGGAAGAGCCAAGTTCCTTAACGGGGAAGCATAAATCAGTTGGCCGAGCTTCATGAAAATAGAGAACAGGTGGGGGCCAAATTGTCAAATTACCAACAAAATATGAAATCCATGTTTGACAAGAAGGCCAAGGTTTGACCTCTTCAACCAGGAGATTTAGTTCTCCGCTAGGATGTCGGATGAGAAGACAAAGGCAAACATGGAAAATTCGATCCGCTATGGTTTGACCCTTTCAAGATTGAAGAAGAAAGAGGAAATAACACGTACATGCTTGAAAATCTAGACGGTGAATCTCCAGAACTACCAGTAAATGGTCAGTTCCTCAAACTCTATTTCCAAAACTAGAGGTACTTGTCTTTCACTCATTGTAAATACCGGTGTGTGTATTGTAATTGTTATATGAAATTTCCAGTTTATGTTGAAAAGTCCACTTTCAAAGAATTATCTCTTGTTTATAAATGACTCCATGCCCAATGGAAGGAAGGCTACTATTATGCAGGTTCTAAGCACCTTACCAGCAAGGCACTGTCCCCAGTTGGATCCAATGTTGTCACTCATTGCATATTGAGTTTTCAGTTCACCAAATTTTCCAAAGAGCAGTGAATTTTGAAGCCATCTTCTAAGCCATATGAGCACTCAAAGCCAAATCGTACCCTCTCTATTGCATAGTGCTCGGAACAAGATTTCTAATAGTAGGTGGAAGTCCAAAAATGGACTCCTGGGTCAGAAATTAGAGCAGATTGAAGCTTCCCTTTGAAAGCCAAAAAAAAAAAAAAAAGAGAAAATACCAAGGGTTAGGCTTATCACAACCATAATTGGAATCTCAACAAAGTAACAACAAGGGAGGACACAGTGAAATCTACGATTCACCTATCACTAATATCGCAAATTGACCATCGGTGGGTCCAAGGCAGAGCAAATATCGCATATCAGCGATTGGAGGACCCTGGGCACAATCTATCGGCTCATCAGTGATGGGCAGGTCCCGCATATCGGGCATCCCATAGTCCCGCAATATCACAATCCCGTAGTCTCGTAGTCTCGCAGTCCTGCGATCCCACACATTAGACCCTGCAATATCGGTGAGTCAGCGATCGACAAGCCCAACGAACCATTCCTAAGGAATTGTGGGGGTGGGAATACACCAATAGCGCAAAATCACTGAAAATTGGGCTTTAGTGTTAAAGCACTGGGAGGGACCAATTTCATTTTACAAAGGAAATTAGTTGCAAAACCAGAGGCAGGTGGGCCTTTTCTCTCTCCTCCAAGGGACCACGTGGTAGAGCACCAATGGTCAAGATGAATCCACATGGAAACTGACATCAGCATGACGTGGTAGTATGGAGGACGCGTGGTACGCAGATTCGACATTTTCAGGGCTCCTATAGGGGCAATTCCAGGTGATACGTGTCACCACTTAGGAGGTGCCACATGGAACGAATGATGTCATCAATCCCACAATCAGCGATCACACAAAGCAAAGCCCCTCCACCAAAGTCCCCTCCGACCTGCGATTGCGATATGCAATCGACCCTCCCCGGATGTGATATTTTATGTGTCATACCCTATGAAAGTTCACGTCCGGACAATTGGCCAACTCTATGAAAGGAGGTAAAGAGGCCCCCTCTCCCGTGTTTCGATCATGATACCCTAGGTGGGCCCAATCCTGCAGATTGGTGATCGCAAGTGTCAAGTGGGGATATCAAAGGCAAACATCAGAAATTGCTGAGGTGCGGGATTCTATGTGTGAAAGGAAAAAGGCCCCCGGACAAGAATCTAAAGGCTCTATTGCCTTAAATCTAAGCACTTGGTTCAAGACCCTAGTCATATGAAGAGAATTGCAGAAGGGAGCTGAAGCAAAATGGACCTAAAGGGGATAAAAACTCACTTGTTTCGTAATTTTTTAGTGATAAGGGCTAGCACCGAAAAGTCCTCCACATTACACCATAAGTGCATCACCAGGTATATCAGGGCGCTAATAGTGTTTTTCAGAACTTTAAAGGCGTGGTGGGTCAGCAGTTGAGGCATTTAATATGGGAGACAGAGCATTCAACCAGGCATGGGCTAATACAAAAAGGCCCTTTCTGACACAGAACCAGGGTCAACGCTGACAGAAGTAAACAGGGACTTAGTGTCCTGAGAGGACTTGATTACCCAGCATGGTTCCCTCATACAGAAGAAAGACGAAGTACCACCCTGGGGTCCTCTACTTCAGTACCACAACATGAAACTGATAGCGCCCATTCCCAGCTTTAAAGGATGAATGGTTCAAGAAGTGAAGGCAGAAGCGACGAGAGTCGGCTGAGCAGCACATGAGGCCATACCGTGAGCAAACTACAACTTGAAGCAGTATCCATCACAGGGATGGGCATGAAGATATTTTTGTTAACATTCTCATCTGATTGATTGAATTATTTTGTATTCTTATAATGTGTGGCCATTCAATGAGGCAATTAATTTTTTGTAATGTTTTTGGGCCATAGAGCCATCCCTGGCCGAGACAGCTAGTCGATCTGACAGCTGAGACTCAACAAAAGATATTTTGTCGTAGTAAATGTTCAAACAATCCCCCCCTCCAGATAAATAGGGGAAACAACACGTTACAAAGGTTCAGAAATCATAAAGAAAACACTACATGTTATTTTCAGAATGTATGACTTTATAATACAAATCTTTCAGAATATCAAAAAAAAGGTGGTGATCCCCCCTTCAAGTATTACAGTATGTTATCCCTATGTTAAAACCAATTATGTTCATGTTTCTTCTCTGAATTCATGCAATCATAGTTGTTAGAAATATTTCATACTTCCTCACGGATTCATTTGTATTGACTTATTAATGCATGTGCCTGCATGATTATTGAAATTATATCTTTAAATTTGCGCTACATGAATCATAATATTCAGTCCCTCTTTTATCTAATATTTCTACCCATAACTCAAATAAGTGTAGAAATCCTCAATGCTTCAAGCTATATGTGTTAAAGGTAGAATTATTGATTCTTTAAGCTCTATGTGATGAGTTTCTCTTTCTTCTTGTCCTCTCTCATTGCTCTATAAAAGTTTATTAAACTGTAAGTCCTTGAACTAATTGGCCTCCACTATTTTATTCATATATTTTTGTGATTTATACATGTGAAGAACTACCAGAAATTCATGTCTTACTCCTTGTTGTAGCTACTGCAACACCCCTCCAAAAATTTGGGAACCTTGAAATTTTCGGAGCCCTTGTATCGGGCGAAGCCGCCACCACTGCTAGGATTTGATCAAAGAGTAAAACTAAGTCACTAGTTCCTGCCTAATTCAGGTGGTCACTGTGTTAGAATGGGACTAAAGTTAAACTTAGTGACCATTGCAACTTATGCGACAATTGCGACTCACAGGTTGCATACGTCGCGGGGTCGCATCTTCCTTCTCATACCTCTTTGTGACCTTGGCGACCTTGCGACCATCTGAGTCGTAGAATTCGCATAGGTCATGAGGTCACACCATCCTCATGCAAACATGGATGCGAATATGCGACCCTTGCGACTTCGTGACCCACCAGGTCATAAGGTCGCATAGGTCGTAAGGTCGCACTGTTCCCTCTCATCCATGAATGCGACTATGTGACCCTTGTGACTTTGTGACTTACCTGGTTGCAAGGTCGCATAGGTCGCAAATTCGTATGTTTGACCCATGCGTCCTCGCATGTGAGACCAAAACTATATAAGGAAGGTCACCTCAGCCTCATTTGTAACTGCTCCTTTGGTCGCCCGAGGAGCTAGGAAAGTCTGCGACTTGGGTGTGCACGCGTCTTTCTCTGGGTAAGTGACTGTTCACCTTCCCAGCAATCATGATTTTCTTCCAGGTGCCTATGTCTACATCCCCCGACCTCTGGCATCCCCTCTCCCTAGGGTTTTAGCTCATTTTACTTAACTTTTCCATATCATTTTCTTAAAATGGTTTCCTTGGCTACTTTATCTCTCCCTAGACCTAGACATCAACCTTTTCTTGACTTAGATCTTCCTGTTTTCACCAGTAATCCTGAATTTACTTGTTTGGATGAGACCCTAGCCTCCTAAGGCCACTTAGTGTCTTCGATGATCCTCTCAAAGCCTAATTTGCGCATCTTGAGGGCGCAATATCCCTTTTCTCGTGACCTTGTGACCCCCATTGTATTGCGACTTGCAACCAGTCTCCCTGACCTATGACTTTGCAACTCCTATCAAGCTATGACGTATGCAGCAAGTCACTTAGTCGAATTTCTATACTTGCGACCTTGCGACCTGCCTTCCCTGCGACTCTACTTGCGCCTACTGAAACCCTTTTTGTTTTGCAGTTTTAATTGATTTTCATGTCGTCTCTCTCATCGTGGGATTGTGTTTTTCACATGCCAGGTGATGTAGATCTAGAGTGCATATCCATCTCTTCCTTTGAAGACAAAATGGCTCCCCCTACCACTAAGGCTACTCACGGGGTTCGAGAAGCGGGTTGTGGGAGGCTAACCCAGATGAGGAGCCACGCATCTTCGGGGACACTACTTGCAACATCAGCAAAACCACAAGGTTCTCCTAGTACAGAATTTACGAGAAGTTTGCAAAATCAGACATTCCAGAATCCCAGGAGGATTTTCAAGTATACCTAAACGTCAAAAGGTCAAGGTTACACAAGGTAGTGACACACCCCCCAGTCTTCCCATGCTCAGAAACTATTGAATGGATCTTGCAATGCACAGACACGGAGTCTTAGATGATCAGGGGCCATGATGGGGCACCCATAGCCGCTATCTCCCTAGCAGATATCAGCGCCTACTACAGACTCCCTGAGAAACAAGAGGTTTAAGTATGGGGATTTACATAGTGCATTATATTAGAGATCATTTTTGGGATTCAACTGCACTAAGTAAGTCATTCACGTATGACCATTTCCATGAGAGGTAGTCGTAACTGACTAATTTCTCATGATTCTTTAATAGTTCACTTAGCACCCCACCAAGTTCGTGACTCCAACAAAGGACATCCTAAGGGAATGGTCGCAAGGCCCGTCAAAGTTCTAGGTCAAGACAAATCAAGCTTACAAGATAGAGGGATTGTGTAAAGTATATCAACGAATTTCTGCGATGATGTGTCGTTATATGGAAAGCCAGACTGTGATGTTTTTTACGATACCTTGGTCCCCCTTATGTATGTTGTTGCCACCCAAGGAACAATTTTTAATTGGGCAAGCATCCTCTCCTCATCCTTGAAAAATAACATAGCTTCTGTGAACCTCCCACAACTAGAACAACCTCCAGAATTCTATATTTCTTCATACCTCCTCAACATTGTCTGCTCGAGATGCTACTTCGAGAACTGGAGTTGCAATTGGGACCCATCGGCAGCTATCCCCATGCACATCCATTACAAATTTTTTTGGGACACGAGTTACAAAGGCATGCTAGATGTAATCTCTGAAACTTTCATCAGCCCGTTGTACCAGCTACTATTTGGAGAAGAACCACCATGCATGTCCAAGAGGGCTATGAAGACAATCCTCAAGGTAGCACACCAGTTTCCCACTAAAGAAGGAACATTCATTAGAGTGTTCGGTACCCATAAGCCTCCACATTCCCTACCCAAGTTTGTCATGGACAAAACACTCCCGCAAGAGGTCTACTACCAAATGACACAGGGTTTTTCAAGGATATTGAACAAAAAAACATTTCATTAAATTTGGAATTCAATAGTGGATATAGAATTTCAAAATAACTAAAAAACTCAATTCTAGTGATGTATTTGTAATAAATTTTATCCAAATTTAATGAAATATGCATTAACAAAAGAAAAAGGAAATCGTGACCTTCTTTCCCTCTCACCATCAGAGCATATGTGGTAGAAAATTTCAAACAGGTAGAGGTAGAGGTTGAGGCATTGAAGGGAAGCCACTTTGTGACCCTCAACTACCGAACATATGATCCTAAGAAAGTCGTGGCCGCCCATTGCAAAAAGGAAAAATTTAGTTGGTCTTATTCTCATACCAAAAAGGATCTTGAAGATGGGATTAAAAACTGGTATAACGCTACAAGGGAACTCAACCCAAGTGAGAAGTGGGCCACAGAAGATGAGCTCCATGACAATTCCCAAGAAGACATGAGCCTCAAAGAAAGAGCTTCCACCATAAAGAAAAAGTAGCACGAGGCACCAAAAGGCACTGGGGAATCTGAGAAGTGAAAAGGAAAAGAGGTTGAAGACACCGTGAGTGACCACGAGGAGGAAGATGCTACACTGGAACAAAGGAATGCCAACTTGGAAAGGAGGAAGCGAGAGCTTAAAAGGAAAAGGGATCTATAGAGCAAACAACCTCAAGATTCTAGCAACTAGGGCCAAAGCGAGAAAAAGAGAAGGCAGGAAGAGCAAGAAAAGGAGAAACAGTTGCGAGAAAAGCATCAGGAAGAAGAAAGGAGAGCACAAGAAGAGGCTGAGAAGAGAAAGCAGGAAGAAGAAAGAAGAGCACAGGAAGAGCAAGAGAAGAAAAAATGGGAGGAAGAAGCCGAGGAGAGAAGGCTAGAACAAGAGTTGAAAAATATGGAAGATGAGCTAGACAGGCAATGAGCACTAGCAGAGGAAGAAAAAGGCAACAAGAAGAAGAGCTTAGGAGAAACAAGGAGAAGGAAGCTGAGGAAAGTGAACAAGGGGAGACTAACAAAAAAAACTGACCTGGGCATGGGACAAAGTGAGCTTCATCCATTAGATGTACTTCCTACTACTCCCCTCAGTGACGGAAACCTTCCCCTCCAAGAACTGGGTATCTCGGAGAATCAAGACGAGGAGGTCCTAGATCTTACTAAACTCACTTTCGATGAAAAAACCTCAATATTGTGCAAGATAGGAAGAAATATTGCAGCAGGAACCCAACCCAGCCTTTATCAACCACAGCCAAGGATATTGTGCCTAACATTACAGCAAACCCTCAAATGATTTCCTCGGTCAGGACAACTTTTGTTGCCGCCACAGAACACAATGTGGCTCGGATGAGCAAAAAGATTGTGGATTTGTAGAACAGGCTTTATGCATTCGAACAAAGGGCCACCATGGTGGAACAAGAGAAAAGGAAGATGGAGGAAGAGAACGCAACACTCTATTTAGTACACAAAAGTGCAGCAGAATTCCAAGCAGCAATTGAAGCAAAAACAAAGACTCTGGGGGAGGCCATGGAAGTAGTCTACGAGGATATGTCTAAACTGCACCACACAGTAGCCCCTATCATAGCCATCCAAGCCCACACAAAAGAGTCACCATGCTTAAGGAGGCTATGACCGCTTTGGATAGGATACATGAATGGTTCGTCAAGTGCCCAGGAGCACCGGCGATGGTCGCTAAGAAGGATTGGATCACCATGCAAAATACCAAGGTCCAACTCCGCATCAAAATTCAGTCTAAAGACAAATTGACCAAAGATGTGGAGACGGTACTAGCATCCTACATGCATCTACTCAGCAGCTTGGAATCAGTGATACAACTACATGGGGTTCCCTCGATAGGGGAAGTCAGACATGTACGGAAGCAGGATGAGATCACCAAGGAAGTACAGGCATTCGTAGAGACATATAAACAAGCAGCCTGTATGAAAGACATGCCGATTACTAGAGAAAATCACGTGTTATGTGGTAGAACCAGTGAGGCTCTACACCAAACTAGTAACCTTGAATAATCAGGTGCATGCCAAATGGAACACCCTCATCCCAAATGCACTCGAGTGCCTACACTAACATGACGAATATCAGCCACAGATCACTCCCATTGCAATTAAATACAGCCTGTGGCACACATATTAGATGGAATAACTCGAGCTTAACATTCCAGAACTTATCATTATTAAATTAGTGAATTAGATTGATAGCTATTTTTTGTGATGTATTTTCTATAGTAGCATAGAACACCTTGTGAATATGAAAGGTCATGTAGAATACCAAAAGTCATTTTTGTGAATATGAAAGGTCATGTGGAATACCAAAATTCATCTGGTAGATGAAAGGTCATGAGGATGTTCAAGAGTCAAGGGTAGGCAAATATTCACTCTTACCCTATAAATATACCCTCATGCCTCATTTGTATGGACTTTTTTGCAGAGGACTCCTTTGGAGATATATACATTGCTTAAGAGAATGTATGTTATTCTAATTTATGGAAGGACATATTGTACGTTTCCACTATTGGATTCCTCAGATCTCTTCTGTCCTAATGCCATGTGTATTTTCTTCACTTGATGGATCAAATGTTCTTGAAAGCTCTTTGATGTGCAGTTTCTTCATTTGTTGTCTCATACTCCAAACTTTGTGTTTCTTCATATGAATGGTATTTGATTCGCTAACTCTATGCTCACACCAGTGAACTATTTCTTTGGTATTGGTATAATCTATTTTGATTGCACCTTTGTTTATGATTATAAATGTTTGATCGTTGTGAAATGATTTACAATTATTAAGCATTTTATATTGGCAAACATGACTCTTTTTTGAAGCCTGCTATCAGTAACTTTATGTAAGATTTATGTTGTTTATAGTATGGATATTTATGGTTTATGTGGCATAAGATTTTTGTCAATTACTTCCTTATGTTTATTGAGGTACATGCTTTCAATTGAGTTCATATTTCACCTCCGTCCGAAGCAGGCTCGACAAAACTAACCAACAGCCAGGCCTACATATCGAAAGGGAACCCTATCACAAACGGTGCAGGCTCTAATTGGGAACCTACACCGTGGAGGTCCCCCCTTGCTATTGGTGGAAGATTCCAGCCCATCAAGAGATTTAGCGCTACAAGGAGGGACATGGAAAGTACTAATCCACACCCTCACACTGAAATTTCCCATCAAGGTAGTAACCAACCTCAGCCTTCCATGCCCCTTGGGATACCATACAATCCCCCTTATGGGCTAGCCTTCACAAGGCCACTTTAGGAAGAATCCCAAATTCCCCCTCTCGAAGATGCTCCCAGAGGAGAGGAACTTCCCATGTTCGAAGTCACTAGCGAACAACTCAGGGCTCTGTGCCCTATTACTCAACAATTCACCAGGGGTCTGAAATGCATTCCCACCACTAACTCCCTATCCAATGCGTGCACCTCCGCACTTCACCACACGTGTCAAGGCATCCTTGTTAACTCTATCTCACAGTTAATTGGCCTAGCGCTCGATGACTATGTGGATGCGATTGAGAGGCTATCTATCGAAGGGTTGGAAAGCCAACCTGAAGATGAGGGAGGTGACCCTAGGAATACCTTCACCAGTGAAAATAATCAGTCACACCGAGAGGAGACGCAGGGGAACGATTGACGCATCACTGAAGAGACCCCTGTTAACCTCTCACTGGAGGCACCCAAGGGATCCTGGGATAGGGAACCGCGGATTACCTTAGAGATCGCATAAACCTCTACAAAAATTAGTATATCCTAAGAAACCTGAGGAATACCAAGAATGTGAGAAACACTAGAGATCTAGGACACCTCAAAGTGCCTCGAGGAGAAGGCAGGTGACCCCCTCATACGAGCGAGGGATCAGGCACGAATAGTGAACCAAAAGACAATGGCCGCCACCTCCTTTTCAACCCTATAGTAAATTGCCGCCCACCACCGCTGGATTGGATGGCTCAATCCCCATTTAACCTTAGAGGCCTACTCCATGACATGCCTCACCATTCGGAGAAACACCTCCTGAAGTTCGACCCTGAGAAAGGGACCTCAGCTGACGACCACATTAGCAATTTCTACCTGGCTTTGCAGACGATGAAGGTCCAGTACAACGATGTAGCATGTTTCTTATTCCCGCACACTCTTGAAAATAAAGCAGCCAATTGGTATCGGTTGCTACCCATTGCCTCCATCTGCACTTGGGAAGAGTTTCAGAAAACATTTTTGGACAAATTCTTAGAAGACAAGACACTTTCTATGCTCCTCACCGAGCTCAACACGCTAAAATGTCATAAAAAAGAGAAGGTGAAATATTTCAATCAACGTTTCACCACAATTTTGAATAAGTTCCCTATGGACGTAGCCCTTGACGATTCCATCATGATTGACTATTACACCAGGGCCCTGCTAAGGGATATTGTCATGTTCGTTAAACATGAAGCAAAACTCACCCTGGTAGAGAAATTTGCTATTGCACTCGAAGTCAAAAAGGATCTTCTTTCTATCGGTGCCTTAGAGCATGAGTCCCGAGAAGATGCAAAGCCCTCCGGGAAGAAGAATCAGGCCTCATCAAGTAAAACCATAGATAAAGACAAAGATTCCTTCGATTTCGAGGGACTAGCCAAATCCCTAAAACAATTGACTAATGAAGTGTCTGAGCTAAAGAGAAGAACCAGTGACGCTTCGGGAGGAGCAAAACCCACTAAGCCCTTTTTCTGGAAAACTAAAAACCTCCCCCTAAAGTGTCACAAACATCCAACTCAACCTTCAATGTGGAGGAGCTAGGAAAAGACAACTTCTGCACTTTCCATCAGGCCTCCCACTTTGAGAAGACCTGCCCACAGTGGCTCCATAACATGACTGCTATAGTCACCTAGCTATTAGAAGATCAAGCCGCCGAGGAAGGGGAAGAAGAAATGAATGATTCTGAAGAGGATGACTCCCCTCCCAACGATGATACTGCATCTGCTATGTTAACCTTCGAAGTCGTCTGTGGGGGGGAAGTGTTCACTGCTCAAGAGGCCATCATTGGAGATGCTTCCCCCAAGCCCCCCAAAAGTTACAACCTCAGGAGTAAAGGTACTATGTCAGACGCTACTCTGGAAGACAAGAAAAGAGCATTGTTATGAAGGATCCTACCCCCCACCAATACTAGCCAGCCATCCACTTCTTCACCTAGAGAGACGAATGATTTAGGCCCTAATGAGTCACCAATCAATACAAAAGGAGACTCATCCATACCTAGAAATTCATCCATATGGGTTACAGCTAAAAATACCTCGACAACACATCGCGTGTCACAAGAATCTTCATATGTAGATTTAGATTACAACGTCATTGAAGATTTGAAGAAAACTCGAGCTAATATCTTGTTGTACGAGCTATGCAAGTTGATGAGTCAGCGTGAGTTAATTTCCAAAACCTTTGCCTTTCCTCCCACCCCTTCAAAATCCTCCACATCAAACAAGGGGAGCTCTATAGGCCGATCCCTAGCTGTGGTCGACCTTCAAGCCATAGTGAACGCCGCAAACACTAACTCTAGAGGCTTGACCCCTCCTTTCCTCTTAACCTTCGAGATGTTCAATTTTAATGTTCACAACTGCCTTGTTGATTCCGGCGCGTCAACCAATGTCATGCCCTGGTTAGTATGCAAGAAGCTAAATATTCAACCAGAAAAAACTGACACCAAAATCATCCAACTCAACAAGTCTCAAGTTCCGGCTGTGGGAGAATTAAATAATGTCATCATTCGGTTATCTTCTGATTCCCAAGTTCACCAGTGTATTGACATAATCGTTATAGATATTCCAGAAGCCTACGACATTCTTCTCAGCAATGATTGGTCCTGTAAGCTTCAGGGCTACTTCGCCATAGACTGGTCCCACCTATGGATACCTTACAAGGGAAGGAATAACCAAATCAGGGTCAATATTGAGCCTTTTATGAAGCACACCGTCACTAACCTTGAGGGCTCTAATGAGCCAATTAGCTATACCAACCAAGAGCTGCGAATGTGCCTCTTAGAGTCCCTATTCAGGGGCTATCAGCTTCAAACACCAACTGTTCCCTCGATACCCAGGTCAAAATTCCCTTGCAAACCCTAAGCCTTGATAGAGAAGTTTGCGCCTTAAATTTACATACATCAGGTTTACCTTCCCTCAACACTGAGACATGGACATTGTATTACGATGAATCTAAAACTCACGATGGAGCGGGGGTAGGGTGCGTCTTGCTGGACCCCAAGGGGAACAGATTCTTGATCTCATGCAGGTTAGAGTTCTAGTGCACCAATAACACCGCAGAATATGAGGCATTGATCCTCAGCCTCAAAAAGGCCATCGACCTAAAAGCAAAATGTCTGAAGGTAATTGGGGATTTTGAAATCATTACGAGACAGGTACGCAATACCATTCACTTTTTGTCCCCGCACCTCAATAATTACTAGCAAGAGGTATGGCGTCTAATAAATTCATTTAAAGCTTTCAATATCATTTTCGTTTCTAGATTCAATAATGTCATTGCTGATACTTTAGCTAATGCTACAACTAGATTCACACCCCTTAGATATGGGTTTTCTATTATAATTATGTATAAACCGGCAATGCTTGACAACATAACTAACTTACGTGTTTTCAATGATGACCAATAGATTATGGAGTTCATGATAAATGTGGAGGTGTCGAAAGACACAGCTATTGAAAAAGAGGAACATGAGAGATTGCTACAAGAAGAAGCGAATTTGTGGAAAGCAAACCCCTTACCTAAGGGGGTGGTGACGTTAGAGAAATTGTTCAACCTCCAGAATCCTTTCAGAGGCCCCCCAAATACAAAAACTCATAGTTCCACTCTCTCGCACAAGTAGATCAACCTCGGGAATGAATCTAACCCCAAATATGTTAACTTGGGGGTGGGGTGCACCCCAGAGGAAAGACAGACATTCATCATCCTTTTTATAAGATACCGCAATGTTTTTGCTTGGACATATGATGACCTGAAAATGTACGATACTCTAATTATTCAACATGTCATCCCAATGAAAGAAGGGGCCAAAGCGTTCAACAAAAATTGAGGAAGATGCATCCCATGTTAGAACCCATCATCCAAAAGGAACTCAAGAAATTGTTGGATGCATGCATCATCTTCAAGGTCAGGCACTCTACATGGGTATCTAATCTGGTGCCAATTCGAAAGAAATCTGGGGAGATACGTCTTTGTGTCGATTTCTGGAACCTTAACCGAGCATCAGATAAAGATAACTACCCGATCCCCTCCATGGAGCAAATCCTCCAAACTGTCTCAGGGTCCGAAGTCTTCTCCCTATTAGATGGCTTCTCCAGTTACAATCAGGTCCTAGTATCTAAGCCAGATCAGATCAAAATGACATTCCGAACAAAGTGGGGAAAATTCACATTCCGCTAAATGTCATTCGGGCTAATAAATTCTAGGGAACCTTCCAGAGAGTGATGGATATCACCTTCTGAGGTCTTATGGGTCAGAGAATGGTGGTCTGCCTGGACGATGTCACCATTTTTTCAAAGAAAAGGGGGGACCACCTTCACCATTTGAAGCAGATTTTCGAAAGATGTTGGAAATATGGAATCTCCCTAAACCCAAAGAAGAGCATATTCACAGTTTCAGAAGGCAACTTTCTTGGTCACATCATCACCAAGAATGGAATCACCGTAGATCCCAACTGCGTTAAAGCTATAGCACATATCCCTTAGCCGAGCACCAAAAAAGGTATGCAATCTTTCCTTGGCAAAATTAATTTTCTTCGCAAATTTGTTTCAGATTTCGCACAAATTGTCAAACCTTTATAGAATATGATAAAGAAAGACGCAGTATTCAAATGGAATCAAGAAGAAAAAGAATCTTTTGATCGTATCAAGACAGTGATCATGGAAGCTCCCTCACTCTCCAACCCAGACTTCAGTAAAGACTTTATCTTATACACTTTTGCCTCAGATTCATCGTTGGTTGCAGTCCTCACATAAAAGGACTGTGATCATGGCAAACACTATATCCTTCATGAGCACAGGGCTCCAAGGCGCAGAACTTAACTACCCAGACATCAATAAGCGGGCATACATAGTCTACAAAGAAGTGAAACACTTCAGACCATACATCTTGAAAAACCATGTCACAGTGATGGTTCCACACCCAGCCGTCAGATCCCTTTTCATACAACAGGAGTTGGGGGAGAGAAGAGCCAATTGAATGACCTCCCTCCAAGAATATGATTTAGAGTTTAAGCCCTTCCACACTGTGAAAGGGCACAGACTCTATAAACTAACCGTTGAGGTAGCTGATCAACAAAAAACATAGTCTAATCGAACGGCCTTAGAAACAGAAGGTTGGGAACATGAAATCGAAATGTACCAGAATGAACTCCTCGGCTCACATGACTCCTCATCATGGTACTCTGATTTAAAGCAGTACCTAGTGCAAGGATCTCTACCCGAGACTATGTCAGCCAAACAGAAGAGAGTCGTCAAGCTTAAAGCTACCTCATAGCAAATGGTTCAAGGAAACCTTTTCAGGAGGCACCACCTCGACATATTGATAAGATGTTTAGAATACGATGAGGCTGAACGAGTACTAAAAGATCTACATGATGGACCTGCAAGAGGCCACTATGCAGCCAACACCATGACTCACAAGATCATGCAGGTAGGTTTCTACTAGCCTACACTTTTCAAAGACGCTCATGCCTATGCTCGGAAGTGTCCCATCTACCAGAAACATGCAGGTAGGCAATCAAGATCATCTGCCCCACTCCAACCCATAGCAGTTGAGGAACCTTTTCAGCAATGGGGGTTGGATGTCATAGGTGAGATCATGCCAAACTCGTCAAAATAGCACAAGTATATACTCATAGCTACTGATTATTTCACCTAATGGGTAGAGGCCATCCCATTGCCGAAGGTGAACAACGATGAGGTAATATCCTTCATTAAGTAGTACATCATATCCAAGTTCGATGTTCCAACATCTCTTGTCTTTGATAACGCAACATATTTTTCATCTTTAAGATTATATGATTTTGCTTTAGAAAATAGTATCGTGTTGAAACATTCAACCAACTATTATCCTTAAGGAAATGGCCTAGAAGAATCATCCAACAAAAACCTCATCTGTATCATCAAGAAAACCCTGCTTTCGTAGCAAAGGAATTGGCACAATGCCCTCAGTGACGCCCTATGGGCTGACCAAGTCACTCCCAAAACCTCAATCAACACATCTCCCTACTTCCTAGTTTATGGGAAAGAAGCCATCTTACCACCCAACCTATACCTCCCTGCCCTTAGACTAGCTCAAGAGTTGCAAGGCTCCCTATGTCCCACCATTCAAAGCCGAATCGATACCTTGGTAAGATTGGAAGAAGAAATATTGAAAACTAAGGAAAAATTTGCCATCCATCAAGTCCGGATCAAAAGATGGTTTGAAAAAAAAATCCACAGTGTCCCGCGAGTTTGATGTGGGCGATCTAGTGCTTAAATGGGATCGGGCCCATGAGGACAAGGGCAAGCACACAAAGTTCCAAGCTTTGTGGATAGGCCCTTTCCAAATCATAGAAAAAATTGGCCATCACACCTTCAGATTGCAAACCCTGGGAGGGCGAGTGGAACCCCTCCCCATGAATGACTATGAGATTAAATTCTACTTCACCTGGCATCCCCCAAGTTGTTGGCCCCACCTTGTACCATATTTTCATTTTGTTTTCTTACATAGTTATCGTTTTCTGTCAGCATAGTTTGTTGTTTCTTTTGTTGTCGTCTTTCAGAATAAATTTGAGGTGGCAAGTAGAGGTTAGAACGGCCCTACACATTGGCTCTAGTGGATGCTCTCCAGAATTGTTTATTAACGAATACTTAAGTCGCAGAAAAAAATAAATAAAATTAAATAAAATTAAAAATTAAAAAATAAAATAAAATAAATAAATAAAAATAAAATAAATAAATAATAATAATAATAATAATAATAAATAAATAAATAATAAAAAAATAAATAATAAAAAATAATAAAAATAAAAAATAAAAATAAAATAAAATAAAATCTAGTGTGCCGGATTGGTGATAGTGGGGAACTCGATGGTACACACAGCCTCCTTTCCTTCTCACGTCGGTCTAACCCACTTGCTTACATGGCTGATAAGTTTTGAATTGTTCTAGCTCACCTGTGGTTCTAGGAATGAAAGAGAAACTGAAGGAACCATTTTTGAGCATATATATATCTCGGGAAAACACTAAGGTCTTTGAAACACCAGAAACAACCCCTTTTCAAGTCAAATAAGTCGGGATCCCTCGTGTGCCCAAGCTTTAAGCCGCCATCAAATAAGTGCATATAATCATAGACAAATAAGTGCTATTGAGCACCTCCATCCATTTATAATAAGGGCTAAAGGACCGAGAAAGGCTTCCTGCACAAAAAGGAGAAGCAACGACTCCGCCGGGGTATTGACCAGGCTCGCTGGTAGCGAAGCAACGTTCATAATTTCTAGGTAGTGACTTCGTCAGGGTACTGTTCAGGCTCGCTGGCAGCGGAGCAACACCAGAGTACCATGACCACTATACCGAGAAAAATCCAAAGCTCATAGTGTAACTTCAACTTCCTTTTCTTTCCCAAGACAACATGAGGTAGCACCCTATCTCGTGTATTAAAGACCATGTTATGCAAGATGGGACAGTTGACCAAGTTCGAAGGGGAGGCCTGAATACCATTAGAGGGACCCACAACTCCATGAAGCAATACTTATTCAAGTCCCCTTAAGCTAGACCAAAAGGCGTCAAAGATCCTGGAGTCTCCCATGGAATCACCAATTGTTGTAGCTGCTGCAACAACCCCCCCAAAAATCTGGGAACCCTAAAATTTTTGGAGCCCTTATATCGGGTGGAGCCGCCGACACCGCTAGGATCTGCTCAAAGACTTCAGCAATCTCAAAGAACCTTGGAAAAGTCTAAGTTTTCTACTAAGTAAAGCTAAGTCAATAGCTCTTGCCTAAGTTGGTCAGTCGCTATGTCAGAACGCAACTAAAGTTAAACCTACCGACCATTGCGACTCACAGGTCACACAGGTCACGGGGTCGCATATTCCTTCTTGTACCTCTTTGCAACCCTTGCAACCTTGCAACCATCTGAGTTGTAGAAGTCGCATAGGTCGTGAGGTCACATCGTCCTCATGTAAACACGGATGCAACTATGTGACCCTTGCAACTTTGCGACCCACTAGGTCGCATAGGTCGCAAGGTTGCACCGTTCCATCTCATACATGGATGTGACTATGCAAGCTTTGTAACTTTACGACTTATTGGTTTGCAAGGTCGCATAGGTCACAAATTCACATGTCTGACCCATGTGACCTCGCACGTGTGACCAAAACTATATAAGGAAGGTCGCCACATCCTCATTTTTAACTGCTCCTTTGGTCGCACGGAGAGCTAGGAAAGTCTGCGACTTGGGTGCGCGCGCATCTTTCTCCGGGTAAGTAACCGTTCACCTTCCTAGCAAGCATTATTTTCTTCTAGGTGTCTATGTCTACATCCCCTGACCTCTGGCATCCCCTCTCCCTGGGGTTTTAGCTCATTTTACTTAGCTTTTCCACATCATTTTCCTAAAACGGTTGCCTTGGCTACTTTCTCTCTTCCTGGACCCAGACATTGGCCTTTTCTCGACTTAGACCTTCCTGTTTTCACCAGTAATCCTGAATTTACTTGTCAGGATGAGACCCTGGCCTCCTAAGGTAACTCATTGTCTTCGATGATCCTCTCAAAGCCTAAGTCGCATGTCTTGAGGCTATGATATCCCTTTTCTCATGACCTTACGACCTTGTGACCCCCATCGTATTGCGACTTGCGACCAATCTCCATGACTTGCGACTTTACGATTCCTATCAAGATGCAACCTATACCTGCAACCTTGCGACCTGCCTTCCCTATGACTCTCCTTCCACCTACTGAAACCCTTTTTGTTTTACAGTTTTAATTGATTTTCATGTCGTCTCTCTCATCGTGGGACTATGTTTTTGACATGCCAGGTGACGTAGATCTAGAGTGCATATCCATCTCTTCCTTTGAAGACGAAATGGCTCCCCCTACCACTAAGGCTAGTCACGGGAACTTGGGAAGTGGGTCGTGGGAGGCTGACCCAGACGAGGAGCCACCCATCTTCAGGGACACTGCTTGCAACATCAGCAAAACCACAAGGTTCTCCTGGTACAACATTTACGAGGATTTTGTGAAATCAGACATTCTGAAATCCCAGGAGGGTTTTCAAGTATACTAAAACGTCAAAAGGTCAAGGTTACACAAGGTAGCGAAGCACCCCCCAGTCTTCCCATTCTTAGATACTATTGAATGGATCTTGCAATGCACAGACACAGAGTCATGGTCGATCAGGGGCCATGATGGGGCACCCATAGCCGCCATCTCCCTGGAAAATATCAGCGCCTACTACAGAATCCCTGAGAAACAAGAGGTTTTTAATACCAGGTGGCTCACCAAGTTCTTGACTCCAACAAAGGCCTTCCTAAGGTAATGGTGGCAAGGTCCGTCAAAGTTCTGGGTCAAGACAGATTAGGCTTACAAGATAGAGGAATTGTGCAAAGTATATCAGTTAATTGCTACGATGATGTGTCGGTTGTATGGCAAGCCAGACTGCGATGGTTTTTACGGTACTTGGGTCCCCCTTATGTATGTTGTTGCCACCCAAGGAACCATTTTTAATTGGGCAAGCATCCTTTCCTCATCCTTGAAAATGAACATAGTTGCTGCCAAGCTCCCACAACCTAAACAAACTCCGAAATTCTATATGTCTTCATACCTCCTCGACATTTTCTGCTCGAGATGCTACTTCAAGAATTGGAGCTACAACTAGGACCCATCAGTAGCTATCCCTGTGCACAGCCATTACTATTTTTTTTGGATATGGGTTACAAAGGCATGCTAGATATAATCTCTAAAACTTTCATAAGCTCGTTGTACCATCTACTATTTAGGGAAGAACCACCAAGCATGTCAAAGAGGGCTATGAACACAGTCGTCAAGGTAGCACACTGGTTTCCCATTGAAGAAGGAAAATTCATTAGAGTGTTCGGTACCCATAAGCCACCGCGTGCCCTACCCAAGTTTGTCATGAACAAGACGCTCCTGCGAGAGGTCTACTTCCAAATGACACAAGGTTTTTCAAAGATATTGAACAAAGGCAAAAAGAAACCCTAACCTGCTTTCCCTCTCACCATCGGAGCATATGTGGTAGAAAATTTCAAACGAGTAGAGGCAGAGGTCGAGGCATTGAAGGGAAGCCACTTTGTGACCCTCAACTATCGAACATATGATCCTGAGAAATTCGTGGCCGCCCATTGCAAAAAGGAAAAATTCAGTTGGTCTTATTCTCATACCAAAAAGAATCTCGAAGATGGGATTAAAAATTGGTATAATGCTACAAGGGAATTTAGCCCAAGCGAGCACTAGGCCACAAAAGATGAGCTCCAAGACGATTCCTAGGAAGACATGAGCCTCAAAGAAAGAGCTTCCAACATAAAGAAAAAGCAGCACAAGGCACCAAAAGGCACCCGGGAATCTAAGAAGGGAAAGGAAAAGAGGTTGAAGACACCCTGAGCGACCACGAGGAGGAAGATGCTACGCTGGAACAAAGGAATGACAACTTGGCAAGGAGGAAGCGGGAGCTTAAAAGGCAAAGGGAGCTAGAGAGCAAACAAACTCAAGACTCCAACAACCAGGGCTAGAGCGAGAAAAGGAGAAGGCATGAAGAGCAAGAAAAGGAGAAACAGTTGTGGGAAAAGCAACATGAAGAAGAAAGGAGAGCGCAAGAAGAGGCAGAGAAGAGAAAGCAGGAAGAAGAAAGAAGAGCGCAGGAAGAGGAAGAGAAGAAAAAATGGGAGGAAGAAGCCAAGAGAGAAGGCTAGAACAAGAGCTGAAAAATATGGAAGATGAGCTAGAGAGGCAACAAGCATTAGTAGAGGAAGAAAAAAGGCAACAAGAAGAAGAGCTTAGGAGGAACAAAGAGAAGGAAGTCGGGGAAAGTGAACAAGGGGAGACTAGCAAAACAACTGACCTGGGCACGAGACAAAGTGAGATTCCTCTATTAGATGTACCTCCTACTACTCCCCTCACTGGCGGACACCTTGTCCTCCAAGAATTGGGTATCTTAGAGGATCAGGACGAGGAGGTCCTAGATCTTACTAAACTCACTTTCGATGAAATAAACCTCAATATTGTACAAGAAAGGAAGAAATATTGCAGCGAGAACCCAACCGAGCCTTTATCAATAACCACAGCCAAGGATATTGTGCCTAACATTACAGCAAACCCTTAAATGATTGCCTCGACCGGAAAAACTTTCATTGCCACCAAAAACACAATGTGGCTCGAATGAGCAAACAGATTGCGGATTTGCAGAACAAGATTTATGCATCCGAACAAAGGGCCACCATGGCAAAACAGGAGCAAAAGAAGATGGAGGAAGAGAATGTGACACTCTGTTTAGTACACACAAGCGGAGCAGAATTCCAAGCAGCAATTGAAGCAGAAATGAAGATTCTGGGGGAGGCCATGGCAATAGTCTACGAGGAGATGTCTAAACTGCACCACACAGTAGCCCCCATCGTAGCCATCCAAGACCACAGAAAAGAAAGAGTCGCCATGCTTAAGGTGGCTATGACCGCTTTGGGTAGGATACACAAATGGTCTGTCAAGTACCTAGGAGCACCGACTATGGTCCCTAAGAAGGATTAGATCACCATAAAAAATACTAAGGTCCAACTCTGCATCAAAATTCAGTCTAAAGACAAATTGACCAAAGATGTGGAGAGTGTACTGGCATCCTACATGCATTTGTTTAGCGGCTTGGAATCGGTGATCCAACTACATGGGGTTCCCTCAATAGGGGAAGTCAGACATGTAAGGAAGTAGGATGAGATCACCAAGGAAGTACAGGCATTCGTAGATACATATAAACAAGCAGCCCATACAAAAGAAATGTCGATCACCAGAGAAAATATCACGCGTTATGTGGTAGAACCAGTGAGGCTCTACACCAAACTAGTAACCTTGAATAATCATGTGCATGACAAACGAAACACCCTCATCCCAGATGCACTCGAGTGCTTGCACTGACATGACGAAGATCAGCCATAGATCACTCCCATTGCAATGAAATACAGCCTGTGGTGCACATATTAGATGGAATAACTCGGGCTTAACATTCCAGAACTTATCATTATTAAATTAGTGAATTAGATTGATAGCTATTTTTGGTGACGTATTTTCTATAGTAGCATAGAACACCTTTTGAATATGAAAGGTAATGTAGAATAAAAAAAGTCATTTTTGTGAATATGAAAGGTCATGTGGAATACAAAAAGTCATCTGGTAGATGAAAGGTCATGAGGAAGTTCAAGAGTCAAGGGTAGGCAAATATTCACTCTTACCCTATAAATATACCCTCATGCCTCATTAGTATGGATCTTTTGCGGAGGACTCTTTTGGAGATATATACATTGCTTAAGAGAATTTGTGTTCTTCTAGTTTATGGAAGGAGTGATTATACGTTTCCACTATTGGATTCCTCATATATCTTATGTCTTAATGCCATGAGTATTTTCTTCACTTGATAGATCGAATGTTCCTGAAAGCTCTTTGATGTGCGGTTTCTTCATATACTGTCTCATACTCCAAACTTTGTGTTGCTTCGTATGAATGGTATTTGATTCGCTAACTCTATGCTCATACCGATGAACTATTTCTTTGGTATTGGTATAATCCGTTACTGCACCTTTGTTTATGCTTATAAATGTTTGATCCTTGTGAACTGATTTACAATTATTGAGCATTTTATCTTGGCAAACATGAGTCTTATTTGAAGCCTGCTATCAGTAACTTTATGTAATATCTATGTTGTTTATAGTTTGGCTATTCATGGTTTATGTGGCATAAGATTTTTGTCAATTACTTCCTTGTATTTATTGAGGTACATGCTTTCAATTAAGTTTATATTTCACCTCCGTCCGAAGCAGGCTCAACAAAATTGAATGGCAGTTGGGCCTACATACCAGAAGGGACCCCTATCACAAATGGTGCAGGCTCTAGTTGGGAACCTACACCAAGGAGGTCCCCCCTTGCTATTGGTGGAAGATTCCATCCCGTCAACACTCCTTTACATGAATGAACCAACCAATTCCATTTTATATATACATATAGAATATATGTGATGTCTCCTTTTTACTGAGAATCATTTGAGACACATAAAATTTATATGTGCCCAGACACTCGTCTTGTAAGCAATACAAGGCTGTCTCTAGGAGCTACAACACCATGCATGCCAAATCTAGCAAGGAAAATACACATGCAAGTTGATACCTGCAATGAAGCCTGATGTAGCTGCTTGATCTTGCCTTTACCTGCTTGATCTTTGCTTCCTCTTGCCTTCTTTTCCTTTCTTGCTCCAATTCCAAAGTGCTCCAAGAAAACTCTAAGTGTCCATGAGTATGAGAGAGAGAACAAATAATGAGAGAGCTCCAAAGATAAACTGATCAAGCCTTCCCAACTAGTCCTCAGAAGACTTTTTATCAATGAGGCATCTATTTTCTTCATTTTCCATTATTTTCCTTCATTTTCCTCCTCATATGCAACTTGTGACCTTTCACCTCCTTTCCTCCTATTTTCCATTATTTTCATAGATAAAATGCCAATAAATGTCATATGCCTTTCCAAAGCCTTAACCATTGCCTTTGCCAATTTCCTTAGTCATAAACAACCAAATGAACACCCTCCCCCTTGGGGGAACACCATCCTCAATGTTCAATGACACCTATATCCATCAAGGCCACTATAAAGAAATGAATGACCCGCTCAAAAGAAAAACATCATGGCAGTGTGACCAAATAACAACCATACCACATACTGGAGCTTTATAACGCAACTCATTATGGTATTTATGATAATATACAAATATACACATATGCATTTTTGTTAAACCAACAAATAAGAGAATATGATGTCCGCATCCGCAACAAGGGAATCCAGAGGCTCATACCTCCATCCTCAAAGTAATACCAGTATTCACCTCCTTCACAAGAAGTCCAGAATCTACTGCAAAGTTAAATCTACATCTAGTGTCCAACACTATAATCTTGTGCCACTTGTCCTCTCAGTGAATAGTTACCAACTCATTGTTCCAGGGCACACTCCCAATGTGCATCTGATTCCATTTGGTAATGCTAATGACCAAAACAAATCCATCCTCGACCTTCCCTTCTCTGCTACACAGTCCCTCAAGCAATCTGGTTAATCCCTTCCGTGTAGTCACTCACCTTCCAAGTTCTGTGGGCACCCCCATCCCAGGAATTCCATCCCTCAGTAAGGCTTCCTCGCATCGGAAGATACAAAAACCAAGGCATATCCCTACCTCAAAACCATCATACCGCTCATAGCATGCTCGTGGAAATCAATGGACACTATTGGGTACCAGTGTCCCACAATGGCCCTACTCCTGAAGTACTCTACTAACATACTGATGCATGTTCCAATTTCTTTTGCTACTGCTGCCAATTCTTGCAGTCGATTTCAACTACCCAACCAGACATGTTCATACATTCCTGTACCAAGCACATAACTTCCATTAGACTTAAAATAAATTGAAATAAATTCACATCATACCTCATTGGTAGCTCGTCAAATAATGTACATTTGCAATCTTGTTCACTTCCTGTCACAACAAGTCAAACGAGCATATTTGACAAAATCAACATGTATAAAAATCTCACATCGGTTTAGCTCAAAACATAACCATCAAAATCATAAATCACATGTAACTATCATAAACCAAAATCATAGATCACATGTAATCATCATAAACCAAAATCATAGATCACATATAATCATCATATACCATACTCATAAATCACATGCATAATAAAACTAAAATAAAATACCGATACTTATCCTTTCATCAATCCTTATCTTCTACCTTTGTCCTTATTCGGTACGCACTTCGGATTGGTTGCCACACCATAAAAACACCCATGCCTTCTCCTCAACCATGTTCTCATACACAATTTGTGCATCACATCCATACAATCCACACACGACATACAACACCATGCAATACATGCACCCACACATACATCTACACCCAATGTATGACACAACACAATACATGTGCCTACACCCATAGTACAACATCAAGAATACACACATCACAATACCATGACTATACAATGCACATACATAGTACAACATACCCTCAACACAACATGTATGCAATGCACACAATACCACATGTACACCAGTACCATATGTACAACATGTACACAATACCACCTGTACAATGCACCACCTACACAACATGTGCACAACATCACATGTACACGACACCACTTGCACAACGTGTACACAATGCCACATGTACACCGCACCAATGTACAACGTGTACACAGTACCACATGTACACTATACCACGCATACGACATGTATGTGACACCACATGTACACAGCGCCATATGCATGACATCTACATAGCACCACCTGCACACAATGCCACTTGTATAACATGTACACATCACCACATGCACACAACACCACTTGCACAACCATGCACACCACAATATGTACATAGTACCAATGTACAACACCACTTGTACATAGCACTACATATCAAACATGCGCATAGCACCATATGCACACTACGCCGCATATCCATCATGCACATAGTACAATATGTACACAATATTGCATATCCAACATGTATATAGCACCATCTATACCCAACACTAAATATGTGACATTCATACAACATTATCTGTATCGTCCTGTACATAGCATTGCATAAACAACATGTACACATGCTATGTATACACAACACTGCATGCGCACAATATCACAAATGCACCATGTACAACATATAAAACATATGCACAACAATACTACCTCACATCCAAAACCACATTATCTTTACCAAGAGACCTTGCTCCCAGTGTCTTATCTATGCTTGTCCCAACATGTCGCATACTACACTGCTTTCATTTCATTGATGTATCCTTCCACATTACCTGTCATAACATAAACATAGGCATAATACAAGTATACAATATCAATTCATATCCACATGATACTGACCTCATATATTTGTCGTGACTACTCTTCCCACTTGATTTCTCATGAACCAAGAATCTCTTCATGTCATTCACTTGCATAAGCAATCATTCCTCCACAAGAATGATCCCTGACAACCCTGTTAGAAAATGGCATAGATACATATACATAAACATTAGCATAAAACAATCATGATCTTGTTAGAAAATGTTATGCATATATACACACATACATATAAACATCGACATAAAATAATAATGACCTATTCAGCCAACGACATACATATATACATATGTATATAAACATCACCATAATCATCATCATAACATAATTACTCGATATCACAAGGTATAGGTTAAGATAACTTCCTTATTTGTGCACAATGTGCACAACATTGGGAACAATCATTCCAAACATAGTTAAGGAATCTGACACATTAAATCCATTTACTTTACCTTTTCTAGTTACCTTTCACGTCTGTACTGCCACCATCCATTTACCACTATGGACCAACCAGTCCAACCGACTATCATAGGCTTACCTTCCATTGCGCTTACTCGTGTATAGAGCTTCATCTTAATCTTACAATTACCATTCAGGTACCAGACAACTCTGCCGAGCTTCATCTGAATCTTACATTACCTTTAGGTACCACATAGCTTTGTCGAGCTCCATCAAATTTCCTCTTTCCCAACCAATTCTTAACACTAAAAACATAAAAGGAAAGTCAAGAAACAAACAAGAAGAAGATCATGAAAATCAATGACAATAATATGACACCACAACAAAGTGGCAAGGCCTTGCACCAGACATAAACAAAACCGCAAATCAAGCTCAACAAATCATAAAATACCAAAAGCACAAGACTAGCAATAAACACCTTGACTCAATCCCCATGGTTCCCAAGGAAAGCTCAACCTGAGCCTTCTTCGAGATCTCATGGCAACCTCTCTTTCCATGCAACTCCCTGCATCATACTTCCATAAACACATAACTGTTAGTGCATAAATAAACATAACAATACACCAATTACCTCATTTTGTTGTGCCAAGCATGTTGCTTGCAACCGAACACATCCATGCCATCTCTCAAGGGACTCCCATCCTTTGAAAAATCCACCTGTAACTAATGACTAGCTAATATGCCTGTCAATTACATGTTCATGAATATAACATGTATCCACATAATGTGAGACAAAATCAAGGTTAAGAAGACTTCTTGTATGCAAAACACTCATTCATTTGGAATTAGGGTTTCCAAACATAGCCAAAGGAATTCTTACCCTATTCCTTCTTTTACCTTTACCCTGATGCAACTAAGTCTTACTATGTACTATCACGTCACCCAACTGTTAGATATATAACCACATCAATTATTACCTTGTTGGGCTAATGCCAACATGCTTCTTGCAACTGCTCACACATTTCAACCATATGTTCCAAGTATCAAGACAATCATATCTATCTACTTGAAATCAACATTTAACAAGACTAATGATCGTGTCATAATCCATAATCAACTCATAGTCATTAGACAATGCTACAACTATCACCTACTACACTCAAGGACATATCAAGTGTCTCAACACATAAGTGTTAGCATAATTATCTTAATACAAGATCAATCCTTCATGCCACCCTATAAACTCATATTCATATCATGCAATAAATCAATCATTCATCAAACTATAAATATACCATGTCAGATAATTCAACTAGGCGACATAATAGGCACCAAACACTCAAACACCAAATAGATGACATAATCAACAATGAAGCACCCAGTATACTACATAAGCAAACTCATACCTTAGTGTATTTCAGGGGAGGCTATCTTGTCTACACAATCAATCTAGGTTAGCATGATACAACTTCACAACATATCAACTCAAACATAAATCATGATATCCATAATAGTAACTAACTAACATGTTCACATCATAAGCTCATAAGCATTTGTCATTCATGCATAACAATCACATATGTACGATCAGTCTAGATTAGTACGACACCATATCACAAATATGTTGGCTCATACTTGAATATCGCAACCATAACCATCTGCATAGGTCAAACTAGGTTAACACAATACATATAACATCAAGATCTTCAATGCAATGAACATAACCATCACACATATGACCAATCCAAATTACAACATCAAGATCTCAATGAAATAACTCTAATCATCAAGTTAATAGCATATAACAACAATAAGCTATATATCATGCTCATCAACAACATATAATCTAATCATCAAGTTATCTAACATAAAACAAAAATAACAATGTATACATCCATAGGTTACTATCATTCGTGACTATCCAACACATGTGCTTATGACTATACTAATCAACTATCATCTATCATGTACTTAACCATAACATCAAAAGACATGTAAATAAACCTAATGCATATAAAAATCCTTAACTTACATACCTGCATGCCAAACATGCAATATCTATACGACAATATGCTCTTACCCCAAAGTCTAATGCTGCAACCTCATTATGATGATCTGCATCTCCTACTTTATCTCAGCCAACACATTAGCAGCATAACAACCAATAGCACCATGATGACCTAAATTGCATACCATGACTTCACAGCACATGTTTGACGTACTATTCATGCATAACTATAACCAAAACTACACATGCATAACAAATGCATATAGACATATAACACATGAGTACCAAACCATATACACATCATTATAGCTAGATTACAGTCATCAATGCATGACCATATCAACTTCACAAACCATGACCTCATACATGACAACAACCATTACTCCATTGTACACATTTCCAGATGCAACCATCAATATGCATAAACAATGCCTAACCAACTACACATACACATAAATGCATGTAGTCGAGCATAAGTGATCAATTCTTGTAATCAACCTACAAGACTGATACATGTAATCAAAATATTCAAGAATGTAACCTAACATACAAGGATGTAAGTAGGTGACATAAAATCAACATGTAAGCAACATATAACCATATGCAACCAGTCACATACTCATGACAAATGCATTCCACAAAATCAACATCAAATTCTCCATGGCAACATTACTACAACCATAATCAATCATCAAGCAAATGCAACAAGCACATGAAATGCAAGTGTAAGAGACACACATGAAACTGACATGCATGCATGACCAACATACACTGCCCATCTTGTACGAGAGTTGAACCATGCTTTGATACCACTCTCCAACACCCTCCTCCCACATCTACCCAAGTAACCAATCAACTGGGGTAACCATGTGACGAAAGGCAACTATGATTGGATTCAACCTCCTATGTGACCTTAAGGAAGTGGAATCGAAAAAACAAGACCTTACAAACCTCCCTCGGGTGCTTCAAGACCCCTAGGTGCTAATCCACCACTCCAGGTGCCCAACCCCTGAGTTAACATAACATTTCAATGAATTAAACCTAGAGTTACTCCCATGACAAGTCATGCATACGACTGTAAACCTATAGTCACTCCCACAATGCCTGCAAGGGAGAGACTACAGTCTCTCTCAACCAGTTCTATGTCGGAGACTCCAATATTTACGCCACTTTTTCAGGGCTAGTCTCCAAACCAATGCCTAGAACTTGATGAGACTTCCCAAGACAATAAATGACACCAAGGAAAAGCCTCTAACACAAAAATTGATCAAGGGTAACCAAGCCTAACCATGACAAATATTTTGTCAAACACTTAGTAAATATACAATTACAGGTGTAAATAACTTATCTGAGCATAGGGCTCTCATACTTATCTGAGATTCGCCATGAAGCATTTTTTCCTTATCACTTTAACTGCAATTTTATCCATTAGATCATAGATACATTATTAGTTCATATACAAGTAAAAACATGCTGAGAGCTATACATAGTTGTTGTCATAAAACATACATATAACCAACATAATAACGACATAAGTATATCCATATAGACTACATATAATCCATCAAAATACTCATATAAGGAGAAATAACCTTTAATTAATGATGCAATAAACCAACCGGAGATGGGACTACCACATTCCATCCTACCATAGATTGGCTGAGCCAAGTCTCTCTTCAGCCAATCACCCCCATGCCATAATCCAAGCATAAATGTGGGATTCATAGAACACATCAAAAACACCAATCAATATGGATGCCACCGGAATTCTCTTCCTACACTATGAGGAATTTGAGTGCCTACTAGTTTCTCAGGCTTTACCATGCATCCATAGTCCGATCTAGGGATCACTAGGCCCTACACCGAGACATACCCTCCAGGCTTTATTGTGCATTCCATCCCATAACCACTGGGCCAAACAGAGAGAAAATCCACCTCTTGGCTTCACTGTATATCCCACCTTTCACCGACAAGGATTCCTAGGCCAACCGAGGCACACAATTTGGCTTTACCGCAACCCACAGTCCGATTTAGGGGTTACTAGACCAATGGCTTCATGATCCTTAGTCCAATTCACGGACCAATACACCATGTGTTTGTCAATTTGGAGATCCACCCCACTCAGCTTTGAATCCAATTTGGCCATCCCACATAAACTGAATGAGAGAACCCATCTCATCAAGGCTGTCAAGAAATGGCAAGGCTAGGCTGAAAATACTATCACACCTGGAAAACCCATGCCATGGTAGAAAAGAAACACATGAAATCCCATGCATGCCAAATCTAGCAAGGAAAATACACATGCAAGTCGATACCTACAATGAAGCCTGCTATAGTTGCTTGATCCTACCTTTCCCTGCTTGATCTTTGCTTCCTCTTGCCTTCTTTGCCTTTTTTGCTCCAATGCCAAAGTGCTCCAAGAAAACTCTAAGTGTCCAAGAGTATGAGAGAGAGAGAGAGAATAATGAGAGAGTTCCAAATCTAAACTGATCAAAACTGATCAAAACTTCCCAACTAATCCTCAGAAGCCTTTTTATCATCAAGGCCTCTATTTTCTTCATTTTCCACTATTTTCCTCCTCATATGCAAGATGTGACCTTTCACCTCCTTTCCTCCTATTTTCCATTATTTTCATATATAAAATGCCAATAAATGCCTCATGCCTTTCCAAAGCCTTAGCCATTGCCTTTGCCAATTTCCTTAGCCATAAATAACCAAATGAACACCCCCCTAGGATGTCCTGCCCAACATTCAGCTTGGAATAAGTGTCCCATCAACTGTGGTTATTATATATTTTACATAGAATTTTCACCAGGGCTATTACATGTAGTCACATTTCAATCAAATCTTGTTTTCAATGGATTCCACCTCCCTTTTTTTAGTTTGTCTGAGAACTTGGTCTTGTAGGCCACTAGAAGGAACTGTGCCTGAAACCTTCTTTCTACATTGTTAGGTTCCTTCCCTTGTCAAAGCTAGATGCTTACGAGGATGACCTCATTATATCCCATATACCAATGAATTGATGGAAGTCACTACAACACCCACCCTTATGGAGATGTCTTCCAAATTATCTACTATCTCTTGAACCTAATCCAACAACTAAAATTTACCTCACCACCTTATAAAAAAAACTTGAACTTCATTTTATAATCTCAACTTCTAATCTTGTAATAAACCCAATTTCAAAACCAATTACACCTATTATATTATAGTTATTAATAAAATCATACCTACTGTTATAGACATTTTTGTGCCTTACAGCATGAAGCATGAAATGTCAATAATCTAAGGGATCCAAAGTCCCTAAACATGTTGTTCCTACCCCTAGAGGAACAAGGTCAGCAAACCACAGCAATTCAAATCAGTTCTCCACTGAAAAACACTCAAAAACAAGTCAATTCTGGATCATGTCAACTGCTCCACTGAGCATCTGCGCTGAATGTCAACTGCTCCATGGTCTACCTGCGCTGAATGTCAGCTCCAGCAAAGGCTACCTGCGCTGAGCGAGATTTGACAAGTGGAAGTCTCATTCCTCAATGTGTCAGTGCCCAGGAATCTTCCAAAATGACACTTGGATCAAGGAATTCGCCTAGTGATGAGTAAGAGGTTCTAAAACTCCAAGTGGAAGCAGGGATCTCCAAGTGGACTCAAGAACTGAAGAAGAACTGAAGTGAGAGAGGACACAAGTCAGCTTCACACCAGTCTCAGGCTGACTCATCTTCTCTCTAAAACTCTATATAAGGATCTCTACCCTATGAGATCTGGAGGCTGGAATTTTGTGTAAAGAATTGCTGTTGGTTTACAGTTAGAACTATTGGGTGATTGCTTGAAGGAGGTGAAGAGGAGACTTCTTTCCATCGGGAAGGTGATGCTGGATTGGGCCTCTTATGGTTGTATCACTACCTGAACCTTACTTTCTTCCATTAATAAAGCATTTGAGGTTCTTCTATATGCATGTGTTTCAATGATGTATTGTTGTACTTGTGTATTTGATTTATTCTAATCCTTGAATCAATTATGAATGTATGCTTCTTGTAGTTTCCTTCTCTTGTTATTTTGCAGGATCTTTGTGTAGCTGGGCCCTTGAAAGAGCAAGGAGCTGGAAGCAAGCAGCAAGGAGAGAAGATTGGATCAACCATTAGCGAAAGACATCGGTTAGTGGATCTCTTTCTTCCCCCTTTTACATCTCATAAAGAAGTAATCTTAGATAGCTTTGCTTTGATTGTTGCTAAGGATCTATCACCCTTAGAGTGGGATAGGGTCATTCCGTATTGGATACTTTTCCCAACAACAAACTGGCGACTCCGCTGGGGAACGTATCTTGTTGGTAGCTTGTGTTTCTTGCTATTCATTTCCTAAAATCTGGGAGTACCGAATCGAACTGCATTTGAATCTTTCAAATGCAAAGTAGAGGGCAGCTACTCTAGCTCAGCTTCTGGGCATGTTTATGATTTGAAGAGCTGATCCACAAGGACTCTAAATAGCTCTTTGTGATAGTCTTCATCTTCCTTTAATCATCCTCTAGTGTGTACTTGATTGATAGCCTTTGATTTGGCCTAAAACAGTTGATTTTTGAGCAATCTGTGACCCGGAACCTGAGAGAAACGAAAGTTTTCTCTTCAGCGCAACTGCAGTGAAGGCAGTCTGCATTTCAACGCAGGTCCCGAAGGGGCTACCTGCGCTGAATGTCAAACTGACAGTGCAGAGCCTGCGCTGAACCAGTTTTGCATTGTGCAACTGGGGTTCTCTGCTTTCTGTTGCCCAGTTTTCAGTATTGTTTTTGCAGCCTGTTATCAACCAGTGTACCTATCTGAAACTACCTTTCTTTGCCACTATTCCGCCTCGGTTGTATAAAGAAACTGTGATTGTTCTTTTTGTATTTCTTACTTCATTTACAGTTTCCCATAACGAAAGTGAACTAGTCTTGCTGTGGCCTCTTAGATCTAGACCTGTGATAAAGTGTCGTTTTGATCCTAAGAGTTAGTTTGTTTGCTGTTCATAGCTGATTGAGCTTTTGCTTTCGTCATATGGTTCGAATTTAAGTATTTCTAGTGTTGAAACAAGTAAATCTTAAGGTGTCTTTTGATTTTGGACAAAAGCTTGTTTGCTTTCACTTGAAATTGGATTCGAAATTATACAACAACTTTCTTTTTGTAATACATCAACATTAAGAAAGAGGAAAAGAAATACCTGCATTGTGCATGTGCATTTTGACAGCTTGCATGTTGATTTAGGAAAAAGTGCATCAGTGTGTGCTCTATGATCTGTGTGAAAAGATGATGTCTTTCTTTTCCCTCAGTAGTTAAGATTTTCATAAGTTGAAAGAATTGAAAAAGCTTGCTTATCATTCTTAGACTGCATTTAGGAGTTGTACCATACATCACGTGGTGATCCATAAAGGCAAACTGCTAAGCAAGATCAACCTAAAATGAATTGAATTTACATAACAACGCTTTGAAACATAACGAAAACACATAGAGGTCTAAGCTAGAGACGTGTTCCGACGTCGTTAAACGTGATATCTTAGCGTCGAGTGGTTGGGTGATTCCTCCACGGTGAAGCGATAAGTATCAATACGGACTTGTGCTCCCACGTACCGTCGCATATATATTGGGAGACCCCTATAGGAATAAAGCCTTTATCCATAAGAATCCGTGTCAGCAGCCCTACTGATCGCAATGCAGTGAACACAGCATTCACGAAGATCGACCACTCGTACCGTAAAACGTATTCTGTGGTTTTGCGAAAGGTTTGGCACACCCTCTGCCTAGAACTCCAGAGCAGTTTCTTTTGGCCTTTTTCAAACTCTATAACTGAAAAAGTCCATCCGAGCATTTGTCACTTCGGGCTCGTTAAAACATTGAAGGAGACTAGAGTCATCTTTAGCTTTTTCTCGACTCTTAAAAAGTGAAAAAGCAAGTTGTGTCTAAAAAGCGTCTAAAATTAATTCAATTCGGAAACACATTTTCCCCTTTGTATTTTGGTTGATCGAGTAATCCGCAATCGTGGAAGAAATTCAATTGAAACCCCGTCGTTCGCGGAGGCTTACGAGTCAACCGTCTTTGTCTCCGGAATCGAAAACAGTACGGGCAAAGCGAACTCGTTTAACCGGTTCAAAATCTCCTATCAAAGTTAGAACAAGTGTTCCAACAACATCTGAGGTTCCGGTTACTCCAAACATTTCTGGGAACCCTGCCTCTATTGAAGAAGTTCAACAGCCCCAGAGGGACAGTAGCACTGATCCTAGTCTGAGAGCAAATACTTGCGTTACTGAATCAGTAACCGATTCAGAGAGCCTTGCTCCTCAAACAACTGTCGCTGTCGAAACAACCCCTTCTTCGGCACCAAAAATATTTTACGGACCTGACGGTCTTCCTCTTCCACCTAGTCTGATTGCAATAGAGGAAATTGTAGAAGATCCGCAAGCGACTACTCCAACCCATTTTGGAGTAGGGGTCACTCTTTTTCCCTCTACATCAGAAGCTAGCCTATCACCAGGGGAAGTTCCTGTAGAATCGCTAGGCAATCTATTGGATAGACTCAAAATGTTTGAACAACCGTCAACATCTAGGACTGTGTCAAATGACACAGCGACAGCAGAACCTCCTGCCGTCACTCCGACCATGTTTTCCGGCATACCATCTGTCCCAACTAGCTCTCAACAGCTGGAAGGAGCCCCTTCAGGGGCTATAACGACAATGTGGTCTGTTCCTATTTGTTCTTCCGGGATAATACCCAGTAACTCTTATGTTGGAACTCAACAAATTGATCCTTTTGGAGGTTAGTTTGGGCAATCCGGTCCTCAAGGTTTAGTAATTCCTTTCAGTTCCGGATCACCACCGAATGGGGGGCAGTATGCCCTTTCGTTACCCCCTCCGGGAGGTTACCCATACGGGAGTTCACAACAGTATTCAGGTTATACTGGAATAACTACAAGTGGTTGGGTACCTATGCTACCCCAACAACCAAGAGTTGTGTATTCTATGCAACAATGTGTACCTGTGATGAACATCCCGACAACACCAGCGATTGTAACCGTGTCGCAAGTTCAAACGATGCCTGTTGTATGTCAACCTCAGATTTCTCAGGTTGTAATGCAACAGCCTTTTGACCCTGCGACTCAACCACAATCACCAACTGGCGGGGCGACACAAGTACAAATGGGTACCATTACCCCTCATCTTGGTCCGACGGTTAGTATAGCACAACATCACATGGCTTCGCAACCATGGTTGGTGCAGTACCAACAACCGCAATTCCAGCAAGTGTACCAAGGTTCTGAGCAGCAGATTTTTGCGAACAGTGGACAACCGTATATACAACACGGTCAAAACCAACCACTTTACAGTGGGGTAGTCCACCAACCGTATCAATCATACCAACATCAATTACATTATGCTGGTATGCAAAGACCAACTGCTCAGGCGATTCCATCGTATCCTGGATATGCTTCGCCTAATCTGAGTCAACAGTTACCATTTGTGGCAACTCTAGAGTTACCCGATTTACATCGGTTGACAAACGATCCGATTGCTTATGCCCCTTGGTGGCCAGCGATTCCTCACAAACTTCCTTTGGACATCCCTAAATTCAATGGAAATCCAGGTGAAGACCCGTCGAATCACGTGATGACTTTTCATCTGTGGTGTTCATCGAACACTCTAAACGATGATTCGATAAGACTTCGCCTCTTTCAGAGGACATTGACAGGTCCAGCGGCTAAATGGTATATTGAATTGCCAAGAGCCTCTTTCGACAATATTAGCTCCTTAGCCACGACTTTCTTAACCCATTTTCAATTACCCATAAGGTATGAAACGGGAACCGAAATATTAACCAACTTCAAACAGACAACAACTACTCACATATCTGATCATATACATGAGTGGCGTCGTCGACGTAGGATGGTAAAAACGTACGTTCCCGATCAGCTATTAGCTGGATGGTTTATAAAGTCGTTACTTCCGGCTATAACGGAAGATGTGGCCAAAGGGGGGGTCGTAACAGAGGAACAAGTCATTGCTCGTGCTCAATATTTAGACTTAGTATATACTCAGTCTGGCACGCTCTACGACAAGATACCTGACGCCCCTAGACCAGAATTCTCAATTCCTCCCCCTCCTAAATCGAATATTGACTCTCATGCCGGAGATGGTGTGATTGGCACTGCAAGCGCGAAATCGAAAAAGGCTTCATCTCAAAAAGCCCGTAAGACTTCAGATCAAAATGCAAATGAGGAGATTCTTGCTTCGGAAGTAAATGCCATATCAGCAGATAAAGGCAAAGAAACCAATCAACCAGGAAGCAAGAAGAAGCAAAACAAAGGGAAGAAGAAGAAACAGGATGACCCGTCACCTGAAAAACCTTCTTCAAACCCTCCTGGAAAAGGGAAACAGAAATGGCCATGTCAGATATGTGATGATGAAAATCATCGGACAACGGAATGTCCGTTCAAAGCTGAGCTTAAAAGATTCTTTAAGAGTCCTAAAACCTCAGCAGTCCTAACTGACCCATTTCCCAATCCAGGTCAAAATATGGTTGATAGTGGAAATGCTTCCCCGTCACAAGTGCTAATGTTGTCGATCTCTAAGCAACAAAATGATGCTTTGATTTCGACAAGGAACAAAGATTACGGGAATCCGCAACTGTCGAACGACAAAGGTAAAGATCAACCAAGTAGTTCGACAACAACTTCGACAGAAGTTGTCCCACCCATAATTCCTGAATTAACAATAAAACCGCCAAAGGGAGTAGTACACAAGTCGACATTTAATCCTCGTGCCAGAGCGGCACAACATTATAACATAGTGGAAGATTTGGCCCAATCGCCGTCCGCTATGTCGACTCTTGAGGTACTACAAAATTGTCCATCCCAAAGGCAGGCATTGTTATCAGCAATTGGAGGGGTTGATCCTAAGGATTCCAATCTTGTATCCTTTGATCACAAAGGATACGACCCTCAGTTACCAGCTCAACTAGCTTTCCTTGTCCAAGTGAAAGCCCTCAACAAAACTGTTCACCGAACAATTATTGATGAGGGGGCATCTACATGTATTATGTCGATGAGTTGCTGGAAAACTTTAGGGTCGCCAACCTTGTCGAGATCTTCGACAACATTAAAAGCATTCGACGGTAGGACATATACCCCTTACGGTATCCTAAATAACTTGAAGGTTGAACTAGGTGGAAAAACAGTAGAAATAGATGTTGAAGTCATTGATGGAAATCTTGATTACAACATCCTACTGGGAAGACCGTGGATTTATGCCATGGCAACTGTTGTGTCGACTTATTTTAGGAAGATCGCATTCCCTTTTGAAGGGGGGATAACGGTCGTCGACCAACAAAACTTCCTCCCTAATGGTTCACAAGTTACAGGAAGCATTCCCATGATCCATGGGAGCAACCATTCAATTCAAGATATCGGAGTAGGCCTATTGAAGGACCCCACAATGATGGGAACTTTCGCGCTACCACCTCCTATCTACATAGGAAATATACCGTTTGTAGCAACCTGCAACATGATATCTTCCACGAAGGTCGCAAAAGGCAAGGTCAACATAGATCTTGCAATGGTTTTACCCCCAAGCCCAATAGAAATATTGTAGCAATCAATGTTTCAGGCATGGGAGGCGAACCCGAGTCAACACTCGTCAAGTGTTTGGGTAGATAGGTCTAGAGAATGTGGCACCCCTTTGGATCCCTGGTCACGAGTGCATGGAAGTGACGAAGGAATCCTGCAATCAATGTTGATTGAGGGGGCACCATGGAATGATAACCACCATCGTTCCCTTCCTCCGGAAGATACTCAAGATGACCTTTATCACCCTTCAGTGTTTGAATTCCTAGCAAATACTGTAAATACGGTGGATTCCGAGCGGAACCTATCCAATATTGAAGAGACTATAGCCATAAATATCTCGACCAAAATAGATGTTGTAGAGAATATTTATGTCAGCAAAGGTTGTTCCCCTTCAGAACTGGAAATATATAACGCTCTTTTCCGCAAATTCAGAGATGTCTTTGCTTGGTCATATGATGAAATGCCAGGCATCGACTCGAGTATCGTTGAACACGAAATTAAGATGTATCCTGATGTCAAACCAGTAAGACAACGGCTTCGGCAGGTGCACCCCAAGAAAGCCGCTGCCATTAAGGCAGAAGTTGAGAAACTTCTCCATGCTGGTTTCATCTACCCGGTTCCTCTAACTGATTGGGTATCGAATATTGTCCCTGTTATGAAAAAACAAGGAACAATAAGAGTGTGTGTCGATTATAGGGATGTAAATCAAGCTTGTCCAAAGGACAACTACCCTACACCCTTCATCGACCAGATAATTGATGAATGCGCCGGATGTGAAATCTTTTCATTTATGGATGGATTTTCCGGGTATAATTAAATAAATATCCGCCCACAGGACCAGTCAAAGACTGCATTTATTTGTCCGTGGGGCACATTCGCTTATCGAAAATTACCCTTTGGTCTGAAGAACGCAGGGGCAACGTTTCAGAGAGCAATGAATTATGCTTTCCATGACATCAAGAACATCGTTCAACCTTATCTCGACGATCTTCCGGCTCATTCGCGAAAGCGGACTGATCATCCGCAGCATTTAAGAGCGATATTTCTACGTTGCCAACACTACAAGATAAGACTCAATCCGCACAAATGTGTGTTTTGCGTCGGTTCTGGTCGTTTACTTGGCTTTGTAGTCTCCAAGGATGGGATTCGTCTCGACCCTTGCAAGGTTCAGGCAATCATTAATTTGCCTCCACCTTCGAATTTGCTTCAGATTCAGAAACTCCAAGGGAAAGCAAACTTTCTGAGGAGGTTCATTCCAAATTACGCAGAACTTGCTAAAGGTTATACCCGTCTCTTAAAAAAGGATGTACCTTTCGTCTGGGACCAGGTTGCGCAAGCTTCCTTTGATGCTCTGAAAGATTCTCTAGTAAAAGCATCATTAATATATGCCCCGGACTATCAAAGAGACTTTAACCTGTATCTGGCTGCAGTGGATACGACCATTGCGATGGTTTTAGTTCAAGAAGTCGATGGAATTGAACATCCTATATATTATTTAAGTAGAAACTTAAATGATACAGAGAGTAAATATTCTTACGTTGAAAAGCTAGCACTTGTTGCTGTTCAGGCGATACAAAGATTTCGACATTATGTCCTCTTCCGGAAGACTACTGTTTTGTCAAATTGCAACCCCATGACATATATACTGTCGCGACAGTTGCTTGGGGGCAAATATTCAAAATGGATAGCAATCCTTCAAGAGTTTGATCTAGAATTTGTAAAATCCAAATCAAAGAAAGCTTTAGTTTTCGCAGAATTATTATGCGATCTCCCATCGTCGTCCAACGATGAAACATCCCAAGAATCAATCGTGGACGAAAGTTTGTTTCTGATATCGGCAAATGATGAGTGGTATGGAGATATAATAGTTTATCTCCAGACCCAGAAGTTTCGGCCAAACACCTCCCACTCAGAAGAGAAACGCGTTCGATACCAAGCAAAAGACTACATGATCGTCGGTGATACGCTTTACCGTCAAGGTGTCGATACGGTTCTGAGGAGATGTCTCACCCATGAGGAGGCCGAAAAAGCCCTGAATGAATGTCATTCAGGAGCCTGTGGGGGGCATCAATCTGGATATGCTACAGCACAAAAAATCTTACGAGTAGGATACTTCTGGCCAACCATGTTCAAAGATTGCATAACCGCAGTCAGAAGTTGCCATGCTTGTCAGATTTTTGATAGCAAAACCAGAAGACCCTTTACAGCCAATAATAGCTGTGGGGCCTTTCGCCAAATGGGGCATCGATTTCATGCCATGTAACCCCACCTCGACCGGGGGGCATGGGTATATTATAGTCGCAGTTGACTATTTTACCAAATGGGCCGAGGCGATGCCTACATTGGATAATACCGGTGAAACAGCTGCCCTATTCTTTTTTAATCATGTAGTCGCCAGGTTCGGCGTACCACAGGCCATAGTCACAGATCATGGATCGCATTTTCGCAATCACATGATGGTTGAATTAGCTGCCAAACTAGGGTTGTCTCACGACAGCTCTACCCCGTACTATCCGCAAGCTAACGGACAAGTTGAGGCAATCAACAAGGTCCTGAAGCGCATGCTGCAAAGGATGGTTGGGGTTCACAAAAGAAGATGGCATTTAATCCTGTACTCGGCTTTGTGGGCCTACCGAACGTCGGTAAGAAATGCGACTGGGTTCACACCGTTCCAACTGGTGTATGGCCTGGAAGCAATCCTACCAATCCAGTGTGAAATTTCGTCTCTTAAACTCGCAATTGATCTCCTCCCCGGAACTTCAGAAGAAGAGGCTCGTTTCTTGGAATTAATCCAATTGGATGAAACCCGTCATGATGTCGCATTGGCTAATGAAGCCCATAAGAAACGAGTCAAGGCGCAGTTCGACAAAAATGTCAAACCCCGTGTCTTCTCAGAAGGTGATTTGGTCTTGCTTTACGATCAAGAATCCGATAAACTGGGAGATGGGAAATTTAAGTCTTTATGGATGGGCCCCTATATTGTTAAGAGAGTATTAGCAAAAGGAGCCTACGAGTTGATGGACTATGACGGAATCCCATTGGCGCAACCCCGCAACGGGTTGTACCTTAAGCGTTACTATGCCTAAATAGTAACCTGTATGCTTTTGTTACATTTTTGTTTTCGCTAAAGTGTTTGTTTCAGTTAAGTAATCCACTTTTTACATTTATTGCAGATGTCAAATCCATTGGAACCGTGGGTTGGATATGCCGACGGAGCGAGTCGTAGTTCGAGGAACCTATCCTCTGCAGCATGGGCCATTTTTTATCCAAGCGGCGAGTTAGTGAGTTTCAGAGGGGTATGTATTGGTCAATCAACGAATAACATCGCTGAGTATAGCGCGTTGATAGAACTGCTCTCTGATGCCATCACCCATGGCATACACCGACTAATTGTCAGGCTAGACTCACAGCTCGTAGTACTACAGCTCACTGGTACCTACTCTGTCAGAAATCCAGCTATTTATCGCAAGTTCCTAAGAGTTAAAATCTTGGAAAGACAGTTTGATTTCATTCAATATCAACACATTTCCAGAAACTTAAACACATTAACCGACTCATTAGCAAACTATGTGTTAGATAGACATTTGCAAAATTGATAAAAAGAGAAGCATCATCAATGTTTCACACATGGATCACATAAAAACTGAAATAAACCCCGAAAATCAAAAATATATAGCTGTTTACGGTTTACATATAATGTTTTGTAACCAAGACAAAATCGGTCATATGACCTCAAAAACTCAAAATGGCTGGGGGGCACCCTAGCCTAGTGATGCTCATGATAGCAAGTCACGGCCTGTGCAATCATGCGCAAGAGACGAGTCCATCGTCTGGGTACACCAGTGGTATGCCGCTGCAACCGTAAAGGTAACTCGTCAATCCGTACATCCGGAATGCCAAGAGTAAGGCCTTCAACCTGTTCCTGCACAGCTGCAAGAGTCTCGGCCAAGTCAAGGTCGCGAAGAATAGCTCTCCCAGGAGCCTCCCCTGCTGGGGCAGCAACTGGAGCTCTCGGGCGAACTGCTGGACGGACAGGACCAACATCTGCATGCACACATGAGTTTGATTAGAGTCTTGACAGAATAAAGCACAAGGACATTATGAATCAAAACAATAAACAGTGATATGGTCAAAATTTTACCAATGACGCCCCATTGCTCACCCTCCGGTAGCACCAAATCTGGATCACCTCAGAAATCCATGCCAACATATGGATACTCGGAAAAAGCCATATCCTGGCACTCGAACCACCTGAAGAAGGTATCGGTGAAAGTAATCTGAGATTGACCAGCATGTCTAGACATGTGGTCAACCCACCTCTGCATGCGTGGCTCAGTGGGAGAAGGCAAGTCGAGTGCAATATACTGAGGCTGCATCAGTGGTATCTTCTCCAAAGTGAAGGCAGTCAGAACTGAACCAAAACCAAAGTTCTTCAGCTTCCCGTCCTTTACTTTGGTCAACTGACTTTTCATCTGAACAAGTACTGCATCACACCAGTTGAATACTTTCGGCTGAAGACACTCCAGGGCGTGCTGCACATAAGACCTGTTGGCAACATGAAGGGATGCGCTGCCAGCCATCCTACCAATCGTATACAGTATGGACCTGAGAGACCTGTCAGTAATCTCACGGATAGTAACCTTGCCGTCTCTGCTCGGCTGGGACCCTTCCCTACAATACTGACGGACATAATCTCTCACGGAATCACTCCCTCGGGCCGAACCAGACAAAGAAATGGGGGCACCCCGCCTTGACAACCCAGTCAAGAAGTAAATGTCTACTATGGTCAAGGGGATGGACTTGCCCCTGATCTGGAATACTTGGTTGACAGGATCCCAAGCATCAAGCATGTACTGCAGTAAAGATATCTGTGCTCTCATGCTAGAGATACGGAAGAATTTCAGCAGGCCACAGTTCCGCAGCGCGTTCACCGTGACAGGATCATGGAGGGCAATCATGTCCTCTTCTTCATGCTCTCGTTCTCGCCATGTAAGGGTCATTTTGCTCCAATAAACTCTGCAAAACAAACAAGAGGAGGAGTAAGATCCTGGATTTGATGAGAAACTGGCGAAATTTTCATCAAAAACTGTGCAACAGAAGTCCTTTTCTACGCCCAACGCAGGTAGCTAAGTGTCCCACCTGCGTTGAAGGTCAAACTGCCCTTAAGCAGCTTGACATTCAATGCAGGTTTCGAATGGAACACCTGCGCTGATGGCAGAACGCCCTAATGAAACCCCAGGGGCTCATGGGAACAGGAAAACAGGCACAGAATGGAAGAATGAAACCATGAAAAGAAAGAGCTAGGGTTTAGCTCCTACCTGGTCCAGACGGCGCTGAGAATCGTCCACAGAATCTCCCGAAATCAGCTGGTGAAAAATCAAAAGGAAGAGGCACCTCCAGAGCTCCAACAAGCCAAATGCAAATGAAATGGTAAAATGAGAGGTAAAAACACCTTTTAATTGCTTTTTACGTAGTTCAAAGTGAAATATTAGAGTTTTAACCTCATGTTGTTCATTTCTAACTAGTTTGTTGCAGCAATTGATGATACAGTACTATCTTTGAAAAGGGCAAAGCTAGTTATGGTAAAATATAAAATTGATCATATCAAACGAGCAGTTTTGGCAAAGTTCATGCTCGTTAAAAAATAAACGCAAAACCGAGCAGTTTTAACGCGGAATTCATGCTCGTTAAAAAATAAACATAAGCATGTGAGCAAGCTTCCCCCAGAGTTCAAGCTCATCCAGAAAAAATGAACTGGTAAATAACCATTTGAGACCGTAAATTCATCAGCCATAAAAGCCTTGGTCGTGTTTGCACCGTCACCTCCACTTTTCATTTGGCCGATCATTCACCTCCACTTGATTGTTTACCTATTTTGAGGAACAACTGCGAAGAGTGATTTCACCTAGCCATCCTTGTGACATTGCCGTGATTGGAAAATTCCAACCTGTACCTGGAATCTGCTGCTATCCCTGTTTATCACTCGTTCCCCAAAATACGAGTCTTCTTTGAGCTCTTTTCACGGACTCGTAAAATATGAAAAGTTTGCCGAGTTTTGGCCCTCCAGCTCGTTAAAGCGACCGGAAGAGCTATCCCTCCTCTAGATTTTAATCTTTTTGGACCTGAGGGATTATTGCACAAAAAGATCGAGCGCTTGTCTAGTTCGGCTCGATAAAACTATCGAACATTCATCCCTTCTGTATTGTTTTATACTTTTTCGAACTTAAGGGATTAGATGACGAAAAAGGACCTTTGGAGTTAACTTTACGTACCTTTTCAGACTCTCTAAAAATGAAAAGGACCGAGTTGTCTTTGTCGCTAGACTCGTTAAATGCATTAAATAGCGACAAACTTGTCTTTAGACGAGAACGAGTTTCCCTATCGCTAGGCTCGTTAAAACGTAGCGATGGGCTTGCCTGAAGGGCAGGTTATAGAACAAGCATATGTTATCCTCCTCAAGCTTGACAAAAATAAAGAGGTACTGGTCAGAAATGACTGGGGAAAAATTTGGAGAACCTCAAAGCTTTAATGGTAGCAAGTCACTCTTGAACATGACAATTTTGCCTCCGTACCACATCGGGTTGGGTTGTCTCATTCACCGGTCTCATCACCATGGTCTCACCATACCATCCACATTTGGGGTAATGCTACCGATCCATCACATCAGTGTCGTTATATGTTCAAGAGATGTTGTTCAGAAAGAGTCAACCGTGTCCCATCCACTGCCATACATCATCTTTCATCCTTTCATGACCGCCACCCTGAATCATATTTCACAGATCGTTTTCACCTTCATCACAATCATTAGCTCTGTTCCGTGTCACTGATGTGGGATTCATTAAGGCCCTCCTTTGACGGATCGCTTCTTGTCGACATCAGCTCATTATCCAAGAAGTTGATCTAGGAACACCCCCCTCAGTACTTTGAAGCTTGCATGCCTCAATGGCAAGTTTCTCACTTCCGGCGACAGGTATACATCAATGGCCTTCGACCAGGAGATTTTGCGTGGTGTTCGACGCCAAGTCCTCTATTCACACCACGTGAATTGTACTGCAGTACCTTGAGGGTCATCATCATTATCGGTGATTCCTCTCGCGCTTGTTAACAGTTTACATTATTTACTGGTAATCAAGCGATGTCTTTCCATGTTCGACTCCAAGAAATTCTCACATGGATCGACTTGTACTTAGAGTGAAGATCGGACGAGTTTGAAGACCCCGGATCTAGTTTCATCCATCCGAGCTGCGATATATATTCAGGAAATAAAAACATTGACATGTGCAGCAGATGATCATCCTACTCAAAGGATGATAATTTCAGCAGAGAATTATCAGTCTACCATCAGACGATTGTCTGTTCTATGTACAGAAAATGTATTTATAAAGCTGAGCATGGGAAATGCCCGCTTCAGCTAGATCATGAAAGCAGTATGAAAAATAATGTATTGTATTGTATCTTATTACAGGTCACCTCCCGCGATTGAATGAACTTCGGATCCTCCTGATAAAGCATTTCACCCGATAAACGACCTCATACTTTAGGGGGCAACTGTTATAGACATTTTTGTGCCTTACAGCATGAAGCATGAAATGTCAATAATCTAAGGGATCCAAAGTCCCTAAACATGTTGTTCCTACCCCTAGAGGAACAAGGTCAGCAAACCACAGCAATTCAAATCAGTTCTCCACTGAAAAACACTCAAAAACAAGTCAATTCTGGATCATGTCAACTGCTCCACGGTCTACCTGCGCTGAATGTCAGCTCCAGCAAAGGCTACCTGCGCTGAGCGAGATTTGACAAGTGGAAGTCTCATTCCTCAATGTGTCAGTGCCCAGGAAGCTTCCAAAATGACACTTGGATCAAGGAATTCGCCTAGTGATGAGTAAGAGGTTCTAAAACTCCAAGTGGAAGCAGGGATCTCCAAGTGGACTCAAGAACTGAAGAAGAACTGAAGTGAGAGAGGACACAAGTCAGCTTCACACCAGTCTCAGGCTGACTCATCTTCTCTCCAAAACTCTATATAAGGATCTCTACCCTATGAGATCTGGAGGCTGGAATTTTGTGTAAAGAATTGCTGTTGGTTTACAGTTAGAACTATTGGTCCATGGTCTACCTGCGCTGAATGTCAGCTCCAGCAAAGGCTACCTGCGCTGAGCGAGATTTGACAAGTGGAAGTCTCATTCCTCAATGTGTCAGTGCCCAGGAAGCTTCCAAAATGACACTTGGATCAAGGAATTCGCCTAGTGATGAGTAAGAGGTTCTAAAACTCCAAGTGGAAGCAGGGATCTCCAAGTGGACTCAAGAACTGAAGAAGAACTGAAGTGAGAGAGGACACAAGTCAGCTTCACACCAGTCTCAGGCTGACTCATCTTCTCTCCAAAACTCTATATAAGGATCTCTACCCTATGAGATCTGGAGGCTGGAATTTTGTGTAAAGAATTGCTGAATGTCAACTGCTCCATGGTCTACCTGCGCTGAATGTCAGCTCCAGCAAAGGCTACCTGCGCTGAGCGAGATTTGACAAGTGGAAGTCTCATTCCTCAATGTGTCAGTGCCCAGGAAGCTTCCAAAATGACACTTGGATCAAGGAATTCGCCTAGTGATGAGTAAGAGGTTCTAAAACTCCAAGTGGAAGCAGGGATCTCCAAGTGGACTCAAGAACTGAAGAAGAACTGAAGTGAGAGAGGACACAAGTCAGCTTCACACCAGTCTCAGGCTGACTCATCTTCTCTCCAAAACTCTATATAAGGATCTCTACCCTATGAGATCTGGAGGCTGGAATTTTGTGTAAAGAATTGCTGTTGGTTTACAGTTAGAACTATTGGGTGATTGCTTGAAGGAGGTGAAGAGGAGACTTCTTTCCGTCGGGAAGGTGATGCTGGATTGGGCCTCTTATGGTTGTATCACTACCTGAACCTTACTTTCTTCCATTAATAAAGCATTTGAGGTTCTTCTATACGTATGTGTTTCAATGATGTATTGTTGTACTTGTGTATTTGATTTTTTCTAATCCTTGAATCAATTATGAATGTATGCTTCTTGTAGTTTCCTTCTCTTGTTATTTTGCAGGATCTTTGTGTAGCTGGGCCCGTGAAAGAGCAAGGAGCTGGAAGCAAGCAACAAGGAGAGAAGATTGGATCAACCATTAGCGAAAGACATCGGTTAGTGGATCTCTTTCTTCCCCCTTTTACATCTCATAAAGAAGTAATCTTAGATAGCTTTGCTTTGATTGTTGCTAAGGATCTATCACCCTTAGAGTGGGATAGGGTCATTCCGTATTGGATACTTTTCCCAACAACACCTACTTACTGCATTGATAACATAAACACCCTTCCTTAAGTGACTTAATATAACACAGTCAAATAACTTATATCCTTTTCTCTTACATGCTCTATCTACATCAACACTATTACTTTTCACATGTTTTCTTTAGCTACAAACATCCTTAACACCCATAAAGGAATATTTCATAACTTTTATTGTTTAAATATAGAAGAAATAAAGAAGAAAGAAATTATTTTAATGTCCACGAGGCTAAAGATAGCCTATGGGACATATTGCTTCTTCATTTGCTAGATGTATTCAGCCCTTTTTATGTGAAGCTTCAAAATAAATGCTTCTAGCTTCTCCACAAACTCCTCACTAAATAAATTATCCCAAGAGCTAGCTGCCAGCATATCTGCATAACTTTCTATGTTGTCTTTGAAGGCCTCACATTCTAAAATGAAATGTTTTTCTGTTTCCACTTTTCCGAAAGAACAAGAAATGCATACTCTTTCTTCCCACACTTCTTTTGGCCTTTTCCATCGCCTTGTTTCACAACAGAGTTGATGAGAATTAGTCCTTAACTAAGCAATAAGAATTTTGGCTCTCCAAGAGATATTGGCCTCTATGTATGCGTTTGGTTGATGACAATGGGTGGGATTAAACACTTCAATATATTAATTTTTCTTTCTTCCTAACTCTTTATCCCAAGTACGCTTGTAGAACTTTTCCATAACAAAAGATTTTATCTCTTTGTTGTTTATGGGACACGCGTTCAAGCAAATACCCCATTTACTAAACCATTTGTTATTTTGTTGCATCCAAGTTTTTGCTCTTTCACAATCTATCATTAAAGACAACCTTAGGCCATCTACCCTCTTCCATTTGCTCAATTTTTTTAAATACCTTATGACTAGCACCATAGTAATTGCTTCAATAGGAGCAGTCCCTCTTTCACTTAACAAGATAGCTAAGAAACTGCACTTTTAATCTTAAACTTATTTGTAATCAAAATACACTTAGTAAATGATCTGAAATGACCATATACTAAAAACTAATGTAAAATTGATTAGCCATTAATGAGTTTGAATGTTAACTGAAAGCATAGAAATCGAGGAAAACTGCTTGAATTGATCACTTTACGACATCTAATAAACCATAATTAAGATGCAAAACAGAAGTGAAAACAAAAAATACACAGATATACCAGACTTCAAGATTGATTATGGAGTTCATCCTTAATGGACTACGTCTCCGGAACCGCTTTCAAGATGGGGACTGTTTTTATTAGGAATGAGAAGAAGGTGTTGATTACACAGTGAATTAGACAGACTGAAATTACACACAGGCAATTCTAACCTTTGTCATCAGATAAACTTCTGAACCAGCTTTCCAACGCCGCTTACGGTTTCCAATTCTGACTCCCGATGCTCCCGAAACCCTGAAAACAAAATTGCCTCTATCCCTCCAGAACCTGCATACAAAAGTTGAAAACCACACTCCCCTTCTTCAAAGGAAAAATCTGCCTTTTATAGGCCTGTGGATACATTTTAACTTCTTTGGGCTAAACATAGCATGAATGAGCTGCATTCTGGGTTTGAGGGGCTTGGTCTTATCTTGGTTGAACACCTAAGGGTCATAGTCATGGTCCTTGTATTAGTTTATAACGAAATTAACAACATAAAAACCCAAAATAACCAAAGTCTAAACAAAATCGCATATGGTTTACTGACCAGGCAGGATTTTTTTAACTGTCCGCATGTGAACAGCGGGGGTCTAACTGTTGTTAGACACCTGACGACTATCCCTAATGGTGCGGTAACAACCCTGTTCACATGGTGGGTTTGCTGACAAAAATGCTGACGATTTTCTTTTTACTACTACACAATCTCCATCACAGTGACCTGACCCCGACTGTCATGGGAATGGCTCCACCTGCTCACATGGTTTGTTTACTCCGCCACGGTCAGGCTAACCCTCTACAGTAAGAGCTTGCGGAATATTACACTAACCGTTTTGATTGTTTAGTTCACAAGCTCGGCGGTCCCACTGCGGTCTCCAGCCCGGTGGTTAGGACTGTTATGAACGGTTTTTGTATTGTTTATATGTTAAATTCATTATGTCGAGGGTTATGTATTAGGGTTGTAATGTATTTAATACATAGTTTTTGGTTAGGACTAGGGTTTTAGCATAGGATTTGGCTAGGGTTTGGTGTTTAGCATAGGATTAGGCTAGGGTTTGGTGTTTAGCATAGGATTATGTTTTTAGATGTAGGATTTAGGGTTTAGGTCTAGAATTTTTAAAAACCCTTTTACAAACTTTCGTTACAATGTGACGTAAAACCACCTGCTTATTTTCGACAAACGACAATATTGATCTTTTGCCATGATGATAACCCACGCACATCGTCAACTCCAGCTATCCTTGCAACGACAACTGAGACAATGAACCTATGCCACAGACGACGCTCATGTCAAACCCAAATCCTGCTTGTCAAACGACAAAACACATGTCGTCGATTAATCTTGGCGGAACTGTCGATGAACATAGGTTGACAGCTAGGTACAACACCACATCAACTGAATGCCCTGAAAAACTTCGAACATTACCTTAACAACCTGATCATTACCAATCACTATCGAAACTAAACGACACCCATAAACTGAGGCGACGATGACACTAAATACTGATGACGACACTTTGAACATCTGTGCAATTGGATCGACGGATCCTCCTGGATCATTCCTCTACACTTGAAAGCTTTTGGACCACAAAAGTTTGACTAAGCAAATAGTCAATGAGGGTAGAACTCCCTCTCTTTCCATCTTGACCTGACGATGTACCAATACATATGATCAATCACCTACAAGTGATGACCCTGATGATGTTGACCCTGGCACATTTCGAATCGTTGACCTGTTTCTTCCATACGAAGTATGAACAACTTGCGACGATAGGAAAACAACCTGTTATCAACATGGTAATTGAATTCTTTCTATGAAGAATCATGAGTTAGTGATTAAAAAACATCTTTGAAAACAATATTTATAGAACTTTGTTCAATACATCTGATGGGTATTAACAATCTACTTTCCAGAATAACTGAAATATTCAAAGACTCCTTTGATTTTGACTTCATATCAATTACTTGACTTGATTTACTTTCCTGTTGACTGATTACTAAGTGAACTTGCTGCACAGAACTCATCCAGTTGTGATGTAAAGACTGCTGCAACTTAGTTTGACTTTGAAAGTATCTAAGTAATTGTTGATTTACTTGAATCACTATTTCTTCGTCTATTAACTGATATTTCCATTGACTAACACTTTCACTTAATGCATTAGTTTTCAAATCATGATAAGGAAACTTTAGATCTGCTTTCGAAAATGCTTTGTCATGAAAACTTATAGACTTCCTCTCCACTTGAAAAGAGGCTTCATTACTTTTTAAAGCATGAAATGATGATGCAATACCAAAGAAATGTAACACTGACTTTCCCCAATACTGACCTGCACCCCTGAAACTGAAAATAAACATACCATCTGAAACAAGTCTCTGATTAGACTCACATGTACCATTCCCTGCAATACACTACTAATGATGATAGTTTCTAGAATTCAGTTGAATGAATGAATTAAGATTCATTTTGTCTTTAAGAAGATGTTCATAGGACATTAAATTTATCTCATGTTTCTTATCCTGTTTATGAATAAGATTTCTTGGAAAAGAATTAAAGACCTTGACCAATTAATCTATAAACTGAATCTCGCATCTCGACCAATCAACCTTCTGTTGTTCCTTAATAAACTTGAGTACATATTTACTTGAACTTATTAACTACTTAATTTGATATGTAACAATTAAATCCAAGTTTGATTTGACTTTATGTGCCCTAACAATAAATTCAACCCCTTCTTTTTTTAGGTGATATTTATTTTCTCTTCTGTAAAACACTGCATCTCTATCATAAAGATAAGGACTTCCCAATACAACTCCACATATGTCTATTGGGATCACATCTAACTCCACTTCATCAATGTACTTAGATGTAATTGAAAATTTTAATCGACACTGCTTTGTGACATGTATCTGAGTTGATTTATTAATCCAACCTAATGGGTATGGTTTTGGATGATTTTGTGTCTCCAATCCCAATTGATTAACTATATGCTCAGATATTAAATTTGCTTGCGATCCACTGTCAAACATTGTGTCAATCTTGGTATGCTTAGAAGTTATCCTTATGTGGAAGAGTTCAATTCTTTTATCCTCATGTGGAGGATTTATGTTTGAAGAAGATACATTAGTTTTCGAACTTGAACTAGTATCAAAAGTTTTACCTATCATAACCATGGAGGTTATCCTCCTTTCATCACCAGAATCTGAACCCAAATCTTGCTAGACTGCTGCAATGGCATTCTTTTCATCCTTTGCCTTAAGGAACTTTTTGGGCTTAAGTTCTCGATGAAGTTTCTAGCACTTCAATTCATCATGACCGATTCTCTGGCAATGAGTACAAGTAGGTCTTTCCTTTTGAGCTATCGCTGATCTCTTTCTCTTCAAAATGTTCTTCCCCTTACTGTCACTGGAATCTCTGGTTTCCAACTCTTTAGATGACTGCGATGAAAACTTGAATGGTCTGCCACCTGATTCAATATGTATGGCCTGAACACACACCTCATCAAAATCATCAGGATTAAACATCAATAAAGTATGCTGCAAATATGAATGTAAACTACCGATGTATTTTAACAAAGTTTCATGCGTATCCAATGAAATACCAAGTGTCAATGCTTTCTTCTTGAACTCCTGAGTAAACTCTTGAACACTCTGCCCTTTACCTTGCCTCAGATGCTGCCAATCAATAACAACTTGCTGCATGTATCCTAAAGGATAGAACTGTTTCCTAAGAGCTTTCAAAAACTTAGACCATGAAGAGATGACTTTTCCTTTACGCTTGACATCTAGCTGAGTTTTACTTTCCCACCAGATTAAAGATGTTCCCTCCATTCTAAGTGTAGGTAACTGAATTTTAATTTTATCTCTAGAAATGTTCTGAATACGACAATACACTTTTAACTGCTTTATCTAGTTATCTAGCTTTTCAGGATTCATTTCGCCATCATAAACAGGTAACTCAAATTTAACATCAAGTTTCAAAAGAGATGTTTTCTTAGGTTTCTTTTCCATTTCAGATTCTGCACTAGAAGAAGAAGAAGAAGAAGAGGATGATGGAGATGATGGAGGTGAAGGAGGTTTATCAGCCTTGCCTTTACCTTTGTCCTTCTTCGATGCCTTTGAAGAAGAAGCATCTCTCGCCTTCTTGTCTTCGTACAATTCTCCCAACATCTGCTGCATAGTTAAGAATGCCTACTAAAACTATTCTTCACTCATCTTAGTCTCAGTGTTTTCACCTGCATTAGGTCCTGACATGGTCGATTTCTGAACGACTCGTCGCTTTCCAATCTCTGGATCGATCTGCTCAAGGATTCCTTCTCCTCGTTGCGACTTTGACCTGGTTAACATTCAATGGCACATTATACAAACGCAACCTGCTATGATACCAAATTATATGATCTTAAATGACCATATACTAAAAACTAGTGTAGAAATGATTAGCCATTAATGAGTTTGAATGTTAACTGAAAGCACAAAAATCGAGGAAAACTGTTTGAATTGATCACTTTACGACATCTGATATACCATAATTAAGATAAAAAACAGAGGTGAAAACAACAAATACACATATATACCAAACTTCAAGATTGATTACGGAATTCGTCCCTGATGGACTATGTCTCCGGGTCCGCTTTCAAGATGGGCGACCGTTTTTATTAGGAATGAGAAGAAGGTGTTGATTACACAGTGAATTAGACAGATTGAAATTGCACACAGGAAATTTTGACCTTTTTCATCAGATAGCCCTCTGAACCATCTTTCCAACGCCTCTTACGGTTTTCAATTCTGACTCCCAATGCTCCCGAAACCCTGAAAACAAAATCGCATCTATCACTCCAGAACCTGCATACAAAAGTTGAAAACCACACTCCCCTTCTTCAAAAAACAAATCCGCCTTTTATAGGCCTGTGGATACATTTTAACTTCTTTGGGCTAAACATAGCATGAATGAGCTGCATTTTGGGTTTGAGGGGCTCGGTCTTATCTCAGTTGAACACCTAAGGTCATAGTCATGGTCCTTGTATTAGTTTATAACCAAATTAACAACATAAAAACCCCAAATAACCAAAGTCTAAACAAAACCGCATATGGTTTGCTGACCGGGTAGAATTTGTTTCACTGTCTGCATGTGAACAGTGGCGGCTATCCCCTAATGGCACGGTAACAACCTTGTTCACATGGCGGGTTTGCTGACAAAACTGCTGATGGTTTTCTTTTTACTACTGCGCAATCTCTGTCACGGTGCCCTGACCCTAACTGTCACGGGAACGACTCCACCTGTTCACATGGCCTGTTTACTCCACCACGGTCAGGCTAACTCTCTGCAGTAAGAGCCTGCAGAATATTACACTAACCGTTTTGATTGTTTTGTTCACAAGCTCGGCGGTCCCACTGCGATCTCCAACCCGACGGTTAGGACTGTTATGAACGGTTTTTGTATTGTTTATATGTTAAATTCATGATGCCGAGGGTCATGTATTAGGGTTGTAATGTATTTAATACATAGTTTTTGGTTAAGACTAGGGTTTTAGCATAGGATTTGGCTAGGGTTTGGTGTTTAGCATAGGCTTAGGCTAGGGTTTGGTGTTTAGCATAGGATTATGTTTTTAGATGTAGGATTTAGGGTTTAGGTCTAGAATTTTTAAAAATCGTTTTACAAACTTTCGTCATAAAACCACTTGCTTATCATCGACAAAAGATGATATTGATCTTTTGCCATGACGACAACCCATGCACATCGTCAACTCCAGCGATCTTTGCAATAACAACCGGGACGATGAACCTATGCCACGAACGACACTCATGTTGAATCGAAATCCTACTTGTTGAACGACAAAACACATGTCGTCGACCAATCCTAGCGGAACTGTCAATGAACATAAGTCAACAACCAAGTACAACACCAGATCAACTGAATGCCATGAAAAACTACGAACATTACCTAGACACCCTGATCATAACCAATCATTGTTGAAACTGAATGACACCCATAAACTAAGGCAACGACGACACTGAATACTGCTGACGATACTTTGAACATATGTGAAATTGGATCGACGGATCCTCCTCCATCAGTGAATTTGTTTGGAACATATTACAATTCTATGTTTCGGTATTTCTTAAATCAGAAGCATTTTTGTTTTCTTATTAGAATTCTATGTTTTTGGTAATTCTAACTTTTTGTAACATTAAAATGTGGATTTTTCCGAAATTTATTCCCTCTTCAAATGAATTGAGTGGATTAATTTCCACAATTTAGTTTTTCTTTAACCTCCGCAACCGCCATTACTATACAGGGACTTTGCCCTTATGAGCAGACAATAACTTTATCGATCAATGAGGGGTTACACTTATACAATCTTGTGTTTGAAAGTATTTCTGTTTTGAGTGCATCATTCACATCTTAATTAATTGGTGGAGCCAATACCTGAGTGTGTTATGGTTTTCAGCTAATAACTATGGCATTTATCTAATTATTACAATGATGTTTTGTGTAGCCTTCTTACACTGACGGCGATTAAGTGTCGTATGGATCCAGGCTGTGCGCAAATGGAGGACACACATACGCGAGGAAAACGCAATCGTGGCCTGCTCTGCAAGGAACAGCCACTTCTTAGCACTGCTGGAGTTGCTTCATTGCTGTTCAAGCTGCAAAACTCCATGTTTGGCTCTTCGTGAAGCCATTCAGAGATCTTGAAGCGCGTAGGGATTTGCCGAGTATGCCCTTCACTGTCACTGAAGAACCCGACTGGATTTTGGGGTTTCCCCTAAATCTTTGGTTTGATGTAGTAATCGCAAGGGTTACACAGGTAGAGATCCAGGGCGGCTTATGTTGCAGCGATGGTATCTTGTGTTAATAGCGTGCGAGGCTTGAGTAGTTTGCACCTTAGCCGCCAAGTCATGGGCAGAGGCTTACTTTTTGTGACTCTGAAGTCTTGTGGATACCTGGGATTTATGGGGTAATTTTCGTGAGGGGATCCAGCTGTTATAAGAGAAATATTGGCGTGGTGTGGAAGATCAGAGTATGCCTATTACTTGTTTGACAAAATGTATGAACGACGTGGAGGATCAGATGATATTCCGGTGTTAGATTTACAGATGGAGTTCGTCACTAATCATCAAGGTCATGCCCTGATTTGCTGCTTCAACGAGCGGTGGCCATCAACAGCGATGCTCTGCGAATGCATCAAGTCCACATGGGCGCCATAAACTTCGGTAACTTTCTTCTGTAAAGGTATTTATGCTGTGTTTGCAGAAAGCTTTCGGAAGAGAGAGCATGGTTTTGGGTTAGAACCGGTCTTTTTATTAAACCATGGTTACCTGATTTTGAAACGAGTGGCATGAACCGCGCAACTCCAACCTGGTTCACACTGGTAAATATTCTTATCTAATTTGTGGATTCTACAAGTTTAGGGAAAATTTGGAAATGCACTGATCAAATGTATTAAGTCAAATATAAGTCAGGGTTAAAGGAGCATCATTAGTTATACTTAAATCTGTGTTGAGCTTGATTTGACTCTCGCAAAACAAGATAAGATCATTTTAGAATTGGATGGATTCAGGTACGAGATTTTGAGAACAGAGATTTTCATTACAAGACTTGCCAATACACAGGGCATTTACAGAACCCCTGTCCAACAGGGCTGGTTTCTCATGGAAAAATATAGAAGACATTAAGTCCAGAAGATAACAATCATCGGAGAAGAAACTTTCAGAGAGAGCTTCAAATCAGCACACTCAACGATGGTACTTGTGGTGTCTGCGTATGTATCCAAAGTTCAAACCCAGACCAACACCATCAACGCAAGTACTCCATCCTCGCTCTAACGGTGGTGGTGTCCAAATGACTTCATTGCCCCCTCTTTTATACAGATAGTCACAAGTCAAAATCTCTCTGGTGAGAGAGAGCATTCATAAATCGGACAATTCAGATTCAGAGAAGGGAAGAGTATCTCCTTCTAGTTCATATGCAGCGAAGGTTGCGTATTCCACCGCTTCTCCATCTGCTGTAGACACCCCAGCCGACTGGAAAGGCAGCGAGGGTTGCGTATTCCACTGCTTCTCCATCTGCTGTAGACACCCCAGCCGATTGGAAAGGCATCCGGAAAGAAAAGGAGAAAAAAGTACCGTCGGATATTTCGGCAGCCAAGTACTTATATCTCTAAACGTTGTAAACAAAACCAGGTTAGCTCTTGATTTTGGCTGAGCGTTCTTTAAAAAGGGTCATATAAATTAATACCAAACCCTTTTTCTGAACAAAAGGGTGCAAATGAATACCGAACCTTGCTTCTAACCGAAAGGGCGCAAATTCTTTGTGTAATTTTTCTGGAAACCTATGTATTTTTCAAGTTTGCACAAATTCTTTAAACTAAAAAGTATGAAATTTGATGCTTTTTATTTACAAAGACACATCAATTTACCATGTCAACTTCCCCTTGAATGGCACAGAACATTCCTCGCAGATATGAAATATAATCAAAGCAATTGGGAAGGGTGGCAGTGCAGTGCGAACAATATTGTTTAGAGAGAATAACCAACCAAAATCAGAATAAATTGTCTGGGCGGCTTTGGAAAACAATTATGGTGAAATTTTTGGGTATAAAAAAACCATACCAGGTAACTGACGATTTCAATTTTGCTTGTGGGGCTCTAAGGTATCTATAATATTAACTTGTTTTGCAAATCACACCCACTCGCCATCGTATAGTGCTTTTGTATAAATATAATACTAAAATAAAATTATACATGTGTCCGTTAGCTACGAGTTGTTAATTGAGTGTTCACTTGGAATTAGCTTAGCGTTTTTCTTTGGGAATCTTTCCTTCAATTATGAGAATGCTTAAGATATGAACATATTCTTATCCTGACTTGTTGGCAAGGCCAACGTATTTTCTTTTTATATATGTTACATCACATACCTATTCGAAGAAGATTAAGCGTTTTAATATACACAAAAGGTAAGATGTTGTATCCTGAGATGGTTCTCCCATCCACATTATCAGAAGAGTTCAACTACTAGACGCCTCTTCCTCGTTAGCCAGTGAAATATTCAAGAAAAAAAATTAATGAAAGTTACGTTTTTTGGCTTGGAAAAAGATAACTTGAACCGTAACCTTTAAATAAAGTAATATAAGAAAACTAGAAGGAATGAAATCTGAAGTCACTCACTTTCCGTTGTAGATAAGGCAGCAACACGCTAACTTCAACAACTACGAAGAGGAAGGAGAAAATTAAGTGTGACTCCAATGGTATGACTCGACAGTCATCGGCATTTCAAACTTGGTGGATACAGTTTACCAAACAAGACATAGGGATACCAGAAGAAATTTAAGTATAAAATGGGTTTAGCTATCCAAGTTGTTTTCGTTCCAAAAGCAGACAAAGAAATCGGCATAATAGAGGATTAAATTTTGGGGGTTCTAACCATGGACTCTATTGGATCTCTAGTCATCACTGTTTTATGTTTGTTGTTGTTGATGTGTAATACTATCCAGTGTATAATGATTTTGAAATCGAATGTTGAAAATAATAATAGTAGCATCACCATCACCAGAGCTGACTTCCCTCCAGGTTTTGTTTTCGGGACTGCTTCTTCTGCTTACCAGGTACCAATCAGAAAAAAACGCTGGTCGTGCTTTCATTGGGAGTACATGCTTAATTCAATTTCTCATATTCTTTCCTATAAGCTAATTTGAACTTGCAATCATCTCCCAAAGTTTGAAGGGGCTGTGAATGAAGGAAACCGGACAGATAGCATCTGGGACACGTTTACGCATAGACCAGGTCAGATTTCAAATTTGTGGCAAATGGGGGTTTGATTTTAAAGTTTCTATTTTGCTGAATTCCTTTCCTCCTATCCTGTACCTTATCGGCAGGGAGAATCATGGATTTTAGCAATGGAGATATAGCTGTTGATCAGTATCATCGTTTTAAGGTACAGTCCATCAATATGGATCCTATGGGGTTAAAATTCCTGCAGTGAGATGCCCATCTAAAATGTTATATTAAATAGACGAGATACCATCATGGAACCGGCTGACATTTGAATTGGAAGTAAACAGGAAGACATCAATCTTATGGTTGATATGGGAATGGACGCGTACAGATTCTCAATCTCCTGGTCACGCCTTTTTCTCAGTAAGCACTCAGGTCAAATTTACCATATGTGATCTTCTACCCTGGATTATATTCTGACTTTATTGGATGGAGCAGATGGCAGTCAAGATATCAACAAGGCTGGTTTGGATTACTACAACGCCTTGATAGATACTCTCCTTGCCAAAGGTACATATGATTATATGAAGTTCTAATGGTTTTGTATTTGTTTGCGATCATGAAAACTCAAGTCGGGTAAATTTTGACTCACAGGAATTGATCCATATGTTACTTTATACCATTGGGACCTGCCACAAGCTCTCGAAGATGCTTATGATGGTTGGTTGAATCCACAGATCATGTAAGAACAGTGATTGTTAATATTATAGAAAATATTGCATTCTATCATTTTTTTTATAAATGGTTGTCTTTTTGCAGTGCTGACTTTGCCAGGTACGCAGAGGCGTGTTTCCAAGCTTTTGGGGACAGAGTGAAACATTGGATTACTTTCAATGAACCCCGTGGAATTTCAATCCATGGTTATGACATTGGTATACAAGCTCCAGGAAGATGTTCCATTCTCGGTCACCTTTTCTGCAAAGCCGGGAATTCTTCCACGGAACCGTACATCGTGGCTCACAACCTGCTTCTGTCACATGCTGCTGCAGTCGATATCTACAGGCAACAATTCAAGGTCATTTATATACTATAATAGCAGGGTCAACTACAAGTTATACACAAACTATTATATCTCTTCTGATTTGGGTCATCTGAAAACCAATTGTTCATGTGCAGCAGAAGCAAGGAGGCTCAATTGGCATCGCTCTGGATTCCCTGTGGTTTGAACCTATAACTGACTTGTCCGAAGACCAGGATGCTGCTCAGAGGGCCCTCGATTTCCAGCTTGGATGGTTAGTGATTTTCGAAATTTTACATTCAACTGCAAAACCTCATCTTGCTTAATTACGACAATAAATAAAATGTGTCTCTGATCATGATTAGGTTCATGGATCCCCTTTATTTTGGAGATTATCCAGCATCCATGCGACAGTTGGTAGGTGACAGATTGCCAGTATTTTCCAACGACCAATCCAAATTGCTCAGAGGTTCTTTTGATTTTGTGGGCATCAATCATTACACAACAATATATGCCCGAAATGACAGACTTCAAATTCGCAAGAGACTGCTGAACGACGCATACGCAGACTCTGCCGTCATCACAACCTGTAAGTAAGCTTCAGTAGATAACCCTGGTAGTTACGTACAAGCAAGTCTTGTAATGAATTGATCATACTGATGGCCTGTCCGCAATATTTGTGATTTCAGCTTTCCGGAAAGGAGTTATGATCGGAGAACGGGTACGCGAAGTACACAAGAAAATCATATCATAATCTTCATTCAATTATTGTCCTTAGTGAGAATTAATGCCTGTGCAATGAATTACTGCAGGGTGCCTCACGTTGGCTCTATGTGGTTCCATGGGGAATCCGTAGTTTGATGATATACATAAAACAAAGATACGACAACCCACCAATTATTATCACAGAGAATGGTAAATCCCATCTCCACGATATAGTCTACCACTACTGTGACTAATAGATAATAATCTTGTTTCTTTCCTATGCAGGCATTGATGATTCGAATAGTCCTTTAATATCCTTGGACAAAGCACTGCAGGACACCAAGCGAATAGATTACCATAGGGACTACCTTTCAAATCTCTCAGTTGCCATCAGGTACAGGTATTGGTGGGACCATAACTAGAATATTCTAAATCAAGCCGATGATTTTATTTGTAAAATTCTCTTTCAAACGGTGCTTCATTTTCAGATTATTTATCTACATGCCCATATATGAACTGGTACTTTCTAAAAGATACATATACACACTCACTGGGTATTTTGTAAGACACATACACATATATATTCCGGGTATTTTGTGAAAGTTGCATATATTTTTTGGAATGAGGATCAATGTTGTAGTGAAAAATTGCCAGGAATTTTCACAATTTCTAGGTGACAGCAATTTCTTGAGTGGAACTTTTCATAATATCAATATCATGAATGGGATCCAATGGTACAAGTCCCCAATATTATTGCCACATAAAAATCTGGATTCGTCGTTTATGTACCTAACGTTATCATCTCACACTTTTTACTCCACCTAACACTATTTGGTTTTGGACGACAACATGGCTTAACTATAGTATAAAGTCTCTGTTTTTTAACTGCAAGATGCCATGGGCTTAGACTGTACTCTGAGGTCTTGATTGAAACGTCTATTTTATAATTGGACTATTGCATGCAATGGGTTCAGACTACCTATTGATGGAGAAAATTATCTACCACAAAATCCCATTGATTCGCTCTCCTAATTTATTTGGAACTATGACTGGACGACATGAACCCTTTCAACCTGTCCATTGACAATGAAAGCCATGGGTTGGGCAAGCAAGCATTGAAATTATGTTTGGTATATAATTTTCTCTCCTACTGACGCCTTGACTTCCTGTTCTGGCCCACTACTAAAAGGAAAATCCAAATGGTCCCGCTGGTTATGGGGCCACCGTTTTGCTATTATAAATTGCCATGCAAATTGGGGGTTATGTTGTCATTGGATGGATTGATTTTTTTATTTAATTAACGTGTGATTAGTAATTTTCTCGGCAGGAACGATGGATGCGACGTGCGAGGTTACTTTGTGTGGTCACTGCTGGACAATTGGGAATGGAATTCGGGATTCACAGTGAGATTTGGGTTATATTTCGTAGATTACAAGGGCAACCTCACGAGATATCCAAAAGCTTCTGCAGATTGGTTCAAAAGCTTTCTCCCAAAATCAAAATCAAAATCAAAATCAACCGCCTCTTACCTGCTGGACCACACGACACAAGATAGATCCGATATATAATTAGATATATTTATTCATTCTGTAAAATCGCGAATTCAATTATTTTGAAAGCGCGCCAAAGCGATTGGATTGATCCAACTGTATTTACTGATTGTATGTATTGTAAAAAATCAAATTTGTTGGACAAGATACACAGAAATTAGATATATGTATTGTAAAAATTGAAATTTATTGGAAGAGATCCAGAGAAATTAGATTTAGACGAGCGCTGTCCTCTCACCTAAGCAGATGCTAGAAACAGGCAGCATGTGTTTGTTGTGAGAGAGAGAGAGGCCTCAATAATTCACTGAATCTTGACGTGTACTGTAATGCAAGCAATGATGATGTACTCAGAGGACAAAAATTTCGTATTCAAAATTCAAATGACACGACTCTGTGACAGGTACATTTTGCAGTCGGTTATTATTTTAAGATTCTATATTTTTCGATTATGTCTTTCTATTTATTTTAAAATTATATTTGATTCGGTGAACAACCATCAAATCTTATAATCAAAATAAATAAATAAAAATAGACAAATATTCCTTATTTGCAGATATCTAAACCTAAAGTGTTAGTGGCTCGTTGCGAAATATTCAATATATAATGGTGGCGTTAAAGGTAGGTGGTCCTTCTCAATAATTCGTTTCCCTATGGAATTCCAAATGTTGCGAAAGATTCCATGTACAATGGTGTTTGCCCTTTCTCGATAATTTTTTTCGGATTTCAAAATGGCAATATTTTACTAAATAAAAAATTATCAGAAAACCTTTTACGTAAATTTGTGAAAGTTTATAAAAGTAATGGTAAAATAATAAAATTTAAAAATATATTTTTAAAAATATTAAAAAATAATTTATAATCCATTTTAATTAAGAGTATTTGTGCTCACTTATATATCCATTTTAAGTTTGGTTCCATTTTAACTTTGGTTTTTTTAAGAGGATAATCTAAATATGTGATAAAATAATTTTTTTTCAAGGAATTTATTATTTATAATTTGGTCAGATGTTTTTTTGGATGAGGGGAATCACAAATGGTAGATGTTAGTATTGTATAGTTAGGTGTGATGTAATAAAAGTATTAACTGTTAGTATTGTATAGTTAGGTGTGATAAAAGTATTCAATGTTAATGTGGCATAGTGAGGTAGGTAAAGGTTTTTAAGGGTATTTAATTTACTTTTATATTACAAATAACAAAATAACAAAATTGTAGTGTTAATAAAAATTTTATAGTTGGATTTTTGTAATGGTAAATTTAAAATTATTAAATTTATGGAATATTTTGTGTTTTTTTCGAGTTGTGAAAGATTTATAATTAGTTCTATTTTAATTTTTGATATAAATTCTTGTTAATGTACAAGGCATATAACTCATAATAACTCACTCATCATGGTTGTTTAAATGAAAGAAAATGAAAAGACAAATATTCGACTTTAGGGAGAAGAATATTGCTAGGGTTGTTTGATTTTCATTATATATGGAAATTATTCAATGTTCCAACTAATAAATGATGATGACAATGATGGAGTGGGGTGAGCCCCATTTGCTTCAACAACTAGCACAAATATATATGTAGGCTTGGCCATACCTCTTGAGAATGCTCATAATAAACCATTTAAGGGTATTGTCTATACAATGGATAGAATGAGCCTTTTTAGCTAACCCTTGCCCAAATTTGACAACAAAACTTGTGGCTCTTATTGATCTAATGTTTTACAAATTTTTTTTTAGGTTCTAAGTGATTAGGAGACCCACTAAGCCCCTTGGTGCATGGGGGAACCAAGAGCAAAACCATTTTCCAAGTGAAACCATGATGGATTGTCAAATTCTAGTGATAATCACTAGAATCATGGTTGGACTTGTTGTATTTTGTCTATTGAATATCCTACAATGTTTTCTTCTAAGTCATACATGAGGGGTCAAAATGCCTATCACTAGTAAAGGGGTGGAAATGGAATGTACATAAGCGGTTGGAGCACTTGTGACAAGCTAGAGGAAAGAAATATAATAATACATTCTATTGAATGGTGAAAGCTATTGAGAGAAGAAAATTTCTTTTAGTGATGAGATTCCTCCAAAGATGTTATAGATCCAATAGTTATTATGCTTTGTTACATTGGAACAACTCTTGGGAAGTGGGTAACCCGTTCCAATGATTCTCGCACTCTTGGGAGCTTTGGAACGGTATGGGATTGTTCCCTTTTCGGCGGGAGCTGCAATGGGAGCTGCGGACCATTCTAGGAGCCTTGACGCCTAAAATTTTTAGAGTTCCTGTGTTCCCACATAAATTTGGCACCAAAAAAACTCCAATTCCCAAATTCATGCGCAAAAAAACTCCATTTCCTGCCAAACTCGCTCACAATCCTCCATAAATGTTGTTCCTCGGCCTCCTTTTCACTCCATCACTGTAGTTGTTAACTTGTTTGCTATTGGAGAGAACAGTTGTTTGCTGGTATTCGTTTGCAAACAGTGGCAGAGGGAGCGGTTCTACTGTCTGGTATAACCTCTGCGCTAGCATGTCAATTTACTATTTAGTTTTACTATTGTTGTTCTGACTAACTGCATTTTGATTTTGGGCATTGTTGCTACCCTATCTAATTTTTTACTTTAAATAAATAAATATTTTCTTGCAACGCTTCTTGTTTTTATCCAATGATTCTTCCTCTAATTCTTTCATTGTTGGAACAAGACTTAGTAAAGGGTAAATATAAAAGAAAATACCTCATCTACAAATTTCCTTTTTGACATATAGCACAAGTCAACGACAATATCTAATGTTTCTGCAACAATTCTCAACCATTTTCCCGGTCGTTCGAGAGGCTATGGCTGTTCTCTGGATCAATATGTCATAGTGGTTGTCGATTGCTCTCCTGTTGAAAGAAATATGATGTTTGCAATGTGATGAAAGAGAATAATGATATGTGCTTGATATCTTGTTTATATAGAATGTTTTTTTGACATTCCAGAATTTTCAGCCTCCAAATGTTTGGTTTGCATCTATCAAAATCTGAATCGAGTGTTGGGCATGAGCATTATATCACTGCAATTTGATTCAATTGTTTTTAACAATTTCTTACTTAGACTTTTATCAATTCTTTACCTCAAACTTCTCATCATGAATGATTTTATTGTAAAATGTTGAATTTTGTTCTCATTTGCATTTCATCTTACTATTTTTTTATGGATTTGAAAATCCTTCCAATTAAGACAATGCAAGAGCATGTTTAGTTTCTTTTTGAAAATTATAGAATAGAATGCCGAATTTTGTTGTCAATTACATTTCATCTAGGTGTGTTTGATGGATTTGAGAATCCCGCTAATTCATCCAATTTAGTAGCTCGTTTAGTTTCATTTTGAAAATTTAAGAAAAATTGCATTTAAATTTTGCTTCATTTGAAATTTATTTTGAATTTTAAAAACTTGTCGGGAAGTTCTTTCTTACCACGTTTGCTTTGCCAGCTGTGATTTACTTTGCAATACATTTTGTATTGTTTCTGACTTCAATTTGTTATTTGGAAAGGTTGATAATGTTGTGATTTTATCTTGTCTTTTAACATTTAAAAACATCGTTGTTAATATTGATTCATTCTAATTTATATGATATGTGAATATGATACAAATGCAACTGATTATGGAAAATTCAATTCATTTTTTCTTATGTTATAGTTTTGTTATTTTGGATGTGCAAGTGCTACCAATGCATACAAAATTTGTTAAATATATTTGGATTATGTTTTCTTAAACCTTATTTTGCAATTCGATATTTATTTATTACTTTGCTTTTATGTGAATCGGTGAATGCATCATTTTCATGTGAGACTTAGTAGACTTTTGCTTATAATTTGTTTTGTTGTCTCTTGTATTAATCAGGGAAATCATTGAGAGTGGTAGTTCAATACCAAGTGGATATGAAAATTATTCTCTTCTTCCAATTCCAAGTGGTCAAGTCCAACAAAGCACAAACTCCAAGAAACCCTTGTTAAAGTTTGTGAAGACAATTACTACAAACAAGAAAAAGAGTAGTGGTGGTTGTGAAGAATGGATGTGCACATTGTGTAATCATATGTTTAAAGGAAGCTACACTAGGCTGTGGCATCATATTCTATCCCTATCTGGTGATGGGGTAAAAGGTTGTATATGTACCACTGAGAAAATGATGGAGTTGACAAAGCTTCATATGGCTTCTTTAGGATCCAATGTAATGTACTTGGACAATGATTGTAATTTTAAAGCACCTAGATCTTCTTCCCATGATATGGAAGATTCGGTTAATCAAAATGCATCAAACCAATTTGAATCTGTGGGGACGTCTACTTCTGGGAGGAGTAAGAGGTCTGTTAGTTTTGCTCCAGAATTTTTTTCTAAAATCTACAATGTACTACATAGGGATGACGCTGATGATGCTATTGCTGATTTTTTTTATGGCAAATGGAATGTCATTTAATGCTACCCATTCTCCACATTACAAAGAAATGGTGTGAAAAATCATAGTTGTTGGTCTAGGATATGCACCTCCAAATTACAAGAAAATGAGGACATCATTGTTAGGTAAGGGGGTGACAAGAATACAGGGGCTTATGGACCCCCTTAAACAATCTTGGATTTATTCAGGATGTTCAATAGTTATGGATGGTTGGACATACATTCAAAAAAGGCTATTGTTGAATATTATTATTACATCTCTAGCTAGGCCCTATTTTTTAAGAGAAGTTGATTGTAGTGGGAAACTAAAAGATGCTACCTTCATGTTTGAAGTATTGAAAGAAGCAATTGATGAGCTTGTTCCTTCAAATGTAGTACATGTAATCACAGATGCAACCCCTTTTCACAAAGAAGCGGGTTTGATGGTTCAAAGTCGATATAGACATATCTTGTGAACTCCTTGTTGTGTACATGCCTTGAATAATGTCCTCAAAGACATTGGCAAAATATATTGGATTATAAAAGTCATTTTAGGTGCAAGAGATCCACAAATGTACATTTGCAACCACCATGCCTCTTTAGCAATATATAGGATGTATCCAAGGAAGAGGTTTTCGAAACCTGCAAAAACAAGATATGCTACATACTTCATTCTTCATCAACATATGGCTGAGGTGCATGCATCCTTACAAGCCACTGCTATTTCCCAAGAGTGGAATGCATGGTTTGAATCTAAATCAGTGCAGGAAAAGAAGATAAGAAAACAAATTCTCAATGATGTGTTACAAATATAAATTACATAAACTAAAACAAATATAGATAATGTAAATAATAAATAATCAAATATTGATTATGTTAAATAGTCATTAACTTAAGTGAAAAGGCATGTCTAAAAGATATGCCCAATCATGAAATGACATCTGCCTAGGTATATATGCGGGTCCTCATTGTAACATTTCTCATCTTGTACATTTTATATATATTAATAAATTATTATTACAAATACTTTTTTTTTGGTGTGTGTATTTTACATTAAAAGTCAACAAGCCATAAGTTTTGTTGCTTCAGTGGTATCAGAGCCATGCAAGACTTTGAATATTATCCACTACACAAAACGAGTCTTTGAATGTTGTTCGCTGCACAATATGCCATTACGTTTACATCCTGAATTCATTGAGAAGTTTAGTAAAATTCAAGAATATCTTCAACAATGGGAAAAATCATATGCATAAGTTAAAGAATGTCTAAAGGAAATCGATAATAAGGAAGATGATAGCGACAGTGAAGAAATGAAACAAGGTGAAGCAGAAGAAGAAGATTTTGATCAAAATGATGATAATAAGGATGGAGATGAGGTGGATGAGGACTGCCTTGAGAAGAAAGAAAATGAACAATATCATACCAATGAGAAAGATGTTGAAGAAGGCATGGATGATGATGAAGAGGAAAATGTTGCAAAAGAACTTAAAGAAGAAAGTGATCATGGAAATGGGGATGAAGGATTGAGTGTGAAGGACATTCACATGACGAATTTCAACATTTCTGTTGGAGGTCGAGAACTCATTAAGGATGGTTCAATTACTTTGTTGTATGGCAGACACTACGGTCTGATTGGAAGGAATGGTACATGGAAAACAACACTATTACGACTTATGGCCATGCATGCAATTGATGGTATCCCCAAGAACTTCCAAATTTTACACATAGAGAAAGAGGTAGTTGGTGATGATACTATTGCACTGCAGTATGTTCTAAACTCTGACTTGGATAGAACTCAACTCTTGGAGGAAGAAGCTAGATTGGTGGTACAATAGAGATATGTTGACAAGGATGTTGCTACTAGAATGGGTGATTTGAAGCTCAATAGACCCACTGAGGATAAGGATACGTCCAAGAGGCTTCAACAAATATATAAAAGGTTTGAATATATTGATGCTTATTTTGCGAAGTTTCTCGCATTGTCTATTCTTGAAGGACTTAGTTTCACTCCAGATATGCAACAAAAACCATCAAAAACCTTTTCTTGATGGTGGCATATGAGGATTTCTCTTGCACGAGCTCTTTTTATAGAACCCAACTTGCTTTTACTTGACGAACCCACTAATCACCTTGATCTTCATGCAGTTCTATGGCTGGAATCATATCTTTTGAAATGGCCAAAAACATTTATTGTTGTGTCACATGCTAGAGAATTCTTGAACACGGTGGTTACATATATTTTACATTTACATTTACATGGGCAAAAGCTAATAAGTTACAAGGGTGACTATGATACATTTGGGAGAACTCGAGACAAAAAACTGCATAATCAACAAAAATATTTTGAGTCAAATGAACGCACAAAGGCTCATATGCTAGCTTTCATTGATAAGTTCCGTTATAATGCAAAAAGCGCTTCACTTATTCAATCAAGAATCAAGGCTTTGGATAACACTAGTCATATGTATGTTGTTGTCAATGATCCAAACTATAAATTTGAGTTTCCCACTCCTGAGGATAGTCCAAGTGCTCCAATTAACAGTTTCAGTGATGCATCATTTGGATACCTAGGGGGACCTCTATTGTTCAAGAACCTAAATTTTGGTATAGATCTTAACAATCGTCTTGCGATGGTTGGTTCAAATGGTATTAGAAAGTCAACTTTGATAAAGTTAATTTCAGGGGAGTTACAACCAAGCTTTGGTACAATTTTCCGATTAGCAAAGGTTCACATGACTGTCTTTAGTCAGCACCATGTTGATGGGCTTGATTTGTCATATAATCCTCTATTTTATATGATGCGGTGCTTCCCTGGTGTCTTAGAACAAAAGCTAAGGGCACATTTAGGGTAGTCTGGTATCACAAGGAACCTTGCACTTCAACCCATGTATACATTGTCAGTTGGTCAGAAACGTCGGGTAGCTTTTGCCAAAATTACCTTCAATAAGCCTCATATTCTTTTGTTGGATGAGCCTTCAAACCATCTTGATCTATATGTTGTCGAGGCACTTATTCAAAGACTCATTCTCTTCCAAGGAGGGGTTTTAATGGTTAGTCATGATGAACATCTAATTTCTAGAAGTGTTGATCAATTATGGGTGGTATCTCAAGGAAGAGCAACATATTTTAATGGAACATTTCAGGATTATAAAAAGACCTTGCCCAACGATTCTATAAATCCTCTCAAGTGTCTTTACGAGATGTGTGAGCACCACCTCTGGTTACACAGTGCCATCAAATGAGCAAGGTTATCAATCAAACGCTGCACCGTCGTATTTGCTGTCCACCAATTTTACTTCGCCGTGACACCTCTGAATCCACATTGCCAAGTCTGCAGTCCACACTGTGTCCACCGCCAATTCCCATCTACGTATTGTCTCTCCTCAACCCGCTGCCTTGTCGTCGCTGCCAAATCCATGCTGTCGTCCAGTTCAAATTCCGTCCACGCTGCCAAGTCTATGTTGTCGGTCGTGATCCTCTTCGATCCGCTCCCTGTATGTTAATTCCTAGACAAATTGAAATGACATGGTGTACGGTGAAACAGTGGATAAGTCAAACAATGGGACTCTGCCCTGTTGAGTCATTGCGGTCCATTAAGTTACTAGCTATATATTGTATATAGTTATGAAATATAAAAATTAATTAAATTGATTTATTGATTTATATAATTTAATTAATCTAATTATATACTTTAATTAATAATAATAATAATAATATTATTATTATTAATTAATTAATTTATTTGTATAATTTCATTAATCTAATTATTTAAGAAAAAAAATCATCATAATAATATTATTTAAAAATAAACAAATCTGAAGGAGAAATCGAAAAAACTTGATTCCAAGACAATAATACCGATGACTTACACATACCGGAAAAACGTGGGCAAGGAAGGAATTATTAGCGAATAAGATTTGAGGACAAAACTTTTCGAAGAGGAAGGCAATGTTACTGATTACATAATTAAAATGAATATAAATAATGTAAATAATAAATAATCAAATATTGATGATGTTAAATAGTCATTAAGTTAAGTGAAAATACATGTCTAAAAGACATGCCCAGCCATGAAAGGACACCTGCCTTGGTATATATGCAGGTCCTCATTGTAACACTTCTCATCTTGTACATTTTATATATAATAATAAATTATTATTACCAATACCCTTTGTGTATTTTACATTAAAGGTCAACAAGCTCCAATTGTGCAGTTAATTAGGTATGCAAATTCTAATTCCCCCACCCGTGGAGAAGTTTATGAATGTATTGATAGCATGGTAGGCAAGATAAGTCACATCATTTGGGATAGAAACCCCTCTTTGGAGTTCTGCAATGAAATTAAAAAGATAATAGGGAAGAGATGGATCAAACTCAATACCTCTCTTCACATGGTTGCTTATGCCCTTAATCCAAAGTGGTATATGGAGAGACCAAATAAAGTTCTACCGATTGATGATGAACAAGTGAAACAAGGCTTTCTTGATGCCATATGAAAAATATATACACTTAATGAAGCAACTATAATGCAGGAACATTTTATTGATTTTGCTACCTTAAACCCTTCCACATTCTCTCAAGATGCAAGGGTGGACATCAACATTTCTACACAAATGAATCCCATTGGATGGTGGAGAATGTATGGGGGGAAGCCCAAGATCTTTGAAATCTTACCTCACACCCGCTATCTCAGGTTTCTAGTTCGTTGACAACTGAAAGGAGTTGGTCTAGTTATAGTTTCATTCACTTTGTTAAGAGGAATAAGATTACCTCTAAGAGAGCAGAGAAATTGGTTTATATGCATAGTAGTCTTCAACTTCGCTCAAGGAAGCTACCTGAGTATTTATAGGGCCCTGTAGCAAGATGGGATCTGATGCTAAGGATGATTCTCAGATTGATGATGATGAGGATAATCCTTCACCAAATGCAAGTTTAGTTGGCATACCTTTGGGTAGCATCGCAGGTGATCGTGATATTGATGATGGAATTGGAGTGCTTAGCGAGGCTCAAGGTTGTATCGGAATATTACACTTTATGATCATCTTCAACTTTAGTCTTTAATGTTATGTTTTGGCCTTTGAGAATTTTTGGACCATGTATTACTCTACCACTTTGGGCATTTGCCATTTTTTTTACTATGTACTACATTGTGCATACTAGCATTATGAATATGAATATGATGAGTTCTTTGATTTTCACTATGTTTCTTAAATTCAAAAGTGTCCCTTGAATCATTTACATTTTCAAATTTTCATTTTTGAAATTGATATTCTTATAATGAATTAAAATTTTAATTGATTTTAATATTTGAATATATTGATTATTATATAAATTATATAATAGAGAAAATATTTTTAATTTTTTTATTATATAATATTACCACTCCCAATAAGCTATTTCCTAGAAATTTTGGGGAAACCTCTAGTCGTTCCAGACACCTGTACCTAAGTTCCCAACATTCCCACATTCTAGAAACTCATGCAACGTTTCTTTTTTGTTTATATAATATTACCGCTCCCAATTAGCCGTTTCCTGGAAATTTTGGGGAAACCTCTAGCCATTCCGAACACTTGTACCCAAGTTCCCACATTCCAGAAACTCGTGCAACATATTTATTATGTAACAAAAGTTTCTACACAATAAGGGGTTTACATGTAGCAAGGATTTGGAGTAGATTTTGAACAAAATTTGATGTTGGACAGAATTGAAATTATTTTAAATAGGGTGCATAAAGCTTGGTATTGAAGTGATTGAAAGCTCAAGTAGGGATCACGAACATTATATCTACATGAAACTCACCAAAGATCAATTCCACTCATGTTATAGGTAACAAAATCTTCATCTATAGTCAACCCAAAGAATAAAAACAATAATTTATGTTGTGATAAGGGATCCTGGGTTGTTATAGAGATCTCTACACCAAAAATATCCTTAAGAGTATATAGGAATGAAAGTGGGTCAACTTGACTCAAGAATAAGTAGACCAAGTAGCTAGGATGGTAATGGGTTTAGCTTCCTTTTTATAGTAATGATGAGTATGTAGAGTAGATGGGGAATTTGAAGCAAAGGGGAATAATCCTATACTTTCTCCATGGCATGTCTAAATAATCAAAATTTGTTCAATAATGCATGCTAAATTGGGAGGAAACAATCATCTTCTTGAATTCTTATGACAGAGGGACAATTTTTGTCTTCACTAACCCTAAAGATCATTTAGAAATTTCTTTGACTAAGAAATTACCTCAATGTTTAAAATTAGTCTTGCATTGGGAAAGGTGAGATACATGAACCTATAAAATGCATGATTTTCTTGTTGAGCAATAACTCATCAAATTAGATCACTTTTTTTTTGCGCGCGCTCTGCTCCTCTGCGAGCTTCCGTTTAGGTCAGCGATCGCTGCCAGGACTACCCCACCGCCATGGGTGCGCCAGGGGGTGTGGAGCCCTCTCCCACCCCTCCATCATCAACAACAAAGGCCTTTCGAAGTCTGCTATCGCAGAAAGGAAAAAAACGATCCCATCTCGACGTCCCGAAGTTCATCAAAAAGCTTGATGAAATCCCAGAAATTGCTTTGCCGGAAGATCAACCGATCAAAATCGCCCTTGCCTTGGCTGACAGAGGTTTAGTGGGGCAATTTATGGGTCGTTGGCCAACAACAAAATCGACTGATGAATGGGTTCAATGAAACTGGAGGCCCCTGCTGCCCAACAACGTGATCTGCTATGCGGTCGGTAGAGGTTTTTTCATTTTCGAATTCACTACCAAGGAAGACCGAGATCTGGTGTTCAGAAACGGTCCATATTTCATGGGAAATCAAGGTCTCTTTCTGAATAAATGGACCCCCGACTTCGACCCTTCAGTCGATGTCCCAAAGGAGGTCCCTGTTTGGGTCCGGCTACCCAACCTACCAATACACTGCTGGAGCTTCCAATCCCTGCAAAAGATAGGAAACGGACTGGGCAGATTCATCAACAAAGCTGATAACAAGGGCCAATACACCTACGCCAGAATCTGCGTGGAAGTTGACTTGGAAGCTGGTCTGCCGGAAGCCATCAAACTTACAGTTGGAGATTGGCACCACTTCCAGAAGCTGGACTACGAGCAACTGCCCTTTAAGTGCAGAATCTGCCATGAGCACGGTCACTTTCAACGAAACTGCCCCAAAGCACCATCAGGGGACAAAGTGGAAGAAGAAGGATGGAAAGAAATAAAAAAGGGCAAGGTAGTCTCAAAGCCAAACGAGCAGAAGAAATCAGGACCAATGGGGAATCCCCAGACCAATGCCAAGACCAAACCAGTTTCAAATGATGGCCCCTCCTCAGGTGAAAAGGTGGATGCCTCAGAGAACCATGAAGAAACTGAAGATCAGTCGAAGAAAGGGAAAGAAACCGAAGAAGAAACAAATGTCCCCCTAACAGAGGCTGATCAAGGGGGAAACGCAGGCAACGACGAGCACATTAGTCTTGCCTCTGACTCAGGGGAAGAATCAGAAGAAAGAGACTCCGAATCAGACAGCTCACAAATTACTCCTATCAAATCGACCAGGGGCCAGAAATCCAAGAAGAAACAGAGAGAGGAGAAAACTTATCTGGATGTTCTCCAAGGCTCCCAGAAAACTCTCAAAGGAATGATGAACACCAGATCCGGGCGCAAGCACAACAGGGCTCCAAAAGGAGCCACTCCTTCCCAACCCAGTAAATAATGAAGTACATCTCCTGGAATTGCAGAGGATTAGGTAGCAGGCTGAAAGAAGATGCCCTGAAATACATTGTGAGGTTGCATTTGCCTGAAATCCTTCTCATCCAGGAGACAAAGATGGAGGAAACTCTTCTCCTCCATTCCAGCAAAACATTCTGGCGCAAAGGCCTTGGTAGAGCTGTCAGTGCTAGAGGTGCCTCTGGTAGGATTGCCTCCTTCTGGGAGAGCTCCAAATATGACTTGACTCACGAAGAAAGTTTCCATCATTGGATTTTCACTCAGCTCCTCCACAAAGACTCTGGTCAACAAGTAAGTATGTTCAACCTTTATGCTCTGGTCTCTCCAGCGGAGAAAAAAATTTGCTGGGACTCGCTCCAGTCTTTTCTTTTATTGCACAATCCAGAAAACATCATTATTGTAGGGGATCTGAACGTTACTCTAGCCGCTGAAGAGAAAAAAGGTGGTTCTCCTGTAAGGGACCCAGCTAGAGAATGGGTAGAAGATATAATGATTGGCTGGGATCTGGAGGATATCAAACCTTCAGCTGGGAAATACACTTGGTCTAACAAAAGGTTAGGTCCCAACCACATAGCTGCTCGTTTGGACAGATTCCTCGTCCAAGCCTCCTTCCTTACTAGTGGTCTAATGGCCTCATCCAAAATTCTTCCTAACTGCACTTCTGATCATAAACCCATTAGTCTCTAGCTCTCCATGGATGGTTTTCTTGGCCCCACTCCCTTTAGATTTAGCCCTTTGTGGATTCAACAAGAGGGTTTCCATGAGGTGGTTTTTGAAGTCTGGAACCGGAAAGTCCCGGGATCCCCCTTCTTTGTGTGGGAAGAAAAGTTGCAGGCTCTTAAGAGAAGGCTCAAGGAGTGGGCTAAAACTCTGAAAACTCCAGCTGCCAAGAGAAAAGAGTCATTAGAAAACCCTGGTGCCCTCCAATCATCAATGGAGGATTCTGCTGTTACCCAAATTCTGCTCCAAAAAGAAGTTGAGTTGCAAAAAGCCCTCCATAAAGCTAGTAGGGACGAAGAGGAGTATTGGAGACAAAAATCCAGAAACTTATGGTTACAGGCCGGCGACAAAAATACTAGTTTTTTCCATAAGCAAGCCGAAGCTCGCAAGCAATTCAAAAATGTATCAGAAATCCGCTCCCAAGATGTAGTGGTTAAAGATTTTGAAGGCATCAAGAGAGACGCCTTCAATGTTTTCAAAGAACTTTATTCAGCGCCTGCTGACCCTCCTGGTGGGCTCCAGTATTATAGCAATAATGCTACAACTCCTGGAGCTTCCTATCTCTAATTTTATCAACCCGGTAGTTCGTAACAAACTTGGAAGCGACGGTGCTGTATGCACAAGTACTAGCTCTTGTCGCAACTATCACTTGGTCAGCTGGCACAAGTCCGCTAGGGCTCAAGCCAACTTCTATATATTCTCAGAAGAAGCTTTCTAAATGATGGACGAAGGCTACCTCAAAGGAAATTAACCTACTTTGCAAGAATGAATTGAAAGCCAACCAAACATGGAAACCCTAGTAAACCCTAATCTGACTAGTTTAATCTCTATGATGCAATGGTGGGAGTGCAAACTTCTAGAAATGATGCCATTACTTCTAGTGAGATGAGATGCATGAATTTAAACTAATTTCATTGAAGAGAACACATTTTTGTATTTTTGCTCAAGTGGGTGGAGTTATTGTGATTGTGATTCTTACTAGGTCTTGACTGTGCAGGGGTAGTTCAAAGGGAGGAAGGCTTGGGAAAGGTCAGGAGGGCTCTGAGAGGTTCCAGGGGATCCATCACATCATTCCACAGAAGTCCACAACGTTCAGGTGCTTGGCAACCGTGTTTGCAGGCTTCTACAGGATGTCTGCAGGGGATCCTACAGGAAACTCGGGATTTCTACAGGAAGTCTGCTAACTTCTACAGGATGTCCTACAGTCGGAGTTTTGGGTAATGGAGGAGTGAAGGAACTGTATGGATGGATGGGTATGATGAAAAAGGAGCTTGAGATGGCCTATGGACAGAGAGATGAGGTGGAGAGAGAGTGGATAGAGCTGGTTGGTCGATAGAAGGGTAGAGGCAATGGAAGGCCGAAAAGATTGAGCAATGTGGACAGAAGAAGGGTTGGAAGGCAAATGAGCTGAACAGAGGATGAGTAGGTGGCTTAGGCACGGTTCAGAAAGATAAGAACACGATGAAGTGGTGCTGCGCAGTGTAAATGAAACAAATCACCCTTATCTTGCATGTAAACGAAAGTTCACCAACCTATTCTAACTGTTTTATTAGGAATCAAAGAACAGCAATGTAAGTTGAAAGGAATTCGTGCATGATACTGAACCAAAGAGTCATTACTCGAGATAAAATCGCATGGAAAACTCTTCAATCGAAAACATTACAAAAATACTTGCATGCATATGTTAAAACAATGTTTTTTTGGCAATTGGCACGGTCTACACTTCCGGTCCCCAAACAGAGGTGAAAGTGAGCATGCATTCAACCTTTTTGAACTCAACTTAACTTCAATCTCCCTACGCTAATTCTGAACTAATGAAACAACTGCATTCATGAAACTAACCTACATAACCAAACCGAAACAGTCAACTCAGCAAACTGTATTTTTCAAGTGCAAGTAAAGGAAAGAAATGCAATGAAAAAAAAAGTAACAATACAAAGGAAAGGAGGTCTATTGCTCTCAGGTTGGGCCCTAACCTGAGAGCTATAGCTCCCCTAAGAACTCAGAATCGAATCCAAATCTGACTGCCTTTTATTAAATAATCATGAGTCTAACAACATGCCAAAATTGGCTTACAAAGAGCAAAAACAGAGCTACAGCTCGTAATCCAAAATCTATAACAAAAGTTCAAGAGTCTCATCGAAGGCAACAGCCTTAATATTTATACATGATGAGGGCCAAGCTGGCCTCCTCAATTAGTGGAGCTTGGCTGTCCAACTGAAAGTAAACTGCTGTTCCTGTAGAATCCGTTGGCTGCCTTCTAGCTCGGTGGTGATAGACGTTGGAGCTCGGAGTTGGGGTGGAGATCACGAGGGAGGTCATTCAAGGCTGTGGAAAACCTCCCTATAAACCCGCAATGCCACCTTGGCTGTCTCCTTTTCTCCATTTGCGTGGTCTTTGCTCCATTTAATGCCAAAAAAACCTGAAATCATCATGTATTAGCCACATAGGCATAATGACTGCCCTTCTTCCTACAAATAACACGAATATACTAAGAAATGATGCATAAGTGATAAAAAATGAAGGGTTGAGCAAGGTAAGTAGGCCAAATGAGCCCAAATTGTTACCAAAATTTGGGGCTCATCATCACCCCCCAGCTAAAATATTTGCTCATCCTTGAGCAATTTTGCTTCGGCTCCTTGTCCTTGGCCGGGAACTAGGCTCCGGAATACGCTCTTTCTTTCCTACTCTTGGTGGCTCTGCCTGTTCTGCCCTTGGTGGTGATGAGGGTGCCGCTCCTTCCCTCTTCTCTGTTTCCTTGACCTTGGGCCGGGCTTTTGAAGTCGATTGGTCCACCCTTCCTTTCCAAGTAGTTGTTTTTGGGCTCCCCCTCTCGTAGGTGACCGATATCTTCGAGGGGGACCTCTCACTGGGTGAAGTAGGGGCATCCCCTATAGTGATTTGGCTGCTGGATGGAGGCTGTGGCTTGCCCGTCTTTATTCTCACACTTCTTCGAGCTTCAAAGTATAGAGGGGTCTTCCTCTTTCTCTTCTCCTTTGGCTTAGGAGGTGTGCTGAGGCCGGCCAGCACAGCTGCTGTCTCCCTTTCATGAATGTCAGCTTTCTTCTCCTTGGGTTTCACTTTTTCAGGGCTTCCTGTAGAAGACCCTGTTTTAGTCAATTTTGGGCTTCCTGTAGAAGACCCAGTTTTAGTAATTTTCGGGCTTCCTGTAGAAGACCCTTTTTCAATAATTTTCGGGCTTCCTGTAGAAGCCGGTTTCGGCTTTCCTGTAGAAACAGGTGTTGCCGCCTTGGTTTGCTTTTCTGCATGGGTTTTGCTTTTTGACTTGGTTGCGGTCGCTGTCGAGGCACTCTTGCTGATGTGGACCTTCTCAGCCTTGTCCACTCTGCCTTGCAACCTTTTTTCTCTTGCTGTCAAGATGGGTGTGTCATCTTTCTCCTTGTCATCCTTTTTCTCTTGTTTCTTCTCTTGCTTTTTCTTCTGCTCTGTGGTCGGGGCCTTTTGGCTTTTTTCTTTCTTTAGTGCGGCCACTGACTCCTTCTCCTCACTGCTAGAAGAACCGAGCTCTTCGGTTAGCATCTTTATGTCCCCGTCCTTTGTCAAATTTCTGAAGTCTTCCCATGAGAGAGGAACCTTGTATGTGTGGAGCGCATCCTCCACGAGGAGTTTGATCAGTCCATGGTGGGCTACCTGGTCTGGTATGCCTTCTTTCAGCTTGGTTGCACACTCAATCAGAGACTGTAGTAGAAAGTAAGGGAGACTGAGTTTGTTTTCTACAGTTAGCTCCATCTGGTGCCGTAATTCATTGAGTAACCGAAAGTGGTACCTGTATACAATGCTAAAACGGCCTTCGCAGGTGATGTACTTCATAATTTGCAGGTTCACTTCATTCCATGGTGGCAGTAAACTGGTTCTACGAACCCCATTTTTGTCTTCTGAGAATTCCTCCTCTGGTGGAAAGAATTCTTTCTTAGCTTGTTGGCTTAGTTTCCTTTCTTCTTTATCCCATGGTAATCCCATTGGGAGCTCCGTAACTCGGCTGATGAATTGTGGGGTGAGTTTGAGGCTCAGACCCCTGAAGGTAACGGTGGCCAATGTTTTAGATTTCGGCCTCAGAGCTTGCAAAACTCTTCTGCCACTTCGTCATCATAGCCCTGCAATTTGTCATAGAAGGATATCCATTGTGCTCGTGTGAAGAGCTCCACCACCTCAGGATTTTCTCTTAACTTTGTTGAATTAGTGGGCTCCCTTCTGATGAACCCACCCGGCATTGTGAAAAAAACTGCTGTGTTAGCTGGAGGTGGCAAGTGGGGAAGAAATTCGGTCTACTGGGATGGAGCGTAGGATTATGCCTCTGTCATGCACATAATTCACAAAGCTTACCCCCTGCAAACCTTTAACACAGCTAATTATACTGACATCCTGTAGGATGACAGTTCATGCACGACAGACAACAATTGCAACAATTTTTCTTCGACCAGACTGTAGACGACGATTCTGCCACCTTCAAAAACCAATTGCATGGAGAGTTCAGGCTTACATTTTTAATCCACCACCTTTTGACGTGAGGAACCTGACTTCCTGTAGAAACAACTTTCCTGTAGGAGCAGCTTTCCTGTAGGAGCAGCGCGCGATTTCCGGGGGATACTGCAGTGGGTCTGCGCTCTTGCTGTAGCTTCACAGGCATTCTGATGGCCAAAGACTCGGAGTATCGGGCTGCAGAGGGATCCGGATGATCACTCGAGTCGCAAACGGTGAATGATAAATGCATGAGGTTGATAATCTAGCCGATTAGATTTGAATCGGCGGAATCCGTGGCGCGGGGGTGAGCTGTCCCTGCCGGACCGTTGGGCGACGTCACACCATCATTCTTCTGCAAGTTTACTTACTGCCGCATCATTCCCGCAGATCCGCCGCCGCCATTCTCGTTAGAACTCGTTTCTCCCCGAGTGGACGGTTCTCACGTGTCCACTGCCCGTTTTTTCCACGGCCACCATTCACACATCCAGCTCGACCAGCTGACTGGTCGACGTGGCCAATCGATTGACCATACAACCGCTCAACCCATCCATTTCACACTTTGCAAACATTTTCAAAGTAAAATTCATGCAATTCGTCGGAAGAAAGGGTCGAGACACTTACCTGTGCGGCCGCAACACGATTGTTCAGGCTCTTGGACGACGATGAGTGGATTTGGTTGCTGCTGCTTGATTTGCACAGGCCCGGAGGTTCACATTCATAGGCCGCTGACGCTAGATCGGATGCTTCAGCTGCATGCGCCCGCGTTTCCATTGTATATGGTGTGCACTCTAGCGGGCTTAACTGTTACGAGACTCCTACAGGATGTCCTGTAACAGTTTCTTCCTCCTTGGGTGCATGCTGCATGACGAAGGCAATGGCCCCACGATCACGCTCACAGAGCTCATGGATGGCGGAGATGGATATGGTATGACATCTCAGCGTTTTTTTTTATTTCAAAAATTGCTTTTCTCTTGATAACTCACTGATCTGCTTTGATGGTGCAGGTAACTTGGTTGCATGTCGACAGGGATGGTAGAAGGAGGTGACAGCAATGTATAAAGGTGACAACAGTAGCTTGCATGCGTCCAAACCGATCCTCGGTCGTTAGATCTCCTCATAAAATGAATTCTGGCCCGTCCCGAACTTCTACAGGAAGTTTCCTGTAGAAATGCAGAACTTCCTGTAGAAAGGTTGAGTTTCCTGTAGAAAGTCTGCACCTTCCTGTAGAAAGTCTGCATCTTCCTGTAGAAAGTCTGCATCTTCCTGTAGAAGACTCAAGCCATGATGAAATTGTGCACATACTTTGGAGAAAATGAGTATTCTTGGAGGAGGTGCTGGTGAGGTATTCTGGCAGCATGATAAGGATCTTTGGCTTTGCATTAAGAGTCCTCCTCACCTTCATAGAACACCTGCAACTTGCATGCATTTTCACATTATGAACTTGATGTCCCTATCTTTTTGCTTATTGTTTTTTCTTTTTTTTTTCTCTCTTTTTTTTTTTTTTTTTTGAAAGATAACAGGGGCGCCTCAATGAGGTTTTCACCCTTGCCATCTGCCTTAAGCACCTCAGAGAGGTTTTCACTCAAGGATCTTTTTCAAATCTCTTTTTTTTTTTTTTTTGAAAGACAATAGGGGCGCCTCATTGAGGTTTTCACCCCTACCACCTGCCTTGGGAGCCTCAGAAAGGTTTTCACCCAAGGATCTTTATCATTATATATATATATATATATATATATATATATATTTTAGATCTTTCAGGGTATGCCCAAAGCAGAGGCAGAACCCTTCTCTATGACCAACACTGATTTCTCCATAGTTTTGATGAACTCTTGTCTTGAGAGAGGCTTCCTGTAGATCTTCAAGCGATGCCCATTGACAAGCATGGGGATGGCCTCCTCATCAATGGTTCGAATAAGAACAGATCCATTGTCATGGCATTTTTCCACTGCATATGGTCCTAGCCATCTGGTTCTCAGCTTCCCCTTGAAATCTTTGTATCTGGAGTCATACAACAAGGCCCAATCTCCCGGATGGAATTGCTTTTTATGGAGGTGTTGGTCATGCCACACCTTTCTCTGAAGTTGAACCACTTCTGAGTGAAGGAGAGCCTGCATTCGGTGCTCGTCCAGTCCATTCAGCTACAATAACCTTTCTTGTTGTGCATGGCTAAGATCTAGATCTAGCTGAGCTGCCATCCTCAAAGTGTTGTACTCGAACTCAATGGACAGCAAAGCTTTCTTCCCATAGACCAGCTCATAAGGTGTGAAGCCGGTGGTGGTCTTCCATGTGGTGTTGTAAGCCCATGTGGCCTCAACCAGGCGATCTGCCCAATCTTTCCTACCGCTGCTCACCACCTTAGTCAAAATCCATTCCAATGCTCTGTTGGTGACTTCCACTTGCCCATTTGCCTATGGATGATAGGGGGTGGAAGTCCTATGCTTGATCTTGTGGTGAGCTAGCAGGTCTTCAATCAAGTTGGATGTGAACTGGCTCCCTTGATCGGTGACCAACTCTCTTGGGTAGCCAAATTTGTAGAAGATGTTTTCTCTTAAGACCTCGGCCACCTTCTCTTCTGTTGCTGCCTTGATTGCTTTAGTCTCTGCCCACTTTGTTAGGTAGTCAGTGCACACAATGATGTAAGACCTTTGCCTCGAAGGAGGGTTGATTGGACCCACAAAATCTATACCCCACTTCTCAAATGGCTCAAGAGTCACTTGAGGTTGGAGAGGCATCTCATCCCTTGGAGTCGGTTTCCCCATTCTTTGGCATCGGTCACATTGGCTGATATATCTTCTGACATCTTGATGAAGTGTGGGCCAATGGTAGCCTGCCTGCAGGATTTTGAAGGCAGTCCTCTTTGCTGCAAAATGTCCTCCACAAGGCCCATCATGACAGGTGAGGAGGATATCAAAGACTTCCTCCTCCCTTGCACAATGCCTTAAGATTTGATCAGGGCCAAGCTTGAACAGATTGCCCCCGATCCAAGTAAATGAGGCACTTTTTCTGATGATTCTGCTCTTCTCTCTTGAAGATAGGTGCAGAGGGAACTGTGCTGAAACAAGGTAGTTTGCTATATCAGCAAACCATGGAGAGAGTACTGAGATAGCAAACAGATGTTCATCGGGCATCTGGTCATCCACTGTTCCATCCTCATCTGCAGACAAATCCAATCTAGATAAAAAGTCAGCAACAACATTTTCTTTACCTGGTTTGTCAACAATGGTCAAATCAAACTGCCGCAACAAAAGTAACCATCTAATAATACGAGCATTCACATCTGGTTTATTCATTAAATATCTAATTGCAGCATGATCCGTATGTATAAAGGTTTGATAGCTAGTAATATAATGTCGGAACTTGTTCAGTGCATGGACCACAGCCAAGAACTCTTTCTCGGTTACAGTGTAATTCAGTTCGGATTTGGACAAGTTTTTGCTAACAAAGTAAATGGCATATGGAAATTTCTGTTCAACTTGTCCTAAAGCTACCCCTATGGCTTTGTTTGAGGCATCAGTGTGGATGTGGAAAGGTAGGGCCCAGTTTGGGCCTCTCAAGATTGGGGCTGACACCAACTTTTCCTTTAATTCATTCAAAACCCTCTGACAATCGTCAGTCCATTTAAACTCCACATCTTTTGCCAACAGACCAAACAATGGCGAGGCTAACTTGCTGAAGTCTTTAATGAATCTCCGGTAATACCCTGCTAATCCTAAGAAACTCCGGACATCCCTTACCTTTTGGGGAGGTGGAACCTTCTTGATGAGAGCAATTTTGTTAGGATCCACTTGTAACCCTTGGCAAGAAATGGTATGGCCTAGCACAGTCCCTTCAGTCATCAGGAATTCACATTTTTCAGGACTAAGGGACAGGTTCATCTCAATGCATTTGGTTAGGACCTTTCCTAGATTGGACAATGCTTCCTGGAAGTTGGACCCATAAGGAGTGAAGTCATCCATATAGATTTCCACCGCATCATGGACCAACTCCGAGAAGATGCTCAAGACAGCTCTCTGGAAGGTAGCAGGAGCATTGCATAGCGCAAAGGGAAGAACTCGGTAGGCAAAGGTACCCCAAGGACAAGTGAAGGTGGTCTTATCTTGGTCTTCCGGGCTGATTTGGATTTGGTTGTACCCGCTAAACCCATCCAGGAAAGAGAAGAACTTCTTTCCTGCCAGTCCATCCAACACTTGATTTATGAAAGGTAGAGGGAAATGGTCTTTCTTGGTAGCTTTTTTCAGTTCTCGGTAGTCCACACAGATTCTCCACTTCCCATTTTTCTTGGGAACCAACACCAGAGGGGACACCCATTCACTATCTGAGATGGGGTAAATGAATCCGGCATCCAACAATTTTTGCAATTCTTCCTTGACAATGTCCTTAAGGGCTGGATTCATTCTCCTCTGAGGTTGCCTAACTGGTTTACAACCCTCTTTGATGTATATGTGATGGGTACAGACCGAGGGATGGACTCCTTTCATCTCCTTATAGCTCCAAGCAAAAACATCTAGCCAACAGGATACACAGCTCCTTTTCCTGGGAAGGAGATAGGGAGGAGCTGATCTTTAACGTTCTCTCAGGGCCGAACTCCACATTCTTGACTCTGGGAGTAACAGGGTTGGTGGTACAAAGGTCCACTAAGGTGCTGGCTTGGGCGTCCTCCACCAATTTCTCTAAGGAAAGTGCACTGGAAGGTGGATTCTGGATCAAAGTCTCAATCAAGTCATCCTCGGTTGGGGGGTCTCTTCTAGTGGTATCTAGGGTGCACAAAGGTGCTGAGTACACCTCATCCTCTTCTCCTTCCTCCAACCACAGTGGTAAGTCATGCTCTAAGGAGGGTTGGGCAGGAGGATATAGGACTAGTTGCTTGGAGATAGGACCGTTTTTGATGGTCATGTTTCCTGCACGGCAACTGATGTAAGCATCTGCAGTGGCTAACCAAGGCCTTCCCAAAATGAGAGGATATCCAGTAAGCTTTACCTTGGGTTGCAGAACCAAGAAATCTGCAGGGTATTCCCAAGAGTCGACAGAGACCAAGACATCCTCCACAATCCCTTCGGGAGTCACAGTGGAGTGATCTGCTAGTTGCAGTACTGTCGAGGTCTTCCTCAAGGAACCCTGAAGATTGAGTTTGAGCATGGTATCCCTGGTCATCACATTAATGGCAGCCCCCAGATCAATCAAGGTGTGAGGTATGATGGTGCCATTGATGTGGACATCTACTACAGGACTCCCAGGATCTAGGTACTTTGGGCATATGACTTGCCCTAACATAAGGTCAGACAGTTGTCCTAAGACATTGATGGTTGAAGCATCTCTCTTTCGCCTGCCTGGGTGTTTAAAACACTTTTCCTTAACCAGTTTGTTGTATATTGGCACATCCTTGATGGCTTGGAGAAGTGGTATTTTCACACACAACTGCTTGAGCTCTCCCAGAAGCTCATCCTCCTCTGGGTTGGGTTGTGTGGTGGCTGTTAGTCTCTCAGGAAAGGGTGGAATAGCCTTTGGTTCACTTTCCTGTTTATCCTCCTCGTCCTCTGGGGGAGGAGGTTGGCGATCTGGAAGAGTCTTTCCAGATCAAAGATTGATCTCCTGGATCTCCACATCATAGGTAGGACATGATGTTTCCCCAGTGTATACCTGCTGGGCCTGTCTATTGTTGGGGTTCGGGTTCGGTTGAGAAGGCATTTGAGGTTGCCTTGGAGGAGCAGGAGGTAATGGCTGAGGTTGAACTGGTGGTGGAGGCAAAATGGCGGGAGGAGTGTTGTACTGGGGCCTCCACCCCGACTGAGGTGCATTCCACTGAGGCCGTGGCTGGGCATGTGAATGATATGAATGAGTAGTGGGCTGAGTAGGGTACTGAGGTGGATAAGACCATGGAGGAGGCATAGACCAGGAAGGATGAGCAGGGGGACCCCAGGAAGGCATAGGAGTCGATTGGTTGGGGCTGTAATAAGCTTGAGGTGCCCCTTGCATCCCCTGCTGGTAAGGTCTAGGTTCTTGTGGCCTCCTTTGGTTGAGGTAATAGAGAGGTTCAGTGGGAGCTTCTGTCCCTTGGTACATAGCTTTAAACCCAGGTAAGGTTGGACATTGATTTGTGGGATGGTCTTCCTCACAAACGAAGCACACTTCAACCGAATGCAATGGGCATTCGTTCTTAGGGTGTCTCCTTGTACATCGAGGGCAGAAGATAGCCAAGGCCCTCTCAGCTTCTTCCTTCTTTTGCTGGATCCTGAATGTGTCCAGTTGCATGGCAATGGTCTGTCTCACCTCACTCTTAAGATCTTCTAATTGATTTGCAAACTCATGCTTGGAGAAAGGATTACCAGCTGAGAGAGGGTTTCCTCTACCTCATTTCCGGGCTGCCCTAGAGTGGTTTCTGAACATAGTCTTGATGTCTTCATAAGGCAGCTGGTAAATATCTCCCCCAGCTAGCATGTGAAGGGTATCTAAAAGGTCTTCAGGGACTCCTCAGAGCAGGACCAACTTGAGGGATTCAGGGTCAAGTGTGCACCTGGCCTGCTTGTAGCTAAGTTGGAACCTCTCCTCATAATCCTCTAAGGACTCATCATTTCCCATGGTCATCCGAAAGATTTCTCCCTTGGTTTCCTTGGACCTACAGTAGTCCCGGTACTTGGTATTGAAAGCTTGCTGCATCTGAGCCCAAGTGGTGATACTATTCCCAGGTAAGCCCATGAACCAGCGTAATGCTGCATCCTTAAGAGTTGAAGGGAAGAGTTTCAGCTTCTGCTCATCTTCAGTATAGTCATAGGTTCTACAAAGGACAACAAACTCAAACAGGAAGGTATCAGGATCTTCAGTAGTCAGTCCATGGAAGTGAGGTAGAGCGGAGGGACTAATGTTTTTCATTTTCATGTCTCCATTGGTTTCTCGGATGGGGAAGGCACCTTCTATTCTCTCATCTTCTCTTCTATTGTCAGCCATAGCTTCAGATGGGATGGTTTCTAATTCTTCTTCTGCTATAGGATCTTCGTATATCTCAGGAGGTTCACCTATAGGTTCTTCTGGATCACTGTCACCGAAGAAGAGAGAAGGGTGACTCAGTGATGTGGTGGGGGTGTTGGGTAGGAATTTGCCTGTTTTATCTCGGTTCCTACGAGGCATGAAATGGAAATAATTTTTGATTGCTTTTGTTTTTTTTCTCTGGTACCTGCAAAACTGAAACAGATTGATATACAACTAACTATCTTGCTGAAATAAAAATGCAGAATTGAAATGAAAGCAGGAAAGGACTAATCTATTTTGCTCAAATGAAATTGCAGGAATGGAAATGCTAGTCTACGCTTGCAGAATTGAAAGGCTAATCTATGCTTGCAAAATTGAAATTGCGGAATTGAAATGCTAATCTATGAAAGCAGGAAATGTCTATGCTACTTTTGCAGAATGGAAATGAAATAAACTACTTGGCAGAAGGCGAGAGTAAGAAAATAGAAGAAAAGCAACAATTACTAATACTCTGACGCTTCCCCGGCAACGGCGCCAAAAAGATGGTGGGCTCTAGTATTGTAGCAATAATGCTACAACTCCTGGAGCTTCCTATCTCTAATTTTATCAACCCGGTAGTTCGTAACAAACTTGGAAGCGACGGTGCTGTATGCACAAGTACTAGCTCTTGTCGCAGCTGTCACTTGGTCAGCTGGCACAAGTCCACTAGGGCTCAAGCCAACTTCTATATATTCTCAGAAGAAGCTTTCTAAATGATGGACGAAGTCTACCTCAAAGGAAATTAACTTACTTTGCAAGAATGAATTGAAAGCCAACCAAACATGGAAACCCTAGTAAACCCTAATCTGACTAGTTTAATCTCTATGATGCAATGGTGGGAGTGCAAACTTCTAGAAATGATGCCATTACTTCTAGTGAGATGAGATGCATGAATTTAAACTACTTTCATTGAAGAGAACACATTTTTGTATTTTTGCTCAAGTGGGTGGAGTTATTGTGATTGTGCTTCTTACTAGGTCTTGACTGTGCAGGGGTAGTTCAAAGGGAGGAAGGCTTGGGAAAGGTCAGGAGGGCTCTGAGAGGTTCCAGGGGATCCATCACATCATTCCAGAGAAGTCCACAACGTTCAGGTTCTTGGCAACCGTGTTTGCAGGCTTCTACAGGATGTCTGCAGGGGATCCTACAGGAAACTCGAGATTTCTACAGGAAGTCTGCTAACTTCTACAGGATGTCCTACAGTCGGAGTTTTGGGTAATGGAGGAGTGAAGGAACTGTATGGATGGATGGGTATGATGAAAGAGGAGCTTGAGATGGCCTATGGACAGAGAGATGAGGTGGAGAGAGAGTGGATGGAGCTGGTTGGTTGATAGAAGGGTAGAGGCAATGGAAGGCCGAAAAGATTGAGCAACGTGGACAGAAGAAGGGTTGGAAGGCAAATGAGCTGAACAGAGGATGAGTAGGTGTCTTAGGCACGGTTCAGAAAGATAAGAACACGATGAATTGGTGCTGCGCAGTGTAAATGAAACAAATCACCCTTATCTTGCATGTAAATGAAAGTTCACCAACCTATTCTAACTGTTTTATTAGGAATCAAAGAACAAAAATGTAAGTTGAAAGGAATTCATGCATGATACTGAACCAAAGAGTCATTACTCGAGATAAAATCGCATGGACAACTCTTCAATCGAAAACATTACAACAATACTTGCATGCATATGTTAAAACAATGTTTTTTTGGCAGTTGGCACGGTCTACACTTTCGGTCCCCAAACAGAGGTGAAAGTGAGCATGCATTCAACCTTTTGAACTCAACTTAACTTCAATCTCCCTACGCTAATTATGAACTAATGAAACAACTGCATTCATGAAACTAACCTACATAACCAAACCGAAACAGTCAACTCAGCAAACTGTATTTTTCAAGTGCAAGTAAAGGAAAGAAATGCAATGAAAAAAACAAGTAACAATACAAAGGAAAGGAGGTCTATTGCTCTCAGGTTGGGCCCTAACTTGAGAGCTATAGCTCCCCTAAGAACTCAGAATCGAATCCAAATCTGACTGCCTTTTATTAAATAATCATGAGTTTAACAACATGCCAAAATTGGCTTACAAAGAGCAAAAACAGAGCTACAGCTCATAATCCAAAATCTATAACAAAAGTTCAAGAGTCTCATCGAAGGCAACAGCCTTAATATTTATACATGATGAGGGCCAAGCTGGCCTCTTCAATTAGTGGAGCTTGGCTTGTCCAACTGAAAGTAAACTGCTGTTCCTGTAGAATCCGTTGGCTGCCTTCTAGCTCGGTGGTGATAGCTGTTGGAGCTCGGAGTTGGGGTGGAGATCACGAGGGAGGTCATTCAAGGTTGTGGACAACCTCCCTATAAACCCGCAATGCCACCTTGGCTGTCTCCTTGTCTCCATTTGCGTGGTCTTTGCTCCATTTAATGCCAAAAAAACCTGAAATCATCATGTATTAGCCACATAGGCATAATGACTGCCCTTCTTCCTACAAATAACACGAATATACTAAGAAATGATGCATAAGTGATAAAAAATGAAGGGTTGAGCAAGGTAAGTAGGCCAACTGAGCCCAAATTGTTACCAAAATTTGGGGCTCATCACCTCCTATAGATCCCCATGCCTATCCGTATAATCTAATCCCCCTATGTGTTCAAGACTCTGTCAACACTTTGCTGACTACACCGATCAGCATGGATGAGCTCAAGAAAGCCTTGGATTGCATGGAGCCGGATAAGGCGCCAGGGCCTGATGGGTTCACTGCTAGGTTCCTTCAGTCTTGATGGTCAACTATCAATAAAGACCTCCTGAGAATGGTTAGGAAGTCCCAATCTTGCTCAAAGATGGGAGGCAGTACCAATTCAGCCTTCCTTGCATTCCTACCAAAAGAGAAAGGAGCTTCATATGTTAGTAGATTTCGTCCCATTTCGCTGTGTAATACTAGCTATAAACTGATTACCAAAATAATATCCATCCGACTCAAGAATATTCTGCTGGACATCATACTGGAGAATCAAGGAGGCTTCATCAAAGGGAGAAAGATACTGGATAATATTGTGCTGGTTCAAGAGGCAGTTCATTCAAGTGGCCAAAGAAAAGAGAAAGGAATGGTGATAAAACTCGATCTGGCAAATGCCTTTGACAGGGTGAGGCATGACTTCCTGTTCACTGTTATGACGAAAATGGGCTTCTCAATAACCTTCATAAATTGGGTGAAAGCCTGCATTGCCTCTCCTTGGATTGCACCGCTGGTAAATGGCCGATCTACTAAATTTTTTAATACATCGAGGGGATTAAGGCAAGGTTGTCCACTGTCCCCTCTCCTCTATGCTATCCAAGCCTCAGTGCTTAGTTTCCAGCTAGACTTTTGTCAACAAGTCCAAACTCTGCCAGGCCTCAGAATGGTGCACAATGTTAAAGACATAAACCATGCCCAATTTGCCGATGATACTCTGCTCCTTGGAGGAGCGAGCATTAACTCGGCCAGATCTTTTAAGAAGGAATTGGACATTTATAAGGAGGCCTCCGACAGCAAGATAAACTATTCAAAAAGCACAATCTATGGCTGGAACTACTCGGTCAAAGATCTGGCTGACATTGCTAGGCTCCTTGAGATGAAAGTCTGTCAGACCTGGGAGTCCTTCAAATATCTTGGGATACCAATCTTCAAATCCACACCTAAAGTTGCCCACTAGATGCCCCTCTTAGACAAGCTTAAGCTCAGAATACAAGCCTGGGGAGCCTCCTGGCTGAACACTGCTGGGAAAATAATTCTTATAAAATCTGTTCTAATAAGTATGCCTCTTTTTCAGCACTCCATTCTTCTTGCTCCCAAAACCTTCCTCAGTAAAATGGATGGTATTCTGAGGAGATTCCTTTGGGAAGGGGGGAAAAATAATGAAAGAAGACTTCATTTAGTTAATTGGGACACCATTAAGAGGCCAACCCTGGAAGGAGGTCTGCAAATGAGAGATTTGGCTGCACAAAATCTCGCACTAGGCTCTAAAATCCTGTGGAATATTGTGGCTGGGAAAGTTAGCTGGAGCAAGAAAGTCCTATGGAAGAAATATTTTCAAGGTCAGCGTTTGAGATGTTTGGATCATCCGCCAAAAACCACCAAAGGTTCCCCAATTTTCAAGCTTTGTCTCGCTGCTCTGGAGCATTTCAGTCCCAATCTCTACTGGATCCCAGGTAATGGGAAAAAAATCAGAATATGGGAAGACCAGATCCTAGGAGATCAGCCATTGAACCATATAGAAGGCCTTGCAAATATTAAATTTTGGCTACAGTCCAACAATATGGAAACCCTTTGGGACATATCCACCTGGACGGAGGATTCTGGTAGACGGTGGGACAGCTGGAACCTGGGAGAGGTTCCACATCGTTTGCAAATTGAAGCTTCGTTACTTTTAGACAAACTCCAAGGAAAATCTCCCATTTCAGCAACAGCCAAGGACAAAAGAGGGTGGGGCTCCCATTCTGGTTCTTTCTCGGTTTCTGAAGGTTACAAAAGTTTGATTGTTGTTCCTAATGTCCCTCCTGACCCAACGCAATGGAATTTTATTTGGGCCTTCCCTTCGCTCCCAAAAGTAGACTTCTTCTGCTGGACGTTAGCTCACAACAGTATTCTCACTAGAGATAACCTGAGAAAACGTGGAATGGAAGGGCCATCCAGATGCCCTTTGTGTATGTCAGAGGAAGAAACAGCTGATCACCTGATGTTGCTGTGCCCTTTTGCCAAAGCTGTTTGGAAGGGGGTTCTGAGATCAAGGGCTGACAAGGTTGAGCTGCCAAGAAATATGCCAAATCTGCTTCACGAGTGGGCCAAGTTATCTTCGTTCTGCCTCAATAAAAAAAACCTTCTTAAGACTGCTTGGATGTGGATCCCTAAATACACCTGCTGGAAGTTATGGTTGGAAAGGAACAACAGATTGTTCAGGGGTGAAATCTGCACTACAAACAACGTTATCTCCAAAATTAAAGCTCTCTTGGGAGAGACTTTGGATGCTAAACCGGCTTTAAGGAATGAAGCGATTCTGGACAGTGAGGAGGAGCTTTGGCTGAAAGATATTGTTCCAAATTATCAAATCAATCCTATTTCTCCGGCCTCTTTCCATGCTATGTGGGAAATTCGCCTGGAAGAACAGGAGTTTCTAAAGTGGCGTTCTGCTCTGGATGACCATTGTCTCTTCTTCGACGGGGCCTCTAAAGGCAACCCTGGGGCTGCGGGTGGGGGTGGAGTTCTTCTGAATCCTGATGGCTCTACTTTGCTCAGGTATCATTGGGGACTGGGATTCGAATCAAATAACAGAGCTGAGGCTCTGGCTCTGTGGCAAGGGCTTTCTCTGGCTCTAGATCGGAACATTCACTCTCTGATGGTCTTAAGTGACTCCAGACTTATCATTCAAGCACTGAACTCACTTTCGAATCCTTCGCAGATCCACTTAGTCCTCATTCTCAAGAAAATTAGATCCATTCTGGCCAAGTTTCGGAAAATATCCTTTTATCATATTCTGAGGCATCTGAATTCACAAGCTGATCTGGAAGCCAATCTTGGCTCAGCCCGTAGCCAAAGAACTCTTTCAGTCAATTCTGAAGAATCTCTCTGCATCATTCCATAATCTTCTTAAGACCTTCACTTTCAGAAAATATGTTCACTCTGCTGCACTGGGGGATTGCACCTGTACTAGTAACATTGGGCTCTGCAACAGGCTATTCTCAGGTTTCCTCCAATCCCTGATCGACTGTTCCTGTCTCAGTTTGCCCTTCATTCGCACCAGGATCCATTGGTAGGCAATCAATACAGAAATGATTGATGCACTGGAAGCTCAGTCCCTATCAGATGCACTGGAAGCTCAGTCCTCAGTAGATGCATTTGCCAGAGAGTGAATGTCTGAAGACAAGTAGACAACAAGTTCCAGGTCTGATCTATTTACATGAAGGGTACATTCTAGGTATGCGCTATAGTTGCTGATGATTATGGTATGAGCACCGAGGGCTTTGCTGTAGCATTAACTCAAAATCTCACCTCCAAACAGCGGAGCAGAATCATTTATGTTTACTCCTACTTTGGTTCAACCAGAAGGTGGTTTGTATTGCATTTGTCCATGGATTTAGTGGAAGGACGAGGAGCAGGAAATGGTCCTAAACGTATGTACAGAGCAGCACAATGAACAGAGCAAATTCTATTCCGGAAAATTGGTTGTATCTCAGACAACAAAAGGCGGTCCAGACAATTCCAGCAGTTTCAAAGCACCTCCAATCATGGATTTAGCGACACAATTCCACCAAAGGGCGGTCCAGTCATTTCCGCAGCATCAAAGCACCTTCAAGCGTGGTCCGACCTCAAAGGCGACACCTCCTACTGTATCAAAGCGTGAAACCCTCTCTGTGTAACAAGAAATACTGTGTAACAAGTACGCGGCAGCTGTTTTGCCGCCTTTCAAAGCAAGTTAACCGTTAAAGTAAAAAAAAAAATAACTCATCAAATTAAAGATTGTATTAACAAAAACCCCATAGCACAACTACTCTTATTGAGATGCCATCTCTTAGAAAAAAGTTATAATTAAATCCCCATTAGGGGAATTTTGAAGTCTAAAATGGGCTTCCTAAGGAAATTATAACATAATAGTGGAAATAATAAAATAAAATTTGATTACGTCATCAAATTTTAAAGGGAAAAAGAAAAAACTACTTTTTCAACTCGTATTTTAAACTTATTTTCCTATGGGTTTACTCAAATTTCAAGCGGGAACACTTGTTGGATGCAAAATTTTTGATTCCTCATCCAAGGAGTACCCAGGTTACATACTTTCAATGGACCCTGCTAAATGAAAAATGATAAATACATGAAAAATTTGTTTGCAATAATGCTTTTTCATGTATTTCTCATTTTTTGTGTAGGAGGGTCCATCGAAAGTATGCAACATGAGTATTCCTTGGATGAAGAATTAATTTTTTCATCCAACGAGTACTTCCGTTCAAAATTTGAGTAAAACCTTAGGGAGATATGTTGAAAATACAAGTTGAAAATGTAGCTTTATTATTTTATTATTTTTTAATATTTTTACTTTTTTACCCCAAAAATGGTGAATCATCCACCATGGTTGACATCATCATCTTGAATCTTATTGGTTCTTATAAAGTATATTTTAGTTGTACATTTTTCTTAGAAGGCCCATTTTAGACCTGAAAAGTTCTCTAATGGAGCTTTCCTCTTAAGATACAACTAGTGCCCCAACCAATAGGTACAATTTATTTCATGGGTGGTTTTCATTCTATTTAGGATTTGATTCCATTATATTTATGAAAATCACTTGTAAAGTTTGTGAATTAGTATGAGCTATAAAAATTATGTTAGCAAAATTTATCCTACTATACTCTTATAGACATATGGCCCTCAGATTATGTTTGTAAGGTATGGATACTGTGATGGAAAAAATTATCCACTATTGAGTATGAATTTAGGAGCTATATCCCCCGACCACTTGGTATACCAAAATGAGGATTAGGTCCTGTTGTAGCGGCTACAACCACCTTCCAAAATTTTTCCTTAGATTTGTTTTGGAACCTGCCTACCAACCATCCTTAGCAGCATGTCTTGCACTGGCAAGTACATAGGCTTCAACTAAGTTTCAGTGGCCTACCAGCTTGTGCATGTCAGCTTGTTTGTCTCCCTCCCACAGCCCGACATTCCAGACTTAGATTATTTGTTGGCTGAGACACTCCCCTAGAAAATTGCACAATTTTGGAGGGGAACAAACCTTCCCTCCAGAAATTGTGCAAATCAGCGAGGTAGCCTGTTGGGATCCAGAATTGCACAGAACAGTCAGACAATCCTTCAAAAAACTACACAATTTGATTCAGCACGAGGCCTTAGCCTAGAAATTGCATGATTATGGGAGGTAGTGACCTACTCAGCCTAGAAATTGCGCAAATCAGTTGGGCAGCCTGTTGGGCTCCACAATTGCGCAGAACAGTTAGGTAGTCGCCCTTCAGAAAACTGCGCAATTTGGCCCGACACTGCAGCTCAACCCATAAATTTAGCAATTCTGGGAGACAATCACCTACCAACCCCAGAAATTGTGCAATCCTTCAGGGACAACCAGCCCAGCTCAGCCCAGAAACTATGCAAATTTTCATCCCAAGCTCGCAGACCGATGCATGTGCCTTAAGGTTGACTGGTTCTCTCCGAGACTGAGCAAAGCTGATTTGCATGCATGAGCTGCTTTTCCTGAAATAGAAAAAGGAAGCATGCAAAGGCATCCCTAGATCTGAGGGATTATTTTAGCAGTTGGAGGTTATATGCATAGATCGTTTTAGAAACCTCTCACCAAGTGTCACTTTTTCTTAGATTTGTGGCATGCACGTCATAACCTCAATCTTATCAAAACTTATGAACCAGATGCTGTAGAACTCATTCCTCACATCGATCTTAGAACTCTGACATCCCACATCGCATCCAGGAGTCTTCGGCACTTTCATCTTAGCTGTTTCAGTGTAAGTCTGCTTCTCATGTATTGCATTACGTTTCTGTCGCTTTTTGTGTTTCTATTTGTGTAAGTGTTGTCTACTTGATTTTAATGAGTGCTTGCTTTCATTTTGTTAAATTATAGATTTTTCTATGCTTAAGAGAAATTTACTTCAATTCTTCTTATTAGCCCAATATCAATTTCCAGTATTGCAATCACATCAGCATGATAGGAAAATATAGATAGAACATAAATGTAAACAACATAAGATAAGAGACACAAGACATGGCGCTAGCTAGGGACAAACCCCAGTGTGGGGAAACTTGTTAATCAATTCTTCTATATTCTTCAATAACTCAACAGAGAGAGAGAGAGAGAGAGAGAGAGAGAGAGAGAGAGAAAAGAGAGATAGTACAATATCACAAATCTGTGATTTACAACAACAACAATGTAATTCTGATTAGCAAGGTCAAAGTTGGTCAAATAGCTCCAAAATACCTAAAGACAATATAGGAGAATTTGACCTCCAACAACAATAGATGGCACCCCAAAACAGTTAATGCAAGGAGGTCAAAACAACAATCAATGCTACAACAATACTGCAGCCAACCCTAACCTACCAACGTTGTCCCAAACATGTCCTCCAATAGGTCAACACAGGCTGTCCAGCAATGCGACTAGCCTAGGAGAGGATGCCCAACCTAAGAACGCAGTCAACTTCCTCTTTGTTGGTCCTGTTAGCTCTGCTATAAGATTAAGCTTTTGATGGGTAAAAAACAGGTTTGGTAGTGTAGGTTGTGCTTTCAGGAGGTTCGCAGAAGTTGGTTTCATCTCCCCCTTCATTCTCCTTCATTTTCCTTTAAACCCCTTTATCTCTGTTTTTCTCTCAAAACCCCGTTTAAGCCACCCTCCACCTCGTTCATCCTCATTTCTTCTTTTTCCCGCGAGTCATTTGTTTAAAATCACATGCAAAGGTTTTTCGTTTTTAGCTCGAGTGCAGAGTTAAAATGGCCATATGACCATTTCCTCATAACCCTAAGCTTTAATAAAATCCTGGGCCCGCGGCTTTCCCTATCACATCACATCAGCTAAACGTATGATTGGATCCCGTTGTTCAATCGCGCCCGCCTTATCATCCGACGGTGTTCGCTAGCCATCTCCCCACAAGCTGCGCATGCAATAGCCCATGGGGAAGGCGGTTGCTCGTTGGACCTACCTGCCATGCTAGGCTTGTTTACTGGATCGCGCCTCGTGGTACGAAAACCACCACAGCTTCTGAAGTGGTGCGGGGAAACCGCTTACTGCCCATCTTGTATGTCCTCCCGCTCGTTAACTGTCGATCACCTCCGCCGCCCGAAAGCCATCGGATCTGCCTGACAGCGATCCGACAGCCCATGTGTCTCCATTCGCGTTACCTTCCGATGGCCTCTGCAACCCAATCTCCACCGTTCATTTACGAGATCCAACGGTCCACTTTCTTCCTGCGCATATGTCTTCCATCGCCTCCCACCATCAGATCTCGGCCATTTGTCTGAGCCATCCAATGGCTAACGTTCGTTATCAGCTCCTAGTTCATTTTCAATGCAATGTTCGTGTTTTGACAGTCCTGTGCACCCGAAGAAGGAAGGAGACCATGATCCAAATACTCTCCATAGTTAATATTTCAGCTACCACATTCAAGAGATAGCACGGCCAAAGAAGGAGAGTACTGCTTCGAGCAGTAGAATTTATTGACCAGTTATGGAGTTTTTGTCCCATACGGTACTTCACTTGTGCAGGAAGGACAAAAAAGTACCAGTAAATGTCAAATTGATTTATTAAAACACTCAGTTTGTATCAAAGACCATATCTAATTGTAAATGTGCTTGGTGGCCAGTTATGACCCCTCCACGCATAGGTTAGGAGAGATTTTTGTATTCAACCTCCATATATACCCACAAAGAAGATGTAATGAGGTTGATGAATGTTATTTTGATTTAAGATTCAATTTTTGGAGACTATAACTACTGTGATACCTGCAGCTTCTAGTCTTCATTTTCAGCTAATGCAAGGTTCTTTTGCTATTAATTTCTCACTTTCCACTTCTTCTTTGTTCTAGGTTGTACCTGTTATGCGTCTATTCATGTGCTGTTGATGTTTAGCATTAGAGGGGTTGTCATCCCACCTCTGTGTTAGAATTTAGCATGTATTATTGAATATTTATGTAGGTTTCTATTGTTTTAATGCCAGAGAGCTGTCATCTTGTATGTGCATTAAGGAACAGATTTACAGACCTTTTAACTGGTTGCAGCTGGCCATCACAGTGTCCTGTGCATCTACTGGTGTGATCAGTATTCTCCATTATCACATTTTCCTTAAACTGTGAGTAATTGGTAGTCTAAAGCCTTGTAGTCTGGGGGTGTTCACCCATGTGTGGGGTTAAGCATATTAGAAGTGGTTATCTGGCTTGAATATGCATCATTTCTCTCATTCATCCACCATTTTCCAACATTTTTGTTGAGTTTGTAATGTTCCTGAGCATATCTGAGATACAACCTAGGAGAGTTTCTTGGAGTGATAACATTAATTGGCGCCGTTGCTGGGGAGAGGAGAATTGAAGCTCAGCTTCCCTGGGAGAACGACATAGTTCCAGATTTTGATGATAGACAAAGTTTGGGCACAGTTTTTGGTTGTAATCATCTATCTGGCAACTCCACTGGAGGAAGACCATCCTTTGGTGACTCCACATTAAAGTTCTGGCTTAGTTTGTAAGACATACTTGAAGAAGTCCTCAGAAATCACCAACTGAATCAGTGCCTGACCCTGAGAGAACTGTCAAATCGAATAAAGCATCACTGGAAGGGGCATCAGGATCAGGTACGCCTAAGAAATCTCATGCATCTCTGAAAGATAAAGTTATTGTTGAAGATATACAGTTTGAAGATTTAGACCCCAACACTGTTATTAAGGAAATTCCTTCAGAGATTAATACAACCCCTTTGTCAGTTAGTTCCCCTTTGAATCTCAGTCCTAAGAAAATTTCCCATTCAGTCCAAAACATCCCTTTGTCTCTGCCATCCATCACATTATTTCTTGTTATTCAATCTGCCACTATTCTTCCACATATCCCAATCATGGCAAGACAACGAGCACCCACGAAGATAGAAAGAATTGTTGCTACTAGATATGGACCTCTGGTATTTCTTGTTCGTTTAAATCCAATGCCTGTGGGAGAATATCATAAATATATGCCTAAATTCACTGGTACAGAGGGAGTAACAGCAGAAGAACACCTTGAAGCTTTTTACAGTTATGCTGATAACCTAGATATAAGTGAAAATGATGTATGGATGAGAGTTTTTGTCCAGAGCCTTGATGGAGAGGCTAGGAAGTGGTTCAGAGAATTACCCCAGAGATCTATAACAGATATTGAAGCCTTAGATGATACTTTTTTGAAGAACTGGGGAGATAAAAAGGACTTGTTGTATTATCATACTGAGTTTGGTAACTTGAAGAGGGAGAATGGTGAATCTTTGCCTGATTTTAATAAAATATTTAATCGAATGTATAGTAAGATACCAACTGAGGTAAAGCCTACCCCCACCTCTGCCAAACTCACTTATGCCAATGCTTTTGACTCTAATTTCTGCCTGTTATTGAGAGAAAGAAGATGTGCCACTCTAGCTGATATGTAAGATGTAGCACTAGAGGTCGAATCTAATATCATGGCTACAGAAAAGCTAAAAAGTCAAGCTGACAAAAGGAGGCAGAGAGGTTAGGCTTCTACTTCTTCTGCTTCATCTTTAGAGCCTAAGTTAGACAAAATGACTAAAATGATAGAGTCATTAGCTACTGAAATATCTAAGCTGAAGGTTGAGCAGAATTAAGGGAAAACAAGGAAGCAAAACACATTTGCTCCAAGAAATCCCAATCTATTCAAAAGAGCAAATGAACAGTTGCAAATAATTCAGAGGGGTGAAGAAACAAAGGAAGAGCAGAAAGTTAAAGATCCCTTCCAAAATGTAGTCATGGAGGAGGAACAATTTGAAGAAGATGAGGATGAAATTCACTGCATGGAAGATAAAGGCAGCGCTGCATTTTTGACTTTGGCTGCTTATGAAGAATCATTACTGCAAGAACAAAACAGTCAGGAGTGGGACAGAGGAGCTGTTCTACAAACTGAGCAGCAGCAGAGATATAACTTGAGGTCGAATGCAAAAAATGTCAAAGAAAATTCTGCCCAAAGAGCTGTTGTCCAAATAGAATCACAGAATATCAGGCAGAGAAGACCAGCAGCTGATCTAGTCATCCTCAAAGCTCCAGTTCAAGAGGTAAAAGGTTATGATAAGTTATCTTCTTCTTTCAGCTTTGAGTCAGAAGTTCAAAAATTGAAAATATCTGTGCCTCTGGTAGAGTTGGTGAAGAGTGAAGTCTTTAGAAAGCCTATCCTTGAAGCCCTTGAGCTAGAAACCACACAAACCTCCACTGACTCTGTCAATTTACGAGATGACAAGCTTACCATTGTGCTTAGCCCCATGATTGAGCCTGCTGATAATAATTCTCCATCTCTTTATGTCTCATTGACCATTCATGACAAAATCCTCCACAACTGCCTGCTGGACACAGGGGCCAGCCACAATCTGATGCCTAAAGCTGTCATGGAAGAGTTGGGCCTTGACATCACTAGACCTTATCATGATTTATTCTCTTTTGATCAAAGACCTGGCCATTACCTTAACTCAACTGCCCATGAAGAGTATGATGATGGATATTGTGGTAGAAAATGTCCCTCCTAAGTTTGGCATGCTACTGTCCAGAGGGTGGATTAAGAGACTAGGTGGGACACTACAGAATGATCTATCTTATGCCAATGTCCCAGTGTTCGGAGGAGAAAGCAGGAGATTATACAAAGAAGCACACTTGGCATATATCATTAGTGATGAGAAGAATCCTACAAATCATCCCATATATGTAGTGGACACCGATTTTGGAGCATGTATCCTCCAAATAGAAGAATCTCAGAAGGCCTCATTGCAAATAAGGAAACCAACAGCTCAGGCCAAAGAAGAGCAAGGAAGTCAGGTTTGGGAGATGTTCTTTGATGGAGCATGTTCCAAGGAGACTGTAGGGGCAGGGGTGGTACTAATATCTCCAAAGAAAGAAAGAAAGCATTCAGCTTTCTTTTACGCTGGTTTTTCGAGTGACAAACAATATAGCAGAGTATGAGGCTCAACTATTGGGCCTTAATGCAATAAAAGACAGAGGAATCAAGAATATGAAAGTGTTTGGAGATGCTGATTTAATCATTCAACAAGTCAATAAAACATTTCAAGCAAAGCACCCAAGGCTGAAAGCATACAGAGATGAGTGATGGAGAACCAGAGATTCTTTTGATTATTTCTGTATTTCATACATTCCTAGAGCCCAAAATTAGCTTGCTGATTCCCTTGCTGTTTCTGCTAGTCTATTTATCCCTTCCATGCCTCCCAGACTAGTTTATGAAGTCCAAATGAAATACAGACTGTCCTTGCCTGATAATGTCCACCATTGGAAAGTTTTTGATGATGATGATGAGTTAAATAGGTTTCTGCAAGTCATTGATGAGTTTTCCAAAATGCAAATTGACCAAGAAAATGAAGCCTTGGAAGAAAGCCACCAGCCCCAGCTTAGAAATAAAATTGGTAAAGACAACATTGTCCAGCTTCCTAGTAACCATATTCCTAGGGGTTTAATTCCTTTAGAGAGACTGTTTGACCAAAATGATGTGCCTTACAAGGCTGCCCAAAAATAAGACCCATCTGCAGTCTGTAAGCATGATATAGGAAGTCCAGGTCAGCCTAGATATGTAAATTTGTCCACTGATCTGTCTGCTGACCAAAGTTCTGAATACTGCAAATTAATGAAGCAATTTGCTGATGTGTTTGCTTGGGAGTATAGTGATCTGAAAACGTATGATAAGAACATAATCCAGCATAAAATCCCTCTAGAGAAAGACACTATTCCTTTCAAATAGAAGCTGAGACCAATAAATCCTATGCTTCTTCCACTGATTGAAAAAGAAATTAAAAAATTGTTGGCTGCCAAGATCATAGTCCCTCTCAGATATTCAAAATGGGTAGCCAACTTGGTGGTGGTAAGGAAGAAGAATGGAGAAATCAGACTGTGTGTTGATTTCCGAAATGTAAACAAATGTTCCAAGAAAGACAACTATCCTCTACCCAAGATGGAGCATTTGCTGCAAAAAGTCTCAGGAGCTAAAGTGATGTCTTTCTTGGATGGTTTTTCAGGCTTTAATCAGATTGTTGTGCATCCAGATGATCAAGAAAATACTACATTCACCACTCCTTGGGGCACTTTTATGTATGCCAAGATGCCTTTTGGATTGATGAATGCTGGAGCCACCTTTCAGAGAGCTATGGACATAGCATTTGTGGGGGAGAAGGATAAATTTGTCCTCATCTACCTTGAAAATATAACAGTATACTCCAGCAGCCATCAAAATCATTTACAGCATTTGAAAAAAGTATTCTTGAAGTGCAAGAGGTTTGGAATCCCAGTCAATCCCAAAAAATCACAATTTGCTTTAGAAGAAGGCAAGCTATTAGGACATATTGTGTCTGCTGCAGGTGTTCAAATTGACCCAAAAAGAGTCAAAGCAATACAGACTTTGTCTATCCCTAGATCAAAGAAGGATATCCAATCCTTTTTGGGCAAAATAAATTTTGTAAGGAGGTTTATTCCAAATTTTGCAGAATTAGTGAAACATATTACCTCCATGTTGAAGAAAAGAGCAGAGGTTAAATGGACTGATGCAACAAGAAAATCATTTGAGTCTATTAAAAAGGCTATTATGGAAGCTCCCACATTAATAAGTCCAGATTACAGCAAGGAGTTCCATATATTCTCATTTGCCTCTGAAGATACCATTGCAGCAGTTTTATTGCAGGCAGATGAAAAAGGTTTAGAACAGTAGCATTTTTTAGCAAGAACTTGAGGGATGCTGAACTGAGGTATGATATTATTGAAAAACAGGAATATGCCCTTATTAAGTCCTTGAAAGCTTTCAGAGTTTATATCTTGCATTCAAAGATAATTGCATATGTACCCTCTACTGCAATAAAAGATGTCTTGACACAACCTGATGCTGATGGAAGAAGGGAAAAATGGATTGCAAAAATGATAGAATTTAATATAGAATTGAAGCCCACCAAACTGGTCAAAGGTTAGGGTCTTGCCAAATTATGGCTAAAGAAAATTGCAGATCTTTAGATATTGATTTCCTGTGCATAATTGCAGAAAATGGTCAGACAGATAAAGAAGAGGAAGCAGCTGAACCATAGAGAAAGCAATTTGTGGCCAAGAATATAGCTTCTTGTGATTGGTATTCTGCAATAGTTAATTTCTTACTGAAGCTAGAAATCCCTTCAAAATTAACTCAAAGTCACGCCAGAACTTTAAAACTTAGGGCAGCTAAATATTGCATTAATGAAAATCTGCTTTATGGGAGGGACCCAACTGGAGTGCTTTTGAGGTGTCTGGACAAAGAACAGTCAATAGAAGTTATGCAATAGTTTCATTCCAGCATGTGTGGAGGGCACCATTATTGGAAAACTACAGCCCACAAAATTCTCAGAGCTGAGTAATATTGGCCCACTTTATTTTCTGATGTATTTGTTTTTGTTAAATCTTGTGACATGTGCCAAAGATTTGAAGGAAAACAGCAGTTGAAATCCCTGCCCTTAAAACCAATACTTGAAAAAGGACCTTTTCAGCAGTGGGGCTTGGATTTCATTTGAGAAATCAATCCACATTCCAGTGGCCAGCACAGATGGATATTAGTAGCTACTGATTATTTCACTAAGTGGATTGAAGCAGTCCCTACTAGGAAGGCTGATCATAATGTGGTCATGAAATTTTTGATAGAGAATATCTTCAGCAGATTTGGTTGTCCACACAAACTAATCACAGATAATGCAGCAGCCTTCAGGGAAAAAGAATTGGTGGATTTGTGTGATTCAATGGGTATTAAACTGGTTCATTCCACCTCATATTATGCACAAGGAAATGGTCTGGCAAAATCCTCTAATAAAAGCCCGATAAGGATAATTAAGAAGCTGTTAGAGGACAATAAGAAGAATTGGGATTCAAAGATCAAGTATGCATTGTGGGCTGACAGAGTAACCATTAAGAAATCCACAAGGAATTCTCCTTTCAAGCTGGTATATGGCACTGATGCTGTATTCCCAATTCAGCTAACTCTCCCTGTGGCAAACTTCCTTCAAACAGAACAAAATGAGGAAGAAGACATGGCAAAGAGGATCACTGATTTGGTAAAAGTACATCAGATTAGAGAACCACTGGTTGAAAAGGCTGCAGCACATCAGAAAAAGATCAAGGAAGCCTTTGACAAGAAGGCAAAAAAAAAATAATTTTCAGATTGGTGACTGGGTTTTGAAATGGGATGCGTTGAAGGAAAATAAAGGCAATCATGGGAAATTTGATGCTTTTTGGACATGTCCTTTCATCATTTCACAAATTCAAGGGAACAACACCTTCATACTAAAAAGTATGGGAGGAGAGGCATTTTTTGATGGCCCAGTCAATGGGCGTTTTTTGAAAATTTATGTGTTCTAAGGTCTTTTGGCCTTAAAGGTTGTAAATAGTATGTTTTTATTAGTTTTAGTATAGGTGCAGTAGACTCCATGCCCAATGGAACACTAGGAATTTTGGCTAATTTGTTTTCAGCTGGAAAGGCAATGGTCTGCAGGTTCTTGAGACCTCACAGGGAGGCTCTCATCCCCAGAAGGAGCCAGTGTTAGCTCTGCTATAAGATTAAGATTTTGATGGGTAAAAAGCAGGTTTGGCAGTGCAGGTTGTGCTTTTAGGAGGTTCACAGAAGTTGGTTTCATCTCCCCCTTCATTCTCCTTCATTTTCCTTTAAACCCCTTTATCTCTGTTTTTCTCTCAAAACCCCGTTTAAGCCACCCTCCACCTCGTTCATCCTCATTTTTTCTTTTTCCCACGGGTCATTTGTTTAAAATCACATGCAAAGGTTTTTTGTTTTTAGCCCGAGCGCAGAGTTAAAACGGCCATATGACCATTTCCTCATAACCCTAAGCTTTAATAAAATCCTGGGCCCGCGGCTTTACCTGTCACATCACATCTGCTAAATGTATGATTGGATCCCACCGTCTGATCGCGCCCACCTTATCATCCAACGATGTTCGCTAGCCCTCTCCCCGCAAGCTACGCACGCGATAGCCCGCGGGGAAGGCGGTTTCCCGCTGGACCTACCTGCCACGCGGCGCTTGTTTACTGGATCACGCCCCGCGGTACAAAAACCACCACAGCTTCCGAAGCGGTGCGGGGAAACCGCTTACCGCCCCTCTTGTACGTCCTCCTTCTCGTTAACTGTCGATCACCTCCGCCACCTGATAGCCGTCGGATCTGCCCGACAGCAATCCGACGGCCCATGTGTCTCCATTCGCGTTACCTTCTGATGGCCTCTGCAATCCAATCTCCACCGTTCATTTACGAGATCCAACGGTCCACTTTCTTCCCGCGCATATGTCTTCCATCGCCTCCCGCCATCAGATCTCGGCCGTTCGTCTGAGCCATCCAACGGCTAGCGTTTGCTATCAGCTCCTAGTTCATTTTCAATGCAATGTTCGTGTTTTGACAGACCTGTGCACAAGAAGAAGGAAGGAGACCATGATCCAAATACTCTCCACAATTAATATTTCAGCTACCACATTCAAGACACAGCATGGCCAAAGAAGGAGAGTACTGCTTCGAGCAGTAGAATTCATTGACCAGTTATGGAGTTTTTGTCCCATACAGTACTTCACCTGTGTAGGAAGGACAACAAAGTACCATTAAATGTCAAATTGATTTATTAAAACACTCAGTTTGTATCAAAGACCATATCTAATTGTAAATGTGGTTGGTGGCCAGTTATGACCCCTCCACGCATAGGTTAGCAAAGATTTTTGTATTCAACCTCAATATATACCCACAAAGAACATGTAATGAGGTTGATGAATGTTATTTTGATGTAAGATTCAACTTCTGGAGACTGTAACTACTGTGATACCTGCAGCTTCTGGTCTTCATTTTCAACTAATGCAAGCTTATTTTGTTGTTAATTTCTCACTTTCCACTTCTTCTTTGTTCTAGGATATGCCTGTTATGCGTCTATTCATATACTGTTGATGTTTAGCATTAGAGGGGTTGTCATCCCACTTTTGTGTTAGAATTTAGCATGTATTATTGAATATGTATGCAGGTTTCTGTTGTTTTAATGCCAGAGAGTTGTCATCCCGTCTGTGCATTAAGGAATAGATTTACAGACCTTTTAACTGGTTGCAGCTGGCCATCATAGGGTCCTGTGCATCTGCTGGTGTGATCAGTATTCTCCATTATCACATTTTCCTTAAATTGTGAGTAATTGGTGGTCTACAGCCTTGTAGTTTGGGGGTGTTCAACCATGTCTGGGGTTAAGCATATTAGAAGTGGTTATCTGGCTTGAATATGCATCATTTCTCTCATTCATCCACCATTTTCCAACATCTTTGTTGATTTTGTAATGTTCCCGAGCATCTCTGAGATACAACCTAGGAGAGTTTCTTGGGGTGATAATAGGTCCAACACATGCATAATATACCCCTGCTGCTCCACAATCAGCGCTAGGTCAGCGCTATCCCAAAACTAGCCTACGTCCTTCCTTCCTTCTCCCACGTGAGTGTCTTCCTCCTCCTATGCATACCCAAGAGGCTAGGAGAGAAAGGAATGAGATGGTGATATGAGTGTCATGATGCTTCAATGTCTCCTCTACTTATATGCCACGTTGAGGTGTAGCAAGGGGTGTGCAACACAGTTTTAGCAAGGGGTGTGCAAAACAATTTTACTTTCTGGCTGACCTTAACAAATTGTCAAGAAATACAAATAAATTCATATCTCCATGAATACATGTCGGAATCAGATGATCGTTAGATCAATCCTACACCTCTCGATGAGAGGAATCCAAGAAAAATATCAGCGACCGTAAAACAGGTGACCCACATGGATTTTGGCCCTAGTTGCCAATTTTAACACTTCCTCTCAACTAGGGAGAACTCCATCAACTAATTCATCTATCTATCGGTACGATCTCTACCATCAAATGCACTGCCCTGCACTGCTCTGCTCTGCTCTGCTGAACTATGAAGAAGAAGAAATGATCGAGAATATATCATACCATCCTCTATTGACTTGAAGTCAGTCCCAGATAAAAGAGATTGTCTAATGGCACTTTTACTGACCTGAAGTCAGTCCCAATGAAGAGAGTGTGTCATACCACTCTTACTGATCCAAAATCAGTTCCAAATAAAGAGAGGGTCTGATACCACTCTTACTGACCCGAAGTCACTTCCAATTGATCCTAGATCAATGTCACCCTAGCATAGGGAGTACGATAGATACATGATGCATCCATCAGTACTACTACGGTACCTATCCTCATTTCCCTACTCATTGGCCAGTTGAGAGGTACTTCCCATGTATCCTAGACTGCATGGGTAGGATGTCTTAGTAGGAGAAGGATGAACCATTCTTCCTACCTACATGTCGTCATGAGGTATCACAGGGGAAGGCTAAAGTATTCACCCTGTACACATCGCACCACTAGGGGAGGGTGAGTCACCCAATGGTCGCTCGTCGCTCCAAGAAGTACCCCAAGCCCCCTGGAGCTCCCAGAGATCAATGTATTCATCATACAGGACCCTCATAAGAGGGTCTCTCCACAACTCCTAGTTGTTCTTGGATGTCAAGAATTTGATATTTCCCAGCGGCTTCGTCAGAATTTCGGCAACCTACTCATTAATCCCAATATGATGGAGCCTTATTACTCCTTATTGTACCATATCCCAGATAAAGTGGTACCTGATATCGATGTGTTTGGGGAAATCATGAAATACAAGATTCTATGATAAACAAATCCCACACTGGTTGTCGCAGAGGATCACAGTAGTATCCAGTGTATGTCCAAACAAATCACTAAAGAGCTTCCATAACCAGACAACTTCACAGGAGGCCATACTCGCAGTAATGTACTCAGCCTCAGCGGTGCTCAAAGCCATCGACTTCTACTTCCTTCTCATCCAAGAAATCGAGGTAAAACCCAAAGAGAAACAACACCCGGAAGTGCTCTTTCGGTCCACCACACTGCTTGCCCAATCAACATTGTAATATCCATGTAGCCTCACATCTCTGACAATGTATCTCAACCCATGAGTGATTGTGCCCCGAAGATATCTTAGAATATTCTTAGCACCAATCTAATGTGAGTGATGAGGCTCAACCATATATTGGTTCAACGTGTTGATTGCAAAACATATATCCGGACGGGAGTTCACCAAGAAAACCAATGCTCCTATGAGTTGACGATACTCAGAAGCATTTCCCAAAACAGGTCCGACAACACTACCACATAACTTCTTAAAGTTAAGCTCCATCGGGGTAGTAATGGGCTTGCATTCCAGCATACCAGATCTCTCCAATATCTTCACCACGTGTTTTCCTTGAGATAGGAAAATTTCTCCTGGATTTTTCCAGACCTCCAATCGTAGGAAATAGTGCATCAGTCCTAGGTCCTTCATCTCAAATTTGGAATCCAACTCCCTCTTACATTTGTGAATGAGAGGGTCTGCACCTGTCATGAATAGGTTGTCAACATAAAACACCTATATGAGAGGCTTATCATCCTCAACCTTAAAGTAAAGGTTTGGATTGGCTTCACTCCTAGTGAATCCCAACTTCATTAAGTAGCTATCAATCCTCTCATACCAAGCTCAGGGTGCTTTCTTTGTCCCATAGAGAGATTTCTTCAACCTGCATACTTGGGATTCCCGATTATGAATCATAAACCCCTCAGGTTGTTCCACATAGACTCCCTTTTAATCGAACCATGTAAGAACGTGGTCTTGACATCCATCTGATGTAGGTTCCATCCTTACGAAGCGACAAGGGCTATGATCGAGCAGATGGTGGTGTACCGGACAACAAGTGCAAATATCTCATCATAATCCACACCTTCCTTTTGAGAGAAGCCTCAAGCAACAAAGCAAGCCTTGTACTTTTCGACACTCCCATCATCTCCATGCTTGATTTTGTAAAGCCACTTCGAGGTGACAATTGTTTTGTCCTAGGGTCTGGAAACCACATCCCATACATCATTCTTCATGATGGACTTGTATTCCTCATTCATAGCATCCTTCCATACTTGATGATTCATGACGTCTTTGAACGATGAAGGCTCATTTTGAATGATGGTTCTCATAATGGTCAAGTATCCCTAATACCTGGTCAGCTTCTTACTTTCACGGAAAGTCCCTCTAGGTGCAATATGTTCCTCGGCATCACCGAGTTCACCCCTAAGCCATGAAGGCCTATTCCTTGAAGAGGAAGGCTCTTACAGAGGGGGATCAACAGGATCCATAGGTTCTTCCACATCGGGCATTGTCTCATCTTCCTTCTCATCCGACTTACTGGTGCCAGCTTCTTTATCTTTCCTTAGAATAGGAAGATTGTCAACCTTGCGAAGAGCCATATATTCATCAAAGGTGACATCATGAATTATCTCGACTTCCATTTGACCAGCCACATAGATTCTATAGCCCTTATAATTTTCTTTATAGCCCACGAAGATTCCCTTCTTTCCAGATGCACCCAATTTGTTTCTTTTCTCTTTCGGCACATGAAAATATACAAGACTTCCAAAAATTCTAAAATGAGAAACATCAGGTTTCTTACCAGTGAAAATTTCTTCAGGATTCTTGGAATCCAATGCTTGATGAGGGCATTAGTTTTAACATATACGACGGTGTTCACACCTTCAGCCCATAGAAACTTCAAAAGCCTTTAATCATGAAACATGGAACACACTGCTTCCAAAATCGTACGGTTCTTTCTTTCAGCCACACCATTATGCTCAAGAGTGTATGGTGTTGTGGTCTCCCTCTTAATGCCAGCTTCCTTCCAAAAGTCATGGAACTCATTGGATTCATACTCGGTCCCATTATTAGTCCTTAAGATCTTGATCCTCCTCTCGATTTGATTCTCGATCAAGGCTTTGAAGTGACGGAACCAGGAGAACACTTCATCCTTCTTTTTCAAGAAGTATATCCAAGTCTTGCGAGAATAACCATCTGTAAACCAGGGACATACACCTTCTTTATCTACTTTAAACTCGGGCATACTTTTCACCATGTGTCTCACATCGGGTAAAGCCTTATAATGAAGGTGGGAAAACCTCTAGTGCCATAGTTCAAACTGTAGAGTTGTGTCGCAAGACATGACTCCCAATGGACTTCCTCCAACTTGATATAAAGATTCAACCCGAAACCCAAGAGTGAAAGCATATTTAAAATTACTTTTCCACACACGTACCTTGCCATCGATGAAGGCCACCTTGTAGCCTTTGTCTTCCATTTACAAAATGGACACTAGGTTCTTCTTGAGATCAGGTACATATAAGACTTCTTGCAAATGAATTGTGTTACCCTGATTTAATTGAAGAGTAACATTCCCTACACCCTTTACGGGATAGGTGGAATTGTCTCCAAGAATAATCTCCAAGTTTGTCTCCTTCTCTATCAGATTAGAGAGAGCTTCATTGTAACCAGTGAAGTTCCTTGAGGCACCACTATCAATAAACCAATTTCCCAACGAATCTAGAGGAGAGGTAGTGGAGAGGGTCGATATCAGATAATATTCATCTTTCTTATTGTTAACAACATTTTATTCATACCTAGAGTTCCTTGCTTTCTTGGAGGGTTGACCACTTCCTTGATTTCCCGCATTTCTCTTTCCTTTGCCATTGAACCTTCCATTCCTTTGATTGTGGCTGGAGTTGCCCCGAGAGTGATTTTGATCATCGTCATGTTTTGTTTCCTTTCTATTTGGACACACCCTCGCATAGTGGCAAAATTTATTACAAACAAAACATCTTCCTTTCCTTCCAACCTTTGATGCGAGATTTCCTTTGAAATGACCTTTGGTCCCATAATTATTTTTCCTTTTGGCATGAGAGGAGAAAGCAGTGGGGTTGCCTTTGCTTGAAGGAATTTCTTGCTCCACCATCCTTGTCTCTTCTTGAATGCATCTCGCCGTCAATTCTTCAAATCCTGGAATTTGATCATTGTTGAGAAGAGTGGTTCTAAATACATACCATTCAGATGGGAGCCTTCCAAGGGTAGTGATGGTTAGTTCCCTGTCAGAAATGACTTCTCCAATTGATAGGAGATCATCCTTGATCTCAGTGATCCTTAAAAAGTAGGATTGAATATCTTCATCCTTGCCCTTCTTAATATCCTTCAACTTATTTTTGAGGAACAAAACTTGATTTGCATCACTAACTTTAAACAAGCTTACCAGTCTATCATAGATCTCCTTAGAGGTGTTCAGCTCGGAAATGTAGGCCACCAAAATCTTGTCAATTGAATCTCAAATGATATTCTTCGCTTTGACTTCATCCCTTGTATATTTTTTCCTTGTAGCAGCCAGTGCGTTTGATGGAGGCTCCATAATTCTACCCCTCACATGGTCCAACACTTCCTGCTCTTCCAATGTCAGATCAAGAGACATCTTCCATCCGTGATAGTCAGACTTCTCATGGAGCTTGTCTTTGACGGGGAAGTGTGATGAGGAACCCATGAAGCCTTTGAATTTTTCCAACTATCTTTGGTGATTGTTCTTGCTCTTGTTTGGGCTTTGTCTTCACCTCAGCTCTGATACCATGTTAAATTATGGTATGTTCTATGCTTAAGAGAAATTTACTTCAATTCTTCTTATTAGCCGAATATAAATTTCCAATATTGCAATCACATCAACATGATAGTAAAATGAAGATAGAACATAAATGTAAACAACAAAAGACAAGCCAAGACAAGAGACACAAGATGTGGCGCTAGCCAGAGACAAACCCAATGCGGGGAAACCCTTTGATCAATTCTTCTATATTCTTCAATAATTCAGCAGAGAGAGAGAGAGTACAATATCAAAAATGTGATTTACAATAGAAACAATGTAATTCTGATCAGCAAGGTCAAAGCTGGTCAAACAACTCCAAAAGACCTCAAGAAAACATAGTAGAACTCGGCCTCCAACAACAATAGATGGCACCCCAAAACAATCAGTGCCAGGAGGTCAAAACAATAGTCAATGCTACAACAATAATGCAGCCAGCCCTAACCAGTCAACGATGTACTAAGCATGTCCTCCAACAAGTCAACACAGGTTGTCCAACAATGTGGCTAGCCTAGGAGAGGCTGCCCAACCCAAGAACATAGTCAACTTCCTTTTCGCTGGTCTAACACATGCATAATATATCCTTCCTTCTCCCACGTGAGTGTCTTCCTCCTCCAATGCACACCCAAGAGACTAGGAGAGAGAGGAATGAGATGGTGAGATGAGTGTCATAATGCCTCAAGGTCTCCTCTACTCATATACCACGTTGAGGTTTATCTGGGGGTGTGCAACACAATTTTACTTGTTGGATGACCTTGACAAATTGTCAAGAAACACAAATAAATTCATATCTCCATGAATACATGTCGGAACTGGATGATCGTTAGATCAATCCTACACCTCTTAATGAGAGGAATCTAAGAAAAATATTAGCTACCATAAACGAGGTGACCCACATAGAGTTTGGCCCTAGTTTCCAATTTTAACACGTTTTAATGTATGTGAGATTGTAGAAGCATCGTTTCATTTTTCGTTTGCATCTCATTACTGTCGCATGCATGACACTATTTTTGCACCGACAGTCATCGTTGCGGCGACTCGCTTCACACACATGCATGCTTTCCCATTTTATAAATCCTGCACTTACTGTTTTCATGCATGATCATTCACTCTTGTTTACACTTAGTATCATCATGCATTCAGACTTCTCATGTTTTCAGTCGCCCGTCACACTAACCTCCAAGTTTGCATTTCCGAATTCTGGGAGGCAGTGCCTTGCTTGGCCCAGAAACTGCGCAATGCAGTTTGCTGGTTTGCATGTCACTATTGACTGAAATTGTGCATTGCATAGTTTCAGTCCTCAGCAGGCCAGACTATACTGTGAATTGTGCTGTTCCAGTAGTTATTCAGCCTCTCGATAGCTTGAACTATGCCTTGTGCAGTTTTGGCAATCAGTCTCCAAGCCTCTCGGTGAAAATTGCGCAATCTTCACAGACAGTCACACATGTATGTTGCATGTCTATTCTCCAATTTGTTTTGGTTTTAAACTATCAGATTTCTTGCCATGAGTGTTGCTATGTCGCCAGGTATCACAGGTGTCCATCTGCCTCTCAGCAACACAAGTACAATGGCTTCCAGGAGAGCAGAGTCAAAGACACCATTGAGAGAGAAACTGGGGATGCAGTTGATCAAGTGTCTATGAACTTGCCTATCTATGAAGACATCAATTTGTTCATGGAAAAGGATATCAAGATGAAATGGAAGTGACATCACAGTGAGTAGCACCATCATCAACAACAGAAGGTAGCAGATCTGCATGAGACAAATGCAAGAGGAAGGTTGTTGAAAGCACAAAGGCGGAGCAAAGTTGCAAGTTCAAGCAGATCCACTTGTGATGAGAGTAGGTTTGAGGTTGAGGCTATGAGGTGACAATGCAATAGGAGGATAACATGAAGAAAGGAGCTGAACAGATGAGAGATGGAGTTGCAGCAGGAACATGTACAACAAGAGGCGCAACATCCACAAATTAATGAAACTGCGCCCATATAGGTTATAGATCCAATCCAACAGCTGGCACGGAGTTGATAGGGTGAGGAGTGACGTCGATTGCATGAAAGGGTGTTCAGGAGCATGGATGTCATTATGCACACGCATGTGATCCCACCCATTGGAAAACTCACCGAGGAAAAGACAAGAAGCAAGGATAACTGGAGCTGAACATGTATTTCGACAAGTTGATGCGCATGGTCACCAACACACACTTGGAGATGAACACAAACACTATGCATTAGTATGTTGGTTGGTCCAGCTGCACTCAAGAAGATGATACACAAGTTATCAATTGAGTTTTATAGAGGATCCATATCGGTGTACTCGAATGCAATGGAGGCAAGAGTTCGCGTTCAGTAGGATGTCACCACAGAGTACACGAACACCATCGCAGAATACCAATCTTGGCATTGGTACGCCACCATCAATCACCGCAAGGATGTCGAAGAGTTGGTCTTACCACAACTGTCCAAGTTTTAGTGATAAATTGCATGGATTTCTCAACCCATTTTGTCTCACATGGGTACATGTGCAGATTTTATGTAACATCTTGTAAATTGGAAGTCCAAGTATCGATAGTTGAATGTAACAGACATGTGGTAGGTGAAGAGTCATGAGGGTAGGTGAAGAGTCACAAAGGGGAATGTTAAGGGTCACCCCACCCTTTTCTATTTATAGAACCTCATAACTCATTATAAGGGCTCTTGGTAAGCCAAGATTCCGATAGGAGTATCTTAGAGAAATATTGCAGAGTATTGTAACGAGCCTTGGCCTCTCCACAGTGCATAGCTAGTAAATATCTTTGGAGGAGCAAGCGGCATTGATTGTAACGTTCCGTTATCAGGCCTAGTGGTTGGTCATGGTTGTACTGTATGATTGGAACTTTCAATTATTAATATAATAGAGCCATCACGTTTCATGCATATGTTGTTATTGTATTTCAGTTAACTTGTTTACTCTAATGATATATGTATATGTTTTCTTACGCATGTATGCATAGACTCTTTCTGTATATGTTTGTATGAATCTTACTGAGATGTGTTGTTGGTTTAGCCATCACTTTGGATTGTTGGTTCACCCTCCTTCCAGCTTGTGATGCATCTTTTCTCATGTGTTCCCTTCCAAGATGCGTCTTTACACAAGTTTCCAAGGGGCGCAATCACTCCACCTTCTGTGTGTTAGAACCATTCATGCACCTTCCTTGGCTTATTGCGCACGTCACACCCTTGCTATCAACAGGGACATCTCACTTTCCTCTACACACAACCAAGGTCAGGGCGATACTGTACGACCCACTGCTGGGACTCCTACACCAAACGGTCTAAGGTCTAGTTGGGACTTATTACTCGGGAGATCCCCTGATATGTTGGTGGGTCCAGAATCGTCAACATTTTGGCGCTAGAACGAGGGCCAGATGACAAGCTGAGTCCTCACAATATGTTTTGAATCTTCGTACATCTGTCATGGATTCTATCAAACTTATCCCTCCACGATTTTTTTCGCATGCCGAACCTCTCGAAATCATGAGGGAGTTTGCTGATCTCTTGTCCAAATTCACATATGATGGTGAACGAGAAGTAGCCTGGCCTGAGTACTTAACAACGATGGTGCTGGAGTCTGCCACCAGGTAGCATTCACTCACTTGAGAAGTTATGTTATCTCATTGAATCTACTTTCCATCATTTTGATCAAAAACCTCTTAACAAAAAACTGTTAAAACAATGGAAGACCCCGCAAGAATCACCTATGGATCTTTGGGACTGCTTCCGTGTGTTGCAATTTCAAGCTTCAAAAAGTCAGATGAAATTCCAATATCTCATGGATAGATTTGAATATTGTCTTACCTAATATATCAATCCTAAAAAGAAGTTCAAGCTCAAGCCTCGCTCAACATACTTCGGTGATGGAGCTACACAATCACAGACAAACATGGTCACTGTCACAAGTGACTATTCGCCATCCCCTCATTAACAAACTCCACCACTGTAGAGTGATGTGGGAGAACACGCACACACTTCCGTTCAAATGTCACATCCTCCCAAAATCACTTCTCTCAATTTTCATGCAGACTTGGTTGCGAAGCCCATGGGTTGTCACATGCATGGCTTACCTCAACCTCTGTCTTCATGTTTTGTTGATCCTTCGGATTGCACTGTCTTGTGTTCTTCCATTCCAGACTCTACACATGTTGTGAATGAGGATCAAGCCATCGACGGAGTTGGTGTTGCACAACCAACCTATGCTTTCATTCTTGAAAAGTATGAACGAGATCCTGAACATCAACCCACAGTGAAGGATGATTCCCTTCTGTCCGCGCCTTCTCCATTTTTTCCTGACATCTGTGGTGATTCTTCCATCCCTGATTTCGCATGTGTATCTCCGTCTACGGATGCACCCATTGTTGACAATTCATATAACACACTGGATGTCATTCCATCATCCGACAACAGAGAGGAAAAATCATTCATTGAAGATCCACTTGATTTTTCATCTTCTTTTTCTGGAAACACAGAGGGTGAACATTCTTGCTTCTCATCTACCCCTCTGTGTGATTCATCAAATCATGAGGATGTCAACAAACATCATGAATTTTCTGATCTTGGTTGTCATGGTCTCTCTACTTCTTCATCTCATCATGGTGTTGATTCAATCATTGTTAATATGTCTAAGACTCTGGTCTATGATGATCTATCTATCGACGAAGTCGAAACCCCACAAACTGTTGAGGCACTTCAGCCCGAGCTGATGGTTATGTTAGGTCCTCACTATCCTGAGGTTGGTTTCACTTCCGATCAAGAAATTGTTGAAACATCTGAGGTTCCTCATCACTCATCTATATTCATTGAAGATCAATCTAACACTCAGATTTCACTTCCTCCACTCGAATTACATCCCATCTCTCTTGTATTTGAGGAATCTTACACAACAGGAAAAATTTCACAACACAAGTGGTCTACCTTTCTCACGTTTGCTTGCATGTCACAGTCAAGAGAATGCATACACTTAACATCTGCAGACAGTGCAACACAACACCATGGTAAGTCCATGCATTGCATGTCACGCGTTTGCACTCACTCATGTTCTGTGGACACATTTAAACCCGAAGTGTTTGCCTTCACTGTTATAACTTTCATGTTTGCTGGTTCACACAGCTATGCTATTAGCGAACCATGCCTTCACCAACATGGGTCAACCAATGCACTAGTGGCTGCATTGGAAGTATCAATTTACATAAGCAGACCCATGCACCATTAGCTTAAGAGTAGGAGTAGTATTTTCTTTTGGTTTGTTTTCTTTCATACATATTTTCTTCTTACTTTTCATGTTTGTTTGTCTGCCTGCTTGTTTTCTTACTCGCTTTGCTTACACATTTACTTCTTCTTTTGCTTTGTTTTCTTGTTTGCCTGTTTGTTTACGTCCGTAGGTTAGTTTTGCATGAAATTGTGTACGACTCTTGAAACAAGCTTGGTAAAGTACAAGATGACTTGTGCAGTTATCAATACTTGGTTATCTATCGTCCTGCCTCTGTATGAAGAACTTTTTGTCCTTAGTCCATGACACATTAATGGAAAATATGTTCTGATCAACGTGAGCCTTGGTGAAAACACAACGCTTGCGCGCTAACTAATGTCACCTACTCTAGTTAGTTGTTTTGGGTTAACCCTTGTCAGCTAAGTCAAGTGTAATAAGGTGAGGGGGAAAACCTTAACAAGCACGTCAGAGGTATATACAAACTACTTCTCTAAAGGAACAACCTCTTCTGCTCTAAAATAGTCAGGATCGCTCTTTCGCCTCTAAAATGAATAAGTGCTATGCACAGTTTTGAAAATTAAAACGAAAAAATGAAATGTGAATTGTGTAGAGAGGTGATGCAAGTAACTCCACTGGGGTACTGACCAGGCTTGCTGGTAGCAGAGCAATACTTGTGTTCCGACATGACTCCGTCGGGGTACTGTCTAGGCCTGTTGGTAGTGGAGAAACACCAGAGATGTAAACTTAAACTCTGGCTATCATATGGCGGATGCTACATCGTACAATTAAGCAAGTGTGGAAGCCAATATGATCAAGAGCATGGTGGATGCTACATCTTACAATTAAGCAAGTGTGGAAGCCGAGACGATTAGAGAACTGAAAAATACTTCCGAAGGTGTTAGACTTGATTTTCATGAACAAAGTCCATGCAGAGAGCTGGAGATCTACCAGTGTGTCACCAAGTGTTGTAGCGGCTACAACCACCCTCCAAAATTTTTCCTTAGCTTTGTTTTGGAGCCTCCCTACCAACCATCCTTAGCAGCATGTCTTGCACTATCAAGTACATAGACTTCAACCAAGTTTCAATGGCCTGCTGACCTCTGCATGACAGCTTGTTTGTCTCCCTCCTGCAGGTCGCCATTCCGGACCTACATTATTTGCTAGCTAAGAAACTCCCCCATAAAATGTGCAATTCTGGAGGGGAATCAACCTTCGCTTTAGAATTGCACAGAACAGTCAGGAAGTCTTCCTTCAGAAAACTGCACAATCTGACCCAACATTGGGCATCAACCTAGAATTTGTGCAATTTTGGGAGGAAATGACCTGCTCAGCCCAGAAATTACGCAAATTAGCTGGGCTCCAGAATTGCACAGAATAGTCAAGCAGTCCTCCTTCAGAAAACTACGTAATCTGGCACAACACTACAACTCAGCCTCGAAATTGCGCAATTCTGGGAGACAGTCACCTACTAACCCTAAAATTGTGCAATACCTCAGGGACAACCAACCTAGATCAACCCAAAAACTACGCAAATTTTCAACCGAGGTTCGTAGATCAATGCATGTGCCTTCAGGTTGTCTGGTTCCCTTCGGGACCGAGCAAAGCTTATTTGCATGCCTGAGCTACTTTTCCCAAAATAGCAAAAGTTATCAGGTAAAGGCTGTTGGGTTGTGTTATATTCTTTCCACGACTAGCCCACGTAGTTAACCAGGGGTTAGAGGGGGGGTCACATGGGGTTTGAGGTGTACTCATAACCCCACTTTATGGGGTCCAGGGCAGCACCCCAGAAAATTTTGGTTTTGGACCCTATGTTAGGTTGGGCGGACCCACCTATAGTTTTGTGTATGATTTTTGCATATGGTTTTGGATGCGATGGTTTTCGGTCCATGGTATTAGACGCGATGGTTTTCAGTCCATGGTATTAAATTCGATGGTTTTAGGTCCATGGTATTGGATGCTTCGGCATGTATAAATATGTATTATACATTGAAAGGAAAATAATGAAAAATCAAGCTGGTAGTCCCGGTTTTGGGATCCAAGGGAAAATCTCTGTGTATATGTGTTTTATGTGTTATGATCTCGCATTGTTTATTTTCTATGTTTTAGAATTCGTATGTAGGTAATTTCTATACAGGGTTAAAACCTACATTTGGTATCAGAGCTATTTTGGCTTCAAGGGGATGCCTTTGTTGCTGAGGGGTTTTGCTCGGGCCTGTGGTAGACCCTGTTTAGTGGTAGATCTACGAGATCGATTCTGGTGGTGAAAGAAGATGGCGAGTAGTGGAAATATAGAGATCGAGAAATTTAATGGTCAGAGTTTTGAGTTGTGGAAACTCAAGATGGAGGATCTGTTGGTGGATAAAGACCAATGGATTGCAGTAGATCCGGGTCCTAAACCAACGGGAGTGTCTGATGAAGAATGGAAGAAGTTGGATCGGAAGGCAAAGAGCACAATACGATTGTGTGTCTCAGATTCAGTATTGCTGAATGTATCACGGGAGGCTACGTCGAAGGCTTTGTGGGACAAGTTAGGGACTTTGTACCAATCTAAGTCTCTGGTGAATAGATTATTCTTGCGGAAAAAGTTGTATAACCTGAGGATGAAAGATGGAGACTCGGTGACAGAGCATCTAAACGCATTTAATACTGTGGTAAGTCAGTTAGCATCTGTTGATATTAAAATTTCAGATGAAGATAAGTGCATCAGTTTGTTGTGTTCTCTACCAGATTCGTGGGATAGTCTGGTTATTGCAATAGGTAGCAATGCAACTGCCTTGCATTTTGATGAAATAGTCTCATCCTTGCTGACAGAGGAGATGAGACGAAAAAATATGGAGAGCCAGAATGGTGATGCCTTTTCTGTACGAGGACGGTCCCAGAACATAAACAAAAATAAGTCATCGAGTGGGAGATATAAATCTAGAGGGAGATCTAAATCTCCAGGAAAACCTGTAAAGGTGGTGTGCTGGAAATGCGGAAAGGAAGGGCACTTCAAAAGGGACTGTAAATCTAAAGCTCCTGATAAAGGAAAGGGATATGATAATGCTCCTTCTATAGAGGCAAAAACCACCTCAGATGAAGTTGGGGATGTGTAATTGGCTTCTTCAAGTACACATGTAGATCATGAGGCATGGTTGATTGACTCAGGTGCATCCTTTCACATCACTCCCCATAAAGAGTGGTTTTGCGAGTATGAGAATTATGATGGTGGTGATGTCTTCTTAGGGGATAATAGAAAGGCTAGAATCATTGGTCGCGGAAAAGTAAAGTTGAAGTTGCAAGGTGGAAGGGTTAGAACACTTTCAGGTGTTCTGCATATTCCTGCATTGGCCAGAAATCTGATTTCTGTAAGCAAGTTGGATGATGTAGGTGTAAAAACAGTGTTCGAGAAGCATACGTGCAAGATGGTTTGGGAAGCACTGGTATCGATGCGAGGAGTTCGAACTGGAACTCTGTACAAGCTACAAGGTAGCACTATAGTTGATGGGTGCAACAGTTTTGTGGTTCCTGAAAGTGGAGCAGAAAATCTAGTGGTCTCTGGAGAGAAAACCATGCTGTGGCATCAAAGGCTTGGACATATTGGAGAGAAGGGCCTTCGAATACTTCATGGTAAAAGTATGGTAGAAGGTATGAGTAATAGCTTTCTAGATTTTGATTTCTGTGAAAATTGTGTATATGGGAAGCAGAATTGGGTGAGTTTCCCCTCTAGTGGTAAGAGGGTGAAACAGATATTAGAGCTTGTGCACAATGATGTGTTTGGACCTGTGAAGGTTCCATCACTGGGTAAGTCTGTGTACTATGTATCATTTATAGATGACTTCTCAAGGAATACATGGATATATTTCCTTAAGAATAAATTTGAAGTCTTTGATAGGTTTAAAGAATTTAAGGCTCTGGTGGAAAACTAGACAGAGAAGAAGATAAAGGTGCTGTGGACAGATAATGGTGGAGAGTTTTGCAATAAGGAATTTGAAGAATTCTGCAAGAAGTGTGGTATTGCATGAAAAAAGACTACTCCATATACACCTCAGTAAAATGGAGTTGTAGAAAGAATGAACAAGACGTTGATGGAAAGGGCAAGAAGCATGCTCAGTGGTGCCAGGTTAGGACAAGAATTCTGGGTAGAGGCAGTGGATATTGCATGTTACCTGGTCAACAGGTCACCTTCATCAATGTTGGAGGATAAGACTCCTCAAGAGGTATGGACTAGTAAGAACCCCCCTCTTTCACATCTGAGGGTATTTGGATGTGATGCATATGTACATGTTTCGAAGGAGAAATGAACCAAGTTGGATAGAAAATATGAAATATGCATCTTTATTGGGTATAAGGATGGTTTAAAGGGTTATAAGCTTTGGAACCTAGTAACAAGGAAGGTTGTGTACAGTCGAGATGTGGTGTTCAAAGAGGTGAAAGATGTTATTAAACATGAAGTCCAACCAAAGGAACCTAAGAAGATAGAGTTTGAGATAAAGGAGGAAGAACCAGACTCTACAGTAGAGGAGCAATCAGAAGATGAAGAGCCACAAACTCCCGCTTTGAGAAGATCAGTTCGAGAAAGAAGATAGCCAGAAAGGTATAGTCCATCTGCTTTCTGTTCAAATTTTGCTTTGTCTGTTATTGATGATGATCCCAGAACTGTGAAGGAAGTAGTGGATTCAGAGGATGGAAAACTCTAGAAAGAGGCCATGATTGATGAAATGGCATCTTTGCACAAAAATGAGGCTTGGGATCTGGTGGAGTTGCCAGCTGGAAGGAAACCCATTGGCAGCAAATGGGTGTTCAAGAAGAAGACAAATGCAGATGGAAAGGTGGAGAAATACAAATCTCGGTTGGTAGCAAAAGGTTATTCCCAGGTGCCAGGAATTGATTTTGGTGATATTTTTTCTCCTGTTGCCAAGGTAACTTCTATTAGATTACTTTTATCTGTTTCTACTGCTTTTTATTTTGAGGTATAACAGATGGATGTGAAGACAACATTTCTTCACGGGGATCTAGAAGAGGAAATCTACATGAAGCAACCTGAAGGCTTTGCGGTGAAGGGTAAGAAAGAACTGGTATGCAAGTTAAAGAAGTCTCTATATGGGTTAAAACAGTCACCAAGGATGTGGTATCAGAAATTTGATACATTTATACGGGGACTTGGCTTCACCAGAAGTAAAGAAGATCACTATGTGTATTTTAAATTAATTGGTGACCATGTTATTTATCTGGTCTTATATGTGGATGATATTTTGCTGGTTGGAAATGACAAAGAAATTATCCAGGATTTGAAGACCCAATTGTCCTCCAGATTCGACATGAATGATCTTGGTGCTGCAAACTATATTTTGGGCATGGAAATTAAAAGAGATCGAGAAAAGAGGAAGCTCTGGTTAAACCAGAGGAAGTATGTTGAGACAATACTGCAGAGGTTTAATATGCAGGATAGTAAACTGGTGAAGGTTTCTATTCCTGTAGGTGTGAGGTTATCTGCTGAACAATGTCCCAAGACACAAGAAGAGGAAGAGGACATGTCCCGTGTTCCATATGCAAGTGCAGTCGGTAGCCTGATGTATGCAATGGTCTGTACTAGACCAGACATTGCATATGCAGTGGGAGTATTGAGCAGGTTTATGTCAAAACTAGGGAAGGAACACTGGACAATAGTGAAGCGGGTTTTCAGGTATTTGCATGGCACTAGTGATTATGGTTTGTGCTACCAAGGAAGACTAGGATTGGACAAAATGTTGGATATTCATGGCTTTGTTGATGCAGACTGGGTAGGAGATCTAGATCAAATAAGATCTACAAGTGAGTATGTGTTTAACCTATTTGGAGGTGTAGTCAGTTAGATGAGTAAGAAACAATCTGTAGTGGCACTATCAACTACAGAGGCAAAATACATGGTAGCCACTCATGCAAGAAAGGAAGCAGTTTGGTTGCAGAGATTGTGTTCAAGTATGGGGTTAGTACAAGAAGCTATAAGGATAGACTGTGACAGCCAAAGTGCAATTTTCTTGGCAAAGAACCCTGCATATCATTCAAAGACGAAGCACATTGATGTTCAGTATCATTTTGTGAGGGATATGATAGAAGACAAAAAGGTGTTGCTGGTAAAGGTGGACAATTTGAAGAATACTGCAGATGCATTGACAAAATCTGTGAGCTCTGAGAAGTTATCTTGGTGTAGAGAGACAATGGGCATTTCAGGGCTGGAAAAATGACTAAGCTCTCTTGTGGCCCCCTGTGGAAAGAAAACAACAAGTGGGAGAATGTTGGGTTGTTTTATATTCTTTCCACGACTAGCCCATGTAGTTAATTGGGAGTTAGAGGGGGGGTTTCACATGGGGTCTGAGGTGTACCCGTAACCCTAATTTATGGGGTCCGGGGCAGCGCCCCGGAAAATTTTGGTTTTGGACCCTGTGTTAGGTTGGGCGGACCCACCTATGGTTTTGTGCATGATTTTCACATATGTTTTTGGACGCGATGGTTTTTAGTCCATGGTATTGGACACAATGGTTTTCATTCCATGGTATTGGATGCTTTAGCATGTATAAATATGTATTATAACATTGAAAGGAAAATAATGAAAAATCAAGCTGGTAGTCCCGGTTTTGGGATCCAGGGGGAAATCTCTGTGTATATGTGTTTTATGTGTTATGCTCTCGCATTATTTATTTTTTGTGTTTTAGAATTCGTATGCAGGTAATTTCTGTACGGGGTTAAAACCTACAAAGGCATCCCTAGATCTGAGGGTTCTATTTTTAAAAGTTGCAAGTTACATGCATAGATCGTTTTAGAAACCTCTCGCCAAGTGTCGCTTTTTCCTAGATTTGTGGCATGCATGTCATAACCTCAATCTTATCAAAACTTATGAACTAGACACTACAGAGCTCATTCCTCACATCGATCTTACAACATTGACATCCCACATCGCATCCAGGAGTCTTTGTCACTTTCATCTTAGCTGTTTTAGGGTAAGTTTGCTTCTCATGTCTTGCACTAAGGTTCTGTCACTTTTTGTGTTTCGCTTTGTGTAAGTGTTGTCTTCTTGATTTCAACAAGTGTTTGATGTCATTTTAATGTATGTGGGCTTGTAGAAGAACCATTTCAATTTTTGTTTTCATCTAACTACTGTCACATGCATGATACTATTTTCACACCAACGATCTTCGTTGCGGCGACTCGCTCCACACACATGCATGCTTTCCCATTTTCTGAACCCTGCACTTACTGTTTGCATGCATTAAGAGTTATCATGTTTTCAGTCGCCCGTTGGTGAGTCTGGGCTCTACCTTTCCTCCAAAAATTGTGCATGTCTGGCCCAACACTGACCTCCAGGCTTACATTGCCCAATTCTAGGAGTCAGTGCCTTGATGGCCCTAGAAACTGCACAGTGCAGTTTGCTGCTTTGCATGTCATTGTTGACTGAAATTGCGCAGCTTCAATCCTCAGCAAGCCAGGCTGGACTGTGCATTGTGTAGTTCTAGTAGTCAGTCAGCCTCCCGACAACCCGAACTGTGCCTTGCGCAAGTTTGGCAGTTAGTCTCCCAACCTCGTGGTGAAAATTGTGCAATCTTCACAGACAGTCACACAGGTATGTTGCATGTCAATCATCCAGTTTGTTTTGGTTTTCAACTGAAAGATTTATTTCCATGAGTGTTTCTATGTCTCTAGGTATCACAGTTGTTCGTCTGCCTCTAAGCAGCATAGGTACAATGACTTCCAGGAGAGCAGAGTCAAAGACACCGTTGAGAGCGCAACTAGGTTTGCAATCAATCAAGTATCTATGAACTTGCCTATGTTAGGGTCCCACCCTAACCCCCTTATTTATGTCATGGGATCACGTCATAGTCAAGAGTCAATAAAGCCCATATTAATATTTGTAAGTGGTTAACCCGCAATTAATGACGAGACCACAGTTAGTTGCAAATGGGCGGTAATATTAGATAGATGGTAAATAGGCGGTAGTATTAGATAGATGGTATTAATAAAACCCACGGTATTGGCCTGTGGTATTGCATGTATGAGTCATATATAAAGGATAGGGACTCCCTGCGAGGAGTATCGTGTCTTGTTTTGTAATCGAGCTCTGCTCTATTGGAGGTTGCCCCCTCGAAGAGGCCTGTGAACATTTCTCTCTGAGTAATAAAATCATTTCTATTCTGTGTTTTGGGTATATTTTCTTCGCATATTCTGTGTTCTGGTATCTTTTCTTCGCATATTCTATGTTCGGTATTACTTTGCAGGTTAAGAGCATAACAAGTGGTATCAGAGCACTTTCCAGGGCTCGGTGGGATCTCCAAATTTTAGCAAATTTTTTTTTGGCTAGAGACGTGTTTCGGCGTCTTTAAACCACGGGATCTGTCGTTAAGCGTATAAACCTGCGGATTTGGGGAGGCATGCACGCAGGAAATACAAGAGGTGGTCACGTCTGTTGGACTCCCTTGTAACCCCTATGGGTACCCCTTCGAGTAGTAGCGCATTAGACAGAACCGCGCACAGACTGTCTTCCACGTACCCTCTGGGTATATAGGAAGCCCCCTAGCTCCCTTGAAACCTCGCCATAGATAAACCTTCGGTCGTCTTGTGGCTACAGTACACCAAGAACAGCACTCGGAGAGATTACTCGCCCGTACGATAGGGTAGTCGGGTTGTACGGCTAAGGGTACGGTCGATCCTCCTTAGTTAGAGCCCTGAAACATTGGGCCGAGTACTACTGTCAGACCCTTATGTATATTGCGATCTGTAGCACCTGACACTCCTCAAGACCATAGTTCCCTTTCTATTGGGGGATCACACATCACCTATTCCAGATCAGCAAGTGCAGCAGTGTTGGCTAGTTGAATTGTTTATTGATTAAACAATCAAGTACCACATTAATTGTCAACCTGGGAAAGTCTTTTTATTCCAAAGGCTACCGCGTACTGTATGTACTTTAATTCTAAAAGCATTAAAAAGCTGTAGTATACGTAATCCTTACGCTAAGTTATCACAGTACTGATAAAATGAAAGTAATTAATTAAGATTACAAATCTGAAAAACAAAATGATGGATGCTCTGTTGGCAGAGGATCAGGACCCTATCCTCCAGGTGAGGACGTTCAGCACCTGCCCCTGTAACCAGATTGCTAACACACACTGCACTCTAATTCACCGGTGAAATATCCTTGCACAACTTCAAGCAATGAATGAAACAGAGTACTAGCAAAGCGAAAATACCAGAGGTAATGCTACAGAATCCAAACAGAGTACCAGTAGAAAGAAACTATCACACACTTACACACTTGACAGAAAAGTAAATGGGTGAATCTTGTGAGGAAGGTGGGCCCAGTCCCTCTCACAAGATTCCCCAGAACACAAAGGCTAGATTAAGTGCTCAGAACAATCTTCTATTCATCTGCCAAAATATTCAAGTACAATAAAGTTCAGACTTGCTGATGTCTTTCAAAATCTCACTTACAGATTACACATTAAAACCCTTCTAATGTAGATGTCTCCTCTTTATAGAGGAGACATCTATTACAATAGATTATTACAGTTCATTTAGTTAACCCATTCTATCAAAAATAAGAATTACAGAACGCTGTTACAACAGTATAATAATATATTCTTTCTTAGGTTCTGGCTGTTACACAGCTGATAACTGTCTTCGACCGTCTTCTTGGGATCTTCGCATTCCTTTGCCATTTCCCCATGTTGTTCCTGATTTAAGCAATGGTAACTGTGTTCTACCCGCTTTAGACAGCTGCGTGATCATGTCGCGTCAGCGTTCTTTAGATAGTTGCCGTTTGTTATTCCCAGCTGTTGCAAAATAGTCTGCTTTAGATGGTTGCTGTTGCTGGCTGTAGCAACTGCATAGTTACTGCTTCTGGTGTTGCAGCAACTGCGTAGTTGCTGTTTCTGGTGTTGCAGCAACTGCATAGTTGCTGTTTCTGGTGTTACAGCAACTATAAATTATAATTCCTGCAGGCTTAAGACAATTACTTGGCAACTTAGTCAGCTTTTCAAAGATAAATATAAAGATACTCACGAATATGCAATGAACAATTAAACATATAGATATGCGGAAAGTTACTTCGTACCTTGGGGTGATTAAGTCATTATGTAATCAAAGCTTACAATTTATGACTGAAAAGGATAATATTATGGCAAAAATATAAGGTAAAAATAGGTCAATTCTGAGTCCTAACATCCCCCCCAACTGAAGAGATTGCATGTCCCCATGCAATGCCTACTCTGAGTCTGAGTCTGAGTACTGGGATGAACAATGTAGATTATTGAGACAATAGTTATAGGAAGTGGCATCAAACTTCTTCCTGAATCCACAGGCAGTCTCTATTTGCCTCCATGCTGCTACTTCTTCCCTGTTGGATAATCCAAACTGTCCTTTGTATTGTTCACCAGATAGCCATAAAAGTGGAAATCTAAATCTGTAACCCATCCAATTTTCAGCACAGTGCTGCATGCAATTCACATAATGAGGTACCCTTGAGAGTGCTACCTGCAAATTAGGTGGATTATAAGGGTGATATTCCTGCCTCTCCTTGGGGCAGTTTTCCCAAAACAGTTTGTTTGCCTTGACAGCCAAGGATGCCTTAGTCTCTACATAATGCTGACAGTCTTTCAGGACCATTGCTCGCAGTTGCTTAACATGGTCCTTCATTTCAGGATCACTTACCATTCTCAGGTGTTGTGCAATGAAGGTGGCTGCGTTCTGCGGTTCAGCTCTAATCCACAGAAGACAATTATGTTCATTATGTTGAGCTGAAGCAAAGGCGTTCTGCCATGTAAGTTGATTAGCTAAAAAGGAGATAAAGGCTCTCAACTGTATGTCGCCAACTACAGGTATCATATTCATATTTCTTTCTTCGGACATGGCTTCATTATGGAGATAGAGCTCGCATAACAAATTTTGATCATTTTTAGGTGCCTCTGCAAAGGTTTGCATAAACTGCTCTGATGTAATTACCTGATGAGGTCTACCTTCTTTGACAGCCTTTATCTGCAAAAATGTGAGTCTTTCCCTCAAAAATGTTGCATAATTAAAAGAGGGTTTCCTTGTAGCAAGTAGTCTTTGGAACAACTCAAACATCTGGGTCAATCTGGCTTTTAGCTCCTTGATCTCTTTGTACTGGGCTCTGCACTGCTCAAGTGCTTCCCAGTTCTTGTATGCATGACTAAACCAGATCCCTTTTTGCTGTTGGAATGCCTTGCCTTGTGACTGCTCATATTCTCTCCACCACTGTCCCTTTAATGCTTGAAAACTATATGTTTTTGTGCATACATCACTAACGGAGGGAAGCTCTGTTTGTGTAAAGGCATCCACAAGGATAACCTGCTCTGTAGGAGTAGGCTGGGATGATCCAACATCTTTTTCTTCATTTCTGGGTAGTGTCTCTTCTTCATGTTGTACTGATTCATTTTGTTCCATGGTGATTTGGGTGGGCCGGGGTGAGTCTGTGCCTTTTTCCTCATTTCCTTCTTCTTCTTCTACTTCCTGATTTTCTTCTGTATTTCCTGATTCTTGTGTAACTACTTCTTCCATAGCAATTTGGGTAGGCCGGGGTGAATCTGTATTCTCCTCTTTCTCATTCCTTGTTTCTTCCTGCATAGTTTCTGGGGAACTTGCTGGTTCTTGTGTGTCAGCAAGCCCTTCGGTTTGTTCTTTGCCATCTCTGGAGAACTTACTGGTTCTTGTGTGTCAGTAAGCTCTTCTGTACGGACCTTTGCAGTTCCCGGGGAACTTACTGGTTCTTGTGTGTCAGTAAGCTCTTCAGTTTGGTCTTGTGCAGTTTCTAGGGAACTTACTGGTTCTTGTGTGTCAATAAGCTCTTCAGTTTGATCCTGCATCTTCTCTGGAGAGCCTGTTGGTTCTTATGTAACAATAGGTTCTTCTGTCTGCACCTTTTCTGGAGAGCCTGTTGGTTCTTGTGTGTCAACAGGTTCTTTTATTTCAGCAGAGGATTTTGGCGTTTCCGTCTGTGTAACAGCGGGCTCTTTTGTTTCATCTACAACAGCAGGGGCTTCCTTCATTGGTTCTACCACTACCTTATATCCTGCTTGAGCATATATTTCACCACAATTGGTACACACATATTCATTATCCTTACTTTTATCTGCTGCAGACGCTACTCGTGCTAAAACATGCAGGCTGAATTCATTCTGATATGCTTCCTTAACCCTTATTATTTCCTCCTAATAGTCCTGAATCTGAGATTTCAGAAATTCAATTTCTTCCTGCAAGGCAGGTATGGTAGGTTGGTCTTGAGGAGCAGTAGATTCCGGTGGAGGCAGAGGTTGTGTTTCATCATTTTGACCAGTATTCCCCACAGGTGGTTCTTGTGTGTCACCTGGGGTAGTGGCTGTTTCTTGTGTTGCAGCCACTTGGTCACTATTACCTTGGGTGTCGGCAGCTGGTTCTTGTGTGTCAGCTGCCTTAAAATATGATGTCACGAAGCTATGAACACTCTGCATCTCAGCTTCCGAGGGTGAGGGAGAGGAGTTTTGAGGACTGGTGGGAGTGCGGATCCTTATAGTGATGGGCGGTGAACTGGGGGAATTAGGGGATTTGGCTGCTACCGATGACCGAGTTCTTCGCTTTGGTAGAGAAGCAGGTAATTCAGGCGTTTTTCTCTTCAGGCTAGCTTTCTTTAGGATGGGGACAGTAGCCGGAGTAGCAGGTGCCTTAGCTGAAATCCTAGTTCTTCTTCTTTTCGATGGGGTTTTCTTTTCCTGCTGCCTTTTTCGTTTAAGCAGGGTAATAGGGATATTGTCATCGGAGTCATCAGTAGAAATACCAAGTATGGGAATGGAAGGATTGGTTCCTTTAGGAGATGGGGTTGTTCTCGTGGTTGCTGCTTGTTCATTCTCAGCAACTTGCGGGGGTGTTTGCTGGAGTTGTTCAGGAATGTCCTTCGTTTGCTGAGGAAGTCCTTCATCTTGCTGAGGTGTGTCCTCAGCTTGGTGAAGAATTTCCTCTTCTTGATGAGGAATTTCATGTTCCGGCTGTGGAATTTCTGCTTCCTGATGGGGATTAATGGGGGGTGGAGGGTTATTTAGAGCGAGGGCTCTATTAATCAGCAATTGGGCTAAGCGGTGGTGTTTTAAGGAAAGAAGTGGATGCTTCGCTTTAACAGCATAACGTGACATATTTTGGAGACAACCCAATAGATAATATGGCATGTTTATTAACGGACCATTTCTCAAATGATTTAATAGGACGAAATCGTGCTGGTAAAATACCTGGTAATGGCCTTCGCACGTCAGATATTGCTTGACAAATTCAGCGACTTTCGGCCACGGTTGAGGTAACGACCGAAGTGCTACGCCTCTGCCTTTGGGCTCTACCTGCTCGCTTGGTCGGAGAAAATCCTACTGCGCATTAAGAATTAGGTGCTTTCTGCTGAACCACTGTGTGCCATTAGCTGGTAGCCCGGTAACTTCGGCTATGATTTCCTCTGTGACTGGAACTTGAACTCCCTGGACGACAGAGAATCCTTCTGTTAAATTGCATGCAAATTCAAGGACTTGCTGCTCGTCAAAGTCCGGAAGTCTCCTGAAGTACTCTATCCATCCCGCTTGCAAGAAAATTTGATAAATCTCCGGAAAGAGTTCAAGGACTGCTGTCGTGCCAGGCTCATGTGTAATGAGGGTTCCTCCCATAGCTGTTGTTTCAGTAAATTTCGTTGTTCAGAGCCGAGCTTCCAATTTCAGTTCAGAGTAAAACGTCGCAAATGGTAACATGCCGTGATAGGGTGGCTTTTACATATTACCGGGAGAGTTAAGGGTGGCGGTAGTTGGCGTAGTATGTCATTATGAGAGTTGCTTTGGTAATCCCCCCCCTCCTACGTGTAAATGATATGATTGGAAGTACAATTATTTGATAGTCCTATCAACTTTTCCGCATTATCTATTATTTAATGTCCATACATAATCATGCGTACCTTCGTATTTTACCTTTTTGATTGCTGCGTCAAAAAGTCTTGTCTTGTCTTGTGCTGGATTATAATGATTACCACGGATCTAAAAGCATGGGAATACCGGTGATTTGTAATGATAATGACGGGAAGTGATAGTAGGGTGCTGTAATCATCACAAGAAGTGGTATATTTTATCAAAATTTGTTCCTTGGGGCTGAAGTGGTGTTGTGCTCCACAACAACCCCCCATTTCATAACATTTTATTAACAAAATTATTATATGAAATGGGTCCCTTTAGAAGTCAATTGGTATCAATATTGCATTATTTGTAAAAGGTCCGCAAACCAAATGAAGGCATTATATAAAACCTTTTGAAAACCCATATTGAATCAAATATATCAATCTTTTATCATTGCGATAAGGCGATCGCAAGATCGCATATCGCAATAACATAGAAGACGCAAATAAGTGACATATGGGATCCCGCCGATGCGATATCGCTATCGGCTATCGGCAAAACTCCATGTATAATAATAAAGCGCCTAGATTCTACCCCCGATGCGATGCGATTTCGCTATCGGCGGTCGGGGGTATGCTATCCGTATGTTTATATAACACCTATTCTCCCGATGCGATGCGATATCGCTATCGGCGATCGGCCTCTCAAAATTGCCAACATAAAGATTTAAAGTGTTCCCGATGCCCGATTGCGATATAGAGTGGATTTCGAAAAAGCCGTTAAATGGAGGGATATTATGATACATTCGTATTTAAAGTTTGATCTCTTAAATAATCCATCACCTGCACTCAACTGCCAAAATATCCATAGCACGCTTAAGCGAGTCATTCAGCCGAATAATGGTATAATGAGCATTTAAGGGGTGGCAGGCCTTAAACGGCCATTTAATGTATCTGTAAGATCTTCCCATGGATTGGATCCGCAGCCATTTTTAAGAGTTAATCTCTCAGCACGCTTTGATTGATATATCTTTCCCGTATTGGATTTTCATTAGCATATCTCTGTGTTACGTTTATTCTCGCCGCTGTGCAGAATTCATCCGTAGAAGGAAGCTCAAACAAGATGGGGAAGAAATCTAAGAAGACCGCAGGCGCTTCCACTACACCAGCTGCAGGACAAGCTCTCGTGGACAAGAAGAAGGGCTTAATATCTGATACTACATGCACGGGTCTCACCAGAGTTACTTGGCAAGGCACTTACAACCTAATTGAAGCCGAAGAACCAGTAAAGACAGTAACAGAAGCTACTGCGGATCCTACTCGGAAGTCTGAATGTACTCTCAAGGATTTAGCCGACTCTTTCCTTCACAGAATAGCGGCCAGGGAGAAAATTCTCCCATACACAGACGTAGTGCGGTGGGCGATTCAAGAAATCCCAATCTTGGATAGAACTTTCAGCACTAGAGATGGAAGAATCTTCGGATCGTTCAGGCCGGATGATCTAAGGCAAATGTATCATTTGCCCGAGCCGGAGAAGATATATAATAAAGAATTCCTAGAGAAGTTTGCAAGCGAAAATGAAGTTGAATCCGAACCCATCCGGGATTGGAGACAAAATCCAGCCAAACACAAACACGAATCTTCCGGTAAGTACTCGGTTGATTCTCTGGCTTCTCCTTATTGCTATGCGGGAATAATGATGTGTAGATTATGGGGATTGCATGACTCTGCTAATTTTACCATAGAGATGGTTCCTCTAATGGAGGCAGCTGTAAACAGTATAATTATGGATTGGGCCACCATCCTTTCTGACAAATTAGCACAAGCTGTGCGTGATTTTAGACATCAGACTGTCGTCACTGAAAGGAAAATTCCCCCATTTTATTACAGTGCATATATCTTAGATACACTATGTTTCAATTCTGAATTTCCCGTGCTCGGCTGGAGGTGGACGCCACAAGATCCCACGGCTATCCACATATACCATCAGAAACTATGGAAGTCCTCTTACAAGCACCATCTGTACCAAATTTGCAATGGCTTTATGGTGCCTATTCATTATTCTATTTTTGATAAACCCATTCCCAAGATTTCCTATCAAGCTTCGTTTGATATAACAACGGTAGCAAGTTGGTTTGGAGAGGAGAGATTTACCTACATAAGAGTTTTCGGTAGCCAAGCCAACCCACATGTTCTCCCTTTGTATATACCAGATAAACTGCTAGCAAGAGAAATCGCTTATCAGATTATGGCTGAGAGTGTTACACAGACTCTCAAGAAAGAAAAGAAGAGGGGCTGGCCCTCTTTTCCCTTGAGGTGTGGTGTCTATACTCTGCATGATCTCAAACATGCAGAAAAGGAAGCCACAAAGATTCAATCCTTAACTCTGGCGACTATCCCAAACAGGCCATATGATCCAAGCAAAGTTGCCTACAATGCACTAGAACAGGCCAAATTGACAAAATTTGAGCACAAAGAAGATATGTTTGACGACCTATTCGTTGCAGCCGAAACAATAGGTCAAGCTAAAGAACTCGCTCGAATGAAATATAATGATGAAGGGCTGACTGAGTTTAATAAGCTTAGAGAACAGAGGTTGCAAACTCTGCCTCTAGATTTACTAGCAACAACCCCGGCGACATCATCAAGCGAGCCTGTTCGGCAACAGTCAAAGGAACCTCCGGTGGTAACAAAGGATCATAAAAAGGAACAGGAGGAAAGGCAGAGAAAAGAAAAAGAAGATAGGCAGAAGAGAGCACACGAGGAGAAACAGAGGAAAGAGAAAGAGGAACAACAAAAGAAAGAGCAAGAGGAAAGGCAAAAGAAAGAACAAGAGGAACAGCAGAAAAGAGAGCAGGAAAAAGTGCGGAAGGAGTCCCAAGCTGAAAAGGAAAAACAAACCACCACTGATGTCAATATAGATACTACTATTGACCCTAATTTACTTCAAGAGTGGAAGCAATTTGACTCTATCATCAGTGGGTTGGAATGTTCCAAGGATACAAACACTTCCAAGACAAACGATATACAGGACATCACTTCACCTCAGGTTCTAAGTGGAACCAGCGGCCCACCCATTTCCAAGGATGTTGAGATAATACCGAAAGACCCCTCCGACCAAATCATTCTCCAGGTAGAAGATATTCCTCCCCTGGATGTTTTCTACAGCCCGAGGCATAAGGCAGTGGTAAAAAGACAAAGGAAAAGGAGGAAGATTGATCAACCTCCCCTTTTTCCAGAACAAACTGTAACGGGCAGCGTGGTTTGGAAGGAGGAATTCGACCCCTCCGATGACCTAACAAAACTGTCACAGTATGCGGGAGCCTATTCGGCAGCAACAATCGACAAGGCATCGGAGGTAAGTCTTCTACTAAAGACTAAGGACCAAGAAATTTTCGCATTACAGGCAGAATTGGCTGAATCAAAGCAGAAGGCAGAGCAGCAGTTGTCGACACAACAACAAGTGAACAGTCAATTAACTCAACAATTGCAGGCAGAAAAGCAAAGGGTCGACCAAAACGCAATCCAGAAACAGAAGGAATTATCGGAGGCATTGGCACAATTAAGGGCAACAAACGAGCAAATGATGAAAACAAAAGATGAGCAAATCACTCAATTGTCATCACAGCTCGAAAAGATAAAGGGCGCTCAACAGGTGGGTGAATTCAGAGCAGAAGCAGTGCAAATAAACACTGCATTAATATCCCAAATTAGGCTCCTGTGTCAACAAATCGCTCAGGCAGAGCCATTGTGTGAGCTAACGACATCCATAAATCAGCAGGTAGAGAAGGCCAGGAATGAGTTAGACCAAGCCGAAGAGATCATAACCGCATATCTTGACTGGCAAGATTCTGATCAAGGGAGAGAAGCAAATTTGCCCAAGATTTCAGAAACATATAAAGACATACTTTTCACAGAATGGCACACTCAGGTGATGAAAGCAGAAAGGGCAGCTTCAAGATGTAAATCAACTTCCAACAATCTGGTTGATCTAGTTAACAACACTCTCTACTTAGCAAATATGATTTCCCAATGTACACCAGGAAAGATGACAACAACAAATACATTGGAACAATCATGCTATCCTGATTTAGAGGAGAAAGGGAGATTAATCGCTAGGATTAATATTTTAAATATGGAAGCATATTGGCTCTTCCTGGTAAAGCCACATACACAGAGAGCCGCCCTTAAGTGCCTAACAAATGCAATCGGGTGTATAATTCCCGATATTCAGGATGCCACCTATGCCGCCCAGCTCAGTTCACGCCTCAACAAACCTCCTGAAGTAGAGCCAATGCTTGCGATAAGTCAGCTCAGATTTAAAGGCAAGCAGCTTACTTGATGAATCATGCCGCCGATTGCCAGATCGCTGAGGAAAATATGATCAAAATTTATTGATACCGATTTAGTTGCATTTCAGTTTAATAGATATTTAGATTAATTTAGTATTTATAGATCCTTTCATTGTTTTGGAAAGGGTCGTAAAGTTTTGTACCAGACTTAAAGACTGAAGTTTGCACTATTGTGCTTCAGTCAATATTCTTTTATGAAACTGGACCAATTTTTCTTAATTCAACAAGGAGGCTTTTTATGCAATTGTGCACTATTGTTGTTGTTGTGAATGTTTCTGCGTTGAAGAAAGAATTACAAGTAGCGATTGATATCGGGAGTGCCAAAGCAGCTCATATGGTATTTCTATCTATGTCTGAATTCATTCCTGTTATGTGAATTGTTATTTGATTATCCTTGCTATTGTTGATTATATGCATGCGCTGTAACAACAGATCTACATTCATACCACTATTGGATGCTTTATGATATGCTTTCCTTTAATCATGTATATGTCGATAATATAAATGATGAGTGCGGTAATATTGCTGTAATCGCTGGGCTTAACTATTTAGGCACAGTAATCTTGAATGAATTAATATCTATGTCTGACCGATGGAGTCATCTATATGCCTGTCCTTAGACACAGACCATTAAACGCTGCACTTTAAAGTTCAATAGATTCCCGGGATAGGTTATAGTTCTTGTATTCTTGTTAAATGGTTTAGTTATCCGCCCATCGCTAGCTTAGTTTTATAAATCATCCATTCATCCCGATTATCTACTTTTGGGAAACTGGTCCCATTATCCCCAGTCGGAGCCACTATTCCAAACGGAAAAGGAGCTGTACTAAGGTCCGGACCGGGTGGTTATCCCCGATGTTTTTGCAGCGATTTTCGAGGCTTCAACAAGTGGTAAAACTAGTGTTTTCGTACATGAGGGAATTTGCTGGGAAGGATATTCCGTGATCGGGAAGCGATGTTGTAGCACCGGGATTGGTGTTGCAGCAACGGAAAATTGCTGATGTGGCAACAGGGAATGATGTTAGACGTTTGTAAAAACGGGAAATGTGCTGAAGCAATAGGAATGGTGTTGCAGCAACAGAGAATGGTGTTGCAGCAACAGGGGTGGTGTTGCAGCAACAGGAAAATGGTGTTGCAGCAACAGGAGTTCCGATTCCGCAAAGTAATTCCCTTGAAACTTTTGTTCTCAGCTACTTCCCAAGCTAAAATCTGCAAAATACTGAAATGTAATATCGCAATCCTTGGCAGGATTTATTAGTTTCTTAAAAAAAAGAATATCTAACCTAAAAAATTACATAAATAATAGAAACTCAAGTGCTTTGAGGGACAGCAAGTTCCCCTGGAAAAGAATACTGTTTTATTGCCATGCAAGTGGCTTTAAAATCTTCTTTGGAAACCGGCCGCTGATATAACCGAAGTCGGTAGCCATTCACTAACAGTGGTGTTCTGCTTCCATCAATTGTTACAAGTCTAACTGTTCCATTTGGGAAAACAACATCCACTTCATACGGCCCTAACCACCTTGTTCTTAGCTTCCCTTGGAAATTCTCGAAACAGGAATCATAAAGTAAAGCCCAGTTACCTTTCTGGAACTGCTTTTGCTTGATGGTTCTGTCATGCCATCTGCTTCTTTGTTGCTGTATCATAGTTGTTTGATGGACGGCATCCAGTATTTTCTCATCCAATTCTTGAAGCTGCTGCAACCTGGCTGTCTGTGCATCAGTTAAATCGAGGTTAACAGCTAAGGCAGTTCTTAAGGTTTTAATCTCAAACTCTACAGGGAAAATAACATTCTTTCCAAAAACTAATTCATAGGGTGAGAAGCCTGTTGTATTCCTCCAAGTGGTTCTATAGGCCCATAGAGCCTCGGGCAACCTCTGAAACTAGTCCCTTCTATTCTCCTTTATCGTTTTTGTTAAGATGGCTTCTATGACCTTGTTGGTACTTTCCACCTACCCATTTGCTTGGGGGTGGTACGATGTAGTCATTTTGTGCTTGATATGATATTTTTGGAGCGTATCTTTGAAGCCATGAGAATTAAAAGGAGGTCCTCCATCAGTGACTAATTCTCTGGGTAGTCCAAATCTAACAGAGATTTCTTCAAATAAGAATGTCAGTACTGCTTCTTCATTAGCTTTAATGAGTGCTTTGGCTTCTACCCATTTAGTCATATAATCCGTGCATACTAATATGTACACTCTTTGATTAGATGGAGGATTAATGGGACCTATAAAATCTAATGCCCATTTCTCAAAAGGTTCAAGAGTTACCTGGGGATTAAGTGGCATTTCATCCCTATGGTTAGGCTGGCCCATTCTTTGACAGCTGTCGCAAGCCTTCACATATTTTCTAGCATCTTTAAAAAGTGATGGCCAATAATAACCCATTCTAAGTACCTTGTGTGCTGTTCTTTTGTCTGCAAAATGTCCTCCACAAGGGCCATCGTGACAAGATTTTAGTATATCATAAATCTCATCTTCCCCAATGCATCTCCGGATCTCTTGATCTATTCCTGTGTGGAACAGACACCCGCTTATCCAGCTGTACCTAGCACTTTGCTGGATGATCTTTCTTCTTTCCCTGTGTGATAGGTGTGATGGTAATTTTGCTGCAACTAGATAATTGGCAATGTCTGCATACCAAGGTGAGTGAGCAGATACTGCAAATAAATGCTCATCAGGAAAAGAATCATCTACTGGAGCATTTTCATCAGTTTTTAAACGAGAAAGGAAATCAGCAACTACATTTTCTTTTCCTGGCCTATCTACAATTGTGATATCAAATTCTTGTAACAGTAATAACCATCTGGTGACTCGGGCATTTGTAACTAATTTATTCATTAAGTACTTAATGGCCGAGTGATCAGTATGCACAAAGGTAGTGTAGCCAGTAATATAATGTCTAAATTTGTTGATAGTATAAATAACTGCTAGAAATTCCTTCTCAGTAACTGTGTAATTTAGCTCAGCTGGTGTCATGTTCTTGCTAATAAAATAGATGGCATAGGGGAGACTGTTTTCTTCCTAACCCAGGACAGCTCCAATTGCCATGTCTGAGGCATCAGAGGAGATATGAAAGGGTAATGCCCAATCAAGTCCTCTCAAAATGGGAGCTGCGGACAACTGATTTTTAAGTTTATTGAATGCATTTTCACAATCATCAGTCCACTTAAATTCAACATTTTTCATTAATAACACAAATAGAGGAGAAGCTATTTTGGAAAAATCCTTAATGAATCTTCTATAGTATCTAGCATGTCCTAAAAAGCTTCTTACATCAGTTTGTGTTTTGGGGATAGGAAGGTTCTGAATTACCTGTATTTTAGCTGGATCGACTTGAATTCCTAAAAATGAAACAAAGTGACCCAATACAATACCTTGATTCATCATCATATGGTACTTTTCAGTGCTTAAAGCAAGGTGTGCTTCTATACACTGCTTAAGTACTTTTTCAAGATTCTGCAGTGCATCCTCAAAAGTCACTCTATAAGGGGTAAAGTCATCCATAAATATTTCTAATGAATCATTTAACATATCAGAAAAGATCCCTATCACCGCTCTTTGGAATGTTGCTGGAGCGTTACATAGCCCAAATGGAAGTACCCTGTAAGCAAAGGTTCCCCATGGGCTAGTAAATGTGGTCTTGTCCTGGTCCTGGGGTGCAATCTTAATCTGATTATATCCACTAAACCCATCCAAGAATGAAAAGAATTTCTTACCTGCTAAATTATCCAATACTTGATCAATAAATGGTAAAGGGAAATGGTCTTTTTGGGTGGCTTTATTCAATGCTCTGTAATCCACACATACTCTCCATTTCCCATTTTTCTTGGGTACAATTACAAGTGGGGAGACCCACTCACTATCAGATATGGGGTATATAAATCCTGCATTCAAGAGTTTTTGAAGTTCCTCCTTCACAATTTCTCTAAGGTTGGGGTTCATTCTTCGCTGGGGTTGACAGACTGGCCGGGATCCCTCTTTAATATAGATATGGTGAGTGCATAATTCAGGGGAGATCCCTTTCATGTCTGTGTAGTCCCATGCAAATGCCTCTTTATTTTCTTGGAGTAACTTTATTAATTGTTGTTTTTCATTATCAGTCAAGTCAGGATTTATATTTAATGTTTTGCCAGGCTCAATTTCAATTGTTGTACTTTTGGAAGGGCTGCCTACTACTGTCTGGAATAAGTTTTCATCTTTCATGTTCTGCTGGGATTCAGATTCTAAGATTGCAGTGAAGTGATTATATGTTTCAGGGCTGACCGAAGAGGGTTCAGAAATAAAGCTGCTGATTAATTCATCCTCGGTGGAGTCCTTAAAAGTCAAGGCTTGTCCAATAGTCAATAGAGGTTGGGTTTCTTCATCTTCATAGTCTACCCATACAGAATTGTCATTATTAATCATGGGTGTAGCATGAGGATAGAGGGTAAGCTGTTTAGTTTCATGCCCATTAGAGATGGTCATTGATCCAGATCTACAACTGATGAAAGCATCTGCTGTAGCCAGCCAAGGTCTCCCTAGAATCAACGGATGACCCCCCAACTTTGTTTTAGTTTGTAACACCACAAAGTCAACCGGGTAATTCCAGGATTCTACAGAGATTATAAGATCTTCAATGACCCCTTCAGGTTTAATTGTAGAACGGTCAGCCAACTCCAAGATAGTTGGAGTTTCCCTGATAAAGTTTTTTAACTGGAGCAATTGTGTTGTTTCGAGTGTCATAATATTTATTGCAGCTCCTAAATCTACTAGGACTTTAGAGATAAAGGTTTTTCCAACCTGGACTGTTACTGTAGCGTGACCAGGGTCACCATACTTTACAGGATAATCTTTTTCGGTCATTAAAGCAGTTAATTCTCCCATCACATGAACTGTGAGGGGATCCTTAGCCTTCCTTCCAGGTTTTTTTATACAAATTGTTGGCATTATGTTTTCTGGTATGACTGTATGTTACAGATGTTGTACTTGATGGCAACTCCAGTGGTAAGGCTCTCAGTTTGTTGAAAATTAAGAAGGACGCAGGCAATCGGTTCAGAAAGTGCGTCCCCGCAGGTATACCATGCAGAACCCGCGTCCAGGGACACCGGCCAGCCGTTCAGGGGGTGCGTCTACCCAGTGCACACATTTCAAGGCAGAGAAAAGCACGTGGGGGTTTCTTGTGTGGTATCTAGCCGACGGTTTTGTGTTTCTATGGTGTCGGCTCGTGGTATTGTTCCATGTTTTGGGGAGGAGCTTGCCTATATAAAGCAAAGGAGTTCATTTGGATTGTGCAATTGTCTTGGGTTGAATATCTTATTTGGTGAGATCTAGTCCAGATCTAAGAGGGCGAATCTTCTAATGGACTGTGATCTCTATGGCGCATGATCAGATCTGTAGATCTGACTGTTTGGGTTTGTCCTGAAGCCTTCATATCATTTATATCTGAAGGGTCGCAGGTTCAGTGAAGGGAAAGTGCGACGGGACGCAGGTACTGTAAAGGGCAAGTGCGCCGAGATGCAGCACAGTAGAGAGAGACCTGCGTCGGGACGCAGGGCGATCAAGGTTCAGGTGCGTCTCTGAAGCAGAAGGACGTGGCGCGATAGTGTTTTCAGGTGCGTCTCTGTAGCGAAAGACGCGGCGCGATAGTATCTTTGGGTGCGTCCCTGAAGCAACAGAACGCAGAGCAGTCAAAGGAACAGTGCGTGGGCACGCAGCAGAGCAGAAGGATATCTGCGTGTGGACGCAGAGTAGCAGAAGGTTAACGACGTCTGGTCGCAGGCCACTGAAAGAAAAACTGCGTCTCTGTTTTAAGATGTTCTGTTGATTGAATTTCTCTGTTGATAAGGTGTTCTGGGTTAGTTCTGTTATTGCTGATCTGATATCTGTAATGGTCTATATCTGTTATGTACTTGTTATGCTTTATGAAAAGAAGTAGGGGGTTGTAGCTCCCTTCCAGGAGTAGACTGGAAAACGAGAAAGAGAGAGAGTTGTAGCTCTCCGCAGGTTGCAGCCTGCGTACTGGTAAAGGACTGCACCAATACAAAATCATTGTAAAAGAAGTTTCTAAATTGAAAGAAGATAGAGACATATTGCAGCAGGTGGTTTTCACCCACATTGGGTTTCCACCTTACATCTTGTGTTCTTTGGTGTGACTATCTGTTTTTCATGCTCATTATTTTATGGTACTGATATGCAAAAATAATTCAAAGATCAAATAAGGAAGATTTATTAAATTGCTTGATAATACTGATTCACCCCCCCTCTCAGTATTATTTCCAACAATTGGTATCAGAGCAGGTCCTTCAGAGAAGCTTGATCGCTTGAAGGTAGATCGCTCATCATGAGCAACTACGAGAGAGAAGCATCAATCAGGCCACCGATTTTTGATGGGACAAACTTCAATTATTGGAAGGTAAGAGTTACTGCATATCTTCAATCTCTTGGTACAGAAGTTTGGGACATTGTAGAAACAGGCTATGCTTTTCCTTCAGCTACTCCTACAGATCCAGCTGAGAAAAAGAAGTATGAAACAAATGCAAAAGCAGTCAGTACTCTATTAGGAAGTATATCCCAAACAGAATTCATGAAGGTAATGCACTTCAAATCAGCAAAAGAGATATGGGACAAAATGATCACGAGCTATGAAGGAGATGAACAGGTAAAACAAGCTAAACTTCAAACTCTCAGGATTCAATATGAGACTCTCAAGATGTATAATGATGAAAGTGTGGCTAATTATTTTCTTCGGGTAGATGAGATTGTTAATTGTATGAAAAATTTGGGTGAAGAAATAAAAGAGGCTATAGTAGTTCAAAAGATTCTAAGATCATTATCCCCCAAGTTTGAATCTAAAGTATCTGCAATAGAAGAAAAGGAAAATCTCCGTGTTCTCACTATGTCTCAGCTACATGGAATTCTAACTGCTTATGAAATGAGAAAGGGAGGTTCATCAGACAGAAGGGAAGCTGCTTTTAAGGCATCAGGCAAAGAAGATTACTATGAAGCAAGCCATGTTCCAGAAGAAGAGGAAAAAGAATCAAATTTTGTCAGAAATCTTCAAAGGGGTTCTGGAAGGTTCAGAGGTAAGCTACCTTTCAAATGCTTTGCTTGTGGAAGAGTAGGTCATTATGCTGCAAAATGTCCTTATAAGGATAAAGGAAAGGAACCTGCTAGATGGAACAAGAAACAAAGTGCAAATAAGAAAAGCTACTACACCCATGAAGATAGTGATGGCTTATCAAACAGTGATGAAGATGAACAAGGTAATAAATATATGCTGTTAATGGCATTTGAAGATGATGATTATGAGGATGCTGTAGATGTGGATAATCTCTATGATGAAATTACTAGACTCAAGAGATGTATAGAAGAAAAGAATGTGATCATTGATACTCTACAATTTCAAATTGATGAAAAGGAAAAACATCTTGAAAAACTAGAAGGTGAAATTGTTGGTCTCAGAAAAGAAATTGAGAAAACAAAAGCTATTAATCTTAAGTTTGTCAAAGGATCTGAAACTTTGGATGAGATTATCAATGTGCAGCGGTCTCCTCTAAACAAGACAGGTTTGGGCTATAATGGAGAAACCTCTCAAGCATCCACCTCAAAAAGTTATCTTGATGCAGCAAGAAGAAATGAGCAAAAGAACAATGAAGATAATCAGGTAAAGCAGGGACGAATTACAAACAGAAACTATCAGGGGCAATCCATCTTAAGGGTGAACAAAAGCTACAACCAGCCACAGGTAAAATCTTCTCAGTTTGGTTCAAGAATAGATGAAAATAGAAATTACAATCAGTTGGCTGGTAGATTCAATAACCGCAGAAGCTTCTTCAATGGACAATGCTTTTCTTGCCATAACTTTGGTCACAAAGCAGCTCAATGTGTTGCATATAAAACAATCATGACTAGGGAAGCTCAAAAACAAAGAAGTATGATTACAAAAAGGACCTATAACAACTTTTCGGCTCTTGAAAATGAAGTTGAATGTTCTATTTGCAATAATTTTGGTCATGAAGACTCTGAATGCAGGAGCAGGTTTCAGGAGAAAAAGGAACAAGAAGGGAAAAAGGAACAAGCCACAAGCACCAAAACATGGAGAATAAAGGAACCTCAAACAGAAAGATGTGGGATAGCATTTTATGCAGAAGGACAGGAAAATCTATGGTACATTGACAGTGGATGTTCGAAACATATGACAGGTGATAAAGAAAAACTTGAATCTTATTCTACTTTAGAAAAGGGAAAGAAAGTTTCTTTTGGAAATGATACTCCTGCAACTATAAAAGGAAAAGGTATTGCTCCTTTAAAAGAAAAGGTCAAGGCTGGAAATGTTTTGTATGTTGATGGATTGAAGCATAATCTACTAAGTGTCAGCCAGATGTGTGATCAAAGAACCGAGGTTATTTTCAGATCGAATGGATGTCTTGTTCGTGATCTTGATACAGGTAAAACAGTACTCAAAGGCAAAAGAACTCCAAATAATCTGTACATATTTGAAGAAGGACAACAACAATGCTATCTAAGCAAGGATGAAGAGCACTGGTTATGGCATTGAAGGTCGGGACATCTAAGCTTCTCACAAATAAGGAAAGCATGCAAATATCAGGCAGTTCGCGATCTTCCAGATATCAAAATTCCTGACAACACCATATGCAGATCATGTCAGTTTGGAAAACAAACCAGGACTAACTTTCCAGAGAAAGAAGGATCAACTAGCATGCCTCTTGAGCTAGTACATACAGATACATGTGGTCCATTCAGGAAAAGAACACCTAGAGGAGAGGAATACTTGATATTATTTATTGACGATTTCTCTAGGTTTGTCTGGTTAGGACTTATGAAGCACAAAGATGAAGCATTCGAAAAATTCAAGTCCTTCAAAGCCTTGGTTGAAAATGAATCAGGTCACAAAATTAAGTGCCTCAGATCCGACAGAGGTGGGGAATTTACTTCAAATGAATTTTTCGATTTCTGTGATGAACATGGGATAAGGAGAGAATTCTCTACAGCTAGAACTCCTCAGCAAAATGGAGTTGTTGAAAGAATGAACAGAACAATCCAACAAATGGCTCGTGCTATGCTTGATGAATCAGGAACTCCCGCAACTTTCTGGGGTGAAGCTGCACATGCTGCGGTTATTATTCTCAACAAGACAAATGTCCGGGTGAACAGCACTCAAACTCCTCATGAGCTCTGGAGTGGTAAAACTCCTTCGGTAAAGCACTTCAAAATCTTTGGGAGCAAATGCTATATCAAGAATACTGATGAGCAGCTTGGCAAACTTGAACCTAGAGTAGATGAAGGCATTCTTCTTGGCTATTCTCCACATAGCAAAGCATACAAATGCTACAATAAAAGACTTGGCAGAATTGTTGACAGCATTGATGTAGTGGTTGATGAGAAGGGATATATCCCTAGGCAAGTACATCATGAAGATATAGAAGAAGATGAAGGCTACCCTCAAAGACAGAATGATGAAGAAGAAGAACCCCAAGGAGAACCTCAAGAAGAACCAGAGGAGCAGACAAGAATAGAAGAGAAAACTCCATCCAGATATGTTCAGAAGAATCATCCAGAATCTCAGATTGTGGGGCAGAAAGAAGCAGGTGTACAAACAAGAAGAACAGTTGCAGAAGCCTCAAGCTATTTGGCATTACTCTCCTCTACTGAACCACAAAATGTGAAAGAAGCATGCAAAGATGAATGATGGGTGAAAGCAATGAATGAAGAACTTGAGCAAATCGAAAAGAACAACACTTGGGAGCTGGTTCCTAGACCAAAGGATAAGAATGTTATCGGAACAAAATGGGTCTTCAAAAATAAATTGAATGAAAATGGAGAAGTAATTAGAAACAAAGCTAGACTTGTTTGTAAAGGGTATGCGCAGCAAGAAGGAATAGACTTTGAAGAAACTTTTGCTCCTGTTGCAAGACTTGAGGCCATCCGAATGTTCCTTGCTCTCTCAAGTTTTCAAAACTTCAAAGTATTTCAAATGGACGTGAAATCAGCCTTTCTGAATGGAGACTTGGAAGAAGAAGTGTACATTGAACAGCCAGATGGGTTCATTCTTGGAAATGATCCAAATCTTGTATGCCGATTGAAAAAGGCTCTCTATGGTCTCAAACAAGCTCCAAGGGCTTGGTACTACCGGTTGGACAAATATCTTCATCAACAAGGTTTCTCAAAAGGTTCAGCAGATAGCAATCTGTATATAAAAGATGAAAATGACAAATTGCTAATACTTGTTGTGTATGTAGATGACATTATTTTTGGCAGCAATGAAGAAGCTATGAGTCAAAGCTTTGCCTCGGTCATGCAGAAAGAATTTGAAATGTCCTTGCTAGGAGAACTGACATATTTCCTTGGTTTGCAAATCCAACAAAAGGAAGGAGGAATCTTTTTATCTCAAACCAAGTATCTCAAGCAGATTTTGAAGAAATATGGCATGGAAGATGCAAAACTAGTATGTACACCCATGGTCACAGGATGTAGTCTCAGTGCAAATGATGAATCTGCAGCAGTACATCAACCAACCTACAGATCTATGATTGGAAGTTTACTATATTTGACAGGTACCCGACCAGACATCATGCATGTAGTTGGAATAGTTGGAAGATTTCAGGCAAATCCGAAGGAGACTCATCTTCAGGCAGTAAAGAGAATTTTCAAATATCTTCAAGGGACTCAAAATTATGGCTTATGGTATCCTAGAGATACAGATCTTACTCTTCATGCTTATACAGATGCAGATTGGGCCGGAAGCGTGGATGACAGGAAAAGCACAAGTGGTGGTGCGTTCTTTATGGGTTCCAGACTGGTATCTTGGTTCAGCAAGAAACAGAGTTCGATTGCCTTGTCTACAGCTGAAGCGGAATATGTTGCTGCTGCATCTTGTTGCACTCAACTCCTTTGGATGATGCAGACTTTGCAGGATTTTCAAATCACTTGTACTCCACCAATGCCCATCTTATGTGATAATACAAGTGCAATCAGCATCTCAAAGAACCCTGTTATGCATTCAAAAACCAAGCACATACCAATCAAGTACCATTTTCTCCGGGAACAAGTGCTTGAACAGAAAGTCAAGTTGGAGTATGTTCCTTCCAAGGAACAAGTTGCTGATATTCTCACCAAACCATTGCCCAGGGACACATTTGAATACCTCAGGCAAAAGCTGGGGGTTGTTGATGCATCATCTTATTGTTGAACATCTTCTTATTGGTGATACAAGGCTCAGGGGGAGCGCATAATGCATTGTTGGCATTATGGAGAAGGAGATCTTGGAAATAGCTGCAATATGTCTCTATCTCTTTCATGGTGGATTTCTGGTTATTTGTTGCAGATCTGGAGGAGCATGAGCTAAGGGGGAGCATACCCTTTGCCCTTGATGTCAAAGGGGGAGAATGAAGCTGAAGCTTGTAAGGTTGAGGTTGCCATCAAGTCCAAAGGGGGAGATTGTTGGCATTATGTTTTCTGGTATGACTGTATGTTACAGATGTTGTACTTGATGGCAACTCCAGTGGTAAGGCTCTCAGTTTGTTGAAAATTAAGAAGGACGCAGGCAATCGGTTCAGAAAGTGCGTCCCCGCAGGTATACCATGCAGAACCCGCGTCCAGGGACGCCGGCCAGCCGTTCAGGGGGTGCGTCTACCCAGTGCACACATTTCAAGGCAGAGAAAAGCATGTGGGGGTTTCTTGTGTGGTATCTAGCCGACGGTTTTGTGTTTCTATGGTGTCGGCTCGTGGTATTGTTCCATGTTTTGGGGAGGATCTTGCCTATATAAAGCAAAGGAGTTCATTTGGATTGTGCAATTATCTTGGGTTGAATATCTTATTTGGTGAGATCTAGTCCAGATCTAAGAGGGCGAATCTTCTAATGGACTGGGATCTCTATGGCGCATGATCAGATCTGTAGATCTGACTGTTTGGGTTTGTCCTAAAGCCTTCATATCATTTATATCTGAAGGGTCGCAGGTTCAGTGAAGGGAAAGTGCGCCGGGACGCAGGTACTATAAAGGGTAAGTGCGCCGAGACGCAGCACAGTAGAGAGAGACCTGCGTGGGGACGCAGGGCGATCAAGGTTCAGGTGCGTCTCTGAAGCAGAAGGACGCGGCGCGATAGTGTTTTCAGGTGCGTCTCTGTAGCGAAAGACGCGGCGCGATAGTATCTTTGGGTGCGTCCCTGAAGCAACAGAACGCAGAGCAGTCAAAGGAACAGTGCGTGGGCACGTAGCAGAGCAGAAGGATATCTGCGTGTGGACGCAGAGTAGCAGAAGGTTAACGGCGTCTGGTCGCAGGCCACAGAAAGAAAAACTGCGTCTCTGTTTTAAGATGTTCTGTTGATTGAATTTCTCTGTTGATAAGGTGTTCTGGGTTAGTTCTGTTATTGTTGATCTGATATCTGTAATGGTCTATATCTGTTATGTACTTGTTATTCTTTATGAAAAGAAGTAGGGGGTTGTAGCTCCCTTCCAGGAGTAGACTGGAAAATGAGAAAGAGAGAGAGTTGTAGCTCTCCGCAGGTTGCAGCCTGCGTACTGGTAAAGGACTGCACCAGTACAAAATCATTGTAAAAGAAGTTTCTAAATTGAAAGAAGATAGAGACATATTGCAGCAGGTGGTTTTCACCCACATTGGGTTTCCACCTTACATCTTGTGTTCTTTGGTGTGACTATCTGTTTTTCATGCTCATTATTTTATGGTACTGATATGCAAAAATAATTCAAAGATCAAATAAGGAAGATTTATTAAATTGCTTGATAATACTGATTCACCCCCCCTCTTAGTATTATTTCCAACACAAATGTCTCTAATAGTTCTAGCATAAATAGGAACATCCCTTAATGCTTGCAATAATGGGATTTTAACATACAAGTTCTGTAGCTCTCCTAAAAGGTGAAAGGTAGGTTGCTCAGGTGTTTTAGTGAGAGCCAGCCGTTCAGGAAATGGCAGATCTATTGTTTGATCATTATTATTAGGTGCTGATTCTGCTGTTTCAGCATTATTGTTAGCTGGTTTCCCTTTTCTAACTTCTTCTTTGTCAGAGTCAGTAATATCATCTATAATGGGTTCAACAATTCTCCCTGAGCGAAGATGGATATCATTACATTGCAGGGGAGAGATAGGCTGATTTTGAATGTCAATAACTTGCAGGGCTTTATTATTATTTGGATTGGGGTTAGGTTGCACAGGCAGCTGTGGTCTCATTGCCTGGTTATTTGGAGGAGTATTGGATGGTAAGGAAAGAGACTGTTGTTGTTGAGGAAATGATATCTGTTGGGCTGCCCAGTTTGGATTCCATTGATTAAAATACGGTTGCTGGGGAGCCCAAGGATTCCATATAGTAGGATCAGGAAGATTTGGTTGCTGCATAAGTGGAAAATTCATTGTATTAAAGGGTGGGTACTGCATTTGGTTCATGGGTGGGTAGTTTGTTTGAAAAGGAGAGTTATTATTCCAACGACTGAATGCTGTGTTAGAGTTCATACCTTGTCTTTGTGGCCATTGCCTCCTCTGTGTCATCAGGTACACTGCTTCCGCCTCTTCTTCAGTTGTCTGCAATGCTGCTTTGATTCCAGGCAGAGAGGGGCATTGCTGGGTTTCATGGTCCTTCTCGCAGATTGTGCAGATAGGTATCTTATCCAGTGGGCATTCCCTGAGTGGATGTTTTTCTCTGCATTTGGAACAGAAAATAGCTAGAGCAGCTTCTGCTTCCGCCTGTTTCTTCTTAACCTGCAGAGCATCAATTTGTGAAGCAAAAGAGCTTAACATCTCAGTTTTAAATTCTTCTAATAAATTACCTATTTCAGCCCTTGTTGCTCCTCCGCTTGCTGACTTCTGAACTCTTGAATATACATTATCTCTGCTTTTTGATCTGCCTACTGCTCCCCTTGAACATCTCATGCAGAGATTGATAATTTCATCAAAGGGTTCTTTGGAAATGTCCCCTTTTCCCAGCATGTTTAACATGTCCAGGCAGTCATCTCGTACTCCTTTCAGCAGTATAGTCTTCAGAATATCTTTACTCATATTAGGATGATCAGACTGCTGCAGATTATACTGTAATCTTTCCACAAAATCTTCCAAATTCTCGCCCTCTTTTTGAACCATTTTAAACAATTCTTCCTTCCTTTCTCTCGTCCAACAGTAGTCTTGATATTTAGCCAGAAATATTTCTTTCATCTGATCCCAGGTAGTGATTGCCTGAGCTCCTAGGCTCATAAACCATCTTAACGCATTCCCTTTCAGTGTTGCTGGAAATAGTTTTAGTTTCTGATTAGCGCTCACATAATCATAACTCCTACATAGTATGTCGAATTCGAAGAGGAATTCATCTGGGTCTTCAGAGGATAACCCATGAAAGTTGGGTAATGCTGAGAGTGGAATGTTTTTCATGGGGGTTGTTCCTCTCGGAAGCTCCCCAATAGGGAATTCCAGGGTAGAAAGCGAATTTTCCCCTCTTCCTTCTGTTATGTTATCCTCCATTGGTATTTTTCCTGAATCACTTGCTTTATCTACTGTGTCTTCTGTTTCTTCAGGTTCTTCTACCAGTTCCTCGGTGTATTCTGGTACTTCCAGCTTCCTTTCAGGTCCTATTACTTCCTCCGTCTGTCGATCTGTTTGTGAGGAATACTGGATCTGAGGTCTCCGGGAACTTGTCATCTGTGATGTTTCAGCCTTTGAGATGATTTCGTCAATATAAGTTTTTCTTCCTCCTTTGCCGCCTGTGAAATTAGGTTTCTTGCGTCCTCTCATGCATCTGTTATTCTAAAAAAGAAATCATTAATGCCTTTAGAAATCTCTAGTTGCCTTCCCCGGCAACGGCGCCAAAATGTTGGCTAGTTGAATTGTTTATTGATTAAACAATCAAGTACCACATTAATTGTCAACCTGGGAAAGTCTTTTTATTCCAAAGGCTACCGCGTACTGTATGTACTTTAATTCTAAAAGCATTAAAAAGCTGTAGTATACGTAATCCTTACGCTAAGTTATCACAGTACTGATAAAATGAAAGTAATTAATTAAGATTACAAATCTGAAAAGCAAAATGATGGATGCTCTGTTGGCAGAGGATCAGGACCCTATCCTCCAGGTGAGGACGTTCAGCACCTGCCCTTGTAACCAGATTGATAACACACACTGCACTCTAATTCACCGGTGAAATATCCTTGCACAACTTCAAGCAATGAATGAAACAAAGTACTAGCAAAGCGGAAATACCAGAGGTAATGCTACAGAATCCAAACAGAGTACCAGCAGAAAGAAACTATCACACACTTACACACTTGACAGAAAAGTAAATGGGTGAATCTTGTGAGGAAGGTGGGCCCAGTCCCTCTCATAAGATTCCCCAGAACACAAAGGCTAGATTAAGTGCTCAGAACAATCTTCTATTCATCTGCCAAAAGATTCAAGTACAATAAAGTTCAGACTTGTTGATGTCTTTCAAAATCTCGCTTACAGATTACACATTAAAACCCTTCTAATGTAGATTTCTCCTCTTTATAGAGGAGACATCTATTACAATAGATTATTACAGTTCATTCAGTTAACCCATTCTATCAAAAATAAGAATTACAGAATGCTATTACAACAGTATAATAATATATTCTTTCTTAGGTTCTGGCTGTTACACAGCTGATAACTGTCTTCGACCGTCTTCTTGGGATCTTCGCATTCCTTTGCCATTTCCCCATGCTGTTCCTGATTTAAGCAATGGTAACTGTGTTCTACCTGCTTTAGACAGCTGCGTGATCATGCCGCGTCAGCGTTCTTTAGATAGTTGCCGTTTGTTATTCCCAGCTGTTGCAAAATAGCCTGCTTTAGATGGTTGCTATTGCTGACTGTAGCAACTGCATAGTTGCTGCTTCTGGTGTTGCAGCAACTGCGTAGTTGCTGTTTCTGGTGTTGCAGCAACTGCGTAGTTGCTGTTTCTGTTGTTACAGCAACTATAAATTATAATTCCTACAGGCTTAAGACAATTACTTGGCAACTTAGTCAGCGTTTCAAAGATAAATATAAAGATACTCACGAATATGCAATGAACAATTAAACATATAGATATGCGGAAAGTTACTTCGTACCTTGGGGTGATTAAGTCATTATGTAATCAAAGCTTACAACTTATGACTGAAAAGGATAATATTATGGCAAAAATATAAGGTAAAAATAGGTCAATTCTGAGTCCTAACAAGCAGCAGCCGACATCAGTCCCGCAGCTCCATCAGATCAGCAGCAGCAGTTGTTCCACCATTCAGATCTCCCAGATCCACCAGATCAGAGTAGTTGTGAAGGGTTCCTGTCCCTGGATATAAATTTCGCAGGACTTTTGGCGGCATTGACATCCTGAGGATTTGGCGACTGCAGTATTGATCAGGAAGGAGTAAAACTCCGTTAGGAGTTTTCCAAAAAAAAAAAAAGTCTGAGAACTTCCGGGGCGCTTATTGGTGACCTAGCCCATCAGAATCAGGACGACGAGCTGAGCAAGGTGGTACCATTCAATTTCTTAGTAAAAATTTTTTAGGCGGTCCCAATTTTTCATCAGGTTGGTGTATGGTAGAAACTCGCGCTCAAGCGATGGCCAATGAAAGGATAGACAAAATTGAAGACCATGTGAACTCCCTCCAAACTACGGTGAAGAATATCGAACTTGAGCTTAAAGGAATAAGTCTCCAGATACATGATGTACTCCCAAAGGGCAAGGAGCCAGCCCATGAGGAGGCGTATAATGGCCATGAATACCATGAGGGTGAGTCTAGCCACTCTCATCACGTCTGGCACACCCATCCACCACCCAGTCAGCGACCTCCCAAGTTAGATATGCATAAATTTGACGGTTCTCACACGTCCGCATGGCTAGCACAAATGGAGCAGTATTTCCAATTGAATCATATCATAAATGAGGGGACTAAGCTTATGGTGGGCACCATGTACTTGGACAGTGAACGATGGCAATGGAAGGAATGGCATCAGCGTTTCAATGGACATTTTCAGAATTGAGCCCAATTTGCCAAAGCTCTTCGAAGTCGCTTTGAACAGGAAGACTCTTTTTTGGAGCGTCTCACTAAGCTCCGACAGACAGGTACAGTGGAGGAATATATTACTGCTTTTGAAGCCTTAGCCTTCCGCACTAGGGGTCTCACAGATGAGTTCTACATGGAATGCTTTATCAGCGGTCTTAAAGAAGCCATCAAAGCTCAGGTTCTACTCCACCACCCTCCCACATGGACAGAGGCTTGCCAGGTAGCTCGTAAGGTGGAACGTGCATTAACAGCCCAATCCAGCCGCCCCAACTTCCCCGCTAAAGGTCGTCCCTCACAGGCTCCCAATACGACTCAAACACTTAAGATTCAAAAGGTGTCACCTGCGGAAATGGCCGAAAGAAGGAAGCAAGGACTATGTTACTACTGTGATGAAAAATATTCCCCGGGTCATAAATGCAAAGAGCCCAAGTTTTTTCAAATATATGCCACTGACTACAGCTCCACCGAGGAAGATCCACCACTTGAGGAACCAGAGGCGATCGAAGAAGATAACCAAAAGGAGATTGTATCTGATGAACCAATTATTTCGCTAAATGCATTGGCAGGAATTTCTTCCCCTCAAACTCTCAAAATCAGGGGTTTTCTTAAACATCGCCCAGTAGTAGTCTTGATTGATAGTGGAAGTACCCATAATTTCATCCATCAAAAGATCGCTGAAGCAGCACATTGTTTCGTCCGGGCAGTTTCTAACTTCCAAGTCCAGATTGCAGATGGGGGCACAATGAAATGTGAAGGTCGTTGTGAAAATGTCAAACTTCAAATGGGGGATTGTCAATTGAAAACCCACATGTTTGCAATACACATGGGGGGTTGCGACATTGTCCTAGGCGCGGAATGGCTCCGCACTCTTGGGCCAATCACAATGGATTTCCAGGAGTTATATATAAGTTTTAAGCAGAAAAACTCCACACATACCCTCCATGGACTACAGGCGGGAGCCCCCTCTATCATCAGCTCGCATAGGATGGAAAAATTGTTAAAAAAGGGCCATCATGGAGTGGTAGCTCAATTTAATGCCATCCAGGTAGTCAACACCATGTCTCTGCCAATTCATCCTGAGATGCAACAGATTTTAAATAAATATCGGACGGTCTTTGACAAGCCTCATGAGTTTCCACCCTCGCGAGGGGAACATGATCATAGCATCACATTGGTTCCAGGGGCCCAACCCCCAAATGTGCGGCCATACAGATATCCGTTCACCCAAAAGAATGAAATAGAAAAAATCATCAAGGAATTGTTGGAAGCAGGTGTCATTTGTCCCAACATTAGTCCTTATTCATCCCCAGTGGTCATGGTCCTCAAGAAAGATGGGGAGTGGCGGATGTGTCCCGACTTCAGGGCCCTCAATAAGTTAACAGTCAAAGATAAATTTCCCATCCCGGTGGTTGACGATTTGCTGGACGAACTCAATGGGGCTCAATTCTTCACTAAGTTGGATCTTCGCTCAGGCTACCACCAAATTCGCATGAAGGAAGACGACATTCCCAAGACGGCTTTCAGAACTCATGAAAGCCATTATGAGTTCCTGGTCATGCCATTTGGTCTCTGTAATGCCCCCTCTACTTTTCAGAGCCTTATGAATCACCTCCTCAAACCATATCTCAGAAAATTTGTCCTTGTCTTCTTCGATGACATCCTCATCTATAGTGGCACTTGGGCGGCACATCTTCAGCATGTAGATCTACTCTTGCAACTGCTCCGCACGCATAAATTATTTGTCAAGATGTCTAAGTGTGCATTTGGCATGGAAGAAGTTGAGTATTTGGGCTACATTGTGGGGCGTGAAGGTGTCAAGGTGGACCCCAAAAAGATCCAGGCAATGCAAGAATGGCCTCAACCTAAGACCTTGAAAAGCTTGAGAGGATTTTTGGGTCTCACAGGCTATTATCGTAAATTTGTCCGCAACTATGGCCGCATAGCGAAGCCCCTAACGCAACTCCTAAAGAAAAATTCCTTCTTCTAGAACGAGGAAGCACAACAAGCATTTACCGCTCTCAAAACCGCTATGTGTTCCACTCCCGTCTTAGCACTACCGGACTTCACCAAATCATTTGTCATTGAATGTGATGCTTCGGGAACAGGTATTGGAGCGGTCTTAATGTAGGAAGGGCGACCATTGGCCTTCACCAGCCAACAACTAAGTGGGAGGAATCTGGGCCAATCTACCTACGATAAGGAAATGATGGCCATCTTACATGCAGTCGAGACCTGGCGACCTTACTTGTTGGGGCGACGTTTCCAAATCCGCACAGATCATCACAGTCTTAAATATTTTTTGGAGCAACGCCTATCTTCCCCACAACAAAATAAATGGTTAGCCAAAATGTTGGGATATGATTATGAGATCATTTACAAGAAAGGGAAAGACAACAGTGTAGCAGATGCATTGTCACGCCAATTTGAGGAGGAAAGTACTCTGCTCGCAATTTCCCTCCCCATTCCAGACTCGATTGAAGAGGCTCGCAGGGAATGGTTTTCACATCCCGGGCTCTCCCAACTCATTTCTCAATTGCAGGTAGATCCTAATTCCAGCAAGGGCTACTCGTGGCAGAATGATATTCTTCGCTACAAGGACAGAGTCGTAATATCACCAACATCCACCCTCAAAAGTCTCATTTTGGCAGAATTGCACTCATCTCCCATTGCAGGACATTCGGGCTTTCAGAAGACGTATGCTCGCACCAGAAGATCATTTTTTTGGACCGGCATGAAACAGGACATCCTTACTTTCGTAGCAGAATGTGACGTTTGTCAATGCCACAAAGGGGAAACCGTCAACACACCAGGCACATTACAACCATTGCCCATTCCGGTGTCAATTTGGATGGAGGTCTCCATGGATTTCATTACAGGTCTTCCAAAGTCTGGGAACAAGTCAGTCATCATGGTGGTTGTGGACCGACTGTCGAAGTATGCTCATTTCTGTGCCCTACCCCCACCATTTACACCAACTTTGGTTGCTCAAACTTTCATGGATCAGATCTTCAAATTGCATGGCATGCCCACTTCTATTGTGTCCGATCGCGACCCAATCTTCACCAGTAATTTTTGGCAGGAGCTCTTCAGAATACAAGGCACTCAACTCAAACTCAGTACTTCATATCATCCGATGGTCAAACCGAAGCCGTCAACAAATGTTTAGAAACCTACCTTAGGTGTTTTACTTTAGAAAAGCAACACCTTTGGGTACAGTGGTTACCTCTGGCGGAATGGTGGTATTACACCAACTATCATGCCACCACCAAAATGACTCCCTATGAAGCAGTCTATGGTCAACTTTCGCCTTCCCCTACTTCTTATCTCACGGGGTGCTCCAAAGTACAAGCCGTGGATCAACTCCTACAACACCGCGCAACCATGCTCGCCCATCTGCGCGAGAATCTTCATCAAGCTCAGAACCGTATGAAGCAACAGGCTGACCAACATCGCTCAGAGCGCCAATTTCAAGAAGGGGATCAGGTATTTTTAAGGCTACAACCATATAAGAAAACATCACTCAAAGACAAGGGTTGTCAAAAGCTCTCTCCAAAATTCTACGGACCATACCAATTACTTCAGCGCATTGGAGAAGTGGCTTACAAGTTGGCTTTGCCACCTACAGCAAAAATCCACCCAGTTTTCCATGTATCGTGCCTCAAGAAAGTGATCGGGAACAATTGCCGCATTCAAACCAGTCTACCTGAATTGGATGAAGAAGGGTCAATCTGGCTTCAACCTGAACAGGTTCTATGTTATAGACATTTTTGTGCCTTACAGCATTGAGCATGAAATGTCCATAATATAAGGGATCCAAAGTCCCTAAACATGTTGTTCCTACCCCTAGAGGAACAAGGCTAACAAACCACAACAATTCACAGAAGTTCTCCACCAGAAACTGCTCAAAAACAAGTCAATTCAGGATCATTTCAGTGGCTACACTAGCTGTTTGCGCTGAATGTCAAAGCCAACACTGGCTACCTGCGTTGAATGTCAAAGGGAACACTAGCTACCTGCGCTGAACGAGAGTGGACATGTGGCAAGCTCATTTCTCAAGGTGTCAGAACCCAGGAAGCTTCCAAAATGACACTTGCCTCAGGGAATTCGACTGGTGATGAGTAAGAGGTTCCAAATCTCCAAGTGGAAGCAAGAACCTCCAAGTGGAATCAAGAACTGACAGAGGGAGAGGACACTAGTCAGATCTCAAGCTGACTCATCCTCTCTCCAAACATCTATATATGGATCTCTCCTCCATGAGATCTAGAGGCTGGAATTTTGTTATTGCAAAGAATTGCTGTTGGTTTAAGATTGGAATCATTGGGTGCTTAATGCTTTGAAGGGGGTGAAGATAGGAATTCCATTTGCTGGGAAGGAGATGCTGGATTGGAGCCCTCTGGGTTGTATCTCTTCCTAAACCTTGTTATTCATCAATAAAGCTATCTTGGTTTCTCCTATATACTGATGTGTCTTTGATGTATGATTGCATTAGTGTATTTGGTTTATTTCTAATCCTAAACTAGTTATGAATGTGAATATCTGTCTTTGTGTAGTGTTCTTCTCTTGTCGCAAGTAGCTGTTCTCTTGTGATCTTGCAGGAACCCGTTGAAGCTGGACAAACAAGAATGCAAGTAGTTGTTCTCTTGTGATCTTGTATGAACCTCTTGAAGCTGGGCGAGCGAGAAGGCAAGTAGCTGGGAACTCTCCAAGAGAAGAGAAACCAGATCGAGGGACAAACGGAAGACACCGGTTAGTCCATCCATCTCTCTTCATTCTTAATTCATAAAGGAAGAATACTAGAATAGCTGTCTCTGTTTGTTGCTAAGGCACTGTCACACCTTAGGTGGATAGGATCGTCCTTCATAGGCATTTTTCCCCACAACAAATTGGCGACTCCACTGGGGAGATCTGTTTAGTCATTTTATTTGTGTTTCCATCATTGTTTGTTTCATAGACTCAACAGCAACAATCGAACTGCATCTGCTATTCTCAGATGCAAAGTAGACAGCTGCTGCTTTGATCCAATCACTGGATTTGTCTATGATCTGAACAATGGACTCACAAATGATTTGATGGTCCTTTGTGATAGATCTTAGTACCCCCTCAAAGCATCCCTTTGATTGTACCTTGCTTGTTGCTTTTATTTGGCCTGAAACAGTGAATTAAATAGCAATCTGTGACCCAGAACCTGTGGGAAACGAGAGTTTCTCCTTCAGCGCAGACCCAGTGAAGGGATTCTGCATTTCAACGCAGGTCCCGTGAAGGCTACCTGCGCTGAATGTCAAAACCCCTGTGTTGAGGTTGCGCTGAACCAGTTTGCCCTTGTGCAGCTGGGGTTCTCTGCTCTGTTTTGCCTTGTTTTGATCTTTGATTTTTGCAGCCTGTAACCAGCATAGGTACCAGTCTGATAACTCCTTTTCTCTGCTTAAATTCTGCCTCCTTTTGTACAAAAAGAATGTGAGTTTTTTTATGTGTTTGTGGCGTCATTTGCAGTTTTCCTTTGCATGAGTGAAATAGTCATCCTGTAGCCCTTGATTCAGATCTGTTGATTGTGATCTTACGAGAGAGTTCATTGGCTGTTTGCAGTTGATTATACATTTACTTTTGCTTATTGGTTTGAGTTTGTCTCTTTTAAGTGTCGAAACAAGTATTCATTTCGAAAATCGTTAAGTGTTGTAATCTCTTCTACCCTCTCTGATTTCGAAAAATTAAACTTGTTTGTATTTGTCATTTAAAAGCAAATTCAAAGTTGTACAAAAAGCTTTCTTTGTAGGCATCAATACTAAGAAAGCGGAAAACAAACACCTGCATTGTGCATTTGCATTTGATAGTTTGCATGTCTGATTTAGGAAAAGTGCATTAGAGTGCGCTGATTGCTCTTTGAGAAAAGATGGTGTCTTTCTTTTCCCTTAGTAGCTAGGATTTTCAAAGTTGAAAAGATATAAAGCTTGCTTATCATCTTTAGACTGCATTTAGGAATTGTATCATACATCTCGTGGTGAACCTTGAAAGGCAAACTTCTAAAAAGATCAACCTAAAATAAATTGAATGAACTTAACAATGCTTTGCAACATAACGCACAACATAGAGGTCTAGGCTAGAGACGTGTTCCGGCGTCGTTAAGCCTGGTGACTGTCGATCTCGTGGATGGAGGGTGATTCCTCCTGAGGGACGATAGCGCCAGTACGGATTGTGCTCCCACGTACCGTAGTGTATATATTGGGAGACCCCTATAGGCATAAAACCTTTATCCTTAGGAAGCCATGTCAGCCGCCCTACTGATCGCAATGCACTGAACACAACATTCAGGAAGATCGACCACCCGTACCCTAAAAAGTATTCTGCGGTTTTGCGAAAAGTTTGGCACACCCTCTGCCTAGAACTCCAGAGCAGTTCCTTTTGGCCTTTTTCAGACTCTATAACGGAAAAAGTCCATCCGAGCATTTGTCACTTCGGGCTCGTTAAAACATTGAAGGAGACTAGAGTCATCTTTAGCTTTTTCTCGACTCTTTAAAACTGAAAAAGCAAGTTGTGTCTAAAGCGTCGTTAAAATTTATTTTAAACGGAACAATCACTCTTTATTCCTGCGTTGGTCTTTAGGTTGAAAAAATGGAGCACACCAACCAAGGAATTCCCCTTGGTGGAAATCCTAGTCCCTTCTCCTCTGGGGGAGATGTTGGTGCGCCCCATATGGCCACATTGTCGCTTCCAGGACTGACAATTGGCCCGTCGGTCTGGCTCTTTTCAACCAATGTCGTTCAGAACACCACCATTCCTGAACAGTCGAGTCAACAGTTAGACCAGACCAGAGTCACCCACTAGCCTTCTACTTCATCTAATTCTTCCTCTCCTCCTTCCTCTTCGCTTGACGGAACTGGTAAAACAAAAAACCAAGTTCCTAAGGAGAAGAAGGAAAAGAAGAAGAAAGAGAAGAAGAAGAAGGAGCCAAAAGCGACTGGGGGCAAACGAGTGTCGTCTGACAAAAATCCACACACAGCACTGACCAGGCCTAAATCACCATGTGTCATATGCAAGGGAGACCACTTCCACAGAGATTGTCCCTGCATCCCTCAGATACTAAGGGACTGGTCTCCCCGTTTGCACAATTCGGTAGCATCAACCTCTGATAGCCATGTTGACTGCTTACCGTCGACTAGTGAAAGTGAAGTCCCAGGACAGAGAGGGAAAGCTAGATTTCCCTGTAAACTGTGTGAAGGCGACCACGCCATCCACCGTTGTCCCTTCTTAGACGAGGCTAAAAGAGTTTTGGAAGATCGCCCGATTTTACGAGCACAACTTCCTCCTGGATATCAAAAACTCCTGCCAAGTCCTTCACTAGTTGAGAACCCGGCTGGCCCGCCCAGGTGGTCAGCCAAAGCACCTATCATTGAAGATGAACCATCTGGATCCATGCCTGATGAAAGTCAAAAGGTTGAGACGGCAGTTGACCCGATTTTGCCTTCAGAGGCTCTATCTTCGAATGATACCATCACAGAGGAGAATAAAGACGACACCGTCCAAATTCTCTTCATCAACACAGACTCCGATGAACAAGGGGGCAATTTTCCCATTCCTTTATCACAGGAAGGAACTTCGTCAGAGTCATATCCGGCCGTCTATTCGGTCCCACCACCAAGCAACCTAGTTGTCTCGTTCGACTGGAACCAACTAGGCAGACCCCGGTTGCCAGCAAGCATACCATTCAGAATTATCGTTCAAATATACAGAATGGTAATGGCTGGCACTATCATTGATGAGGGGGCATCTGTGAGTATCCTTTCCTCTATTGCTTGGAAAGCACTTGGTTCGCCAACGCTTTTGCCTGAAATGAGAAATCTATCAGGCTTTGATAAAGGAACCAGTCGACCTTTAGGGATCCTCCCCAATGTGCCCATAACATTGAAAGGGAAGACCGTTCAAATGAACGTGATGGTCGTTCAAGGACCCTTGGATTATAACCTACTCCTTGGACGAGACTATATATATTGCATGGGAGCTATAGTCTCCTCACTCTTTAGAGTAATGTGTTTTCCGCACGAAGGAAGAGTGGTCAAGCTCGTGGGCCAGCTTTCATTTCTCGGATCACGCATCGCAAATAGTCATATACCATCCCTAAATGGTCTATTCACGTAAGAAGTGTCTCAACCCACGGTCCGTCTTCCTGATGAGCATGAGTAATCCGGGAGGATATGACTGGAACCCAGGGGGCATGCGTCCTGGTCTGCTTCGGCAGGAAAACTTTGGGTATAGAGTAGGTTTCCGCGGGAGAATATGACTAGTCCGTACCCCGTCCGTAGAGGAAGAGGGGTTGTTCTAGAATAAGATTCTTTTGTCAAAGTTATGTGAGTTGGTGGGCATCGTCGCTCACCTTTGTCTATTTCGGTAGACATTGCTGAGGAAGTGTTTTGTTTGAAAGATTAACGAGACAATCTTTGGGTAACCTGAAAGAGGTAAGCCTCTCTCTTTAAAACAATTGTTTTGAAGGAAAAGAAGTAGAGGTAACCTTGAAATCGTACTTTATACCTGGGGGCATGCAAACCTTTTGGAGTGCAAGCAAGGGGCGGCTATTTATTTTTTAAATTTTTAGGACCTCTAACCCTTTAAACTCGTAGGATTAGTCGTTTCCGAACTTGCATAACGAAAGGATGCGGGGCATAGCTTTGGTAAGGAACAAGCTCCATAAAAAATGGAATCTTACATGAGACACTCTTATCATATGACTGGGTATATCGAGTAGTTTTAGCACACAGTTCATGCTCGTTAAAAAATAAACGCAAGATCCGAGCAGTTTTAGCACATAGTTCATCCTCGTTAAAAAATAAACATAAGATCGAGCAAATGTTTCCACCCGCGTTTAAGCTCGTTAAAAAAATGAACTACCCGGTAAATAACCACTGTGAATGTAACCTTATCAGCCAGTAAAGCCTTGGTCGTGTTTGCACCATCACCTCCACTTTTCATTTGGCCAATCGTTCACCTCCATATGATTGTTTACCCATTTTCAGGAACAGCTGCGAAGAGTGATTTCACCTAGCCATCCTTGTGACACTGCTGTGATTGGAAAATTCCAACCTGTACCTGGAATCAGCTGCTAACCATGTTTATCACTCGTTCCTCAAAAGACGAGTCTTCTTTAAGCTCTTTTCAACTGACTCGTAAAATATGAAAAGATTGCCGAGTCGTTGGCCTTCCAGCTCGTTAAAGGGACAGGAAGAGCTATCCCTCCTCTAGATTTTAATCTTTTTGGACCTGAGGGATTATTGCACAAAAAGATGGAGCACTTGTTTTATTCGGCTCGTTAAAACTATCGAAAACTCATCCCTTCTGTATTGTTTTATACTTTTTCGGACTTAAGGGATTAGATGACGAAAAAGGACTTTTGGAGTTAACTTTATGTACCTTTTCAGACTCTCTAAAAATGAAAAGGACCGAGTTATCTTTGTCGTTAGACTCGTTACAATCATTAAATAGCGACAAACTTGTCTTTAGACGAGAACGAGTTTCACTATCGCTAGGCTCGTTAAAACATAGCGATGGGCTTGCCCGAAGGGCAGGTTATAGAACAAGCATATGTTATCCTCCTCAAGTTTGAAAAAAATAAAGAGGTACTGGTCAGCAATGACTAGGGAAAAATTGGGAGAAACTCAAGAAAACTTTGATGGTAGCAAGTCGCTCTTGAACATGACACTTTTCCTCCGTACCACAATCGGGTTGGTTTGTTTCATTCACCGGTCACATCCATGGTCTCGCCATACCATCCATATTTGGGGTAATGCTACCAATCCATCGCATCAGTGTCGCCATATGTTCAAGAGAAGTCGTTCAGAAAAGTCAACTGTGTCCCATCCACTGCCATACATTATCCTTCATCCTTTCATGACCGCCACCCTGAATCATATGTCACAGATCGTTTTCACCTCCATTAAAATCATTAGCTCCGTTCCGTGTCACTGATGTGGGATTCATTAAGGCCCTCCTTTGACGGATCGCTTCTTGTCGACATCAGCTCATTATCCAAGAAGTTGATCTAGGAACAACCCCTTCAGTACTTTGAAGCTTGCATGCCTCAATGGCAAGTTTCTCACTTCCGGCGACAGGTATACATCAATGACCTTCGACCGAAAGATTTTGCGTGGTGTTCGACGCCAAGTCCTTTATTCACACCACGTGAATTGTACTGCAGTACCTTGAGGGTCATTATCATTATCGGTGATTCCTCTCGCGCTTGTTAACGGTTTACATCATTGACCGGTAATCAAGCGATGTCTTTCCATGTTCGACTTCAGAACATTTCTCACATGGATCGACTTGTACTCAGAGTGAAGATCGAACGAGTTTGAAGACCCCGGATCTAGTTTCATCCATCCGGGCTGCGATATATATTCAGGAAAGATAAAGACATTGACATGTACATCATTGCAGCAGATAATCATCCTACTCAAAGGATGATAATTTCATCAAAATTATTAGTCTACCACCAGACGATTGTCTGTTCTATGTACAGAAAAATGAATTTATAAAGCTGAGCATGGGAATGCTCGCCTCAGCTAGATCATGAAAGCAGTATGAAAAATAATGTATTGTATTGTATCTTATTACAGGTCTCCTCCCAGCATTGGATGAACTTCGGATCCCCCTGATAAAGCATTTCACCCGATAAACAGCCTCATACTTTAGGGGGCAACTGTTATAGACATTTTTGTGCCTTACAGCATTGAGCATGAAATGTCCATAATCTAAGGGATCCAAAGTCCCTAAACATGTTGCTCCTACCCCTAGAGGAACAAGGCTAACAAACCACAGCAATTCACAGAAGTTCTCCACCAGAAACTGCTCAAAAACAAGTCAATTCAGGATCATTTCAGTGGCTACACTAGCTGTTTGCGCTGAATGTCAAAACCAACACTGGCTACCTGCGTTGAATGTCAAAGGGAACACTGGCTACCTGCGCTGAACGAGAGTGGACATGTGGCAAGCTCATTTCTCAAGGTGTCAGAACCCAGGAAGCTTCCAAAATGACACTTGCCTCAGGGAATTCGACTGGTGATGAGTAAGAGGTTCCAAATCTCCAAGTGGAAGCAAGAACCTCCAAGTCGAATCAAGAACTGATAGAGGGAGAGGACACTAGTCAGATCTCAAGCTGACTCATCCTCTCTCCAAACATCTATATATGGATCTCTCCTCCATGAGATCTAGAGGCTAGAATTTTGTTATTGCAAAGAATTGCTGTTGGTTTAAGATTGGAATCATTGGGTGCTTAATGCTTTGAAGGGGGTGAAGATAGGAATTCCATTTGCTGGGAAGGAGATGCTGGATTGGAGCCCTCTGGGTTGTATCTCTTCCTGAACCTTGTTATTCATCAATAAAGCTATCTTGGTTTCTCCTATATACTGATGTGTCTTTGATGTATGATTGCATTAGTGTATTTGGTTTATTTCTAATCCTAAACTAGTTATGAATGTGAATATCTGTCTTTGTGTAGTGTTCTTCTCTTGTCGCAAGTAGCTGTTCTCTTGTGATCTTGCAGGAACCCGTTGAAGCTGGACAAACAAGAATGCAAGTAGCTGTTCTCTTGTGATCTTGTATGAACCTCTTGAAGTTGGGCGAGCGAGAAGGCAAGTAGCTGGGAACTCTTCAAGAGAAGAGAAACCAGATCGAGGGACAAATGGAAGACACCGGTTAGTCCATCCATCTCTCTTCATTCTTAATTCATAAAGGAAGAATACTAGAATAGCTATCTCTGTTTGTTTCTAAGGCACTGTCACACCTTAGGTGGATAGGATCGTCCTGCATAGGCATTTTTCCCCACAACATTCTAGACACACGAGACAAGCACCTGCGCGGCCGCATGATTAAGGAGGTCCTCGTCAAATGGAAAGACACCTCTCCGGAAGATGCAACTTGGGAACCAGCCACTATTCTTCAGCAGTTTCCGCAGCTTCAGCCTTGAGGACTAGGCTAGTCTTAAGGGGGAGGGCATGTTAGGGTCCCACCCTAACCCCCTTATTTATGTCATGGGATCACGTCATAGTCAAGAGTCAATAAAGCCCATATTAATATTTGTAAGTGGTTAACCCGCAATTAATGACGGGACCACAGTTAGTTGCAAATGGGCGGTAATATTAGATAGATGGTAAATAGGCGGTAGTATTAGATAGATGGTATTAATAAAACCCATGGTATTGGCCCGTGGTATTGCATGTATGATTCATATATAAAGGATAGAGACTCCCTGCGAGGAGTATCGTGTCTTGTTTTGTAATCGAGCTCTGCTCTATTGGAGGTTGCCCCCTCGAAGAAGCCTGTGAACATTTCTCTCTGAGTAATAAAATCATTGCTATTCTGTGTTCTGGGTATATTTTCTTCGCATATTCTGTGTTCTGGGTATCTTTTCTTCGCATATTCTATGTTCGGTATTACTTTGCAGGTTAAGAGCATAACAACCTATCTATGAAGACATCAAGTTGTTCATGGACAAGGATATCAAGATGAAATGGCAATGACATCACAACGAGTAGCACCATCTACAGTAGCAGAAGGTAGAATATCTGCATGCAATAAATGCAAGAGGAAGGTTGTTGACAGCGCAGAGGTGGAAAAAATTTGCAAGTTCAAGTAGATCCACTTGTGATGAGAGAAGCTTTGAAGTTGAGGCAATGAGGTGGCAGCGTGATGGGAGGATCGTGTGAAGGCAGGAGTTGTACAGATGAGAGAAGGAGCATGTATGTCATTATATGCATGCATGCTATCCCAACCATTGGCACACTCACCAAGGCGAAGAAAAGAAGCAAGTCCGATTGGAGCTGAACATGTATTTCGACAAGTTGATGTGCATGGTCACCAACGCACACTTGGATATTGGCACAGACACGATGCATCGGTATGTTTCTGGTCCAGATCCACTCAAGATGATGATGCACATGTTATCATACGAGTTGGATAAAGGAGCCATATCAGTGTACCTGGATGCAATGAAGGCAAGAGTTCACTTTCAACAGGATGTCACCACAGAGTACACAGACACCATCATAGACTAGCAAGCTTGGCATCAGTTCACCACCGTCAATCAATGAAAGGATGTGGAAGAGTTGGTCTTACCACAACTATCTGAGTGTTAGTGATAGATTGCATGGCTTGCTCAAGCCTATTTTGTCTCACATGGGTACATGTGCAGATTGTATGTAACATCTTGTAAAGTGGAAGTCCAAGTGTCGATAGTTGAATGTAACAGTCATGTAGTAGGTGAAGAGTCATGAGGGTAGGTGAAGAGTCACAAAGGGGAATGTCAAGGGTCACCCCACCCTTTGCTATTTATAGAACCTCATAACTCATTGTAAGGGCTTTTGGTCAGCCAAGCTTTCGATAGGAGTATCTTAGAGAAATCTTGGAGAGTATTGTAACGAGCCTTGGCTTCTCCATAGTGGAGAGCTAGTACATCTCTTTGGAGGAGCAGGCGGTAGTGATTGTAACGTTCCGTTATCAGGACTAGTGGTTGGTCATGGTTGTACTGTATTATTGGAAATTTCACTTCTTAATATAATAGAGCCAACATGTTTCATGCATATGTTGTTATTGTATTTCACTTAACTTGTTTACTCTAATGATATATGTATATGTTTGCTTATGCATGCATGTATAGACTCTTTCTGTATATGTATGTATGAATCTTTCTTAGATGTGCTATTGGTTTAACCATCACTTTGGATTGTTGGTTCACCCTTCTTATAACTTGTGATGCAAATTTGCTCATGTGTTCCCTTCCAAGCTGCATGTTTACATAGGTTTCCAAGGGGTGTACTCACTCCACCTTCAATGTGTTAGAACTATTCATGCACCTTCCTTGGCTTACTACGTATGTCACACCCTTGCTACCAACAGGGACATCTCACTTGCCTCTGCGCAAAACCATGGTCAAGGCGATACCGTACGACCCACTGTTGGGGCTCCTACACCAAATGGTCTGAGGTCTAGTTGGGAATTATTACCGCGGAGATCCCCTGACATGTTGGCAGGTCCAACACCATTAATAGGTCCTTAGTATGCCACCTTCTCCACACATGCCTCGCCCCTCCCCCAAATCAGTCTATCTCAACTTGACCACAACCTCTCCTCACTCCCTCCCAACATCCTTGAACTCCCCCTTCTCCTTAGTGTTGATCTAACCCATCTCATCCCCATTTATCTCCCCCTAGTATTAACACCCTCTTTTTGCATTCCTTGATCCCTCTTGTTGTAGGGAAAAGTATCCGACTCGGATGACCCTATCCCACTCTAAGGGTGATAGTACCTCAGCAACAACTGTAAAGAAAACTACTTAAGGTTTACTTCTTTATGAAAGCAAGAGAGAATGAAGAAATGCACTAACCGTTGCCTTGCGCTTAATGTCGAATCCAAACTCTTCTCTTTGCTTGCTTGCTCGCAGCTCCTTTCTCTTTTGCTGGCCCAGCTACAATGAGATCCTGCAAAATAACAAAGAAGGAAACTACAAGAAGCATGCAATCATAACTGATTCAAGGATTAGCATAAATCAAATATACAATTATCACAATACATCATTGAAACAAGTGCATATAGAAGAACCTCAATAGCTTTTATTAATGGAAGAAGTAAAGTTCTGAGAGTGTTACAACCATTGAAGGCCCCAAACCAGCAACACCTCCCAGCAGAAAGAATTTCTCTTCTTCACCTCCCTCAAGCAATCACCCAATAGTTCTATAGTGAAACCAACAGCATATCATTACTTTGCACAAAATTCCAACCTCCCGAGCTCATAGGAGAGAGCTCAATATATAGATGAATTGAGAAAGGATGAGTCAGCTTGCAACTGATGTGTAGCTGCCTTGTGTTCTCTCTCTCTTCAGTTGATCTTCAGTTCTTGAGTCCACTTGGAGAACCTTGCTTCCACTTGGAGAAACAGAGCCTCTGACTCATCACAAGGCGAAATCCCTGATCCAAGTGTCATTTTTGGAAGATTCCAGAGCAATGACTCATTGTGCCACTTGTCCCATCTCGCTCAGCGCAGGTGGCCTTTGTTCCACTTGCTTTGCAACGCAGGTACACCATGGAGCAGCTGAGTTTCAGCGCAGAAACCTAGTGGAGCACCTGCTTTGATTTCAGGATTGCTTGTTTTTGAGTGTTTTCAGGTGGAGAACTGATCTGAGAGCTGTTGGCTTGCTGACCTTGTTCCTCTAGGGGTAGGAACATCATGTTTAGGGACTTTGGATCCCTTGGATTATTGACAATTCATGCCTGATGCTGCAAGGCACAAAATTGTCTATAACAGATGCCCCCTAAAGTATGAGGTCGTTTATCGGGTGAAATGCTTTATCAGGAGGATCTGAAGTTCATTCAATCTGCTGAGAAGTGTCCTGTAATAAGATACAATACAATACATTATTTTTCATACTTTTTCATGATCTAGCTGAGGCGGGCATTCCCATGCTCAGCTTTATAAATTCATTTTGGTACATAGAACAGACGATCGTCTGATGGTAGACTGATAATTCTCTGCTGAAATTATCATCCTTTGAGAAGGATGATCATCTGCTGCAATGATGTACATATCAAATGTCTTTATATCCTGAATATATATCGCAGCCCGGATGGATGAAACTAGATCCGGGGTCTTCAATCTCTTCCGATCTTCACTCGATGTACAAGTCAATCCATGTGAGAATTTCTTGAAGTCGAACATGGAAAGACATCGCTTGATTACCGGTCAATGATGTAAACCGTTAACAAGCGCGAGAGGAATCACCGACAAGGATGATGACCCTCAAGGTACAGCAGTACAATTCACATGGTGGGAATAAAGGACTTGGCGTCGACCACCATGCAAAATCTTCTGGTCGAAGGTCATTGATGTATACCTGTCGCCGGAAGTGAGAAACTTGCCATTGAGGCATGCAAGCTTCAAAGTACTGAAGGGGTTGTTCCTAGATCAACTCCTTGGATAATGAGCTGATGTCGACAAGGAGTGATCCGTCAAAGGAGGGCCTTAATGAATCCCACATCATTGACACGGAACGGAGCTAGTGATTGTGATGAGGTGAAAACAAACTGTGATGTATGATTCAGGGTGTCGGTCATGAAATGGATGAAGGACAATGTATGGCAGTGGATGGGACACGGTTGACTCTTTGCAGAACAACATCTCTTGAACATATAACGACACTGATGTGATGGATCGGTAGCATTACCCCAACTATGGATGGTGTGGCAAGGACCATGGTGATGAGACCGGTGAATGAAACAACCCAACCCGATGTGATACGGAGGACAAAGTGTCATGTTCAAGAGCGACTTGCTACCATTAAAGCTGTGAGGTTCTCCCAATTTTTCCCCAGTCATTGCTGACCAGTACCTCTTTATTTTTGTCAAGCTTGAGGAGGATAACATATGCTTGTTCTATAACCTGCCCTTCGGGCAAGCCCATCACTATGTTTTAACGAGCCTAGCGATAGGGAAACTCGTTCTCGTCTAAAGACAAGTTTGTCGCTATTTAATGAATTTAACGAGTCTAACGACAAGGATAACTCGGTCCTTTTCATTTTTAGAGAGTCTGAAAAGGTACATAAAGTCAACTCCAGAATTCCTTTTTCGTCATCTAATCCCTTAAGTCCGAAAAAGTATAAAACAATACAGAAGGGATGAGTTTTCGGTACTTTTAACGAGCCGAACAAAACAAGCGCTCGATCTTTTTGTGCAATAATCCCTCAGGTCCAAAAAGATTAAAATCTAGAGGAGGGATAGCTTTCCGGTCGCTTTAACAAGCTGGAAGGCCAAAACTCGGCAAACTTTTCATATTTTACGAGTCAGTGAAAAGAGCTCAAAGAAGACTCGCCTTTTGAGGAACGAGTGATAAACAGGGTAGCAGCAGATTCCAAGTACAGGTTGGAATATTCCAATCACGGCAGTGTCACAAGGATGGCTTAGTGAAATCACTCTTCGCAGCTGTTCCTCAAAAGAAGGTAAACAATCATATGGAGATGAACGATTGGCCAAATGAACGGATGGAGGTGATGGCATATAAACACGACCAAGGGCTTTTAATATGGCAGTCAAAGGTTACATTTACCAAGGTTATTTACCGGTTCATTTTTTCTAGGTGAGCTTGAACTCTAGGGGAAGATTGCTCACAACTTATGTTTATTTTTTAATGAGCATGAACTATGCGCTAAAACTGCTCGGATCTTGCGTTTATTTTTTAACGAGCATGAACATTGCTAAAACTGCTCGATTTTATGCATGCCCCCAGCATCATAATGATGCATGTCAAAGGAGGGTGCCCCCCAAGCTTCATTGCATTCAACTTGGTGGTTGGAATGAAGGTTTACCTTTGAATTTTGAAAAGGGGATTTGTTTCATTTTTTAATGAGGTTGACGCAGTAAAAGAACTATCCTCATGACTCCTTGTTTCATTTTTTAACGAGGTTGACACGAGATAAGAACCGTCCTCGGGGCCCACTGTATTTATAGTATTTCCATTAGGGCGATAATCCATGCTGACAAAGTATTTAGGAATCTTCCGAATCCGTTGGATATAGAAGATTTCATATTGTAGGTTTCCACTGTGGCTACTTCCGCCAGATCACTTGCCGGCGGTAGGGCAAAAGTACCCATTAAGGCATGGTCTTTTAGGAGACCTACTCCAATATTTTGGAGCGATTGATTACTTTCATGGATCATTGTGTTGCTTCCCGTAACTTGAGAACTGTTGGGGAGAAATGTTTGTTGGTCGACGATTGTAATTTTTCCTTGAAAAGGAAATACAATCCTCCTGAAGTAGGTCGACACAACTGCAGCCATGGCATATATCCAGGGTCTTCCCAGTAGGATGTTGTAATCGAGGTTTCCGTCGATTACTTCAACATCAACTTCTACTGTTTTGCCTCCCAGTTCAACTTGCAAGTTACTTAAAATCCCGTATGGAGTGTATGATCGTCCATCAAATGCTTTTAACGTCATTGACGATTTCGACAAGGGTGGTGAGCCTAAATTTTTCCAGCAACTCATCGACATAAGACATGTAGATGCCCCCTCATCAATAATTGTTCGGTGAATAGTTTTTTTGAGGGCTTTCACTTGAATAAGGAAAGCTAGTTGAGCTGGTAACTTAGGGTCATATCCTTTACAATCAAAGGCCATAAGATTGGAATCCGTTGGGCCAATCCCACCTATGGCTGATAATAAAGCTTGCTCTTGGGAGGTGCAATTTTGCGCTACCTCAAGTGTCGACATAGCGGATGACGATTGGGCCAGGTCCTCTATTATATTGTAATCCTGTGTTATTCTTTCACGAGGATTAAATGTCGATTGGCGTACTACTCCCTTTGGCGACTTTATCATTGGTTTAGGGACGACGGGTGGCACAACTTTGGTCAAAGTTGTTGTTGAACTACTAGGTTGTTTATTTGCCTTGTTGTTCAACTGCTTTGGATTCCTGTGATCTTTATTCCTTGTCGCAGCATTATTCTGCTGCTTTGAGGTGGACAACATAAGCACTTGGGATCGGGAAGCATTTTGATTAGCAACCAGATTTTGACCAGGATTAGGAAATGGATCAGTCAATACTGCTGGGGTTTTTGAACTCTTGAAGAGTTTCTTAACTTCAGCTATATGTGGACAATCTTTCGTCCAATGATCCTCATCGCATATATGACACCCTGTCGGGGGTTTCCCTTTCCTTTTCTTCTTGCCCCTTGGTTGCTTCAGTTGTTTGCCCTTGTCGGTCGACATGGCATTTACTTCTGAGGCAAGAAATTCCTCATTTGCATTTTGACTAGAAATTTTGCGTTTGCCAGTCACGCCATTACTGGCGTGAGAGTTAGTGTTCGATTCAGGAGGGGGAGGAATTGAAAATTCAGGTCTAGGGGCGTCAGGTATTTTGTCGTAGAGCGTGCCCGACTGAGTATATACTAAGTCTAAATATTGAGCACGAGCAATGACCTGCTCCTCTGTTACGACTCCTCCCTTGGCCACATCTTCCGTTATAGCCGGAAGTAACGACTTTATAAACCATTCAGCTAACAGCTGATCGGGAACGTAAGTTTTCACCATCCTACGACGACGTCGCCACTCATGTATATGATCAGATATGTGAGTGGCCGTTGTCTGTTTGAAGTTGGTAAGGAGTTCTGTTCCCGTTTCATACCTTATCGGTAATTGAAAATGGGTTAAGAAAGTCGTGGCTAAGGAGCTGAATTTGTCGAAAGATGCTCTTGGCAATTCAATGTACCATTTAGCTGCTGGACCTGTCAATGTCCTCTGGAAGAGGCGAAGTCTTATCGAATCATCGTTTAGAGTGTTCGATGAACACCATAGATGAAAAGTCATGACGTGATTCGACGGATCTTCACCTGGATTTCCATTGAATTTAGGAATGTCCGATGGAAGTTTATGCGGAATCGCTGGCCACCAAGGGGCATAAGCAATTGGATCATTCGTCAGCCGGTTTAGATCTAGTAATTCTAGAGTTGCTACAAATGGCAACTGATGGTTCAGATTAGGCGGAGCATATCCAGGATAAGATGGTATCGCCTGAGCAATGGGTCTTTGCAGACCAGCATAATGCTGACAACTTTGACAAGGTTGATGGGCGTAACCATTATAGCATGGTTGCCCATTACTTACAAAGACTTGTTGCTCAGGTCCTTGATATGATTGCTAGAATGGCGGTTGTTGAGATTGAACCAGCTCTGGTTGTTGGACCATTTTCTGTTGACCAATATTGGATGATTGACCAAGATGAGGAGTCACGGTACTTGTTTGAGCCTGAGTCGCTCCAGATAAGGAGGCACTACCCTGAGATTGTGATTGATGCAACACATTCACCATAGTAGGAGTGGTGGTAATATTCGACACAGGGTGTACTGGTTGCATTGAAGATACAACTCCTGGTTGTTGAGGCAGTATTGGTACCCAACCGTTAGATGTGATTCCAGTTTGACCTGAACTTTGTTGTAAACTCCCATATGGTTGTTCTCCGGGAGGGAACAATGAAAGAGCATACTGCCCTCCACATGGTGGAAATCCAGTACTTAAAGGGAAAATTGGCCTTTGAAGACACATTGGATCAATTTGTTGAGTTTCAACATAAGAAGTACCAGATGATAATCCGGATGAAGCAATAGGAACTAACCATATTGTTGTCCCTGATGGGACTCCGGCTTGTTGTTGACAATTTGCCGGGACAGATGGTATACCAGCAAACATCGTTGGAGTAGCAGCAGGAGGCTCTGCTGTTGCTGTGTCGGACAACACAGTCCTAGATGTTGACGGTTGTTCAGACATTTTGAGTCTATCCAAAAGATTTTAGCGATTCTACAAGAACTTACGATGCCAAAAGACTAACTTCGAAGATCAACGCAGGAATAGGAGGTGATTATGTTCCGTTTAAAATAAATTTTATTAACGACGCTTTAGACACAACTTTGCTTTTTCATGTTTTAAGAGTCGAGAAAAAGCTAAAGATGACTCTAGTCTCCTTCGATGTTTTAACGAGCCCGAAGTGACAAATGCTCGGTTGGACTTTTTCAGTTATAGAGTTTGAAAAAGGCCAAAAGAAACTGCTCTGGAGATCTAGGCAGAGGGTGTGCCAAACCTTTCGCAAAACCACGGAATACGTTTTACGGTACGTGTGGTCAATCTTCGTGAATGCTGTGTTCACTGCATTGCGATCAGTAGGGCGGCTGACACGGCTTCCTAAGGATAAAGAATATATGCCTATAGGGGTCTCCCAATATATACGCGACGGTACGTGGGAGCACAAGTCCGTATTAGTGCCACCGACTCTCAGGAGGAATCACCCACCTTCGTAGAGATCGACAGTCACTATGTTTAACGACGCCGGAACACGTCTCTACCTAGACCTCTATGTGTTTGCGTTATGTTACAAAGCGTTGTTATGTAAATTGAATTTATTTTAATGTTGATCTTGTTTAGCAGTTTGCCTTTAAGGATCACCACGAGATGTATGTAACAAATTCCTGAATGCAGTCTAAGATGAGAAGCAAACTTTTTCAAATCTTTTTGACTGATGAAAATCTTAACTACTGAGGGAGAAGAAAGGCATATCTTTTCACACAGTTCATACAACACAAACTAATGCACTTTCTCCTAAATCATCATGCAAACTTTTTCAAATGCAAAATGCACAATGCATGTATTTTCTTTTCCCTTTCTTAATGTTGATGTATTACAAAAAGAAAGTTGTTATTTAACTTTGATTTCGATTTAAAGTGAAAACAAACAAGCTTGTCCAAAATCAAAAGACACCTTAAGATTTACTTGTTTAATCACTGGAAATACATGAAATCAAACCATAATGACGAAAGTAAAAAGACTAATCAGTTATGGACAACAAACAAGCTAACTCTTTAGACCAGCAAAATGCCTAACACAGGTTCAGATCTAAGAGGCCAAAGCAAGACTAGTTCACTTTCGTTATGGGAAATTGTAAATGATGTAAGAAATACAAAAGAACAAGTACAATTTCGTTATATAACAGAGGCAGAATGATGGCAAGTAAGGTTGGTTTCAGAACAGGTACAAGACTGGTAACTGGCTGCAAAAAACAATAGTGAAAACAGGGCAAGAAACAGGAGGAAACCCCAGCAGCACTAGGCAAAACTGGATCAAAGCAGGTAGTACACTGTCAGTTTGACATTCAGCGCAGGTCCCGAAGGGGCTACCTGCGTTGCAAAGCAGGTAGCCTATGTACAGCCTGCTTTGGAAAACGAAAGTTGCGTTTTCACAGTCTCCGGGTCACGGTTTTCTCAAAAATTCACGGTTTTTGCTCAAATCAGAGGCTATCAGTCAAGCACACACTAAGGGATGACAAGGAAGATGAAAAGCTATCACTAAGAGCTTACAAGGATCCTTGTAGATCAGCTCTTCAAATCATGAACATGCTCAGAAATGAGCTAGAGTAGCTGCCCTCTACTTCGCTTTTGATATAGTCAAAAGCTTTTCGATTTGGTACTCTTTTGTTCAGGAAATGAATAGCAAAATACTACAAACAATCAAACAGATACGATCCCCAGCGGAGTCGCCAGTTTGTTGTAGGGAAAAGTATCCGACTCGGATGACCCTATCCCACTCTAAGGGTGATAGTACCTCAGCAACAACTGTAAAGAAAACTACTTAAGGTTTACTTCTTTATGAAAGCAAGAGAGAATGAAGAAATGCACTAACCGTTGCCTTGCGCTTAATGTCGAATCCAAACTCTTCTCTTTGCTTGCTTGCTCGCAGCTCCTTGCTCTTTTGCTGGCCCAGCTACAATGAGATCCTGCAAAATAACAAAGAAGGAAACTACAAGAAGCATGCAATCATAACTGATTCAAGGATTAGCATAAATCAAATATACAATTATCACAATACATCATTGAAACAAGTGCATATAGAAGAACCTCAATAGCTTTTATTAATGGAAGAAGTAAAGTTCTGAGAGTGTTACAACCATTGAAGGCCCCAATCTAGCAACACCTCCCAGCAGAAAGAATTTCTCTTCTTCACCTCCCTCAAGCAATCACCCAATAGTTCTATAGTGAAACCAACAGCATATCATTACTTTGTACAAAATTCCAACCTCCCGAGCTCATAGGAGAGAGCTCAATATATAGATGAATTGAGAAAGGATGAGTCAGCTTGCAACTGATGTGTAGCTGCGTTGTGTCCTCTCTCTCTTCAGTTGATCTTCAGTTCTTGAGTCCACTTGGAGAACCTTGCTTCCACTTGGAGAAACAGAGCCTCTGACTCATCACAAGGCGAAATCCCTGATCCAAGTGTCATTTTTGGAAGATTCCAGAGCAATGACTCATTGTGCCACTTGTCCCATCTCGCTCAGCGCAGGTGGCCTTTGTTCCACTTGCTTTGCAACGCAGGTACACCATGGAGCAGCTGAGTTTCAGCGCAGAAACCTAGTGGAGCACCTGCTTTGATTTCAGGATTGCTTGTTTTTGAGTGTTTTCAGGTGGAGAACTGATCTGAGAGCTGTTGGCTTGCTGACCTTGTTCCTCTAGGGGTAGGAACATCATGTTTAGGGACTTTGGATCCCTTGGATTATTGACAATTCATGCCTGATGCTGCAAGGCACAAAATTGTCTATAACACCTCTACCCTCCCCTAATCCCCCTTTGAACTTCTCATATTAGACCGTATGTTCTTCACCTTGACCCTCCTAAACCCCTTCTAAACTTTCCCATAGAACTCCCTTAACCTTGCCCAAGACCCTACTATCTCTACCCCTATCCAACCCCATCCTAACCACCCTCCCTGCCTAATTATCATATAAGAAAGCACCTTGCATAATAGATGGAAACGAGCTCTATAATAGTGATTTTGTTTCTATAATAGAGGTCAAAAAGCATAATATAGGAGGTAATGATTTGGATATGATTTATACTCCAAGTATCAACATCATAAATATAAACCTACCTCTTCAACATGTATATCTATTTGGGAAAACTAGGTTAAAACTATTTGACTAGCTAGAGAGGGTCTCATCCAAAAGCAAGTTGTAATGTGCATTCAAAGACTTCACGATGGGGATTTGTTGAAACAGGTTAAAGAAAAATTTAGCTTGAAACAACTAGTTATGAAAATGAAAAAACAAGAAGGCTCATCATATCATGATCTGTAAACCATTGTGGATATTCCATTGAATAATTAGTCACAATAGACCTAATAAATTTTTACCAAAAATCCAAAATCTATACTGTGAGGGTTATTTTCCTTATAATTTTGGATTTATTTAAGTTATTGTTGTTATGCATGTAATACAACATGTATAAAATATATAACATACAAAAATAAAATCACTCACAACCATCATAACATAATACATGACTTGGGAAACCCTTTTGGGAGAAAACCCATCTAGAAGGTGAGGTTTCTATCCTCTCTTTCTCTAAATGGGAAAATGGATGCAAGTACAAAGGAGCAAGTCTTGTGGCTTTTAGGTTGCTACAATTCACACACATCCCCCTCTCTCTCTGCCACTACTCATCTATGGAACAAATTGTACTCAAATAGAATGGAACCCCTTTTTCTCCTAGTGGCTCAATTATAACACATCCCGATAGCCTATTAGTGGTTAAGTTTGATTCCTTTAGCTCTTAACTAGAATTACAGTATTTCCTATTATAGAGTCTTATTTATCATGATAACATGGCTATCCCCTTTTCCATGAGTAATGGGGGTTGACATGGCATCCTCTTGAATCACGGTGGTTGAAAAAACAAGGTCAAATTCTAGGTGGCGTAACTTTTTCATACATAATCCAATTGAGGTGATTCTTGCATTGTTGGAAAATTGTTTCTGTAGAATAGTGCTAGGGGGTGTAGTTCTTAAGTGGAAATAATAATAATAATAATATTTTGTTTTATGCCTAAAACTACTTCTAGAAGGTTTTAGAGCCCAATTCACCAAACTAGGATCCATTGGTAAAAATGGTCTATGAGTTGATTCCTTCATTTTTTCCACTCTAAAAGCATCAATATGGATGAAAAATAATATAATGATCCAACCTATATTATACCTCCCCATTTTGGGAGGATTTTTGTCCCCAGAAGCTTTTACTAAATGAGGTGAGGAAATTTTTCCTCCACCTTCTCTCGAGTGTACCATTTAGCTTTGTCTAGAATTTGTCCTTTTAGCCCAATCTACCAAAGTTCATACTGCCTCTATCTTCTAGTTCTAGACCTCTTTTGCAAAACTATATCTTTGGTCAACTCTGTCTGAGCATCTGGTTCTAAATCGTCTACAGAAGGTAGAACTTGTTTCTCTTCTTAATCTAGCATGGAAGGCTCATAGAGTTTCAAATTCTCTACATTCATCATTGAGTAAATACACATGTATGGGGGTAGATTGAGTCTATAGTAATTATCTCCCACCTTTTATAGTATCTCAAAAGGACCATATTGCAGAGCCTTGATTTTCTTATCAAGAACCTATAGCATCTCCTTGTCAATTATAACCATAATCTATCTCCCACCTTGAAGGAATTCTCTGTCTTGTGCTAATCATGTTTGGCCTTGTATTTTTCTTGTGACTTTTGCAATGTCTCATGTGTCTATAGATGGAATTTCTTGATCTCCTCAAAAAAAAAAATTGAACTTAAGGCATCCCCTATAAGACCCTCCTTGTTTCTCATATGCAATATCCATAAGTGAAGGTGACAAGTATCCAAAACAAGTTTCAAATGGGAACTTACCAATAGAAGTGTGGACTTCTCTGTTATAAGAGTGTTGTACATATACCATATTTTTGTCCTAAGTCTTTGGATTCTTCTTATTGTAAATCCTTTAAAGAGACACCAAAGTCTTGTTGGCTACTTCCTTTTTCCCATCTCTCTATGGATGGAATTTTGTATACCTATTTAACCTTGTGTCCATCTTCTCTGACAATATAGTCCAAAATGCACTACGAAATCTTTTATCCCTATTTAAAATGATGTTCCTCAATATCCCAAAATGTGCCCAACCCTATCCAAAGAATAAGTTTTTTTCTTCTTTCTTGCCGATGGTCTTTTTACAGGGCATTAGAACAAACATCTTACTAAACTTGTCAACCACCACCAATAGGTAGTCATGTCCCTTCTTGGTTGTTGGTAAACCTCCTACAGAGTCCATGGAAATGCTTTCCCAATGACAAGTAGGTATAGGAAAGGGATGATATAGAACCTGTTTCCTATTACTAAGCCTATTGGTAAAACAAATCATACATCCTCTTATGAACCTATCTACATCTTTATGCATCTTAGGCTAATACACATACCTTTTCAAGTTGGCCACGATATTCCCTACACCATAATTCCCTAAACCTTAGAGGTGCGAGCCTCTTTGATCAGTTGTGGTCACTCACTTTTAGGAACACATAACTTATCTAACTTATAGAGTTATCCATTCTAGATATGGTGATCAAATATTTTATCACCATCGTGCAGATGACTATGACTCTACAAATTCTAAAACAACTCAATGAAGTCCTCAACCTTTGTGTATGGCTCTCTATGTGCACCATGGGTGAAAGGCTTTATGTGCACAAGAGTTCCCAAAGCTGTGATATTTGATGTGTGTGGCATTTAAATCATCTCTTCTAATTTTTTGTGTTTTCCTCCTTGTACTTGATCACTAAATGAAACTGTTGTAGAAATCACATCCACTTGTAATGCCTGGTCTATTATAACTTTCTCTAGGCCTATAAGTACTGTAATGGTTGGTGATCTATGTGGATTACTATCTCCTTTTGCATTAGATAGTGTTTCCACTTCTTCACAAATTGCAGCATGGAATAAAGCTCAAAATCATGGTAAGGTAGTTGAGAAATTACCCATGAAATACTTCAGAATGGTATCATATAGGCCTTCCTCCCTACATCAAGACGACTCCAATAAAATACCCACTTGTATTTTTATCCACTTCGGAGTTGCTGCAATTTCAATAGTTCCAGAACTGATGCTTGAATTACCTTCTTATTTAACTCCTCAAAGGCTCTTGTTGACCCTTTCCCCACTAGAAATTATGTCCACTGACTATTATGGCATGGAGTAATGTTTCTATTATTAAAAATGAGGCTATTATTTTCTCAGGTATTGTCTTTCCCAATGAAACTCCTAAACTCAGAAACATTTTTAGGAAACAAAAACTTTATGATTTCCTCCATCTTGACAGTATCTATATTCGGTGTTCCTTCACTTATCACAGACCATGAATACAACAAATACTAATGTGCAAACTCACACTTCTTTATATTTTCCAGCAGTTGGTTCTCCTTTAATATCTCTAGCACCCGCATGAAATGCCAAACATACTCCTCCCAAGTAGCATTGTATACCAATATATCATCCAAATAAACAATAACAAATGAAGCTATTAAATGGAACAATATATCATTCATTAACCTCATAAACATAGTTGGTGCATTCCATAGGCCAAATGACATGACTAACCACTCATACAAACATTTCTTGGTTTTCAATGAATCTTCCAGTTATCATCTTATCTAACCCAAACATGGTGATATCCTAACCTTAAGCCCAACTTGCTGAAGTATTTGAAATGTTACAACTGAGCCAGTAGATCATCTATCCTAGGTAGGGGGTGCTTGTTCTTCAACATCATTTTTTTTAATGCCTTGTAGTCAATACACATCTACCAAATCCCATCCTTATTTGGCAAAATGATGATTGGAAATCGACATGGTGAGGTACTTGGTTGAATGAAACCTTGTTATAGTAGCTACTTGTTGATGGCCAAAATTGACCATTTCCAACATTAAGGAGATCACCCGGTCAGGGCACCAATTAGACCCTTATCCATTTGGTATGGTGATTATGACTAGTTAAAATGTGTCCAGTTACCCTTGTACTAAAACTATCCTAATATAAAGTTAATCTAATCTAACTCTAAATCTAACTTCTGTCTACTAATGTATGATATCACTTGTTTTTGTCAACAGACAGAAAGGAAGGAATTACCTTTTTATAGCATGCTTGTGAGAGGCAATCCTTTCAGTTAGTTGAAACTAGGGATCAACCAAGCCACATGTAATGTGTGCTCCTGTGAAAGGATACTTTCATAGATGCATTAGATTAAAATAAATTCAAAATTAAATCTACTTTAATATGCAGACAACAAAAACAAATCTATCCTATCTCGATTAGGAGAAGGTGTAGCCCTCGTCAATCAAGAGCAAGACAATAACCTATGGATCATTTTGAGTTTGGAATAAAATGAAGTTAACAAGTTAGAGAAATATTTCTAAGATCTTCTTAGTACTTGTTCAAACAAATATGCATAAACAATTGTTTGATAAATAGTTATCAGATCCCTGTTGTACATATATCTAAACCCAGTGAAAGTTTCATTTAAACCAATAGGACATATTAAAATACTAAAATAGTCCAAATAGGATGACAATAATAACACAAAACGGATATGACATTAAGCTGATAGATAGCTAGTGTCTTAATGCATAAAATCCTGCCCAAATACAACGTTCAACTCCAAATCCATCTCTGATCAACCCTGCAAGTTAGCTTAGCAATGTTTTAAATAAGCACGAGTTATCCTATTCTAGCAATGGTACTTGAAAAATTTAAGAATCATAATCATAAAAAAAAGAGAATAAATAAGAACTAGATAATATCTCCTTGTTAATGATCAAAACAAGCAATAATGCTCAGTCATGAGGAAAAAACAAAGAATTCCCATTGTTGGTCTAATAGACAACCATAATCCTGAAATGACAAAATTTAATTACAATAGTGCAACTCTTCTCATTCCAGGATTCGAACTCTCTTCAACAACCTACAATATAAATCTTCCTATATACAATAGTGTAATAAGTTTGATCTCTTCTACAATCCACAGATCCCTAATTCTACGAAAAAAAGACATCTTCTTACACATCAGAGAAATTTTGAGATCTAAAATGGGTCTCTTCAGAAATATTATAAAATATTAGTGGAAATAATAAAATAATATTAGATTACCTCATCAATTTTTGGAGAGAAAAAAGAAAAAAACTTTTCAATTCATATTTTCAACTTATCTCCCTTTGATTTTACTCAAATTTTGAACGAGAGCACTTGTTGGATATGGAATTTAATTTTGCATCCAAGGAGTACTTATGTTGCTGATAAAGGTGGATATTGGTGGCCACCTGCCTATTCCACTTGGATCCACAAAATTGTTTCTTTTGAGTTTCCTAATTTCCAGCATAGTTTCCTATTTCGACAATTTTCTATTTTTGGCGATTTTTCGAGTATGAAATTTTTTTAACCGTTTTGAGGCCTTAAAAGTTTTTTGGGAATGGGAAAAAATATAGCATGTGGTAGAGGTTTGCAGTCAAAAATTTTGTCTTCAGGTATACCTTTATAATGGGTTATCGTGTGTGCCAAACAAAGATCATATGCAAAAGTTATGACCCTCGGAAGTTGACATTCCAACTAACCCCAATGGGGTCCACAAGATTTTGGCGCTTCATATGCTAGGGTTAAGTTTTTGGATGTTTATATTTTTCCATTGTTTCTTGATGATAAAAATTCCTTATGAGCCTCACTGTAACTTAGTTCATAAGGCATGTAGTTGTCACATCTCTTCTCAGAGATAAGTTACTATCGCCTGAGATAGTTTGTTTCCTTCCTGCATGTAAATAGTTTTCAGCAATTGCTACTTATTAATTAAAGTTTTATTTTTTTGTATCTCTATGGTTTTGTTTAAATTTGTATTTAATTTTGTTCCTTCATAAATTTGGATCAATTGCATACTTTCAATGAACCCTATTACATGAAAAATGTGAAATACATGGAAAAACGTTATTGCAATCATATTTTTCATTTATTTCACATTTTTCATGTAGTAGGGTGCATTGAAAGTATGCAACATGGGTACTCCTTGGATGCAAAAATTAAATTCTGCATCCAATGCATGCTCCCACTCAAAATTTCAGTAAAATCGTAGGGAGATAAGTTGAAAATATGAGTTGAAAAATATTTTTTAATTTTTTTTTACCTTTTTACTCCTAAAATGGTGAATCATCCCCCATGATTGACATCATCATATTTGATTTTTGTTGTACATTTTTGTTTTAAGACCCATTTTTTACCTCAAAATTTCTCTAATAAGTGCAACCATTATTCTCTTTGTAAAAATCAGATCCCCCCTCTTTGCTAAAGACAAAACATATTCTTTATAATTTTCAAAGGGTTCTGTTATCACAAAATCACTACTAAGGGCTGCAACCAAGCAAGATTTCATGTAACTCTTTCAACCAGACTTTAGACCAAAGATTAGCCTCTTTGGTCAGAGAGGGCTCTCTCACAGACTCTTGATAAAAATCCTTCACTACAACAGATGGCTAACTCTTTACTCATTCATGAAAACAAAAGCTGGTTGGATACATATCAAACTGGTCCTCATTGGGCTATGGAGTCTCATACACTAAGTAAACAAGAAAAACATAGTCATTTCATGGAAGTCAAGGCTCTTTGCATTAAATGTTCAAACATACTCCACAAAAACCACAGCTTGCCAAACACACAGGAAGTCAGAGCATAAGATATGAATTCTGAGTGATTGTGCTATAACAAGGCTGTAAAAGAACATATAATATAAAACACCACCATTATATTTGAACAAAATAATCCATCGAGAATCTTGAGAAGAAATCAACACTGTTTTACTATTACTGTAACAAGTCTTACATTGGCCCAAATAACTCTGTTTTTGTATAAAATGTCCAACCCTTTTTTACATCAGAGTCATTTCTATATATAGCAAAACCAAAATACTACTACCTGAGACTCCTCAACAAGCATGAAGGGAGCTCGGAATCCTATCATTAATTATCTTATCCATATCTAAACAAACTAATTAATTACAAAGGTATTGCGCTGTGAAAATAGAGGGTTCCATTCCCATTGAAACTTCAAGTCTATCTCCTCGTGTGCATTGATGCTTTCTTGAAATTTGACACCTGTATCACTTCAATGATAGCCGAGCCATGCTGGAAGAACATTCACTGAATGAGCAATTTCGGATGCCTGATATGTGGATGATTCATCAACTGATAAGAATCTGTGCCCTATGTTCACGGTCTCTGCCTCCCATTAGTCTTCATGCATTAAAGATTATGCTTCAAGCCATTTAATCCTTTAATAATCACGCATGATAGAAAAAACCTTATGATCTGGCCACCTTGTAAACTGAACAGGTGTACCACTCAAAATCTCGGTAACCCTACCAGAACCCTAAAAATTCGGATATAAAGTGAAGACTTTAACAAAAGACAAAAATTTCACCTTTTCCTTAAATACTCACACCTGTCACCTTTTAAACATCTGAATGGCTTTATATAATCTCCATGCTAGCCTCGAGTCATCCCTTTAAGATTCGCTGACCTCAGCATCAATCTCAAATTTTTCACATAAACAGTCATCTACAGCAGTTTCGTAGCGCGCTACGAAACTGCTGTAGGTAATCAAAACTAAGCATATGAACCTTAAAGCAATAATGACTTAACTCTGTGATTTCTTCAGCTATTTTACACAGGTGTAAGGACTTCAAAAAGTTTCAAAAAGTTTCAAAATGATGATAACCAAAATTTACCAAAACTTGGAAGGTATATTTTCCCTTGGATTAATTAGCTAGTTTGCCTAGCTTCATCTTCAAACTGCTAACTTCTTCCTTTAAAACCTTGTTTTCTGCTCTTAAGCTTGTATTCATCTGTTTCATGATTTTTGCCTGCTTCAGAGCTGGCACCGTCCACACATATGCATCAGAGACTGAGTCAGTTTGACTCATCAAACTTGTTCTGCCTTTCATTACAGCCTTTTTATAATTTGCATATCTTACTGCCCTTTCCTTAGAAACATTTTTAATCTGAGGTATTTCTTCTTTTGTTGTTCCAGCTTGTTTCTTGATAGCAATAACATTTCCACCTTGACTGATGATAACCCTATTACCCTTGTTCTTACTTTTGGCTGCTTGAACTATTCCAGTCAAAACCTCAAGTACCTCTGTCCTAGGCACTTCTAAAGGTGCCTTCTCTTTCTGCGCTTTCTCCACTTCTTTGATTTGCCTTCTTGTGACTGGTCTACGTGGCTTAAAAGCATATTCTTTACTAGGCTCTTCAAATTTCAACCTTTTAGAAGCCCTTGATTTTTTAGAACTTTCGGGTGAAGACTGAGTGAGGTCAATATGCATTGGCTGCACCGGGTGATCTTGCTCAAATTCTATTGGTTCAATCTGTATTGGCTGATCTTGCTCTAGTTCAATGGCTTCAAGTAAGTCATTTAAACTACCTTTTGAAATAGGGCTTTCTTCCACAGTAATTGACTTACCTTTCTCTTTGTTTAGTTGACCTCTGGTTCTCACCCTTGAAATTTTTTCAACTTCACTTGATTTAGCTTCATCCTTCTTTTTCTGAATCTTCTGCTTTGATGACTGAGGTGTTTCCTTAGATGATGACTTAGGAGTTTCCTTTTCTAATACTTTAGATGTCTCCTTAGATAATGGCTTAGGAGTTTTCTTCACTGATGATTCAGGTGTCTCTTTAGCTGCCACAGACTTCTCTGATTTCCTTGACTTAGTTTTAGGCTTCTTTTGGTCTGTCACTTCTCTCCTAAGTTCAGCCAAAGTAGGTTCTTCACTCCTTTCTTCCCTTTCTCTCACAGGCAATGGAGTGAGGCCTGTTTTGCTTGGGAAGCCGGCCATAAACACAAATGAATCCCAATCTCTGCCAATCTTTTGTAAACTATCCAACACCAGCAACTTTACTAGACCATGATGAAACAGGGATGTTTCACAACCATCTTTCTTTAACTGAATTTTATCACACATTTTTCTAATGCTTCTGAACAAATAGAAAGGTATGTCTATTGAAACCTTACCTGTGAAATGTAACAAAAGTTTGAAGTGGTAGGAGTAAACTTTATTGTACCTACCCTTGCATGTCAGGTATTTCTGGATGCATGTGAGGAGCATAGCATAATGTTCTTTTATATAACTCCTTGGCACCGCTTTGGTGAGGTTTTCATCTACATAAGGTTCCTTCAAAAACTCTTTACAGGGACTCATGTCGAACTTGAAGTTTTTGAACCATTCTTGGCCACCCGTCGGAATTTCAGTGACAGTGGAAATAACTTCAGGAGACACAGGAAACTCTAACATTGACACCTTTGAATTCAGTCCAGTAAAATTTAATGCGAAAGCCTTCGTTACCTCTGCATGTCCTCCCTTCAATTTTTCGCAAAACCTCCAGCAACCAGCATTTCGAAAGGCTCTTGCTACACCTTCATCCCTGAGAGTAACATCTAACCCCTCCGGCTCTGTCCTCACACACTTACCGGATCGATGTTCCCTCTTTTCCATCTTGCTTTGAATATTTTCACACAGGGAACTAATGGTAGCTGTAGCGCGAAAACAAACTCGACTTTGGAGTGCAGGCTCGCTTGCAATGATCCCTTTAAATAAGAACTTGGGCTTCTCATACAGCAATCATGTTTACACATTATGAAAAACCCATTATGATATAACCATCCCTTGTAAAATCCCTTAAACTGACACTCAAATGCATGACTCTGGACCTTATGGCGGAATGATGGTTTATCATGACCTGGAGAGGACGTAAACTGACAAACATGAACGGACCTATGACTCACCTCTCTCGGATTTGACATTCAAAGGAAGAGCGCTACAAAAAACCCTGAAACCCCGATTTCGTAGCGCGGACAGTTCAAACTTAACAAGATGCGCTACTAAATGGCTGACAAACAGAACGCTGCGAAAAAACGAAAACATCATTTCGCAGCTAAACTAACCAATCAAACATGTGCTGCGAAACTGCGCAAAGTACTAATGACATGACATGCTTTAACTAACAATGATGGAGGGTATCTAATGATTTTTTCCTTACACGAATTCACATCAATACCTTTTGAAATTCAAATTTCAAATTGACATACACCAATAAACCTATTCACAAAACTAAAAACCTTTATATGAAACTTATGGACAACCTTATATACATGAACTATAGTTCTAAGTGATAACAGGTTCATAGAAGATTTGAAGCTAATATTTATTCCCCAAATATCTCATAAAAAAAGGGCCATTTTAGTAGAAATCATCCTTAATTTGATCAATTCTAGTTTTAATGATGTGTTATTGGTCGATTTATGTTGATACTTCCCAAAAGTGAAAACCATCCCTCAATTTTCCCAACCGATTTTGTATTAAAGATATTTCGTTGTTGGATTCACGATTTTCCAAATTGTATTGGTTCTTTTGGAGAAATTTGAAATCCACTTCTATTAACTGATTATGTTTTAGAAGAAACTTTTATGATTAATACAATTGGGCCTTCAAGAAAAGTTGAGAGATGCCATCCGATTATTTCCTTTCGCATTGGCATATATGTTCATATTTGATATCATAATTGTAAGGATTTAGTTCACCTAAACGAGATTTCCACTATCTGTAGAATATTGTGTAGCTACCTAGAAACAATGGAAAATGAAATTTAAAATCGAGTATTGAACAGATAAATTAAAACTAAATAAAACCCCAAATTTTGTATTGATCCAAGGTGGCAGCCTATGTGTAAAATCATGATTTTTGGCTAGAATAATGTGGTGAAGTAAATGCTCACGTAGATGTCCAAGTCATCTTGGATCTAACATTCCCCGAAGAAAATAATATAATACACTAATATAAATCCTCGAGGTTCATTCCTCTTGGGGTTACGTGGAACACATAGATGGAGCAGACCTCATACAAATGGCAAGGAAATACCTGTAGGGAAGACCCAAAAATGTTTACGTGGATGCACACATCACCCTAGCCCTTTGTAATATGGACATGTTCGATAGTGCGTCGAGGTCTTGGGATATCGAGACTACATGGATGATGGGCCATGAAGAATAGGCCTACTTGTATGGATGGAAAGTCATGAGTGGAGAGGATGAGCCTATGTGGATGACACATCTCCCTGACAATTATTGTAAAAGGAACTTGTAAAATGAAACAAGGTCACGGGATATACATGTCTCAGGATGGGAAAGGTGATAGTAAAGTGGGATTGTCAAATGTCGTTAAAGGCTCCCATCACGACCCTTTGTTACCCTGTAGTTTTTCAATGTGCGCCATAGGAAATCCCCATGATTATAAGCCTCAGGGTGATGTGGATGCATGAACCCACTTGTAACTCTAGTAGTGTAAAAATTCATTGTAGATTCAAACTGCATATTGTAATATGCTAAAAAATTGACTTGAATCTACTTTACTCATCAGTGGAAATAAAAAATGATTGATGAAATCATGACGCATATAAGAGAAAGAATTCAATCACACATAACACAATGATTTTCTGGGGAAAGCCACAACTAAAAACCCCTGCTATATTTATATTGCATTAATAAAAAAATATGACAAGATTACAATGCTTTGCTAAAGCTCGAGCAACCTCTACACTATCTCTATCTATCTCACTGCTTCACAAACAAGCTCAAGCCAATACTTAGCCAATTATGTTTCCTTCCAAACTCCTATTTCCTTGCGTAGTTCCCTTGGGAATTATCCCATATTTAATTGGGAAATCCCACAATTATGAATTGTGCAATCCTCATGGGCCTTCCTCTAAATGCATGCATAACCTGTAAAATTAAGATGATTATACAAATGATAGTACACTGTCCTTGAAATCCAATATCAACTAGGTCTTTCTCTGATATGAAATGCATGAGTTAATTATGAGTGAATCTCTAGTTTACTAATCAGTTTTGGTTACACCCCACTAGTGTTGGTTACACCCCACTACCGCAGGTTACACCCCACTATAGTAAATTACACCCCCTGTAGTAAGTCACACCCCACTATAGTAAGTCACACCCTACTAAAATAAGTTACACCCCACTGATGTTGGTTACACCCCATTGTTTATGATCGCCCACTAATTCCTCCATCAGTGGGAACTAGCTTAACTAATTTTAACTCCGTTAGACTGAATTAAATAACTGCAACTCAAAATAAACTCAACTACTACTCCTAATTGTAGGAGACACTCTACATGACTCTAATTAGACTCCCAAATCGAATTTAACTGAGCTAACTAGGTCAAATCAACTTAGTTAACTATTACAAGTTGTCATGAGATATGGAATTACAATTTAATTCCTAATTTAATTTAAGGACAAATTAAATTAGGATTTTCTTGTTGCATTTTAAATGCTCCCTCTCAACAAGAAAGGGATTATCTACTACCCCGATCCTACCTCTGTGAAATTTTAATTTTCATCTTGACAATTCCTTTCTCAAAATATCTGCATCCTGATCCTCTATAGGAATGTACTCCAACAACATGATTCTCCTCTACACACAATCTCGTAGATGGTGATACTAGATGTTAATATGATTGGACCGATCATGAAAAACTAGATTCTTAGAGAGATTGATGCAACTCTATTTGTCAAAGTAAATCATTGTAGGATCCATGTTCTAACCAAATAACCCAACAAGGATCTTCCTCATCCAGATAGCCTTACAAGCTGCTTGACTAGCAGCCATGTACTCTGTTTCTGCTGAATTGAGTGCAATTGATCTTTGCTTCCTGCTGTACCAAGAAAATATTGCTGACCCAATACTGAAGATTCCCCTTGATGTGCTCTTCCTGTCAGATGGATTCCCTACCCAATATGTATCTATGAAGCCTTGAAGCTTCACTCTCTCTGTCTGTCTATATTTAATACCAAATTGAGTGGTGCCTTTGAGTTATCTGAACACATGTTTAATTGACTTCCAATAAAGTTTGTTTGGCTTAACCATGGCTTGAATAAGCTGGTTAACTTCAAAACACATGTCCGGTTGTGTATTCACCAAATACATAAGTGAACCCACAAGATGTCTATAAATAGTAGCCTCCACTACTTCACCTGAAGTAGCATCTTCCTTCCTCCAATTACCTGCTAGAGGAGTCTCCATGGGTTGGATTCTCTCCATGTGGAACTTCTTCAATATCTCGTTGGCATACTTTCCTTGAGAGCAAACAATTCCCCATCTCCTTGCCATACTTCCATACCAAGAAAGTAATGCATGAGCCCCAAGACCTTCATCTCAAATTCTCTTGCAAGATCCTCTTTGAAATATTTTATCAGCTTCTCATCAACCTTTAGAATCAAATCATTGACATATAATACTATAATCAATAATTTACCTTCAACCACAACATGGTAAAGGTTCACATCTACTTCAGTTTTGGTGAAACCCAACCTGATGAAATAACTATAAATCATGGTGTACCAAGCATGAGGGGTTTATTTTAGTCCATACAGTTCTCGCTTGAGTTTACGCACATGCGACTCTTTGTTGAAGGTCTCAAATCTTTTCGACTACTCAATATACAAATCTTCCTCAATCACACCATTGAGGAATGATGTCTTCACATCCATCTGATGTATCTTCTATTCCATATGCGTTGACCATGCTAGAATAGAACTGCTTGAAGAGTACCTTGTTACTGAAGTAAAGGTCTCATCGTAATTAATTGCCTCCACCTGAGAGAATCCTCTAGCCATAAATCTGGCCTTGTGTTTCTCCACACTCCCATCTGCTACTTGCTTTACCTTGTAAAGCCATCTGGAAATCACCACTGACCTGTCTGCTAGTCTTGGGAAAAATTCCCAAAAACTGTTTTTGATAATGGAGTCATACTCCTCAACCATGGCATCAATCCATATTAGTTTTTGTGCTTCTTCCGCGAATGAAGATGACTCAACCTCTACACTCTTGCTCATTAGAGCCATGTAGCCAATGTACCGATCTGGTGACCTCATATGCCTGTGTTGTGATGTGGGTGCTCCTACATTCTCTCTAGCATCATGCATCAATATGTTAGCCTTCTTAGTATGCTTCCTTCCATCTCTAGAAGTATCTTCATGAGTGGATGATTCCACTATCTACTCCTTTGCATGTGGCTACTCCACATCATCTTAAGGTTCCTCCTTCGAAGATAAAATCTCCTCATCTACATGTAACTAAAGCTCCCTCTCAAGGGAACATCTCATGGCATTCTCTTCATTGAGCTTCACATATCTATGAACCAATGTCATCATGTTTAATGGAAGGTACACCCGGTAGTTGTGAGGTGTATCAGTGTACTCCATAAATGTGCCCAACTTAGCTACTGGCTCTAGATTTTTCCCTGCATCCTTGGTAACATGATAGTAGAATGATGAAACAAATATCTTGAAGTGTGCTTGTTGGCTTGTTGGGGCCTGACCCAGGTGCGGAGTTAATTAGCCAAACAAATCCCTATACTACTAACCCTTTCGGCAATAGTTTGCAGACTGCGAACTGAGGTCTCACCCGAAGTAGTATGGGAGGGGGCTAGACTAGGTTTCCGCACCCTTGAGATGTCTAAGAGATTTGACTGGTCCACTGTTGGTTCCTGCTCGCAAGTTGCTTCGTGCACTTTCCCATTCCTAGAGGCCTAATACACTACCTTCGCGCAACCCTAACTAAGGGCTGTGGGGCTCCCACACTGCGCTCTACACTATTACCCGAGATATTACTTATCTTCCAGTACTAGTCAATTACCTTCGCCTACTTGAATGTCTTAAGTTATAATTAGTTATACAACACATTCATACAGGTTCGCATAGTGAATAAACAATATACTAGCAAACTATATTCGATCATGCATTATACCAAAAAAAGATACACATAAATATAGTAAAACTTATCTTTATTGATTCTTCCAATGGTTATAGACTTGACCTGCCCTGCGCACTCAGCTGCAGGGGTCAACGCACTCAGCTACGGACTACTATGCCTCTGCGCACTCAGCTGCAGAGCCTTCTCCTACTCTATGACCCACAGCCACACTTTTCACTTTGACTCAATCCCTTAGACTTCTCCTCTCCTATTCTATCTTCTCTATTGGTTATCTTATACACTTAGAGCCTCTCTCTATTTATACAATCCCATGGTCCGCAGACCATGGGTAGGTCTATCCATTCGACATTACATTACAAAAACTAGGGTGGACAACCCTGTGACTCTATTATAATTTCGCGCCTGCAATTTGCGGAGGTTTTACAAAAAGATTCGGTCAAAACTTGGGCTTTAAGCCCCAAAACATGCCTTGGGGGGATTCCATGCCCAACAGGCCCCCAACACAAACATCATGACTCGCCCTCGAGTCACTCTGTCAACTTGGAGATCTTTGCATGGAGTCCCTCCAACTATTCTCAAACTGCGGCAAGGTCAGTAGCGCAATGAGCTGCTGCTTGCTGGGTCTGGTGCACAGGCTGAGTTTCCTCCTCCATGCCTTCATCCTCATCCTCTAAAATGATAAGATCCTCTAGGTCTTCTTCTTCTTCACCGATCTCTATCTTGACGAATTTCCCCTTCTCCTCCATTGACAACTTGGTGCATAGTGGGTTCTGCAGGGACACACATACGGGAACCATCGCTTGTTTGTCCTTCTTAGGTCTTGGCATGCGTGGTGATTTCGAGATTTCTGCCACAATCCCAGTACCTTCCAGAGCATCCCCCACAGTCAGGGCTTGCGTGACCTATTCGGTAATCATTTCTGATATCTCCATAACGTCCTCAACTGTTTCCATCGTGTCCATCCCGAAATATAGCACTCGCGAACTCAGGGGCTCAATCAATGCTCAACACACAATAATCAGGGCTCTGCTCAATAACTCAATTCGAAAATGACCAAGTGTTGTTTGCTGGGAAACCCCTTATAATTTATAGTGCTTTTTGAATTTGAACTTGACCGTTCCCCCCAAATCTGGTTCATTAATGCTCCATCGATAGCAGATTGCCGCAAATATTGCCCATAAATCCCGTCTTAAATGCCTTTCACCCACTCCATTTGGTCTTAAGTCGAGCATCCCATCCTGAATAGTGACTTCAACGGTCACTTACTGGCCAACCCATGCAGCAGCACAACCTCCCGTGCGCGGGCGCGGACCTTGTGACTCTTTGCTTCTGCGCACAGCTCCAACATTGCGCAGCCCCTAGGGAGAATAGTTTATAGTCTTGCGCTTCCTTTCAACTGCATGGAGCGCTAAGACTGTACTTCCTTCAGCTAGTCAGGTGGTCGCACCACCCGTGTGAAGTTTCATCCTGTCATCCATCATGTTTCCTGGAGAATACCGACCTTTTATTGTTACAGTCAGTATCACGCACTTTATCATCTGCAACACGCTACCCTGGTCAATACGCTTAGCAATGTGCGGTCCAAGCCAAGGCATCGGACTGATCAATTCACGATGATATGCCTTAAACCTACCATCGTGATCATACGCATCCTGCCTTATCACCCTAGTCTTTTTGCCGAGAAAATCTTCCTTTATCTCGTCCTCTAGCTTCTTAACTTCCGCATCCACCAGAGCACTTTTCTTCCTTAAGCGTACCCTTTCTTCTTCAAGTTCTTGGAGTCTAAAATTTCCCGGTTGGATTTCTGCTTCCAAGGTTCCACGAACCGTCGTATCTACTGGTGCTATCATGTGTGGTTTAAGCTCTCCAAGTACTATAGGGCTTACTGCGGTTGCTTCATACTCCAACCTTGGCAGTGCCTACGTGGTCATGTTTTTGTACGCAGTCCTATAAGCCTAGATAACCAATGGTACGTGTAGGTCCCAGTCAGTCCACTTCACATTGTGGACCTTGTTCAGTGCTTTGCGTACTTTGTTAAAAGCTTCTGCATGGATATTCTTCTGTGCACTTGGTATTTCCATAATTCGTGGTCCCAATCGGAGAGGTCATTCACGCCATTTCCTTACCCGCATTTGCTTACTAATCGTGTCTCTTACTACGAGGATGGTGTGCATTTGTGCAGGTTTTGCACCATATGTATCCACCTGGATAGGTGGGTGTGCGCGCTGGTTAGTCCGTCATACTTGTCTTTTAACCACATCTGAGGCTTCCCAAACCGCATGCGCATCATCCTTCAGCAGTCGCGCTAGTCCTCAAAACTTCTTTGGTGCATACCCCACCACGTCGCCAGCATAGTGCACAATACCCACTTCAAAGCCTCACTCTATTTATACAATCCCATGGTCCAGTCTATCCAGCTGACATTACATTACAAAAACTAGGGCGGACAACCCTTGTTATTGGGAAATCTAGTGTCTATGCAGAGCTGCTAGTCCCACTAAGGCTGGTAGCTACCTTAGAAACAAACAAACTAAAACCACTTTCATTTTCCTTCATGAGAAATAGATAAGAGGGGAATAAAGGAGACCAACCTCTGTCTTGCGCTTGGTTCCTTGTTTGATTCCTCTCCCTTCTCATAGATCTCTGCCACTTGGTTCCTTGTCTACCCAGCTTTAAAGAGCACCTGTAGAATCAAAGCAGCATAACACTATCCAAGAACATAGATCTATTATCATAAACAATATAGGACCAGATATATATTGACCACACAAATGCATATATCATCAATCATACAAGAATGTGGAGGAAAAATTGAATAGCTTTATTAATAATCAAGAATAGCAAAGAGGATTACAACCAATTGTTTTGACCCAACATCATCCTCTCAGTAAGAAAGCCCTTCTTCACCTCATGAAAAGCTTAGATCACCCAACATTATGATGTTGCACCAAGAAACCAGCAACACTTCCTTACAAGATACAAAATTCCAGCCTCTGGATCTTTGGAATGAGGGATCCATATATAGATGTTTGCAAGGGGGGTGAGTCAGCTTTTGAGATTTTATTAGTGTCTTCTCTCTGATAGTTCTTGATTCCACTTGGAGATTGATGATCTCTTACTCATCCCTGGGCGAATGTAGAGAGGCAAGTGTCACAGGAGAAGTTTCTGGAAGATTCCATTATCCTCCACCTTGCAGATTGACCCTGCCATTTGTCCACTCTCGCCCATCACACCCCATAGAAGGGCTTTTCAAGATGCATCGCACCTCCCGTGTGTATTTAGGTGGGATGCAGCACACTTTGACCATGGAGCAGGTGAGATGGTCCAGTTTTGACCAGTTCTGAGCAGTTTTTCATGGAGAACTTCCGGGAGAAGATGTAATCAGTTGATCTTGTTCTTTTAGAGGTTGGAACAACACTTTTAGGGACTTAAGAGCCCTTGTTTTATGGAAATTTATGATTGGGGTTGCAGTGCCCAAAAATGTCTATAACAGTTGCCCCCTAAAGCATGAGGTCGTTAATCTATTGATGTCGGGTGAAATGCTTTATCATGAGGATCTGAAGTTTTTTCGAGCTTGAAGGCGACCTGTAATAAGATACAATACAATACATTATCTTCATAATATTTTCATGATCTAGCTAAGGCGGGCATTTCCCATGCTCAGCTTTATAAATTCATTTTCATGTACATAAGACAGACAATCGTCTGAGTGTAGACTGATGATTCTGGTAGAGCCATCATCCCTTGGATTGGATGATTATCTATGCAGTAATGATGTAAATTTGATGTATTTATTTTCCTGAATATATATCGCAGCCTGGATGGATAAAACTAGATCCGGGGTCTTCAATCTCGTTCGATCTTCACTCAAAGTACAAGTCGATCCATGTGAGAGATGTTCTGGAGTCGAACATGGAAAGACATTGCCTGATTACTAGCCAATGATGTAAGTTGTTAACAGGCATGAGAGGAATCACCGATAATGATGATGACCCTCAAGGTACTACAATACAATTCACGTGGTGTGAATAAGGGACTTGGCATCGAACACCACGCAAAATCTTTCGGTCGAAGGCCATTGATGTAAACCTGTCGCCGGAAGTGAGAAACTTTCCATTGAGGCATGCAAGTTTCAAAGTACTGAAAGGGTTGTTCCTAGATCGACTTCTTGGATAATGAGTTGATGTCGACAAGAAGTGATCCGTCATAGGAGGGCCTTAGTGAATCCCACATCAATGACACGGAACGGAGCAAATGATTTTAATGGAGGTGAAAACGATCTGGTGATATAAGGTTCAGGGTGGCGGTCATGAAAGAATGGAGCGTAAATGTATTGCAGTGGGTGAGACACGTGAATTATCTGAGCGACTTCTCTTGAACATATCGGTGACACTGACATGATGGATTGGTAGCGTTAACCCCAAATATGGATGGTGTGATGGACCCATGGTGATATGACCAGTGAACAGAACAACCCAACCCGGCTCGGATGTGGAGTGAAAGTGTGATGTTCAAGAGCGACTTGCTACCAATAAAGTTTTTTCAAGTTTTCTTCCCAATGTTTCCCCAGTCATTGCTGACCAGTACCTCTTTATTTTTGTCAAGCTTGAGGAGGATAACATATGCTTGTTCTATAATTTTCCCTTCGGGCAAACCCATCGCTATGTTTTAACGAGCCTAGCGATAGTGAAACTCGTTCTTGTTTGTATGGACAAGTTTGTCACTATTCGGTTTTAACGAGTTTAACGACAAGGATAACTTGGTCCTTTTCAATTTTAGAGAGTCTGAAAAAGGGACGTAAAGAAAACTCCAATAATCCTTTTTTGTCATATCCCTTGAGTCCGAAAAAGTATAAAGCAATACAAAAGGGATGAATTTTTGGTACTTTTAACGAGCCGAACAAAACAAGCGCTCGATCTTTTTGTGTAATAATCCCTCAAGTCCAAAAAGATTAAAATCTAAAGGAGGGATAGCACTTCCGGTCCCTTTAACAAGCTGGAGAGGCCAATTGCTCGACAATCTTTTCATATTTTACGAGTCAGTTGAAAAGAGCTTAAAGGAGACTCGTTTTTTGAGGAACGAGTGATAAATTCGGGTAGCAGATGATTCGTGGTAAGGTTTGGAATTTTCCAATCACGGTAGTGTCACAAGGATGGCTAACAGGATCACTCTTTGCAGCTGTTCCTCAAAAAGGGTAAACAATCAAATGGAGGTGAATGATCGGCCAATATAGAGTGGAGGTGATGATGAGAACACGACCAAGGCTTCAAAGGCTGACGATAATACATTCACAATGGTTATTTACCAAAAATTGGTTTATATTTTAATGAGATTAAACTCTGGGGGAAAATTTGCTGATTGCTTATGTTTATTTTTTAACGAGCTTGAATTCCGTGTTAAAATTTCTCGATCCAGTCGTATAATAAGGATGTCTCATATAAAAACGACATTTTTTCAAAGCTTTTCCCCACATCCTTTCTTTATGCAAGTTAGGAAACGACCAATCCTACGAGTTTAAAGGGTTAGAGGACCTACAAATTTAAAAAAATAAATGGTCGCTCTTCGCTTGCATGCCAAAAGGTTTGCATGCCCCCAGGCATAGTGAAGTAGAATTCCCAGGTTACCCCTCAATTTGCAGACAAAACATTTGTTTTATCGGGAAAGGCCTACCTTAACAGAGGTATTTTATTCTAGTCTAACCCCATTTTCCTAAATGGATGGGTGTGTCAACCAGTCATATATCCTTTGCAGAAACCTACCCTATACCCAAGGTTTTCCTGTCGAAACAGGCCAGGGTGCATGCCCCCTGGGTTTCAGTCATATCCCCCAAATCACTCGCGCTCATCAGGAGGACGGACTGGGGATTGATGAGACATTCCTTACGTGAAAAGACCATTCAGGGATGGTATATGACTATTTGCTATGTGTGAACCGAGGAATGAAAGCTGGTCTACAAGCTTGACCACTCTTCCTTCATGCGGAAAACACATTACTCTAAAGAGTGAGGAGACAATGGTTCCCATGCAATAAATATAGTCATGTCCAAGGAGTAAATTATAATCCAGGCGTCCTTGGAGTACCATTACGTTCATGTGAAAGTTTTTCCTTCTCAATGTTATCGGCACATTGGGAAGGATCCCTAACGATCGACTGGTTCCTTTGTCAAAGCCTGTTAGATTTCTCATTTCAGGCAAAAGCGATGGCGAACCAAGCGCTTTCCAAGCAGTCGAGGAAAGGATACTCACAGAAGCCCCTTCATCTATGATGGTACCAGCCATGACCATTTTGTATATTTGAGAAATGATTCGAAATGGTACACTAGCCGGTAAGCGGGGTCTGCCTAGTAGATTCCAATTGAAGGAAACAACTAGGTTGCTTGGAGGTGGGACCGAATAGACAGCCAGATATGACTCTGACGAACTTCCTTCCTGTGGTAAAGGAATGGGTAGACTGCCCCCATGTTCATCGGAGTCTGTGCTTACGAAGAGAATTTGGATGGTGTCGTTTTTATTCTCTCCAGTGACTGTATCATCTGAAGATGGATCCTCTGAAGGCAAGACTGGGTCAACTGCCGCCTCGACCTTTTGACTTCCGTCTGATTTGGATTCAGATGGTTTATCTTCAATGATAGATGCTTCGGCCGACCATAAGGGCATGTCAGCCGGATTTTCAACTAGTGACGGACTCGATAAGAGTTTCTTATATCTAGGAGGAAGCCGTAACGGTGAAACCGGATGATCGTCCACAACTCTTTTAGCCTCGTCTAAGAAGGGACAACGGTGGACGACGTGATTGCCTTCACATAGTTTACAAGGAAATTTACATTTTCCTTTTTGTCTAGGGGCTTCACTTTCACTAGTTGACGGTGTACTTTCAACATGATCATCAGAGGTTGATGACACCGGATTGTGCAAACGAGGAGACCATTCCCTTAAGATCCGAGGGATGCAAGGACAATCTCAATGATAGTGGTCTCCTTTGCAAATGACACATGGCGATTTAGGCTTGGACGGTGCAGTGTGTGGATTTTCGCTAGACGATGCTTGGTTGCCCCTTTTCGCCTTTGGCTCCTTCTTCTCCTTCTTCTTCTCGGTTACTTGATTTTTGGCTTTACCAGCTTCATGAAGCGAAGAGGAAGGAGGAGAGGAAGAGTTGGATGAAGTAGAAGGTTGGGGGGCAACTCTGGTATCATTTAGTTGCTGACTTGATTGTTCAGGAAACACGGTGTTCTGAACGACACAGGTTGAGAAGAGCCATACGGGTAAGCCGATTTTCAATCCTGGAAGCGACAATGTGGCCATATGGGGCACACCAACATCTCCCCAAGAGGAGAAAGGACTAGGATTTCCCCCAAGGGGAACTCCTTGGTTGGTGGACTCCATTTTTCTGAATCTAAGACCAACGTAGGAAAGGTGATATTTATTCCGATTAAAATAAATTTTAGACGCTTTGACACAACTTGTTTTTTCAATTTTTAAGAGTCGAGAAAAAACAAAAGATGACTCTAGTCACCATAGATTTTTAATGAGCCTAAAGTGACAAGTGCTCAGATGGAACTTTTCCTTTAAGGAGTCTGAAAATGAACGAAAGAGACTGCTCTGGAAATCTTGATAGAGGGATTACCAAACCAATTGCAAAACTGCAGAATAATTTTTACGGTACGACAGTCAATCTTCCCGAATGCTGTGTTTAGTGCATTGCGATCGATAGGGTAGCAGACACAGCTTCCTATGGATAAAGGATAAAGCCTATTATGGTATCCCAATATATACTCGACGGTACATGGGAGCACAAGTCTGTACTGGCACTTATCGTCTCAAAGTGGAGGAATCATCCAACCATCAATGAAAACAACAGTTACCAGGCTTTACGACGCCGGAATACGTCTCTAGCCTAGACTTCTAAATGTTGTGCGTTAGGTTCCAAAGCATTTTTAGATTCATTAAATTTATTTTACAGTTGATCTTGCTTAAGAAATTTTCCTTTCAGGTTCACCGCGTGATGTAGATGTACAATTCCTAAAATGCAAGCTAAGATGATAAACAATCATTTAATCTTCTTTTTGCAATGAAAATCCTAGCTACTAAGGAAAGAGAGACGATATTCTTGTAACATAGAGCAGAGAGCACACACTATATGCACTGTCCTAAATCAAACCAAAAAACAGTCTAAATGCAAATGCACATGCATGTATTTGTTTTCAGCCTTCTTAGTGTGTGAATGATAAAAACAAAGCCAAACGCAAATCTGAATTATTTTTCAAAGCAACATTACTAACAAGTTTCTTTTCAAGGCAAAATGAAGACAATGACGACACTTTGCGATTTGGAATTGAAAAATTGCTTTTGACACTTGAAAAACTACTAATTCAAATCAAATACAAGAGTAACAGTGTAATCGACTATCAAGAACAATCGGATTCTCTTCTATGACTGAAAACGACACTTGCGACACTTTCAAATCAAGAAACGACAGCTCAATTACGCTACTTCTTTGTAAAAGAGAACTAAAAATGGCTCAAAATACATAAAAAATTTTATAGTTCATTTCACAATGGAGGTGGAATAATGGTAAGGAAGGGGGTTTCAACAGAGGTGTACTAACTACAGACATCAAAACTCCTGAATAGAGCTGAAAAGAGTGAACACAGAAACCAAAATCTAAGAGCAGAAGAGGCCTTGTCTGATCAGCGCACCTGTAACACAGGGAAAAAGAGATGCAGCGCACCTGTAACACAGGGAAAAAGAGATGCAGCGCACCTACTACACTTGGGAAGTGCGATGCATCCAGAATCCAAAGAAGAGACAGTGCGTTGGTCCAGGGACGAGACTTCAACTAGGTTTCGGGTCACAGTTTGCAGCTCAGTTCAGGGATTTAGGCTGATCAAGTGCTAATAAGTAAATCAATCACAGGGGTAGATCTAAGGAGGTTACTAAAGCCACCACAAGGGCAATTAGAGAGCTTGTAAATCGATTGTTCAGTTCATAAACAAAACCCGGAGATAGACTGAAGCAACGTTGATCTACTTTGCACTTACATAACAAATGCAGTTCGAAGGCTAGCTAGATTAACTTCAGGCTCCGTCTGTAAGTTTATAAAGTAAACAAATGTAGATAAACAAACAATCTATTCACTCCCTAGCGGAGTCGCCATTTTGTTATCAAGAAATCTAGTGTCTATGCAGAGCTGCTAGTCCCACTAAGGCTGGTAGCTACCTTAGAAACAAACAAACTAAAACCACTTTCGTTTTCCTTTATGAGAAATAGATAAGAGGGGAATAAAGGAGACCAACCTCTGTCTTGTGCTTGGTTACTTGTTTGATTCCTCTCCCTTCTAATAGATCTCTGCCACTCGGTTCCTTGTCTACCCAGCTTTAAAGAGCACCTGTAGAATCAAAGCAGCATAACACTATCCAAGAACATAGATCTATTATCATAAAAAATGTAGGACCAGATATATATTGACCACACAAATGCATATATCATCAATCATACAAGAATGTGGAGGAAAACTTGAATAGCTTTATTAATAATCAAGAATAGCAAAGAGGATTACAACCAATTGTTCTGACCCAGCATCATCCTCTCAACGAGCAAGCCCTTCTTCACCTCATGAAAAGCTTAGATCACCCAACACTATGATGTTGCACCAAGAAACCAACAGCACTTACAAGATACAAAATTCCAGCCTCTGGATCTCTGGGATGAGGGATCCATATATAGATGTTTGCAAGGGGGGTGAGTCAGCTTTTGAGATTTGATTAGTGTCTTCTCTCTGATAGTTCTTGATTCCACTTGGAGATTGATGATCTCTTACTCATCCCTGGGCGAATGCAGAGAGACAAGTGTCACAGGAGAAGTTTTTGGAAGATTCCATGATCCTCCACCTTGCAGATTGACCCTGCCATTTGTCCACTCTAGCCCATCGCACCCCATAGACGGGCTTTTCAAGACACATTGCACCTCACATGTGTATTTAGGTGGGATGCAGCGCACTTTGACCATGGAGTAGGTGAGATGGTCCAGTTTTGACCAGTTCTGAGCAGTTTTTCATGGAGAACTTCCGGGAGAAGATGTAATCAGTTGACCTTGTTCTTTTAGAGGTTGGAACAACACTTTTAGGGACTTAAGGGCCCTTGTTTTATGGACATTTATGATTGGGGTTGCAGTGCCCAAAAATGTCTATAACAACCCTGTGACTCTATTATGACTTTGCGCTCCACACCCACAATTCGCGGAGCTTTTACAAAAGGATTTGGTCAGAACTTGGGCTTTAAGCCCAAAAACATGCCTTGGGGGAATTCCATGCCCAACAGGCCCCCAACACAAACTTCGTGACTCGCCCTCGATTCACTATGTCGGCGCAGAGATCTTTGCACAGAGTCCCTCCAACTGTTCTCGAATTGCGGCCAGGCTAGCAGTGCTGAGCTGCTGCTTGCTGGATTTGCTGCATACGTTGTTCCGAGACCTCTATGTCGGAAGTGCTTCTCTACATCAGTGCGTGTATCCCCTGCATGTGTGTGAGCTTTCCTTCAATTTCTGCTGTGATGGTGAAGGCCTCGTCGATCCAAGGCTAAACGCGCGCCTTCAGGACTGCTTCCTTATGTCGTGCCACATCCACCTTTTCTTTCAACGCTTTGGCCTATTGCATCTGAGCGAGCCTCTTAGTGAGGGCCACTATCTGTGGAGTTCCTTTGACGCTGTCATACTGCTATTGGAGTTCTTGCGCCTATGTCTCTAAACGCTGGATGTTGGGGTCCGTTTGTAGATTTGTGAGGACCTAAAATGATTCTTCCAACATGCTAGTGCAGTCTTGCACTGCACTACAAATTTCATCCAGTCCAGTTGTGATAGTGCTAGTGTGATGTTATATAACTTTCAAAGGGGTGGACGGCTGCGCCTTTAACCGCAGCTTGGCGATCTGAAGGTTCAACTCCAGTTGAACCTTTTTTATTTCCTCCTACGCCTCACACACCCCTGCTACTAACTTGTGGACGAATGCCTCTGCTGGAGTGTGTGTTGGGATGGCTAGCTCTGGGACACTTTGACAAGCTTCATCTATGACCTGTACCAGCTATCGATTCTGTGACACCACTTAATCGCGCTGCAAGCTTAACTGTACCATATTGATTTTCTGCTTGTTGATGACTTGCAGTGCATGGCTCTCCCTAGCCTGTAGTTCTGTAGTTATCCCATCATGCATAGTGACTTCAACGGTCACTTTCTGGCCAACACGTGCGGTAGCGCATCCCCCCGTGCATAGGCCCAGACCTTGTGACTCTTTGCTTCTGTGCACAACTCCAACATCGTGCAGCTCCCAGGCAGAATAGTTTATAGTCCCATGCTTCCTTTCAACTGCCTGGAGCGCTAAGACTATACTTCCTTCATCTAGTTAGGTGGTTGCACCACCCGTGTGAAGTTTCATCCTATCATCCATCATGTTTCCCAGAGAATACCCACCTTTTATTGTTATGTTCGACATCGCACACTTTATCATCTACAATGCGCAACCCTAGTCAATACACTTAGCAATGTGCGGTCCAAACCAAGGCATTAGACTGATCAATTAGCGACGATAAGCCTTAAACCTGTCATCGTAATTGTACACATATTGCCTTATCACCTTGGTCTTTTTGCCAAGAAAATATTCCTTTATCTTTTCCTCCAACTTCTTGACTTTCGCGTCCACCAGAACGCTTTTCTTCCTTAATCGTACCCTTTCTTCTTCAAGTTCTTGGAGTCTAAAATTTCGCTATTGGATTTCTGCTTCCAAGGTTCTGCAAACCGTCGTATCTACCAATGCTATCATGTGAGATCTAAGCTCTCCAAGTACTATAGGGCTTACTATAGTTGCTTCATACTCCAGCCTTGGTGGTGCCCGCGTGGTCAGGTTTTTGCACGCGGTCCTATAAGCCCAGAGAACTGCTGGTATGTGTAGGTCCCAGTCAGTCCGCTGCACATCATGGACCTTGTTCAGCACTTCACATACTTTGTTAAAAGCTTCTTCATGGATATTCTTCTGCGCACTTGGTCTTTCCATACTTTGTGGTCCCAACCAGAGGGTTCGTTCACACCATAGCCTTACCTACACCTGCTTACTAATTGTGTCTCCTACCGTGAGGACAGTGTGCATTCATGCAGGTTTCACACCATATGCCTATATCCACCTAGATAGGTGGGTGTTCGGGTCGGTTCGTTCGTTATACTTGTCTTTCAATCTCATCTGACGCTTCCCAAACTGCATGCACATCATCCTTCTGCATTTGTACCAGTCCTCAAAACTTCGTTGGTGCGTACCCCACCATCTTGTGGGCATAGCTCGCAGTACCCATTTCAGAGTGTCGAAGCGCTGTTGTTCCGACACTTCTTGCTCAAATTTGTTCAGGAAGTCATCCACCTCACTTAACCCGTCATATGTAAGCAGATCTCTTACCTCTGTTGCTACGCAGTGCCGCAACCTCGTCATCTTGTTACAATTGAGCATGGTTAACTTGTGTAACCGGTTCTGCCATCATTCTATCTCCTAGTCAAAATCTAATGTTCATAAGCTTTCGTGCTCCCAAGGGATTCGGTCATCCATGGTTGGATTTACCCAATCTTGCTCGCGCGCGGTTATCTTGTAGATGCAGTCCAGATCGTCATCACTGTCATAGTCGTGTACTGGCTCCATGTAGCACGATCCTTCTGCAGGGTCGAAAGGTACCACTACGCGTAGTGACTCTTTCTCAAAGATCATCTTGCGCTTCTTTAAATTTATCACTCCATTCATGTCAGTGGCCCAATCTATTCCCAATAGCGTAGGGTAGGGATTGTTGTCATCAACAATCTCTATCACTTCGAAATCTGCTAGCGCGCTTGCTCCTTCGATATCTACTATGATTCCCTACAATCTCCCCATAGGTAGGATCTTTTGTTGGTTCGCCATCTGTAGTTGGATCAGAGACCATTGCAGCGCAGGCCGACCCATGCGCTCCCATGTCTACTTTGGCAGGACGTTCGTGTCCGATCCTAGATCTAGAATCACTTAGTCCATCCCATATTCCCCGATCTGCGCGGTCAATCTCATTTCCCTTCTTGTTCGTGTCGTGTGCTTTTCGAGCTTCTGGACTACACACAGTTCTCCTAGCGTGGTCCCAACGCATCTAGTTATGAGTTCTTGCAACCCCTTTACAGCCTTGATGTCACGCAACAGCTTCATGCATGTCTCCAAGACATAGTGAGCGTTGATGGGTCCATTTTCAGCTCCATTTTGTCTTTACTTCCCGAAGTGGAGGCATCAGCAAAGACCCTCTTAGCATCCATGAAGGTCTCAGCACGCTCCAAATCAAATTTTGGTTCCTTCGTTGGAGCCTTGTGAACCCAGGTACTTTCTTCAGGTTGCTTTCCATCGTCATCTCCTATCGTAATTCCACTCTGGAGCATGATATTTACATTAGGGTCTTCCTTGCACGATTTAGACCTCATCATTTGCAGGTTCTAAGTCGGGGGAGGTTGGAGTGCTCCTTTATTGTTCAACCTCGCTATCAGTGTGGGACAATCCTCTGTCTCATGATCAAACAACATAAAATACAAGCATGATGGTCGCGTTGGATTTGTACATCGTAGGCATAATGCCCCGACCCTCTGCAATTGTAACATATCGATAGTCCGCGACCTTGTCCTGGTCCCCCTCCACCTCGGCCTCGTCCGCGCCCCTGAAATCCAGTACACGCCATTCTTGCGTTTTGATCGAGGGGCGATGTTTCGGCCTCAACTCTGTAGGTAGGAGTTTGATCCATCATCAACTCATAACTTCTACAGGTGCGCTCATCATGTCCTACTGACCTACAAAAATTACAGAACAATTGATGCGAATTCTACCTATACTTCTATAATAGATGGTAGTTATTTGTAGCATGCTTTCCTCCTATCTTACAAATCACGTACCATAATGCAGTCACCGCGCTTGGTCCTGCTTGTACCTCCAGTCTTAGTGGCATTGGCCCTCCTCCCACAAGTTAATTCACGAACACCGGGTAGTGGTCCTTGTCATGCCCCTAGCCTTTGAATTTTACGGACCATACCTCATCACACATCTTTGGGTGGGTTGTCTTGTCTTGTTTCAAACTCTGTATCTCCAGGCACAAGTTTTTCAACTGTGCATGAATCTGCTGAACTCCCAAGTTAGGATCATGTATCAGAGTCTCGTGCAATCTCATCGCGACCTCCAAAGCCTCAGCCTGAGTGTTTATCCTTTGTTGCGACAACGTGTTTCGTAGATGCGGTGATAATGATGCTACAAACCATTCACGGTGTTGCCCATCTGTTAATTTCATGTTCACTTCGCGAATTGTGCACTTCACTCTTTCATCTAATTCCCATGGGGTCTCACCTAGTAGCATTATGATCTCCTTGAATCCAATGATCGACTATGCCTCAAACTTTTTCCTACTAAATTATTTGTTTAGTGTAGCTTGGATATCCGCGATCCCTGCATTCAGATTGTCATTGGAATGCTTAATGTACCAGGTCAGCGCACGATCCTACAGAGCTTTGACCAACATTGCCTTCTTTATATTGTCATCCATGACACCCTGTGCTTCCCATACAACTTTTATCATGAACCAAAATTGGTCTAGATCTTCATTCCCTACTCCCTTGAACACCGGTAGCTTTATTGCACTTGCCATACTGCTTCGCTGTGGTGGCGGAGGTGGTATGGGCAAAGATGAGGGTGAAGATGGTGAAACTAGTGGTGTTGTGGGTGGGGGTGGTATGCGCGGAATTCTTTGCCTTATCAGATTGATCGCACTTCTTGGCAAGACCTTCCCGAGCTCTTCTTCTCCCCCTCGTGGAGGTGAAATCAGGGGCTAGTTTCTAGTTCTGTGCTACCTTCATTTCTGTATATTCTCCCACTCCTCGTAGCCCCAAACATCAATTTATTCACATAACCCGCTTTTCACACAGTAGAATTTTAATCCAAGTGTTCAAATATTTAACGTACTTACCTCGCGGTCCCTTGAGGAAGCGTTGTTTTGCCTCGCTATAGCTGACTGAAGTATCTACCGCGAATTCAGTGATGAATCCTCCTATGGTTCGATTGAGCCCGTGATCAACAATGCGCACAATCTTATCTTCCGATGCTTCCAGTCTGCACACCAATTCTAGAGTCCACGCAATAGGTTTGTCAAGTTTACACCTTCCTTGGCTATCTGCTAGCTTTGCGATCCACTCGTACAACTCAGTGGGGAAGGATGCAAAGAAAATTTTGTGGATCTCCATATATAATTAGCAGCCTAACCACTCTTCCTTTGATAGTCACAGATTCCTGTTTTCTTGTGCTATGAACTTGTGAATCTTTCTGTTCAACCAATATTCAATTCCTTTCTTTGTTGGATTCTAGCGATATGACATTAGACATCTCTATGCAAATCCCAGTCCTGGCAACGAAACCATTTGTTTTCTTGTTGGGGCCTAACCCAGGTTTAGAGTTAATTAACCAAACAAATCCCTGTACTACTGGCCCTTTCGGCCACAGTCTATGGAGTGCGGATTGAGGTCTCACACGAAGTAGTATGGGAGGGTGCTAGAACCAGGTTTCCACACCCTTAAGATGTCTAAGAGATTCAACTGGTCCACCGTTGGTTCCTACATGCAAGTTGCTTCACGCACTTTTCTGTTCCTCGTGGCCTGATAAACTGCCTTCGTGCAACCCTAACCAGGGGTTGTGGGGTTCTCACGCCGCGCTATTACCCGAGATCTTACTTATCTTCTAGTACTAGTTAATTACCTGCGCCTACCTAAATGTCTTAAGTTATAATTAGTTATACAACAAATTCATATAGGTTCGCGCAGTGAATAAACAATATACTTGCAAATTATATCCGATCATGCATTAAACCAGAAAAAGATACACAGAAATATAATAAAACTTCTCTTTATTGGTTCTTCCAACAGTTACAGACTCGACCTGCCCTGTGCACTCAGCTACAAGGGTCCGCACACTTAGTTGCGGACTACTAGGCCTCTGCGCACTCAGTTGTAGAGCTTTCTCCTACTCTATGAACCACATCCACACTTTTCACTTTGATTCAATCCCTTAGGCTTCTCCTCTTCTATTCTATCTTCTCTATTGGTTATCTTATACACTTAGAGCCTTGCTCTGTTTATACAATCGCATGGTCCGCGGACCATGGGTAGGTCTATCCAACCGACATTACATTACAAAAACTAGGGTGGACAACCCTGTGACTCTATTATAATTTCGTGCCCCGCGCCCACAATTCACGAAATTTTTACAAAAAATTCGGTTAAAACTTGGGCTTTAAGCCCCAAAACATGCCTTGGGGGATTCCATGCCCAACAGTGCCACATCTATTTTCTTACCTAAAAAATCTTCTTCTAGTGTACTCATCCCAATAATTAGAGGAGGGCTTCTGTTCTGCAAATAAACAACTGTGTTGCATGCTTTAGCCCACAAGTGCAATGGTAGATCCTGATCATGTAACATCACCCATGCATCTACCACAATACTTTTGTTCTTCCTTTCAACAACCCCATTATGTTGTGGGTTATGAGGTACTATTAACTCCCGTCGAATTCCTTCTGATGCACAGAATATCTGAAATTCATTCAACACATATTCTCCACCATTATCGCTTCTAAGAGCTTTAACTTTCTTGTTAATATCTTTCTCGACAAGTGCTTTAAATTCACAAAAATATAGCAAATGTCTAATCTTTCTTCTACTTGTTGGCTTGATGGGCCCTAACACATGTTCAACATTAGGCAGCCAAGCAAATCCCTACACTACATGCCCTTTCGGCATCGGTTTGTTGAGCGCAAACCGAAGTCTCACCCAAAGCAGTATGGGGGGGTGTAGGAACCAAGTTTCCGCACCCTAATATGGTTGTGATGTTGGTTTTCTAATTCAATCCTACCTTTGCACAGATCAATAAGAATTTAGGGATTGTCGATGTATTTCCTCTTCCGTCTTTCAAAACCTCCACAAAGGTATCCGACTATCCTTTGTGCAACCCTAAACAATGATTTAGCCACTTACGCGCATCTATAACTATGTTACTGTCTCGTTTCCCTAATTATCTTAGTGGTTAGCCAACTTTATCATGCCATTAAGATTACCCTCGCATAAACATACATTATTACTTGTGTTCAAATAACAGATAGAAATAGATACAATTGCGCATCAATTTACCATTATAATTTAAACCCAAAACTTAACATATCATATGCAATAATCATAGAAATAAAACACAACGATTCCAGAATACTTCTCTTTATTTATGATTCAAGTTCCTAGTACAAACTCTATCTGCCCTACGCACACATCTGCAGGGGTCCACACACTCAGCTACAAGCTTCCACCCTAGGCCTCTACGCACTCAACTGTAGAGCCTCTTCCTACGCTAAGACTCTCGCTCTTAGCTCACCCAAACATACCAATGACTCATGACTTCTAACTTACTTACTGTACTTGTTCGTCTCTTTAGATCTTTATAAGACTTCCCTTTTTATACAATCCCATGGTCCATGGACCATGGGTAGGTCTCCAAAACCGTCACAACTTATCTAAACTGAGGGTGGAAAACCCTTTTATCTTTAGACATCTTTGCGCTCTGCGACCACAAAATTTAGAGGCTTCACATTTATTTACACAAAATTTGGGCCTTCTGCCCCAAAACTTGGGTGTTTAACCCAAAATTGACCCCCAGGGGACCCGTTCCCAACACTACTTGAAGAAAATCTAGTCCTTACAAGAAAAATCATCAACAAATGTTACATACTACCTGTACTTGGCAGTGGAGGCTGTTGAGAATGGTCCACACACATCTGAGTGAACTCGATCAAGAATCAATTATACTCAATTGTCTTTATCATGAAAGGAATATTTGGTGTACTTCCCCAATGTACACCCTTTGCATGTGTCTCTGTGCTCTAGTGTACCCTTGGGATGTCCTATAGAAATTTGCTGCATGATCTTCAAAGATTCGTGGTGTAAGTGACCCAATCTTCTATCCCACAATTCATCGATGTTTCGGCTCTACACCTTCTCTTCTTTAGTGATCAAAGCAACGCGATATTATACATCCAATTTGTAGAGGTTCTTCACTTGAACCTCAATCCAATTCACTTGTTCGAAGGAGCTATGTGATGAAGGAAAGCCTTTCCTTTGCTAAATATCACATCGTAGCCATGGTACTCCAACATGGAAAGTGAAACCAAATTCTTCTTGAAACCTTGAACATTAATGACATCTTTTATTGAGAGAGGAGTACCAGATTCCCTATGAAAGGTAATAATACTGATGTCAGCTGTACTATACCTCCCATCATCTCCCATATCGATGTGAATATGGAGGTCCTTCTGCTCTAAGTCACTAAAGAAATATTTGTTTATGGTCATATGGAATGAGACTTCACTATCCAGGTACTACACACTACCCATCAACGATGTCACCATACAATTGACGAGGGTAAAATCCAGCTCGAATTGTGAAGCAAGAGCTTCACCTTCCGCTCATCCTGAGGGCTTCTTATCAAACTTCTTGTGTAGAAACTTTATGGCATAGTGTCCACACTCGTGACAGTGAAAAAATTTAATATTTGACAAGTCCTTCATCTTGCCTCCCTTACTAGAATCTGATTTGGAATGGGATGACTTCCCCTTCCCTTTATTCATCTTTCCAGCTAAAGCACAGTTATCCTCATCATCTTCCTTGGATGAGGATCCATATTTGTTACTCCACTAAATCTCTTCTTGTACCAAGTCAGACTACTATCGCTCCCACTCTAGTAGCTTCTCCCTCCCATTAACTGAGTCCTAGTAACTGTGCCAGCTCTTGGGAAGTGTTAGAAGTGCTAGGATCACCATATCATCTTCAACAAGTATAACACCGACACTTCCAAGCTCATCCCCACATTGGGTGAACTCAGTCAAGTACTTCAATATTGAGTCGCTGTTATAGACATTTTTGTGCCTTACAGCATTGAGCATGAAATGTCCATAATATAAGGGATCCAAAGTCCCTAAACATGTTGTTCCTACCCCTAGAGGAACAAGGCTAACAAACCACAGCAATTCACAAAAGTTCTCCACCAGAAACTGCTCAAAAACAAGTCAATTCGGGATCATTTCAGTGGCTCCACTAGCTGTTTGCGCTGAATGTCAAAGCCAACACTGGCTACCTGCGCTGAATGTCAAAGGCAACACTGGTTACCTGCGCTGAGCGAGATTGGACATGTGGCAAGTTCATTTCTCAAGGTGTCAAAACCCAGGAAGCTTCCAAAATAACACTTGCCTCAGGGAATTCGACTATGATGAGTAAGAGGTTCCAAATCTCCAAGTGGAAGCAAGAACCTCCAAGTGGAATCAAGAACTGACAGAGGGAGAGGACACTAGTCAGATCTCAAGCTGACTCATCCTCTCTCCAAACATCTATATATGGATCTCTCCTCCATGAGATCTAGAGGCTGGAATTTTGTTATTGCAAAGAATTGCTGTTGGTTTGAGATTGGAATCATTGGGTGCTTAATGCTTTGAAGGGGGTGAAGATAGGAATTCCATTTGCTGGGAAGGAGATGCTGGATTGGAGCCCTCTGGGTTGTATCTCTTCCTGAACCTTGTTATTCATCAATAAAGCTATCTTGGTTTCTCCTATATACTGATGTATTTTTGATGTATGATTGCATTAGTATGTTTAGTTTATTTCTAATCCTGAACTAGTTATGAATATGAATCCATGTCTTGTGTAGTGTTCTCTTCTTGTGATCTTGCAGAAACCTCTTGAAGCTGGGCGAGCGAGAAGGCAAGTAGCTGGGAACTCTCCAAGAGAAGAGAAGCTGGATCGAGGGACAAACAGAAGACACCGGTTAGTCCATCCATCTCTCTCTTCATTCTTAATTCATAAAGGAAGAATATTAAAATAGCTGTCTCTGTTTGTTGCTAAGGCACTGTCACACCTTAGGTGGATAGGATCGTCCTGCATAGGCATTTTTCCCCACAACAAATTGGCGACTCCGCTGGGGAGATTTGTTTAGTCATTTTATTTGTGTTTCTATCATGGTTTGTTTCATAGACTCGACAGCAACAATCGAACTGCATTTGCTATTCCCAGATGCAAAGTAGACGGTTGCTGCTTTGATCCAATCACTGGACTTGTCTATGATCTGAACAATGGACTCACAAATGATTTGATGATCCTTTGTGATAGATCTTAGTACTCCCTCAAAGCATCCCTTTGATTGCACCTTGCTTGTTGCTTCGATTTGGCCTGAAACAATAGATTAAATAGCAATCTGTGACCCAGAACCAGTGAGAAACGAGAGTTTCTCCTTCAGCGCAGACCCAGTGAAGGGATTCTGCATTTCAACACAAGTCCCGTGAAGGCTACCTGCGCTGAATGTCAAAACCCCTGTGTTGAGGTTGCACTGAACTAGTTTGCCCTTGTGCAGCTGAGGTTCTCTGCTCTGTTTTGCCTTGTTTTGATCTCTGCTTTTTGCAGCCTGTAACCAGCATAGGTACCAGTCTAATAACTCCTTTTCTCTGCTTAAATTCCGCCTCCTTTTGTACAAAAAGACTGTGAGTGTTTTTATGTGTTTGTGGCGTCATTTACAGTTTTCCTTTGCATGAGTGAAATAATCATCCTGTAGCCCTTGATTCAGATCTGTTGATTGTGATCTTAGAAGAGAGTTCATTGGCTGTTTGCAGTTGATTATACATTTACTCTTGCTTATTGGTTTGAGTTTGTCTCTTTTAAGTGTCGAAACAAGTATTCATTTCGAAAATCGTTAAGTGTTGTAATCTCTTCTACCCTCTCTGATTTCGAAAAATTAAACTTGTTTGTATTGGTCATTTAAAAGCAAATTCAAAGTTGTACAAAAAGCTTTCTTTGTAGGCATCAATACTAAGAAAGCGGAAAAAAAACACCTGCATTGTGCATTTGCATCTTGATAGTTTGCATGTCTGATTTAGGAAAAGTGCATTAGAGTGTGCTAATTGCTCTTTGAGAAAAGATGGTGTCTTTCTTTTCCCTTAGTAGCTAGGATTTTCAAAGTTGGAAAGATATAAAGCTTGCTTATCATCTTTAGACTGCATTTAGGAATTGTATCATACATCTCGTGGTGAACCTTGAAAGGCAAACTTCTAAAAAGATCAACTTAAAATAAATTGAATGAACTTAACAACGCTTTACAACATAACGCACAACATAGAGGTCTAGGCTAGAGACGTGTTCCGGCGTCGTAAAGCCTGGTGACTGTCGATCTCGTGGATGGTGGGTGATTCCTCCTGAGGGACGATAGCGCCAGTACGGATTGTGCTCCCACGTACCGTCGCCTATATATTGGGAGACCCCTATAGGCATAAAACCTTTATCCTTAGGAAGCCGTGTCGGCCGCCCTACTGATCGCAATGCACTGAACACAGCATTCAGGAAGATCGACCGCACGTACCCTAAAAAGTATTCTGCGGTTTTGCGAAAAGTTTGGCACACCCTCTGCCTAGAACTCCAGAGCAGTTCCTTTTGGCCTTTTTCAGACTCTATAACAGAAAAAGTCCATCCGAGCATTTGTCACTTTGGGCTCGTTAAAACATCGAAGGAGACTAGAGTCATCTTTAGCTTTTTCTCGACTCTTTAAAAGTGAAAAAGCAAGTTGTGTCTAAAAGCGTCTAAAAAATTCATTTAATTCAGAAACACACTTTCCCCTTTTATATTTTGGTTGATCGAGTAATCCGCAATCGTGGAAGAAAGTCAATTGAAACCCCGTCGTTCACGGAGGCTTACGAGTCAACCGTCTTTGTCTCCGGAATCGAAAACAGTACGGACAAAGCGAACTCGTTTAACCGGTTCAAAATCTCCTATCAAAGTTAGAACAAGTGTTCCAACGACATCTGAGATTCCAGTTACTCCAAACATTTCTGGAAACCCTGCCTCTATAGAAGAAGTTCAACAACCATAGAGGGACAGTAACACTGATCCTAGTCTAGGAGCAAATACTTGCGCTACTGAACCAGTTCCATCTGTAACCGGTTCAGAGAGTCTTGCTCCTCAAACAACTGTCGCTGTCGATTCAACCCCTTCTTCGACACCAGAAATATTTTACGGACCTGACGGTCTTCCTCTTCCACCTGGTTTGATTGCGATAGAGGAAATTGTAGAGGATCCGCAAGCAAGTACTCCAACACATTTTGGAGTAGGGGTCACTCTATTTCCTTCTACATCAGAAGTTAGTCCATCACAAGTGGAAGTTCCTGTAGAATCGCTAGGAAATCTATTGGATAGACTCAAAATGTCTGAACAACCGTCAACATCTAGGACTGTGTCGAATGACACAGCGACAACAGAAGCCCCTACCGTCACTCCAACAATGTTTGCCGGCATACCATCTGTCCCGACTAGCTCACAACCGCTAGAAGGAGTCCACCCAGGGACTATTTTGAAAGTGTGGTCTGTTCCAGTTTGTTCATCCGGAATAATATCCAGCAACTCTTATGTTGAAACTCGCCAAATTGATTCATTTGGAGGTCAATTTGGGCAATCCAGCCCCCAAGGGCAAACAATCCCCTTGAGTTCCGGATTGCTACCATATGGGGGGCAGTATGCCCTTTCATTACCCCCTCCGGGGGGGTATCCATACGGGAGTTCACAACAGTATTCAGGTTATACTGGAGTTACACCAAGTGGTTGGGTACCTATGCTACCTCAACAACCAAGGGTTGTATATTCTATGCAACAGTGTGTACCTATGTCGAACATCCCGACCACACCAGCTATTGTGACAGTGTCGCAAGTTCAAACGTTGCCTGTTGTATGTCAACCTCAGATTTCTCAGGTTGTAATGCAACAGCCCCTTGACCCTGTGACTCAACCACAATTTCCTACCGGTGGGGCGACACAGGTCCAAAAGGGTACAATTACCCCACACCTTGGTCCAACGGTTAGTATAGCACAACAGAACATGGCTTCACAACCGTGGCTGGTGCAATATCAACAACCACAATTCCAGCAAGTGTACCAAGGTTCTGAGCAGCAGATCTTTGCAAACAGTAGACAACCGTATATTCAAAACGGTCAAAACCAACCACTTTACAGTGGTCAAGTCCACCAACCGTATCAGTCATACCAACATCAATTACATTATGCTGGTATGCAAAGGCCCACTGCTCAGGCGATTCCATCGTACCCTGGGTATGCTTCACCTAACCTGAATCAACAGTTACCCTTCATGGCAACTTTAGAGTTACCCAATTTACATCGGTTAACAAACGATCTGATTGCTTACGCCCCTTGGTGGCCAGCGATTCCTCACAAGCTTCCTTCGGACATTCCTAAATTTAATGGAAATCCAGGTGAAGATCCATCGAATCACGTGATGACCTTTCATCTATGGTGTTCATCAAACACCTTAAACGATGATTCGATAAGACTTCGCCTCTTTCAGAGGACGTTAACGGGTCCAGCGGCAAAATGGTATATTGAATTACCTAGAGCCTCGTTCGACAATTTCAGCTCCCTAGCCACGACTTTCTTAACCCATTTTCAATTACCAATAAGGTATGAAACGGGAACGGAAATCTTAACCAACTTCAAGCAGACAATAGCTACTCACATATCTGATCATATACATGAGTGGCGTTGTCGTCGTAGGATGGTGAAAATGTACGTTCCCGATCAGCTGTTAGCTGAATGGTTTATAAAGTCGTTACTTCCTGCTATAACAGAAGATGTGGCCAAGGGGGGAGTCGTAACGGAGGAGCAAGTTATTGCTCGTGCACAATATCTAGACTTAGTCTACACTCAGTCTGGCACGCTCTACGACAAAATACCTGACGCCCCTAGACCGGAATTCTCAATTCCTCCTCCTCCTAAATCAAATAGTGACTCTCATGCCGGCGATGGTGTGATTGGCACGACAAACGCGAAATCGACAAAGGCTTCGTCTAAGAAAGCCCGTAAGAGTTCGAATCAAAATGCAAAAGAAGAAATTCTTGCTTCGGAAGTAAATGTCGTATCAGCAGATAAAGGCAAAGAAACCAAACAACCAGGGAGCAAGAAGAAGTAAAACAAAGGGAAGAAGAAGAAACAAGGTGAGTCATCTCCTGAAAAAACTTCTTCAAACCCTCCTGGAAATAGGAAATATCCATGTCAGATATGCGATGAGGATCACTGGACAAGGGATTGTCCATACAAAGCTGAGCTGAAAAGGTTCTTCAAAAGTTCGCAAACCTCAGCTGTGTTAATTGATCCATTCCCAAATCCAGGTCAAAATCTGGTTGATAGTGGAAATGCTTCCCCGTCGCAAGTGCTTATGTTGTCGGTTTCAAAACAGCAGAATGATGCTTTGATTTCGACAAGGAACAAAGATTACGGGAATCCCCAGCTGTCGAATGACAAAGGTAAAGATCAACCAAGTAGTTCAACAAAAACTTCGACAGAAGTTGTACCGCCCATCATTCCTGAATTAACAATAAAACCGCCAAAGGGAGTAGTACACAAGTCGACATTTAATCCTCGCGCCAGGGCGGCGCAGCATTATAACATAGTGGAAGATTTGGCCCAATCGCCATCCGCTATGTCGACTCTTGAAGTACTACAAAATTTCCCATCCCAAAGGCAGGCTTTGTTATCGGCTATTGGTGGGATTGATCCTAAGGATTCCAATCTTGTATCCTTCGACCACAAAGGATACGATCCTCAGTTACCAGCTCAACTAGCTTTCCTTATTCAAGTGAAAGCCCTCAACAAAACTGTTCACCGAACAATTATTGATGAGGGGGCATCTACATGTATTATGTCGATGAGTTGCTGGAAAACTTTAGGGTCTCCGACCTTGTCGCGATCTTCGACGACATTGAAAGCATTCGACGGAAGGACCTATACCCCGTTCGGTATCCTTAATAACTTGAAAGTTGAACTGGGGGGAAAAACAGTAGAAATAGATGTTGAAGTCATCGATGGGAATCTTGACTACAACATCCTACTAGGAAGATCGTGGATCTATGCCATGGCAGCTGTTGTGTCGACTTATTTTAGGAAGATTGCATTCCCTTTTCAAGGAGGGATTACGATCGTCGACCAACAAGACTTCCTCCCTAATGGTTCACAAGTTACAGGAAGCATTCCCATGATCCATGGAAGCAACCAATCACTTCAAGACATCGGAGTAGGCCTACTGAAAGACCCCACATTAATGGGAACTTTCGCACTTCCACCTCCAATCTATATAGGAGAAGTAGCATTGGTAGGAGCCTGCAACATGATATCCTCCACGAAGATCTCAGAAGACGATATCGCCATGGATCATGCAATGGTTTTGCCCCCAAGCCCAATAGAAATATTGTAGCAATCAATGTTTCAAGCATGGGAGGTGAACCCAAATCAACGCTCCTCAAGCGTTTGGGTAGATAGGTCTAGAGAATATGGTACCCCATTAGATCCTTGGTCGAAAGTACATGGGACTGATGAAGGAATCCTACAATCAATGTTGATTGAGGGGGCACCATGGAGTGATTGCCACCATCGTTCCCTTCTTCCAGAATATGAAGAAGATACTCAACATGACCTTTATCACCCTTCAGTTTTTGAATTCCTATCAAACACTGTAAATACGGTGGATTCCGAGCGAAACTTATCCAATATTGAAGAGACTATAGCCATAAATATCTCGACTAAAACAAATGTTGTAGAGAATATTTATGTCCGCAAGGGATGTTCTCCTTCGGAACTGGAAATATATAACGCTCTTTTTCGCGAATTCGGAGATGTCTTTGCTTGGTCATATGATGAAATGCCAGGCATTGACTCGAGTATCGTTGAACATGAAATTAAGATGTATCCTGATGTCAAACCAGTAAGAGAACGGCTTCGGCAGGTGCACCCCAAGAAAGCCGCTGCCATTAACGCAGAAGTTGAAAAGCTCCTCCATGCTGGTTTCATCTACCCGGTTCCTCTAACCGATTGGGTATCGAATATTGTCCCTGTTATGAAGAAACAAGGGACAATTAGAGTGTGTGTCGAATATAGGGATGTAAACCAAGCTTGTCCGAAAGACAACTACCCTACACCCTTCATCGACCAGATAATTGATGAATGCGCCGGATGTGAAATCTTTTCATTCATGGATGGATTTTCTGGGTATAATCAAATAAATATCCGCCCACAGGACCAGTCAAAGACTGCATTCATTTGTCCGTGGGGCACATTCGCTTATCGAAAATTACCCTTTGGTTTAAAGAACGCAGGGGCGATGTTTCAGAGGGCAATGAATTATGCCTTCCATGACATCAAGAACATTGTTCAACCTTATCTCGACGACCTTCCGGGTCATTCGCGAAAGCAGACTGATCATCCGCATCATTTAAGAGCGATATTTCTACGTTGCCGACACTACAAGATAAGACTCAATCCGCACAAATGTGTATTTTGCGTCGGTTCTGGTCGTTTACTTGGCTTTGTAGTCTCTAAGGATGGGATTCGTCTCGACCCTTGCAAGGTTCAGGCAATCGTTAATTTGCCTCCACCTTCAAATTTGCTTCAGATTCAGAAACTCCAAGGGAAAGCAAACTTTCTGAGGAGGTTCATTCCAAATTACGCAGAACTTGCTAAAGGTTATACTCATCTTTTGAAAAAGGATGTACCTTTTGTCTGGGATCAGGTGACGCAAGATTCTTTTGATGCTCTGAAATATTCTCTAGTAAAAGCATCATTAATGTATGCCCCGGACTATCAAAGAGATTTTAACCTGTATCTGGCTGCAGCGGATACGACCATTGCGATGGTTTTAGTTCAAGAAGTCGATGGAATTGAACATCCTATATATTATTTAAGCAAAAACTTGAATGATACAGAAAGAAAATATTCTTATGTTGAAAAGCTAGCACTCGCTGCTGTTCAAGCGATACAAAGATTACGACATTACGTCCTCTTTCGGAAAACTACCATTCTATCAGATTGCAACCCCATGACTTATATATTGTCGCGACAGTTGCTGGGGGGCAAATATTCAAAATGGATAGCGATCCTTCAAGAGTTTGATCTGGAATTTGTAAAATCCAAATCAAAGAAAGCTTTAGTCTTCGCAGAATTATTTTGCGATCTCCCATCGTCGTCCAACGATGAAACATCCGAAGAATCAATCGTGGACGAGCATTTGTTTCTGATATCTACAAGCAATGAGTGGTATGGAGATATAATCATTTATCTCCAAACCCAAAATTTCAGGCCTGACACCTCTCACTCAGAACAGAAACGTATACGATACCAAGCAAAAGACTACATGATCGTCGGTGATACGCTTTACCGTCGTGGTATCGATACAGTTCTGAGGAGGTGCCTAACCCATGAAGAGGCCAAAAGAGCCCTGAATGAGTGTCATTCAGGCGCGTGTGGGGGGCATCAATCTGGATATGCTACAGCACAGAAAATCTTACGAGCAGGATACTTCTGGCCAACCATGTTCAAAGATTGCATAACCGCAGTCAGAAGTTGCCATGCTTGTCAAATTTTTGATAGCAAAACCAGAAGACCACCCGCACCTTTACAGCCAATAGTTGTTGTTGGGCCTTTCGCCAAATGGGGCATCGATTTCATGACATGTAACCCCACCTCGACCGGGGGGCATGGGTATATTATAGTCACCGTTGACTATTTTACCAAATGGGCCGAGGCGATGCCTACATTAGATAACACTGGTGAAACAACTGCCCTTTTCTTTTTCAATCATGTAGTCGCCAGGTTCGGCGTACCACAGGCTATAGTTACAGATCATGGGTCGCATTTTCACAATCACATGATGGTTGAATTAGCTGCCAAGCTAGGGCTATCTCACGACAGCTCTACCCCGTATTATCCGCAAGCCAACGGTCAAGTTGAAGCAATCAACAAGGTCCTTAAGGGTATGTTGCAAAGGATGATCGGAGTTCACAAAAGAAGGTGGCACCTAATCCTGTACTCAGCCTTGTGGGCTTACCGAACATCGGTAAGGAATGCGACTGGGTTCACACCTTTCCAACTGGTGTATGGCCTGGAAGCAGTCTTGCCAATCCAGTGTGAAATCTCGTCTCTTAAACTCGCAATTGATCTCCTCCCCGGAACTTCGGAAGAAGAAGCTCGTTTCTTGGAATTAATCCAATTGGATGAAACCCGTCGTGATGCCACCTTGGCTAATGAAGCCCATAAGAAACGAGTCAAGGCGCAGTTCGACAAAAATGTCAAACCCCGTGTCTTCTCAGAAGGTGACTTGGTCTTACTTTATGACCAAGAATCCGATAAATTGGGAGCAGGTAAATTTAATTCTTTATGGATGGGCCCCTATATTGTTAAACGAGTGTTAGCAAAAGGAGCCTACGAGTTAATGGATTATGACGGAATTCCACTGGCGCAACCCCGTAATGGGTTGTACCTCAAACGTTACTATGCTTAAATAGTAACTTGTATGCTTTTGTTGTATTTTGTTTTCGTTAAAGTGTTTGTTTTGATCGAGTAATCCACCTTTTTACATTTATTGCAGATGTCAAACCTTCTGGAGACATGTGTTGGATATACCGACGGAGCGAGTCGTAGTTCGCGGAACCTGTCCTCCGCAGCCTGGGCCATTTTTTATCCAAGCGGCGAGTTAGTAAGTTTCAGAGGTGTGTGTATTGGGCAATAAACGAATAACATCGCTGAGTATAGCGCGTTGATAGAACTACTCTCTGATGCCATCACCCATGGTATACGCCGACTAATCGTCAGGCTAGACTCACAACTCGTAATACTACAACTCAATGGTATATATTCCGTCCGCAACCCAGCTATTTATCGCATGTTTCTAAGGGTTAAGATTTTGGAAAGACAATTTGATTTAATTCAATATCAACATATTTCCAAAAACTTAAACACATTAACCGACTCATTAGCAAACTATGTGTTAGATAAACATTTGCGACATTTATAAAAAGAGACACATCATCAATGTTGTACATATGGATCATATAACTCAACCAAAATAAACCCCAAAAATCAAAATATATATATATAAGTTGTTTATCATTTATACATAATGTTCTGTAACCAAGACAAAAATCGGTCGTATGACCCAAAAACTCAAAAATGCTAGGGGGCACCCTAGCCTAGTGATGCTCATGATAGCACGTCACGGCCTGTGCAATCATGCGCAAGAGACGAGTCCATCGTCTAGGCACACCAGTAGTATGCCGCTGCAACTGTAAAGGTAACTCATCAATCCTCACATTGGGAATGCCGAGAGTAAGGCTCTCAACCTGCTCCTGCACAGCTGTAAGGGTCTCGGCCATGTCAAGGTCGCGGAGAATAACCCTCCCAGCAGTCTCCCCTGCTGGGGCAGCGACTGGCGCTCTCGGGCGAACTGCTGGACGAACAGGACCAACATCTGCATGCACACATGAGTTTGATTAAAGTCTTGATAGAATAAAGCACAAGGACATTATAAATAAGAACAGTAAACAGTAATATGGTCGAAGATTTTACCAATAGCGCCCCACTGTTCGCCATCTGGCAGTACCAAGTCCGGATCACCTCGGAAATCCATACCAACATATGGATACTCGGAATAGACCATCTCCTGACGCTAGAACCACCTGAAGAAGGTATCAGTGAAAGAAATCTGAGATTGACCAGCATGCCTAGACATGTGATCAACCCATCTCTGCATGCGTGGCTTGGTAGGAGAAGGCAAGTCGAGTGCAATATACTGAGGCTGCATCAGTGGTATTTTCTCCAAGGAAAAGGCAGTCATAATAGAACCAAATCCAAAGTTCTTCAGCTTCCCATCCTTTACCTTGTTCAACTGACTTTTCATCTGAATAAGTACTGCATCACGCCAGTTGAATATTTTCGGTTGGAGGCACTCCAAGGCGTGCTGCACATAGGATCTGTTGGCAACATGAAGAGATGCGCTACCGGCCATCCTACCAATAGTATACAGAATGGACCTGAGAGACCTGTCAGTAATCTCACAGATAACGACCTTGCCGTCTCTACTCGGCTGAGATCCTTCCCTGCACGGAGTCATTCCCTCGGGCCGAACCTGACAAAGAAATGGGGGCACCCCGCCTCGACAAACCAGTCAAGAAGTAAATGTCTACCACGGTCAAAGGGATAGATTTGCTCCTGATCTGAAATACTTGGTTGATAGGATCCCAAGCATCAAGCATATACTGTAGTAGGGATATCTGTTCTCTCATACTAGAGATACGGAAGAACTTCAGCAGGCCACAGTTCCGCAACGCGTTTGGTGAGCTCCAGTATTGTAGCAATAATGCTACAACTCCTGGGGCTTCCTGTCTCTTAATTTTATCAACCCGGTAGTTCGTACAAACTTGGAAGCGACGGTGCTATATGCACAAGTACTAGCCCTTGTCGCAGCTATCACTGGGTCAGCTGGCACAAGTCCGCTAGGGCTTAAGCCAACTTCTATAGGCTCACAGAAGAAGCTTTATCAATGATGGATGAAAGTTAACTCAAAGGAAGGCTACTCTACTTGACAAACTGAATCAAAAGCAACTTAAAGCATGTAAATCTATGAAACCCTAATTTAACTAGTCTATCCTCTATAATGCAAAGAATGTGGGTGCAACTCTTATGAATGCTGTCATTGCCTCTAACAAGTATAAATGCATGGGTCTAAGCTACTGGCATCATGAGAAATGTGTTTTTGTGTTTTTCCTTTAGGTGTGTGGAATGAGTGTGACCTTGGCCTAATTAGGGTTTGATTGTGCAGGTGGGATGGAGATGGAAGGAAAGTGTGGGACAGGTTGGGGAGGCTTGGAGAGGTTCCTAAGGATCCTCAGCACCCATCCACAGAGGTCCCTCACGTTCAGAAGCTCGGCAACGAAGTGAATGGCCTCCTACAGGAAGGCTGCTGGGAATTCTACAGGATACTCTGTTTTCTACAGGATGGCTGTGCACGTCTACAGGATGGTTGGCCGTGGAGGTTTTAGGAGTTGATGGAGTGTTGGAGTGGTGTGGGAGGCTAAGGGAGATGGAGATGGACCTAATGATGTCTTAGGAAATGGCAAGTCAGACGAAGGAAGGGTGCATGCAATGGGTTGATGTTTTGGAAGGGTGGAATCAACGAGAGTGAAGGAGATGGAGCTGTACGTGAAATGAGAGAGTTGGAGGGCAAGTGAGTGAGATAGAGGATGAATAGAACTTGCAGGTGGATGAAGAAAACGACGAAGGAAGTGGCTTGAGAAAGAGCAGCGTAAATGAAACAAATGACCTGTGCATCAAAACAAGAGATTCATTAACCTATTATGCCATGAAACCTACAAATCCGAAATGGAAAACAAGAAATGAAACTAATGCGTGAGAGTGCAGTATGGATCAATGTCGAGAATATATGAATGGATTTTCAATAAAAACGTTCATGTGGCAACTTGCGTGGACATGAAACGACTGCTATTCTTTTTGGTGGCTGATCATGGTCTACACCCCAATCCCAAACAGTGAGATGGAAGTGAGCCTTTTGCAACCTGTTTTTGATGGAGCTCCAAGAGATTTATTCTACCAACCTATCAAACTTGAATACTGAAAGCAAAGCATCATACCAGTCCTATCTATGCTAATGAAAACAATTAAACTAACAAGCTGGAAATCCGAATTGCATAGGAAACTAAACAAACTCAAGTGCTGGAACTAATGGTAAATGCATTACAACACGGAGGAGGACTATGGCTCTCAGGTTGGGCCCTCACCTGAGAGCTATAGCTCCTTGAGAAAACTCAGAACTAACTCAAAAGTGGCCTTCTTTATTCATAATCTGATAACATGCCAAATTGGCTTACAAAAGAGAACGAAACTTGAGCTGTGCTCCAAAATTACAATAGTAACACAAGAGTTTCAACAACCTAACCAAGGCTAAGGCTTCTATACTTATACAAAACGATGCTCCAACAGGTATCCATGATTCTAGGAGCTCGGCTGTTCAATCTATAGTTTAACTGCTGATCCTATAGGATGGTCATAAATGTTGTTTCCTGTAGAGCAGTTTTGAACTGTTGTTCCTGTAGAACAGCTGGCCGTGTATTAAGCTCGGAGGGAGGCTGAAGTGGGGCTCGGAGTTCTTGGTGAGGATCACGAGGAATGTCCCCCAAAACCGTGGACAACCTCTCCTTACGTCAGCAATGCCAACTCGTTGTCTCCTTGCCACCTTTTCGTTGTCTTTTGCTCCCTTTTAATGCCAAAACCTGGAATCACAATGCATTAGCTACGTAGATAAAGTGTCTATCCTTTCTCCTACAAACAACATGAATAAACTAAGAAGTGTATGCATAAACAATAAAAATGAATGGTTTGAGCAAGCAAAATAGGCCAAAAATGAGCCCAAATTGTACCAAAATTGGGGCTCATCAGCGTTCACCGTGACAGGGTCATGGAGGGCAATCATATCCTCTTCTTCATGTTCTCGTTCTCGCCATGTAAGGGTCATTTTGCTCAAAAGTCCCTGCAAAACAAACAAGAGAAAGAGTAAGATCCTGGATTTGATGAGAAACTGGCGAAATTTTCATCAAAAACTGTGCAACAGAACTGTTTTTCTATGCCCAACGCAACTAGCTGGTGTTCCACCTGCGTTGAAGGTCAAACTGCCTTCATGCATCTTGACATTCAATGCAGGTTTCGAGTGAACTGCCTGCGCTGATGGCAGAGTGCCCTAACAAAACCCCAGGGGCTCAGGGGAATAGGAAAACAGGCACAGAATGGAAAAGGAAACCATGAAAAGAAAGAGCTAGGGTTTAGCTCCTACCTGGTCCAGACGGCGCCGAAAATCGTCCGCAGAATCGCCCGGAATCAGCTGATGAAAATCAAGGGGGAAGAGGCACCTCCAAAGCTCCAACAAACCAAGTTCAAATGAAATGGTAAAATGAGAGGTAAAAACACTTTTTAATTGCTTTTTACGTAGTTCAAAGTGAAATAATTAGGGTTCTAATCTCATTTTCAAGCAAATTTTATTCATTTCTAACTAGTTTGATGCAGCAATTGAGGATACAGTACTATCTTTGAAAAGGGCAAAGCTAGTTATGGTAAAAAATCAAAATTTGACCATATAAGATTCGAGCAGTTTTAGCACACAGTTCATGCTCGTTAAAAAATAAACGCAAGATTCGAGCAGTTTTAGCGCATAGTTCATGCTCGTTAAAAAATAAACATAAGATCGAGCAAGTGTTTCAATCCGCGTTTAAGCTTGTTAAAAAATGAACTACCTGGTAAAAAACCACAGTGAATGTAATATCATCAGCCATTAAAGCCTTGGTCGTGTTTGCACCGTCACCTCCACTTTTCCATTGGTCGATCGTTCACCTCCATATGTTTGTTTACCCATTTTGAGGAACAGCTGCGAAGAGTGATTTCACCTAGCCATCCTTGTGACACTGTCATGATTGGAAAATTCCAACCTGTACCTGGAATCAGCTGCTAACCCTGTTTATCGCTCGTTCCTCAAAAGACGAGTCTTCTTTAAGCTCTTTTCAACTGACTAGTAAAATATGAAAAGATTGCCGAGTCCTTGGCCTTCCAGCTCGTTAAAGGGACAGGAAGTGCTATCCCTCCTCTACATTTTAATCTTTTTGGACCTGAGGGATTATTGCACAAAAAGATCGAGTGCTTGTTTTATTCGGCTCGTTAAAACTATCGAAAACTCATCCCTTCTGTATGGTTTTATACTTTTTCGGACTTAAGGGATTAGATGACGAAAAAGGACTTTTGGAGTTAACTTTATGTACCTTTTCAGACTCTCTAAAAATGAAAAGGACCGAGTTATCTTTGTCGTTAGACTCGTTAAAATCATTAAATAGCGACAAACTTGTCTTTAGACGAGAACGAGTTTCACTATCGCTAGGCTCGTTAAAACATAGCGATGGGCTTGCCCAAAGGGCAGGTTATAGAACAAGCATATGTTATCCTCCTCAAGCTTGACAAAAATAAAGAGGTACTGGTCAGCAATGACTGGGGAAAAATTGGGAGAAACTCAAGAAAACTTTGATGGTAGCAAGTCGCTCTTGAACATGACACTTTTCCTCCGTACCACAATCGAGTTGGGTTGTTTCATTCACCGGTCACATCCATAGTCTCGCCATACCATCCATATTTGGGGTAATGCTACCGATCCATCGCATCAGTGTCGCCATATGTTCAAGAGAAGTCGTTCAGAAAAGTCAACCGTGTCCCATACACTGCCGTACATTACCTTTCATCCTTTCATGACCGCCACCCTGAATCATATGTCACAGATCGTTTTCACCTCCATCAAAATCATTAGCTCCGTTCCGTGTCACTGATGTGGGATTCATTAAGGCCCTCCTTTGACGGATCGCTTCTTGTCGACATCAGCTCATTATCCAAGAAGTTGATCTAGGAACAACCCCTTCAGTACTTTGAAGCTTGCATGCCTCAATGGCAAGTTTCTCACTTCCGGCGACAGGTATACATCAATGACCTTCGACCGAAAGATTTTGCGTGGTGTTCGACGCCAAGTCCTTTATTCACACCACGTGAATTGTACTGCAGTACCTTGAGGGTCATTATCATTATCGGTGATTCCTCTCGCGCTTGTTAACGGTTTACATCATTGACCGGTAATCAAGCGATGTCTTTCCATGTTCGACTTCAGAACATTTCTCACATGGATCGACTTGTACTTAGAGTGAAGATCGAACGAGTCTGAAGACCCCGGATCTAGTTTCATCCATCCGGGCTGCGATATATATTCAAGAAAGTTAAAGACATTGACATGTACATCATTGCAGCAGATGATCATCCTACTCAAAGGATGATAATTTCATCAAAATTATCAGTCTACCATCAGACGATTGTCTGTTCTATGTACAGAAAAATGAATTTATAAAGCTGAGCATGGGAATGCCCGCCTCAGCTAGATCATGAAAGCAATATGAAAAATAATGTATTGTATTGTATCTTATTACAGGTCTCCTCCCAGCATTGGATGAACTTCGGATCCCCCTGATAAAGCATATCACCAGATAAACGGCCTCATACTTTAGGGGGAAACTGTTATAGACATTTTTGTGCCTTACAGCATTGAGCATGAAATGTCCATAATCTAAGGGATCCAAAGTCCCTAAACATGTTGTTCCTACCCCTAGAGGAACAAGGCTAACAAACCACAGCAATTCACAAAAGTTCTCCACCAAAAACTGCTCAAAAACAAGTCAATTCGGGATCATTTCAATGGCTCCACTGGCTGTTTGCGCTGAATGTCAAAGCCAACATTGGCTACCTGCGCTGAATGTCAAAGGCAACACTGGCTACCTGCGCTGAGCGAGATTGGACATGTGGCAAGTTCATTTCTCAAGGTGTCAAAACCCAGGAAGCTTCCAAAATGACACTTGCCTCAGGGAATTCGACTATGATGAGTAAGAGGTTCCAAATCTCCAAGTGGAAGCAAGAACCTCCAAGTGGAATCAAGAACTAACAGAGGGAGAGGACACTAGTCAGATCTCAAGCTGACTCATCCTCTCTCCAAACATCTATATATGGATCTCTCCTCCATGAGATCTAGAGGCTGGAATTTTGTTATTGCAAAGAATTGCTGTTGGTTTGAGATTGGAATCATTGGGTGCTTAATGCTTTGAAGGGGGTCAAGATAGGAATTCCATTTGCTGGGAAGGAGATGCTGGATTGGAGCCCTCTGGGTTGTATCTCTTCCTGAACCTTGTTATTCATCAATAAAGCTATCTTGGTTTCTCCTATATACTGATGTATTTTTGATGTATGTTTGCATTAGTATGTTTAGTTTATTTCTAATCCTGAACTAGTTATGAATATGAATCCATGTCTTGTGTAGTGTTCTCTTCTTGTGATCTTGCAGAAACCTCTTGAAGCTGGGCGAGCGAGAAGGCAAGTAGCTGGGAACTCTCCAAGAGAAGAGAAGCCGGATCGAGGGACAAATGGAAGACACCGGTTAGTCCATCAATCTCTCTCTTCATCCTTAATTCATAAAGGAAGAATATTAAAATAGCTGTCTCTGTTTGTTGCTAAGGCACTGTCACACCTTAGGTGGATAGGATCGTCCTGCATAGGCATTTTTCCCCACAACAGTCGCCCTTTTCCATCTTGATCTTTCTAAGCTTATCCTCTATTGCCAAGTCACTATTGTTTTGAAACATCTATGTCAAGGTCTTCCACATTGCAAATAGAGTTTCCTTACCATGGAGGTTCAAGATAATATGACCTCGAACTCCTTCTAGGATAATCCTTCTTGCCTTTTCCACACACTTTCTCCACTGCTATATCTCAAGCTTCAACTAGATTAGTAATATCTTTGTCTATGAATTCCTTAAGCATGTTGTCTTCCAACACTTCCTCCATCATGTCCTTCCAAGAAATATACCCTTAAGGGCATATTCGAGTCTCAATCTGTAGAATGACATCCTGCTGGCTCTGAAGTATAATACTGCAAATTCGATTTCTCCTGCAAAAGAAAAATTCATATTCTCCTCTTCTATAGTGATTTCAAATCTGATACCATGTAGAAATTCCTTGTAGATTCAAACTGCAGATTGTAATATGCTAAAACAATTGACTTGAATCTACTCTACTCATCAGTGGAAACAATAAACGATCGATGAAATCATGAAGCATATAAGAGAAAGAATTCAATCACACATAACACAATGATTTTCTAAGGAAATCAACAACTAAAAACCCATACTATCTGTATGTTGCATTTTTCAGAAAATATGCGAAGATTACAATCCTTTGCTCAAGCCCTAGCAACCTATGCACTATCTTTGTGTATCTCATTGCTTGACAAACAAGCTCAAGCCAATACTTAACCAATTCTGTTGCCTACCATGCTCCTATTCCCTTGGTAGTTTCCTTATGAATTAGCCCATATTTAGTTGGGAAATCCCACAATTATGAATTGCGCAATCCTCATAGGCCTTCCTCTAATTGCATGCACCACTTGTACAATTCAAATGATTATACAACTGATAGTACACTGTCCCTGAACTCCAATCTCAACTGAGTCTTTCTCTGATATGACATGCATGAGTTGTTAGAAAATTATATATTATAGAGTAATGGAACACATAAAATATTGCAGAAATATAAACACATAAAACACATAAAACAAGAGAGACATAGATATACATGGTTCACCCAGTTTGGGCTATGTCCATGGAGAAAAAACCAGTCCTTCCTTTTATATTATCCAGCAAACTGAAGAGATACAACCTACAGCAGATCTTCTATAACACTCTCTTCACTCTCAATCTCCACTCTCTTCCTCACTCAGAATACAGATATGATATAGACTTAATACAATCCCCTCATATATAGTGAGGGGTTGCCTTCTAGGGCAAAAAACCCTAAATTAAACATAACTTGTACTGTCAAATCATCTGCCTAATGAACGGCCTAGATTGACTAGAAATTACTAGACTTTTACAAGGCAATTTTACATCTATTTTTAGCTTCGGGGGCGCTGCCCTCGAACCCCCGCTAGCCCCTGGACCCCCCAGCCATGGGTGGGATTAGCCCCCCCAAACCCCCGCGGGGAGGACAAGTCCCCCCCATGTGGAGGGGTGTACAGTCTTCCTGGGGTATACATCCGACTGAAACCTTTGAATATAGAAGATAATCAGGCTCCACACCCAACAATCTCCCACTTGGAGACTGATTATAGCAACTCCACTGCTGCTTCATTTAATAGACAATGAATCCACTTTGGACCTGGCTGTTTCTCATCTTCTTCATCATACTTGAAGACCAATTGAAACTGAGCATATTCTCAGTTTCTCCCTGGTTACAACTTTTGTTAACATATTTGCAGGATTCTGGCTAGTGTGTATCTTTTCTAGCTTCAACTATCCATCTTCCAACACTGACCATATGAAATGGTACTTGAGATGTATATGTTTAGTCTTGGAATGAAATGCAAAGTTCTTTGCAAGATGTATGACACTCTAGTTGTCACTGTATAACTTGCCCAACTCCTGCTTCTTACCCAATTCATCCAAAAACCTTTGTAACCAAATCATTTCTTTACTAGCCTCTATAGCAACAACATACTCTACTTCTGTTGTTGAAAGTGCAACAACATACTCTACTTCTGTTGTTAAAAGTGCAACAACACTTTGGATTTTTGAAACCCAACTAACAATTGTTCCACCTATAGTAAATACATATCCTATAGTGTTCCTCCTGTTATCTCTGTCACCTGCCATATCTGCATCAACATATCCCTGTAGAGCAATGTTTGAACCACCAAAGCATAATGCTTGATTTGTGGTACCTCTCAAATACCTGAGAATCCACTTCACCACCATCCAATGTTCTTTTCCTGGATTGTTCATTTACCTGCTTACAACTCCCACTTGCATGTGCAATATCAAGCCTTGTGCAGACCATTGCATACATTAAGCTTCCAACTGTTGATGCATATGGAACTTTAGACATATGAGCCATTTCTTCCTGAGTCTTGGGACACGCCTTCTTACTTAATTTGAAATGGCTAGCCAAAGGTATACTAACTGGTTTTGCATTTTTCATATTAAACCTTTTCAACACCTTTTCTACGTACTCACTTTGAGACAATGTTAATTTCTGATTCTTCCTGTCTCTAGTTATTCTAATACCAAGGATTTGTTTTGCAGCACCCAAATCCTTCATCGCAAATGAATTTGCCAATTTCCTTTTGAGAACATTTATTTCCTGCATTTTAGAACCTGTAACAAGCATGTAATCTACATACAATAACAATATAATATAGTTGTCATCATTTTGCCTTTTGATATAAACACAATGATCAGAGTGACATCTAATATTACCTTGTTTAGACATAAACCTGTCAAATTTTAGATACCACTACCTTGGAGCCTGTTTTAAGCCATACAAGCTCTTCTTCAACCTGCACACTAGTTTATCCTTCCCTTTTACCTCATATCCTTGTGGCTGCTACATATATATCTCTTCCTCCAAATCCCCATGGAGAAAGGTTGTCTTTACATCTAACTGCTCAAGATGCAAATATTCAGCTACTACTAGACTTAGAATAGTTCTCATTGAAGTCATTTTCACAACAGGAGAAAATATTTCATCAAAAGCGATACCTTTTTTCTGTGAAAACCCTTTCACCACAAGTCTAGCTTTATACCTTTTTCTACCTCCGTCTTCTTCCTTCAACTTGTAAACCCATTTATTCTGCAATGTTGTTTTACCTGCAGGCAACCTGACTAAGTCCCAAGTCTAGTTATGTGCTAAGGAGTCCATCTCTTCTTTCATGGCTTGCTCCCACTTCTTCCTAGTTTCTACTTGCACTACTTCTTCATAACATTCTGGTTCACCAGAATCAGTCAACAATACATAATATAATGAAGGAGAGTATCGTTCAGGGGGTCTACTTATCCTGGTAGATCTTCTAATACCACTTTCAGGTGTTTGAGGTGCTTCCTGCTGTTGTGGTTGTTATTCTAGCTGTTGATCATTATGATTTTCAGGCACCATCACTTTTCTTGTGATATCGTCAAGCACTGTGTATTCTCTGTTTTCTTTTTCCTATTTTTTTTCCTGCAGCTGATCCTTATACAAAACCTTTTCATTGAATATGACATCTCTGCTCCTAATGATTTTGTGTTTTTCATAATCATAAAAGAAATAACCAAAATCATTAACACCATATCCAATAAAGGTACATTTCTTTGATTTTGCCTCAAGCTTTGTTCTATTTTCTTTATTAATGTGGACAAAGGCCTCACAACCAAAAGTCTTTAAAAAAGAGTAGTTTACCTTTTTACCTGTCCACGCTTCCTCTGGAATACCACCATCCAAGGAACTTGAAGGCTCTCTGTTTATTAGATAAACAATAGTATTTACAGCATCTGCCCAAAATTGTAAAGGAAATCCTGCATACAATCTCATGCACCTTGCACGCTCCATGATTGTCCTATTCATCCTTTCTGGCACACCATTTTCTTGTGGTGTTTCTGGAACTGTCTTCTCTCTGTGAATTCCATTCTCTAAATAGTACCTATCAAACTCTTTGCTGCAATATTCACTTGCATTATCTGATCTGAGACACTTCAACCTTTTTCCTGTCTCATTTTCAACCAAAGCTTTCAATTTCTTGAAAGCATCAAATACATCAGATTTATTTTGAATACAATAAATCCAGGTTTTTCTGGTTGCATCATCAATAACAAGAGCCACCAAGAGATGATAGCTGAGAAAGTCCCCAGACATCTGTATGCACAAGCTCTAATTTTTTGCTCTTCTTTTCTTTCCCAACTCTAGGAATCTGACTCTCTTCTGTTTTCCATAAACACAATTTTCACAAAATTTTAAATCAACATGCTTCAAACTTGGCAACAAATTTCTTGAGTGGAGAATCTGCATCCCCTTCTCACTCATGTGCCCGAGCCTATGATGCCACAATGCCATATCTTCTCTTGTAGAGGTTAAAGCATTAACAGAATTAGAAATACCATTGCATAAGTACAATGTACCAACCTTTTCTCCTTTCGTTATTACCAGGGATCCTTTAGTGACCTTCCAGGTTTTATTTGTGAAAGTAGTTACGCAACCTTCACCTCCCAACTACCCTGTTGAAATCAGATTTTTCTTCAAATCTAGAACATGCCTTACCTCCTTCAATAGCCATTGATTTCCATTCTGTTGTTTTATGAAAACTGTACCCATTCCAACGATTTTACAGGGTTTATCATCACCCAATCGAACCTATCCAAAATCTCCTTGAACATAATCATGAAAATGTTTCTTATCAGGTGTGGCATGGAATGAGGCCCTGAATCTACCACCCGGGCATCAATAATATTTTCTAGTGAAAGAATCAAAGCATATTGCAACACATCACCTGTTACATTCGCTTCATGATTAGTTTCTTGCTGCGCGTCTCCTTCTTTTCCCTTCCGAGACTTGCAGTCTTTCTTCAGGTGTCCTTTCTTCCCGCATTTCCAGCACACTATCCCCGATCTGGACTTGGATCTACCTTTTCTTGACTTACTGCAATATCCAGAGCTCTATCCTCTTTCCATTTTTCTTCCCATAGTCTCTACAATCAAATCATTACCTGATATATCCCCAAAGCTTTTCCATCGCATTTCCTTGCTAAGGATTGCACCGACAACATCATCAAACTTTAAAGTAATAGATCCAGAGACAAAGTTACTAATGGACATAACTAAACCATTCCAACTTTCTGGAAATGAGCACATAAATAACAGAGTCCTAACTTCATCATCAAAATTTACCCCTACAGAACTTGACTGACTTGTAACTGTATTAAAATCATTTAAATGGTCTACAACAGATCCACCTTCTGACATCTTCATATTAAATAAACGCTTCATAAGAAATACCTTATTTGAGGCCGAGGGTTTTTCATATAGTTTGGCCAATGTCGACATTAAACCCTCTGTTGTCGTTTCCTTTGAAATATTAAACGCTACCGATGCCGCTAGGCACAGCCGTATTGTTCCAAGTGCCTTTCTATCGAGAATATCCCATTCTATGTCTGTCATACTCATCGACTTCTTTGTCTTTCCGCTCAATGGTAGGTACAGATCTCTCTGATACAGATAATCTTCCATCTGCATCTTCCACAACTGGTAGTTTTGGCCGTTGAATTTTTTGACCCTAAACCTACCATCTTCCGCCATTGCTCCCACTCGAACCAGGAACCCTTCTCTCCTGCGAGTTTATCAGCCAAATAGACCTTCGGCTCTGATACCAGTTGTTAGAAAATTATATATTACAGAGCAATGGAACACATAAAATATTGCAGAAATATAAACACAGAAAATGCATAAAACAAGAGAGACATAGATATACGTGGTTCACCCAGTTTGGGTTACGTCCACGGAGAAACAACCAATCCTTCCTTTTATATTATCTAGCAAACTGAAGAGATACAACCTACACCAAATCCGATATAACACCCTCTTCGTTCTCAATCTCCTCTCTCTTCCTCACTCAACATATAGAAATGAGATAGACGCAATACAATTCCCTCATATATAGTGAGGGGTTGCCTTGTAGGGCAAAAAACCCTAAATTAAACATAAATTATATCATCAAATCATCCACCTAATGAACGACCCAGATTGACTAGAAATTACTAGACTTTTACAAGGCGATTTTACATCTATTTTTAGCTTCGGGGGCGCTGCCCCCGAACCCCCGCCGAGGGACCACTGGCAGCCAGACCTTCCAACTGAGGGAGATTAGCCCCCCCCCGCGTGGAGGGGTGTACAGTCTTCCTAGGGTATACATGCGGCTGAAACCTTTGAATACATAACATAATCAGGCTTCACACCCAACATGAGTTAATTATGAGCGAATCTTCAGTTTATTGATCAGTGCTGGTTACACCCCACTACAGCATGTTACACCCCACTACAGTAAGTCACACCCCACTTCAGTAAGTCACACCCCACTGATGTTGGTTACACCCCACTATTTTTTATCTCCCACTAATTCCTCCATGAGTTGGAAATAGTTTTATTGATTTTAAACCAGTTAGACTGAATTAAATAATTACAACTCAAAATAAACTCAACTATTGCTCATAATTGTAGGAGACACTCTACATGACTTTAGTTAGACTCCCAACTCGAATTTAACTGAGCTAACTAAGTCAAATCAACTTAGTTAACTATTACAAGTTGTCCTAAGATATGGAATTACAATTTAATTCCTAATTTAATTCAATGACAAATTAAATTAGGATTTCTTGTTGCATTTTCAACAAGCAACAATGGTTTTACGTGATATATGATTTATGAGGGTGTTCGTGATACACATTTTCTATATATACACAAAGGCTTGGTCACAAGTATTATTGTTTTTTGTTTCATATAATGCTCTCAGCCATTATGGTTTTAATAAAATTTTATTATATTACATATTAATTAATTAAAATTAAATATTTAATATATTTAAAATAAAGTTTTAAAACTAAATAAATAATAATAATAATTAATTAAAATATATTTTCATATTAAATAAATAATAATGAAAAGAATATTTACATAAATTAAAAATATATTTACATTCACAGAAGATTTATGAATGGAACTAAGTAAAGGATTATTATCATGTTGAACATTTTAGGTGGACACTCCACTCATCATCTGAGACTAGATAATATTGAATGATAACATGTGAGGGTTGGTGAGCCTTAGATAGATAAGAAATTAATTAACTATTAGGAAAAAAATTATAAAAATTATAATGACACTGTTAAAGATCAAGTCAAAGGGGAGATATGAAGTTTTAATTTGAATGATATTATTCTAAATTAAATAAAATAACAATAAAATCCAAGGAAGCCATTAAATGGGATAAATAAAATTTTAATTAATTAACAATAAAAATATGTTTTGAATAATATTATTAAAACATTAAAATTAATTAAATAATAATAATAAAACAATGAAGCCGATAAAGAGCTAAGGCAAAGAGAAAATTTTGATTTAAATAATATATATATATATATATATATATATATATAGATATATATATATATATATATATATATATATATATATAGATATAGATATATATATATATATATTAATAAAACTTAAAATAATAACAATTATTTAAATAATTAAAGAACTAACATCAATAATAACTGAATCTAGAGATGGAGCGCGAGGTTAGGAGGCACAGTAGGGGTTTAGGGTAAAAACCCTAGTTTTTTACTGCAACACGACTTTCAGCATCAACAGGCACCCAGACGACCGAAAATTTTCCATTCCTTCGTTTCCTTCACAGCTGTCTCCATCTGCCAGCAGTTACCTACTTTCAGCATGGGCAATGTCATGGAGATTGAGAAGCTTGATTACTCCGAGGACCCTTTTCGCGACCATGTAATTTTTGGTAACCCTAACCCTAAACTTCCAGTCTCAGGTTCACCTCTTTCGTCTGTTTCAGTTCTGTCCTGCACTGCTCTGATGGTCTCTTTCCCTAGACACTGTACATCCTCGCTCGTCTTTGGGTCATTATCAATTGATTCTCCCACTCTCGATTTCCCTCCTTTATCTCCGGGAACCCTTCACATCCTCACTGCAATTTCACCACCATCGTCCTCTTTCAAGCCAAACCCTCCGGTAAACCACCTCCGTCCATCAAGCTCGACTCTATTTCCAGCACAGCTTGAGGAAACCCCGGCATCTTGTGGCCAAAACCCTCCCATCTCTGCAAATTCTCCATCGGGTTGTTTTGAAACACCTACAGTAAAGGTCAAATCAGCAGCCCACCTGCCTCAAGAAGGAGCTGTCTCACCAGACCCGTTGTTGGACCATCCATCAGTGCCACGAACAGGGAAGTGGAAAACCAAGTGTGTGAAGGCAACTACAAAGGACATCACCATCCGATTTGGCGAAGGTACCACTATTGGGGACGTAGTTTATATGGCAAGTACAGTGCTGGTTGGACATGTTCGAGGCAGGGCATACTCAGCGGACAGACTTACCCTGTGGGTGCGAGAAATTTGGGGGAGCATGCTCAAAGATCTGCCAGAGGTGCAGGTACTGCCTAGGGGCTGGTTTGCTCTTCATTTCACCAAAGAAAATTATACAGACCTGGTCCTCGCTAGGTATTGGCATATTGAGATGGCTCCAGTCCTCCTCAAGAGATGGAGCCCCCTTTTCGACCCGGAGCGGGAGCAGATTGGGGCGGGACCTCTATGGGTTCGCTTGCCTGGACTCCCATTGTAGTACTGGTGTGAGGAGGTCTTCGTCAGAATTGGAAACGCCCTTGGCACATACCTGGACCATGATAAGACCTTCGTTCAATCAAAGAATCGAACCCTAGCTCGCATTCTGGTCCACCTGGACACGCGAGAAGGTCTGGAAGAAAAAATCACTCTACAATGGGGGAAATACACTCAGGTGCAGATCCTAGACTACGAAGGAGTCCCTTTTCGATGTAGAAGATGTCACAAAGTGGGGCACATCTTCAAGGACTGCCCACTTATTAAAAAACCAGAGGATCCTCTATGGGCACCACTTTCATCAATGGGGCCAGCTACATCTACTCAAAACGCACTCCTGTATCGACTGCATAGGCCCTGGTCAGCAACAGCACTCCGTGAACTGTAGTAGGAGAGTACAGAATGCCATCATCCCCTTAACAAGAGCACGTGCAGCTGCCGAGGCCGCAAAAATTTTGGGTATTCCTCTGACCTCTAACCCTTCCTCATTTTCATTCAGCTCTTCTCTTGACTCATCTGCCATCTATACTTTTGTGGTTCACTATTCTCTGGCACCTACAAAACCCACCATCGCCACCACTGCTCCTTCCTTAACTCCTTCGCTATCCACTTCAACCTCTCCATCCTTAGCTGGGATGAATTCATCCCATAATTACAACCTCTGCTCCCGTTCTCACATTGATGGTCATCCATCTCTCATCTCAGGATTGGGACTCTCCCAACCTGGATCAGTCATCCATTCATCCCGTGGGAGGAAATCTCATCTCACAAAAGCCATTCAAAGGGCTGGGGCAGAGATCGCCTCTGGAAGACAATCCACTTTGGAAGGGGTTCTTAGAGCACTGAATACCTCGGGCAGGGTTCCCCCCTGAAGTGCCTCTCATTTAATTGTAGAGGCATGGCTAGTGCCTCCAAAAAACTAGCCCTGCACCGATTATTTGAAGTTGAACCTACTGATATCATCATGCTACAAGAATCCCTGGGCGAGGCCGAAATTATCTCCAGTACTTTAGCCTCCCTACTACCTGGATGGCAATTTTTCGCCATAGATGCTTCGGGTCGATCGGGGGGTTTAGCCATAGGGCACAATCCTCACACCATCAAAGTGTTAGCATCCTGGGGAGGATCTGGGTTTATTGGTTTGGATTTATTCTCGGTGGAGCTTGGCCTTAATCTTAGGGTTATCAATATATATGGCCCATGCCATCAGAGAGAGATCTTCTGGCAGCATCTGCTCAATCTCTTGATTGTATCTCCAGATCACATAATTCTTGGGGATGATCTCAATTTCTCCATTGGTTTTGGGGAATCATGGGGATCTCAAGCTCAAGTGGACACTATTACAGGTTTCATGACGAACCTTTTAGAACAGCAAAACCTTGCGGATGTTCCCATGAATAAGCCACTCCCCACTTGGAGAAACAGAAGGGTGGGTGAAGCTGCACTTGCCAGAAGGTTAGATCGTTTTTTTGATAAAGGTTCCCCTCATGAATCAGTTGCATCATTATAGACAATGGGTGGGTTTTGGGGGCATCTCAGATCACTCTCCCATATATCTTGAAGTCCTTGGACCCCATCCCAAACCCAAAGCTCCCTTCAAATTTAATCATGTTTGGCTACAGGACCCTGGTTTCATCAATTTGGTCTCGGATTTTTGGAAATCCAACCCTATTGCGAGACATGAATCTTTAACAAAGGGTTTTTTCCATAACCTGACCCAGCTCAAGCACCTTTCCATCAACTGGGCCAAGGAGAAAAATCAGAGGGAGGATCACACTTTAACTCAAATTGAGTCTGAACTGTGTGCACTGTCAGATGACCACAACCTAGGGTTTACATCTGCAACTGAAAAAGCTCACCTGATTGAGCTAGAAAATCAAAAGGCAAGGATTCTGAAGGAGAGAGAGGAATCTTGGCGACTCAGGAGTAGGGCTATCTGGTTACAAGCGGGAGATGATAACACAAAATTCTTCCAGAACTATGCTAAAGGTAGAAAAGTTTCTAACACCATTTGGAACTTACCCCTACCTGATGGAGGAGTAGCAGACACCTTCAACAAACTCTCCCATCTTGGCACCTCTCACTTCAAGCAACTCTTTAAATCCTCGCCTGGGTCTAATCTTGCTGATATCATCAATGTTGTTGGTCATTTCCCTCGTTTTGTAAACGAAGATGAGGCAGAAGAGCTAAACTCTCCTGTTACTCCTGGCGAGCTTGAAGGGACGTTGAAATGGTTCAAAAAAGTCAAAAACCTTGGACCAGATGGATGGAAGATTGAATTTTATCTTGCTTTCTATGAACTCCTGGGGGATGATCTGTTAAAAGTTGTGGAAGAGTGCAGAACCTCTGGTTCCATATACAATGTTGTCAATACAACCTTCATTGCCCTTATTCCAAAATCTGATTCCCCCTCCTCTTTCAATGACTTTAGGCCCATCTCCTTATGCAATTGTATGTATAAGATCATTGCAAAAGTCTTTGCAAATCGTATTCGGCCCATTCTCTCTCGCCATGTAGCCCCCGAACAGTTTGCTTTCCTTGAGCATCGTCAGATTCACGAAGCCATTGGCATGGCCCATGAGGCCATTCATTCGATCAGGACCAAAAATATAAAAGGAATTATCCTAAAGATCGACCTGGCTAAAGCTTTTGATTAAGTCATTTGGCTCTACATCAAGATGCTCCTTATCCATATTGGCTTCCCCCATGCTTTCGTCACCTGGATTATGGCCTGCATCTCCACACCTACTTTCAGTGTCCTCATAAATGGATTTGCCTCCCATTTTTTTCATGCTGAGCGTGCTCTCAGACAGGGTTGCCCCCTCTCTCCCTTACTCTTTCTGGTTGTCATGGATGGGCTCAGCAAATTACTTGCCAAAGCTAAAAGAGATGGCAGTTTTTGTGGCCTCAAGATAAATGACTTCTGCTATCTTACACATCTCCTTTTTGTGGACGATGTTCTCATTTTCCTTGATGGAAGCATTAGAGACTCTGTCACCTTCTCAAAAGTCCTTTCCCTATTCTCGAAGGCTACTGGCATGTAAGCTAATCAAGGGAAATCCACCATTACTTTAGCCTCACTTCCAACAATGAGACTCAGTTTGCTCAGCACCACTTTCCTTATTGTATCATTCCCCTTGATCGTGGTTTCAAATACATGGGATTTTGGATAAAGCCCCTCAGTCAAAAAATAGTAGACTGGGTCTGGCTGGTTACCAAGCTGGAAAAAAAGCTCTCAAATTGGAGTCATAGATACTTATCCAGAGCAGGCAGATTGGTGCTCATTAAATCTGTTCTTGAGGCCACCCCTGTTTTTTGGATGGCATTGGCTTGGATTCCTAGGAATATTCTCTCCCGTCTTCAACATATTTGTAGCAGATACCTCTGGAATGGTCAACAAGATAAAAATATTTTTGCTTGGGTCAGTTGGACCAAGATTGCTTTGCCCAAAAAATGGGGAGGTTGGGGCCTAAAAGACCTAGCTCTATTTGCACAAGCCCTAGCTGCAAAAATGGGCTGGATATTATTGACAAGGCAGAATCTATGGACCTCTGTCTCCTATTACAAGTACATTTGGCCTCTCCCAATCATGGATTGGGTTCGCATGCCTAGCTGGCCAAGAACAGGTATATCTTCCGTCTGGAAGGCTCTACTGCATTCCCTGCCTAGCATCAGAAACAATCTAGTCTGGAGAATAAATGATGGATCTAAAGCTCACATAGGACTGGATCCCTGGACTGGGGGGGAGGAAGATTCCAGCTACCGAGAGATCTCATCCAACACCTTAATTCACATGATATAAAGGTATTTGCACACATAGCTGATCAGATGAATACCACCATTTTCTCACAAGGATGGAAATCTGCCCAACAACTTGATATTCCTCCTCAATGGCACCGGGAGTGGCAAGATTATATAAATGCTCTAAGTGAATCTCACATCAGGATAAAGGAAGGACCTGATGAACTTGTTTGGTGCCTAGCAGAGAATGGAATTATACCCCAAAGGCCGGCTATCTCAGTCTCATATCACACAAACAACCTGAGCAGACACCAGAATGGTGGAAGAGCATCTGGAAGCTTGGTTCTCCCCCGAGAACAAGACTGTTCTTTTGGTGTATTCTCAGGAACAAGGTCCCCACGGGGGAATCACTATCACATCGCTCTTTCCATGGCCCTCACTGGTGTGTTTTATGCAAAAAATCTTCTGAATCGACAGATCACTTATTTCTACAATGTGAAACTCAGAGCAATCTCTGGCAGATTGTCTCCTCCTTGATTCATTTGTCTGGAAAATGGGAGGGTGAAAATATTTGCCGAGCTTGGGAAAATGGTGTAATTTTCATCGTGGCACAAAACAATTATGCCTCCCCCCTCTCATTTGCTGGCATATCTGGCTGGGCCAAAACCAAATCATCTTTGATGACAGTGCTGCTAGATGGCCGCATATCTCAGCCTAGATTATATCAGCCTTTCATGATCTGCCTGAGCCCAATAGACCTCAGCCTAGGAGACCGCATGCCCCTGCTCCTATAGATAAAAACTCTCCCTAGGCATTTTTTGATGGTGTTGCACAACACCAAGGATGTGGCGGCGGTTTCATTCTATATCTCACTGAACAACACTTTTTTAAGGTCAATATGGGGCTTGGACATGGGACAAATAATTTCGCAAAACTTATTACACTCCGTCATCTGCTGCATTTTTCACTTGGTCATGATTGCACGGATATAAACATTTATGGAGACTCAAAAATCATTGTAAATTGGTTCAATAATATTACTGTTTGTCATGCACACACTCTCAGTAATATTCTAGATGAAGTGAACATGTTCAAAGCTCAGTTTAATTCTATTTCATGTCAACATATTTACAGGGAACATAACTGCAGTGCTGACGGGCTTTCCAAGGAGGCCACATTACTTCCCCGAGGAGAGTGGATGATTCAGGAGCAAAGGGGCACAAATGAGTACTGCTACTATCACAGGCCATACATTGATCAGACTTATCACAAGGCAGATGGTCCCTAATTTTGAGTTTTTTTTGGTTAATCTCTAATGAACATGAATAGACTTTTCATATGTATATATTTATTTCAGTTAATTATCTCTAGACCATACAGAAAGGACATCGCCCTGCATGGTGTATGTTAATTATTGTAGATAGCAACCATGTTTATACTTTTATTAGACAGAAAACCGAACACCCTGCGTGGTGATGGACGATATATGCATGTTTTTTTGACAAAAACTAAGCACCAATTTTGATTATGGCTCACAGAGATGGAAAATGGCCAACGCAACATATGCTGAAAGGCATCTACAACATGTAATTTTTCAAATATAATGAAAGATTACGATTTTTCCAGTGGAAAAAAATAAATAATAATAATAATAAATAAAAAATAAAGATAAATAAATAAATAAAAGAACTAAAAAGGAGGAATATATCAACAAACAAAAAAAGCGGGGTGGGGAGGGGGGACAATAAAGGATGAGACTAGATTAGATTAGGGAGAACAAACTGGCCAAATTAAATTAAAAATAAATAAATAAAGATCAATAAGATTGAAACAAATTTAACGAGAATGGTGATGGATAACAAGCTTCCAGGATTGGCTTAATTTGAATCCATCTTCTTTATTGAAATTATCTAAGTGCTTCTCGATTTCAAGAGCTTCCTTGATTATGTGAGTGTTGTGAAAAAGAATCAGGGTTGATATTTTGGCGTGATAAAAGAAAACGAGGTGTTTTGAATTAAAAGAATGCATAGCAATGGCTAACTTTGATAAATAGAGATGGTTGGTTTCAGCTATATGTTCCTTAAAGAAAGCTTTGAAGGGATGACCAATCTGACCAATATAAGACTTCCTCCATTAACAGGGAATTTTTTAAATCGCTGAACAAAGCATGGAGTCAAATTTATCTTTTGCTGATAGAAACCTCTGCTTCGTAGTTTTTTGAGGTTTAAAAGTGTTTTTAAAGATCTTTTTTTATAATATTTGAGAAATGAGGTCGGTGGTCCCTTTAACATAGGGAAGCGAGAATTGAGCTTGTGGAGGAGAGGAAGAAACAAAACGAGATTTGAGATTGGAAATATCATGAAAGGATTTACAAATTTGAGAAGAGGTGTAGCCATTGGCTCTGAAAGGTGGGATTTTTCTGAAGGAATTAATTGAGGAGCAGAGATTTTCATGGCTCAAGAGATTAGAGTTTTGGGAACATCTTATTTATAGGATGGGTGATGATGAGACTGGGCATGGAGCTATCGATCAATGTGGGTCTTTTTCCGACAAACTTGATGGGTTAGGAAACCATTAGATTGCCAAGAAACTAGGACATCAAGGAAGGGGAGGGATTTATTAGATTCAATCTCCATGGTGAATTGAATAAGAGGGGAAAGATTGTAAATATGAGAGTGAAATTCATTAATCGCAACCTTGCTATGTTGCCAAATGACAAAAGTGTCATCGAAAAACTGGAACCAACACTTCATTTTTCTATGCCAAGAGTCGAGAGCTCTGGCATCAAATAATTTAATGACTGCATTAGCAACAATGGGAGAAAGGAAAGACCCCATTGTTGTACCTTCAATTTGCTTGAAGGAACATATAGCTAATACCAACCATATTTGTTTATCTAAGTCAACCATTCCCGAACATTCTTTTAATTCAAAACACCTTTCTTACTTTGATTAAGACAAAATCTTAGCCCTGACTCCTTTTCACAACACTCACATAATCAAGGAAGCTCTTGAAATCATGGAGCTCCTGTATAATTTCAATAGAGAAGATGGATTCAAATTAAGAAAATCTTGGAAGCCTATTATTCATCGCCTTTCTCATTAAATTTGTTTCTTTCCCATTGATCTTTATTTATTTTATTTTGGTCAGTTTATTATCCCTAATCTAATCTAGTCTCATCCTTTGTTGTTCTTGTTGAAAATAGCAACAAGAAATGCTAAAATAGAAGTGCTAAAAATAGCATTGCTATAAATCGTAGTTTGGGTACCAGTGTTGGACATAGCAGCAAGGAATGAAAAATGGAAGTGCTATAAATAGCATTTCTAAAAATAGCAGTTTGGGATAGATTCCTATTTTAGCCAGTCCCTAAACTAAAATAGTGAAGTAAAATTCGAATTTGATCTTAGCAGTTGTTTGAAAAATAATTAATTAATTCATCTTGAGTTAATTAGTTGTAGAAAATCAAACATGAAGTCTATGTGGGGACATGCAACAGTTTCTCCATTAATTGAGGAATTTATCCATTAGTTAAAGAGATAAGGATGAGTTGTAATTTGAGTTGTAATTAGTTAGTGCAGTTAACTGAGTCAAGTCCAGTTAGATTAGTTCAAACAGTTTGTTGAATTAATTGTGAGTTCAGTTAGTTAATGCATGCATGCATGTAACTGCTGCACTTCAGATAACTGAATATTCTCTCATAAATAACTCATGCATGTCAGTTCAGTCAGAGACCCAGTTGAGATCAGAGGAAGGGACAATGTACTATCAGTTGGAGGATTTTTCGTATATAGGAAACTCATCCATGCATAAGGAATTATCTCCTTCAGGTTTGTGAAGTTAATTCTGAGCCAAGTTAGTAGTGTGAGGTGGAAATTCACACAAGTGGAAGCACTGGACCCCAAGAAAAACTGCACAAGGAAATAGGAGGCTTGGAGGGCAGAGGAGAAGGTTGTGAGAGCCTTTGACTGTCTATGAGCAGTATTGTTTGATTGCAGAGAGAGCAAGATAGCTTGTGAGTTGATTCTTTTTGTAACTCAAACATATTTCCACTTGTATGATAATACAGAGATTGGGGTTTTTAGCTGAGGCTTTCCCCAGAGTATTCTTCTGTGTTTCATGTGTATGCTTTCTTCTTCTCTGTTATATGTGTTCTGATTGATCTAGCTCATATTCGATTAATCTTTCGCAGAGTTTGTTGTAGAAGTAGATCTTGTATTTTGCTTTAGTATATTGCATAATCTGTTGATCTACAGTGGGAATTTCTACAATTCCCCCTCCTTTTTTTGTTGACTTATTCCTCCTTTTTAGTTATTTAATTATTTAAATAATTGATATTATTTTAAATTTTATTAATCTATTTTTATTAATTTATTTTATTGTTTAATAATTATTTAAATAAAAATAAAAGATATTATTTAAATAAAAAATTATCTTTATCCATTTGACTTGACCCTTTATCAACTTCATTAAACTTTATTATTATTTAATTAATTTTAATTTTTAATAATATTATTAAAATCAGTGTAATTTTTAATAATATTATTCAAATCATATTTTTATTGCTAAATAATTAAAATTTTCTTTATCCCTTTTAACGTCTTCCTTGGATTTTATTGTTATTTTATTTAATTTTTAATAACATTATTCGAATATCATTTTTTTTATTAAAATTTCATCTGTCCCCTTTGACTTGACCTTTAATGGTTTCATTATAATTTTAATAATTTATTCCCTAATGGTTAATTAATTTATTATCTATTTAAGGCTCACCAACACTTGCATGTTATCATTCAATATTCTCTAGTCGTTTATATATATATATATATATATATATAAACTAGTTTATATACCCAAGCAGTGAAAATGACCAAACTTTAACCGACCATATCTTTCAAACCATGTAGCTTAGGGGATTTTTTTATCGATAAAAAGTTGATAAGGAAACGAAGGCAATGCAACAATCAAAATGAAAAACAAAGAATGTTGAAATCACTCGAAAAGAAGCAATTCAAGAATGACATTAGAAAAAATTATATGAAGGGCTCCATAATTTAAAAAAAATTAAGGGGGGTTGTTGATGCATCAACGCCACTGCAATTACTTGCTTCTCTAATGACCACCTATATATCTCAATTTTTGGCAATGGGGAGTCTGGAAACAACTAAATCTTGTGCTCCACTTCCCTCTTGGGTGGTAGCTCTTTAGGGCCCTAGAACACATCCCTATATTCTTGTAGCACCTCTTCTATTTGTTGTTTTTTTCCATAGTACACTACTCCAAGGATAAATTTTATCTCACTGACTCTTCTATAGACTGGTATTATCTTAAAAATAGTAAAACATACTTCTTGCTAGAATTGATCAGTTTCTTGGCTTGGTTGGCACTTATTAGTGAAATTTTTGACTTTCCCTTTTGCGCATTAACGGTGAAGAATTTTCCATCCTTAATGTGGTAGTATTGGTTGGCTCTTCACATGAATATTTCATCCCATAGGTACATATAGGGACTTCTAAACACCACTCGATATACATCAAGTTCTACTTATCAATAAAATCAACATTGATAACAAATTTGATTTTGTATTGTTTAGTTATATTTGCTTCCACATCCTTATTTACCCATCCCAATGGATATGGGCTTGTATGATAAAGAACTTTTAATCCCAATTTTTTGACCAGCTCTATTTTAGTTAGATTCGTATGTGATCCTTAGTTGAACAAAGAATCTATTTTTGTCTTCTTGACCTGTATCTATATATGGAAAAGTTTGGTGATTTCCTATTCTTCATATTTCTGAAAGCTACTCAAATTCACTCCCATCTGCACTGATGTATATAAAATCTTCTCATCCATGTCCAAGAATCTTTCCACCTAGTTATTGGAATCATTGGCATGATATTTTTCTTCTTAGCATTTTTATTTTTGTTCTTCAGGTCAAGCTTTGAATGCAACTTCCAACACTTCTCCTTTGTATGATTGTCAATGTTACAATAGTTGCAACGATTGTTGGGATCTTTGCACTAGTGTGTTGTGGCTATTGTATTTTTGTCATTTACCCCTTTTCACTTCTTCTTCCCTTCCTTAGAAGCTTCTTAATGCTCCTTTTTCTTTGAGCCACTTGATTTCTCTTTCTTATTGCATACGTTCTCTAGGTATTGTACCTATACATAATCTTTTTCCATTAATAAGGGCTTGAAAAACATTACTTGATTTTGTAGATGGTTGTGTAGACCCTTGATATACTTGAGGAGTATGTCTTGGTTCTCTGGGGAGATACCCAACATTATGATCATATTTCTAAACTTTGTGGTGTACTCTTGTACACTCTGCCCATGATCTTGCCTTAAATAATTCCATTTCATCCATTGGTACTTTACATACCCATTAAGTTAAAATTGATATTTTATGATATTTTTTAAATCCTTCCATTTATTCACTAGAGGATCTCCCTCCAACCTCAAAGTTTTCCACTAGGTCAAGGTATGGCCCTCTAATTTCAGTTGAGCAAATGTAATCTTCTATATTTCCTCTATATGATGAACACTAAGATAAACTTTTAATCGATGCAACCAGTGATTTAACTTAAGAGCATAAATCTCACCTTGATATGGTTTGATTTTGACCTTCACTTCCATTTTGAATAAGGATTGTGAATATTTCACATCACTTGAATTGGGTTGTTCCCTTTTATGTTATTTCTTAGATTCCATCTATCGCTTCATGAATTTTTAATTTTCCCTCCAATAAGACCTCCGCATTAGAACCTCCATCTTCTTTGAATAACCCAATATTATTGGTTAGGGCCACCATGAGGAGGCTCACATTATGGTTTATATTTGTGACTCATGCTTCCAGCCACATATACCTCTCCTTTGTGAGATCTTTAGGGATACAATATATTTTTTGGTCATGGATAAGGTTTTATAACTTTTGGTTTAGCTAATATGTATCCCTTATAAATCCCCATATTATACCAAAAGAAACTTTCTCTGGTACCAATATGATTTGTAAAATGTTGTGGATATTCCACTGAATAGTTCATCCCAACATATCTGATAAATTTATACTAAAAGTCTGAAATTTATACTATGAGGTTTGTTTTCCTTAGAATTTTGTATTTATTTAAGTTTTTTTTTATGCATGTAATATAGGAGATTCATAAAATAGATAACAAGTGAAAATACAATCACTCACAACCATAATAACACAAGATATGACCTGGGAAACCCTTTTGGGAGAAAACACAACTAAAAGGTGAGATTGCTTTGCTCTCTTTCTCTAAATGGAAAAATGGATGCAAGTACAAAAGAATGAGTCTTGTGGCCTGTAGGATACTACAATGCATAAAATTTCCATGTTTTATATCTCTTTATCCATTCTCAGCCACTCTTCTCATTTATAGAACAAAATGAAATTGAATAGAATGGAACTCGTTTTCCTCCTAGTATCCCAATTATAACACAATATGATAGCCTACTAGTGGTTAAGTTTGACTTCTTCAACTCTTAAATTGAGTTATGATATCAATTTTTCAAGAGTTTTCTTCATCAGGATCACATGGCTAGCCCATTTTCCATGAATAATGAGGGCTTACATGGCATCCTCTCAAATCATGGTGGTGAAAATAAGAAGGTCAACTTTTGGGTGGAATAACTTTTGTATACAGACTCCAATTGAGGTGATTATTGTGACATTGGAAAGGAATCTATGTGTAAAATAACACTAGGGGGTGTAGCACTTAAGTGGTGAGGTTTTACCCCCCACCAAAAAAAAAAAATTCCATTTTATGCATCAAACTTCTTTTGAAAGGTTTTAGACCCCAATTTGCCAAACTAGGACCTGCTGGCAAAAATGATCCTGTGAAATGATTCCTCCAATTTTTCCACCTTAAAAGCATCAAGATGGATGAAAAATAATATAAGTACCCAATCTAGTTCATATAAACTCCTCCTTGAGGTTCCATCTCCATAATAGAGAATTTTGGTCTTAAAAACATGCAAGAAGATATATGAACAAATAAAAATCATTCCATCAAAGGACCAAAGAAGTAGAAAAAATTGAATTCCTAGTTACAAGTTGTTAAAGGGATGTAGAAGGCATCATCACCTAATGAGATTGAAAATGTTTTGAAAGACAAAATTGAAGATGCTCAATTGGAAGGCCAAGGAGTTGAATCTAAGTGCAAGGACTCCCCCCTTCCTTTTGGATCCTTTGTAGGTAAACATCAATTTCCTTTACGATGTCATTAATTTGGAATGACTTATCCTTAAAAAAGATTAGCCTAAAGATAAATCAATGTTTCTATGTCATTTTTTGTGATCGGGAAATCAATTTAGAGCCCTTCAACAAAGAGATGACTCTTATTGTGACTAGATAGATTTTTTCTAGATATTCATCTTATAAGACCTCAGTTCGTGGAGCTCAAATGAGCCAATAAATAGGTTATAACAACCAAGAATGAGGGAAAATGGTTCATTTTTCATGATCTCAGCTCACTAATTGAAAACCCCACCAACCACACCCCTAGTTGGCCTGATTCTAGGGCATCCAAATTATGCCTTCTTTGGGGCATGGTTAGTTCATCCTTGTTAGGATATTTAGAAACTAGGAGTTAGTTAAGATCAAATTTTTCCAATGTGTCTTTAGGTGAAAGTGTGTTTCCTTAATATGCATTTGTAGTCATTGGATCTAATAGTCACAATATGTTCTAGACATAGAGTGATATGATGACACATATTCTCCTCAGTATTACTGATTATTGATCCTAGCACCCAATTAGTCCATATATCTATTTAAAGAGCATGGAAGGTCATTTGATAAAGATCAAATGATATAAACTCTCTTATGTACAATTTTTTCTTTTGAATTAATATGCTTCCTCAAGTGGAAGTGTTGGGTAAAAACACTGGGGTTATGATATTTGATCTAGTTGTCTGAATGATTGCTTAAAATGTCCATCCATGTGGAAATAAATTATTCTAAACCAACCAAAAAAGGAGTCCCCCATATACTACACCCAAAGTCAATGGAACTTTGTACCATTAGTCACTTAGTAGCCTCGTATATTTGATCCCTACCCATCCTAATATTTATTTTATTGTTGGTATTATTCCCAAGTATATGTAAACACCACATGAAAGCAATTGCAAAACATAAGAAAAGATACTTCCATGGATTAGCACCCAATTAGTCCATATCTCTATTTAAAGAGAATGGAAGGTCATGTTAGGTCCCTATAATACTAGTGTATACCCCTTATTGTTATTGTTAGTTTAGCCCCCTTATTGTTATTTTTGTTCCCATGTGCCCCCCATATTGTTATTGTTGTGACCCATAGAAGCCCACTATTGTTATTGTTGTGCCCTTACACTATTATTATTATGTAGGCTCTGATTATATTGTGACCCCTTAGACTCCTACATATACAAAGGAGGTCTTTTCATTTGTATCATCCAAGAATTGTTCATTTATGTAATGTAAAGGAGGTTTCCCCCTCGAATAGGATACTTTTAAAGTCGTTTATCTATCTTGTTGTGATCTGGTTGCATAACATTTGGTATCAGAGCTTTGGATTCTAGGGTTTCACTGCTTCAAATAGGTCATTGTGGAACTTTCACTATAACTTTTTTTATACGAATCTTCAAAATATGAAATGTCAACCACATGGAACCGAAATCTTCGGGAACTTCTTCCCGGAATTTCAAATCTTGGTTCTCTATATTTTCAGAGATATGGTTTGAAGAAGTTATGGTTTTTTCATTTTCCAAAATTCAATCTCAAATAGGTGACCTAGGGAAAATCATCATAACTTTCATTTCGAGCAACAAATTTTAATTTTGTAAATTTTTTTCTGAAAGAAAATGGAATTTAGTTTTTCAAGTATCAATTTTAGGGCCGAAGGTTGAAACAATGACATGTGGCATCCCATACAACGTCACTCTACTGAACTAGTCCATAATCAAGTCATCGTGGGAGATTTTGGCATAAATCTATATTGAAGAATCTAATATTGGTATTCATTATGGAATTGGAAATAATAATTATAATGATACCATATGACATAATTTCAGACCTTGGAGATCCTAAATTATAAAGTTACAACCATTGCAATATTAAGCTCCTAAAAAGTAAGAAGAAGGCGTCTATTTTTTAATTTTGCATAACTTCTGTTTGGAAAATCAGTTTGAAGTGATTCAAAGGGCATATTAAAGCATAGATATCAATATTTGGTTCTAAAATGCATCCCAAACAAATAATTCTACACCCATTAATCCCTCAGAAATCTCTACTATGACACATGAAGAAGAAGAATTGCAACATGATATATCAAAGTTATGGGACTAAGTGCAACAAATTTCGCTCTCACAAAGAGCATCCAAAGATGACATGGATGGATTAAAAGGGGATATGGATGCTATAAAAGGAAAAATGCATGGCTTAAAAGGGTACATGGATGGTATAAAAGGAAACATAGATTTTTTTATAGTAGACATGGATTTGATGAATGCCAAGTTGGAAGGGTTGCCAAAGTTATTGCATGAAAGGCTTCTCGGCGGAGACAAGGTAATCCATGAAAATCATGATGAGGAAAAAAGAAATATGAATTATGATTTTAGAGACTCCAATGTGGGTTTTAAGAGCCACACATTCCAAATATAGATATGAGGAAGTTTTATGGCAAGGATTGGGTAACATGGATACTACAGATGGAGCAATATTTTGATCTACAGGATGCACAACCCTCACGAAAGGTACATATTGCATATTTATATTTATAACCCAATCAGTTTGTATGGTATAGATGGATTTGTTCTTGTAAACCACTTATCACCTGGTCAATTTTTATGGAGGAAAATAGCACATTATGAATATACAAAGAGCAACACCTTCTTTAGCTAATTTATAAATCTCAAACAAAAGGGTTCAATGGTAGAGCACATTTAAGACTTCCAAAAATTGAATATTTGAGTAACCGATATTCCATAGGAGCATAGGAAAGATATCTTCATAGGGCCATTAAAATATAACATCCAACATGAGGTTCGCCTCTAGGAACATGATTTGTTCAAGAAGGCATTCAAGGTGGCAAGAAAAGTTGAAAGTAAAATTATGGCCACAAGGATGTCTACCACTCACAACTATAAAGATGGAAATGTTTTTGTTGCTACTCTTCCAAAACATTCAAGGTTGATACCACAACTATTGGAGGAAAAAATAGCAAAAGGGCTTTGTTATAGTTGTGATAGAAAATACACTAAAGGTCATAAGTGTGCTGAGAAGAAATTATTCTACATAGAGTGTGAAGAGGAGGAAGAAAAGGAACAATAAACATAAAAAGAGGATGATATACACCAGGAACCAACCATAGAGAAATAAGAAATGAATCCGACCATATCCTGTAATGCATTAGAAGGAATTAGCATTCCTTAAAATCTCAAGATTGAAGGATATGTCAAGAAGAAAAAGGTAATATTTTTGATTGATTCTGGTAGTACCCATAATTTTATTCATTGTAAGATAGCCAAGGAATTGAATTGCTTCCTATATACAACACCATCGTTTCAAGTGATGGTTTCAAATGAAGGAACTATAAATTGCTCTGGAAAGTGCCATAATATCAAGCTAACCATGGAGGAATATGTATTCAATAGTCTAATGATTTCCATTCCAATGGATGGTGCTAATGTTGTATTAGGAGTCCAATGGTTACAATATTTGGGGATGATAGATTTCAATTTTCAAGAACTTTCCTTGAATTTTTTGTGGGAAGGAAAGGAAGTTGAATTAATGGGCATTCTAGGGAAACCAAGAAAGATAATAAGCTCTAATGGAATGACAAACATTCTAAAGAAAATACAACAAGAGTAATTGCACAAGTATGCTCACTAGAGTTTCAAACATCGAAATCATCTATTTCTCCAGATCTCCAAAAAGTCTTGGACAATCATTCCAAGGTATTTGAGAATACCAAAAGCCTCCCACCTATTCATGATCATGATCATGCTATTCATTTGATTCCAAGAAGTGTTCCTCCAAACATTAGGCCTTACAGATATCCTTAATCCCAAAAGAGTGAAATTGAATGTATGGTTGTAGAAATAATAGAGGCTGGTGTAATTCAACCTAATCAAAATTATTTCTCTGCTCCAGTAGTATTGGTGCACAAGAAGGATGGATTATAGTGTATGTGTCCAAATTATAGGGAGATCAACAAGATCATTATTAAAGATAAATTTCCCATTCCTGTCGTTGATGAATCATTGGATGAATTACATGGAGCAATTTAATTCACCAACCTGGATCTTCGTTCAGGATATCATCAAATTAGAATGAAGAACTCATGAGGGTCATTATGAATTTTTGGTCATGCCTTTTGGCCTTACTAATGCACCTTTCGCATTTCAAGGTTTGATGAATTCCATTTTCAAACCCTTCCTTAGAAATTTTGTGTTAGTATTTTTTGATGATATACTAATCTACAACAAGTTTTGGAAGGATCATGTTCAACATGTTGACAGGGTGCTCAAATTATTGGAGGAGAAACAATTATATGCAAAAACCTCCAAATGTTTCTTTGGAGTAAAAGAGGTGGAATATTTGGGTCATATTGTATCTCTTGAGGGTGTTAAGGTAAACCCTAAAAAAATTAAAGGCATTAAGGATTGGAAAATATGCACAACTGTAAAGCATCTTTGAGGTTTCCTCGGGTTGACAAAGTATTATCGCAAGTTTGTTAATAATTATGGGAGAATAGAAGCACCTCTAACATCATTACTGAAGAAAGATGATTTTTCTTGGACTTTGGAAGCAATGAAGGCCTTTGAACATCTTAAAGAGGTAATGAGCCAAGCACCAGTCTTAGATACGCCAAACTTCACAATTTTTTTTTTTTGTGGAATGTGATGCCTCAGGGAATGGAATTGGTGTTGTTTTAATGCAAGAAGGAAGACCCATTGCTTTTGAAAGTCTTCCAATCAAAGGAAAGTATTTACACAAACCTATTTATGAGAAGGAAATGTTGGCAATACTACATGAACTAAAGCAATTGTGACCTTACCTAATGGGAAGACACTTCAAGGTAAAAAAAAATCATGATAGTCTTAAATAATTTTTGGAACAAAATATTATCTTCAGAAGAGCAAAAAAAATGGTTGACAAAGATGTTGGGTTATGACTTTGAAATCATCTACCAAAAAGGGAAGAAAAATGTTGTTGAAGATGCACTCTCAAGAAAATATGAGGATGTGGAAGCATTTCTTTGTTCCATTTCTATTATCCAACTTGATTGGATAACCAAAGCAAGAGATGAATGGAAGAGCGATGAAGAGGTGTGGTCACTCATTCAAATGTTGCAGCAAGATCCTAGTACATCTTATACATTTAGCTGGAAAAATGATTCATTATGGTACAAAGATCACTTATATATTTGTAAGAATTCCCAACTCAAACAAAATTTTCTTTTGGAATTGCACACCTCTCCCTTAGGAGGGCACTCAGGATTTTTAAAAACTTACCATAGGGTAAAGAAGGAATTTTTTTGGGATGGCCTTAACTCTGATATTCAAAAGTTAGTGGCAAAATGTTTGGTTTTAAAATAAAATAAAGTTGAGACAATTAAGATCCCGGGTATGTTACACACTTTAGCCATTCCAAGTCAGCATTGAGAGGAGGTCCCAATGGATTTTATCACCGGTTTACTCAAGTTTAAAGGAAAGAGTGTCATCATGGTGCTAGTTGATAGAATTACCAAGTACACACACTTTTGTGTATTATCTCATCCTTTTAAAGCCAGTACAATTGCTACTGCATTTATGGAAATAATTCAAAAACTTCATGGAAACCTAAATATTACAGTAAGTGACAGGGATCCCATTTTTACTGGAAATTTTTGGATAAAATTATTTTCTTGTATTGGTACTCAATTAGCTCATAGATTATCTTATCCTCCTGAATATAATGGGAAAACTGAGATAATGAACACATGTTTGGAAGGATATCTTAGTTGCTTTGTATCTGATAAACAAACACAATGGGTCAAGTGGTTACCACTAGCTGAATGGTGGTATAACACTTCCTTCAATACTACAGCAAAAGTTCTTCCATTTATGGAACTTTATGGATATCATCCACCATCCCTCACTTCATCTTTAAGAGAAAATTCTAAGGTTCAAGCAATGGAATATCACATCGAGCATCAAAAACAAGTTCTGCAACTCCTAAAGGATAACCTCACTATGGCACAAAATCGATTGAAACAACAGGAAAACCAGCATCACAGTGAAAGAAGGTTTGATGTAGGTGACTGGGTATTTTTACAGATACAACCATACAAATAAATGTCTCTCAAGCAAACCAAGAAAGATATTAAATTATCACCCAAGTACTATGGTCCTTACAAGGTGTTGCAAAAGATTGGTACTATGACATACAATATGGAGTTGCCTGCATCTTCCCAAGTACACCCAGTTTTCCATGTTTCATGCTTAAAGAGGGTTATTAGTGACAAACTTCCAGTTCAAATACTATTTCCAGAACTTGACGAAGAAGGAAAATTCATATTTGAGCCTCAAGAAGTCACAAAAACAAGAACTTGGCAACTACAAAATCGATCAATTTCAAAGTATCTCATTAAGTGGAAGAATTTACCCACTGAAGATTCCATATGGGAGGATGAGAATTTTATACAAAAGCATCCAAAGCTACTCAAGAATTAAGGACAACAGTTTTTTGAAGGAGAGAGGCATGTTAGGTTCCTATAATACTAGTGTAGCCCCCTTATTGTTATTTTTGTGCCCATGTAGCCCCCATATTGTTATTGTTGTGACCCATAGAAGCCCACTATTGTTATTGTTGCTCCCTTACATTGTTATTGTTATGTAGGCTCTGATTATATTGTGACCCCTTAAAATCCTATATATACAAAGTAGATCTTGTCATATGTATCATCGAAGAATTTTTCATTTATGTAATGTAAAGGAGGTTTCCCCTTCGAAGAGGATACTTTTTAAGTCATTGATCTATCTTTTTGTGGGCTCGTTTCATAAAAATCCCCACCAACCACACCTCTAGTTGGCCTCATGCTAGGGAATCCAAATGATGCCTTCTTTGGGGCATGGTTGGTTCATGCCTGTTAGGATATTTAGAAACTAGGGAGTTAGTTAAGATCAAATTTGTCCAATGTGTCTTTAGGTGAAAGTGTGTTTCTTTAATATGCATTTGTAGTCATTGGATATAATAGTCACAATATGTTCTAAACATAAAGTGATATGATGACACATATTATCCTCAGTATTAATGATTATTGATACATGGATTAGTGCCCAATTAGTCCATATCTCTATTTAAAGAGCATGGAAGGTCATTTGATAAAGATTAGATGATATAAACTCTCTTATGTACAATTTTTTCTTTTGAATTAATATGTTTCCTCAAGTGGCAGAATTGGGTAAAAATACCGGGGTTATGATATTTGATCTAGTTGTCTAAATGATTACTTAAGATTTCCATCCTATGTGGAAATAACTTATTCTTAACCAACCAAAAAACGATTCCCCCATATACTACACCTAGAGTCAATGGAACTTTATACCATTAGTCACTTAGTAGCCTCATATATTTGATTACTACCCATCCTAATATTTCCTTTGTTGTTGTTTTTGTTCCCAAGTATATGTAAACAACACATTAAGCAATTGGAAAACATACAAAGGGATACTTTAATATATCTAGGGTACAATTGAGTTTGGGATACATTTGAATTAGAGGGGACTCCTTTTATGGTTGGTTTCATTGTTTCTGATTGGGTTTATGACCCTAATGATTGAAAGTCTACTGTGTATGTTTTCAATCTTGGTTTTTACCTATCACTTGGTATTGTAAGAAGCAAAAACCTATTTCTCTTTCTTTCATATAAGAAGAGTACTAAGAAATGAATATTGCAAGTTAAGAAGCCATGTGTCTTTGGATATTCTTTCATAGTTTGGATTCTAGCAACAACATTTGACCACCATATAGTACATAATTAGAGTACCATCAATATTACCAAAGATCCATTTAAATATTAACACAACAAGAACATTTAACTACAAATGCACTTCGTCAAAAAAATCATTCATGATCCTGTTCTTGAAGTTCCCTTTTCCCCTAAAAATGATCAAGTTACAAACATGTTCACCAATTCTATTAGAAAACAGAGTTTTCTAAGCATTAATCTATGTCATGATTTCAAGAAGTTGTCATTAAGGGAGGATAGGTTCTAATTACTCATTCCCTCTCTTATTATGTCACATTTGCAAGTCCTTCAATCCTATCCCAAGTTGTTCATACGGGGGAATGTTAGGATGTTTAGACACTTAGGAGTTAGTTAAGGTCACCTTGCTCTAATGTGTTTTTAGGTAAAAAAAGTGTTTCCTAGTATGAATTGGTAAGCATTTATAATTATCTAATATAATAGCCACAATGTGTTATAGACATAGAGTGATATGAAAACTCATATTTTCTGACAACCCCAGGCTAATTCCCCTTCATTGTAAATATTTAATATTATTCGATTATAATTAAAAAGGCTTGAGAATTGGGACACAAATTCCATAGTTTGAGGAAGGAGGTTGCTTGGGATTTTAAGGAATATTTACTTAATTTATCACATCCTTGAATGGCTGGTAGGTATTCTTTAAATGAGACTAATCATATCGGTTAATGGAGTTGGGAAAGAGGACAAGAACGATGCCTACCTTGGATAAATTCACAAGGTAGGAAGGACAAACATTAATGGAGGCTGGGATACATTGGAAGCTGGGACAACTAAATTCAACCAACAAGAAAGTGATGGGGAAGTGTTGGACAATAACATCCCCACCACCACTCACAAAAAAAACACCATGGTTGATCTCAAGGACGAGCGACAAGAGTGTTGACCAACGCAACCGAAACGGTTGTAGCATGATAGCGAAAATTCCCACGGAAAAGGCTTACAACAAACAAACAAAAAAAATTGGGTGGAAGGTTAGGATTCAATGGGAATTCTAACACACTGAGTGAGAAGAATTTCACAAACACAAATAAAAATGCAAAAGGAGAAAGAGGCTTGGTGGAACAGGAACAAAAGAAAGAAAGTCTTAGGTTAATGATGCAGAAGAAATGATTGTGCTATAGAGGAAGAAAGTGAGCCATAGAAAAGGATGAAAGGACAAAAAGAATCTACGCTACTACCATAACACGAGTAGAGAAAATATGCATTTAAGCATTGGGAGGTGGAAGATTATCTCTCACGTGAAGAAAATAGTCTTTGGATTCCCTATAAGACTAGAGGGTGGAAATGGTTTTCTCTGGATTCCCTTGAAATCTTCGGTTGAGGCTTGTTCGTTGGATTCTTGTTAAGGAGAGATATTTAACCCCGTCTACTTTTTTTCATGTTTTTATAGTGAGCTTTGAATTCCCTTGTTGATTGAGGGTGGAGGTATAAGCCTTTGTATTCCCTTGTTAATGATTTGAGGGTGGATGCACAAGCCTCTGGATTCCCTTATTGATGATTTGAGGGTGGATGCACAAGCCTCTGGATTCCCTTATTGATGATTTGAGGGTGGAGGTATAAGCCTCTGGATTCCATTTATGATTTTAGGGTCAAGGTATTAGCCTCTGGATTCCATTTATGATTTTAGGGTCAAGGTATTAGCCTTTGGATTCCATTTATGATTTTAGGGTGAAGGTATTAGCCTTTGGATTCCATTGTTAATGATTTGAGGGTGGAGGTATCATCATTTGGATTCCCTTGTTGATTATTTGAGGGTGGAGGTATAAGCCTTTGGACATTTTCAGGACTAGGTTAAAGCCTCTATAAGCTTAGGTAGGATAACTCAAATATTGTGTATGCGCAAACAATATAAGCTTAGGAGGGATAACTCTAAAGAGATTTACCACCATATGTGTGTGTACTCATATGGAAATGAGTAAGGGCTAAACCATAAGAAATTAAAGGCCTAACCATCTATCCGTGATAGCCCATGTGTGTGGTCACTGTAAATAAGCACTGAGGGCAGGGGCTCAAGCACATATATTCATATGCCACGAGGGATTGAAATTAAATTGTTGGGGTTGAAATTCAATTATTGGGGATTGCGATGTTATGCTCAAGTTATGCATAACATCACGATCCCTATGTCCAAATATCTCAAGCACATTATAATTTATAAATTTATTCTTATACAATCCACAAATGATCCCCCACTCATTCTCCTTAGAATCAATAGGTGGATTTGTAACTTCTTTTTAATGAAATTAAACTGTATGAACTAGAGCCAATGGATTGCGATCAACATGCCATGGTTTGTATTGAAAGTTTTCCCAATTATGCACTATATGATCAATTGTGTGATTTATATCTCTACAAATATCATTGAAGGTTTTATATAATACCAACTCAGACCAAAACATTCTATGAACATGTCATCTTCACGACTATGAATTGAATTATATTGAGGAAACGCATGTACACTAACTACATTATTTCGAAAAGAATGGATACAATAGACACCAAGTGATCAAGGCCTTTAAGAATGTTGAGAATCACAAAAACAAACAACCTCTAAATGACCATTTAGGCATGGTTCACCTCCCTTACATATTAGGCACAACAGACAAAATTGCGTACATTTTGAAAAAGAACAATATTAGAGCCACCTTCAAACCCATGAATATCATCAGTACTTGCCTAAAATTGGTCAAAGATCCAGTTGATCCCAAATGCGACAAAGGAGTGTACATGGTTCCTTATTCATGCAACAAAACTTACATAGGGGAAACCGGCTAATCCATCCTTACCAAGAATCAAGAACATGCCGCCAACATAAAACAAAACCGCTCTAAAACCTCAACCCTGTCTAAGCATTCCAGCAAAACCAATCATCATGTTTGTATAGAAAACTCCAGTATGTTGGCCAAAAACGATCATTATCACCATAGAAAATTTAGAGAAGCCATAGAAATAGGTAAACACCCAAACAACCTCAATCGGGATGAAGGATGGAAAATAAGTGATAACTTGATTCCTTCTTTAACCTCCTAGATCGCCCTCTCTTGTCATCTCCCCCTCCCCTCTCCTCACTGAACTTGTCACCTCCATTCCTATCCTTACTTTTCAACCCCCACACCTCACATCCTAAATAATCACTAACCCTATTTAAATTTTTTTAATTCAGATTTCAACTGAAAATATAAGGTTTTATTAGTTAAAAATTAAAATTATGTTAAATTATTTTTAACTAGATAATTTCAAATTTTAGATTAATATTAATATCAATATTATTAGTGATTAATATTATTATTAACATTATTTCTTAATCTAACAAAATTAAAATCAATCATTTCGAAAGACAAATCTATTCTAAAAATTTTAAAAATTTATTCTAAATTAAAATGAACATTAATTAACTAAATTAAAATAATTAGTTGATGATGATGATGATGATGGTTAACGTCCGCTGAGACCAAATAATGGTCTATCGGACCTAAAGAAACAAATTATCTATTTTGATTTAAGATTTTATTCCTATGCTCAAAAAGCTTGGAGAGAAGCCTCCCGAGCTCACTATAATTTTGACATTGTAAAAGGCTAGGAAGGTCAAAATAATCTCAACCAAAATTACATTAATATTAATATTAACTTTACCATTAATTGTTAAGGAATTTTTCTAAATTAAAATTCAACATAAATTATATGATTATGAATATTAACATTATTAATAATTTTAAAAAAAATTATTCTAAAAATTTATTCCAAATTAAAAATTAATTCTTAATCTAACAAAATTAAAAGTCAATCATTTCGAAAGACAAATATATTCTAAAAATTTTAAAAATTTATTCTAAATTAAAAATTGACATTAATTAACTAAATTAAAATTAGTTAAAATAATCTCATTCAAAATTATATTAATATTAATATCAACTTTACCATTAATTTTCAAAGAATTTTTCGAAATTAAAATTCAACATAAATTATATGATTTTGAATATTAACATTAGTAATAATATTAAAATCTTAAAAAGAAATTTAAACACCCTTATTAAAATTCTAAAATTAAATTAAAACTAATTAGAATTAATTGAAATTCTAAAATATAATTAATAAAAAACAAAAGTAATAAATGGAAAAAGAAAAATTAATTAAAATTGTTAAAATTATCATTAATTAAAATTAATAGAAAAAGAAAGGAAGAAAAAATTAATTAAAATAAAAATAAAAATTAATTAAAATTATCATTATAAATAATGGCATGGTCAGCTAACAACATTCCCTCTCCACATAGCTCACTCCTCTATTTATTCAGTTCCTGCAAGATCTGTCCTTCACATTCATAGATCTATCTTGATAATGAGCCACGATGGATGGCTCGAAACGTCGATTCTAACAACAATGGATGCGATAATTTCGAAAGAAAATTCTACACACAGTACAAATCGCAGAAGCTTCAAAATAATAATATATCACTTGCGATGGCCGACAAGACATGGTACAGTCTAGACACCTTAAGCTGTTAGAAATACTTAGGCAGAAGATTGTAGTTAATTTTCCATTCTTTTTAAATTCTTTACTGCATGATGTTGCTAGTTGAGTCAGGAAAGCTAAGAACCCACAGGCTACAATTAGCCATCATGGTCTAATTAAGCTCATTGTCACTCGAGAACTAGCCCAACAACAATTAACCTGGGATAATTTTGTAAACCTTGTTGTACCCTCATTAGAAGAAAATACAGGAAATGCATACGTAGGGGATGTTGTTGACCAAATTGTAGAGAATGTTGATGAACCAGATAATGAACAACAAACTATAGAGGCAACAATCATAGGGAGTGAACCAAAAAGGAAAACCTCTGCTTTAGCCTTTGACCCTGCAAAACAAAGACATTCTAAGAGGATAATTTCGCAACAGAACATTACAGAATTGACAAAGGAAGCAGGACCGTCTCATACACCTCCTGCAAGTCCACAAAATGTTTTTCCATAGGATGATGAAGAAGAGGTGGCCCGAGTTTTGGAAAAATTGGGGATGCTCTTCGAAGAGGAAAATCAATCTAGACATTCACAAGATCATGACCGTGCCCCTAGCCAGTCTGCCTCTGTCGGTAGTTCTGGTCATACAAAAATTTTACCGTCCTTTGGAGATATGGAGGAGTCACAGGAACAAGGGGGACAAATTTCCTTTATAAATGGAAGTCCTGAGCCATAAACTTATGTAGAAAGAAGCCCTAAATCAGAAGCTCAGTTAGGAGATATTGTTTTATTGGAACGTGATCCTAGTAACAATATAACCCCTCTTTCAACTTAGACAATACGGTTGTTTCTTCCCCAATCAAACACCCAACTAAGAAGGCAAGGAAAGTAGATAGTCTGAGGATGAATCTATTGAGAAAAGAGAATAATAAATTGAAGAAAAAGATCAAACAATTAAGAAAATGGTTGAAAGAAGAGACCAAGACTCCAGGAACAAAGTGGCATTGAAAACCATTGGTACTAAAAGTGAAAACCTCCTCCAAACCACTAGAACTCAAACAAAAGCCACCCCTGTAAATTCAATTGGAATTCAAACTGAAATGCATTATACTGAAATCACCAGGACTCAGACTAAACACATTTGCACCCATTCAATGGAGACTCAGATAGATTTTTCTCCTTCTGCTGATTTTATGGATGTTGTTGTTCAAACAAATTTTCCAGAAAACTCTCAAACAATCGATACAACGGAAACACTATTCAGACCGAATCGGTGGTAACCTATGATAATGCTGCCCAGACTGAGGACACACCCCTGTATACTCCTTTGGCAAGGGAGGCCACCATCCAAAAGTTGTAGAAAGAACTAGCAGAATCACAACATACTCTAGCATAGTATCAAAGAGAAGTGGTACCCCTGCAAACACATAAGGATTTATTGAAGAAGTTTGATGAGCTGACTGCAACAGAGGATGAGACTTATGCTAGTCTCAGAGCTGAGCAGAAAAAAGTAAGTACAGAGTTAGCTTCAAAAAGCTATGGAGCAAATTAAAATTGTCTACTCCATTTATTTAGATGCTTTGTCTTGTAGGTCACCTGCTACCAATTATGTGTTGTTTTTTCTTGAGAGGTATTTGTTGTTGAAGGTTAAGGCCATCAGGGCCAGTAAACCAGTCAAATTTAAATCGACCCTAGACTTTATTCAATGCTGCAAGGAGCAGGATGAAAAGGTGAGGCGTCTCCTCTGTGAATTATACTTACACAACTTTTTCCTGGAAGACAAAAGGGATGCTAATCCTAGCCCCTTCATCGGAGATGTTCAATTTCAAGCCTTCATTTCTTTTTCCTGTAATCAGATTAAGTGGGCTAAGGCATATAAAATTTTCCAAAAAAGGGAGCATGAAATAGATCTTTGGGTTAGGGGAGAACCTACAAAACCCGCACACCTTTTTGTACAACATAAACGATTTATGGAGCAACCGAAGGTTGTGGCCTCTTTAGGTCCCCTCCATAAAGACATTGTAAAAACAGGAGTGAAATATTTCTAGGATATTAAAGAAGAAGCCCTACTTGCTGCAAAACAAAGGTGGATAGATTCCACCAACAACATTAAAAACAGAGAGCCATTCGGTTACAAAAATTTCAAAGCTACTATTACTCGTTTGGTTAAGTACAACAATCTTATTTTATGCATGGGCCCTACATGGATAGGCTGCTAATATAGAAGCCTCATTATTTGGTATTCACTTGATGGGTATCATTTTGACTATGAATTGGTCGAATTCCAAGAGGTCTAAGCATTTGCAATGCTTAAAAAGAAAAATGGTTTTCGGTTATATCAAGAAGAGACCTATCCTGCCTACTCCTTAACACATTTGCATGTTAATCATTTTCTTGCATGAGGACATGCAATAAGGTAAGCAGGGGATTTTGTTGGATCACATAAAAGGTATGTTTGTACCCTTACATTACTTGATAAATCACTTACTTTTATGTATTTGTCTTCATTCTTGGAAAGGATTTGGAAGAAAATATTGTGAAAGTTAGGTAAAATCAATCATTAGTAGATTGCATGTTTTTAGCAAGAAAAGACTAATTTTTGCTTCTTTTTATGCACCGGAAATCAGAATTGGGCAATTGTTGTTTAGTTGACAAAAAGACATCGCCAAACTAGGAGAGAAAATTGTTCCTTGGCTGTGCAAGCTAGCGAAATATAGGAAAGAATTGCTAATTCGGCAAACACAAATCCTATTGTTTAGCCACAAAATCCTAAGGATCTCTTGATCCTCAGCATTCTCTTTCATCCATTAGTTTTCCATTAGACTATATTATGATGATGGGTGAAAAATATTGGGACATTGACTCTTACCCGTTGTTGTATCTCTGCGTTAAACATATCATATTTTGACATTACAGTAACTTTGTACTTTTATTATTTCAATTAATGGGAAATACAAAGATTCTCTCTTAATCGCGTTCTGAGCTTTATCAACAGTAACTTCTAGAGGCTTTGGGCCTGATCGCTATAAGATTCACTGCTCTTTTGTGTCATAATTATTTCCTTATTTTCTGAAAATATTTATTATTGTTCTTTTAGAGAATCAAGTTATTCTTTACAGTTTACATTTGCATTTGAAATAAATATTTAACCGTGTTACTTCAATGTTGTACTTTTAATGAATTGCGTAGATTAAGCCAAGTGTTTTTTTTTTCTCGGTAAAAACTAATTCTATTAAGAGGAAATATGGTACAATATGAAATTACAGCCAAGAGAATCAAGAGAACGGGCAGCCGGAAAGGATTGACTATCCACCTCAGCCCCTGAGAGAAACTAGGAAGAGAACATTGCTAAACAAGAAGTAACAAGAGGAACAGAGAAACAGGCGCAGAAACAGAGGATTCTACCCAATGTGGGTAGGATCAACTATTCGACATTTTTTCCCTTTCTTTTTACCAACTTTGACCCAATCAAGATGACTCTGTTGAACTGGCATGATTTGCAAACTAAGCTGGGCTGACGGAGAGGACTCCTTGTCTGAATCCGAGGGAGAGGACTCATGAGTTCTTTTCTGTGAGTTTGGAGGGACAGAAGAATCCTCATGACCAGTCGAAGGCAGATCCTGTGCCTGCTTTGTTTACATTCCTTCTGCATCCCCTGCCTCTTCATCTGAGTTGGAATCAAAATCATCCATAGGAGGAGGATCATGAGGCTTCCAACTTTTGGATTTCGGCTTAGGATTGGCTTTCTTCTTTTGGGCAGGCCGCGAGGGGCAAGAGTTCTGAAGGTGCCCTGTGTGATGGCAATTTCGGCAGTGAAAGGCTATGTTCTCGTAGTCTAGGGACTGGGTCCAATGGAAGTCTCCAATTTTGAGATTAATCTGATCCGGTAGACCTTTGCTCATGTCTACTTCTGCACAAATTCTGGCGAAGGTGTATATGCCTTTTTCCCCCCTAGAGGTGTCTGTTGCTAGAAAGCAGCCTAGAGAGTCGTTGATTCCTTGGAATACAGCAAAGTGCCATAGATGCGCCGGGAGGTTAGGAAGTCTGACCCAGATGGGGAGCTTGGTGATGATCACTGAAGAAGGATCAAAATCTGGGAACCAAGGGGTGAGGAATAGTCCTGCGGAGCCCCAAAACCATGGGCCTTCAGTTAATGCTTTTTGGTAATCTTCGTTGAAAGCAAAAACTACAATGAAGAAACCCTTTGAGCAAAGAAGAACCTTGCAGTTGTTGGTCCAGTGAGAGTGGATCCATTGGTAGAGATCCGCTGTGCGAGGCCATAGTCCATTGAACCTGCAAATAATGGCATGCTCTGCATACTTTTGGATTTGCTCATCCAGCGAAGGATGCATTATTTCAATGGAGGGGGTTTCCTCCAGCTTGTCCACCAAAAACGGTTTAGGAGCCTGAGCTGGTGGAGCAGCTTTCTTGGGCTTCTGAGCATGGACTGCATCTTTGTAAGAAAAAGCCGCAGCTGAAGATGACTGTCCAACAGCTCCCCCTCTCAAACGGAGGGTAAGAATGATGGAGGCATTTCTCCTAATGCTGTAAAAAGAAAGGGGATAAAGATCCTCAAGTTGTTTACCTTCGTAGAGGAGTCGTTGAGAAGCGGAGGGAATCCCCAGCCTAAATTCCAGAGTTTGCTTGAGGTTCTGCACTAGATCTGAAGCGCTTACCCATTGTAGCAGAGTTTTTCCAGAAAGGAGCCCGATCTGGATCTGGAACGAGGCTGAGAGATCCGACTGCTGCTTTCCATCGCTTATCTTCTCCATAGAAAAGCGGGTTGTCTCGATTTCTTGCTCCGAAGCTGCTAAGTTGGCATAGGCCGGGAGCATACTGGGGTATGTCTTCGTGACTGGCTTCACTCCAGCTGCCTGCATTTGGATAAATATCTTCATTGCCTCCACAGCTTGCCCAATCTGTGCAGATCCTGAAATCCCTGCGTCCTCAACATGCCCATTCTGCATGAACCCCGAAATCATTGCGTGCCACGAAGCCATTTTCTTGACATCTCTTTCAGGAATTTCGTCAAACAGTTGGCGTGCAATCTTAACCCTTCCACATTTTATGTACAAATCCAGAAGGGCATTCGCCACAGCCGCTTGGAGCTTACACCCTCTTCTTCTGATTCGGCCTTGGATCTCCATACTAAGATGCAGAGATGGCCAGGCGATACAAGCCGGAAGAACATTGGCGAAGGTGAAGAGATTCTGCGAGACGTCTGTTTCTGTCATCTAGTGGAAGAGATACATGACCTCTTGGGGAGGGCCAATCTTTGCGGAAGATCCAATCGTCAATGTCCTAAGACACCCATCGCGTTTGGGTTTTTGGTCGAAAACCCTGCAAGCTCCCACTAAGCAACCGCCCTTCTCCATCCTCCGCCGCGAGCTTAACCTGGCATTGAGAAACTCCTCAATGCGACCGTTGGGGAAGGAAGCGAGGAGACGGGGTCCGTGGCCAAGCCTGGAAATGGAGTCAAACGCCCGAATCTCATATTCCCGATCGAAAACCACATTCGCGCTCTCTTCTCCGTAGATTCAAACGAGTACCTTCCTGGGCTTCTCGTCCTCTCTGTTCTTCCAACTGCACCGGAAAATCTCATTCGTCATGCCCCCGCTGAGAGGCACGGTTTCCATCTCGTTTGCGCCGATGGCGTCCCCCCAACTGAGAGCGAGGGATTGCAGAGCCATAATCCCAAGATCGCAACTTCCGCTGATAAGATAATGATTAATCAAGCCAAGTGTTACAATTGATTGATGTTCTTTTTTATTTATGCTAAAGTTTGAAGTAATTATTTGTTGTTCTATTGATGTAGTATTTCTTTCCATCTACTAGATCAGACAGTAGCCCATTAGATATGGTTTCTTTTAATGCACATACTTGAAATTCATTTCCTTTGCAAGTCAGTTATGATTGGATCTAGATTTATGGTTTGAGTATGTTTTGAGATTTATTCTTTGAGTTGTCTTGATTGAACTTCGAGATTTAGGATTTTTTAATACATTATTGCAATGATTTGATGAAGTATTAGACTCATACGTTTCAAAACTAGCCCAAGTACAAGGATTTTGTGTCCAATCTCTGGTTCCTTCTGTAAATCATTTCGCTGTTCTTTTTAAAGAATGGCATAGGCCCCTCTTGAGAAAGGTCTGTTGTTCTTCCTTGGTTTTTGGTCCATAGAAGCATTATGGTTTGAGGCATCGACTGTTGTACTATTGTGTTTGTTTAGGAGGTGTCTTAAGAACTCCATTGTTCAACAACACATATAAAGTAATGGTAGTTTAGCTATTGTCAGTCAGTATGATAATATAGGGCTATTATAGCAGAATGTGAAACGCTAATAGACTATAGAAGCTAATTCTAAACATCACTTAGGAATTTTTTCACATATTTTTCCAAACTAATCATGACAACAATACATGGTATAATTCAAATCAGTTTTCTGCCTATACAATTAATCTAAAGATACATCCCCTAAAGTATTGAATAAGACTTAGTATAAACTTGATAGCAAATATCTGTAGGCTTCGGCCATATGAGGATTTCTCTCTGAAATAAAAAAAAAAACAAACAAACAAACTTGATAGCAAATAAAATATATTTTCAAGCATAAAATCAACAATAGCTATGTAATAGAGGAACTTGAGTTATAATTTGGCACTTGGTTCTGGGGATATAATTTCCTTCTTTGGTCCAACTCCTAAGAAATTTTGTCCTCTGATAATGATTACCTCTATTAGGATTAATCTTAGTCTACCATATATGTCAAAGTTTGAAACAATCCTCAAGAGAGATGAAGTTCTTCCCTTGCTGAAGAGAAAAGTCTGACCCATGTATTCTGCACATCAAGCTGTAGGAGGCACGCACATCATCTTAATTTATCCAGCACACAATTATCTGTGTCCCACATAGTGGAAGAAGGTATGTGCTCTGTCTAAACTCACACCATCTTGATCAATCAATTCACTTGAATTTTATTATCCCAATTTGCATGGTCCATATCACACTTCAATGGTCTTGATTCACCATATACAAGTTGCATACTACCACACTCATCACACAACAAATAAAATTCAATCCCAAAAGAAATATCAAAATTGGCTTTTGGCAATCGTGTGACTCTGGTGGCCCCTAGTGAATTTCGGGAATTCCTAGTTCCGACTTTATTGCAAAATAAATGCCCCTGACATGGACCCGATATAACACGTGATGAGAGAGAAAAAAAACCATGCCCCTGACGTGGGCCCGATATAACACCATATAACACGCCACGTGGTAATGAGAGAGAAAAAAACGCACGACGTGTTATATGATGTTATATTAGGCCCCAAGCGTCAAATTAAGTTATTCCCACGGTCTTCGTATAAGTGAAGGATCCCTGCTGCCAAAAGGAAATATCGGGCCAATGGACACAGTGATGCACACCGCTAACAAGTTCTAACCGTTTTTTCACTGCACCCTTCACTTTTGAACTTCCGCTAGAACTGAATGGAATTCCTCTTGGTTTGGCCTCACCGTAATCGCTCCTCAACAGGCTCGGCTACTGCGATTGGCTCGATCCCAATCAAATTCATCACTGCTAAATTATAAATGATGCCTGATACAAATAACGCAATTTGGTTTTTCCTCAATACAACGTAGCCCTCCAGTTAAGCGGCTACAAGGGTCTGGCTTGGCTTTATTCTTGCTAAAATTACGGCCCCTTTCAATACGACCCAGAGAAATAATTATTCGGCCTTTGTAGCTTAACAGGGCTCTGGAATTTGTGGATCGATGCCCTCCTAGTAGAAATTTGGCTTCGTATCTGCAAAAATGGCGGACACGGTTCCTCGATACAGTGTTCAAACCTCCTAGAGTGACCAGTTAGGATTCTTGTTGCGATCCTGGGCCTTCACCAACTCTTGATTTGTTCTAGAAACAAAACCTGGACTATGAATTTATTGTCTGCGTGCAAGTTCCCCCGTGTTCCTGAATTTATTGTCTGCGTGCAAGTTCCCCGGTGTTCCTGAAATTCACTTACATGGTTTTACTGCAACGTGGCTTAGATTCTGGTCAGTCATTTTATTTTCCAAACGTCGCCACATCAGACTGCCCATGTTGGCATAGTTCCATCGTCTTGATCCAACGATTTCAGTGGCCAACTCATTTTCCAGGTAAACGACATCCTTGTCGAAATTGTCCCCCCTGCGGTGGTACCCATCACCACCTATTACCACCAGATTTTGCTTTGACAACTGTTAACACGCAGTGGATTGGTCTACACACTATGTAGTCACCACTTTTGTGTTTACGTGGTTCGCAATATGACTCTAGCAATTGCGCGCCCTCAGACGATTAACCTTCTGTCAGCTGCCACACCGCTCTTCTTTGATGTGTGTTTACTGCCCTCGAACCACAACCCCTTTACAATCACCACCAGATCAGGTTCAATAGTTCGCCTTCTTGCAGCGATGAACCTAACCAATACTGCTCTGTCTCCATCACAAGATTTGTGAAGGAAGCTTGACCTAGGCGATAATTCGGCCTCAGTAATTCAACTCTAGCACGTAGGTTTGGCCCTTGCAACATATTTGGCCTCAGATGTGCCCTGCCAACGATTTTACTGAACTTAGCTTGCAAAAGCGAGGCACTCGGTTCTCCAATAGAACTATTCCTTTCAAAAAAAAATTCGCCGAGATACCACTGTAATCGCACTCTGTCTCAAGTCCTTTTAATGATACTTTGGCCTTGTCAAAATAATTAATATTCCCTTAAGCAATACGTCGTTGCTCACAAATGGTCTTGGAAGATTTCGGGCCCGGATTTATGAGTTGGTCACTCAGATAAATATTTATCTCTAAAGCTCCGTCCCTTGCAAACCTTCAGAAATTTTAATCTCACCTTGAATATCTCATGGTTTTAGCAAAAACGTATTTTTGCGATAAAATTACGGCTCCAGCAAAAACGTATTTTGCAATAAAATTACGGCTTTGGAAAATAAAATTTGGCACCCTCCAAAATAAACCCTTGAACAATTTGTAATTAAAAGGATAGGCCAAGATCATGGCTATAATACCATTATAATGTCCCAAATGGAATAAATTTGGAACAAGCTTAATTTTTTACCTTAGAAATATTCCAGATAAAAATTACATTCATAAACATAAGATTGTTATGTAAAATAAAGACAAACAAATCACTATAATCCCATAACATAGTGAATAGGAACATATTCAGATTTATTGTATTAGAAGAACTTGGGTTTACATGTTCATACAACCCATATAGCTGACATAATCTAGTCTTAAACAGAACTACAATAATGTCACAATCGGCCTCCAAAACAAACTGAAAACCAATAATCTGTGAAGCTTGAATGGATTCATCGAGGGAAGAGATGGGTACTCGCCCACTCTCACTGAATCACAAGAGGGTTTTTGTCCTAAGGCTACTCATGAAGTAGAGAACCACATTCTCAAAACTCTCCACTGAACGAAATCTCAAATCCAAAATGTCTCCAAATGACCTTCTCCTCCTCTTTTATAAATCTCATGGATAGATCTCCAACCTTCTAGAAGCATATTATTTTATTATTTTATTATTATTTTAAAATCTCCTCCATTGACTTTATCAAGTGAACTTTTGATTTTATTTTATTTCACTTAAGTCATTTTTTGCCCTTTTTCTTCAGTTAATTATTTTTCCATAATGAAATGATTAATTAAAGTCACTTTTAACTAAAGAAAATGGCAAATCACCCACCATACTCTTTTCGGCCACTGGAAGTCTCTTCTCAGCATCCCACATTGTAGATTTTCTCATTCCAATTCAAACGAGCTATTACACTAAGGTGTTCCATCAAATAATCTCCCGAAAATGCCACCTTGAGCATAGTTAATTAAGTTATGCCCAATAATAACGCTGATTTTTGAAAGTGATAAGACTGCGATGGAACAAAAAGAAAACTGTGCGGATGATGGAATATGCCAAAAGAATGCCATCAGATCCTATAAAAACTCCTCAAAACTTCCTCAGGACCCCTGATGACATAATCTTGCTCTACTAACCTGGGGATCCCCTGCCCTGGGAATCCACCCTGGTTGTACTATGAAAAAGGATAAAAATGAGGACACGATAAACAACACCCCCTTACCTTTATCCTTTCCCATACAATCTGTTGTACCTCTGAGATAGTAGTAGGTCAGGCTACCAATGCCAGAGCATCTAAAATAATTGTTTTGGCGGTTTTTGGTTTAATTTTTTGGAAGACCAATGAATGAAGACAGATGTAGAATTAAAGTAATTAATCCTTTGAGGTATATCAATATCTCAACAGAGCGTTGCTATAAAACTTTACACAGTGATATAGATCAAAATAGTCGTGAGTAGAAGATAGCAAAAAATATGATTATCACAGTTTCTAGACTGTAAAACAGAGCAATCATAAGTAAGAAAACCTTTTGAACTACGTTCAAAAAATTCAAGGGAGTATACTTAAGCTTACATAAGATGCTGGTGATTTATAATTAGAGGAGATTAGCTACACAAACAGTGGCATTAATCCAATTTCTTAATATATGATCACTTCAGGAGCTTATAGGAATCAATTGGAACTCTAATTGTTCCTACCTAGATATCCCTGCAAATCATAAGCATATGAAGAAAACACATAATGATTGAAAACTGGAAAAACTTAGAGGATAACACAAAACCGTGTAAAACCAGATTCAGAATCCTCTGCTTTGTATTAAGGTTCTAGAAAGATCGATCACATAAAGTGTCTGCAAAAGCTTCCTTCAAAGGTGGCTTCCAGGTTCAAAAAATATAAACAGTCAAAGACTTTTATAAGCAGTGAGCTATGAATCTTGAACTCTGAACCATTTACAACTCTAGAAAAGAGTTATTTATACAATAATAAAACTAAGAAATATCCTAAAACTGCTTAAGATTTATTCTAGGAAATTACAAGATCTTCCTACAAGAAGATAGAGGTAGTGATTGAACTGCTTCTTGTTGTCCCCTTTATTCAGGCTGTGCTAGCTTTTGTTGGATATTTTCACCCTTTATGTTGCTTTATTATTTGTATCCTCTACGCTGGCAGATTTCTTCAGTTAAATCTTTTATCTGACATTCTTTAAACTCTGTTAATCTCTTTTGACCTGGCTGAGTGACCTTTACTGTGTGCTTCAGGTTTTTTGTGTGTTTTTTAACAATAAATCCTTTATTTTGTCTTCAAATGTTACACCAACTTTTTGTTTATAAGCCTGAAACAACAATCTTCCCTGCAGAAAACAAAACTTGTTAGGAAAAATAGAGGTGACAGAGGAGGTCTTCAATGGCTCTACTCAGCGTGAGAAGCTATCAGAATGAGTCCGGGGTATATCTGAGGCTAAATGATGCTTAAATGGCCGCAGAGGCATTATTGGCATTGCGTTGTGTTAAAACAGGCAAACATAGCAAAATGGCATAAAAATGTGTTTAATGGAGAACAACAATTAATCTTTTAACTATTGGGCGATGAATAGTGTGAAAGAGAGAGTACAAAGGAATTAATAAAGGCGGGAATGGCTTAATCATGTTTAAAACAATGATTAGCGACTTAAATAGAGGTTTTGGGTCATTTTTATGTTTAAATCGAAAATCGATTTAACACAAAAAATCATCGCAAAACAATACATGGCAGATTTGAAATTTAATGGAATCGGGCAGATAAAGATATCGAGTCTGAGGTTAATCGCATATCACTATCGGAATGGGCAGGGGTAGGCCTATTGCAAAGGGATGCAATGGGGGCCAGATGCGATACGATGATGAATTGCAATATATAAATGGTCGGGTCCGTGTCCCATCGCGATCGAAGATCGCACTGGCAATGGGTTATGGTATAGCAGGAAGCTGCAACGAAGGCAGACGCGATATGGTAATAGACTGAAATATATAAGAGGTCGGGTCCGGCCTTGATATCGCAATTGGGGATCGGAGTAGACAAAGCGTTAGGCAAATGCGGGGAGGTTTATTTATATGGCAAAGTTTTCAATCCGCCGATATGCGATGCGATATGTTAATACATAGTTTTATTATAAAACTATTGTATATGCATGTTTTAAACTGGTCCCGCCGATTATTGTGATGTTTGTGTATAATATATAGTTTTTAAACAAAACTAAGGGTTTTGTGGATATTTATTTAAAGGAGCTATATTATACAGGAAAGGGAAAATATTAAGGATTTAATACATTATGTCAATGTTAATATGAAATAGAGCGGAAAAGAGGGATAACACTAAGTAACATGCCTTTTAATGAATCATTTGATTTTTCATATATGCATAATAGTTAGGGTAAATATATTTTTGTGGGTTTTCATGTAAAAATGGATTTTATATGGTAAAAAGGGATTTTTCATAGGGTTTTTATTTTTCCTAAGTAAAAAGGATTTTTACCATAGGAAAAGGGGTTTCTAAGGGAAAATGAATGAATATGGATGTATGAAGGTAGGAAGGGGAAATTAGTAAATATATGAATGAATAAGGATGAGGGGGATTAATAAATTGATGTTGTAGACCTTAATTTGCCTTGTTATAATTGTCTCCTGGACATAAAAACATGATAAATGTATATTTTGTCCAATCAACTATTAAACTTCTGCAACTTTTCTCTACTTACCATTTTCTTATCATATCATTTTTTCTTCATTTAATGGGTGCATTTAAGCTAGCAAACCCTTATCCTTTCTTCTTATTTTACAAAAACAAACTATGTAAATCTACCCTTATAACCTCCAAGGGCTTAGATTAAACTGGGGAGCACCTTATTACTCTCTACCTAAATACTGATCTGCCAAGGTTAAACAGTGTGGCCAGATCTTTATTCTCTAACTATAACATCAAATTTAAAGCATGAAACAGTGAAGATTAAACAGTTTGACTATCATGTGTTGTGACATTTAGACAAGCTGCACACAATCATTATTTTGCAAGAATAGAGTAGTGGCATTTGGACTTGCTCACTTTCAGAGTTTATTTTTTTCTTTCTACCTAACATTTTCTTTTTGCCTTGATTTTTTAAAGCATTTAACCTAACATTTTCTTTGATATGGAAATCATCATCAATATATATATATATATATATATATATATATATATATATATATATATATATATATATATATAAACTAACATTTTATTCACTATTGTTATGTCTATATCCTAAACTTAACATTTTTTGAAATATTCTATCTAATCAAAACCAAAAAATGCTACAACACAATCTTGGATTTCGGAGGCACACAAAGAATGGTTTTCTCATCCATCTGTTATAAAACTAGCTCACAAAAAGATAGAAAAGTTAGTTGAATGACTTAGAATTCAGCCTCTTCGAGGGGGCAACCTCCTTTACATTACACAGATGAACAATTCTTGGATGATACAAATGACAAGACCTCCTTTCTATATATAGGAGTCTAAGGGATCATAATATAATCAGAGCCGACATAACAATAATAATGTAAGGGCACAATAATAACAAAAGTGGGCTTCTATGGGGCACAATAATAACAATATGGGGACTACATGGGCACAACAATATAATAAGGGGGTTGTACTAATACCAATAAGGGGTTACACTAGTAGTATAGGGGCCTAACATGCCCCTCCTTCAAAAAGTGTTGTCCTCAACGCTTGAGTAGTTCTTGATGCTTCTGTATAAAATTCTTGTCCTCCTATGTGGAATCTTCAGCGAGGAAGTTCTTCCACTTGATGAGATACTCTGAAATTGATTGATTTGGTAGCTGTTGGGTTCTTGTTTATGTGACTTCTCCAGGTTCCAATATGATTTTTCTTTCCTCTTCAAGTTCTAGCAATATTGTTTGAATTGGGATATTCTGCAAATTTTGAATGAGTGGCCACACTTCTTTGTCCTTCTTCCATTCATCCCTTGCTTTGTTTATCCAATCTGGTTGGATAATAGAAATAGCACAAAACAATGTCCTTTCTTGAGAATGCATCTGCAACAAAAATTTTCTTCCCTTTTCTATAGATGATGTCAAAGTCATAACTCAACATATTTGTGACCCATTTTTTCTGTTCTTATAAAGATAATATTTGTTCTAAAAAGTATTTAAGACTATCATGATCCATTTTTACCTTCAAGTGTCTTCCCATTGGGTAAGGTCGCCATTTTTTAAGTGCATGTAGTATTGCCAACATTTCCTTCTCATAAATAGCTTGCTTGAAATGTAACCGTAAAAATACCCAATCACCTATATCAAAACATTTTTCATTGCAATGTTGATCTACCTGTTTTTCATTCGATTCTACACCAAAGTGGCGTTATCCTTTAAAAGTTTGAGAACTTGTTGTTGATGCTCGATGTGATGTTTCACTGCTTGAACCTTTTTCTTCTTGATATTTCATTTTATCTTGAGAGTTTGAGGAGTGGTAATTTCTTCCAATGCTTTACAAGATATGGTCGGATTCATTTCTTCATGCTCGTTGTGATCTTTCACTTCTTGAACATTTTTCTTCTTGATATGTCCTTCTATCTTGATAGTTTGAGGAGTAGTAATTCTAGCCAATGCATTATAAGATATGGTTGGTTTCATTTCTTCTTTCTCGATGTGATCTTTCACTTCTTGAAACTTTTTCTTCTTGATATGTCCTTCTATCTTGAGAGTTTGAGTGGTAATTCTTGCCAATGCTTTACAAGATATGGTCGGATTCATTTCTTGTTTCTCTAGGGTTGGGTCTTAGCATATATCCTCTTGTTTTGATGTTTCTTGATCATTTTCTTCCTCCTCTTCATACTCTATGTAGCATTTTTCTTCTCAGCACACTTATGACCTTTAGTGCATTTTCTATCACAATTTTAACAAATCCCTTTTTCTCTTTTCTCTTCCAATTGTTGTGGTGTAACCCTTGTAGGTTGTGGAAGGCTAGGAGAAACAACACTTCCATTATTATAGTTGTGAGGGGTAGACTTCCTTTTTGCCATAATTTTACTTTCCACTATGTAACAAAGCTCTTTTACTCTTTCCAATTGTTGTGGTGTTGCTCTAAAGAAGGTGTTGCTCTTTGTATCCTCATAATGTGCTATCATTTCCTCCGTGAAAATTGACCACGTAACAAGTTGTTTACGAGAACAAAGCCCTTTATACCATAAAAATTGATCCAGTTCTAAATATGAAGATGCAATACATACATTTTATAACAGTGGTACACCATGTAGATCAAAATATTTCTCCATCTGAAGTATCCAATTTACCGGATCCTTGCCATCAAACTTCCTCATATCGCCTTTTCTTGATTTTAGGAGCTCGATCTTGAAACGACTATAACTCTGTAATTTCGGTTCTTCCAATTCTAAAATTGCGACCTGCAGTAGCCCTCTGTGTCCTCTTTCCAATGCCACCAATCTTATCAAAATTGGATTCTCCAAGAAAGAGTTATGCACAATCTTCCAAGATGACCTGATTATATACCTTTTCAGAAGAGTGAACTTATATGAAGTGCCATGTGTCACTGTTTCGACCTTCGGGCCTAAAAAGTATACACAAGAAACTACAGTCTGTCCTCTTTCTGTAACTTCTTACGAAATTGAAATCTGATGCTCAAAACAAAAGTTATGATGATTTTCCCAAAGTCACCTGTTTGGAATGTAATTCAGGAGTCTGCGAAAAAACCAACTTCCTCAAATCATATCTCTGCAAATATAGCACGAAAAGCTCTGAAATTAGGACCCAAGGTTCAGTGCAATTTCGTCTCAAATGGAATTTTTTTCGCTTTTGAAACGTCGCAGAAAAAAAGTTATAGCGAAAATGCCACGATGACCTATTTGGAGCAGCGAAACCCTAGAATCCAAAGCTCTCATACCAAATGTTATGAAACTAGCTCACAAAAAGATAGAAAAGATAGTTGAACGACTTAGAATTCAGCCTCTTTGAGGGGGCAACCTCCTTTACATTACACAAATGAACAATTCTTGGATGATACAAATGACAAGAACTCCTTTCTATATATAGGAGTCTAAGGGATCATAATATAATCAGAGCCGACATAACAATAATAATGTAAGGGCACAATAATAACAATAGTGGGCTTTTATGGGGCACAATAATAACAATATGGGGACTACATGGGCACAACAATATAATAAGGGGGTTGTACTAATAACAATAAGGGGTTACACTAGTAGTATAGGGGCTTAACACCATCTCTTTCTCGACTAATCGAAAGGTTACAAGTGGATCCTAAGCCCCCAACAACTTACACTTGGAAAGAAGATATTCTTTGATATAAGGATAATTTGGTTATCTCCCCTAACTCCACTCTCAAACCATGCATCCTAGCATAGTTGCACTCCTCACCCATGACAAGAAATTTTAGCTTTCAGAAGACTTATGCTCGGGCATGCCAGTCCTTCTTTTGTGATCCAGGTGGATATTTGTGGCCACCTACCTATTCCACTTGGACCCTCACCAATGATCTTTCATTTTTTTCAGTTTCCTTAATTGTAGCACAATTTACTATTTTTGGTAGTGTTATTGTGTTTTCTTCTCGAATGTTTACGAAAAGAAACTGCTTTAGGTTGTGGATGACAAACAACCCTAACAATGAAAATGGCTGCTAAACAGTGTAGATCAACAACAAATGATAAAAAAAAAACCTGCCAAAGCCCTTATCTATGCCACAATCATAGTTAAACAACAAAATGGGATAGTAAAATAAGCACAAATAACTCCAATAATCCAATGGAAACCAGATATATAAAGAATATATTTTATTAAACAACACTTGTGAAATGAATAAATAATGTTACCAATCCTCCTCTATGGGATGGATTCTTGGCTATCCTAAAATGTCTTTAGCTTTTGTAGAGTCTCTCTCCTCTATAATGTGTAAACCCATCTAAAAAAATGTTTGAGCTCAATGAGAACTCAAATGGAAAAGAAAAATGGTGTGCGACAGTCATAATAATTAGAGTTACAACAATCAGTGGAAAGTCTTTCTATTTATAACAAAATATTAGGTTATTTTCGAATAATGAACAATAATAAAATATTATTAAACCCATTCTAGAATTAATCATTTAGAATATTTTATTATATTTGGTTTGGAGGGAAAAAGTATTTAAACTTTTATTTAGAAATAATAAATAAATAAATGATTTATTTATCATCTCAAGAAATATGGTTAAGGAATAATAAACAAATAATGATTTATTTAATTATTCTTAAGGGATTTAGTCAAACTTGACAAGAAATAATAATTAATTAGTGATTCATTAATTATTCCAAGAGAAAAATAAGATAATTAATGATTTATCTATTTATTTTTCATCACTGGGTCAAATGTGACAAGGAATTTTAATTAAACAATGGTTTAATTAATTATTCCTAAAAGATAATTAAATAAATAATGATTTATTTAATTATTTTTCATGGGTTTTATTATAAATTGTTTAACAAATGTGGTTTATTAAGTAATTTCTCACAGTGAAAGCAATTTTACTATGGTAAAATTGGCCCTACATGGTGTACTTCGATCCATCTAGTAAATTATGGTTAGATGATCATTTTTTTGGTGATAACAAATTTCCCCCCAACATACGAGTGTTAGGAGAAAAATGTATGACCGAAGTACGTTGTAAGGACACAATCACTAGACAACGAAGTGTAATCAGAGAGAGAAAGAGAGACCAATGGAGCTGAATTGAAAGAGGATAGTGATAGAGGGGGTGAGACTAATGCAAGTATCCTTTTAGGTTGTGGTACCAGATCTCAGTGAGGCGAGGGACACATACATATACCCGCCAAGATAACTTAGTAAAAAAATAATGATGCACCCAGAAACATTAAGCTGAAAAATGAAGTACATGTTGAATGGTACATGACACACTGGCATAAATGAGCCATCCAATAATACAATGTGTCTCATATACATAATGCGCCTGGGAAAAACATGAGCTAGGACTAAATACAATAACATCTGAGTACATGAGATATAATGGCCCTTCCCTCGAAAAATGGGTGGGAGAGAGGGTATAACAACTAAAGAAGCCCTACTGAATAGGGAAGGGCTCTGCAAAACTGAATGGATCATCTGAAGGAGACCTGCATGCTATGAACACTACAATTGACAGGAACCAAACCCATCAAATCTTTGAAACTTCATCTAAGGTTGTAGCATAATATGGATGCATCCGGGCATGTGGGGGGCTACCTGAAGGGCCACCCCTTCATGAGGTCTAAACCATCTCACACACTCCTGGGAATCACTGGTACAATCTTTTGCATTACGAGACCATCAAGCATATGAATCACGAGCATGAAACAACCAAGTCAAAGGGAAATGATGAGTCCCTTTGCTTGATCCAACTCACCGAACAAGAGTGGAAGTTGGAGCCAAGATACACCACCCTCTAGGGCATTTTTCTGCAATAAATGTGCTGATGTCGACAGAATAGGGCCCACCATAGGTGAGGCAATGAGGATCCTCAACTAAGGCACGAGGGAAAATAGTAATGTGACTGATGGACTGACACTAGGGATAATGGAAAAAATGGGATTGAGGGAGAAACAAACGACTTCCCTTGTTAGAGCATAAAGTGCATGGTTGACCTGGCAATGACTGACTCGACTCCAGAGGGGATGGTGGACGGTATGACTAAAAGCCAAAATGGGCAACGCGAGATGAATGATATGAAAAGATAGATGGAATACTGTGACATGATATAATCAGATGCAAAACTGGCTCCATGGATGCAAATGTGACTCATCACAAATGCTTTGAGCAAGGGTGAATCGATGATGATATCACACATAATAGGCCCAGTGGGGACCATGAAAGCATGAGAAAATGATGGTTGATCATGATGAAAATCGACATGTGAGATGACAAGATGACAAGCACCAAGGGAGGGTGGTCTCGAAAGTACAAGCGTCGCATATGAAGAAATTTGATTTTGAGAAGTGACGAAGTGGCCCTTCTTGGAAAAATGGTTTTCTAGTGACGTGTCAAATCATCAGAGGCTAAGAAAGACCCATTATAGTACTCGGTGAGATATTTCGAATGGTGTTGATGGTTCACTAAACAGAGCTACGGTTTGGCTACAACGTGCGATAGAAATACTTTGGGTTTTCTTATAAAAGGGTGCTTTCCTTCCAATTCGAGACGAGGAGAAGGCCCTAAATATTGTGGAGATCCTAGCGGAAAAATCGACCATTGGAATCAGGATCTACGACTTTCAGGCAAGTTGCTTTACTTGTCTAAAGATGGCCTTAATGCTTCTTGGAACGATGGTTCCTGGTGAAGAATTAAGGGAAGAGGAAAACGAGAATGAACTACTAGAGGAGGTCTACAATCATCCTCACCCACTCAGTCAAACATGTGAACTAGGTGTTAAAGTTGGTATAACATAAAGTAGAATATTTGAAGATATGGTATCAAACGTCTATGATATGTGATGTGAATATGGCTAACCGGAGACGCTGGTAGGACAAACTATTCAAGGAATGGCAGGATAATCGACCATACCTAGATTCGGTGGGATCTAGGTTGAGACTTATGTTAATAAATTGAGAAGATGGCCAAGGGAAAACCATCATACCCCCAAGAATGAGATACTTCCGGCAAGCATATGCGATGGAGAGGACTGATCTAGTATGAAAAGGTGGGAATCATGCCCCCTAGCAGGAGGATTTTGTGGAGCGCCATTGTGTTCCGAGTACTCGAAAAAGGATGATAATGAGATTTATGGGCCTATGTGCCCCCCAGTATGCTATGGATGTAATGGATGTATTTAGAGTGGTGGACTCGAAATATGGAAGGAAGTATGCACGATGGTGCATGTCGTCCCAAGGATAATCAGGGCTAGTCATGGCTTCCATGATGTCCTTATCAGAATGGAAGATGGGGGGACGGGAGGAAGATTGACTACATGATGCAGCGAAGGTAACTAATGCATCATCATGAGAAAGAAGGTTCACTTACACACCATTTGGAATGGTAGATGACAAGCTAGTAGATGGACAATCTACCGATGTTAAGACCCGGGCTTCCGTCGAGGGAGGTTTGATATAAGCGCGCGCAGAAACCTCAGAGAGGTTTTACTGTGAGGAACTCAAGGATGATGACGGGTAAAGGATATGGATCATGGAGTCTGTCATCTTGACATCGGGGGGAGGGATCAAAATGGTGGGAGTAGAGTCCCCTTGTTCTTGTACACTAGGGGTAATAGAATCCACAAGTAGATGAGTAAATGATCGACTACGAGTGGCCTCATATTCGCAAAGCGTTTAAAGGCAATCAAAAAATTCATCGAGACAAGGGAAAAAATGGGAATAGTGACCATAATGATCACACAAGGCGCAAGGGTTATTTGTGCGCAACATTTTGATTTTCTTGGTTGGTCCTGGTAAGGTAAATTGGACCTTAGGGATCTTTGACTCAGGGAACGTTTCATGAACTAAAGGTTTGAAAAGAGGAAGCTCAGGACAGTTATTGGTGGCATGCCCAACAACCTCACACACAACACATGAAAGTGGTGGATTTGGAGCTTTGGGAGCTGGAGGAGCTTGGGGAGCCTTGCCCTTAGGTTCTTTATTCTTGGCTTTACCCCCTATCCAGATGCTTTCACAACATGATTGGGTTCCGGTCGAGGTGGCGGTGGGACTGGAGTAGTGACAGGGGTCGTAGGGACTGGTTGAACCAGGGTCAAAGCATGATATGGTCTTAGCTGACCAGGCAGAGTGTTCGCAAGGGGATCAATGTACCACACTGGGATACCCAAAGTCATATTAGGGAGGACCAACTAGTCCATGACAGGGACAAAAAATATTCCCAGAGGAGGAAACAAGAAATGGATCTGGCCTGCAGGGTAGTGTCCCAATGGAAGAGCTCCTGGATGGTTGAGACCTGGAGGAATAGTTCCTAGTGGGAACAAAGGGGAGGCACCCAGAAAAGGAGGAGGTCCTAGAGGGGTGGATCTGGATGGCTCAGCTGAGATGGTAACCAGGGGGCGCTAAGGAGCTGGTTGCAGATCAGATGTACCAGACTGCTTTTGAGCAGCTCGTGACTCTTGTAACATGCAAACAATCAAAGAGTTAGGCTGAGAGATAGGAGGGGGAGGACTGGGGAACGAACCTAATAATAAGGAATCTTTGTAGACTCCAGGTGAAACACTAGTGAGAGGGGTAGAGGACTACTTGTTGGACATCAATAAGATAATGGAATCAGGGGAGGTTAAGGATGTTGACTCATAGTATGTCAACTGGTCGATGGTGGCAATATTACCTTCATGGGGGAAGCACATCTTGCGGAAAAAAGTGTAACTACGACCCAAGAGAATGTTGTAATCTAGAGGGGCATCAATAACCTCAATGTCAACATGAATAGTGTTGGCCACAAGAGTCAACATGTCGAGAGGCTGGGAGGAGTGGTTGTCCCAAGCAGACAAAGTGATGGTGGATGGGGACAACTCACGTGACTTTAGCTACTTCCAAATAATAATGGACATCACACAAGTGGATGTGTCTTTGTCAATAATGCACCGAGAGATGATGGCATTACTGACTCGGACTAGTATTTGGAAAGCAACAGATGGAGGTAATGGAGGATGTTCTAACGTATCAACAAGGAATACAATCAAATGATCATCTAAAAGATCTACTATGCCCAAAGTAGTGAGTAGAGTTGTCTTTTGTGATAGTCATGACTGGAGGAATTCCAGCGTCGACATGGCATTAGGTGATTGTGCCAAGTCGTCTACTATACCGTATGTATGGTAGCTCAGTTAGAAGTCGTGTTACAACGTAATGGTCCCTTAGGGATATCTGTATCGGACCATTTGGTGTCATAAGAGGCTCAGTAGATGCTTTTCTTTTGGACTCAGTGGTGAACGAAGTCGATGGCTTGTCATATTGATGCGATCGATTTTGCAAATTGACATCAGAGGTATTGACCTCGTCAGAATTCATCATGAGGATTTGGTAGTCACGAGGACCAGAAGGTTGGGGAAGGTGGGCTGCTTGACCTTGCTGAGGTTGAGAAGAAAAAAATCCTTGTTGAGGGAAAGTATCTGTGAGCACGGCCGTTTAGATGACGTAGGATTATGAGGCGGTTATTGTATGGGCGGTTGACCTCTAGAAGATGCTTGTGCTTCCCACATTTGGGGCATTTGGGGTAAGAGGGGACACTCATGAGTATAATGGCAATGTACACCACAACATGCACAAGGATTTTTCGTACGAATAACCTTGTTCTGCTTGGGTTGGTTGCCCTGTTTCTAATTGTTAGTGTTAGTTTGGTTCCCCTAGGGTACATTAGGTTGATTACCTTGGTTACCATGGTTACCCTTGTTACCTTTCCCCTTATTCTTTTTCTTCGAATTTGGGGGATTGGTCGCACTCATATGTGCAAACACTTGACCCTGAGGGGTCGTGGCTTCTGGGGCTGAGGATGCATGGGAGGTTGCGGCGCTAATGGCTGAGGGGCTGGAGCGCTCGGGTCCTAAACTTCTGGAGCCGTTTTAAGGCCCTAAACGACGTTTTTGTGACAAAACTAAATGAAGCGATTTGTATGGAAATCACATTAGCGGCTGTATTCCTTACAGAGATCTTTCCAACGAGGTACCATATTCATAAAATAAAGTTAATATGACCAAGTTACGTCCTTAGGAATTTGGCTGCCCAACTAACTTCAACGAGGCCCATAAACTCTTGGTGTTACATCTCCTCGTGTTAGGGTTTTGGTTGTTTAGGATTTTATCTTATTGTTCAATAATAAAAAGGCCCTTGAGCCTCATTGTAACTTAGTTCAGAGGCATGTAGCCACCACATCTCTTCTCAGAGATAAGCTACCATCGCCCAAGATAGTCTTATTTCCATTTTGTTTGTAAGCACATTTCAATATTTGATATTAATGAAATGAAGTTTTATTTCTGATGCATCTATGTATTTATGGTTATATTTGTAAATTTTTTACTTTCCTGTTTAAATCTAGATCAGTGGTATCAGAGCGGTCTTCTCTTTCTCTTTTTTGTTTTTTTTGCATGTCCACAACAAGGTTGGGATATAAAGAGTTAGGGATTGATCTAGCTGAACCTTTGCAAGATCAGCCTTACAAACCCCGATGGCCACCCATGGGGGAAGAAAAGAAAGACAAGAGAGCAGGAGATCCTATCAAAATATTACTCAAGGAGACCCCCGAGTGTAGGAATATACATGGTAAGTTCCTCAGACAGAACAACAAAGGACACCGCTCACAAATATATCTAAGATCAATACACGAGTATTCGTGGCGTGGTTAAAACCCTCAAAGAGGGAAACAATCCACGACCTGAGCCAACGCAGCCACTTCAAGCAATTTATTAATAAAAGAATGAAAATTTACATAAGCTTCTCTCATGAATGGCTACCCTACAAATGTGCTCTTTAAATAGAGATCATGGACCAATCTGGTGTCAAGCCATGAATCAAGTGTTAGTAATACTAAGGAGAGAATGAACCGTCAGATCACTTCATGTTTAGAACATATCATGACCATCGGATTGTAAGTTACAAAAGTACATAGTAAAGAAACACACTTTACCTAACTCTACATTAGACCAAGTTATACTTAACTATTTCCTTTGTGTCGGAATATCCTAACACTGAGAAACAAAAGAACTTGAAGATGGATAACTTTGCCCATATCCTTCAATGGTTTCCCACCAGAGGTGCATCCACATCTAGCAGCCACTCTGGAGGCTCCACACCTTTTAAGGTACAAGTAAAATTTAACATTCCCATATTTGAAGGCCAAAAAGATGCAGATGTCGTAGATAAATGGTTAAATCTGCTAGAAGGATATTTTTTTGTTCATGATTTTTCTAGCTGGGAAAAGATAAATTTTTCTCTTCTCAAAGCTACCCCCTATGTCAAGGACTGGTGGAAAACCTATTGTGAGAAAAAGGATGAAAGTATGACCTCACTATTTTCAGCCACTCCCACTTGGAATTCATTCTGGGATGCCATCAAGGAGCAGTACTACCCTGTTGGGAGCTATGAGGACAAACTCATAAAGTGGGCCACACTGCAGCAGAGAAGGGACCAATATGTGCTAAAGTTTACCAATGTTTTTCATACCCTTCGCACGAAGTTAGGTATTATGGATTATGAGAAACATTTGGTACTCAAGTACCGCGGCTGGCTACACATATACATCCAAGACGAGATGGAGTTCTTGAACATCTCCTCGCTTGCCATGGCATACCGATTCATATTCAAGATCGAGCATAAGTTTAAACAGAAGAAATGAGACTTTGGATATGCAAATCTGAAGTAAGGGAAAGGTGCCCCGAAACCAAAGAACAAAGGAAAAAGCTAAGGTGGGATGACCCAGGACAACCCATCAAAGCCACAAGAAAAGGACAACATTGCGAAGCCGAATGATCCAGGTCTGGGTGTGAAGAAGGACTTTCCCAAGACCTTTTACTTTCATGATGTGTTAAAATTGCTTTTAAAGGAACATTAAGGAATCCATCTGCATACTGTAAAGAAGAGGAACATAACAATCATCAGCACATGAAAACAAAAGCTGTTGATAACGGAGTTCGTCCAGGGGGACTACATCTCTAGGCCTCGGTGTCAAGATGGTGTAGGCCGCTGCATTATGTGTTATCAATAAAGATGATGTACACAGAGATGATGTCTTGATCATACAAGGAAGAATGCCCTCATGCAGGAGTGGCTCTAAGAGATGTTCCACACCTAGAACTCTCAATCAAAAGACTCCTATCAATATGACACAAAACAAGCATGGTGAGCATCCCGCTAACATGGCACAAAAGGGATGTCAAAGCAAAACACATGCATGGCAACATCAAGAGTATCCCAAAAACATGCAACAAGGGATCTCAAAGCATAACATAAAGAGTCATGACAGAAAGTACATCATATAGAAAGATTCTACATAACATAAAGCAAGGAATCATGACAACATGAAATAAACAAGATCCTGCATCAATCATCAATCATGGATCTGTACAACATAATGCAGAAATAAGAAGTACATGAACACATCATATACCTCACCACTAAGGGCCATCTGAAGCAAAGGCTGTCAAAGTGTTGAAGCTTGTTGAAACATCAATCTCACATCATCGATCGCAAGAAGAAGATTGTTCACACATGAAGATGAACATTTGCACTCGCACTTAGAAAAGTGACTGAAAGAAGAAATGAGAGAAAAAAATATGAATACACCATTAGATTTGTGGCATCAAGTAGTGCTAAAACAACTGTCCAAAATCCAAATTCTGAGAATTTGAAAATTCGGAGCTCAATGAATCTTTTAGATTCCTCAAAGATTCTGTTTCAGGGGTGAGCTAAAAATCCGCTGCTCAGATGTCAAACCTTATTTCACCATTAGGATCCCTATGGAAAACCATGAAAAACAAGTATAAACTTGACCATATTCTGACAAAGTGAAATTTTACCTCCGTGGGAAAATTTCATAGCTCATGGTTTTGCTACCTGTTTTTGCTGAAATCATGGTTCCACATGCATTCTGGAAATCACTGGAAGATGCAGAACTCAGATTGAAAAATAAATAGTGCCATCGTGTTCATGGCGATGAGAAGTGTAAAATCCATAAAAAATTTGTCAATTTCTGAAAAGCTGAAAATTTTGCCCTCTTGCAAAATTCATAATCCTTGCATTAAAAAATTATTGAACTACCTCGATTTACGTGCCATCCCCTGTGTCCAAAACCGCGCAGTCCTCCTCCTCAACTCTGGTAAAACTGAGTTCTTAAATAATTTCTAGAGCAAATTCTCCAAGGAATCAATTTGATGTAGTGATAAAATTTTCGAGTTGGAGCAAATTCTCCAAGGAATCAATTTGATGTAGTGATAAAATTTTCGAGTTGGTTAAGGGAGGTCTAAAAGTCAAATCTTGTTCCCTCCGCCAATATCCTTTTACGTTTTATAACCCAACCACCTTACGTAAATAACATGTGGTAATTTAAAATTCCAACCAATATATAACAGCCCAACAAATATTTAATATATAAAATCATTTTGTTGGGTAGCGGGCCCGTCATTTGGGCCGCCCGCACCCATCCCCACACACCATCTGATATACACATTAACTTTGTGATGTAATTTTGGTTAATAGTACAAGCGCAATGGGCAAAAACGGTTGGATCATATGGTGGCCCATAATATTCCACCTTCCACGTGTTTGTTCATACGTTGGTTTTGAATAACATATATTTGGTATATGTTATAACCTTTTCCCATGCATTGTTTTCATATAACCACCCTGTGCTTTATATGGTATATGACTTAATCCTTGCCACGTATTTGTAATACGTTGGATTTTTTTGTGATATGGAGATATATGTTTTGGTGTGGGTATAACCATATTATTATATGGTTTTTACATATATATATTTTGGGTTTTGTTTTATATATGTATATTTATTTTAAAAACTATTAAAATTATTTTTGTTCTATGGTTATAACTAAAAATGATTTTTGTTGCTGGTGCAGGGTTGGGAGGCCAATGACGAACTGCTATGTGTCAATGGCTGATGGGCTGCCAGGTGGGTCTCATTTGCTCACTGGGATGCCATGTGGCACACTATGGGCCTCGTTTTTTCCCATGTCATGTCAAATTTTGAAGAGTTCTATCTTTTGCATACGAGCTTGGTTTGACGAACCGTTCACACCTCTGCGATCAAGACGACGAGATCTACGATCTGGTCTTGGGTCGAAGTCATTCCGATGACTTTGATTTTCAAGCATTTAGAAGCCCTCTTTGTCTTGTGTGTGCCTCTAGAGCCACCTGGATCACCGAAGAAGGACACGGGAAAGTGGTGTGAGTTCCATAAGAGCTCCACTCAAAACACAAGTGAGTGTCGGACCAAGCAATCACTGGTGGCCGAGCTAAAGGCTTCAGAATCTGATGCATGTTCTGAATCTGAGTCAGAACCTGACAAGGGGAATGAAAAAGGGAAGAAGATTATGGATGTAGAGCCAAACGCCATTGTTGTGACCATGAATATCTAGAAGGAGGAACCCAAAGATCCAGAGGAGGAGGAGCATCTCTTCCACTTCTAGATGTGGGTAAAGGGTTCCCCTCTATAGTTCATTGTTGACAGCGGGAGCTTAATTAACCTCATTGCAACGGAGGTCATGAAGTGGCTCAGCTTACCAACCACAACACACCCACAACCGTACACCATCGGGTGGTTTCACCAAGGACGGCATCTTCATGTGAGCCAACAGTGCCACCTTCCATGCTGTAGAAATTCCCACTGTAGATCAACAATTTATGCAATAGACTAAAGCAAAAATAGAAGATCTACTTCTACAACAAACTTTGCGGAAGCTTAATCGAATATGAGCAAGATCAATGAGAACACATATAACTAAGAATGAGAAATCAATCACACATAACACAGAAGAAATAACCTGGGGGAAAGCTCAGCCTAAAACCCTAATCTTTGTATTATCATACAAGTGGAAATCTTGTTCAAGTTACAAAAAGAATCAGCTCTCAAGCTATCCTACTCTCTCTGCAATCAAACAATACAACTCACAGACTAAATAGACACTATATATCTCCTCCTCAAGCCCACCAAGCCTCTTATTTCCTTGTGTATTTTTCCTTGGGGTCCAATGATGTCACGTGTGTGAATTGGCCTCATCACACTCACAAAACCTAAAGAAGTAACTGTGCAATCCTCAAGGAAAGAATTTCTTCTGCATGCAAGGAATATTCACAATGGAATATTCTAGCAACTAATAGTACACTACCCCTCCATCTGATCTCAATTGGGTCTCTATCTGAACTGACATGCATGAGTTATTTATGAGAGAATACTCAATTATTTGAAGTGCAGTAGTTATATGCATGCAAGCATTAACTAACTGAACTTACATTAATTCAACAAATTGTTTGAATTAATCTTACTAGACTTGACTCAGTTAACTAAGTCAACTAATTACAACTCAATATTACAACTCATCCTTATCTCTTCAATTGATGGGTAAATTCCTCAATTAATAGAGAAACTGTTGCATGTTCCCACATAGACTTCAAGTTTGGTTTTCCTTAACTGATTAACTCAAGATGAATTAATTAATTATTTTACAAACTATTACTAAGGTCAAATTCGAATTTTACTTCGCTATTTTAGTTTAGGGACTGACTAAAATAGAAAGGTATCTCGAAATGCTATTTATAGAATGCTATTTTTATCACTTCCATTTTTCCATCCATTGTTGCTAAGATCAACACTGGCTGAACTGCTATTTATAGCAGTGCTATTTTTAGTAATTCTATTTTTAGCATTTCTTGTTGCTATTTTCAACACATACAACATCAAACCCTTAACGGATGATGTATTATGTGACGTTGCTCCATTTGATGTTTGTGATATATTATTAGGCCAACCATACTTGTGGAAGTGACATGCTGTGTATGAGTCGAGGCCTCACGCTGTTATTGTTACCTTGGGAAATAAGTTGTACAAGATACCAAAGGTAGCATTGCCTATCGCCATCTCTCTGGTTACTGCAAAACAATGTAGTAAGGTAATTTCCAAAACTAGGAAATTTGTTTTCCTGATGATACCCCCTTAGAGAAAGAAGAATACGGTGGCCATAACCTTCAGACAGGGTCCCTCCGCATGACAAAAACAAATGGAAAAGGTCGTGGAGGAATACGAGGACATCTTCACCTCCCCCTCAAGGGTGCCTCTGCACTGTCAGGTCAAGCACCCCATCAATATGACCCTAGGTGCATTCTTTCGCAATGGACCAATCTATCAGTTCTCCTTTCTAGAGAACAATGAAATCAAGAGGCAAATTTATGAGTTGCTACAGAAAGGTCACATCTCGCCGAGTTCATTATCCTATGGGAGCCTGATCGTGTTGGTACAAAAGAAGGATGGGACTTGGAGACTCTGTATAGACTATTAGGCGCTGAACAAGATCACTGTGTAGAATAGGTACCCGATCTCATAGGTTTATGACCTTCTAGACCAACTCAAGGGGAAAAAATTTCAGCAACATCGACTTGAAGTCCGAATATCACTAAGTACCAGTCGAACTCTCCGTTGTGTGGAAGACTACCTTCAAAGCCAAGGAGGGCATTTTCGAATTGTTGGTTATGCCTTTCTGGTTGACGAATGGTCCTGAAACCTTCTTGAGGCTGACGGATGACATCTTATGGCCATTCACCAACTCATTTGTAGTTGTATACTTGGATGACATCCCAATCTTCAACTAGAGTTGGGAAGAGAACCTCCACCACATTTGACAGGTTCTCCAAACATTGCGGCAACACAAGATGTGTGCCAATTTAGAGAAATGCACTTTTGGCATGACTCAGGTTCAGTATCTGGGATGCATTATTGATGAAGGGAGGGTGCATGTAGATCCAGCCAAGATCCAAGTCATTCACGATTGGTCAGCCCCAACCACTCTGACAGAGCTTTGTAACTTTCTGTGTCTTGCCAATTTCTACCGTAGGTTCGTGTTGGGGTTCTCTCATATCACTTGGCCCTTGAGTCAAGTCGCTAAGGGAGGAGTGAAAGAAAAAATATTTTGGTCTGAATCTCAACAGAAGGCATTCACAGAATTGAAACATCACCTCTGCTCTACACCAGTGTTCACATAACCAGATTTACAACAACCATTTGAGATTGAGACAAATGATGAACTTCATCATTGGGTAACTATATGGACCCTAACACACCTCCAAGCTTATTAAAATCAACTCTTCTCATAATTCCTTACATGTTTTAATTATATTTTTCTTAATGAGATGAGTAAAAGTAAGATCTTATGTCTAGTGGTCTAATGTGCATTCATTGCAGTTTTTGGGAGAAAATCATGGCAATTTTGGCTAATTAAGGTGTAGGAACTTGAATGAGACAAGAACGAGAGATTATAGGAGATGGATCTTCCTCATTAAATCTTCACTCATTCGAATATCCCTTAATTAAATCACACTAGCTCAGAGTTGTAAGAAGCCGAGTCATGGAAATCATGGGCATCCGAGCCTGTCGGCCGAATAAGTCGTTCTTGCGGACAAGACCGACCTCCCTAGTATCTATGGATATCTAGCGACAAGCAAACCAAACAAATTCTATCTTTCTCTAAATATGCGATTTATAAATAAATGCTAGTAGATGTTTTAGGCCTACCTCGAGTCCAGTGCTAGTTTGTGGAAGCCACGCTCTGTCGATCCAAATGAGCTCCCTTTTAAAGAATCTGCAAACACCAACAAGCACACGTATTAAATATCACCTAAAAAGCCAATATAATAAAGCATATTTATCATGATGATCAAGAAATTCATGAAATAAATCATAGAAGACAATTTATTGAAAAAAATGAATCTAATTGTATTAACTTTAATCAAAGAATAACTTTACAACTTTGGTGCCTTGATGCTATACAAGCTCCTCCCAGGGTCCAGCAAGAATCTCCTCTACTTTGACAAGTTTCACTCTCTTCCCAAAGAAGCCAAAATATATGTAATCTCTCCTCTCAAGCTTAACTAGGAAGTCTCAATTCCAACAGCATTTACCCTAAAAAATGTTCAGCTTCTAACCTCCCCAACAACCAACCCAATGCATTAATTTATAGTGCAATGGAGGGAAGTTACTAGGTCCACCTTCAAAGGGATAGAGCCCTCCTTCAAATGGATAAGCTCCTCTCATCAAGGGGTTAGCTCCTTTAGTTATGAGATGCATGAACCACCTAGGAGCGAACCAACCATGTCAAGATTCCTTCTATACACGTCCAGAATTAACCCAAAGTGAGTTTTTAAGAATAAACTTGCGCCTTTTTGACTTTCACAGGGGTCCGCACCCACTCCTTTAGAGACAGAGCGGGCAGGTCCGCAGGGAACATGACCAAGGGGTGCGGGACCGCAGGTGATGGTAAGAGAAAGTGCGGAACTAGAGTTTTATTGATTTTCAAGGACTTTCTCTCATTTTTTAAAGCTTGACATGAAAAACTGAGGTTTGAGACTTGCAAAGGAGGACAGTATGAGTGGTGATAGACTCACACTGACTGCAGAAAGTCATGGTGATAATATTTTGTGTAACAGATTGCCCCCTAAAGTGCAAAGTCTGTAGTAGATGAGGATTTCATTTATCATCTAAGAAGAGTGAAGTACTTTATCATTTCGAGGATCATCGTGTGGAGAGCCTGGTTGGAACCTGTAAAAACATTCAATACAAAATATATATATGAGATCATATCATCGCTGAGGTATGCATTCCCATACTCAGATCAAAACTGACTAGAAAACTAACTAAACTGCTCTGATATAGGAATGATCTTGCAATACATCACAATTATAGACACATGTAGACACAGTATGGACACAACCATCTGTTTATGAATAGTCCACTGTATAATGAATACAAAATTCCTCGCAGCCTGGATGGTGGAAACTAGATCCAGGGTCTTCATTTTTGCTTCCCGAAATAGTACGATTCTATCCATGTGAATGAATGTGTTGACGTCAAACATGGTAGAAACCACTTGATTACCAGTCAATTATGTAAACTATTAACAAGTGTGAGAGAAACCACCAGTAATGTCAATGGCTCTCAAAGTACTCAGTACAATCCATGAAATGTGAATAGATGTGTTGATGTCGAACATGTCATGGAATCCTTTGATCGAAGGTCAATGATGCAACCTATGGTCAAAGGTAAGAAACTTGCCATTGAGGCATGCAGATCCCAAGGTACTGACGATTTCTAGATCATCTTTCTAGATAATGAGATGAAGTTGATAGAAAGCGATCCGTCGTAGGCAAGCCCACAAGACGAAATCATAGATCAAGTTTGAAGAAATATAGTTGCAAGGACTGACTCAGGGATGGTCAAGATGGATGATAGATATTTTGCAGATGAATGATTTATTTGCACTGATCTCTTGAACACATAACGACACTGCAGATGGTTTGGTTACAATTGACCCAAAGCTAATACCTAGAAACCGGTTGAAGATTTTCAATATGGTTTGATTAACTGTTAGGCAAAGTATTTCCCAACCCAGGTGAACAAAAAGTGTCATGTTCAAGAGTGGTTAAATGTTTTTCTGAGACACAAAGTGTGACAAACAGGTTCATTTTTCTCTCTTTTCCCCCACCATTTCTGACAAGTACCTCTTTATTTTTGACAAGCTTGAGGAGGATAACATTTGCTTGATTATAAGCTCATCCTTCGGATGAGTCCAACTTAGTTTAAATTCGAACCCTAAGAAGGAGTGGTCCATTCCTGTTTGTAATTGAACAGGTCCTTTACTATTAAATTTTAACGAGTCCAGTATAGGAGAAACTCAGCGTTTTTCAATTTTAGGGAGTCTGAAAAAACTTAAGAAAACTCCATGGTTGTCCTTTTTCGTAAATTTGTGTCTCCCAAGCCCGAAAAGGTATAAAATAATACTTAGAGAACCGCTTGATCATTACGACCAAGGAGTACTTTTCATAATCAGTGTCTCTGATCCGAAAAAGTAAAAAAGTGATCAATGACACGTCGTTTTATAACCAATATCGAATTTGAAACGACAAAAATCCAACAATCTTTTCATGTTTTTACGGTCAGAAGAGGTGTAAGTGGATCGTCTTTTAAGTTCCGTTTTAACGAGCTTAAAAAGAAAAACTCAGCAATCTTTTCATATTTTAGGAGTCAGAAAAGATCTTAAAGGTGACTCTAATGTTTAAATCCGTTATCCTACACAAAAACTCAAACATTACTCATACCTATTTAAAATAAATAAAAATGCTTCAAAAGTTACCTCTTTAAAGTGAAAAATAAACAAATTAAAAATTCATTTATTCAAAAAAGCTTATAAAAAGGGCTTTTGTAAATTCATTTTTACCGTTTGACTTCAGAGTGAGAAAAGAGAGCTTCTGGTAAGAAACTTCCGGTGAAGATTGCGGAAAATCCGTCCGTTGGAATCGAACACCGTCACCTCCAAGTAATCCACATCATCTTACTGTTGCATTTCATCTGTTTGAAATTTGTTTTTAGGGTTTTATTTTATTTTTAGGAAATATTTAGGTTAAAAACCCGCGCGCGGGGGTCCGTAGGCGTAGTATAGGAAACCTGCGGACCCCGACTTTTTCGCATGCAGGAAAAAGTCAGGGGCCCGCACCTGTTGTATATCCTGGGTGCAGACCTACGCACTGTCTCTAACATAGAGGGTGCGGTCCCCGCAGCATAGGTTTTCAAACCTAATTTTTTTCAAATTCCACCCCAAAAAATTTGATTTAAATGTTTTAATCCGCCTTTTTATTGAATGTAGGGTATACACCATGCTTGACTGGTGGGAACGGGAGAACAAGGATGTGGACCTCACCGCGATTAATCATCAACCTTCGATTGATGCATTGAAGGCATGCGGTTTATTCAAATTCTGGGCCATACCTGGCATGAGGGCCCAGGTGGAATTTTTTCAGTGGCTGGTAGACATGTGGAATGTACATGACTAGTGTTTCTTTATTGGTGGCCACCAGCTCGAAATGGAGCCGGAAGACATTTAATTTTTGACTGGTTTTCCTAAGAGAGGTGAACAATTGACTCTATTCGGGGCTAGGCCAGGTGGCCAGTTTGTCGATAACCTCCAGCTAGAGTTTTGTAACGACCAAACTAGAGACAAAGGGATTGATATCAAAACCATCTCCCGTCCTGAACTCAAAGTAATTGCATTTACTATCACCGGGCTCTGCGGAAGCGCAACACTACATGTGGCCACTGGATCCCAAATGCGGATGGTAGTAGACTGCTTTCGGGGCACCATCTTTAACTGGTGCAAAGCTGTGTTGGCTAATGTAAAAGGCCAATTGACTAAAGCAAAGAACGGACAACTGAAAAGCTTTGGATATGGTTTCTTAGTTGTGAGCTTTGGTCTAGAGAGGGTCCCAATGTTGGTCCCACAACATCTTTCCGTTGGAGGTGGACTTCCCCGAGAGCCCAAACTGATGCGTTGGGATGCAGTTATGGCCCATCATCTTGAGGAGGGTTTAGAAGTTGTTCGATTTCCTCCTGAGTATTTCCATTGGTTGGAGAACCAAGTTTTTGCTATTTAGGATTTTCCTTATGCTGGGATGGATTATCATGGTGACCCATACATGGCTCTTCCACCAGGAGAGCAATGGGATGACTCAAGTAAAATCATTTTCAACATTTTCTAATTTATTTATTTTTTTTGTTTTTAAATCGTCCCAAAATTGATAGTAAAATGTTTCAAATGCAAATGTAGGTCCACGGTGACCAACCACTCTCCGACCCTATGAGAGGAAACAACCGGCTGCAGCAGCACCAGCCCCACGAGACGAATCTACAGAGACCCTGGCCGAATTGGAAAACCATCTAGAGCATTTGACAGCAGACATTCCAGAGACCAACATAGATGACATTCCTCTTAGGCTACAGCGCTATGTGATTGGGGTCCTAGGACCTTTCAGGAGGTTCCTTTGTAGGGTGGCCCGTACAGTGGTTTCTTATTGTGATCATCACCAGTGATAGGATGATCGCCTGTTGTAGACTCATATGACATTTTTGCTTTTTGTACTATCATTTTGCCGATCATAAGGTTTTTTTCAACCTATGATCGAAGACGATGTATATTTGACACACTTCTATGCTATGCTATATCACTATTACCAGTTATCTTGTAAAACATGTTATGGAATGTTTTTAAATTTACTTGCTTGATTACTGCAAATGTCTACTTAAAATTCGAGAAGCAATTGCATCTGCTAATGTATTTAAATATCTTGGAATATGTTGATATTCAATATAGTCAAATTCACGTTCCAAGAGACGAACTCTCAAAAATAATCTCAATAACACTGGATTTCTAATGGCATACACTCTATTAAGCTGCAATACAACGAGTTCAAAATCTAACCTCACAATCAAACTCCGAATCCCAAATGAGATGGATTCAGATAATAACTCAATCACTGCACTATACTCTGCAATGTTGTTCGTTGTTTGACCGAGGCTTACCCCATGCATAGATACCAACTCATCAGAGGGCGAATAGATAACCCAAGCTGCGGAAGAAATGTTCCGTGTATTATGACAAGCACCATCAGCAAAACCAATGTATGTTTGGAGAGACGTCAACATCTGCAATATCAAGAGTAAAATCAAAATAAGCAGGAATAATGACAAAAACACTCTCTAAGCTAAGCACACTTTTTTAATCTAAAACACACCAGCTAGAAAGAAAACTAACCTAACTAAAAATCTCCACACCCAGATTTAAGCATAATATCTCTTTAGGTAAAGACCATTTCTGGGCTTACCTAAAGAGACCCCGTCAAAGTCTATCAATTCATAGGCCCCTTTTTCCAGCTTTCGCTTAACAACATAAGGACCATGCCATATGGGTACGAATTTCCAGCGCCTAATTTATCATTTGCTTGATCGTACAGTAAGACTAGGTCTCCTTCTGAAAAATTACGAGGTGTAACATTTCGATCATACTGAGCTTTAATATGTTTGGCATGAGCTTCGATTGCTAGTGCAGCGTCACGTCGATTCTCATCTAGCTGAGCCAAGTACAACAAACATTTCTCCTCTTCGGAAGTGGCTGGAAGTAATTCTATGGCCATTTGTAATGATGGGATTTTTCATTCAATGGGTAACACAACTTCCAAACCGTAAACTAGTTGGAAAGGAGTGAAACCGGTTGACGTTTTTACTGAGGTTCGATACGCCCAAAGCGCTGAAAATAGCATGTTATGCCAATTCGACCTATGATTCCCAATGATTCATCGAATCATGATGACTAGAACTTTGTTGATGGCTTCAACCAGACCATTAACCTGTGGATAATATGGAGTTGAACTATCGTGACGCAGGCCAAGTTGGTCTGTTAGTTCAGTCATCATAATATTTCGAAAATGACGCCCATGATCAGTGATAATCGCTTGTGGAACACCGAACCTAGCAATTATATGATTGAAAACGAAAATCGCAGCAGTTTTTCCGTCTGCCTCAAATGTAGGCATCGCCTCGGCCCACTTGGTAAAATAATCTACCGCAAGGATGATATACGCATGCCCCCCGGCCGAGTGAGGGTTACATGTAATAGAATTGATACCTCATTTCGCAAAAGGACCGACGACAATTATAGGGTGGAGAGGAGCAGGTGGAGCGCACATCTTTTGATCGAAAATTTGGCAGTTGTGGCATTTTCGGACCGCATTAATACAATCTTTAAACAAAGACAGCCAGAAATAGCCAGCACACAATATCTTTTGGGTTGTGGCAAACACAGACATATGACCGCCACACGCTCCAGAGTGATAGTCATTTAGAACCATTTCAGCTTCCTCATGAATTAAACAACGTCGGAAAACAGAGTCCGCCCCACGACAATAAAGTGTATCTCTAATAATTTTGAATTGTTGGGATTGGAATCGTATTTTCCGATGTTGAGATCTTGAACTTTAAGGCCGAAAGGATTGGGTTTGGAGATAAACTATGATATCTCCATACCAGGGATCTAAAGTGTTTATTAGAAACAAGGATTCGTCTGCAATGGGCTCTTCCGCCACAGTTTCCGTGTCAGCACACGGGAAGTCACACATTAACTCCGCAAAAACTAAAGATTTCTTTGACTTAGATTTTTCAAATTCCAAGTCAAACTCCTGCAGGATCACAATCCATTTGGAGTACTTGCCCCCTAGAAATTATTTGGTCAAAATATAGATCATAGGGTTGCAATCAGAAATTACTGTAGTTTTGCGTAGTAAAATGTAATGACGAAAACGTTGGACAGCTTGAATAGCTGCCAAGGCCAATTTCTCCACATGTGAATATTTTAGCTCAGTTAGATTTAAAGTTCGACTAAGGTAATATATCACATGTTCACTACCAGATTCATCTTCCTGAACTAGTACCATTCCGATGGTGGAATGCGAGGCAGCGAGATATAAGAAGGAGTCCTGGTTGTAGTTGGGAGGATGCAATAACGGTGCATGGGTCAACGTATGTTTTAATGCATCAAAAGATTTGTCAGCTATCTCATCCCAAAAGCATGGAGTATTCTGTTTCAACAACCGGGTAAAACTCTTTGTTATCTCGGCGTAGTTAGGAATGAATCGACGTAAAAAGTTTGCTTTCCCTTGCAAACTTTGGAGTTGGCGAAGACTCGAAGGAGGAGGAAATTTGACAATAGCTTCAACCTTTGATGGGTCGACGCGAATGCTAGCTTCTGAAACAACAAACCCTAGTAACCAACCCGTTTCTATACACCTCATAAAGATTTCTCGTAAATGGATGAGATGATCGGCTCGATGTAATGAATGAGCAGGTAAATCATCGAGATAGGGTTGCACAATGTGCTTGATGTCATGAAATGCGTAAGACATGGCTCTTTGAAAAGTTGCACCGGCGTTCTTGAGCCCAAAAGGTAATTTGCAATAAGCAAATGTCCCCCATGGACAAATGAAAGCCGTTTTTGGGTGATCAACAAGTAGAATCTTTATTTGATTGTATCCGGAAAAACCATCCATGAAGGAGAATATTTCACTGCCAGCACAATCATCAATGATTTGATCGATATAGGGAGTTGGGTAATTGTCTTTTGGACAGGTTCGATTAATATCCCTATAATCGATACATATTCTTATTGTTCCTTGCTTTTTGTTAACAGGAACAATATTCGATATCCAATCTGTTAACGGAATTGGATAAATGAAACCTGATTTAAGTCATTTTTCAACTTCTACTTTAATTGCAGCAGCTTTTCGCGGGTGAATCTGACGCAAACGTTGCCGGACGGGTAAGTTTTGATTTCATGAACAACAATTGTTGGGTCAATTCCTAGCATTTCCTCATATGACCAAGCAAACACGTCGCAGGATTCTTGAAATAGGGCCTTATATGTTTGAATTTCATCTTCCGTACAAGAGGCACCTATATGAATGTCTTCAACAATTCCAGGCTTAACCGAACTGTCAATAGGAATAGAAATATTTCCCAAATTTAACTCAGAATTAGGATTCTTCAATGGATTTTGAGGTTCCTTGACATAATCAATCGTAAAAATAGATGAAAAATAATTTTCAAAGTGATCAATCTCAGGTAAAAATGAAGATATATGATGAAGATCTTCCCATGGTAAATCATCAACAGACAAGATTTCACGAATTTGCTCATCAGTGTGAACAAGTTCGGAAAAAGTTGTTGAATCTGAGTTTGATGTTGAAAGTGATTCTTCATGGAATACATTCATTAAGTCAATTTCGGTTGGAGAAGGGTTGGAAAACGACTGTACGGCCTGATACACAATTTCATATGGACTCAAAGGCATAGCATCACCAAATGAATCTATCTCAGATTCGGAAGGTATGATCCATGGATCATCATAAACAATAGTGTCTGATGAAATCATATGAATGGTTTCCGTAGAAGGTGATACGTTTGGAGGAGGAAAGGAAAAAGTTCCGAGTAAACCAGAATATTTAACTAATCCTACTCCAAAATCCTTATAAGGGATAGTTGTTTTGCCGACATGCTGGATACTTTCAGAAGAGGCTGGGTCGGATGAAAAGTAAGTTAGTTGGTCTATAGTTACGACCTTTCCATTATGAGGAAAATTTATAAGCCGAAAGACCCATGAAACAACAACAGTCATAGTGTAAGACCAACTACGACCCAAGAGAAGGTTGTAATCTAGAGGGGCATCAACCACCTCCACATCTAGATTAACAGTTTTGCCTTCAACCCCTATAGGTAAATCCTGTAGAATGCCAAAAGGATGGAACCCATGGCCATCAAAAACCTTTAGAATTTTCGGGGATTGATTAAGTGTATGAGAATCAAGCGATCTCCAACACTGGATCGACATAATACTTGTTGAGGCTCCCTCATTAATCACAGTCCTATAGCAAGGTCTGTTTTTGACTAACACTAGAATCTAGAAAGCCATTTGATGAGGTAAGCGAGGTGTACTATTTTCTAGATCGAAAATTATAAGGTTCAAGTCCTGAATATTAATAGCTCCTATAGCCGACAATAACAATTTACGCTGTGCTGGACATGATTGTAGCACCTCCAAAGTCGACATTGCTGAAGGTGAAATAGCCAAATCTTCAACAATGTTATAGTTCTGAGCAGCTCTCGCATGTGGATTGAAAGTTGACTTTCGAAGTATACCCTTGGCGGATGGTTTGATTACTAAGTCTGGGTTAGGTTTCTCGCTCTGTAGTGGATCAGAACCGGGAGTTGAAGTTTATGGGTTCGAATTAGAAGATTTTGCTTCCTTACCACCAACAGGACTTTTACTTCCATAATCTTGTGATCGTGTCGCAATCCCAACATGGGACATCATCATTATGGGTTCTTTTGAGGAATTTGAGGAAGAACCTATCATCTTACTGTCTTGACTAGGAAAAGGATCCTTCAAAACAGCAGGCGTTTGAGAACCTTTGACGATTTTCGCAACCTCAGCGTGATGAGGGCAGTCTCTTGCAAAATTCTCTTCGTCAAAAATGAGACAAGGATAACAAGGTTTACATTTCTCATCAGTAGATTCTGTTTTTTCTGGTTTCTCTTTCGAATTTTTATCTGTTTTATTTTTCTTCTTCCCTTTCTTTTTACCGCCGGATTTTGATTTGGCTGTAGATTACTCTAAAACATGAATATCAGCAGAAATTTCTGTGGAAGAATCTCCTGTCGGGGAATCTGGTAAAGTTATGATAGGAGAAGAATTCTTGGAAGATTTCTTATTACTTTTGGTATTAACTGTACCAATAATACCATTAGCGGTATGAGAACCTGAAGGAGCTGCAATTATTTGATTTTGTTTAGGAAGGTCGGGGATTTTCTCGTGTAACGTACCTGACTATGTATAAACTAGGTCAAGGTACTGAGCTTGAGCAATTACTTGCTCTTCAGTAACGACTCCTACCTTAACTACATCCTTAGTGATTTTCAGTAATAAATATTTGACAAACCATTCTGCTAAGATCTGATCCAGAGTAAAAACTTTCACGAAACGTCGTCGACGCCTCCATTCATGAATGTGATATGAAATGTAAGTGGACGTTGACTGTTTTAATGAAGTTAATAATTCCGTGCCATTGTCATATCTGACTGGCAACTGAAAATAAGTTAAAGACGAAGTAGCTAACTAACTAAAATTATAAAAAGTGGCTCGCGGTAACTCAATGTACCACTTGGCCGCAAGACCAATTAGAGTGCGTTGAGAAAGCCGTAGACGAATCGAATCATCTGAAATGGAGTTAGATGCACACCATAGGTGATAATTCATCACATAGTTCGACGGGTCCTCTCCTGATTTACCTTCAAACTTAGGAATATCACTAGGAAACTTATTCGGCATTGGCAGCCAAAACAGAAGATAATTAATTGGATCGTTCGTAAGGCACGACAAATTAGGCAAGTCCAAAGTTGCAATGAACGGTAACTAACGATTAGGGTCCCTAAAACCCTGGGTCATAAGACCCGCCCCAGGAGGAGGATATACAGGATAATTAGGAATTGGAATTGCATTTGGGATATTATATCCTCCCGGAAAACCAGGATTAACCAGACCGTATTGGGGTTGTTGAGGTTGCTGATAAGTATATCCAGGGTACGGTTGATACTGATAGACTGAGTTTTGCATAGCAGGACCAAATTGGTATTGTCCTTGGTATGGTTGATAAGTAAATTGAAGTTGATTTGTGACAACCATACTTGGACCAGGTTTTCCTACAGGAATTTGAACCGAAGTCTGAATTGTGGGTCCAGACTGAGGTAAAGATGCTTGAGGAATTGATGCAGGAACAGTAGAAACCGGAGCTGTCAATACTCCGGAAGTAGGTGGGGTAGATGGAACAGATGGTGTAGCAGTTGCAGCAGTCATTTGAGGCGGAGTTTGAGGCAAACTAGGCCCAGGTTGAGAAACTACATAAGGTGTAAAAGTTTGAATAGTAGGTTGGACAGGTTGCTGGGTTGAACCAGAAACCAAGGGTTGTCCAGATTGAGATGACAACTGCACATTTGGTTGCAAGATCTGTTGAGATTGAGATGGATCCCACACTAAGTTCATTCCGGGGTATGGACCCATAGAAGGTTGAGCATATTGAGGACCATAACGGGGTTGAGGGTAGGGTTGATAATTCAAAGGTACATTTCCAGTTCCTTGAACAAATGATTGACCGGAAGGTGGTTGGAAACCTTGGGTTGGGTACTGACCTTGAGGTTGATAACCTTGAGGCACGTACTGATACTGGGGTTGACTTTGAGGTACATATTGATACTAGGGTTGAACTTGAGGTACATACTGAGTCTGGGGTTGACCTTGAGGAATGTATTGTCCCGTAGGTATGTACTGTCCTTGAGGTTTCCCCCCAGGTAGTAATTGGGTACCTTGAGGTTGCCCCCAAGGCGATAATTGAGGACCTTGAGGCTGCCCCCCAGCCGGTAACTGGCCACCTTGAGGTTGCAGATTTGGAATGGTACCTGATATCATAAGAATATCTTCTACACTCAACGGCTTAATTCTGTTATTACCAGTTAATAACCCTTGTTCAATAGGTTGAGGAGATGCTCTCGAAAAAGTACCAGTAAGAGACTGATACCCAGAGGGAACAGAAGGACCACCATATAAAAATGTTTCTGGAGATTGAGAAAACATGGACGACTGTCTCGACATATTCAAAGGAGGATAATAACCCCTAGGTGTTGGATGAAAAGGAATGCGAGGTGGTGAAAAACTTAGTCCCGGGTTTTCCAAAAAATTGGTCAATGAAAGATACCAAGCGTCCCTCCTAGGTGGACTGTAAAAGATCGATTCACGCTCCCTAAGTTCTATAGCTGGTTGATTTTCAGGGATAGGTATACCTTCTTCCGGAGTAACAAGTTCTTTAATAGCAATAAGTCTAGAAGGAAGATTTTGGGTAATGAATCTTTCTACCTGGGTGAACCAGGACCACTGGAAGTTGGAGAGGAAAATCCTGATGTTAGAGTAGCAGCAGGTTCAGTTTCAGGTTCAGATATTTCAGGTTCCTCTGCTAATTCACTAGTAGAAGAAAAACTACCAGTAACTTCGGAAAAAGAAACAGGTTCTAAAATATACTTTGGTGCTTGCACTTGATAATCAGGATGTACAACTAAAGAAGACTCTCCTTCTTCAGGTGACCCAACTCTACTGTCACTAGGAGTTACAAGGGCTCGTAGCCCTTCAAGCTGGCTCGGTGAAAACTCAAGAGGTTGGCCCCGAAGTCTATGGGACTTCCTCAGTAATTCAGCCACGATTAAATATTTTAACTACTTCACACACAAACAAAGAAAAATATCAATGAAAACCACCTAAAGTCTCTAAAGAACCAAACAATTTTGAATCACACACCTAAAGAATCTAGGAGGTCAAACCACACACAAACAGTAACTTTCCGTACCGAAAACACTAGTTGGCGATGAAATCCAATGTCGCAGAATTCAATATAGAAATGGCGGTTGGAACAGTTACCCCGACAACCTGCTTAATGAATAGACTGGCACAAGTTTCTCCACTAAACCGTCTCGAGTGAAGAGAAGCCCCCAGAAAATCCAAGTGAGTCTAGCCGACGTTTGCTCCAGGTACAGTGAGATCTTCCCTCCATCGTCACCTTAGGAAAGAATCCTATATAATATGGTCACTATGGTTACCAATGGAAACAAATATACCTAGGGGAACAGTCTGTGATTTGATACACACACAAGGGCAGAGTAGCAAGCTCAATCCCCTTGAAGGCTCCTTGACATAATCCAAGGTTTACCAACAAGTGACCCCAGGCTCCTCGACAATGGTTAATCCGAGGTTTACCGTTTTTAATACGTGTATATCTTGTATCGTTCCCAATGAGGAAGGATTGATTACCCCACTAGTTCGGACACGATCTCGTACTTGACTCCTTTAAGAGGAGCTTCCCAAAGCATAGATGTAACAATTGGAATTTATCTCCTACCGCAAGATACAGCTACTTGTTTGTTTTACTATCTTGGAGAGTTAATTACTCCCTACTCCAAGATACTAGCCTAAGCTATGTTGGTGATAAAGAGCCCTAGAAATAAAAAGATTACTAGATAGATTTTACTTTAAGCGTTATTTTTTATTGGTTTTTTCTTAAGTCAAAATGTGCGGAGATGAAACTTTATGGTGTGAAGACTTGACTCCAAATCACTAAAAATGCACTTAAGATGAAAAACAATCCTTTTTCTTCAATGAATTTCTAGCTAAATAAAGAGTTGAGAATGCAAATGCTTGTAAAAACAAACCTTTCCTTAAACAACAAATAAAAAGAATAACTTTTTGTCCTTTCCAATGAACTCAAAAACGAGACAACTAGTTATGCTCACGAAAAAATTCCCTTTCTTTTTAAACACTCAAATACTACAAAAACAAACTTTTTCAAAAGAGATTTTTTTCAAATTTGATAAAGCACTCAAAACTATTGAAAAATCTAATCTTGAGATTTATAAATTCTAAAAAACTAATTGAAGTAAAAGCTTACAAGATTTCTTTTCAAGGATGTTTTACTTAGTTATGAGCAAACTAAGGACTAATTTGTCCAGAATCACAAATTAATCAAAAAACAACCAGCTTTTGTCTTCTTTTTTTAAAAATGAAATCCAAAACTTTCAAAACAAGTTCTTTCGAAGCTTCGCAAAGAGAAAAACAAGATGTATTCCTCAACAAAGGCAGATTTTACAAAACGGTCAGACTCATAAGAAGACCAACAAAAACTAGGGTGATCTGAGGTTTCTAAGGCTTCTAAGCTCTGAGTTACTACAAAGACCAAATGAAAATCAAGCCCGGCACACAAAGCTTCTAGAAATTTCACCTAAAACCTAAATGCCAATGGAATTAACCTACGAAACGTTTCTGACAAGACACGTGCAGATCTGGGTAGAGGCTAAAAACACATAAACAAATCCTAAGCTGACTGAATGAAAATATTTCAAGTTTTTCAAAATTTTGACAGGGTCCGCAGGCCCCCAGTATACCTAGGTGCAGTACCACTCTGTGTGTAAAGAAAAAGTGTGGGGATGTCCGCACTGTGTTACAAACAGAGGGTGCGGTCCTCTTCCAAAAGCGTGAAAATCAAAAAATTATTCAAGATCTACAGAACCTACCCAATGCCACACAGCAAGCAAAAACCAAAAACAGAGAAATAGTTTCTCAAGTCAAAGTAAAAGCAAAGGAAAAAACAAAAAATTCAAGTCCCCAGTGGAGTCGCCATTTTGTCGGCCAGATAAGTCATTCTTGGAGACAATACCGACCACCCTAGTATCTATGGATATCTAGCGACAAGCGAACCAAACAAATTCTATCTTTCTCTAAATATGAAATTTATAAATAAAGGCTAGTCGATGTTTTAGGCCTACCTCGGGTCCAGTGCTAGTTTGTGGAAGCCACGCTCTGTCAATCCAAATGAGCTCCCTTTTAAATAATCTGCAAACACCAACAAGCACATATATTAAATAGCACCTGAAAAGCCAATATAATAAAGCATATTTATCATGATGATCAAGGAATTCATGAAATAAATCATAGAAGACAATTTATTGAGAAAAATGAATCTAATTGTATTAACTTTAATCAAAGAAGAACTTTACAACCTTGGTGCCTTGATGTTGTACAAGCTCCTCCCAGGGTCCAGCAAGAATCTCCTCTACTTTGACATGTTTCACCCTCTTCCCAAAGAAGCCAAAAGGTATGTAATCTCTCCTCTCAAGCTTAACTAGGAAGTCTCAATTCCAACAATATTTACCCTAAAAAATGTTCAGCTTCTAACCTCCCCAGCAACCAGCCCAATGCCTTAATTTATAGTGCAATGGAGGGAAGTTACTAGGTCCACCTTCAAAGGGATAGAGCCCTCCTTCAAAGGGATAAGCTCCTCTCATCAAGGGGTTAGATCCTTTAGTTATGGGATGCATGAACCACCTAGGAGCGAACCAACCACGTCAAGATTCCTTCTAGAATCGTCCAGAATTAACCCAAAGTGAGTTTTTAAGAATAAACTTGTGCCTTTTTTATTTTCACAGGGGTCCGCACCCACTCCTTTAGAGACAGAGCGGGCAGGTCCGCAGGTAACATGACCAAGGGGTGCGGGACCGCAGGTGATGGTAAGAGAAAGTTCAGAACCAGATTTTCATTGATTTTCAAGGACTTTCTTTCATTTTTAAAGCTTGACATGAAGAGCTGAGGTTTGAAACTTGCAAAGGAGGACAATATGAGTGGTGATAGACTCACATTGATTGCAGAAAGTCATGGTGACAATATTTTGTGTAATAGAGCCAGTGACAATTAAGAACCATTTCATCTTGAGTTTGAGAGCCAAGACTCCCTAGATTTAAGGAAGTTGTTGGAGACTTCAATTGTATAAACAAGGAGGCCTAGAGCCTCATAAGAATTCAGATTTTTTATGTAAGAGCACTAAGTATTTCTGAGTTGAAGTTTTGTGGCAGAACATTGTCATGTAATTTTTTTGATATGATAATGAGAATGATTATTTCCTTGATCCAGCACTGAGTTGAATCATAGGGCTGAAGCTCTTGGGTTAGGGCCCAACCCTAGTAGCATAGGTTCCTCTTATTCTACTTGCATGCTTAGGTTATTTCATAGATTAATTGTTGAATTGATTTTAGCATTGTTTCATTGCAAGTAGTGGTGAATTTGATTAATTTGCTTCCGTTCATGCATAGCTTTAGAGGAATAAAGGAATACCAAAAAGGCTAATAGCAGGTGGATTTGGCTTCATTCCTTCCTTCAGGGGCCATGGTTTGAGGAAAAACTCCTATTCAGCCCCAAAAAGACAGAATTCTGATTTCTTATGGAATTTAGGGTTTTCTGCTAATTAGAACAAAAACCTTTTAGTTTCCATGAATAGGTTTCAGTTTTTATTTCTCATATCTCCAAATTTGTATTAGATATCATTGTGTTTCACAACATTTTGCAAGTATTTATGTGCATGAACTAGGCAACAAAATAATGTAATTCTATTTTCTTATGTTGATTGGAAATATTTCTTGTTTGACATGATTCATGGGTAAAGGCCAGTGATGTATGTATTACAGGAGTTTTAGTAGTGCAAGAAGATCTCATGTCAGCAGCCCCATGCTAACCTCATCCATCCATGATCACCAAAATCCACTAAGTCCATCAACCAATTCATCATTCCATAAGAACAACTTTCCAGGTTTGTTGAGAAAATCCAACCATCTCACAAACTTTGGTTTGAGCTTTGAGCAAGTCCTAGCCACTCCCTTGCCTTATTTCTTCCATCAGTCACCTTCCCTAAGCCTTATACCACCTTCCAAATCACTCATATTACTTTCGGCCGGGTCCTGTAAGAATACAGAGTATCCTGTAGGAATACAGGGGATCATGTAGGAGCATTAGGACATCCCGTAAGTGCATTAAGACATCTTGTAGGACAACCTATACTGGCTTGTTTTGAGGACGATTTGTGGAAAAGGGATCTAGAAATATAAGAGAAGACCCTTACTTGCCTCCCAAGCCATTTGACCTTTCACAACTATTTCTAACCAACCTGCCATACCACCAAGAAGAATTAGCATTCGCATTTTCACAAAAAGGACAAAAAGAAAAAAGGTCATTGTGTTCATTAATATCCACAACAGTAAAGTGTTTGATTATCTCAGATTGCATGCCTATGATAGTTAGGATTACACACATGTTAGATTATAATTCTTCTGAAGCAATATCTCTTAAAAACTAATTATATGAGTGGTGTGTTTAAAGAATTTATTTCAGTCTTTCATCACTACAGTAGATAATATTTCAATTCTCTCAATTAAGGTAAAATTCCCCTTTCTCCATTGGTAATGAAATTTCTTATAAATCAATAGAAGGATGGTTTGAGAAACCCTAGTGGTATATATCCAGCTCAACAGTAACAAAGAGTGGACCCATTGCATCTACTTGTGTATACAACACGGTCACCTCCAAGTTTGTATGAACCTTGGGTTGATAAAGTAAATTTGGTAGCCCTAGGAGTTGCCGAGCTAGTATTTTTTTATGTAAGAGCACTAAGTATTTCCGAGTTTAAGTTTTGTGGCACAACACTGTTGTGTAATTTTTTTTTTATATGATAATGAGAATTTCCTTGATCCAGCACTAAGTTGACTCACAAGGCTGAAGCTCTTGGGTTAGGGCCTAACCTTAGCAACAGAGGTTCCTCTTATTGTACTTGTATGCTTAGGTTATTTCATATATTAATTGTTGAATTGATTTTAACACTTTTTCATTGCAGGTAGTGGTGAATTTGATTAGTTTGCTTCCATTTGTGCATAGCTTTAGTAGTATATTTAGAGGGACAAAGGAACACCAAAAATGCTGATAGTAGGTGGATTTGGCCTCACTCCTTCCTCCAGGGACCATGGTTTGAGGAAAACTCCTATTCAACCCCAAAAGACAGAATTATGATTTCTTATGGAATTTAGGGTTTTCTGCTCATTAGACCAACATCTTTTTAGTTTTTAAGAATAGGTTTCAGTTGTTATTTCTGATATATCCAGATTTGTATTAGACCGCATGGTGTTTCACAATATTCTGCAAGTATTTCCATGCATGAACTAGGCAACTAAATAATGGAATTATGTTTTCTTATGTTGATTGGAAATCTTTCTTGTTTGACATGATTCATGGGTAAATGCTAGTGATGTATGTATTGCAGGAGTTTCAATAGTGTAGGAAGATCTCATGTTAGCAGCCCCAGCCTAACCTCATCCATCCATGATCACCAAAAGCCACTAAGTCCATCAACCAAATCATCCTTCCATAAGAACAACTTTCCAGGTTTAATGAGGAAATCCAACCATCTCACAAACATTGGTTTGAGCTCTAAGGAAGCCTTAGCCACTCCCTTACCTTATTTCTTCCATCATTCACCTTCCCTAAGCCCTATACCATCTTTCAAATCACTCCTATTACTTTCGGCCAGATCCTGTAGGAATACAGGGGATCATGTAGGAGCATTAAGATATCCTATAGGTGCATCAGGACATCTTGCAGGATGACCTATAGTGGCCTATTTTGAGGCCAATTTATGGAAAAAGCATCCAAAAATATAAGAGAAGACCCCTACTTTCCTCCCAAGCCATTTGACCTTTCACAACCATCTCTAACCCACATGCCATACCACCAAGAAGAATTAGCATTCACATTTTCACGAAAAAGGGCAAAAACAAAAATAGTTCTTATGTTCATTCATATGCACATCAGTAAAGTGTTTGATTATCTCAGATTGCATGCTTATGATTTAGGATTACACACATGCTAGCTTAGAATTCTTCTAAAGAAAAACCTCTTAATAAGTAGCTAGATGAGTGGTGTGTTTAAAGCATTTATTTCAGTTTTTCATTACTACAATAGACATTATTTCAATTCTCTCAATTAGGGTAAAATTCCCCTTTCTCCATTGGTAATTAAATTTCTTCTAAATCAATAGGAGGTTGGTTTGAGAAACCCTAGTGGTATATCTCTAGAGCAGGAGTGACAAAGAGTGGACCCATTGCATCTACTTGTGTATACGTCACTGTCACCTCCAAGTTTGTACGAACCCCGGGTTGATAAAGTAAAGTTGGTATCCCAGGAGTTGTCGAGCTAATATCTTTTTATGTAAGAGTAGTAAGTATTTCCGAGTTGAAGTTTTGTGGTAGAACTCTATTATGTAATCTTTTTGATATGATAATGAGAATGATCATTTCCTTGATCTGGCACTGAGTTGACTCAGAGGGATAAATCTCTTAGGTTGGGGCTCAACCCTAGCAGCAAAGGTTCCTCTTATTGTACTTGTATGCTTAGGTTATTTCATAGATTAATTGTCGAATTGATTTTAGCACTGTTTCGTTGCAAGTAGTGGTGAATTTGATTAGTTTTCTTCCATTTGTGCATAGCTTTAGTAGTAGCTTTAGAGGGATAAAGGAATACCAAAAAGGCTGATAGTAGGCGGATTTGGCCTCACTCCTACCTTCAAGGACCATGGTTTGAGGAAAAAATCCTATTCAGCCCCAAAAAGACAGAATTAGAATTTCTTATGGAATTTAGGGTTTTATGCTAATTAGACTAACATCTTTTCAGTTTTCAAGAATAGGTTTCAGTTGTTATTTCTAATATCTCTAGATTTGTATTAGATCTCATGGTGTTTCACAATATTTTGCAAGTATTTCCATGCATGAACTAGGCAACTAAATAATGGAATTCTGTTTTCTTATGTTGATTGGAAATATTTCTTGTTTGACATGATTCATGGGTAAATGCCAGTGATGTATGTATTGCAAGAGTTTCAATAGTGCAAGAAGATCTCATGTCAGTAGCCCCACCCTAACCTCATCCATACATGATCACCAAAAGCCACTAAGTCCTTCAACCAATTCTTCATTCCATAAGAACAATTTTCCAGGTTTGTTGAGAAAATCCAACCATCTCGCAAACTTTGTTTTTAGCTCTAAGGAAGTCCTAGCCACTCCCTTGCCTTATTTCTTCCAACATTCACCTTCCTTAAGCCTTATACCACCTTCCAAATCTCTCTTGTTGCTTTCGTCGGATCTTGTAGGAATACAGGGTATCCTATAGGAGCATTAGCACATCTTGTAGGTGCATTAGAACACATCATGTAAGATGACCTGTAGTGGCCTGTTTTGAAGCTGATTTGTGGAAAGCATCCAAAAAGATAGGAGAAGACCCGCACTTTCCTCCCAATTCATCTGACCTTTCACAACCGTCTCTAACCCACCTTCCATACCACCAAGAAGAATTAGCATTCACATTTTCAAAAAAAGGACAAAAAGGAAAAAAGGTTATTGTGTTCATTCATATGCACAACAATAAAATGTTTTATTATCTCATATTTCATGCCTAGGATAGTTAGGATTATACACATGTTAGCTTAGAATTATTCTAAAGCAAGATCTCTTAATACTTAGTTAGATGAGTGGTGTGTTTAAAGCATTTATTTTAGTCTTTCATAACTACAGTAGACAATATTTCAATTGTCTCAATTAGGGTAAAATTCCCCTTTCTCCATTGGTAATCAAACTTCTTCTAAATCAATAGAACGCTGGTTTGAGAAACCCTATTGGTCTATCACCAACTTAGTAGTGACAAAGAGTGGACCCATTGCATATACTTGTGTATACAACACTGTCACCTCCAAGTTTGTACGAACCCATTTTGAATAAATTAAGGGTATTATCAAAATGGAAGAGAAATTTGTGATCTAATGCAAGTGGAACCAACTCGATTGAAGCTCGTTAGCATGCTCTAAAAAATAGCAGAAATTTATTGTTATTTTCCACAGCAGAGTTCCAGAATTCTAGATTTGGGAATAAGAAAGCTAATCCAAGTAGCTAAATGATTACTATGACCTTCCAAAACTTTTCCAAGGATGAAATGATGCTTGTGATCCTATAAAAGAACTTACATCAATCATTTAACCCAATTCTACAAAAAGAAATCATTAATACTAAATGCGGAAATAAAAAGAAATAAAAACAAGAGATGAATGTGAATAAGAAGAGAAAAAAAGTCAATAAAATGATACAAAAGGGCTCTGAAGCTCCTAGGTTGTCCAAGTCGAAGGAAACTCAGAGACCTATGGAAGAGAACAAGATTTAGAAGCTAAACATGACATAACTATTCATTATTTTCGTCAATACAATTACATCCCTAAAAGAAAATACAATGGAAATGCAGAAATACGAGTTCTATCCACAAGAACACTAATGAAAATCCATATAATTATTTCATTAGGTCCATAAACTATTTCACTACTAGGAAACTACGTTGCCAAAAAGTGATGAGAACCAGTATTGCAACAAGAATACTACAACTCCTGGGGCTATGAACTTTACTTTATCAACCCGGGGTTCGTACAAACTTGGAGGTGACGGTGTTGTATACACAAGTAGATGCAATGGGTCCACTTTTTGTCACTGATGAGATGGAAATAGACCATTAGGGTTTCTCAAACCAACCTTCTATTGATTTAGAATAAGTTTGATTACCAATGGAAAAAGGGGAATTTTTTACCCTAATTGAGAGAATTGAAATATTGTCTACTGCAGTGATGAAAGGCTGAAATAATTGCTTTAAACACACCACTCATATAATTATTTGTTAGGAGATATTGCTTCAGAATAATTCTAAGCTAACATGTGTGTAATCCTAACTATCCTAGGCATGCAATCTGAGATAATCAAACACTTTACAACTGTGCATATGAATGAACACAAAGACCTTTTTTATTTTTGTCCTTTTTGTGAAAATGTGAATGCTAATTCTTCTTGGTGGTATGGCAAGTGGGTTAGAGATGGTTGTGAAAGGTCAGATGGCTTGGGAGGCAAGTAGGGGTATTCTCCTACCTTTCTGGATGCTTTTTCCACAAATCAACCTCAAAACAGACAACTACAGGTCGTCCTACATGATGTCTTAATGCACCTACAGGATGTCCTAATGCTCCTACATGATCCCCTATATTCCTACAAGATCCAGCCAAAAGCAATAGGAGTAATTTGGAAGGTGGTATAGGGATTAGGGAAGGTGAATGATGGAAGAAATAAGGCAAGGGAGTGGTTAGGACTTCCTCAGAGCTCAAACCAAAGTTTGTGAGATGGTTGGATTTGCTCAAGAAACCTGGAAAGTTGTTCTTATGAAATGATGAATTGGTTGATGGGCTTAGTGGATTTTTGTGATCATGGATGGATGAGGTTAGGCTGGGGATGCTGACACAAGATCTTCCTACACTATTGATCACTGGTATCTACCCATGAATCATGTCAAACAAGAATGATTTCCAATCAACATAAGAAAACAAAATTCCATTATTTAGTTGCCTAGTTCATGCATGGAAATACTTGCAGAATATTGTGAAACACCATGAGATCTAATATAACGCTGGAGATATCAGAAATAGCAACTGAAACTTATTCTTGAAAACTAAAAAGATGTTGGTCTAATTAGCAGAAAACCCTAAATTCCATAAGAAATCAGAATTTTGTCTTTTTGGGGCTGAATAGGAGGTTTTCCTCAAACCATGGTCCCTGAAGGGAGGAGTGACGCCAAATCCACCTGCTATCAACCTTTTTTTTATTCCTTTATCTCTCTAAATCTACTGCTAAATCTATGCACAAATGAAAGCAAACTAATCAAATTCACCACTACTTGCAATGAAACAATGCTAAAATCAATTCAACAATTAATATATGAAATAACCTAAGAATACAAGTACAATAAGAGGAACCTCTACTGCTAGGGTTGGGCCCTAACCCAAGAGCTTCAACCCTCTAAGTCAACTCAATGTTGGATCGAGGAAATTCTCATTCTCATTATGATATCAAAAAATTATATAATAGTCTTCTGCCACAAAACTTCAACTTGGAAATACTTAGTGCTCTTACATAAAAAAATCTGAATCCTAATGAGGCTGTAGGCCTCCTTATTTATACAAATAAATTCTCCAACAACTTCCTTAAATCTAGGGAGGCTTGTCTCCCAAAATCAAGATGAATTGGTTCTTAACTGTCACTAGCTCGACTGCCCATGATTTCCATGACTCGATTGCTTGCAACTCCGATCTAGTGTGACTTTATTGAGGGATATTCGCATGAGTGAGGATTTAATGAGGAAGATCTGTCTCCTATAATCTCTCCTTCTTGTCTCTTTCAAGTTATTGAACCTTAATTAGCCAAAGTGCCATGATTTGCTCCCAAAAACCTGTAATCAATGCACATTAGACCACTAGACATAACAACTTACTTTACTCATCTCATTAAGAAACATATAATTAAAACATGTAAGGAATTATGAGAAGCATTGATTTTAGTAAGCTTGGAGGTGTGTTAAGGTCCATATAGTTACCCAATGATGAGGCTCATCATCACCCTGCTACTGAAAGTGTTGCTCATCCTTTGAGAAACTTAATCTATATCCATGTCCTTCATTACTTTGGTGGCCTCCCTGACATCCCATGCTTCTGCTGTAGTTTCCTCCCTTCAGGGACCATGGTTTGAGGAAAAACTCCTATTCAGTGCCAAAAAGACATAATTCTGATTTCTTATGGAATTTATGGTTTTCTGCTAATTAGACCAACATCTTTTTAGTTTTCAAGAATAAGTTTCAGTTGTTATTTATGATATCTCCAGCTTTCTATTAGATCTCATGTTGTTTCACAATATTCTGCAAGTATTTCCTTGCATGAACTAGGCATCTAAATAATGGAATTCTGTTTTCTTATGTTGATTGGAAATATTTCTTGTTTGACATGATTCATCGGTACATTCCAATGATGTATGTATTGTAGGAGTTTCAATAGTGCAAGAATATCTCATGTCAGCAGCCCCAGCCTAACCTCATCCTTCCATGATCACAAAAATCCACTAAGTCCATAAACCAATTCATCATTCCATAAGAACAACTTTCCAAGTTTGTTGAGCAAATCTAACCATCTCACAAACTTTGGTTTGAGCTCTGAGGAAGTCCTAGCCACTCCCTTGCCTTATTCCTTCCATCATTCATCTTCCCTAAGCCCTATACCACCTTCCAAATCACTCCTATTGCTTTCGACCGGATCCTGTAGGAGCATTAGGACATCTTGTAGGTGCATTACGACACCCCTCTCGATAATAGATGAACTTGGCCCACTTGTGTGTTGTTTGCAGATGGGGCTATACACCAATGAAATTCATTATGACTCTAGATGGATGGGTGGGAGAAGAGATGTAAGATATATATTTGAACGGTAGGTGCACCTCGATGATCAACACATCAAAAAGTGGTGGGTATTAAGTTCACAGGGTGAGGTAACACTCCTATACTACGGCATATGGGAAGTGGCGTATCTAGATCTAAGGTAAGGTATAACCACATCCCACCCATTCGATGCTTGTAAGGGATAATAGGACTCATCCCGTAGGATGACTTGTTGTGGCCTGCTTTGAGACCAATTTAGGGAAAAAGCATCTAGAAAGATAGGAGAAGACCCCTACTTTCCTCCCAAGCCATCTGACCTTTCACAACCATCTATAACCCACCTGCCATACCACCAAGAAGAATTAGCATTCACATTTTCACAAAAGAGGACAAAAAAAGAGAGGCTATTGTGTTCATTCATATACACAACAGTAAAATGTTTTATTATCTCAGATTGCATGCCTATGATAATTAGGATTACACACTTGTTAGATTAGAATTCTTCTGAAGCAAGATATCTTAACGAATAGTTAGATGAGTGGTGTGTTTAAAGCATTTAGTTCAATCTTTCATTGCTGCAGTAGACAATATTCAATTCTCTCAATTAGGGTAAAATTCTCCTTTCTCCATTGGTAATCAAACTTCCTTAAATCAATAGAAGGCTCCTACCATGCTTATGTTGTGGAAGTTCAGGAAATCAACCTAAGGTATTAGAGAGTACTCCCGGAAAACCAACGACCATCTCCACCTAGGGAGAGTAAAGACGAAAGAGAGGAAAGTATGCCTAGATTGAATCCACCACCCTTTCTTGAAAGATTAACTCATCCAATCCATCCTACCCCAGAAAAGAATGAACTTCTGGGTGAATTGAAAAATCTATTTGTCAAAATTCCACTTCTCCAAGACATTAAGGATGTACCTATTTACAACAAATTGATTAAAGAGAAGTGTTTCAAACATCCAGGGAGGCGACAAAGAGACACCCCTACCATTAATGTCATTGGACAGTTTTCCAACTTAATGCTAGGGCAGGTAATTTGCCCAAAGTATTTAGACTCTGCAAGCCCTGCAGTAGATGTGCACATCAATGACACCATTGTACCACACACCTTGTTTGATCTTGGGGCCGTCGTTAATGTAATGACTAAGGACACCATGCTCAAGATGAATCTTCAGGGTTCATTAAGAAATACCACAACAATCTTGCAGCTTGTAGATTGATCCACAGTAGCCCTTGAGGGGATTGTTGAGGATGTGATGGTCTCCATTGACTCCTAGGAGTACCCTGCAGACTTCCTAGTTCTCTAGCCTAAGGCCAAGCTTAATGGTTATTCTCTCATACTTGGGAGGCCTTGGTTAGCCACTGTCGATGCCTACATCAGCTACAGGGCTAGGAACATGACTATAAAAAATGGGCATCTATCCAAGCAATTGATCTTGTACCCTCTTGCTTATCCATCATTATAACATGATTTACCTTTATGTCGAGAAGAGGAGGAAGAATATGAAGTCTACTCAACTCAACTCTATACCCTAGAAATTTCCATGGGAGGAGGATAGCCAAATGAAGATGATTTGATTGAACACATACTCCAAAATCCAACTCCCAACACCTTGTCCATAGAAGAAGTAGTGAAGGAAACCAAGAACAACCATCAGATTGATCTATGCTTAGATTATTAAAACCCTACTTGTGTCAAGACAATAGAATTCGACCCTAGAAGAACTTTGAAAATCAACTCCTCTTTATGTACAACAAGAAGAAGAGCTATGTAACATGCTAAGGGAACATTTGGATGCCTTTGCTTGGAGTTACAAAAAAAAGAAGGGAGTGCACCCCTCGGTGTGTAATCACCACATTTATATCAAATAGGTTGCAAAACAGTCCGACAACCCCAAAGGAGAATGAATCTAGCTCTCAAGGATATAGTCAAAGAAGAACTAGAAAAGTTGTTGGATGCAAGATTCATTTACCCTATCTCAGATAGTGAGTGGGTGTCTCCTTTGGTGTTGGTTCCAAAGAAAAATGGGAAGTGGAAGATTTTTGTTTATTACAGAGAGTTAAACAAAGCAACAAAGAAGGACCATTTCCCTCTACCTTTCATTGACCAAATGTTAGATGGTTTGGCAAGAAAAAAATTCTTGTCTTTCCTAGATGGGTTCAGCGAGTACAATCAAATCCATATTAGCCCAGAGGACTAGGATAAAACCACTTTCACCTATCCTTGGGGTACCTTTTATTATAGGGTCCTTCCTTTTGGTCTATGCAATGCCCCTGCCACTTTCCAGAGGGTAACCCTGAGTATATTTTCCGAGCTAGTCCATGATGCAGTGGAAATTTATATGGATGAATTTACACCCTATGGGTGTGATTTCTAGGAGGCTCTATCCAACTTAGGTAAAGTGCTAAACAAATGCATTGAATTGAACTTATCCCTTAGTCACAAAAAGTGTGAGTTCTTGATGACTGGAGGGATTGTTCTAGGTCACTCAATATCCCCGAAAGGACTGCAGGTTGACCCAAATAAGGTAACCATCATCCAAAGGGCCCCAGATCCACAAAAATAGAGGGATTTCAGAAGCTTTCTATGTTTAGCCAAACACTATAGGAGATTTATAAAAGACTTCATCAAGTTAGCTTCTCCTTTATTTGGGTTATTAGCCAAAGACTCCAATTTTTTATGGTCAGAAAGCTGTCAAGAAGCCATGGACACCCTAAAGGACAAGTTGACTACTGCCATCATTTTGTATTTTGAGTTAAACACAATGATCATAGTGACATCTAGTATAACCTTGTTCAGACATAAACCTATCAAATTTTAGATACCACTGCCTTGGAGCCTGTTTTAAGCCATACAAGCTCTTCTTCAACTTGTACACTAGTTTCTCCTTCCCTTTTTCCTCATATCCTTTTGGATGTTGCATATATATCTCTTCCTCCAAATCCCCATGGAGAAAGGCTATATTTACATCTAACTGCTCAAGATGGAAATCTTTAGCTGCTACTAGACTTAAAATAGTTCTAATTGAAGTCATTTTAACAATAGGAGAAAATATCTCATCAAAATCTATACCTTTTTCTGTGCAAACCCCTTCACCACAAGTCTAGTTTTATACCTTTTTCTACCTCCATCTTCTTCCTGCAACCTATAAACCCATTTATTCTGCAATGTTCTTTTACCTGCAGACAATCTAACTAAGTCCCAAGTCTAGTTATGTGCTAAGGCGTCCATCTCTTCTTTCATGTCTTGCTCCCTCTTCTTCCTAGTTTCTACCTACACTACTTCTTCATAACATTCTAGTTCACCAGAATCAGTCAACAATACACAATATAATGAAGAAGACTATCGTTTAGGGAGTCTACTTATCCTAATAGATCTTCTAACACCACTTTCAGGTGTTTGAGGTGCTTGTTGTTGTTGTGGTTGATGTTGTTGTTCTAGTTGTTGATCATTATGATTTTCAAGCACCATCACTATTTTGTGATCTCATCAAGCACTGTGTATTATTTGTTTTCTTTTTCCTATTTCTTTTCCTACATCTGATCCTTATACAAAACCTTTTCATTGAATATGACATCTCTGCTTCTAATGATTTTGTGTTTTTCATAATCATAAAATCGATAACCAAAATCATTAACACCATATCTAATAAAGGTACATTTCTTTGATTTTGCCTCAAGCTTTGTTCTATTTTCTTTATTAATGTGGACAAAGGCTTCACAACCAAAAGCCTTTAAAAGAAGTAGTTTACCTTTTTACCTGTCCATGCCTCCTCTGGAATACCACCATCCAAGGAACTTGAAGGCCCTCTATTTATTAGATAAATAATAGTATACACAACATCTGCCCAAAATTGGAAAGACAATCCTGCATGCAATCTCATTCACCTTTCACGCTCCATGATTGTCTTGTTCATCCTTTCCAACACACTATTTTCTTGTGGTGTTCCTGGAACTGTCTTCTCTCTATGAATTCCATTCTCTGAACAATACCTATCAAGCTCTTTGCTGCAATATTCACCTCCATTATCTGATATGAGACACTTAAACCTTTTTCCTATCTCATTTTCAACCAAAGCTTTCCATTTCTTGAAAGTATCAATGATCCAGGTGGATATTGGTGGCCACCCGCTAATTCCACTTGGATCCCCTCTAGTGCTTCTTACAGTTTTTTTTTAAGTTTCCTTAATTATAGCACAGTTTACTATTTTTAGCAGTTTTTCGGGTCCTAAACTTCCGGAGCCGTTTTGAGGCCCTAAACGACATTTTTTGGGAAATCTACCGCTAGCGATTTTTCTGATAAAAATTGCCTTTTCCGTCGTAGTCCTCGGAGAGATCTTTCCAACGGGCTATCATGCACGTCAAACGGAGATAGTATGACTAATTCGCGACCCCGGGAAGTTGATGTACCAACTTATCCAAAAACGGGGCCCACAATTTGGCGTTTCATCTTCTAGGGTTAGGTTTTGGAATGTGAAGGGTTTTCCATTGTTTCTCAACAATAAATAGGCCTCCGAGCCTCATTGTAAGACAGTTCAGAGGCATGTAGCCACCACATCTCTTCTCAGAGATAAGCTACCATCGCCCTAGCTGGTTTATTTCCATTTCTGTTTGTAAACATATTTCAGTATTTTCCTATAATGAATTGAGGTATTATTTCCGCTACATATCTGTCTTTATGGTTATCTCTGTATTTTATTGCATTCCCTGTTTAAATCCGGATCAGTGGTATCAGAGCGGTCTGCTTTTCTTCTCTGTTTTTCTTTGCATGTCCCCAACGAGGTCGGGATATAAGGAGTTAGGGCTTGAACTGGTCGAACCTTTGCAAGACCAGCCTCGCAAATCCCGACGGCCTCCCATGGCGGATGAAAAGAAAGATGAGGGGGCAGGAGATCCTATCAAAATATTGCTCGAAGAAGCCCTTCAGCGACAAAAGAATGCGATGATGGACAACTTTGCCCAAATCCTTCAGAGGCTACCCAGAGGCGACACATTGGCTTCCAACAGCAACTCTGGAAACGCCACACTATTTAAGGTACAAGTTAATTTTGAAATCCCCATATTCGAGGGTCAGATAGACGCAGATGCCGTCGATAAATGGTTAAATGTGCTAGAGGGTTATTTTTCTGTTCATGATTTTTCCAGTCGGGAAAAGATTATTTTCGCTCTTCTCAAAGCAGCCCCCCATGTCAAGGATTGGCGGGAAACCTACTGCGAGCAGAAGGATGAAAGTACAGGCTCACTATTTTCAGTCACACCGACTTGGGATTCATTCCGAGATGCCATCCAGGAGCAGTACTACCCTGTCGGAAGCTATGAGGATCAATACATAAAGTGGACCACGCTACGGTAGGGAAGGGACCAAGACGTACCAGAGTTTACCAATATTTTCCATACCCTTCGCACAAAGTTGGGTATCAAGGATACAGAGCAGCATTTGGTACTCAAATACTGTGGCTGCCTGCACAAGTACATCCAAGAAGAAATAGAATTCCTGAACATCTCCTCACTCGGCACAGCATACCGATATGCCGTCAAGGTCGAGCAAAAGTTTAAACAGAAGAAGCAAGAGTTTGGGTCTGCGAATCCGAAACAAGAGAAAGGTGCCCCCAAACCGCAGAACAAAGGACAAAGCCAAGGTGGGGCGGCCCAAGACAACCCGCCAAAACTGCAAGCAAAGAACAGCGCCGCGAAGCCGAAAAAGGACACCGGAAAATGGTGTGAGTTCCATAAGAGTTCCACTCACAATACAAGTGAGTTTCGGGCCAAGCAGTCACTGGTGGCCGAGCTAAAGGTTTCAGAATCAGATGCATGTTCTGACTCTGAGTCAGAACCCAATAAGGGGAATGACAAAGGGAAGCAGATTATCGATGCGGAGCCCAACACCACCGTTGCCACCACGAAGATCCAGAAGAGGAGGAGCATCTCTTCCACTCCCAGATGTGGGTAAAGGGCTCCCCGCTACAGTTCATTGTCGATAGCGGGAGCCAAAAGAACCTCATTTCAGCAAAGGTCATGAAACGACTGGGCTTACCGACCACAGCACATCCACAACCATACACCATTGGGTGGCTGCACCAAGGACGGGATCTTCGCGTGAGCCAACAGTGTCGCCTTCCATACAACATCAAGCCCTTCACGGATGAGGTATTGTGTGACATTGCTCCCCTTGAAGTTTGTGATGTGTTATTAGGACAACCATACTTGTGGAAGCGACATGCTGTGTATGAGTCAAGGCCCCGTGCTGTTATTGTTACTTTGGGAAATAAGTTGTACAGGATACCAGAGGTAGCACCGCCTACCGCCATCTCTTTGGTTACTGCAAAACAATGCAGTAAGCTCATTTCCAAAACCGGGAAGTTTGTTTTCCTGATGATATGCCCTCAAGAAAAGAAGAAGACGGTGGCCACAACCTCCAGACAGGGCCCCTACGCACGACAACTACAGATGGACAAGTTCGTGGAGGAGTATGAGGACATCTTCACCTCCCCCGCAGGGGTTCCTCTGCACTGTGAGGTCAAGCACTCCATTGATCTGACCCCAGGTTCACCGCTGCCCAATGGACCAATATATCGGCGCTCTATTCTGGAGAACGATGAAATCAATAGGCAGATTCAGGAGCTGCTGCAAAAAGGTCACATCCGTCCGAGTTCATCGCCCTGTGGGAGCCCAATCATGCTAGTACAAAAGAAGGATGGGACTTGGAGACTCTGTATTGACTATCGGGCGCTGAACAAGATCACTGTCCGTAATAGGTACCCAATCCCACGGATTGATGACCTCCTGGACCAACTAAAGGGGGCAAAATATTTCAGCAAGATCGATTTGAAGTCAGGATATCACCAGGTACCAATCGAACTCTCCGATGTGTGGAAGACTGCCTTCAAAGCCAAGGAGGGCCTTTTCGAATGGTTGGTTATGCCTTTCGGATTGACGAATGCTCCTGCAACCTTCATGAGGCTAATGGAAGACATCTTGCGGCCATTCACCAACTCATTTGTAGTGGTATACTTGGATGACATCTTGATCTTTAGCAAGACTTGGGAAGAGCACCTCCACCACATCCGACAGGTTCTCCAAACACTGCGACAACACAATTTATGTGCCAATTCGGAGAATGCACTTTTGGCATGACCCAGGTTCAGTATCTGGGATACATTATTGATGAACGGGGGGTGCATGTGGATCCAGCCAAGATCCAAGTCATTCGGGATTGGCCATCTCCAACCACTCTAACAGAGCTTCGCAGCTTTCTAGGCCTTGCCAACTTCTACCGCAGGTTCGTGTTGGGATTTTCTCATATCACTTGGCCCTTGAGTTAGGTCACCAAGGGAGGAGCGAAAGCAAAAAAATTTTGGTCTGAATCTCAACAGAAGGCATTCACAGAGTTGAAAGATTGACTCTGCACAACACCAGTTCTTGAATTACCAGACTTGCAACAACCATTTGAGGTCGAGACAGATGCCTCTGACTATGCTATTGGGGCAGTCCTTACTCAACACGGGCATCTAGTGGCATATCACAGTGAGACACTTTCAGACACAGTCCGGAAGTATCCCACTTATGACAAAGAGATGTATTCCATTGTGCAGGCCTGCCGACAATGGAATCATTACATTTTGGGGAAGGAAACGGTCATCCACACGGACCACCGACCCCTGCAGTTCATACAGACCCAAGGGAAATTGCAGAATGATCGCAATCAGAAGTGGTCCACATACCTGCAACAGTTCCATTTGAATATCAAGTATAAGAAGGGCAGCACCAATAATGTTGCAGATTGCCTCAGTCGACCACCGATCATGGCGTTAACCACCGTGCTCAACTCTTGTGGGCACGAGACTTCTGATTGGCCATTGCTCTACAAAAGCGACCTGGAATTCGGCCACACATACCAGACACTCTTGGAGGGTCAGCATGTTCCAGATTTTCACCTCCAGGATGACCTGTTATGCCACCTGGGTCACCTTTGTGTTCCTTCAAGCGAGCGTGCCAAGATGATCTGGGAAGCACACTACAGTCGGGCCGTTGGGCATTTTGGGGTCGAAAAAACCGTGGCAGTACTGCAGAAATATTTCTATTCGCTGAATCTTCGACAGGATGTCGGGAAGTACATCAGATCATGCACTGCTTGTGCCATTGCCAAACCGACCATCAAGAAGCAAGGCCTCTATACCCCGCTGCCTACCCCTAGTCGACCTTGGGAATCCATCTCCATGGATTACATGTCAGGCCTCCCTTCCACTAGGCATGGAAATGACTGTGTTTTTGTGGTCGTCGACAGGTTCTCGAAGATGGCCATTATGGCAGCCTGCAAGAAGAATATCACAACAGAAGCCATTGCTAAACTCTTCTTTGAACAAGTATGGGTACACTTTGGGATCCCACAGTCTATCATTTCAGATCGGGACAGCAGGTTCCTCAGTACATTTTGGTCTAGCCTCTGGTCGATGCTGGACACCAAACTCACTAAGTCCACAGCCTTCCATCCTCAAACTGATGGCCAGACTGAGGTCGTCAACAGGATGATCGTACACATTCGGCACATGTACAACTCAAAGCATCCACGCACATGGGACAAGAGCCTCCCCTATGTTTAGCACAGCTACAATCGAGCTCTCCACAGCTCGACTGGCCACAGCCCTTTCCAGGTGGGATTGGGATTCCAGCCACTATGTCCCATCGATGTGGCCATGCCATTTGCAGCTACTCACGCAGATTCTGCTCATGTCCAGTCTGAAACAGATAAGGCAAACAGCTTCATTGAGCACATCCAACATATTCGCCAGTAGGTCCATGACATTCTGGAGAAATCAAATGCCAAGTACAAGCAGCGACATGATCAACATCAGGTGCCACACAAGTTTCAAGTGGGCGACAAAGTCTGGTTGCATTTGCAAAAGGAACGCCTTACCGGAGCCTATCAGAAACTCAGACCACTCCGATATGGCCCTTACACCATTACCAAGGTTGTGGGAGACAATGCATTTGAGCTCAGCATTCCCCCATTCCTTGGCCTGCACCCGGTGTTCAATGTCGACCGCCTTCGGCCATACTTTCCACCATTACTAGACACGTCCAACATTGCAGAACAACTCACACCCACAGAGTTAAATCCATCTTGCATGGAACAAGTTGCAACTGATCGGATCATGGACACACAGATCAAGCACACTCACCAGAAAAATATCCAACTGTATCGAGTTGTCAAAGCAAGACAACTCCTTCACCAGGGCAAGTGGCTCACCAGGGACCAAGTGCAGCAGAAGTTCCCTCATCTCATGGAGGAACTCAACTCAATGGGGACCATTGCTTCCTAAGGGGGGAGTAATGATCCAGGTGGATATTGGTGGGCACCCGCTAATTCCACTTGGATCCCCTCTAGTGCTTCTTACAGTTTTTTTTTCAGTTTCCTTAATTATAGCATAGTTTACTATTTTTAGCAGTTTTTTGGGTCCTAAACTTCCGAAGCCGTTTTGAGGCCCTAAACGACGTTTTTTTGGAAAATATACCACCAGTGATTTTTTTGATAAAAATTGCCTTTTCCGTCGTAGTTCTCGGAGAGATCTTTCCAACGGGCTATCATGCACGTCAAACGGAGATAGTATGACCAATTCGCGACCCCGGGAAGTTGATGTACCAACTTACCCAAAAACGGGGCCCACAATTTGGCGTTTCATCTTCTAGGGTTAGGTTTTGGAATGTGAAGGGTTTTCCATTGTTTCTCAACAATAAATAGGCCTCCGAGCCTCATTGTAAGACAGTTCAGAGGCATGTAGCCACCACATCTCTTCTCAGAGATAAGCTACCATCGCCCTAGCTGGTTTATTTCCATTTCTGTTTGTAAACATATTTCAATATTTTCCAGTAATGAATTGAGGTATTATTTCCGCTGCATATCTGTCTTTATGGTTATCTCTGTATTTTATTGCGTTCCTGTTTAAATACGGATCAATCAAATACATCAGATTTATTTCAAATACAATAAATCTAGGTTTTTCTGGTTGCATCATCAAGAGCCACCGAGATATGATACCTGTGCAGGTCCCCATACATCTGTATGCACAAGCTCTAATTTTTCGCTCTTATTTTATTTTCCAACTCTGAGGAATCTGACTCTCTTCTGCTTTCCATAAACACAATTCTCACAGAATTTTAATCAACATGCTTCAAACCTGGCAACAAATTTCTTGAGTGAAGAATCTCCATCCCCTTCTCACTCATGTGCCCAAGCCTATGATGCCACAATGCCATATCTTCTCCTGTAGAGGTTAGAGCATTAACAGAATTAGAAATACCATTGCATAAGTAAAATGTACCAACTTATTCTCCTTTTGCTATTACCGGGGATCCTTTAGTGACCTTACAGGTTTTATCTGTAAAAGTAATCACACAGGTTTCACCTCCCAACTGCCATGTTGAAATTAGATTTTTCTTCAGATGTAGAACATGCATTACCTCCTTCAATAGCCATTGATTTCAATTCTGCTATTTTATGAAAATTGTACCCATTCCAATGATTTTAGAGGGTTTATCATCACCCAATCAAGCCTGTCCAAAATCTCCTTGAACATAATCATGAAAATGTTCTCTATCAGGTGTGGCATGGAATGAGGCCCTTGACTCTACATCCCAAGCATCAATAATATTTTATAATGAGAGAATCAAAGCATCTTGCAACGCATCACTTGTCACATTTGCTTCCTGATTGTTTTCTTGTTGCACGTCTCCTTCTTTTCCCTTCTTAGACTTGCAATCTTTCTTTAGGTGTCCTTTCTTCCTACATTTCTAGCACACTATCCCTGATCTAGACTTGGATCTGTATTTCCTTGACTTACTATGATATCCTAGGCTCTTTCCTCTTTCCATTTTTCTTCCCCTAGTCTCTGCAGTCAAAACATTACCTGATGTCTCACCGGAGCTATTCTGTCGCATTTCCTCGCTAAGGATTGCATCGACAACATCATCAAACTTTAAAGTACTAGATCCAAAGATAGAGTTACTAATGGCCATAACTAAACCATTCCAACTTTCTGGCAATGAGCATAGAAATAACAAAGCCCTAACTTCATCATCAAAAGTTACCCCTATAGAACTTAACTGACTAGTAACTGTATTAAATTCATTTAAATGATCAGCAATAGATCCACCTTCTGACATCTTCATATTAAATAAACGCTTCATAAGAAATACCCTATTTGAGGCCGAGAGTTTTTCATATAGTTTGGCAAGTGCCGACATTAAACCCTCTATTGTCGTTTCCTTTGAAATATTAAAGGCTACCAACGCTGCTAGGCACAACTATATTGTTCCAAGTGACTTTCTGTCGAGAATATCCCATTATGTGTCTATCATACTCGTCGGCTTCTTTGTCTTTCTGCTCAATGGTTGGTACAGATATTTTTGGCACAGATAATCTTCCATCTGCATCTTCCATAGCTGGTAGTTTTGGCTGTTAAATTTTTCGACCCTAAATATACCATCTTCTGCCATTGCTCCCACTCGAATCAAGAACCCTTCTCTCCTGCGATTTTACCAGCCAAATAGACCTTTGGCTCTGATACGATTTGTTAGAAAATTATATATTACAAAGCAATGGAACACATAAAATATATTGTAGAAATATAAACACATAAAACAAGAGAGACACATATATATGTGGTTCACCCAATTTGGGCTACGTCCACGGGAAACATCTAGTCCTTCCTTTTATATTATCTAGCAAACTGAAGAGATACAACCTACAGTAGATCCGTTGTAATTCCCTCTTCACTCTCACACAATCTCCTCTCTCTTTCTCACTCAGAATACAAATCTACATAAACGCAATACAGTTCCCTCATATATAGCGAGGGGTTGCCTTCTAGGGCAAAAAACCCTAAATTAAACATAACTTCTACCGTCAGATCTTCACCTAATGAATGCCTAAATTAAATATGAAATTACAACATTTTACAAGGAAATTTTACATCTATTTTTAGCTTCGGGGGCACTGCCCTCGATCCCCCACCAGGGGGGGCTCCCAAAGATCGCAGTCGCCCCTCCTAGACTGATCAAGTGCTCATGTCCGAAGTGTCGTAAAATGCTCAAAATTTAAAGTGCTTAGAACTGGTTCAAAGTTGAATGACTGGAAAGTGCTCGTCTTCCCAATTCCGGCGCCGCAAACGGTTCGAAAAATGGTCGCCGCATGAGGAAGTTATGGCAAAAAGAAGAATTTGTCCATAACATTAGAAATTTTAATTTTTCAAAAAAAATTAAAATAGGAATATTCCGTCGGGCACGAAATCCGAGGCAACCACCCAAAATTAAATGTAACTGCAGTTATGTTGGCGGAATTTTGGCAGGAGCGCCATATTTGGCAGACCCGCCATAATTGGCGGAGCTAACTGGAGTTAACTAAAGTTAGCTGGAGTTTTTCTAGGGGCAAACTGGAGAAACTTTAAATGGCCATAACTTTGGCTAGGAAAGTCGGTTTTGGATGAATTTTTTTTTGATTTTGGGTATTTTCGACCTTCTAAAGCCATTGGTGCAGGTCTTATAGCTATCTGAGGTCATTTGTAGAGGTTTTTGAGCCGTGAAAATTCTAGGAGCCACTAGGGCCCAGTTTTGTGAAGACTGGATAGGGTTGCAGGTATCCATTGGAGGTGATCCAATAGTCAATCCTGAAGGATTTAAGTGTTCTGAATCCATTTTTACCATCTATTTCTCCTGTAGATGCTTCTATTCAGCTGTATTTTCAATTTGAGCATTTAATAAAAACAAGGACAAGCCCGATTGGGAGCTTTGGACCCAGCAGACGTAGCCCTGGAGGGGGTGAACTGCTTTATCAACTTATTTTGCATTTGTGGTTGATTTGTTTTGCAGAACAAATTCGTTTTAATGTGTTAAACAGTAAAAGGAAATAACTCTGCTATGCTTAAATGAGTCATAAACAGCTGAAAATTTCATGTGTTTTCTTTGTGCAAGACATGGAAATCTTTTAAACATGTTTAATTCTGAATTGAATACCTTGCAAACAAATTTCAAGTAGTTTCAAATTCAGATCAAGTTGGCATCAGAGCTCAGGTTTTTTGTGCAAAGATCTTCTAACTGTCTTGCAAAGTATTAATGCTTACCAGGTTGAAACTTAAAAGAGGGGAAGGACAATTGACTAGAGAACGAGAGAATCCTCAGTCAAGGAAGGCCAGAGAGCCATCACCTCCACCTTCAATTTCACCCTCAAGAGTCTCAGCAGAAGCTTCAAGGATGTATAAACATGAAGGAGAAATTCCTATAGAGACAGTTCCAAGAGAAGAAGAAAGAGTCTTCAGAAAGGCTTTCTTGGACCTCACTGAAATGGTGAGGATATTATACCAAGAAAGAAATGAGAAATTGGCTGGAGAAGGGTCCAAACCTCCACATGAAGGAGAGGGCTCTTCAGGAGGTAAGAAGGATGATGATCATTCCAAGAAAGGACATGGAGGAAATGGTGATCCACCACCCCCATCTTCACCTTCTTCCTCTTCATCCTCGTCTTCTTCTGTTCATAAGCATAGATCCTCTGGAAAAAGTCCTTTTTTGAAGCTTGATGTAAAATTCGAATTACCTATGTTTAATGGTGAAGTGAATGCAGAAAAGATTGACAACTGGATTAGGCAATTGGAAGTTTACTTGAGGATCCAAAATATGCATGATGATGCCACAAAGATTCAGTTGGCTTCTTTGAGAATGGATGGAGCAGCATTGGTCTGGTGGGAGGCCAAGACTAAAGAGGAGATCAAGAAATTTGGTAAGGTTACCTTAACATGGCCTGAATTTCTGTTAGCCATTAAAAAATAGTTTTATCCTCTTGCTCACATGCAGAAGGCCATTATGAATTGGCAAAATTTCAGACAACTTAAGGGTCAGAGTGTCCAAGACTACACCCAAGAATTCAGGAGAAGAGCTCTCTTGTTAGGGGTAGATTTGCAGACCCAAGAAACCTTGCTGAAATACATTGGTGGCTTGCATAGCTACCTTAGACACACCATCTTGATGTTTAACCCTACTAGCCTGGACGAGGTTTGTGTCCAAGCTATCCATTTAGAGGCAAGGGGAAAAAACACATTTGAAGAGGGTAGAAACAAGCCCTCCAAGGGGAAAAACAAAGAGAAAACCTCCAAGGGAAAGGGCAAAAAGAATGCATCTGTCAAATAGGAGAGTGAGAAAGTGATCTGTAAACACTTTTCTAAACCAGGTCATGAGGAGAAAAACTGTTGGAAATTATATCCTGAAAAAAGACCTCAATTTAACAAATCCAAAGGGAAACAGAAAATTGCTGCTACTACATCTACACCACAAGATTTAGGGGAAGATTCAGGTGATGAAACCAAAATTGCAGCCATGGGGTTGAAAAACTTGAAGGGAAAAGAAATTGAAACTCAAGCCAGCACTAGTACCTCAAACTTCCATGTACAAGCTCCTAATGAGGAAGAAAGAATTGAACTGTTTCATGTGAGGGTGATTTCAAAACATACTAAAATTGACACGCTTTTTGATAGTGGGTCACAAGCAAACCTTATATCAGAGGACTTGGTCAAGCAGCTTAAACTTGAGACCGTTCCACATCCGAAGCCATATCCACTTGGATGGATTTGCAAGGATGCAAATTTACAAGTTTCAAGAAAGTGCACATTGCGCTTTGCAATTACTGCACATTTTATTGACACAGTTGAACTTGATGTGGTACCTTTTGATATAGCAGGAATTGTTTTGGGAAGTCCTTACTTGTTTGACAGGAAAGCTATCTTTCATCGCCATGAAAACAAATATCATATGTTCAAAGATGGCAAGGAGTTCATTGTTAGAACTCATTGCAAGAAGACAAATATAGCAATGGTGAATGTAGGACAGGTAAAAAGGCTGGTAAATTCAAGTAAGAATTTTGTTCTTATTATGATTAAGCCCAAGGTTGATGTGGATCATGAGTCATTTGACAATTGTGATCCAAAACTTAAATCAGATCTGTATGATGTAGTTGATGCATATCATGAGATGTTTCAGGAGCCTACAGGTTTGCCTCCTAGGAGGGAGATTCAGCATGAAATCCATTTGCATCCAAATTGTCCTCTTCCAAACATAGGCATGTACCGCATGTCTAATATGGAGAATGTTGAAATAAAGAAGCAAATCAAGGACTTGTTGGACAAGGGTTTCATAAGGCCAAGTACTTCGCCATGTGGGTCACCGATTGTATTGATTCCAAAGAAAGATGGCACTTGGCATATGTGTGTTGATTTCAGGGCCTTGAACAAGATAACGGTAAAGAATCGTTACCCACTCCCAAGGATAGATGATTTGCTAGATCAGCTGAAAGATGCTCGATATTTCACTAAGCTAGACTTGCGTAGTGGATATCATCAAGTAAGAATTGAAGAAAGTGACATTTGGAAGACAGCCTTTAAAACCAAACAAGGACTCTTTGAGTGGCTTGTGATGCCGTTTGGTTTGTGCAATGCACCTGCAACTTTCATGCGGGTAATGGATGATGTCTTGCGTCCTTTTCTTGATGATTTCATTATTGTCTACTTAGATGACATCTTAATTTTCAGCAAGTCTAGAGAAGATCATGTCATGCATGTTAGAAAAGTACTTGATGTTTTGAAGAAGAACCAGTTATTTCTTAAAATGTCAAAGTGTGAATTTGGAAAGACTTCTTTGGTTTATTTGGGACACATAGTAGGAGGAGGTGCTTTGAGAATTGATCCTGCTAAGATTGAGGCTATTGTGAAGTGGCCTACTCCCAAATCCATAACAGAAGTAAGAAGTTTTTTGGGTGCAGCTCAATATTGGAGGAAGTTTATCTCTAACTTCTCTTCTATAGTAGCTCCTATGCATGCAGTGACAAGTGTGAAGCATGCTTTCCAATGGGGAGGCAAGCAGAAAAAAGCTTTCGAATCTTTGAAAGAGAAGATTAGTTCAGCTCCAGTCCTTGCATTACCGGATTTGAGACAGCCATTTGAGATACAAACTGATGCTAGTGATTATGCTATGGGTGCAGTTCTTCTACAGCATGGTAAGCCTATTGCTTTTGATTCTGAAACTTTTAATGGTGTTGTTGTAAATTATCCTACATATGATAAGGAGTTGTATGCGTTGGTACAAAGCGTCAAAAAGTGGAAACACTACTTGATGGGCAAAGAAACTGTTATACATACCGACCATCAACCCTTACAGTACTTGCAATCACAAAGCAAGTTACAACAGTCACGACACTTCAAATGGATGCGCTTCTTGCAACAGTTCCATTTGGTAATAAGGTATAAGAAAGGTACTTTGAATAAGGTTGCTGATATGCTTTCAAGGCCTATTATTGGTGCTGTTATTTTACTTAAGAATGATTCCATTGTACATGATAGTTACATAGAACAATATGCATCTGATGATGACTTTAAAGATGTGTATGCTAACTTGAGTAAAGGGAATCATGTAGAGGAAAATGACTATCACATGCATAACAATTTGCTGTTTCATTTGGGCAAGTTGTGTATACCACAAGGGGAGAGGATAAATGTCATAAGAGAAGCTCATTCTTCTCTTATTGCTGGCCATTTTGGTGTGAGCAAAACAGTTGCACATCTACAGAGGTATTGCTATTGGCCTCGCATGGTAGATTCTGTTTCAAGGTTCATAAGAGGTTGTTCATTATGTGCTACAAGCAAGCCTAGCAACAGGAAGCTTGGTTTGTATACTCCTTTGCCGGTACCTTCTAGACCATGGGAGAGCATCTCTATGGATTTTGTAGGAGGTTTTCCAAAATCTCGAAAGCAGCATGATTATTTATATTTAGTAGTTGATCATTTCAGCAAAATGTGTATACTTATGCCTTGTAAGAAAACTATAACTGCTGAACAAACTGCTGAATTATTTTTTCATCATGTATGGATTCACTTTGGTTTGCCTACTTCCATTATTAGTGACAGGGATTCCAGATTTGTGGGGAATTTTTGGTCCAACCTATGGGAGATGATGGACACAAAGTTGAAGAAAAGTACTGCTTTCCATCCGCAAACAGATGGACAAACCGAAGTTGTGAACAGAACCATTGTGCACCTCTTGAGAGGTTATTGCAGCAAGCATCCCAAGCTTTGGGATGAACATTTGCACTACATACAACATGCTTACAATCGTGCCAAGCACTCTTCCACAAACACCTCACCGTTTGAAGCTTGTTTTGGTTACTTGCCAAAATCACCTCTTGATTTCATTCTTGAGAAAGATGTTGCCATTGAGGGACATAGTGACATTGACAAAGCTCATTCATTCATTGAAAGAATTCAGCAAATACATCAGCAAATTCAAGAACAACTTGAGAAGAGTCAAGGCAAGTACAAGGAAAGACACGACAAGCATAGAGTCGATCACAAGTTTCAAGAAGGAGAAGAGGTATGGCTGTACATCAGTAAGGAAAGGATGCAAGGAGAAGGTAAAAAGTTGAAGCCTATTCGTTATGGTCCATTCAAAATCCTCAAGAAGGTTGGAAATAATGCTTTTCAATTAGATTTGCCTTCCTACATGCAAATGTATTCTGTTGTCAATGTGGAGAACTTATGTTTGTATGAACCTCCTTTGATTGTTGATCATGAAAGTGCTGTTCAACTGCCATCTATAGAAGATTTCTCGCCAGAATTCTTAGATGAGCTGAAAGAAGATACAATCCTTGACAGAAGGACACACACTTCAAGAAGGGGCAGTGTAGATTATGTTCGGGTTGGTTTCAAAGGCAGCAAACCGAACAAGGCAAAGTGGATGGAAGTGGACAGAGTGAGGGAGCTGTACCCTCACCTCTTTAACATGTAGTTGAAGGCTTTTGGGGTCCAAAAGCTTCCCAATGGGGAGGCATGATCAGGTGCTCATGTCCTAAGTGTCGTAAAATGCTCAAAATTTAAAGTGCTTAGAACTAGTTCAAATTTGAATGACTAGAAAGTGCTCGTCTTCCCAATTCCGGCACTGCAAACGGTTCGAAAAACGGTCGCCGTATGAGGAAGTTATGGCAAAAAGAAGAATTTGTCCATAACATTAGAAATTTTAATTTTTCAAAAAAAAATTAAAATAGGAATATTCCGCCGGGAACGAAATCCGAGGCAACCACCCAACATTAAATGTAACTGCAGTTAATTTGGCGGAATTTTGGCAGGAGCGCCAAATTTGGCGGACCCGCCATAATTGGCGGAGCTAACTGGAGTTAACTAAAGTTAGCTGGAGTTTTTCTAGGGGCAAACTGGAGAAACTTTAAATGGCCATAACTTTGGCTAGGAAAGTCGGTTTTGGACGAATTTGTTTTTGATTTTGGGTATTTTCAACCTTATGAAGCCATTGGTGCAGGTCTTACAGCCATCTGAGGTCATTTGCAAAGGTTTTTGAGCCGTGAAAGTTCTAGGAGCCACTAGGGCCCAGTTTTGTGAAGACTGGATAGGGTTGCAGGTATCCATTGGAGGTGATCCAATAGTCAATCCCGAAGGATTCAAGTGTTCTTAATCCATTTTTACCATCTATTTATCCTGTAGATGTTTATATTCAGCTGTATTTTCAATTTGAGCATTTAATAAAAACAAGGACAAGCCCGGTTCGGAGCTTTGGACCCAGCAGACGTAGCCCTGGAGGGGGTGAACTGCTTTATCAACTTCTTTTGCATTTGTGGTTGATTTATTTTGCAGAAAAAATTCGTTTTAATGTGTTAAACAATAAAAGGAAATAACTCTGCTATGCTTAAATGGGTCATAAACAGCTGAAAATTTCATGTGTTTTCTTTCTGCAAGACATGGAAATCTTTTAAACATGTTTAATTCTGAATTGAATACCTTGCAAACAAATTTCAAGTAGTTTCAAATTCAGATCATAGACCCCCCCTATAGCAAAAATATTATGGGTGGCAACGTTATGAACTAGGGTCCAATGTGGTGATACCTCTAAATAAAGAAGATAATCAGGCTCCACACCTAACATCCGAGAGGAAGAACATGAGCATAGTAGGGGAAGCAAGGGCGATGTTGTTGGGTGTGGAGCCTAATTATCTTCTTTATTCAAAGGTATCACCACATTGGACCCAGTTTTTAATGGGGCAGCAAGGTCGCCTATTATTTTCACTGCAAGGGGGGTCCAAGGGGTGGAAACGATCTTTAGGAGCCCCCCCTGGCGGGGGTTCTGGGGCAACACCCCCGAAGCTAAAAATAGATGTAAATTTGCCTTGTAAAATGTTGTAATTTCGTAGTCAATCTGGGTCGGTCATTTGGCGGAAATATGGCGGTAGAAGTTATGTTTAATTTAGGGTTTTTTCCCTAGAAGGCAGCCCCTTGCTATATATGAGGGAATTGTATTGCGACTATGTAGATGTGTATTCTGAGTGAGAAAGAGAGAGGAGATTGTGTGAGAGCGAAGAGAAAATTACAACGGATCTGATGTAGGTTGTATCTCTTCATTTTGCTGGATAATATAAAAGGAAAGACTGGTTGTTTCTCCATGGACATAGCCAAAATTGGGTGAACCACATATATCTGTGTCTCTCTTGTTTTTATGTGTTTTCTGTGTTTATATTTTTGCAATATTTTATGTGTTCCATTGCTCTGTAATATATAATTTTCTAACAGATGTTGCATGATCAGGGCCTACCACTACACTTGCAGGTTGAGGCGTGCAACATAGTGGTTTATGTTCGGAACCGTAGCCCACATCGGATACTTGAGATGAAGACACTAGAGGAGGCTTATTCCGGTAAGAGGTTAGATGTTGGTCACTTCATAATTTTTGGGTCATCGGTTTATTTCCATGTGACGAAAGATGCACGGAAGAAGCTTAAGCCAGTAACAGAGTTGGGGATATTTGTGGGGTACACTGATACACCCCACAACTATTGGGCATACATGCCGACCAGACGGATGACAGAGGTTCGCAGGGATATGAGGTTCGATGAGGAGAGGGCCATGTGAGTATCCCTTGAGAGAAATATTGAGCTACATGCGAATGAGGAGCTTTAGCTCCTAAGGTTGAGGGGCCAAAAATTGATGTGAAGTAGCCACATGTAGATGTTCATAGAGTGGAGACATCCACCCAGGCAGAGTCTTCCAGAGAGGGAAGAATTTGCACTAGAGAGGCTGACATATTGTTGGATGATGAATGGGAGAATGTGGGAGCACCCTATTTTGAGTGCAGAAAGAGGAGGTCACCAAAGAGGTACACTGGATACATGGCACTTATGGGTTCATGTGTTGTCTAGAGCCATCTTCCTTTCAAGAAGGAGTGCAGCAACCAGTTTAGGTTGATGCAATGGTGGAGGAGTATGACTCCATAGTTCGAAACAATGTTTAGGATGTGGTCCCGACACCGGAGGACGAGTTAGTTATGAGCTCCCGTTGGCTTTACAAGGTAAAGCAAGCTGCAGATGGTAGTGTGGAGAAGCATAAGGCCATATTTGTGGCCTGTGGGTTTTCACAGGTAGAGGGGATTGACTATGATGAGACCTTTGCTCCTGTTGCAAGGTACTCGTCAATCAGATCTATTTTGGCACTATCAGCAAAAATGGGTTGGAAGATCCATCAGATGGATGTGAAGACTGCCTTCCTCAATCAAATGATTGAGGAAGAGGTGTACATAGAGCAACCCAAAGGTTTTGAAACCTTGGATTGTGAATCACATGTGTGCCGACTCAAGAGAGCGTTGTATGGGCTGAAGCAAGAACCTTGTGCTTGGTACACCATGATAGATAACTACTTCACTGAGTTGGGCTTCACGAAGAGTGAAGTGGATGTGAACTTGTATCACATAGTAGTGGAAGGTAAGATGTTGATCATTGTACTTTATGTAGATGATCTTATAGTGACAGGTGATGAGAATCTCATCAAATATTGTAAGGAGGATCTTGCAAGAGAGTTTGAGATGAAGGACATGGGGATCATGCATTACTTTCTTGGCATGGAGGTATGGCAGGGAGATGGGGAGTTGTTTGTATCTCAGGGAAAGTATGCCAATGAGATACTCAAGAGATTCCGCATGGAGAGTAATAAACCCATGGAGACTCCTTTAGTTGGTAACTGGAGGAAGGAGGATGCTACTTCAGGGGAAGTATTGGAAGCTATTGTTTAGAGACAGCTTGTAGGTTCACTCATGTACTTGGTGAACACACGACAGATATGTGAAATGCAGTTAAATAGCTTAGTCAAGCAATGGTTAGGCCTACCAAGCTTTATGGGAAGGTGAAAAAGCATGTATTGAGATACCTCAAAGGCACTACTCAGTTTGGGTTATGGTACAAATGGATAGAGGGAATGAAGCTTCAAGGCTTCATCGATGCAGATTGGGCAGGGAGTCCATCTGATAGGAAGATCACATCAGGAGGGATCTTCAGTATTGGGTCAGCGACAGTTTCTTGGTATAGTAGGAAATAGAAATTGGTTGTACTCAGTTCGACATAGGTAGAGTACATGGTTTCAAGTCAGGAAGCATGTGAGGCTATCTGGATGAGGAAGATCTTGGTTGGTTTGTTTGGTCAGCAAATGGATCCGACAATGATTTATTGTGATAATCGAAGTTGTATCAAACTTTCTGAAAATCCATTCTTTCATGATTGGTTTAAGCATATTGATATCTAGTATCTTCATCTTATAGATTGTGTATTGATGCAGATCATGTTGTTAGATTACATTCCCACGGAGGAGCAAGATGCTGACATCTTGACAAAGGCTTTGTCAAGATGTAAATTCGAGTTTCATAGAGAAAAGATCGAGATAGTTGATAATCCCTTTCTTGTTGAGAGGGAGTATTGAGAAATGTCAACAAGAAATTCCAGTTTAATTTTTCCTTGAATTAAACTGTGAATTAAATTCAAATTCTATTCTCATATCAACTTAAAATTAGTTAATTAAGTTTATTAAACTTATTTAACTTCGGAAAGTTGAGTTGGAAGTCTTTCTGTCGTCATGTGTATGTTCTCCCTACTTTGTAGGAGTCCAGTGTGAGTTAATTGTGAGTTTTAAAATATAAGACTTAGTTTCATGAGTCAGTTCAGTTAAATTAGTTCTCAAACTGATTGAGAGAACTAATAGTGAGTTAACATTCAGTGGTATCACTAATGAACTCCACCAGTGCTACTTTAGTTAACTGAATATTTTCTCATTAGAAAATCATGCATGTCGATTTTGAGAAAGACCCACTTGAGACTAGAGTGCAGGGACAATGTACTATTTGTTTTAGATTTTTCTGAGTTGCATTAATTGTGCATGAATTTAGGAACTGACCCTTGAGGGAGTGCACATTTTTAAGAGGATTTATTTCCCTTTAAATACAAGCTATCCTTCATAATTACGCATTGGAATAGAGACTTGGAGAGCTTGTGAAGAGTCTAAGCTTTGGCCTTGAACTTGCTTATGAGTTGGAGATTGAATTTGCTGAGCACTGGGATTGTTCTAGAGAGAAAAAGCATTGTAATTTCATCTTGATTTTTTGGATTAATACAAAATAGATAGTGGGGTTTTGAGTTGTGGCTTTCCCCGGATATTTATTGTGTTATGTGCCTTTGATTCTATCTCTCTATTGATTATTGTTTGCTCGATGTTTATGGGGTTCCGCTGTAAAGAGTAGAAGTAGATTCTTGTCTCTTGCTTTAGAAAATTGCATTAGCTTGTGAATCTACAGGAAACAAGTCAATTATCATGGTAGTAGTGGATCAACTCTCCAAATACACCCAGTTTTGTGCCTTACCACACCTGATTTTTCCAACTTTTGTGGCTTAAGTCTTCATGGATCAAATTTTCAAACTGCATGGGATGCCTACTTCTATTATGTCTGATCGCAATCCCAACTTCACAAGAAATTTTTGGTAGGAGTTGTTCAAGCTACATGGAACAAAACTCCAAATGAGTACAACATATCACCCCTAGACGGATGGTCAAACCGAGGCAGTAGACAAATGTTTGGAGACTTACCTGTAGTGATTTGCTTCAAACAGACAACATTAATGGGTGCAGTGGTTACCCTTAGTAGAATGGTGGTATAATAATAATTATAATGAAGCAACCAAGATAACACCATATGGGGCGGTGTATGGAAAACTCCCACCTTCTCCAACTTCTTAACTTCCAAGATCTTCCAAAGTGTAGGCAGTTGATAAGTTGCTTCAGAATTGAGCCTCCACTCTCACTCTTTTGAAGGATAATCTCCATCAAACACAAACCAGATGAAGCAATAGGTTGACCAACATCACTCAGAAAGGTCTTTTCAAGTGGGTGACCAAGGGTTTCTTTGATTCCATCCTTATAGGAAAACACCTCTCAAGAAAAGGGCTTCCAAAAATTAGCTCCCAAATTTTATGGGCCTTATCAAGTGATTTATGTATTGGCTTCGTAGCCTACAAACTGGCCCTGCCCTATCTGCCACTTCAAAAATCCACCTTGTCTTCCATGTCTCTTGCCTCAAGAAATTCATGGGGCACAATCACAAGGTACAAACCATACTGCCTGAATTGGATGAGGAAGGTTTTATTTGGTTCCAACTGGAACAAGCCTTGGATTCACAATAACGACATCTTCACAGTTGCACTATCAAGGAAGTCCTCATCCAGTGGAAAGATGCCTTACTAGAAGATGCGATATGGTAACCAACAATTATTCTCCATAAATTTCCGCAGCTCCAGCCTTGGGAACAAGGCTGCTTTTGAAGGGGAAGGGCATGTTAGGGTCTGACCCTAACCCCTTTATTAATGTAAATAGCCCAAGAGGTCCGGTAAGATTCATGATTAGCTAGTTTAATAAATAAAGCTTGTAAGAATTGTAAGTGGTTGACCTGCATTCTAAAAAAAGGACCATAATTAGATATAACGAGCCATAGCTAATAAATAAAGTGGTTAACCTACATTATGCAAGGGACCACAAGTATTTAGGGTTTTGGGTCTCAGAAAACTATAAATTTTTGAAGATGGTGAGGGAAGTTTTGTATTGTGTTGTGTAATTGAGCATTGGTCTACTAGAGGTTGCCCCCTCGAAGAGGCAAGTGAACAATATTGCTGCAAATCTTAATAAAACATTTCTAGTGTCATCATCTCATTGTGTTATTTTATGTGGTATTTCTAGCATATTTCGCACTTATGATATTTTCTGTAGGTCAAGTATACCTCACTTCTACATCTCATGGACATTGGATTTGTATTTGTATTGAACACTTGAATTCCAACATATGATTCCTCACACATATGACACATTTCAACGTTAGCCAATTGATCAATTCTATCATGAAATTTCGATGTGCAATATTCATATCTTGAAATATATCAAATATAACATGCTCAATTTGAATTTCTTTAGGTGGCTCTATGTCAATATTTTTTGCATCATTTTTCTTGCAAAGAGCTACTTTTCCTTTTTCCATAGGATTTACTTTATTTGCATAATTTTTCTTTGTGAGAGATATGCTTAATTTTCTCATAGAATTTTCTTTTTCTTCAAGTCCACCTTTTTTCCTTGTTCTTAATGTTCCTTAGTTATCATTTGTTGTTCCTTTCTTTGTGACATGCCCTTTTTCGTGCAGAATTTTGATTTATTTTTTTTTGTTTTTAATGTCGTTCAATTGTCATCTATTTTTGTCTTTCTTTTTCAATACACTCTTTGTTGTTCAACATATTTTTGTCTGTATATGTTGTTGTTCAATTGTCATTTATTGTGACATTCTTTGCCAATATGCTCTTAGTCGCTCAACATTTGTCTGTCCATATTCATTTAGTTGGTCAAGTGGCACTTGTACCAATTGTATTTCTGGTCATGCTCTTTGTTCTTCAAATCTCCCATATTCCATTGTATTCATGTATAAAAGAAGTAAATGTAATCCATTAATATATATTGAAGTCAATGCAATCCATCAATATTCACTGAAATAAATGCAATCAATTAATTTAATCACACTTAAACTAATGCATTAGTTGAAATTAAGATCATTATTTTCTATACACTTTAATGATATAACTCTCACTATGAAATACATGTGTAATTCTTTCCATATTCATCATAATATTAACATGTAGCACATTAAAAAGTGATACTAAAATTTAAAAGAAAAAATTATAACTCTAAACTTTCCAAATTATAATACTTTATTCAATTTTTAAGTATATAATGTGATACTTATCCATTTAAATCGAAAAATAATAATTCCAGCCCATAATAAATTCATAATTTAAAATTAAATTTTATAAAAAAATTAAATCAACTTTCACTTTTCATTATCTAAAATTAATTGGAGTTGTCTATAATGCGACTTTTTGGAGATTCCGGTGACGGAATCCGGCGGAAGAAATTGAGGTTAAATCTTGATTTGTTGCAGTTAAAATGGTTTTTTAACTGCATATTTGGATTCAGCACCCTGAAAAACCCCTGGGACGCTTTCATTGTTCAAAAACTAGCTATCAAACTTGCGATTCCAATAAATTCCTGCCGGATTTCGACCAAAAAAACCCGCCGGAAAAACTTTCAAAAAATCGCGTTATAGACAACTGCAAATTAATTTACAACCGAGCATTAAAACAGGTTGCCCTTTTTAGACCAAAAAATAAATAAAACAACTTGAAGTGTATAAAAAGTTAAAATATCTTCAAATTACTACCATTCAGCAATCACGATGATTTTGCTTTTAATCGTCATAATTTCTAGCAACCAAACGTTCAACACATGTCCCTCCAAAGATTTAGATGCGTTTTAACTTTGAATACAAGGAACCTACAACTTTAAGGAGGACTTGAGATATGACTTAAGATATCTCTTGAAGATAGATATAATTGAATATTTTAATACTTTATATAGAAAGCCATTATATCAATTTTAATGGGTCCATGGATATATCTTAACCCTAGATATGACGCATTGTTGTTTTTTTTAATTATCATTATTAATCTCTATGGTTAATCTTTATTCTTTAATATCTACAGAGATATATACCTCAAGCTATCTAAATGGAAAAACGAAAAATGACTTAAATCTACCAAGATATCTTTATTCGGAAAAGTTTAGATACGTTTATGATCATTTTCACCTTATGAAATGATGTTGGCCCTAGGAGAAGGGGGATTGAAATGCAAACACCTCGAACAATTACTATTCATCAAGTTGGACCGTAAGCTTGAGACCCGAATATAAATTAAAAGTAAACATATTTTAAAAAATAAACAAAAAAATTATTGAGTTTAGAGGCTCATTCTATAGCACAGTATGAGGGGATGGGTAAGTTTTTATAGTTCAGTGTGAGGGAATGTAAATTTGTTTGTCGATTTGTTCCTCTTTAAAATAAAATAAAAGATAAAAAATAATGTTCTAAATAGAAAAATAATATCGGCTATAATAAAAAAATGAATATGTTGTAAAATAATTAAAAGTAAAAAAAATGTGTGAGTAAGATGTTTAAATCTTATAATTTGGTTGGTTATTAATAAAATATTTTAATACAAACTAATATTAACATACACTTAAATATGTATACATATAAAATTAAGTTTTTATGATTAAAACGTTTATTTGGTCTTATATAAACTCTATTTAGCATTCAAAAATACAATTTAAACAATAAAAAAATTGAGTTGTCTTTAGTGCGACTTTTTGGAAGCTTTTCTAGTGGGTTTTTCCAGTCTAATTTCTCTAAAATCCGGCAAGAATTTATTGAAATCACAAGTTTGATGGGTAACTCCTGCACAATCCAAGTGCTCTATAGGTTTTTCAGGGTGTTGAATCCATATATATAGAGTCAAAAAACCAATTTAAATAACACAAATAAAGATTTCACCTCAATTTTTTCCGCTGGATTCCAGTGCCAGAAATTCCAAAAAGTCGCACTAAAGACAACTCCATAAAAAATGACACATTTTGTTTTACACTATAAATAAATTTGCACGTGAAGAAATTTGATCCCTCTTGGCTTATGTTAGATTCATACTTAAAATGGATCTATGCTGGTGTTACACAAGTTCACAATCTGAAAACTATAACAGAAAAGGCAAGAAACATATAAAATTAAATCAACAGTAAACTCAACAAGAATTGTTATATATTATTGCTTCTCCATTCAATTTGGGTTAATACTTGGGATATCAAAATAATATTGATATTTTAATCAAATATCAAGAAGATGTGTATTTTATTCAATTCTTAATATGAAATTGACACGTAACATTAAAAAATATTAATAACAAAAAAAAATTCAATGTAAGTTAAAAAATATATATTTCAATATGTACAATGAATAAATTATTTCAACATCATATATATAACAACAAAAAAATCCATGTGGGTTATAAATACAATATTTCTATATACAAGTTTGAGTAAAATATTTCAACATTATATATATATATATATAGAGAGAGAGAGAGAGAGAGAGAGAGAGAGAGATATTCCAATGATAGGTCCTTTCTAATTCAAGGCATAAAAAAGTTTTGTAATTCTTTCCATGTTTAATATGTAACTGATATTAACATTTTAAAAAATATTGATACAAAAAATAATTTAATGTCTATGTATATATTGAGAGATTATATTCCATGGATATACTTTTCACATTCCAATATGAAAGGGATATGTATTTAAAAAAATAGTAATAACAAAGAAACATTTTAATGTGAACAATGTGTGACTTAGAAATTAAATATTTCAATACAAACACATCAATTCTATACATACTACATTAAATAATATTTGTGTGTTTGGGAGAGAAAAATACCCCATATATATGTATTCATATAAATTATTAATATTTTAATAAAATTAAAATTAAAAATACTTTTAGATATAGACATGTGAAATTTATATAAATATAAATAAAAAATTGAAAACTAACATAAATCTATTTTAATTTCATATCTATTAAAAGTTGAAAAAAGTCAAATTTCTTAAAAATAAATATTTTTTTAAAATTCACATTTAAAATTAAATTTACATTTTGAAAAATTTAATTACTCTTCACATTTAATATATTTAAAATTAAAATAAATATATATTAATTTATAAACAATAACCATACTTATATATATATATATATATATATATATAGATTTGGAGCAGGGGCTTCCTCCGAAGGAGAAAATGAAGTTTGTTGTGCAATTTCTATATCTTCTGTGATGAATACACAAACTCTTACACGAATCCGTACATGAACCTCTGGATCTTCACACAACAACGCTCTTTAACGACCTCCTACCAATACAAGAAAAACGTCCCTCGATCCTCGATGAACCTCAGATGAACCTCTCCTCTCACAGAATATTTAGAATAACATAACAGAACAAAAACTCATGTGGAACAATTTGGAAAACTTCTCTCTTTTATTGATTTCAAAAGATGGATTACAATGCTGGAAGACTTTGAGAAACTTCAATCAGAGATACCAGATGCTACACCTTAAAATAAGATGCAATCCAGAGGCTACCTGGCCCTTTGCAGACTCTACCTTTGAATTCTTTGAAACAATACAGATTCAAACCTAATGAGTTCAACCACTTTAGGTTCTTACCAGGGTTGTTAGGCCCTGATACGCAGGCTTTTCAAACTCGACTCTAAAAGATACTTTCTTCGTGATGCAAGCAGATCGAACACAGATGTTCGCAGATGCAAAGAAGGAAGACTATCTCAGACCAAAAAACCAAAAGACTCTAACTCTCAGACTCTCAACTCTGAATTCCCCAATGAGCCTTACTTATCCCTTTTTATAGGATGGGAAGGGGACAAACATCAGACAATCGGACATACAATTTTTCATATTAAGATTCTGAGATGTGGATCAAATCACACCAAAAGTCGGAGAAGTGCTTCGAGTCTCAAAAATTCATATTTTTTAAATAGTAGAGATTATTCCAAATCCTACGGAAAGATATTGAGAATTTTCAATGTGGATATTTTGTCGGAAATCCCACGAAAATCGGTCACTATCAAATTCAAGTGACAAAACATTACTATACACTGTGGATGCTTTTTAGGAGAATCCCACGAGAACCCTTGGAGTCCTTTAAGTTATGTTCCCAATGGATTTGTACCAGGGAATCTTCCATTATTATGATGATATGCCCCACTAGTCTCCCATGATTTTGTATAAATCCTTCATACAATCATTGGTTTCCCAAGGATAATCTGATGGTTTATTTTTGTTAAGACTAACCAATGATGATGCCCTCTCATAAAGTAGCCCAATATGCAATCATCAAAGATTTTTTCTAGATTTGCAATAGTCTTACAAGGTTAGTGAAAAAAATCCATGCACTCCTGGCAATCGCTTTGAAAGTCTCTTTCAAAATACTTTGGATCCATAGCAGTCTTATTTATCCCATACCATCTCCACCATTCCTGTAACCAATCTAGTTGCAACAGTAACTATGTAATGAAGACAGGTCCAAATTTCAATAATGTATAATGTATTTTTGATCTTTCTTCTCTGCATAATGGATCCCACCAAAGATCTTTATAGGCAGCGAAATTATAGACAATGTCAGGAAATACAAGGCTCGAATCTTTTTGTGGCCACATTATCCTTGCAGGGTGTTAAGAATATTTGGTTCTGTTGATGGTATAATATTTATGAAATGTTTTGGTTCTATTGCTTCCCTCATTCCATATCAGACTGATATCATGAAAACTTTCCCTTAATGCCTCGTCTGCAAGATCAGAATACATCATTGAATTCTTATACACCATATCATGTATCCAAGTGTTGGACATAGGGTAAATCTTTCTTTCTAGTACAAGGTGTTGTCCTGACGAGGTTGTAGATTTGCATCCATTACTATGGTGTTTCTTAATTGCCAAGTGGGTTTCCATTTTTCAACATAGATTGGCCATGGGGTGTTGTCTGGGATATTTATGAGATTTTCTTGTTGTGTTTTGGGGTCCCATTTAGTGACAATTATCATTAGCTGGGTTTCCTTTTTCAGGTATTCCCGACTCAAAAGGTCGGGTAGACAATTTTTCTCTCCTTTTATATGCTCGACATCAAAATCAAAATTTGCAAACAAGGCTTGCCATCTGGAAAACTTGGATTCTCTAGGCTTTTTGATGTCTTTTGCTAATAATTTCTTTAAAGCAAAAGCATCAATCCTGAGAAGAAACCTTTTATGTATGAGTTTGATGTCAAATTTATCCATACAACTCCATGCAACTTTTACCTCTTTCTCAATTGTATAATAGTTATGTTCTGCTTGGTTCCAAGTACCTGAAGCAAACTGTATAACTTGTTCTTCACCTTCTTTGGTTTTCTTGAGAATAAACCCCCATCCAATGTTACTGGTGTCACTTTCTACAATCTTTGGCAAATATTCATCTGCAAGGTAGAGGATAGGCAAAGTCTTTACCTTGGATTTTATTTTTCAGATGGAAGTGATATGTTCTGGAGTCCAAGGCACTGGATCCTTTTTCAATTTTTGATTTAACAATTTTTTGTCATGGGCACATCGTTTGTAGAAGTTGCTAACTTAGTTCAAAGAACCTAGGAATCTTTGCCATTGTGTCTTACATGTGATTATATCGGGAAATTTGTTAGCAAATTCAAGTGCATGCTTCTGCAATATGATCTGTCCATCTTCAATAGTGTGTCTTAGGAATTTGATCTTTGTTTGAAACAATTCCATTTTCTTCTTACTTAATATGAGCCCATTTCTTTTGACTACCCGTGTAAAAATATGTACATGCTTGAAATTTTCTTCTACAGATTTAAAGAAAACTAACACATCATCAATATATACAATGAGCCAGTCGAAGTATGGCTTAAAGACCTGATCCATAACCTTTTGAAATTTGGATGGTGCATGTTTTAGACCAAAGGGCATGACATTCCACTCATAATGGCCAGCAGGAATGCTGAAGGCAGTTTTAAATCTATCTTCTTCTTTTATCGCAACCTACCAAAACCCAGATTTCATATCAAATTTGGAGAAAACCTTAGCTCCTGCTATTCAGCTTATCAAGCTTCCTTTGTGGGGAATAGGATATGTATCATCTTCTAGTACAAAATTTAGAGGTTTGTAATTTATGACTAATCTAGGAACACCTCTAATATGTTATGAGTGTTTATTTACATAGAATCCATAGCAGTTCCAGGGACTGCTAGATTCTCTGATCAATCCTCTTTTTAAGAGATCTGAGATTTCTTTTTGGCACAGAGTTCTGTATTCGCTGTTCATAGGTATGGCTCGACTCTTGCATGATTTTCCGTCATATTCTTCTTTGAAAGGCAATGAAACTCTGTGTTGTTTTTTATGCTAGAAAGCATTTGGGTTTTCAGAACAACAATCCTTTTCTAATTGTTCTTTGAGCTCTGAGATTTTTTGTTGTACCTTTGGGGACTGTAGCTGTTCTTTTGTTCTGATAGAGGACTTGAAGTCTTTTAATTCTCCCAGTTTTCTTTCTGTCATATTAACTTCTTGCATAGTCTGAACCATGGTGGACATTCTTGGTGTTGAAATAAAAGGCAATGTGATGGTTTGTAAGAAACCTTTGTCATCAGGGACAAATATAAAATAACCATCTTTTCCATTTCGTAATCTTGCTAATCCATGTGGTTCAACAACATCAAGAAAAATGTTTCCTAAAATACAGTCAATTGGAATATTTCCAGCTGCAAATTTCATTTTCATACAATATCTTGAAAAACAAAGAGTTGCACTGGAGACTTCATATTGAAAATATTGTGTACCTACCCTAGTGATTTGTCTATATGCAAGTGTCCAATATTTGGCTAGGATCACTTTTTTGTTTAAAACATTGATGTTTGCACCTGAATCTATTAATGTTCTGAGAGTGAAGATTTATCCTTGTTTATTAACATTTAATAATACATGGTGTTTCTAATACTGAATGGTCATGATATTCATATTGCCAAATCCTATGCCACTGTTCTACATATCTTCAAAAATATCTACATTAGGATTTTCTGTTGGTTCTTACCATTTTTATTTTTCCATCTGAGAGAATTTTTCTTTTAGCTCAATTATTTCCTTTTTTAAATGTTGAATCTCATGAATGACTTCTCCTAAAGTCAAAGACCTTGGTTTTGTATGCTATTGGTTTATTTGAAAATATTTTGTGTTTTTCTCATAAGAGGCGTCAACAAACAATGCTTTAGAAATATTACCTTTTGAGGTATTACCAAGATCGTTGTGTCTGATTTGTAAAAGAAATTCTAGAAGTTTTTCTTTCATTTCTCCTTCTGCAAACATCTTGATGTCTGCAAAAAATTTAGATTCATCATCATCAATAGTGTGTTCCATACACACTTTCTCTTTGGTTGGTGCCTTTTCTGTTTCTGTTTCTGAGCTAAAATTTGAGTCTATCTCAGAAGGGCTACAATGGCATTCATCAGTATCTGTGCAATTGCACTATTGGACATTCACTTGTTCTTCACTATGTTTAGACTCAGATAAATCCGAACCAGATGATTCTGATGAACTGCAACAATTTTGCTTCATTAGGTGTACTTCTTCCTTGAAGTGGATTCTAGGTCTTCTAGAGGCATACTCTTGTGTCTTTTTACCTCTATTTGTTCTTGACTCTCTTCCTTGAGGACATTTATTTGCAGTATGTCCAATCTGGCCACATAACCAACAGATAATCATATTTTTTCTTTAAGACTTAAGATGGATATCTTTGGGCTCATAGTAGTGTGTTTTGGGCACTATTTTATATGATCCTTTCTTGTGCCTATTTGCCTTGTGAGGGTGACTTTTAACAGTCTATTTATGACCCTTTTTCTGTGTTTTTCTGAATTTTCTTCTTTGCACAATTGGGTCATCAATAGCCAATCCATATTTACTGCAAATTGACTTGTTGTTAGGTAGCCTGGACATCTTTTGTAAGGACTTATTGACTTTCATGCTGGTACAAAGTCCTACCAAAGCTTTTGTTATGTTGCAATATATCTCTCCCCATGTGTAGTTTTCAAAAGAAGTTTGAAACACTCCTTGTTGTTGGATGTACTCAACAAATTTGGATGGTAATGCTGCTAAATATACTTGTTTCCACAGGTCATTCTGACTTTCTTTTACTTCATAAATTCTTTGTGTCCAATCTCTATGGAAATCTTCATATTGAGACATTTTCTTACACTTGAGATTCATCAAGATCATCTCATGTTTATTTGTAATTTCTATTGTTGCTCCACACCAGTGTTCTAAGATGAAGGAGGTTAATGCTCCAATCATGTTATTTTGGGGTTCACCATTTTCATTGTGGATAACATCTCCAGCTTCATCTTTAACAACTTTTGCTTCCATTTTTGCAATTAGTTTAGGGGAAGATTCTACTTCCCACCATCTCTGTAGGGTGCCTGTAAAGCACTGGATGAGAGTTTTACAAGATTCAACTTCAGATTTTCCTCTCATACACATAAGCTTATATTCAGTGTACATTTGGTCAATCATTTGCCTGATTTGACCAGCACTTAAACCATCAATATTCCACTCCTTATAAGATCCAGACTAAAAGGTATGAGTTTCTGGCATCTTCCCTTTGCCATTGAGGTCAGGAGTTGGATATCTGGTGAATTGGCTAGACAGAGGTTCATATATAGGCAAAATATGTTGTCCTGAGGATCCTAACTCTTCTTCTTTGGTCATGGTCTCTATGAAAAGATAATAGGATTCACTAAAAGATTCTTTAGAGCCAGTGTGTTGCTTTGGTTTTTCTTCAGGGAATAGAAATGGAAACTTTTCTACAGGTTATGTGGCATGTTGAATAGGTACATGGTGGCTAAATAACATAGAGGTTGATATCCCCGGATGCGGGTGGCACTTTTGCTTTAAATGCTCATCATGCACAATAATAAATCCTGGTACTGCCAGCTGCAGAGCAGCGTGGCTTCCCAAGACTTCACCTTGCACAAGCGGGAGGGAGTTATTAAGGTTGGATTTGGTAGGATATTTGCATTAATGGATTGCGCTGTTCAAGGCAACATTATCTTTGTTATAATCATGTCGACCTTGTATGTTTCCCTCACAACTTGCGCTCAATCTTACGGCAACGGAACCTGGTTAGCTGTGATCGATGGTGACGGGCTGATTCTTGCACACAGAAGCAAGCTCCAGGCTAACTCTTTCAGGGGTAAGCTCTCCTCAGTTCTTGACTTCAGCATTGGTTGTATTGTGCCTCCGTCTTGGGTGTTCTCTCTGCATTCAATTCGGTATCTATGTCTGGTCTCTCTAGTCTCTGGTCTCTCTAGTCTCTCTGCGCCCTACCCTTCGTCATTCATAATGGTTCGACAAGGTAAAAGACGTCGCTCCAGGGGGCATCGTGATAGTGGCTTACACTCAACTGTTGGTCACTCTGTGGAACCTCAGCAGGCGCCCATCAATCTTCCCCCCTCTCATGAGGCTGTGCCACCTTTGAGCTCTGGGCGCAAGCCAATTCCTAACAGTGCTTTCCAAACCACACACTTTAAATTTCAAAGCAATTTAAACAGGCCTCTGATTACTGCTCACATCACCATCATCCTTTCGGAAGAAGAAAATCAAGTCTCCCCTCTGGCATGCATCGCTCTTGATCCTTCCCAAAGTAGTGAGCATTTCATGGATAAAGATAGCCCGGAGAATTGGAAAAGTGATAAGTCTGGTCAGGAGGAAATTCCTAAAAGTATTCCGCCCCTTGAAGACATAAGCCCAGTTGTTGAGGAAGGGACTCTTGGCGCCACAAGTCACTCCATGGCGATCCCTATCAGCGAAACGGATGGCAATGAGAGTCTGAGGACCGGCAGTGCATGTCTGGTTGAGGAGAAGACTCCTGGTAAGGTTAAGGAAGTCTAGTGCCACCTGGGACCGCTTTTTTCCTTTTTGTTTTTGCTACTGCTCAGATGACCACCTACAGGCATCTTCGCTCACAGTCAAGGTTCAGCACTTATGGCCTGTTTTTTTGGCATCCCGTTGGGGAAATGGCGATTCACTTACAGGTTGGTTTGCAATGATTTTAAGCTTCTACTGCCAATGTCTCTTTCTCAGCTAAACACGTCATCCTCTAGGTTTTATATCTGGTTTTTTGCTATATGTAACTGGTCTCCCCAACTTCTTTTTGTAAGGGGCAGTTCTGCTGTGTTAAGTGCGCTCGAACTGTGATCTCTGAGGCCTCAACTCTATGTAAAAATATTCTCCTTTTCAGTTAATAGAATTTAGTATTTGCAGAGAAAAAAAAACATAGAGGTTGAGATATTTTTATCTTTGGGAGATACAACAAGTTGCTCAAAATTTCCAGAAAGTTTTTCCATAAGAGTTTGAGTAGAGTCGAACTCAAAATCTACATTTTCCTCTATGCTTTTAATTTGTGCTATTAATTCTCTAACAAAACCTTTTAATATAGAAACTGAAAAGTTGGCATCATTCAAAGTTTTATTCACACTATGTACATCAACTACTAGTGAGTCAAAACATTCCTTTTGTTCACAAGTTTTTACCATATTCATTTCTAGCCCTTTAATTATTGTATTTGTTAGAAAATTATATATTACGGAGCAATAGAACACATAAAATATTGCAGAAATATAAACACAGAAAACGCACAAAACAAGAGAGACACAGATATATGTGGTTCACCCAGTTTGGGCTACGTCCACCCCGAACAGCCAGTCCTTCCTTTCTATTATCTAGCAAAATGAAGAGACACAACCTACAACAAATCCGCTGTAATATCCTCTGTTTTCTCTCACAGTCTCACCTCTCTGTTTCTCGCTCACAGAATACACATCTATCACACAACCTCAAATACAATACCCTCATACAAAGAGAGGGGTTGCCTTCTAGGGAAAAAAACCCTAAACTAAACATAAGTTCTACCGTCAGATCATCCGCCTAATGAACGGCCCAGATTGACTAGAAATTACTATACTTTTACAAGGCAATTTTACATTTGTTTTTAGCTTCGGGGGCATTGCCCCGGAGCCCCCGCCGGGGGGGATCGGCCCCCACGGACCCCCGCGGGGGGGAAAAGTCCCCCCCACACCCCCCCGTGTGGAGGGGTGTACAAACTTCCTGGGGTATACATCCGGTTAAAACAAAGACCTCTGAACAATCATGCTCCACACACAACAATCTCCCACTTGGAGGATGATTGTAGAAACTCCACCGCTGCTTCATTTTCTGGACAATGACTCCTCTTTGGACCTGGCTGTTTCTCATCTTCATCGTCATCCTTGAAGCCCAATTGAAACTGAGCATATTCTCAGTTTCTCCCTGGTTACAAATTTTGTTAGCATATCTGCAGGATTCTGGCTAGTGTGTATCTTTTCCAGCTTCAACTCTCCATCTTCCAACACTGATCGTATGAAATGGTACTTGAGCTGTATGTGTTTAGTCCTAGAATGAGATGCTTGTAGAAATTTTGAATAATTTAACACATATTCAATGGAGATTATCCTGATCATGTACTATTGCGGAAAACATACACAATACATAAGCTCCTCTATGTTGATCATCAATATAGCAGCATCAATAACAATAAAACATCAAGAGCATTCACAAATTAACACAGTATGTATCCCGGGGAAAGCATCTCGCTAAAAACCCCAACTATCTGTATATTAATGATTGAGTCATGTAACATTACACAGCATAATACTTCTCACAAGTATCTCCACCTCTGTTACACACAATACAACTCAGATCTGATCTCCAAATCTCTTCCACTGCTTGCCTGCCTCCACTGCTCAATACCTGCTCAAGAACTGATGAGAATGGCTCACCAAACTCGTTTTTCACCTACAAAATAGTCACTCACTCTTTGTTGGACGTGAGAACAAGCTATAATGTGGGCAAATACATGAGCAAACTCATTGGCATACTCAATCCCTTGATTGTGCAAGATCTGGTGCACAACTATAGTCACAACTGATAGCAATCTGATTCTCTACCACCTGTCCCTGTTGAACTGAACATGCACTGACATGCAACTGAGTTAACTGATGTATTCGTTAGTTGTATTATGAGTTAATAACTTGTGAATTAATTAATAACTAATTCACCCAACTCATTACTAGTCTATTTGCCAGTTAGACTAAATACAACCAGTTTAACAAAGCTAAACTGAACACAACTCCATCAACTCCACCAAACTCAACTGATTGAGTTCTAACTGAAGTCATGCATGCAACAACTCAACTGACTCATAAGAAAAGCATATTTCCTTCTGACAGCTGCATGTGCCACCTCTGTAGCTCAAACTAAAGTGCTCCAAGAGAATAAGATTAAGTTTATAGTCCAAATATTATTGTGAGATAATAATATTTGACTTTTCTATTTTTTGACAGCCAGTCTAAAAATAGACTTTGATCACTCACACTGTGATCACTCACACTTTCATCAAAAATAGAAGTCCATCTATTTTTTCCCAACTTGATCAATCATCCATAAACAACAACTTGCAATCCATAAACATGATCCATATGTCTAAAAATAGACATAGTCTAAAAATAGACTTGCGCCAAAAATAGCCTGCGGGCCCACTTAGTGAAGGCGACTCTTTTCACTAAGCTCCATCATCTTGTTGCAATCTCAACACTCCCTCTCGACAAGATATGGATTATCAGCAACCCCTATCCTGCCTCGATGGTACTCGAATTTGCTCCTGGTGAGAGCCTTCGTCAGAATATCAGCATCCTGATCCTCCGTTGGAATGTACGAAAGTAACATGATCCTCCGCTGCACACAATCTCTGATATGATGGTACCTGATTTCAATATGTTTAGATCTATCATGAAATACAGGATTAGCCGAGAGTTTAATGCAACTCTGGTTATCACAGTAAATCACAGTAGGATCCAAATGAGAACCGAACAAACCAACTAGGATCTTCCTCATCCATATAGCCTCACATGCAGCCAAACTTGCTGCCATATACTTGGCCTCCGCTGAACTGAGTGCCACGGATCTCTGTTTCCTGCTGTACCAAGAAACTATTGTCGATCCAATACTGAAGACCCCTCCTGATGTGCTCTCTTTGTCTGTTGGGCTCCCTGCCCAATCGGCATCCGTGAAGCCACATAGCTTCACCTCATCCTCCTGTCTGTACCACAAACCATATCCTGATGTGCCTCTCAAGTAGCGCAATACATGCTTGCCCGCCTTCCAGAAGAGCTTGGTAGGCTTAACCATAGCTTGTGAAAGCTGGTTAACTGCATAGCATATATCAGGTCGTGTATTGACCAAATACATCAGCGACCCCACCAACTGTCGATAAACAGTGGCATCCACTTCTTCTCCCGAAGTGGCATCCTCCTTCCTCCAACCTCCAGGAAGAGGAGTATCAACAGGCTTGCAGCTATGCATGTTGAACTTCTCCAGTATCTCCCGAGCATACTTTCCCTGAGAAACAAACAGTCCACCACTACACTGCCATATTTCCAATCCCAAGAAATAGTGAAGGAGGCCCAAATCCTTCATCTAAAACTCTATAGCAATATCCTTCTTGCATGACAGTATCAACAGCTCATCACCCGTTAGAATCAAATCATCAACATACAGTACAATGATAAGCAACTTACCCTCCACCACAATCTGGTATAGGTTCGGATCCGCCTCGCTCTTGGAGAATCCAAGTCCTGTGAAATAGCTGTCTATCCGTGTGTACCAAGCACGTGGTGCTTGCTTCAACCCATACAGCGCTCTCTTGAGCCTGCACACATGCGACTCACTGCTGAAGACTTCAAAGCCTTCGGGTTGCTCAATGTACACCTCCTCCTCAATGACTCCGTTGAGGAACGCAGTCTTCACATCCATCTGATGAATGTTACATCCCATCTGCACTGAGAGAGCAAGAATCGTCCGTATGGAAGAATACCTTGCGACAGGTGCAAAGCTCTCCTCATAATCGATCCCCTCTATCTGTGAAAAGCCTCGGGCAACAAATCTTGCCTTGTACTTCTCCACACTCCCGTCAGCTGCTTGCTTAACTTTGTAGATCCATCTCGAACCCACCACTGATTTCCCTTCCGGTCTAGGAACAATCTCCCATGCACTGTTTCTGACAATAGAATCATACTCTTCCACCATGGCGTCTACCCATGCGGGATCCTCCACAGCTTCCTCGAAAGAGGATGGCTCAGTCACAACACACTTGCTCATAAGAGCCATGTATCCAGTGTACCGATCAGGTGACTGTCTCTGCCTGCGTTGGGCTGTAGGTGGTCCTACAACTTTCTCTGCATCTTGAGCCAGTCGCTCAGCTTCTTTCAAGCGCTTTCGCCCTCTGATGGTTGGCGCTGCGTGAGTGGTCTCTTCCACTCCATGAACCTCGTCCTGTGGCTTATCCATGTCCTGAAGCTCATCCTTAGGAACTAATAGCTCCTCATCTGCATGCAAGTGTAGCTCCCTCTCAAGTGAACACTTCATGGCTTTCTCCTCCTGAAATTTTATATCCCGTCACACAACAGTTTTACCACTGTCTGGAAAATACACACGATAGTTGTGGGGCGTATCAGTGTACCCCACAAATATCCCAACCTCTGCAGTCGAATCCAACTTCTTCCTGGCATCCTTCATCACATGCATGTAAACGTTAGCACCAAAAATCCTCAAATGAGAAAGATCAGGCTTCTTACCAGAATAAGCCTCCTCAGCTGTACTCATGCCAAGTATCCTATGAGGACAACGGTTCTGCACATAAACTGTTGTATTGCATGCTTCCGCCCACAAGTGAAGGGGTAGGCCCTGATCATGCAACATTGCCCGTGCAGCACCCACAATCGTTCTGTTCTTCCGCTCAGCTACCCCGTTCTGCTGTGGGTTATGGGGAGCTATGAGCTCTCTACGAATCCCTTCTGTCTTGCAGAAATCCTTGAACTCGTCCAAGATGTATTCACCACCATTATCACTCCTGAGAGCCTTCACTTTCTTCCCCGACTCCTTCTCGACCAGTGCTTTGAATTCACAGAACTTTGAATATGTCTCGCTCTTCTTCTGCATGAAGAAGATCCAGCACTTACGAGAGAAATCATCAACAAAAATCACATAATACCTGTGTTTTGCTGTCGAAGCAACTGAGAAAGGTCCACACACGTCTGTGTGAATTCTCTCAAGGATCATCGTGGCGCGACTATCCTTCTCGTGAAAGGTGGCTTTCACAAACTTCCCCAAAGTACACCCCTTGCACTGATCTGACTGCGCAAGTGTGCCTTTAGGATGCCCTGTAGTGATCTGCTGCAGTATATTCAAGGCTCCATGGTGAAGGTGACCCAATCTCCTCTGCCACAACTCGCCATCATCCCGACTCACAAATCCTTTTGCCTTGCCTGCCATTGCTGCGCATCCATCTACATGCAACTGATAAAGGTTCCTCACTCGAACCCCTATCTTCCAGGTCTCACCAGTTGTCTTGTTGCGCAGGAAGGCCTTTCCCTCGCTGAAAACAACATCATACCCCTTGTCTTCTAACATCGCTACTGAGATGAGATTCTTCTTCAATCTTGGAACATGCATGACTTCCTTCAATACAAAGGGTTTACCAGACTCCCTCTCAAAGGAAATGGTACCGATACCGGTCGCACTGTATCTACCATCATCGCCCATCTCGATGTGCACTCCAAGATCTTTGTCCTCCATATCGGAGAACAAATCTCTATCTCCCGTCATGTGAAAAGACGCACCACTGTCCAAGAACCACACTGATCCCATCACACTTGAAACCAAGCATGCGATCAATGAAAAATCAAGCTCAAACTGAGAAGCTAAGGCCTCTCCCCCTGCAGATCCAGTAGCTTGCTTGTTCTTCTTCTTCTGCGGACAATTTGTGGCATAGTGTCCATGCTGGTGACAGTGAAAAGACTTCACCTTGGACATATCCTGCTTCTTGCCTTTCGCACCAGACTAAGAAGCTTTCTTGCTCTTCCCTTTCTTTGCTTTGGCAGCCAAAGCACAATTCTCTTCATCAGCTCCCTTTGACGAAGATCCGTCCCTGGTACTCCGCCTGATCTCCTCCTGCACAAGATCTGACCATAGTCTTTCCCATCCTGGCAACTTCTCCCGACCATTGACAGAGTCCTGATAGGAATGCCAACTCTTCGGAAGACCAAGGAGAGCCAAGCTCACCAAGTCCTCATCATCGACAGTAACCCCCACACTTACCAGCTCATCTCAACACTAAGTGAACTTCGTGAGATACTTGGGAATACTATCACCCTTCTCGCATTTGATGTTTTTGAGTTTATCTTTGAGCGCCAACTTCCTCTGATCGCTCTTTCTTTGGAATAATTCTGTTAATGATTTCCACATCAAATATGGAGTAGCCTTTCCATGAGGCTGGACACAATGTGATCCTTCACGCCCTCCAACAGAATCCTTCGACATTTTGCGGTTTTCTTTTGCCAAACTTCCGCCCTAGCAGCATCAGTAGGCTTTGGGATATCCGTATCTATGAACTCCTTCAGCCCGTTATCATCCAATACTGCCTCCATCCTGTCCTTCCATGCAATATAGTTTGAGCTGCCCTCAAGAGCATACTCCAATCGCAATCCGTTGAAAGACATTGCTGCGTTGTCACCAAGACAACACTGCTGCAAATTCGAATTCCACCAGCAACCAACTCAACTGCTTCCGATCTAGAATTCGTGAGAACAAAATATTTCTCGTACAAAGATTGACTGTATGGGCTTTTACCGGATATTTCACCTTCCAAAGGAAGGATGAATCCAGAGGCTACCTGGCCCGATTATAGGCTCTGCCTAGAGAAATAGAATGTAAACACTTCCTGAATAGTAGATCTGATGATCAACAGCTCCGATACCATGTAGAAATTTTTTCTACAATTATCTAGCTCGCTCTGATACCATGTAGAAATTTTGAATAATTTAACACATATTCAATGGAGATTATCCTGATCATGAACTATTGCGGAAAACATACACAATACATAAGCTCCTCTACGTTGATCATCAATATAGCAGCATCAATAACAATAAAACATCAAGAGCATTCACACATTAACACAGTATGTATCCCGGGGAAAGCATCTCGCTAAAAACCCCAACTATCTGTATATTAATGATTGAGTCATGTAACATTACACAGAATAATACTTCTCACAAGTATCTCCACCTCTGTTACACACAATACAGCTCAGATCTGATCTCCAAATCTCTTCCACTGCTTGCCTGCCTCCACTGCTCAATACCTGCTCAAGAACTGATGAGAATGGCTCACCAAACTCGTTTTTCACCTGCAAAATAGTCACTCACTCTTTGTTGGACGTGTGCACAAGCTATAATGTGGGCAAATACGTGAGCAAACTCATTGGCATACTCAATCCCTTGATTGTGCAAGATCTGGTGCACAACTATAGTCACAACTGATAGCAATCTGATTCTCTACCACCTGTCCCTGTTGAACTGAACATGCACTGACATGCAACTGAGTTAACTGATGTATTCATTAGTTGTATTATGAGTTAATAACTTGTGAATTAACTAATAACTAATTCACCTAACTCATCTCTAGTCTATTTTCCAGTTAGACTAAATACAACCAGTTTAACAAAGCTAAACTGAACACAACTCCATCAACTCCACAATCAACTTTGTTAGCTACCTATACCAATAGGTTTGATTTTTCATGATTGGCAGGGGAAGTGCCAATATGATCTACTTTGGTGATGCAAAGATCTCATATTTGTGTGGAAAACACCTATCTGCAGTTGGTTGATGCTGTCCTACTTCTGTATGGGTGATCCAACAGTCTAAGCTGGGTCATGCCATGTTTCAATTGTTTGTTGTAGATTAGAGAAAGAAATCTGTCCAAACTGTTCAAACTTAGCAGATAAAGTAGTTAGGTAGAGAATGAAAGTTCCCAACTGTTTAATCTGGGGCCTTGGAAGTAATAAGGCTAGCCTTAGATAGAAAATCAAAAGGAAAAAGCCAAAGGAAAAGAAAAGGCACATGAGTGTTTGCAAGTCTAAGTGCACCCTCCTTGAAGTAACAAAAAATTCTAGGCAATAGAATGGGTAGGTAGATAGGGTTGCAGAAGCATGATTTATGACATTTCACTGGCCTAAGCAAAGGAAAAACATGGTGTCAGTGCAGATCTTCCTATTCAGCAGTTTTCTAGCAGCAAGATGGAGCATGTCTAACTTCCCAATCATCCCCCATCACATTCCTTGCTAACATCCCAATACCACCTTTGTTCATAAGAGAAAGCAAACTCATTGATTGATTCTTGTTGCATAAAGAGCCACATTTCCTGTGAAAAAGTCTTTTCATTTTGATCTACTCTCCTAACTAAGTTTGTTCCCTAACAACTTAGTCTTTGCCTCCTCCCATTCCTGTTCCCCTCCAATACTAACTAATAACTCTATCTATGCTTAATTCCCTATGTTCCCCTTTCCCTATTACTATAGCACTATGGTGTATAAAACCCCAAAAAATATGTATATTCCCTCCCCTTTGGCATTATAGCCCTATGTTCAAATATTGGATAACCATGCAGAATCAAAGTCTTGTTCAAAGTGCGTTGTTTAATGTCAGGGATTAAACTAACCCCTGGTTGGTTTAATAGCCTAAGCCCTACCCTTTTTTCCCCTTACAACCCCTTTGAAATGTTTTACCCGCATTATTTGCATAAACCTTGTAAAAACCCACTGCTGCTGCCTATCCAAATTTTTGTTATAATGCGCATTGAACACAAAAAACATTGAAAAAACCCAAAATCCGCCGAAGTCCAAAGTCCCGCCCGGGCGCACATTTCAAGAAATATAATAAATTATTGCTCACCCCGCTGCCGTATCGTCCTATCATTTTTATAACCCGTCGACCGTCGGATCTGGGCTTTCCCATCCGACGGCCCATATCAATATCGGGCCACCCCCGATGTCCGAACTATAGCACCCGAAAAGTGTCAGAGGGTGACGTCAGGGCAGTGCCACGCATCGCTCCCAAATTGTATCGGGAGGCCGCCTGCCATTACCGCCCCCGTACAATAAGCGGTCCGAAATTACCGCTTACCACTTTGGTTTACCACCCGCCCACGTCACGCCTACGCCATGCCCACGTCATGCTAACTCAGCGTCGCGTCTGCGCCCGGCCCGCCATCGCTCCGACTTGTCAGACACCTCATCAGTCCCCGTGGACCACTCACAGTCCGCCACGTCACCCATCCATACCCGACCCCACCCGATGACGTCATGCTGACGTCATCCAAAAAACGCGCCAAAAGCCCAAAATGTCCATATTTTCACCAAAATTCGCGTTTTTTCTCATTTTTTTACCGAAAGACTACTGTGCTCTCTGCATGTAATTTACGACCATTTCGTCGCCACCCTCCAGAAATCGATTTAAAGACCGTGGGCGCCCTCAAACTCACCCGCATTGCCACCATTGGCCGTCTGCACCAGGTATTTATCAAATCTCCCCTCCGCACCTGGTTTTGTGCATAATTCACCACAAGAAACTAAGAAGAGAAGGAAAACACAGTGAATTCCATAAATTCTCATGAACCAGTGCTTTTCCTCCATGCTGTAAGGCCGAATTTACCTACAGAAGTCCCTATTGAGCTGCATTTTCACAAATTTACAGCCTGTTTGCGCAGTCGCAAACTGAAACCTCTGCTGCACAAGTTCACCAGGAAAACAACTTTTTAGTCCCAGCATTTGCTCATTAGACTTTCTCGGGAGCATTTCAATTTGTTCTCACCATAATTCACCCTGCTTCCCCTGCAAATTGCCTTACTTCTGCAAAAAATACCGCTCTGTGTTGCTCTGCCCAGTGAAACAAGTTCTAGTACAATTCAGAGTACTAATTGACCATGGAAACACCAGTAGCACTAAACATTCCACCCTTGAATGCCCCACACAGAGAGCTGGAATGGCAGGCCCTGGGTGATAGAGATTACCAGATGACAGAAACACTCTCAATGGACACCAAATATAATATTCATGTACTCAATGAGCTAAAGGCCAAGCACCTCAGTGGAACTGATATTCTAGGGATTTGGGACTCCAATTTGCCCATTTATAACCTACCTCAAGTCAATGTCCTTCCAGATTTAATTCATAGATGCAGTGCCAACTATGACCGATGTCAAAGAGCTGTCCTCAATTCCTCAAGTTCAGTTTTGTTCCATGTCACCCCTGAGGCCATAAATCAGATGATGCACTTTCACACTACAAAGCCATTGACTCCTCTTTCCATGATGGACTTGCTAAAGAAAGGAGGCAAGCTGTCTAGTGCCCAAATCATAAAGATTAATCAGCTATTCATTGAATTAGGCTCTCAAACTGTGAGGACCCCTCCTATAGGAAATGTATATTTCAATGAGTTGGGCAAGTTGCTTGTGGATTTGATCAGTTATGTCCTGGGTTACAGATCAGCTGAGAATGCTGATGAAACCATTCTGGCAATGATGTCTATCTTCTCCCCTGGAATGCCTCCTTCTGTTCACTATGATTATGCTGCATACATTGCCATTAAGATTCATGAGCAATTGATGAATCTAGAGAGGGAAAAGGTGTTTAGATACACTTCATACATCTATCACTTGTTCCTATTTTATCAACCTGATGGCTTCCCTATTACTCTCAAGAAGTTTGATGCTCAGGGAAACCCAAGGTCTGTGGTATTTTGGACTTCAGTCTTTCACCACACATCTTATTCACCATACAACTACTGTGAGTTCATAGACCTCTTTATCCATCCAGCTATGTCCTTGCTATTGGGTACCCCTCCTCCAAGATTGACAGATGAGATGCAAAGGATTATCCAGCTCTCAAAGGCCTACAGCATTGGGGATTGGTACTTTTACCAAAACCATACAGTGATCAGAATATATGGCTGTGAATTAGCCCCATATAGGCTACCAAGATATGTCCCTATGAGACTCTTTGCCTTAGAATATTTCAGGCAATTTGGAAATGTAGACATGGTCCATTTCCACAGCAAAAACAAGAAGGTACAACTCAAAATCAGAAACCAGCTAGGCCCATTTCTTTACAATAAAAGGGAAGAAGGATGGAAAGAAGCAGATAAGATCCTAGAGGGCCTCCAATTGCAAACCAGTTTCCTCTGGTCACCATATGACCCCAATCACTTCATTAGTCTTAGAAGGGTCAAATATAAGATGGCTAGTTATGATCATGTCAGGTTGCCTCATATTGAAAAATATGCAAATCTATTAAGATGGAAAGAGGGCACCCTAGAAGAGGCAAGTACTAGAGAAGAAATAGCATAAAGAGAAGCGAAGAAAATTGAGAAGGAAGCTGACTTGGAACATTGTGAACAGGTTTCTTCTTCTCATCATATTCGAATTGGAGCAGCTGCCTCATCCTCTACAGCTCCCCAGCAAAAATCTCAAACTACTCCTCAGGTAGTCAGCAAAGGTAAAGAAAAGGAGATGGAACAGGAGCAGCCACCCCCTACAGCAGAACAGCAACAAGAGCAGCCTAAGCAGCAAGAAGGAACAACTGAGGCCCCAATATCTACAGAGCAGCAGGCTCAAGAAAGTGTGCCTCCTAGGCAAGAAACAATAGTGGAGGCCTCGGTGCTCCAAACTCCACTAAATGAAGAAAGAAGCAGGAAGAGGGATAGAGAGCAGGAAACTCCCCTCACCACATCCACAAATCAAGGGGAGAAAAGGCAGAGACTAAATCCCCTTTCTGAAGAAGAGATGCCTATTGGGCAATCCTTGGGCATGGGCCCCCCTAGCATGGAGGCATCTGCCAGTTCCTTTCAGCAGGAACAAGAAAGAACAATTGGAGGAGAGGTCAGCTCCTCAAGCCAGCAAAGGAGAGCTGAATCGGGCATAAAGCAGCAGTTTATTGACATCAAAAAGAGAAATGAGCCAGTCAGGCTCCAATTGTACAATCACTTGCTTAAAATGGCCCCTACAAACCAGCAGAGGCTTATGTCAGCATATGACATAACAGAGGGGAAAATGACTATGAGTCATTTCATGCCTACTATGCTGTAGCCACAGTTAGCTGCAGATTATATAAGAACTAATCTTGAAGTACTTTCAAAAGACATCCACCCAATGGACCAAATAGAGCTTCACAAGCAAACGGGTGAGATGGTTTACTCAACTCTTGCAGACAAGACCTTCCTTGCGCACAAATTACAAAACAGTCTGCATAATACTACTGCCCAACTTGAGTTGGAGAAGGCATCCTCTCAGGCCAAAGACAACAGGATCAGGTCTTTGGAAGATATTATTATAGAGCTTGGGCATGACCCAAAGGATCCCAAAGCTGTACAAGCACTGCTAAAGGAAAGAGATGCAGATATAGCAGCTTTGAGGAAGATGGTAAAGATTCCAGCAACCCTTCACCCTCAAACAGAAGAGGTTGCTCAGCAGAGGAAGGACCAAGATGTAGCAGCCATGCTGCTAACATTACATAAACAGTTGGTGCAGACAGAGGGAAAATTGGTAGAAACAGAGGCTGCATTACAGGCAGCCCTGCAGCAGAAAGAAGGAGGCCAGACATCTCAGCCCCCTCAGCCAGTGATCAACCTTGAGGAGCCCCCTCAAATTGTCACTCCTCCCACAGGACAGATAGCTGAAACAGGTCTATCAACATCAGCACCAGCAATAACATCAGAGCAGGCTCCAAGCCTAGACATGCAGAAGATGATGAAAGAGATTCAAGTTCTAGAGGCCCAGATGGCTGAACTAAATGAGGCCAAGGAAAAATTAGCTACTCTTAATGAAAAATATGATAAATCCAAGCAAAGTGTAGCTGAAAAAGCAAGAGAGGTGAAGGCTCTTAAGGAGAAGATAAAAGAACTAGAGAAAGAGCTCTCTCTTGACAAGGTTGTGGCTGAGATCAAGAAAGTCTTATGGGCCAATATTGGCCAATCAATAACAGATCAATGGCAGTACATAGAAACCATTCATGAGCACATGGAGCTCATAGGCAGGGCACACAAGGAAAACCAAAGAGCAAGGGCATCTCTAGGCACTATGCCAGAGATAGCCAATAGAATGATCAATGTTCTCAATAACCGCACAGGCCCTCAGCTGGCAGCAATAGGAATCACCAATAGAACTGACACCATCTTACTGATAAAGAGGGTCCTCACTTTGAGAAATCTGGTGCAGACATTGGATAGAAGGTGCCAGGAAATGCAAACAGAGGTAAACAAGTTCACAGATAAATTCACAGCATTGCATAGCAGAGGCCTTCCCAGCTTACTGAACAGCGCAGGAAGGCTACTATCCCATGAGAACTATGCAAAAAGGGTAAATACATTTGCCACCAATCAGATCACTGTAGGATCAAGTATCCCAGAGGAAGCAGGGCCTGCATCTGGGCAGAGCCTCTATGAGAAAATAGAAAATTTGTTTTTTATCATGAATGAAATCAGGCATCTGTTTGAAGTGCCTCCTAATTACTTCAAATATACTGAGGCAGATGAGACATTAGGCACAATTTTGAGACATCAGTTTCCTACACAGGAATGGTGGACCAGCATGATACAGACATTGCTGTGAGCCAACAGGTTTTCATCAAGTTTTTTCATCAAAATATAAGTCATCATGTTCAGAAAAATTGATGCATTCAGTATGACTGGAGAAGAGTGGACAGAGCCAACTCAGCAGACAGATTTGGCCACTAAAGCAACACTGACAAGTACAGATGACCGGGCCAAGAAAGCTACAACACGACAGAGCATTAAAGGCATATCATTCAGAATTAATGCAGAGCGCTCAACCGACTCAGTGGCCTCCAAAAGTCAAAAAGGTTTCTGGCAGAACTAAAGGGTATTCATTGTATCTTTAGAATAGCAATAACTTTCTTATCTGCTATTCTGAAAGTTGGTGAACACAGTTATTGAACAAATGACTCAGCGATTCAGATATTTTGTAAAACCGATTGTATATATTTCCCCTCGCATAAGCTTGCAGGGGTTGTTGATTTTCTTTTGAAAAGAACCTATGCTGTAAATTTCAGAGTTTTAATACAGAGAGCTGATGGAATTTCCAAAGTTCTGAGTTGTTTGATGTGTTGCGGTGTGATGGCTTACTGCTACAGGATTCCCGTGTATTTCATGGCACAATAAGTTTTCTTAAACTCTTTTGTTATGTATTTCATTCTTTCATAATTCGTCCATGCTCTATATTTCACAGTTTAATAGCACAGAAAAAGAATAGTTTCAGGATTTGTTCATTAAATACCCTGAACTCAATCTATGCTGTTATGAATGTTTTCCTCTAAGTGTTAGTTATGAAAGTGTAATTCTTAACTGCTTCACCTTCAGACTAAAACTTCACAGTGACTATTATTCAGGAATTCAAATCTGCTCCTGGGTGATATATCTCTTTCTCACATCACCAGCTTAGTGAAAAACTCTTAATTGCCTTTCACTGGCTAATTATATTTCATCATCACAATTTTAAGTTTGTTTCATGACATATCTAAATGGCCCTGCAGTTCTAAGCAATCTTACTCAATACCTCAAACAACCCATAATCACAGACTCCATTGCCCAATGGACTGAAACTGTCTGAAGATCTCATCTTAGATACTGAAAGACATCACTCAACCAAAATTTCAAACCAAATCCTCACCTCATAACTAGCCTAAGATTCTCAAGAACAAAGTTAAAAATCCAAAGAGAGATCCCTCTCTGATTACAGGTTGGCTAGAACCTGTAATCCAAAGCTTGGTTAGTGGTTACCCCGGCTGTATTCCCTCGGGAGTCAAAGGGAACAACCTGGGTGTTAACATAAATGTCGACTCCACTGGGGACTGAATGAACTTTATAACCCCCTGTCTGATGCTTAATACTATAGATAAAGCCTGAGTGACTTTGCTTTGCATGTGTAGGAGTACATAAAAGCTGCCTCAGTCAATCTTTATTCAGTCTTAAGTTCCATATAGTTGTGCTATGCCTGATCAGTCCTTGTCAAATATCACTATCTCCTAGAAAATTCTCCTAAAAAGAAACTCACAGAAACTGGCTCCCAAGAAGAAAACTCGCTACACAAGGTCAAACCCAGACCCTGACCCATCACCTGAATTCCAAAATCCAAACTTGATTTCAAGAATCCTCAAGAGAAACAAATCAGAAGGGACTCTGTCTGATTCAAATTTTGAAGCAGGTCTTCAAACTGACATTCCAACCCCTGCTAAGGTTTCTCCACATCCTCACACCACTATCCCACAACCTCCTAGTTCTTCATCCACTTCACAAGGTATCCTTTCAGCCACTCCATCAACTACACATACCCCTCTCATCCCCTTTCCTCCACTTATCCCATTCATTCCTGTTATCCATATTGTCCCACCAAACATGGCTAATAGATATGCTCCACTGCAGTTACCTGCCAATCCAGGGCCTATGCCTCAAGATTACCAAAGCAAGATTTCATATTTTGATGGTATTGGCTCTTACCCAACCCTTCAACATACCAAGAAAATGCAGGACTACTTTGAAAATTATGAGATAGATGATGATGGGGTTAGAATGAAATTTTTTGTGCAAAGCCTAACATGAGATGTAAGATCATGATTTAGGGCACTCCCAGCAAACTCCATAGTTGACTCTGAAGCCCTATATCAAACCTTTATCAACAGATGGGAGAAGAAAAAGGATCCACTTCACATTTTATCCGAATACAATACTATCAAAAGAGGTCCCCAAGAAACTGTCTTGGACTATTGTGCTCGTTTTAACAATGTCTACAATGCTATTCCCCAAAATCTCAGACCCCCACCTGATCTAGCTCTATACACCTTCCCTGATGGGTTTGATTCAGATATGGCATACCAATTGAGAGAAAGAGCTCCCCGAACTTTAGCTGAAATGCAAGACATAGCAGTAAGTGTAGAAGCAAACCTGATAGCTAGGAGAAATAGGACCAGAACTGAAAGAAAGACTACCTTCAAAGAAGAGCCTTCAGGCTGGGATCAAAAATTAGATGCAATAATCACTGGTATGCATAGATTAGGTGACAGAGTAGAGTCAGTTGAGAGGAAGTCATCATGGGAAGCACCACAGAATAACCCTATCAGGAATCCCAATTTTAGAAGAAATCAAAATCCCAATGTTGGCAAGGCCAGCCCTGAACCAGAGATAAGGCCTCCGTTCCAAGAAAACTATGCTGAAACATCTACTTCTAGTGAGCAGATAGATGATACCCACATCAATTTGATGGGCCTGAACGAGGATCAGCAAGTTTTTCTGAGTCAAGAAGATCATGAAGAAGAAGACATAAGCCAGTTCCAAACTAGATCAGGTGAATCATTTGATTTCAAACAAGGCTATGACACAGCTGTTTTTGAAGTTCATAAACAATACAAATTAAGAAGCAGAACTGTAAATGTGCCACAGCCTGAGAAAACAAAGGATAGCCTACAGCCTAGGAAAGCTATTGTCACAGAGCCTACTAACAAAACTGATTCAATTACAAATGAAGTAATAGTTGAAGAGGTAACAGAACCATTTCCCTCAAATCAAGAACCAAGGGCTACACCTCCTTTACAGCACAATCCAAGCAGCACTTTCCAAAAGATGAGAAAAAAGGACAAGCCTCAAGATCAAAATGAGAATCAAGAAGAAAACTCTAAGAATTCAATTGAGAGAGAAAGGGTTGCTAACCAGAACACCAAGACCCAATCCGAAAGACCTTTTGACTTAGAAGCTGAAATTGGAAAATTGAAGATAGCCATTCCTCTTTCAGAGCTAGCCAAGCATAAAATTTATAAACAACAAATCAAGAAGTCCCTTCAACTTACTCATAATAAAGATGATGTCAATGTATTGGATGACACCCCAGAACTACTTTTCGGTCCAGAGGTTGATGGAAAGACAGCAGTTACAGGAATACTACCTTTTTATGTCAGCTTGCATGTTCATGATAAGATATTACACAATGCAATGTTTGACTCAGGCGCCTCTCATAACCTGATGCCCAAATCAGTCATGGAGAGGTTGAATCTAGATATTACAAGACCATATAAGGACCTATTTTCATTTGACTCCAGCCAAGTTAAGTGTTTAGGCTTGATAAAAGATCTATGTGTGTCCCTAGTCCAGTACCCAAATAAAACAATCTTAATGGACGTTGTAGTTGCTGATATCCCACCCAAATATGGAATGCTGTTGTCAAGATCATGGGGAGCCAAACTCCAAGGTTCCCTGCAATTGGATATGTCATATGCCACTATCTCTGTTTTTGGGCAGCCAAAGAGGCTATACAGAGAGTCACTCATGAAATACATGGTGAGCAGTGAAGAAAAACCTCAAAATTTCCCTATTTATGCAGTCCATTCAGACATGGATTCCTTCATTCTGTTCAATGATGATATAAGTCCAATGAGTGATAACAAATCTATCATACTCGAACAAGATTTGCATATGAGTGAGGAATAAAGTTCCCAAGAAATCAAGGTTGTGCAATCAAGTGATGAAACTGTTCTAGAAGGCAAACCAGGTGAAAGACAAGAACTCCAACTCATAATCCCAAGTCATAGAGAAAATGTTGAAAATCCTCAAAATCAAGAGATCCTATGGTTTCTTGAGTTTGATGGATCAGTCAACAAATTAGGGGCAGGAGCTGGGGTATGGATTCATAACAAACAAAGCAATCATGCACAAGGTCGAGCCTATAGGCTTAATTTCAAATGTACTAATAATATGGCAGAGTATGAGGCTCTTCTGCTAGGCCTCAAACTGGTAAAATCATTACAGGCCACAAAAGTTTCAATTATGGGAGATTCAGACCTTATTATCCAACAAGTGAAAGGTAATTTTGTCACAAATGACAAAAGACTAAGATCATACAGGGCTGCTACTATTGAAATACTCAAAGCTTTCACTGAATTTCAGATGACCAAAATACCGAGGACCCATAACCTTCATGCACACAGTTTAGCTACATTTGCCAGTACATGCAAATTGCCTTTTGAACCCAACCATTGCTTTACAGCCGAGATAAAACACAGACCGTCTGTCCCAAACAATGTCAAAGATTGGCAAGTGTTTGAGGATGACACACAAATAAACAGTTTCTTAACCTTGCAGCATGAATTTTCAAGCTTGAACATTGATGTTGATTCTGTGAAAGACACACAACCATTGAGTGAACAGGACCTAACAGCAATATCACCCAAAACAGCAAATCAAATACTTTTTCCAACAAACTTTGACAAGGAAAAATTACAAGAACTTGAACAATTGCATTTTGATGAAGTAGCTGGTACAGAGGCTGAAATCATAGAGCTAAAGGATAACTTTCTACCAACAGGCCTAACTCCATTAGAGGACATTTTTTATTCAAATGATGTTCCTAGAAAACCAAAAATGCAACCCCTTAATGCTACCATTGAAGAATGCAACATTGGAACTATTGAAAAACCCAAGATAATAAAATTGTCTGCCTCTTTACCTCCTGACCAGAAGCCTAAATACATTGACCTCTTTAAAGAGTTCCAAGATGTGTTTGCATGGAGCTATGAGGATTTGAAATCCTATGACACCTCTGTTATTCAACACACTATCCCTCTCAAGCCCAATCAAAAGCCATTCAAGCAAAAATTGAGAAGAATCAATCCTATGCTCCTCCCTTCAATTGAGAAAGAGGTACAAAAAATGTTTAAAGCTGGTATCATAGCACCAATCAGGTTTTCAGACTGGATTTCAAACTTGGTCCCCACAAGAAAGAAAACTGGGGAGATTATGCTTTGTGTTGACCTAAGGAATTTGAATCAAGTGTCCCTTAAAGACAACTATCCCTTACCAAAAATGGATCATATTCTCCAAAGAGTGGTGGGGGCTTCAAGAATCTCATTACTTGATGGATTCTCAGGCTTCTCAGATCCTAGTCCACCCTGATGATCAAGATAAAATAGCTTTCACAACCCCATGGGGAACTTTCAAATATGTTAAAATGCCTTTTGGATTGAAAAATGCAGGAGCTACATTTCAGAGAGCAATGGACATTGCTTTTGCTAAAGAGATTCATGAGTTCCTTGTTATTTACTTAGATGACCTCACACCTTTCTCAAAATCTGACCAAGAACACTTAAAACACCTAAGACAAATATTCATAACATGTAGGAAGTATGGAATTTCTTTAAATCCCAAGAAGTCTCTATTTGGTTTGGAAGAAGGTAAGCTATTAGGTCATATCATTTCAAAGGATGGCATTAGAATTGACCCAGACAGAATACAGGCCATCTTGCAAATGCCCCATCCAAGAAACATTAAAGAATTACAAGCCTTCTTGAGAAAGATCAAGTTTTTAAGGAGATTTATCCCAAACTTAGCAGAGTTGATCAGATTACTAAACAACATGCTAAAAAAGGATTCAAAAGTAAAGTGGACAGTAGAAGCAAATCAAGCTTTTGAAGGTATTAAATTGGCCCTTACCCAAACCCCAGTCTTAACAAATCCTCAATTTGACAAAGAATTTATCATTTTCTCTTTTGCCTCCCAGCATACCATTGCTGCTGTCTTATTGCAGAAAGATGATCAAGGGAATGAAAAACCCATTGCTTTCTTTAGTAGAGCCCTTAGAGATGCACCTCTGAAATATCAGATCATGGAAAAGCAAGCTTATGCTTTGGTCAAAGCCATCAAAGACTTTAGGATCTACATCCTATACTCTCATGTTATTGCTTATGTACCAAATCCCATTGTGAAAGACATACTAACTCAAGAAAACTTAGAGGGCAGAAGAGGAAAATGGATTGCTAGTATATTGGAATTTGACATTGAGATAAGACCTACAAAACTGATAAAAGGGCAAGGTTTGGCTAAATTGATGTCTGAAACAAACTTCCAAGCCTTGGACATTAACCAACTGGACAATGAACCGGAGCTGGCGACTCCAAAGATCAATGCAGCCTTTGAACAATCCCTATGGTATTCTGATATCTGTTATATATGCAAAACCTGTGTGCTCCCCCAGGATTGTCCAGAACCAAATCTAGATTTCTAAAAATGAAAGCTTCAAGATTTTGTGTTATAAATGGTAATTTACTATGGAAAAATCATGAAGGTATACTGCTGAACTGTTTGAATATGGATGAGACTAACAATGTTATGAAAGAATTCCATGCAGGTGATTGTGGTGGGCATTTGTACTGGAAGTCCACTGTGGATAAGATATTAAGGGCAGGTTACTATTGGCCCACTATCTTCTCTGATGTTAAAAAATTTACCACTTCATGTCACAAATGTCAGGTGTTTGAGGGAAAAAGAAAGTTACTACCACTTCCCTTAAAGCCTATTGCAACAGAAGGGCCCTTTCAGCAATGGGGCTTGGACTTCATTGGGGAAATTCATCCTTCATCCTCAGGCCAACATAGATGGATTCTAACAGCCACAGATTACTTTACTAAATGGATTGAGGTTGTTCCATGTAGACAAGCAAATGATTCTACTATCATTCAGTTCCTTGAGAATAATATCCTTTCTAGATTTGGTTGTCGTGACAAGATTATAACAGACAATGTTGCTGCTTTTAGATCCAAGAAGATGGTGAACTATTGCCACAAATTTCACATTACTTAGGGCCATTCTACTGCATACTATCCTCAAGGAAATGGATTAGCTGAATCATCCAACAAAAGTCTTATCAACATCATTAAGAAGATACTAGAAGAGAATAAGAAAATTTGGCACAAGAAGCTTGTAAATGCCTTGTGGGCAGACAGGCTAACAACCAAGAGATCTATTGGAGTCAGCCCATATGAATTGGTTTATGGAATGGAAGCCAAATTCCCTTCATCATTAGGGGTCCCTGTCATGAAGCTACTTCAAGAAAGTCAAGCTGAACCAAATGACATGCAAAGAAGAATAAACCAGATTATATGTTTGCAGCAAACCAGAGATCAAGTGTATAACAGAGTTCAAATCCTACAAGAGAAGCTGAAGAAAGCCTTTGATAGAAGAACCAAGGCTGAAGATTTCTTCATTGGGGATAAAGTGCTTAAATGGGATTCAAGAAGAGAAGACAAGGGTAAGCATGGCAAATTTGACTCCCTTTGGAGAGGGCCTTTTGTTATTCAAGCACTACAAGGAAATAACACTTATTTCTTGAAAAATTTGGATGGCACTGAAGCTGAAGAGGGCCCTGTAAATGGCCGGATGTTAAAGCATTATTTTGACTACTTTCCATGTATATAGCATGGCTCTGCCCTGTACATTATCAGTTGTATATAGTTTTTCTTCCAGCATATGAATAGTTCAGTTTAAGAAGTTTTGTGAATAAGCAGAAATAGGCTTTTATTTCAGAGGTTCCACAATGGTGGAAGATTCCAGTTTTGAAGTCCAAAGAGGAAGTTTTCAAGTTTTGAGATGAAGTCAAAAGCCAAGGCAGTCTGACCTGCTGTTCTTGGTCTTTCAAGTAGAAAAACCATCCCCAAGTGGAGCCACTGTTAGCTACCTATACCAATAGGTTTCATTTTTCATGATTGGTAGGGGAAGTGCCAATATGATCTACTTTGGTGATGCAAAGATCTCATATTTTTGTGGAAAACACCTATCTGCAGTTGGTTGATGCTGTCCTACTTCTGAATGGGTGATCCAACAGTCTAAGCTGGGTCATGCCATGTTTCAATTGTTTGTTGTAGATTAGAGAAAGAAATCTATCCAAACTGTTCAAACTTAGCAGATAAAGTAGTTAGGTAGAGAATGAAAGTTCCCAACTGTTTAATCTGGGGCCTTGGAAGTAATAAGGCTAGCCTTAGATAGAAAATCAAAAGGAAAAAGCCAAAGGAAAAGAAAAGGCACATGAGGGTTTGCAAGTCTAAGTGCACCCTCCTTGAAGTAACAAAAAATGCTAGGCAATAGAATGGGTAGGTAGATGGGGTTACAGAAGCATGATTTATGACATTTCACTGGCCTAAGCAAAGGAAAAACATGGTGTCAGTGCAGATCTTCCTATTCAGCAGTTTTCTAGCAGCAAGATGGAGCATGTCTAACTTCCCAATCATCCCCCATCACATTCCTTGCTAACATCCCAATACCACCTTTGTTCATAAGAGAAAACAAACTCATTGATTGATTCTTGTTGCATAAAGAGCCACATTTCCTGTGAAAAAATCTTTTCCTTTTGATCTACTCTCCTAACTAAGTTTGTTCCCTAACAACTTAGTCTTTGCCTCCTCCCATTCCTGTTCCCCTCCAATACTAACTACTAACTCTATCTATGCTTAATTCCCTATGTTCCCCTTTCCCTATTACTATAGCACTATGGTGTATAAAACCCCAAAAAATATGTATATTCCCTCCCCTTTGGCATTATAGCCCTATGTTCAAATATTGGATAACCATGCAGAATCAAACTCTTGTTCAAAGTGTGTTGTTTAATGTCAGGGATTAAACTAACCCCTGGTTGGTTTAATAGCCTAATCCCTACCCTTTTTTCCCATTACAACCCCTTTGAAATGTTTTACCCGCATTATTTGCATAAACCTTGTAAAAACCCATTGCTGCTGCCTATCCAAAGTTTTGTTATAATGCACATTGAACACAAAAAGCATTGAAAAAACCAAAAATCCGCCGAAGTCCAAAGTCCCGCCCGGGCGCACATTTCAAGAAATATAATAAATTATTGCTCACCCCGCTGCCGTATCGTCCTATCATTTTTATAACCCGTCGACCGTCGGATCTGGGCTTTCCCATCCGACGGCCCATATCAATATCGGGCCGCCCCCGATGTCCGGACTATAGCACCCGAAAAGTGTCAGAGGGTGACGTCAAGGCAGTGCCACGCGTCGCTCCCAAATCGTATCGGGAGGCCGCCTGCCATTACTGCCCCCGTACAATAAGCGGTCCGAAATTACCGCTTACCACTTTGGTTTACCAACCGCCCACGTCACGCCTACGCCATGCCCACGTCATGCTAACTCAGCGTCGCGTCAGCGCCCGGCCCGCCATCGCTTCGACCTGTCCGCCACCTCACCAATCCCCGTGGACCACTCACAGGCCGCCACGTCACCCTTCCGTACCAGAGCAGCCACCCCCTACAGCAGAACAGCAACAAGAGCAGCCTAAGCAGCTGTTGTGGGGAAAAATGCCTATACAGGACGATCCTATCCACCTAAGGTGTGACAGTACCTTAGCAACAAACAAAGACAGCTATTCTAATATTTCTTCCTTTATGAATTGAGAATAAAGAGAGATAGATGGACTAACCGGTGTCTTCCGTTTGTCCCTCGATCCGGTCTCTCTTCTCTTGGAGGATTCCCAGCTACTTGCCTTCTCGCTCGCCCAGCTTCAAGAGGTTTCTGCAAGATCACAAGAAGAGAACACTACACAAGACATGGATTCATATTCATAACTAGTTCAGGATTAGAAATAAACTAAACATACTAATGCAATCATACATCAAGAATACACCAACATATAGGAGAAACCAAGATAGCTTTATTGATGAATAACAAGGTTCAGGAAGAGATACAACCCAGAGGGCTCCAATCCAGCATCTCCTTCCCAGCAAATGGAATTCCTATCTTCACCCCCTTCAAAGCATTAAGCACCCAATGATTCCAATCTCAAACCAACAGCAATTCTTTGCAATAATAAAATTCCAGCCCCTAGATCTCATGGAGGAGAGATCCATATATAGATGTTTGGAGAGAGGATGAGTCAGCTTGAGATCTGACTAGTGTCCTCTCCCTCTGTCAGTTCTTGAGTCCACTTGGAGGTTCTTGCTTCCACTTGGAGATTTGGAACCTCTTACTCATCACCAGTCGAATTCCCTGAGGCAAGTGTCATTTTGGAAGCTTCCTGGGTTTTGACACCTTGAGAAATGAGCCTGCCACATGTCCTTTCTCATTCAGCGCAGGTAGCCAGTGTTGGCTTTGACATTCAGCGCAAACAGCTAGTGTAGCCACTGAAATGATCCTGAATTGACTTGTTTTTGAGCAGTTTCTAGTGGAGAACTTCTGTGAATTGCTGTGGTTTGTTAGCCTTGTTCCTTTAGGGGTAGGAACAACATGTTTAGGAACTTTGGATCCCTTAGATTATGGACATTTCATGCTCAATGCTGTAAGGCACAAAAATGTCTATAACAACAGCAAGAAGGAACAGCTGAGGCCCCAATATCTACAGAGCAGCAGGCTCAAGAAAGTGTGCCTCCTAGGCAAGAAACAATAGTGGAGGCCTCGGTGCTCCAAACTCCACTAAATGAAGAAAGAAGTAGGAAGAGGGATAGAGAGCAGGAAACTCCCCTCACCACATCCACAAATCAAGGGGAGAAAAGGTAGAGACTAAATCCCCTTTCTGAAGAAGAGATGCCTATTGGGCAATCCTTGGGCATGGGCCCCCCTAGCATGGAGGCATCTGCCAGTTCCTTTCAGCAGGAACAAGAAAGAACAATTGGAGGAGAGGTCAGCTCCTCAAGCTAGCAAAGGAGAGCTGAATCGAGCATAAAGCAGTAGCTTATTGACATCAAAAAGAGAAATGAGCCAGCCAGGCTCCAGTTGTACAATCACTTGCTTAAAATGGCCCCTACAAACCAGCAGAGGCTTATGTCAGCATATGACATAACAGAGGGGAAAATGACTATGAGTCATTTCATGCCTACTATGCTGCAGCCACAGTCAGTTGCAGATTATATAAGAACTAATCTTGAAGTACTTGCAAAAGACATCCACCCAATGGACCAGATAGAGCTTCACAAGCAAACGGGTGAGATGGTTTACTCAACTCTTGCAGACAAGACCTTCCTTGTGCACAAATTACAAAACAGTCTGCATAATACTACTGCCCAACTTGAGTTGGAGAAGGCATCCTCTCAGGCCAAAGACAACAGGATCAGGTCTTTAGAAGATATTATTATAGAGCTTGGGCATGACCCAAAGGATCAATAAGCTGTACAAGCACTGCTAAAGGAAAGAGATGCAGATATAGCAGCTTTGAGGAAGATGGTAAAGATTCCAGCAACCCTTCACCCTCAAACAGAAGAGGTTGCTCAGCAAAGGAAGGACCAAGATGTAGCAGCCATGCTGCTAACATTACACAAACGGTTGGTGCAGACAGAGGGAAAATTGGTAGAAACAGAGGCTGCATTACAGGCAGCCCTACAGCAGAAAGAAGGAGGCCAAACATCTCAGCCCCCTCAGCCAGTGATCAACCTTGAGGAGCCCCCTCAAATTGTCACTCCTCCCACAGGACAGACAGCTGAAACAGGTCCATCAACATCAGCACCAGCAACAACATCAGAGCAGGCTCCAAGCCTTGACATGCAGAAGATGATGAAAGAGATTCAAGTTCTAGAGGCCCAGATGGCTGAACTAAATGAGGCCAAGGAAAAATTAGCTACTCTTAATGAAAAATATGATAAATCCAAGCAAAGTGTAGCTGAAAAAGCAAGAGAGGTGAAGGCTCTTAAGGAGAAGATAAAAGAACTAGAGAAAGAGCTCTCTCTTGACAAGGTTGTGGCTGAGATCAAGAAAGTCTTATGGGCCAATATTGGCCAATCAATAACAGATCAATGGCAGTACATAGAAACCATTCATGAGCACATGGAGCTCATAGGCAGGGCACACAAGGAAAGCCAAAGAGCAAGGGCATCTCTAGGCACTATGCCAGAGATAGCCAATAGAATGATCAATGTTCTCAATAACCGCACAGGCCCTCAGCTGGCAGCAATAGGAATCACCAATAGAACTGACACCATCTTACTGATAAAGAGGGTCCTCACTTTGAGAAATCTGGTGCAGACATTGGATAGAAGGTGCCAGGAAATGCAAATAGAGGTAAACAAGTTCACAGATAAATTCACAGCATTGCATAGCAGAGGCCTTCCCAGCTTACTGAACAACGCAGGAAGGCTACTATCCCATGAGAACTATGCAAAAAGGGTAAATACATTTGCCACCAATCAGATCACTGCAGGATCAAGTATCCCAGAGGAAGCAGGGCCTGCATCTGGGCAGAGCCTCTATGAGAAAATAGAAAATTTGTTTTTTATCATGAATGAAATCAGGCATCTATTTGAAGTGCCTCCTAATTACTTCAAATATACTGAGGCAGATGAGACATTAGGCACAATTTTGAGACATCAGTTGCCTACACAGGAATGGTGGACCAGCATGATACAGACATTGCTGTGAGCCAACAGGTTTTCATCAAGTTTTTTCATCAAAATATAAGTCATCATGTTCAGAAAAATTGATGCATTCAGTATGACTGGAGAAGAGTGGACAGAGCCAACTCAGCAGACAGATTCGGCCACTAAAGCAACACTGACAGGTACAGATGACAGGGCCGAGAAAGCTACAGCACGACAGAGCATTAAAGGCATATCATTCAGAATTAATGCAGAGCGCTCAACCGACTCAGTGGCCTCCAAAAGTCAAAAAGGTTTCTGACAGAACTAAAGGGTATTCATTGTATCTTTAGAATAGCAATAACTTTCTTATCTGCTATTCTGAAAAGTTGGTGAACGCAGTTATTGAAAAAATGACTCAACGATTCAGATATTTTGTAAAACCGATTGTATATATTTCCCCTCGCATAAGCTTGTAGGGGTTGTTGATTTTCTTTTGAAAAGAACCTATGCTGTAAATTTCAGAGTTTTAATACAGAGAGCTGATGGAATTTCCAAAGTTCTGAGTTGTTTGATGTGTTGCGGTGTGATGGCTTACTGCTACAGGATTCCTGTGTATTTCATGGCACAATAAGTTTTCTTAAACTCTTTTGTTATGTATTTCATTCTTTCATAATCCGTTCATGCTCTATATTTCACAGTTTAATAGCACAGAAAAAGAATAGTTTCAGGATTTGTTCATTAAATACCCTGAACTCAATCTATGATGTTATGAATGTTTTCCTCTAAGTGTTAGTTATGAAAGTGTAATTCTTAACTTCTTCACCTTCACACTAAAACTTCACAGTGACTATTATTCAGGAATTCAAATCTGCTCCTGGGTGATATATCTCTTTCTCACATCACCAGCTTAGTGAAAAACTCTTAATTGCCTTTCACTGGCTAATTATATTTCATCATCACAATTTTAAGTTTGTTTCATGACATATCTAAATGGCCCTGCAGTTCTAAGCAATCTTACTCAATACCTCAAACAACCCATAATCACAGACTCCATTGCCCAATGGACTGAAACTGTCTGAAGATCTCATCTTAGATACTGAAAGACATCACTCAACCAAAATTTCAAACCAAATCCTCACCTCATAACTAGCCTAAGATTCTCAAGAACAAAGTTAAAAATCAAAAGAGAGAGCCCTCTCTGATTACAGGTTGGCTTGAACCTGTAATCCAAAGCTTGGTTAGTGGTTACCCCGGCCGTATTCCATCAGGAGTCAAAGGGAACAACCTGGGTGTTAACAAACTCCACCAAACTCAACTGATTGAGTTCTAACTGAAGTCATGCATGCAACAACTCAACTGACTCATAAGAAAAGCGTATTTCCTTCTGACAGCTGCATGTGCCACCTCTGTAGCTCAAACTGAAGTGCTCCAAGAGAATAAGATTAAGTTTATAGTCCAAATATTATTGTGAGATAATAATATTTGACTTTTCTATTTTTGACAGCCAGTCTAAAAATAGACTTTGATCACTCACACTGTGATCACTCACACTTTCATCAAAAATAGAAGTCCATCTATTTTTTCCCAACTTGATCATTCATCCATAAACAGCAACTTTCAATCCATAGACATGATCCATATGTCTAAAAATAGACATAGTCAAAAAATAGACTTGCGCCAAAAATAGCCTGCAGGCCCACTTAGTGAAGGCGACTCTTTTCACTAAGCTCCATCATCTTGTTGCAATCTCAACAATGTTGACTTCTTTGCAAGATGAATGGCACTTTGGCTATCACTGTATAACGTGCCCATATCATGCTCCTTACCCAATTCACCCATAAACCTTTATAACCAAATCATTTCTTTACTAGCCTCTGTAGCAGCAACATACTCTGCTTCTGTTGTTGAAAGTGCAACAACGCTTTGGCTTTTTGAAACCCAACTGACAGTTGTTCCTCCAACAGTAAATACATATCCTGTAGTGCTCCTCCTGTTATCTCTGTCGCCTGCCATATCTGCATCAACATATCCTTGTAGAGAGATGTTTGAACCACCAAAGCATAATGCTTGATTTGTGGTACCTTTCAAATATCTGAGAATCCATTTCACTGCCATCCAATGTTCCTTTCCTGGATTGTTCATGTACCTGCTTACAACTCCCACTGCATGTGCAATGTCAGGCCTTGTGCAGACCATTGCATACATTAAGCTTCCAACTGCTGATGCATATGGAACTTTAGACATATAATCCATGTCTTCTTGGGTCTTTGGGCACATTTCCTTACTAAGTTTGAAATGGCTAGCAAAAGGTGTACTAACTGGTTTTGCATTATGCATATTAAATCTTTTCAACACCTTTTGTATGTACTCATTCTGAGACAATGTTAATTTGTGATTTTTCCTGTCTCTAGTGATTCTCATTCCAAGGATTTGTTTTGCAGCTCCCAAATCCTTCATTGCAAATGAATTTGCCAATTTTCTTTTGAGTACATTTATTTCCTACATGTTAGATCCTGCAACAAGCATGTCATCCACATACAATAACAATATAATATAGCTTCCATCATTTTGCTTTTTCAAATAAACACAATGATCAGAGTGACATCTAGTATAACCTTGTTCAGACATAAACTTGTCAAATTTTAGATACCACTGCCTTGGAGCCTGTTTTAAGCCATACAAGCTCTTCTTCAACCTGCACACTAGTTTCTCCTTCCCTTTCACCTCATATCCTTGTGGCTGTTGCATATATATCTCTTCCTCCAAATCCCCATGGAGAAAGGTTGTCTTTACATCTAACTGCTCAAGATGCAAATCTTCAGCTGCTGCAAGACTTAAAATAGTTCTGATTGAAGTCATTTTAGCAACAGGAGAAAATATTTCATCAAAATCAATACCTTTCTTCTGTGCAAACCCCTTCACCACAAGTCTAGCTTTATACCTCTATTTTCCTCCATCTTCTTCCTTCAGCCTGTAAACCCATTTATTCTTCAATGTAGTTTTTCCTGCAGGCAACCTGACTAAATCCCAAGTCTGGTTATGCATTAAGGAGTCCATCTCTTCTTCCATGGCTACCTCCCACTTCTTCATGCTTTCAACCTGCATTGCTTCTTCATAACATTCGGGTTCACCAGAATCAGTCAACAATAAATAATATAATGAAGGAGAGTATCGTTCAAGGGGTCTACTTATCCTGGTAGATCTTCTAACACCACTTTCAGGTGTTTGGGGTGCCTGTTGCTGTTGTGGTGGTTGTTGTTGTTGATTATTATTATTTTTAGGCACCTTTACCTTTTCAGTGATTTCATCAAGAACTGCATATTCCTTGTTTTCTTTTTTCTGTTTCTTTTCCTGCAACTGATTCTTATACAAGACCTTTTCATTGAATATTACATCTCTGCTCCTAATGATTTTGTGATTTTCGTAATCATATAAGCGATAACCAAAATCATTAACACCATATCCAATAAAGGTACATTTCTTTGACTTTGCCTCAAGCTTTGTTCTATTTTCTTTATCAATATGGACAAAGGCCTCACAACCAAAAGGCTTTAAAATAGAGTAGTTTACCTTTTTACCTGTCCATGCTTCCTCTGGAACACCACCATCCAAGGAACTTGAAGGCCCTCTATTTATTAGATAAACAGCAGTATCTACAACATCTGCCCAAAACTGTAAAGGCAATCCTGCATGCAATCTCATGCACCTTGCACGCTCCATAATTGTTCTGTTCATCCTTTCTGACACACCATTTTCTTGTGGTGTTCTTGAAACTGTCTTCTCTCTGTGAATTCCATGCTCTGAACAGTACCTATCAAACTCTTTGCTGCAATATTCACCTCCATTGTCTGATCTAAGACACTTCAATTTCTTTCCTATCTCAATCTCAACCAAAGCTTTCCATTTCTTGAAAGTATCAAATACATCAGATTTATTCTTAATACAATAAATCCAAGTTTTTCTAGTTGCATCATCAATAAAAGTAACATAATAACGAGAGCCACCGAGAGATGATACCTGAGCAGGTCCCCATACATCTGTATGCACAAGCTCTAATTTTTCATTCTTCTTTTCTTTCCCAACTCTGAGAAATCTGACTCTCTTCTGTTTTCCATAAATGCAATTCTCACAGAAGTCCAAATCAACATTCTTCAAACCCGGCAACTAATTCCTTGAGTGAAGAATCTTCATCCCCTTTTCACTCATGTGTTCGAACCTATGATGCCATAATGCTGCATCTGCTCCTTTGGAAGTTAAAGCATTAACAGAGTTAGAAATACCATTGCATAAATACAATGTACCAACCTTTTCGCCTTTTGCTATTACCAGGGCTCCTTTGGTGACCTTCCAAGCTTTATCTGTGAAAGTTGTCACACAACCTTCACTGCCTAACTGCCCTGTTGAAATCAGATTTTTCTTTAGATCTGGAACATGCCTTACCTCCTTTAATAGCCATTGGTTTCCATTCTGCTGTTTTACAAGAACCTTACCCATTCCAATGATTTTACAGGGTTTATCATCACTCAGACGAACTTGTCCAAAATCTCCTTGAACATAGTCATGAAAGTATTTCTTATCAGGTGTGGCATGGAATGGAGCCCCTAAATCTACCACCCAGGAATCAGTAATATTTCCGAAAAAAAGAATCAAAGCATCTTATAACACCTCACCTCTCACATTTGCTTCATGATTTTTTTCTTGCTGTGCATCTCCTTCTTTTCCCTTTCGAGATCTACAGTATTTCTTTAGGTGTCCTTTCTTTCCACATTTCCAGCACACTATCCCCGATCTGGACTTGGATCTGCCTTTCCTTGATTTACTGCGATATCCTGAGCTCTTTCCTCTTTCCATTTTTCTTCCTCTAGACTCTGCACTCAAAGCATTTCCCGATGTCTCACCGGAGCTTTTCCGTCGCATTTCCTCGCTAAGGATAGCACTGACAACATCATCAAACTTTAAAGTACTAGATCTAGAAACGGAGTTACTAATGGCCATTACCAAACCATTCCAACTTTCTGGTAATGAGCACAAGAATAACAAAGCTCTAACTTCATCATCAAAGTTTACCCCTACAGAACTTAACTGACTTGTAACTGTATTAAAATCATTTAAATGGTTTGCAACAAATCCACCTTCCGACATATTCATATTAAATAACCGTTTCATAAGAAATACCTTGTTTGAGGCCAAGGGTTTTTCATATAGTTTCGACAACGTCTGCATCAAACCCTGTATCGTGGTTTCCTTCGAAATGTTGAAGGCGACTGACGCAGCAAGGCACAACCGTATTGTTCCGAGTGCCTTTTTATCGAGAAGGTTCCATTCTTCGTCTTTCATACCCGTCGGCATCTTTGTTTTTCCGCCCAATGGTAGGTATAGATCTTTCTGATACAGATAATCTTCCATCTACATCTTCCACAGCGAGAAGTTTTGGCCGTTAAATTTCTCAACCCTAAACTTACCATCTTCCGCCATTGCTCCCACTCGAACCAGGAACCCTTCTTTCCTGCGAGTTTATCAGGCAAATAGACCTTCGGCTCTGATACCAGTTGTTAGAAAATTATATATTACAGAGCAATGGAACACATAAAATATTGCAGAAATATAAACACAGAAAATGCACAAAACAAGAGAGACACAGATATACGTGGTTCACCTAGCTTGGGCTACGTCCACCCCGAACAGCCAGTCCTTCCTTTCTATTATCCAGCAAAATGAAGAGACACAACCTACAACAAATCCGTTGTAATATCCTCTGTTTTCTCTCACAGTCTCACCTCTCTGTTTCTCGCTCACAGAATACACATCTATCACACAGCCTCAAATACAATACCCTCATACAAAGAGAGGGGTTGCCTTCTAGGGAAAAAAACCCTAAACTAAACATAAGTTCTACCGTCAGATCATCCGCCTAATGAACGGCCCAGATTGACTAGAAATTACTATACTTTTACAAGGCAATTTTACATTTGTTTTTAGCTTCGGGGGTGTTGCCCCCGAGCCCCCGCTGGGGGATCGCTAGCCCCCGAACCCCCCAGCCAGGGGGGATCAGCCCCCCGGACTCCCGCGGGGGGGACAAGTCCCCCCCACACCCCCCCGCGTGGAGGGGTGTACAAACTTCCTGGGGTATACATCTGGCTGAAACAAAGACCTCTGAACAATCATGCTCCACACACAATAGTATTTGTCTAGTTTATTTGTTCACTGGCCTTCTGTATCCTTCCATCTATTCCTAGGGTTGAATCATCTTTTAATACTAAAGGAATGGCCTTGGCTGAGTTGCTAGCTTCTCCTAGCATAATTCCCTTGTATGGAGGGAATGTGGTACTTGTTTCTACCTTGCTTCCATCACAAGCTGTCCAGAAATGTTTTTGTGCAGATGAAGTTTTTGCATCTACCATATGTACTTCTGGTTGTTCCTTTAATTTTTTCCAGACATAAAAAGAGATCCATGAGTTTGTTTCTTCCATGTACTTTTTCCATTCCAGAGAAAGAGAATATTTTTCATCAACAAATGTGCTAAGACTAAATTCTCTGGATTCAGGATGTGTATAGAGATCCCAATTTAGCATATTATTCACCCATTATTTATTAATCTTATGTTTGGGACACCAATCTATGAGGGAGAATAATTTATACATTTCTAGAAACATATACTAATCAAATTAATTTTCAAGTTACATAAAAAGTTACACATTAAAATAACTTAGATACTAATATCAACTCATGCACTTGTTAAGAAGCTTAAATGTCTATAGTGTGGAGTCATCTACATGCTCATCTATGCACCTTTCTATGAAAGTAATAACTCCAATATAGATAATATTAAGATGTTATAAATTGTTGTTAAAAACTAGAGTAATTATGAATTATTTGTAATTGCCACCAATTTTTTCAATTTTCATTTTCCTCGACTTGTATATTTTTTATACACTTTCATAACAAAGGCTCTCATACACCTTTAATCAATCCAACTAATTTAATATATTATTTAATTTTTTTATATAATCATATATATATAATTATTATTATTATTATTATTATTATTATTATTATTATATATATCTATATCTATATATATATATATATATATATATATATATATATATATATATATATATATATATATATATATATATATATATATATATTATTAAAAAAAATCCATCAAGCTACAAACAATGAAGCAATTAGATATTTCTTCACATGCAATATCGTTTTTCCTAACAAAAGTCATCATGCAGTTTATGTAAACTTACTAATAAAATATATCGTTTGTTGAAAATTGGCAACTCAGGGGTAAATTTACAAAAAATAGAATTTCTAAAAATAGTCTAAAAATAGAAAGTCTCAAGTATGACTTTCCAAAAATAGCAAATAACCTTGCATCAATTGGTAATCAAGCATTGTTGATGAAAATCCATTTTGATCATCAATCAATCCTAATTGTTCAATTTCAACTTAATCATCAATATTATTATTATTATTATTAAAAAGAAATTCAAATCTCTCGATCATGTCATGTGTAACTCCCCTCAATTAATTCATATGTTACTCTCTCTCTCTTTAATGCTCTTACACACCTCTTACACTCTCTTACACACTTTAATGATTTGTCATAAAAATATTCCTCTTACACCTCTTTAATTCATAAGTTACACTTCTCTCCTAAATGCATAAGTTACACTCCTCTCCTTTATGACATAATTTACAAACCTATTTTGGCATATGTAACTCCTCCTCAAGGAATGTGTATTTCTCCTCCTTTATGTCAATAACGCATTTCCCCTGCTATATATGTGTGTCTCATATCATCTCACCTCACTTACTTGGGCATTGTGAATTCGAAATTGAGAGGTAGTTGGAGAGACTTAAAGGAGATTTTGAGAGAGAGAGACTTGAAGAGTAAGAGAAAATCTTGGAGAACCAAAGTTATTTAGTGTTTGAATTAGCTACTGCTATTAGAGATATTCTTCAGATTTGGGCAAACTTATTCATTATTTCATTGTACTTTGTATCTCTGCTGAACAATTGATTTCTAATAGAAGAAGAATCCGGTTGGGTTTTCCCCTTGTGGGTCTTGCCCTGGTAATTGACCTAACTTCTCTGTGTTTCATTGAGTTGTTGGTTGTCTTTCATTGGGCATATGGTTTATATGGTTTATGTTCTATCTACAATTACTTAAATTATTTTTCAGCATAAAGAAGTTCTGGATTTAAGTGATTGTAACAACATAGAACATTAAAATTTCAACATCATTCACATATATGCCCTTTATCAAAAGCTTCAACAAAGTGAAAACAATGAAGCAACCCCATCCAATATTGTTCCTCATAACAAAACCTCCCATATACCTTTAAGCAATCTAACTAATTCTATATATCATTTGGAAATTTTCCAAACATAATCAAACATATACCTTTCATTATAATTTCATCAACATGCAAACACTAAAGTAATTAAATATTCAGTCCCATTTAATTTTTTTCTTCTGTTAAAGTTGTAGAAAGGATGTTGAACTATAAATCAAGATGTTTTCATCCACAGAAGAAATATTCCCAATCAAGCTAGAAGTATATTTTACGGAATCTAAATTATACATTTATTTTGTTAGAGTAAGTAACTTTTACTTGCATTTATGTGATCTTATTTGGGTTATTATAATTATTGGTCATGATTAGGTAGAGTGGTTTCTATAGAAAGGGGTTTGTTACTAGTTTGTAGTAGGTAGTTGAAAATAGTTGGATGTGAGAGATTCTCTCAAAAAATATAGTTCGTAGCTTGGTGTGAGGTTGATAGATTTTCTCAATTGATTGATTGCATGCTCAAGGTAGCTTGTCTATCTTGAGAAATCATTGATGTATTTATATGTGTATCATTATTTGATTATTTAATTGAGAATTTTTTTACGCATTTTAAATTTGATATAAGAGTAGATCTGGTTCTGGTTCCCTCATGGGAGGGACCAAGAAAATAGAAGCATGTCAGGTTCAAATGTTGTAGGAGTAGATTGGAGTGGAGAGCACAATAGCTTGTATATGGCATTTTGTGTGTCCTTGATTTGTCCATGTTTAATTAAATCACCTTGGTGGTGATAAATAATGGATTATAGATGACGCATCAACTACATGAAGGTCTTATGGAGACTTTTTTTCATGGAGGATATATCACACTAAGCTACTGTTTATGTGAGATGAGGAGTGTTGTTGAGTTTTGGGCAACCTCGACCATATGATTCATCATGGACTCGTCCAACCAAGTTGAGACAAATGTCTAAATGTTGGAGAGTGTTATCAAATAGTTAGACAAGCATGCGCTAGTCAAATCCCATGTATGGAAAATTTAAACCGAGTGCAACAAAGTGATGCCCAAGTCTTCATGGGTGTAGATAGAGGAGCATGTGAGCCGCAAAAGTGTGAATACAACATTGGCATTAATGGAGTAGAGCTTAACGACTATGGAAACTGATAATGGGACTAGTTAGTCTATAATACGATACATCGATCCTTATTCCCTGGTTAGTTGAAATTAATATCCATGGAATTTTAGTGTTTCTACCATGAGTTGTTGACACTAAGAGATGGAAAGAACCATGCCATTTCCATAAGAACTGCTTTTTTGAATAGGAATAAAGGAATACAATTGAGGTTAGAAAGTTATGGGGAAGAATTCACAAAATAATTGGGGATGTTTCTACAAGATTTGAGTCTTATTGAGGTGAGTGAGAAGGAGATGTAGTTGAACCCCTATCGTATTGGAAGTGTCTAGAAGTGTATCTCAACCTATTTGAAGATTGGATTCCTTGGCAAGGATAAGTGAAACAAAGACATAGATCCCTATATCGAGCCTTGGAATTAGAAATCTAGAAAGGTATCAACTTAGATAACTCAATACAGATGTAGTTATTTTGTTAGAATTAACTATTCTAACAAATGATAATTAAATAAGGGAGATAGGAGACAATCATTGAATCAAAATACTTAATATGAAGAAAAATACGTCCAAAATGATTAAGATGAAGAAACCAAGTTTATGCATGACTCTAGAGAAGGAAGACTAGGCTAGTTGAGGAGGAAAAGTAAAATCTATGCATGGTGATGAAATGAAAATGGGATTGTAATTTGTTGTCCATTTAATAAAGAATTTGGGATGCTTGTTGTACCTAATTTAAAATGATGTGTTGTAAGGGGTGCATGATCAATTGTATATGGCACCCCGAAGTTTTGGTCAAAGATGTAAAACTTAGCCATAGGTAAGTGTTATTTCCCCCCAGTGTTTATAAGCCCTATTGAGTCATGCCTACACAGATTAAAATGGTAGCACATATCCTTCTTATAGAGAGGATGTGACATCAAGTTGTGGAATCAACCACTTAGATAGGTACGAGGGTGGAAAATGGTATCGTATCTATGCTTGATGTGGAATAGAGAAGTTAATACTTCTTTGATTAATGGGGGAATGTCATATCAAATAATATCATAATCAGAGGAACTGAGTTAAATAGAGTTTAACATGTAGATGAACCATGCTGGTGAAAAGGATTCCCAAAGAACTGGTTACTATAGCAGATAGTACCCATGTATCTTAGTAGATAAATTTATTTTTATATAGACATCAATTATCAGTTGTTTGCAAGAAGCAACAAGTTCATGTAATAATCAATTATATGTAGGTACAAGAAGAAATATAAGAAAATTTAGTGAAGAAAGTATAAGTGAAGATGTGATCCACAAAGTTGCAGAAAAGAACAACTTGTAATAATGCTTATAGCAGTAATGAAGATAACAATAATGGAATAAAATCACAATGGAAAACGAAGGTACAATTATGTGAGTGTTGTGTAATATATTTAAGACTATATTGTAATGTGAGTCACATATTGTGATTGTAGGAAATTCTATAGTATCATGTTTGAGTTGATGTATTGGCCCTAGAGAATGTTTGAGTATGTACTTGGTATTTCCATGAGTGGATTTTGTAATTGTATATACCTAAGCCAATAATGATCCATACCCCCATAATGTGTTACATTCATGAAGTTCATGGCAATATAAAAACCAATTTCTAGAGGGAGGTTCATGTTCAACTAAAATCCACATGATAAAGGGAATTGTATGGTCATCTAGGAGCCAGTTGGTGTGATTGTTTGTGGCCATCTAAGACCACTTGATGCATTATTCATGGTTAATAGAAACAACGTAAGGATGTGATGAAGAACAAGAAGTTTACGAGAGATAGAGAACACATGGATAGGGATTCTTGTAGAGTCTTTTGTTCCTTAGGATTTTGACACAAGCGCATTAGGAGCATGGTTAAGGGTAAGTCGAGAAAACCCAGAGCATGGTTGTAGGTAAGCTAAGAAAACTTAGGATGATGATGATGGTGACACAAGGGGAGTTAAAGGTATAGGTATGAAGTTATGATGGTTCAATGAACCATTTACATGAAGGGACATCCTACTAGATCAATAGTTGTAGTGGTTGGTTACCCATGCATTCCAGTGGGGGTTATTTCTTTATATGCATGTCAAGATTTTGATAACGCTTAATGTGTAAGAACCAAGTTGGACCATAAATAGACATTTTTAATTAGTAAGAGCTTTAGTTAATAGTGTATCATGTGTTGTAGAGGAGAACATATTGGTGAAGGCATCAACTAATAAAGATTAAGACAAGTAATTGTTAAGGGGCAATGTTATTGTATGTAAGTCCTACTTTTGATGTGTGTGATCATATTTGGGTTATTATGATTATTTGTCATGATTATGTAGAGTGGTTTCTATAGAAAGGGTTGTGTTACTAGTTTGTAGGATGTAGTTGGAAATAGTTGGATGTGATAGATAGTTCTTATATTGGTATGAGGTTGAGATATTTCTTAATTGGTTGATTGTGCAATCTTTTGTTGGGTCTAGTTTCAAAGTTATGAGTTACATTTTTTTCTTCTTGGTTTAGTTCACTTAGAATTTTTTTTTGTCATAATATTTGCGATCATGTTGAAAATTAGTTGAATTAAATAAATAAATAGAACTACATTTCCATTACCGTCATATGACTAGATATATGGCAACTCAAAGTGTTCTCAGGAAAATGTATATTGAGGGAGAATCAACGATGAATAAATCCCATGTTGTATTTCTTCTAAGAGCTCGATATATTCATAAGTCCTCATTTTCTATATGCTAGATGTGCATATCTCCATTGCGTCACAAAAAGTCCAAATAAGAGTTTCCAATTCATTTAAATTCCATCGGCCAAATGTTTAGTGTTTTCTACAACAAAAATATAAAATTCTAAAGTTTAGATGGTTAGTGTTAGAATATGACAATAATTCAGTTCAAATAAAATGTAAAAAAACCAAATTTACATAAGTTAAATTTGTTATTATTTTAACAGTGCCTACTTCATATATGAAGCCTGAGAGATTGAGGAGGATCATAATATTGATTGTAAAAACATTCTCCTGATAGTAAAAGCCTTGCCTTTTTCATGGGTGTTTCCTTAACAAATCGTCAAGCTTTTACCACATAAAACATATGTGTATTATTTGTTTTGATCATTATTTCTCTTTCATAAATGCTTGTAACTACTTGGTTGGAATTCAAAATCATATTAAGGGGGCAGGGGAGGGGGGGTAGGGAGGTTTTGAATCAATATAATGATAATTTTTACTTATTTAAACATTATAACATCATAAAACATCAATCTCATAAACTAAATAACACAAGATATATGTGGAAATCATGACATGAGAAAATTGCAAAACTTCTTTATATGAAATATCTTATAGGCACCAACCTACTATAACATCGATTATATGCAAAAGCCTATAAGAGCCACCAATCCTCTCTACTTATTTTTAGGCACCAACCTATAGGAGACACCAATCCCCTCTACTTCTTTGTAGGAACCAACCTACAAGAGACACTAATCCCCTCTACTTCTTACCAACTTGTAGGTGATACCAATACCCTTTGTTTCTTTGTAGGAACCAACCTATAGGAGACATCAATACCCTCTCCTTATATGATCCATAAACTATTGTGGATATTCCACTGGACAGTTTGCCACAACAAATCTAATAATAATATATTAAAATACTGAAACTTTACACTATTACAGTTTATTAAACTTTAATATATGTGGATTTAACTATAATTACTCCATGCATGCAAATATAAATTATGCAGAAAAGTAGAGAACCACAAAATAAGCTCACACACACATAAGACACATGATATGCTCTCTGGGAAACCCTTTCAGGAGAAAACCCAGTTGGAAGGTGAGGTTGCTTCACTCTCTTTCTATTTCTGGAAATATGGATGCAGGTATAAAGAAGTAATGCATATGGCCCTTGGGCTGCTACAGTGCACAAATACTTCCTGTGTGCTCTAATAGACCTCCTATCTCTCCTGACTTTCGTTTCTCAGCCATGGAACAAAATTCTCTCGAAAGAATGGAATACTTCTTCCTCCTAGTGGCTCGATTATAACACAGTCAGATAGCTTACTAGTGGTTAATTTTGACTATGTCAACTCTTAACTAGAGTTACAATATAGACTCTTCTAGAGTATTTGACATCACAAACACATGGCTAGCCTCTTTTCCATAAATAATGGGGGTTGATGTGGCATCCTCTGAACTATAGCCGTGAAAACAGGAAGGTCAAATTATGAGTGGCATAAATTTTGCATATGGACTCCAATTGACACACTTCTTATGTCGTTGGAAATATCTCTTTCTGTAGAATGACATGAAAAGGTGCTACAATAGAGAGGCAATTTTTTACCCCCAAAAAACATCATTTGATGCCTCAAAATGCTCTCGAAAGGTTCTAGACCTCATTTCGCCAAACTGAGTCCTGCTAGTAAAAACGGTCCTGTGAGCTGATTCCTCCACTTTTCCCACTCCAAACGCATCGAGATGGATGAAAAAAAATGTAATGAACCAATTCGGATCATTCTATGTAGGCACCAACTTACATGAGACACCAATCACCACTACTGCAAATATTGTAGGAACTAATGTACTTCACTGAGTCTACTTGCTTCTTCACAATGTCTATTAGTTGCTTCTACTTTCACCAAGTCTGCTTGCTACTTGTATCTTCACAAAATATGTTAGTTGCTTCTACCTTCACTAGGTCTACTTGTTGCTTCTTCCTTCACCAAATCTACTTCTCCCAAAACTTTTTGTTTTTGGCTTCTTCTCAAGTACGAATTTGTAGAACATACCACATATTCAATTTTGCAAATTTGTTTATGAAATTTATACCACAGGTACTTAGATATATCTTCTCTATCTCATCTAAATTTCACAGTCTGAAACATCTCAGAAATAAAGATAGAAAAAATGACAAGCTAAATAGTTTGAAGCATGTCTTATGAGCACTTAAGAACACTAACTTCCTCAAATATTATCTCCAAATTGTAGTGAAACAAGGTTTGAAATTTCTACCAAAGGTACCTTGATATCTCTCCTATTTCTCCTCCAAATTTTAGATTCTAAAACACTATAGAAAGAAAGTTACAATGAAAATACCAAACTAACCAGTTTGAAGAAAATTTCAAGAGCATTCAAGAATCCTAACTTCCTTAGACCTATCTCTAAAATTATAGTAAACGAAAGCATACAATTTTAACCACAGGTACATAAATATCTTCTATTTGTATCCTCCAAGTTTCACCTTCTAAAACATCCTAGAACAATCTTCATTATAGCAAAAATGCTGACTTGTTTGATGAGCTTTTTGGAATCATAACTTCCTTAGACCATATCTTCGAACTTATAGAAAATCAAGGTCTAAAATTTGAACCACAAGTACATGAATATATTTTATATTTATTCTCCAAATTTCATGTTTCAAAAATCCCAAAATAAAATTTATAGAAAAAATTCCTAGATGGCTCATTCACCCCAAAAATTACATTATTTCTTCCACCTTTAGACTCCTAGAATCACCCCAAAAAATGATTCATCAACTCCTCTTGCAACTTCTTATTTCTTAGATTGTATACAAATGAACTCATATGCGCTTTTTTTATAGCATTTGCACATTCAGTTATGGGCTTACTTTTAAAACTGGCTGGGTCGGTATGCTTATACTTTGGTTGGGTCATCCTAATGAATTATTTTATATGTTCTCATTCTTATGGAATTAGAGGGTGTCATATGTCATTGAAAAGGTACCAGAACAAAATTTCCAACCATATATCCTATGCTCCCATTTAATCTAGGAAATTGGAGTAAATGTTCCTTCAAAGATAGGGTATCCAAATGGGCCATCAAAAGTCCAAAAACAATATTTCCAACAATCTTCATTTTCCAATATTTATCTTGGACATAAGTACTCACAATTTATATTTGAAATCAATGAAAACAATATTTCCAACAATCTCCCCTTTGTCATTGATGAAAAGCATTAGTGAATTCTACAATAATACTATAAACTCCCCCTGTCTTCATTCTCTTTGTGCATATAACTTCCCCCACTTTGACATCAATGGAAAAGGGATGCTCCCCTTGAACTTTGTTGGACACCTAATCCTAAATGGGTTAGTGTGGAAGCTGAATAGACTAAGTAGTCCAAGAGACCTTGGGATGTGAAACCCAACGGTCACATAATGTACTATAAATGTATATCATTTGTCAATAAAAATTGTACTTGCATGTTTTATCTTTTATATCTCTCTTGCTGTCCATGTGTGTTTAACATGGTATCAGAGCAGGCGATTGCTGCTCCTGCTCCAATTTGAGCCACTTGTTTTTTGGTCTCTATATACATGTCAGTTCTGTCTTTCTCCTAATCAGAGTTTATCAGAATTGCCAGTTTTACTATGTGTTGTACACTTGTCTGACATGGTCTTACATTGGTATGCGTTGATGCTGCTCATTACAACGCTCATGTTACTATGCGTTGATGATGCCACAGGTCCCAGGTTTCTAGGTTTAGGCATTCTGCATACACCTTTATAACTCCTCTGATTTTCCATTCTGGCTAAGCCTGGCAGCTTTGATGCTAACGCTTCCACTCATCTGACAATTTATTCATTGACTTGAACGTTTCTGTAGTGCTGCCATCTCTACTCCTGTCGCTGCACGATACCTGCATTAAAAAAAAAAAAAAAAAAAAAAACTGCTCAGCCTTTTCTGCGCTCAGATTTGTAACTCCTATTCCTGCCATAAATCCCTGCAATGGACAAAGCATTCTATGATTTCTGCCTTTAATAGTCTGGTGTGTACGTTGTTGGAGTATATGTGGAAGTTGAGACTTGGTGACCCCGTGCTGGTAGTGTGGAAGTCGAGATCCCGTTTTGAAGCTTGAAAGCTCGCGAAGTTTTGAACGCTGCTCCATGGTGAACGCTACTCCACGGTGAATGCTACTCAAGTTAACGCAATTTGTAGAGATATTATAATGTTGTCTCTGTTTAAATTGTAACGTTGTCTCTGATTCCAACTGTTGGTATCAGAGCTGGTACATGCATAACCTGCTCAATCTTTTGTGAGCCACTTGTTTTTGTGGCCTGTGTAAACCTGCGCTTCTCTGTCTCAATGAAGCTTGTGGGTTTGTCTTTCTGAGCAATTGTTAGGACAAAGCAAACTCCCAAATTAGTCTTTTGTGCTGTAACTCCTTCTGCAGAACTCTGCCATTATTTCTTTGCCCATCAGCATAGATCCTATTGAAAGAAGCAGTGTTGAAAGGAGATGATTTGAGCATTAGCTTTGTGCGTTAAACAATTTTGAATACCATATGCTGTGTTGTGCATTGTACTGGGATGTGTTGAATGTTATTTTCAACTCTTCCATACTGAACAATTGATCTCAGGTAAAGTGGACGCTTCCAATAACTTCGCTCACGGTTTGGGGTTGGAATTCTGAGTCAAACTCATGTACATGATGCGTTAAACATTTTAGAACAATGTGCGATGCTTAAGCTTGGAAAGACCAGACATCACTCACCGTGCACTGTGTAAAATTTCAAGTTCCACGATTAAAGGTGTTGAATGGATTGAGGCTGAATGTTGTAAGTGAACCTTCATGTGCGTTGGCATTGAAATGATGCTCTTTGTGTTTGTCATATTCAAATTGGTTTGCTAGAGAATCTCTGTGCTATATTAGTTTGTATTACCCTCTATTACCAGATTTTGTCTATACCACAAATTGAATAAAGAGTGCAGTTATGTAAAAAGCCTAGCCCATAGCAAAAGTTCCTTGGATTTAATCTCTATGCATTGAGTTGATACGTTGAAATAGTCAGCAGTCAAATCTGGAGGGAATTTCAAGAAGGTTTAACGTTTTCGTAGTTTCCAACAACCCAAATCAACGACCCTTGATGGACTGTAGGGGTCGTGTAGTCCCGACAGTTAGTAGGTGGGGTGCCCCCATAAGTCAGTTTCCCTAAAACTGCCCAGGTCTCTCTTCTTCCGCTCCAGCGTTTAGCACCTCTTCTCCAGCGTTTGGCACCTGCTTTTGGTTCAACTAACATGGTATCAGAGGGCGAAGCAGAGTATTGAGGCATCAAGGCAAGGCGATTGATAGCTTCTGCATACACAATTGCGTTTCAGTCTTCCGAAGGCTACGTAGATCGGCTCTCCTCCACGACAGGTTTTTAAGTGGAAGGAGGTCTCGGCCTTGAATCTACATTGAAAATTGAAATTGAGCTTGAGATTTGCTGCAGAGAACAGGAATTTAAGGTTGCATCGTGAATTTTATGTGCTGACATTGTGTGATATAAGTAGTTTGAAAATCTATGGCTCTTGCTTCGAGAGGAGGTTCGGTTTGAACCCGGACGCTCCGCTGTATATTCCCGCAGCATTCCAGCAGGTAGAGGATTTCTCTCCCGAATGGTGGAACCTGGTTCAATCCTCCCCCCTCAATATTCTATAACCAACCCATTCTGGGTGCGAAAAGTCCTACCATCGTATTCATTTTCATTGCAGGGAACATGACATGAAGCGTACTGTAAAATAATGTTTTCGAATTATAATTTTATACACCGGATTCAAAGAACCGTGAGATCCCTTTGTCCTCTGTCCCTTTGCATTCTATCTTTCGGTGCGTCTTGTTAGCTGGTCCATTGAATAACTATGTCGTTTTTTCTCCTCTGTTGATTATGGTCCTGACATGAGGCACGGTGCATTTCACGGTGAGTGTTGTGCGTAATGACTTATGGTGAGTGTTGTATAGTGCGCTTGGTGCGTTGAAGATTCCTATTGCATTGAAAAGTTCAAACTGTACTTTGAAATGTTCCACGTGTGCGTTGAGAAGGACTGCGTTGTATGGTAGGGACATTCTTGTGTTGAATGTTGAATGCATATATGAAGAACTGTTCAATTATACAAGTTGGAATTGAAAACTCTGGGTAAATGCGGCAAGGAATATCGACTCCCATGGAAGAAAGCAATGGTTTCTATCATTTCTAAAGGTTTTTATCGTTTCTATAGAAAGCTATAGTTTTTATACGTTGCTACAATGGTGCTCCTATGGATATAAAGGGGTGTACCAGGAATATTGCGGAGGAATATACGTTGCAGGCTGATATATTATTAAAATCAAATGTTTTAAAAGCATCTTCAAATCAAGTTCTATCAGTTTGTGTTCGAGTTGTCCTTTGTGGGCAGATTTTATCACTGTCAAAGAGTCAAATCTCCTTAATAATTGGCTGGAGGTTTTCCTGAAACTGTGAAGGAGTACTTGAAGGATCCAAGCAAGTTTGCAGTTGCTGCTGCCCCAATTGTGGCATTGTATTTAAAACCCATTATAGTTTCTGTCTACATATATATGCATTGATTCCCTGATTCATTTGCTGCACATTTATACAAGATATTGTTGTGTACTGTAAGTGGATATTACTTTTCTGCATTAAGTAATAATTGTGATCAGTTTTTAAGGTGTAAATCTGACATTGAAGAAAAATGGCCAGAATCAGTGAAGTATTAGAGTTCACGAAAACTCTTATACAATCTACTGTTGATGACACATTACAAATTATCATAGGATCTCTCTCAGAAATTCAGACATGTCTACAAAATGCACAGGAAAAGATCGATTTTTTGCAGCTTGAATCACAGCTACAGCAAGAAGAGCTACATCAAAATAGACATCATTCTGAACCTATTTTTGTTCAGAACATTGAGACTGCAACCCATCAGCAGCAAGTAAATAATGTTACAATTCATTCAAATAAAGCAACAGTTGTACATGCAGATGCAGAAACTTAGTCTGCACTTCCCAAGCCCATCATCAGACCTTGGGATTAGCTTGTCCACAACAAGCACAGAACTGGTCTTGGATATGACAAGGACTTGTCCTTTCATATTCCAGACTATGCCAAGCCCATTCAGTTTCAGAGTGCTGGATTCATTCATGACAGTTCACCTGCTCCTCATGACAGTTCACCTTCAGGTGTTCCAGACTCTGCCCCTCTTCCACAGCAACAACAACAACAGATTGTGAAATGCCAACACTGTGACCGAGTTGGCCATCTGAAAGATCACCGTTTTGATCTTCATCCATGTAAGCACTGTCATAAAACCAGTCATTCTTCAAACAGATGCTTCAAAAACAAACGTCCTGCAAGAACAAAGATTCATCTTGGATGGATCGCTTCTTGGCAATGGGCATCAAAAGCCAAGAAGATATTCCAAACACATGTCAGAACTTGTTCTAGAGTATTGAACAGTCTTGCAGTTGAGTTTTCTCCATCTTCTCACCTTGTATCTGACAGGGGGGGAAATGATGGTCATCTACAAGCTTCAAAGCCATATCAAGCGAGCCTGAGCCACAACCTGCCACACCAGTTTCAGAGTTGTAGCCAGAGACAAAGATGCCCGTGAACATGCCTTCAGCTGGAAATCTGGGACACTTCCTCTAGTAGAAGACTTCAGCTTCTTGCCAGTTTTGGAAGAATTCTAGGAACAAAATTGAGAACACTTCCTCTAGCAGAAGACTCCAGCTTCTTGCCAGTTTTGGAAGAGTTCCAGGAATTGCATTAAGCATTCCAGAGTTGTTGGTCATCCTTAAACCATCATAGGTTGAGACTTCCCTTTTCAGGTTGAAGTTCTCCCTTTTATGTGGGGTGAGACCTCCCTTTATTGGTTGAAGGTTTCCCTCTTCAAAACAATAGGAGCACTTCCTCTAGCAGAAGACTTCAGCTTCTTGCCAGTTTTGGAAGAGTTCCAAGAACTGCACTAAGCGTTCCAGTGTTGGTGGTCATCCTTAAACCACCGCCCTTTATACCAACATTTCAGAGAGCACATTCAGCCTAGTGCTGCCATGAATTTTTGCACATTTTGTATTACAGCTCTCTTCTTGGACTCATACATAACCCTTCGGATTAAGGGGGGGAATGTTGGACACCTAATCCTAAATGGGTTAGTGTGGAAGCTGAACAGACTAAGTAGTCCAAGAGACCTTGGGATGTGAAACCCAACGGTCACATAATGTACTATAAATGTATATCATTTGTCAATAAAAATTGCACTTGCATGTTTTATCTTTTATATCTCTCTTGTTGTCCATGTGTGTTTAACAAACTTGTGCTTCTCCTTATCCATAACGCTTCTTCTATTTACAAATTTACTTAGTGACTTCAACGATTCCCTCTATCTACTATCTCTCCCTAGGTCTACATATTCTCTCCATTTGACATCAATGGGAAATATTTATTTTTACTACTGGCCACAATTTCTCCCCCTAATATGTTAACAACAAATAATTAGTTCCTATAATTTATTACTTCTCCTCTATCTGAAACTAGGATCCCCTAGTCAATGTTGTGTCTATATTTCCATATATGCAACATTTCCTCTTTTGTAGCTCTACTTGTGAGACTTCTCCCCTTGTTCTTGAACTTCCTTTTACTTCTTCTTCTTGGGAATGCTCCCCTTATGTTTATGCTCCTATTTTCTCTACAAATTAACTCTTTTGACATCAAATGGTTTCTCCCCTTGAATTGATGCTTTGCAACTCTCCCCCTTTTTCCTTTTTTACCAATTGAATTTCACCATTTACTTCACTTTCAACTATTAATTCATATCCTACAAAATTTAAATTTCATCATCATTCTCCTACAACCCACTCAAAAGTTCTGATCTTCTTAATGTAGTCTGAGGTGTTGTAGTCTTATTTTGTTTTATACTGATGATATATTAGACATTTTACTCCCATAGAGGATTTTTTCTTTCTTTTAATCTTATTGAAGACATATACATTGTTTGGAGACCTAATTGAATTTTCTACCAATGTTCTTGAATCTTATTTTATTATTTCACATCCTTTGGAATTGAATGTGATATCATACCCTTGATCAACCATTTGACATACACTTAGTAGAATGTTCTCTATACCTTCAACCAACAAAAAATTATGTATTTTTCCTTCCATCGTCAATATTGATTATGACTTTTCCAATTATCCTTCCTGAATGATTTTATCCATGGGTGACACTATCTCCTTTAACTTCCTTTAGAAAGATAAATTTTCTTCTCTCTCTTGTCATATGAATTGAATAACCACTGTTTATATGACATTGGCTATCTTCTTTTTTGAACACATAGAGCTAGACCACATTCTATATTCTCCTCTTGGTTCCTTCTCCATACCTTTTTTCTTTTATTTCCATTCTAAAAATATTTTCTTCTCTGCTTTGATTTGGAATCCTCACTGTAATGCTTCTAAAATCATGAGCTTTGTGTGCAAAATTAGTTCACTTGAAACATTAAACATGATATAATAAGGGGGAAATGAATTGTAATTTATGACAACATTCTCATTAAAACTTCTTAGATTGTTGCTCATTCAACCATTCTTTGATATCATATAGTCATTTCGTACATATGTTCTACATCTATTTCCTTATGGAAAAACTATCACATGTAAAATAATAGCCATAAAATAGATTTAGATACCTAGATGTAAAAGGCCTTCTCAAGGGAATTATTCTTTGGAATCCATTCTTGGGTCTCAACCGTTCTTCACTTGCTTTCTTAGTGTTGCTATCTTTCATTTGAGGATTAAATATATATTGGTCCTCTCCTTATTTCCAGATGATTTTTTTATTGATAGGTCTTTTGAGCAAATTAAGATAGCTTTCATGTTCCTTTTTGCATTTTTTTTCTTATGACATTGAGCTTGATTCTCCCTTGGAAATTTCATGATATCCAAGACCTATTCTGATAAGAGGAGATATCTAGAAACTAAGAATGTTTCAAATGATTTAGTCCCTTATACAAACTTTAAGTTTAGATTCAATTAAGAATTTTCCTTCTCTAAATCCTTTCTTAAGGATATAACCTCCGCATCTAGCTTCTCACAGTTTCTTTCCATTTCTTTTAGCTAACTTATTAGTGTACCCTCTATTTTCTTTGTCTCTTCTAGTTTTGTCTTTATAAGGATGATTGACAATTCACTAAAATCATGATATTTATTTTCATATTTTTATAATAGATCCTTAAGATTTTTAATCTTTCTTTTGAGTATTTTTGTCTCTTTTAAGGAACTGATAAGTTCACCCTCAAAATATACCTCTCAATCAACATCTCCTTCTTCTTAATCGAATATCTGATTCTCCAAGGACATGAGTAGGCATTCTTCTTGATCCTCATCAGATGCATGTTCATCATCGTCTTATGATGAGCTACTATATTCCTTGGAATATTTTTTTTATTCTTGAGAGATATTCCCTTCTTATTTTTATGAAAGTTTCCTTTATTTCTATGTTCTCTTTCATTGTCACTATATTCCAATTTTGCATATGGATGTTTAGAAGCATAATGATTTGTTCTACTAGACTCAAAAAGTTTGAATGGTAACTTACTTTTATATTTTCCAAATCCTCTTTTCATCTTTCTCACAAACTGAGTTTCTTCTTCATCTGATTTAGAGATAGAATTATTATGGTCCTTGTGTCCTTTTGTTTTCTTTAATTATTTGAAGGTTTCTTCCTTTAATGCTCACTTCTCTTTTCCTATTCTCATATCATATGAAGTGAGGATTCCATGTTGTTCATCCATCTTTAGATTTTTCAATTATTTCATTTCTTTGATAGTTGAAAACTTTGTATTAAACCTCAACGGAATATATCTCAAGAATTTCTGAACAATTATTGGTTCTTCAAATCTTTTCACACAATCCTTTAAGAGTGTTCACAAGTTCATCTACCCAAAGGAAAAAACATGTGCTATCTTCTTCTTCATTCATCTTTGAAATTTCAAATTGCATTCTATGAGTTTGAAGTTTAGCCCTCTTTACCTTTTCATTTCCTTCATAACTTCTTTGAATTTTGTTCCAAATTTGTTTAGCATAGTCATAGTGCATTACCTTGAAAAATGCTAAATTAACAAGACCACTCATAATGGCATTAATTGCTTCGGAATTATATACAATTTTTTTTTCTCATCTACATTTTTTGGAGGAATTTATGGAACTTTATAGCCATCTACCACAGAAATCCATACCCCAGCACCAAAAAAAAATAGATATGGCATCATCCTTATCTTCCAAAAGTAATAATTTGTTCCATAAAAGAGTGGGGATCTATTTGAAAGGGAAATATCCTTGCTAGTCATTTGTCCCTCTAAGAATTACCTTCTAGTGGTTTAAGTAGTTCTGAAGGAACCTACTCTGATACCAATTATTGGAATTCACAATTATACTGAGAGTGGGGGTGAATCAAAATAATGACAAATTTTACTTATTTAAACTTTGGAACATCATAAAACATCAATCTCACAAACAAAAAAATACAATATATATGAGGAAACTCGTAGGAGAGAAAACCACATAATTTATTTATATGAAAGATATCATATGAACCAACCTACTATTACAGCAATTCGTAGGCACCAACCCACACAAGACACCAATCCCCTTCGCTTCTTTGTAGGCACAAACCTATAGGAGACATCAGTCCCCTCTAGTTCTTTGTAGGCACCAACCTATAGGAAACACTAGTCCTCTCTACTATTTTATAGGAACCAACCCATAGGATACATCATTACCATCGACTACTTTGTAAGCACCAACCTATAAGAGACACCAATACGCTCTATTGATTTATAGGCACTTATCTACAGAAGACATTGATCCCCTCTACTCCTTTTAGGTAGCATCCTATAGGAGACACCAATTCCAACCACCACAAATATTCGTAGGCACCAACCTACTTCACTAAGTCTAATTGCTTCTTCATAATTTCTGTTAGTTTCTTCTATTTTCACCAATCTTGCTTGGTGCTTCTGACTTGACCAATTTTGTTAGTTGTTTCTTCCTTCACCAAATATACTTCTCCCAAAACATGTTTCTTTTGGATTTTTTTCGAGAATGAATTTGCACATGCCATGTATCCAATTTTTCAAATCAGGTTCTAAAATTTATGCCTTAGGTACCTAGAGATCTCTTCTTTGTCTCATCCATATTTCACAATATGAAATATCTCAAAAAGAAAGTTATAGGAAAAATGAAAAGATAGCATGTTTGAAGCATGTTTCATGAGCATTAAGGAACACTGAATTCCTCAAATCATATCTCTAAAAAAAGGCCTAAAATTTCTAACACATGTACCTTGAGATATCTTTGTTGTCTCCTCAAAATTGGATATTCAGAAACATCCTAGAAACAAAACTATAGCAAAAATACGAAGCTAGCCTATTTGAAGAAAATTTCAAGAGAATTCATGAAGCCTAACATCTTAAACCATATCACCAAAGTCATAGCGAACATGTGTATAAAATTTTAACCATAAGAACATGAATATATTCTATTTGTATCCTCCAAGTTTCATGTTCTAAAACATCCCAGAACAGAAGGTATAGAGAAAAATTCAAGCTGACCTATTTGATGAGCATTCAGGAATCCTATCTTCCTTATACCATATCTCCGAAATTATCAAGAATCAAGGTCTGAAATTAGAACCAAAAGTGCATGAAGATATTATGTATTTATCCTCCAAGTTTCATGTTCCAAAACATCCCAGAAGAAAATTTATAGTGAAAATGAAAAGGTGACTCGTTCACCCATAAACCACATTTTGCTTCCATTTTTAGACTCCAAGAATCACCCCAAAAGTTATTCCTCGGCTCCTCTTGTAAATTTAGTTTGATTCTTGATTATATTGTATAAAAATTCATTTATATTCCACTTATTTATAGTGTTTGTACGTTCACTTATGGGGCTTACTTGTAAAATTGGTTGGGTCGGCCTACTTGTACATTGGTTGGGCCATCTTTACAAAATATTCAGATCTCCTCATTCCTATGGAATTAGAGGGTGTGCCATATACCATTAGAAAGAACTCAAAATACTATTTCCAACTATATATCCTATTCTCTCATTTAAGATAGGTAATTAGAGTAAAAAATATTTCAAAGATAGCATTGGTTATGTGTTATGTTCTTTCCCTGACTAGCCCCATGCGCTTAAATAGTAATCACTATATACATATATATGTTACTACTTATTTTCTTTTGTTTTTATGGCCCAAGTCATTTTAATTTTTTTTAATTTTTTTTTTTGCCAAAAGCCTGACAAAAAAATGGAAAATCTCCAAACTTGTGTAGCAAAACACTTCAATCACAATCACAATGAAGTTGATAGAGATTTGATGGCCAAAGGTCGGATTAGACTGACTCTATGCAGCGGTTGAGCGACCAGAGGGTCAAACAACTCTGATACCAATGTAACAAACAAAGTTAGTTTATGCTCTAATACCAATATAACGAACAAAGTCTGTATACACAACAAAAATATTTAGAATATTTGGAATATAAGAATGTCCATCATGGGACAAATAATATATTTACATAAGAATGTTTGAATACAAGTGATATGAGATCATCAATGTTGCAAATGAGGTCCCGCTTATATACCTAGGCAGTTGCCCCTTCATGAATGATCATGTCCCCTTAGAAATGCATGTTCAGTACTAATTATTATTATCATTATTATTTTTATATTTATATTTAAATTGTATCCGTAACATTCTTCCAGACTGATCAGAATTCAACCGTATACTTGGACTAATCATAAAAATACCTAGCCTTTCATATGGTATCCTCCAACATCCTTAGCTCATCAAACTCAATCCTATATTGGTAGGATGACAGTAACCCACTAAGGTATTTTTGGATATCACCTTCTCACCCTTGATCTATAGAACATACCTCAACATCTCCAAAAATTTGTTACTATAAGTGTTTGAGGTAAGTTGTCCTATCTTATGTTCATGGAACTCATTAATTATGTTCTCTTAGTTTCTCTTATATAGGTACTTCTCATGGAAATATTTCTTGAATTTCCTTCATGATAGTTTCTTTTCTCTAATTCCCTCGACGTTTCTCAAGGCTTCCCACCATTAGTCAACCTTGGCTTTCAGACAAAATATAACTACTCTAGCCTTCATGATTTTAGAGTAGTCATGGAATTTGAAATATTTGTTCAATTCCAATAGCTAGGCTTCTTCCTCTTTAACCTTCTTAATTTCTCCATCAAAGGAAGGGGGATTTTCTTTCTTGAACTCCTCTAGAATTTAACTCTTCTCACTTCTCCTTTGCTAGTGATGTCTTCTAGTTTTAGTAGCAGACAATTGGTCATGGCTAATTGACTCTCTTTTTGGAGTGTTGAGTGGGGTTTACTGATGAGCCCCAATTTTTGGTAACAATTTGGGCTCATTTGGCCTACTTACCTTGCTCAACCCTTCATCTTTTATCACTTATGCATTCATTTCTTAGTATATTCGTGTTATTTGTAGGAAGAAGGGCAGGCATTATATCTATGTGGCTAATACATGATGATTTCAGGTTTTTTGGCATTAAAGGGAGCAAAGACCACGCAGAAGGAGACAAGGAGACAGCAAAGGTGGCATTGCAGGTTTATAGGGAGGTTGTCTACAGCCTTAAATGACCTCCCTCGTGATCTCCACCCTAACTCCGAGCTCCAACAGCTCTCCCCACCGAGCTTAAAGGCAGCCAACGGATTCTACAGGAACAACAGTTTAACTTTCAGTTGGACAGCCAACCTCCACGTATTGAGGAAGCCAGCTTGATCCTCATCATGTATAAATATTAAGGCCGTAGCCTTTGATAGGGGCTTTTTGAACTTTTGAACTACTGTTGCAATTTCTAAGCACGAGCTACAGCTCGGTTTTTGCTTTTTGTAAGCCAGTCTTGGCATGATGTTAGACTCATGATTATTCAATAAAGGCAGGCAGCTTTGGATTCAATTCTGAGTTTTTAAGGGAGCTATAGCTCTCAAGTTAGGGCCCAACCTGAGAGAAATAGACCTCCTCTTCCTTGTATTGTTACTTGTCTTTCCTTTCAGCACTTTATTCCTCTGTTTTGACATGCATTTGGAAATTACAGTCTGCTGATTTGATTTCTTTTATGTGATTGAGTAGGATTAGTTTACGGTTCAAGTGCTTTTAGTTGCTTAGATTAGAGTAGGAGGATCAACATTCATTAGAGCTCCAAGAAAAGGTTGACAGTGCACTCACTGCCATCTCTGTTTAGAGATTGGGGGTGAAGACCGTACCAACCACCAAAAAAACGCAGTCTTATACTTTCATTCAAGCTGCAACACAGTCATTTCAATTGTAGATCCATCCATGCATTCTGATCTTGAGCAGTACTTCTTCATTCCAACTCCATGCACGATTCTTCTCTGAAGTTTACATTGTTGTTCGTTGATTGAATAATACAATTAGGATAGGTTGATGAATTCTCGGTTTTGTGCAGATTTGTTTCCTTTACACTGTGTTGCATCACTCTGTTATCTTCTTCTTCTTCTCAACCGCGCCTAAAGCCACCTACCCAACCTCTGTTCAGCTCATTTGCCTTCCAACACTTCTACTGTTCACGTAGCTCCATCTTTTTGGACTTTTCATTGCTTCCACCCTTCTATCCACCAACCAACTGTACCCACTCTTTCCTCATCTCATATCTCTGTCCCTGAGCCATCATAAGCTCCCTTTCCATCCTACCTATCCACCCATACAACTCCTCCACTCCTCCATCACCCAAAACTCCAACCACAAAACATCCTGTAGAACTTAGCAGACTTCCTGTAGAAATCCCGAGCTTCCTGTAGGATCCCCTGCAGACATCCTGTAGAAGCCTGCAAACTCGGTTGCCGAGCACCTGAACGTTGTGGACTTCTGTGGGACGACGTTAGGGATCCCCTGGAACCTCTCCTAGCCCTCCTGACCTTTCCCAAGCTTTCTTTCCCTTCGAACTACCCCTGCACAGTCAAACCCTAATAAGAAACAAAATCATAATAACTCCAACCACTTAAGCAAAAATACAAAAACAATGTTATTTTCAGTAGAAGTAGCTTAAATTCATGCATCTCATATCACTAGAAGTAATGGCATCATTTCTAGAAGTTTGCACTCCCACCATTGCATCATAGAGATTAGACTAGTCAGATTAGGGTTTACTAGGGTTTCCCTGTTTTGTTGGCTTTCAGTTCATTATTGCAAAGTAGGTTAATTTCCTTTGAGATAGCCTTCGTCCATCATTTAGAAAGCTTCTTCTGAAAACATATAGAAGTTGGCTTGAGCCCTAGCGGACTTGTGCCAGCTGACCAAGTGACAGCTGCGACAAGAGCTAGTACTTGTGCATACAGCACCGTCGCTTCCAAGTTTGTTACGAACTACCGGGTTGATAAAATTAGAGAGAGGAAGCTCCAGGAGTTGTAGCATTATTGCTACAATACTGGAGCCCACCATCTTTTTGGCGCCGTTGCCGGGGAAGCGTCAGAGTATTAGTAATTGTTGCTTTTCTTCTATTTTCTTACTCTTGCCTTCTGCTAAGTAGTTTATTTCATTTCCATTCTGCAAAAGTAGCATAGACATTTCCTGGTTTCATAGATTAGCATTTCCTGCTTTCATAGATCAGCATTTCCTGCTTTCATAGATCAGCATTTCCTGCTTTCATAGATCAGCATTTCCTGCTTTCATAGATTAGCATTTCAATTCTGCCATTTCATTTCTGCAAGCGTAGATTAGTGTTTCAATTCTGCAAGCGTAGACTAGCATTTCCATTCCTGCAATTTCATTTGAGCAAGGTAGATTAGTTCTTTCCTGCTTTCAATTTAATTCTGCATCTCTATTTCAGTAAGATAGTTAGTTGTAGATCAATCTGTTTCAGTTTTGCAGGTACCAAAGAAAAAAAAAACAAAAGCAATCAAAAAAAGTCTTTCCATTTCATGCCTCGTAGGAATCGAGATAGAACAGGCAAATTCTTACCCAACACCCCCACCACATCACTGAGTCACCCTTCTCTCTTCTTCGGTGACAGTGATCCAGAAAATGAAGAACATTAGCCCCTCTGCTTTACCTCACTTTCATGGACTGACTACTGAAGATCCTGATACCTTCCTTTTTGAGTTTTCTGTCCTTTGTAGAACCTATGACTATACTGAAGATGAGCAGAAGCTGAAACTCTTCCCTTCCACTCTTAAGGATGCAGCATTACGCTGGTTCATGGGCTTACCTGGGAATAGTATCACTACTTGGGCTCAGATGCAGCAAGCTTTCAATACCAAGTACCGGGACTACTGTAGGTCCAAGGAAACCAAGGGAGAAATCTTTGGGATGACCATGGGAAATGATGAGTCCTTAGAGGATTATGAGGAGAGGTTCGAACTTAGCTATAAGCGGGCCAGGTGCACACTTGACCCTGAATCCCTCAAGTTGGTCCTGCTCCGAGGAGTCCCTGAAAACCTCTTAGATAACCTTCACATGTTAGCTGGGGGGGATATTTACCAACTGCCTTATGAGGACATCAAGACTGTGTTTAGAAACCACTCCAGGGCAGCTCGGAAACGAGGTAGGGGAAACCTCCTCTCAACTAGTGTCCCTTTCTCCAAACATGAGTTTGAAAATCAATTGGAAGATCTTAAGAGTGAGGTGAGACAGACCATTGCCATGCAGCTAGACACATTCAGGATCCAGCAGAAGAAGGAAGAAGCTGAGAGAGCCTTGGCTATCTTCTGCCCTAGATGTACAAGGAGACACCCTAAGAACGAATGCCCATTGCATTCGGTTGAAGTGTGTTTCGTTTGTGAGGAGGACCATCCCACAAACCAATGTCCAACCTTACCTGGATTTAAAGCCATGTACCAAGGGACAGAAGCTCCCATTGAACCTCTCTATTACCTCAACCAAAGGAGGCCACAAGGACCTAGACCTTACCAGCAGGGGATGCAAGGGGCACCTCAAGCTTATTACAACCCCAACCAATCGACTCCTATGCCTTCCTGGGGTCCCCCTACTCATCCTTCCTGGTCTATGCCTCCTCCATGGTCTTACCCACCTCAGTACCCTACTCAACCCACTACTCATTCATATCACTCACATGCCCAACCACAGCCTCAGTGGAATGCACCTCAGTCGGGGTGGAGGCCCCAGTACAACACTCCTCCTGCCATTTTGCCTCCACCACCAGTTCAACCTCAGCCATTACCTCCTGCTCCTCCAAGGCAACCTCAAATACCTGCTCAACCGAACCCGAACCCCAACAATAGACAGGCCCAGCAGGTATACACTGGGGAAACATCATGCCCTACTTATGCTGTGGAGATCCAGGAGATCAATCTTCGATCTGGAAATACTCTTCCGGATCGCCAACCTCCTCCCCCAGAGGATGAGGAAGATAAACAAGAAAGTGAACCAAAGGCTATTCCACCCTTTCCTGAGAGACTAACCGCCACCACACAACCCAACCCAGAGGAGGATGAGCTCCTGGGTGAGCTCAAGCAGTTGTGTGTGAAAATACCACTTCTCCAAGCCATCAAGGATGTGCCAATATACAACAAACTGGTTAAGGAAAAGTGTTTCAAACACCCAGGCAGGCGAAAGAGAGATGCTTCAACCATCAATGTCTTAGCACAACTCTCTGACCTTATGTTAGGACAAGTCATCTGCCCAAAGTATCTAGATCCTGGGAGTCCTGTAGTAGATGTCCACATCAATGGCATCATCATACCTCACACTTTGATTGATTTGGGGGCTACCATTAATGTGATGACCAGGGATACCATGCTCAAACTCAATCTTCAGGGTTCCTTGAGGAAGACCTCGATAGTTCTACAACTTGCAGATCGCTCCACTGTGACTCCCGAAGGGATTGTGGAGGATGTCTTGGTCTCTGTCAACTCTTGGGAATACCCTGCAGATTTCTTGGTTCTGCAACCCAAGGCAAAGCTTACTGGATATCCTCTTATTTTGGGAAGGCCTTGGTTAGCCACTGCAGATGCTTACATAAGTTGTCGTGCAGGAAATATGACCATCAAAAATGGTCCTATGTCCAAGCAGCTAGTCATATACCCTCCTGCCCAACCTTCCTTAGAGCATGACTTACCACTTTGGTTAGAGGAAGGAGAAGAGGATGAAGTGTACTCAGCACCTTTGTGTACCCTAGATACCACTAGAAGAGACCCCCCAACCGAGGATGACTTGATTGAGACCTTGATCCAGAATCCACCTTCCAGTGCACTATCCTTAGAAAAATTGGTGGAGGATGCCCAAGCCAACACCTTAGTGGATCTTTGTACGACCAACCCTGTCACTCCCAGAGTCAAGAATGTGGAGTTCGGCCCTGAGAGAACGTTAAAGATCAGCTCCTCCCTATCTCCTTCCCAGGAAAAGGAGTTGTGTAGCCTGTTGGCCAGTCACCTAGATGCTTTTGCTTGGAGCTATAAGGAGATGAAAGGAGTCCATCCCTCGGTCTGTACCCATCACATATACATCAAAGAGGGTTGTAAACTAGTTAGGCAACCTCAGAGGAGAATGAACCCAGCCCTTAAGGACATTGTCAAGGAAGAATTGCAAAAACTGTTGGATGCCGGATTCATTTACCCCATCTCAGATAGTGAATGGGTGTCCCCTCTAGTGTTGGTTCCCAAGAAAAATGGGAAGTGGAGAATCTGTGTGGACTACCGAGAACTGAACAAAGCTACCAAGAAAGACCATTTCCCTCTACCTTTCATAGATCAAGTGTTGGATGGACTGGTAGGAAAGAAGTTCTTCTCTTTCCTGGATGGGTTTAGCAGGTACAACCAGATTCAAATCAGCCCAGAAGACCAAGATAAGACCACCTTCACTTGTCCTTGGGGTACCTTTGCCTACCGAGTTCTCCCCTTTGGGCTATGCAATGCTCCTGCTACCTTCCAGAGAGCTGTCTTGAGCATCTTCTCGGATCTGGTCCATGATGCAGTAGAAATCTATATGGATGACTTCACTCCTTATGGGGCCAACTTCCAGGAAGCATTGTCCAATCTGGGAAAAGTCCTAACCAAATGCATTGAGATGAACCTGTCCCTTAGTCCTGAAAAATGTGAATTCCTGATGACTGAAGGGACCGTGCTAGGCCATACCATTTCTTGCCAAGGGTTACAGGTGGATCCTAACAAAATTGCTCTCATCAAGAAGGTTCCACCTCCTCAAAAGGTAAGGGATGTTCGGAGTTTCTTAGGATTAGCAGGGTATTACAGGAGATTCATTAAGGACTTCAACAAGCTAGCCTCGCCATTGTTTGGCCTGTTGGCAAAAGATGTGGAGTTTAAGTGGACTGACGATTGTCAGAGGGCTTTGAATGAATTGAAGGACAAGTTGGTGTCAGCCCCAATCTTGAGAGGTCCAAACTGGGCCCTACCTTTCCACATCCACACCGATGCCTCGAACAAAGCCATAGGTGCAGCTTTAGGACAAGTTGAACAAAAACTTCCATATGCCATTTACTTTGTTAGTAAAAACTGGTCCAAAGCTGAGCTGAATTACACTGTAACTGAGAAAGAGTTTTTGGCTGTGGTCCATGCACTGAACAAGTTCCGACATTATATCACTGGATATCAAACATTTGTACATACAAACCATGCTGCAATTAGATATTTAATGAATAAACCAGATGTGAATGCTCGTATTATTAGATGGTTACTTTTGTTGCAGCAGTTTGATTTGACCATTGTTGACAAACCAGGTAAAGAAAATGTTGTTGCTGACTTTTTATCTAGATTGGATTTGTCTACAGATGAGGATGGGACAGTGGATGACCAGATGCCAGATGAACATCTGTTTGCCATCTCAACACTCTCTCCATGGTTTGCTGATATAGCAAACTACCTTGTTTCAGCACAGTTCCCTCCGCACCTATCTTCAAGAGAGAAGAGCAGAATCATCAGAAAAAGTGCCTCATTTACTTGGATCGGGGGCAATCTGTTCAAGCTTGGCCCTAATCAAATCTTAAGGCGTTGTGTAAGGGAGGAGGAAGTCTTTGATATCCTCCTCACCTGTCATGATGGGCCTTGTGGAGGACATTTTGCAGCAAAGAGAACTGCCTTCAAGATCCTGCAGGCAGGCTACTATTGGCCCACACTTCATCAAGATGTCAGAAGATATATCAGCCAATGTGACCAATGCCAAAGAATGGGGAAACCGACTCAAAGGGATGAGATGCCTCTCCAACCTCAAGTGACTCTTGAGCCATTTGAGAAGTGGGGTATGGACTTTGTGGGTCCAATCAACCCTCCTTCAAGGCAAAGGTCCTACATCATTGTGTGTACTGACTACCTGACAAAGTGGGCAGAGACTAAAGCAATCAAAGCAGCAATAGAAGAAAAGGTGGCCGAGTTCTTAAGAGAAAACATCTTCTACAAGTTTGGCTACCCAAGAGAGCTAGTCACCGATAAAGGGAGCCAGTTCACATCCAACCTAGTTGAAGATCTACTAGCTCATCACAAGATCAAGCATAGGACTTCCACCCCCTATCACCCTCAAGAAAATGGGCAGGTGGAAGTCACCAATAGAGCATTAGAAGGGATCTTGACTAAGGTGGTGAGCAGCAGCAGAAAAGACTGGGCAGATCGCCTGGTTGAGGCCACATGGGCTTACAACACAACCTGGAAGACCACCACCGGCTTCACACCTTATGAGTTGGTCTATGGGAAGAAAGCTTTGTTGTCCATTGAGTTCGAGTACAACACTTTGAGGATGGCAGCTCAACTAGATCTAGATCTCAGCCATGCACAACAAGAAAGGTTATTGCAGCTGAATGGACTGGACGAGCACCAGATGCAGGCCCTCCTTCACTCAGAAGTGGTTCAACTTCAGAGAAAGGTGTGGCATGACCAACATCTCCATGAAAAGAAATTTCAGCCGGGAGATTGGGCCTTGTTGTATGACTCCAGATACAAAGATTTCAAGGGGAAGCTGAGAACCAGATGGCTAGGACCATATGTAGTGGAAAAATGTCATGACAATGGATCTGTTCTTATTCGGACCATTGATGAGGAAGCCATCCCCATGCTTTTCAATGGGCATCGATTGAAGATCTACAGGAAGCCTCTCTCAAGACAAGAGTTCATCAAAACTATGGAGAAATCAGTGTTGGTCATAGAGAAGGGTTCTGCCTCTCCTTTGGGCATACCCTGAAAGATCTAAACAAAAAAACAAAAAAACAAAAAAATAATAATAATAATAAAGATCCTTGGGTGAAAACCTTTCTGAGGCGCCCAAGGCAGGTGGTAGGGGTGAAAACCTCATTGAGGCGCCCCTATTGTCTTTCAAAAAAAAAAGAGATTTGAAAAAAGATCCTTGAGTGAAAACCTCTCTGAGGCGCTTAAGGCAAATGGCAAGGGTGAAAACCTCATTGAGGCGCCCCTGTTATCTTTAAAAAAATAAAAAATAAAAAATAAAGAGAAAAAAGAAAAAAGAAAAAAAACAATAAGAAAAAAACAAGGTCAGCAAATTCATAATGTAAAGTTGCATGCAGGTTGCAGGTGTACTATGGAGGAGAGGGAGCCTCTCAACTCAAAGCTAAGGATCCTTATCATGCTGACAGGAGACCTCACCAGCACCTCCTCCAAGAATACTCATTTTCTCCAAGGTATGTGCAATTTTATCACGGCTTGAGTCTTCTACAGGAAGACGCAGATTTTCTACAGGAAGACGCAGATTTTCTACAGGAAGATGCAGATTCTCTACAGGAAACGCAACCTTTCTACAGGAAGCTCTGTATTTCTACAAGAAACTTCCTGTAGAAGTTCAGGACGGCCCAGAATCCATTTTATGAGGAGATCTAACGACTAAGGATCGGTTTGGATGCATGCAAGCTATTGTTATCTCCCTTGCACATTGTTGTCACCTCGTCCTGCCATCCTTGTCGACATGCAACGAAGTTACCTGCACCAGCAAAGCAGATCGATGAGTTATCAAGAAAAAGCAATTTTTAAATAAAAAAACGCTGAGATCTCATACCATATCCATCCCAGTCATCCAGAAGCCCTGGGAGCGTGATCGGGAGGCCAGATCCTTTGTCGTGCAGCATGCACCCAAGGAGGAAGAACTGTTACAAGACATCCCGCGGGAGTCCTGTAACAGTTAAGCCCGCTAGAGTGTATACTATTCACAGCGCTGGCCATATGCAATGAAAACGCGGACGCATGCAGCCAAGCATCAACTCCATCGTCGGCAGCCTGTAAACATGAACCTCCGGGCCTGTGCAAATTCACCAGCAGCAGATAGATCCATTCATCATCGTCTGAAACCCAAAAAATTGTGTTGCAGCCGCGCAGGTAAGTGTCTCGACCCTTTCTTCCATCAGATTGCATGAATTTTACTTTGAATTGTTTGCAAAGTGTGAAGTGAATGGGTTGAGCGGCTGTATGGCCAGTTGACTGGCCACGTCGACCGGTTAATGGTCCAGTCGGATGTTTGGGTGGCGGCCGTGACAAAAGGAATGGGCAGCACACACGTGAGAGCAATCCCCGTCGAGAAAAACGGATTTAGCAGAAGAAACGGCGGCGGATCTGCTGAAGGGATGATGCGGTAGTAAGTGAACTCGCAGACAAATGATGGAACGACGTCATCCAACGGTCCGGCGGGGACAGCTCACCCCCGCGCCACGGATTCCGCCGATTCAAATCTAATCGGCTAGATTGCCCGCATGCATTTATCATTCACCGTTTGAAGCTCGAGTGAACATTCGGATCCCTCTGCAGTTCAAAACTCCGAGCCTTTGGCTATCAGAACGGCTGTGAAGCAACACCGAGAGCGCAGACCAACTGCAGTCTTCCCCAGGAATCACGCGCTGCTCCTACAGGAAAGCTGTTTCTACAGGAAGGCGGGTTCCTCACGTAAAAAGGTGGCAGATAAAAAGGTAACCCTGAACTCTCCATGCAATTGGTTTTTAAAGGTGGCAGAATCGTCGTCTACAGTCTGGTCATAGGAAATGGTTGCAATTGTTGTCTGCTGTGCATAGACTGTCGTTCTACAGGATGTCAGTGTAATTAAACTGTGTTAAGGTCCTCAGGGATAAGTTTTGTGGATTATTTGCACGACGGAAGCGTAATTCTACGCTCTGTCCCAATAAGCTAAACTTCTTTCGCATTCGCCACCTCTAGCAACAGTTTTTATCATGCCGGGTGGGTTTATTAGACGGGAACCCACTGATTCATCAAAGTTAAGAGAAAACCAGGAGGTGGTGGAGCTCTTCACACGGGTGCAGTGGATATCCTTTTGTGACAAGTTGCAGGGTTATGACGACGAAGTGGCAGAAGAATTTTTACAAGCTTTGAGGCCGAAATCCAAAACACTAGCCACCGTGAACTTCAGGGGCCTAAGCCTCAAGCTCACCCCGCAATATATCAGTCGAATTACTAAACTTCCAATGGGTTTGCCATGGGAAAAGGAAGAAAGGAAGTTGAGCCAGCAGGCAAAGAAAGAATTCTTTCCACCTGAGGAGGAATTCTCGGAGGACAAAAATGGGGTGCGTAGGACCAGTTTGCTGCCACCATGGAATGAAGTTAGCCTGCAAATCATGAAGTATATAACCTGTGAAGGCCGTTTTAGCATTGTGTACGGGTATCACTTTCGGTTGCTCACTGAATTGAGGCACCAGATTGATCTTCCTGTAGAAAATAAACTGAGCATCCCTTATTTCCTGCTACAGTCTCTAATTGAGTGTGCCACAAAGTTAAAAGAAGGCATACCAGATCAGATAGCCCACCATGGATTGATAAAACTTCTCGTGGAGGATGCGCTTCATTCATATAAGGTTCCCCTCTCATGGGAAGCATTCAGAAATTTGACAAGAGATGGAGACATAAGGATGTTGACCGAGGAAAGTGGTTCCTCCAGCAGTGAGGAGAAAGAAACAGTGGCCGCGGGAAAGAAAGAAACAGGCCAGAAGACCCCGACCACAGTGCAGAAGAAAAAGCAAGAGAAGAAACAAAAGAAAAAGGATGCTGAGGAAAAAGGTGACACACCCATCTTGTCAGCAAGAGAGAAAAGGTTGCAGAGCAGAACGGACAAAGCTGAGAAGGTCCACATCAGCACAAGTACCTCATCAGCACCCGCAACCAAACCAAAAAGCAAAACCCATGCAGCAAAGCAAGCCAAGGTGGTGACACCTGTGTCTACAGGAAAGCAGAAACAGGCTTCTACAGGAAGCCCGAAAATTATTGAAAAAGGGTCTTCTACAGGAAGCCCAAACATACCAAAACAGGGTCTTCTACAGGAAGCCTGAAATTGACTAAAACAGGGTCTTCTACAGGAAGCCCTGAAAAAGTGAAACCCAAGGAGAAGAAAGCTGACATCCGTGAAAGGGAGGCAGCAGCTGTGCTGGCTGCCCTCAGCACGCCACCTAAGCCAAAAGAGAAAAGGAAGAGGGAGACCCCTCTATACTTTAAAGCGCGAAGGAGTGTTAGGATAAAGACGAGCAAGCCACAGCCCCCGTCCAGCAGCCCGATTATTATTGAAGGTGCCCCTACATCGCCCAAGGAAATGTCCCCCTCGAGGATATCAGTCACCTATGAGAGGGGGAGCCCAAAGAAAAATACGTGGCAATAAAAGTTAGACCTGTTGACTGAAAAATCTCGGCTACAGGAGGCTGAAAATGTTCTATAGGACACTCTGGCCCGGCTACAGGAAACAGAGAAGAGGGAAGGAGAAGGACCCTCATCACCACCAAGGGAGGGTGAGGTAGAGCCACCTAAAGAGGCAGAAAAAGAACATATACCAAAGCCGAGCCCTCAGCCTAGTCTGAGTTCATACTACACCTTTTTAGAGGCGGGCAAAATCATACCGCAGAAATTTACTGTACCCCTGTTTTTTGCATTAGAGGAAGAAAGAGTCCGTACACACACGTGGATGCAGATCGCCAAGTCAAAGGGTGTGGCGGACATAGGTCCCTTACAAGAGCAACTCAAGGAGGTCAGTAGTGAATTAGCCATGGCTAAACATGTGGCTAGTTGACAAAGAGTGTACCTACAGGAAGAAAACCAGAAGCTAAGATTGCAGCTACAGGAGCTGAGGGCAGGGGCAGGTACATCCTCCAAAGGCACCACAGAAGAACAACAAGGCAAAAAGGAGCTGACCACCGGTCTTGAGGAGCCAATGACACTTCTACAGGAAGCAGAACAACAAGCACAAATTGAAGTGCAAGCTCTAAAAGAACAGCTGCAGCAAAAGGAAGCACAATTGGCCTGCATGGCCAGTTGGGCCATGGAGGCAATACAGTGCAGACAACCTGCAAAATCCTATGGTTTGTACTTGAAAGACCAATGGCTGCAGTTCCAAATAAACACCTTGGCACAAAGAGGTATTTCTCAGATCCAAGACCCACAGCAATTTTCTGAGTTGTGCAGTACTAGTTCGTCAGAAGATAAAGCCAAATTAGCAGAGTTCTACCTCCACAATTTGGCCTTGCCTAATGAAGTTTCCTGGGATCCCAATACTGCCTTGGGTGATATGCAATTGATGGTGTTCGCTTCATGGTTGAACCATGAGGATCAAAGAGCAGCTGAAGCAAAATCGGTCATGAACCGAGAATTGAACGAGCCATTGTTCATTCGAGCAGAACCAGAGGATCCAGTTGCACTCATCTCAGCACACCAACACTTGTCTACTGATCCTACAGCTTCATTAAGATATATAGATCAACAGGCCCAAGCCATAGCTCATTTTGAAGACATGGAAAGACTGTTAGGAGAAAATGTTGTCCAAGCATGCACGCGCAGATGGAATACATTGGCACAGAGTTTGAAAATCCGAGAGTACCATACCCCAACTCGGATGAGGGAAGCTCTGGTAAGGGTAGCCCTTTACAAGAAATCCATGCAAAACCTCCAGGCCAGCTGGATTGGCCTTAAACTCAACCCACCACTGCTGCTAGGATTGACTGAGGGCAGCACAGAGGAGGATGACAGTGAACAATGGGAAGAGGTGAACAGGAAAGCTGGGTTTCATATCAGCAAGGAGGACACTACCACAGAGGCTTGGGATATAAGGGTAGCAGTAAAAGCAATGAAGGATGAAGAGTTGGACTAAGTTGCTCAAGGATGAGCAAATATTTTAGCTGGGGGGTGATGATGAGCCCCAATTTTTGGTAACAATTTGGGCTCATTTGGCCTACTTACCTTGCTCAACCCTTCATCTTTTATCACTTATGCATTCATTTCTTAGTATATTCGTGTTATTTGTAGGAAGAAGGGCAGGCATTATATCTATGTGGCTAATACATGATGATTTCAGGTTTTTTGGCATTAAAGGGAGCAAAGACCACGCAGAAGGAGACAAGGAGATAGCAAAGGTGGCATTGCAGGTTTATAGGGAGGTTGTCTACAGCCTTAAATGACCTCCCTCGTGATCTCCACCCTAACTCCGAGCTCCAACAGCTCTCCCCACCGAGCTTAAAGGCAGCCAACGGATTCTACAGGAACAGCAGTTTAACTTTCAGTTGGGCAGCCAAGCTCCACGTATTGAGGAAGCCGGCTTGATCCTCATCATGTATAAATATTAAGGCCGTAGCCTTTGATAGGGGCTTTTTGAACTTTTGAACTACTGTTGCAATTTCTAAGCACGAGCTACAGCTCGGTTTTTGCTTTTTGTAAGCCAGTTTTGGCATGATGTTAGACTCATGATTATTCAATAAAGGCAGGCAGCTTTGGATTCAATTCTGAGTTTTTAAGGGAGCTATAGCTCTCAGGTTAGGGCCCAACCTGAGAGCAATAGACCTCCTCTTCCTTGTATTGTTACTTGTCTTTCCTTTCAGCACTTTATTCCTCTGTTTTGACATGCATTTGGAAATTACAGTCTGCTGATTTGATTTCTTTTATGTGATTGAGTAGGATTAGTTTACGGTTCAAGTGCTTTTAGTTGCTTAGATTAGAGTAGGAGGATCAGCATTCATTAGAGCTCCAAGAAAAGGTTGACAGTGCACTCACTGCCATCTCTGTTTAGAGATTGGGGGTGAAGACCGTACCAACCACCAAAAAAACGCAGTCTTATACTTTCATTCAAGCTGCAACACAGTCATTTCAATTGTAGATCCATCCATGCATTCTGATCTTGAGCAGTACTTCTTCATTCCAACTCCATGCACGATTCTTCTCTGAAGTTTACATTGCTGTTCGTTGATTGAATAATACAGTTAGGATAGGTTGATGAATTCTCGGTTTTGTGCAAATTTGTTTCCTTTACACTACGTTGCATCACTCTGTTATCTTCTTCTTCTTCTCAACCGCGCCTAAAGCCACCTACCCAACCTCTGTTCAGCTCGTTTGCCTTCCAACACTTCTACTGTTCACGTAGCTCCATCTTTTTGGACTTTTCATTGCTTCCACCCTTCTATCCACCAACCAACTATACCCACTCTTTCCTCATCTCATATCTCTGTCCCTGAGCCATCATAAGCTCCCTTTCCATCCTACCTATCCACCCATACAACTCCTCCACTCCTCCATCACCCAAAACTCCAACCACAGAACATCCTGTAGAAGTTAGCAGACTTCCTGTAGAAATCCCGAGCTTCCTCTAGGATCCCCTGCAGACATCCTGTAGAAGCCTGCAAACTCAGTTGTCGAGCACCTGAACGTTGTGGACTTCTGTGGGACGACGTTAGGGATCCCCTGGAACCTCTCCTAGCCCTCCTGACCTTTCCCAAGCTTTCTTTCCCTTCGAGACTACCCCTGCACAGTCAAACCCTAATAAGAAACAAAATCATAATAACTCCAACCACTTAAGCAAAAATACAAAAACAATGTTCTTTTCAGTAGAAGTAGCTTAAATTCATGCATCTCATATCACTAGAAGTAATGGCATCATTTCTAGAAGTTTGCACTCCCACCATTGCATCATAGAGATTAGACTAGTCAGATTAGGGTTTACTAGGGTTTCCCTGTTTTGTTGGCTTTCAGTTCATTATTGCAAAGTAGGTTAATTTCCTTTGAGATAGCCTTCGTCCATCATTTAGAAAGCTTCTTCTAAGAACATATAGAAGTTGGCTTGAGCCCTAGCGGACTTGTGCCAGCTGACCAAGTGACAGCTGCGACAAGAGCTAGTACTTGTGCATACAGCACCGTCGCTTCCAAGTTTGTTACGAACTACCGGGTTGATAAAATTAGAGAGAGGAAGCTCCAGGAGTTGTAGCATTATTGCTACAATACTGGAGCCCACCATTTACCCACTCATTGTGTCTTCACTTGCTTGATTATTCCCTTCTCTGATTTGTTTCCTTCTTCCCTATTAATTTCCAATCCCAACTTCTAGATCTTAGATGGGATTTTCTTGGATTTTTGCCTACCTAGATAGCTAGCACCAAGCTCATGTTGCTTTTGTCTTGGCAAATCTAAATAGATTTTATAAATCGTTGCATTCACTTGTGCTTTTCATTCTTGTTCTTTGGAAATCCTTTCATTATATTCTTTGCAACTTCTCGATTAAGCTCTCAAACTCCTGAGGGTATCTATCCAATCAAGGGATTTTTTCTTTAACAATTTTTCCCAATGATGATAGGATCTAGACATGTTTTACTCCAACATTTTGTTTCTCATTTCTTTATTTCTTGTTGAAATTTGTGTCTTCCTAGGTGTTGTCACACACACAGTTGTTAGCTAAGTATGGCTTAAGTTTAGTAATTTATCACCTTAGCCTGTTAACACTAAGCATGTTGATCTAAAGTTGTTCACAAAATAAAAACCCATGTTAGTTATTCATGATACAAAAAAATACATATCAATATTCTATCAGTGTTAGCAACCACATCAAATACAAACAAAAAATTATCATATACAATAATTAAGTCCTTGTATTAAATTTCATTGTTTGTGTGTGAGCCTCTTTAGGTCTAATGTTGAACCTTTGCTCTAATATGACTTTGCTACACTCCCTCCCACTGCATTGAAATATCTTGGGCCATGGGTGGTGTTACATGTTTATTTTGACCCAACTTCCAAGGTCTATTATGAAGGTTGGGTCACACAACCTCATTTTTCAAAATGTGTGAAATTTAATTTTGACAACACCATTATGACCAGCTCATCAAGATCCTTCTAGCGATATACGTTTTTCCTCAATCTGACTCCTAGATTCCAAGTTATGCTCATTAGAGGTTTTCCAAATTAAAAGGGTCCACATCATAACAAGGATTTGTTGGGTTGTGTTATATTCTTTCCACGACTATCCCATGTAGTTAACCGAGGGGTTAGAACGGGGGCGAAGCCTCCCCTCCATTGCGCAGATTGCGTAGCGAGGGGTTCACAAGGGGTTTGAGGGGTGTAGGTAACCCCACTCGATGGGCTCCCGGGCACCGCCCCAGAAAATTTTGTTTTTGGACCCTATATTAGGTTGGGCGGACCTACCTATGGTTTTGTGCATGATTTTTTGCACATGTTTTTGGACGCAATGGTTTTCGGTCCATGGTATTGGATGCTTTGGCATGTATAAATATGTATTGTAACATTGAAAGGAACATAATGAAAAAACAAGCTAGTAGTCCCGGTTTTGGGATCCATGGGAAAATCTCTGTGTATATGTGTTTTATGTGTTATGCTCTCGCATTGCTTATTTTCTATGTTTTAGAATTCGTATGCAGGTAATTTATGTACGGGCTTAAAACCTACATTTGGTATCAGAGCTGTTTTGGCTTCAAGGGGACGCCTTTGTTGCTAATGGGTTTCGCTCAGGCATGTGGTAGACCCTGTTCAGTGGGAGATTTGCGAGATCAATTCTAGTGGTAAAAGAAGATGGCAAGCAGTGAAAAGATAGAGACCGATAAATTTAATGGTCAAAGTTTTGAGTTGTGGAAACTCAAGATGGAGAATCTGTTGGTGTATAAAGATCAGTGGATCACGGTAGATCTATGTACTAAACCAACAAGAGTGTCTGATGAAGAATTGAAGAAGTTAGATCAGAAGGCAAAGAGCACAATACGATTGTGTGTATCAAATTCAATATTTCTAAATGTATCAGGGGAAGCTCGGCTAAGGCTTTGTGGGACAAGTTGGGGACTTTGTACCAATATAAGTCTCTGGTGAATAAACTGTTCCTACAAGAAAAATAGTATAACCTGAGGATGAAAGATGGAGACTCGGTGACAGATAATCTGAACGCATTTAATATTGTGGTAAGTCAGTTATTATCTGTTGATATTAAAATTTCAGATGAAGATAAGTGCATTAGTTCGTTGTGTTCTCTACCAGATTCGTGGGATAGTTTGGTTATTGCAATAGGTAGCAATGTGATTGCCTTGTAGTTTTATGAAATAGTCTCATCCTTGCTGACGGAGGAGATGAGACGGAAAAATATGGAGAGCCAGAATGGTGATGCCTTGTTTGTACGAGGACGGTCCCAGAACAGAAACAAAAACAAGTCATCGAGTGGGAGATCTAAATCTAGAGGGAGATCTAAATCTCCAGGGAAACCTTTAAAGGTGGTTTGCTGGAAATGTGGAAAGGAAGGACACTACAAAAGGGACTATAAATCTAAAGCTTCTCACAAAGGAAAGGGATCTGATGATGCTCCTTCTGCGGAGGCGAAAACCACCTCTAATGAAGGTGGGGATGTGTACTTGGCTTCTTCAAGTACAGATGTATATCATGAGGCATGGTTGATTGACTCAGGTGCATCCTTTCACTTCACTCCCCACAAAGAGTGGTTCTGCGAGTATGAGAAATATGATGGTGGTGATGTCTTCTTAGGGGATGATAGGAAGGCCAGAATCATTGGTCGCAGAAAAGTAAAGTTGAAGTTGCAAGGTGGAAGGGTTAGAACACTTCTGAGTGTTCTGCATATTCCTCCATTGACCAGAAATCTTATTTTTGTAAGCAAGCTAGATGATGCAGGTGTAAAAATAGTGTTCGAGAAGGATACCTGCAAGATGGTTTAGGGAGCACTAGTATTGATGCGGGGAGTTCAGATTGGAACTCTGTACAAGCTGCAAGGTAGCACTGTTTTTGATTGGTGCAACAGTTTCGTGGTTCCTGAAAGTGGAGAAAAAAATCTAGTGGTCTCTGGAGAGAAGACCATGTTGTGGCATCAAAGGCTTGGACATATTGGAGAGAAGGGCCTTCGAATACTTCATGGTAAAGGTATGGTAGAAGCTATGAGTAATAAGTCTATGGATTTTGATTTTTGTGAAAATTGTGTATATGGGAAGCAGAATCGGGTGAGTTTCCACTCTGGTGGTAAGAGGGCGAAATAGATATTAGAGCTTGTGCACAGTGATGTGTTTGGACCTATGAAGGTTCCATCACTGGGTAAGTCTATGTACTATGTATCAGTTATAGATGACTTCTCAAGGAATACATGGATATATTTCCTTAAGAAGAAATCTGAAGTCTTTGACAAGTTTAAATAATTTAAGGCGCTGGTGGAAAAATAGACAGAGAAGAAGATAAAGGTGTTGAGGACAGATAACGGTGGAGAGTTTTGCAGTAAGGAATTTGAAGAATTCTGTAAGAAGTGTGGTATATCACGACAGAAGACTACTCCATATACACCTCAGCAAAATGGAGTTGCAGAAAGAATGAACAAGAAGTTGATGGAAAGGGCAAGAAGCATGCTCAGTGGTGTTGGGTTATGACAAGAATTCTAGGCAGAGGCGATGGAGACTACATGTTACCTGGTCAACAGATCACCTTCATCAGCATTGGAAGATAAGACTCCACAAGAGGTATGGATTGCTAAGAAACCTTCTCTTTCACATATAAGGGTATTTAGATGTGATGCATATGTACATGTTCCACAGGAGAAAAGAACCAAGTTGGATAGTAAATCTGCAATGTGCATCTGGGTATAAGGATGCTTTAAAGGGTTATAAGCTTTGGAACCCAGTAATAAGGAAGGTTGTGTACAATCGAAATGTGGTGTTCAGAGAGGTGAAAGATGTTATTAAACATGAATTCAAACCAAAGGAACCTGAGAAGATAGAGTTTCAGCTAAAGGAGGAAGAACCAAACTCTACAATAGACGAGGTATCAGAAGATGAAGAGCCACAAACTCTGGGTGTGAGAAGATCAGTTTGAGAAAGAAGGCAACCATAAAGGTATAGTCCATCTGCTTTCTGTTCAAATTTTTCTTTATCTATTACTGATGATGATCCCAGAACTGTGAAGGAAGCAGTAGATTCAGAGGATGGAAAACTCTGGAAAGAGGCCATGGTTGATGAAATGGCATCTTTGCACAAAAATGAGGCTTGGGATCTGGTGGAGTTGCCAGCTGGAAGGAAACCCATTGGCAGCAAATGGGTGTTCAAGAAGAAGACAAATGCAGAAGGAAATGTGGAGAAATACAAAGCTCGGTTGATAGCAAAAGGTTATTCCCAAGTGTTGGGAATTGATTTTGGTGATATTTTTTCTCCTGTTGCCAAGGTAACTTCTATTAAATTACTTTTATCTGTTGCTGCTACTTTTGATTTTTAGGTAGAACAGATGGATGTGAAGACAACATTTCTTCACAGGGATCTGGAAGAGGAGATCTACATGAAGCAACTTGAAGGTTTTGCGGTGAATGGTAAGAAATAACTAGTATGCAAGTTAAAGAAGTCTCTGTATGGGTTAAAACAGTCACCAAGGATGTGTTATCAGAAATTTGATACATTTATACAGGGACTTGGCTTCACCAGAAGCAAAGCAGATCACTGTGTGTATTTTAAATTAATTGGTGACCGTGTTATTTATCTGGTCTTATATGTGGATGATATGTTGCTGGTTGGAAATGACAAAGAAATTATCCAAGATTTGAAGACCCATTTGTCCTCCAAATTCGACATGAAATATCTTGGTGCTACAAACTATATTTTGGGCATGGAAATTAAAAGAGATCAGACAAAGAGGAAGCTCTGGTTAAACCAGAGGAAGTATGTCAAGACAATATTGCAGAGGTTTAATATGCAAGATAGTAAATCGATGAAGGTTCCTATTCCTGTAGGTGTAAATTTATCTGTTGAACAGTGTCCCAAGACACAAGAAGATGCAGAGGACATGTCCCGTGTTCCATATGCAAGTGCATTTGGTAGCCTGATGTATGCGATGATCTATACTAGATGAGACATTGCACATGCAGTGGGAGTATTGAGCAAGTTTATGTAAAAACCAGGGAAGGAGCACTGGACATCAATGAAGCAGGTTTTCAAGTATTTGCATGGAACTAGTGATTATGGTTTGTGCTACCAAGGAAGACCATGATTGGACAGAGTTTTGGATATTCATGGCTTTGTTGATGCAGAATGGGCTGGAGATCTGGATCACAGAAGTTCTAAAGTGGGTATGTGTTTAACCTATTTTGAGGTGCAGTCAGTTGGATGAGTAAGAAACAATATGTAGTGGCACTATCAACTACAGAGGCAGAATACATGGCAACCACTCATGCAAGCAAGGAAGTAGTTTGGTTGTAGAGATTGTGTTCAAGTATGGGGTTAGTACAGGGAGCTATAAGGATAGACTGTGATAGCCAAACTGCAATATTCTTGCCAAAAAAACCTGCATATCATTCAAAGACAAAGCACATTGATGTTCAGTATCACTTTGTGAGGGATATGATAGAAGATAAAAAGGTGTTGCTGGTAAAGGTGGACACTTTGAAGAATACTATAGATGCATTGACAAAATCTGTGAGCTTTGAGAAGTTCTCTTGGTGTAGAGAAATAATGGGCATTGTAGGGCTAGATAAATGACTAAGCTCTCTTGTGGCCCCCTGTGGAAAGAAAACAAGTGGGAGAATGTTGGGTTGTGTTATATTCTTTCCACGACTAGCCCATGTAGTTAATCGGGGGGTTAGAAGAGGAGTGGAGCCACCCCTTCGTTGCACCGATTACGTAGAGGGGGGGTCACAAGGGGTTTTAGGGGTGCAAGTAACCCCACTCAATGGGGTCCGAGGTAGCACCCCAAAAAATTTTGTTTTTGGACCCTATATTTGGTTGGGCGGACCTACCTATGGTTTTGTGCATGATTTTTCACACATGGTTTTGGACGCAATGGCTTTTGGTCCATGGTTTTGGACGCGATGGTTTTCGGTCCATGGTATTGGATGCTTTGGCATGTATAAATATGTATTGTAACATTGAAAGGAACACAATGAAAAATCAAGCTGGTAGTCCTGATTTTTGGATCCAGGGGAAAATCTCTGTGTATATGTGTTTTATGTGTTATGCTCTCACATTATTTTCTGTGTTTTAGAATTCGTATGCAGGTAATTTTTGTACGGGGTTAAAACCTACAGGGTGGCATGTGGTGCCCATGTGGCCTCCACTTGGCCTTGGTGGTACAACCACATCATTATGCCAGAACAATCAATCCTTGTCATGCTTCCTGATGCAAGTTAACAAGTTATAATAAGTTGACAATGGGTAGGCTCTTGGTGGATAGGGTTCCCACACTAGAACCATGATTTATTTAGTGTGTAATCCACTTTAGCCATCCCAGAAATATCGTGGGCCCCTCAATAGTAATTTTGAATTTGGGGAAGGGGGGCCTTGCAACTAATCTCAACCAACAATTGAAGCTGGGAGGATTGGTAGTAATCCCAATTGCTCCCCCTTACTTGTTAAACAGTGACCATGAGGAGGGGGGTGTGGGCTCAATCAATCTTGATCATTGATCTAGTGCCCTATGGATCACAATCTTCTGTTGGTCACCCATTCATAAATTGATAAAGGAATAAGGTCTAGGTGGTGGTTGGTAGTCGAACCACACGATTCCCTGAGCCAGAACTATGACTGGATTGACCTATCTTCTATTAGTTTCTCATTGCAAGGTTATAACACATAAATCTTTGTAGTGGCAGTGGCCTAAACACATAATTTCATAGGCCATAACTTCCATTATGTGGACTCATTCCCATCGACACTTCCCATTACAAAACTTAACAAAGCACAAATTTGTGGTGGTGGGTAGTGGCCCAAATGCTTAGCTCCACAGGTGGAACTTTAGCAATATCATCCTAAGCCACATCATCCCAAGCCATGCCATCTCGTCCATGTCATCTCAACCTCAATTTCTCAACCTTCCCTCCATTCTAGCCTCATATGGAAAATGTCAAGGTTCGAGGTCAAGCCCAATGGGCCATACCATCTCGACACCTCAACATCAGGGGTTCCTGACCTCCTCGCTCATGTAAGTTTGTGCCAGATGGCTAGTGTGGAGACCGCATATCATTTTTCCACTAGGACAAGGCTCTTCCATCAGTCCCTTAGTGTTAGTATTTTCCTGAGCTTGTATGTTTGTTGAGCCATTATGCTCTAGTGGTCCCAATGACCACTAGAACACCAATTTCAGTGATTTTACAAAAACAAAAGGGAGCAATTGATTCACCCCCAACTCTCTAGTTTGTATGGAACAAGGGTTTGAGGCCCGTAACCTCAATGTTCTAGCTATATCCAATGTTTGGTCTTAGAATTGACATCCTTTTCACCATAATTGCCTCACATTTTCAATCATTCTTACCCTTATAAACACATTATGTTACTCCACCAGTTGCCATTTTGACCAATGTATGCTACTCCTTCATGTCACCTTAATTCATGTAGTTTTTCTTGTATATTAATGACAGCTTGAATCTTTTAGGTAACTTTGCTAATGAATTGACAAGGAGTTTTTTTTAGGATGACTTGGCTTGTGGGATGTTGCTATTCACTTCATAGGTGATGCAATGTTGTTTCTATGATATTTTGTACTTTTGACACTTTAGGAGAAGTTCTATTGCTACGATGTTGATACTTTATTTCATGACACTTTGTCTTCTCGGTGACATTATCATGAGTCAATGTGAGAGCTTCTACTCAGTTGAGTCAACTAAGACCATTGTGCCAGCAAGAATAAGACCACCTTTTGAAAATATAGCCAACTCGGTCGTGACATTTATGATTTTTTATTTTTGAATTCTCGTTAAACGAATACATTGTTACAACACTTCCATATTTTCAACAATCAATTGTAATCTATTATATGAGACTCTTAGTTTGGACAACCTGAGAATATTCATGGTTGATTCTGGTACTAAAATTAGGAACAATATAAATCTATTAAGATATAATCCCTTTACCTTATGTGTAGGTGGCAGCATCATCTTTTGGAGATATGCAGATCTGTAATTTTCTTAAGTTAATATAGATATTTCATGGGTTCGTGGCTCAATTATGGTTTTTTGTGTTAGCTTGTGAGTTGTGAATCACTAAGTCCCTACTAAAGAGGGAGGGCCCTCCTCTTTAGTAAGGATTGTTGTGTTAGTAAGGTAGCGTAGTAGTGTGTTTTGATTCCCTCACAATTATGTTTAGTATTGTTTAGTTGCCATTATTAAAACACTTATTGATATGATGCATTTACTAACTATTAATTTGTTTGTAGAATATTTAATATTGATTACTTGTGCAATAACATAGATACTAGATCGATTCCTTTATCAATTGTGTGTTATTATTATTTAACTGCTACTGTATTTTTCTAAGTTAGATCTGAGACTTTTGTGATCCATAATGTAGATAAATGTCTTTTGGATTAATCACATTTTCAGGATTGGGTCAACGTTTCGAACCAACTAATGTGGTTCATCCTCAGGACAAGGTGGAAAAAATCATACAATCTTCATGAATAAATAGTAGGGATGCATCATTGTCCAGGGTTAAAACTAGCCGTTGGGGACTAGCCATTAAGAACTAGCCGTTGGAGATTAGGTAGCTAGAGATCCTAAAAAAGGGGAATATTTAATATTTATTAGTTATAAATTCTATTTAATTTTTATTTAATAAAATATAATAAATATAGTTATAAAATTGGTTTACCAATATTAATATTATAGTTAGGAAAAATTAATAAGGATAATAAGAATAAGATTTAAATAAAAATAGTTGTTAGGCTATAATATTAAATCACAATAAATTATAAGAAACATAGTTATATAACTAAACTGAAAAGGGTATAAAGAGTTTAATAATACTCATAAAATTAATAAGAGGGTTTAGAAAAATATAAAATACTAATAAAAATTATAAAGAGAGAGGAAAGGATAAAAATAAATAAATAATTTTAGTTAAGGAAAACAAAAGGAGCACAATATATGTAAGAAAAATATAAAGAATAAAGAAGCAAGAGAATTAATAAAGATAACCAATCAAGAGATGAAAACAGGGGAGAGGACAGAATAATTAAAAAGGAAGAAGGGGGGAGGAGACAAGAGAATCATAAAGAGAGGTCCAGAATCCAACTCCTGCTAAGCTTCCAACCATCATCTCTATTGATATTTATGACATGCCTCTCAATCTCGATGGCCTCCCTAAGTTTCCTATGGTGGAAATGATCAACTCTAGAAATGACTTTAGAATCCTCAATACGAACATGGTGCATGGATTTCTCTACATGCTCAGTGAAGGCTGATGAGAGGGAATGATTGTGCCTTATGTCTGCAGTGTGCTCATGGATCCTCTGGTTAATTGAATGACTCGTTTCTCCAATATATGGAATACCGCAGGAACATGGAACCAAGTAAACACCTTTCATGTCCTTTGGGTCTATAGGGTCTTTAACCGAACTAAGAGAATTTCTAATGGTTCTAAGAGGTTTGAACGAAGATGAAACATTATTCCTCCGAAGGATATGGGAAATCCTATCAGTGGTCCCTTAAATAAATGGGAGATGAACCTTGGGGATAGAATCAAAATGAGTAGTTTTAACTCTTGGTCCTTTACAGGCTTTTTGAAAGGCCTTGAGGCTCTGAGTTCTGTTATACCCATTATTCTTGAAAACCTCAAGGAGATGAGATTTCTCTTGCTCCAGGTGGCTTTCATCAAAGATTCTTAGAGCACGGGTAACAAGGGTTCTGATAACACCGAATTTCTGAGCCGAGAAATGATGAGAACTAGCATGAAGATATCTGAACCACCTTAATTCCCAATATGAATCTATCAAGTTCACGATGGAAGTTGAAGTGGATGGTCGCCTTCATTTCCTTGACATTCTCCTCTCTAGAATGGATGATGGTTCCGTTTCTCACCAAGTTTTTCGCAAAAAAACACACACACGAAACAATATCTTCATGCTAGTTCTCATCATTTCCCTGCTCAGAAATTCGGTGTTCTCAGCACCCTTGCTACCCATGCTCTAAGAATCTCTGATGAAAGCCACCTAGAGCAGGAGAAATATCATCTCCTTGAGGTTTTCAAGAATAATGGGTATAGCAGAACTCAGAGCCTCAAGGCCTTTCAAAAATCTTGTAAAGGACCAAGAGTTAAAACTACTCATTTTGATTCTATCCCCAAGGCTCATCTCCCATTTATTCAAGGTAACACTGATAGGATTTCCCATATCCTTTGGAGGAATAATGTTTCATCTTCGTTCAAACCTCTTAGAACCATTAGAAATTCTCTTAGTTTGATTAAAGACCCTATAGACCCAAAGGACATGAAAGGTGTTTACTTGGTTCCATGTTCCTGCAATATTCCCTATATTGGAGAAACATGTCATTTAATTAGCCAGAGGATCCATGTGCACACTGCAGACATAAGGAACAATCATTCCCGCTCATTGACCTCAGCTGAGCATGCAGAGAAATTCAAGCACCATGTCTGTATTGAGGATTCCAAAGTCATTGCTAGAGTTGATCATTTCCACCATAGGAAACTTAGGGAGGCCATCGAGATTGAGAGGCATGCCAAAAATCTCAACAAAAATGATGGTTGGAAGCTTAGCAGGAGTTGGATTCCGGCCCTCTCCTTATGATTCTCTTGTCTCCTCTCCTCTTATTCCTTTTTTATTATTCCTTCCTCTCCCCTCTTTTCATCTCTCAATTGGTTATCTTTATTAATTCTCTTGCTTCTTAATTCTTTATATTTTTCTTACTTATATTGTGCTCCTTTTGTTTTCCTTATATATATATATATATATATATATATATATATATATATATATATATATATATATATATATATATATATATATATATATATATATATATATATATATATATAATTTTATTTTTTTAATCCTTTCCTCTCTCTTTATAATTTTTATTAGTATTTGATATTTTTCTAAACCCTCTTATTAATTTTATGAGTATTCTTAACCTCTTTATACCCTTTTCAGTTTAGTTATATAACTATGTTTCTTATAATTTATTATGATTTAATATTATATCCTAACAACTATTTTTATTTAAAGCTTATTCTTATTACCCTTATTAATTTTTCCTAACTATAATATTAATATTGGTAAACCAATTTTATAACTATATTTATTATATTTTATTAAATAGAAATTAAATAGAATTTATAACTAATAAATATTAAATATTCCCATTTTTTAGGATCTCTAGCTACCTAATCTCCAATAGCTAGTTCTCAATGGTTAGTCCCCAACGACTAGTTTTCAACAGCTAGTTTTAACCCTGGACAGTGATGCATCCCTACTATTTATTCATGAAGATTGTATGATTTTTTCCACCTTGTCCTGAGGATGGACCACATTAGTTGGTTCGAAACGTTGACCCAATCCTAAAAATGCGATTAATCCGAAAGACATTTATCTACAGTTTTCTAAGTTATTGCTAAAATAGAGTATTAGACATATTGTTGTTATACCTATTACAATATGTTGTATAGTCGAAGATTGGATGATTGTAATGAGTTTTTTTTTTATTTTGTGAGATTGTATTTGAGTGGCTTACCCAGTTCTTTCTAGGAATGCTATTTTCATTTCTCACAAGTGTGATTTTGAATGATTGAGTGATGTTTATTCTGTAAGAGTGATTTTGATTTTAGAACTGTGTGTAGAGTCATTAAAATTATTGAGGGTTTGGAAGTGATGATTTTAGCATGCAAAGAGTTAGGAGTTACAACAACCTATGCTTTGATTGAGTTCCATGATCTTAGGAAGAGAATTTGTTATTGAGAAATGTTAGTTATCAATTTCTACTTGCATATACTTTGCATAATAACCTTGAAATAAAAATACCTACCCTCGTGTACAATTTATATGTGTGTAGTTAATTGACTCTAATTAAAAGACAATTAATTTGCCTAATATTTTGGTGTCATTATTGCGGAGGATACTAAAGGTGAATAAGTTTAACTAGCATTGTTTCCTTTTATATTCATTGCTGGATACAGCACATAGAAGTGTTATTGGCTATGAGGTGATAAGGCGGTAAGACGAGACGAAAGAACATATGCATCACTTCAACAGATTGAAGGGAGCTTGGCCTCATAAGGAGTTAGGACACATATGATTGCATGAATAGAGAATAAGAAAATCACGTTGGACCCAAAAATACTAACCATGTGGGAAATAGAGGACGTGGATAAAGGAAAATCCAAGATCTAGGAAGAGAAACATTTATTCAAGAATTGGACTCAAAGGCTAAGGCATAATCATCTGCCCTAAGAACAACTTCTAGGAAAATAGAATCCCATAAAACTTTTCCTTAGAGGACAGAATTTCCAATATCATCCGTGTTGAGAGCCAATATTTGGGAGGTAGAATCTCGTGAATATTCAACTTTAGAAGCAAGCATGAGTCTTTGAGCCATCTGTATTAACAAAAGAAGAGTATTATGACTTGATGGAAGGACATGGAGGCACATATGAGCATAATTTGGAATATAAAGAATCGAGTCTAGAGAAATTAGCCCATTGATCATTATGTCACAGGCTCAGGAAGTGTTGTAAAATAGCTTGAGTAGCCACTAGAAAACCTCTCACATCCAAGGGAGAAATGGTATCCTGAAATTGTTTTGCATAACCCTCAAATTTTGTGGGAGAATAAGATGGTATAAGAAACAATTACCATATTTGAATTCCATATTGGAGATGTCTAAGGGCAAGCTCCATTGAAAATATTCCTTTTTCAGCCCTTCCAATTTTCTAGGGCACAACTAGTGAATATCTATACACTTTTCTTTTTGAATTTGATGTCATGTGTAGAAGTTATGATTACGGCTGAGACACCTAGAGACTAAAATATTTCCCTACTACTATGAAGGGAGTTGCACTAAGATGGTTTATAGAAATAGGTGTTGCATCTATTTATTCATGGGATGGTATGAAGAAGATCATTTTAGAAAAGTACCAAGATTACTATTGAAGTAGGGATCAAAGGGAAGAACTATTCAGGATGTCCCATAGGGAGAAGGAAATCTTGGAAGATTATATAGATTTCCTTCAATACAACTTATAGAGGTCCAAGCATAGTAATTTGGATAAGGACATTTTGAAGACAATCCTGATCAGGGGAATGAAGGAAGACTGCTTGGATATGTTAAACCTCATGGGAAAATGAGATATATAACAGGAACCCTATGATGATATAGTTGCATTTTTCTTAAGGAACTCAAGTCGATCAACAAGAAACTAAACTTTGACATGAGATGCATCTGCGAGAATACAAAAATCATCCCATGGTGGGGTTACAAAGGCAAAGATTGGAGATCTAATTGAAAATTTCAAAACTGATACTACTAGTTCTTTATCTTCTCACTTATACATATTATAGGAAAAATAGAGGCAGATTGAGGCTAAGAAATGTCTATCCATATTCTACCCCAATTGTAGAAAGAAGCATCCCCTTAACAAATTCCCATTTAACAATATATAAGTCTATAACAATTGTGAGAAAGAGAATTTGATAGGACATTACCCATCATTAACAAGATGAAAGGAAATATTCAAAGAATTAGGTAAAGAGGCTAAAACAACATATTTCATTAGATCCAAGAAGCCATGGCAGGCTCGACCACCAAGTATGGTTCAAGAAACTTTATCTTCTTTCAATACTTGGTCTAACATGTATAATCCTCAATGATTTTATTAGCAAATACAATATCCTGCAATTCCTTTTTAGTTTCATAACCTTCCTTTGGTTCAATATCTGATGAATTGGCCCTAGTGGCCTTCTCCTTGAAATCAACCACTTCCGTAGCCTCAAGGATGGCGTGGAACCACTTTTCTAAGACAACTACATTTGTAGTTACCAATGAAGTAGCAACAACTGAAACATCCTTCCAATACACAACCGAGTAACCCTCATTTACAACCTCAGTTACTTGTACAACCTAATCCTAATCTAAACAATAAGGCAATGCAACAAGGTGAAGTGCCCATTTTACCCATTTAATGCATCTCCCCAATTGGATGTAATGAAGTACAATTTTGGTCGAGGAGGATATCAAATCTTAGAGTTTCCCTTCACAAAAAATGAAGAAGACAATTCACCCATGGAAGAAACTTCAAACCAAGGATTGTTAGAAAAATAAGAGGTTGAACCCTTGTTAACAACTAATGACATTGTTACTGTTGAGACCACTATAACAATCGATGTTGTTGTTAATATTGAGGCTCCTGTGATAGTTGATGACACTGTTACTATGGGTCCTATAATAGCCGAAGATGATGTCAATACTTAGACTCCTTTAAACCCTTCTTATCAAGAAAGATTAATTGTAGCTAAGGCTACCCCACAACTTGAGTCTTATTTCCTAAAGGAATTAAGTAATTTATATATTTGAATTCCAATACTCCAAGTGATTAGAGATGTCCAAATTTATGCAAAAACATTAAGGGTACTTTGTGTCATGAAACCTTGAGATCCACCCATTCTGCATGTGGTGGGGAAATTGTTAGAGTTGATGTTGGGAGAAATTCCATCTACCAAGTATGATGATCTTGGGAATCATAAAAAAATTGTTCATATAAGAGAAACAACTATCCCAAATACATTGGCTGACCTGGAGTTTGGAATAAATGTAATAACCTGGGAGACCTTTGATTTGCTTGAATTCACCAATCTAAGACCAACCCCTATTATGTTGGCACTGGTTGCTAGGTCCAAAATTTAGCCTAGGGGAATTCTAGAGGATATAGTCATTTCAGTAGACTTTTCGTAATATCCAGTTTAGTTCTTAGTGTTATAGCATAAGCCACGCCTAGGAGAACACCCCTTAATTTTGGGCATACCCTAGTTAGCCATTGTAGATGCATCTATTAGCTGTAGATCAAGTTTCATGACCATATCTGATGGAAATACTATAAAGAACCTCGTTCTTTACCCTCTAGCTAGACCAAGTGTTAATTATGAAAACCCTATGTGGACTGAATTTGAGCTAGAAGGGGATGATGCATGACCACTCCTAACTATTGGCAACATCTTGTACTTTAAAAAAAAATAGAGGATGACACTATCAACCATTTTATTAGTAACCCCTCTATTGTTACTCAATAAGTATACCAATTTCTGAGCACTATAATAGACAAACCCAGTATGGATGATCTCACTAATGATCTTATTACTAATTGAGTCTAGGAAAAACCTAAATATTAACCCTAATTTATCTCCTACACAAACATAAAAATTGATACAATCGTTGAGAAAGAATAAGGAATATTTTGCATGGCATTATATGGACATGAAGGGAATTCATCCGGGTTTATGCACTCGTCATATTTATTTGAAAGGATGATTTCCATTATGTTTGAGAACCTCAATGAGGAATGAACCTAGTTTTGAAAGATATTGTCAAAGAAGAACTTCAAAATTTTTTGAATGCAAATTTCATTTATCCAATCTCTGATAGCTAGTTGAAGTCTCCACTTCTTGTTGTGCTTAAGAAGAATGAAAAGTGGATAATTTTTGTTTATTATAGGGAACTAAATAAGAACACTCAAAAGGACCATTTCGCATTCCCTTTTATTGATAAGGTCCTTGATACCCTATCTGACAAAAACATTCATTTCTCGATGTGTTTTGTGGTTATAATCGAATTCAAATTTCCCCTGAAGACCAAGACATGACTACATTAACTTTCCCATGGGGTGAATTTTCCTATAGAGTCCTTCCTTTTTGAGCCGTGTAATGCACCAAATACCTTTCAATGAGCTATGTTAGGAATATTTTCAGACCTTGTTAAATTGCTTAGAGTTTTTCCATGGATGCGATGAAGGTGCTTGAAAATGCCATAATATGATGAACGAAGGGATTGTGTTGAGACACTATCTTTACGTTGCAAGAATACAGGTGTTGGGAATGGGATCCCCCAAGGACAGTTTTGGGGCTAAAAGCCCATGTTTGGGTCAAATTTTGTAATAAAATTGTGAAGTTTCTGCATTTTGTGGTCGCAGAGCGCAAAGGTGTCATGAGTCATAAAGAGTTGTTTGCCCTTATTTTTGTAAAGTAAAGTCCACTGTAAAAGATCTACCCATGGTCCGCAAACCATGTGATTGTATAAAACAAGCTAAGAAAGTAAGCTCTAAGTAGTTTTAAGAGTTGAATAGTCGCTAGGATAGTCATAGCTTTGAAGTAAGAAGTCTAAGTTTCGGGTCGTAGCGTACGTAGAGGCTCTGCAGCTGAGTGCGTAGAGGCCTAGGGTGGAAGTCCACAGCTGAGTGCATGGACCCTTGTAGCTGTGTGCACAAGGTGGATAGAATCTGTAATCACTTGAAGATATCAATAAAGAGAAGTATTCTGCAAATTCTGTGTCTTTGTTCCGATTAATGCATCTTGTCGTATTGTGTATGAATTTCATTTATAATGCTTATATGATGCGTGAATGTATGTAATTACGTTGGTTAAGTGAATGCAAGTAAGAACATCTATTTACGTGGTGCTAACTAAGATTGATTAATAAGATAAGTAAGACACTTAGAATAGTTTGGGAATCTACATGGGTAGTGTGAAAGTACCTAAGCTGCAGGGTAGGGTTGCACGAAGTTCAATCGTACCTTTTTGCGGAGGTACTGAAGGGCAGAATAGAGGGCTAGCCTGGCAAACCCTAGAACTAAGTGACCTATGCAGAGGCAGGAATAGAAGAAATAAATTGACATCACGACCATCTCAGGGTGCGGAAACTTGGTTATAACATCCCCCCATACTGCTTCAGGTGAGACTTTGGTCCGTGCTCTATGGGATGATGTTGAAAGGGCCAGTAGTGTAGGGATTTGTTTGGTTAAGTAACACTAAACCTGGGTCAGGCCCCAACAAGCCAACAAATGGTTCCATTGTCGGGACCGAAATCTGCATAAGAGATGTGTGATATCGTATAACTGGAATCCAAATAAGAAAGAGATTGGAGACTGGTTGGATAGGAAGATCCACAAATCCACGGCGCAGGAGAACAGAAATCAATGACTGACAAAGGACCAGTGGTTGGACATGTACCTATATACAGAGATCCACGAGATCTTCTTTTGTTCCCTTATGGTTGAGCTATACGACTAGATCGCGAAGCTAGCAGATAGCCAAGGAAGGTGGAAACTTAACGGTCCTATTGTGTGGACCCTAGAGCTAGTACAAATATTGGAAGCATCTGAGGATAAGATCACCCGCGTTGTCAATCATTGGCTCGATTGCATCATTGGAGGTTTGCGCCGTTTTGATGGATGGGTTTTCCACTTGGTAAAAGGCTAATCATACACAAGGAACAGTGCAAGGACATATGAGCTTGGAGGGTAGAGAGGAAGGCTAGAGAGAAGCCAAGATTACCTGTGAGCATCTGTGAGGATTGTACTGAGAGCTGGCTAGTTGTGAGAGCTAATGCTTTGTATAATTCTTATGTATTTCCACCATGTATGATAATACAATAGTGTGGGGTTTTAGTTGACGCTTTTCCCAACGTATTTTCATGTGTATTGTGTCATTGAATCTTCTTCTTCTGGTTATATTGTTTAGCTCGATATTTAAGCTTCCACAAATTGATAGTAGAAGTAGGTTATAGTATTCTTCTTTGATTTATATTGCATTATCGAGTTAACCTATCACAGATTTTCTACAGCCCCAAGGAAAGATGGGGGCGAGGTACATTATCACCGCGATGGAGTATTTGAATCATTGGGCGGAGGCACAACCTGTGAAGGATTGCACAGGCGCGACTGTTGCGAAGTTCCTCTTTGAGAATGTATTGACACGATTTGGTTATCCAAAGATTTTGATGAGTAATCGCGGTACACACTTTCTGAATGAGACGATCAGCGCGCTGACAGAGGAATTTCAGGTATATCACCATAAGAGCATGCCTTATCACCTATAGGCTAATGGGACAGTGGAATCATTCAATAAAGTGTTGGAGAACACACTGACCAAGGTTTGCAATCCTTAGCAAAGTGGTTGGGACTTACGCATACCTGCAGTGCTATGGGCTTATCAAACAACATGCAAGAAGTTGACCGGACAAACACCCTTTAGGCTTGTATATGGTGTTGAAGTGGTAATGCCTATGGAATATGTTGTGCCTAGTCTACACATAGTGACACTCATGGGTATGACAGATCCCGGAGCCCTGGAGGAGAGGCTCGCACAGCTGGCTGAAATGGAGGAAGAGAGATTTCTAACTGGATTTCACCAATAGGTCCAAAAGTAGCGTGAAAAATCATGGCATGATCGACACATTAAGTTGCGCACCTTTATGGTAAATGACCTGGTTTTGTTATATGACAGCAAGATTAATAAATTTCCAGGGAAGTTTAGGATGCACTGGTTAGGGCCCTATGTCATTAAGGAGATTACTAACGAAGGAGCGGTACATCTGGTCAAATTGAATGGAGAAACCTTCCCAAGAAAGGTGAATGGAAGTCGCTTGAATCCATACACCGACGTTCCGACCATGTGACTAGATGAAGGTACCACAGTCTTAGCACTCCAGGCAGTTGAAAGGAGGTGCGGGACTATAAACTACACTACCCAGGTTAGGGAACTGCACGATTGGAGGATTGTGCGAAGCAAGAAGTGTCACAGGGTTCATGAAGGGAGGAGGTGTGCTACCCAGGAAGAAATCATGCAGGTCGGCCAGAAAGTGATTGGTAAAGTCATTGTTCATGATTTGACGGGAGAAATAAGGCCAATGGGAGCGGGCAGCCAGCATTTAAGACGAAATTTATGGCTCATATATTTGAAAATTTTCCGCCAATCCCACATTAATGAATAGAATTTGGGGGGAACAAACGGATTTGAATTCAAAATTCCCTATAAATTACAAGTGGTTGTCCAACAAACAACACTTGGCATTTTGAAAATTGAGTTGTTGAGCTCTCAAGCACACATGAACCGAGAATTCTTTGAGGCTTTGAAAGTAACTCTAGCGTTTGCAAACTTACCAGAGACGTCACGAGCATTGTTGGAAAGCATTATGTCGGCACCCACAGAAGCTATAGATACCGAAGTAGAGGAGTCGGTGCCGGAAGTTGAGATGGAGGCAGAAGTAGCTACTCCAGAAGTGGCTGAAGTATTAGAATTCCCTAAATCACCGAGAACGCCGAGACCAAAGCTAACCCCAACCAAGGAGAGTACGAAGGATATGAAGGGCAAGCAACCTTCCATACTGGTGCGCACATTGCCGAGGAGAAACCCACCAAAGCCCAGCGCATAAGAGAAGGGTAAAGCCATAAATTTGGAGCTGGAGGAGGAAGAAATTGAAGACATCCCGATGGATGAGGAGGATGTGGGAGTTGAAGTGGAGGAGGTTGAAGCCCAGGGTGTTGAACCTATTACTAAGTTGCCTGAGTATGTCCCTCCATGCAAGGGAAAGACCAAGGTGCCGAAAGACATCGATGAGAGCAAGACCCCCTTGCAAACCCATCTACTGCCAAATGAGATTGTTTTCGAAGGACCACGCTTGGGGTGGGTTCCTCTATTGAAACTTGAAGACTGGGACTTGGCCGATCACGAGAAGTTCCCGCACCTGGTGACTGAGCAACTAATTCGCCACATGATCAATACAAACAACCGAATGACCACATTGGAGCCACAGAGGTGGCTCAAAGGAGTAGAAAAGGCAGGGTTGCTCAACCTACTTTGGGTGCTGCACTACAACGCACCCCAGTGACAATATTGGTCATCAAGTAGCTACTATGCTTGGTGCATGATGGGTTTCTGTGGCTGGAGGAGCCAATACCCCTCATAAATAGATTGATTCACAGGATAACATGATTTCCTTACACAAGAAAGAATCTAGATATGATATTTGGCAGAAAAGGTGGTGAACAGGCCCTTGCGGAATCCATGAAAGAAAGTTTAAACTGGTGAAGAAGTCACATGGATATGCCATATCTAGCATCTGTGACCCTACTGTAAAGGTAGCCACATAGATTTTAGCAGGGAAAGTGATGAGGAATGTCGCACTGATGAGGTGTCAGCTCCTGTCGTCGCGCGAGTAGCCCAATGCACCAAAGGAGTCCAGTTCAACTGGTCGGACTACCTTTGCAGAGAGTTCCTACCAAACTACCGTGAAGTGCAAGAGCTCAGAATGACGTTCCACTACGCATGGCTCTTGCTGTCAATTGTGCTGGTAGCGTGGGAGCTGCCATAGGACAACCAATTCTCTTCGGTCGCGCCAGAACTCCTAGAAGCAGCGAAGTACACTTCACTGTGGGCAACCAAGGACGCACAATGAGTCAAGGACAACAAGATCTTCTGGATCTTGACGGAGATGGACATCAATTGCAAACTGCGATTGTCACCTATGGTATACGCGAACCTACAGGGCTATGTAGAGTTTAAAGCAGACTTCCATCATGTTTCCATTAGAGCATGGAAGGACCCTACATAGAAATGGTACGACTTGCCTTACCTGGCAACGGATGATGCCATTGATGCAGTACTTGATCAATGGCCGACAGAGTGGCACGCTACAACAGACTTGGTGATAGGAGGAAGCAAGTCCGCCTCGTAGAGAAAGAAGGAGGAGGCCAAGCTAAAGATGGCTCAACTAGTCGAAAAGAAAAAGAAGGACGCCGCTGACAAGGCCAAGGCAGAGCGTGATGCCGTGTAGTAGACAGGTGGGACAGAGTGAGGCTTTGACAAAGGCGTGAAGTTACCTTCACCTGAGACAGAGGAGGAGATAGACGAGTAGAAAAAATAGCACGAGGCGGACCCTCAGGAGACGTCCACCCGCATCAAGCGCCCAAGGGAGCAAGAGAAAGGAGGGTCCAGGAAGAAATCAAAGGCTACCAAGACATCACTAGGCCCTATCACACTAATATAGGGCGATCTACACGAGATCAGTGACATGGTGCAAGATGTCACCGCAAAGGTCGTACAATAGCTTGAGCAGCAACAGCAGATAATCTTGGGGGCTATCCAAACAGGTTTACATGAGCTACAAACCCGCACATCTCAGGCTGGAACAATGTCCACCAGCCTTGCTATCGACACTTCAGAGGCTGTCGAGAGGTTGTGCGCGAAGGCCTCCAGTGTGATAGTGTTTCCCAATGGAGCACTAACCCCAAAGAATGAGGCTGACAGGCCCACTGTCAATGCCATAAAGGGAGTAGGGTTGAATATGGAAGCACTCCCTAGTGAAGCGCTCCACCTCTTGCAAGATGAAGTGATTGTAGAGCTAAGGGCCCATGAGCACCACACCCTCCAGTTGATCAGGGAAAAACAGATCAACAAATAGTAAATGGCACTACAACAAGACTCTGCCATTTTCGTTGTGACCGAGGCGACCAATCCGAATAAGCGCATTATGCAGGTCGTCAAGTAGACATGTCAAATGGACCCAAAGTTGGCCATTCATGAGGAGGAGCCAGTCGAGGTGCGCATCTGCAAGCTGGCTACGAGGTGCATGACACTCATACTGAGATGGCGAGGGTTCAGTTGGAGTTGAACTTATAGATCACTGAGTTATAGTTGAAGGCCCAACCTTCAACTCTGACAGAGATAAAGGAGTAGTGTGCAACCACTATCTCAGAAGCAATAGCAGCGATGGACAGTGCAGTAGCAAACTGCACGCAACTTTTTGAGCAATCGTTTGAGGTCCTGAAAAGTTTGCAGGAGGACCCCAATGTACAGCGACTAAAGATGGAAGCACGCAAGCTACAACAACGCTATGATGAGGTCAACGGCACAACATGAACCGTCGTGCTGACACAAAGACTAGCAAAGCTGCAGGAGGCCAAGCAGCTGAAAGAGAAGGTGGATGCAGCGCTGCACAAGGAAGTAGTGTTGAAGGCACGACTGAAACCCTGACTGGATGAAGCTTACATGGTGATAGGTTCTATTGAAGGAAATCTTGCGACTCTGAAAGCAACGCAGCAAAAGCTTCAGGCCAACAGTTTAGGAGCAGTGACCGAACAGATGGTCGACGATGCGAAGTAGGAAGCAACTCAGTGCACTGCCAAGGTTGCGATCATATGGGTCGAGCTGGAAGCTCTTCAAGCCAAGATCTTTGCGCCTGCCAAGTGACTCAAGGGAGAGTCACGATGTTTGTGTTGGGGGCCTGTTGGGAACAGGATCCCCCAATGACAGTCTTAGAGCTAAAAGCCCAAGTTTTGGTCAAATTTTGTAATAAAATTATAAATTCTTTGCATTTTGTGGTTGCGGAGCACAAAGGTGTCATGATTCATAAAGGATTTTTCGCCCTTATTTTTGTAAAGTAAAGTTGGTTGTAAAAGATCTACCCATGGTCCATGGACCATGGGATTGTATAAAATGAGCTAAGCAAGTAAGATCTAAGTAGTTTTAAGAGGTTAATAATCACTAGGATGGTCATAGCTTTGAAGTAAGAAGTCTAAGTTTCTAGTCGTAGTGTAGGTAGAGGCTCTGCAGCTGAGTGCACAGAGGCCTAGGGAGGAATTCCACAGCTGAATGCGTGGACCCCTGCAGCTGTGTGCGCAGGGTGGATAAAGTTTGTAATCACTTGAAGATATCAATAAAGAGAAGTATTCTGTAAATTTTGTGTCTATTGTGTATGAATTTCATTTATAATGCTTATATGATGCGTGTATGTATGTAATTATGTTGGTTAAGTGAACACAAGTAAGTGCATCTGTTTACGCGGTGCTAACTAAGATTGATTAATAAGATAAGTAAGACACTTAGACAAGTTTGGGAATCTGCACGGTACGCTGCCCTAGCGGTGCGAAAGTACCTAAGCCGCAGGGTAGGGCTACGCGAGGGTCAAGCGTACCTTTTCACGGAGGTACTAAAGGGCGGAATAGAGGGATAGTCTTGCAAGCCCTAGAACTAAGTGACATGCATGAAGGCAGGAAGAGAAGGAATAAACCAACATCACGACCATCTCAAGGTGCAGAAACTTGGTTCCAGCATCCCCCCATACTACTTCGTGTGAGACTTCATTCCGTGCTCCGCAGGATGATGCTGAAAGGGCCAATAGTGTAGGGATTTGTTTGGCTAAATAATGATGAACCTAGGTCAGGCCCCAACAAGCCAACAACAAGTTAATCTGGCGAAGATTAAGGTAAGCCTAAGATTTCCTACTCCAAAGAAATAGAAATAGGTATGTATCTTTATAGAGTATGTGACTTACTATAGGCATTTTATAGAAAATTTTGCTAAAATTGCATCCCCATTATTTTCCATACTTTCAAAGGATAAGGAATTTATATGGAATGATAAGTGTAAAAAAAAAATCAAGTATAAAGAGGTGTGTAATAGAAGCCCCTATTTTATGAGGACCTAATTGGGTCTTGTTGTTACATATCTCCACATATGCCTCTAAAAATTCTACTGGGGCTATGTTGGGACATAAGAAGAATGAAAGCCTTATGCTATCTATTACATCAACAATAATTTGACCCCTATTGAATTGAACTATACAGTAACTGAGAAGTAATTTCTTAATGTTGTACATGCCATCAACAAGCTTTGACATTATATTACATGCTATCAAGTTTTTTTACATACTAACCATTCTGGTACTCGATGTCTATTGAAAAAACTCGTCACCAATGGTAGGGTTACTAGGTGGTTACTCTTACTACAAGAATTTGATATCACTATTGTGGAAAAGCCTGGAAAGGATAATGTTGTTGTTGAATTCCTTTCTAGACTGCCTAACAATAATGATAATTTACTTGTCGAGGATTCTTTTCCATATGAATATATTTTTGCAATTTCGACTTACTCATCGTGGTATGTAGACATTGCTAATTATCTTTCTATAGAAATACTTCCACGCCACCTTTCTCTAGGGAAAAACGAATAATCATTCAACAAAGTGCTCGATGTTTTTTGGTGGATGATTATCTCTTTCATACTAGGCTATATCATCAAATCAAACGGTGTGTATGGAAATATGAAATCCATGAAATTTTTAAGGCTTTTCATGATGATACTTGTGGTGGACACTTTGCTGATAAGAGAATATGTCATAAGGTGCTTCAGATAGGCTACTTTTGGCCTACCATATTCTAGGATGCAAGAAACGATGTGCAAAGGTGTAAAAATTGCAAAAGGATGGTCCAACCTATCTGATCAAATGAGATGTCGTTATATCCTCAACTGGTGATAGAGCCTTATGGGAGATGGGTCTTGGAATTTGTTGGGCCTACCAACCCCCCATTTAATCAAAATTCCTATATTTTGGTATGTAAAAATTATGTCATCAAGTGGGTTGAAGCTAAGGCACTTACCAAAGCTACTAAATGGGCTATTTTATACTTTTTTCTTGAAGACATATTTGTTCATTATGGAGTGTCAAAGAAAATAGTTACAAATGGAGGGCCACAATTTACCTCCAATATGATTGATAATTTTATCAAGAAATATAACATTCATCACAAAATTTCTTCACTTTAACACCCACAAGATAATGGACAGGTAGAAAATACTAATAAAGTGATTGAGGAAATTATTACAAATACCATGACTAGTCACTACCAATATTGGGCTAAGAGATAGGTACTTTGGACGTAGAGAACCACTAAGTGGAACACCATAGGCTTCTCTCCATATGAGCTTGTATATGGTAAGAATCTTATTTTTCCCATTAAGTTCGAAATAAAGACACTCAAGACTACTTTAGAGGAAAATTTGGATATGAATACAACTCAAATAGATCATTTGGATCAGTTCAATGAAATGAGAGAGATGTTCTTTGCTACCATACAAAGCACTAATATCATCCAACAACAATGCGCCAAGTGGCATGACATGTTCATAAAAAAGGTGTTTCAAAAAGGTGATTGGGCTTTTTTATATCATTCCATATTTAAGGATTTTAAGGGAAAGCTCTATGCCTGGTGGCTAGGTCCTTATGAAGTGGATACAATCTCCAACAATGGGATTGTTAAGTTGAAAACCATCAACGAGTCACAAACATCTCTACTTTTCAATGGTCATCATTTTTAGTTGTATCATAAGATAAATTCTGAGGATTCATTTGTTCACATTGTCTCATATTTATATCTCAAAATCATTGAGGCAAGGGAGAATCTTCCTGCACTGCCAACTATTTTGTTTATTTTCTTTTGTTGTGTGTGTGTATATATATATATAGATATATATATATATATATATATATCTATATATATATATATATATATATATATATATATATATATATATATATATATATATATATATATATATATATATATATATAGATATAGATATATATATATATATATATATATAGAGAGAGAGAGAGAGAGAGAGAGAGAGAGAGAGAGAGAGAGAGAATAAAATTCTAATGGTGAAAACCCCTTTATGGCATGGCTAGACAAAACGTTCATTGAATACCAACTTGCTTGAAATTAACACATTAATTTTCTTCGCAATAACAACATATTTTTCAAACATTGTCACACCTGCAATGTTTCTACCAATATTGAAGGTCAAATATTGCCACTGACACTAACACCAAATTACCTATTGATACTAAAGTTCAAATGTTGTTTTTGATCGGAAGTACCTATTGATACTAGAGACTAAACATCGTTGTTTACATCGAACACCACATGTTGATTGATGATCCTGATACTGCAATTACCATTAGAAAACAATTGTAGTCATCCGTATTGATAATATTCTTCCGTCTCAACTATGAAAATTTTTGATGATATATCATTGTTGCTACCACTGCAATTGCAAAAAGGGGGCCCACCAAGGATGCTTTCCATGAGCTCTACCATCATGCAATTCCAACCAAGTCAACGTTGTCCTGATTAGTCGTTGCGTCAACATAATTGGCAAGTACTTAATAGGTAATCTCTCTCATTTACTCAGTATCCTATATTTAAGGGTGACATAACCACCCTACCACAGTGGATGAGGATGGACTCCATTTCAGTTGTGGAGGAGGATTCACATTGTAATTCCATATGATACACTATCAGTACCTTTTGGTATGGGTTGGCTGTTCGGTTGACATTGATGTCATCTTTTTTGTATGTGATTTTTTATGGAAATGGTTGATTGGTTTCTGGTCTCTGGTGTGTGTGTGTGTGTATGGATGAGCTACTACATGGTTTATTGGTATAGGATTGGACTTATGCTAGTGATATGGTAGTTGGCTTGTAAATTGTTTGCAGACCTTAGTTTGATGGTTACAGATGTTAGTGCAAGTTGTTGGTTGGTGTGTGGATGCCTTGGCAGGATGTCGAGATCCTACACCTTGTTGAAAGTGTTGGAGTCTATCAAGTCATGTTTATGATACTTGGTGTGTGTTTTTATGGTTTTCATCTTATATGATCAGTTGTTGGATCTATCACTGACAGTTGCAGATGTTGGAGTAGTCAGTGAAGCTTGATGGGTTGAGTGTTGGAGCAACTGACGGATGGCATTCAAATCAACCTAGTTTGACTTGTGATGATGATGGAGTTGTGATAGTGGATTTATGGAGTGTTTCAATGGATACAATGGATCCCTGAGGTCTTACATAAGGTGATTTAGAAGTGGACCAAGTTTGATAAGGTTTTGAAATGATTTGGGATGAGTTTTCCTAATCCTCTACCCCATTCGCATGGAGGATGGGTCTTGGGAGCGACTAGAAAGATCCAGTCACTTGGAGATAGGCCCCATGAGAGTGTCTGCAAGTTTTAGTCGATTTGGCTCAGGCCTATTCCATCTTGTATTGTTCAGGACTCAACATGTAAAGGTCAGAAAAATGAAATTGTGTTACTTGAATGATGGTTAAAAGAGTGTAGCTCTTAACCCCATACAGAAATTACCTGCATACAAATTCTAAAACACAGAAAATAAACAATGCGAGGGCATAACACATAAAACACATATACACAGAGAGTTTCCCCTGGATCCCAAAACCGGGACTACCAGCTTGATTTTTCATTATGTTCCTTTCAATGTTACAATACATGTATATACATGCCGAAGCATCCAATACCATGGACCGAAAACCATCATGCCCAAAACCATGGAATGAAAAACCATCGCGTCCAAAACCATGTGTTAAAACCATGCACAAAACCATAGGTAGGTTCGTCCCACCTAATATAGGGTCCCATAAAAATTTCCCCGGGGTGCTGCCTTGGACCCGTAGAGGGAGGCTACCTGCCCCCCTCAAACCCCCTAGACAGGGGGGGCTGCCACCCCCACTACGCAATCGGCACAACGAAGGTGGGGCTCTACCCCCCCTCTAACCCCTCGGTTAACTATGTGGGTTAGTCGTAGAAATAATATTACACAACCCAACATTCTCCCACTTGTTGTTTTCTTTCCACTGGGGGCCACAGGAGAGCTTAGTCATTTATCCAGCCCTGTAACGCCCATTGTTTCTCTACACCAAGAGAACTTCTTAGAGCTCAAATATTTTTTCAATCCATCTGCAGTATTCTTCAAAGTGTACACCTTTACCAACAACACCTTTTTGTCTTCTATCATATCCCTAACAAAGTGATACTGAACATCAATGTGCTTTGTCTTTGAATGATAAGCAGGGTTCTTTGCCAAGAAACTTGCACTTTGGTTGTCACAATCTATCCTTATAGATCCCTTTACTAACCCCATACTTGAACACAATCTCTGAAACCAAACTGCTTCATTGCTTGCATGAGTGGCTACCATGTATTCTGCCTCTGTAGTTGATAGTGCCACTACAGATTGTTTCTTACTCATCCAACTGACTTCACTTCCAAATAGGTTAAACACATAACCACTTGTGGGCTAGTTGTAGAAAGAATATAACACAACCCAACAAAAAGAATATTCATTAGTAAATGAAGTTAGTGGCTTGATTGAGTCACGAAGCATTGAACCAAACCACTTTCAACATATGAACAAATAACCACTATAGGATTGGATTTAATTGATCTTATCATCTTCAGAAACTATAAATATGTGGAGAAAGGTTGCTCATTTGGTTGGTTATCTTGTGTGAGAAAATTGTCATAGTGTTTTGGAGATCCATTAGTGAGGAGTGTGAATTTGTTGAAGTAGAGTGCATGGAGGTATAGTTGTAGTAGAGACAAAAGTGTGCATGGTTGAAGATTATTCTTATGCAGAAGACAAGTGACAGGGATACAATGGATTTTCTAATGCATTTGTGATTGCATGGGAAAATATTTTATTTGAGTTTATTTGATTGAGATAGATTAGCTACCGTAGTGTCTCACATTTTCATATGGTTGTTATATATATTTCATTACTCATTTTATGCATCTAGTTTGTTTGCAGAAAATTTATTGAGGCCATGTGAGTCGAGGATGATGTTGAATGTGAGAGAGGTGTATGATTTGAGTTTGATTCAGTGTTTGATATTTTGGGTTGAGAATTTTGGCATTGTGCTATGATGATATTTTTGTTTTGATTTTCATGACGAGAATCTCAGGGGTTCCAGTTTGAAAATGCATGAAAGGTGAACCACATAGAGAAGTGGGGTGGGTGCTCTGGAAAAAACAAGTATTGAGAACAAATTTCTTCATAAGTCCAATGGGTGTTGGGGCAAGGCTTGTTGATCTTATGGGTGTCTGTAGAGTCATAGATTGAAATCATAGTTCCTTTCATATAGTTGTCATATTGTTCTCTCTATGTAATGATTTTTTTAATACATAATAAAATATATTGAGTAGCGTAACAGCAACAAGGTGGTTTTTTTCCCGGGGAAAGGTTTTCCACCAGATATCCCGTGTTTCTATGTGATGTGATGATTTGTGTCTCATTGTGAGTGCTCATTTAATATGTTAAGGCTCTCATGTGTTAATTCTAGATGAAGTTGCATGTTCAGATCTAATGATTATTTGTTAAGTGATGAATTGATTATTTTATAGGAGAAAAAGTTTAACTGTTGTGAGATTGTTATCACTACTGATTCACCCCCCCTAGTAGTGATCCTGATTCCAACAACTTTCATATGATACACTATCAATACCTTTTCATGGCGCGATGGATAATTGAATTTTCATGCACATCATCATTTCCTAAACCATCCATCACCCACCACCTCGTCGTTGTTACTCTGAAATGATTTATTTCAAGACATGTATGTATTATATGCATTTATTTCCAATTATGGCACCTCAAAAACAAATTAATGTTTTGGTGTGACTAGATTACCAAATTATGCAAGATTCAACATCCTTCTTCCAACAAGAAACTACATGTAACGCCTATTGCACCTGTAACAATGTTTTTCTTTTCAATGAATAGAACTATGGGGAGAGTGGTTATGTGTCATGAACTTGATTCCACTGATTGATTTGAAATGATCATATGTTAAAACTGAAGTAGAATTAATTATGCCAACAGTGAAATGAATGTTAACTTAAAGTGATGAAACCGTGAGAATTGCTTGAGAAGAAGACTTTACAACAGATGAGAAAACATAAATAAGATGCAAAACATTAGTGAAAATATCAAATACACAGCAATACTAGACAATAAGATTGATTATAGAGTTCGTCCCTGATGGACTATGTCTCCGGGTCCGCTTTTAAGATGGGCAACCGCTTTATTAGGATTGAAACCGAGGAGGTCGATTACACAGCAAATTGTCCAAACTGAATTTGCACACAGGCACTTCTGGTCACTGTCATAAGAAATCTCTCTAAACCATCTTTCCAACACCTATCACGGTTCCCAATTCCGACTCTAAATTCTCCTATTACACTAAAAACAAAACAACCTATATCCTCCAGAACCTGCATACAAAACTCAAAACCAGTCTACTGTCCTCTTCAGTAACAAAACTACCTTTATAACCTCCTAGTTGCATTCGAACTTCCTCATCCAAGTTTAAGAATGAACTAATTTTAATTCTGGTTACAAAAGGCTCGATCTAGTTATGATTTGCCACCTTAGGGTTAGGTTGCATGGTCATCGAATTAGTTTTCATGCCAACACAACTAAAAAACCCAAAATAGACCTTATATTAATTTAAGGACCGTTATTTCTTTTCTAACCAAGCAAAGGGGAGACAACCAGCATGTGACTGGTGTGGTCTAATTGTAGGCTACCACCTCTGCGGTCGTCCTTCGGCGATTCCGGCTAACACTTGGCGACAGTGCATATGACTACGCATAACCTCTGACCGTTGCAGCTTACATGGCTGATCCAGGTGGATGTTGGTGGCCACCCACCTATCCCAATTGGACCCCCACAACTGTCTCTTTCGGCATTTTCAGTTTCCTTAATTGTAGCACAACTTACTATTTTTAGCATTTTTTTTAGGTCCTGAACTTCCAGAGCCGTTTTGAGGCCCTAAACGACGTTTTTTGGGAAATCTGGGGGCAACATGGGTCAATGGACGAATGTTTCCCTTCACAAACTGGTAGTGCTTGGATAGATCTTTCTAACGAGCTATTGTACGCATCAAACGGAGATCGTATGCCAAAGTTACGACCCCGGGAAGTTGATGTACCAACTTACCCAAAACGGGGCCCACAATTTGGTGTTTCATCTTCTAGGGTTAGGTTTTGGGATGTGAAGGGTTTTCCATTGTTTCGCAACAATAAATAGGCCTTCGAGCCTCATTGTAACACAATTCAGAGGCATGTAGCCACCACACCTCTTCTCAGAGATAAGCTACCATCGCCCTAGCTGGCTTATTTCCATTACTGTTTGTAAGCATATTTCAGTATTTTACATTAATGAAATGAAGTATTATTTCCGCTGCATATCTGTGTTTATGGTTATCTCTGTAATTTGTTGCATTCTTGTTTAAATTTGGATCAATGGTATCAGAGTGGTCTGCTTTTTCTCTGTTTTTCTTTGCATGTCCCCAACGAGGTCGGGATATAAGGAGTTAGGGCTTGAACTGGTCGAACCTTTGCAATACCAGCCTCGCAAATCCCGACGGCCTCCCATGGTGGATGAGAAGAAAGACGAGGGGGTGGGAGATAGTATCAAAATCTTGCTCGAAGAAGCCCTCGAGCGACAATGGAGCGCGATGATGTACAACTTTGCCCAGATCCTTCAGCGGCTACCCAGAAGCGACGCATCGGCTTCTAGTAGCTACTCTGGAAATGCCACGCCCTTTAAGGTACAAGTTAATTTTGAAATCCCAATATTTGAGGGTCAGATAGGCACAAATACCATAGATAAATCGTTAAATCTGCTAGAGGGTTATTTTTATGTTCATGAATTTTCAGATCGAGAAAAGATTGTTTTCGCTCTTCTCAAAGCAGCCCCCCACGTCAAGGACTGGTGGGAAACCTACTGTGAGCAGAAGGATGAAAGCACAGGCTCACTATTTTCATCCACACCCACCTGGAATGACTTCTGAGATGCCATCAAGGAGCAGTACTACCCTATCAAAAGCTATGAGGACAAATACATCAAATGGACCACACTGCGACAGGAATGAGACCAAGATGTGCCGGAGTTCACAAACATTTTTCATACCCTTCGCACGCAGTTGGGTATCAAAGATTCAGAGCTGCATTTGGTACTCAAATATCGAGGCTGCCTACACAAATACATCCAGGAAGAGATGGAGTTCTTGAACATCTCCTCGCTGAACACGGTGTACCGATACGCTGTCAAAATCGAGCAAAAGTTCAAACAGAAGAAGTGAGACTTTGGATCTGCAAATCTGAAGCCCAAAGGACAAAGCCAAGGTGGGGTGACCCAAGACAACCCGTCGAAGCCGCAAGAAAAGAACAACACCATGAAGCTGAAGAAGGACACAGGAAAGTGGTGTGAGTTCCACAAGAGTCCCACTCATAACACAAGTGAGTGTCGGACCAAGCAGTCGTTGGTGGCTGAGTTGAAGGCTTCCGAATCAGATGCATGTCCTGACCCTGAGCCAGAACCTAACAAGGGGAATGGCAAAGGGAAGCAAATCATTGATGCGGATCCTAGCGCCACTGTTGCCACTGCCAAGATCCAGAAGAATGAACCTGCAGATCCAAAAGAGGGGGAGCACCTTTTCCACTCACAGATGTGGGTGAAGGGTTCGCCGCTGCAATTCATTGTTGACAGTGGCAGCCAAAAGAACCTCATTTCAGCAGAGGTCGTGAAGCGGTTGGGCCTACCGACTACACCGCACCCGCAGCCGTACAGTATCGGGTGGCTTCACGAAGGACGAGATCTGAAATTTCGCCAGCAGTGCCGCATTCCCTACAGCATCAAGCCCTTCATAGATGAGGTATTGTGTGATGTTACACCTCTGGATGTTTGTGAAGTATTATTAGGCCAGCCATACTTGTGGAGGCGACATGCTATGCCTGAGTCACGGCCTCGCGCTGTCATTATTTCTTTGGGTGATTCATTATACAGGATACCAGAGGTAGCCCCGGCTACCACCACCTCTTTGATCACTGCTAAGAAAGCCAGCAAGCTCATCTCCCAGACTAGGAAATTCATCTGTCTGGTTCGCTCCCAAAGTAAGGGGAAGATCGTTGCTACATCCATGACCCCCACAAAGGGTTCCTCCAAGAAGCAGCAGCAGCCAAGGGATACAGTCATGACAGAACACAGGAACAACTTCTCCTCACCCACAGGGGTACCACACAAGTTTCAGGTGGGCAACAAAGTCTGGTTGCATCTGCAGAAAGAACGCCTTACAAGAGCCCATCAGAAACTCAGACCACTTCGACATGGTCCTTACACCAGTACCAAGGCTACAGGAAACAATGCTTTGAAGCATAACATTCCTCCATTCCTTCACTTGCACCGAGTGTTCAATGTGGACTGTCGTCGACCATGCTTCCCACCATTTCTGGACACATCAGAGATTGCAAAACAGCTCACCAGAGACCCAGCTCAGCAGAAGCTTCCTCATCTCAGGGAGGAACTCAACGCAATGGGGACCATTGCTTCCTAAGGGGGGAGTAATGATCCAGGTGGATGTTGGTGGCCACCCACCTATCCCAATTGGACCCCCACAACTGTCTCTTTCAGCATTTTCAGTTTCCTTAATTGTAGCACAACTTACTATTTTTAGCATTTTTTTTAGGTCCTGAACTTCCAGAGCCGTTTTGAGGCCCTAAACGCCGTTTTTTGGGAAATCTTGGGGCAACATGGGTTCATGGATGAATGTTGCCCTTCACAAAGTGGTAGTGCTCGGATAGATCTTTCTAACGAGCTATTTTACGAATCAAACAGAGAGTGTATGCCAAAGTTACGACCCCGGGAAGTTGATGTACCAACTTACCCAAAACGGGGCCCACAATTTGGCGTTTCATCTTCTAGGGTTAGGTTTTGGGATGTGAAGGGTTTTCCATTGTTTCTCAACAATAAATAGGCCTTCGAGCCTCATTGTAACACAATTCAGAGGCATGTAGCCACCACACCTCTTCTCAGAGATAAGCTACCATCGCCCTAGCTGGCTTATTTCCATTACTGTTTGTAAGCATATTTCAGTATTTTACATTAATGAAATGAAGTATTATTTCCGCTGCATATTTGTGTTTATGGTTATCTCTGTAATTTGTTGCATTCTTGTTTAAATTTGGATCAGTGGTGTCAGAGTGGTCTGCTTTTTCTCTATTTTTCTTTGCATGTCCCCAACGAGGTCAGGATATAAGGAGTTAGGGCTTGAACTGGTCGAACCTTTGCAAGACCAGCCTCGCAAATCCCGACGGCCTCCCATGGTGGATGAGAAGAAAGACGAGGGGGTGGGAGATCCTATCAAAATCTTGCTCGAAGAAGCCCTCGAGCGACAATGGAGCGCGATGATGTACAACTTTGCCCAGATCCTTCAGCGGCTACCCAGAAGCGACGCATCGGCTTCTAGTAGCTACTCTGGAAATGCCATGCCCTTTAAGGTACAAGTTAATTTTGAAATCCCAATATTCAAGGGTCAGATAGACATAAATACCATAGATAAATCGTTAAATCTGCTAGAGGGTTATTTTTATGTTCATGAATTTTCAGGTCGGGAAAAGATTGTTTTCGCTTTTCTCAAAGGAGACCCCCACGTCAAGGACTGGTGGGAAACCTACTATGAGCAGAAGGATGAAAGCACAGGCTCACTATTTTCAGCCGCACCCACCTAGAATGACTTCTGAGATGCCATCAAGGAGCAGTACTACCCTATCAAAAGCTATGAGGAAAAATACATCAAATGGACAACACTGCGACAGGAACGAGACCAAGATGTGTCGGAGTTCACAAACATTTTTCATACCCTTCGCACGCAGTTGGGTATCAAAGATTCAGAGCTGCATTTGGTACTCAAATACCGCGGCTGCCTACACAGATACATCCAGGAAGAGATGGAGTTCCTGAACATCTCCTCGCTCGGCACGGTGTACCGATACGCTGTCAAAATCGAGCAAAAGTTCAAACAGAAGAAATGAGACTTTGGATCTGCAAATCTGAAGCCCAAAGGACAAAGCCAAGGTGGGGAGACCCAAGACAACCCGTCGAAGCCGCAAGAAAATAACAACACCATGAAGCTGAATAAGGACACAGGAAAGTGGTGTGAGTTCCACAAGAGTCCCACTCATAACACAAGTGAGTGTCGGACCAAGCAGTCGTTGGTGGCCGAGTTGAAGGCTTCCGAATCAGATGCATGTCCTGACCCTGAGCCAGAACCTGACAAGGGGAATGGCAAAGGGAAGCAAATCATTAATGCGGATCCTAGCGTCATTGTTGCCACTGCCAAGATCCAGAAGAATGAACCTGCAGATCTAGAAGAGGGGGAGCATCTTTTCCACTCACAGATGTGGGTGAAGGGTTTGCCGCTGCAATTCATTGTTGACAGTGGCAGCCAAAAGAACCTCATTTCAGCCGAGGTCGTGAAGTGGTTGGGCCTACCGACTACACCGCACCTGCAGCCGTATAGTATCGGGTGGCTTCACGAAGGACGAGATCTGAAAGGACGACATGTTATGCCTGAGTCACGGCCTCGCGCTGTCATTATTTCTTTGGGTGATTCATTATACAGGATACCAGAGGTAGCCCCACCTACCACCACCTCTTTGATCACTGCTAAGAAAGCCAGCAAGCTCATCTCCCAGACTAGGAAATTCATCTGTCTGGTTCGCTCCCAAAGTAAGGGGAAGATCGTTGCTACATCCATGACCCCCACAAAGGGTTCCTCCAAGAAGCAGCAGCAGCCAAGGGATACAGTCATGACAGAACACAGGAACAACTTCTCCTCACCCACAGGGGTACCACACAAGTTTCAGGTGGGCAACAAAGTCTGGTTGCATCTGCAGAAAGAACGCCTTACAAGAGCCCATCAGAAACTCAGACCACTTCGACATGGTCCTTACACCAGTACCAAGGCTACAGGAAACAATGCTTTGAAGCATAACATTCCTCCATTCCTTCACTTGCACCGAGAGTTCAATGTGGACTGTCGTCGCCCATGCTTCCCACCATTTCTGGACACATCAGAGATTGCAAAACAGCTCACCAGAGACCCAGCTCAGCAGAAGCTTCCTCATCTCAGGGAGGAACTCAACGCAATGGGGACCATTGCTTCCTAAGGGGGGAGTAATGATCCAGGTGGATGTTGGTGGCCACCCACCTATCCCAATTGGACCCCCACAACTGTCTCTTTCAGCATTTTCAGTTTCCTTAATTGTAGCACAACTTACTATTTTTAGCATTTTTTTTAGGTCCTAAACTTCCAGAGCCGTTTTGAGGTCCTAAACGACGTTTTCTGGGAAATCTGGGGGCAACATGGGTCCATGGACGAATGTTGCCCTTCCCAAAGTGGTAGTGCTCGGATATATATTTCTAACGAGCTATTGTACGCATCAAACAGAGATCGTATGCCAAAGTTACGACCCCGGGAAGTTGATGTACCAACTTACCCAAAACGGGGCCCACAATTTGGCGTTTCATCTTCTAGGGTTAGGTTTTGGGATGTGAAGGGTTTTCCATTGTTTCTCAACAATAAATAGGCCTTCGAGCCTCATTGTAACACAATTCAGAGGCATGTAGCCACCACACCTCTTCTCATAGATAAGCTACCATCGCCCTAGCTGGCTTATTTCCATTACTGTTTGTAAGCATATTTCAGTATTTTACATTAATGAAATGAAGTATTATTTCCGCTACATATCTGTGTTTATGGTTATCTCTATAATTTGTTGCATTCTTGTTTTAATTCGGATCAGTGGTATCAAAGTGATCTGCTTTTTCTCTGTTTTTCTTTGCATGTCCCCAACGAGGTCGGGATATAAGGAGTTAGGGCTTGAACTGGTCGAACCTTTGCAAGACCAGCCTCGCAAATCTCGACGGCCTCCCATGGTGGATGAGAAGAAAGACGAGGGGGTGGGAGATCCTATCAAAAAATTTCTCGAAGAAGCCCTCGAGCGACAATGGAGCGCGATGATGTACAGCTTTGCCCAGATCCTTCAACGGCTACCCAGAAGCGACGCATCAGCTTCTAGCAGCTACTCTAGAAATGCCACGCCCTTTAAGGTACAAGTTAATTTTGAAATCCCAATATTCGAGGGTCAGATAGACACAAATACCGTAGATAAATCGTTAAATCTGCTAGAGGGTTATTTTTATGTTCATGAATTTTCAGGTCGGGAAAAGATTGTTTTCGCTCTTCTCAAAGGAGCCCCCCACGTCAAGGACTGGTGGGAAACCTACAGTGAGCAGAAGGATGAAAGCACAGGCTCACTATTTTCAGCCGCACCCACCTGGAATGACTTTTGGGATGCCATCAAGGAGCAGTACTACCCTATCAAAAGCTATGAGGACAAATACATCAAATGGACCACACTGCGACAGGGATGAGACCAATATGTGCCGGAGTTCACAAACATTTTTCATACCCTTCGCACGCAGTTGGGTATCAAAGATTCAGAGCTGCATTTGGTACTCAAATACCGCGGTTGCCTACATAGATACATCCAGGAAGAGATGGAGGTCCTGAACATCTCCTCTCTCAGCACGGTGTACCGATACGCTGTCAAAATCGAGCAAAAGTTCAAACAGAAGAAGTGAGACTTTGGATCTGCAAATCCGAAGCCCAAAGGACAAAGCCAAGGTGGGGTGACCCAAGACAACCCATCGAAGCCGCAAGAAAATAACAACACCATGAAGCTGAAGAAGGACACAGGAAAGTGGTGTGAGTTCCACAAGAGTCCCACTCATAACACAAGTGAGTGTCAGACCAAGCAGTCGTTGGTGCCCGAGTTGAAGGCTTCCGAATCACATGCATGTTCTAACCCTGAGCCAGAATCTGACAAGGGGAATGGAAAAGGGAAGCAAATCATTGATGCGGATCCCAGCGCCACTGTTGCCACTGCCAAGATCCAAAAGAATGAAACCGCAGATCCAGAAGAGGGGGAGCATCTTTTCCACTCACAGAAGTGGGTGAAGGGTTTGCCGCTGCAATTCATTGTTGACAGTGGCAGCCAAAAGAACCTCATTTCAGCAGAGGTCGTGAAGCGGTTGGGCCTACCGACTACACCGCACCCGCAGCCGTACAGTATCGGGTGGCTTCATGAAGGACGAGATCTGAAAGTTCGCCAGCAGTGCCGCCTTCCCTACAGCGTCAAGCCCTTCACAGATGAGGTATTGTGTGATGTTACACCTCTGGATGTTTGTGATGTATTATTAGACCAACCATACTTGTGGAGGCGACATGCTATGTCTGAGTCACGGCCTCGCGCTATCATTATTTCTTTGGGTGATTCATTATACAGGATACCAGAGGTAGCCCCACCTACCGCCACCTCTTTGATCACTGCTAAGAAAGGCAGCAAGCTCATCTCCCAGACTAGGAAATTCATTTGTCTGGTTCGCTCCCAAAGTAAGGGGAAGATCGTTGCTACATCCATGACCCCCGCAAAGGGTTCCTCCAAGAAGCAGCAGCAGCCAAGGGATACAGTCATGAAAGAACACAGGAATAACTTCTCCTCACCCACAGGGGTACCACACATGTTTCAGGTGGGCAACAAAGTCTGGTTGCATCTGCAGAAAGAACGCCTTACAAGAGCCCATCAGAAACTCAGACCACTTCGACATGGTCCTTACACCAGTACCAAGGCTACAGGAAACAATGCTTTGAAGCATAACATTCCTCCATTCCTTCACTTGCATCGAGTGTTCAATGTGGACTGTCGTCGCCCATGCTTCCCACCATTTCTGGACACATCAGAGATTGCAAAACAGCTCACCAGAGACCCAGCTCAGCAGAAGCTTCCTCATCTCAAGGAGGAACTCAACGCAATGGGGACCATTGCTTCCTAAGGGGGGAGGAATGATCTAGGTGGATGTTGGTGGCCACCCACCTATCCCAATTGGACCCCCACAACTGTCTCTTTCAGCATTTTCAGTTTCCTTAATTGTAGCACAACTTACTATTTTTAGCAGTTTTTTTAGGTCCTGAACTTCCAGAGCCATTTTGAGGCCCTAAACGACGTTTTTTGGGAAATATGGGGGCAACATGGGTCCATGGACGAATGTTTCCCTTCCCAAAGTGGTAGTGCGCGGATAGATCTTTCTAATGAGCTATTGTACGCATCAAACGGAGATCGTATGCCAAAGTTACGACCCCAGGAAGTTGATGTACCAACTTACCCAAAACGGGTCCCACAATTTGGCGTTTCATCTTCTAGGGTTAGGTTTTGGGATGTGAATGGTTTTCCATTGTTTCTCAACAATAAATAGGCCTTCGAGCCTCATTGTAACACAATTCAGAGGCATGTAGCCACCACATCTCTTCCCAGAGATAAGCTACCATCGCCCTAGCTTGTTTATTTCCATTACTGTTTGTAAGCATATTTCAGTGTTTTACATTAATGAAATGAAGTATTATTTCCGTTGCATATCTGTGTTTATGGTTATCTTTGTAATTTGTTGCGTTCCTGTTTAAATCCGGATCAGTGGTATCAGAGCGGTCTGCTTTTTCTCTGTTTTTCTTTGCATGTCCCCAACGAGGTCAGGATATAAGGAGTTAGGGCTTGAACTGGTCGAACCTTTGCAATACTATCCTCGCAAATCCCGACGGCCTCCCATGGCGTATGAGAAGAAAGATGAGGGGGCAGGAGATCCTATCAAAATATTGCTCGAAGAAGCCCTCGAGCGACAACGGAGTGCGATGATGTACAGCTTTGCCCAAATCCTTCAGCGACTACCTAGAAGCGACGCATTGGCTTCTAGCAGCTACTCTGGAAACGCCACGCCCTTTAAGTTACAAGTTAATTTTGAAATCCCAATATTCGAGGGTCAGATAAACGCAGATGCCATAGAAAAATGGTTAAATCTGCTAGAGGGTTATTTTTCTGTTCATGAATTTTCGAGTCGGGAAAAGATTGTTTTCGCTCTTCTCAAAGGAGCCCCCCACGTCAAGGACTGGTGGGAAACCTACTGCGAGCAGAAGGATAAAATCACAGGCTCACTATTTTCAGCCGCACCCACCTCGAATGACTTCCGAGATGCCATCAAGGAGCAGTACTACCCTATCAAAAGCTATGAGGACAAATACATCAAACGGAGATCATATGCCAAAGTTATGATCCTGGGAAGTTGATGTACCAACTTACCCAAAACGGGGCCCACAATTTGGCGTTTCATCTTCTAGGGTTAGGTTTTGGGATGTGAAGGGTTTTCCATTGTTTCTCAACAATAAATAGGCCTTCGAGCCTCATTGTAACACATTTTAGAGGCATGTAGCCACCACATCTCTTCTCAGAGATAAGCTACCATCGCCCTAGCTGGTTTATTTCCATTACTGTTTGTAAGCATATTTCAGTATTTTACATTAATGAAATGAAGTATTATTTCCGCTGCATATCTATGTTTATGGTTATCTCTGTAATTTGTTGCGTTCTTGTTTAAATCCAGATCACTGGCGGTCTTACCCCCGACGGTTCCATTAAACTGTTGTCGTGGTTATGTAACCTCCCTATTGCTCACATGGGCTCGCTATCACAGTTGATTCCCCGCACGGTTAATCCAGCGGTTAGGCTCTGGTGTTTGAAAGCCCCGACGGCTTATTCACATCCGTTCACATGTGCATGACTGTTGTCGTGGTTCCGATGCGGTCTTCTCCACGGTTAGGCATTGTTTTTTTATTTGTATTGTTTATTAATGTATTACAATAGCCCGAATGGGTTTTTTTTACATGGTTTTGTTTGTAATGTTTTTAATACATAGGTTTGCAATATATTTTGTAATGGTTTTATAATATGGTTTTTTTTGTAATAGTTCGAGAAGGTTAGGAATTTAGGGTTATGGTTCTTAGACTTAGGTTTGATGTTTTCCACCATAGCTTTTAGGGCTAGGTTTTAGTCATAGGTTTTAGCCTTTACATCAAAAAAACCATTTACAAAAAATTGTCACAAAGTGACTCTGAAAGGAGGATGACCAATCCACATCGACAACCATATCTTGGAGGAACTGATGACAACCAACATGTCGACAACCAAATCCTGCAAGGCAGATGAAAAACCTATGTCGACGACCAAATCCTGGCGGAACTAACAATAACCACATGTCGAAAACCAGGTATCAAACCATATTCATTGAACACCATGAAAACCATATACATTATCGGACAACCTGAACCATAAACATCACTGTTGAAGTTGATGACACCAGACACTGAATGCTGATGATGAAACTGAACCTATGCAACTGATTTGACAAGATCCTCCTGGATCAATCCTCTCAACTTGAAAGCTTTTGGACCAAAAAAGTTTGACTAGAAAGATAGCAGATGAGGATAGAGCTCCCTCACTCTCCACCTTGTCCTGATGATGTACCAATACATTCGATCAACCACCTAAAAGTGATGACCCTGATGATGTTGACCATGGCACATTTTGAATCGATGGCCTGTTCCATCCATCTTCAATATGAAAAACTTGTGAAGATGGTTAAACAACCTATTATGAACTTGGCAATTGACTTCTTTCCATGAAGTACCATGAATTAGTAATTCATATACATCTTTAAAAACAGTCTCTATAGGATATTGTTCAATACTATTGACATATATTAACAATCTATATTGCAGAATGACAGAGACAATCAAATATATTTTTGACATCATACCAGCTACTTGACTTGAGATACTTTCCTGATTCCTGATTACTAAGTGAACTTGTTGTAATAAACCCATAAAACCGTAAGGTGTAAACTACTGCAACTTAGTTTGTCTTTGAAAGCATTGAAATGGCTATTGATTTGTTTGAATCACTATTTTCTTATTCATTAAATGATGTTTCCATTGATTAGCACTTCCCCTAATGCCTAAGTTTCCCTTAGATGTATTGGATAATTTGACACTACTTTAGAAAAGGCTTTGATATGAAAACAAATAGGCTTCCTCTCCACTTGAAAAGTGGCTTCCAAACAATTTGAAACATGAATTGGTGACACAATACAAGAGAAATTTAACACTGACTTTCCCCAATACTAATCGACATCCCTGTAACTTATAACTTCCAAACTTGGACTAAATTGATTCATTTTGACTTTAGGAAGAGGAGATTTAGGCAACAATTATAATTCATGTTGTATTCCCTGCTTATGAGTAAGATGTTTGGTTTATTTAAATAGAACTGGAGAAGTTTCTACCTCTTTGATCAAACTATCTTTAAGTTGAGACTCATAACTTGAATAAACATCTTGTCGATTATTATGTTGTTCATTTACACACATGATTACAAATCTCTTATTTGAACTTATTAATCGCTTCATCTGATTAGCAACAATTGAATTCAAATGATTTTTACTATGATGTGCCCTGACAATAAATTCAACCCCATCTTTCTTAAGGTGATATTTATGCTCTCTCCTATAAAAGACTGCATCATGATCATAAAGATAAGGACTTCCTAAGACAACTCCACATATGTCTACTAGAACCACATCTAATTCAAATTCATCAATGTAATTAATTGTAATGGAAAATCTTAATTGACACTATTTTGTGAATTTTATCTAAGTTGATTTATTTAGTCATCCTAATGGGTAAGCTCTTGGATGATTCCGTGTCTCCAAACCAAAATTCTTTACTAAATATTCAGATATTAAATTGGCCTGTGATCCATTGTCAAACATTGTATCTATCTTTGTGTGTTTATAAGTTATCCTTATGTTAAAAAATTCAACTCTTTTATCCTCATTTGAAGGATTTATGTTTGATGAAGATGCAATAGTGTTTGAACTTGAACCAGTGTCAAAAGTTTTACCTATTGAAACTATGGCAGTTATCCTCCTTTCATCACCTGAATTGGAACCTAGATCTTGCTGGACTACTGCAATTGCCTTCTTTTCATCCTTATCCTTAAGGAACTTTTTGGGCTTAAGTTCTGGATGAAGTTTCCAACATCTAGATTTATCATGACTGATTATCTGGCAATGAGAACAAGTAGGTCTTTCCTTGTGAGTTATCTCTGATTTATTTCTCTTCGAATTGTTCTTCCCTTTACTGTCATTGGAATTCTTGTTTTCCAACTCTTTGGATGATTGCGGTGAAAACTTGAATGGTCTGCCACATTATTCAATATGTATGGCTTGAACACACACTTCATCAAAATCATCAGGATTAAACATCAATAATGTATGCTGCAAATATGAATGTAAATTACCAATGTATTTTAATAAAGTTTCACATGTATCCAATGAAATACCAAGCGCCAATGCTTTCTTTCTGAACTCCTAAGTAAACTCCTAAACACTCTTCCCTTTACCTTGCCTCAAATGCTATCAATCAATAACAGCTTGTTGCATGTATCCTAAAGGATAGAATTGTTTCCTAAGAGATTTCAAAAACTTTGACCATGAAGAGATGACTTTACCTTTTCGCTTTACATCTATTTGAGTTTTACTTTCCCACCAGATTAAATATTTTCCCCCCATCGTAAGTGTAGCTAACTGAATTTTTGTATTATTGTCAAAAATTTTCTGAATGCGACAATACACTTCTAACTTCTTAATCCAATTATCTAGATTTTCAGGATTCATTTCGCTATCATAAATAGGTAACTCAAATTTTACATCAAGTTTCAAAAGAGATAATTTCTTAGGTTTCTTTTTTGTTTCAGATTCTGCAATGGAAGAAGAAGAAGATGATGATGATGATGATGATGGAGATGATGGAGGTGAAGGTGGTTTATCAACCTTGCCTTTACCTTTGTCCTTCTTCGATGTCTTTGAAGAAGAAACTGCATCTCTTGCCTTCTTGTCTTCGTAAAGTTCTCCCAACATCTGTTGCATAGTCAAGAATGCTTGCTGAAACTGTTCATCGCTCATCTTAGTTTCTGGATTTTCACTTGCATCAAATCCTGTCATGGTCGACTTATGAATGACTCTTCGCTTTCCAATCTCTAGATCAATCTGCTCGAGGATTCCTTCTCCACGTTGCGACTTTGACCTGGTTAACATTCAATGACAAATTCTACAAACGCAACCTACTCCGATACCAAATTATATGATCTGAAATGATCATATGTTAAAACTAAAGTAGAATTGATTATGCCAACAGTGAAATGAATGTTAACTTAAAGTGCTGAAACCATGAGAACTTCTTGAGAAGAAGACTTTACGACAGATGAGAAAACATAAATAAGATGCAAAATAGTAGTGAAAACAGCAAATACACAGCGATACCAAACAACAAGATTGATTACGGAGTTCGTCCCTGATGGACTACGTCTCCGGGTCCACTTTCAAGATGAGCGACCACTTTATTAGGATTGAAACTGAGGAGGTCAATTACATAGTAAAATTACCAAATTGAATGTGCATGTAGGAAGTTCTGGTCACTGTCATAAGAAATCTCTCTGAAGCAGCTTTCTAATGCCTGTCGCGGTTCCCAATTCCAACTCTGGATGCTCCTATTAAATTGAAAACAAAACAACCTATATCCTCCAGAACCTGCATACAAAACTAAAAACCACTCTATTGTCCTCTTCATGAACAAAACTTCCTTTCTGACCTCCTAGAAGCATTCGAACTTCCTCATCCAAGTTTAGTAATGAACTGCTTCTAATTTTGGTTACAAAAGGCTCAGTCTAGTTATGATTTTCCACCTTAGGGTTAGGTTGCATGGTCATCGAATTAGTTTTAATGGAAACACAACTTAAAAACCCAAAATATACCTTATATTAATTCAAATACTATTATTTGTTTGCTAATCGGGCGGAGGGGAGACAACCAACATATGGCTGCCACCTCCGCAATCATCCTCTGGCAGTTCTGGCTAACAGTTGGCAACGGTGCATGTGATTGTGCATAATCTCTAACCGTTGCGCTTACCTAGTGGTCTTACCCCCGATGGTTCCATTCAACTATTTCTGCGGTTATGTAACCTCCCTATTACTCACATGGCCCCACTGTCACAGTTGACTCCCCACGCGATTAATCCAGTGGTTAGGCTCTGGTGTTTGAAAGGCCCGGCAGCTTATTCACATCCATTCACATGTGCATGACTCTTGTCATGGTTCTGATGTGGTCTTCTCCATGGTTAGGGACTGTGTTTTGATTTGCAATGTTTATTAATGTATTGCAATAGCCCGAATGGGTTTTTTTTACATGGTTTTGTTTGTAATGTTTTTAATACATAGGTCTTCAATATTTTTTGTAATGGTTTTTTAAAATGGTTTTTTTTGTAATAGTTCGAGAAGGTTAGGACTTTAGGGTTATGGTTTTTAGACTTAGGTTTGATGTTTTCCACCATAGCTTTTAGGGCTAGGTTTTAGTCATAGGTTTTAGCCTTTACATCAAAAAAACCATTTACAACAAATTGTCACAAAGTGACATTTGCGACAAATGTCACATGATGATGACAACCAAACTCTCAAAGGCAGATGACCAACCCACATCAACAACCTGTTGTGGCCACAACCACCACCCTATTAAAACCTGCTCTGGTGGAAAATTTGAATGGGTCCCCTAGAAGTTTGATCTTTCATGTCTCTGAATGATAACTCTCTGAATGATCTGTTTTTTTCCCAGGGATTTCAACTCTCTGCCGAGTCAAATATTCAACTCTTAATGGTTAAGACCCCCCTTGAATAAATCTTTGCGGCATGATTCATTTATAACCTAGTCTATTCCTTCATTCATATCTTTTATCATGACTTTTTCAATCCTCATAAACCTTCATGGAACTCTATGCCCAAACATATAACCAACCCCCGCTCTTTACTATGGGTGTATATGGACTCAAAACCTTCTATCGCATCCTTATTTCTATATCAATGCTTTGATAATAGAAATACTACACAAATATGCATAACTTACCCTTTTCACGCTTCCTCGATCTTTACACATCTCTTGATGCATGCCTTCATCGCTTATCGCAATCGCTTAACCACTCCTCCATCGCATATCACTTTTTGCATTGGTAAGGGGCTAAGGTCTATCTCCCATGAGTTACTGTGTTGCTACCAAGTCTCTGATCACATCGAATATCGCAATCAGCACTTTCTACGCTGATACATAATGCGCACCGCGATACACCAAACCCGCCGGGATTATTAAACATAACAGATATATTTTTCGAGTCTGCTTCTCCAATTGCAAATCGCAATCGACAGAGTTCAGTGTTTATACATAAAGCGCAATGCGATATGGCGGACCTGCTAGGATTATTAAGCGCGACACATATGATTTCGGGTCCGAAGCCCATATCAAATTGCAATTGGTGGAATTCAAAGCTTATACATAAGGTGCGATGCGATACAACAAACCCGACGGGACTATTAAGCATAACACATATGATTTCGAGTCCACTCCCCAACCGCAAATCGCATTCTGGCAAAACCCAACGTTTATACATAAAGTGCGATGCAATATGGCGTACCTGCTGGGATTATTAAATGCAACATATATATTTTCGGGTCTAGCCAATCAAAAATCATAATCGGCGGGACTAGGGGTGATGTTGCATGTGACTGCCCACTGTGATGTGCAATTGCGACTTGATCGCATCACAACCTTGGCTGAACCAGGAGTCGATTCTTTCACAATCGTTCCTTTTTATTTTTAAAAGTTTTATTGAGGGAAATATTTGTGTTTTTAGGCATTTCTATCATATTTTCATAAGCATAGATAATCTTGATTATTTCTACAGGCGAGGACCAAGAGAAGGCAAGCGAGGTTGAAGAGCAGATGCGTAAGCATCAAGAATGGCTACGGGTAAAAGATGCACGAGCGGATCTAAAGAATACATATATGCAGGTGTACTCTATTTAAGATCCAGCCTTAGGCATTCACGGTCGGGTTTCCATGCATTACCTGTGTATTTCGAAAGTGATGTTGTCCCAGGTTTCATCATGAGGAGATGACACACATTCATTCTCCTTTCCATCGGCATCCATTCATTCCCCCCAGGAAATAGAACACTCCAACAAATATGACCTCGACGTGTCAGTGGTTTCACCGACCGTTCTACGTCTATATATTTTGATTTGTTTATTGAAAAGGGGAGGAAGGTGGAAAGTCAAGGGGAAGACGGGGGCTCAGTCTTGTTCTGCATAAATACTACCTCTAGAGATGGGAGGAGGACTTTTTTTTGGCAAAACAGCTTTTGGATTTATTGTGCTAATAAACAAGACTATTTGGGTCAAGAAGGAGCCTTTTTTATGATTTATCGTCTTTTTCTTTCATGTGTTTAGAATCAGGGTGTTGTTGCTGGCATAAATATAAATATGTTTTGTTTTTGTGCATATTGATAACAAACAGTTCGTGACTAGTCTTGGTTATTCAAATATAATTTGTTACCATGGTTAATTCATGAGCAGTTGCTGATTTAGAACCTTGTTAAACATCAATTGCAAGTTTTATTTGTATGGAAAGGAATGTGTATTCCTGTATGAGTAATTAGATTTCAATTAAGATTTAATACAGCCTTGTTCAACTGTGAATCAGTAATTGATTCATTTGGACTTGGAATCTATATATGATGTTTAATCTCTTTTGTCATGCTCCTGCAGGATAGATTAGAATAGTTAGGACTAGCATAAGTAGTTAGAATCAGTATAGATAGGATCTGATACATATAGGTTAGTTGTTCTTTTGTTGATTTAAAGGAAGCCTTCCTCCAAGGAGCAATCTTTCATCACCTATAACAATTTACGGGGTCCTTTAAAAGCCATCGAAACTAGCCATTCCAAACGAAAGCAGATCTAATCGGGGTTTGCGATTGAGTTGGTTCCCTTTGTGGGCATAGCGAAATTTCACTGTGTCAAACAATTGGTGCTAGAAGGAGGGCCTGAATTGCCGTCCACAACTTTTCATGATTTCATCTATAAATGTCGTGCATGGATTCGAAAAGATTAATGTATGGATCTTAAAAGTAGAAAACATCATTCCACCCATTTGTAAGAGCATCATTTCGAAGAAGCGGAGATCCCTCTAAGTCTCATGTTTGGGTCATCCAAAGAAGAGAGACTGTGGGAGTATCCTGTCACTTAGGAACAACTAGTCAGAGTACCTACTCAGGCTTACGCTCATTCCCTCTCTCAGCTCCCCATCTTTCACTCTTTACCTCTGACAAATAAAAGAAAGCCAAGGGTCTTTCCGTAAGCGAATAGACATCTGCAACCCCTTCTCTTGAAGATATTGTGCTAGAGTCTTTGCAAAGTATCAACACTCATTGGGAAGAAATTCCTCAGGATTCCCCCTCTAAATGTAATCCCTGGCTTGATTTGGAAAATCCTAACAAAAAACGCCTCAAAGAAACCTTCAACTAGAACCTCCCTATCCATAATATGGCTAATGTTCCCCCTCTAGGTGGGAATCTGCTTCTACCACCTCCTCCGAGTGGGAATCAACCCCCACCTCCTCCGGGAGCACTCCCTCCCTGGCTCGCTCAAGATGTCGTAGCGGTACTTGGGCAGCAGCATGCCTTACCCAAGAATTCAGAAAGAGTATTGCCTAAATTCAACCTTGAGCGGGGAGACACTGCTGATAACCATATTCACTCTTTCTTCTTAGCCGTGCGCATGCTGGTGGTAGCTGATGAAGATGTAGTATGTCACTTATTCCATTTTACTCTGATTGGTGCGGCCTCCACATGGTACTTTACCTTGAGAATAGGATCGATCACCTCATGGGGTGCCTTTCAGAAAGCCTTCTTAGACAAGTTTAGCGATGATAAGACACCTGCGGCCTTAGTTTTAGAGCTATCCTATTTTAAAATGCAAGCTAAAGAAAACGTCAAGGATTTTAACATACGGTTCAACACTTTGCTCAACAAAATCCTGGCTAACGCGAGACCTACTGATGAGGTACTCATGGAATTCTACATCTCTACTCTTCCTGTCCCTACTGCGTTGTGGGTCAAGAGGAGTAACACACAAACCTTACAAGGTGCTATCAATGAAGCAGTAAAAGTCAAGAATGAAATGATCAATCTCACAGCATGTCATCATACAACCGAAGAAAATAAAACCTCTCAGTCATCCAAGAAGAATAATGGGAGTGATAACAAAGTGGCTGAGATCAAAGAAAAGGATACCAGAAATGTGGAATGTTTGCATCGTATCGTTAAGAAATTGATGAACACAATCATCGATATGAAAAGGAATTTTGGAGAGAGTACAAATGGGAATGGAGGAGATCATAACAATAGAAACTCCTTCAAACCTTTCTATCGTAAGAAGATAGAAGGTGGTCATGGCCAACTTGCACTGCCTGCACCACCCAACAAAGGGAATTTAAATATGGAAGATCTGGCTCTTATTGGATCGCTCCTTACCAAAGAAGAACCTATAGTAGAGCTATAGCCAGAACAAGAAAATGAGGAAGAATACCAAGTAGAAGAGACTTTGGACAAGGAATCTCAAATCAATGTACTGTGGGATTTCTATACAAATGAGAACGATGATGACGAAGGAGATAGTATGGCAGAAATCCACACTAATGAAATCCACACACGAAGTAAAGGGCCACTTGCAGGCGTGATGAAGCCTGTAGACCAAGCAAAGAAATATGTTCGCCCTTTGAAGGCATCCGCTCCCAAAGTTCTTGTTGAGAAGGGTAGACCTAGTGTTGATTCCAAGAATACTCCAATTGTGAACTGTCCACAGAAAGATAATACAACTCCAAATGCAATGAAGGTGACTCAAAATGGTAAAATCCCACCTAAGAATGGAAAAACAAGTATGTTTACTCTGCCCTACCCTATTTATAACATTGATTACAACATTGTGGATGATCTTAAGAAATATTGAGCTAATATCACATACTTCGATATGTTAAAATTAATGCAGCAAAGAGACCTGCTTTTGAAAGCTATCAATGAACAAAATTGCAAATCTCCCACCAATCTGAGTAGCCAAACCAAGAAGTCGGCATCCAGACCTGTTAGTGCCCCCAATACAGCCCAAACGCCACCAGCCATGGAAGCCACTCTGTCAAAAATGAATCGAACGCCTCAAGATGTCAGTGCAGCCATGATAGGAAGGAAATCAAAATCCATGACTCCACCTTTCCTTATCACATTTGAAATCTTCAACATGAACGTATACAATTGCCTGGTAGATTCCGGTGCCTCGTCCACTATTATGCCTCGCGCTATTGCTAAAAGACTTCATGCAATGCCCAAGAAAACTGGAACTCGAATTATGCAACTAGACAGAACGAATGTGAAAGTAATTGGAGAATTGAAAGATGTGCTGATTTGGATAGCTACCAAACCACAGTACATACAATTCATTAACATAGTGGTAGTCGACATACCCGAGGCATATGGAATGCTGCTTAATAGGGACTAGTAAGCAAATCTAAATGGGTATTTCTCAACTGATTAGTCCCATCTCCTGATGCCTCAGAAGGGAAAAGGTGATACGCTGAGAGTTGATCAAGAAAGATACATGAAGTATGTAGTGACAGAACTAAATGACACCAATGAACCTGTAATGTTTACCAACTCTATCCTTTGGAATTATAGTTTTGATGTTTGTGCCACGAAAACTTGTTTTGGAGAATTCCATGCAGAGACAGTTGAAGAAACTTCAATAAACACACGGTTGGAAGCTCTCCCCCATAGTCCGAATAACAATCTACCTTGTAATATGGCAGATGATAGGGCCAATTTCGTAGAAGGTAGTTCATTTGATATAACATCAGATTCTATGTTTTGGACACTCTATTTTGATGGCTCTAACTGCCTAGAAGGTGCAAGTGTTGGGAGCATTCTCATTGACCCGCAAGGGAACCAACATTTGATGGCCAGCTGGTTGGAGTTCGCGTGCACCAACAACACAGCAGAATATAAAGGCTTGCTACAAGGCTTGAAAAAAGCCATTGATATGAAGGTGAGAAATCTTAAAGCTTTTGGTGACTCACAGATAATTGTGGACCAGGTAAGGAAAAGGATACATTGCAATTCACCACACCTGGTAAGATACCAACATGAGGTATGGAGCTTAATTGACAATTTTGATTCTTTTAATATCATACACATACCTCGATGGCAAAACCAAGATGCTGATCTGATGGCTGGTATGGCTACAAAACTTTTTCCTGATCTTAGATTAAACAAGAATAAATATTATGTTGAATTGATTTTCAGACCATCCGTACTGGATAACATCTCAAATTGGTAGGTATTCGAAGGTGACGAGCACATCCTTTAGTTCTTGTATTGCAAGAAGACATTCAAAAATGCACTCATTGATGAAAAAGAGCATGACAAGCTTACGAATGAGAGTGAAGACAAGGTAATATCTTTCATTAAGAAATTTATCATCAACAGGTTTGGCATCCCTGATGCTCTCATATTTGATAATGCTTCTTAATTTTCATCACTAAACTTGACTAAATTTGCTATCGATAAATCAATTTGCATAAGGTATGCTTCAAACTATTACCCCCAGGGAAATGGAGTTGCAGAGTCCTCAAATGAAAACCTCATATGCATAATCCGTAAATTTGTCGCCGACAACCAGAGGAATTGGCACAACGCTCTAACAAACACCCTTTGGGCAATAGGGTCACCCCAAAAGTAGCATTAGGAAACTCCCCATACTTCCTCGTCTATGGACAGGAAACCATCTTGCCTCTTAATGTTACCCTTCCCTCTTTACAACTCTCCCAAGCTTCGAGAGGGACCCCTTCAGCCTTACCTCAAACAAGGATCAACCAACTGGTGAGGTTGGAGGAATTGAGAGATAATGCCAGAAACAAGTTCAAGAATCACCAAATGATCGTGAAGAGATGGTTTGATCGCCATCTTGCAAGAGATAAAGATTACCAAGTCATAGAGCTTGTCCTGAAATGGGACAAGTTGAGTGAGCCAAAAGGTAAGCACATGAAATTCCAACACTTATGGCTGGGCCCATTCCAAGTTGAGGAAAAAATTGGTCAGGGAACTTACAGATTGAAAAATTTATAGGGATAAACTGAAAAACTCCCTGTTCATGGCCAACATTGTAAAATATACTTCCAATAGCCACCACATGGTGGTAATCTCCTGAGTAGGTTAGGATTCATTTTATTTTTGTTGTTAGCTTAAGTTATATTTTCGTCCTGTCCGTTCTTGTTTTTCCGCAAAGTTTATTTTCCTTCTATTTTGAATTTCAGTCCTTTTTAGCCAATTGATTTCAGTCCTTCAGTCTCGTTTTCACCTTTATAACTCTCTTCAAATTGCCCTCATTCCCCACCTTCAGCTTTTTTCCTCCCTCAGTAACCTGTTGATGAGTCTGCCAATCCTAAATTCATCGTTACCTTGCAAATCAAGCAAACTTTCAATGAGCCTATGAGAACTGGAAAATCAGTGATGAAATTCAAATCAAAGCCACTCATTGGCATCTGTTGGGAACTAGGTAGGATCTGTTGATAACCTGGATACCCGAAGCATGTAGGGGCATCTTTATAAAACGAAAAATGTGTAACAACATCTGGACTGGCACGGCGGAATGCTGCATTTTTTAAATCCCATCTAGACCTAGCCTATACTTGTCAATGAGGGTTGTAGTGATACTCCATTGGTTCCCTCCACCACACTAAAATTTCCAATATATGTCATCTACAAGTAAAACCCTCCTCTCATGGGCTAAGCTCGTTGTCGTATATCCTATGGAAAATTTAATTATGCTATAGTCCTTGTGCCTGAAACTCGAAGGACTTATGTAAAAGAAAATGAAATGTTGAGTCCTTGTGCCAATCTGGAAGGACAGGTTGTTTGGGAATCTGGTTGGAGTAGGGATTGTTGCTGGACTCAGAGTACCGGTTGACACAGCAAGCCCAACCTTTCTTAAGAAGTTTAAAAATATGGCATGATCCATGACTGCACCCCATTCAATCGTATGAAAGTATAGCACTAAAATTCTTACATAAAGTGCAGATAAACATATCTACATCAAGTTTGATGAGCGATAAAGAGCTGAGGTACACACCTAAATAGGTATTGACAGAACGGTGATGGCCCCGAAAGGATTTTGAAAGTAGAAAACAGGTAAATGAGGGTCAATAAATTCCATAATATGACCATTGGAGAATGCCTTTCAAAACCCTATTAGTAAGTAGAAGTTATTTGTCTTTATCCCGCCCAAAGCAATTAATGCTGAAGTGGAACCCATGCCTGTCCATCTATAAAGTTTACATTTCAAGTTTATCTTAACACCATGATGTTCACAGATCAAAGTTTATTTGGTAACAGAGATAATTGGTTCGCCCAGCGGTTTGCCATTTGTTGTGGCCACAACCACCACCCTATTAAAACCTGCTCTGGTGGAAAATTTGAATAGGTCCCCTAGAAGTTTGATCTTTCATGTCTCTGAATGATAACTCTCCGAATGATCTATTTTTATCCCAGGGATTTCAACTCTCTGCCGAGTCAAATCTTCAACTCTTAATGGTTAAGACCCCCCTTGAATAAATCTTTGTGGCATGATTCATTTATAACCCAGTCTAGCCCTTCATTCATATCTTTCATCAGGACTTTTTCAATCCTCATAAACCTTCATGGTGTTGTATGCCCACACATATAACCAACCCCCACTCTTTACTATGGTTGTATATGGACTCAACCCTTAAAACCTTCTATCGCGTCCTTATTTCTATATCAATGCTTTGATAATATAAATACTACACAAATATGCATAACTTACCCTTTTCGCACTTCCTCGATCTTTACACATCTCTCGATGCATGCCTTCATCGCTTATCGCAATCGCTTGACCACTCCTCCATCACATATTGCTTTTCGCATTGGTAAAGGGCTAAGGTCTATCTCCCATGAGTTACTATGATGCTATCAAGTCTCTGATCGCATCGGATATTGCAATCGACACTTTCAACACTGATACATAAGGCGCACCGTGATACACCGGACCTGCCGAGATTATTAAACAAACATATATTTTTCGGGTCAACTTCCCCAATCGGAAATCACAATCAGTAGAGTTCAGTGTTTATACATAAAGCGCGATGAGATATGGTGGACCCGTCGGCATTATTAAGCGTGGCACATATGATTTTGGGTCCAAAACCCATTGCAAATCGCAATCGGCAGAATTCAAAGCTTATACATAACGTGTGATGCGATACAATGGACCCGACGGGACTATTAAGCATAACACATATGATTTCGGGTCCACTCCCCAATCGCAAATCAAAATTGTCGAAACCCAACGTTTATACATAAAGCGCGATGCGATATGGCGGACCCATCGGAATTATTAAATGCAACATATATATTTTCGGGACCGACCAATTGCAAATCGCAATCGGTGGGACCATGGGTGATGTTGCATGTGACTGCCCACTGTGATGTGCGATTGCGACTTGATCGCATTGCAACCTTGGCTGAACCAGGAGTCGATTCTTTCACACTTATTCCTTTTGATTTTATAAAATTTTTATTGAGGGCAACATTTGTGTTTTTAGGCATTTCTATCATATTTTCATAAGCATAGCTGATGTTGATTATTTCTATAGGTGAGGACCAAGAGAAGGCAAGTGAGGTCGAAAAGAGGATGTGTAAGCATCAAGAATGGCTATGGGTAAAAGATGCACGAGCGGATCCGAAGAATACATATATGCAAGTGTACTCTATTTAAGATCTGGCCTTAGGCGTTCATAGTCGGGTTTCCATGCGTTACATGTGTATTTCGAAAGTGGTGTTGTCCCGAGTTTCATCATGAGGAGATGACACGCAGTCATTCTCCTTTCCATCAGCATCCATTCATTCCCCCCAGGAATAGAACGCTCCAGCAAATATGACCTCGACATGTTAGCGGTTTCGCTGACCGTTCTACGTCTGTATATTTTGATTTGTATATTGAAAAGGGGAGGAAGGTGGAAAGTCAAGGGGAAGATGGAGGGTCAGTCTTGTTCTGCATAAATATTACCTCCAGAGATGGGAGGAGGACTTTTTTTTGGGCAGAACAACTTTTGGATTTATTGTGCTAATAAACAAGACTGTTTGGGTCAAGAAGGATCCTTTTTTCCAATTTATCGTCCTTTTCTTTCATGTGTTTAGAATCAGGGTGTTGTTGCTGGCATAAATATAAATATGTTTTGTTTTTGTGCATATTGATAACAGATAGTTCGTGACTAGTCTTGGTTATTCAAATATAATTTTTTACCATGGTTAATTCATGAGCGGTTGCTGATTCGAAACCTTGTTAAACATTAGTTGCAAGTTTTATTTGTATGGAAAGGAATGTGTATTCCTGTATGAGTAATTAGATTGCAATTAAGATTTAATACAGCCTTGTTCAACTATGAACCAGTAATTGATTCATTTGGACTTGGAATCTATATATGATGTTTAATCTCTTTTTTCATGCTCCTGCAGGATAGATTAGAATAGTTAGGACTAGCATAAGTAGTTAGAATCAGTATAGATAGGATCTGATACATATAGGTTAGCTGTTCTTTTGTTGATTTAATGGAATCCTTCCTCCGGGGAGTAATCTTTCAACACCTATAATAGTTTACAGGGTCCTTTAAAAGCTGTTGGAACTAGCCATTCAAAATGAAAGCAGATCTAATCGGGGTCTGCGATCGGGTTGGTTCCCTTTGTGGGCATAGCGAAATTTTGTCGTGTCATCACAACCATATCTTGGCAGAACTATTGAAAACCAACATGTTGACAACCAAATCCTGCAAGGCGGATGACAAACCCATGTCGACAGCCAAATCCTGGTGGAACTGATGAAAATCACATGTCGACAACCAGGTATCAAACCATATTCGCCGAACACCATGAAAATCATATACATTATCAGACAACCCAAACCATAAACATCACTGTCAAAGCTGATGACACCAGACACTGAATGTTGATGACGAAACTGAACTTGTGTAACTGATTTAATAAGATCCTCCTAGATCACTGATGCACTAAGAGATTACCCAAGAGCCTACACAATTTTTTTAAATGCAGGTTGGTTGGCATATTTTAATAGGTTGCATGGGTTTAATGAAGATATTACTCTAGAGTTTATGTGGATATCAATATAGAAGGGTTCGGTTGTGAGGCGAATTTGGATAACAATTATAGAGGAGGTCATCTCAACTGTGACATAATTGCCTCATATTGGGATATGTTGGTTCAATAGAAAGATTTCAATCCCAGAAGCCAAGGCCACATTTTTGCAGGAGGGTGAATATATAGGAAATAAAGGAAGGGAAGTGGTTAAAACCTCACTCTAACACCTTTAAGAGGATGTAACGTATTTTATTCAGAAATTGATCAACTGTGAGGTCAATTTAGAATAATTTGCAATTCTCATTTTTAGTTGTTGGCATACCTTCCTAGTGGGAAAACAATTAGCATACCTTATTATCTTGTAAATTTATTGGAACAAATGGAACTCGTTGTTTGATAGGCTAAACACCATGAGAATTTTTCAATAAATCATGGGCTAATAAAGCTCATTATCATTGATCATTTGAACAACACAAGATAACTTTGGAAATACTTTTGGTTGCTTCAAGAGGACCAACCCTAGAAGAGGTAGAAATTGAGTCTAAAGAGTAGAACGAAGATGTTGAAACATAGGAAACAGGGGCAAGCAAGAGAAGTGATTCCCCTGCTAACACGCATGTTCAAGACCCTCATACTGATACCCCTAAAGAAACTCATCTTGTTGGTACATCAGCAAGGGATTCCCATGTTGAGGAAGGCATGCATACTAAAGTATCAATCATATAACCAACAGGGAATAAAAAATATTAGAGTTTGGGGCTTTTCCTATTATGGAGGAACATCCCCCACAGAAAAAAGTTGAGAAAAGGTTGCTAAGAACGTATGTAGGTGAAAATTTCCCAAAGAATAGGGTCAAGGTCATTGTCACAACATCACCTACTATGTCATCTAAAACACCCACTTCTACAGAAGAGCCAAAGGACTCAAAGGAAAAATATAGCAAGGACAAAGAAGAGGAGTCTAATAAAAAATAAAATTATACCTCCCCTTTTGGTAAGACAAACTTTTGACCTCATGTCTAAGAAAGTTGATAATTTGAGGAGAGAAAATGATGATTTGAGAAAGAAACTTTCCATACTAAAAGAAAATTTTCAAACTGAGAAACATTCAAGACTAGAAACCTTAGTTGAGGTTGTAGATATGATGAATGCACCTCCTTCTCCCTTTGAAACTGGAAAAATTGAAGAATCGTTATGTAAGGTTTGTGGGGAGCTCCTTAAAGAGGCAATATATACACAAGATGAGGTCCAAAAACCTTAATATGTCTTAGTAGGAGTGTAGATAGAATTTGTAGTGGAAGACATGGATTTTTAGTCTGCCACACAAGAACTTGCTGAAGATGTTGTTTTCATGCAAGAAACAGTAGTTGAAGCAAAGCAGCTTGAGGATTTCCAAGATGTCACTCAAGAACTTGTTGAAGATGCTATTATCACACAAGAACCAACAATGGAAGCATATCAGACTGGGGGGAATGAAAATTATGGTAGACAAGAACCTACCAATGATGCTACTAATACACAAGAACCTGTAGCTGAGGTTGTACATTTGGAATGAGATGAGGAGATTGAAAATCAGGAGGATCTAGATAAATCTATTGAAGACACTATTGCAATAGAAGAGACATTGTGGCCCACAATTAATGATCATTTAAGTACAATATTTTTATTTGTTGAGTTAAGTAAATGGAGACAATTGGTAGTCTCATTATAGGAAGGGGTAATTCCATTAATTGAGCATAAGAGAATCATAAGAATCCCGGGATGAAAATTTGATGATTCAGAGGTTGAGATGGGACAAGGTCAAAGACGAAAGGGAGAAATAAAAGACAAGTATTCCAACTGCAAGAAAAAGTCCAGAAGTTGTAGGAATATAAGGAGAAAATGTACATTCTTATACATAATCTATTGAGTTGTTGAAGAACCTCCCCCTGTTATCCTTTGTTTCTTCAATAGGAAATTTTCCTTTTTCAGTTGACAATTGAGAAAGAAGAAAGCCATATGAGATGACTACCAATAAATCCTTTATCGAGGCATTGAAAAAGATTTGTTTTTTAGAACAACATTTGATGTGTGAACTATACCTGCATCAGTTTTCTTGTTTCAGGGAGAATAGCTTCAATATCTCACTCTATGTGGGAGATATCCAACTGAGGTCATTCACTTCTTTCATGCAAAATCAAATATGCTGGAAGTTAGCTCATGAAGCTATAACAACAAACCTAAAAATAAGAGTACTATGGATTTGGTAAGAGCCAGGTTTTGTTGCAGAAGTGATAAGGATATAGGGTAACTTTCTACAATCAATATAAAGAAGGCAAAGGTGATTGAAGTGTGAAATAAGGTTTTATATCTTTGTTCTAGGAATATTGAGCAATTGATACATGATACATTAAATGGCACCAAGTTGAGATCGCAAGTATTTGATAAGAAGCTAAAGAATGAAGATACCTATTGCTTCCAAGTTTTCATACATTCTCTTTCTAGGATCCCTAAAGATGTTGATTGTATCAAGTGTATAAATGTGATAGAAATTGCAACCGCTCAAGATTTCAAACTGAAAAACAAGAGACACAATTATACTCTACTGATATGCGGAATGGAAATCACAATTTAGAACAACATGCATACACATGCAACACGAAAAACCACAAGTACACAATGATTTCTTGTGAAACCCAACTGGTAAAAACCCCTCAAACCTCTTTGCATTAATCAATTGAATAGAGAAACTATTGCAATTGCTTGCTCTAGCTCTGAGCACAACTTGCAAAAGAATAATTGTTATCTCTGCTAAATGAGAACTTATGGCCAACACCTAGCCAATTATCTGCTCATATAGCCTCCTATTTCCTTGTGAAAATCCTGATGAAATTAGCCCCTAAAAGATAGGAATTTCCTCCAAATTGATTGTGAAATTCCCAAGGATTGATATTTTGACTTCATGTAACATCTGTACACTCAAACTAGTATACAACTCATGTTACATTTCCTTGTCATCTCCACTTCAACCGAGAAATATGAATTCCTTGCATGCATTAGATATTTTGGGTTGATTGATCAGTTAATTGAAAGATCACTGATTTAGATGGTTGTATGACTGCAAAACTAACCTTCAACACATGCATAACTGAACTCCAAGCCCCTACCTCTAATTTACCGAGCTAACTGAGTGACAAGAACCATGTCACACTAGTTAATTGCCTCCAAGTTGTCCTGCTAATGTGGAAATTTGATTTACTCAATTTGACTAAGGCTAAAGTCAAATTGAGCTTTCTTGCTACATTTTTTCAACACTCCCTCTTAGCAAGAAAGGGATTTTTCACCACCCATATCTTGCATCTTTGGAATTTGAATTTACCTCTTGAAAATGCCTTTGTCAAGATGTCAGCATCTTTCTCCTCAATTGGAATGTACTATAGAAACATAATTCTCCCTTACACATAGTCCCGTAAATGATGATACTAGATATCAATGTGATTGGACCTATCATGAAAGACTGAATTCTCTAAGACCTTGATGCAACTATGATTATCACAATATATCACTATCAGATCCATCTCCTAACATAAAAGACCTACAAGTATTTTCCTCATCCATATGGCCTCACACGCTGCTTGAATTAAAGCCATGTATTCAACCTCTATTGAGCTGAGTGCCACATACCTCTACTTGTTGTACCAGGAAATAGTTGCAGAACCAACACCAAAGAAAATACCTAAAGTAATTTTCTTTTCTGATGGAATCCATGCCCAATCTGCATCAGTGAATCCTTAGAGCTTCACTCCCTCTGTCCTCCTGTACCATAATCCATACTTGGTAGTTCCTCTGAGGTACCATAACGCATGCCTTGTTGCCTTCCAATACATCTTGGTAGGCCTCACCATAACTTGACTCAGTCGGTTAACTACATAGCACATGTCAGGTCTTTCATTCACAAGATACCTTAATGACCCCACAAGATGTATATAAATGGTAGCATCAACCTCGTCACTTGAAGTGCCATTCTCCTTCCTCTAGTTTGTTGCTAGATGTAAATACCTCTGGTTGATTTTCCTTGTAAACAATATAAGACCAAGGTCACGAGACATGTATTCCAAGTTACATGTTGTAAAAACATCCTAGTGAGTGTCACTTTCAGTTTAATTATGGATAAGGAAATTGGCAAAGGCATTGGAAATGTTAAAGTCACATTAATTGGCATTTAATTTATGAAATAAAGGAAAATAGGAGAAAAGGAAGGTGAAGAGACAAAGATTTGCATGAAAAGGAAATTGAAGGGAAAATGTAGGAAAATGAAGAAAATAGAGGCCTTAATGATAAAAAGGCTTCTAAGGATTAGTTCACAGCCTTTTGTCAGTTTTAGCATGGAGCTCTCTTTTATTCTCTCACTTTTTCATACTCTTACATTGGAGAATTTGGAATATATTGGATTTTAAGAAAGAAGGCAAAGGAAAGTAGGAAAGCGCAAGGGAACAGGTGGATCAATGACTACAACTAGATTGATTTGTAGGTATCAAGTTGCATGTATGATTTCCTTGTTAGTTTTGGCATGCATGGTATATGCATGGGGTTTCTTATGGAGATTTTCCTGGATTGACAATGGTTGTAACCTTGCCTTTCCGTTTCCTGGAGAGCCATGGTGTTGTGGGTTTTTCCACTTGTTGTTTTCTGATTGGTCCTCAGGTTTCTTATGGTTGTGGGTTGAATTACTAGTTCTTGGAGCCGTTGTTTGGGAGAAATTCCTTAGAAGCCCTGAAACAACTTAGGTTGAATTACTAGTCCTGGAGCCTAGGTTGGGACAAATGTTATGGAGCCCTTGGTGGGTTGAGTTGCAACTACATGGATGCAATGTTGTACATGTGGTTGTAGGATCCCAACCACATGGATGCCTTGTTATGGGTGTGTTGTGGTCCCAAGGATGAGAAAAAGGGGTATAGCTCAGGGTTTGTCCATTTGGGGTGGTTGTTCATGTTGGAAATAATGTTAATACTAAGCGGGGGGTTGAATTAGTATTAGGGATAATTTTAACTTTTATTTCAATTTATATTTCTTCATTCAAACTTGGCATCCATTATATGTGAGCAACCATTAATAACCATAAAATATCCATATTAACCAACACAATCATACACATCATGAGCAACAAACACATGAGACACGAAGGTTTTACGTGGAAACCCTTTTGGGAAAAAACCACCAAAGATTGTTGTTGTTATTGATGTAGAATAAGAGCACCTACTCTATTACATCAATCTATTTGTCAGCCACCACTCAAAGGAATCACCAACTCCCTTTGATATCTTTTGTAGCACCCACTAGCAGGAAGCACCAACTCCCTCTATATGTAGACATGTGTCCAACTTACCAGAAGCACCATGTGAAGCACCAACTTCACAGATTTGTTGCAAGCACCAACTTGTAGCTCCTTGGATTTATGAAACCACCAACTTGTAGAAGGCACCAACCCCCAAGCCTTTTTCAGGCACCCACTAGAGTTTGAATCACCAAGTTCCTATATGCAGGCTCCAACCCACACTCAAATATGAACTAATTTTCATTGTATTTGGAAGCCACTCTGCCTGATATCAACTTTGTTCTCTTCACAAACCTTTTGGCCCACATAGCACTATGTTCTCTATACTCTGTACTGTAGCTCGTTGTTATGCTCAACAACAGTCACTAACACGCAGCACTCTCTGCACTCTTCCCACTCTGCAACAACATACTCAACTGGGATCTCTGCTCTCGGCCTTCTTTATTCTTAGGCACAAATTGCCTCCTCTTAGCAGCACACTCACAATCAGAGTTCTCCACACATCTCACACTCCATATCCCATACTCTGCTTGGCCTTCTTCTATTCCATAGGCTCTCTCGGCATCACAAAATAACACTGGCTCACTTAGGGTCTATCCATTTCTCAGCAGAACATGCTCACTTGGCCTTACACAACAGTGCAAAACCACACTCAGAGCTCTCGACTCAGCATACTCAATAATTTTGCAAACACAATTAGCTCAGTTGTGCTCCTCTGTTTTGTTACTCTGCTATGCACTGGTCGATGTTGTCTCTGTCATGCACACTTCCTGAGTGTACTCCTAGCATGGTTCTCCATCTCTCTATTTCGTCTAAAATTTTGCTGCAACATTAAACATGAGTATGGGAACCTAAGTGATCTCCATACTGAGAATTAATTATGAGTCCACCTGCATACTTCAACCAGGCATTGTCCTCTCTATGAATAAATCTTTTGTCCTCAAGGCTCTTCATGATTATTCATGGCTTCACATAGCTTGACTAATACTTTAGAATGGATTCTATGCACTTTAGAGGTAGCTTTTTGTCAATCTTCAAGACATGCCTCGACACTCTCTTCCTGAAAATAGTGGTCCTTTCTACCTTGACCAAGTGATATCTGCATATTCCATTACTCATGCAATCAACTCTGATGTGTGCAGTTACTCTTCAACTTCCAACCCATTCAGCTTTTATTACTTCTATGTTGCAGTATCAAAACCTTTCCTATCGTAACTTTTATTCAAGAGATGTTATGAACTCACAATATTCTAAATTCCATTTAGCCCCTATTATGTTTAGCCCATATTTCTTTTCACACCATGGGATTGCTACCTATGACCTCCAATATAGCACTTAGGTGCTAAGCCTTTTAAATTCCTATTGAGGACCTATATTCATGTTATTGCTCTGCGCCCTTGGTTCTTTGGGCTTTCACTACTAAAAACCAACACATTGGAAGCCCTTAGTATCGACACTTATCTCCAAATTACAATTATGGAGGAGTTCTGAAATTATTACCTTTGAAATACTTCCCACGTGGAATCACATAACAATTAGGTGTTAAGCTCTTCTCTACACCCTTGGTTCTCTAGGTCCTCACGACTAAATGCCTCTTAACATTAGAGGCCCTTTCATAGTAAATCTTTCAAATATCATTTTCACAGGAGTTATGAGATCTACATCCTCCAATATACTGACCTTTGAGATGACATCATGCTGATGTCATCATGACCACATAACATCTCCTTAGTGGTGACACGTGTCACACGAATTTTCCCTATTAGGCCACCCAAAATGATGAATTTGACTTCCGTGTGTCCTTCGTACTACCACATCATGCTGACATCATCTACCTCGTCAGTGTGTCAGGGCCAATCACTTGCTTCCATGTGTCCTATTGGAGGAGAGAGAAAGGGTCCCTTGGTCCTTGGGTTTTTAACGAATTTCTTTGTAAATATTTCTCCTCACAACTTCGACACTTTTTTTAAAAGAACTCATTCATAAGAACTTACGAAACTCTGAGGTTCCAATGGTCTTGACCTTCTAAGATTCCAGTTAGCTTTGATATTCTAATATGATTCATACTAGTCCTTCTCATATTGGGTCCCGACGTTTTGAGCATTCTCTGATATCGAACGTTCCAAGAATTAACTCTCGATGGTCGGCCTACTCCTTTCGGGTCTCTTTTAAATAAGTTGCTAAGGAAATAAACTGCCAAGGTCCTTGCCTATTCCTTCCTTGTTCTCGGATCAAAACTTTTCTAAAAAGGTCATTTCATTGAGGTTAAGAGATCTCAACCTCTGATATTCCAAGGTCCTGAGGTACCTACCTGCTTTGAGGTTCTGAAATGCCATCTTAGGTCCCTTTTAACTATGCTATCATTGCTTAAGTCACCAAAATTTGACTGGGAATAACTCCTGATACAAGAGGCCATTTGTAGACTTCGACATACTGTTGGAAATATATTTCATAGCACTTTCTCGTGGAGAAGGTTTGATATAGGCTTTGAGCCTATTTTCTACCTGAAAAATGGTTGCAAACTCTATTCCATTCTTTCCACCTTAGCTCTTCTTCTTCTACCTAGAACCTGCTCTTCAGAGGCATTTTGTAAGGTTCCACATACCATTGGAGAGATATTTCAGAGCACTAACCAATTGTGCCAACTCCAAGAATATCTCAATTGATCTCTTAAGGGAGAACCTCCTCCAAATTATGGTACTCCCAACCACCATAGTCATCATTTTATGTCTTCTCCAATATGCTTGCTACTATGGTGATTCTCTATCAAAGGCTGCAATAACCATAGGAATCCCACTGAGCTTGACACATCAAGCACATCAAACTAGCCCAATTACCATCACAACTAGGCTAGGGAACATCAAAGCCAACATCTGCTACCACAAACATCCATGCTATCTAGTTGACATCAATGCCAACACTCTTGCCAACAAATAGACAATGCCAACTTCCCAACACATCTCCCAGTATGATTTTTGACATTAATGCCAACACACTTGCAGCCACTATCCATCCAGACAATGCCAATTGTCCAACAATCTCCCCCTTTGGCATTGATGGCAACACCTCAACATTATCACCACTTTGATGGACAATCCTCATGTTTCTTCCACACTTCTCCTAGCATAAGCCACCAATGGCTTTCTCTCCTCTGCATGGGCCATCACAACTTCTCCAATACTTCTCTCCCCCTTTGACATCAATGGAAAAGAGCTACAAACTGATTCTTTTCCCCCATGAAATCACTGAGGGTCTAGTTGTTGCTCTATAAACTGGACATATGTGATATGCTCCCCTTGAAAATATATTGCCTCTAGTTTGAATACCTCCAGTTCTGAATCCCTTAGGCTTCTGGCTACATACTCTCTCCACTTATTCATCATTTGTATCAATTAAAAGGAATTGATACCAATTAAAATTTCTCATGGTATTTTTGTTGCTACAAATACCAATCATCAGTGATGCATTGCACTTGTTTTTCAATGTTGTTGTTTCTTCATCCTCTATGATCACTTCTCTGAACCATTTTAACCACTTCTTCTCCCATGAGATCATACCTCAAAATATGGACTACTACTTAAATAATACCAATTGCACCAAGAAATAGAGACAAATTGGACAATGCACCAGGCAAAATCTTATAGTTTTTTTTTTAATCTATAAATAAATGCTTATTTTCACACAGGGTTACTTCATATGAGCCAAAACTATCAACTAACATAGTGATACCAATTGACAGTTAAGGTACACACACAACTTATACCAAGTGTGTTCATGAACATAAGACTGCTAGGCATAATCAAATTCACAAATTAAATGAAATAAGAATATTCCAACCAAGGTACAAACCTCTCATTTACTCAGCAATCTTTCTTCCTGAGGCTGACAATTGTTCCCTGCTATTTCTTATCAAACTAACTCTCCCTGAGCCAATGCTCTCTTATCACCTCCATCTGCTCCTTGGCTCTGTGTAGGGACTAATCCTGTGCACCTGACTTAGTTTTGGGCTTCCTATCATTCCACACTTCTACTACAACTCATATTCTTCTTTCACAACATAAATTATTGTTGTGTACTCCCCATGAAACCAAACTGGCTGCTCTCTCTTCTTCTCTTGTAATGGTGATACATTCCAAATAAAGAAATTCATCATTATAATCAACAAGGGGATACGACCATACCTTCAACAATCATATGCATCTCTCTTCCTTTGCCTTCTAGCTTCCTGCATATCACTTATTCGACCTCCCTTGAGGTCATTCTCTTCTTTTATTGAAGAAAAATAGAGGATATACTCCTGAGTGAGCAGATCTTCTTCCTTCTTCTTCCAAACCTTCGATGGTCGAGTCCTGACAGAAGAATTAGCTTCCACCTTCTTCTTTTCCTTTGTTTGGGATCTATCTTGACTATCCAAGATTGGAGAAAAATTCTCCTTCAAATCCTCTTTCTTCACCCAAATCCTCTTTCTACTCCCTTTCCTTACCTGAAGCTTGTGCTTATTGCAGCTAGAGACTAAAAAGAGTTGTCTCCTTCCTTTAATTAGCAAGTCCTTTTGACATAGAGTACTGAAGACAAACTTGGATTCAACTGCTCTTTTATATCTCCTCAATCTCATTGGATGACTTGCTTCATTATGTTGCATCATCTATGAAGCAGGATTTGTTCTGTTATATTTGTAGTTCACTGCCTTGTGCCAAAAATTTCCACGAATGTAGCATTCAACAGGGCTTAGGAATGGAAAGAAAAGATTGTTATGCTTGGAAAAAATCCTATTGGAACTTCCCTCGTAGCCAACATGATTTATCCTCAACACTTTGTGCATTCTTGGGTCATTGCTACCCAGCACATTTTTTTTCTTGCATACCATCTACAGAGTATGGCTTGATGTCCAAAATTATTTCAAGAAAAATAATATCCATAAAATGGATTTTGAGGACTGAAGATACCTTTTCTTTGAAGGCTTTGTCCTTGAGGAGGAGATAACCTCTGTTGGTTCTTCATGTGCCTTCCATGGTAGTTTGCATTACTGCCTTGCATTCTATCTTGTTGTTGCTTGGCTCTCTTCTACTGCTCTACTTGCTTCTTCTTCTTATCATTATGTTGTTGCCTTTTATTCTCTTGTTGATGGTGATTTCCTTGCTATTTTTGTTGTCCAACAACATTTTTTTCTTGTTGTTCTTGGAACCTCCAACTACCCTTACTTCGATAGTTGACCCTTCAATCTTTTCCTTCTTGGATAATGATTCCTTTTCAAAACCCAAACCAACCTTGATGAGCAGGGATCTCTGCTTAACAAGCATCTCATCCAAGACTTTCTTGCTCTCCTCAAGATTTTGATATTGAGACAACTCTTTATTTGACTTTTCTAAGCCATGTCTCAATGTGACTACTTCAATCTATAGTCTCTTATAGTAAGCTTCCTTCTCACTCAACTGATTGGTTAACATCCCATTTAGTCTACTAGCCTCTTCTTGTTGAGTATTTAGATCAACTTTTGTTCTTCTCAATTTTTAATTCTCAAGCTTATAAATTTTCAATTGCTCCTCTTGCTTGAGATCAACTTCTTTCTAAAATATATCCTTTCATCTAGATCCTTTTCTTTGCTATCAGAGGTGCTAACTAAGTCACCATAGAGATCTAGGATCCTCTCTATGACCCTAGGATCTTCCATAGGTCTGAGAAGTATCCCATCTTCATCATTGACTAGGGTACTCTTATTTTCTGCTACGGATGAGAAAACCTGGAATGTCTCCTCTTCCTCTATGGTACCCTCATTGGCTATTGCTACAAATGAAGGTCTCTCTTCACAACAACTAGATGTATGACTATCTTTATCTTCAATAGAATAATATGTACATCTAGTGGCTAAATGACCTATCTCTTTACAATTATCACAAAAAAATATCCTACCTTCAGAGAAACATGGTGATCCAAATTTAAACAAGAGCGCAACAAATTACAAAGATAACCATAAACACAGATATGCAGCAAAAATAATACTTCATTTCATTAATGTAAAATACTGAAATATGCTTACAAACAGTAATGGAAATAAACCAGCTAGGGTGATGGTAGCTTATCTCTGAGAAGAGGTGGCGGCTACATGCCTCTAAAATGTGTTACAATGAGGCTCGAAGGCCTATTTATTGTTGAGAAACAATGGAAAACCCTTCACATCCCAAAACCTAACCCTAGAAGATGAAACGCCAAATTGTGGGCCCCGTTTTGGGTAAGTTGGTACATCAACTTCCCGGGGTCGTAACTTTGGCATACAATCTCTGTTTGACACGTACAATAGCTCATTAGAAATATCTATCTAAGCACTACAACTTTGGGAAGGGTAACATCAGTCCATGGAGCCATGTTGTCCCCAGATTTCCCAAAAAACGTCGTTTAGGGGCTCAAAATAGCTCCAGAAGTTCAGGACTCGAAACACTGCTAAAAATAGTAAGTTGTGCTACAATTAAGGAAACTGAAAATGCTAAGAGAAACAATGGTGGGGGTCCAAGTGGACTTGGCAGGTGGCCACCAATATCCACCTGGATCATTCCTCCCCCTTAGGAAGAAATGGTCCCCATTGTGTTGAGTTCCTCCATGAGATGAGGAAACTTCTGCTGAACTTGGTCCCTGGTGAGCCACTTGCCCTGGTGAAGGAGTTAGCCTGCTTTGACAACTTGATACAGTTGGATATTCTGTTGGCGAGTGTTCTTGATCTGTGTTTCCATGATTCGATCAGTTGCAGCTTGTTCCATGCAATCTGGATTTAATTCTGTGGGTGTGAGTTGTTCTGCAATGTTGGATGTGTCTAGTAATGGTGGAAAGTATGGCCGAAGGCAGTCCACATTGAACATAAGGTGCATGCCAAGGAATGGGGGAATGCTGAGCTCAAATGCATTGTCTCCCACAGCCTTATTAATGGTGTAAGGACCATATCGGAGTGGTCTCAGTTTCCGATAGGCTCCAGTAAGGCGTTCCTTTTGCAAATGCAACCAGACTTTGTCGCCCACCTGAAACTTGTGTGGCACCCGATGTTGATCATGTCGCTGCTTGTACTTGGCATTTGATTTCTCTAGAATGTCATGGACCTGCTGGCGAATATGTTGGATGTGCTCAATGAAGCTGGTTGCCTTGTCTGTTTCGGACTGGACATGAGCCGAATCTGTGTGAGTAGTTGTAAGTGGCATGGCCACATCAATGGGGCATAGTGGCTGGAATCCCAAGCCCACCTGAAAAGGGCTGTGGCCGGTCGAGTTGTGAAGAGTTCAGTTGTAGTTATGATAAACATAAGGGAGGCTCTTGTCACATGTGCGTGGATGCTTTGAGTTGTACATGCGCAGAATGTGTACAATCATCCTATTGACAACCTCTGTCTAGCCATTAGTTTGAGGATGGAAAGCTATGGACTTAGTGAGTTTGGTGTCCAGCATTTGACCAGAGACTGGACCAAAATGTACTGAGGAATCGACTGTCCCGATCTGAAATGATAGACTGTGGGATCCCAAGTGCACCCACACTCGTTCAAAGAAGAGTTTAGCAGTGGCTTCTGCTGTGATATTCTTCTTGCAGGCCACCATAATGGCCATCTTCGAGAACCTGTTGACAACCACAAAAACACAGTCATTTCCATGCTTAGTGGAAGGAAGGCCTGACATGCAATCCATGGAGATGGATTCCCAAGGTCGACTAGGGGTAGGCAATGGGGTATAGAGGCCTTGCTTCTTGATGGTCGGTTTGGAAATAGCGCAGGTAGTACATGATCTGATGTACTTCCTGACATCCTGTCGAAGATTCGGCCAATAGAAATACTTTTGTAGTACTGCCACCATTTTCTCGACCCCGAAATGCCCAACAGCCCAACTGTAGTGTGCTTCCCAAATCATCTTGGCACGCTCACTTGAAGGAACACAAAGGTGACCCAGGTGGCATAATAGGCCATCCTAGAGGTGAAAATCTGGAACATGCCGACCCTCCAAGAGTTTCTGGTATGTGTGGCCGAATTCTGGGTTGCTTTTGTAGAGAAGTGGCCAATCAGGAGTCTCATGCCCACAAGAGTTGAGCACGGTGGTTAACGCCATGATCGGTGGTCGACTGAGGTAATCTGCAACATTATTGGTACTGCCCTTCTTATACTTGATATTCAAATGGAACTGTTGCAGGTACATAGACCACTTCTGATGGTGATCATTCTACAATTTCACTTGGGTCTGTATGAATTGCAGGGATCGGTGGTTTGTGTGGATGACCGTTTCCTTTCCCAAAATGTAGTGCTTCCATTTTCGACAGGCCTACACAATGGAATACATCTCTTTGTCATAAGTGGGATACTTCTGGACTATGTCTGAAAGTGTTTCACTGTGATATGCCACTGGATGCCCGTGTTGAGTAAGGACTGCCCCAATAGGATAGTCAGATGCATCTGTCTCGACCTCAAATGGTTGTTGCAAATCTGGTAACGTGAGCACTAGTGCCATGCAGAGGTGATCTTTCAACTCTGTGAATGCCTTCTGTTGAGATTCAGACCAAAAAAAAATTTCTTTCACTCCTCCCTTGGTGACTTGACTCAAGGGCCAAGTGATATGAGAAAACCCCAACATGAACCTGTGGTAGAAGTTGGCAAGACCTAGAAAGCTACGGAGCTCTGTCAGAGTGGTTGGAGATGGCCAATCCCCAATGACTTGGATCTTGGCTGGATCCATATGCACCCCCTGTTCATTAATAATGTATCCCAGATACTGAACCTGGGTCATGCCAAAAGTGCATTTCTCCAAATTGGCACATAGCTTGTGTTGTCGCATTGTTTGGAGAACCTGTCGGATGTGGTGGAGGTGCTCTTCCCAACTCTGGCTGAAGATCAGAATGTCATCCAAGTATACCAGTACAAATGAGTTGGTGAATGACCGCAAGATGTCATCCATTAGCCTCATGAAGGTTGCAGGAGCATTTGTCAATTCGAAAGGAATAACCAACCATTCGAAAAGGCCCTCCTTGGCTTTGAAGGCAGTCTTCCACACATCAGAGGGTTTGATTGGTACCTGGTGATATCCTGACTTCAGATCGATCTTGTTGAAATATTTTGCCCCCTTTAGTTGGTCCAGGAGGTCATTAATCCACGGGATCGGGTATCTATTATGAACAATGATCTTGTTCAATGCCCGATAGTCAATACAGAGTCTCCAAGTCCCATCCTTCTTCTGTACCAACACGATCAGGCTCCCACAAGGCGATGAACTCGCAAGGATGTGACCTTTCTGCAGGAGCTCCTGAATCTGCCTCTTGATTTCATCGTTCTCTAGAACGGAGAACCGATAAATTGGTCCATTGGGTAGTGGCGCACCTGGGGTTAGATCGATGAATTGCTTGACCTAACAGTGCAGAGGAACCCCTACGGGGGAGGTGAAGATGTCCTCGTACTCCTCCACGACCTTGTCCATCTCTAGTTGTCATGCGGAGGGGCCCTGTCTGGAGATCGTGGCCACCATCTTCTTCTTTCCTTGAGGGCGTATCATCAGGAAAACAAATTTCCTGGTTTTGGAAATGAGCTTACTACATTGTTTTGCAGTAATCAAAGAGATGGCAGTAGGCAGTGCTACCTCTAGTATCCTGTACAACTTATTTCCCAATGTAATAATAACAGCACGGGGCCTTGATTTATACACAGCATGTCACTTCCACAAGTATGGTTGTCCTAATAATACATCACAAAATTCAAGGGGAGCAATGTCACACAATACCTCATCCGTGAAGGGCTTGATGTTGTATGGAAGGTGACACTACTGGCTCACACGAAGATCCCGTCCTTGGTGAAGCCACACGATGGTGTACGGTTGTGGATGTGCTGTGGTCGGTAAGACCAACCGCTTCACGACCTCTGCCTAAATGAGATTCTTCTGGCTCCTTCTATCGACAATGAACTGTAGCGGGGAGCCCTTTACCCACATCTGGGAGTGGAAGAGACCCTCCTCCTCCTCTAGATCTTCGGGTTCCTTCTTTTGTATCTTCGTGGTGGCAACGATGGCGTTGGGCTCCGCATCGGTAATCTGCTTCCCTTTGTCATTCCCCTTGTTAGGTTCTGACTCAGAGTTGAAAAATTCATCTGATTCTGAAACCTTTAGCTCAGCCACCAGTGACTGCTTGGCCCGACACTCACTTGTGTTGTGGGTGGAGCTCTTATGGAACTCACACCATTTTCCTGTGTCCTTTTTCGGCTTCGTGGCGTTGTTCTTTGCTTGCAGCTTTGGCGGGTTGTCTTGGGCTACCCCGCCTTGGCTTTGTCCTTTGTTCTGTGGTTTAGGGTCACCTTTCCCTTGCTTCAGATTCACAGATCCAAAGTCTCGCTTCTTCTGTTTAAACTTCTGCTCGACCTTGACGGCATATCGGTATGTTGTGCTGAGCGAGGAGATGTTTAGGAATTCTATTTCTTCCTGGATGTACTTGTGCAAGCAGCCACGGTATTTGAGTATCAAATGCTGCTCTGAATCCTTGATACCCAACTTTGTGCGAAGGGTATGGAAAATATTAGTGAACTCCGGCACGTCTTGGTCCCTTCCCTGCCGCAGCGTGGTCCACTTTATGTATTGATCCTCATAGCTTCCGACAGGGTATTACTTCTCCTTGATGGCATCTCGGAATGAATTCCAGGTGGGTGAGGCTGAAAATAGTGAGCCGGTATTTTCATCCTTCTGCTCGCAGTAGGTTTCCCACCAGTCCTTGACGTGGGGGGCTGCTTTGAGAATAGCAAAAACAATCTTTTCCCAACTCGAAAATTCATGAACAGAAAAATAACCCTCTAGCAGATTTAACCATTTATCTATGGCATCTGCATCTATATAACCCTCAAATATGGGGATTTCAAAATTAACTTGTACCTTAAAGGGCGTGGCATTTCCAGTGTAGCTGCTGGAAGCTGATGCGTCGCTTCTGGGTAGCTGCTGAAGGATCTGGGCAAAGTTGTCCATCATCGCGTTCCTTTGTCACTTGAGGGCTTTTTCAAGCAAGATTTTGATAGGATCTCCTACCCCCTCGTCTTTCTTCTCATCCTCCATGGGAGGCCGTCGGGATTTGCGAGGCTGGTCTTGCAAAGGTTCGACCAGTTCAAGCCCTAACTCCTTATATCCCGACCTTGTTGGGGACATGCAAGGAAAAACAGAGAAAAACCAGACCGCTTTGATACCACTGATCCGAATTTAAATAGGAGCGCAACAAATTACAGAGATAACCATAAACACATATATGCGGTAGAAATAATACTTCATTTCATTTATCTAAAATACTGAAATATGCTTACAAACAGTAATGGAAATAAACCAGCTAGGGCGATGGTAGCTTATCTCTGAGAAGAGATGTGGCGGCTACATGCCTCTGAACTGTGTTACAATGAGGCTCGAAGGCCTATTTATTGTTGAGAAACAATGGAAAACCCTTCACATCCCAAAACCTAACCCTAGAAGATGAAACGCCAAATTGTGGGCCCCATTTTGGGTAAGTTGGTACATCAACTTCCCGGGGTCGTAACTTTGGCATACGATCTCTGTTTGACACGTACAATAGCTCGTTAGAAAGATCTATCTGAGAACTACAACTTTGGGAAGGGAAACATTAGTCCATGGACCCATGTTAGCCCCATATTTCCCAAGAAACGTCGTCTAGGGCCTCAAAACGGCTCCGGAAGTTCAGGACCCGAAAAACTACTAAAAATAGTAAGTTGTGCTACAATTAAGGAAACTGAAAATGTTGAGAGAAACAATGGTGGGGGATCTAGGTGGACTTGGCAGGTGGCCACCAGTATCCACCTAGATCACATGGTCTCCCTTTCGAGACTTCATCATCAACACGAGTCTGATAAGAAGCAACTTTTGCATGTTTTGGTTGATTGCTAGAGCAACAGGGTTCCTCAACCTCTTCTTGTGCCACATGGCTGGTTCCTCAACCTCTTCTTGTGCCACATGGCTATCTACTCCATACATACATTGTTGTCTATCCAACATTTCCCTTTTTGTCTCACAATTCCTTACTTTCTCAGCATCTAACTTAGATAACCCTTTTATGATAATCTTCTAGGCTTCTTCATTATGCTCACTGTTTTCTCCATTCAATACAGGGTGCCATACATCAACATCCAAAGCCATTAAATAGGCTTCCATTCTAACTTCCAAAGTACATAATTTGATCCATTTATGAATGGAACTCCTTTTGATGTAAGCCAATTTTGATTAGCCAATGTTTCCCTTTGATCTCACTTCAAATGATTAAGTTATTTTTGAAGGAACCCGGCTATGATACCAATTGTTGGAAACAATGTTAATACTAGGGGGTGGGGTGTGAATCAATATTAAGGATAACTTTAACTTTTATTCCAATTTATATTTCTTCATTCAAATTTTGAATCGATTATATGTGAGAACCATTAAAAACCATAACAACAACCATATCAACCAACACAAGAATACACATCATGAGCAAAAAACACATGAGACATGGAGGTTTTACGTGGAAACCATTTTGGGAAAAAAACCACCAAACCTTATTGTTGATATTGATGTAGAATAAGAGCACCTAATCTATTACATCAATCTATTTGTGAACTACCACTTACAGGAAGCATTAACTCCCTTTGATTGTTTGCCAGCACCAACTTCCTGTTTGCAGGCTCCAACCCACACTAAAATAGGAACTAAGGTTCACTGTATTTGGAAACCACTCCTCCTGATATCAACTCTTGTCTCTTCACCATCCTTTTGTCCCATGCAACACTCTATTCTCTACACTCTCTATTGTAGCTTGTTGTTCTGCTCAATAACAGTCACTAACACACAACACTCTCTTCACTCTTCCCACTCTACAGCAACATACTCAACTAGGATCTTTACTCTGGACCTTCTTTCTGCCTAGGCATGCATGGCCTCCTCTTAGAATCACACTCAGAATCAGACTTCTCCACATGGCTCACACTCCATAGAACATATTCTTCTCTTGGCCTTCTTCTGTTCCACGGGCTCTCTCGAACTCACACAGCAAAACTGGCTCACTCGGAGTTTCTTTTCTCTGCTTAGACACTCTCAGCCTTTTCTTAGTAGAACTAACTCACCTGGCCTTACAAAATAGTGCAAAACAACACTTAGAGCTCTCGACTTAACATACTCAACGATGATGCATACCCAATTAGCTCAAATGTGCTCCTCTGTTTTGTTCCTTTATTGCACATTGGTCAATGTTGTCTCTGTCATCCACACTACCTTAGTGTACTCCTAGCATTGTTCTCCATCCTCCTATTTCATCTAGCTTGTATTTTGTCATTGCATTAAACATGAGGATGGGAACCTGAGTGATCTCCATACTGAGAATTAATTTTGATTCCACGTGCACACTTCAACCAAGCAAGGTCCTATATGTAAATAAATCTCTTTTCACCGAGGCTCTCCATGCTTATTCATGGATTTAGAGAGCTCGATTGGTACTTCAGAATGGATTCTCTACACTTCATTTAATTCAATGAAGCATCCACAGGAAGATCAGAGGTAGCTTTCAATTGTCAATATAGGCCTCAACACTCTCTTCCTAAAAATCATGGTCCTTTCTACCTTGACCAAGCGATATTTGCAGTTGCCATTACTCCTGTGACCAACTTTCCTGCGCATAGTTACTCTTCAGCTTCTGACCCATTCATCCTTTATTACTTATGTGCTCCAGTATTAGAACCTTTCATATCATAGATTTTATTAAAGAGATGTTACGAAATCATAATATTCTGAAGTACCTTTAGCCCCTCTTATGCTTAGCCCTTATTTCTTTTCACACCATAGGACTGTTGCATGTGACCACTTATTGAGCATGGAATCCCCCCAAGGCATGTTTTGGGGCTTAAAGCCCAAGTTTTGACTGAATCTTATTGTAAAGCTCCGCGAATTGTGGGTGCAGAGCGCGAAAGTATGATAGAGTCATAGGGTTGGCTGCCCTAGTTTTGTAATGTAATGTCGGCTGGATAGACCTACTCATGGTCTGCAGACCATGGGATTGTATAAATAGAGCAAGGCTCTAAGTGTAAAAGAAGGAACAACTAGAGGAGCATGAGAAGTTTGAGTGATTGAGTCGCAGTGTGAAGTGTGTCTTTGGGTCGTAGAGTAGGAGAAGGCTCTGTAGCTGTGTGCGCAGAGGCCTAGTAGTCTGCAGCTAAGTGCACGGACCCCTGCAGCTGAGTGCGCAGGGCGAGTCGAGTCTGTAACCATGGAAAGAATCAATAAAGAGAAGTTTTGCTATAATTTTGTGTATCTTTTCTGGTATATTGCATGAATGAATGTAATTTACAAGTATACTGTTTATTTACTGCGTGAACTTGTATGAAGGTTTTATGTTGTTAAGTATAACTTAAAGCACTCAAGTAGGTAAAGATAATTAACTAATATTGGAATACAAGCAAGGTCTTGGGTAATAGTGCAAAATGCGGCGTGCGGTCCCTGGGTAGGGCTGTGCGAAGGCAGTATATCAGGCCACGAGGAACGGGACAATGCGTGAAGCAACTTGCACGCAGAGACAAACCGTGGACCAGTCAAACTCATCAGACATCTCCAAGGTGTGGAAACCTGGTTCTAGCACCCTCCCATACTACTTCGGGTGAGACCTCAGTCCGCGCTCCGCGGATTGTTTCCGAAAGGGCTAGTAGTAATGGGATTTGTTGGCTAATTAACTCTGAACCTGGGTCAGGCCCCAACAAGCCATTTCTATCAAATATGTGATAGAGGATATTTTGAAGGAGAAGAGGAGGTGGCTACCAAGCACCTCGAACCAAATGAAAATGACAAGAAATAAGTCGTTACTTGGTGAGATCCACAGCCTATGTCAAGGAACAAGAAATAAAGATAATAGTGAGAGTGGATTTCATAGCCGCATAGACCATGGACAACTTCAAAGGTAGATTTATTGATCCTCATGTAACCATTGTAGATGAGAAAATGGTGGTTCGCAATTTGAAGTCCTTGCCAGGCTCAAGCACGGGCTAGAGTGGTCAATCTACGTGATGTGGGTAGGAAAATATTGTATGCCCTGTGACATGTTTCCTTGGCTATTATGGAACCTACATAAGTGCTTCCCTTAGTGTCTAGATGTAGAGGAACACTGGGACCTAAGAAACTCGGCATGCCCATCTTGTGAGGTGAATCATAGGTGGGCAGAAATCTATGCCATGTTTGGTGCATGCGTCTTCTACTCCTAGACTTGTGAGCAAGGATGGTGTGGAGCAGGAAATGTAGGAGGAGGCATGGGAACTTGTGCAGAAGGAAAATGAGTGGTGATGGATGTGGGATATATAGGAGCAGGTATAGTGGGCAATGACTAAGGAGATTCTGGAAAGAGGTCATAGGGAGCAGGTAGAAATGATGCAATGTAATGGCTCCATAACTGTGTGAGGGATGTGAGACGACTGAGGTTGGGTGTGTGAAAAATACTTCAAGAGTTAACATTTCTCAAGAATAGCTCTAAAATCTACTTTATAGACATGAGGGTGTGATATACGATTTGATCGTTGGTGCATAGAGAAGGTAATATTGAAGAGTGTGAGACAACAAATGACACAACGCCATTTCATCATTCATGGGGTTCCCACAAGAGCATGTGCAGCTCAATTTTATGTCTATGTGTGTTTGAGGAGTTGCAAAATATCTTTGGTGGTAGTACGAGGCATGAGAGAACCTTGTAAACAATGATTCCTTGTTTTTAGGGGAGTATTGTGGTTTTTGGTGTTGGATCATGGATCTATTAAGGAGACCGTTGTTAGAGATGTACAAACTTTGCTTGTATCCAAAGAATTGTGATAAATTTAAATTGGTTCATGTTTATGAGCCATGGTGTATGGATGAGAGGCACGTGATCAGAAATTGGATTAGGAGAGCATTAGTTATGGAGTGTATCAAGGTGAGAGGATGCAAAAAGGGATAAATAACTAAAAAAAATTATAATGAAGTTAAAATATTTTATTGCATGTAAATGGTCATACTGCTATAAGACCTAGTAACGCATGCGTACCCCTGGAAAATTTGTCAGTAAATTCTGCATTAGACCTAGGTGAGAGGGGAATGTCGGGTTATAAACTTTGAGGGGGGTAAAGGCCAAAGTGAGCAAGGTTGGGCTAACTCTGGAAAGGTTTGCTAGATTTAGTCAAAGAACACCAAGTCAAGTTCAAGGGGGGGATATTAGGTAAACTTGACTCAGGAATAGAGTTAATGTTGACCAAGTCTAATAGTGGAGGTTTTAGGCACGTGGTATAGTGTACCCGCGGTTTTTTTGCCCGTGGTATTTCATGTAATGTAGCCTTTAAAAGGCTGGGAGAACTTCATTGTAATGAGGGCCAAGGAGGTGAGCGGTGAAGTCTCACTTGGTCAGGTTGGCTAGTGTTTTGGCCAAGGCTAATGAAATTTCATTGGGTCAGGTATTTCCCCAGAGTTCGGGTTTTCCCAGGGAAAATATTTTGTGCATTGTATATATTGTTCTATTGTTGTTGCTTATTATTTTTTCTCTCGGTAAATAAATTAATATATCTCCAGTAATTTTTCTTCAACAAGGTTATGTAACATGAGTTGTATATTAGTTTGAGTGTACAACTGTTGCATGCATTCATGAGATCAATCCTTGGGAATTCCACAATCAATTAGGGTGGAATTCCTATATTTTAGGGGCTAATTTCCTCAGGATTTGTGCAAGGAAATAGGGTGCTAAGTGAGCAAATAATTGGCTTAGTGTTGGCCAAAGTTTCTCATTCTGTAGAGAGAACAATTATTCTTTTGCAGGTTGAACTTAGAACTGGAGCTAGAAATTGTAATAGTTTCTCTATTCAGTTGATTAATGAAAAGAGGCTTGAGTGGTTTTTTCCCATTTGGGTTCCCCTAGAAATGTGTTGAAAATAGCAACAAGAAATGCTAAAAATAGCATTGCTATAGATAGCATTTCAAGATATATTCCAATTTTAAGTTGTCCTTGAATTAAAATTGAGAATTAAAATTCGTATTTAGTCTCACCAGTTGTTTGAAAAATAATTAATTAATTCATCTTCAGTTAATTAGTTGGATAAATTCAAACATGAAGTCTTTGTGAAGTCATGCAACAATTATCCCTTTGATTGAGGAATTTATCCCTTAATTAAGGAGATAAGGTTGAGTTGTATTTGAGTTGTAATTAGTTAGCTTAGTTTACTGAGTTAAGTCCAGTTAAATTAGTTCCAAACTATTTGAGGAACTGATTGTGAGTTCAGTCAGTTAATGCATGCATGCATGCAACTAGTGTACTCCAGATAACTGAATATTCTCTCATAAATAACTCATGCATGTCAGTTCAGACAAATACCCAGTTGAGATTAAAGGCAGGGACAATCTACTATCATTTGCAAGAATATTCCTACGAGAAAATCTCTTACATGCAGAAGGAATTCATTCCTTGAGGATTGCGCAGTTCTACAGTGAGAATTTCTACATAGTATCAGAGCAAAGGTGATGAAAGAGGAGAAAAGTATACAAAGAAGGGAAAAGTTCGAAGTTTGAAGTTCTTGATTTCAGGTACAAAATCGATTTCTTATCACACCTCAAAGTTCACCAATGGCATTCAATGGCTTGAGACTCAAGTATGCCCTGGAAGGCAACTCGAATTACATAGCATGGAAGGATCACAAAGAAGTGGTATTAGAAGACAATGGTTTGAAGGATTTCATTGATCAATAAATCCCCAAGTCAGCAGCAGCTAATGCCCAAGAATTGGCGGAATGGAAGAAGTGTGTGGAAAAAGCGAGGAGGATTCTTCTGGAGGGATTTCGAGATCATATTGTCTCGAGTCTCCATGGGAAGGAGACTCTGTTTTCAATGTGGAAGACATTGAAAGACCTATATCAGAATAGCAGCGACCAGAGGAAACTAACGCTGAAGGACAAGCTTCGGAAAATCAAGTGTGAAAAAGGCGACACGATTTCTACATATCTGAACAAGCTCACCACCTGCAGAGATGAGCTTGGAAGTGTAGGAATAATGACAGCCGATGATGATATGGTGAGTCTTGCTCTCCTTGGTCTTCCTAAGAGCTGGCATAGCTACCAGGACTCAGTGAATGGAAGAGAGAAACTACCGAATTGCGAACGATTGTGGTCGGATCTGATGCAGGAGGAGATCAGGAGGAGCACCAAAGATGGTTCTTCATCTAAGCATGATGATGAAGAAAATCTAGCCTTAGCAAGTAAGGCAAGGAAAGGGAAAGGGAAGGCTTCCCATTCCAAATAGAGTTCTTTCCATGGAGGGAAGATGATTGAAAAATCTAAAGTGAGATGATTTAATTCTCATGAGGTGGGCCATTATGAACCTAATTTTCCATTGAAGAAATCCAAAAAGGGATCCTCGAAAGGATTAGAAGGTGAGGCACTGGCCTCTCAGTTTGAATTGGATTTTACCTTCATCGTATACATGGTTTCATCGATGATGGGTTGTGTTTGGTACCTGGACAGTGGAGCCTCATTCCACATGAATGGTGATAATAGTTTATTTAGTACCTTGGAGGAGAAAGACCTCAAGATGCCCATAGAGATGGGTGATGATGGAAAGTACCGTGTTTTAGGTGAAGGTACGGTTGTTTTTCAGAGGGAGCACGGAGCTCCTCTCACCCTGACTGATGTAAAGTATGTGCCTGAACTGAAGAAAAACTTGTTATCGGTCGCGATGTTGGAAGACAAAGGCTATGATGTAGTCTTCAGTAAAGGAAAGGCGTTCCTGAGAAACATAGCCACAGGTTAGACCAAGAGGATTGGGATTCGAGTGAAGAATATCTACAAGCTGGAGGTAGATGACTGTGTTGCATTGAGTTCAAAAGCAGAACTGGTGCAAAGCCAAGTTATTGGCGAGTTGTGGCATAGACGGTTGGGCCACTTACATCATGGGGCCTTGAAGATAATGCAGCAGATTTCTGCCAGACTTCCCAAAGGTAAACTTGAGCAAGTGGACACATGCAAAGGTTCTTTGGAAAGTATGCAAAATCTTCCTTTCATGATCGAGACAGTCGAGCTGAAGCAATCTTGGAGCGAGTTCATACAGATGTGTGTGGACCATTCCCGACAGCCTCCATCGCTAAACAAGGGGATTATGTGATTTTCAATGATGATTTTTCTCGTAAATGCTGGATCTATTTCATGCAAAAGAAGGATCAAACCTTCTCAAAGTTTTGTGAGTTCAAAGCTTTGGTTGAGAAGGAATAAGGGAAGAAGATCAGGGCCTTGAGAAGTGACAATGGTGGAGAGTATGTCTTTCAAGAGTTTAAGGAATTCTGTGCAGCGGAAGGAATTAAACGGGAGTTGATGGCACCTCATAACCCACAGTAGAATGGGGTGGCTGAGAGGAAAAACAGAACGATTGTGGGGGCAGCTTGGGCGATGCTGCATGACTAAGGCCTACCACTTCATTTGTGGGTTAGCATGCAACACAGCGGTATATTTGTAGAATAGAAGCCCACATCGCATTCTTGGGATGAAGACACCAGAGGAAGATTTCTTCGGGAAGAGACCAGATGTGGGTCACTTCAGGATCTTTGGCTCATTGGTTTACTGCCATGTGACCAAGGATGCTCGAAAGAAACTTGAGCCGACAGTAGAGTTGGGGATACTTGTGGGGTACACAGATACACCCCACAACTATCAGGTGTATTTGCCTACCAGTCGGAAGACAGTGGTTCGTAGAGATCTTAAGTTTGATGAGCAGAAGGCCATGCGAGTTTCCCTCGAGAGGGAGCTCCAACTACATGTTGTGGAGAAAATTTTGTTTCCTAAGGAGGAGGAGCCTCAGACTGATGCGGAGCAGCTGCATGCAGAGGTTCCAAGAGTGGATACATCCACTCAAGTAGAGTCTTCCAGAGATGGGTGGAAGCGCATGAGAGAAGCTGACAGATTGTTGTTGGATGCGAGAGAGAATGTGGGAGAACCATGTTCTCAGTGTAGACAGAGGAAGTCACCTGATAGGTACATTGGATACATGGCCCTTATTGGGGAATGTGTTGAGATCGAGCCATCTTCCTTTGATGAAGCAGTGCAGCAGCCAATTTGGGTTGACGCTATGGTGGAGGAGTATGACTCCATAGTTTGGAACAGTGTTTGGGATGTTGTTCCAAGACCGGATAACAAGTCAGCCATGAGTTCCCGTTGACTTTACAAGGTAAAGCAAGCTACTAATGGTAGTGTGGAGAAACATAAGGTAAGTTTTGTTGCATGTGGTTTCTCACAGTTTGAGAGGATCGGCTATGATGAGACTTTTTCTCCTGTAGCAAGGTACTCATCTATCATATTGATGTTGGCACTATCAGCATAGATGGGTTGGAAGATCCATCATATGGATGTGAAGACTACATTCCTCAATGGCAAGATTGAGGAAGAGATGTACATAGAGCAGCTAGAAGGTTTTGAGACCTTCGATCATGAATTGCATGTGTGCCAACTCAAGAGAGATTTGTACGAGCTAAAGCAAGCACCTCGTGCTTGGTACGCCAGGATCGACAACTACTTCACCGGGTTGGGCTTCACAAAGAGTGAAGTGGATAAGAACTTGTACCACATCATGGTGGAAGGTATGCAGTTGATCATTGTTCTTTATGTTGATGATCTAATATTGACAGGTGATGATCAATGTATCATGGCTTGCAAGGAGGACCTTGCAAGAGAGTTCGAGATAAAAGACATGGGTCTCATGCACTACTTTCTAGGCATGGAAGTGTGGCAGAAGGATGGGGAAGTGTTTGTGTCTCAAAGAAAGTATGCCAATGAGATACTCAAGAGATTCCACATGGAGAAGTGCAAGCCCATGCAAACTCCTCTAGCAGGTAACTAGAGGAAGGAGGATGCTACTTTAGGAGAAGTAGTAGAAGCTACTGTGTATCGGCAGCTTGTGCGTTCACTGATGTACTTAGTGAACACACGACCAGATTTGTGTTATGCAGTGAAATAGCTGAGTCAAGCTATGGTTCAACCTACCAAGCTGTTTTGGAAGGCAGTGAAGCATGTTTTGAGATACCTCAGAGGCACATATCAGTATGGATTATGGTATAGACGGTTAGAGGGAGTGAAGTTACAGGGCTTCACAGATTCAGATTTGGTAGGGAGTCCATCAGATCAGAAGAGAACATCAAGAGGAATTTTCAACCTTGGTTCAGTTGCAGTTTCTTGGTACAACAGGAAACAAAGTTCAGTTGCACTTAGCTCAGCAGAGGTTGAATACATGGCTGCAAGTCAGGCAACATGTGAGGGCATTTGGATGCGGAAAATTCTAGTTGATTTGTTTGATCAGAGGATGTATCCAACGGTGATCTATTGTGATAATCAAAGTTGTATCAAACTCTCTAAGAATCCAGTATTTCATGACAGGTCCAAGCATATCGACATTCGGTATCATCATCTCAGAGACTGTGTGGCGAGGAGGATCATGTTGTTGCAGTATATTTCGACCGAGGAGCAAGATGCTAACATTTTGACTAAGGCATTGTCAAAGTGTAAATTCAAGTTCCATAGAGACAGGATCGAGGTGGCAGATAATCCCTTTCTTGTTGAGAGGGAGTGTTGAAAATAGCAACAAGAAATGCTAAAAATAGCATTGCTATAGATAGCATTTCAAGATATATTCCAATTTTAATTTGTCCTTGAATTAAAATTGAGAATTAAAATTCGAATTTAGTCTCACCAGCTGTTTGAAAAATAATTAATTAATTCATCTTGAGTTAATTAGTTGGAGAAATTCAAACATGAAGTCTTTGTGAAGTCATGCAACAATTATCCCTTTGATTGAGGAAGTTATCCCTTAATTAAGGAGATAAGGTTGAGTTGTATTTGAGTTGTAATTAGTTAGCTTAGTTTACTGAGTTAAGTCCAGTTAAATTAGTTCCAAACTGTTTGAGGAACTGATTGTGAGTTTAGTCAGTTAATGCATGCATGCATACAACTAGTGTACTCCAGATAACTGAATATTCTCTCATAAATAACTCATGCATGTCAGTTCAGACAAAGACCCAGTTGAGATTAAAGGCAGGGACAGTATACTATCAATTGCAAGAATATTCCCATGAGAAAATCTCTTGCATGCAAAAGGAATTCATTCCTTGAGGATTGCGCAGTTCTACAGTGAGAATTTCTACAAAATCGTTGTGTATTTGTGGTTTTGCTTATTGCATGTCTATGCATGTATTTCTAAATTGCGATTTCCATTCTGTGGATCAATATAGTAGAATTGTGTCTCTTGTTTTTCAATTTTAAATCTTAAGAAGTTGCATTTCTATCAAATTTATACATGGTATCAGAGCCCTGAAATCACATTAGAACCAGTATTTCGAACTTGTCTCTTAGGAATTTCGATTTTGCAGCTTCAACGCAACAATTTTTTTCACGATCAGGAGAATGTATTTCAACAGACTGAGATTGGAGTATGTCCTGGAGGGTAGCTCGAACTTCATAACTCGAAAGGATGGAAGCAGTGCTCGATGATAATGGTGTGTTAGAATATATTAAAATTGACATTGCAAAACCACGGCAGTCAAATGCACAGCAATTAGCCCAATGGAAGAAGGATGTTGTAAAGGCAGGGATAATTCTTCTTAATGGTGTGAGGGACCATGTGGTCTCAAATATCCATGGAAAAGAGACAACATTTGCTTTGTGGAATACACTAGATGAGCTATTTGAAAATAGCAGTGACCATAGAAAATTGGCCCTGAAAGACAAAATTCGAAACATAAGGATGCAGAAGAATGATACCATTCTGCAATATCTCTCTATATTTACACAAGTTTGAGATGAGCTTGGAGGGGTTGGGATGAATGTTGTAGAAGATTACTTGGTGATCCTAGCTCTTATAGGCCTTCCTAAATCTAGGACTTTGTGAATGGAAGGGAAATTTTATCAAATTTGGAAAGGTTGTGGTTTGATTTGGTTCAAGAAGAGTTCAGGAGAAATACCAAAGATGGAATATCATCCAGAGCTGGGGATGAAGAGATTTTTTCCTTGGTTGGAAAGGGGAAGAAGAGCTAGAGAAAACTTGAATGCAGCCAAAATAATGGCAAGAATAAAAACTTAAGCAAGATAAAATGTTTCCATTGCCATGAATTCGGGCACTATGTAATAAAATGTTCACACAAGAAGTCTACCAAGAAGCCTTCAGGAGTATCAGGAGGTGAAGCACTGACTTCACAATTCGAATTAGACTTCACCCTAATAGCATGCATGGGCATCATTGTTATGGGGAGTGTGTGGTACCTTTATTACAGTGCCTCGTTCCATATGATAGGGTGCAAGGAGTTTTTCAGTAGCCTAGAGGGGAAGGATCTCCAAATGCATTTAGAAATGGAGAATGATGGGAGATAAAGTGCTACAGGAATTTGTAATGTTACTTTTAAGAGGGGGAAATCCTCCCCTATTTGCCTCAAAGATGTTATGTTTGTACTTGGGCTAAAGAAGAACATGATCTTTGTAGTAGTATTGGAGGATTGTGGCTATGATGTTATTTTCAATAAAGGGAAAGCCTTTCTGAGACACATAGATACCATGCAAGAGAAGCAAATCAGCATTTGAGTGAAGAACCTATACTTGAGGTAGGAGATTTCACTTCAATGAGTAAGGTTGAAAAATTGTAGATTCAAGATGTTGGAGAACTCTGGCACAAGAGATTGGGTCATCTACACCATGGTGCCTTAAAAACCATGTAGAAAATTACCAATGGTCTCCCTAAAGGATCCCTTGACTAACAGGATGTCTACAAGGGCTGCACATTGGCGAAATATGTCAAATTCACATTCCATGGCCGAGATAGCAGAGCAAATGCAATCTTGGAATGATTCCATTATGATGTTTGTGGGCCCTTTTCTACAAACTCCACAACAAAAAATAAGTATGATGTTATTTTTATTGATGATTTCTCTATAAAATGTTGGATCTTCTTCATGCAGAAGAAGGATGAATTTTTCTCAAAATTTGTTGAATTCAAGGCATTGGTTAAGAAGGAAACTAGGAAGAAGGTGAATACCCTTAGGAGCGACAATGGATGTGAATTTGTATCGCATTCCTTCAAGGATTTATGTGCCAAAGAAGGTAATCGAAGAGAAATGATAACACCCCATAACCACAACAGGATGGGGTAGTTGAAAGGAAGAACAGGAGCATAGTGGGAGCAGCAAGGGCCATGTTGCATGATCAAGGACTACCATTGCATCTATGGGCAGAAGCATGCAACACAACAATCTACTTGTAGAACTGGACTCCCCATACAATACTTGGCATGATCACACCAGAGGAAGCTTTCTCTGGGAGAAATATTGATGTGTCTCATTTCAGAATTTTTGGAGCTTTAATTTATTGTCATGTCTCCAAGGATTCGAGGAAGAAACTTTAGCCTATAGCAGAGTTGGGATTTTTTGTAGGATACACCAAAACTCCACACAATTACTGGGTGTATTTACCTTCACTAAGGATGATAGTTGTGAGGAGAGATGTCAAGTTCAATGAGGAGAAGGCTATGAGATTCTCTCTAGAATGAGAGTTGAGTATCCCACCAGAGCAGGAGCTTCTAGCTCCAAAGGAGGAGCCTCAGGATGAGCTTTAGGAGGTTGTGGAGCAACCACATGCAGAGGAGTAGGCAGGAGGCAGAGTGGAGGCACCCACTCAACCAAAATCTTCTAGAGAGGGGAGAAAGAGAACCAAAGAAGCTGATAGATTGTTGCAGGATGCAAGGGAGAATGTGGGATCCCCCACATCACAACACAGGTAGAGGAGGTCACCTGATAGGTACACTAGTTACATGGCTCTCATGACAGAGCTCATTGAGACAGAGCCTTCTTCATTTGAGGAAGAAATTTCTCAACCTATTTGGGTTGATGCCATGGTGGAAGAATATGAATCCATCATGAAGAACAGTGTATGGGAGGTGGTGTCGAGACTAGAAGGGAAATCAATGGTTGGTTCAAGATGGATCTACAAAGTGAAGCATGTAGCTGATGGGAACATCAAGAAATACAAGGCCAGATTTGTGGCCAAATGATTATATCAGATAGAGGGAGTTGACTATGAGGAAACTTTTGCACCAGTTGCAAGATATTCCTCAATCAGATCCATTCTAGCATTGGTTGCGCAAATGGGGTGGAAAATCCACCAGATGGATGTGAAGGTTGTCTTTCTCAATAGTGTTGTTGAGGAGGAAATTTACATAGAGCATTCGGAAGTATTTGAGACATATGATCGAGAGTCGCATGTGTACAGACTCAGGAGAGCGTTGTATGGTCTCAAACAAGTGCCCTGAGAATGGTACACTCGATCGAAAATTATCTCAGTGGATTGGGATTCACCAAAAGTGAAGTATATGTGAACCTCTATCACATTGTGGTAGATGGTAATTTGCTTATTCTTATTTTGTATGTTGATGATTTAATATTGACAAGTGATGAGTAGTTGATCCGCTCTTGCAAAGAGGATATTGCAAGGGAATTTGAGATGAAAAAAATGGACCTTATGCATCACTTCCTCAAGTTGGAAGTATGGAAAGGTAATGGTGAATTTTTTGTGTCTCAGGGGAAGTATGCCTCTAAAATAATTCAGAGATTTCACATGGATAATTGTAAGCCCATGGACACACCTCTAGCTACAAACTGGAGGAAGGAGAATTCCACTTCAGGTGAAGAGGTTGATGCTACCATTTATAAGAAGCTTGTGGGGTCTTTGATGTATCTTGTGAACATAAGACCCAACATGTGTTATGCAGTAAACCAGTTGATTCAAGCTATGGTGAGGCCTACCAAGTTGTATTGGAAGGCAGCAAAGCATGTGTTATGGTACCTCAAAGGCATTACCGAGTATGGATTATGGTACAAGAGGATAGAAGGAGTGAAGCTCCAAGACTTCACCGATGTAGATTGGTCAGGGAGTCCGTCAGACAACAAAAGTACTTCAAGTGTTATCTTCAGTGTTGGGTCCATAGCTATTTCCTGGTACAGCAAGACGCAGAGGTCTGTGGTGCTCAGCTCGGCAAAGGTTGAATACATGGTTGCAAGTCAAGCAACATAAGAGGCCATATGGATGAGGAAAATACTTGTGGGTATTTTCAATCAACAGATGGATCCAATAGTGATATATTGTGATAATCATAGTTGCATTAATCTCTATTTGAATCAAGTATTTTATGACACGTCTAAGCATATTGTTATATGGTATCATCATTTGCGGGACTCTGTGTAGAGGATAATTATGTTGCTATAGTACATTCCAACTAAGGACAAAGATGTTGACATCTTGATAAAGGCATTTTCAAGAGGTAAATTCAAATTCCACAGGTGCAAGATAGGGGTGGTGAAAAATCCCTTTCTTTCTAATAGTGATTGTTGAAAAAATGTAGCAAGAAAGGCTCAATTTGACTTTATTCTTAGTCAAATTGAGTAAATCGAATTTCCACATCAGTAGGACAACTTGGAGGCAATTAACTAGTGTGACATGGATATTTTCATTCAGTTAGCTCAGTAAATTCGATTTAGGGCTTGGAGTTCAATTATGCATGTGTGATTGCTAAATTTTAGTAATCACATTCAGTTATTTTCAGTTAATTGACCTCTAACTATTGATAGAGTTAGTTGAAGGTCAATTGTGAAGTTGGACAACAGTCTAACTCAGATATCTGTCAGTTAACTGATCAATCAACCCAAAATAGTTAATGCATGCATGGAATTCGAGTTCCTCAGTTGAATTGGAGTTGACAAGGCCTTGTAACGTGAGTTGTATACTAGTTTGAGTGTATAGGTGTTGCATGCAGTCATGAGATTAATCCTAAGGAATTACACAATCAATTAGGGGGGAATTCCTATCTTTTAAGGGCTAATTTCCTTAGTATTTGCTCAAGGATATAGGATGCTAGGTGAGCAAATAATTAGCTAAGTGTTGGCCAAAGTTTCTCACTCAGCAGAGAGAACAATTATTCTTTCGTAGGTTGAGCTCAAAGTTGGAGCTAGCAATTGTAATAGTTTCTTTACTCAATTGATTAATGCAAAGAGGCTTGAGGTGTTTTTCATAGTTGGGTTCCCCTAGAAATCACTATGTATTTTTTTATTTTTCTTATATCATGTCTATGCATGTTTTTCTAAATTGTGATTTCCATTCCGCATAACAGTAGAGTAGAATTTTGTCTCTTGTTTTTCAGTTTGAAATCTTGAGCAGCTGCATTTCTATCAAATTTCAACAGTTCTAACTTTATATAGCCATTATTTTTTGTCAAACTACCAAATTTTAAAAAAAAATCAACTCAACCATTCATGCAAATACACTGCCAAACCAAGTTGTTGACTCATCATGTCTAAGGCATGAAGCCCCTTTTAAAAATCATACAGTGCAAAAATAGTTTTCAACTTGATCCCTCCATGCATTTGCCCAAAGCACTTTAATATAGGCCCAAAGGCCTTTTAATAAACCATCTCTATAAAAATGTGCCAATCGAAACTACGTTGCCCTTTTAAATTGTATTAAAGAATGCTGCCAATTCCACCTGTGTTGTATGCCCACATACACCTAGTGCTTTCAATGGTGGCTCCTCCATCTTTTTCATTGGGTTTGGCAGCACCACCAAACTTGGCTACATGTCAAAGGGTCTCTAACCTTCTTAGCTCTACATACTTAATTTTTGGAGTATTGCAACTTTGCTTAGCTCTATATTTCAATCCAGAAGGTCATTTTCAAACGTTTGCATACCATTGAAAGCTTTTTCAGAGCTGTTTTCATCTTCTTGGGTTCCATTTTCATTTGACATGATCTGCTATACTAGAAATGGCTCCAAGTTATTTGCACCATTTTCATCCATATTACTCTTCATTCTTCTTCTTGTGCTTGAAACCTGATCTCCTAAGGCATCGTTTGACACCTTTGTCATCTATTGCCATCAATGACAACATACTTCCAACATAATTATGATCGCGGGGGGAGAACAAGCACACAACAAAAACATGGTTTCAAGGGGATACTATATGACAATAAGAAAGGAGCACGGTTCAAATAGGTCCACATGATCATTTAGGAACAGGTACTCATACAAATTTCAAAAATGGTATCTTTCCATAGATATATGTGAAGATTTTCGATTGATGTCAAAGGAGGAGAGATCACAAACATTGATGTAACAAGGAGAGATTACAGGTATTACGTTTAAGCAAGGAAAGATTGTAGCACTTCACTGGTATAGGAGGACCCCTTGATTTTCTCTGACATCCAATGACCATCAATGTCTAGGGATGTTGCCATTAATGAAAAAGGGGGAGATTAATGCGCATATCGTTGTCATTGATGATAAAAATATGTCATTGATGTCAAATGGGATGTATGTACAATAGTAGCAAGACCATCCTTCATGATCAAAGAAGCAACAAGACTCTTTGTAGAGCAATATGACATATTGATCATTCGTAAGATCCCATTACATGAAGATATGGGTGCTTGAAGTTATTTGAGATTTTGACGAAGTTAAGATGTTCAAATATCTTACTAATAGCATGGTTTTGTAGTGCTCATCAATACCTTTCCAATGATATATTTTTCTCAGGTAAACTCCTCTCGAAGGAGAAGTTATGGCCCGTTGAAAATCAATATTAGTTGGGGAAAATTCAATAGGCCAAACTATAGGGCCAAACCCAAAATAATAATTTGTTCAACATGTGCAAGTTTGGAGCATATCTACTTACTGTACCCTCGAGAAAACCTCTAGCTACAAGAGGTCAGTGCCCATGACATCTATAAAAAATTGATCAGTGCCCAAGACATCTATAAAAAACTGATAAAAAATTTTAAATGAAAGATCTGAGAGAGAGACCATGAGAGTTGCAATAAATCTTCTAGTTCAAAAACCTATCATTCAAAACTAGAATGGCTAGGTCACTGAGGATTACAAGGTTTAAATTATAGAGATGGCTAGAAGAAATATGAAGGGGGACATGGTTTTATAGCTCAAGCATTTAAGAATCTAAACTTAAACCCTGCAGAAAAAATGGTGAAATATGAAGGAGTTTTTGGCATGGTGGAGTGCCAAATTTAAATCAGAAACATTGTTGGGACTCAGAAATGTCATATTTTCATCCACCTTTTTCTTCACTATTCCTTACATTTCATCATCCAATTAACCTTTCATCATATCATTTTCATAAATACATTTGGGTTTCACCTTCTTATTTTCCATTTTATTCATTTTTGTATTACAAGTGAATTTATGATTAAATATTAAAAAATATACATATTTATATATATATCTCAAGAATATGTGAGTTTTGTGATGTGTAGGAAATATGTGAAGAATTAATTCCAAGAGACTTCTCAAATATCTCCTCCACCATATTAAGGAGATAATTATGCAAGCCTATTCCTAATGAGAAAATCATGGAGGATTTGGTTGGCATATCTTATCCATATCTCCTCCACCATATTAAGGAGATAATTATGCAAGCCTATTCCTAAGGAGAAAATCATGGAGGATTTGGTTAGCATATCTTATCCAAGATATGTGAGAGATTTGTGGAGGATTCAAAGGGATCATATTTTATAATAATGGGAAAGTAGTTGAAAATGCTTGAGAGATTTGTGGAGGATTCAAAGGGATCATATCTTGTAATAATGGGAAATTAGTTGAGAGTTCTTGAGAGAATATTGGATATGTAATTATGAGATGGTTATCTTCCTCATGTATATAAGAGAGTGCTCTCTCTTCATTTGGATAATAATGAATAATGAAAAGAATGGAGATTAGCTTTAAGAAATAGTTTTGTAATTATGAGAAGGGAATTCTTAGTTGGGCAAGAAATTTTTTATAACCCCCAAGCAAAGGAAAAGGTTGTTCATTTTTGTAATTCCTTGCAGCAGCTTACATCAAAGAATGGTCATAATAATGAGGAAAATTACATTGTTTGTGGGAATCATTCAAAAAATTACGTGTCATGGATTGACAAATTAAATAGTTGGGCAAGTACTACAACAGAATTAAACGATAATATTTTCACCCAACAAACATGACTACCATTTCATGTAAATTCATAATCAAAACTTAAAAACTGTGCTGCTACATACACTCTTACTGGTAAAAAAAACATCAATAAATGATAAAAACATGGTAGAATAAAACATCAATGAATGATAAAAACATGGGAAAAAAACAAAACTGCAATATACCCTTTACTAGAATCAATAGATTCTAGAATCAATACATAAATCTGTTAGACTCTAAACTCTAAACCCTTACAAAATGTATTTTTCGAACTTTTATTCTCTCCCTATAATCCTGGATAAGTTACAAAACTAATTCTTGAATCAGTAGTAAAATTATTTTCCTTCCCTTCATTTTTAAGAATGAGTCTAAATAAAATTAGAATGCATTTTTTTAACCTTGCCGGATTTTAAGGAAATTGATTTCAAATATTGCAAATTAAATGGAAATCATTAATTCATGGTTTAGGTATATCTCGCTGACCCACTATAAGATTCTCTTGATTGTTATCATCGACTATGCAACCGCATTTGACCTCTGTGAGGCATCCGCAAGGGCAATATCATTTTGTATTTGCCCCCAAGTGCTTGGAAAATACACTCCAACTGACACAATCGACTGAAGCTTGAGAGATTTAGTATGTTGCACACTGCCACCTGTACGGGTTTGCGGCAAGTCCAAATGGTTTGTTAACACCCTGAATTTAAAGGGCTAGGTGATATCTTTACTCTTCCATCCCTAGAACGACTTGTGGAAACTTCATTACCAATGGAATTGAGCATTCATGATTGATGTGGTAGGTTTTCTTCCTTCTGTCATTGATTTCCATGGTCCTGTTCGCTTCAAATAGAGGAAGAACATCGTCCTCTCTTCGTCAAAGTGTTAATAATCAACTAAACCATCTTATTATCATAAGATATGACATAAAACAATCCAGGAAATATAGTAGAGATAACAACTACATCCATTGGAACTCGCAAGTTTACAAAAATAGGAGAACGAAGCAACCCAGTACTTACGAATACATTGAATGTGGAACCGTTTGCAAATACTAAGTATGCACCCTTCAAAGAACTAACAGAATCTCCCAAAATGCTCATAATTTCGTAAATCCCCCCGAGTGGAAGTCAATTGGGATCGCTCTGCAAAAAGCCCATGTCGCAGTTTTTTAAATTTCGTCTCTGTTCGAAAAGTGCATTTGAAATTTCTTGTCTAAAAACCTCTGCATTTTTTTTAAACCACTATAATGATGTTGCGTTTATAGACAGTTGATTTGGGATAATCTTCCTCATTTTGAGTAGTTATTAATGTATGCTTGAGAGATTTGCAATCTACTAATTTAAAAAGCCAAATGAGGAACCTTTGAATATAACTCTGCATGTGGGTAGCGTTCCTTTGTGTGTATATATATTTACCTCGTTCTCAAAATGTAATGCATCATAAATAAAATGAGATATTCTTGTAGCCTGATTTAATTTTTCAATTGCAGTGACTTTTCATGTATCCTTGAAATTATATTTCCCGCAACCTGGTAGAGATAAGTCATTACCTTTACAAAGTTAGAATTCGATGAAACTTCTAAAATGATTTTACTTTAAATATATTGTGCTTTTCAATAGGGAATTTGTGCCAGATTTGGGATTCCTCTTTTCTCATTTTATTAAGTTATTAGTCTTGGGAACCTAATATGGTAAATTCCTCTCGGATTTTATACAGCGATTTTAGCATTTTAATGTGAGATTTTGTAGTTTTTTCATATTGTTCATGATTTTATTTTACAAACTTATTATGAAGAGCCCAATCGACTTTTGTATGTATTGTTGATTGAGAAACAATGCCTTATGAGACCTCCAATACTCAGAATTACAAAGACAACAAAAACACCCAAACATTAATAAAATAGTATTGGATGCTTTGATGATAATTGCTCTCATTCATCACTGGATGAGTTTCTGAATTTCTCATTTGTATCCATTGAGTATGCAATGCCACCATTTAAGGAATCATCCAAGCCGCTTTCCAAGTCTTTCAAGAGCATCTTGAAGTTTAATAATCAATTTTTTGCAACTCGATAGGGCATAACTTTTTGTCAGTAGTTGCAATTTGTATTCCTCCAAATGCTTCTAGGAATTCCAATTGAATATTGAATAAAAAACCAGCAGAAAAGTACTCGTGGCAAGACCAAAAGTATTGGAGTATGCCATTTCCAAGCCAATTATCCCACCACCCAAACTTTTGTGCGTGAGAATGAGAATGAAAAAACATAGCAATAGACTCCATAGAGTATTTGTCTTTGTTGTAGCGGTACTAACTATGATGACTATAGCAGGCACTGTATGAAAGAAGACAATTTATTATCGACTGTTGATTTGGGATAATCTTCCTCATTTTGAGCAGTTATCAATGTATGCTGGAGACATTTGTAATCTACTGGTTAAAAAGCCAAATGAGGAACCTTTGAATATAACTTTTCATGTTGGTAGTGTTCCGTGTGTGTGTTGTCTCATCTCAAAATGTAAAGCATCATAAATAAAATGAGTTATGCTCGTACCCTGATTTAATTTTTCAATTGCAGTGACTTATATCCCTTGAAATTAGATTTCCCGCAACCTATTAGAGATATTCGCTGCCTTTACAAAGTTAGAATCTGATGAAACTTCTAAAATTATTTTACTTTAAATCTGTTGTGCTTTTCGATAGGAAATTTGTGCCAGATTTGAGATTGCCCTTTTCTCAATTGTATTAAGTTATTAGTTATTAGTCGAGAAAGAAGTATCCACTATGGAAGCGTTGCAGATGGGAGGAGCCATGGACGAAGCACGAGGGAGGAGGGGGGACAAGGAGTCCTGATACTGTAATTGGGCGTTGCAGGTGGGAGGAGACATGGACGAAGCACGAGGGAGGAGGGGAGACAAGGAATCCCGATGCTGCAATTGGACGAGCAGGAAGTAGAGCGGTACGAAGAATATAGACGCAGCAGGGCACTGGGTGACAGTTAACTCTTCTATGCAGGGCGAAGAGGGAGGGAGGTGAATCACAAGAGGAGAAAGACACATCGAAGATTTCATAAAATAGTGCACGACTGACAGGTGCACATGCTAACAAAGAGATTTTGCAAGACTCGGGAACACAGTAGTTATTCTAAAAATATAAATATCGAGGAGAACAAAGATAGGGAAAGGTAACAAAAGCTGTCATGACGAGAGGAATGCCGGAAAATCTCAGCAACCCATACACTCTAATCCTGTTTTATGTTTTAATGATAAAACATAAAAGTTAGGGTGCAACTCTAACCCTTTTATTTATGTAATAAATCCAATAGACCATGTCATAGTCATAGTTAGTTAGAGAGTCAATAAAGTCCCGCATTAATAATTGTAAGCGGTTGACTCGGAATTAGTTGTAAACGGGCCATAGTTAATAAATAAAGTGGTTAACCCGTGTTATGCAAGGGGCCACTAGTGATTAGGGTTTGGAATGTCATTTAGCTATAAATAGCCTTAGTTAATAAGGGAAAGATCATCGAGCCTCATTGTAATTGACCTCTACTCTGCTAGAGGTTGCCCCCTTAAAGAGGCAAGTGAACATTTAATATGTTTCTGAATAATAAAATACTTTGCAGTTTTTCTCATTTCATTCTATGTTCTGGGCTATATTTCTTCGCATTTCTGACATTATGGTATTTCTCACAGGTCAAGAGCATAACAAGTGGTATCAGAGCACTTTCCAGGGCCGGTTGTACTTCCAATTTTTGCAGATTTTTTTTTGGGCTAGAGACATTTTCCGACGTCTTTAAACCACAACATCTGTCGTTGAGCGCATAAACCTGCGGATTTGGGGAGGCATGCACGCAGGAACTACAAGAGTTGGTCACGCTTGTTGGACCCCCTTGTAACCCCTGTGGGTACCCCTTTGAGTAGTAGCCCATTAGACAGAATTGTGCACAGACCGCACTTCCACATACCCTTGGGTATATCGGAAGCCCCCTAGGTTCACCTAAAACCTAGTCTTAGATAAGTGATCTGTCATCTTAGAATGACACTCGGGGAGATTACTCTCACGTACGATAGGATAGTCGGGTAGTACGGCTAAGGGTAAGGTCAATTCTCTTTAGTTAGTGCCCTAAAATATTGGGTCGAGTACCATTGTTGGACCCCTGTGTATATTGCGATCTCTAGCACCTGACACTACTTTGTGACCATAGTTCCCTCTGTTTTCTTAACATCACCCTCTACCTTATCTTCCATGTCGAATCTAGCAGTTAGATTTCTGTCATCGTAATGCAAATCAAATCCAATAGTTGGGGTTCTTTCGTCGCCTTACAAATCAAATCCAACAGTTGGGGTTTTGTTGCTGCATGCAACTCACATTCAGCAGTTGGGGTTTTCACAATGTCGATTAGACTCTTTCAAAGTTAACAAAAAAGAAAAAAGAAAAGATCATTCCTAGGCATCTGCAAGCGACTTAGCCCATAAGATTTCTCTTTCTCATTTTATTAAGTTATTAGTCTTGGAAATCTAATATGGTAAATTCCTCTCAGATTTTATACAGCGATTTTAGCATTTTAATGTGAGATTTGGGACTATTTGACACCAATGCATTGTATTTGTAGTTTTTTCATATTGTTCATGATTTTATTTTACAAACTTATTATGAAGAGTCCAATCGACTTTTTTATGTATTGTTGATTGAGAAACGATGCGCTATGAGACCCCTAATACTCAGAATTATAAAGAGAACAAAAACACCAAAACTTCTTGTTTTGAGAAGAAACTTCTTGTTTACCAAATGGATATCAAATTCACTGATACAATTCCACGTAGCTTTTACCTCTTTCTCAATTGTGGAATATTTTTGTTCAGTAGGATTCCAAGTGCCTGATGCAAACTGGACAACTTGTTCAGCGCCATCCTTCCTTTGTTTGAGGATACCTCCCCATCCTATGTTGCTGGCATCTGTCTCTACAATTTTAAATGAACTGTCATCAGATACATATAAAATTGGAAGAGTTTTTACCTTTGCTTTGATCTTCTGGATAGCTTTGGTATGTGCTTCTGACCATTGGGGTGGATCTTTTATGAGTCTCTGATTCAGTAAACTCCTGTCTTGCGCATAGTCTTGATAGAAGTTACTAACATAGTTTAAGCATCCCAAAAACCTTTGAAGTTGAGTTTTGTCAGTGATGACATCTGGGAACATATCAGAAAACTCAAGTGCATGTTTTTACAGAGTAATTTGGCCATTAAAGATATTATGGCCAAGAAATCTCATAGAAGTTTGAAAAACTTCTATTTTCTTTTTGCTCAAGACTAAACCATTCATTTTCACCAACTGTACAAATGTATGAATATGCTTGAAATGGTCTTGGACATTCTTAGAGAAAATTAGAATATCATCAATATAAACTATAAGCCAATCAAAATAAGGCTTAAAGATTTTGTCCATTACCTTCTGAAATTTTGAGGGAGCATTCTTCAGTCCAAAAGGCATGACATTCCACTCGTAATGACCTGCAGGAATACTAAAAGCAATTTTGAATTTATCTTGTTCAGAGATAGCTACCTACCAGAATCCAGCTTTCAGATCAAATTTGGAGAATATTTTTGCTCCTGCTATCCTTCCCATTAAATCTCCTTTGTGAGGGATAGGATAAGTATCATCTGCAAGAACAGAATTTAGAGGCTTAAAATTTATCACTAATCGTGGAATTCCTCTAATTTGCTCTGCTCTTTTATTGACATAGAATCCATAACAGTTCCATGGACTGTCAGATTCTCTGATGAGTTTTCGATCAAGTAACTGTTTGATCTCTTTCTCACACAAATCCCTGTATTCCTTATTCATAGGAATAGCTCGACTTTTACAGGGCTTGCCTGTATATCCTTCTTTGTAGGGCAATTGGACTGTGTGCTGCTTTCTGTGCCAAAAGGCATTCGGCTCTTCTAAGCAACATTGTTCTTCTATCTGTTTCTTTATTTCCTCAATCTTTCTTTTGACATGAGGAATCTTCAACTGTTCGTCTACCTTCAACGTAGATTTCAGATCTTTTAGATCTGTCAATTTTTCTTCAGCTTTGTCCAATTCTTGGACAGTCTGGATCATAGTAGAAATTCTGGGATTTGAGATATAAGGCATCTCAATCCTTCTTGTTGTTCCTTTTGATGTAGGAACAAAGATGAAATAACCAGCTTTGTTTCCTTTTAATCTGGTTGATCCATGAGGCTCAACTGCTGCTAGGAAGATATTTCCCAGAATGCAATCAACTAGGATTTCTGCAACTGCAAATGCCAAATTTATACAATGATTATCAAAGCAAATAGAAGCTTTTGGAACCTCATAATTGAGTGTCTTGTTGCCAAGACCAACAACTTTTCTTTTTGTAGAAATCCAATACTTAGTTGGGATGACTTTCTTGTTCAATATGTTTATATCAGCACCAGAGTCAAGGAGTGTTGTTAATGCAAACATTTCTCCTTGTATGCAAATATTTACTTTAACATTATGCTGCTGATATGCAATGGCAAGAATTCTCATTTCTTGAAATCCAAAAACAGGATCTTTTCTTCCTTCCACGATTTCAATAGTAGGATTTTGGGAATACTCTTGTGTATCCCATGGATGAGAAGTTTTTTCTACAACTTGCTTCCCCTTTTGTATTTCAGCTACCTGAGATTTTAAAGCAGAGATCTCTGTTTTGATGTTATGTATTTCTCTACTTTCTTCTCCCAAGGTGAGTGAGCAAACCTTGCCAGTGGCTGGCTCTTGGTGTCTTTGAAAAGACCTGGTGTTTCTTTCTGTTATCACCCTAAAATTTTTGTTTCTAAGCTTTGAAAAGTTTGCCTTGTTTCCAGTCATAGTCTTATAGGTTTTGAGTCATCTCATCTCAATAAGTGTCATTCTCTTTTCCAAAAAAAAGTTTCACAGCCTCATTCCATGTCCTAAAAGCCTCACCATGTGTTTTGACATCACTAAGATTCCAAAGGATTGGTGTTAGTCTTGGTCTAGTCTTTCCATGGTCGCTTTAGTGTCTAAGATTTAGAAAAGAGTCTTGTTGGTATGGTCAAATAGGGTCAACACTCTATTCTTGCCCATCACTGGTCCCACATCACCTAAAATTCCATGTGTCAAACTTGTGTCAAGGTTTTTGTAGTGCAAAACTCACTCTAGGTGTTTTCGTAGCGCAAAACCAAAAATTTTCACTGGCTGCGCTACGAAATCGGGGATTCTGAACTAGGAGTTTTCGTAGCGTGCTACGAAACCCCTGAAGCAGCCTGTTTCAGCATAAAAATCTATGTTTTCTACTTTTACTAGTCAACTTCCAGAAGGTCTCCTGAGCAACTGAGAACTCAATTTCAAAAACTGAAAGAGGCTTTTCTTCCTAACATACTAAAATACAAAAACCTCTTTCCGTTTCTTCAAATTCGTTCTGAGGTGGGAGGAATTTATGGTTAAACTTGCGCTACGAAACTGTTGTAGGTGCAGTTTTTCACAAACTAGAATTTACCAGTTTGCACCTAATATTCAAAGACAATTTGTGGTCACAGGAAAAGGTATTTTGGAATTTTGAAAGAGGTTTTTCTTCATCAACTCTCCAGCTACAATAACCTATCTCACTTTCTTCATAAGTGTTTTCAGTTGGGAGATACTAAGATTTCTTTGAAACCCTAATTTTAGAGAACAGATTGTTCCTGTTTTACATGTGTTTTTCAAGGACAGATTATGAATAGTTGGAGAAGTGTTTTAAAAAACAGGAGAGGTTTTTGTTCTAGACAACATGAACTATAAAAACCTCCTTCAGTTTCGTAAAATGTGTCATGGATGAGGAGATAAAGGCTTTGTCCCATGTGCCAACTTTCAAGGATCCTAAACCTAAAAACAGGGAAACATGTTCCCTAATTTCTAGGGTTTGTCATCAGAAGTCAGGTGATAACGTGGGAGGCTTCATCAAATTCGACTTCATGAGGTTACAGTTGTCAAAGAATGCATTTAATTTTTAGTTGAGGTGGTTTAGTCATAATAAGGAGTTACACTCCTAGTTGTATTAGGTCACTAGGACTGCTAGTTAACAGCTAGTTGTAATTAATAGTTTGTTTTAAGTGTCAATAGGTGTCAAATTAGGAGGAATTCGAATTCCCTCATGCTGGAGGAGGAATCTAAGTCTTGTAATGAACTCTATATATCGGAGAAAATCTAATGTAACAAGGGTTGGAAAAGGTTATAGAAAAAGCTACTTTTGTAAATGTTGTGCAGGGACTGATATATACAGAAGCAGTTGGACTTTTCTGAAGCTAAGATTCTTAGTGTACTTCAGTGAGCTTTATCTTTTATCTTTGATATGTTTTACTTCCATAGTCTTAATGCTTATTACTCAGAATTCATGGAGGAACATGCTCTGACTTCCTTTAAGTGTTAAACTATGGTGAATTGAGTTCTTGGGTCCTATCTTTGGATGTTTTTCTTCAATGTTTTAATACTTATTACTCAGAATTCATGGTTACTCATGCTTTGACTTCCTTTAGGTATTAAACTCTGATCAATCACTTTAAGTTCTTTCCTTTTGAATACCTTGATGTATCATTACTCAGAATTCATGCCCACATGCTCTGACTCCTATGAACTTCAAGTTATTGAGACTTTCCTAAATGTGTCACTCTTTCATTGAAGTATATACAAGCCTCAGTTTTATAAGAAGAGCTATTTGTTATCCTTATCTCTGTCACTGACTCCATAGCCCAATGGTAGCAAGTCTCCATCTTTCAACCTATAAACATATAAAATCCCAAACCATAGAGTTAGCCGTCTATCCATATCTTAAATCAATATCATTAACCCTTTGAGAGAGCCCTCTCAGGCTGAGGAGGCTAAGCCTCAGCCAAAAGTTGGTTTGAAAGAGTTACTCAAGGTCCACCTGATCAACAGCCTATCAGGGATTGATTTTGTGATAACATTTTGGTGCGTCTACCGGGAGCCTGAAGTCTATTCATTCCCGAAATCAAGAAGCTGAACTTCTGAAGGTAGCAGGAGCTCAGACATCTTTTTGAGGCTGCAAAACTACCTTGGCGACTCCACACATCAAATAACAAATTGGAAGGTGACTCCACTGCTAGAAGATCAGTAGCTTGATGAAGTTTCAAAATGAATTCCATTGCAAGAATGAATGCCAAGTATGCCCCTATGAATCGGTCTCATATCCCTGGTTTTCCAAATACTATGCCAAAGGTTGATTGGTTAGATGATCTTCCAATATTCAAAGATGAAAAGAAAGACAATGTTGCTCTTCATTTGGTTAGGTTCCATATGCGTGTATGCAGTCTTAAGGTTCAGTTCCCTAAAGATTGTCTCATGAGGATGTTTATGACCACTTTAGAAGGAAAAGCATGGTCTTGGTATAAAAGCTTGGAAAATGGTTCATTATATTCTCTTGTTGATTTCCATGATGTATTCTATGATATGTATAAAGAGTGTCATCCCTCCTTATTGCTGGTCAAAGATTGTTGTAAACATTCTACGAGTTTTATTCAATATTTGGAGGATTGTTATGATGATGATGAGTTTATGGATGAAGAAATTTTAGGGGCTCTTCATAACAATACATTTCAACGCCAAGAAGAAAGTATAACATCCCATGAAATGCAGCATGAAAATCAACAGGGGTTTAGTTATGAAAATCATATTACATCCTCTGAGATTGATGTAGATATGCAGCAAACTTGCCAGTCTTTTGATCATAAAGAGTATGAAAATGATTACAAACACCAAGAAGAAATGCTGGAAGAAATTTTTTATAACCCTCAGGCAGAGGAAAAGGTTGTTCATTTTTGTAATTCCTTGCAGCAGCTTACATCAAAGAATGATCATAATAATGAGGAAAATTACATTGTTTGTGGGAATCATTCAAAAAAGCAGTTGGATAGCATATCAAATAAATGTTGTGTAGCTGAGGATCAGTTGTTTGAAGATATAGAATGTTATGAGAATCATCAAACTAACCATGTGTTTTTTGACCCTATAGCTGACTACATGGAAAAGATTTACTGTTCAGGCTTCCAGTTATATTTTCATCTTGAAGAACAGTTACACCTCATGCTGCCTTGGTTATTTCAGTATCTGGTTTATTTTTGCTTCAAGCATAGTCAAGAGATTCAAGTGTCAGATCAGATCGACGACTAGCTTCATTGGAAGTTTCATGTTCCTTGAGCTACAAGTGGAGATTGCAGCTGATAGGGTAGGTAGGAATGTGCAAATAAGCTCAGGGTAGGTTGATTGAGCATCTGTTTCAGTAGGTGCAGTATTGAATTCTTCTTTCAGAAATCATTAAAGGTTTGAGGAGAAAATTGGGCAGAAGTTCAGAGTTTTATTCTAAAATATGGATAGCAGCACTGGAGCTACAAGTTCTTAGTATACCACAAGGGCACACTATCCCTAGTGGAGCCACTGTTATCACCCTAAAATTTTTGTTTCTAAGCTTTGGAAAGTTTGCCTTGTTTCTAGTCATAGTCTTATAGGTTTTGAGTCATCTCATCTCAATAAGTGTCATTCTCTTTTCCAAAAAAAAGTTTCACAGCCTCATTCCATGTCCTAAAAGCCTCACCATGTGTTTTGACATCACTAAGATTCCAAAGGATTGGTGTTAGTCTTGGTCTAGTCTTTCCATGGTCGCTTTAGTGTCTAAGATTTAGAAAAGAGTCTTGTTGGTATGGTCAAATAGAGTCAACACTCCGTTCTTGCCCATCATTGGTCCCACATCACCTAAAATTCCATGTGTCAAACTTGTGTCAAGGTTTTCGTAGTGCAAAACACACTCTAGGTGTTTTTGTAGCGCAAAATCCAAAATTTTCACTGGCTACACTACGAAATCGGGGATTCTGAACTAGGAGTTTTCGTAGCGCGCTACGAAACCCCTGAAGCAACCTGTTTCAGCATAAAAATCTATGTTTTCTACTTTTACTAGTCAACTTCCAGAAGGTCTCCTGAGCAACTGAGAGCAACTGAGAACTCAATTTCAAAAACTAAAAGAGGCTTTTCTTTCTAACATATTAAAATACAAAAAACTCTTTCATTTTCTTCAAATTCGTTCTGAGGTGGGAGGAATTTATGGTTAAACTTGCGCTACGAAACTACTATAGGTGCAGTTTTTCACAAACCAGAATTTGCCAGTTTGCACCTGATATTCAAAGATAGTTTGTGGTCACAGGAAAAGGTATTTTGGAATTTTGAAGGAGTTTTTTCTTCATCAACTCTCCAGCTACAATAACCTATCTCACTTTCTTCATAAGTGTTTTCAGTTGGGAGATACTAAGCTTTCTTTGAAACCCTAATTTCAGAGAACGGATTTTTCCTGTTTTACACGTGTTTTTCAATGACAGATTCTGAACAACTGGAGAAGTGTTTTAAAAAAAAAAAAGAGTTTTTTGTTCTAGACAACATGGACTACAAAAACCTCCTTCAGTTTCGTAAAATGTGTCATGGATGAGGAGATAAAGGCTCTGTCCCACGTGCCAACTTTCAAGGATCCTAAACCTAAAAACAGGGAAACATGTTCCCTAATTTCTAGGGTTTGTCATCAACAATCAGGTGATAACATGGGAGGCTTCATCAAATTTGACTTCATGAGATTATAGTTGTCAAATAATGCATTTAATGTTTAGTTGAGGTGGTTTAGTCATAATAAGGAGTTACACTCCTAGTTGTATTAGGTCACTAGGACTGCTAGTTAACAGCTAGTTGTAATTAATAGTTTGTTTTAAGTGTCAATAGGTGTCAAATTAGGAGGAATTCGAATTCCCCTCATGTTGGAGGAGGAATCTAAGTCCTGTAATGAACTCTATATATTGGAGAAAATCTAATGTAACAAGGGTTGGAAAAGGTTATAGAAAAAGACTACTTTTGTAAATGTTGTGCAGGGACTGATATATACAGAAGCAGTTGGACTTTTCTGAAGCTGAGATTCTTAGTGTACTTCAGTGAGCTTTATCTTTTATCTTTGATATGTTTTACTTCCATAGTCTTAATGCTTATTACTCAGAATTCATGGAGGAACATGCTCTGACTTCCTTTAAGTGTTAAACTATGGTGAATTGAGTTCTTGGGTCCTATCTTTGGATGTTTTTCTTCAATGTTTTAATACTTATTACTCAGAATTCATGGTTACTCATGCTCTGACTTCCTTTAGGTATAAAACCTTGATCAATCACTTTAATTTCTTTCCTTTTGAATACCTTGATGTATCATTACTTAGAATTCATGCCCACATGCTCTGACTCCTATGAACTTCAAGTTATTGAGACTTTCCTGAATGTGTCACTCTTTCATTGAAGTATATACAAGCCTCAGTTTTATAAGAAGAGCTATTTGTTATCCTTATCTCTGTCACTGACTCCATAGCCCAATGGTAGCAAGTCTCCATCTTTCAACCTATAAACATATAAAATCCCAAACCATAGAGTTAGCCATCTATCCATATCTTAAATCAATATCATTAACCCTTTGAGAGAGCCTTCTCAGGCTGAGGAGGCTAAGCCTCAGCCAAAAGTTGGTTTGAAAGAGTTACTCAAGGTCCACCTGATCAGCAGCCTATCAGGGGTTGATTTTGTGATAACACTTTCAAACAATGCATCAACAAATAATGGCTTCTTAGCTGAATTTTTGGAAGAGCTGGAACGGAGCTGATCCATGAATGCTTCTATAAGCCTATTCTTCATCTCTCCTTCTTCCATTGCACGGATTTGAGAGAGAATTTTGATCTCTTCTTCTTTTGTAGCAGCCATTAACACTTTCTCTTTTTGTGGCGGAGAATAGTGTTCTTCAATACTGGAGTCACTATAGAATTCTGAGTCAGAATTAGTATACATATGACAAGCACAATTTTCAGAATCAGTATGACAATCACAGTTTTTTGGTTCTGAACATGAGCAATGCTACATGTAGGCTTGCAATTCTTCTTCAGAAGAAGTACTATAAGAGTCAAGAGATGACTCTTCTAATTGCTGCTGCTGAATTTGGTCTTTAATCACCACATTAGGGCAGTGTTCTGATCTATGAGTGCGGGAACCACACTTCATACACTGGATTTGTCCCTCTGTTTTGATAGTTTTACCCCTTTGGAATAGGGCTTGGGACTTTTTGCCTCTATTCTTCTTTGATTCTTCTCCTTTTGGACATTTGGTGGAAGTATGTCCAGTTTTACCACATAACCAGTAAGTGAGCTTGTTCCATTTTTCTTGCTTAGATGTATGTAGATGAATATCGAAGGGTTTATAATAATGTGTTCGTGGGACATACCTGTAATACCCTTTCCTTGCTATAGAAGAACCTCTCGGCCTACGAGAGGACTTTCTTTGGTGTTTATGGGATTTAGCAATCTGTTTGTACTCCTTTTTGGCCCTTTTCTTTGCTTTCCTTTTTCGGACCAAAGGGTCATCAACTGTAAGTCCATATTTGCTGCAGATGGACTTTCTGTCTGGAAGCTTTTCCAAAGATCTACTCACTTTGGAACTTATACATAGACTGACTAAAGTCTTGGTTATATGAGAATAAATCTCACCCCAAGTGTATGATTCAAAAGATAACTGGAAGATTTCTTGCAATCTGATGTAATCAACAAATCTAGATGGAAGAGCAGCAAGATATACCTGTTTCCATAATAGATTTTTTGAATCTTTTACTTCATATATTCTTTGCATCCAGTCCCTGTGGAAGTCTTCAAACTGTGACATTTTGTGGCACTTGAGATTCATCAGAATAAATTCATGTTTATCTGCAATCTCTATTTCACAGCCACACTAGTACTCTAATATCATGGAGGTTAGAGCTCCAACCATGTTGCTAGTTGTTGTGCCATCTAAATTATGAATCACATCTCCTGCTTCATCTTTAAGAACTTCAGCTTCCATTTTTGCCAATAATGGTGGAGATGATTCTGTTTCCCACCACCTAAGTAGTGTTCCTGTAAAACACTGAATATTGGTTTTGCATCCTTCTATTTCATTTTCAACTCTAAGGCACATAAGTTTATATTCAGTAAACATCATATCAAGCAATTGTCTAATCTGACCAACACTTAGATTATCAATATTCCATTCACGATGTGACTTTGGGAAGAAAGTATGTGATTCTGGAAGCTTGCCTTTGCCTTCTATATCAAGTGCAGGATACTTATTGAACCTAATTTCCAATGGTTCATAAATAGGGAGAATCTGAGAATGGGGCTACTTCTTCTGGAAATAATGCTGGAAATCTGTCAACTGGTTTGACAGGATCTTGAATCTTAATATTTCTCTTATAAAGAAATGAAGTAGGAACTGGTTTATCAACTTTAGAGAGATTCATTTTTTCAACTTTCTCAGTTAAATCAGTTATTAAATTCTTAGTAGTACCCATGTGGTCTACTATTTTCTCTTCTACTTCTTCTATTTTATTCAAAGATTCTTTGGCATAAGATCTGATAACTGATGAGGAATATTGCACCTCATTTAGACTTCTGTTTACTTCATTTAGAGAAACCTGAACAGTATCAAACTGTTCTTTTATTTCTACAGTCTTTGCTGTGTTTATTTCCAGGCCTTTGATTGCAATATTTGTCCAGTTGATCTGTTCATTGGCCTTTTGAATTCTTCCATCTATTCCCAAAGCATTATCATCTTTTTGAACCAGAGGAATTGTTTTTGTTGCATTCTGATTTTCACCTATGATGATTCCTCTATAGGGGGGAAAAGTAGATGGTGTCTCCACTTTGGTGTCATCCAAAGCAGTCCAAGCATGTTTGGTGGATGAGGAGGAAGATGTTCCAGTCATTAATATAGTTTGAGGATTCACCTCTCGTTTCCATTCATAAAAGGAAATCCAGGAATTTGTTACTTCCATGTAATGTTTCCAATCCTGGGATAATTTAATTTTCTCCTCAATAGTATGACTGAGACCAAATTGTTCTGCTTCTGGATGAGTAAATAAATCCCAATTTAACATGGCTTTCATCCATTTGGAACTTATTTCAGATTTTAGGCAGCCATTCATTAAAGTGAAGAACTTATGCATTTCCATTACTGTAGGCTTTTTGCAATCATCTGGAATGGGGCCAAATCTGGATGGAGGGATCAAACCTTTTGCTTGTTCTAAATACCCTAATCCATATTTTGGCTTGGCTGGCCTCATTGTGCTGAACATTTCTGTTAATCTTGGATCTTCACCTTCCAAGGTGATAATTTCATGCATCATCAAAATATGGTCAGACTCAGGTTCATGCGGAAAAGGAATGTCTGAACACTTTGGATTTGGACATGGATTAACTGAGGTAGAAGGAGGAGCCTCTCCAGTCCTTGGATGATGATTCTCATGAATGACGGATTCAGCAAGAGTACACAAATTTACAGCAGACTGGCATTCAGGACATTTGACTTCTAAAGAATTGAAATTTACAAGTTGGGCAAATTCAAATAAAGAAATATGTCTACAAGAAACTGAACTTGAGCAAGCAGTATCAACAGTGGATGGATCACGGTAAAAACAGGAACTTTTGCAAGCTTGTTCAATCCTTCTGTAGTCAATTGTGGATCTTCTTGGAAAGGATAATACAGCAGAGGATTGGTTTTCTTGGATGTCTGTAGAGGTTATCTTTTTGAGAGCAGGAGGCTTGGGATTTGAGACTACCCAGTGTTCGGGGAATGTGAGATCTTCCCAATGGATGGTCTGATGTTCTATCTTCTGATTCTTAGAATCTGTTAGAACAACAACACTTGCTTTTGAATCGCGACTGGGCTTATGGAGGACTGCAGGATATAAAGTATTTGTATGTCGGAAACATCCTCTGGTCTAGATAGCAATATTATGTCTTTTCTTATGCATATCAAACCCTGTAGTTTGGATCTGCAACTGTAAGATTTGATCTATGGTCTCATCAAAGACATATACAGAAAAATTTGGGTAGCAGTCAAAATAGACTGGACCGTTTGACAGAGGGGCGACAATTCCTCCTATTAATGAATCAGTATACTTATTATGAGTGAGATCTCTAACTGTGGCTAGAACAAAGGTATTCAATCCTTGATGAGTTAGAGGATTTATCCCGATTCTTATACATCCCAAATGTAAATACTTAGTATTTAACCTCTTGGCTTCAGCCTGTAATTGTTTTGGATTTAGCAGGGAAATAGACTGAACACTATCAGAATTTTCTTGGATCTGGCTAATTGACTCTTTGATACTAATTCTAGTAGCAACTCTTAGATGAAATATAGACAAATCAGAATAGACTTTTGACGGAGCAATACTAGGGAGTTGTCATCAGGCAGAAGGTTCTGATTCTTCGTATTCTAGTTCGGCCTGATTTAAAACACGACTAGAACTTGATGCAAACATATCTTTGAGCAGAATCTCTATGGCAGAAGCCTCTCTCTCTTCTAATTCACGGAAAGATGCAGATTTCCTAAATGAATCCATTTTCTTATAATGAGTGATGTTTTTGAATACCAACCTCTTGAACCAGACGTTACTGGCTCTGATACCAATTTGAAGCAGGGGCTTTCTACGAAGCTTGCAATTTGAACTACAGTGCTGCTACAGTAGTGCGCTTTGCTGAATTTCCTCCTTTGTGGCTTTGTTGTGTCTCTTCGTTTGTCTTCACTTATCGACCTCTGGTGAACCTGTGGTGAACTCAGCATGAACCTATTGGTTTTTTTCACGCTCTACGACCTTACACACGGCTTCCTCACCTTTTAATGGTCTGGCGTCCCTTCAAACCTTTGGTGAACCTCTGATGAACTTCCAGTGAACTTCGAGTGAAGATAATGAGACAACTACTACACAACAGAGATTTTTGCTTTGATAACAATTGATCTCATTCATCGATGAGTTTCTAAATTGCTCAATGTCACCATTTAAGGAAACATCTAGGCCTCTTTCCGAGTCTTCCAAGAGCATCTTGAAGTTTAATAACCATTTTTTTGCAACTCGATAGGGCAGAATTTTTTGTCACTAGTTGCAATTTGTATTCCTCCAAATGCTTTTAGGAATTCCTTTTGAATAAAAACCCAGCAGAAAATTACCTATGGCAAGACCAAAAGTATTGGAGCATGCCATTGCCAAGCCAGTTATCCCACCACCCAAAATTTTGTGCATGAGAATGACAAAACATAGCAATAGACTCCATAGAGTATTTTTCCTTTGTTGCAGTAGTACTAACTATGATGACTATAGCAAACATTGTATGTAAGAAGACAATTTATAATGGTGAGAAGTGCACTGATTTCATTTTTTCTTTTTGAAACTTTAATAGTAATGGATTCTCTACTGTATATTTTGTACCTTGCAACCTTTAAATATATAATCCCTCCAAGCTAGTTGTTTTTTTAGTTGAATGTAGTACGTACAATGCTAAGACCTCATTGAATTTCATCGCAGAAAGATAAGCAACACTAAGGTCCCAAGAAGTTATACATAAGTGAAATTGGTGAAAGGAATCCTCTTTCTGAAGTTCACTTTCGAAAACCTTCCCAAATTAACTGTGCAAAACTTGGCTACAACACTACCATTGAGCAATAAGATCAATATCATGATTACGCAGAGTTGCGCACTAGTTAACATCATTAAAAGGCGTGCAAGTTTTGGGATAATCAATGATAGTTTCAACAAGTTAATGGCTAGATGAAGGTAAATATGCTCGATGTTTACACAAGTTCCATTAGACCAATCAAATGATGACATGTGGCAGGGTCTTGTTAGACGATGATGTGGGCCTATCGATGAATGACATATGGCACAGTTGCACATAAGGCAAGAAAGGGCACCAACTAATGTTAGCACGTTGATGTGGAATCACTAGGTGGTTGTCATGCAGCAGGAAAAAATGGATTTTCAGTGACCTAATAGGTGCAAATTTGGATGACACATGGCCCACTCAACGTGTGCCACGTGGCAAGTGTGACATCATTAATGATGACGACATATGAGTGACCAAGGACCTTTGGTTATAAGGCATATTGGCATGGTCGCATGGAAAGAGGGGCGAGTCTTAGCCTCATTAGTTTCCGCCCCTGGACACATGGTCGACTCTGTCATATGGGCAAATGGCATTGGGATTTCAGACACGTTGGTTGGTGTAAAACCTATTTTTATGGTCAACCCTCCATATTTGGGACCACCATAACAGTATATACCAACCAAGAACTTGACAAAATGCATGGCAATTGTTCGTAGCATTATCTCTACTCTAAAACCAAAAGGTTGAAGGTGTTTGACAGATGGTATTGGTTTGATTTGTTTATAGTGCGTAGTTATGATTTTTGTTTGAAGGCTCGGTCAACCCTCTACATTTGACAGAACTCACCTTAACACTATTAAATATGGCCGAGTGCAAGTATTATAGAGTGAGACCTCAAATATTGTATAGGAAAGGTCCTCATTAACGAACTAGGCATAGATGGCAACAATTTTATCATAAACCCTAAGTACAGTAGAATCGACCCTAGACAATATATATGAAGGTAAGTTGTATGGTAGGCTACGTCGATAATTTGAGTTACATGAGATGAAAAAGCTTTGTGAGGTGTCATATTGCAAGTGCAATGAATATAACATAGTCGATGAGAGGTATGGGTCTCTCGCCTTTGTAAAGCCACATACACAAATCGTTAACAAATATAAACAAAAGGGACATGTTATGCAAACAATATTCATACCGCACTTGGTATTGGTTTTAGGTGGGAACCTTGACATTGTGGGTTCAACCTTTGACAACTATCAGGTTGGGTTATTTTTAAGTTTTAATTAGAAATGGAATTTTGTAGAACAAATTGCAGATTTCAATGGTTGATACTAGAATTTGTAAAGACATTTGGAGGGCACCCAGAAAAAACAGTTTGATTTATCCAAATTGAGATATTTTTGGGAACATAATTTATCCAAAGAGATATTCAGAAGAAGTTGGATGATGGTAGTTTAGATACGAATGCAACCAGAGGATTTCATGTTGTTTTGACTTATATTTGATGGCCATCATCTTTTTCATTTGTTTTGGAGGTCTATGAACATATTGCAGGAGATAACATGTTTCAAGGAAGGGTTTGAATGACCAGATTGAAGTTCTAGTTAAACATAATAGAGATAGTAGTATAATATCCAACAGGAGTGATTGATGTGACCATTTTGGTGCAGGATAGTAGGTTGTATAGCAGTGTGATGTAGCAATGTAGCAGTTGCAGGTTGTATGGCAATATAGAAGTTGTAGAATATGTGGCAAATATTGTGATTGTGCATAGATGTTGCTACAAGTTGTGATAATGACAATAGATTGTAGATCGTGATTCCTTATGATATATGTTGATCATGGATCCATTTCGAAAAATGTGATGAAATAAAGGTCCACAAGGAATTTGAAGGAGTATGTTGGAGCCTATTTATTGTTGAAGTTGGAACCTCAATCAAGTTGGAGCCTAGAGCGGATTGAAGCCTACTCATCCTTGAGGTTGGAGCCTCAATCAGGTTGAAGCCTACATTGAGCAGGTGTTTGCATCTTTGAGGTTGATGCCTTAATTAGGCTGTAACATATCACAAGTGGTAGCTTGCATGTTTTGGGGGTTGTTTCCTCCAACAGGTCGGGGCATGCAAGTGTATGTAAATGAATTTAAGACTAAGTAGAAGAAGAGTTGGTGGTTTTCTTCCTTTTGGGTTTCCACCTAAAATATTTGTGTCTCCTTGTGATGTGATGCTTTAAACTCCCTTATTTCGGCCAACAACATGGTCTACCATAGTCATTAATTGTAAACTATCATCAAACACTATGAAACATAGTTAGTCATAGTCAAACATGGTAAAATATTATTATAATTATGGTTATTATGGTTATTATGGTTATTATATTTTTAATATTCATGTATTTTTTTCATTATTTTAATATTTATGTAGTTAAAAATGATGGTAACCCTCTCCTTATTCAAGTCATCAACTAGCACAACCATATTAGTGATGATTGATGTTTGTCATACATGACATTAATTAATATACATCATAGTTGATATATCTCATTTCTATTATGAATTTAATTAAAAATTCATATGTATTATTTATTTAATATAAAATATTTATATTTTATAAGAGGAGGGATTATAATATGGTTTTATTTTTGTTTTGAGTATACACAATGCATTATTATAATAAAATAAATAAGGTGCATTTTACTTTTCAATATTGAAGAGATGTAACCCCATGTGGGTGTCCAATCAAGGAGACAGGTGGCTGCGGGTTGGAGCGTTGAGCCAGTTGGGCCTCCACACATAGCACGCCCGACTTAATGGCTATTAGGAGTCGGGCTCTCCTGTGAATGTTACTTAATGCATGGAGGCAGCAATGTGGTCATTTGCAATGGGTGGGTGATAAGGAGGGATTGTTGGGTGAGGGAGAGCAGCGAGGTATTGGCGTCCTAGCTCAGGCAGAGGCTTGGGGCGACGGTGCAGGATGAGTTTAGGATTGAAGGGTATGCGGGGGAATAGAACTGGAAATCTTTTTGGCCGTAGGATCCAGGAGAGCACAGGACAAACTCCAACGACAAGAATTACAGTCCCAAGGCTGGTGTGAGTAGGTGGTGGGCTCTTGCTTCCCCTGGCTCACTCTGGCTCTTCTTTCGGCAAGGAATTTCTCCTCTAGAGTGGTAGTTAAGCAGAGAATGTGGGGCATGGCTCTTCCCCGAGAGTGGTTGGCCTACCTTTGTGACCTGCAACGCGCCATCCAACTCATCGGTAGATAGTGGGGAGGTGCAGAGAATTGCACTGGGAAATATGATAACTTTGATGCAGGGGAGTTAAGGCATGTTTTTCTGTGTTTGGTTCATATTCGATTGGTGTGGTGGGTTGCTCAAGGTAGCCAGATTCGTGTAATGAGCGAAGAAGAAGACGGGTGCATGCTGCGACAGTGAGGTCGTGCCTGTAGAGGAGTCGGTCACCGTATAGAGAATCGTTCACCATAGGACATACCTAGCTCGAGCTCGGATTCGACCGAGGGTCACCACTCTAATGCAGAGGAAGTCGTATCCCCAGATCGCTCCCAGGGACACATAGAGGCCTCAACGACCTTGGACTCCATAGTGGCTCAACTGAACGCTCTCCATATGAGCATGGAAACTCTGAGGGAGCAGCGCTATGACGATCGAAATGAATTGGTGGCTTACATCAACGACCTCCAACACATGCGTAATGAACTCCTAGACTCTCTAAATGGCCTTCGGTGGCAACTTTAGCGAACAAATGACCACTTCTGTGCGTTGGAGACCCGGGTAGAGCATATCGACTACCACACACATGAGAGGGAAGCAATCTTTGCAGCCCCACCACCGTTTCCCCCTAACCCTCCTCTGTAATGTGTAATTCTGGAAAAATCTCTTCTTTTGTTACTTTTGTTTTGGAAATAACCAAAGGCGCGAGTTGATTTGGCTTCCTTACAGGCTCAATCTTATTCAGAGCAACTCTCTTGTTAGCTCTTAAGCCTGTTATTTTGTCTGGTGTGGAAGCAATGATGTATACAGTTCAACTATTGATGTAGGATGTTTTTGAAATTTTGATAATATAATACAGTTACCTTGACCAAAAAATTAAAAAAAATATATAAAATAATAAAATAATAATAAAAATAAAAATAAAATAAATAAATAAATAAATAAAATAAAAATAAAATAAAATAAAAATTAATTAATTAATTAATTAAATAATATATAAATTAAAAATAAAATTAAAAAAAAATAGAAATAAAAATAAATAAAATAAATAAATTAAAAATAAAAATAAAAATAAATAAAAAATAAAAAATGAAAATGAAAATAAAAATAAATAAATAAATAAAAATAAAAATAAATAAATATAAATATAAATATAAATATAAAAAATATAAAAAAATAAAAATAAAAATCATTGAAGAGATGTAACATCCATCAAATTCATTCATCCATGATGTTGAGGTTTGCATGTATCAGTTGAATATAATATGTTATACAAATATAAACATATAGCAATAATCAATTTAATGTGAGCTAAATAATTTCAATCACAAATCTATAATAAATATAAAATAAAACTATAAAACAAGATCATATCAATTATTATAAAAGTAGGAAGGAGGAAATTTTGTCTAACGCCATTCTCGGCAACGTTTAATCATTTCATAGTATTAATAATGTGTTGCATGAATTTGTTTCAAAAAAAAATCATAATACCTTTATTTTAAGAGGAAACGATAAAATTACATTCAACACATGTTTGAGGACGTTAGAACAAAAAAAAGTTGCAAGAAATTTAACAATGACTACAATAGCACCAAAATGAAAACAATGAAAGAGCAAATCCAAAAATAAAAGACTAACTTAAGAGAATCCCAAGTGTCACCAAGAAGCATGATACCTCAAGCATTATCTAGAATTTATTAAAGGGTCAATCATAACAAATTCTCCCCTCATTGACACTAATCAACCTACTCTAAAAGAAAATATAAGCACCACAACCCATGGAAGGGTGAGTGACTCGAGAGACAGAGAGCAACCAAACAAGTTATAGCTTTAAAACTGAAGAAACTAGCTAGAAGCCACTAGAAATTAGCCATATAGGGACCAAATGGGATGAAACATTACAATACCCTACCACGTATGCTAAGGAAAAAAGGGTGAAAATAGTTCCTAAGTCCCCTAGCCATCCATGCAAGTCCAAACCCCATTGTCCAAACCAAAAGACCCACAAAAGAAGTTTCCTCTAAAGGAGAAAGCAAGAACCAACAAGTATCCTTTGAACCCCACCAGACACCATCATAACAACACACACCGCTATTTATTAGTTGTTGAAATAGGGAAAACCAAAGGAGAACTCAAGACAACACATAAATGAAGAGCCACCCACCACTAACACTAATGGCCGAGAAACAAATCCCACCATATCCCCATTATGTCAACCATGAACAATCCACAGGCCCCCACATGCTATTTGAATTTAGCCTTATATTTTGGAAATGGTAGCATGAATTCTCCATACATACTAGCACTATAGGGGATCTATTGATAGATGTAGTTATAGAACAAGGAGTGAGATATAATGCAGTCTAAACATTGTAGGAGAAAATGATCTCTGCTCAAACCCTGGGCTCTCCTCCCATCCATTGAGAGCAACTGTAACATACACGATTTTTCCAAAAAAGAGAAATCATCCTTTCATTAAAAAAGAGTTCAAATACATAGATCTATACCTCAAAAAAATATTTTTTATCGGTATACCCAGAGAAAAATGCTAATCAAAGCCATTATATAACACAATATCATTAGCGAAAACCTTACAGAATATCAACAAAAAGGCATAAAGTCCAAACCCCTGGGTTCAGATTACAGGAAACCCCTTTATCTATATAATTTAACACCAATGCAAAAACAAACAAGAGGAATAGTTGTGATACAACATAGTCCTTGTTTTTACCGCTATTTAATTTATTTATTTTTGCATAGTGTTTTCTTGCTAATGATGTATTCATTTTCCAATAATAAAATAAAATAAATAGCTCCACACAATGAGCTAAGTTCAGCACAATAGGCTAAGTTTCTCACTTAAAAGTTATTAATTATTTTCTTAGTCGTGATGTATTCCCTTTCCTATAATAAAATAAAATAAAAATAATATTATAGCTCATTGTGCGGAGCTTTGTAATTGAAATGTTTGGGGTCATGGTATTATAATAGTTGTCTATATAAAATAATTATCAAAAGAAAACATCAATGACGTAGAATTAATAGCTATAATCAAATTCACAATCGTCTATTAATAGTCAACTTAATAATAGTTATTGGGAGTTTAACTCATTAATTATTAACTATTAATGAAAATAGTTAATTGTTATAATATTATAGTTTAGTAGTTTTCTTTGTAATAGTTATAGTATTATAAAAATATAGCTAAGGAAACTATTGTTGTTGTTTATTTTTGATAGTTATTAATAGTTATAGTTCAATTTTGTTATTATTGATACGTTGCTATCATGTATAGCTTCATAATTAACTTCAAACAACTAATTAATTAACAGTTATTAGCTATTCTTTATGTTTCCATTTATATTTTTATCCTTAATGCTTTGTGCCAAGATTTTTTCTTTCATTTTCATTGTGCTGAGACATTGCTAAAATTGTTGAAATCGAAATAACCAATTTAAAAAGTCAAATGGTTGAAGAGTATGCGTTGGGATTGAAATGGGCGTGTGTGAAGCATTTCTTATGCAAATCTTTCCCCACAAGAGGTAGTTTGTCGCCACTCTATCAAAAGCAGAAAGCATTGCTATAACTAGAAATTGCACCATATGTTGCAAAGGAAACGACGTAAGGTGTTTGCATAGGAAAGAGTAGCGTAGAAGAAAGAAGTAAAAATTTTATGCAATTTTGTTTCTATACGGGCGTGTCTTTTTTATCATATGTTATGTTTTTTTACTAAATAATTGAAATGTAATTGGACCAATAATTGAAATATAATTGGACTAATAATTGAAATATAATTGGACTTCAATTGCAAAATTTCAAACGCATTAAAATATAATTGGATTTCAATTACAGGAAACATGACATTAGGAATCAATCTACAAAAATTAGCTACCTCCATTGTTTAAATTTGAATTGTACTCAAATGAGGTAGGATCAAAACTCAGATGTGCAATAAAACATCGAAAACCATAATCAACGAAACACAAAACCCAAAAAAAAAATCTAATCTATAATCACTCAGGTATGGTGGTAGGTGGCTTAATTTCTACACAACTAAATCTTCTTCTTGAAAACTTAGTATAAAGACCTAGTAATGTGCTTTATGAACTTTTGTGGAAATTGGCCATCAAACATTAGGTGAACATTCAAAACAAACATAGGTAAATAATAAAAATAGGTTGCAAAAGCCCTATTTCCAAAGAAATGTGAAATTACTTACTTGAGTTGCTCTTCATGGTAACATGTATAAAATTGAAGATATTTGTTCCATGGTGCACACTTATGGATGACACATTGAGAGCAGTATATTGCAGTAGCAACCAACTTAGATGGTGGATACTTGAGCATCTCGTATTGAGCAAGGGATAAATGGCTTAAGAAGTATGTCATATGTCTTATCTAATCAACCAAGAGGTTTTAATTTAGCGATTTTCTCAAAAAAAATCATAAGAAAAGTGTTATATGATAAGAAATAAGAACAAGAATCTCAAGGTTTGATCAAATTAAATAGAAAATCACAACATTAAGTGTGTGTATTGTTACCAATGTTTCTACACCACACACATTTAGAAACATATTTAGGAAATTAAATTGAGTTGGGAAACCAAAAGTATATTGTAGAACATCTCACATTGTTGCTTCCTACAATTGTTCAACCATGAGGTCAATAAAATTGAGATATAAATATATCCATTATGGATGGTTCTGACCGGTCGTTATGTATCAATAATCCATTAAGAATGCAAGCATAGAGCATTAATACATTTAGCGCAACCACATGCCAAACACAAAGCTATTTCATAATTTATGTAAAATTATTTGTATGAAAATAAAAAAGAAATAAATTGAAGTCACACATCCTTAAACTTAGAAATTTATATGAAAATTTAACATAAGAGATTATAATTAACAATTTATAACAAAATTTAACATATAGGTATTATAATTGTATCAATTAAATGTGAACAAATAAATATACAAATATTATAATGGTACTAGGTAAATATTATTTTTGTAAGTTTGGTAAGACTATGTCTTTATACAAATATTATAATGGTACTAGGTAAATATTATTTTTGTAAGTTTGATAGGACTATATATTTATCATGTAAGAGCACAAAGATCACCATCTATCCAAGACTTGATGGACATACTAATAGTGTACAACCAATCCATAATTTTTAAAAATAATTGTTAAAAATAGAATCTTTTACATGACAATAATAGTTATTTGAATGCAATAAGTTGGTGAGAAGAAGACATAATGAATGATAATATTAGAATAGAGTTTCATAATGAATGATAATATTAGAATAGAGTTTCATAGTGGATGGTTAAATAAAAAAATAAAAAAAATTAAACAATTTAAAAACCAGTGGAAGACAATTATTCCTTACAAAACTTTAGAAAAGATATTGCTTGCAAACACTTGAGAAAAGAAGTTTAAATAATTATTTAATGATGTATACTTTTCTAGATGGTAAATGGTACAAGTCACAAGATTATATGAACTACTTTCAAAATTGTAGTGGATATATTTGTGAATTTATTTTATACTTTGAACTAAGTGAATAGAGTGGGAATTTCATTATTTGTTTATTGTCATTAACTAAATATCAATGCAACTAATTAGACTACTCTTATAAATATAAAAATTACAAAAAAAATTGATCTATTATGATCAGAAATAATATTTTTTTTACATTATTCAAGAACTCACTATATCATCTAGTAATTATAATAATATAAAATTTTCTTAAAATTACAATCATTGAATCTTATATTCTTTACATAAAATTTATAAAATTACTAACAAATATAATTTATAAAATTACTAATAAATACAATTGTGGCAATCTACTTTTATAATAATTAAAAAAAATTCCATTATTCAGAAATTCTACATATCATCTATTAATCATAATAATATCTATGTGTCTCAAAATCACAATCTTTCAATTTTATATTTGTTCCCAAGAATTTATAATTTATAATATTATTAGTAAATAAGATTGTGGCCATGTACTATTCTTGTATGGAAGTTGGCGTATTGAAAGCAGGTAATAAGAATAAGAAAGCTATAGATTAAACTTAAATTAAACTGTGTAAACATGGTTACGATCATAAAATTAATGTTTTGAAGTCAATTTTAAAATGGTCACATTATTATCGAAGTTGAAATTATATGTTCTACTTTATTTTCCATTCTCGAATGAATTCTCCAACTATTGATATTTTTCCTGAAAACTAAAGAATATATTGAGCAGTGACACCAAAATGCAGTACATATAGATAAGAAAGAGATAAAGGCTAGATCAAAAATATTTTAAATTTAATTATAAGAAAGAGAATCTTTTACATGACAAGAATAGTTATTTGAATGCAATAAGTTGGGCAGAAGAATACACAATGAATGATAATATTATAATAGAGTTTCACAATGAATGATAATATTAGAATAGAGTTTCATAGTGGATGGTTAAAAAAAAAAAAAACATTTTTATGAAACAATTTAAAAACCAGTGGAAGACAATTATTCCTTACAAAACTTTAGAAAAGCTATTGCTTGCAAACACTTGAGAAAAGAAGTTTAAATAATTATTTAATGATGTATATTTTTCTAGATGGTAAATGGTACAAGTTAGAAGATTATATGAACTACTTTCAAAATTGTAGTGGATATATTTGTGAATTTATTTTATACTTTGAACTAAGTGAATAGAGTGGGAATTTCATTATTTGTTTATTGTCATTAACTAAATATCAATGCAACTAATTAGACTACTCTTATAAATATAAAAATTACAAAAAATTTTAATCTATTATAATCAGAAATAATATTTTTTTTACATTATTCAAAAACTCACTATATCATCCGGTAATTATAATAATATAAAATTTTCTCAAAATTACAATCATGGAATCTTATATTCTTTCCATAAAATTTATAAAATTACTAACCAATACAATTTATAAAATTACTAACAATTAAAATTGTGGCAATCTACTTTCATAACAAATATTTTTTCTTCCATTATTCAAGAATTCTACATATAATAATAATAATATCTACCTGTCTCAAAATCACAATCTTTCAATTTTATATTCGTTCCAAGGAATTTATAATTTATAATATTAGTAGTAAATAAAATTGTGGCCATGTACTATTCTTGCGTGGAAGTTGGTGCATTCAAAGCAGGTAATAAGAATAAGAAAGTTATAGATTAAACTTAATTTAAATTGTGTACACATGGTTATAATCATAAAATTAATGTTTTGAATCCAGTTTTAAAATGGTCACATTATTATCTAAGTTGAAATGGCAAGGTTTTATTTTATTTTCCATTCTCAAATGAATTATCCAACTATTGGTATTTTAACTAAAAACTAAAGAATATATCAAAAAATGACACCAAAATGCAATACATATAGATAAGAAAGAGATAAAAGCTAGATCAAAAATATTTTAAATTTAATTATAAGAAAGAGATAAAGGATGGATCAAAAATATTTTAAATTTAATAAAAATAAATATAGGCAAACAAATAATATATATTACTATTTATTCAAAAAAACAACATATAAAAAAAATATAAAACCTTAACCATTATATAAGGAGAGAAAAGAGTAAGCAAGAAAAAATATGCATTCTTATTTATAGGAAGATAAATAATTTATTTATTATCATTAATACATTACACATAACAAACTCTAAAACCTAATATAAAAACAGAGATATATTTATATGAAAAGTAACCTAAATCATTTCCCTATTTTGGTTAACATATTACAATTCACAAACTCCAAAACTTAAGCGAACATCCCACACAACGTATACATAATTCCATCCGAGGAGACAAGAAGTTTATATGTGTAATCTTCATATTTAAATTTCTTAAAATGAACTCTGATAAGGCATATTATGGATCCTGGAACGTAATATAGAAGAACACGCAGGAGAAACTGTGGTTGTGGCCAGGGTTTACCTGTTAAGGTGAGCAATTCCCAGAAGGACTCGAAGAAACTGGAACTAGTAAAGAAAACTATAAAAAAAATATTGCTAATAGATATGAGGAAAATAATAACTGGAAATTTGAATAATTGTAACTCATATTGCATCAAAATTATAGTATGAAATAATGTTATGGTATCAAATCATGTTAGGGTTATTGGGTTCCATTATCATAATACTTATTATCCATAATACCTATACCAAGTAAAAAAGAAATTTCAAAAAAATCATGTCTATGATATACGAGGATAAAAACAAATACAGAATGCCAATTCTGCAAATTATAAGATATAGAATACAAGTCATTCATTTCACACTAAAACATTAGCAGATTGTCTTCTGTTAGAAAAAAATAACTAGTGTTAAAAAAATACTCATAAACATACTCAAAAAATTGTCCTTCCCTCCTCCATTACACACGCATTTTCAAGCTCCTTTCTCAGGCTCAGTCTCACTATAAGGTCGCTGATGACAGACCATGTCCCGAGGGTAACCGTTTTCTCCCCATAAAACCGATCCCAAGGAGGATCACACTTAGTGTTTTCCTCAGGCTAATAATTTTCTTACATTATTCAAGAACTCACTATATCATCTAGTAATTATAATTATAATAGTATAAACTTTTCTCCAAATTACAATCGTTGAATTTTATATTCTTTCCATAAAATTTATAAAATTACTAACAAATACAACCGTGACAATCTACTTTCATAATAAATACTTTTTTCCATTATTCAAAAATTCTACATATCATATATTAATAATAATAATAATAATATATATGTTTCAAAATCACAATTTTTCAATTATGTATTCGTTTCAAGAAATTTATAATTTATAATATTATTAGTAAATAAAATTGTGGCCATGTACTATTCTTGTGTGGAAGTTGGTGCATTGAAAGTAGGTAATAAAAATCAGAAATCTATATTTAAATTGTGTAAACATGGCTACAATCATAAAATTAATGTTTTGAAGCCAGTTTTAAAATGGTCATATTATTATCGAAGTTGAAATGGCAAGGTTTTATTTTATTTTCCATGCTCAAATGAATTCTCTAACTATTAGTATTTTTCCTGAAACTAAAAAATATATTGAACAATGACACCAAAACATTTTAAATTGCATTCAAAAATATTTTAAATTTAATTATAAGAAAGAGAATTTTTTACATGACAAGAATAGTTATTTGAATGCAATAAGTTGGGCAAAAGAATACACAATGAATGATAATATTATAATATATTTTCACAATGAATGGTAATATTAGAATAGAGTTTCACCCGGATGCGGGTGCCTTAAATACGTGTTAATGCTTGGGCATGCGAAGTGGGCAACTGGCATTCCACTAAGCTGGTTTCGGTGGTTCGAGGTAGGTGATTAACAAGCATTAATGGATCATCGGGCTCGAGGTACGCAGGCAAGTGATTTCAGGATGGCGCGCATTCTCCATGGCACATTTGCTCTGGTTTCTTCAGGCATTGACATAGTGGCTCTGGGTTCTTCAGGCATTGTTCTCCTCTGGTGGTTATGTCCTCAGAGCCTCTGCGCAGCCCAGAGAATTTGGAAGCCCCCATGGCTTCATAATTGCTCCCATTTTGCCTGCTTCAGGTATATGGTTCTGTTTCTTTCCGACGACGTCTAGTGTATTAAGTCAGTATTCTCCATATGCGTCTGGTGTATTAAGTCAGTCTTCTTGCCCATCTCTGTAAGGTGTTTCGATTTAGTCTTTTCTGAAAGTGTCTGGTTCGGGTATTGGGTTTATTCAGTCGTTGTTGGGTTTTTTCTTGTGGTCGATTCTATCTACTGTGAGCTATGCATTTGGGTCTTCAGTTCAGAGGTCTGGTATTCGAACTGGGTTCAATTAGTTTGTGTCTAGCCGCTTCCCTCTCACCCTCAGTCCCCCGGCACCTTCAATCTGCAGATTTATACTGTAATGGCCCGTCGTCGCGGCATCCCCAAGCGTGGCAGTAACTCAGGGTCCCGTGGAGGTTCTCGGGGTCGTGGTGGCTCTGTACCTCAACGTATAACTCCTTTAGCCTCTGCCTCTCCATCCTCTCCGCCCTCTGACCATTCTAGACCTACCCTAAACAGCTCTTTTCAATCAACCCAGTTCAAGTTCAGAAGCAGGCTTAACAAGCCTCTTATCTCAGCTATTATAACTATTATCTTCTCGGAGGAAGAAGATGAGCTTACAAGCTCAGATGAGACCTCCAAGGAACAGTCTCATTCTCAAAATTCCAGTGATTTTCAGGGTAGCTTGGCTGGAGTCGTCCTCAATGACTCTGCTGCGTTGCACGAAGAGGGCCAACAGGAAGACTTTCGCCCTCAGCCAGATTCTCCTCAAGAGAAAATTACAGCTTGTGAGCCGGCACTCCTCTCTGGCAATGTTCTGAACCTTGTGCTTCCTCCAGAAGGCAACATGATGGAAGCTGAAGATAATGTGATGGTAACCTGGGTAAGCTCCCCCAACCAGGCAAATGAGAACGCTACAGACTCGCCACCGGAGGTTTAATTACTTTTGGCTTCAGCGACATGACAGCAAGTTATCTTATGATTTCTGGGTTTTGTGTGTAATTCTCAATGTGCATGGTTTCTTTTATTATCAGCATGAAATTTTACAATCTCCAGGACATAATTTTGGTTTTCCTTTTTTTTGTAAGAGTGACTGTAAAGGACAGCATCTTTGTAAAAGGTCAGCTCATTATGAAGCGTCGATCTTATCTAGCTCAGTTTAGTCTTGGGTCTATGATTTTCATTTTTGTAAACAGAAGGCAATGTGCTACCTGCAACAGTCTTTTTGTTAGAGGGCAGGCTACAGCCCCCTCAGAGGTTCAAACCTCTTTGTAAATATTTTTCTCTTTTTAATCTTAATAGAATAGTCTTTATACAGAAGAAAAATATATATATATATATATATTAGAATAGAGTTTCATAGTGAATGGTTGAAAAAAAAAAAAAACCTTTTTTTATGAGAATTTAAACAACAATGGAAGACAGTTATCTCTTACAAAACTTGAGAAAAGCTATTGCTTGCAACAACTTGATAAAAAAAAATTAAATAATTATTACAAGTTAGAATATTATATGGACTACTTTCAAAATTGTAGTGGATATATTTGTAAATTTATTTTATACTTTGAACTAAGTGAATAGAGTGGGAATTTCATTATTTGTTTATTGTCATTAACTAAATATCAATGCAACTAATTAGACTACTCTTATAAATATAAAAATTACAAAAAAAATTGATCTATTATGATCAGAAATAATATTTTTTTTACATTATTCAAGAACTCACTATATCATCTAGCAATTATAATAATATAAATTTTTCTCAAAAGTACAATTATTGAATCTTATATTCTTTCCATAAAATTTATAAAATTACTACAATTGTGGCAAATCTACTTTCATAATAAATATTTTTTTCCATTTTTCAAGAATTCTACATATCATGTATTAATCATAATAATATCTCTGTGTCTCAAAATCACAATTTTTCAATTTTATATTCTTTCCAAGGAATTTATAATTTATAATATTATTAGCAAATAATATTGTGGCCATGTACTATTCTTGTGTGGAAGTTGGTGCATTGAAAATAAGAATAAGAAAGTTATGGTTTAAACTTAATTTAAACTATGTAAATATGGTTACGATTATAAAATTAATGTTTTGAAGCCAGTTTTAAAATGGTCACATTATTATCGAAGTTGAAATTATATGTTCTACTTTATTTTCCATTCTCGAATGAATTCTCCAACTATTGATATTTTTCCTGAAAACTAAAGAATATATTGAGCAGTGACACCAAAATGCAGTACATATAGATAAGAAAGAGATAAAGGCTAGATCAAATATTTTAAATTTAATTATAAGAAAGAGATAAAGGATAGATCAAAAATATTTTAAATTTAATAAAAATAAATATAAGGAAACAAATAAAATATGTATTACTATTTATATATATAAGATAAAAATAAAAACCAACCATTATATATATATAGAGGTAAGCAAGAAAAAATATGCATTCTTATTTATAGGAAGAAAAATCATTTCTTTATTACTGTTAATACATTACACCTAACAAACTCTAAAACCTAATATAAAAACATAGATATATTTATATGGAAAGGAACATAAATCATTTCCCTATTGCGGTTAACATATTACAATTCACAAACTCCAAAACGTAAGCACATATCCCACACAACGTATACATAATTCCATCTGGGTAGACAAGAAGTTTATATGTGTAATCTTCATATTTAAATATCTTAAAATGAACTTTGATAAGGCATATTATGGATTCTGGAACTATTAGGCCCCTATACTACTAGTGTAACCCCTTATTGTTATTAGTACAACCCCCTTATTATATTGTTGTACCCATGTAGTCCCCATATTGTTATTATTGTGCCCCATAGAAGCCCACTATTGTTATTATTGTGCCCTTACATTATTATTGTTATGTTGGCTCTGATTATATTATGACCCCTTAGACTCGTATATATAGAAAGGAGGTCTTATCATTTGTATCATCGAAGAATTGTTCATTTATGTAATGTAAAGAAGGTTTCCCCCTCGAAGAGACTGAATTCTAAGGCGTTGATCTATCTTTTCTATCTTTTTGTGAGCTGGTTTCATAACATTTGGTATCAAAGCTTTGGATTCTAGGGTTTTGCTGCTCTAAATAAGTCATCGTTGCATTTTCTCTATAACTTTTATTCTGCGATGTTTCAGAAGCAAAAAACAAAACTCATTTGAGACGAAATCGCATTGAACCTTGGGTCTGAATTTCAGAGCTTTTCGCGCTGTATTTGCGGAGATATGATCTGAGGAAGTTGGTCTTTTTGCAAAATCCTGAATTACATTCCAAATAGGTGACCTGGGGAAAACCGTCATAACTTTCTCTCTGAGCATCGAATTGAAATTTTGTAAGAAGGTATAGAAAGAAGACAGACTGTAGCTTTTTGTATATATTTTTCAGAGCCAAAGGTTGAAAGAGTGACACGTGGCACTTCACACAAGTTCACTTTTCTGGAAAGGTCTATAATCAAGTCATCTTGGGAGATTGTGCATAACTCTTCCTTGGAGAATCCAATTTAGATCAGACTAGTGGCATTGGAATGAGGACGCAGAGGGCTACTATAGGTCGCAATTTCAAAACTTAAAGATCCGAAAGTACAGAGTTACAGTCGTTTCAAGATCGAGCTCCTAAAATCAAGAAAAAGCAAGATGAGGAAGTTTGATGGAAAGGATCTGGTAAATTGGATACTTCAGATAGAGCAATATTTTGATCTACATGGTGTACCATTGTTACAAAAGGTATGTATTGCATCTTCATATTTAGAACCGAATCAATTTTTATGGTATAAATGGCTTTTTTCTCGTAAACAACTTGTTATGTGGTCAATTTTCACGGAGGAAATGATAGCACATTATCAGCATACAAAGAGCAACGCCTTCTTTAGAGCAACACCACAACAATTGGAAATAGTAAAAGGGCTTTGTTACATAGTGGAAAGTAAAATTATGGCAACAAGGAAGTCTACCCCTCACAACTATAAAGATGGAAGTGTTGTTTCTCTTAGCCTTCCACAACCTACAAGGGTTACACCACAACAATTGAAAGAAAAAAGAGAAAAAGGGTTTTGTTACAATTGTGATAGCAAATGCACTAAAAGTCATAAGTGTGCTGAGAAGAAATTATTTTACATAAAGTATGAAGAGGAGGAAGAAAAGCATCAAGAAACATCAAAAGAAGAAGATATATGCCAGGACCTAACCCTAGAGAAAGAAGAAATGAATCAGACCATATCTTGTAAAGAATTGGCAAGAATTACCACTCAAACTCTCAAGATAGAAGGACATATCAAGAAGAAAAAGGTTCAAGAAGTGAAAGATCACATCGAGAAAGAAAAAATGAATCCAACCATATCTTGTAATGCATTGGCTGGAATTACTACTCCTCAAACTATCAAGATAAAAGCACATATCAAGAAGAAAAATGTTCAAGAAGTGAAAGATCACATCGAGCATCAAGAAATGAATCCGATCATATCTTGTAAAGCATTGGAAGAAATTACCACTCCTCAAACTCTCAAGATAGAAGGAAATATCAAGAAGAAAAGGTTCAAACAGTGAAAGATCACATCGAGCATCAACAACAAGTTCTCCAACTTTTAAAGGATAACGCCACTTTGGTGCAGAATTGAATGAAAAAACAGGTAGATCAACATCGCAGTGAAAAATGTTTTGATGTAGGTGATTGGGTATTTTTATGGCTACATCTCAAGCAAGCTATTTATGAGAAGGAAATGTTGGCAATACTACATGCACTTAAGAAATGGCGACCTTACCCAATGGGAAAACACTTCAAGGTAAAAATGGATCATGATAGTCTTAAATACATTTTAGAACAAATATTATCATTAGAAGAACATAAAAAATGGGTCACAAATATGTTGGGTTATGACTTTGACATCATCTACAGAAAAGGGAAGAATTTTTTGTTGCAGATGCACTCTCAAGAAAGGATGAGGATGTGGAAGGATTGTTTTTTGTTATTTCTATTATCCAACCAAATTGGATAAATGAAGCAATGGTTGAATGGAAGAAGGACAAAGAAGTGTGGCCACTCATTCAAAAGTTACAGAATATCCCAATTCAAACAATATTTCCAGAACTTGAAAAGGAAGGAAAAATCATATTGGAACCTAGAGCAGTCATAAAAACAAGAACCCGACAGCTACGAAATCGATCAATTTCAAAGTAGCTCATCAAGTGGAAGAACTTACCTACTAAAGATTCCACATGGGAGGACAAGAATCTTATACATAAGCATCAGGAACTACTCAAGCATTGAGGACAACACTTTTTGAAGGAGAGGGCCATGTTAGGCCCCTATACTACTAGTGTAACCCCTTATTGTTATTAGTACAACCCCCTTATTATATTGTTGTACCCATGTAGTCCCCATATTGTTATTATCGTGCCCCATAGAAGCCCACTATTGTTATTATTGTGCCCTTACATTATTATTGTTATGTCGGCTCTGATTATATTATGACCCCTTAGACTCCTATATATAGAAAGGAGGTCTTGTCATTTGTATCATCAAAGAATTGTTCATTTATGTAATGTAAATGAGGTTGCCCCCTCGAAGAGGCTGAATTCTAAGGCGTTGATATATCTTTTCTATCTTTTTGTGAGCTGGTTTCATAACAGGAACGCAATATAGAAGAACACGCAGGGAAAAACTGTGGTTGTGGCCAGGGTTTACCTGTTAAGGAGAGAAATTCCTAGAAGGACTCGAAGAAACCGGAACCAGTAAAGAAAACTATAAAAATAATATTGCTAATAGATATGAGGAAAATAATAATTGGAAATTTGAATAATTGTAACTCATATTACATCAAAATTATAGTATCAAATCATGTTAGGGTTATTGGGTTCCATTATCATAATACTTATTATCCATAATACCTATACCAAGTAAAAAAATAAATTTCAAAGAAAACTTGTCTAAGATATACGAGGAGAAAAACAAATACAGAATGCCAATTCTACAGACTATAAGATATAGAATATAAGTCATTCATTTCCCACTAAAATAAAACATCCGCAAATTGTCTTCTGTTAGAACAAAAATAAGTAGTGTTAAAAATACTCAAAAAATCACCCTTCCCTCCTCCATTATACATGCAGTTTCAAGCTTCTTTTTCAGGCTCAATCTCCCTATAAGGTTGTCGATGACAGACCATGTCCCGAGGGTAGCCGTTTTCTCCTAAACAAAATGATCCCAAGGAGGATCACACTCAGTGTTTGGATCAGGCTCGCAACAGAGACTATATCAAACATTTGGCTCAGGTTCGCAACAGAGACCTGCAACTCGACCTTCTATATCATAGTTTGGTGGAAGATAGATTCTTAGGTTTAGTAAGTTAGTCATTAGGTAGTTAGTTGTCTAAATGAAGGAGATTGTGGATCTAATGGCCTAAAAGATTTCAATCGTTTAACATTTTATGTGATGGTGCAGGTAGGGACACAGTGATAGCTAGGGGAGTTGTTTTTAAAGGGAAATGCCTTACGACATAATTAAATGCACAATAGTCTATTAATAGTGTTTTCGTTGTGCGGAAAAGTTGTCCATGTAAAATAATTATCAAAAGTAAAAAACATTGATGCGAAAGAATTAAGTGTTATAATTAAATGCTCAATAGTCTATTAATAGTCAAATTAATAATATCAATTGCAATAGCTATTACGTCGAGTTTAATTCATTAATTATTAACTATTAATTAAATAAAAATAAATAAATTATCAAAAGAAAGCATTAATGGTCGAAAATTAATAGTTATAATTAAATGCACAATAGTCTATTAATAGTCAAGTTAATAATAGTTAAATCTAAGTGTGGATATTTTTGTTTAGTAGTAATATTTGTCTATGTAAAATAATTAAAAAAATAGAAAGCATTAATGCAAGAGAATTAATAGTGATAATTAAATGCACAATAGCCTATAATAGTCAAGTTAATAATATCAAATGTAATAGTTATTGCAATGCGGAGTTTAACTCGTTAATTATTAACCATTAATGGAAAAAAAATACTAATAGCTATAGTACTATAAAAATTGTCCATATCAAATAATTATCAGAAGAATGCATTAATGGTCGAGAATTAATAGCTATAATTAAATGCAAAATAGTCTATTAATAATCAAGTTAATAATAGTTAAATGTAATAGTTATTGCAGTGCAGAGTTTAACTTATTAATTATTAACTATTAATGAAAGTGTGAACATTTTTGTTTAATAGTAATATTTTTGTTTTCATTTTGCAAAAAAATTATTCATATAAAATAATTATCAAAAGCAGAAATATTAACGTGAGAGAATTAATAACTATAATTAAATGCACAATAGTCTATTAATGGTCAAGTTAATAATATTAAATGTAATAGTTATTGCAATGCAGAGTTTAACTCATTAATTATTAACTATTAATAATAATAAAATTAATAGTTATAGTATTATTGTTATGAAACCAACTCACAAAAAGATAGATCAACAACTTAGAAATCAACCTCTTCGAGGGGGCAACCTCCTTTACATTACACAAATGAACAATTCTTGGATGATACAAATGACAAGACCTCATTTCTATATATAGGAGTCTAAGGGGTCATAATATAATCAGAGCCAACATAACAATAATAATTTAAAGGCACAACAATATAATAAGGGGGTTGCACTAATAACAATAAGGGGTTGCACTAGTAGTATAGGGACCTAACATGCCCCTCTCCTTCAAAAAGCGTTGTCCTCAATGCTTGAGTAGTTCTTGATGCTTTTGTATAAAATTCTCGTCCTCCCATGTGGAATCTTCAGTGGTAAGTTCTTACACTTGATGAGATACTCTGAAATTGGTCGATTTCGTAGCTGTCAGGTTCTTATTTCCATGACTGCTTCAGGTTCCAATATGATTTTTCCTTCTTCATCAAGTTCTAACAATATTGTTTGAACTGGGAGCTTGTCACTTATAACCTTCTTTAAGTATGAAACATGGAAAACTGGGGGCACTCAAGAAGATGCAAGAAGCTCCAATTTGTATTCCACAGTACTAATCTTTTGCAGCACCTTGTAATAACCATAGTACTTTGGTGATAATTTATTATCCTTCTTAGCTTGCTTGAGGGACATTTGTTTGTATGGCTGTATTCGTAAAAATACCTAGTCGCCTATATCAAAACTTCTTTCATTGCGATGTTGATATGCTTGTTGTTTCATTCGATTTCGCGCGAAAGTGAGGTTATCATTTTTATTTTTTTATATGTCCTTCTATCTTGAGAGTTTGAGGAGTGGTAATTCTTGCCAATGCATTACAAGATATGGTCGGATTCATTTCTTCTTTCTTTAGGGTTGGTTCTTGGTGTATATTCTCTTCTTTTGACGTTTCTTAGTCCTTTTCTTCCCCTCTTCACAATCAATGTAAAATAATTTATTCTTAGCACACTTATGACCTTTAGTGTATTTGCTATCACAACTGTAACAAAGGTCGTTTTTGCCTTTTTCTTCCAATTGTTGTCGTCTCAACCTTGTAGGTTGTGGAAGGCTAGAAGCAACAACACTTCCATCTTTATAATTGTGAGTGGTAGGATTTCTTGTTGCCATAATTTTGGTTTCAAATTTCTTTCCAGCCTAAATGCCTTCTTCAATGGATCAGGTTCCAAAAGACAAATCTCATGTTGAATGTTATCTTTTAAAGTCCCTATGAAGACATCAATCCTCTACTTCTCTAGAATATCATTTACCCTTATATTCAATTTTTGGAAGTCCTCAATGTGCTCTACCTTTGAACCCTTTTGTTTGAGATTTATCAATTGGCTAAAGAAGGTGTTGCTCTTTGTATCCTCATAATGTGTTACCATTTCCTCCATAAAAATTGACCAAGTGACAAGTGGTTTACGAGAACAAAGCCCTTTATACCATAAAAATTGATTCGGATCTAAATATAAATATGTAATATGTGCCTTTTGTAACAGTTGCACATCATGTAGATCAAAATATTTCTCCATCTGTAGTATCCATGTTATGGGATACTTGTCGTCAAACTTCCTCATATCGATATTTGGAATATGGTGGGTCTTCAATCCAATGTTAGATTCTATGAAATCATGATTAACATTTATTTTTTTCTCATCATGAGTTTCCTCTACTACCTTTTCGTCATTAGGAGGCATTTCTTGTAGCAGTTTTGTCCCACCTTCCTTCAAACCTTCTATGTATTTCTTCAAATATTCCATGTCTTCTTCAAATCTGCTTCCATGGCACATATAAAACTATTTATCTTAGCTTCAATTGCATTCTTCAAATCATCCATCCAATTTTGTTTACTAGGTGTTTCTATTTTCTTGATTTGAGTCATTATTTTTCTTTCTTTTAGGAGCTCGATATTTAAATGATTATAACTCTGTAATTTCATATCTTCAAGTTCTGAAATTGTGTCTTGTGATATCCCTCTGAGTCCTCTTTTCAACGTCGCAATTATGATCAAGATTTGATTCTCCAAGGAAGAGTTATGCGAAATCTCCACGATGACCTGATTATAGACTAGTTCAGTAGAGCCAACTTGTATGAAGTGCCACATGTCACTGTTTCAACCTTAGGATCTGAAACTGATACACAACAAACAAAAAGTTTTCTTATTTTTGTAACGTTTTATGAAATTTCAATTTGATGCTCAGAGAGAAATTTATGACTATTTTCCCTAGGTCACATGTTTGGGATGTAATTCGGGAGCCTGCATAAACCCTAAACGTCTTGGATTTTATCTCAGAAAATATAGCGAAACAAGATCTGAAATTAGGGCGCAAACTTCACCAATATTTCAGCTCAAATGGGTTTTCATTTTAGAATATGAAACTTCGTAGAAAACAAATTATAGCGAAAATTCCACGATGACCTGTTCGAGATGGAATTATGGAGCTTGCAAAAACTCTAACTTCTGCAAATCCTATATCTGAAACTATAGCAAGACAAGATCTAAAATTCAGACCCGAGGTTTAGAAATATTTTGGCTCAAATGGTTTTTTTTTTAGCTTCTGAAACTTCGTAGAAAAAAAGTTATAGTGAAAATTCCATAATGACCTGTTTGGAGTAGCGAAACCCTAGAATCCAAAGTTTTGATACCAAATGTTATGGAACCAACTCACAAAAAGATAGAAAAGATAGATCAACGACTTAGAAATTAGCCTCTTCAAGGGGGCAACCTCCTTTACATTATAAAAATGAACAATTTTTGGATGATACAAATGACAAGACCTCCTTTCTGTATATAGGAGTCTAAGGGGTCATAATATAATCAAAGTCGGCACAACAATAATAATGTAAGGGCACAACAATAACAATAGTGGGCTACTATGAGGCACAATAATAACAATATGGGGACTACATGGGCACAACAATATAATAAGGGGGTTGCACTAATAACAGTAAGGGGTTACACTAGTAGTATAGGGACCTAACAATTATAAAGGCCTAGTCTAACTTATAGACTAAATGGCTTTTTTCACAACCATTTTTCTGGTTAATTTTAATCAAAATAGTGATTTTTAAAAACTTGAGTTTAAATTGTTTAATCTCCATAATTCGAGTGCCCCGCGGTTTTTCAGGTGCTAAATCTCTTTACGCATACAAAAATGTATTTTAAACAACAACAAAAATCTTAAAATTGTATTTTCGAATTTAGTGAATTGCGGTGAAAAAAGTTATTTCATCTATAAGTTAGACTACACCTATTGTAAAAAATGTCCATGTAAAATAATTATTATAAAAAAAATAGTAATAACGGAGAATTAATAGCTATAATTAAATGTACAATCATTTGTAAACTATTGTTGTTGTTTAATTATTACACTTATTAAGTGTTTAATGTTTGTGCCGATCGCTGCCGCGCTGCAACCCTAGTCGCGCCTTCTGAGCGACCCTGCAAGCGCTCTCCCTCATGGAGCCTGGAGGCGGCCCTGCGGCCCCTCCCCCCTTTCCTCCGGAGATCGAAGCCTTCAAGGCTCTTGTAACTGCAACAGGAAAACGTCAGGTCACAGGCCCGCAGCAAAAATTCGTCAAAAAACTGGACAGTATACCCAAGGTGGCCTTACCAGAGGAGGAAATCTGTAGATCTGCACTGAATCTTGCAGAAAAAGGTCTGATCGGCCAGTTCACCGGTTTGTGGCCATCCCCGAGAGCTGTCGAAGAATGGGTCAAAAGGAACTGGCTACCTTTGGTAAATGAAGGAATCAAGATCTATTTTGTAGGCAAAGGGTTCTTTGTTTTCCTGTTTGACAGTACAGAGGACAGAGGCCTGATTTTCAGAAACGGGCCATACTTCATGGGGCCTCAAGGACTCTACTTGAACAAATGGTCTACAGATTTTGACCCAGCGCAAGATGTGCCCAAGGCGGTTCCTGTTTGGGTGCGCCTCCCGCATCTTCCCCTGCATTGCTGGAATCAAAGCTCACTCCAATCCATTGGAAACGCTCTTGGAAAATACATAGACCAAGCCCCAAGGAAGGACCAGTATTCCTGTGCCCGGATCTGCGTGGAGGTCGATTTGGAAACAGGATTACCCGAAGCGATTCAGCTATCGGTGGCAAACTGGACACACATACAAGAGCTTGATTACGAACAGTTGCCCTTCAAGTGTCGTTTCTGTCACGAGTATGGGCATTTTGCTAGATACTGCAAAAAAAGAAGTGAGGAGACAACAGAGAAGGAAAAAGAAGAACAATGGAAACAGGCAAAGAAGACAACATTCAACAGACAGAGTAACAAAAACAAGGCTAAAGGAACAGAGAACAAAGTAGAAAATGGAAGCACAAGTAACCAAAACGCCGGAAGCAGTGAAACAAAAGGCAATGAGGGGGATAAAAACCCCTTTGAAATCCTCACGCCTCCTTTAGATCCTCCAAAAGCAGGGGAAGAAGAACCACCGCAGCAGGAGAATATTGAAACCCTAGAACCAGGTAATAACCCAATCTCCATCCCAAGCAATATTTCTTCTCCATCATACGCAGATATAATAAAAAAAAAAAGAAGAAAACAATAGAGAATACGGGATCATCAGATGATGAAACACTAGAAAGGTCAACAAAAAGGGTTGGACGAAGATCAAACAAGGAAACTAGAGAAGAGGAGTCAGAAAGACAAAAAACCCTCGGCAGTCAAGCTACCATCGAAATGACACTAGGGAGGAATATCAGGCCTAGGGCCTACCCCTTCAAGTGGTAAATGATGCAGTTGATCTCTTGGAACTGTAGGGGTCTGGGTAATCCCAACAAGGCAGAGGCTATCAAAGACTTATTGAAGATGGAGACCGCAGACATCCTTATGCTCCAAGAGACCAAAGTAGAAGGGGAAACCCTTCTAAACACCAGCGCTAAGAAATGGAAATTTGATTCAGGAAAGGCTGTTAGTGCAAGGGGCACAGCTGGAGGATTAGGTACTTTCTGGACAAAAGACTTCTCACTAGAACGATTCTTAGCGACTCAACATTGGATTTTCACAGAGCTGCGTCACACCATAAGCAATCTTACCCTCGCTCTGTTTAACTTGTATGTCCCTGTTCATTATGAAGAAAAGAGAGAGTGCTGGAGGTCACTTTTAGATTATATAGCGCAAATCAGTCCCACAAATTTAGTCATAGGTGGAGATCTGAATATAACTCTAGATCCCAAAGAAAAGAAAGGAGGGATCCAGTCTAGAGATCCTTTCATCAATACAGTGGGCAATTTGATTCTGCAGTGGGACTTGGTAGACTTCAAACCAGTGAAAGGAAAATACACCTGGACAAACAATAGAACCGGAGAAAATCATATCTCAGCCAGATTGGATAGGTTTCTTATCATCAGCTCTTTAATGATGGACAACAGAATAGTTTTCACTAAGATTCTTCCAAAGCTCACATCGGATCATAAGCCTATCCTCTTATGCCTAAAAGAGGAAGAGGATTTAGGCCCCCTTCCATTTCGTTTCAACCCTCTTTGGGCAGGCAAAGATGGGTTTTTAGAAACAGTTCAAGCAGCATGGAGGATAGATGTTCTCGGTTCCCCAAGCTATGTGTGGGAACAAAAAATGAAAAATACAAAAAAAGCACTCAAAGATTGGATAAAGAAATCCATGCAATCACCCAATAGGCAGAGGAAGGAGGCAGTAATTCAATTGGAAGGAATACAACTGGAAATGGAGAAGAAAGATCCCTCTTCCACAGATTTAGCCAATGAAAAATCTGCTCAAAGGAATGTATACTGTTCTTTCAGAAATGAAGAGGAATATTGGTGCTTAAAGTCTCGAAGTCTGTGGCTCAAATCTGGGGACAGAAATACCTCATACTTTCATAGACAGTGCAGGGCCCGTCTCTCGCGCAATCACATAACTGAAATTACCAGCACTAGTGGTCAGGTTTATAAAGGATTCTCTCAAATCCAAGAAGCAGCGGTAAATCATTTTCAGAACCTTCTTAGTGCAGAAAGAAATGGGAATGAGGAGGATGAAGCAGAGTTCCTCACAACCATCCCAAATATAGTCAGTGAGGAAGATAATGATTCTCTGATGAGCCCAGTAACGGAAGAAGAGATAACTAGTATTGTCTGGTCCATGGAACCAAATAAAGCCCCAAGTCCTGACGGTTTCACAATACACTTTTACAGAATTTGTTGGGAGATTATCAAAATTGATCTCTTCAGAATGATAAGAGGAGTCTTGAGGAAGGAAAAAGTGGGTGGTGGAATAAAATCCACATTTCTCGCTTTAATCCCCAAGGAAACAAACCCAAGATCCTTTGACAGATACAGGCCGATCTCCCTTTGTAATTCATCATACAAGATCGTGGCCAAACTGCTGGCAAACAGAATCAAGCCACTTCTTCAAAAACTCATCTCTCCAGCCCAAGGAGGATTTGTGAAAGGCAGACAAATCTTAGATAATGTCATTCAAATCCAAGAGGCTCTCCATTCCAGCCACACACGGAAAGAACAAGGTATGATTATCAAATTAGATATGAGTAATGCTTTTGATCGTGTTAACCGTTCTTTCTTGCTCAGGGTTCTTGCAGCCTTTGGGTTCAGATAGGAATTCATAAACCTTATCAAAGCCTGCATCGAAAACATCTGGATTGCTCCAATGGTGAATGGGAGACCAACAGAGTTCTTTTCAGCCACGAGGGGACTGAGGCAAGGCTGCCCTCTGTCTCCCTTTCTCTATATTCTGATGGCGGATTCATTAAGCAGAAAGTTGACACAGGAGCAACAAAGTGGCACCATTCCTGGGATAAGAATCGTGCAAGGCGTAGCCCCAGTGAATCATGCGCTCTTTGCCGATGATTCACTCCTGCTCGGGGGCGCATCCATGAGAATCGCTAAATCCTTCAAGACAATTCTCCAAAAGTATTGCAGTGTTACTGGAGCACTAATCAGTGAGAGGAAAAGCGCAGTTTACGGATGGAATACCGATCAACAAACAATTGAAAGGATAGCCAGTGAACTGGGGTTCAAAGGCTATGCAGAGTGGGATAAAATAAAGTATCTTGGTCTTCCGTTGACGATGGGATCCAATCGTAATAATTTGTGGGAGGAGGTGATTTCCAAGTTCAATAAGAAGATAGCAGCGTGGGGCGGAGTCTGGCTTACCACAGGAGGCAAGCTCACTCTCATCCGTTCTGTACTTTCAGCTCTGCCTACTTTCCAAGCCTCTTTGCTGATGGCTCCAAGGCAAATCGCAGATCAGATCTCTTGTTTAATGCGGAACTTTTTGTGGAATGGTGGGAAGGGGAACAGTAACCGTTTTCACTTAGTTAATTGGGAAATGGTGAAGCGCCCAATTGCTGAGGGAGGACTCCAAATTAGAGACCCCCAACAAGCAAATCTAGCCCTGGGTTGTAAACTCCTGTGGCAGCTAATATCTGAGCCCACGCATCCAATCAACCAGCTCTTAAATCTCAAATATCTCAGAAATCGGTCGATCATCTCCTTCAACCCAGCGTCTTCTCCTAAAGGAACACAGGCTTGGAGGCTCTGTTGTAAAGGGATAGATTTCTTCAGAACACATTTATATAAAATTCCAGGGAATGGCAAAAAAACATTGCTGTGGAGAGACAGAATCATGGGCCATCCTCCACTCTCAGACATAAATGAAATCGCAGATTTAAGAGTTTGGTTAAGATCAAAAGGAATTAGGAAAATCGAGGACATTGCAGAGTGGGATAACAAAGGCAATTGGCAGTGCTGGTCTTTGCCCAACATACCAGTGCACTTAAAAAATCAGTTAAACTATTTCATAGATGAAATCACAGACTTTACTCCAGTGCATAAGGACGAGGAAGATTCATGGGGTTGGGGACAAACAGGGGTATACACAGCCAAACAAGGGTACTTACAGATGCAAAGCAAAAGGGACTCTTTGCACCCCGAAGCAGTGTGGAAGCAGATCTGGGAAAGCTTCAGCATTCCGAAGATCAATTTCTTCTTCTGGACTTTGTTTCACAACAAAATCCTAACTGGAGACAACCTATGTAGAAGGAACATAGCCGGTCCACATCGATGCGTGTTCTGTGAAAAATCCTTGGAGGCCTCAGTTCACATTTTTATTGAATGTGAGTATGCTCAGAAGGCCTGGACTAGCTTCTTGGCTGGACTGAATGTAAGACCCCCAGTGCATTGTTCGATAACAGACATGTTTTTGTCTTGGAAAGCTAGGTATCCCTACAGCATCGCAGACAAATCCCTTTGGTACAAGGTGTGGATAGCAGCTCCAAAATATGTGTGCTGGAAGTTGTGGCTCTCCCGGAACGAAATTGTCTTTAATCAAAAAGAAATGTCAGCAGGAAATGTCGCAGAAAAGGCCAAGAAACTTCTAATAGAAACTCTGAGACAATCCAATGTTAGAGATAACTCCCTAAGAGATGAAGAAAGAGCATGGTTGGGTGATTACACTCCTACAACGAGTCCTTCAACAATCACACGCCCAAATCACAAGGAAAACTGGCAGATTCGAGACAATTTGGAAAGCTTCCAGAAGTGGTGGAAATCTCAAGGAAAATGCACTATCTTCTTTGACGGAGCCTCGAAAGGCAATCCAGGCAGGTCAGGAGCCGGGGGGGTCATTTATCTCCCGAATGGAAGAAAAGAGGAATTCAGTTGGGGACTCGGAATTAAAACCAACAATCAGGCAAAAGTTCTTAGTCTTTTAAAAGCTGGCCAACTGGCCAGAAAAGAAAACCCAAGGGAAATCTTAGTGTTTGGAGACTCAGAATTGCTGATAAAAGCTCTATTAAAAAAGAAAGGGCTTAAGGATCCAGTTCTGAACAAACAGATATTAAGAGTGAATAGACTCTTGAAGGACTTCTCTTCAGTTCAAATCTTTCATATCCTCAGAGAATTAAACTCAGAAGCAGACAGTCTGGTAAATATTGGATGCAATCTAGAAAAGAACATGATAAGTATAAATGCAGGAGAACCGAATATGGCAGCCATTCCTTAAAAGGGCAAGTCGATCTTGTAAAAGCAGAAAATTGCTTTGTTAGAAACAGAAAATGTAATACTTGATATGGCTTTGGCCACCCATAAATAAAATATCCGTTTCGGTTAAAAAAAAAAAATTATTACACTTATTAATAGTTATAGTTCAGTTTGTTATTATTATTGGGTTGTTATTATTTATAGCTTTATAATTAACTCTGAACAACCAATTAATCAATAGTTATTTTTTATTTTTTATACTTTCATTTATATTTTTATCGTTAATGCTTTGTAAGGAGATTTTTGCTTTCATTTTCGTTGTGCGGAGGCTACTAAATCTATTGATATCCAAATAATCAATTTAAAAAGTCAATGGTTGAAGAGTGTGCATTGGCATTGAAAACTGGCATAGAACTAGCAGTGTGCGGAGTTTGCTATATAATTTTATCTTTGTTTTCGAAATTAAAACATATATGTTTTTATCTTTATTTTCAAAATTAAAACATTTATGTTTTTAATAATTTGAGCGCACAATTTTATATATGTTTTCAAAATTAAAAAACATTATAAAGAAATGATTTCTCACATCATAGGCATTTCTCTACACAGTGAAAGTTATGTTTTCGAAATTAAAAAACATTATAAAGAAACGATTTCTCACATCAAGCATAGGCATTTTTCTACATAGTGAAAGTTTTCCGCACAAGCTTCAACAACAGTGTAATTGACATGAAATGTTGAATGAAAAATTCGAGAAGGGGTATGCTTTTGGCAATTGCAATAGTCTTAGAAAATTGTTTGCAATAGTAGTGTGGAGAAGTTGATTGTGCGGAGAAACATGTTTTCTCTTCACTCCAGCACAACCATTCACTCATGTTGTGCAATTAAGTTTTTAATAATTTGAATATATAGTTTTATTTATGTTTTTGAGATCAAAAAATAATTATGTTCTTAATAATTCGAATATATAGTTTTATTAATTTTTTCAAAATAAAAAAACATCATAAATAAACGATTTTTCACGTCAAGCATAGGGATAATAAAAGATAAGATATCATTTGCAGTAGTAATGCAGAGAAGTTGATTGTGCGGAGAAATGTGTTTTCTTTGCACTCTCACACAACCATTCACTCATTGTGCAATTAAGTTTTTAATAATTTGAATATATATTTTTATTTATGTTTTCAAAATTAAAAAACAATTACGTTTTAATAATTTGAATATATAGTTTTATTCACGTTTTCGAAATTAAAAAACATCATAAAGGAACGATTTCTCATAGGCATAATAAAAGATAAGCTTATAGGCATAATAAAGGATAAGATATAGTTTGCAATGGTAGCGTGGAGAAATGTGTTTTCTTTGCACTCTCGCACAACCATTCATTCGTCGTGCAATTAAATTTTTAATAATTTGAATATATAGTTTAAAGTTGGATTGAGTTACAATTGCATTTTTAATAATTTGAATATATAGTTTTTAATTGTAATGTGTGGGAAGCTAGTATGTGGAGTCTTTGTGTTCCAAGGTAATAGCTTTTTTTAGGCTTTTAATTGTTATTTCTTCGCACAAACTCGGGAATTCGGATAATGGTATTGTGTTGGGATGTAAAAGTTGTCCGAAACTAGTTTGTGTAGATAATTGTAATGTGTGGGAAGTTAGTGTCCAGAGCAGGGCTTTGCCCCCCCGCTCCCCCGGCCCCCTCATAAGGGACCTGCAACATTGGGAAATTGTAATGTGTGGGAAGTCAGTGTCCAAAGCAGTGCTTTGCCCCCCACCCCCGACCCCCTCATAAGGGACCTGCAACATTGGGAAATAATAGTGTTAGAGCACTCACCCACGAGCTAGCCACTCACAAAAAAAAAAAAAAAAAAAATTAAATGAATTGTGAGAGATTGATAAAAATTGAAAATAAAAGGCTCTCTACTGGGGGAATTATGTACCATCAAAATTAGAAATAAAGTTTCCAAACAATTGCAAAATTATTTTTAAATTTACAAAAAAATAAATATATTGAGCATTTTCATGAAATTGTAGTAAAAAAAATGCACTTTCACTGTAAAAAATTGCTATAGTTCCTGACAAACCGGAATTAAAAATATATTAAAAAAAAATTAATAATAAAAACCAAATTCATAAGATATCAGGGGTATGTTGCCGACTTAACCAATTGCATATCACTCGGGATATGAAACAACTTTGGTGACATAGTAGACCTTTTCTGTCTTCAAATATATCCAGATCATTCTTGGGATCCTCTAATTGTTTCAAATTATCAGAAGCAGTATTGAGGAGATCCTCTTTCTCTCGTTCTATTTGGGAGTTTCCATTTACCTGGATTTCGTCCGCTATCATTTCCACGTTCCTTAAGCAAGCCCGAGCTTTCTCGAGCTGATCGATAGCTCCTTTACATAGTTCTTCCGAATTCCGAATAGTCTGTACCTCTCCTTGTACCTTTGAATCCACAGGCACCAGCAGAAGACCAAGAAAGAACTTGTCCCCGTACATCTGTAGCAGTCACTATGGTATTGTTAAAACTTGCTTGAACGTAAATAACTCCTTAAGTTATGTCAACATATTTCACCTTTTAAATATGTTTTGTTCATAAAATTGTCAAATTCTCAAACATTTCAGAAATGTGGTTGAATGCCATGACGGGGTTTATTAAAAAAAATTGACTAGAATTAAAGTGGATTCGTGTTCAAGTGTGTGATTATTTCATTTCACATTTTAATATTTTTCATTCCTGCCCTACGTTTCATTCATAAAATAATTTCAAATTTTCAAATTTAAGAAATGTCATAAAAGTAATGATTGATGCCACGATGCGGTTTCAAAAATGTGGTTAATGCCACGACGGGGTTTATTAATTTTTTTTACTTAAATTAATTTTATATTTATATGGTGGGCTTTCATAATCATTATCTAAATTGAAAATAATAAAAGTGGATTCGTGTTCAAGTGTGTGATTACTTTATTTCACCTTTTAAATATTTTTCATTCATCTACTAGGTCCCACCTTTTAAATATGTTTCATTCATAAAGTTATAATTCTCAAATTTAAGAAATGTATTAAAAATAATGGTTAATGCCATGATGGTTTTTTGTTGATTGCAAGCGTCATCGTTTTTTGCTAAAGCACGCAAGATTTCTTTCTAGGAATTTTGGCTGCTCTGTTTCATCAGGGTAGGGAAATTGAATTCAATCTTTGTGTTAATCTTGCTTTTGGTGATTTTTTTTTTGCTTGACAAAACTGCTTTTTGTGACCATCCACTTCTTTGTTTCATGAAAGTTGTTGATTGACACTTTCTTGGAATTTGTCTTTTTGATCTTTTGGTTTTCATTGCCAAAGCTTTCATTGCTGCTTTTGATTGTTAAGAGCGATTTCAAACACATTTATTTTTGTTGAGTTTTCATCCATTAAGTGGTGTCGATTCGCAAAAGTGTTTAATTGCCTATTCTTCAATCACAAGTTTCAGTGTTGTTGAGAGCATTTTTGAAAAGACTTTTTTTAAATAATTTTTTATATTTATATGGTAGGCTTTCCAAAATCATTATTTTTATTAAAGAAAAGGTCTTCCATATAATTAAATCTCATTTAAATTTCAAATAACTTAAAATTTTTAATTATTAAATGATATTTTTTTAATTAATTATTAACTTAAACACCAATTAAAATTATTTTATTTATATATTTTTTATATATATTTTAAAGGTATGGTCACTTAATATAACTAGTTTTGTTTAAATTATAAAAATGATTTTATGACTCTGGTCTCTAAGTTAAAATTAGTCGTTGGTCAAGATAGCCGTTGGAGGCTCTGTTTAGACTATTTAACATGCAAAGCTGGATCTGTTTCTTCAATTTGTCCTAATAATGAACCACACTGGTTGATTCGAAACGCATCGACAAAAGTCTTTCTACATATAATTTACGTCGAAGTTCTTCTGACAATCATTATCTAAATTTAAAATAATTAAAATATGTGATTGTGTGATTACTTTATTTCACCTTTTAAGTATGTTTCATTCCTTTACAATGTTTTTCCTTTTAAATATGTTTCTTCCGTAAAGTTTATAAATTCTCAAACATTTGAAAAAAGTCATAGAAAGTTGGTCGAACGCCATAATGGGGTTTATTAACTTTCTGACTTCTAAATTATTTTTGGGCTTTCAAAATCATTATATATGAAAATAATTAAAGTGATTGTATGTTATAATTTGTGAGTATAATTTATTTATTTTTATTATTATAGAACATTTTTATATTAATTTCAAAAATATTATTTTTATAAAATTTAAAAATATGAAATATAAAAGTTTTATTTCAAAATTCTCTAATCTATTGTATTTAGTTTGATAGTGATTACCACTTATTTTCTTTGTAAATCTTTACATGCTTGTAATTGGTTACTTGTTTGTAATTGGTTTTCAATGCCAATCCAAGTTTTATGGGGAGGTTTGCCTTACCCATCCCCCACCCCACCCTTGCCCCTACCATTGCTTCCCCCTAATATCGTTACCTTTTTAGCTCTGGTAGCAGCTCGAACTATAACCACAAAATCAATTCAATCAAAGGTTGTTAAAATCTTGGAGGAGATCTCCAAGGTAGGAGTGCATGCTACTCAGTCATGCATTGTGGCCCTATGCCTTGTTGATCACGGTCTTCTAGGACAATACACGAGAATATGACCCTCTCTGCAAACATTAGGCCTCTATGTCAACAAAAACTAGAAGTTATTGATTAAAGGTAAACTCTTAATTTCATTTTGTGGTAGAGTTCTTTTTTTGCATTCATTTTTGAAGAAAAAGAGGATAGGGATCTGTCGTAGGGGGGTAGTGCAATTGGTGATCGAAATGATGTGAAATCATGCAAACCAGGAGATCTAGGGTTCTCTCTCCTAGTCATGACTCGGTCTACGGAGAGGACGACAAGTCGTAGGCCCCCATAGGTATAGTGGTAATGGCCATAATCAACCTTGTGTCACACAAGTACAAGACTGACCCAGTTGCCAATTCCTCTAGGTTACAAAAAAAGAGGGTAGGGATCTAATCTTCAGGAGAGGCCCTTATTTTATCGTCCAACGCAAAGGTTTTATCTGAACAAAAGGAGCCCATACTTCAACCTAGAAAATGGCATCCCCTCTGTTGTTCAAATATGGATCAAGCTTCCTCATCTCCCTCTTCACTATTATAATGATGAAACCTTAAGAAACATTGGCAATGCCTTATGTAATTACATTGATAAGGTGGAATTGAAGGGAAGAATGTTCACATGTTCACAATTTGTGTTGAAGTGGACTTTGAGTAAAGGGGCTCCTTGAGGCCATCCAATGTAACCTTGATAATTGGAATTATTTTCAACTAGTCGACTATAATGAAATTCCCCTTAAATGTAAATTGTTTCATGAATATGGTCATTTTGTAAGAAACTTCCCAAAGGCCTCCTTAGAACAAAAGCAAGTTGAACAAGGAGAACAATCGAAGCAACCTAGAAGAAGAAGAATCGCCTTTCAAACCTTCAAACCAACCTCCCTTTGAAGCCCATATTCTCTCTTCATTCACTCATGAACCATCCAAAACCAGCCCCCCCCCCCCCCCCATGAGGGATTCACTCAATGAACCTCTAACATACCACATACATTTGTGGCATACTAAACAATACCCTTAATTTGACTACATATTGGAAAATACCTCTAAAAATCACATTATTTAACCCCCTACCAATACGAACCCAATACATGTTCCCAATTTAAAAAACTCATACTTCACTAGATATTGTAGGTATCCATTTTTTCATTAACATTTTTTATACCCCTTTATATTTTCTCATTAACTTTGAGCTCCATTTTTTATACCTACTAAAATAAAAACCCTTTACCCCCTATTATATGCTCAATATATTGTGTCACTTTTTCCTGAAAAATATATCCTCCAATATGAATGCACGTGGTACGGTATTGGTCCCCCAGTGAATCCTCCTTGTGCCCCCCCCCCCTTGCCCTGCCCAAACCATTAGGTTCTTTCCCATCCATTCTCAAACCAGTTTCAAGTCCTCCCCCAAGATGAACCGCATGTAAAAATGTATCATAGATGACTTTGGAATATAAATCAGGGTAAATTCCACCTTTAGAAGACATCCCTTTTCACTTGGTTGGAATTGTTGTCTCCCCCTCTCAAGAAGCAAGCCCTTCTACCTTCAAAATCTGTGGAATTACTAAAATTTGAATTGGTCTTGTCCTTCTAGAGTCAGATTTGTTGAAAGAACACTTGAAAGATGAAACTATCAAGGATTTAGTTGTTAGTATGGCAAAAAGAAAATTTGGAAGAAAAGTTCATAAAGATAAAAGGGAATAACACGCATATCATAACAAAAGCATAAGCACCTAGTACACCATCAAAGGTTGTTACAGCATAAATACTAGAAGCTCCAAAATACAATGTGTTTATGTTCCTCCCCAGGAGGATTCCCTGAAACAAATTCTAAATGATGAAATCCATGTCCTCGAACTATAGATCCTTATGGAGTGATGAAAAATGAACTTGAGTTAAAAAACCAATTAAGATAGAAAACCAAAAATTTGTATGCTCCAAGAGTCTACCAAATGGGAGGAATTTGTTATCCTTTGGAAAAGTAGAATAATCTGGAAAAATAGCCTGGAAAAATCAATCAGCTCAAGAAGGGTGTTAGGATGATTATGTACAATATGGTAAACAATTCACTTCCAATTAATTTAGGCTCTCTCCTCAACCCATTGGATAGCAGTGAGTCTTCTCCATCTCTCAATAGGAAAAATAGTAAATTTTATCAATATTTATATGTCAAACTCCTACAATGACAAGATTTCTTATTAATCCTCTTTATCTAACTTGGAAGATTCTGGATGGGACTCCAACTGCATTCTGGAAAGAAATTTTAATACCACATTGCAAAACTAGGAAAAGAGGGAGGATCTTTGGTTAGAGACACTTTCAAGGAAAAAATGGAAGACTTATCCTTTTCCCTTGACGCAATAGACCTTAAATCTATTTGTGGTAAAATTACCTAGTCAAATAGTCATTTAGCTCATAGTCATATAATGGATAGGCTTAGTAGATTCTTAATTCACAACGCTCTCCTCAAAGAAAATATAACCCCTCTTTCACCAATCCTCCCTTAGGATTAATGAATAGAGATATGTAAATCTAGGTTTCCCCTTGAGATTCACATAATTTTCTATTTTGCAGTGATCATAGTTTCTTCTACAATATTGTTCACATTATGTTGTGTATATTATATGTGTATGAATTTAGATCATTTGTCATTATTCACATTGTTATTCTCACTTGAAAATTAATATGGTTTTAGAACCAAGAGAGGAAGTGTGAGATTTTTCAAAGAGAGTGAGTTTGTATTCTTATTTCATTATGCTTATCTATGCATATCCATGGAAGGGTTATAATATTAATTTAATATAAATAAATGTATAAAGTAATAAATGATTAGAGATTTTTTTTTACATTTTATTAACTATTTTTTGAAGAAAATAAATAAATTAATTAAGATATGTTATATAGTTAGATAGTTTAGTGATTTTTAAATAAGATTTAAAATTATTTTCAATTAATTATAAATTATGTCAAGTCCCACTAGCACAATCGGTTGAGGATGCGCCTCGTTAGCAAGGCAACCCATAACCAAACCTCACAGGGGGTGGTTGTGCCCTATGCTAGGGGGAGGAGACATGCTAAAGAAACTAGTCGACTTAGGGATGGTGTAGCCCAGACATGGTGCGATCCTCGAGTGACTTTGACAGATTAGATGCCTTTGGGATGTGACTCCTCAAGCCGCAGGTCAAGCCTAGAGGATCACAGACAACTTGACAAACAAACAAAATTAATTAGAAATTATTTTTTCTTGAATCTAAAGAAATAAGCTAGTTTTTCCCTAGATTTAAATAAATAAGTTAAAGCCCCCATATGGGGTTCCTGTCATGCAAAGGGGTGAGGACGGGTTGTTATCGTCCCACCGAAACACACTCTTGGGGGACATGGAAACATGCCCCTTATGAGTTTGTATAGGCATGTAAGTCGTTAAGGGCCATCACTGCATGCAGGAAATTTGGTGCATTTAACTCTGTGTTCAACAATGCAGCCTCCATTACAATCAATTGTTTGATCCACCACTACGCATCTCTGCTAGCTCGAACCACTGGTCATTTATCCCATGCGCATTGATGGAGTTCCTCCTCCAGGGATTGTCTTTGCATTTAGTTTGAGAACCAGCATTAATGCTCTCATTCTATTATGTCTCTTCATAGGCCTCTTGAATTCTCTCCTCCCTCAACTCAACCTTAATGACTTGGATTCTCGTTACTTTTGGGATTACCACTCCAAGTCCCAAAGGTTCAGAATTATGATAGTTTGGCTAGGTAATGGGAGAAAAACCAAGACTTTCCTCCACATTGATGGCAAACTAAAGCTTGTAGGCTAGCTCTTCCATTCTTTCTTTGTGCATCCTTGGCAATTTATCTACTTTGGGTTAGCTCCTCCAATAAGGATGGTTCAACGCTGATGAAAAAAGTCATACAACCCAAGACGTCTCTCATATTCTTCATCCAAGGAGCCTCAATACACAACACCAATATCTGGAATTTATTCTTAATTTCATGCTTCTTCCTCCTAGTTTACCTTTCTTTTTACTCTATGGTTTCATTCTCAGGTGTCTTGGGTGGCTCTCCTTTGTTGATAGGGTTACACTCACAGTTTTACTGTCACCACACCGGGGATCTGCACTCCATTTGTTTCTCTAGGAACCTGTCGTTACAAAGAGGCTTTCCCCCATCTAATTCTCTAAGTTTGTCACCCTACTTCCAGTTCTTAAGGACCACCTCACTCTGTGCTTGGGACCCCTCACTCCATCTTTCCCGACAGTATTACTCTCCCAATTTTAGAAGTCAGCCATGCCATGCCAATGGGCACAGATCCATTGGAGTGTAAACCTATTATCAGGAGAGGGGGTGAAACCAATCCCAAATGAGAGTTGAAAGCTCTGTAGCCAAGTACTAGGAACTAACTCTGCAACCAATACAAGATGAATTCACCCAAGTGGAAAGACACTTAGTTGAGGAATTCCATACACTCATTGATTCTGAGGTGGTAGTAGACACGGTAAGATGGGGACCCAATGTAGGCCACACTCGATATCCAATACATGTACATAGTGGACATTTATTGAGATATCAAACGTCTTCTTGGTAGAACACTCATGTACTACACGACTACCAAAGATGACATGTTACTCTCCCTGGATTGCATACAACAACAATTGGCTTTTATGAATAGAAGGTTGGCCCAAATTCAAAGACAATTAGGCATTCATCTAGACCCGAGTTACTCTCCTAGCAGCAAATAGAAACCCATACATGTAGAGGCCACCGATCCTAATCCTACCTCTCAAATGTTTTCTATTATATTCTCTTTAGTTTTATGTCTTACTTTTGTCTGCCTATGTTTTCAAAAGACCCACGGGGTCCATATATTGTTTTTAGTTTACTAGATTTACATAACAAGGTTAGATTTTGGACAAGATCAATTCTAAAAAGCTTATATTTTTGCATTTGGTCAGAACTATCTAATGGAAATCCACTCCAATTCTAAATTGTAACCCTTATTTTCATGCACTGCAAAATTAAACTTCACAAAAAAGAAAGAAACAATTTAAAGCTAGGCCTTTTGTTCTGTTTTTTCCTATTTTTAAATATATTATTTTTCTTTTTTCAACATGTTACTTGTGGGAATTGAACTTAGGTGGTTGAGCATGACAATCATTCCTTGCAACCACTTGAGATAAACCTTATTGACTTGTTATAAAATGCTATCTTTATAAAATAATATTAAATTATAATTATTTATAGTTTTTAAAACTAAATAATTTGTAAAATATTGATGTGATGACACTATATAATATAATACAAAGATAAAATATTTGTGGGGAAGTTAGTCTTTTATATATTGTCTAAATTTTAAAATTAGTTCTTAGGGACTAAATTATTCTAACTATTATATAAGCATAACATAGAGGCCGCTTAGTATGAATCCTATAAAACTAAATTCAAGTCAAACTATTTTTGTGAAACATAGATAAGCCTAAAATCATAGAAAAGCATACCCATTATGGGCTTCTTGTGAAATTTTCAAAACTGAAATCGTATTGCAGCAACTGGAATTTATTTTTCTAATTTTAATTATTTTAACAATTTATTTGCTATGACAAATATCAAATAAATCACACTGCAACATTCACAAATAAAAATGCAGAAATAATAGCACTAGGAATTGAGAAAATACTAGCACACACACAATAAAAATGATATTGTTATTTTTGGACAAATGTCCTAGGAAAAACCCAACTTGGAAAACCGGTGCAATGGTGAGGGTTTTTATTATTATGCAGCAATGAAATTGTGAGTACAATCTATGCATGTTGACAATCCAACAAAAAGATGGCCAAAATTATTTAAGGAAATTTCCCTTCTTCCACAAGCAACCTTGGCACAAATTTCCTTAAGAAAACTCATCCTCCTAGACCCTTTGTGTCAACCTCTATGAAATGCTTGCACAGACCCTTGGATGTCTAATCCCGAAACTGCCTATGATGAAGTCATTATATCTATCTCTACTAAGGAAACTAATTCTCCGACCCTCTGGAAGAATTTCCCAGACTCTGGAAGCTGAATCGAATTTTCCTCCACGCAAATTGAAATACCTTTCTGAAGAAACTATGCAGTCCTCTGCGCTGCCTCACTACAAATAACTCAACCTCCTTGTTGTTGCCTCTCCATATCTAGAAATATTCCTTTGGATCACTTTCCCTGCCCCTCATTGCATCTGCTTCCTCATGAAGCTCAAACTCTCTAACAATTGATTGTTGCTACTCTGGAAAATTGAATTCTCCAAGTGACTGTGATGTATTCTCCATCATGACATTGATCCCTTCTTATATCTTCCTATTGGGACTCCAACAGACAAGATTAAATCTTAATCGATGGCTCAGATCATTTGTGGATTGATCTATGTGATTTTCTAGAGAATTATCACCTTGACTTAATTAATTATGATTAATTAACCATATTCCCTAAGTTTAGACTTAGGAAATATTTGAAAATTGGCTAATAATCTAATTAAGCCATCTCTAGGTGGAATTTCCAAAAACGATTTCATGGTTTTGGAGATCTCATGTACTCTAGCCTCTCCACCAAATTTCATGGCTAGAACACATCCGATGCTACAGAAACTAATACTTCCTCTTAGAGAGGATTGTCTTCTCTCTAGTGTTGCACATCCTGCCACAACACCTTGTCTTTGTATCACCTCCTGTCACGCTATTGATGTTTGTATGTTGTTGCTCACCAACCATTGCGCAACTCTGATGTTTCATCTATGCTACTGTTGACACTATCATATTGCTGCCAATTCTGCATCTACATTAGAACTACCTATCATCTGTTTTTGTTACAACTCCAACTGAGAAACATCCAAAATAATGAATCATCTTTGTTTATTATGATGCATCTGTCTCCTGAGTCCTGAGTGCTACTAGCCTCTACATTATCACTGAAGAATATGTGTTGTTTCTAACTCTGCAATGATCCACCTACTCTGTTGTCAACATTTCACTGCGCTCCTCAACACCTGACTACCACTAGTCTGCCCCTGTCACTCGAAATATAATTGCATCTCTGACATTGATCCATCCTACTACTAAATATTGTGGGACCCCGTATCAAGGTAATGATCCATGAGTTGGAATCCTCAAGGACCCTGCCTAATCTATGTATCTCTTTGGGGCTATGGAACCAAATCACCCCACCTCACTCCTGGAGGTATGGTTGCCATCATCATGAAGTTTTCCTCTAACCTAGAGGACAACTTATCGATCTCGGTCGATATTGCACGTTGGTCCTGCTTCTCCTGCTTACCCTTCTTCTTGATAGGACACTGAATACTATAATGGCCAAACCTACCACACCTAAAGCACTTGACCTTTTGACAGGTATTTCTTCTTCTCCTTTTGCTCCCCCTACCCCTAACTAGGACCATTTTTTAGGTTTTAACCCTGCATAGAAATTACCTGCAAACAATTCTTAAAAAAAAAAAAATAGAAAATATACAATGGCAAGAAACACAAAACAAATACACAGAGATTTTCCCCTGGATCCCAAAATCGGGACTACAAAGTTGATTTTTCATTATGCTCCTTTCAATGTTACAATACATATATACACATGTCGAAGCATTCATAAACCCCAATCCATTAACCATGCATTAGAACATAACCATACTTCTCTTGATGGGATCTACAAAATACCATGGGCAGAAAACCAACATACCCAAAACCATGTGCGAAACCCATGCACAAAACCATAGGCAGGTCCGCCCACCTAATATAGGGTCCAATAAAAATTTCTTAGAGTGCTACCCAAGACCCCATACAAGGGGGGGCGCCCCCCAGCAAAGGGGGATGTGCTCAGCGCAACAAACAAGGAGGACATTTCGCCCCCTGTGACCCCCCGCACGTCCAACTAGTCGTGGAGAGAATATAACACACACCCAACATTATCCCACTTGTTGTTTTCTTTTCCACACAGGGGGTCACATGAGAGATTAGTCATTGGTCTAGCCCTACAATGCCCATTGTTTCTCTACACCAATAAAACTTCTCAGTGCTCACAGACTTTGTCAATGCATCTACGCCATTCTTCAAAGTGTCCACCTTTACCAGTAACACCTTTTTGTCCTCAACCATATCCATCACAAATTGATATTGAACATCAATGTGCTTTGTCTTTGAATGATAAGCAAGGTCCTTTGCCAAGAAAGTTGCACTTCAGTTGTCACAGTCTATCCTTATAGCTCGTTGTACTAACCCCATACTTGAACACAATCTATGCAACCAAATTGCTTCCTTTCTTACATGAGTGGTTGTCATGTACTCTACCTCTATAGTTGAAAGTGCCACTACAGACTATCTCTTTCTCATCCAACTGACTACACCTCCAAATAGGTTAAACACATACCCACATATAGATCTTCTTTGATCCAGATTTCTAGCCCAACGTGCATCAACAAAGCCTCGCATCTCCAAAACTCTATCCAATCCTGGTCTTCCTTGGTAGCGCAGACCATAATCACTAATGCCACGCAAATACTCGAAAACCCGCTTCATTGTTGTCCAATGCTCTTTCCCTGGTTTTGACATAAAACTGCTCAATACTCCCACTACATGTGTAATGTCTGGTCTAGTACATACCATTTCATACATCAGGTTACTGAAGGTGCTTGCATATGGAACATGGAACATGTCCTCTTCCTCTTCTTGTGTCTTGGGACATTGTTTAATAGATAACTTTACACCTATAGGAATAGGAACCTTCACGGGTTTACTATTCTACATATTAAACCTCTGCAATATTATCTCAACATACTTCGTCTAGTCTAACCAAAGCTTCCTCTTTTCCCAATCTCATTTAATTTCCATGCCCAAAATATAGTTTGCAGCACCAAGATCCTTCATGTCGAATTTGGAAGACAATTGGGTCTTCAAACCCTAGATAATTTCTTTATTATTTCCAATTAGAAACATAGCATCCACATACAATACCAAATAAATAACATGGTTACTAATTAATTTAAAATACACATAGTGATCTTATTTGCTTCTGGTGAAGCCAAGTCCCCATATATATGTATCAAATTTATGATACCACATCCTTGGTGAATGTTTTAACCCATACATAGACTTTTTTAACCTGCATACCAGTTCTTTCTTACCCTTCACCGCAAAGCCTTCAAGTTGCTTCATGTAGATCTCTTTTTCCATATCCTCGTGAAGAAATGTTGTCTTCACATCCATCTGTTCTACCTCAAAATAAAAAGCAACAACAAAAGATAAAAGTAATTTAATAGAATCTACCTTGGAAAAAGGAGAAAAAATATCACCAAAATCAATTCATGACACCTGGGAATAACCTTTTGCTACCAACTGAGCTTTGTATTTATCCACCTTGCCTTCTGCATTCATATTCTTCTTAAACACCCATTTTCTTCCAATGGGTTTCCTTCCAACCGACAAGTCCACTAAATCCCAAACCTCATTTTTGTCCAAAAATTTCATTTCATCAACCATGGCCTCTTTCCATAGTTTTTCATCCTCTGAATCTATTGCCTCCCTAATAGTTATGGGATCATCATCAATAGTAGATAAAGAAAAATTTAAATAGAAAGCAGATGGACTATACCTTTTTGGCTGCCTTCTTTCTCAAACTGATCTTCTCATAGCTGGAGTTTGTGGCATTTCATCTTCTGATTCCTGTTCTACTGTAGAGTCTGATTCTTCCTCCCTTTAGCTCAAACTCTATCTTCTCAGGTTCCTTTGGTAGGACTTCATGTTTAATAACTTCTTTCACCTCTCTAAACACGGCATCTCAATTGTACACAACCTTCCTTGTTTTTGGGTTCCAAAGCTTATAACCTTTTAAACCATCCTTATACCCAATAAAGATGCACCTTTCAGATTTACTATCCAACTTGGTTCTTTTCTCCTTTGGAACATGTACATATGCATTGCGGCCAAATTGGTGGAAATACTGAGAGGGGGTGAATCAATATTTCTTTTCAATTATGACTTTTGCTAGTTAGATCACTTATATTTAAAGCACAAAATGAACAATAGAAATAAATTCTTTTATTAATATAATATTTATAATGAATCAAGTACAATATAGGTAGGGCTCAAACCCTAGTTGAAGACACTCAGGCTCCAACCTGGGATGTGCCAAGCACCTACTTGGACTTTAGTGAGGCTCCGACCTCTAGGGCTTCAACCTTATCTTATCCAAGGAACCAACCTTGAGTTTAGGAGCACCAACTCCAAGGACACCAATCCTATAGCTATGCTTTGTGAATATATGCTTGGTTGTACTTCACGGCTCCCAAAGTCTTATTCACCGAGCTCTGTCAATCTTCAACTTCACTGTAGTCTCCACACAACATCATCAATGACTACCTTGTCAATTAGAAGGTATTGTCACTACACATCATTGTACCCAAATAAGTTCTTCAAGTCACCTCATGATGTCTCATGCTTCATGGTCTCTAATAATGTCTTCATAGGGTACTTCTAGGATGATACTCCAAGGTCTGCTCAAGACTATCCTCAAGACAATTCCAAGATGTATATCACATTTGCTTCATGATGCTTCAAGAACAATGCTCCTTCAAGAATACTTCAAGGTCTCTTCAATGGGCTGCACAAGTTTTGAACCAAGTCTTCACAAGAGCCTTCAATACTAGTTCAATGTCTGGTCCAAGAATTGACTTCAATAGTGCTCCAAAATAATGTCAGTGTGTTGCTTCAAAACTATTCTTCAATCTCTGAAGTTCCAAGGTAAAAATTTCATAGTCTGAGACCCAATCAAGAGTGAGATTTGAGCACTCAGTTCGATCCACATTCCTTAGTCTGAGTTTTGTAATAAACTCACATTCTTGTTTGCACTGAGCTAAGGTATCACTTACAACTGAGCCAAGATAGTATACATCACTATTTCGAGGATCTGAGGGTGTGTTTCCTGAGAAACCAATTCATTGTACAACAAACCAAACTAGAACAAAGATTCGAGGTTAATGTTGCACCAAAATCTGACTTAATTATAGTGTTGTCTATTCCGAGTTACAACATAGATGTACTGAGACCGAGCCACATAGATTGGTTGTTGTAGCTATCACCACAAATTTTGCACTAATCCAAGACACTTGATCTGAGCCCTGTTCAAAGATCTGAGCCTCTATGCTATACCATAGTTCGATCCTTTTAAGTGGTCCAAGCTATAGAAGGTAATTACTGTTCACAATTATGGAGGTCGAGGTCACAGCTGGACCATAGTCTGACGTTTTGAGCTAAATATCCAAGGTGTTTGAATCCATATGTGCCAAGGTCACTGATATTTTTCATCATTGTTTGAGAGAACGGGTTTTTAAAAATTTTCCATGAGTAAGCTTCAGCTTCTTGTCTCCTGTCTAGATCCTTCTCCTGTGATCTGAGCTCCTTTATGATCTTCACCGAAATCCTTGTGCAAAAAACAAAGGTCTAACGTATTATTAATATGCTTTTTCCGTTCTTAAACGAACAGCCATGTCTAAAATGCAAGCTGACATGTGTTGACATGTTCAGGTCGGCTCAGTGACCAGAATTACACCATTAACTTGTAAAATCCGTAACTTTTAAACTGCTTGGAGTTTCGGGCTAAGTAATAGCTCGTTGGAAAGGAAAAATTATGCTCTTTAGGATGGTGTATATCTCATGGAAGAATTTAATATCCCTCTAAGGTAGAAACAAATATTTTTTTATGTGACTAATTATTTATTAGTGCAAAAATGGAGGTAGGGCAGAATGCCTTTGAGTGTTGGGCTTCTTCATGGTTTGATTTCTTCATTGATTGTCTTCATAATCATGTATTTGCCTTCTTAAACATAGAGTCACCATCATCATTTCCTTGATTTCCTTATTCATCACCTTATCTTCTTCAACATAGGGTCACTATCATTATGTAGTCTTCATTATTAGGATCACCGGAGGTAAGGACATCAAACTTCACATCATTGGAGGTTTTTCATCATATCATCAAGTGTGGTCCACATAAGTCATCACGTAGTATTTTATCATAGACATGTCATCATAGTTGATCAGGAGCTCAAGACCAAGTGTCGTAAAATGCTCAAAAATTAAAGTGCTCAGAACTGGTTCAAAACTAAACGACCGGATAGAGCTCATCTTCCTTATTCCAGCGCCCTGAACTGTTCGGAAAACAGTCGTCGTATGAGAAAGTTATGCCAAAAAGAAGAATTGCCCAATAACATTGAAATTTTGAACTTTTCAAAAAAAATTTAAAATAAAATATTCTTTGGAATATTTCGTTTTGGGCAACGAATGGCAGGTTGCCACGTGGCAGGCCCGGAGGCCACCACATGGCCCAAGTGACATCATCATGACGTCAGCACAATTTTTTGGCATACGTTAAAAGGTTGGCAATGGAGAAGTTTGAACACGCAACCTGCCTATAACACTCCCACGCATTACTGTTGAACCATGAACATAGACCTTGTTTAAGTTGTGGAACAAATTTTTGTTAAAGTTTGAATTCGGTTCAAGGCGGGGCCCAAGGGGGCCAGCCCCGATGCATATGACCATAGCGCCCAGAATCGTGGGCCTATTCCCTAACCGCGTGGATTGTGTTCAATAGTAACCGCATCATTTAATATTACGTGGTTACATTGCCATATATGGCGGAGTTAAGTGCAGTTCAACAAATAGTTAGCCCGAACAGTCCGGCACGAAATCCAACAACAAAATGTCGTTCCGAATGTTTGGTCACATGCGCGGAGTTAACTGATAGTCATGATGGCGGAGTTTTTGGTGGAGCGCTCCAAAAATGGCAGGATTGCCAAACTGTCGAGGTTATCTGGACTCTAATTAAATTTAGCTGGAGTCTTTCTAGGACCAGCTGGCAGTTGGGAGTAAATGGCCATAACTTTGGCTAGGAAAGTCCTTTTTGGACGAATTTTTTATTTTATTTTGGGTCTCTTCGACCTTCTGAAGCCATTTGGCATAGGTTTCACAGTGATATGAGGTCATTTGTAGGTGATTTTTCTTCGTGGAAGTTCCAGGAGCCACTAGAGCCAAATCAGTTTGGGAGCTGCATTGGAAAGTGTGCAGCCAGTGAATGTGAAACGAAGGTCATTCCTGAAGGTTTTCAGTATTATGAATCTATTTATACAGCTCGTTTTTCCTGTTGAGGCATTCTTCTCATTGTTTAGCTTCAAGAAAGCTTTCAGGGCCACTAGGGCCATTTCAGTGATTGAGCTGTGCTGGGCTAGGTTCATCTGTTTGAGGTGAAACAAAAGCCTATTTCTACTGTAAGGAACATTCTGAATCCAATGAAGTTGTTTTCAGAAGCATTTGGAGACTTCTAAAGGCTGAGATACTGAAGAGAAGTTTCAGGCAACCCAGAGCCATCCATGGGAGAAGGCCTAGATTGGGGATGCAATGCTCATTTTGAGCAAATGAACAGTCATTTGTTTATGTCAGATATGTGCTGGAGATAGTAGCAGAGGTTTCAGAGACATTTGAAGCATTCTGAAGGAGTTTGTGCCATTAAGAATCTCAGGGAAGCTTAGTGCACCTACTGAAGGAATCAAGTCCAAGGGAGCCTAGATCTGCCTACACAAAGTGGACAGCCATGACAGGGATGTATATGGTTTTTCTAAACCCATAGGTTCATTTAGTAACCTTTTGGAGTTGAGTGTGGAACTTGTAAAAGAATTCAAGCCATAATCCCAAAGAGCCAAGTCTAGTTGACTAGAGCTCACAAGAGACATAGCCCACGAGATTGGGGTGAACTCCTTATTAAATTTGTTGTTATGTGTGATGTTTATTTGCTGCCTTATATGTCTGATATATATGTTTAATATCAGTTGAAACAAATCAATTTAAAACACATAAACAGAAGAAAAGACATACACCTCTTCAAGCTAAGATTCTGCATAATGTCAAGTTCAAGCAAGGTCTTGTTTTTAATTGAATCTGAGTGTTTACTTTTTATTTCTTTAGGCAGAGTCTGTAGAGGGCTAGGTAGCTTATGGATCTCATCCTCTCTTTAGAGGTGACATATCCAGTAAATGCCCCTACAGTCAATCTCTGTATTAGAAATAAGAAGTGTACATATTTGCATATTTAAACTTGGAGTATTTGTGCACTCATTTACATAAATGGAAATGGATACCTTGCACCCTTAAACAAGTACATTCCATTTTCATATCAATAGTCCACTCATCTAGTGCATGTCTCTTAGACCTTTATCAAATCATCAAGTGTGGTCCACATAAGTCATCATGTAGTCTTTTATCATAGAGATGTCATCATAGTCCAGTCATCCAGTGCATGTCTTCTAGACCTTCATCAAATCATCAAGTGTGGTCCACATAAGTCGTCATGTAGTATTTTGTCACATACATGTCATCATAGTCCATTAATCTAGTGCATGTCTTAGACCTTCATCAAGTACCGTGATATGGTAGTATTTCATTATGATCATCAAGATATATGATTGACACTTCATTTGTGTCTTGACAACTTAAACAAGAGTTATAGTCATCCTCTGGCATCTTCAAGAATATTTGCCATCTCATCCGCTGCCATGATTGACATCAACTATTGACATCAATGAAAACCAAGATTAACATTCTCCCCCTTTGTCATTGATGGCAATACTCTTGCCCATTCAACATTCTCTCCCCCTTTAACATCAATGGAAAATGGGGTGCCCGAGTACTCCCCCTGTCAAGCTTCTTCTTTTCTTCACCACTATTATTTCTTCATAGGTATGTTACTCCCCCTATCATGGTTCTCTTCTTTATGGCAATGTGGTCCATGTTAAATGTGCTTAAATTCCTTCATGTGATTAACCAACTCCCCCTGTCTGCACGACCTCCTCTAGCCCATGAAAGATTACTTGCTTAGTGATCAAGTGGAAGAGATCTTCAATAGTAGTTCATGGATGAATAAGGGATCATGTTCTTCAAAGGAAATTCTCCCGAGAGACGCTCTATCAAAGGATGATTTTCCATGTGGCTCATCAAGGATTTCATGGGGCCCATTCATGGATAGCTTCTACAAGAATGCTTAATTATCATAAGCCCCCCCAACTATATGCATGGTATTCCTTTTGGCAGAGTCTCCCCATCAAATACTTGGAATATCAAGGATGACTTCATCAAGTGAACAACATGTGTTTTTTGCTAGAGTGTTCAAGGGACTATAGGTTTTAACCCCGTACAGAAATTACCTGCATATGAATTCTAAAACACAGAAAAATAAACAATGCGAGAGCATAACACATAAAACACATATACACAAAGATTTTCCCACTAGATCCCAAAACCGGGACTACCAGCTTGATTTTTCATTATGTTCCTTTCAATGTTCTAATACATATTTATACATGCTGAAGCATCCAATACCATGGACCGAAAACCATCGAGTCCAATACCATGGACCGAAAACTATCGCGTCCAATACCATGGACTGAAAAACCATAGTGTCCAAAAAACATGTGCAAAAATCATGCACAGAACCATAGGTGGGTCCGCCCAACCTAACATAGGGTCCAAAATTAAAATTTTCTGGGGCGCTGCCCTGGACCCCATAAAGTGGGGTTACGGGTACCCCTCAAACCCCCTGTTAACTACGTGGAAAGAATATAACACAACCCAACATTCTCCCACTTGTTGTTTTCTTTCCACAAGGGGCCACAGGAGAGCTTAGTCATTTTTCCAGCCCTGAAACGCCAATTGTTTCTGTACACCAGGAGAACTTCTCAGAGCTCACAGATTTTGTCAATGCATCTACAGTATTCTTCAAAGTTTCCACCTTTACCAGCAACACCCTTTTGTCTTCTATCATATCCCTCACAAATTGATACTGAACATCAATGTGATTTGTCTTTGAATGATAAGCAGGGTTATTTGCCAAGAAAATTGCACTTTGGCTGTCACAGTCTATCCTTATAGCTCCCTGTACTAACCCCATACTTGAACACAATCTCTGCAACCAAACTGCTTCCTTGCTTGCATGAGTGGCTGCCATGTATTCTGCCTCTGTAGTTAATAGTGCCACTATAGATTATTTCTTACTCATCCAACTAATTGCACCTCCAAATAGGTTAAACACATACCCACTTGTAGATCTTCTCTGATCCAAATCTCCAGCCCAGTCTGCATCAACAAAGCCACGGATATCCAAAACTCTGTCCAATCCTGGTCTTCCTTGGTAGCACAAACCATAATTACTAGTGCCACGCAAATACTTGAAAACCTGCTTCACTGTTGTCCAATGCTCCTTCCCTGGTTTTGACATAAACCTGCTCAATACTCCCACTGCATGTGCAATGTCTAGTTTAGTACAGACCATTGCATACATCAGGCTACCGACTGCACTTGCATATGGAACATGAGACATATCCTCTTCCTCTTCTTGTGTCTTGGGACACTGTTCAGCAGATAAATTTACACCTACATGAATAGGAACCTTCACCTGTTTACTATCTTGCATATTAAACCTCTGCAGTATCGTCTCGACATACTTCCTCTGTTTTAATCAGAGCTTCCTCTTTTCCCGATCTCTTTTAATTTCCATGCCCAAAATATAGTTTGCAGCACCAAGATCTTTCATGTCGAATTTGGAGGACAATTGGGTCTTCAAATCCTAGATAATTTCTTTGTCATTTCCAACCAACAACATATCATCCACATACAAGACCAAGTAAATAACACGGTCACCAATTAATTTAAAATACACACAATGATCTGCTTTGCTTCTGGTGAAGCCAAGTCCCCGTATAAATTTATCAAATTTCTGATACCACATCCTTGGTGATTGTTTTAACCCATACAAAGATTTCTTTAACTTGCATACCAGTTCTTTCTTACCCATCACTGTAAAGCCTTCAAGTTGTTTCATGTAGATCTCCTCTTCCAGATCCCCATGAAGAAATGTTGTCTTCACATCCATCTGTTCTACCTCAAAATCAAAAGCAGCAACAACAGATAAAAGTAATCTAATAGAAGTTACCTTGGCAACAGGAGAAAAAATATCACCAAAATCAACTCCCGGCACCTGGGAATAACCTTTTGCAACCAACTGAGCTTTGTATTTCTCCACCTTTCCTTCTACATTTGTCTTCTTCTTGAACACCCATTTACTGCCAATGGGTTTCCTTCCAGCTGGCAACTCCACCAAATCCCAAGCCTCATTTTTGTGCAAAGATGCCATTTCATCAACCATGGCCTCTTTCCAGAGTTTTCCATCCTCTGAATCTACCGCTTCCTTTAGAGTTCTGGGGTCATCATTAGTAATGGACAAAGCAAAATTTGAACAGAAAGCAAATGGACTATACCTTTCTGGCTGCCTTCTTTCTCGAACTGATCTTCTTACACCCAGAGTTTGTGGCTCTTCATCTTTTGATTCCTCCTCTACTGTAGAGTCTGATTCTTCCTCCTTTAGCTCAAACTTTATCTTCTCGGGTTCCTTTGGTTTAACTTCATGTTTAATAATATCTTTCACCTCTCTGAACACCACATTTCGGTTGTACACTACCTTCCTTGTTACTGGGTTCCAAAGCTTATAACCCTTTAAAACATCCTTATACCCAATAAAGATGCACTTTTCAGATTTACTATCCAACTTGGTTCGTTTCTCCTTTGGAACATGTACATATGCATCACATCCAAATACCCTCAGATGTGAAAGAGAGGGTTTCTTACCAGTCCATACCTCTTGTGGAGTCTTATCATCCAACGCTGATGAAGGTGACCTATTGACCCGGTAACATGCAATATCCACCACCTCTGCCCAAAATTCTTGTCCTAACCCGGCACCACTGAGCATGCTTCTTGCATGTTTCCGGGAAAACTAGTGTCTATTCAAGTCTGCTAGTCCCACTAAGATGGGTAGCCATCTTAGAAACAAACAATTCAAAGTAACTTGCATTTTCCTTTATGAGAGATAGATGAGAGAGAAGCAGAGAGCACCAACCTCAGTATTTCGCTTGGCTCCTTGCTTGTTTCCTCTCTCCCTTGATAGAGCTTTCGCCACTCCTTTCTCACTTGCCCCGCTTCAAAGAACACCTGTAGAGTCAAAGCAGCAAAATACCATCAAAGCATAGAGATCTATAACCATAAATAATGTAGAATCAAATGTACATCAACCATACAAATGCGTACACAAATACAAGATTCAGAAATACACAAGTATATGGAGGAAAACTCAAATATCTTTATTGATAAAAGTAGTAGAAGAGAGGATTACAACCCAACTGTCTGATCCAGTGCCATCCTCCTAGCATGAAAGCCCTCTTCACCTCATGAAAAGCTAAATCACCCAACAATACAATGTCTCAAAGAGAAACCAACATCACTTCCTTACAAAATACAAAATTCCAGCCTCTGGATCTCTAGGATGAGGGATCCATATATAGATATTTGCAGGGGGGTGAGTTAGCTTCTGGGATTTTTATTAGTGTCATTTCTCTGATAGTTCTTGGTTCCACTTGGAGATTTCATGATCTCTTACTCATCCCTGGGCGAATTCAGAGAGGAAAGTGTCATATGAGTAGTTTCTAGAAGATTCTCTGGGTTTCCACTTAGCAAACTGCCTTTTCCATTTGTCTACTCTCACTCATCGCACGCTACAGAAGGGATTTTCAGTATGCATCGCACCCCTTGTGTGTAACAAGTGAGATGCATCGCACCCTTAGCACTGAGCAGTCTATATGGTCTAGTTTTGACCAATTCTGAGAAGTTTTTCTGGGAGAACTTCTGGGAAATGATGTAATCAGTTGACCTTGATCCTTTAGGGTTTGAAACAACACTTTTAGGGGTTTAGAAGCCCTTGATTTATGGACATATGTGATTGGGGTTGCAGTGCCCAAATATGTCTATAACATTGCCCTTTCCATCAACGTCTTATTCATTCTTTTTGCAACTCCATTTTGTTGAGGTGTATATGGAGAAGTCTTCTGTCGTGCTATACCACACTTCTTACAGAATTCTTCAAATTCCTTACTGCAAAACTCTCCACCATTATCTGTCCTCAGTACCTTTATCTTCTTCTCTGTCTGATTTTCCACCAGAGCCTTGAATTCTTTAAACCTGTCAAAGACTTCAGATTTCTTCTTAAGTAAATATATCCATGTATTCCTTGAGAAGTCATCTATAAATGATACATAGTACACAGACTTACCCAGTGATGGAACCTTCACAGGTCCAAGCACATCACTGTGCATAAGCTCTAATATCTGTTTCGCCCTCTTACTTCCAGAGGAGAAACTCCCCCGATTCTGCTTCCCATATACACAATTTTCACAGAAATCAAAATCCAGAGAGCTATTACTCATACCTTCTACCATACCTTTATCATGAAGTATTCGAAGGCCCTTCTCTCCAAGATATCCAAGCCTTTGATGCCACAGCATGGTCCTCTCTCCAGAGACCACTAGATTTTCTGCTCCACTTTCAAGAACCACAGAACTGTTGCACCCATCAACAATAGTGCTACCTTGTAGTTTGTACAGAGTTCCAGTCCGAACTCCCCGCATCAATACCAATGCTCCCGGAACCATCTTGCAGGTATCCTTCTCGGACACTGTTTTTACACTTGCATCATCCAACTTGCTTACAAAAATTATATTTCTAGCCAATGCAGGAATATGTAGAACTCCTAGAAGTGTTCAAACCCTTCCACCTTGCAACTTCAACTTTACTTTCCGCGACCAATGATTCTAGCCTTCCTGTCATCCCCCAAGAAGACATCACCACCATCATATTTCTCATACTCGCTGAACCACTCTCTATGGGGAGTGAAGTGAAAGGATGCACCTGAGTCAATCAACCATGCCTCATGATCTACATGTGTACTTGAAGAAGCCAAGTACACATCCTCACCTTCATTTGAGGTGGTTTTCGCCTCTGTAGAAGGGGCATCGTCAGATCCCTTTCCTTTATCAGGAGCTTTAGATTTACAATCCCTTTTGAAGTGCCCTTCCTTTCCACATTTCCAGCACACCACCTTTACAGGTTTTCTTGGAGATTTAGATCTCCCCCTAGATTTAGATCTGCTACTCGATGACTTATTTTTGTTTCTGTTCTGGAACCGTCCTCGTACAGATGAGGCATCACCATTCTGACTCTCCATATTTTTCTGTCTCATCTCCTCCGTCAGTAAGGATGAGACTATTTCATCAAAATGCAAGGCAGTTGCATTGCTACCTATTGCAATAACCAGACTATCCCATGAATCTGGTAGAGAACACAACAAACTGATGCATTTATCTTCATCTGAAATTTTAATATCAATAGATGCTAACTGACTTACCACAATATTAAATGCGTTCAGATGCTCTGTCACCGAGTCTCCATCTTTCATCCTCAGGTTATACAGCTTTTTCCGCAGGAAAAGTTTATTCACTAGAGACTTAGATTGGTACAAAGTCCCTAACTTGTCCCACAAAGCCTTCGTTGTAGCTTCCCTGATACATTCAGCAATACTGAATCTAAGACACACAATCGTATTGTGCTCTTTGCCTTTCGATCCAACTTCTTCCATTCTTCATCGGTCACTCCCATTGGTTTAGTATCTGGATCTACCGCGATCCACTGATCTTTATCCACCAACAGATCCTCTATCTTGAGTTTCCACAACTCAAAACTTTGACCATTAAATTTCTCGATCTCTATCTTTCCACCGCTCGCCATCTTCTTTCACCACTAGAATCGATCTCGCAAATCTCCAACTGAACAGGGTCTACCACAGGCCCGAGTGAAACCCTCAGCAACAAAGGCGTCCCCTTGAAGCCAAAAATAGCTCTGATACCAAATGTAGGTTTTAACCCCGTACATAAATTACTTGCATAAGAATTCTAAAACACAGAAAAATAAACAATGCGAGGGCATAACACATAAAACACATATACACAGAGATTTTCCCACTGGATCCCAAAACCGGGACTACCAGCTTGATTTTTCATTATGTTCCTTTCAATGTTATAATACATATTTATACATGCCGAAGCATCCAATACCATGGATCGAAAACCATCGCATCCAATACCATGGACCGAAAACCATCGCGTCCAATACCATGGACCGAAAAACCATCGCGTCCAAAAAAACATGTGCAAAAATCATGCACAAAACCATAGGTGGGTCCGCCCAACCTAACATAGGGTCCAAATAAAGTGGGGCTACGGGTACCCCTAAAACCCCCTGTTAACTACGTGGAAAGAATATAACACAACCCAACAGGGACTTCCATATTCAATTTGCTTCCTTCTCCATACTTGTATAACTTTCTTCTCTGGCATGGTTCTTCCTTGTGTAGGGGCCCAAGTCAAGTTACAATCACGTGACATATGTCCAATGTTATAACACTTGAAGCACCCTATTTTGTTCATGAATAAGAATTCATGACTTCTTCTTGCAAAATTGCTTCTCAGAGATTGACGGAGACCTTTTATTTATCTTTGTGATATGCCCTACAATATTTTTCCATGTGCCCAAAGTTTGTACAAGAATAACAATAACCAAGAAATATATTTTGGTACCTAGGAGAAGAATGTTTCCTTGATGTACTTCTGAAATGTCTTTTCCTTGGGATCCTTTGATGATAACCATTGCTTTTGCATCCTTGACACCATCTGTATTTCTTCTTGGAGAAGGATTTATTCCAATGTCAAGTTGACTCTTGCCTTTGCAGGGAGCATCAACATTTCTTCCAGGCTTCCTCACATCCTTGTTGTTTAAACCATTGTCATTCTTGCTTGAGGATTCACCTACATATCCAAGACCTAATTTATCCAAGGGAGACCTTTGATGTCTTAAGATGTCATCTAGGGTTTGAGAGCTTTTCAAGTTCTTATTCAGCAAGTCAACTTCCTTTTTAAGAAAGACAATTTATCCTTTCAACTTTTCACAATCTTCATCTTTCATAACTAGTTGCTTCTTCATTTCTTCCATAATCTTGGTTGCTTCATACGCTTAGGCCTTAAGAGAAGTGATTTCTGATTTTAACTTGGTGATGTCATCATCCTTTTCTTCTAGTTAGCATATCATGGTGTTTCTCTCCTTTTCTGCTTCATCAACTTGTCCTTCTATGAATGTCAAAGCTTCCATCACCTTTTCATCTCCTTTTTCTTGTTTCCTTTCTTCTTCTAGTTGAGATCTAAGGGAGGAGACCTCTTCCTTGTATTGACCAATCTCTGCTTCAAGTTTGTTCAAGCTCTTGTGCCTTTGTTCAAGGTGGCTTGACAAGGTATCTTCCCGTTTTTTTGCCTTATCCAATTGATTTGTCATGGATATGACTTCTTCATGATGCTTTCTCTTTTTTGATGAAATCCTTCCTTAATCTTGGTGAGATCCTCACCTCTTTCTTGTACTTGAATCTTGACAAGGTCAAATTCCTTCCTTGTTTTTTCCTAGTCACCAACTTGCCCTTTCTTCTTGAGTTCCACATTTTCTATTTTCAAATTGTTAATCTCTTCCATGGCCGCCATAAGTATAGAGAGCAAAACTTCTTCAAAATATTCTTCATTCTCTTCTTCTTGTAGGTATTCTTTAGCCTTGCTTCCATCACTCTTATCTTCAGCTTCTTGATGGGCTTTGGATTTCCTTCTTATTTTCCATCATTTTCTTGACTAGAGATTATTGTTAATGCTCCTTTTGAGTGAAGATCATGAAGTTTATCCCATATGCCTTTTTCTAATGAACATTTTTCAAAATTGTCCTTCATAGAATCAGGTAGCCCATTCAAGATTGCTTTCATTGCTCTTGTATTATGTTCCTTGGATTCTCGATACATCGTTCTATCAACAATCACCTATTTCCAGACTTCAATGCCTTGAGTCTTTAAGAAATTCCTCATTCTTTCCAACCATATATCAAAGTTTCCATTGAACAATGGAGCCTTCACAAATTGATTGACTTCAATTTCGGTGGTTGAGGGAGACACATCTTTAGGAGGATTAGAGACTTTCTTCTTTGGCTTCTCCATTTGTGTTCTAATGATCAACCTTCAAGTTGTTAGGATTTGAGTGAAGATTCTAGCTCCGATACCAATTATTGGAAATACCGAGAGGGGGGTGAATCAATATTTCTTTTCAATTTTTACTTTTACCAATTAGATCACTTATATTTAGAACACAAAATGAACAATAGAAATAAATGTTTTTATTAATATAATCTTTATAATGAATCAAGTACAATATAGGTAGGGCTCCAACCCTAGATGAAGACACCCAGGCTCCAACCTAGGATGTGTCAAGCACCTACTTGGACTTTAGTGAGGTTCCGACCTCTAGGGCATCAACCCTACCTTATCCAAGGCACCAACCTTGAGTTTAGGAGTACCAACTCCAAATACACCAATCCTATAGCTTCGCTTTGTCAATATATGCTTGGTTGTACTTCACGACTCCCAAAGTCTTCTACACTGAGCCTTGTCAATCTTCAGCTTCATTGTAGTCTCCACACAACATCATCAATGACATCCTTGTCAATTAGAAGGTATTTCCACTGCACTTCATCGTACCGAAACAAGTTCTTCAAGTCATCTCATGTTGTCTCATGCATCATGGTCTCCAATAATTTCTTCTTCAATATGTCTTCATAAGGTACTTTTAGGATGATACTCCAATGTCTACTCAAGACTATCCTCAAGACAATTCCAAGATGTATGTCACATTTGCTTCATGATTCTTCAATAACAATGCTCCTTCAAGAATACTTCAAGATATTTTCAATGAGTTGCACAAGTTTTGAACCAAGCCTACATGAGAGCCTTCAATATTAGTTCAATGTTTGGTCCAAGAATTGACTTCAATAATGCTCCAAAATAATGTAATTATGTTTCTTCAAAACTAATCTTCAATCTAAGAAGCTCCAAGGTAAAAATGCCATAGTCCGAGAACCAATCAAGAGTGTGATATGAGCACTCAGTTCGATCCATAGTCCTTAGTCTGATTTTTGTAATAAACTCACAGTCTTGTGTGCACTGAGCTAAGGTATCACTTACAGTTGATCCAAGATAATAGACATCACTATTTCGAGGATCTGAGGGTGTGTTTCCTGAGTAACCATTTCATTGTACAACAAACCAAGCTAGAACAGAGATCCGAGGTTAATGTTGCACCAAAATCTTAGTTAATTTAAGTGTTGTCTATTCCGAGTTACAACACATATGTAATGAGACCGAGCCACAATAGATTGGTTGTTTCACCTATCACCACAACTGTTTCACTAAACCAAGACACTTGATCTTAGCCTTGTTCAAAGATCTGAGCCTCTGTGCTACACCACAGCCTGAACCTTTTAAGTGGTCTGAGCTACAGGAGGTAATTACTGTTCAAAAGTATGGAGGTCGAGGTCACAACTGCACCGTAGTCCGAAGTTTTGATCCAAAGATCCGAGGTGTTTGAAGCCACAAGTACCAAGGTCACTGATATTTTTCATCACTGTTTGAGAGAACAGGTATTTAAAATTTTGCCATCAATAAGCTCAAGCTTGTTGTCTCCTGTTTAGATCCTTCTCATGTGATCTGAGCTCTTATGTGATCTTGAACGAAATCCTTGTGCAAAAAACATAGGTCTAACCTCTTATTAATATGCTTTTTCCATCCTTATACGAACAACCATGTCTAAAATGCAAGCCGACAGGTGTTGACATGTTCAGGTCGGCTAAGTGACCAGAATTACACCATTAACTTGTAAAATCCATAACTTTTAAACCGCTTGGAGTTTCGGTCTGAGTAATAGCTCGTTGGAAAGGAAAATTTATGCTCTTTAATATGGTGTAGCTCTCATGGAAGAATTATTCCTCTAAAGTAGCAAAAAATATTTTTTTATGTGACTAATTATTTATTAGTGCATAAATGGAGTAGGGAAGAGTGCCTTTGAGTGTTGGGCTTCTTCATGGTTTGATTTCTTCATTGATTGTGTTCATAATCATGTACTTGCCTTCTTCAACATAGAGTCACCATCATCATGTCCTTGATTTCCTTCTTCATCACCTTATATTCTTCAGCATAGGGTCACCATCATTATGTAGTCTTCATTATTAGGATCACTAGAGGTAAGGACATCAAACTTCACGTAGTTTTTTATCATAGACATGCCATCCTAGTCCCGTCATCCAGTGCTTGTCTTCTAGACCTTCATCAAATCATCAAGTGTGGTCCACATAAGTCATCATGTAGTCTTTTATCATAGGCATGTCATCATAGTCCAGTCATCCACTGCATGTCTTCCAAACCTTCATCAAGTACAGTGATATGGTAGTCTTTCATTATGATCATCAAGATATATGGTTGACACTTCATTTATGTCTTGATAACTTAAACAAGAGTTGTATTCATCCTCTGGAATCTTCAATAATATTTGCCATCCCGACCATTGCCATGATTGGCATCAACTATTGACATCAATGACAACCTATATTAAGACAAATACCCTCATATGTGAAAGATAGGGTTTCTTACCAATCCATACCTCATGTAGAGTTTTATACTCCAACACTGATGAAGGTGATTTGTTAACCAGGTAACATGCAGTCTCCATCGCCTCTGCCCAGAATTCCTATCCTAACCTGACACCATTGAGCATGCTTCTTGCCTTTTCCATCAACGTCCTGTTCATTCTTTCTGCAACTCCATTTTTCTGAGGTGTGTATGGAGTAATATTATGTCGTCCCATACCACACTTCTTACAGAACTCTTCAAATTCCTTCTTACAGAACTCTCCATCATTATCTGTCCTCAACACCTTTATCTTTTTCTCTGTCTAGTTTTCCACTGAAGACTTAAATTCTTTAAACTTGTCAAAGAATTTAGATTTCTTCCTGAGTAAATATATCCATGTATTCCTTGAGAATTCATCTATAAATGATACATAGTACACAGAATTACCCAATGATGGAACCGACATAGGTCCAAACACATCATTGTGCACAAGCTCTAATATCCCTTTCGCCCTCTTAGCACTAGAGGGGAAACTCACCTGATTCTTCTTCCCATATACACAATGTTCACAGAAATCGAAATCCAGAGAGAAATTAGACATACCTTCTACCATAACATTACCATGAAGTATTTGAAGGTCCTTCTCTCCAATATGTCTAAGCTTTTGATGCCATAACATGGTATTTTCTCCAGAGACCACTAGATTTTCTGCTCCACTTTCAGGAACCACTGGATTGTTGCAACCACCAATAACATTACTACCCAGAAGCTTGTAGAGAGTTCCAATCCGAACTCCCCACATCAATAGCAATGATCCCTGAACCGTCTTGTCGGTATCTTTCTCAAACACTATTATTACACCTGCATCATCAATCTTTCTTACAGAAATCAGATTTCTTGCCAATGCATGAATATGCAGAACACCTGGAATTGTTCAAATCCTTCCACCTTGCAACTTCAATTTTACTTTTCCACATTCGTTGATTCTAGCCTTCCTATCATCCCCTAAGAAGACATCAGCACCATCATATTTCTCATACTCGCAAAACCACTCCCTATGAAGAGTGAAGTGAAAAGATGCACCTGAGTCAATCAACCATGTCTCATGATCTGCATGTGTACTTGAAGAAGAAGCCAAGTACACATCCCCACTTTCATCTGAGGTGGTTTTCGCCTCTGTAGAAGGAGCATCATCAGATCGCTTTCCTTTCTCAGGAGCTTTAGATCTAGAATTTCCAACATACCTTTACAGTTTTTCTTGGAGATTTAGATTTCCCTCTAGATTTAGATCTCCCACTTGAGGACTTATTTTTGTTTTTGTTCTTGGATCGTCCTCATATAGACAAGGCATCTCCATTCTAGCTCTCAATATTTTTCTGTCTCATCTCCTCCGATAGCAAGGATGAGATATTTCATCAAACTTTAAGGTAGTTGTATTGTGTCCTATTACAACAACTAGACTATCCCACGAATCTAGTAAAGAAAACAACAAATTGGTGCACTTGTCTTCATCTGAAATTTTAATATCAATAGATAACAATTGGCTTGCCATAGTGTTAAAGGCATTCAAATGCTCTATCACTGAGACTCCATCCTTCATCCTTAGGTTATACAATTTTTTTTCACAAGAACAATTTTTCACCAGAGACTTAGATTGGTACAAAGTCCCTAACTTGACCCACAAATCCCTCATTGTAGCTTCCCCTGATACATTCAGAAATATTCAATCGGAGATACACAACCGTATTGTGCTCTTTTCCTTTCGATCCAACTTCACACAATCTTCTGCTGACATTTTCATTGGTTTAGTACCTGAATCTACGATGATCCACTGATCTTTATCCACCTGCAGATCATCCATATTGAGTTTCCACAACTCAAAACTCTGACCATTAAATTTTTCTATCTCTATATTTGCCCTACTCTCCATCTTCTTTCACCATAAAAATCAATCCTACATATCTCCCACTGAACAGGATCTGCCACTAGCCCGAGCAAAACCCCTTAGCAGCAAAGACGTCCCCTTGAAGTTGAAACAACTCTGATACTAAATGTAGGTTTTAACCCTATACAGAAATTACCTACAAATGAATTCTTAAAAAATATATATATATACAATAACGAGAAACACAAAACAAATACACAAATATTTTCCCCTAGACCCCAAAACTGAGACTACCAAATTGATTTTTCATTATGTTCCTTTCAATGTTACAATACATATATAGACATGCAAAAGCATTCATAAACCCCAATCCATTAACGCTAGATTAGAATATAACCATAGTTCCCTTGACTAGATCTACAAATGATCCGGATTTAAACAAGAACACAACAAATTATAGAGATAACCATAAACACAGAGATGCAGTGGAAATAATACTTCATTTCATTAATGTAAAATACTGAAATATGCTTACAAACAGAAATGGAAATAAACCAGCTAGGGTGATGGTAGCTTATCTCTGAGAAGAGATGTGGTGGCTACATGCCTCTGAACTATGTTAAAATGAGGCTCGAAGGCCTATTTATTGTTGGGAAGCAATGGAAAACCCTAAACATCCAAAAACCTAACCCTAGAAGATGAAACGCCAAACTGTGGGCCCCGTTTGGGTAAATTGGTACATCAACTTCCCGAGGTCGTAATTTTGGCATACGATCTCCGTTTGACGCGCACAATATCTCGTTAGAAAGATATATCCGAGAACTACAACTTTGGGAAGAGCAACATGCGTTTAGGGCCTCAAAATGGCTCTGGAAGTTTTGGACCAAAAAAACTGCTAAAAATAGTAAATTGTGATACAATTAAGGAAACTGAAAAAAGCTGAAAGAAAAAGTGGTGAGGGTCAAGGTGGACTTGGTGGGTGGCCACCAATATCCACCTAGATCAACAAAATACCATGGGCAGAAAACCATCATGCCCAAAACCATGTGTTAGACCCATGCAAAAAACCATAGGTAGGTCCACGTTCAACTAGTCGTGGAAAGAATATAACACACGCTCAACACCTTTAATGTGAGGGTGACATTCTCCTCGTCCTTCACACCCTTTGATCCGATGCTACTACTAGAGATCTTTAGCATAGATCACCTCAAATCCTCCTACTGTACGTTAGCCCACATTATGTACCATCTTGGTAGTGTGTCTCTGCCTAATATACTTTGGAAAAAGACTTTCCAATCCTCTTAGACACTGTTTAGTGCCAACCGTACTAACTCTGAAGGGTGAGGTGTTGCCCTAACAACTACAAGTTGGTCTCAGACTTCCTGAATCTTGTTGAGGAAGGGATCTATGCCTTCCCCCTTCTGCATACTAGGGAATTGCCACCACATTATCTATGTAGGCTTTAAAGCTATATTCAGCTAGAAGGAAGGACATCCTAGCCTTCCAGATGACATAGTTGGAAGCTCCATCCAACCTATCCTGACCTCTAAGCCTTGTTGTGGCCATCTCTGATCAAGTCGAAAACTCCCTCTTTCCCTTTGCTTGGTTGTTTCTCTGCTACTCGCACTCCTTTCTGGAGTGCTCAGATCTGCTAGCTGCAACTACAAATCTTCCTGGAAAATCAAACTTTTTAGACTCGAATTTTCCTGAGACAAATTTTCCCTCTGTTGTATGTGATTTTCTCTTCCACCCGATATTGAATCTGATACTGCAACCGCATCAAAATCCTCTGCGTCCAACCATAAATCTGCTCAGCAAAAAGACTAAGTTGCAGTTACTCCCTCTGACTGTTGGAATCACAATCCCTGACAATTTGACTTTTCTGCAACCTTACAACTGAAAATCGAAATTTTTTTCCCCAACAATTTGGCTTGCCTACTTGAGCATTGCGATGCCTTTAAGAATTTCATCCTATTGCTCCCTCTGAGCAGCGAAATTATTTCCTTCGCTTCTGAGCTTCTCGACTGATCACTCACACTTTGATACCATGTGAAAAATTCAAAATTGAAATCCTATTGCAACAAATGGAATTTATTTTTCTAATTTTTAATTTGTTTAATAATTTATTTTCTACGATAAATATCAAAGAAATCACACTACGACCTGCACAAATAAAATTGCGGAAATAATAATGTTGGAAACTGAGAAAATACTAGCGACACACACAACAAAAATGACACTGTTATTTTTGGACAAATGTCCCTGGAAAAACTTGGCTTGGGAAAACTGGTGCAGCAATGAGGATTTTTATTATTATGTAGCAGCAAAATTCTGAGTACAATCTATGGATGCCCAATTGACAATCCAAATAGCAAGAAGATCAGGAAAAAATTATTTAAGGGAGTTTCTCTTCTTCCACAAGCAACCCCGAGACAACTTTACTTTAGAAAACTCATCCTCCTGGACCCTCTACATCCGCCTCTGCGCAGTTCTTGCGCAGACCTTTGGACATCTAATGTTGGAACTACCTCTAATGAAGTCATTATGTCTGTTCTTCTGAGGAAACTGATTCTTCGACCCTCTGAACAGTGAATCGTTTTTTCCTTCGGCCAAATCAAATTGCCTTTCTGAAGAAACTACACATTCCTCTATGCTACCTCACTAGGAATAACTCATCCTCCTTGCTACTGCCTCTCCGGATCTAGAAAAATTCATTCCAATCATTGTCCCTTCCCCTCATTGAATCTACTTTCTCGTTGAAGCTCAAACTCTCCAGCAACTGACTGCTGCTACTCTGGAAAATCGAATTATCCAAGTGACTCTGGTGTATTCTCCATCACCACATTGATCCCTTCTTATATCTTCCTTTTGGGACTCCAACGACCAATAATAAATCTTAATCGATGGCTCAGATCATTTCTGGATCGATCCGTGCGAGTTTCTAGAGAATTCTCACCTCGACTTAATTAATTCTTATTCATTAACCATATTCCCTAAGTTTAGACTTAGAAAATATTTAAAAAATGGCTAAGAATCTAATTAATCCATCTCTAGCTGGAATTTCCAAAAACGATTTCTAGGTTTTGGAGATCTCATGTATTGTAGCCTCTCCACCAAATTTCATGGATAGAACACATCCGATGCTATAGAAACTAACACTTCTTGCATGGATTTTGTTGATTGCTTGGCCTCCTAATCCACATGTTTCATTTCCAACTCCCCTAGTGCTTGTTGGATTGTTTCTTCACCTCTTTCCATGACAGGGACATGCCTAATTGACATCATTAGATCTAATGCCTCAAATTGAGAGCTCCTAGCTAGACTTAGGACCAATTGATAAAATAAACCATAATTAGTCTCCAATTTCACAATTTGTTTTTTGTTTTTGTTTTTGTTTGTTTGGTTTTTGTTTTTTTTTTGTCACAATATTTAATAACTCTATGTGCCCTATTTTATGAGCTTCATCTTAATTAGACACTCCGTTATTTACAAGGGAAATAACTACCTAGTTCTTAGTGAGAATGGGTATAAACCACCACCAGTCCAAACTCAAAAATATCTTTTGATTTCCCAAACTCGAGCCAATATCATGGAGGTTCTAGTGTTCCAAGGAGGGACAACCCAATTCTAGCATAATTTGAAAACTCCCATAGGCCAAAAACTAAGAGCCCACTTCCAACATAATTTTTTAATGCCCACAACAAAGAGGGAGTCTAGACCATAATCTTCTCTTACCCAAAGGTGAGACAAATTTCTATGAGAACTAAATAATGCCACCTCATAGGTCCATACTCAATCCTCTTTATTTTAGAGCCTCAACCACCATTGAGAAGAGTATGTGCAAAGGAACTTTAGAGTTGGGTGGTTTTAATACTCATATTTTAACTATGAATGCATCACATCACTTGTGTTGCATTGTAACCTTCATTATAACCTTGGTAAAAGATTGTCATTTCTTACTATAGGGGATGTGTAATAATGACATTAATCCCCCTTTTATCCTCAAGATTCCTATTGTTGGACAAGTTTCTCCATTAGCCAGAGTGTTTCCTTGTTGCTGTGTTTCCTTGGCATATGGAAGAACTCAATATACTCAAACCTCTTTACTTGCTTGTGAATTTGAAGGATTAGCTTTGTTATGTCATAGTTTTTCAAAGCCAAGGAGTGATGTTTGTCTTTGATAATGATTATTGAGTCTCCTATTACCAATAGACTTTAAATCATTTGGGAATCAAATGTCCTAAGGCCTTCAAATAGAGTTGATATATATGTTAGATTATTAGTTATTTCCCCTAATCCTTACTCAAAATTTCATGCATGATTTATTTCCAAATGAAAACAATCTCTTTTATACCTATTATAATATTACCTTTAATTAATAAAACTAAAATCAATTTAATATAAATAAATAACCCAAATACTAAATGATTGTAGGTTAAAAATTTTACATTTTATTAACAATTTTTTTAAACAAATAAATTTTTGAAGTAAGATATATTATATACTTAAATAGTTTGGTCATTTTGAAACAAGATTTAAATTTATTTTTAATTAATTAGAAATTAGTTTTTTCCTTAGATTTAAAGAACTAACATCTTATTATCCATATGCTTATCTCCACCATACTATATGCTATGGGGTACTTAGACCCAACCCCCAAGGTTTCTTTATGAAGATGGGGTTATCAAAATATCCTTTTTGATGATCCTCCTTAAAAAGAAGTTCTAAGGGCACCATTGTGTTCTACTCATTGAGATCTTCATGGTCACATAAATTTCATCAAAATTCAAGGTCTGGACACAAATTTATGACCTTCTAAAGATTTTCCTTCTAAGGTCCATATCAACATCTGTACAAGGCATGTGGGTCACACGTGGTGGCCCTTGTCCATGTTTCATCACCGCATTGGTCCACATCAACAAACATACCACATCAACTTGCTAGCTCACACTAACTACCATATAAGGTTCACAACTTTCTCTTGACCTGATTAATGAATGTCAACTAATGAAAAAATCTCCATTAACCAATGATTATAACATGATTTTTCAATATCAAGGGATTGCATTAAAGGTTACTTAGTCTAGTACCCAACACCTAATACCCAAATACTCTGATAACAAATCATCAACTAACAGACTCTTATTTTCTTTTGTCAATGGACTTGTCATCTTTTGTTAGTATTGGAGGATTTGCGATGCGATGCACATCACAATCACCGATATTTGATGTTTGAAAGATTGATATTTGAAAGGGTTGATAAGCCTTAATTAATTGATAGAAAAGCTCTCCATTAGCCAACAGATAGTTAGGGATATGTTAGTATCGGGGATTTTCGATTGATCCCTTAGCTAGTTCGCACTTAGATCGACTTCATCATTCCATGTCATCCCCATGCAGCGTGCCATGTCATCCCAATCCTTCTTTGTACCATGAAATCATGACACAATAGCACCACGTTAACATGTCTTGATATCCAAGTCCTTCTTTGTGCACCTCATCATGACAGATCATCTTTTTGGGCATTAGGGCAGTAAGCCCTTGAGATACAACTAAAAGAGTCTTTCGAACATCTTGCTTTATCTGATAACAAACCATCAACTGTTATTCTACACTCTCCATCAACCAACAAACTATCTATTGGGTTATCATGCCATTAGGCCTCTATCCCACTAGTAGAAAACAAAACTTTTCTCACAGCTTTCTCCTGGCCTAATTAATGGATATCAACTGACCAAAATATCTCCACTAACTGATAGTCGTACCAGGATCTGTTGGTATCGAGGAATTGCATTATAGGTTACTCAAGCCAGTATCTGACACTAGATACGCCAATAACAAATTATCAACTAACAAACCTATATTTTCGTTGGTTTATGGATTTGCAATGAGATTCACACCATGATCACCTGACATTTGATCATTGAAATCCCAATGGCCAAAATGACCGATAAGCTATAGCTAAATTGGCGAAAAGGTTCTCCTTAAGCCAATAGATAATTTTGGACGTATTAGTATCATATATTTTTGTTGGTAATTTCTCAATGTGTTCCTAACACCTAGGGCCCCATAACGTGATACTCAATAGCCCCTTTTGGCTAATCCCCTATTCATGGCTACTCTCGACCATGTGACCAAGGGCTAGAGGAAAGTAGGATATGTTTCCAATGCATGCATCTATTAGCTTCTCACATCTTGTATCTACTCTACTGCTTTGTTGTGTGTGAATGACTTTGTTTGCTATCTGTACATAATTCCTCCTTCATATGTTTGCAATTGATAATGTAGTTGTTTATGGAGATGTTCATTTTATTTCATGTTCAAGCTTTTTATTGACTTTTGCTTAAATATTTTGTATGTAGATGCTACTTTTCCTTACTACAATCTTTGATTATTCTAAATACTCAAACATCCTTACAATACTCTTGTTTTATGAACTGAAACTATGTAATATTTTCTTAACTTGAGATATGTAATCTAAGGATGGGTAATATGCCAAAAAGTAATAAAATTATTGTTTTATCTACTATCAACTACTTCCAATGCTTACCAAATATGCTAAATCCAACTCATGCATTTATATAATAATAGAGCTTGTCTTTTTGTGTTCATTATATATATATATATATATATGTGTTCATTATATATATATATATATACTACAAAATTACTTAGTCTTTAGGTCAAATTTCAAGTAAAATATGAAAACATAATGCAACTTTCTATTTAACTATCTATGTGTTTCCTTGTATTTCCCAACCTACAAAATGTAGATCAGGCAGATTCTTAAATTTGAGTGTTTTAAAATGAAATTATGGATTTTCAACTTGATTTCAAATAAAATATGGTAGGCTTGTTATTGGCAAAGGATTTCTTGTAGTATTATTCTTTTATGTTCTTAAGCACATGGTGGTTCTAGTGGTGGTGTTGGTTCCCATCGTAAACATATGTTTTTTTTCTATTTAGCTTTATTGGGTCATTCAAGTTATGTTTTTTTGGCACCATTAAGCCTTTTGTTAAGTCTTTGACATTTCATGGTTGTCTTGTTCTATGAACATATGTAATCTAAGAAACTTGCCTTAAGAAACAATTTTAGGAAAATTCTCTCTCTAGAGTAATCTTTTTTCTGAAATAGGAAAGTATTCTTTTGTAATAGGTCTCTAACTCTTTTATGAGATTTCTAATTTTTCAGGTTTAATCTATGCTTGCAGATATTTGATGGTATACATCCCCAGTTTGTTCTCTTTTTGTAGCCTTGGAATCTTTTGAACCATCAAATGTTCCTCTCGTTGATATTAAATATTTAAACATGTAAATAGACAAACCTGAGAAATAGTAGAACAAATGCATTTAAATTCTAAAAGTTTTCCTAAAGAGAATAACTTGCTTTAATCTCATAGTAATTTATTCCATTGTATAAATAAATTATTTGTATGCTAGTTGTTCTTTGCACCTTGTGCCTATAGTAATGCCACTAAAATTTCTATGCACATTTTTGAAGCAATAAGCAAACCTTCACAAGCTTTAGAATTATATAATTCTTCATTGGGCTTCTAAAATAACATCCATGATTAAATTATGCATATTTAGAAATTTTAAATTAAAAAAACAAAAACAAAAAAATAGATTTTACATAATCATGGGCTAAAGGAAAGTAGAATATGTTTCCAATGCATGCAATTTGTTGGCTTCTCATGTCTACCCAAGGTACTAGCAATCTTGGAAGCACTTTTATGGATTAAATCAAAGCTAAAGATATTTATATGTCTGAATGTACATATGTGAGAGTTGTTCCAAACACTCTCCTAGTTACAAAATAACGAATACATTGTGTCTTGTTTGCGGTGTATTATGTCACAAACTTTTCACAATGTAGTTATGCAAAATGACCCCTTTGTTATTAGATGCATTCAACAATATCTTAATGATGATGCAATTAAAATAACAACAAAAACAATTAGTTGATAAGGTTACACGATATAATTAGCATTTCCATATCAATAGCATTATATTGAGGGTAGGTTGTTTGATGAATTGCTATCTAGGATATTAAGGATAGATATCCACTTATGGTATTTTGAAATAGGGAAGACCATAACTTCAATACCTTCTTCTTCAACAAGAGAAAAAGTATTCCACAAAGTTGAAATTAAAAAAAAAAAGTGAGCCTTTCACATAATATACAATATCTAACTTAAATATTTCATTTACTCTTATTGAGAAGGCGTTAAGTGATGAGCTACTACTCTCATGTCAAGCAATTTAATGTTGTTATACACATTGAATGAAGGTTGAAAATTATGAGATGAATACATTATAGGTCCATTATGATTCTTCAATGCTCCTCCACATTTCCATCGACAAGGAATAATATGCATATTGGGAGAGTGCGTTATATACTGAGCTCATACTCTCTTATAAAGCAGTTTAATGCTATTATAACCATTGAGAAATTAAAAACTACAACATCATTTAGTCTTCATCTACACTCTAATTAGGGAGGAATAATCTATATATTACATGTCCATAATTAATATTAAAACATGAAATGAAAAAAATGGTGATCCAGATTGGATCATTATATTATTTATCATCCATCTCAATGCTTTTATGTTAGGAAAAATAGAGGAATCAACTCACATGACCATTTTTATTGGTGGGATCCAGTTTGGAAAATTGGGGTCTGAAACCTTCCTGGAGCATTTAAAAGCATTATATGACATTTTTGGGGGGTAGAACTTTGTTGCTTTAGCAAATAAAGACCTTTCCAACAACATAGGAGTCACCTCAATGAAAGTCCACATGCAGAAGTTATGCCACTGAGAAGTTGTTCTTCCTATTTCGACCACCATAATTCGAGAGGGTGCAACATCAGCCACCATTACTTAAGGAAAAGGGGCTAGCCACATGATTATGATGAAGAAAACTCTAGAAGAGTCCATATTGTAACTTTGGTTAAGAGTTGAGGGATCTAAACCTAACCACTAGTAGGTTATCGGGCTATGTTATAACCATACCACTAGGAGGAAAAGGGGTTCCATTCTTTTTGAATGCATTTGTTCCATAGATGAACATAGTAGCCGAAAGGGATAAAGAGAGAGAACACAAATAGGATTAGTACATTGTAGTAGCCTATGGACCACAATCCTTATTTATTTATACTCACAACCATTTTCTATTCAAAGAAAGCGAGCAATGTAGCCTCACCTTCTAGTTGGGTTTTCTCCTTAAAGGGTTTTATAAGTTATATCTCATGTCAATTGTGGTTTCTGAGTTTTTATTTCGTTGTTCTCTATTTTCTACATAATTATAATTTTCATGCATACACAATGAAAAATATTTCACAGGTTCATAAATCTAAAGAAAACAAAACCCTCATAATGTAGATTTCAGATTTCTGAGTATAGCTTTATCAAATATATTGTGATGAACTGTCCAATGGAATATCCACGATAGTTTATGGATCATATTAGTATCATAGTAGGTTTCTTTGGGCATATTGTGGACATTTAAAGGGGATCTAGATTGTTTAAGCCAAAAGTCATAAAACCCCAATCATGTTTGATGAATATGTGAATAACTCTCGTGATCCTGTAGAGAAGAGATTTTCATAGTTGGATGCATAAGCTGAAGATATAAACTATATTATGAATCTCCTCGTGATGACCCTAACTAATAAGCTCCAACTATTTGGAGAATATGTGAGTTCCAACATAGAGGTATGATCAGAGGGGAGATCATGAAGGAACAAAGAACGAGCCAAAGAAAAGACCCAAAAAATATCAACCTAGTTCAAGTGTTGTGAACCATTCACAGTCCCTATTCAAAATTGAAGTGAAGTTTTGTATCAAGTTGTACCAAGGTGAGGTCGATTCTCTAAAGCTAAATCAATGGTTGTAGCAATTAGAAGCTTATTTTAGTGTTCATTATATAGAGAAATATCAAAAGATTTCATTTACGTGATTAAAATTAGAGGGCCATGCCTTGACCTGGTGGGAAAGCCACACAGAGACCTTGAGATTAGAGGGAGACCCTCTAGTGACTGTGTGGGATGAATTTAAAACCCTCATAAAGTCACAACTTTACCATATCGAATATGTAGAGAACCAGTGGATTAGGTAGCACTACTTCAAGTAGAAGCAGGCGCAAAGTGTACATGAGTACACCATTAAATTTAGGAAGATGGCCATAATGTTGGGTATCTCCCCAAGGAACCCAGATGTGTTGCTCAAGTATCTCTAGGGTCTACACAACCATTTGCGAAAGCAAGTTATGTTGTTCAAGCTCAAATTGTTGGGAAAGGCTTGTGTACGAGCATAATCCTTAGAGAACATAGGCCTAAAGAAAGGAAAATCAAGTGGATTGAAGAAAAAGGAATAACAAGATGCTTCTAAGGAGGGGAAGAAAAAGTTAAAAGGAGGAAAAGATAAAATGACGATAAACACAACACATCAATACAAAGATCCCAACAACCACTGCAACCACTGTAACATTGACGGTCATCTAGAGGAGAAGTGTTAGAAGTTGCATCCGAAGCTTAACTCGAAGAACCAAAAGAAAAATAATAAGAAGAAGAATCTCATGGGCATTGATTCGAAAAACCATGTTCAAAGAAGCTCGAACATGGATGAGAAGATTCCTTGTACATTAGTGCAGAAGGAGGTGAATTTGAATAACCTTCAACAACAAGAAGAGAACAAAATGACCAAGATCTTCTATATAAAGATACATGTTAAAAAGACAAAGATTGATGCTTTGTTTGACTCAGGATTGCAAGAAAATTTCATTACAGTGGAGCTGGCCAACAAATTTGGATTGGAATCTTGTGATTCTCCAAGCCCATATCCATTGGGATGGGTAAAAAAGGATGCAGAGATAAAGGTAACAAAACAATGCAAAATTAAATTTGCTATCATTGCTAATTTTATTGATGAAGTGGAACTAGATTCAGCTCCTCTTGATGTATGTAAAGTCATGTTTGGAAGTCCCTACATGTACATGGGAGATCCAATCTTCATGCAGAGTGCCAACCAATACCAATTCATCAAGGATGGAAAATCGTTCACCATTAACGCACACAAAGGCAATTTAAAAATTTCACTAGTAAGTGCCAATTGAGTCAAGACACTGATTAGTTCTAGCAAGAAGTATGTTTTATTCTTTTTAAGAGAAAAACAGTCTATAATATAATCAGTAAGAGAAAACGTATTCATGGAGGGGTGTACTAAGAAACAGAAAGAATAAACGGAAGAGTTGCTACCGGCATACAAGGATGTGTTCTAGGAGCCTAAAGGGCTACCAACTAAGAGGGAAGTTGAGCATGACATCCATTTATTAACGAAATCCCCATTGTGAAACATTGGGTTGTACAAGCAGACTATTATAGAAGCAAGTGAGATGAAGAAACAATTGCAGTAGCTACTGGAACGGGGTGTCATTCAACCAAGTACATCACCATGTGGGTCACCCATCATCATTGTGCCAAAGAAGGATGTGACTTGGTGAATGTGTATAGATTATATGTTGTTGAACAAGATTATGCTCAAGAACAGGTACCTCTTACCTAAAATATATGATTTGTTGGATCAATGGCAACAATAAAAATACTTCACTAAGTTAGACTTGAATTCTAGATATCACCATGTTCGGGTCAAAGAATAATATACCTAAAAAACTGCCTTAAAAACTAGGCAAGGTTTGTATGAGTGGTTAGTCATGCCATTCGACGTATGTAATGCACCAACTACATTTGTGAGGTTAATGAATGATGTATTACACCCTTTTATAGATTCATTTGTTATTGTCTATTTGGATGATATATTGGTATACATTGCTACCTAGGAGGAGCACACCTCACATTTAACGTAGGAGTTGGAGACATTAAAGAAGCACCAGGTGCTAGAAAATTTCAAGAAGTGTAAGTTTTCACAACATTCTTTGGTGTATATGGAGTGTGTGAGAGGTGGATCAGAGTTGAAGATAGATCCTTCCATGACGGAGGCAATCATGAAGAGGTTAGTGCCTACTAATGTTTTTGAGGTCAAGAGTTTCATTAGAGCAACACAATACCTAAGGAAATTTATAGCCTCATTTTTCAGAAGTACCAACACCATTCCATGCCATAATAGCAAGTGGCAAGAGTCTCCAGTGAGAAAAGGGTCAGCATAAGGCCTTTGAGGAGCTAAAGAAGAAAATCAGTCAAGCACAATTTTTTGGCATTACCGAACTTGCAACAACCCTTCGAAGTTGAGACATATGTGAGTGGGCATGCTAGGGGAGTGGTTTTGATGCAAGGAGGAAAGTCTATATGCTACCATTTTGAAATATTTCATGGGGAAATTCTTAAATACCCTACCTACGACAAGGAACTCTATGCCTTGGTGAAAGCTGTGAAGAAGTAGAAACATTATTTGATGAGAAAGGAGACGATAATACACACAAATCACTAGCTGATATAGTACCTGCAGGCCTAAAGTAAGCTACAACAAACCAAGCATTACAAGTGAATGGGGATTCTATGACGGTTTCATTTGGTGATCAAGTACAAGAAGGGAAACAGAAACAAGTTGGATGACATGCTTTCAAGGCCAGCCACATCAAAGATCATGAATATGGGAACTTTGATGCACATGGAACTATTCACCCATAATGCATACAGAGAGGCATAGTAAGAAGATGAGGACTTCAAGGAGGTGCCTCAATAATTTCAAAGCTAGAATCATGTGCACAATGGTGATAAAACAATTGATTACCATCTCCAAGATAGGTTACTCCACACATTGGATGTGTTATGTGTTCATAAAGGTGAGTGATTACAACTAATTAGATAGCCTCACACCTCCAAGGTTACAGGGCACTTTGGTGTAGGGAAGATAATGGTTAACTTGCAAAGGTATGTGTATTGGCCCAAGACGCAAGAACAAGAAGTTAGGTTCATAAGAGGATGCATGTTTTGTGGTACCAACAAGCCTAGCAATATGATCTAGGTGGATATTGGTGGCCACCCGCCTATTCCACTTGGACCCCCGCCATTGTTTCTTTCAGTTTTTCAATTTCCTTAATTGTAGCACAATTTACTATTTTTGGCAGTTTTTCGGGTCCTAAACTTCCAAAGCCATTTTGAGGCCCTAAAAGATGTTTTTTTTTTGGAAAATCAATAGAGCACTTGGTATTCATAGTTAGTAGTTGTAGTCCTAGGATAGATCTTTCTAACGAGGTATCGTGTGCGTCAAACAAAGATAGTATGCCAAAGTTACAACCCCAAGAAGTTGATGTACCAATTTACCCCAATGGGGCCCATAGTTTGGTGTTTCATCTCCTAGGGTTAGGTTTTTGGATGTTTGGGGTTTTCCATTGTTTCTCAATAATAAATAGGCCTTCAAGCCTCATTGTAACACAATTCAGAGGCATGTAGTCGCCACATCTCTTCTCAGAGATAAGTTACCATCGCCCGAGCTAGTTTATTTCCATTCTGTATGTTAGCATATTTCAGTTCCTTGATATTAATGAAATGCAGTTTAATCTCTGTTTCATCTCTGTGTTTATGGTTATATTTGTAATCTTTTGTGATCATGTTTAAGATTGGATCAGTGGTATCAGAGCGGTTTGCTCTTTCTCATTCCTTCTTTGCATGTCCCCAACGAGGTCGGGGTATAAGGAGTTAGGGCTCGATCTGGTTGAACATTTTCAAGATAAACCTCGCAAACCCCAACAACTGCCCATGGGGGAAGAAAAGAAAGACGAGGTAGCAGGAGTTCCTATCAAAATATTGCTCGAGGAGGCCCTCGAGAAACAAAGGAATGCAATGATGGATAACTTTGCCCAGATCCTTCAATGGTTGTCCACCGGCGGCGCATCCACATCCAACAACCACTCTGGAGGCGCCACTCCTTTTAAGGTACAAGTAAACTTTGACATTCCCACATTTGAGGGCCAAATAGATGCATACGCCGTAAATAAATGGTTAAATCTACAAGAAGGATATTTTTTTGTTCATGATCTTTCCAGTTGAGAAAATATTACTTTTTCTCTTCTCAAAGTTGCCCCCCACGTCAAGGATTAGTGGGAAACCTACTGTGAGCAGAAGGATGAAAGTATTCCCTCATTATTTTCAATCGCACCCACTTGGAATTCGTTTCGGGACATCATCAAGGAGAAGTACTACCCTGTTGGGAGCTATGAGGATAAATACATAAAGTGGACCACACTATGGCAGGGAAGGGACCAAGACGTGTCGAAGTTTACCGATGTTTTTCATACCCGTCGCATGAAGTTGGGTATCAAGGATTCTGAGAAACATTTGGTCCTCAAGTACCACAACTACCTACATAGATACATCCAGGATGAAATGGAGTTCTTGGACATCTCCTTGCTCGGCACGACATACCAATACGCTGTCAAGATTGAGCAGAAGCTTAAACAGAAAAAGCGAGACTTTGGATTTGTGAATTCGAAGCAAGGGAAAGGTGCCCCCAACCCTCAAAACAATGGACAAAGCCAAGGCGGGGTGGCCTAGGACAACCCACCAAAGAAGCAAGCAAAGAACAACACCGCGAAGCTGAAGAAGGACACGAGAAAGTGGTGTGAATTCCATAAGAGATCCACTCACAACATAAGTGAGTGTCGGGCTAAGCAGTCATTGGTGGCCGAACTGAAGGCTTCTGAATTAGATGCATGTTCTGACTCTGAGTTAGAACCTGACAAGGGGAATGAAAAAGGGAAGCAGATTATTGATGTAGAGCCCAATGCCACCATTGCGACCACGAAGATCCAAAAAGAGGAACCCGAAGATCGAGAGGAGGAGGAGCATCTCTTCCACTCCTAGATGTGGGTAAAGCGTTCCCTGCTACAGTTCATTGTCGACAGCGGGAGCCAAAAGAACCTCATTTCAGTAGAGGTCGTGAAGCAGCTAGGCTTACCAACCACAACACACCCACAATCGTACACCATCGGGTGGCTTCACCAAGGACGAGATCTTCACGTCAGCCAATAGTGTCACCTTCCATACAACATCAAGCTCTTCACGGATGAGGTATTATGTGACTTTGCTCCTCTTGATGTTTGTGATGTATTGTTAGGCCAACCATGCTTGTGGAAGTGGCATGTTGTGTATGAGTCAAGGCCTCACGTTGTTATTGTTACCTTGCGAAATAAGTTGTACATGATACTAGAGGTAGCACCGCTTACTGCCATCTCTTTGGTTACTGCAAAACAATGCAGTAAGCTCATTTCCAAAATTGGTAAATTTGTTTTCCTGATGATACGCCCTCAGGAAAAGAGGAAGACGGTGGCCACAACCTCCAGACAGGGCCCCTTGGCACGACAACAATAGATGGACAAGGTCATGGAGGAGTACGAAGGCATCTTCACCTCCCCCACAGGGGTGCATCTGCACTGTCAGGTCAAGCATTCCATCGATCTGACCCCAGGTGCGTTGTTGCCAATATACCAATCTTTCGGTGCTTTGTTATGGAAAATGACGAAATCAAGAGGCAGGTTCAGGAGCTACTGCAGAAAGCTCATATCCGGCCGAGTTCATCGCCCTATGGGAGGCCGATCGTATTGGTACAGAAGAAGGATGGGACTTGGAGACTCTGTATTGACTATTAGGCGCTAAACAAGATCACTATCTGGAATAGATACCTGATCCCATGGATTGATGACCTTCTGGACCAAATCAAGGGGGGAAAATATTTTAGCAAGATCGACTTGAAGTCTGAATATCACCAAGTACCAATCGAGCCCTCTGATGTGTGGAAGACTTCCTTCAAAGCCAAGGAGGGCCTTTTCGAATGGCTAGTTATGCCTTTCAGGTTGACAAATGCTCCTGCAACCTTCATGAGGTTAATGGATGACCCAACTCATTTGTAGTGGTTACTTGGATGATAACCTGATCTTCAGCCAGAGTCGGAAAGAGTACCTCCACCACATCCGACAGGTTCTCCAAATATTGTGGCAACACAAGCTATGTGCCAATTTGGAGAAATGCACTTTTGGCATGACCTAGGTTCAGTATCTGGGATAAATTATTGATGAACGGGGGGTGCATGTGGATCCAGCCAAGATCCAAGTCATTCGGGATTGGCCAACCCAAGCACTCTGACAGAGATCTGCAGCTTTCTAGGTCTTGCCAATTTCTACTGGAGATCCATGTTGGGGTTCTCCTATATTACTTGTCCCTTGAGTCAAGTCATCAACGGAGGAGTGAAAGCAAAATTATTTTGGTCTGAATATCAATAGAAGGTGTTCGCAAAGTTGAAACATTCCCTCTGCTCTGCACCAATGCTCACATTACCAGATTTGCAACAACCATTTGAGATCGAGATACATGTCTCTGACTATGATATTGGGGTAGACCTTACTCAACAGGGGCATCCAGTGGCATATCACAGTGAGACACTTTCAGACACAGTCCAGAAGTATCCCACCTATGACAAAGAGATGTATTGCATTGTGCAGGTCTGCCGATAATGGAAGCATTAAATTTTGGGGAATGAAATGGTCATCCACATAGACCACTAACCCCTGCATTTCATACAGATGCAAGGGAAGTTACAGAATGATCTCCATCAGAAGTGGTTCACATACTTACAACAGTTCCATTTGAATATCAAGTACAAGAACGACAACACCAATAATGATGCAGACTTCCTTAGCCGACCACTAATCATGGCGTTAACCACCATTCTCAACTCTTGTGGGCACGAGACTTCTGATTTGCCACTTCTCTACAAAAGCGACCCAGAATTTGCCCACACATACCAGATGCTCATGGAGGATCAACAAGTTCTAGATTTTCACCTCTAGGATGCACTGTTATGCCACCTAAGACACCTTTGTGTTCCTTCAATGAGCATGCCAAGATGATTTGGGAAGTGCACTAAAGTTGGGTCATTGGGCATTTTGGGGTCAAGAAAATAGTGGCAGTACTGCAGAAGTATTTCTATTGACCGAACCTTCGACAGGATGTCGGGAAGTACATCAGATCTTGCACTACCTGTGCCATTGCCAATAAACCATCAAGAAGCAAGGCCTCTATACTCTGTTTCCTACCCCTAGTCGACCTTGGGAATCCATCTCCATAGATTACATGTCGGGCATTTCTTCTACTACGCATGGCAATGACTGTGTTTTTGTGGTTGTCGACAAATTCTCGAAGATGGCCATTATGATGGCCTACAAGAAGAATGTCACAACATAAGCCACTTCTAAATTCTTCTTTGAATGAGTCTGGGTACACTTTGGGATCCCAAAGTCTATCATCAAAGATCGGGACAATAGGTTCCTCCATACATTTTGGTCCAATCTCTAGTCGATGTTGGACACCAAACTCACTAAGTCCACAACTTTCCATCCCCAAACTGATGGCTAGACAGAGGTCGTCAACATGATGATCGTACACATTTTGCGCATGTACAACTCAAACCATCCACGCACATGGGATGAGAGCCTCCCCTATGTCCAACACAACTATAACTGGGCTCTCCACAACTCAAATGGCCACATCCATTTTTAGGTGGGTTTGGGATTCCAGCCTCTATGTCCCATTGATGTGACCATACCATTTGTAGCTACTCAGGCAGATTCAACTCATGTCCAATCTGAAGTCGACAAGGCAAACAACTTCATTGAGCACATTCAACACATCCACCAATAGGTCCATGACATATTGGATAGAGCCACTGCTAAGTACAAGCAATGACATGATCAACATCGGGTGCCACACAAGTTCCAGGTGGGCGAAAAATTTTGGCTACATTTCCAGAAGGAGTGCTTTGTTGGGCCCCACTACAAGCTTCGTTCGCTCCGATATGGGCCATACACCATCACCAAGGTACTAGGGGAAAATGCCTTCAAGCTCATGATTCCACTATTCCTTGGTCTACACCCAATTTTCAATGTGGACCGCCTTCGGTCATGCTTTCCACCATTGTTGGACACATCCGACATTGTAGAACAACTCACACCAACATAGTTAAACCCAAACTGCATGGAACAAGCCACAACTGATCGGATATTGGACACATAGACCAAGAAAACCCAACATCAAAGGATCCAACTATATCGAGTTGTCAAATTAGGCCAACTCTTTCACTAGGGCAAGTGGCTCACCAGGGACCGAGCTCAGGAGAAGTTTCCTCCTCTCATAGAGGAACTCAACGCAATGGGGACCATTGCTTCCTAAGGGTGGGATGAATGATCTAGGTGGATATTGGTGGCCACCCACCTATTCCACTTGGACCCCCACCATTGTTTTTTTCAATTTTTCAATTTCCTTAATTATAGCACAATTTACTATTTTTGGTAGTTTTTTGGGTCCTGAATTTCCAAAGCCGATTTGAGGCCCTAAACGATGTTTTTTTGGAAAATACCAGTTGGAAAATATTAGTTTTCATCTTGCCATTTGATTTCTTTAGTCGTATTCCTCGGATATATTTTTCTAACAAGGTATCATGTGCGTCAAACAGAGATAGTATGCCAAAGTTACGACCCCGAGAAGTTGATGTACCAATTTACCCCAACGGGGCCCATAGTTTGGTGTTTCATCTCCTAGGGTTAGATTTTTGGATGTTTGGGGTTTTTATTGTTTCTCAATAATAAATAGGCCTTCAAGCCTCATTGTAACATAGTTCAAAGGCATGTAGCTGCCACATCTCTTCTCAGAGATAATCTACCATCACCCGAGCTAGTTTATTTCCATTCTGTATGTAAGCATATTTCAGTTCATTAAATTAATGAAATGAAGTTTTATTTATGCTGCATCTTTGTGTTTATGGTTATATCTATAATTTTTTGCATTCCTGTTTAAGTTCAAATCATAATAGGAAACAAGGTCTATATCATCCCTTTCCTGTACCCACTCGTCCTTGGGAAATTATTTCCATGGACTTTGTGGGAAGTTTAGCAACAACCAAGAAGGGACATGAATACTTTTTCATTATAGTTGATAAGTTCAATAATATGTGTGCTCTAATGCCTTATAAAAATACCATTAGTGGGCAAGAGATAAAAAACTTGTTCTTTGTGGACAAGTCTGGGTGCACTTTGGGATACCAAGGAGCATCATTTTAGATAGGAACACATGATTTCTCAGTGCATTTTGGAGTACATTGTGTGAGAATATGGACACAATGTTAAATAGGTCTACAACATTCCATCCTTGGATAGATGGGTTGACAAACTTAGTCAATGTGACTTTGGTGCAACTTTTGAGGGGTTATAATCAGAAGTATTTAAAGACCTGGGATGAAAATATGCTATATATAGAGCACTCTTATAACATAGCAATGCACATTTCTATTGGTAAGTCTCCATTTGAAACTTGTTTTGGATATATTCAACCTTCACCTTTGGATATTGCATATGAGTAGAAAGGAAGAGTAAGGGAGGATCTTACAGGAGATGCCATGAGGTCTGAAAAAATTATGGAGAAGATCAGGCATGTCCATATACATGTACAAGATACACTGCACAAGTCACATGAAAAATACAAGGTTAGGCATGATTAGCACAGAACAAATAAGTCATTCAAGGTGGGAGACAAAATATGGTTACTATTGAACAACAAAAGGCTACAGGGTTTTAGTAAGACAAACAAGGCTATGTGGTATGATCCCTTTGAGATGTTAGAAAAGGTGGGAGATAACACCTATAGACTCAATCTACCCCCATGCATGTGCATTTACTTAGTTATGAATGTGGAGAATTTGAAACTCTATGAGCCTTCCATACTAGATAAGGAAGAGGAACAAGTCTTACCTTTCATAGAGGATTTGGCACTAGATGCTCAACCAAAGTTGACAGAGGATATAGTTTTGTAGAAGAGGTCTAGAACTAGAGGACAAGGATCAAATGACCTTTGGCAGATTGGGTTGAAAGGAAAATTTATAGGCAAGGCTAAATGGTACACTTGAGAGAAGGTGGAGGAAAAAATTCCTCACCTCATTCAATATATGCTTTTGGGGACCAAAAGACTCCTAAAATGGGGAGGTGTGATCTAGATTGGATCATTGTATTTTTTATCATCCATCTTGATGTTTCCATAGTGGAAAAAGTGGAGAAATCGAATCACATGACCATTTTTACTAGTGGGATCTAGACTCTAGTTTGGAAAATTGGGGTCTGAAACCTTCGAGGAGCATTTTGAGGCATCAAACGACATTTTCAAGGGGGTAAAACTTTGCTGCTTATTGGCCTAAAAAGTTGCACACTATTAAGTGTTTAAATTTAGACAATTTTAATGTACAGAAAGAAGCTCACACCATTTTCTTCACACATGATTCCCTCCATAAAATTTATTCTGCACACATTCCCACCTCCACACACAATTCCTTCCGCGGCTCTCGCTCCCCACACATATCTGCTCCACACACATGCTATTTCGCACACCCCACACCTATTCTTTCTCGCACGCTTTCCCACTCCGCACTGTTAACTGTCTATACACCACCTATTGTGATCACAAAGATTTCGTAGCTTAATATTTATCTTAGTTCACTAAATCTCCCGAAGACTTATGGTACTGTTATTAAGGGTATTAAAAGTGGGTCAGGCTCCAAATTAAATGGATGAGATATTTTTAGAATTTCAAGATTTATCTCCACCATCTCCCATAAATGACAACTTTAATCTATTAAATTTCTATTTAATTAACCTGTCCTACCTAACGAAGTTGACATGTGATGGTGTAATAAATTGTAATTATATAGGAAAACAAGGAATTTATAGCTAAGTGGCATAGAGAATGTCGGCAATTAACCATGTCTTTCTATGTAAAAACAAGAGATGGTTGGCAAAGTAAGGAAATAAACTATTTGTGGTGATACCTTTAACTCACTTGCTTGTCATGATAAGAACTTTCATTGGTCGACTACGTACCAATGGTTTTTGAAGTTGTTGCCCAAGCATAAAAACAACAACAAAATTTGGATGAGTGAATTGGCGAATGTTGCATGTGTTCCTGAGGTTTTTTATTTCAAAGAAATTGTTTATCTTTGTGCAAAGAATTTTGATCCAAGGACGAGAAAAATCATGCTAGGAGTGAAGAAGAACCCAATTCCTCTCACTCCCATAACATTCAGAAATATTTTTAAGCTACCAGGACCAAATAAGTTACCAAAGTTTTTGGAAGCTAACAATTTCTTGCACTCCCAAGCACGCAGGATGAACATCATTCAAGAATTTAGTTCTCCAACTTCTTAAGTTCCTTCTGATATTTCCTTTCTATATATTTCTTTGTTACATAGCCTTTTAGGATTTTTTCTTGGCTTTTCGCCCGAGTGATGGGGCAATAAAATACAATAAATATTCCAAAGTCCATACTTTTTTTTTCTTTACTACTATTACAAAATATATTCTCTATTTGACTGGGATGACCTCATTTCAAATGAGCTAGCTTTCCAACTGGTCAATTTGTCGAAGACCCACATATTTATTATGATGTCTTATTTGATAACAACCCTTGTGTCCACTCATGTTTCTCATGACTTATCCCATAAGGATAAGTGCAACCCTGATGAGGAACCAACTTTAGTTATGGTATCCAATACTATGGAAACACAAAGCTTATTTTCATTTTGGTCAAGTCCAAGATTTGTTTATGAATGAAGTTAATTGCATCATTACCAGACGAGACCGCACTTGAATATCAAGACAAGACCAATATTTCCCATGGGGTAAATGCATTCATGAAGAAAGAGAGAATAATACCGTGATTTGAATATATGGATTTCAAGATAAGCCATTATTGCTACCCAAATTTGTTGTGGATAAGTAATTTGTTGCTAAGTTTGCAGACAATACCACCTTTGGTTAATTTTATTTGAACAAAAGAAGAAAATGAAATTCAAATATTCGCCATTTATTATTGGTGAAGTGATGGTAAAGAAGGGGATTCCTCTTGCAGAGTTTGACTAGTCTTTAAATTATTTTAATTTGAGTGATGTTGAAGCCATTCATGATTTTGATATGCAAGGTATATTTTTTAGGTACCTCACTACAGTTAGATACGAAAATATGTTTACAAGAGTTGCGGAGGAAAGTGAAGAAAGTCACACTGGTCCATATAGAGACAAAGAGTTGCAAACACATACTGAATAAGTTCTTGAAGAAACCAATACAAGTGTGGGAGGAAAATATAGGCAAAGAGGCAAAAATCCCACAAATCCACCTCCAACCTCCACATCCCAGACTCGGTTGAGTTCATCTTCAACTCAATGCAAGAAAAATGCTACTTTGAGTGGAAGATAGAGAAATGATAGGCCCTCGAGTGGCAGAGACAAGGAAGAGCCTCCTCCCAAATTGACCCCAGAAAGATCGCACATAGCTTAATCAACCAAAGTTAGAGGTTCAAAAGAAACACAAAGTGTGGAAGAAATTATGGACGTTGAAGTTGATATCTTTGCACCACCTGATTGGGTTACTTATTGCTTATCAGAAAATCAAAGAATGATGGAAGAGATTGCTAAGGAGACTGCCATTTTTGATGATCACCCTGTCACCTTGCAGAATGCAAACTATGACAAAAGTAATACAAATTTAAAAATCAAAAGAGTGAGAGTACAAAATAAAAGAGTTATAGGTCAAACTCAAATGGACATTGATTTTTATGAAGTTGGAGCCACTGGTCCCATGAAATTACATCAAACCACTGGAGAAGCACTGGTTCACTCTGTCATGGAGCAACAAGCAGAAAATATGAGGCTTAAAAAGAGCTAGACGAAGCTCTAAATCTTGTTTCTTGTTCACGACTCCTCTCGCCATACAATCACCAACATTGACATTATCCACCCCACATCCACCCTTGACACACCCCATATAGTTAAAAAGGCAACCCACCTCCTAAATGGAGTTAAATATTATATTGTTAGTAATATAAGCAAAAGATTGAAAATTATTGAAGATACATGGGAAGTAGCTTCTGATTTGAGATATCTAGGACAAAGTATTGCATCTTTTATTGAATGGGTTAAAAAGGACCTCGAGCATGACAAAAATTTCTTAGATAATGCCTTACCTCTTTTCATTCAAAAGGCTAGTTCACTTGATGAACTACAAATATCACAACAAAATCTCCCTAGGCTTAAACGGTTGAAGTAGATCCAAGTTAGATGGTATGCAAAAATCAACATACTAGAGGAGATTAGTTCTGAGTGCAACACAATTAATGATAGAAGGATTACTGCCTTTTTCAAGGCAATCAAAAGTGTCGATGATTTGTGTCGTCCACATATGATAAGAGACTTTGGGTTATTTCCCAAAGACATATTGAAAGTTGAGTTGAGTGATCTAAACGATCCAGATTTATGAAGGAACTAAATGAAATATAGATTTAAAACGGAAACACAAAGATACAATGAAAATGAACTTCAATTAATAAATAACAAATGTTGAAACTGTTTACATGCATAATGAAAACAAAGTAACATGAGTGGTGGTAGCTTATCTTTGAGAAGAGATGTAATGACTAATCACCTTCTTGAATTGTGTTACAATGAGGCTCAAAGGCCTTTTTATCATGAAGAAACAATGAGAAACCCTAAACACCCAAAACCTTGACCCTAGGAGATGAAGCACCAAAGGCTTATGGGACCGATGTGGTAAGTTGAAACGTCAACTTCTAGGGGTCATAAATTTGGCATATAATATTCGTTTGACACATATGATATCCCATAAGAAAGGTTTGTCCGAGGAGAACAACTTCGACTACAAACATGAGTCAAAGTCTCACATTTTTACATTTCTCCAAAAATGTCGTCTAGGGCCTCAAAATGACTCCGTTCACGACATGAAAATTGCCAAAAATAGAAAACTAACAAAACAGGAAAATCATGTTGTGAGCTTGGTGGAACACGTGGGTGGCCACCAATATTTGACTGGATCACTAAAAGAGCCAATGGGATCATAAATGCGAAATGATTTTATTGAAGAGGAAATTAAGAAGTGCTTGGTTACTTTGTTAATGTTAATGACGATCAATTTGTCTTAGTTGTGCAATTGTAGGATGAGGCTCTAGAAATTGGGGAGGAAATATTCAACCAGTGTTTCAAAATGGACATTACAACCCCTCTGATGAAAGATCATATCCAATAATGGCTAAAATAGTTCTCTAAGGAGTCATCAATCCAAATTAACTGTCAACTAGTTATTATAATGACTTCATCATTAGCAATAAAAGGGAACAAACACTTCAACAACAGAGAATCCATCCTTCCACATTTTGTGAGTATTCTTAATTCATGAAGCATCCCCTATTTCTTATCATTTAACTTTTTTGATAGTGTTATCTTTCACTTAAGTCGATCCTTAACTGTAGTTTTTCCTTGTCTTCTAGGTACCTTATTTATCTTATGGTTCACGGGAGCCCAATCCCAGTCCCCTTTGGGACGAATGCATTTACATTTTTGATTTAGTATCATGATTTTGATGAGTGCTTTAGGCACTAAACAATTTAAAATTTTCAATTTGTAATATTTTTGACTCTCGCATAGAACTTCCTTTCAAGAAGGCAATTAATTTGTGATTCAAAAACTTATTTGAAATTGTATGATTCTCGTGTAGGTTTTTTCCCATGCTCTTGACGATTTTACATGAATGGAATCATTTTATAGCTCTCTGATATCTAAAGCTCATTATCTCATGTCTACTTTTGATATGCTTCAATGATTTGCTCTTACGATGATGGGATGGGTGGATGTCATATTTAAAATTTAAATCTTTGTATTTTTTGCTAATTTCTTTCCTTGCATATTTGAGAAAAAAACACCCTGTCCACTCACAGATGCATGTTTTGAATGCTTTAAATCTATTTAAACTACTTGAGTGTGTTCATAAAGAGGAGTACCACCTCTATAAAAATGTAGAGGCTGATGTTAGGCCCTAGGAGGTTGAATTTGTCCCCTAACTGAAAAAGAAGAAGATCAAAACCACTTTAGCGCAACACCCTTTTTTCCTATTCTACACACATAGACGTTTAAACAGTGTAAGAATCGTCTCAATTAGAGTCTGCATGAAAAAATGATTCTACTCAAAATTTGACCTTCCTGTTTCAACCACCATAATTTGAAAGGGTGCCACATTAGCCCCCATTACTCAATGAAAAGAGGCTAGCCACATGATCATGATGAAGAAGGTTCTAAAATAGTTCATATTGTAACTCTAGTTAAGAGTTGAGGGATTCAAGCCTAACCACTAGTAGGCTATTAGGCCGTGTTATAACCAGGCCACTAGAAGGAAAAGGGGTTCCATCCTTTTCAAGTGCATTTGTTCCATAAACGAGTAGAGTAGCTGATAGGGCTAGGGAGAGAGTACACAAAGAGGATTTGGGCATTATAGAAGCCCATTGGCCACATGCCTTACTTCCTTGTACTCACAACCAATTTCCATTCAGAGAAAGAGAGCAAAGCAGCCTCGCCTTATAGTTGGGTTTTCTCTCGAAAGGGTTTCCCAAGTTATATCTTTATGTCAATTGTGGTTTCTGAGTTTTTATTTTGTTGTTCTCCATTTTCTGCATAATTATAATTTTCATGCATACACAATAAACAATAATTTACAAATCCATAAGTCTAAAGAGAAATAAATCCTCATAGTGTAGATTTCAGATTTCTAAGTATAATTTTATTATATCTGTTGTGATGAACTATCCAATGGAACATTCACGACAATTTATAGATAAATTGACAAGACAAGAAGACTTGAGAAGGTGAGCTAAGTAAAGATGACATCAAAATTAAAAACTTACGGAACCAATGGGCTACCACAATACCCACAAGTCACACCAAACACATATACAAGGCAAAGAAATATTAAATAAAGATTTGACTAGATTGACTTATACTTCCACACAACAACATATTGAAATTTGTACCTAAAAAACATCCCCATTTATCCATCTCACTTGAGCTTGCATATTTGCTTGTCCATTTTTTTGGCTCCTTTAGAGCACATGAAAAATAAAAAACCATTATGATCAAATAGGTTTAGAAATGAAATCAAATGAATTACAAAGATAACACTATCTTTCTTGGTTGATATTAACTACATTTGACATAATATATCATGCACTTCCTTTATTAGATTAGGGTTTCTTCGTTGTGATTGAAACTCATCATGGCAAAGCTGAGAATGACCACACATTTTGTTAACTGTGTAGTGAAGTGGCCACACCAATCTCTTGGTAAAAGTGAGCAAATATGGGCATAAGTAGAAAATAGAGAAAGAAGTCAAATGGAAACCAATAAAAACTTAAATGAAAACCATCTCCACACTTTGGAAATATATATATATTTTTAAATTATAGAAAAAGTAAATAAATTATATTTTAAATTTAATTTATCATTCTATTTTTAATAATAAAAAAATATTTATTATTAAAAAATCAATATTCTACCATCCAATACATTTTTTTCCCACTAAAGAAATCAAGCGTCGAGCAGCCCTTCGGTCTTCCTTGAGATTAGTCTATAAAATTCGTGAGAAAAGAGCAGCAATTCATAATAAATATTATTAAAAAAAGATAAACGCGGCAATTCATAACCAATATTATTAAAAAAAGAGACGTGACATGGAAATCAAATTTTCATGTTAAAATGAGTTTGATTAAAACATGCACCTTGAAATGGCTTTGAGATACCGACTGTACATCAAAAAGTAGCTTTAGATATGGCTAGTCATAAAAGATTTGAGTTGTCAATTGTGATATCACTTGTCATACTATACCAGTGGAAAAGCTCAAACATAAGACTCTATCTTTTGCCACGTGGCGTCCGCGACGTCCTTTCGCTTCAAAGAGAATTGGGAAGATTTTCTAGTTATTCTAAGGCTAGCGATAGATTGACGCTAAAGCAGCCGTCGATCTTGAATTGTCTATGCTAACTTTAACGGTAATTTTAGTGCTTGGGTTTGGGTACGCTGCAAGAATCGGTGGTTGAAAACCTGGTCATGGCGCACTTATTGCACTGGGATTGGGAATTGTCGAGCTCGACACTTCTTGTTATGGAAAATTCGTGAAAGTTGCACCGATGTTTTCGGTTAAAGAAAACACCTACCACGAGGTAACTCTCCCTCCACTTCAGTTTTATTCGGAAGAAAATGTAAACAATGCTAAAATAGTCCTTCGAGGAAATTGCCACACGACACTCAGTCCAATAAACCATGCTACAAATTCTGTCACAGGATAATCTGGAGTTATTGCAGACATTGCCATGTTTATTACATTCCTTTTCCCATTGATGAATAAAATCTACTCGGCTCAGACTGATTATTAGGGCATATTTATTTTTCTTTTCCATTTAAATGTTTTTGCAATCGGCTTCTACCGCAACAGCAATCCCCCCTCCGGTCCTCGTTGGCTGTTCGTTGCCGTTAATCTCCCGTAGGAAACACAGAAACCATGGACCTCGACCTGGCACATTGGAGCTTTACCGATGCCACACTGAATTAATTGGCAAATTTAGACAGAATACTGGGCTCTGGAGACTAACAGCTTGCATGCTAGCAAATAACACGGGCAAGGCAAGGTTGAATGTTGAACTTATATATCCCACAAACAGAAGTGTGCGCACATTTTCAATTCCCAAGGTTTCAAAGAGAATAAACGTAAGGCCTCAAGAGGAAGAGTTCTCCAGTTCACTTAGCGAAACAGAAATCACCCCACAAACATCATTAGGAAGGAAGAGGGGTCTTGATTCGAAACAAGTTACACTCTCATTTACCACAGCTATACAGGACGATCACTTTGTTTATAGATTAAGAAATCAGCTTGGGAATTTGCACAGCGTAACTCCAACTTCTCTTCCCTTTGCTCCGGTAGTTTCTCTGTTCGGTTTCTTCTTTTTAGTGGGAGTTGTTTTCGACAAGATCTGGACCTCGAGGAAAACGAATAAAGAGGTTGTTGAAGTCCAACGTGGTATTAGGCCTCAAGTTCCTACGAGCCTTTCCCAATTCCTTGAAAAGGATCTGCAGAGGAAAGAGTCAGTAGAATGGGTGAATATGGTGCTTTCAAAATTGTGGAAAGTATATCGGCTAGGACTAGAGAATTGGCTGGTTGGGCTTCTTCAACCTATAATAGACGATCTGAAAAAACCTGCTTATGTACAGAGGGTAGAAATCAAACAATTTTACTTGGGGGAAGAGCCAATTTCAGTCAGAAGCGTCGAGCGGAGGACTTCCCGCCGTGCCAATGATCTGCAGTAAGTATACTTCATGTTGTTCTTGAATCGCAGTTTTGTTTGCATTTTAGCCACTGACATCTTACTTTCTACGATGAATCTATATGTTTTTGAACATAAACAGTGAACTTTTTGATATACCAGTTCACTGTTTTATTTTCATGTTTGTCATGATTATTCAAAATTTCAAACACTTACAGCTGATGGTTTTCTAAAATTAAATTTAACGTTATAACAAAACTCATTCATTGCTTCTTGTAAACAAAATTCAATGATATTACAGATACAATTCAAAGATATTTTCCCGGTCCATGTTTCAAGAAAGAATAAGTATGTTTGCTTCCATGCTTATCTCGAGGTGCCCGACACTTGCAGCTTACGTCGTCTCCATCTAGTGGGCTTTCATTAATGTTGAGAAATGAATCCTTGTCGATGTAGTGTCAAAGTGAATAGGCCCTTAAAAGAATCAATTGATAACCGAATAGAAACTTTTGAGGACCTGTGTTCTGCGTAATTTTTTATTATCAAGGCTTGTATTCGTCACGATAGAAGTGTCGTGAGAAAACACTCCGCAAAGATGGTGAGAAGCACGAGAAAATACTTAGTGTTGGTGCATAGTGAGATTTGTTTGTAATGGAAAAGGAATCATCATGGACCATTTCTTCGCTTCTTGAAATCTTGTCCTTTAAATAAAAAGTTAGCAAAACCACAATAAAATAACACTGCACGTACATGTATCCTCAACCACACAATCAAATTCTTCCCTATTGGATCCTTGTGCTTTCCTATAAGTATTCTGCTTTCTTGTCCCCATTGCTGGCTTCAGGGTAGTGTTTCACATAGTGCCTTGCATTCTGAAACTTAAGATTGCAAAGAAAACATTCTGCTATCCAGGGTCGGAGAATATGTGTTTAGCTTCCCTGGACTAAATTCCTTGAGGTATTCTACCAACGTGGCCAAATATGCATGCCCTTATCATGTGCATTTTTCCTATTCAGGCATGGGTGTGGCATTCAGGAGTTTTTGACCCCACTTTTCTCAATGTAGTAGTATTTTGAGCCCAGATCATTTTTTAGAGGGATTTTATGCTTTTATGGTCTTTGAAATCTATAATTGATATATGTTGTTGCATAGAAGGCACATTGATGATTTGTAGGAATGATGTATGTCTAAGACTTCCTTTTTGGTGTGCTTCCTAGGTACCATATTGGTCTGCGCTATACAGGTGGAGCTCGTATGTTATTGATGCTTTCATTAAAGTTTGGTTTTATGCCCATAATGATTCCTGTTGGAGTGCGAGATTTGGATGTGGATGGGGAGCTGTGGGTAAAATTGCGGTTGATTCCCTCACTACCTTGGGTAGGGACTGCGACTTGGGCGTTTGTTTCTCTACCAAAGATCAAGCTTGATTTGGCTCCATTCCGTCTTTTCAATCTTATGGGTATGTATTTTGAAAATTTATCTGTAATAATAAAATGCCATGATCATAGGGAGGGGTTGGAACTTTCCTGCCATGTCTGTCACTGTAGTTGTTCAATGTTTTCTTTGGGGACACTGTTAAATACGCTGTGGAACTCTTAACAACAACTTCCCAAGATTGAATAACAATGAATGAAATTGATAATCATCCAAACTTCATGAAAGAAGAAAATCAACAATATAATCTAATAATGGTCTCAGAACACTGGGATCTTTTGGATCCATGAGTGGATCACCCTTCAAACCAATCCTTTATCAGATTAGACCAACATAATTCTTGCTGGATCAAGAAGCCCAGAAAATCAACAATATAATCTAATAATGGCATCAGAACACTGGGATCTTTTGGATTCATGAGTGGATCACCCCTTCAAACCAATTCTTGATCAGATTAGACCAACATAATTCTTGCTGGATCAAGCCCAATACAGGAGCAGAAGAGCTGTGCTGGTCAAAGAGAAACTGAGTTTCATTATTTAGTTATGTATTTCTACGAGGGACTAAGCCTTGGAGATGTAGAAATCCATTCAAACTTAGAAAGGTGATCAAGAATCCAAGGATGTGATTATTGGAATCTTAACACCCATCATGCAAGCTGTAAAAAGTATAGATTTCTCAAGAACATTATGAATGTGGAGCATTCTACTTCAGAGAGATATTAATGGAAAATGCACTTATGCTTTACTCAAGTTCAAATCTCCCTAATTCCCTACTCACATTCACCAAGCAAAAGGTTCCTAATTCTTAATCTAGACTCATTCTTACAGTAAACAGATTTTCAACTATAATAATGGGGCCCACCTTAAATCTCACCAAAACAATTCAAACGTTTTTGTAATGGTTGTAATAGCATAAAATGGTGAACTCCTTGGATATATATGTAAGCTCATGATTTAGTGATAATCTATGTAGCATGGGAACTTGTCCCTGTTGAAGGAAATGTAACTAGGTTCGGTCTTCATAAATGTACTTTTGATATTTGTAATTATTCAAGAAAAGAAATATTATTTTATAGTATATGTCAATGAGTTTCTTGCTCATTAAAGTAGGTCTAGCATATGTCAAAGTGCTATAGGTGAGTCAAATAGTCAAAAGGAAATGTTGAAGGCCTTAAGGGCATGTTACACCATGTATAAATATATATTAAAGTCAAAGGGAAAACCTCCAAGCAAAGTCAAGTCTACTCCTATGCAAAGGCACCATCAAGAAGCCCCTTCAAGCATGCTACATAGAAACTATCTGAAGTTTGCTCAACAAATCGGTCTCCTAGCAGTCCTCAAGTCGGTCTACAAACAGTTGACAAGTCGACCTGCAAACAGTTGACAAGTTGGCCTAAATGGAGGGACAGACCTCTATATTCCTCTATAACGCATTCAAGGATCTCTGAAATAAGCGAAGACAAGAAGCCGAGAGAAGGAAGGGAAGGGAAGTCTAAAGGGTCTCCAAAGGTACAACGAAGTAAGAAGGAAGGACAACGAAGGTGAAGGACTGTTTCTAGGGCTAGAAACAGTCACACGTGCGAGGAAGAAGAGGAGAAATCTGCGGGTATGATAGCAGGAACAAGCAGTCCATTATTTTGTGTTGTTTGGGCTTGACACTAGGCTCACAAGGTCTCCCAAGACAAGCGAAAGGACCTCTCACCCTAGCGAAGGAAGAAGGAAGAAATACTGAGCCTTAGAAGTCTGTTCTAGGGCTTATTACAGTCACACGTGCGAGTGAAGGAGGGCTGACTGCGGTCATCACAACAACACTATCACAACCACATATATCTCATTGTTTAGGGTTCAAACTAGGCCTACAAGGCCTCTCTCTCAAGCGTGGAAGAAGGGTATGCAAGCGAAGAAAGGAAGACAAGTCTAACATAGTTTTGTGAGGAGAATCACTCACACGTGCAGAGAATTAGGGCTGCATTGCTGCTGCCCTAAGTCTGCAACAGTTGCCGGAAGAAGTGCCGAAGGGAGGAAGACAAAGTGCTGCAAGAGGAAGTGATCTTGAAAGGACTTGACTTGTGCTTGGAGGATCTTCTAGTCAAGGGTCTAGGGTTTGGCATTGATCAATAGAAGCTTCAATAAGAGAAATTCACTAAAGGGTTTTCCTCTCAAGAGAAGAGAGGTTTTGGCCCTAGTAGAGAGCCAACATCTTGTGTTCTTGTTTTTATGTTTTGGTAGCAGTTTGATGAAGTACACACATATGCACTAATAAGAAGAAGAAGAAGAATAAGCTAATAAGGAAAAGTAAAAATACTCCACAAATTGTTATCAAAGTAACGAAGAATCACACTACACTACTTTGCCCTAGATTCTTCAACATGGTATCAGAGGTAAGGTGACACATAAAGGAAAGGGCACCTCAAGAACACTCATCAAGGGAGAAGCATCTACAAAGTTGAAGTATCAAGCCTAGAAGTCTCAATCACTTCAAGGACAAGAAGGGTATGCAATCCATCATTTATCAAGGAGGTTTGCAAAGCTAGAAGAAGAGCCTTACATAAAGGCACCTACAAAGAAGAGCAGATTGAAGCAGGACCTACATCAAGCTACAAGTCTTCAAGAAAATCTCATCATCAAGCAAGTCTAGGCGAAGGCAACTTGAAGAACATCAAAATCCAAGAAAGGCAAACCATCAAGTCTTCAAGGAGGAAGCAAATCCATTACATCTCAAAATCTATCAAGTAAGTACATGTCCCCTTCTGAATATACATCAATTGTTTTTTGCAAGGAAAACAATAAATTGGTAGGTACCAATAACTTTCTTGCATGGAAGAAGAGGACTGATCTACTTCTCAAGGAGAATGAACTCCTAGAACATGTCAAAGGGAATATCACTATCTCTGCTAAGGAACAAACTCAAGCCTTAGCCAACTTGATTTGAACGTTGGCATGGAAGCAATCCGCATGGCTCTTTTTCGGTTCTGAGATTTGGGACTACTATGCTCTGTCTACAGGACTTTTACTCCACAAGACTTGCTTGCTCAATCCACGGGACTCCTCTCGCATACCTGATCTGAACATGATCTCGAATAGTATTGAATCTTGAAGACATTCATTCACCGTCAGTGTGATGCCCTAATCTGCTCCGTTGTCATAAAAGAGCCGCAGACATAACAACAGTCAAGCATGGAAGAAGTTGCAGTCATTATAATGTCAAGGAGATCTGGCCACAGTTAAAAGGAGACTTGCAGCTGCCAAACGCAGTGGGAAGGTGTCACCATTACGCAACCCTAAACTATAGCTACGTGGCCCTAAACACTGTAATCATACGCAGTCATGGTTGCCTTTATACTTTGTTCATAAAGACATTTATACACAGAATACAGAGATATTTATATGCAGTCATAACTGCACTCAAGCATAGCCGCAGACTCAGCATACCTGTGTAGCAGAGAAGAATGTATGTGATCTGGGCACATCCATCTTCACGTTGGTAGTCTACATGACCCTCGGCCTACTTGTAGCAGTCTCGATGTGCTATGATCACAACAGATTTTGGTTTTGGTTGGATAAAGAAGATCTCGGTGACATACATCTTGTACAGTGGTAACTTGAAGTATTAGATGATGTTCCTATATGCAGTGATAGTGATCACTCTGCAAAGAGTGTCAGTCTCATCGAAGGTAAGAGACAGGATCATAATCTTATCTCTCATCAAAGCAGTGATGAATGATGATCTCAGTATATCTATGAGCAGCATCTATGATCTGGACAATAACGTTGTATGATCTGGGCACATATATATAATGCAGTCTTGGGCAACAACATGATATACTGTAGATGGGCTGTGTAACGAATACATGAAGCATGGGCAGCAGCATGATGGGAAGCACTATGAAATCATGTGCATGGGCAGCCCAATGATACATTAGCAGGGGCAGCAACATGATAATGATGCACATTAGTCTGAGAAAGATCATGGACCTGGACAACAGCATGGGGCAATATGCAGTAGTGCAACTAGAGGACGAGATGCAGCGCGATGATAGGTATCAGTTGAAGCAGAATGTCTTCAACTGATCTTGTCGTTATAGGAGATGATCTATGCTTAGATCTAGACAAGTCAAAGTGTTGACTTCTGTTGTAATTGTACTATCTCTCTTTCTCTGCTGAACTTTGAAGATAAAAGAAGATTTGATCAAAGGGTTTCCCCACACATTGTGGGGTTTGTCCCTGGCTCGCGCCATATCTTGTGTCCTCTTGCCTTGGCTTGTCTTCTGCGTTTTATATTTATGTTCTATCTACAGTTTATCGTAACGCTGATGTGATTGCTAACTGTGAAAATTTAAATAAATTGCTCTAGCATAGAACATACCAAAAATTAACACAAAGACATGTCCAAAATCCAATGTTTTGGATGCTAAGAATATGGACACTACAAAAATAATTGTCCTAAGCTTAAGAAGGACAACAACAACAAAAGGAAGAAGGAAGAAGCTCACATAACTCAAGAGGTGAAAGAAGAAGGAAAGAAGCAAAAGAAGGAAGATCCTTCGGATCTCTACTATGACTAGGTCAAACTCTTTACTTCTAGAATTCTTTCAAAGTTTTGAGTAGTATAGGAGCATGTAGGAATAGAATAAAATTGCATGACTAAAAACTTCCTCTAGAATCTAGAAGCATGATATTCATAGAGTTCTAGATACTCATGAAGATGTAGCATTTATAATAAAAACAAAAATGCATGGGTAGAAATATCTTCTAGAATATAGGAGCATGGCAGATATAGCTCAAGGTATTCATGTAGAAAAAGCATACCTAGTATAGGACCTCATCCACGATAAAAGAAAAATTGATCATGATTAAGAATCTTAGATGATCTCCATCATCAAAAGAAAGGAAACATTTGCAAGACAAGGGTCTTTAAGATCCTATGATGGAATCTTCAAAAGAAGGTTCATGAACCTAAGCAGATGTCTCATTGGGAATCCCATTCATGGGATTCAAGAAAAGGATGATATGTAGACAAGCTAAGATGAAGCAAGAAGGGCCACACCAAAAGATGATCAAAGAAGAACCAAGATGAGGTATGCATGCATCAAAGTTTAAGTCATGTTATCATTTGTATATTACTTAGTCATGGGAATAGTTCTATAACATGATCAAGTATGAAAGAATCTCTTTCACTAAGAACATGCTCGAAGGCATGTACTACAATGCAATGAAGGTCAACAAAAGAATATGCTCACATAAGGAGTATAAGATTGCTGACTACAAAGCAAGAAGAAATGCTGACTAGTCCAAGAAGCAAGCAATGAAGAAATGCTCTCACAAGAAGCATAAGATGGTTGACCTATCTATCTAAGAAGCAAATGAAGAAAGAGATCAAGCATGTGGAAGAACACCATGATCACTGAGAATCACTATCTGACAAGATACTTTGAAGATATCTCCTGAAAGAAGGCAGGACCACTCTGACAAAGGAAGGACCCTTGACACATGAAGGCCTTGGAGATATAAAAGATGTGGATAACTGATTCTACTCTAAGGCTGTAATGAATGAGAATGAAAGAGATTTGAGAACATAGATGCTTTGTTGTCGATGATTCGTTTTTCAAGGTGGTAACAACCCAAAAGCAAGTGGTCTATGGCTTGCTTCAAAACTAAGTTTTATGTCGCCAAAATGGTTGAAGCCATTGGCAAAATTCAGGCATTTGTAAGAGGGAAATATCAATCTCAAAAGAATGCCAACGATCAAAAGAAATATACTTCTGCCTTGTAGGTTTAAGAGGATCACCTTTAGCAATAGAATTCTACCCTGGCGGGGAAAATATAAAATTGGATCTCAAAAACTTGTTTATACTAGAGAACTTGTCAAGTTGTTGCAAATGAGGTAACAATAAGTTTGGGGCAATTTATCTTTGCCATTGGCAATCTCATCATAATTTGTTTTTCTGATAAAATTTCCTTTCATCATGGGTTAGCGTATTCTATGGGCATCCAAGATTCCAAATGCTCACTATATGAATTGTTGTTAGACAATTTTGTTGAATAAGCAATGTTGATCAACATTCTTCTAGTAAGAGGGTTTCAAAATGCTAACTTTTCTCTTTTACCTTGATCCCTCAAACAAATGAGGGATAAAGGTGTTGAGTATGTTGTCATTGTTGTCAAAGTGGGAACAGGTGCAGAATGTTGAGTGGGTGGAGGATGTCGAACAGGGGTTGGATGGCACAACAAATGTAGGATATCCTCATGGATGTCAAGTTGATGCAACAATGATGAAACCCTAACTCTAGGGTTTGGTTTTTTGGATAATGGACACTGGTAAACAAAACCATGGTAGAGACAAAATATATGAAGGATCAACCTTGAATGCATTATTATTCACAATGATACATATTTATAATACATTGGAGTGACCCTTAGTTTCATATTCCAAGTGGTCTCTTGGACTCCCTTTGACTGTTCAGCTTCCACACCAACCCTTAGAGGATTAGGTGTCCAACAGACACACCCCGCAATTGCTGAGGATTTTGATAATGTAGATCAGGTAGTTTGTCTTGGAGACTTTTGCCATCGGACTCTCCTCGTCATGTTGATTCCGTTGATATGTGGAGCGTCTCTTAGGCCCTCACGGTTGGAGACACTTGGTCAAAGTTGCAAGTCTCATTTCATGGTCAAAATCTGCAAGGGATGTTGATGTGTCAACAACTGGATGATGTGGCAACCAAGCAAAATGGACTAAGGCAGATTGTGAGGAAACCCCAATTAGATGATGATGTGGTGTTGTGTAATTAGCTCAGTTATGACTCCTATCTTGAGGAGAGAGAGGACCGTTATTCATAAATTAAATCAAACAATCTTTGAAGGGATTAAAAGTTTATTTATTTACTATTTGTTTTTAAACGAAACAGATAGAGATTTGTATTAAAAAAATATGGATTGCAAGGTCAAAACCTTTACATATTCCAATCTTCTTTGAGGGTTTGAGATTGAGCATAAAGGCTTAGTCCAAACCCTCAAACAAATTCCCCATGACACAAATACTTTAGTCCCTTTCCAACTAAATATTTTCCAAAAAACCCCCAAAATACAAACACATTTACATTCCATTTTTTAATTTGATCTAGTTTGACTTCTTGTTTTTCTTGGAGAAAAACTTTTTCCTTTCTTCCCAACTTGAATCCAACCCGCATTTTCTGCAAATTCTGGCATTTTCCTTGAAATCTTCCTCATTCGCTTGATCTGCCCAAGATTTTTTTTTTCAACGAGATTCCTTGTGATTTTTGGAGATAATCCATTTTCCATGAGGGTTTGCCGCTTTTTTGCTAACGCTGCATTCGGGGGATCTTTATTGGCAACCAGAGGATCCACATTGGCAAGTGAATTTTCTTGCTTAGTTTCTGTTGCCGTGGCTGTGGTTTCTTTGACTAAATTTGCTTCCTTCTTGTCTTTTGATTATTTCTTGCCCTGAAGCTTTTCTTCTTTGAATACCGTATAATGGTCACCTTGTGCATTGTGAAAATTCCAATACTGAAATCCTATTGCAGCAACTGGAAATTATTTTTCTAAGTGTTAATTAATTTTAACAATTTATTTGCTATGACAAATATCAAATAAATCACACTGCAACCTTCACAAATAAAACTGCGGAAATAATAGCACTGGAAACTGAGAAAATACTAGCACACACAATAAAAATGACACGGTTATTTTTGGACAAATGTTCCTAGAAAAACCCAACTCGGGAAAATTGGTGTAGCCACTGAGGGTTTTATTATTGAGCAGCAGTGAGAAATTCTGAGTACAATAATCTGGATGTTGAAATTTGGCAATCGTACAGAGAAAATACTGGCAAAAATATCTACAAGGAATTTACCCTCACTTTGGGCAATTCCGACACTGGACTGCCTCTGAAAAGTTAACTTGATGTTGCCTGAACTTTTAAAATTGGCAACTAGGGTCAAATTCCACCTTGGGACAACTCATTTGATGAAGATGATGATTGCATTAAATTCCTCTTTTCGAGAGGACCAAAATTGATATAAAGATCATCCAATTTGGACAAACATAAGTGTGTTTTTGAATTTACACCCACACGTGCAAATTGTTCAGGTCGGCTCATCATCATGTAGGCTCATGAAGCCTAATGGACGTGACTCTTCACCCTCAACGACTTGTATAAATATAAGTGCCCTCTCACCTCATTTGGCATCATCATCACTCACACATTCTTCTCTCTCCTCCTCTCATTGTGATTCAGGTGGATATTGGTGGCCACCCGCTAATTCCACTTGGATCCCCTCTAGTGCTTCTTTCAGTTTTTTCAGTTTCCTTAATTATAGCATAGTTTACTATTTTTAGCAATTTTGCGGGTCCTAAACTTCCAGAGCCGTTTTGAGGCCCTAAACGACGTTTTTGGGAAATCTACTGCCAGCGATTTTTTTGTTTAAAAATCGTCTTTTCCGTCATAGTCCTCGGAGAGATCTTTCCAGCGGGCTATCATGCGCGTCAAACAGAGATAATACGACCAATTCGCGACCCCGGGAAGTTGATGTACCAACTTACCCAAAAACGGGGCCCACAATTTGGCGTTTCATCTTCTAGGGTTAGGTTTTGGAATGTGAAGGGTTTCCATTGTTTCTCAGAGATAAGCTACCATCGCCCTAGCTGGTTTATTTCCATTTCTGGTTGTAAGCATATTTCAGTGTTTTCCATTAGTGAAGTGAAGTATTATTTCCGCTGCATCTTTGTGTATATGGTTATCTCTGTAATTTGTTGCGTTCCTGTTTAAGTCTGGATCACATTGGTTCGTACAACATTAAACATTCTCTCTCTCCCACACGTGTGGCACAAGGAGGACGAATTTCTGGACAAAATTACAAAGTCGAAAATTTCAGACTTTTCTGCAGTTTGACCAATGTTGACTTTGAATTTTTGGGCATCTGTCGACTTCAATTTTCATGGTGATTATCTGTCTCAGCAGGCCGCATTTTTGGGCATAGAAAACGAGGCAAAAGGAGGACTTTGACCTGCGTTGACTGCAGGGTTGTTTGACCACAGGTTGACTTCAGGTTGACCAAATTTGACTATAGTTTTGTTGACTGTTTTGGGCTGAATTTGACCAACAAGGAAGGCCGAATTTGACTGAGGTTGACCGAGCTCAAGGAGGCAAGTTTGACTGTTGCGTTGACCATCTTTGACTTTTTGGTTAGGGCTGAGTTTGACTGCAGAATTGACAGGGTTGTTTTGACTGTGATTTGGAAGTCAATTTTACTTTTGTACTCTCTCTGTGTTGAACATTTGATATAATAATAAGAAGAATTGATCAAAGGGTTTTCCCCACATTAGGGTTTTTCCTTGGCATCCGCCAAATTTGGTATCCTCTTGTCTTGGCTTGTCTTCTACATTTTGTTTCATGTTCTATCTATTTTTATTGTCAATGTGATTAATGGTTAATGTGATTGCTGTTGGAAAACTAAATTGAAATTGTCATTGGGTTGCTAAAGGAACATTGAAGTAATTGTGCTAAGCATAGAACATACCATTGTTAACTAAAATTAACATGGTATCAGAGCACAGGTGAAGACAAATCCCAAGCAAGAGAGAGAAAAGCAATCACTAAGAGAGATCTGTTGGACAAGACTATTGGACTAATGGCTACTACATCTTACTTCAAATCTAAGGATAAGCTCAAGGATAAATATGACTATCATGCATAGAAGATGACTTTGGACTTGACTTTCGAAGAGCGGATGCCATGGACTATGTGAAGGGAAGAGTGGTGGAGCCTCCTTCAAATGCACCTGCTGCTGCAAAGACTAAAAACATGGAAGGTGAGGTCAAAGCTAAGAAAATTATCATAGACTCCATTCAAAAGCATTTGGTTGCCTATATTTTTGATTTGGGAACATTTAAGGAGATGTATGATAAGCTGGTTGGATGTTCAAAGTAAATAATGAAAATCAAATCCTCTTTCTCAAGAACAACATCAAGATGGATAAGGGAGAGTCTATCCAATCCTACTTCATGAGGATCACACAAATCAAGAATGACCTTCTATCTATTGGAGAAGTTATTGCTGACAGGGAGCTCACTCTCATTGCACTTGGAGGTCTTCCAAGATCATGGGATGTGTTTAACACAACCATTCTCAACAATGACATGATTCCTAGTTTCGATGAATTATTGGCTAGATGCACTCAAGAAGAGGCAAGGATAATGGAGAGAGACAAGCCCTCAAATCGAAATGAACCCGCTGCCTTTTCCGTTGATGCTAAGAGGAAGAATAATGTTGGTCCAAGAAGACAAGGTCAAGGATTCATGCAGGGATTCAAAGAATGAATAAAAGGAAGGTGCTACAATTGCAACAGGTTTGGCCATTATGCTAGAGAGTGTCCTCACAAGAAGGATACTCCAAGGGATGATGATAACAACAACAACAACAACAACTACAAAGGCAATGCCAATAAAAGGAACAAGAAGTTCAACAATAAAGGAAAAAGGAATGCTCCCACTGCTCGATATGGAAATGGTCGACTTCCTACAAGGACGAGAAATTCCAGGTATGAAGAAAGTAATGTTGTAGAAAAACAAAAGGAATTTTATCTTATTTCCGCTCTATCTACTGCCTCTCCTCTGGATACTTTGGATCATTGGTTGATTGATAGTGGAGCCTCAAGGCACTTCATAAGGTACAAGGAGGACACCTCAAATTTGGTTGAAAAGAAGACTAATTTGGAGATCATACTTGGAGACAATGACACCTACCCTGTTAAAGGGATAGGTACTGTCACTCTTCACTTAAATCAAGGTCAAACCATTCATCTACAAGAAGTATTGTATGTGCCCGATTTGAAGAAGAACCTGGTGTATATTTATGCAATGGAAGATAAAGGCTTCAAGGTAGCATTCATTGATGGAAAGGTACGTATTTGGCAAAAAAACCCTAAAGATGTATTTACACTTGGAGTTAGGGTTGAAGGTCTCTATCAAGTTGGAGGAAGTTCTTTGGGAGCCTTAACTTGCGATACTTCTCTTTAATTTGAATTATGGCACCGGAGATTTGCTCACCTTCATTACAAAGCCTTAGGGTAAGGAAGATGGTGAAAGGTATGCCTGAGTTCAACATGAATCATGAAGGAGTTTGTCAGGGTTGTGTAGCTAGGAAACTTACAAGGGGACCATTCCCTTCAAGTGAAAGCCAACTACTGATATTCTTCAAATGGTCCATTCTGACCTATCTAGTATGTTGCCCGTAACATCATTGGGAGGGTACTTATACTATGCAGTTTTTGTGGATGACTTCTCTCGCAAAACATGGATCTATTTCTTGAAGAAGAAGGATGAAGTGTTTAAATGGTTCCGTTCTTTCAAAGCCTCGGTGGAAAATCAAATAGGGAAGAATATCAAAATATTAAGGATCGACAATGGAACCAAATATGAATGAAATGAATTCAATGACTTTTGCAGAGAGGCTGGCATTAAGAGGAAGACAATCGTTCATACACTCTGAGCAAAATGGAGTTGCTGAAAGAAAGAATCGAACAATCATGGAAGCCACCCATGCCATGCTACATGATCAAGGTCTATCGAAGTTCTTATGGGGAGAAGCTCCAAACATTGCCGTATATGTTCTGTTGTCGCCAGGATTGTACAAGCACTGACAATGCTCAGGACAGGGGTTGTCACTCTGATCTCCGCCCACTCCATTCTAGCTGTCTCCCAACAACTGACTATGGGGGGTAGTCCCTATGGAATGAAGTGAAGGAAAGCAAGTTGAGAATCAACTTACTTGGGAGACACAGATGAGTGCAACCACAGAGGCAGCCAATGGGACCGACAGGAGAACAGTCACAGGGGCCGAGTACAGTGACTAGGACTAGTATTTCATCAAGTGCAACAGATCCTGGGAGTTCTCAACAGACAAAGCAACAAAGTCAGGATGAGGAGGAGTTGGTTGAACCTCCCACCACTAGTGGTCGAGCCAACAAAGAGGTTCGTCAGGCATTGAGAGATGCAGAGGAGTTTATTGGAACTCCTAGGACGAACAAAAGACAATGCAGACAGCTTGATAGGTACCAAGCATTAGTGGCTCAGGTTGCAGAACCTTCCAACTTTCAGGATGCCGCACAATATCAGGTGTGGGTAGATGCCATGGTAGAAGAATATAGCTCTATCATGACAAATGATGTTTGGGAGGTGGAGCCAAGGTTTGAAGACAGGTCAGTTGTAGGTTCTAGATGGATCTATAGGATCAAGTATGCTGCAAATGGCAGTGTGGAAAAGTACAAGGCTAGGTTTGTGACAAAGGGGTATGCATAGAAAGAAGGGATAGATTATGAGGAGACCTTCGCCCCAGTTGCCAGATACACCTCTATCCTATCAGTTATGTCCCTAGCAGTTCTGGCAGATTCACCAAATGGGCGTTAAGACAACGTTCTTGAACGGGGTGATAGAGGAAGAGGTGTACATAGAACAACTAGAGGGCTTCGAGACTCATGAGAGGTGCACTCATGTGTGTAGACTGAAGAAAGCTCTATATGGACTCAAGCAGGCTCCCAGGTCATGGTATGATCGGATTGACAACTACTTGCAGCAGATGGGATTCATCAAGAGTGACACAAATCCCAACCTTTACTATTTGATGGTAGAGGGTGAGCCACTCATCTTAGTTTTGTACGTGGATGATCTCTTTTTGACAGGATCATCAAGGCTCATAGAGGACTGCAAGAGGAACTTGGCAGCAGAGTTCTATATGAAGGATTTGGGGTTGCTGCACTATATCCTAGGATTGGAAGTGTTGCAGAAGGATGGGGAGATCTTCCTTTGGCAAGTAACATACGCTACAAATATTCTGAAGAGGTTCATAATGCGGGATTGTAGACCCATGTCTACGCCCATGATCACCAACTGGAAGAAGATAGATGCATAAGATGATAAGGATGTCGACCCCACCAGATATTTGCTTCACAATCAATACTCAATCAGTTCATGGTAGAGCTAAAGAGGGTACATTGGGCAGCAGTGAGGCATATTCTGAGGTATGTGCGCGACACAATCAAGTATGGGTTGAGATATACCCGAGGGGGTGACGTCAGACTATGTGGGTTCACAGATGCAGATTGGGCAGGCAGTTCAGTAGACAGGAAAAGTACCTCTGGGTACTGCTTCAGTGTTGGATCAGGGATGGTTTCATGGTGCAGCAGGAAGTCGATAGCTCTGAGCTCTGCAGAAGCAGACTACATGGTAGCAAGCAAAACTATGTGCAAAAGCTATATGGCTTCGGAAGCTGCTAGTAAGCTTGTTCAGACAAAGAATGGAGGCGACTAGAGTCTATTGTGATAATCAGAGTTACAACAAGCTCTCTGAGAATCCAATGTTTCATTACATGTTGAAACACATAGATATTTGGTGTCATTTCATCAGAGACTGCGGACATTGTGGGGCGGTCTAGCTACAGTATGTTCCCACAGAAGAGTAGGTTGCAGACATACTCAAAAAAGCTCTAGGGAGAGCTAAGTTCATCTATTTTAGAGAACAGATGGGTATGGTGGAGAACCCATTCCAGTAGCAGGGATAGATTTTCAGTTGCAGATGTGGCAACAACATATGAGAGGAAGTTGCGGTGCAGATGCAGTGTTGGCAGCAGTATGGTAGTGTCAGCAACAACACAAATGCAACATCAGAGTTGCACAATAGTTGATGGGAAACAACAGTGAGACATCAGTAGCATGACAAGAGGTGATAATGAAACATAGAGTTGTGACAGGGTGTGCAACACTAGAACACATTCCTCGCTAAGAGGGAGTGTTAGTTTTTGTAGCATTTAATGTGTTCTAGCCACGAAATTTGGCGGAGAGGCTAGAATACATGAGATCTCCAAAACCCAGAAATTGTTTATGGAAATTCCACCTAGAAGTGTCTCAGTTAGATTATTAGCTATTTTTTAAATATTTCCTAAGTCTAAACTTAGGGAATATGGTTAATTAATTAGTGTTAATTGAGATAAAGTGAGAATCATCTAGAAACTCACACGGATTGATCCGAAAATGATCTGAGCTATTGATTAAAATTTGGCCTTTGCCATTGGAGTCCTAACAGAAAGATATAAGAAGGGATTGATGTGGGATGGAGAACACACCAGTGCAGATACTCGGTTACCCAGGCAGTTAGATTTTCTTAGTGGCAGAGATTCAGTAGAGAAGATAGAGCTAGAGGGTGACTAGCATTGTTTTAAAAAACGGCCGGCTCGGAACCGACTCGGCTGAGTTGGTCCGAGCCAGGCCTGAGATTTGCAACTCGACCAAAGAACCGGTTCGGCCGGCCTGGTTAATACCGAGCCGGCCGAGTCTGTATCAACTCAGCTGGGTTACGTACAGCTGACCGTGGACTTAAAAGAACGGCTTTTAAAATTTTTTTTCACCCTCAGATCGTTTCTCTTCTTCTTGCCTGGTATCCCTACTCTCATTTGATTTGCATTCATTGTCTTTTCCATGACAAATTGGACCCTTTCACCTTCTGTCCCACATGGCTATGCTACCATGTTTTTTAATTTCAGATTTCTTGTGCTTTATTTATTAACCTATCACCTCTTCCTATGTTTGTACTCTTTCAAGTTTTTTATTTGTCTGTTGTCCAGTTTCTATCTACATTTTTTCACCATCAACTGTACATTCCTCCTTATTTGGCTCCGGTGATATTAGTTTAGAATGGATCGACTTTTATGCAGTTTTGGGTGTGGTGTAGGATATGACTTTATCCTATTTTCGAAAGTGTACTTTTTATTTGTCAAAGATCAATGAAACAGGGAGTGAGATCTTGGTAATGGAATAATCTTGTATCTATCTTATTACACTTTAATATGAATTCTTATTCTAATTGGTGTATCACAAAGCCCACAAAGTGGCATTAGAGCTTACATTTGTGTGATCTGGATTGGATCTTATATTATTTGTCATCTATCTTGATGTTTTCGGAGTGGAAAAAAACTGGAGGAATTGGATTGTAGGGTCACTCTAGAGCCATTTTGAGGCATCCAACGACATATTTTGGCGTCAAAACTTCCTTAGTTTTAGCTCAGACCCCTTGATGCTGATATACACTTAGAGACCTTTCAATTGAAGCTCATATACAAAAATGGATATATTCATGAGCCTACTTTGATCATATGTTGTCTTCCATCTATATTCTAATGTTGTGTGTTTGGAAACATGAATGAAAATATTTAAAATTATGTTTTTTTATAAAAAAATAAATAAATATTTAATGTATTTTTTATGACTGAGTCATTGAAATCGAGCTGGCCGAGTCGAGTCGGAGTCGACCCTCGGCCGAGTCGGAGTTTTAAAACATTCGGTGGTAGAGGAGGTTAGCAGTATTCCAGTCCCGGGAAGAGGCAATGAGAGGAAGGCCGAAATCCCCAGAGGCTTTGCGCAGAGGGTGGTGCAGAAGGTTCAACGTGTGGCTAGGGAGGCAATTTCGATGGCAAAAATTCGCTGTGGGGTGAGAGAAAATTCTCACAATAATTTTGCCAGTATTTTCCTCAGATTAGATTGTCGATAGAACATCTAAATTATTGTACTTAGATTGCTGCTGAAGAATAATAATAAAACCCTCATCTGCTGCACCAGTTTTCCCACGTTAGGTTTTTCCGGGGATAATTGTCCAAAAATAACTGTGTCAAAATTCTATGTGTGTGCTAGAATTTCTCAGTTTTCAGTATTTTATTTTCTGCAGTATTTTTATGGTGAAAATTGCAATTGTGATTTTATTCATTGTTTGCCATAGCAAATAAACTGCATAATTTAATTTACAGTTAGGAGAATAATTTCTAGTGGCTGCAATAGATGAAAATTTCACAGAGATTGGTAGCTTGTGAGGTACTCCAAGCCCTAGGGTTTTGTGTTTGGAGGAAGGAGCTCCACAATTATGCTTTGTGGGCTTAGAACCCAAGCTTGGGGTTTTGTACCCAAAGATGTGGGGCCAAAACCATGAGGAGCTTCATTGATTTGACTTATGGAGATGATAGAGGACCCTAAAAGGAACTAGGGGTCACAAAAATAATCAAAGTTGGAGGTCTACAAAGAGAGTTATGAATTTATTTGTATGCTAGTGGGTTTGCAAAAGGAAAAGTTCAAGTCGGCTAGGGTAAAGAGCAACCCTCATGACAGTTAGTGTAAACCCCAAGAGATGCATATAAATATAAGGGCTCGTTGAGGAGGAGAGACACATCCAAAGTGCATCAAAGCATAGCAATACATCATCTGAAGCTGGCCGTAGAGCTTAAGAGCCAAAAGGAGGAGGAAAGGAGCAAGGTTTGTCTCTTTCTATGACTGTTTGGGAGGGCCGAGTACTAGAACCAAAAGACTGAGGCTTCAAGGAGAATTTCTGGGCTGTTTTGGTGAGGATTTGTGGTTGATTTGGTCTCTGTTATAGGGCTGCAGGAGTTCTGTTTAGTTGCAGGGAGGCCGAACCCTTTTAGGGCCACCTAAAGAGGGTCGTGATCCCTGTATGGTGGAGCAGACTGCCCAGATTTGAGAAAGAAGGGAGGCCACAATTGTTAGAGGGCTAGTTGGCCATATGAGAGGGCCAAACATGGACTGTTAGTAGCCCTAACCAGTTAGCCAAAACTACAACAAAGTACACCAGTTCAGGGGCAAGGAAAAGAGGTATGTGTTTATGTATTTAAGTTATTTTGATGCGAGTGGATGGAGACCAGATTGAACAGATTTGGAAGGGCACTTGTGGACTGTTGGAGGGTAGTGAGAAAGTGACCTTATGTGCCCTAAGTGCAGACCTTAGGAAGGACACTAGGTTTGCTAGGAGAGGAAAAATTGTTGAGTTCATTGACTGATCTTTGAAGGACTAAAGAAGGAGGTCTAGAGGAGCAGTTTGTAGCCCAAGTTCATTGTTGGAGGACTTCTAACAATAAGTGGTGGTAACCCTCCTGCCCTAAGTTTGTCTTCATTGGAGCAGCGCAAGAAGACAATAGTGGGAAGAAGTCCCTAAGTAGCGTAGGAGCAGCAGTGGGCAAAAGGTCTCAAAGTGTTGTGTCCTTGAAGGACTAAGGAACAACTAGTGAGTGTGATGATCCTATGTGTTGGTTGTAGATGGACTTATGATCAGTTCGAGGGCAGATTGGAGAGACGAGTTCAGTGACCTAAAGGACCAGGACCATTGATAGAGGCAGGAGCTGCAGAACAGGAGCGAAGGGCCCGCAGTGTCTTCAGGGTACGACAAAGCAACTGTGATTGTGCACTACATCAGCTAGATCGTCAGTGTATCTTGTTCTTGCATTCTTGTACTAGTAGATTTACTGTTGTATATTGTTTCACTGTGCAAAGTAGTTTGTTATGATACTTGGATTGGTAGAGTCAGTGATTGTAAGATTCTAACTTAGACTCCAGTATTGTGGAAAAACAACATAGAGTAACAAAGGGAAGGCCAATTTCCAGGTAAAATAACTGAAATTTTCCAAGGCTGAGAGTCTCCAATGGACCGAGTTCTTTAGGGGGCTGAAAATCCAGGTTCTATTGTGCTGTATTTTTCTGTGTATTCTTTGAGGGTCATTTTCCCTGATAGGGGAGCCCTAATTTTCCTGAGTTAATTAAAAGTGAAGGAGAAGTTGTTGGGAAGCATTTTTGGCTGTTTCTCGGTCGCTGATTTTCCTTCTTTTATGTCTGCTTCAAATTTTATTTATGAAGTTATAATACCAATATATTTATTTTCAGCAGTTTCAGAAAAAGATTTTTCTGGGTGAAATAATTTTTGGATATAAAATAATTGTTGAGAAAAATAAATTAGACCTTGTATTAAAAATTAACTAATATGTAGATATGCTTAACCAAGTGTAATGTCCTCTCCAATTTGATGGGCTAATGGGGGATGAAGTAGCCTATTCGACCTCATAGGCTATAGTCTTGATAAAGGGGTAAAAGTTAAAACCCAATTTTTTCCAATGTTGCGGCAGCACTGGGCAAAAGTTGGGTCAGTTGGGGCCAAAAAACCCAAAATTGGGGGTTGCAGCCACCACCCCTCACATTTTGGAGCCTATGGAGAAATCTATAAATAGAGAATCATCAACAAATTGGATAAAAAATACCTATTTTCTTGAGCTATGGCTCTGAGGCTTTTAAGACCCCCTTTTATCCTACTAATTTCGGTGGTGAAAGATTCCATCCTAGTTAGTAAATTTCTTCTTTTTCTTTCTCTTGTTCTGTTCTCTACAAAAGCAGGAAAAAATCTTGGAAATACTGGGGGGGTGAATCAGTATTTCTTATTTTTAATTGTTTTAGTGATTGCCAAAAGCATATATAGATATGTATATGTATACACAAAACACAGAAATCAACAGCTGGAATAAATGCTTTTATTAAACCTCAATACATTGCAATGAAATAAATACAATATAAGTATATATCTGACTGTGAATAGTTGCCAAGCTCCAACTTGGACTTCAATGAGGCTCCAACCTCTAGAGCACCAACTCTGTTTTGCCAAGACACCAATCTTGGACTTAGGAGCACAAACTCCCAAGGACTTCAATCCTTCCTACTTTTGTTACAATCAGTTTCCAAGCTCCAACTTGGACTTTGGTGAGGCTCCAACCTCCAGAGCACCAACTCTATTTTGCCAAGACACCAATCTTGGACTTAGGAGGACCTACCCCTAATGACTTTAATCCTTTTCAGTTCTGAGGCTCCAACCTCTTGGGCTCTAACCCAACCTTGGTATAAACTGGTATGCTGCTACACTCTGTTCAGCTGAGGTTCTCTCACTCCTACTCTCCTGCCTCTGCTGCTTTTGCTGCCTCTACAGCCTCCGCTGCTTCTGCAGCCTCTTTTGCCTCTGCTGCTTTTGCTGCCTCTACAGCCTCCGCTGCTTCTGCAGCCTCTTTTGCCTCTGCTTCTTCTACTACCTCACACTTTGGTCCTTCGCCACCATAACAACAGCCCCAACAGTTCTCTGTTTTTACTGTTTTATACATTCCCATGCCTTTGTCCATTCGTTTCCGCTTACACCGCCTCTTAGACTTCCTCAACGCTCGCTATCATTTCCTCTGTGCTCGCTTGCTTCTTCAGCTTCCCAGCGTTCGGTTTCCTCTGTCTATTCGTGCTCACAGGACACATTGATTCAATGGCGAGGACCGAGTCATACGCAGAGGACACATATTCAGAAAACTGTAACAACGCTCCTGTTTTCTCATGATAGTAGGCATACACAGGGATGGCATTATTTAACGGACCTGCCACGTCCTGATCGCAATTGCTATCAGCTTGATTCTAGTCTTCTGAGCTATCGTTCAGGCCTCCTGAACTATCGGGAGCGTTATTGTATTGCATTTCTACCTCCAAACCCCGTGCAGGCCAAATATCAATTACACAGGAAATATGAGCAAAAATAGGTGAAAGTGCTAAAGGGCAGACTTCAAGGATCATTGCACCCGTATCTATACCTATGTCGGGTCCGCAGTGAAATTTCAATAGGCAGTCGCAACATATGGTCGATGGCCGATGGTTGATGGACGCGATAAGACATTAAGCCAAATCGCAATATAGCATCGGGTCCGCTCTTGCAATTGCAATCGGCGCTTGGGTGTGGCAAGGCTTCATAACATATGCGATTGTGACGGATGCGATATGGTATTAAACCATAGTTAATGTTCTCGTCGGGTCCGCAACCTTATCGCAGTCAGCGCTCGCAAGGAAAGGGCCGCTTAACACTGTATTACCTCTGCTTCGAATTCCCGATGCGATAATCGCTATTGGCGATCGCAATGGTCCACTTGACACTGTATGACTTCCCTCCCGAAGTTCCGATGCGAAATTGTGTGCCAGACCTGATACAACTCAACATTCCCGTGTAGAAGGTTTCAAGTCCACTTTCCGCCTTCGATTGTGTATTTGCCTATGTACATGCCTTAGCCTCCGTTTGCGCCTCCGATAGTGTTAAACACATATATGCATAGTTTTTTGCCGCCGATAGTATCAAAGCATACATATATGGGTTTTCTCCTCTGATGGCTCCCGATTGCGTAATCTGCTTCCTCTGATGCTCTGTCTACTCCTTTGTTGCTCCGATGGTTGTTTGCGTCCTCTGTTTGCCATGTATGCTCCTCTTCTTTTGCATATATATGGCTTCTCTTGCTTTGATATGCCTCCTTGCTCTGATATGTCTATTTCCGCATATATATATATATATATATATGGCTCGGCTATCCTGATGGCCTTGCTCCTGTCTCTTCATGAATCTGCTCTGCATCCCCTTGGCTTCATGTCATCCTCTAGTATCCAGAATATTGCCATATTGACATCAATGACAACCTAGGTCAACAAAAAATCATCTAGCAGAAGGGCATCAAACTGGTGGAAAGGTCAAGCAAATTTTGTGTGACTGTTCAGGATCTTTTTGGTGTCTCTTCTCCGTTTCCAATGAAGATTTGTGGGCAAGTTGCAGAGGGTTTCACAGGAGCTTCCGTGAGGCCCTTCGGCCTTCCTGAGGCCCAGCTCGCCCTCCCTCATAAAGGCCATTTCTTGGTCAAATTCTGAGGTAAACAGCGCTCTGTTATGCAGGGTTACCCTGGACAGAACAACGGCTTTTTCCCTGAAGCAATCTGAAGGTTTTTTGAACAAGGATGAGCATCATTTCAAGAAGTATCGAGTTTTACCCTGAGGCTATTTGGAGGGTTGACATAGATCTGTGGCAGATCCGGAGTTCCCTGAAACAATCCAGCAGTCCTCATGCCAGAATTCGGAGGAGTTCATGAGGAAAATCAGAGGCAGACCCACAAAAAGGGTTTGAGCATCCTCACACACAGATACATTCTGAGTCTATTTGGTATCATTTCTGGTCAAGGAATTGTTCAAATCTCTGCGGATTAGTCTAGGACAGTTCGGCTCTCTGGTTAGGGTTACTTATCAATCAAGATCTGTTGAATTTTGGGACTGTACTGAAACTATTGGATCTGGAACTTTACTGGAACTGTTGAACGGTTAAATCATAGTTACTATATTAAATGTTTTATTGTGTTGATTGAAGGAACAATGCTATTTACATCTATATTATTGAATGAACTGTTTGTATCATTTCTGAGCCAAAAAGGATTTTGTTGAAACCCTAAGTTACCATAGGGTAAAAATTTCCCTTGGATATCACACCAAGGCAAGATCAACAAACAGAAACATCCCACACTCATGATCTCATGCATATTTGGTGGTAGCAATGTTAATTTTGTAGAGCTTGTGAGGTCACTCATTATTCAGAATTAGACCATTTCAACATTCCATTGCACACTTTGGCACATGCTTAAAGTCCAAAATTGAATGATGAGGTCTCATTAGTGAAAGCGATGGGAAGAGGAAGGTCCCACATAAGGATAGGGAAGTAGCCAATGGAGTGAAGAGACCCTTCATGAAGATGTTTCCAGCTATTTCACAAACCAAGGTGAGGGAAGATTTTGCTAGTTTTGCCACTGGATTGGATAGTTTTTCAGACATATCATCTTTGGATGAGAGGAGGACCATGAACCTGGTTATATGGTGGATTTATCATGGGGCAAATGATATACATTTACAAAACCTTGCCACTCATATTCTCTGACATATGTCAAACTCTTTATTAGCATAAAGGAACTGGAGAACTTATTGTTTCATTTATTTTGTGAAGCGCAACAAGTTGGGTTCATTGAAGGCTGAGAACCTTAGGTCCTGCTACCTATTCAAATTATATTTTTATCGTTTTTGATTTGAGGAAGAGGATATAAATACCCTTCCGCTATATGTTTTCCCCTTTTATTTATAGATGTAAATATATTTATGTAAATAAGCAATATTTTACCCATAAAATAACAGGTAAAGGATCTTGTCTATCTGCATTTGAATGTGTCTTGTAGGGGTGAAGAATATACAAGTGGGCCTCATAAAAAGTGGGATATGGATCCCGATTCCTTAGACCAGGAACTCTCTTATGCTACTCTTAATATTGATGGTCACGAAACTGTAACCTCTTCTTCCATTCCAATATGCATTGATGAAACTTGAAGCTGCATCTTGTTCTATTTTTGATGATGATGATGAAGATGAAGATGAGATGGATATGCATTAGGGAAAAACTGGCACATATAGCTTCAAGCCTTCATATATAAAGGCTGATTTTGAAGATATAGCCTCATCTTTTTTTTCCTAGGTAATATATTCCAGGGAAACCCCAAGGTAAACCCTAGATCCTTTAGGGTACAAGGCTGTTTCAACAACAGGGATGAAAGCTGTTACAATGATATATTCATTATGAGCTCAACATGTCACCTATGAGAATATAAACTGGGTGGGGAGGATAACACATCCTCGCACAACCACTTGGGTTAAGACCCAATTGGCTATACATAGCCTCATCTATAAACACTGCTTTTGGATTTTACATAATGTAATCATCTATGAGAGTTAATATAGACATGGGTTTCTGTCTAAATTGTCATTATGTGTATCATTCTTATTTCTTGCAAGATAATGCGTTATATTAAAAAAATTCTGTTTTTTCAGATATATTGTATTTATATTTTTCCTATATCTCATTTTCAAAATTTTTTGGGGTCACGTTTCCACAGTGTTCCCGTTTTTGAAACCTGTATCTGTTTCCGAATTTCATGCAACTGGTGTTTCAAGACACAGATACAGCTTGTTGAAGCATTTCTTGGCTGTCAGAGTGCTTCTTGCATTTGAGAACAGGGTAGAATCATTTAATTTGTTTCATTGGTCTAATTTCTGATGAATTCAGTATCTGCGTTTAAGTTTGTAAGGATTTGTTTACTTCTCATTTCTTGGATCATTCCTTCATTTGTTGCATATTGGGCAAAGGATAAGAACAAGCTTAGTCATGGATTTCCATTTTTCAGAAATTGTAAATTATGGAATGGTGATATTTTGTCTGTAATAAATAATGCTGGTTGGAATTTATATATGGTATTCATTCATTTCTTGCAGTCAAAGAACATTATCGTTTTACTGCCTTTGGAGTCTTGACTAACATGGCATATTTGTGTTTTATGTGTGCTACCTTGGAGTTTTAATCTACCAGCGATTCCAGTGCTTTCAATGTGAGTCTTTTTGTCCTTGTTGCGCTTTATTGTTCATATTAATGTAAAGTTTTAAACAGTCTTTTCATGATTTGCAAAGCAGCTATCCATCTTAGAGAGTTTCCATCATGCTTTCTCTTTTTTGGTTTTTTTGGATCTATAAATATCTAGTTATTTTCTTTTTTATTCTGTAAGTGGTTTGGTGATTGAGTTTCTTGGCTGAAACGTTGTTGCAATCATAAGGAAAAAATGAAAATTTCTTGCCAGGATCATTATTACAAATTAGGAGAAAATTACATAAGCCTTGTGCAGTGGTCATACAATCACAAAATACTAAAATACTTATTGAATTATTCTTATTATCCCCTTACTCTTGGCCCATTATGTTTTGGTGGTATATGTCATTTCAGGTTTTTGACTAAACTTTTCACTGAGGATCTGCCTCGTCTATTTGTTCGGCCAAATAAAATTGTACTTAATTTTCAAAAGGGGCAAGCGGTGGGTCCTATCTCAAAGGATTTAAAAACTGGAGTTATTCAAGAAGGGAACAAAGACTTTGCTGGAGAGTTATCAGTCACATTGGTAGATGCTCGAAAGCTCGACTATGTGCTTTATGGTATTCCTTCTCTTTTAGATTATTTTGCTCACTCCAGATCAGTTCATGCAACTATTTTTTAACAGGCTATGGCTTTCAAACCTTCCTCCTGAATATGCCTTATGGAACTATTCTTTAATATTCTTTGAAAAATACGAATCTCAGTTTGAAAAGGATATATAATATATATTCTTCCCGTGTTTGAGTTTTTCATCAATGCAGGTTATGCACCTTTTCATGCTAGTGAGAATATTATAAATAGTAACAAAGTTGAGTTGTGTTTAGAAGCAGTAGTTATTATGGTCATCAACTGAATTTGCAAAGGGTCATTATATCTGCACACAAAACATAGGCCCAAATAATGGGTACAAACTGGCCCTCTTCTTTCAGCTTTGCTAGCTTCTTACACCGTTTTGTGTACCTGTACTCTATATTTTATGCTTTTCCTACTAGCTCTCTTAGCTTTCTTAACTATATGCATAATTCAGTATCTTATGCTTAGATTTTCTGATTTTAGCATCTTTCGGGGAGTTGCTTTCACACTTCCACATTGTACTTCTTGTTACTGGATGTACCTTTTAGTCCCCTTGACCTACTTTTGTGGTCATTTACCAGGCATTAATAAAATGATCTTACCTTATCTAATAATGCTGACTGTTGTTATCCTTTTTGAATTTTTTATTGAGCATGACTTTTGGTAATTTTTAGAATAGCAAATCTGAACACCATTTGTGAAGTTTAGTTCTTCCATCCTTCTGCTCATATTTTGTTGCTTGGACATAAACAGCTAACACACAATCTTACAGAATAGCAACCTGATAACAAAAGCAATGCTAATAGAGCTTTACAGTGCCCTCTTTGTTTATAATATATTTGCCGCTAGTTCTAAATCAGGTAGCAAAATACTCAATCAATGTGTTCTTACAAGTTAAGTCTTATTCATTCACAGGAAAGACTGATCCTTATATTGCCCTTAGTCTAGGGGATCAAGAGATTAGAAGCAAGAAAAATAGCCAGACCACTGTCATTGGCCCTCCTGGTGCTCCAATATGGAATCAGGTGAATATGCTGGAACATTTGTATGAATTTGTAGATCATGATATCTTCTTATTACATATTTAGTTGTTCACTCTTGGTGTCTGTAATAAAATAGCTGTTAGCATTGCATTCCTTTATTTGAGAATCAAGGATGTCCACAAGCATTAGTCCTCGTGATTCCAAAAGTGTGGTTAACACTTGGTTTATGAACACAGGACTTCCAGTTGCTTGTTGTTGATCCACAGAAACAGAAGCTTGGTGTCAAAGTGAGGGATTCATTTGGCCTTGGAACCTACACTGTAGGGGTGGGTGAGGTATACATTATCATCTTTCTCTTCTAAAAGTACTGTAGCAATTTTAATACTCTTGTCACTTGTACTACATTCGTTGAGGCATTCAGGGATAATTGTAGCTTGTCTGTTTTCTATCCCAAGCTTATTCACTAATACTACATTTTGTGAAGGCATCTTGGTGGGTCTTCTGGTATTAGTTTAACCAACCATGAGCTTCTAAGAGAAAAGCTTATTCTGTTACCTATCACATAACCAAACTGTTGATCATATCAACATATAAGTTGTTATGCAACAATTTGGCTAAGATCCTAAGTCTGCTACTGAATCACTATAACCAGGATCATGCAAAGAACATATCAACAATGATATACCAAGAATGCAATAACAATGATTTGTTTTACCCACTCTATCCGAAAGGGGGAAACTCTCCAGCTGCTCTGAGGGGGCAACCTCCTAATAAAATTACATAAGCAACTTGTTATTTGCTGATTACAGGAGATTTACAGCGTCATCCATAGCTATCCTAACCCTAAAACGCTTGCTAAAACCTTAGGCACTTATACCATATGCATAAATCTGTGTACAACCACGAGATGACAAATATGGAGCCACACCACCCATAACTCTAATACTAATACTAACCCTAGTCCTAATAGACCCTTAGGCTTCTATTACATTATTAGGGAGGGTCATAACATACCATTCCCCCTTCAAAAGGCTTTTCCCTCGAAGCTTTCATTGAAAGGTTTCACCAGGTACATTCATAAGCCAGTGTCCCATATATGGGCACTTGCCCCAGCTTCCAGCTGGTGAAAAAAATCCTTTTCTAGTGGTGTGTGCTGAATGGGCTAAGCAACCTTAACTAGTGGGGTATGAATAGTTTGAGCTAGCATCTGTTCAACAATGCTTCATGCATCAAACATGCTGATGGCCATGGGCTGTGCGCTGGCAACCTTAATAAATCACTAATTTGCTTGGGATATGGTAACACAAATCTGCTTCTATTGGTGCTGATGTGACTTTAAACTTGTTTCCAAGCAGATAGAAAATCATGCAGCAAGATAGGGTTATGTTTTCAAAAGAAATGGAAGATCTGGAAGGTCAACTTCTTGAGGGCATAGCTTCTTTAATACTGCCTAGAACCACTATTGTGACCCTAATTCAAAAATAGCTTCAATAATATGCTTCTAATTACATTGGTACGACTTCAATCGCGTTCCCCAATAAAGAGAAAATCCCACTGTAAGATAGATTTCTGGTTTTGAAAGAATTGAAGATCTGGAAGATCAAATTCTTGAGGGCATATCCCTCAGTGTTGCTCAGAATCTCTGTTATGACCCTAATCTGGAAATGTTGTCAAAATTCTTCTTTAGATTGCACTTGCCTGACTATGGTTGTGCATGCTGGTAAAAATATATTATGGTTGCGATATTCTGACCAAGAGAGGAAAAGAAACCTCCAAATCTGCAAAAAATTCCTCCCACTTGTCCAAGTCACCACTCTCATACCACTTGTTGAGATCCAAAGCTTGCCACTGAATTACTTTAATCAGAATCACACAAAGAGCATAGCAACTGTGCAATACCAACAATGTAATAACAATGAACTGTATTATCCACCTTATTTGAGGGGAGAGAGAAACACTTTAACCACTTCAAGGGGGGAAAATCCTAATACGATTGCTTAAGCAAGAGACACAAGATAATTGTTTTTTGCTAAACACATGTAGAGGATTACACAATTACTTATAGCTATCCTAACCCTAAAACGACTTACTAAAACCACATGTTGTGGATGCCTATGCCATGTGCATATATCTGTTTGTAGCCTTTAGAAGACACCCATAACTCTAATATTAATATAAATTCTAATCCTAATAGACCCTTAGGTCTTTATTACATTACTAGCGAGAATCATATCATGAGTATCCTGTGGCAGCACAGGATAATGTATGGACTATTGTAACGTGTTTTTCTCATAATTTCCATATGAGTAACTTAATCTCAGTTTAGAAGTCTTGCATCTCAAGCGGACTTAGAACATGGATTATGAGTCAATTGTTGCCTTGACAGCTAAATGCAGTACATTCATTAGTATTGCTATATAATGTGTTTTGAGCTTGATATCTGTTAACTTTATTGATTTTATCCCTCTCAATGCGAAGGTTTCTTTCTCAGGTTGAACTTGGCACTCTACAAGACACTGTGCCTACTGACAGGATTGTCACATTGAAAGGTAGTTGGGGTCTTTTGCGAAAGAGATTTGCTGGTGAGGTTTTGCTTCGGATTACATATAAAGCTTATGTGGAAGATGAAGAGGATGATGGAAAACAGAACATACCACTAGAAGATGATGTATCTGATGACGAGACATTGAGGTCTGAAGAGAAGAATCACAGCACAACATCCAAAAACAACGGCATATCAAATGGTGCTGAGGAGGGGTCGTTTATGGACAAGCTTGTGGCGTTGCTTGTCAGCGAAGAATTTCAAGGGATAGTTGCATCTGAAGCAGAGGACATGAAAAATTCTGAAGACACCAATGCATCACAGTCATTAGATCCTAACCCTCAAGGCGAAAACCAGACCACTCAGTCTGTGGACAACAAAATGGACCAAGAAGGTAAATTTGGAATAATAGTCTTTACTTGTTTGGATTTTTGACTGTGAAATATGTAAACAAATTACCAGGTTTAATGCAATCTGACTTCTTCCCCATCCAATAATCAGCATGAAGTAACGGGATAACAGCTTGCACTGTTTGTCTAGTGCAGATGGTAAATGTGAATAAGTAGATATTTTGTTTTTGGTTAGATGACGTGGGCATATCCAGATAGATTTGGAATTCTTATATTGCTTTTTGGAATCTCATTGGGGGGCTATGTACAGTATATGTATAGATTATCCTTTTTCTTTTATTGTCAGATAGCTAGATTTTCATTGTCAGGGGGCTGGATCTGTGGATCCTGGATCAGATCTGTATGTGTATCCAGATCCTAATCCTGGTAACTTAGCTGTAAGATAAATTGAAACATTAGTTTATCCTGTCAGTTAAGAATTATGATATCGATGGGGAGCTTATTCTAGCATAGCAGTTGACAAAGACATCAATCAAGGTCAAATGTAAATTCAGTTCAAACCTTAATTCCCTCTTAATAATGGAGGATGAAAGATGAGTTTGAGTATTGATAATTAGTTTTCTTCTGGATTGTTCCGATGATTAAAGTGTACGAGTTTATAATGGTAACCATTCTATGCCTTAAAAATCTATAAAATGACCAAAATGACTGATTGAGAGGGATGCTTTACAAGTTCATCTTTCGATAATCTGAATAAACTCAGGCATATTATAAAATTTCTTCTTTTTTGAAAGTGCTTCCTTTAAGCTCAATAGAAAAATTACAACTGCCTGAAGAGGTTGCTCACCATAAGTAACATGCTTGTCTGCACGGAATGACCCCTTGAGGGGCTAACCATTAGAACGAGCTCTCCTGTATGACTGAGCTGCTGTGATGGGGTTTGCTATTCTGCAAACTCACCCAGGACTTGATTTAGGAGAATTGAACCTTGGTGGGTGACCTGACATGCCATCACTGCTGAACCATGACCCCATTGAGAGATGAGAAATTGTACCTAAAAGTATCCACATGTGAGTGGTGTAGAAAATCCATGAAATTCTGCAACTGCTAATATGAATAATCTGAAATTAGACTAATTTCGTTTCATATAGACACATCATTTCTCTACTTATTTTGCAGCTGAATAGGAACATAAATAAATGCACAATCACACAATGCAACAACATGATTTTTCTAGGGAACCCAACTGGGAAAACCATTTACTTGATTGAGAATCTTAATGAAAGAATACAATGACCTTCTTGCTTGAACTAAGCTTGAAACCCCTTTAAGACCCCTGATCCTTATGCCTTCTTGCCTTGCCTGGATGAGCTCTGAAATCATTGCACAAATCCTAGGAAATAAGCCCCTATTTCCTAGCGCATGGGCTGCTCCTATTTCTTAGGTATTAGCCCCGACCCCCTATTTCCTAGCGCGGGGGTGGCTCATGTACCACGATTTCTCCCTCCTACATCCATACATCCAGTGTGTGGGCTTTCTTCATCATAACTACCCTTGTACCATAGCATGTGGCTTGGAGCCTTCCTTATTCCCCCACTTCGTTTCATCATCACTTCACATGAAACTTGCCATTTGATGGATGGACCATGGACCTGTCACTTCCTTAGAGGTTGAAACCATCTAATAGGGTCCTTTATTAACCTCTCTTGTCAAGCAAGGTAACACCTCTACTTTCTAAAGCCCATTAGGAAGGGCATGCCACTATGAAGTGTCTACTCGCGCCCTTGATTAACAAGCTTATTTACTCAATTACACTAATGATTGGTTGTACTGGAAGGTGAGGAGACACAATGGATCATATACATGATTGCAGGTGGGTCTTTATCTTGGACTTGGCATCCCTATACAGGATCCAAGCCCTCTAGAGGGTCATAATGGCACTTGTAGGGTGAGCGTTGAGAGCCACAGGCCTTGACCACAACAGAGCATTGATTGCCACACCTTGGGCTTTTTAACACCACATATTGCTTGTTCGTGCCCCAATCATACAAAGACGATGATGTACTTGGACCACGTTGCTCATTATGGTAGCTGATCCAGGCCCTAGATGTGGTTTTGTATCATCCGCAGAGGCACAGGAGGGCATGCATCATCTTCTAGCCCTCACTAATGTAGCATCGACTTGTTATTTTGCCATTTGAGACCCATGAGACCATAGATTGTGTCCCACAACTACTTGGGAGCACCACAGGATGTTTTGCTTGGAAATCAAGGGGCCAGCCCCTTGATCCTCATTTTTTTAGCCCTCCTCTCCATCATGGCACTTTGAGGACTCATTTAGGCGTTCCAATGACCCTCTTGACCATTATTCTATCATTTCAGATAGCTTTGGATGGCTTACTTTTCACTTATTGAGCTATTTGGTGGGCTTGTCACCAAACGAGATGTTATTTGCACATTAAAATATTGTTAGGTGCGTAATTATGCCAAATTAGCCAAATTCAAACTTGAGGAGCCTCATATAAATACAAGGGGCCTCATTTGTATTGGACATCATCACTTGGATTTTGATCTCTCTTGTAAAAGAATTCGAACTTGCAATTGTTGGACATAATTGGATGTTTGTATGCACTTTGATGTATGGAAAATTTCGCTATCTTGTCTTGGAGCTTCTCTTTGAAATGTTGATGGATGGATATATTCTCATTGTCCAGAAGTGCCTTTTGTTGCAACATTTTACATTTTTACATGTATAATGTATGGAATATCATGTAATGGTCTTGAATGTGCCGTAATTTAATGTGAATTTATGAGAACACTGGGATTATTGAATGTATTGCATGCATTCCTCATAGATAAAGATGAATGAATGTTCCTAGAGGCTTGTTTTGCTTATTGCAACCTTGAAATTTCCATCAATCATTGTCAACGAAGTATAAATATTTGTTGTAGCTATTAAACTGCCTCCTTTAGGGCTAGCAAAGGTGCATAGGTCTCCTTGATAGAGCAAAGTTCTTGAATCAACATAATTCTTGACTCCATTTCTCCCAATTGATAAGCACTGGGTCTGGGATCCTTGGTGATCATATCTTCATCGAAGAATCATTTACCCTCACCTTATCTCGCCTCCTATTTCTTATTCCTTTCAAGGATAGGTAGCCTCTTTAGGGCTTGGTACAGAATTCATTTGGAGTGAGCTCTTGCAAAGCTAATTGGACAGGTTTTTGCGCTGGTATTTCCTCTAGCTCTCCTCCAAATTTCATGCAATTCTCACGGTTGAATCTCGAAATAATTGATGCCTTAGCCATTGTATCAAGTAGGAACCCTTGAAGCTGCTCTTTCCTTGGGGATTCCTTGACGATTTGCAATTTAGTAGCGTATCATTCAAAACCTTTTCTTTTGACTGTATTGACCTTGGATGAACTCCTATCTCGTCACATACTTCAACCCTAGGTCTAATGTAGTCCTCCTCCCAAGGGGTTTTTCATGGAAAACCATTCTAGCTTCTCCCAAAGCTCAACACCTCAATTGAGACTTCCATTGAATGAACTATCCTTGCCTCATTTCAAACCCTAGTATAGACACATTAATCAAAGTGAGGGTTATTGGGACTCCTCCTGATGGTGAAAATCCGAGAAGAGAAGGGGACATAGGTTGTGGTGACAGTGAGCCTTTGTCCCAAATTGTTGTTTTTCCCTCTAGCTTTAGCCTACTATCTAGGCCTACTAGTTTGTGCAGCAATAGGGAAGACAATTGCCAATTTGTAGAGGTATGTGTACTGTCCCACAATGCAAGAAGATGTAGCTAGGTTCATAAGAGGATGTATTCTTTGTTTTACCAACAAGCCTAGTAATGGGAAAATGGTCTATACCCATTTGTTACTTGTACCCACTTGTTCTTGGGAAAACATTTCCATGGACTTTGTTGGAGGCTTACCAATAACCAAGAAGGGAGATGACTACATGTTTGTGGTAGTTGACAAGTTCAACAAGATGTGCATTCTCATGCCTTATAGAAAAGCCATCAATGGGAAAGAAGCAACAAACTAGTTCTTTAGACAGGTCTGGGTGCACTTTGGGACACCAAGGAGTATCATTTTAGACAGGTACACTAGATTTCCCAGTGCATTTTAGACTACATTGTGGGAGAAGATGGACACAAAGTTGAAGAGGTCTACACCATTCGATCCAAAAATAGATGGGCAAACAAAAGTAGTCAATAAAACTTTGGTGTAGCTTGAGGGGTTACAATCAAATGGATCCGAAGACTTGCGATGAAAATTTGGTATATATACAACAATATTATAATATAACAATGCACACTTCTACTGGTAAGTCCTCATTTGAAACTTGTTTTGGATATTTGCCACCTTCACCTTTGGATATTGAATATGGACAACAAGAAGTGAGGGAGGATATCACAAGGAATGCTTTAAGGGTAGTCAAATTTGTTGAGGAGATCAACAGATCCATCTACAAGTATAAGAGATGCTAAAGAAGTCATAGGAAAAGTGCAAGGCTATGCATGATCAACGCAAAATAGAAAATTTATTGAAAGTTGGAGACAAAGTATGGTTACAGTTGAACAAGTAGACACTATAGGGTCCTGGTAATCAAGGCTTTGCGATATGGTCCTTTTGAGATACTGGAAAAGGTGGGAGATAATGCCTACAGACTCAACCCACCCCGATACATGCACATTTACTTAGTGGTGAATGTGGAAAATTTGAAACTCTGTGAACCTTCCATGCTAGATCAGGAAGAGCAGCAAGTCCTACCTTCTATAGAAGATTTAGCACTAGATGCTCAGGCAGAGTTGACAAAGGATACCATTTGGTAGAAGAGTTCTAGAACCACAAAAGATGTGTAACATGACCTTTGGCAGATTAGGTTGAAAGGATAACTTCCATGCAAGGCTAAATGGTATTCAAAGGAGAAGGTACATGAAAAATTCCTCACTTCATTCACTAAAAGATTTTGGGGACAAAAAGCCTCGCAAAATGGTGAGGTATGATTCACATTGAATCATTATATTGTTGTCATCCATCTTTTGCCTTTCACGGTGGAAAAATAAGAAAAATAAGCTTACAGGGCAATTTTGTGGTTGACCTAGTTTGGAGAATTGTTTAGAAACCTTCCAGGGCTAGTTTGAGGCCTTGAATTATGTTTTTTGTGGGTAAAACTTTGTCAGTTAAGTGCCGCACCGTTGGTGCTATACTACACTTGAAGACCTTTCCAACAATGCAAGAATCGTGTGAATCAGAGTTGAGATGCAAAAATTATGCCTACTGAAAGTTGACATATCGTGATTGACCACCATAATTTGAGAGGATGTGAAGTCAACCCACATTACTCATGAAAAAGAGGCTAACCATGTGGGCCCTATGGAGAAGATTCTAGAAGGATCGAGTTATAACTCATATTGAGGGTTGAATGGGTCAACTTTAACCACTAGTTGGCTCTCAGGTTGTGTTATAATCAGGCCACTAGGAGGAACATGGGTTCCATTCTTTTTGAGTGTGTTTTGTTCCATAGTAGAGTAGAGTAGATTAGCTAAGAGTGGACAGAGAGAGGGAAGAAGAGAGAGGGTTTGTGTTCTATCGTAGGCCACAGGCCACAAGTCTCACTCCTTTGTATTTGCATTATTTGCATTGTTTCCATGTAGAGAAATAGAGAGGAGAAAAACCTCATCTTTCAGCTTGGTTTTTTGCTGAAAGAGTTTCTCAGGTCATATCTAGTGTTCATTGTGTTTGGGCATGTGTTTGTTTATCACTGTTCTCTACTTTCCACATTTTATATATTGCATGCATAACCAGAGAAAACAATAAATTAATAAGTTTAGAAATCTAAGGAAATTAACCCTCATAATATAGATTTAAGATTTCAATCTATTATTTCATCAGCTCCATTGTGACAAATTTTCCAATGGAATATACATGATAGTTTACAGATCAATTGATTAGTCCATTAATTACCCTTTTCTTTAGCTTGTTAATATAAGAACCTCGTGCTTTTGCTACCATGATAGGGTTGGCACCACAATAGGTTTTTATAGATCACCTATATATTTTTATAGATCACCTATAGGAAATGTATGCAAAATCTAGCAGGCCTAGTGCAGAGCCTCATTAGGCAATCTAGGTCTTACGACAACAAAGAGGTCAACCACCACTGTCACCTCATTGACCTTTCTCCTACTGTTTTGTGGTTGGATGTTATCCCCATAAGGGAGGCTTCCCTAGCAAGATTTAGAGGTTAGATAACTAGGGTTTTAATCGAAATCACTCTCTAAGGAGTTCGCAGATAAATCACCTAAAAACTTCTTCAACAAAGGAGGGTTCAAGGGTGAGAAGAGTCTAATTGCTATGGGAGAAGGTACTGGAAAACCCTTGGAGGCCAAGGTAAGATTTACAAATGTTGAAGTACACTTCCCACCAACACAAATAAACTAAAGAAAAGCTGTTATAAGTTAGTGTTTTATGATATGCAGATATACAAAGCATGTAACATTGAAGAAATAACCTATAAATGATGAAATCAATCAAGGATTGATGGCTATTAAAGAAGTAAGCAAGGGATGGGTCAAATTTAGGTATTTAATGGTTAAAAATGCATAGAACATCAATATAAACCCTAGATGTTAGCCCTAGATTTGGGGTGAAATCATGCAATAAATGCTAATTTTTGCTTTTCAAATGTTAATAAATGCGATTTAGACCTAAAGGACAATGACATATGGGAACAAAAATGCTATTAAATACAAATTTAAATCAAATTCTAACCCTAGTTACCAATAAAAATAGAAAAGAGAAATTTTAAAAGGTGATCTTGCAACTAGACGAGGGCCTCTATTCCATTGCACAATGGAGTAAATTCGAGTGAGGCGAATGATGGAAGGACTTGGGTAGAGAGGGTGGAGGCACAATTTGCTTCCCATGGAAACCTTGACGACTTCTTTGATAGGACAACTTCTTTCATAGGATATTTAAAGTCAAAGGATGCATGAAAACAAGTTGCTTTATTAGATTCTTGAGTGACGAACATTGCATAATCACTTAGAAATAAGAGTTCATAAGAGATATTGCACTTTTTAATATGGCACAAGATAAACCCTAAGTTCATAAAATAACATGCAAAATGGAAGAAAATAGCATCAAACTTACACAATTCAAGCAAGAATCACTTCATCAATCCACAAGATAGTCCCTCCATGCAAAAATGCTCTCCCCAACACATTTTGCACCGCTCTTCATCCATTGTGTCTAAGATAAACAAAGAAAAGATTAGTGCACTCTCTCAAGAGAAGAGAGATGATTGTGTGTGATGTTCATCTAATGAAAATTACTTCCCTCTAGTTATATTATGGCAACCAAGTCTTTTTTCTCTATGTTACAATGAAAAATCCCTAAAAGTTTCCTTGAAGGGTTCAACTAGGCTAATTGGACACATATCGATCTAAAGATAACTTTTCAAATGATAAATCATAATAAAATTGTCACAAATTCTCCACACACATGGGAGGAAAGGCTCTCCAACACGACATCATCCTCCAAAAAAGGGCATCTCTGTCACGCAAGTGATAAAGTGGGTCCAATAGTGCTATTGACTCCAAAGGACATTATCAAAACACAAGGGTGCATCTCTTCCACCAAGATGTCATCATCAAGAAGGCTTATGTCACCCTCCTAGGGTATGAATGGGTGATGTGGCAGCCCTAGGATCAAGCATTAGCCTCAAAACATGGTGTGGTATTCCTCCCAAAGCATCTCAATTGGTCTCCATCCTCATTCGGGCTCTAGAACAAGGTAATGCTTATCAAGCAAATCCAAAGCTAGCCTGGGGGCATCCTTGGTCCATCTGGGAACATCATAAATTAGGCCAATGCCTTAGCTTCTTGGCTCCTCAAACCCCAACGCTCATTTCATGAAGGGAAATGTTTGGGTTGTAGTGTCATATGTGCTCTCAAAGCTGGGCTAGACATCCTCTTTATTGTTCTAGAGAGGTGTCAAGTCATCTCTCAAGGGATCTCCACTGCATGTGTGATGAGCCACATGAAACATACCCTCAAGATCAAGTGAGATCAACATCATTAGGGATAAATAAGCATCAAGTTGATGATTTGTAATCAAGTTACCACAATTATGTAACATGTTAGGGATGATTATACAGTTAGCCATCTTCGGTGCTTCTGGCCCCTAAGGGCATTTCTTAGGTAGGTCCATCAAGCCATAGATGCATGTGATAGCTGTGATCATGGGATGGGAAAGTAAGATGGCCACTACCATGGGACCAACTAAAGGAGGTCCAACATCTTGAGTATAATGATGATAAGAGGGAGCAATCGTGGATGCATGAGTTACCCCATTCCTTAGCCTACTTTTTCCACCCCTTTGGTGCGCCTTTTACTTAAATGATTTGTCTTTCTTTCTTGCATAGCTTAGGTGACTCAACTTGCTTTATGCTTTTCCCACACCCCTTAAAGATGTACAAATTTATCGCTCATCGGGATGGGACATTCATATGTTCATTTAGATAGAGCATGGAATGCTTAGGAACTGGATGATGGGTAATAAGGGGGCTAGAGCTCATGCTAGGCTTTTTCCCATGCACTTATTTAATGTCCTAGCCATCTTTTTCATTTTTTATTTTTATTCATTTATGACTTCGTATGTTTTTATCTTTCTTTCAATTGCATCAACTTCTTAGGGAAAATATCTGGGTCACGACTCAGAGATGAGAATATAAGGTGCCAATCTCGATGACCAATGGCAATCAAGCCAAATAATGGAGGTGGATCTATGGGGGACATGGAAGATAGTGAGTATGGATTACCTTGGGCACACTATATCAATCAGTGCCTCCTTTTAGTGGAAGAAAAGGGCTTTAGGGGTTGTCACACTAGACTAGGGGCAAAGGACAATCTCCCAGATGAAGTATGGGAACAAGGGTACAATCAAGAGAGGTCAATCATCTAGCTTGGCATGTGATCCATATTAGTATGCCTCAAACATTAAATGAAAGCACATATTTATGGAAATGGTTAGTGTACCTTCTCATGGATGATCCACCTTCCTTTGAGAAGTATTCTAGATGCGAGAGAGCATTGGCCGGAGCATAGGTGGAGAGGTTTGAAGTAAATCTATCTGTGGATCATCATAGGGCTGCTGACTGGCTGACTGACCAATGGGGAGAAACATTTTCTGCTAGTGGTTACCCACTTTTGGTGGGTAAGATGCACCTTGAGAGGTGGACATGTGGGTGGAAACTGGAAGTGGGATGGGCTTTAGCTGCTTCTCCTTCCAGATGAACCGCATCACCCTTCTTTTTTCCAGGAATGGAACTTGTAGCACAACCTTCAATAAGTTCAATTCTTTAAAAAAGGAAAATGAAGAAGTGTTACAGTGGTGGGTACATGTTTCTCGTGCAGTGACATACCCTTTAGCATTGCTAAGAATGGTCCATTCTACCAGGCAATGTGGGATGTTGTTGTTGTTGTTGGGCTAAGATACAAGGGCCCTACTTATGAGTTGAGTGGAGCAATTCTTCCAGAAAAAGGTAGATATTGATACTAGGTGGGAAGAGTTAAAAAAAAATCAAGTAGATCGTTGGCTGCAAAATTATGTCCAATGATTGGAGAGATGGGAAGGGCAAGACCCTCCAAAATTTTAGTCTGACTGTCCCAGGGGGACAATGTCTATTAAAATTTTTGATGCATCTACATTTTAAAGATGCTACACTGTTATGTAATTTGTTGGATGAGTTCATCTAGGAGATAGGTGTGCAGCATGTTGTGCAGGTCATAATGGATAAAGCTTCTAGTTATGTGGCAACTGACAAAATGTTAATGGATAGATGTTCCACATTGTTTGTACTCCATGAGCTGCACATTGTGTTGATCCGATACTACAGGATATTGATCAAATTTACTTCGTTAAGGAGGTGATCAAAGAGTCTAAGGGCATCATTAAATTCATATACAGGTATGTCTCAATGTTTAGGCTCATGAGGAAAATGACAAGAAACAGAAGGAAGAACTGCACCAAATAAGAAACCAAAAGTGACTTAGGGGTATAAGAAAACTTTGGTGAAGTTGTTCCTAGATCTTACTATTGCAGTGTAAGTTTGTAAAGAGTTCTCTAAATTTGTGGGACCATAGGGTATTGGCATAGATATTAGAGAAATCACAAATAAGGAGTTGTTGCCACTTGATTGGTGGACCATCCATGGTGGGGAAATCACTTGTATCCAGCATTTGGCAATCAGGTTCTTATCACAGACTGTTAGTTCCTCACGAGATGAGAGAAACTAGAGTACATTTCGTTTCATCCATTTATTGAAGTGAAACGGATTGGCCTCAAAGAATGCCAAGGACATTATGTTTATTCATTCCAACCTCTGCCATCTGTCACATACTAGTCCAGAATACCAATAGGGGCTTAATGAATTGTTGGATTTGAAGCCAAAATTACCTGACGTAGAGATGTTCTTGAATGCCACACCTCACCTAAATTTTCTTGATGGTGAAAACAATATCCTCTTCAAGTGGATCTGATATCTCTGCATTTACATACAACATTCTAGGTCTCACAGAAGATATAAAATGATGCAAGTTTCAGTACATTGATGGCATTTAATTTTTAATTTGTAATGAATTTGATGTGGGGACACTAGATAGTAAAATATCATAAATATTGTGAAAAGTCAAAATATAGCCAAATATTGCAAAGTGTCTGGAAAAGCAAAATATCATAAATATAGGGAAAATATCGCTAAATATTGGCAAAATTAAAAATATACAAAATGAGCCAGGAAGCCCCAGAAAAGTGACTTAAAATGCTAGAGTCCATGGTCAGGCCATATTTTCGATCATCACATGATATTATCACAATATTTACAATATTATTGCAATAATATCACCATATGAAATTGTCGCGACATTTATTAGCGATAATATGGGTTAATGGAAAAATTAGAGTTTCACAATATTATTGTGATGTTGGCAACACTGCGGGAGACCCATTTTGCATATGATGTTTTCATATCATATCTACTAATATCAATGTGAACTCGCTTTTTGGCTTTATTTCCAAATTCTTGAATGCTATTCCAAATTTTTGTGTCGTTTTTTTGCATATATATATATATACATTTTTTTCTTGGATGAAATATATTTATATTCGATATGAGGAATATACATGTTTCATTTCTTGAGGGATTCTCAAACAAGAAGGCTGAAAGCTATTAGAAGGATGTACTCATTAAGAGATCAACATGTCACATGCGGTAATTGATCCTAGGTGAGGAGAATAACAACATTCTTCCCAACCACCTGAGCTACATCCAATTGACTGCACACACACACATATATTATGTTTAAATTTCGATATGCTAGCCATATCATATTCAATCCATTCCAAAATTTCCCATATCCATATCAGATACTGTACCCATGTTTGTACTTGTGCAACTTAATGTTTTAGTGATTGGTGCTACCATGATCATACAAGACCAACCAGTGCGGGTGTCTTTACTCAGATCTTCTTTCACAAATAAAACTAAGTGATGGGGCCTTGAGGAATCATTCTCGAGGCAAGGTTTTTCAAAATTAGGACAAAGATATGAGTTAGGTACTCATATATGTAGAGATGCTAACATGGCAAGGAAGGTACTAAATGTTTCATTGCTATTGTATTATTTGTTTTGTTACTGTAAAATTTACCCAACCAATCCCCAGCTTAATTCTAGCTAGATCTCCAATATGCTGTTTCTATAATGAATTTATGGTACCACATGCCATCTTCAAGCATAAAACTGCTAAAACAACAAACATTGAATATTTGAAAGCTGAAGGACAGAAACAAAGCCACCCGTTGTTTGTGACTCATATTGTTAATCATTTTAATTAACTTGTTAGCTAAAACAACAAACATTGAATATTTGAAAGCTGAAGGACAGAAACAAAGCCACCCGTTGTTTGTGACTCATATTGTTAATCATTTTAATTAACTTGTTTGATAAAACAACAAACATTGAATATTTGAAAGCTGAAGGACAGAAACAAAGCCACCCGTTGTTTGTGACTCATATTGTTAATCATTTTAATTAACTTGTTTTATAGATTCCCTCCTACGTGGACCTCTTATATAGTCACCATATTTTCATGTCTGGGGACCAACATGATAACGATTGCAGACCTTATGGTCATGCAGACTCTAGCTAAGTTATGTACGACACTGCTGGATGATTTGATCACTAGACTAGTTGAATCATGGAAACTGAAGCAAGGGGTCAAGAGGTTTTAGACGTACTCATTGGACAAGGGATTATATCCCAACTTTGAAAGATCTCATTAAGTAAGCAAAACCTAATAAATGCAAGAGATATTGCTACTTATAGACTTTTGTGAAGCCTTCAACATGGTTTCCGTCATTCAAAGAGACTTATTAGTGCACAGGATTTGTGACCTATATCTTCTGAGGGGATTGTGATTATACTTATGCCCTTATAATAGGTTGTTGGACATTTTTGCATTCCTATAGGACATACAAATGAAAGTCACAGCACTCTCCTATCAAATTTGGATGAGTAATCACCGACACTCTTTGTCTATAACATTGATGACCTAGAGGGTCTTTTCTTGGAGTTGGCTATCCCAGATGATGGATACATGATCTTTAGTATTAATATTAGTCATATGATTTTTGGATATGATATTGATGGCACAGGTAGTAACATCTCCTGACTATAACGTGATGCCTTGAATACATTTTATGATAGTCCTTTCATATTCAGGTCAACAATCATAATGTTTGACATGTTCAATGGAAACCCCTAGTAGTTACTCCCATGGTTCACCTACAAGGCTGAAGTAGTTGTGGCCCTTTCCGAGTAGTTACTCTGATTGTTCACCTACAAGGCTGAAGTATTTGAAGTAGCCCCTATTTACAGCATTCTATTTGGCTACACATTGAGTGAGTCCTTTCTATGTTTTATAAAAGCACTTGTGTCAAGAGAACATTGCCATGAGCGGTGATCTTATCAGAGTTTGTGGTTCACGGTCACCTTTTGCCTTTTATAGTAATATTAGAGGTGGTTACTATGCTCTACATTCTCCGGTGCATAATAGACGGACAAGCTGGTTGGGAGTCATATATCCTATCTTGTATTTATTAGCAGTTGTTGATTGACCTATTTAGATGTCAGGACCATTTGCGTTCTCAGTTTCCTATTTGTATATTGCTTTTGGACAGTACTCAGTGACTGAATGTTTCTTTTGTTCTTGTTTTCTATTTTATAGTGGAAATGTTTGTTGTTGTTCCTTATCTTTGGATATATGTGTTACTGTGAGTTTCATTAACCATCACTGGTTGCATTTAAAGAATTTCCGTTTTTGTTTCTTGTACATGCTAGCTGCATATTCTTGCACAAATTTGCTTGCAATTAGCACAGTTATTTAGGAAACAATGAACATTGTATTCTTCCTATTGATTTAGTGTTTGATGATCTTGGCATCGATAATTACATCTTTGCAGGCTCTGTAATATTGTGGCTTGGTTTAATCACTGGAATTGCTGTATTGGTTGCGATAAGCTTGGATGGTTCAAACTTTTTCAATCCTTGATTTTCCATTGAACATCGGTTTTGTTGTCTACATCCACGAAGGTAGGTGTGTGTTTTTTGTTCATTTTCTATTGGTTTCTGTTTGGTGACCAATTCTTCTTCGTCCTGCGATCCACTTAAGAGGATAAAATTTCCTTCTTTAATCAACTGCGGACAAGGATAATGGGTTTTGAAGCCATGAATGTAAAATTTCAAGCTTTGACAAAGTTACATGACCCTGTATCTTTGATTGAGACATAGCGTACCATAAACAAAATTGTGACTTTGGTGTGATTAATTTTTTATAAGGTACTTTGATGATTTATATTGTTTGATATCAATGACCACTGGAAAACCTTGTTATAAGGAAAAGGAATGGACGTTGCTATAAATCTTTTAGTTGTGTAGAATTTAGTAGAATCTTTTCATACAGGTCTACCTTAATGGTAGCCATTGGTAGCTCAGATAACATATTATATTCTTACTAACAAAGGTTGCTGTCTGTGGATTATGTTGTAAGAAAACAATAGTCCTCGAAAAAATATTTTTGGGCTGTTTTTGGTCAGTGAGAAGTGTGAGGAAAAGAATGCAGGAGGGGGTGTTCTCTTTATAGCTTTTTGGTAAGATTTAGGAATTAGGTCTTTATTTTTGTTTTCATAAAAGAAATTTCAATTTTTCCATGTTGAGTCCACCATAGTGGGGTCCAAGACCTACTCGGCCTAGTAGGGCTGGTTTGGTGTTGAATTGGTTGAGTCATGATTTTACGTAGTCTGTTCAGTAAACCGGCCCTACAAACAGAGCAATAAGTCAAGTTGCTATGGTTGCTGGTCAACTTGGTTGCGTCGATCAAGTTTGAGTTGACTTAGACTGCTTTTTAAAATGAATACGTTTTTAGTTTGACTATCGCAGTGTAAATGAGAGACTGCAATGAGATATTTGAAGGTAAAATTTCAAGCTTTGACAAAGTTACATGAGCCTACATAGGATACCATAAACAAAATTATGACTTTGGTGTGATTAATTTTTTATAAGGTACTTTGATGATTTATATTGTCTGATATCAATGACCACTGGAAAACCTTGTTATAAGGAAAAGGAACGGACGTCGCTATAAATCTTTTAGTTGTGTGGAATTGAGTAGAATCTTTTCATACAGGTCTACCTTAATGGTAGCCATTGGTAGCTCAGATAACATATTATATTCTTACTAACAAAGGTAGCTGTCTGTGGATTATGTTGTAAGAAAACAATAGTCCTCGAAAAAATATTTTTGGGCTGTTTTTGGTCTGTGAGAAGTGTGAGGAAAAGAATGCAGGAGGGGGTGTTCTCTTTATAGCTTTTTGGTAAGATTTAGGAATTAGGTCTTTGTTTTTGTTTTCATAAAAGAAATTTCAATTTTTCCATGTTGAGTCCACCATAGTGGGGTCCAAGACCTACTCGGCCTAGTAGGGCTGGTTTGGTGTTGAATTGGTTGAGTCATGATTTTACTTAGCCTGTTCAGTAAACCGGCCCTCCAAACTGAGCAATAAGTCAAGTTGCTATGGTTGCTGGTCAACTTGGTTTCATTGATCAAGTTTGAGTTGACTTAGACTGCTTTTTAAAATGAATATGTTTTTAGTTTGACTATTGCAGTGTAAATGAGAGACTGCAATGAGATATTTGAAGGTTGTAGTGGTCTTTTTAATATCATAGTGAATAAATACATCGATATCTTAGTGTTGGCTAGAATTTATGTCCTAGGCACCTGGTAAGGGATAAGCAAGCCTAAAAGCCCTGAACCATGTTAGCTTTTGAGTTACTCTAAATTGTTTACATTGTGCTTCAGGGTGCTTCATGTGATATGGAATAAATAATGTGTTGACTACCATTGGTCATAGTTTAATGAACATACACATTTGGAGGTAGCTTACACATGAATTGCTATGTCTTGACTTGATCCTTAAATGGTGCATTTCCTTAGGAGGTTGGACACCTGTGTGGCATGGTGACCTTCTTTGTGATGCATACACGGAATGCTTGGTTGCTTGCATGGGAGGAGGCGCATTGGGCATTTACGAGGAGGGTATTGAACTATAGGTAGCGTGGGGCCACGTGGTTGCTTACATTGAGGCTTGTGCTTGGCTTGTTATGCTTGGTTTAAGGAGTGTTCATGGAGCTGCACTTGGTTGCTTACATTGAGGCTTGTGCTTGGCTTATGATGCTTGGGTTAAGGAGTGTTTATGGATGTGTGTTGGACCTAGTGGTGTGCATGGATTGAGAGGTAGCAATGTAGTGTTGGAGACCTAGGAGGAACGTTGGACCTTGTCTTATGGAGCACTGACCTTGGGACCCTTGCTTGATGGATGTGCTTACCTTGGAGCTTGTCATTTGTCATTTAGAGTTGGAGTGCTTCACATATGGACCTTTATAAAGGTTGCTCTGTTGTGGACTTTTGCCACTTTATTATTATTGGCCTCCTTCACCTATCATGTAAATGAAAGGAGAGAGTCTTTTTATTCGTATTGATCACATCATGTATTAGAGATGTCAAAGCTAGAGAGAACTTGGCTCTTTCACATGTATTCTGTCAAATTTTCTAAAACCAGTAAATTGGCAAATTACTCAGTAATTTCCTTGCTAAAAATACATTTTTAAATTTAGCTTATTGAATAAAATGCATCCACTAGGATTTTTAATTGGAAAAATAAAATTATAGTGGAAGCAAATGAACCCAATTTCCACACATGCCTACAAAAATATTTCTTCCCTTCAAATCAACTTTCTCGTTAAAATAATAATATCAAAAGCTTACAACAACTCCCTTACTGGGAAAATGGCCCACTCAGCAAACAATACGAGCTACAATAAATTTTTTGAAATTAATTGGGCACTTGTACGGCTTGTATGATCCCTCTAGAGGCCCCTGAATCAACCCTTGAGTTGATTGTTATCACTGCCCTCTCTCCTTTTGAAGCGTACAACCTCCACTTGGTTGATATCTAATGCTTCTACTCTTTGCGTTTGTCTTATCTAGGCTTGAGTCACTATGCTTTGTGCCTCAATTAGTCACTCTAAGTTTTTATCTTTCTCCTTCTCCTAGCCTTGCCTTTATAGTCCTGAGTTTTTGACCAAAAAAATTAACCATTGATGACTAAGTCTCCGTAATTGTAATCTCTTAATGAGATTGATGGTTTAGATAAAGTCAAAATCAATGTTCTAGATTCATCTAATTCAATAATGTAAAAACTTTACATTTCCTTGGATAATAAACTCTTATAAAAAACATTCACTTTACTAGTTCCTTTAATTAAAATGAATTACTAAGGTAAAGACTTTGAATGAATTCCACATGTCTTAACACTTAGGTCTGTGAGGATGTACCTATCCGAGTTACAAACATCAACACTGCCTCTTAGCGAGGAAGGTATTCTGCACCAGTCCAAGCTTGTCCTTGTAAAACACAAACTTAGCTTTAACCAAGGGTTTGGTTAGAATGTTTGCAATTTGCTTATCTATGGGGATATAATGAAGCTTAATTGCTCCCTTCTTGATCTTGTCTCTAATGAAGTGACATTTGATCACAATATGCTTGGACTTGTCATGGAACACTGGATTCTCAGAGAGTTTGATACAACTTTGATTATTACAATGTATCACCATAGGCTGTAGCTCATGATCAAACAACCCTGCAAGTAACTTGCGAAGCCAAATGGCTTCACAACTCGCCATACTCACTTCCATATACTTTGCCTCGACTAAAGTGAGTACTATTGAAGTCTTTTTTCTGTTGAACCATGATATCATCACTAATCCAAAGCTGAAGCAACACCTTGAGGTGCTTTTCCTATCTGTTGTACTACCTGCCCAATCTGAGTTTGTATATCCCTACAACTTCACTCCATCACCTCCAAGATACCTCAGACCATAGTCCATTATACCTCTCAAGTACTTGAGCACATCCTTTGCTACTACCCAACGTTGATTTCCTTGTGCAATTAGGGTTAGCACAATATGTTTGAAATTCTGATAATTGTTTTTGATGTAGATCTTCTTTTATCTTATTCCATTTATATCATTCGACAATTATACTTCAGAAATTCAACCACAAAAAACAATAGAATAGTAGAGATCACAATGCACAAAAGAGAGACAAGATTTACCCTGGGAAAACCCAACAACCTTTTTAATAGAGAAATTCTTCCTGTTTAATAAGAGAGACACCTAGACCTGTGGTCAAACCCGACCTTCTCCTCCAAGTCAACTCACTTAAACTGATCCTGCACTTCATTTTGCATGTTTGACCCAAAATTTCGGCCTTCTTGCAATAGCAAATTGTCCCAAAAATTTTGGCCCTGCAACAGTTGCCCAAAAACCCAGAAATTTCGGTCCCCTGTGATAGAATGCCTAGAAACAATGCGAATCATAGAGAGAGACTTCTATCCACATGTGCGAGTTGATGAGAAAGAAGAGAGAGAAACTCAACCCTCTTTCTTTGTCCTTCTTCGTTCTTCTTGACCTCCTTCGCTTGCCCATAAGTTGTCTTGAGTGAGGCCTGTGAATCTACCAAATGAAGAGCTCGAGTTGCCTTTATATAGTAGTGTTTAGGGTGAATAGACGTGTCTCTTGGCTAGGGTCGACTTGACTTGGAGGGAAGTTGACTTGTCACTTTTGGAGCCAAAAATTTCATTTTAAAAATTCAAATTTACATCTTTTAAAAGTCACAATGGGACTTTGACTCAAAATAAATTTTCCTTTGACTCAAGCATTTATAAATATGCTTTATAATGATAAATATAATTACATCAAGTGACCACAAGTACATTATGAAGATCGACCATAGTTACAAATTCAACACTCCCTCTTAACTAGGGAGGTATTCATAATCATTGTCATAGATGTTCTCAGATTGAACAAATTTCTCTAAAGAAAAGGTTATCCATTATTACCAGCATCATCATCTATCATCAACATCTGCTAGTGGCCATATCTGGGGCGGTACCAAACCCATGGCAATGTCATCAGCACATTAGGACTCAGTCGTCCAGAGTGATCGGTTCTTGAATCCCATGGCCGCCACCTACGCCAAAATGCTGAGACCTTCAACTAGCAAGCACTTACTCACCCTTCCTGGTGAGCACTTTGGGCCAAGACCTCACTCAACCCCTACTTGGTTGGTGATCAGGTTTAGATGCTGAACATGACCTCACTCCACCCTATCTGGTGTGTGATCAAGGTCCAGGACGTCACTCCACCCTTCTGGTGTGTGATCAGGGTCCAAATGCTAAAGGACCTCACTCCACCATGCTTGGTGTGTGATCAGGGTTCAAGATCTCACTCCACCGTTTCTAGTGTGTGATCAGGGTCCTCCAAGAGACACTCACTCATCATAGCCTGTTGAGCCCTTTGGGTCTCTTGGATCCATTCTCCCTTTGGGTAGAATGTCCATCCGTTCTGCAGACAATCAACACTCCCTATCAACAAGAGGGGTGATCTCCACGAGCCCCAACTTGTCTCTGAAGTACATGAACTTGTCCCTCGCAATGTATCACCGTCGATTCCAACTCTTGGCCGGACAATCCTACAAAAAAATTTCAGAGCCATATGACTTTTGTACAAGCCTCATTGGCTGCGATGTACTCTGATTTAGCAGTGCTAAGCGTGATCGACCTCTGCTTCTTGCTCATCCACAATATCATAGTGGATCCCAAACTGAAGCAAACTCCTGAGGTACTCTCCCTATCTTCAACACTTCTTGCCCAATCAGTGTCTGTATATCCTTGAAGCTATACATCCTTGTTTGCAACATACCTCAAGCCATAGTTTACTGTACCACACAAATATCTCAAGATGTGCTTTGTTGCAATCCAATGCTCGTGTCTCGATCCTACCTAGAATTGGCTCAAGTTGTTCATAGCAAAGTAAATGTTTGGCCTGGTGTTAACCAAATACATCAACATACCAATCAGTGACCGTTACATGGATGGATCTACCAATCTGGAGTCAGAGCCTCCTAACTTATTTAGGTTAGTCACCATGGGGGTCGTCATGGATTTGCAATCCATCATACCGAATCTCTTAAGGATCTCTATCATATACTTTCCTTGAGCAAGGAAGACTGCGCCAAGTTTTTTCCATACCTCTAATCCAAGTAATAGTGCATCAACCCAAGATCCTTCATATCGAACTTAGAAGCCCACTGCTTCTTGCACTAAATGGTAAGAGGCTTCGCATCTGTTATAAACAAGTCATCAACATACAATACACAAGCGGTGCATTTTTCATAACCTTAAAGTAAAGGTTTGGATCAACATCACTTTTGGCAAATCCCAATTTCGTCAGATAACTGTCGATACGAGCATACCAAGCTCTTGAAGCTTGCTTGAGTCCATACAAGGCCTTTTTCAACCTGCAAACATGACACTTCTTTCCATATACCTCAAATCCTTGAGGTTGCTCTATGTACACCTCTTCCTCAATTACACCATTGAGAAAAGCAGCCTTTACATCCATCTGGTGAAGTTCCCATCCCATAGAAGCAATAAGTGAAATGATGGATCTAATGGAGGTGTACCTAGCAACTGGAGCAAATGTCTCATCGTAGTCTTCTCCTCCAGCCATGAACCTTGCCTTTTATTTGTCAATGCTCCCATTTGAAACATGTTTTATCTTGTATATCCACTTAGAAGTCACCACTGAATTCCCTTCAGGCCTTGGCACAATTTCCCAAACATCATTCTTCGTGATCGATTGTTGCTCCTCATTCATTGCTTCCTTCTACACTTGCTGACTAGCTGCTTCTTCTCTTGGTAGGAAGGGAATCACTTAGAATGAATAGATCAATGATTTAGGTGTGCAGTGATTCCACAAAGCCCATTCAAGGAGAGACACAATAATTGTTCAATGCTTCAAGGAAGCTAAAAACTCTCCAAGAAAGACCTAGGGGGAGATCAAGACTTAGGGTTTGAGACTTATGATGATAATAGGTATTCCTAAGGTCAAGACCCCAAGTGATGGGATAGGACCTCTCAAAGAAGCTCGATGTAATGTTTTAACACTTTCAAGAGGCTCTTTGCTTCCTTTGAGAGACCTAGGAAAGACTTGTGCTAGACCTAGGGTTTTATGAATGATCGTGGGAAGAAATACTTCAAAGGTACTCACTAGGCCTAACGCAAGGGGGGAGAAAGGGTTTCTTATGATTTATTCCAATGAAAACAATGCTTAGACAACCCTCAAAGAAGTCCCCAAGGTGAGAGAGAAAGACCTACGTTTTCCCTCTTGGAGTAGCGCTTAGGGCAAGAGATTTTATGGATGAAACTCTGGTGGATGCCCACCAAACTTGGAGCATAGGTGGCCTAGACTTGAGCTTGATGTTTGGACCCTTGGACTTTCGAAAAATCACCTCCCTAAAATTTCGCTGCAAGCCCTAGATTTCTGCCCTACCTTTAGGGGTTTGAAATTTAGGAGGAAAAGATATGGAGGAAGAGGAGTTTGATCACCCAAATCTTTGGACTAATGCCCAGTCCTTTGGGCTATGGAGTCCTAGATGCGCTAGATTAGCCAAATTTGTCCTCAAGGAGGTCAAAAATTGATGCCCTAGCTACCAAACTTCAATAATTACTTATATTGTTAAATTTGGGCAGCGCCACGACAAATTTAGCTTAAGGGAAACTGTTAAAATTGGCAACTAAGGCCAAAGTCCACATGGGTCATCTTATTTATGACAACTGATATTTTTATTAGATTCCTCTCTCGGAGAGGTGTAGGATTGATCTAAAGATCATCTGATTCTGACATGTACAAATGAAGATATGAATTTATTTATATTATGGACAAATTGTCAAGGTCGGCCAGCAAGCAAAACAGGCACACAAGCCCCCAATTCATCCTCAACGTTGCATATAAAAAGGAGACCTCAAGTCATTTTCACCATCATCTCATCACACATATCTCTCTCTCCTCTTGTGATTGGGCACACTATCCGAGGCAATCTTCTCTCTCTCCACACGTGTGAACTAGGGTTTTTGTTTGCTGCGTTGACCAACGTTGACCGAGCTGCTGGGAGGCTGTTTGATTGCGTTGACTTGATGTGTTGACCTATTTTGACTTTGGTTTGGGTGAGGAATCTCTGTCTAAGCAGGCCGCAATTTTGGGCACGAAAATCAAGGAGTTTTGACCAGCGTTGATTGTGGTTAGGGTTGACCGTAGGTTGACTGTTTGACCAAACTTTGATTGGGAAAAATTCGACTGTTTTGAGGGCTGTTTCATCTTGCTATTTGGAGATCGAAGTTGATTGAAGTTGACCGAATCTTTGAGGCTCAAATCTGTCTAGTTGACTAGTGTTGACTTTTATGGTTAGGGCTCTTTTGCTGCTATTATAAATTACCAGAATTTGTAAATTATACTATCTCTCTTTGTTGAACCATTGAAGACTAAAAGAAGATTTGATCAAGGGTTTCCCAACATTGGGGTTTGTCCCTGGCTGGTGCCACATCTTTTGTCCTCTTGTCTTGGCTTGTCTTCTACTGTTTATGTTTTTGTTCTATCAACATTTTACTTACATGTTTATGTGATTGCTAAACTGAAATTGATATTGGGATCATAAAGAAATTGAAGTAAAATTTCTCTAAATCATAGAACATACCATTGTTGCCTAAAATTAACATGGAATCAGAGCTGAGGTGAAGACAAAGCCCAAGCAAGAGTGAAAGAGCAATCACCAAAGACAGTTGGACAAGGACAAAAGACTCAATGGGTTCCTCATCCTACTTCCTGGCTAAAGACAAGCTCCATGATAAATTTGACTATCATGGATGGAAGATGTCTCTTGATTTGACCTTGGAAGAGAAGGAAGTGATGGATTATGTGCAGGGTAAAATCCCTGAGCCTCCTTCAAATGCACTGGCTGCTGCGAAGACCAAGTACAATAAGGCTGAAGTCAAAGCGAAGAAGATTATCAGGGATTCCATTGACAAGCATCTGGTGGCCTATATCTCCGAATTGAAGACCTCCAAGGAGATATACGACAGGTTGGTTGACATGTTCAAGGTTAGTAATGCTAATTAAATTCTCTTTCTCAAGAATAAGTTGAAGGATATTAAGAAGGCCAAGGACAAGGACATTCAATCCTATTTCTTGAGGATTACTGAGATCAAGAATGATCTATGCTCGATTGGAGAAGTCATTCCTAACAGGGAACTTACTCTCACCACCCTTGGAGGACTCCCACCTGAGTGGTATGTACTTAGAACCACTATACTCAACAATGACCGAATTCCAGGGTTTGAAGGATTGATGTTGAGATGCATTCAAGAAGAAACAAGAATGGTGGAGCAAGAAATGCCTTCTAATAGAAGCGACCCCACTGCATTCTCCGCTCATGCCAAAAGGAGGAATAATGTAGGGTCTAAAGGTCATTTCCATGGAAAGCCTGGATCTAAGGGATGAAGGAAGGGCAGGTGCTTTGTTTGCAATAAGTTTGGCCACTATGCAAGGGAGTGTCCTAATAAAAGGGATACACCTCGAGATGATGACTATCCTAACAACTCCAGGGGCAACTTCTACAACAACAACAACGATCAAAGAAATGGCAGGTCCAATGGCAAAGGAAAAAGGAATGTGGGACATCAAGGAAATGGTCGACCCTCTAAGAAATCAAGGAACTCCAAGTATGATGAATCCAATGTTGTTAACAATAAGCAAAAAAAGTACTATCTTATATCGGCCCTCTCCACTGCCTCTCCTCCGGACACTTTGGGAAATTGGCTGATTGATAGTGGTGCCTCAAGGCACTTCACCAAATACAAGGAAGCCCTCTCTAATCTGATAGAAAAGGAGACAAACTTGGAGATCATCCTTGGAGACGATGCCACCTATCCCGTGAAGGGAGTAGGGAATGTTACCCTTCAATTGAATCAAGGTAACACTATTCATTTGCAAGAAGTACTATATGTACCTGATCTCAAGAAGAACCTGGTGTCCATTTCAGCAATGGAAGATAAAGGATTCAAGGTGGCTTTTATTGATGGAAAGGTACGTGTTTGGAAAAGAAATTTCAAGGATGCTTTTACTCTTGGGTTCAGGGTTGACAATTTGTATCAAGTTGGAGGAAGTCCATTGGGAGCCATGTCTTGCGACACATCTCTACAATCTGAACTATGGCACTGGAGGTTCGCCCATCTTCATTATAAGGCCCTACCCGATGTGAGACAGATGGTGACAGGTATGCCCGAGTTCAAAGTAGAGCATGAAGGTGTATGTCTGGGATGTGCCGAAGGAAAACTTACAAGGGGACCATTCCCCTCAAGTAATAGCAAGACCACAGAGATATTGCAATTGATCCACTCCGACATATCTGGTATGATGCCCGTAAACTCCTTGGGAGGATACTTACATTATCTCACCTTTGTGGATGATTATTCTCGCAAGACCTGGAGCTACTTCTTGAAGAAGGATGAAGTGTTCACTTGGTTCCGACATTTCAAGGCCTTGATCGAAAACAAATCCGGGAAGAAAATCAAGATATTGAGGACTGATAATGCGGCCGAGTATGAATCCAATGAATTCCAAGATTATTGCAGAGAATCTAGCATTAAGAGGGAGACTACAATGCCATACACTCCCAAGCAGAATGGTGTGGCTAAAAGGAAGAATCGCTCTATTGTAGAAGCTGTCCGTGCCATGCTTCATGATCAAGGCCTTCCGAAGTTTCTATGGGGTGAAGCTACAAATACTGCCGTGTATGTTCAAAACCGATGCCCTCATCAAGCATTGGACTCCAAGACTCTCGAAGAAATGTTCACTAGTAAGAAACCCGATGTCTCTTATTTTAGAATTTTTGGAAGTCCCGTATATTTTCATGTGCCGAAAGATAAAATAAGCAAATTGGGTGCATCTGGGAAGAAAGGAATCTTTGTGGGCTATAGTGAAAATTCTAAGGGATATAGAATTTATATGGCTGGTCAAAAGGAAGTTGAGATAAGTCATGATGTCACCTTCGACGAAGATATGGCCCTCAAGAAGGTCAACAACCTTCCTATCCTAAGGAAGGACAAAGAAGCTGACACAGGAAATCAGGGTGAAAAGGAGGACGAAACGATGCTTGATGTTGATGAACCTATGGATCCTATTGATCCACTCCCTCATGAGCCTTCCTCCTCCAAGAGGAGACCCTCATGGCTTAGGGAGACTCTCGAAGATGCTGAGAGGCACATTGCACCAAGGGGGACTTTTCGTGAAAGAAAGAAACCGAATAGGTATTGAGGATATTTGACCGCCATGAGCACTATCATTCAAAATGAGCCTTCATCATTCGAAGAAGCCATGAAGCAACAAGTATGGAAGGATGCTATGAATGAAGAATACGAGTCAATTATGAAGAATAATGTATGGGATGTGGTCCCTAGACCCTAAGACAAATCGGTTGTCACTTCTAAGTGGCTCTACAAAATCAAGCATGGAGTTGATGGAAGTGTAGAAAAGTTCAAGGCTTGCTTTGTTGCGCGTGGCTTATCTCAAAAGGAAGGTGTAGATTACGATGAGATATTTGCACCTATTGCCCGATACACCACCATCCTCTCGATCATAGCCCTTGCTGCCTCACAAGGATGGAACCTACATCAGATGGATGTCAAGACCGCCTTCTTGCATGGTTCAATCAAGGAGGAAGTCTATGTGGAACAACCCGAGGGGTTTGAAGTTCATGATTAGGAATCTCGTGTATGCAAGTTGAAGAAAACTCTCTATGGATTGGAGTAAGTGTTGATTTGGGGTAGCATCGGATGTGCTCTAGCCACGAAATTTGGTGGAGAGGTTGGGGCACATGAGATCTCCAATACCCAGAAAGGGTTTGGGCAAATTCTAAACAGATCAGGAGATATTAAAATAATTAATATTTTTAATGGAGTCCCTAAGTCTAAACTTAGGGAAAATAAAATATGTATGAGTATTAATATGAATTTGTGTTACAGTGGTCCAAAAGACATAGATCAAGCCAGGTCTAATCTTAGCCGTTGATTAGGGACTTAATCTCGACCGTTGATATGTCAACAGGAAAAGTATAAGAGGAGGCTTGAGGGTCACCTGGAGATCACACCAGATGATCAGTCATTATATTCTCTAGAGCGGGGTTTGCTAAGAGAGATAGATTCAGTGATCGGGAGAGTAGTTGAGGGCCATTGAGTATAGAGGAACATAGAAGGCAGAGATTGTGCTGGGAGAGCAACGCAGCAGACAAGGAGGGTAACACAGAGCAGCAGGGGCTCACGCAGGGCCACGCAAAGGCAGCCAAGTGTTGCGCAGAGCTCCAGAGGGCCCAACATAGTTGATGCAGAGGCTCCCAGAGTTGACGCAGGACCTCCTGAGGTTGGCACAGGCCAAGAAAGGCTGACGCAGGGCCAACGTGAGACAGAGAGGGGCTGACGCAGTCCAGATTGGGTAGACGCTGGGGTTGCAGGAAAAATTTTGTGCTGAGGAGCAATCGGAAGGGTTTTCCGGGGTTTCAGCCAAGAGATTTCTCTCAAACTGTGAGGTATAGCTACTAAGGAAATTCTCTGTTGGGTAGGCCAGTTACGACACCCAGTTTGTACTCTGATATTGCTTAATAAGAAAACCCTCAGATAGCTGCACCGGTTTTCCCGCATTGGGTTTTTCCGGGGACATTGGTCCAAAAATAATGGTGTCATGTAGTGTGTTTGTTCTTGTTTCTTTTAGTTGATGATCTGTAATATGTTGAGCATGCAATGGTGTTTATTTTCAATATTTACTTGATAAATAACTTGTTAAAGAAAAATTAACAAGTAAGTAGGAATAAATAAGGAGAAGTGCATGAAGGGTTTCTAAATTAAGTAAACTTAGAAACTTCAACAACAAGCACCCCGGGCTTGGTATGAGAGGATCAGTAGCTATCTGATGAAGCTGGTATTCACTAGAAATGAAGCCAACCCGAACCTTTACTTTAAGATTGAAAATGATAAAGGTCTCATTCTGGTACTTTATGTGGACGACCTCTTTCTGATAGGTGCAGACCCTCTCATTCACAAATGTAAGAGGGAGCTGGCTTCTGAATTTGAGATGAAGGACCTAGGACTGATGCACTATTTCCAAAGGTTGGAGGTCTGGCAAAAGGAAGGTGAAATTTTCCTCTCTGAAGGAAAATATGTTGTGAAGATATTGGAAAGATTTGGGATGGTGGATTGCAAGCCTGTAACTACTCCAATGGAACTTAACTTTAAGAAGTTATGTGGTAGTGCTGCTGGACCTGAATTGGGAAATGTTTCTGAGTATCGTCAACTCATAGGAGCACTGATGTTCTTGGTGAACTCCCGTCCGAACATATGTTTTGCAGTTAACACGTTGAGCCAATACATGGATGAACCTCATCATATACATTGGATTGTCGCTAAGAATCTTCTGAGATATCTTCAGGGCACAATCACTCATGGACTGAGATACACTACCGGAAATGTGAAGCTGCATGGTTATTTTGATGCTGATTGGGCTGGCAGTGTGGTGGATTGCAAGAGCACTTCTGGATGCTATTTTTCTTTGGGTTCTGCTTCGATACCCTGGATGAGCAGGAAGCAAAAATCGGTTGCCTTGAGCACCACCAAGGCCGAACACATAGCTGCTAGTATGGCCTCCAGTGAAGCTATCTGGTTGAGGAAGCTCTTCAGTGAGCTGTTTGGACATGTGCTGGATACCACTGTGATCTTCTGCGACAACCAGAGTGGGATCTGATTATTAGAGAATCCCATGTTTCATGATCGCTCCAAACATATAGATATCAGGTACCACTTTATCCGGGATATGGTACAGCGAGGAGCAAAAAGGCGCCATCACATTGGGACAGATGAGCAGGGCACCAATATTCTAACAAAGCCCCCGGGGAAGGTCAAACTCTTGGCCTTCCAAGAACGACTTGGAGTCATGGAGAGACCCTCTTATGAGGGTCCTGTATGAGATGGACATTGAGCTCTGGGAGCTTCGGGGGGATTGGTATACTTCTTGGAGCTGTGAGCAACCATAGTGTGAGTGGTGCAACCTTCCCCTAGTGGTTTGTTGTGTACAGGGTGAGTGGTTCATCCTACCCCTGTGATACCTCTTGGCGACATGTGAGCAGGACGAGTGGTTCATCCTTCTCCTGCTGAGACATCCTACCCATGCAGTCTGGGACTCATGGGAAGTACCTCTCATTTGGCCAATGAGTAGGGAAATGAGGATAGGGACCATAGTACTACCGATGGACGCATCGTATACTACCGTACTCCCTATGCTAGGATGTCTGATATTGATTTGGGATCAATGGGAATTGACTTTGGGTCAGTAAGAGTGGTATGAGACACTCTCTTTTGATTGGGATTGACTTCGGGTCAGTAGAGAATGGTATGATACATTATCGATCACTTCTTCTTCTTCATAGTTTAGTAGAGCAGTGCATGGATGGCAGAGATGGTATAGATTGGTAGATGGATTAGCAGGTGGAGTTCTCCCTAGTTGAGAGTGAGTGTTAAAATTGGCAACTAAGGCCAAACTCCACATGGGTCATCTTATTTATGACAATTGATATTTTTATTAGATTCCTCTCTCGGAGAGGTGTAGGATTGATCTAAAGATCATCTGAATCTGACATGTACAAATGAAGATACAAATTTATTTATATTATGGACAAATTGTCCAGGTCGGCCAACAAGTAAAACAGGCACACAAGCCCCCAATTCATCCTCAACGTTGCATACAAAAAGGAGACCTCAAATCATTTTCACCATCATCTCATCACGCATATCTCTCTCTCCTCTTGTGATTGGGCACACTATCCGAGGCAACCTTCTCTCTCTCCACATGTGTGAACTAGGGTTTCTATTTGCTGTGTTGACCGAGCTACTGGGAGGCTGTTTGACTGTGTTGACTTGTTTTGACTTCGGTTTGGGTGAGGAATCTTTGTCTAAGCAGGCTGCAATTCTGGGCACGAAAATCGATTTTGACCAGCATTGACCGTGATTAGGGTTGACCACATGTTGACTATTTGACCAAACTTTGACTGGGCAGAATTCGACTATTTTGAGAGATGTTTCATCTTGCTGTTTGGAGGCCGAAGTTGACTAAAGTTAACTGAATCTTTGAGGGTCAAATCTGCCCTGTTGACCAGCGTTGACTTTTCTGGTTAGGGCTCTTTTGCTGCTGTTATAAATTATCATAATTTGTAAATTGTACTATCTCTCTTTGCTGAACTATTGAAGACTAAAAGAAGATTTGATCAAGGGTTTCCCCACATTGGGGTTTGTCCCTCGTTGGTGCCACATCTTGTGTCCTCTTGTCTTGGCTTGTCTTCTACTGTTTATGTTTATGTTCTATCAACATTTTACTTACATGTTTACGTGATTGCTAAACTGAAATTGATATTGGGCTCATAAAGAAATTGAAGTAAAAATGCTCTAAAGCATAGAACATACCATTGTTGCCTAACATTAACAGAAACCCGAAATCACCAAGAGCTAATTCTTATGTCCCGTGAGGAATGAGAATGGCCAAAAGAATTATTTGAGCAAATAATTATTTGAGAAACATTAATGACAAATTCAAAATTTGAAAATTCCCTCCAAATATGCATGTCCGCTTATCCCCTTTGTCTTCCATTCGATGACTATAAATGAAGGTCCTATGTGTATTTGTAAAAGTATTAAGATCTATGGTTATATCTATAATATGCATTTGTAAGATCACTCTTTGGTTTTGAAGGTTCACATCTCAGAAGCCTCATACTCCAGTCGTATTTCTCTGATTCGCAAGTATCTGAGTTTCTTCTCACGCTTTTCTATGGATATATCTCGCATGGTCTTCGCTTTGCACAAATCTCTTGCTTCAATTAATCGCACCTCTATTATGGGACCATCCTCATCACATCTTTGCTCCATAATGTCGTATTGGTATGACAGTCAACACATTGGTATGATATGTTTGGGCATTGCATCACATGATGGTATGGTTTGGGCATCGCACGATGGTATGGTCTGGGCATCACACGATGGTGTGATCTGGGCATCGCACGATGGTACAGTCTTGGCACATCATATACAGTCTTGACACATCACTTACAGTCTTAGCACATTGCATACAATCTTGACACATTGCTTACAGTCTTGGCACATCTCATGTTAAATTATGCAACTACGGTCAAATTCCACTTTGGATAGCTCATTTGATGGAGATGATGATTGCATTGAATTCCTCTTTTCGAGAGGACCAAAATCGACCTAAAGATCATCAAATTTGGACAAGGGAAAGTGTACTTATGAAGAAAAGCCCACATATGCACATTTGGACAGGTCGGCCCTAAAGCAAATTGGACACCCATGGAAGCCTATAAATACAAGTGACCTCAAGCTCATTTGGACATCACCAAGCATCTTCTTCTTCTCTTCTTCATTGATTGGTTCACACAGGTCTGAGGCTGGGATGACAAAAGAAGTTCGCAAAAGTCTGAAATTACAGGGTCCAAGGCTTGCATTTGTTTTAGGGTTTTTGGGTTACAGTCGCTGGCTTGTCACAGGAGAAATTAGACCACAGTCGTTGGCTTGCAGGCTCAAGGGAGTGACTGGAAGCCTTCAGTCACTCGCACAAATCCTCCATGCGACCAGGAAGTTTGACTGAAATTGACCATTGGCCGAAGTTGACCGTAGACATGAAAAGTTGTCTCTGATATATTTTGATGCTGGAAACATATTTTTGAATGTTATTGGCTTGTTTTGCTGGATGATATTGTATTCGGCTCATTGTACTCTTTGCTGAACATTTTATGACAACCTGGTCTTTGACCAAACCTGGTGTCTCTTGTTGATGTGTTGATTGTCTTCAATTACTGTTGATGAATGGAAAGACTGATTACTATTGAAAAGATTGTTAATTGAAGTATTGAATTGGGCTAAAGTAATTGATACAACATAAAGCAATCTTAAAATTTAACATGGTATCAGAGCTAAGGTGAAGGACAAGCTCAAAAAAGAGATGAGCATTGAAGCAATCATCTTTGGGAACGCTAAAGGAGCCGATGTAGTCAAGTCAAAGATGTCTTCCTTCTTCAAGGAAAATGAGAAGTTGAGATCATAGCTAATAACAATGATGTTTTGGAATACATTCGAGTAAAAGTACCTGAACCTCTGGAGAATGCTTTTGCTGTTGCCAAGAACAAGTACAAGAAAGGTGAGTTGAAAGCAAAACAAATTATAGCTGATGGTTTACAAAATAATCTACTTGCATATGTTGGAAATTTGACGAAGTCTAAGGACATGTATGATAAGATAGTTGGCATGTATGAAGTCAACAATTTGAATGAAATCATCTTCTTGAAAGATCAAATCAAAGACACTAAGATGAACAAAGGAGAGTCCGTGCAATCCCCTACATAATGAGGATATCTCGTCTTAGAGGTCAATTATAAAGAGTTGGGGAATCTGTGCCTGACAGGGAATTGGTGATTGTGACTCTAATAGGTCTCCCTCCTATTTGGGAAACATTTATTACTACTATAAGAAACAATAATGTCCTCCCATTAGTTGATGAAATTGTTAGAAAGCTCACTCAAGAAGAATCAAGGATGATATCAAGAGGAAGGATTCAAAAGCATGAAGAAGGATAGCCCACTACATTCATCACTCATGACAAGAAGAAGAAGAAAGGAAATGAAGTCCATCAAATTCAAGAAAGCCTCCTCCTCGAAATCCAAATAGAAAAGAAGAATTATTGCACATTGAATGCTACAATTGTCATAACTTATAAGAAAAGCCACTATGCTCGAGCTTGCCCTAAGAAGAACAATGGACCACACTACAATACTAGAAGCAACAACAACAGGTTCAATGATCAAAGAAGGAGAGATGACCGAAGCAATGATTGCAATGGAAGAGATGAAAGAAGAAGAAGAGATGCTCTATCAATATTGAGATGCAATATCAATATTGGGCAAATTCTAAATAGTTTGGGAGATATTAAAATATTTAATATTTTTAATGGAGTCCCTAAGTCTAAACTTAGGGAAAATAAAATATTAATGTGTATTAATATAAAACTGTGTTAGAATGGTCCAAAAGTCATGGATCAAGCCAGATTTAATCTTTAGCCATTGATTAGGGACTTAATCTCGGCCGTTGATTTGTCAACGAGGAAAGTATAAGAGGAGGCTTGAGGGTCACTTGGAGAACACATTGAGGGAGACCAGTCAGTTCAATTTCTGGAGCGGGGTTAGCTGAAAAATTGAACCAGTGGTCTGGAGAGCAGTCAGGAGGCAGCAAGTACGGAACAGAGAGATGGGAGATCAACACAGAGGCAGAAAAGGCAGATGTAGGGCCGGAGGAAGCCACATAGAGGCAGTAGAGACTGTGCAGAGCCAGTAGGGCTTGCGACATCCATGCAGAGGCTGCAGGAGTGACGCAGAAGGCCAGAGAGGCTACGCAGAGTCTCAATAGGCTGACGAAAAGGGTTTCAGGTCACGCAAAGGTCAATAGGGCTGACGCTGGGTTCAAAAGAAGTGCTGGAAAATTTGTCTATCTGTGGGTAAGCTAGTTTGGCACCCTATTGTACTAGAAAAATGCTGAAGAATAAAAGCCTCCCTTGTTGCACCAGTTTTCCCACATTCGGTTTTTCCGGGGATATTAGTGCAAAATCACTGTGTCAATGTGTTAGTTCTTGTGCATATGTTTGTTTCTGTGTTACGGTGTGATATCTGCAACAATATTTATTTTAATGTTTATTGAAGTAATTTCATGAATAACTTATGGTGAAATAAGTAGGAAAAGTAAATCAATTGCTGCAGTGATAGAATTTTCACATTGGAGATCGTCACCAAAACCATAGGCTTACCTAGGCTATTACATATAAACGCGGTCATACTGGGATTATTTACATTTTGCATATGCAGAATGGGCTGACATATTCATAAAATTGTTGGCTGATGATGAAGTCTGAATGGCACGAATACTCGAACATGATGGATCCCTTTTGCCAAAAAAGGGGTGTACTGCTATGGGGTTGTTGACACGGAGTGGTCAACACAACCCATAGCTACTTATTTCAACACTCCCTCTTAGCTAGGGAGGAATTCATAATGACTATCAAGATGTTCTCAAGTTGACAATTTAATAAGCAAGGTTAATCAAGATTGAGATAAGCATCATTATCAATATTATGATCACTAACATCAACAACATTGCCATAACCTAGTCAGTACCCCTGACGTATGGCACATATACATCGTGTGGTATTCACTAGGAGGCCTCAACAAACAAGCTCACTCTAGACAAAGATTAGAGCATGATACCAAAACAAGCTCACTCTAGAAAGAGATCAGAGCATGATGCCAAAAGAAGCTCACTCTAGAAAGAGATTAGAGCATGATGTTGGGAGGCTACAACCTCTAGGATCATTCTCGCTAATCTAGGTCAAAGTGACACATGACAACATCCTTAATTAGGTCATTATACAATGACACAGGGAAAATGAGTGTCCTCTACTAGACCATTTTCCTATACAAGTCAAAGTGACACAGAGACTACAACCCTAATCAGGTCACTATACAATGACTCAACAAAATGTCACTCCACCAGATCATTTTATCTAATTCAGGTCAAAGTGACAAAGGGACTACAACCCTAACAAGTCACTATAATGACAAAGGAAGAATGTCAGTCCATGATGCTATCTAATCTGTCAAGCCATTCTCCCTAATTTTGATCAATGTACACATGGATAACATCCCTAATTATGATCAAAGTATGTGACACATGGAGAAACCATATCCATTATGTAGTCATCACCCCCTCTCAATTAGAGAGGCACTTTATACAGGCCCAAGCTTGTCCTAGAAGTACACAAACTTCCCTCTAGAAAAAGGCTTCGTCAACATATCGACTATCTTCTCATTAGTGGAGATATACTTGAGATTTATTACTCCCTTCTGCACCACGTCTGTCATTATGGTCGTTAGCTGCACTTGATCAAAACTTGCAAGTAGCCTTTGAAGCCTCTGAAGCAAATAGCTTCTCAACTTGCCAATTTAACTACAATATACTTGGTCTCTGCCACACTGCTTCATGCTAATCCAAGAGAGATTATTACGGAGCCCAAACTGAAGCAATATCTTGATTAACTCTTTTTGTCTTCAACACTCTCTCAAGTTGAATCTAGAAATCCTTGTAGCTTCACATGATTTATCATCGTCGATGCTTTCAGGTCACCTTGACTGGGTGGTCCCTCTCACACTGGCATCAAATCTGAGGTCAACTCCTTCTGAGGTCAAAACAGGGCTTGCTAACTGCTCCCTCTAGAAGCAATACCTTCTCCACAACTACTCCCTCTGAGGTAGTTCTTATAACTGAGGCAAACGTCTTGTCAGGATCCTCTCCCTCTTTCTGGGAGAACTTTCTCAAATCTTGCTTCCATGTTGCCATCTACTGCATGCTAGGTCTTGAATTTTCGTAGGCATAATCAAGGCACACCTCAAATTGCCTGTTCCCTCTAAACTTTGATCTCATCTAGTACAACATCCTTCAAATATCAATTCTAGAAAGTCCTCTTGCTTTGCTTCGTTCTTTCACTTCTTCCATATGTTGTCAGAGCCTTGGAACCTTCACTAAGTACCTGCAGTCCTCACTAGGAGGCCATGGAAGAACAATTACAACCAAACAAAGAATTCAAAGACAAGAGACTAATAACAATAGTAATATTCAAACAAGAGATATAAAATACTTATCTTTTGGGAAGATAGTCAACACCCTCTTGATCTTAGAAGATGTCAACTCCTTTTGGCAGACAAGCTTGTCCCCATCATCATGCATAAGCTAGGGTTATGGTTTCTTCTTTCAGCGAAAAATGTTCAATCCTAGGGCTTTGTCCACAAACCTTGGGGATTTCCTAATCATATACTTCAAAACTTACCTAGGGTTTGCAAACCCTAGGGCAAACAACATTATTAAATTCTGTCATTTGCATCCCTTTTCAAGCACTCTAAGTCTTGTACGATAACTCTTTATAGTAGTTTATATGATAGCTTATACCATCAACAAGTCCAACAAATTTCGTCCCCAAGTAGATGCCCATTCTTGATTCTTCTAGAACAGATAACTCGTCCTTCATCAATTAATTTTTAGGAAAGAACTTCCGAGATTAGATTATCATACTTCTTTGTCATAACCTCTTTTGCATGCTTGACAAAGGTCATGCAAGATGGCATTGGAGGGCAGCGTGTATATCAAAGGACCTTTCATACTAATTCTTAGTCATATTGAATGTCCATTTCCCTTACAGGGCATAGATTAGTTAGCAACATTTTGTATGAACAATGTTGATGATTGATCTTTCTAGACTTCCTCCACATATTTTGAAGACAAGATTCCAAACAGTGTTAATTTTTTCTTAGGGCTATAGTGTTCTTTGCTTAAGATAATTGCATTATATCATTTACACATTGAATTGACCCCACAACATTATAACATCATTACAACATACGCAATTATGTAGAAAGAACGACATCATTAGTAATGCAGCAAAACAATAAAAGCAACATCATAAGAAAAACATGCACACAAAGAGACGCTAGAATTGGTCGGAGACCAGGGAAAAACCCCACAAGGGGGAAACCCATAATTCTTCTTCTTCTTCTATTATATTTCATCAATTGTTCAGCTAAAATACAAAGTACATTATCATGAGACATCATAAACCATATAAGGCCATCTAGGGCCAATCCAAAGTGGTTCACAACTACGTTTCTGAACAATACGAGACACATCTAAGAGAGCTACCAACATAAGCAAAATATTCACCGAGAGCACTGTCATGAATACCAAGATTATTGCAATATACATCCCGGTCATATGCATCACTGTCATCTATAAGTGTTAATTTTAGGTATGTTCTATGCTTAGAGCAATTTACTTCAATTTTTCATATTAGCCCAATAACAATATTCAGATTAGCAATCACATCAACATCATAGTAAAGTGCAGATAGAACATAAACATAAACAGCAGAATACAGGCCAAGACAAGAGGACACACGATGTGGCACCAGCTAGGGACAAACCCCAATGTGGAGAAACCCTTGATCAATTCTTCTTATATTCTTCAATAGTTCAACAGAGAGAGAGATTGTACAAATACATTTGAAGTCAATACTCGACTTGCCAAAATAGAAGATTAGACATCAGAGATCTTCACCATGAAGATGACACAATGAGGTTGTAGATCTCATGACAAGGACTGAAGAAATGCAGCAGATGACAGGCCTAGAACAACTCAACCAATTACCCCAAAATACTGAAGCTTTCCTTCCATAAGACTCTCCTTCCTTTGCTGCTTCACTGATCATGACAAGGCTGCCCATCTGGCAACTTGTATACGCTGTAAGGACTGAAGCATATCTTGGCAAACCTGATTACTGGTTAGGGCACAAACTCAGTGTGCTACACACCTACAACACACCCCACAGTCCACCTATAGACAGTGACTAGCCTTCATACAGTCCTCCAATGAAACACTGCATTATAGGACTACTTACCTTATGAACGCAGCTCCTAAAAAGGTCTCCAACTGCTGGCTATGGCCTGCGGCCTAGCCCAGCAGTGGACTGTAACTTTGATCCCTTCAAACAGTGACCCAATCAGCTCTTAAACTACAGTCCATTGCTCCTCCTTTCAGCGGCTTCTTCTGCTCTTCAAATCGTGCTCAAGAACAACATTAACATGCCCAAACAGCCACGCTGTCACCTACAGCTACGTGGCATTAACACAGATCCTTCACGCTATAGTATAACTACTTTGCTGCGGCTAGGTCCAACCTTCTAGCTGTTACTTAGGGTCCCTTTCAAGCTGAGATTAGGGCTCTTCTAACTGCGGTTTTAGGCCTCCTTTTAGGGCCTCACAAATTGCAGCTAGGTGAGATGTGTAAGGCCTTTTTATGACAGCAAATAGAAGCCTTTCTAAACTGTGTATATGACTCTCTTGACAACAGATTATGTCTCCTCCTGAAGCTGCGTATTAGGGTCTAATAGACTGCAGATTTAGTCCTCTTAGAACAACGGATAGAAGTCTCTTCTTTAGTTGCGTTTAGGGCTTCTCCTTACAGCGGATTAGGGTCTCTTCTAGACCTGCGGCTAGGGAACTTTAGGACTGCGGCTAGGGCATGATCTCTGTGGCTAGATTTCCTTCATTTGACTGCGGCTAGGGCAACATTACTTGGACAACGTATAAGTCTCCTTCATGACTGTGATTAGGGCTCATTAGGGCAGCGTATAAGACTCCTCCATGGCTGTGTATAAGATTCCTCCATGGCAGCGTATAAGGCTCCGTGACTGTGTATAATATTCCTCCGTGGCAGCGTATAAGACTCCTCCATGACTCTGCATAAGATTCCTCCATGGCTGTGTATAAGACTCCTCCGTGATTGTGGCTAGGGCACTCCCTCTAGATCTCTCTTTCACCGAAACCAAAACAAATGAAGAGAGAGATCACAAGAGATGAGTGTGTACAAAATGACTTGAAGTCCTCTTTTATTTATAATAAAACGTAGAAGGATAGGTTGGGGTAATTTGGTTGCTGGCCGACCTTGACGAATTGTAACATAACACAAATAAATTCATATCTCCATGAATACATGTCGGAATCGGATGATCTTTAGATCAATCCTACAGATGAGAGGAATCCAAGAAAAATATCAGCTGCCATAAATAAGAAGACCCACATAGAGTTTGGCCCTAGTTGCCAATTTTAACACTTCCTCTCAACTAGGGAGAACTCCATTTGCTAATCCATTTGCCAGTTCGTAATATCTCTGCCATCAATGCGGTGCCCTGCATCACTCTGCTCTGCTCTGCTGAACTATGAAGAAGAAGAAGTGATCAAGAATGTATCATACCATTCTCTATTGACCCGAAGTTAGTCCCATATAAAGAGAGTGTCTCATACCACTCTTACTGATCTGAAATCAGTTCCAAATAAAGAGAGTGTATCATACCACTCTTACTAATCTGAAATCAGTTCCAAATAAATAGAGTGTCTCATACCACTCTTACTGACCCGAAGTCAGTTCCAATTGATCCCAGATCAATATCATCCTAGCATAGGGAGTACAGTAGTACACGATGCGTCCATCGGTAGTACTATGGTCCCTATCCTCATTTCCCTACTCATTGGCCAGATGAGAGGTACTTCCCACGAGTCCCAGACTGCATGGGTAGGATGTCTTAGCAGGAGAAAGATGAACCACTCATCCTGCTTACATGTCGCCATGGGGTATCCCTGGGGAAGGCTGAACCACTCACCCTATGATTGTGCCTCAGCAAGAGAAGGATGAACCACTCATCCTGCCTACATAGCATACCACTAGGGGAAGGCTGAACCACTCACCCTATGGTTGCTCATTGCTCCAAGAAGTACCCCCAAGCCCCCTGGAGCTCCCAGAGCTCAATGTCCATATCATACAGGACCCTCAGGAGATGGTCTTTCTAGACTCCTAGTCGTTCTCGGAAAGTCAAGAATTTGACCTTTCCCAAGGGCTTCATCTGAATATTGGTGACCTTCACATCAGTCCCAATGTGATGGTGCCTTATTTCTCCTTGCTGTACCATATACCGGATAAAGTGGTACTTGATATCTATATGCTTGGAGCGATCATAGAACATGGGATTCCTCAACAATCAAATCCCACTGTGGTTGTCACGGAAGATCACGGTGGTATTCAGCACGTGTCCAAACAACTCACTGAAGATCTTCCACAACCATACAACTTCACAGGAGGCCATACTCTCAGCTATGTATGCGGCCTCAATGGTGCTCAAAGTAATCGACTTCTGCTTCTTGCTCATCTAGGATATTTAAGCAGAACTCAAAGAGAACCAACACCCAGAAGTGCTCTTGCGATCCTCCACATTGCCTGCCCAATCAACATCAAAATAATCATGCAACCTCACATCTTCGGCAGTGTCTCCCAGTGCATGAGTGATTATGCCCCGAAGATATCTTAGAAGATTCTTGGCACCAATCCAATGTGAGTAATGAGGCTCAGCCATATGTTGGCTCAACATGCTTACTGCAAAACATATATTCGGACTGGAGTTCACCAAGAATATCAATGCTACTATGAGTTGACGAAACTTAGAGGCATTTCCCAAATCAGGTCCGACAGCACTACCACATAACTTCTTAAAGTTAAGCTCCATCGGGGTAGTCACGGGCTTGCAGTCCACCATTCCAAATTCGGAATCCAACTCCTTCTTACTTTTGCAAATGAGAGGGTCTACACCTGTCAAAAATAGGTCATCCATATAAAGCACCAATAAGAGAGGTCTACCATCCACAACCTTAAAGCAATGGTTTGTATCGACTTCACTCCTAGGGAATTTCAGCTTCATCAGATAGCTATCAATCCTCTCATACCCAACCTGGGGTGCTTGATTCAAAATATAGAGAGCTTTCTTCAACCCACAAATATGAGATTCCTGATCATGAACCCAAACCCCTCGGGTTGTTCCATATCTGTGGTCTTGCTATTACTTTTAAGTTTTCCCTTGGTACGTCCCGGACATATACCTTCATGCTCTTCTTTGAACTCGGGCATCCCTGTCACCATCTGTCTTACATCGGGTAGGGCCTTACAATGAATATGGGCAGACCTCTGGTGCCATAGTTCAGATTGAAGAGATGGGTCACAAGACATGGTCCCCAATGGACTTCCTGCAACTTGATACAAAGTGCCAACCCTAAACCCAAGAGTAAAAGCATCTTTAAAATTCTGTTTCTAGACACGTACCTTTCCATCGATGAATGCCACTTTGTAACCTTTGTCTTCCATTGCCAAAATGGACACCGGGTTCTTCTTGAGATCAGGTACATAAATAACTTCTTGTAAATGAATCGTGTTACCCTGATTCAATTGAAGGGTAACATTCCCTACACCCTTTATGGGATAGGTGGCATCGTCTCCAAGAATAATCTCCAAGTTTGTCTCCTTCTCTATCAAATTAGAGAGAGCTTCCTTGTATCCGGTGAAGTGCCTTGAGGCACCACTATCAATAAGCCAATTTCCCAAAGAGTCCGGAGGAGAGGTAGAGGAGAGGGCTGATATAAGATAATACTCCTTTTGCTTATCAGAAACAACATTTGATTCTTCATACCTGGAGTTCCTTGCTTTCTTGGAGAGTCGACCATTTCCTTGATGTCCTGCATTCCTTTTTCCTTTGCCATTGTACCTGTCATTCCTTCGATCATTGAAGATGCCCCTGGAATGATTGTGATCATCATCATGTGATGTGTCCCTTCTATTTGGACACTCCCTCGCATAATGGCCAAACTTATTGCAAGCAAGGCATCTGCCCTTCCTTCCACCCTTAGATCTGGGCTTTCCATTGAAGTGACCTTTAGACCCTGCATTATTTCTCCTTTTGGCATGAGCGGAGAAAGCAGTAGGGTTGCCTCTAAGTTGCACGAAATGGGGAAACGGAAACGAGTTTCCGAAACGGGAAGCGAAACGAAACGCGACCTCCCCAAATTTTGGAAACGGGGAAACGCGAATATATATATAATATATATATATATTAAAAATATTTAAAAATTATTATTATATATATGTGCAATCATAAAGCATTAATGATACATTTACATTATATGATTATAATTTATTACATTTAAGATTAAATTTACATCACATTTACTCATGAGTCATGAATGATCACATAATGAAAATACAAATATAGGAAAATCCAAAATCAGCCTTTATTTATATTAGTATATGAGGCTGCAAGTACAATAAAGACTATAAGGCTGCAAGAACTATAGAGACAAGTCATAAAAGACTAATCCTCATCATAACAATCCTCATAAAAAATAGAAGCAACACAATGCTCAACAGTGGATGGTAGTGCTGAAGAAGATGATGCACCAATTCCACTTCCAGATTCGGCCTCAATATTCAGGGCAGCAAGAGAGAGATCCAAATCAGGATTTTCTGCATCCACATCCCATTCTTTAGAAGGACCACTGTTGTATTCTGGACCCCTACGAGATGCAAGGCGAAGGTTGGAGTGCACATAAACAAGATCCTCTGCTTTTTGTGAGCCCAACCTATTGCGCTTCACAGAATGAATAAAACCATAAGTGCTCCAATTCCTTTCTGCTGATGAAGAGCTTGCCACTTGTGAAAGAATACGAATGGCAAGGTTTTGCAAATGTACACCATTTGCTCCATGACAAATCCACCACCTAACTGGATTCATGGTACTTCTCTCCTCCAAAGTTGATATATCTGCATAATCATTTATTCCTGCAGCAAAACTGGCAAATTCCTCCTTTACCTCCCTATGTAGATGAGAAGGAAACATTCTCATAAGGGCTTTTTTCACCCCAGTAGCCACCTCTCTATCCTTATGGGGTGCCTTCCTCTTCCCATTGCTTTTAGCAGTAAGCTCCTCATCATAAAATTTGGGGTTCAAAGCATATGCTAAAGTGTGCAATGGTGTATTGAAATTGTTCCACCTATCAACAATGGTTTTCTTGATCAAACTAGCAAAATGATCATCAACAAACAAAAGTTGTGGAGACTCCTGCGAAATGATTTCCATAGTTTTCTCAACCATGGAATCCATGCCATCATATACCTCTCCCAAGAAAGGTTGGTCAGTGTCAGCACTCCGGAGAAGCTCAAATGCAGGGGTTGTGAACTTTAGCAAGAAATCTACCTTGCTCCACCAATCCTCATCAAGGCACAATCTACGCACCATAGATCCCCGCTCTGAATCTGCTTGTCTCCACTCAATCCAAAGTTGACTCACCACCATAGAAACTAATGCATGCTTAACCTCAACAAGGCGGCGCAACATCACGAAGTTTGAGGCATATCTTGTCTCAACAACTTTTAACAACTCCAATTTGGAGTACTCTCGAAATATGGCCTGAGACTGGTGGTGGTTGGTGATGAATTTGATGATCTCCCTTGCTTCCCCTGTGAGTTCCTTTATCCAGGAAACTTTGTTTTCGATCTCCTCTAAGATCAAATTCAGATTATGGACAATGCATGGTGTCCAAAAGATGTGGTCATACCTCCCCTCAATAATTAAACCTGCAGCTTTGCAAACCGGTGCATTATCCGTGATAACTTGCACCACCTTGTTAGGCCCTATTTGTTCAATAGCTTTTATAATAACATCAGCAATGTACTATGCATATTTCACCTCTCCTGAGCAATCTTCTGCCTTGATAAACATTGCTCCTTTGGGGGAAGTGGCAATGATATTTATCAATGGTCTGCGCCTCATATCTGTCCAACCATCTGAGACTATGGTAACCCCAGAGCTACTCCAGGAAGAACGAATTGGAGCTAAAACGTCCTCCACAAGGTCCTTCTCATTTTTGAGAAGCTGGGTTCTGACTTTCTCATAGTTGGGCCCCTTGTACCCTTGAGGAGCTTTGTTAACTGCCCTTATCATATCTTGCCAGTAAGGAGAGCGAACAACATTGAATGGGATACCACATGCATAAATGCACCTAGCCACTCTGGAATCAGTTTCTTCTCTTGCTTGCACATTCACCAATCTAGCAATTATGTCCTGAACTGAAGGGGATGCCCCTGGGCCTCTGGTATTTTTGGGTGCTGGTTGTTCATGTTGTTGAGTGTGACCAGCTCTCCTCTTTCTTGCTTCAACTACAATCCTTGGCTCAATGTTAGATGGAGCTTGAGTAAGCTCATCATGCCTTCTCTTAGTACCATTCGCCTCATCTTGCTCTCTTTGATATGCCCTCCTTGCCAACGGATCTGATGTTTTTGTGCAACCTGAAATCCCCTGTCCTCCTCCATGCAATAGATGCGCCTTCACTCTTGGGTAGGAGCCCTTGTACGTATTATTGCAAAGATTGCATCGCCATTCCCATGAGCCACCACCTCCACATCTTTGAAGCTTTGTCACATGCCTCCAAAGAGGATAATATTCAGCTCTTGGGTTGGCCTTAGGGCTTGAACTTGCAGCTGCACTTTGGCTGGAAGCCATTGCTGCAAAAATAAATTAAAAAAACAAATTTGTAAATAAAAAAGTTAAATAATAAAAACGTTTTTCATATTTTTGGCTGTATAAACCCTAGAAAAATTGAAGAAATAGTAAGAAAAAACTAAGAAATGAATGTGGCTTACCCAAATTAATTTTCTGTGGCTGAAACTACCCTAAAATCAGAAAAGAGGAGAAATATGGCTGTAGCTGAGCCAAATCTGCTGTAAAAATAAATTTAAAAAACAAATCTATAAATAAAAAACGTTTTTCATATTTTTGGCTGCCTAAACCCTAGAAAAATTGAAGAAATAGTAAGAAGAAACTAAAAAAATGAATGTGGCTTACCCAAATTAATTTTCTGTGGCTGAAACTACCCCGAAATGCCAGAAAAGAGAAGAGAAATATGGCTGTAGCTGAGCCAAATCTGCTGCTACTGAAATCTCCTGCTAAAATCTCCTCTTGCTGCTGAAATCTCTTTCTCTTGCTGCTGAAATCTACTTTGCTCACTGCTCAAAACACCCTAGCTGAAACAACTGCTAGTCTCCAAGAGAAACGACTTGCTGAATAGTGTGATGAGAGAATGAGACAAACTGCTCTTTTATAACTTTAGAATAGGCTTCTAGAATTTACCGGAAACCTAAAAAAAATTTAAAAACAAATAAAAAAAAAATAAATTAAAAAACAACACATTAAAACTGGGAAACGTGGCTTGTACGAAACATAAATGTGGCAGTACGGCCGGAAACGCGTTTCTAGGCCGTACCGTACGCGTTTCCCAGTTTTGTTTCCGTTTCCTGCCTGAAACGACCCCTCCCCCCACGTTTCCTGCAACTTAGGGTTGCCTTTATTAGAAGGCATTTCTTGTTCAACCATCCTGGTTTCTTCTTGAATGCATCTCGACATCAATTCTTCAAATCCCGAAATTCGATCATTATTGAGAATAGTGGTTCTAAATATATACCACTCAGGTGGAAGTCCTCCAAGGGTAGTGATAGTAAGGTCCCTGTCAGATATGATTTCTCCAATCGATAGAAGATCATTCTTGATCTCGATGATACTTAAGAAGTAGGATTTAATATCCTCATCCTTACCCTTCTTAATATCCTTCAACTTATTTTTGAGGAGCAAAATTTGATTTGCATCACTAACCTTGAACATGCGTACCAATCTGTCATAGATCTCCTTGGAGGTGTACCAATCTGTCATAGATCTCCTTGGAGGTGTTCAAATCAGAGATGTAGGCCACCAATCGCTTGTTAATGGAATCTTTGATAATCTTCTTCGCTTTGACTTCACCCTCGGTGTACTTGTTCTTTGCAGCAACGGGTGCATTTGATGGAGGCTCAGGGATTTTACCCTTCACGTAATCCAACACTTCTTGCTCTTCCAATTCAGTCGGGAAGTGGGATGAGGAACCCATTGAGCCTTTGACCTTGTCCAATTGTCTTCGGTGATTGTTCTTTCACTCTTGCTTGGGCTTTGTCTTCACCTCAATGCTGATACCATGTTAATTTTAGGTATGTTCTATGCGTAGAGCAATTTACTTCAATTTTTCATATTAGCCCAATAACAATATTCAGATTAGCAATCACATCAACATGATAGTAAAGTGCAGATAAAACATAAACATAAACAACAAAAGACAAGCCAAGACAAGAGGACACAAGATGTGGCACCAGCCAGGGACAAACCCCAATGTGGGGAAACCCTTGATCAATTCTTCTTATATTCTTCAATAGTTCAACAGAGAGAGAGATAGTACAAATATATTTGAAGTCAATACTTGACTTGCCAAAATAGAAGATCAAACATCATAGGTCTTCACCATGAAGATGACACAATGAGGTTGTAAATTTGATGACAAGGACTGAAGATATGCAGCAGATGATAGGCCTAGAACAACTCAACCAATTACCCCAAAATACTGAAGCTTTCCTTCCATAAGACTCTCCTTCCTTTGCTGCTTCACTGATCATGACAAGGCTGCCCATCTAGAAACTTGTATACGCTGTAAGGATTGAAGCATATCTTGGCAAACCTTATTACTGGTTAGGGCACAAACTCAGTGTGCTACAACACCTACAACACACCCCACAATCCACCTATAGACAGTGACTAGCCTTCATACAGTCCTCTAATGAAACACTGCATTATAGGATTGCTTACCTTATGAACACAACTCGTAAAAAGCTATCCAACTACTGGCTATGGCCTGTGGCCTAGCCCAACAGTGGACTGTAACTTTGATCCCTTCAAACAGTGGCCCATTCAGCTCTTGAACTATAGTCCATTGCTCCTTTTCAACGGCTTCTTTTGCTCTTCAAATCGCGCTCAAGAACAACATTAACATGCCCAAACAGCCACACTGTCACCTACAGCTACGTGGCATTAACACAGATCCTTCATGCTGTAGTATAACTACTTTGCTGCGGCTAGGTCCAACCTTCTAGCTGTTACTTAGGGTCCCTTTCAAGCTGAGATTAGGGCTCTTCTAACTGCGGTTTTAGGCCTCCTTTTAGGGCCTCACAAATTGTGGCTAGGTGAGCTGTGTAAGGCCTTTTTATGACAACAAATAGAAGCATTTCTAAACTGCATATGTGACTCTCTTGACAGCAGATTATGTCTCCTCTTGAAGCTGCTTATTAGGGTCTAAGAGATTGGATTTAGTCCACTTAGAACAGCGGATAGAAGTCTCTTCTTTAGCTGCATTTAGGGCTTCTCCTTACAGCAGATTAGGGTCTCTTCTAGACCTGTGGCTAGGGCACTTTAGGACTGCGGCTAGGGCACTTTAGGACTGCGGCTAGGGCATGATCTCTGCGGCTACATTTCCTTCATTTGACTGCGGCTAGGGCAGCATTACTTGGACAGTGTATAAGTCTCCTTCATGACTGTGATTAGGGCTGTTTAGGGCAGCGTATAAGACTCCTCCATGGCTGTGTACAATATTCCTCCATGGCAATGTATAAGACTCCTCCATGGCAGTGTATAAGATTCCTCCATGGCAGTGTATAAGACTCCTCCATGGCTGTGTATAAGATTCCTCCATGGCAGCGTATAGGACTCCTCCATGACTGCAGCTAGGGCACTCCCTCTAGATCTCTCTTTCACCAAAACCCAAATGAATGAAGAAAGAGATCACAAGAGATGAGTGTGTACAAAATGACTTGAAGTCCTCTTCTATTTATAATAAAACGTAGAGGATAGGTTGGGGTAATATGGTTGTTGGCCGACCTGGACGAATTGTCACATAAGACAAATAAATTCATATCTCCATGAATACATGTCAGAATTGGATTATCTTTAGATCAATCCTACACCTCTCGATGGGAGGAATCCAAGAAAAATATTAGTTGCTATAAATAAGAAGACCCACATGGGGTTTGGCCCTAGTTGTCAATTTTAACAATAAGAGAGACCACTAACATCATGCGTCACAAGCAAGATCATGGAGCACTATCATAGCACTGATTTCACAAAATAGGGAGCCAAGAACTGTGACTGTCAATCTTATCAGTGTCACAAGGGTATTGAACTTTCATGCATCATTGTTCATAATATTGCAAGGCAACACTGTCAGATATATATATGAGCAATAGGATATTGCTATTTGGAATCATTGCCTTATATACATTTACATAAATATTGTTCTGTATACCAAATATATTGTTCTGCATACAATACCATACACTCTGCTTGTTGTCGCACAAAATGTCTAGGCACTGCGACAACGGCTCAGATCAGGGGTTGTCACCCTGATCCCCAATCTCTCCGTTTAAGGTGTCTCCCTACAACAGTCTAAGGGGGGTAGACTCTATGGAAAAGTGGAATGAAGAAGAACTAGTTGGGAACCAACCAATTCGGGAGACACAGTGAAGCGATCAAGTACTTGATTAAGAATTAGCAAGACTTATAGGATTTGATTAGATTTTAAATGATTGATACCAGTGCCTTATGGAGTCGGCGATCTTGCTAGGGAAATTAAGATCAAGTAATCGATTAGCAACTGCTGCTTAGATGAATGACTATCTTATATGAAATGTGGATCCTAAAACTAATGTGAGATGCAAGAATCTTGGTTAATTTTAGTTTAAATGCCTATTTAAACGGGAACCCTTCAATCCTTTTTGTGTTGAGCCTGATTTCGTAGTAATTGGCATAGAGAAGATTAGGAGAAGCACACTAAGGTGTGATTAACGATACCTCTCCTGAAATTCTAACATACCTGGTGCCTCCGGCGCTGCAGAGAACTGTGGCTCTGACGACTGCAAAGTCACCGTTTTAAGTACTATTAAAACAGGCTTCTCAAGAAAAGACAGATGGAGATCTATCAGTCTATCGATCAAGCTTATGCTTGGAAATAAATTTTATCTATGCAAAGTTAACTTATATGCAAATGCACCGGAAGATGAGACGAAGTTAGACTCGAGAATGGGAAAACACTTATGCCACAAAAGCCCTCAATTACCCAAATGAAATGCTCGCCCTTTTTTTAGATGAAGACTTAGAAAATAAACTCTTGAAGATACTATAGTTAAAACACCAACTTATTTCAAATCTTCTTGATACAATTTAGCTCAAAGAGAACAAAAACAACTTTGCAATTCGATATCAATGTCAACAGATGCTCAAAAAAAATACTCAGTTTATGAAACAAAGGATATGCATTTTATCACAATTCCATGACAGATTGTGTAATTTTCAGAAATTAATTTTTAGGACAGCAGTAAGAAAAACTTTATGACAACAACAATATGACAATGAAAACAATAAGCTATCAATGATATCTTTATGCCAAAAATTTACCAAAATTTTTCCAAACTTACCCACATGAATTATCAAAAATTTTCAGCCTGTTGTGATGTGATTTCTAGAATTATATCAGATCTGATATACTTATTACAGCCAACAATTAAAACATGAAATAAGCCTAATGATGAATGCCCAACTCAAGAAATTAATTCCTTAATGTATTAGACAACTTAGGAATTGATTTTAGGCTAACCCACATGAAATTTTTCCATTGTTATATTTCAGACTTCAGAAACCTAATTATTCAGAGATAACAGTGACCCACAATGCAGATCTAGGACAAATTCTTGATACACATCAAACATAAATGACTTATTAATGTATTTAGCAATTTTTTAGTTAATTTCAAACCACTTAGATGTGTTTTTCACCACTATTAGAAAGGTATATGACTGCTGTAGCAAACAGTGAGGAAAAAGATGGTTTAGAGATCAAACCCTTAGGTCCTAGGCCTTGAAGATCACTTGCCCAAGTTGCCAAAAAAATTTCAATCCCTGAAACACAAATTTTTACCAAATTTTCTGCAAAAATCCACCAATGATTAGCTTCAGAAAATCAAATATTCAAATCAGAAATGGAGCAAGGGAAATCTAGGGCCAATGAGAGCTAGCACTAGGCCCAATAGAATTAACGTTGAGCTAGGAGAAGGCAGATCTGGGCATAAGAGCCCCAAAACTTGAAACCTTTGTTTTGAAAAAAAATATTTTGCTTCAGATCTTCAGATTTATTGCAAAATATTTAATGGCTGGCTTTGTAAAAATATTTGGGACAAGATATTGCCCTCCTGGGCCTAGATCTCCCTCAAAACCCCCAGATCTTCTTGAAAAATCTCAGATCTGAAGATTTACTTGGCTAATTTCTCAGATCTATTCCTGCAAACAATCTTTGAGCCCAGATCTTGCACTTCAGGGTCTAGATCTAGCTCAGATTTGAAGATTTACTTGGCTGATTTCTCAGATCTATTCCTGCAAACAATCTTTGAGCCCATATCTTGCTCTCCAGGGTCTAGGTGTAGCTCAGATCTGAAGATTTACTTGGCTAATTTCTCAGATCTATTCCTGCAAACAATCTTTAAGCCTAGATCTTGCCCTCCAGGGTCTAGATCTAGCTCAGATCTGAAGATTTACTTGGCTGATTTCTCAGATCTATTCTGCAAACAATCTTTGAGCCCAGATCTTGCCTTCCAGGGTCTAGATCTAGCTCAGATCTGAAGATTTTCTTGGCTGATTTCTCAAATCTATTTCTGCACAAGTGAAAAGAGAAAAACCCAATACCCATTATGTACAAAAATAGAGAAAATCCCAAAAACCCAAGTGTTAAAATTCAAAATTATGTTACAAAATTTCAGATCTACACAAGTAATTTACATATCTATACAAATAATTTACAGATCTATCAGATCTGAGGAGTATGAGTCCGACTTCGCTCCCAGATCTGTAGATCTAAAGTCTTTTCTAGCCAGATCTAGCTATTTTTTTCACAAAATATTTAAAAGCTTTTGAAATTTTAGAGAGGTACTAGCCCAAAAACACTCTGCAGAAAAAAGATTATCGTTAGATAAATCCTGAGGCTTATATGAAGTAGGATATTTAGAAAATATATGTTGAGAGTTGGTTAGTCCAATCGAGATCTATCTCCAAACGCTCAATGAGAACCTAAGAGATCTTCTGCAAACACTAGATCAACCATCAAATCAAGTAGAGAAATAGAACAACAACAAAATTTTAAAGAAATAGAGATCCCTGCTACTTCAATCAAAATTAAAAATGTTACTCTAGATCCAACAAACTGAATAAGATACTTGTATTCAGATTATTCTAAGAGAGCTATTGATTGATAGTTTTCACATAACATTACGCAGAAATTAAAGCAATGTTACCATAAATTCATGAAGAGGAACACTACAGCATGTTGAAACCCCAAAGACTTTTGCATTAATTCAAAAAGGTATACAAGAGAGCTTGAGAGCTTAGTACAGGATCCAGAGATCGGATGAATCTGAATGACAAAATGACCTCCTATTTAAAGATAAATCCTCCAACGGTTAGTTCGAGTGATCCTCGTCAAAGCAATCTCGACCGTTGATGAGGATTAAAATTTCTTTTAATCTCATTCGTCGAAATTTTAATTTATTGAGGAAATTCAATTTTTTCAATTAAATGAATTTTAATTAATTCAAAAATTAAATTTTTGAATTAATTTTCTCAAAATTTTGACTTTGACTTAACCCCAGGGACCAAAGGCATAAAATTTAGCAAAATAATCAATTAACCTTAGTCCCTGGACTCTTAAAATTTAATTTTTAAAGGACCCACGAATTTTTCCTTTGGAAAATTTAAATTCACTTAGGACCTAGAATTAATCAAATTTTTGGCTTAGGATTTTAATTAATTTTGGCCAGAAAATTTAATTAATTAATCTATGAGGGGATAAATTATTTTTGTAACTCTCAAGACACTTTACATCATGATCTTTACATTTTTTACATCTCAAGGGGAAAAACCCATTTACAAAAGGCCCTCACAGACTATCTAGTTCTGCGACACAAATATAATCTAGCAGATCAAGCAATTTGTAATAAAATAAACTAGCCAAATAGTTAGGATTATTCCCAAATCACTTTTACATAGACTCGATCTAGAACACTAGGACTCCCCTAAGATCTCAGTGACAAAATCCATTCTGGCTTTGGGGTAAGGCTGAAGGAAAATTTTGCCGACCATCCGAGAATGGATCGGTGAGACAAAAAACCTTCCGAAATGTAGATCATCACCAGAAAATTAGGTTTATCTAGGCAATTACATACACGACATGGATCTGCTGAGATTATTTACAATTTACACATGCAGAAAGGGTTTACAATATAACATGATGATTAGGCTGATGATGATAGTTGAACGGCACAGACACGTCGATCAAGCGCTATCCCTTTTGCGAAAAAGGGGGTGTACTACTATGGGTCGTTGACACGTAGTGGTCAACACTGCTTACTGCAAACCATACCATACTATTGACGATGCTGGATACCACCAACATACAGGGGGTTACCCCGATGTGAAGTCCCCATTAGACCTCACACAGTGTGGAGTAGGAGCCCCATCTAGAGTGATCCAGGTGGCTCTAGAAAAGCCCAGAAATCAAAGTTGGCTCTAGAAAGGCTCAGAAATCAGAGGTGCCTTAGGATAGGCCCAAAAATCAAAGTCTTTGGATTTCATCGAAACTAGGACCAGAACGTAGAGCTTGTTGTCTTGATTCCAACGACGCAAAGAACACTCAAATTTGAGTTCATATGCTCAACATATTTGCAGTCAAAGTTTTGGTCAACTAGGTCCAGTGATTGAATTTGGCAGGGCGCCGTCTAAATTTGAAGCCCAACTAAAACTGGCAAACCTGCTAAATTTGGCAGAACTTGCCAAATTTGGCGGCAATTAAACAAGCAACAAAATGTCACTTAGTGGTGATGGTTTCCGATCAACTACTTTTTAATGACATCAGAGAATCTTTCGTTGCTTCAATTCTTCTTAACAAAGTCACCTTGATCATCTTCCTTCATCATGCTTGTTAATCAAGTCAACTTTTCTTACGAATATCTTCAACATATTGAAGATTATGTACCTACACAACTTAAACAACAAGTACAACCAAATACATATATAGAAGCATGAATTTAACTATATCAAAATCATAGAAGCATTAGACTTTAGACATTAAATACCTAAACTTAGTTAGGCTCATAATCAACAAGAGACACATACTTTTAAACTTCAACTTCTTGCTCGGGTTTGAATCAAGATACCAGTGTCATTATATCTAGGGCTCAATATTACTTTCCGAGATATGCCAAACTCTTCTTATAATATATTGCAAACCCTAGAAGCAATTCAAACAAGTACAATTCTACAATGCATCTAACACTTTTCATAATTTATATGTTAGACTTCTACTAGGAATTTAATGTAAACCCGAGATTCCATCTTTGAGACACTAAGCCTTAGATGTCAACAAATAAATCCAAGCACAATATGATCAACTTCTACTAGGGTTTGTTGTAAACGCTAGATTTTATCACCATATCCTAGAATATCAAACCTCTACTAGGGCTTAGTTACAAACCCTAGAATTTACACACTATGAGCATCAACAATTAGGTTAGCACCTATGAAACCGGATTCGCTGAAAGGAGGCTACGTGTCCGAATCCCACGAATCGGACACAATTCGTTGGAGATTCAAATCCCAGAATGGGACACGTTGTGTCTTAACGGGACATGCTCGAATCCCGTACGTGTCCTGATTTTGGGATTCAAATCCCACAAAAATGGAACCCGCGGGCATAAAAAAGAGTCGTTCTTTCATTCATTTACCATTTCTCTCTTTCAGTTTTGCATACATTGCGTTGTGGGCAAGGAGCTAAGGGTGTGGAGCGTTCGGCAAGGAGATTCATGCACCAGGTAAGTGCATTTCATCTCTATTTTTTTGCATTTCTATTACAACAGTTTGTATATGATTTTTTTTACAAATTTGTGCATGTTTTGTTTATTTTTTTATAATATTCATGGCTCAATCAAGGGCAGCGGTTAGGGGGCAAAGGAAGGGGAATAATGTTTCCATTGGAGATGCCCCTCCTCCCCCAATATCATCAGAGTTTGCTGCAAGTAATGTTGAGGGAAGAGGAGGACCTAAAGACAACATTGAGAAATATCCCTTGTGGAAATATGTCACAAGAGAGGATGGGACAAGCACCAAGGGGAAGGGAGGAGGCAATGTGCAATGGAGATGCAACTTTTGCCACATTTCTTTCAAAAGCACATATTACTGTGTGAAAGGCCATTTGTTGGCTTTACCAGGTTGTGGAATTGGAGCTTGTAAAGCTGTTCCTTTACAAAAGAGGAAAGAAATGGAAAAGGAGTTCACTGTTGGTATGGCAAATGTGGCTGCAAAATCAAGAAAAACCAAGAATGAAGACCCCCTTCCATTTTTGAGGAAAGGCACCACCAAATTTCCATTTGTTGGCTTTACCAGGTTGTGGAATTGGAGCTTGTAAAGCTGTTCCTTTACAAAAGAGGAAAGAAATGGAAAAGGAGTTCACTGTTGGTATGGCAAATGTGGCTGCAAAATCAAGAAAAACCAAGAATGAAGATCCCCTTCCATTTTTGAAGAAAGACACCACCAAATATCCATTTGAGAGTTTTATTGGGGGACAAGCAGCAAAAAGAAGAGCAATTTCATTTGGTCCAATGGACAAGATTTTTCAAAAAGAGAAACGGGAAGAGCTTGATCTCACCATTGCCTTCTTTTTCTATCAAAACTTCATATCATTTAATGTTGCACGCTCACCTCTATTTATTGAGATGTGTCGAGCTCTAACTCACGGGTCTCCATCATGGTATGTGCCTCCTGGTTCAGAGAGGCTTAGAACCACATTATTGACGAAGGCAAAAAAAGAGATGCAAAAAATGCTTGAGCCTATTAAAGCATCATGGCCAACATCTAGGGTTAGCATTGTTTCTGATGGATGGACAGATCCAGCGCGACACCCAATCATCAACTTCATGGTGTCTTCCTTGAATGGTCTAGTTTTCTTGAAAGTAGTGGATACACGGAGAATACAAGGATGCACAATTTATGGGTGAGTTATTTATTAAAGTTATTGAAGATGTAGGTGTTGATTCTTATGTGCAAAACATTACAGATAATGCACCTGTTGGCATGATTGTGGAAGCTAAATATCCACAAGTTTTGGATACCTTGCATTGTCCATTCGTTGAACTTAGCATTGAAATCCATTGCTTCTAATGTGCTTTGTATTGGTAACATTGTTGAGGATGCACGACATATCCGTAACTTCGTGCAAAATCATACAAATGCCCTCACTATCTACAAGGAGTACAACAATCTATCATTGTTGAAGATTGTTGATACACGGTTTGCCTCTTCATTCATCATGTTGAAGAGGTTGAGGGAGGTCAAGACCGCTCTTGGGGCCATGGTTATTTCTAAGTTTTGGTCTTTTTGGAGAAAGACAGATCAAGTAGCCTCTAAAAGAGTGAAGGACACAACGCTAGATGATGCTTGGTGGGAGAGCGTAGATCTAATTATTTAGATCATGGACCCTATCATTTCTTTGCTTCGATTTGCAGATACAGACAAACCCATCCTAGGAGAGGTTTATGAGGGATGGGATTCCATGATTGAGTCTGTGAGGAGCATTATTCTATAGAGTGAGTGCCCCGAGTATGAGACATCACCAGAGGCCTTCTGTGGTACTATACAGGATATTCTTGTCAGCAGATGGGACAAGAATTGCACACCTTTACATTGTTTGGCTCACTCATTGAACCCAAAATACTACAGCCATGAGTGGCTGAATGGTGGACCTTCCCGCAGATTCCCTCCTCACATGGATGGTGAAATCTCACAGGGGAGGAAAGATGCATTCAGGCGGGTTTTTCAGGATAGAGCATTGCTTGATGAGGTGGAGGATGCCTTTGCAGAGTTTTCCACTGGCACTGGTCGATTTGCAAGATATGATGTGATTAGAGACAGGGGGGCTAAGAAGCCCTATTCTTGGTGGGCAAATCATGGGGCAACAAGCCCTCCTCTTCAGCAGTTAGCCATGAGGCTCCTCTCTCAGGGGACTTCATTCTCTTGTTGCGAGAGGAATTGGAGCACATATGGGAATTTGTATAGTGTGAAGAAGAGCAGGCTTGAGCAGTCCAAGGCAGAGACAATGGTGTATGTGCACACCAACCTTCGTCTTATTTACAAGCAGAGGGAAGAGTGGTTGAGGGGAAAGACAAAGATGTGGGATGTCTTTCCTGATGATATGGGTCTGGACAACAGTGTTGAGTTGGCATTGGCCAACATGGATCTCAATGATCCAGTGCTAGAGCCTGTTAGATTTGATGACGGTGATATTTTAGAGGGGTCATCCTCCACACCAGCAGATGCAGAGGCGACTATGGATACAGGGGAGGAGGAGGATGTAGAGGAGAGCAGTGGTGACCATGATGATGAGGACATTGATGCTGATTCTGATGATGACTATGAGGATTGTTGACTCATGAGTCATGGGCTACCTATTGCCTTGAGGCTTGTATACCTATAGTTGTTTTATATTTTCTATTTCTATTTGCCATTGGCATTGCACTACCTATGTAACACATTTTGATTTGATGACTTAATGAGAAAACTACAGTTGTTAGTGTCTTTATCTTACTATCTTGTAAGTTGTCTTTCATTTATGAATCATGATTTATGTGACATGTATTTGAATTTTGTATGTACTATGCACGTTATAATGTTACTAACTTACTTTGTAAACAGTAAAACTAACATCTAGATGAAGATCTATATTTGAAATCAATGAATATGTATCATTAATGAGAATTTGTGTAACATCTAGATGAAGATCTATGTTTGAAATCAATGAATTTGTATCATTAATGAGAATTTGTGTAAGAAATATCTAATTTTTAATATATATATTTTTTAATAAAATAATATATGAAGAATCCTATGTGTCCTGTTCTGGGGGGTCAATGTGTCCGGATCCGACTCTCGAATCCCCGTATCTTATGAATCCTGAATCCCCGTGTCAGGTGACTTCGGTTAGCACATATTCATATCTAGGATTTCATAATCATGCACAAGCTTATCAATATTCACTAGGTAAGCCCAAGACACAAATTTAAAGTTAGACATATAACAATCTTGATTAGGCTAGGGTTTTGATCAGACGGACAAACATACACCTAGGGTTTCATTCCTAGGAGCTTACTCTAGATATTATAAGGGTTTTGCTTATAAACCCTAATTTACCAAAACCTCAAGGTCTAGGAATACATTACCATCCAACCCTAAAGGACTAGGGTTTCCATAACAATACTAAAACTCCAAACATGACATTACCATCAAAACCCCAAACATCAAAAGAATAGTATTTTCTAGATTTCATTAGTAACCCTAAGTAGACTAGGGTTTTTCACATTAGCATTGACATACCCTTAGGTTAGGGTTTTATAGAGAACCTTTTAGGGTTCCACAAACATGATGATTTTAATGAGGGTAGATTCAATCTAATGATTAATCACCCAAATAAGAATCTCTATGATTCAAAGGTCCTAGACATAACACTTGTTAGTAATGTAAAACATATTTATTAGAATGAATGAATATACCTTTATCATGAAGAGAACAAGGCTTATGGTCTAAGACATACCTTTGAATTGTTTTCTAGACAAACCTTATAGGACATCAATTCCAATAGAACTTCTATCATGCTTTGTCTTGTGAGGTCTTCTCCATAGCCCTTGAGCATATCAGCAAGCTTTTCCTAAACAAGGAAAATATGAAAAGAAATGTTATTAGCATCTAATACAAACACATTTAGATAAGAGAAGGAAACCAAATATAAAATGATAATACAAGGAATAAGATACTTATCTTTGAAAAATGGTGAGGGCTCCCTCTTAATCCAATCTTGAGGGATACCTATAACTTTATCAAAACAATTCAAAAATATTTTTCCAAAGCATGTTAAACCTACAAGTACTAGAAATCAAAGCATAAAGGAAAATAATTCAAAACTTTAGAGTAGAGGACTTAGTAGTGTAAGTCCCTTGTTTCCGATTCTTCAGTGTTGTTCTTCTTTGGAGATCCTTCTTCGACAACATTTGCTTGATCCCTATTTTTCTTTTTATTCCTAGGATTTTCAAGAGAATCATTTCTATAGTGACCCATCTTGTGACAATTGTAGCATTCTATCTTTGATAGGTCTACCTTCCTTCTAGGCCCTTTAGACTTCTTGAAGGTTCCTTTGTTCTTGTGATGAGCGGAATAGACATTTGAAGTTTTCTCCTCTTCATTCTCTTTGTTGCTTACTAATGAAAATCTAACTTGTTCTTGACTACATGCATTCCATAATTGTTCGAATGTAGGGGTTTCCTTCCAACTGTTGATACCTGATGAAAAGGCACTCCAAAATGTTTGTAATCCTAGAAGTGCAGTGATTACGAGCCCTTTTTCAGGTATTATCTCATCTATTGCCTGGTGTTTATCTCTGATTCTAGCTATTCTTACAAAGAAGGATGCCACAATGTCATCCTTTGACATCTTCAGAGTTCTTAGTTAATTCTTAAGACTTGCAATTTGACCAAGATTCTTGATTGTGAACAATTTGGATAAAGGCCTCATACATCTCTTGAGCAGAATCTATGTTGGATATGTATGGAATGAGGTTGTCCTTTATTCCATCCACCATTAGGGTCATGGCCAATATGTTTGTTTCTTTACTTTTTATTTAACTAGATCCATGACTTTATTCTTCTCGAAGATGAGATTTGTTGTTGCTCAAATTGTATAAGCAAAGCGACAACGACTCAGGTCAGGGGTTGTCACCTTGATCCCTAACCTCTCCTTTTGAGCTGTCTCCCAAAAATAGGCTATGGGGGGTAGACCCTATGGATATGAGATGAAGAAGGATAAGTTGGGAACCAACTCGTCCGGGAGACACAATTGAGTGGCCTAGCACTTGTTTAAACCTATCTCACGGCTATGTGTCTTAGGAATGCTTTTCCTTCGCTGAAGATCACATCATAACCACAGTCTTCCAAAACTGCAACAAAGATGAGATTTTTCTTTAGGCCCAGAACGAACATGACATCCTTGAGCCTAAGAGGGGAGCCCGACTCCCTCTAAAAGGTGACTATACCAATCCCGGTTGCATTGTACCTTCCGTCATCCCCCAGCTCAATGTGCATCTGCAAATCTTTCTCCTCTAGGTCACTGAAAAACTCTTTACACCTTGTCATGTGGAACGATGCACCTGAGTCCAAGTACCACATGCTCCCCATCACTGTGCTGGCCATGCATGCGATAAGGGTAAATTCAAGCTCGAACTGTGAATCCAAGGCTTCACCTGCTACTCCTCTTGAGGTCTTCTTGCTTGCCTTTTTGTGTGGACACTTCGTGGCACAGTCCCCGAATTCATGACAATTAAAGCATTTAATTTTGGACAAATCTTTCTTCTTGCTCCCTTAACTGGATTCTAGTTTGGTTTGAGATTTCTTCCCTTTTCCATTCTTTCCCTTTCCAACCAATGCAAAGTTTTCTTCATCCTTGCCCTTGGATGAAGTCCCATCTCTAGTATTCCGTATTATTTCCTCTTGTACCAAATCAGAGCATAAGCATTCCCAATTTGGTAGTTGCTCCCTGTTAATTGATGGTATGTTCTATGCTTATAGCAGTTTACTTATCTTTCTTATTATTATCCACAGATTAGCAATCACATGTACATAAAGTGCAGATAGAACATTAAATGTTCGACAGAAAACAAGCCAAGACAAGAGACACAAGATGTGGTGGCTAGCCAGGGACAAACCCCAATGTGGGGAAACCCGTTGATCAAATCTTCCTTTATCTTCAATAATTCAGCAGAGAGAAATAGTACAGAAATCTGATTTACATCAGCAGTAGTAAACCCCAGATCAGCCCTAAACTAGGGCAAGATTTCACCGCGCACCAGTGCAAGATTTCGCCGCACACCAGTGCAAGATTTCGCCGTGCACCAGAGAGAGAGAGATGTGATGAGTTGAGTGAGTCCAAATGAGGAAAAGACCTCCTGTATTTATACACAACTATTGATGATTGAATAGATGCGACTGTTGGGCTTCTGAGCCTACATGAGTTGTAGGTCGGCTTGATAATTATTCCATAATCAAAATAAATTCATATCTCCATAAATACTTATCAGAATTGGATGATCTTTAGATCAATCTTACACTTCTCGAAGAGAGGAATCTAATAAAAATATTATCAGCCATGAATAAGATGTCCCACATGGAGTTTGGCCCTAGTTGCCAATTTTAACACTCCCTCTCAATTAGGGAGAACTCCATCTGTAATTTGTCTGTCGGTCGCTACTATTCATCCATCAAATGCACTGCCCTGTATAGCTTGACCCCTGCTCTGCTCTACTCTATCCTGCCTGCTCTGCTCTGTTCTGTTCTGCCTTGTTCTGATCTGCTCTGCTCTGCTTTGTCCGAATTATGAAGAAGAAGAAATGATCGAGGATGTATCATACTGACTCAAAGTCAGTCTTAGAGTGTGTACCACTGGTCCCAGACCAGTCCTCAACCGACCCGAAGTCAGTGTCATAGTGGGTACAACTCCTACCACTGGTCCCAGACTAGTATCATCCTCCACTGGCTCAAAGTCAGTCTCAGAGTGTGTACCACTGGTCCGAGACCAATCTCAACCGACCCGAAGTCAGCATCATAGTAGGTACCACAACTACTACTGGTCCCAGACTAGTCCTTCACTGACTCGAAGTCAGTCTCAGAGTATGTATCGCTGGTCCCAGACCAGTGTCAACTGACCCGAAGTCAGCGTCATAGTGGGTACAACTCCTACCACTAGTCCCAGACCAGTATCATTAGTCTTAGAGAGTGTACCACTGGTCCCAGACCAGTCTCAACCGACTCGAAGTCAGCGTCACAGTATGTACCACTCTCACTGGTCCCAGACCAGTCCTGCACTAACCCGAGGTCAGTCTTAGAGTATGTACCACTGGTCCCAGACCAGTCTCAACTGACCCGAAGTTAGCGTCATAGTAGGTACAACTCCTACAACTGGTCCCAGACCAGTATCATTGATCCCAGATCAATGAAGGTCATCCTAGCATAGGGAGTACGGTAGATACAGCGATGCGTCCATCAGTACTACTATGGTCCCTATCCTCATTTCCCTGCTCATTGATCAGATGAGAGGTACTTCCCATGAGTCCCAGACTGCATGGGTAGGATGCCTCGACTGGAGAACTTAATCAGTCCTGTCCTCACAGGAGAACTAATCATCCTGCTACACAATCGGCATGGAGAAAACATCATCCAGGCCTCACAGGAGAGCTAATCATCCTGCTACATAACCGTCATGGAGAACACATCATCCAGACCTCACAGGAGAACTAATCATCTTGCTACACAGGAGAGCAAATCATCCTGTCCCACAAGAGAGCAAATCATCTTGTCCCAGTGCGCACCACCAGGGGAGGGTGAGTCACCCTGTGGTCGTATGTTGCTCCAGTAAGAACTGCAAGCCCCCAGAGCTCCCAGAGCTCAATGTATGCAACATGCAGGACCCTTGTACAAGGGTCTCTCGACGACTCCAAGTCGTTCGGGAAAATCACAAATTTGATCTTTCCCCGGGGCTCTGACAAAGTGTATCGACCTGTACATCATCTTAATGCGATGGAGCCTCCTTGCTCATCGACTTACCATATCCCAGATAAGGCAGTATCTGATGTCTATCTGCTGGAGCAATCGTCGAATACGGGATTCCTCAATAATCGAATCCCACCTCTGGTTGTCACAGAGAATCACAGTGGTATTCATCATGTGTACTCACTGACCAGTTTGCATTCGAATAATCATGCAGTTTTCATATTTCCGGCAGTGTATCTCAATCCATGAGAGATTATGCCCCGAAGATATCTCAGAAGATTCTTGGCACCAATCCAGTGAGGCTCAACCAAATATGAGCTCACCATGCTAACTGCAACACATATGTTCGAACGAAGGTTCTCCAAGAACATCAACGCGAATGAGTTTATGAAACTTAAAGGCATTTCCCAAATCTGGTCCGACATCACTACCATATAACTTCTTGAAAGTTAAGATCCTCGAGGTAGTCACATGCTTGCAGTTTATCTTTCCACATTCGGAATCCAACTCCCTCTGTCTTCTACAAATGAGAGGGTCTGCACCTGTCAGACATAGGTGTCGGTATGAGAGGTCTGACATCCACAACCTTCGGATGGTTTGGATCGATTTCACTCCTAGTGAATCTCAGCTTCATCAGACAGCTGTTGATTCTCTCATACTATGCCCGGGGTGTTTTGCTTCAAGCCATAGAGGGCTTTCTACCACCTACATACATGAGATTCCTGATCATGAATCTCAAATCCTTCGGTTTGCTCCACGTAGACCTCTTGTTTGATCGAACCATGCAAGAACGTGGTCTTGACATCCATCTGATTTAGGTTTCATCCTTGTGAAGCCGCAAGGGCTATGATCGAGCGGATGGTGGTATATCTGGTAACAGGTGCAAATATCTCGTCATACTCTTTTTCTTTTGGTTCCTTGGTGTCAGCTTCTTGAGAGCTCCTCACTGTAGGAAGATTTTTCACCTTGCTGAGAGCCATATCTTCATCAAAGGTGACATCATGACTAATCACAACTTCCCTTTGATCGGCTACATAGATTCTATAGCCCACGAAGATTCCTTTCTTTCCAGATGCACCCAATTTATTTCTTTTCTCTTTCGGCACATGAAAATATACAGGGCTTCCAAAAATTCTAAAATGAGATATGTCAGGTTTCTTACCGGTGAACATTTCTTTAGGAGTCTTGGAACTTAATGCTTGATGAGGGCATCAGTTTTGTACATATACGGCGGTGCTTGCAACTTTGGCCCAAAGAAACTTTGGAAGTCTTTCATCATGGAGCTTGGCACGGTCAACTTCCACAATCATACGGTTCTTCCTTTCCGCCACACCATTCTGTTCAGAAGTATATGGTGTAGTAGTCTCCCTCTTGATGCCAGCCTCTTTACAAAAGTCATGAAACTCGTTAGATTCATATTCAGTGCCATTATTAGTCCTTAAGATCTTGATCTTCTTTTCGGTTTGATTCTCGATCAAGTTTTTGAAGTGTCGAAACCAAAAGAACACTTCATCCTTCTTTTTCAAGAAGTATATCCAAGTCTTTCGAGAATAGTCATCTGTAAAAGTAAGGTAATATAAATATCCTCCCAAGGAGTTCACATGCATCATACCAAATATGTCTGAGTGAACCAGTTGTAATATATCGGAGGTCTTGCTTTGGCTTGAGGGGAATGGTCCCCTTTTTAGCTTTCCTTCGGCACATCCCGGACATACACCTTCTTTCTCTACTCGGAATTCGGGCATCCCTGTTACCATCTGTCTTACATCGTGTAGAGCTTTATAATGAAGGTGGGCAAACCTTCGATGCCAAAGTTCGGACTGAAGAGATGTGTCACAAGACATGACACCTAGCGGACTTCCACCGACCTGATATAATGAATCAACTCGAAACCCAAGAGTGAAGGCATCTTTAATATTGTTTTTCCATGCACGTACCTTGCCCTTGATGAAAGCCACCTTGTAGCCTTTTTCTTCCATTGCCGAAATGGACACCAGGTTCTTTTTGAAGTAAGGTACATATAATACATCCTGTAAGTGGATCGTATTACCTTGATTCAATTTAAGAGAGACATTGCCTACACCTTTCACGGGATATTTCATATTATCTCCAAGGACAATTTCCAGGTTAGTTTCTTTCTCTATCAGATTATGGAGAACTTCTTTGTAACCAGTGAAGTGCCTTGAGGCACCACTATCAATAAGCCAAATTCCTAGCGAGTTCGAAGGAGCAGAGGTAGATAGAGCAGCTGGTAGATAATATTCATCCTGCTTATTGTCAACAGTGTTAGATTCATACCTGGAATTTCTAGCCTTCTTGAATGGTTGTCCTCTTCCTTGATTTCCAGCACTCCTTTTTCCTCTGCTATTAGATTTGCCATTCCTTTGATTGCCATGAGAGGGATTTTGATCATCGTCCCGATGTGAGTCCCTTCTATCAGGGCACTCCCTTGCATAGTGACCTGCTTTATCGCAAATGTAACATTGTCCTTTTCTTCCACCCTTAGGTCCATTTGTTCCTAGCAGCAGCAGATGCATTTGATGGAGGCTCAGCAATTCCGCCTTTCACATGGTCCAACACTTCCTGTTCTTCCAATGTTAGATCGAGAGACATCTTCTTGTCACGGAGCTTGTCTTCGGCAGGGAAGTGTGTTGAGGACCCCATGAATTCTTTTTGGATAGCCTGCCAATCTTCTCTTCAGTGATTGCTCTTGCTCTTGCTTGGGCTTTGTCTTCACCTCAGCTCCGATTCCATGTTAATTTATGGTATGTTCTATGCTTATAGCAGTTTACTTATCTTTCTTATTATTATCCACAGATTAGCAATCACATGTACATAAAGTAAAGTGCAGATAGAACATTAAACGATCGACAGAAAACAAGCCAAGACAAGAGACACAAGATGTGGCGGCGAGCTAGGGACAAACCCCAATGTGGTGAAACCCTTTGATCAAATCTTCCTTTATCTTCAATAATTCAGCAGAGAGAAATAGTACATAAATCTGATTTACATCAGCAGCAGTAAACCCCAGATCAGCCCTAAACTAGGGCAAGATTTCGCCGCGCACCAGTGCAAGATTTCACCGCGCACCAATGCAAGATTTTGCCTCGCACCAGTGCAAATTTTCGCCGCACACCAGTGCAAGATTTCGCCGTGCACCAGTGCAAGATTTCGCCGCGCACCAGAGAGAGAGAGAGATGTGATGAGTTGAGTGAGTCCAAATGAGGAAAAGACCTCCTGTATTTATACACAACTGTTGATGATTGAATAGATGCGACTGTTGGGCTTCTGAGCCTACATGAGTTATAGGTCGGCTTGATAATTATTCCATAATCAAAATAAGTTCATATCTCCATAAATACTTATCGGAATCGGATGATCTTTAGATCAATCTTACACCTCTCGACGAGAGGAATCTAATAAAAATATTATCAGCCATGAATAAGATGACCCACATGGAGTTTGGCCCTAGTTGCCAATTTTAACACTCCCTCCCGTTCACTGAATCTTGATAGCTATGCCAACTCTTGGGAAGGCCTAGAAGGGCTAGGCTTACCAAGTCATCTTCTGCAACATTAACACCACCCCCACCAAGTTCATCATGACATTGTGTGAGAGCCTGCTCAGATACTGCAGAATATTGTCATTCTTCTGCATCTTGATATTTCAAAGTTTATCCTTTAGCGTTAGCTTCCTGTGGTCACTACTATTCTCGAACAATTTTGTCAGTGCTTTCCATATTGTGAATGGAGTTTCTTTCCCGTGGATATTTGAGACAATGTGATCCCGCACTCCCTCCAAGATTGTAGTCACTCATATTTATAGTCTTCCTTGAGGGTCAAATGGGTGGCCATAAAGTGGCTGAGCCGACTTGTGCAAGAGGGACGACTTGGTCTTCTTGTGGAGGTAAATCATAATTTTAAAATTCAAAAATTTCCTTTTGAATATAGAATCAAATAAATATTTTCTTTTTCTCTCTAGCATGAAGAACATGCTTCATATAAATTTTATTTTACAAATATAATTCGTATTTCATCATTACAAGTACAAATGAATATTATGAAGACCGACCATAGCTACATATTTCAACAGTTCTCAACATGCTTCATCCTTCGAACTTCCTCACACTTGGGAAAATATATTCTACAACTAGCATGGTTTACTGAAGTAGTCATTTTGTGAAGATAGTTGTTCCAACCACATCAGATTTACATTTGAATCACTTCTGAAGGAGAAATGCCGCTCTTTAATAAATGTCAGCTTGCTACCTCGTTTGTTGTTGAAAATGGTACCAAGGACGTGTTTCCTAGGAATTTCTCCTTTTGGCCTAGGGAGACACATAAATCACCTTTTGTCTAAGTGATATTATGAGTTTATTAATATCAAGGGGGCTAAAGTACTTTTTATGTGGAGATGTACTATGTACTTTAAGTTATTAAAGTCACATGTTTTAAAAGTGACTTTATGTGTAAAGTACTAAAGTACACTTTATATTATTAAAGTGACTTATGTTTTAAAAGTCACTTTATGAGAAAAAGTGACCATGGTACTAAAACATTAAAAAGTACTAGGGAGACTATTAATAAAAGAAGGGGACCACATGAGGAGGGGTCAAGTAGGAGACTAATCTCCACCCTTGATCTAAATGGTTTGAGATTGAATCTCAACCATTAGATCTTAGGGATAGGGTTCTCATCTTTTCCCAAGAGACAAACATGGAGAAAGGAGTTTTGGAGGCTCATTATTCTCATGAGGGCATTGAGGAGAGGAGCTAGGAGAAAGGAGGAGAAGCTTTGGAAATCTACAGCAGAGATCAAGAGCCATCTTCACCAGCAGTTCAAATTCTCTCTTAGGGTCGAGATTAAGTCTTGAGAAGGACTAGAGGTTTGTGGAGACAAGTACTGCTACTGGTTGCACACAGGTCGAGTCTCTCCTTTGTTTGGGCAAGGGTTCTAATGACTCAAATCTCAGGCAACTTATGCTGTGGGAGGCAACTAGATTTTCAGCCTAGAGACAACAAGAATCTTGGGCTTTTTTTGAGTATTAGTCAGTGATTTTAAGGAGCTGTTTAGGAGCGTATTTGCTCACTAATGTGGGAGGTTAACAACTGGTAAATACATGGGTGTATTTGTTGACTGTGAGCTCCTGTTTTAAGGCTACACGTGACAGCCAGTGAGGCTCGAATTTCTGGGAATAAGGAACAGTTCAGTGGCCCAAAGTCTATGCTGAAGAGAACTAGATTTTTTTGAAGACTCAATGTTGATTTGGGGTAGCATCGGATGTGCTCTAGCCATGAAAATTGGTGGAGAGGCTAAAGCACATGAGATCTCCAGGACCTAGAAATGGTTTGGGCAGATTCTACCCAGTTTAGGAGATATTAAAATAATTAATATTTTTAATGGAGTTCCTAAGTCTAAACTTAGGAAAAGTAAAATATTAATGGGTATTAATATAAAACTGGGTTAGAAGGTTCCAAATGACATGGATCAAGCCAAATCTGTTCTTAGCCGTTAATTAGAGATGTAATCTCAGTCGCTGAAGGACCAATAGGAAAATTATAAGAGGAGGCTTGAGGGTCAGTTAGAGAACACACCAGAGTGATTAGTCATTCTATTTTCTAGAGCAGGGTTTGCTAAGAGAAGTTGAAATAGTGATTAGTTTGCAGCGAAGGGCAGTGAGTATGAGACAGAGAGGCAAAGATAGTGTCGGAAGACCAGCACAGAGGCAGAGAGGCAGACGCAGAAGCTAGAGGGAGCCACATAGAGGCTAGCAGAGACAATGCAGAAGCCAGGAGGGCCTGCGTCATCCACGCAGAGGTTGCTGGAGTGACGCAGAGAGTCACAGAGGTTGCGTAGAGCCTCAGAGAGCTAACGCAGGGGGTTTTCATGCTAACGCAGAGGCCAGGAGGGCTGACACAATGCTTTAGTTGTGCTGGAGAGGGTTTCATGGGGCAGATTTTTTGAATATCTGCTTTCGAATAGAGAGGTATTACTGCCGGATTATTTTCTCTGTCGAGTGAGCCAATTTGACACCTAGTTGTACTCAAGGAAAGATTGCATAATAAAATAACCCTCAGAATTGCTGCACTGGTTTTCCCAAGTTGGGTTTTTCCAGGGACGAATTGTCCAAAAATAACGGTGTCACTTGTGTGTTTTCTATTTCTTTTAGCTGTTGATTTGTAGATGGTTGAGACTGTATTGTGTTTGTTGGATATTTATATGTTTAAATAACTTGTTCGTAATTAACAAGTAGGAGAAATAAACCAGAGAATATAGATAAAATTTCTAACGGGTAATACTTAGAAATTTCAACATGGTATTAGAGCGTGGTTGCAGACCATAGGAGAGCTGAAGGCACCAGCTGAAGCAGAGCATTTGCAGCAGAAACAACTGTCCCGAGTGACAGACGTTGTTCATTGCAGAAAGTGACAAAGAAGGGTTGACGTAAAGAGACTGCGTCATCAGTCCGGGCCAAAGAGAGGCCAACACAGAGGTTGAGGACAGCAGAAAAGGCTCATGCAGAGACACGCAGAGACTAGGAGGGTTGACGTAGTTGGCTAGGGGAGCATTTTAGCCAGCGTTGGGATTGCGCAGAGCCTAGAGGCTCAATCCTTTAGTTGCTGGGGCATAGGAAGCTGTGGGCAGATTGCGGGGAGTGAAGCTGGTGGGGTGCTGTTGCTGCCGAGACAAAACAGTACCTAACGAGGCAAAACCAAGGTAGAGGGAGTCGCTACCTAGGTGGATTTCTAGCCAAGAAATCCAAATCAGTGTTGTAGGTGCATAGGAGATCAGAGAGGTGCGACTCGACGGTTGGCAGGAGGATTTCCAGGAGGGAAATCGAGACTCAGAGGGAGTCTAGCAGAGAACTTCCAGACGGGAAGTAGAGACTCAGAGGGAGTCGAAGAGAGAACTTCCAGAGGGAAGTAGAGACTCAGAGGAGTTGAAAGGAAGAGTAGAGAGATGGCCATGAATGGACTGAGGGATCAGGACAAGCTGGACGGGCCGTCCAACTTTGTGGTCTGGAAGGCCAGGATTCTGTCCATTCTAGATAGACATCTCATCAAGGCCTTCACCTTGAGAACAATAGCTATCCCAGTTGACCCTGCTGATAATGAAAAGTACGAGGAGGCAATGGCCAAGGCGAAATGCATCATCCTTGAAGGGGTCAAGGATCATGTGGTCCAGCATATTGCCGAGAAGGAGACGACAAAGGAAATGTGGGACACCTTGAAGACGTTGTACCAACATACTTCCATACAGAGGAAGATGTTACTTGAGAATCAGCGGTCATACTAGATGCAGAAGGTGGAGCAGATAGATCACTTCCTCGGTAGATTGAAGGAAATTTGGGACCAACTGACTTCCATAGGAGCCACGCCGGATTAGGAGTTGATGGTGAGGACTGCTCTAAATGCAGCCTTTGAGGAGTGGGAGACATTTGTCTAGAGCATTCTGGGCAGCGCGAATCTTCTAGATTGGGAAGAATTGTGGGCAACTCTTCGCCAAGAAGAGATCAGATGGATGTCTAAGACAGGAAGTAGCAACAAAGGAGTCCGGATCAAGAAGGAAGAGGAAGAGGATGCACCTCTGGCATCTGCGGGAAGGCAGGAGAAGAGGAAGAAAAAGGACCTCTCCAAGATTAAGTGCTTCAACTGTGGGGAATTGGGGCATTATGCGAACCAGTGTCCAAGGAAGAAGACTAAGGGAGAGGCGTCTGACTCCAAAGCAACGCCAACGAAGGCGGAAAAGGAGGTAGAGGAGGATGACAATTGCGCCATGAGTGCTCATGTACCTCTAGAGAAGAGCTGGGGAGACATCGAGTTGTAGTCAGGAGGACTACAACGATGAGGGGCAGGATCCTTGAGGTACCCAAACTCTTGGATCAGATCCTTGCTACGGGAGCCCTAAAGTGAGAAGTAGCAGGACTGGCAGATGTCGGTAGAAACGAATGCAGATGAAGTGGTAGAGAGTGCTACAGTGTAGTAGTCCCGGACAGTCCAGAGAGGGTTGCAACAATGCGAGAGGCACAGAGGAGGTTGCAGCAGTGCAGGATGGCACAAAGAGGATTGCAGCGGTGCGAGTGGTAGGGAGTTACTGCAGTAGCGCAGAGGCAATAGAGGGAGCACTTGATAGCGACAGAGAGAGCTTTAGCATCGGGAGTGTTTCTAGCTTGACAGGGATGTCAGTAGTTGGGTGGATCAGTTACTTACTTCTCAGTAATTGAGTTGCAGTGCAGTAGCGGTTAGCAGTAGCATGATGCAGCATGATGAGAGGGGGTTGCAGTGCAGATGCAGTGTTGGGAGAAAGGACCAGTAGTAGCATAGATGCAGAGGGAGTTGCCGTACGTATGCAGTAGTGGCAGTGGTAGTGCCATGGGCAGCAGTACAGGATGCATCAGTGTAGAGGATGTTGGGCAGGGAGGCCTAGCACAACACAAGTACCAGTGTTGTATAATCAGAGTGATGCTCAGTGTGGAGTATTGCTAGAGCACAATCCTTACTAAGAGGGAGTGTTGATTCGGGGTAGCATCGAATGTGCTTTAGCCATGAAAACTGGTGGAGAGGCTAAAGCACATGAGATCTCCAAGACCCAGAAACGGTTTGGGCAGATTCTACCCGGTTTAGGAAATATTAAAATAATTAATATTTTTAATGGAGTTCTTAAGTCTAAACTTAGGAAAATTAAAATATTACTGGGTATTAATATAAAACTGGGTTAGAAGGTTTCAAATGACATGGATCAAGCCAAATCTAATCTTAGCCGTTGATTAGAGATGTACTCTCGGTTGTTGAAGGACCAACAGCAAAAGTATAAGAGCAGGCTTGAAGGCCAGTTGGAGAACACACCAGAGTGATCAGTCATTCGATTTTCTAGAGCGGGGTTTGCTAAGAGAAGTCGAATTAGTGATCAGTTTGTAATGAGGGGCAGTGAGTACGAGACGGAGAGGCAAAGATAGTGGTGGAAGATCAGCGCAGAGGCAAAGAGACAGACACAAAACCCAGAGGGAGCCATGCAGAGGCTAGCAGAGGTTAACGTAAAATCCAGGAGTACTTGTGTCATCCATGCAGAGGTTGCTGGAGTGACACAGAGAGCCACAGAGGCTGCGCAAAGCCTCAGAGAGCTAATGCAGGGGGTTTTCAGGCTGACGCAGAGGCCAGGAGGGCTGACGCAGTGCTTCAGTTGTGCTGGAGAGGGTTTTGTGGGGCAAATTTTTTGAATATCTGCTTCCGAATAGAGAGGTATTACTGCCAAATTATTTTCTCTGTTGGGTGGGCCAGTTTGGCACCCAGTTGTCCTCAAGGAAATACTGCATAATAAAATAACCCTTAGAATTGTTGCACCGGTTTTCCCAAGCTGGGTTTTTCCGGGGACGAGTTGTCCAAAAATAACGGTGTCACTTGTGTGTTTTCTATTTCTTTCAGCGGTTGATCTGTAGATGGTTGAGATTGTATTGTGTTTATTGCGATATTTATATGTTTAAATAACTTGTTCATAATTAACAAGTAGGAGAAATAAACCAAAGAATACAGATAAAATTTCTAACGGTTAATACTTAGAAATTTCAACACTCAGTTTAGAAATAAGTTTGGGAATGGTGACTGTTCTGTGGGTAGATTCTCAGCCAAGTGGAAGCTGATAAGCGGCTGAGTTCGTCACTGAAAGGAGGCAGACTGTGGGTGCAAACATCAGTCCAAAATTTTCAGTGCTAAAGGAACCTCTGAGAAGCAGCTAAAAGGGAAGAGATAAGTCAAACTCCTCTTGTATTTTTGTTGTAAAAATTTCCTTTAGAAGAAAAGTAAAAATCCTCTTTAGAAAACTAGTTTTCCCCACTCTGAGGTTTTTCCAGGGTCTAGTTGACCAAAATAATTGTGTCAAACTTATGTGTATGCTTGCTTATTGTTCATTGTATTAGCTGAAAAGTAGAAACTCTCTTTATGTTTCAAATGAATGCTCAGAATTTTTATATCAGCATGTCAAAACATGTGGGTTGGGCTTGAAGAACACTAGCAAAATTTGAAAATTGGGAAAAGGGTGCAGGTCATTAATTTTCTACATTTGTTACTTCTTGAACTGCAACCACCCTTTTATTTACTGGGATAATTCTCTTGGTTGCCCCAATTTTGTCTAAAGATAAGATTGTGGGTAACAGGGCCTAGTGTGAGTAACCATTCAACCCCAACACAATGTCCCAATCACCCATTTCAATTGAAAACATTTGGGATTTCAAAGAGTAATCACCAATTTGAAGGGGCATATTTTCAGAACGACCTCCACTTTCATAGACCCTCCACTTGCAATCATGATCTGGAAATTGTTCACTGCATGGATATATCAATATGTCTCTTGGGTGACCCGATGATGAATAGAGTTACGGGTGCTACCATTGTCAATTAACGTTGCTTAAAGTAGCCAATTAATTTAAGGGTTTGGGGAGTTAAAATAACTGTCAAGGCATGTAAGGAGGTTTGAGGTTCCACATCTGGTTGATCAGAGGAAGGTCCTCAGAGGTTGAGGGTCCGGAGTGAACACATCATCATCATCCTTTGGTAAGTCCTTTGAAATGGCCATAAAAAGGTTCTACCCCTTATATTTTGGTGAGAAAAATATTTTTCTCATAATTGTAGCAAAGGCCTTTAAGTTGACGTTCTACCATTTTAACGAGGGTTAATTTGTGGATCTTGAGAGGAGGGGAGGGATTGGTGGGATGGGGATGGGGAATAAAGGATGGTTTTTTGATTTGAGCATTGACAAACTATTGGGCTTCCTGAACTCTTTGAGTGGCTTCAAGCTAGGTGGTAGGGCGAGCTATTAAAACTTGGGCATGGATGTCTTCCTTCATACCACTATTAAAAAATTCTTGGAAGAATGTAGTAGATGTGCCCATAGTTTTAAAAACTGAAACCGTGTTTTTGAACCAACCACATGTCTATCCATGATTCGAACTGGAACTGGATCAAGCTGGATTGAAACAGATTCAATAAATCGGAATTGGAAAAAATACATAAAATAGTTAATTTTAATGAAAAGAATTATTTTTAAGATTACAAACCATGATTCCAAACCATTAGAGACAAAATATGGAAAGTCTTGTCATCTATATACCATGTAAGATTGCATATATCAAAATGACACCAAGTGCAATACATATCAATGATATCATTGACAAAATACATAACCAATGAAGCTCTAAATGGCCGCTAGAGTCCCAAAACAATCCTACAATGAGGCTCTAAATAGCCTCTTGAGTCCAAAAGCAATGCTACAACTCAAGCTACTATGCCACTAGCCTACTAAAAATCATTGATCAACATGATCACTCATCAAACTCATCACCAATACTACACATGGGATCATCAACAGGAGCTACATAAACATCATCTTGCTCAGAGTTTGAGGACTCCTCAAACTCCTCTCTAGCCTCAATAACATTACTAGTATTAGCATGAGCAACATCACTAGGCCTAGTTGTGAAAATTCGATTACCCAAATCACCACTGCAGCAATTGATTAAGTTCCTTCTATTTGTTAATTACTGAACAAATTATTTACTGTTTCCTACAATAAACACCGAAACTAATACACTGCAGTGTTCACCAATTAAATTATAAGCGGAAACAAGAAATTGAGCAAGAAAGAAATACACAACAAATTAAATCGTTATTTTTGCACAAATGTCCCCGGAAAAACCCAATGTGGGAAAACCGGTGCAGCAACTCAGGGTTTTATTATTAAGAAATAGTTTTTGAATACAATCTCTGGACGCCTTGCTGGCTATCCAGTACAGAGAATGTCACTGACAAAAGAATAGTGAGAAGTACGTCACACTATCACAGGTGATCTCGACTGATCCAACCACAGAATGGTCAGCCCAACGTCACAACGTCTAGGGACAACGTCACTCCCTCTGCTAATCGATTTTCCTCCCAAGAACTTTGATTTCCACTTCTCGATCTCACACCCCGGTTTCTGGCTTCAGAAATCGATTCCTCCAACAAAAATAGAGACCTCCTCAAGGCTCTGCGCTACCTCTGCATCAGCCTACGTTTGCCAGCTTAGCCTCTGCGCTGCCTCTCTCGGATCTCTTTCTGCCTCCTCTACCGAGTATTCCTGGATCAAGAGAAATCTCCAACTGGAACTATGCCCATCCCTCACTGCAAAAGATCACTTCGAATTCTCTTCCCGACAACTGGTGTGCTTTAGAAATTCGATCTTCTGATCTCTACTCGATTTTCTTTCCAAATGCCCATCAAGCCTCCTCTTATTATCTTTTTGTTGAGTACCAACAACCCATATTAGATCCTAATCAATGGCTTAGATCATTTTGGCTTGATCCTCATCTTCTTCTAGAAGTTTCACCCATAGTTAGGTTAATACCCTTTAATTATTTTAATTTCCTAAGTTTAGACTTACGCAGCCATAAAAAATAATTAATTATTTTAATAAAACTATCTTTGGGTGGAATCTCCTAAAACGATTTCTGGGTATTGTGGAATACATGTGTCCAAGCCTCCCTGCAAATTTTGAGGCTTAGAGCACATCTGATGCTACCAGAAATCAACACTCCCTCTTAGCAAGAAATGTGCTCTAGTAATGCAACCTGCTGAAGCATCACTCTAACTCTGTAACATCTCCCTCTGCATTACTGATGTCTGACATCGATGCCCACCAACTACTGTGCAAACTCTGAATCTGTACTGCTGTTAACCCTGCCACTGCCAACACTACATCTGTACTGCAACTCCCTCTCAAATTCTCCATCTGTGCTACTGCTGGCACTGCCACTGCCAACACTGTATCTGCCTTGCAACCTTCTCCAACTGCTGCTGCTACTGCATCAATAATGGAAAAGCATCCAAAATTACTGAACAGGGGTTCAACATGATGCATCTGTTGCTGGAGTTCTTGACTGCTGCTAGTCTCTGCGCTGTCACCGAAGCTACTGCACTGATGCTGACTCTACTTTGTGCCAACACTAGCTATGTGTTGTTCAATCTCTGGCGCTCCTAGCCACTGCAACTGTCACTCTAACACTCCTTTGCATCAACTAACCCGGGCCATCCTGCTACTTCTGATTTGGGCTCCTGTAGCAAGGTATTGATCCAAGAGGTGGACTCCTCAAGGATCCTGCCCATCTGCAGTTCTTTCGAACTATAGTTCTATATCACCCCACCTCTGGGCAATCATGGCAAACACCTCTTCCTTGATCTGTGCGGGTGCAGCTGTCAGATCATGCTTCTCGTCTTTGTCATTTTTCTTGAGAGGACACTGTGTAGCATAGTGACTAAGTTCACCACATCGGAAGCACTTGATCTTCGAAATATCTTTCTTTTTCTTTTGTTGCTCCCGTTGTCCCTTAGATGCGAGCGCTGCATTCTCATCCTCCTCCTTGGGCTTCTTCCCACTGTTGCTGCTGTGATTAAGTTTACACTTGACCAAGTCTCTCCTCATCTCTTCTTGCTGAAGAGCGATCCACATTCCTTCCCAATCTGGCAATTTCTCCTTGCCCAGGATGCTCTGGACAAATACTTGCCACTCTTCTGAAACTGAGTTCAGGGCCAACCTCACCATCTCTGTAGGTTGAGGTGTTGACCCCACAACTGCCAACTCGTCTCGGTTTTCTTGAATCTTTGCAAGGAATGGCTCAATGCGTTCCCCCTTCTGCATCTGCGTGGATCTCATCTTCTGCTCCAAGTACATCTTCCACTGCTCGGAAGATCCCTGATATAGTGTGGACAAGGAATCCCACTTCTCCTTGGCAGTGCCTTTGCCTGAGATGTGACATACTACATGATCCTTCACTCTGTTAAGGATCATTCACTGGGCCTTCGCCATCTCTCCCTTTTACTTTTTAAGCAGATCTTGATCCGTGGGCTTAGCTACCACACTATCGACGGATCTTGAGAAAATGTTCATCCAGAAGGCATGACATCCTCACCTTCTAGATCACATAGTTGGATGCACCATCCAACCGATCCTAATCTCGCAACCCATTTGCCGCCATCTCTACCAACAAGCTGTCGAACTATCTCCTATCTCCGTTGCGCAGCACTGGGCTGGTCTACGCACTCCCTGCTGGAGATGGTAGATCTGCTCCTCTCTGTTGCTGCTCAGCACTCGAGAAATCAAACTTCTTGGCTGGAAGTCCTTTGAGGAAGAATTTCCTCAACAATGTCTCCCTTCTTCCTTTTGACGATTTTCTGCCCCAGCAACTGTTGCAAAAAACTGTGTCACGCCAGAATACTACCTCTTTGCTGATGCTGTTGCATTGCTCCCTTTGACACTGGCAAACTTCGATCTGGAATTCTTACTTCTGTCGACTCACTCAGAGAGAGACCTTCCTCGAAAACCTTTGCCCTCTTGGCCTGGACTACGCAATCCCTCTGGGGATTCGATTTGCTGCCTACGCAGCACTTCGACCCTCCTTCTCTTTAGCGCTGGGCTCTTCCGGCTCTGCTCTCTTGCTTCACCTGCAACTCTGATACCATGTGAAAATTCGATTACCCGAATCACCACTGCAGCAACTGATTAAGTTCCTTCTGTTTGTTAATTACTGAACAAATTATTTACTCTTTCCTACAATAAACATCGAAACTAATACACTGCAGTCTTCACCAATTAAATTATAAGCGAAAACAAGAAGCTGAGCAATAAAGAAATACACAACACATTACACCGTTATTTTTGGAAAAACATCTGCGAAAAAACCCAATGTGGGAAAACTGGTGCAACACCTGAGGGTTTTATTATTAAGTAGTAGTTTCTGAATACAATCTTTGGATGCCTTGTTGGCTGTCCAGTACAGAGAATATCACTGACAGAAGAATAGTGACAAGTACCTCACACTATCACAGCCGATCCCGACTGATCCGACCACAGAATGGCTTGCGCCTTGCTGCCTTTGTGCAGTGACTGCGTCAGCCTAGAGTCACAACGTCACTCCCTCTGTTGATTGATTTTCCTCCCAGGAACTTCAATTTCCACCTCCCGATCTCACACCCCGGCTTCGGGCTTTAGAAATCGATTCCTCCAACAGAAATACAGACCTCCTCAGGGCTCGACCTTAGAAAGGACTCAAGAGATTAGGATGCAGAGAGAATAACTGTTCAAGAAATCTCTTAACCTCGCTCTGATACCATAAAAGAATGTTCAATGAATTAATTTGGAATGAGCAAACAGCTCAATGATAATACAGAGATATTTACAATAATAGAAACATCAGGTTTCTATGTAGAATATGGAAACACTCAGTTTCATCTAAGAAACTGGATGAAACTGCTAAAAGAATACAAATAGCAACAGCTAAAAGGAATGAGCATTAAATACTAAATAGGAATATTCTAATAAAAAAGGTGGGTTGGGCGGACTTGAAACCAATTTTTTTTTGTTTAAATTATTTCCTAGCCCCTCTACCCTTCTCCCACCCCTATAAAGGTGACCTAACCCCCTCATATTTCCTCACAACTATCTCATTGCATTTACGTGAGCATTTGTGAGGAGTTTGTGAGTAGTTGGAGTTGGTTTTTGGAGCAACATTGAGGAGGTCCTTGGGTGATCTTTGGAGCAGCATTGGTTATGTGTTTTTGTTCTGATCTCTATATATTACATGTATTGGAAAATGCATTCGGTGCCATTTTGATATAATAGATATATTCATGAGTAAGCTTTGATCAAGTATTGTCTTCTCTCTATTATTCTAATGCTTTGAGTTTGGAAACATGAATGAAAATCTTTAAAAATATGATTTTTCATTAAAATCAAATATTTAATGTACTTTTTACAAAGACCGAGTCATTGGAATCAACTAGTCCAAGTCGATACCAAGTTGGAGTCCGAGTCGGAGTTGACCCTCGGCTGGTTCCGATTCTGAGTCCGAGTTTTAAAACATTGGTTGGGACCCTAACATGGAGAGGTTTACAAGAGATTCTGATGATATTTATGAGAAGAAAAAGGGTTAAAAACTATCTTAGTATAACTTTTTCCTTAACAAATCATGTTACGGTTTGATAGATATCTGTAAAATGATAAGTTTTTTCATTTGTAGAGGTCGGTTGATGTGGAGGAGGAAACCCCTATAGGCCAAGTACAATGTTTTAGTTTTTTACAGGCAAGTGAGAAAGGGCTCATGATAGATAGCGCTTATGACGTATGTTTTTCTTGTAGTGTGGGACATTGCTCATCATTTGGAAGTATTCAAGCACAGTTTTGCCTAAGTTAGTGATATGGATGAGCGGTATCATCAATCAGGCTGTAACATGGTTTTGTTCATACATGTACTGCCTTCAACTGGGAATGTCCTAATATTGTTTCTCTATGTTACTGTTTCTGCTTTTGTTGTAACTAACAGTAGTAATGTATATTTCTGAACATTGCATGGTTCAAATTTGCTTTAGTTTCTGCTCGAAGCAAATTGTATCAATAAATTCTGCTTTAATCTTTTACTTCTGTAGGGAAATGATCTGGAGGCTTTGATTAATTTATTTGAAGATTTATTCCATTAGTATTACATTATAACTAATTTCATTGGTTAGCTTGAGAGGTTGAGTGTTCTGAATTGCTAATAAGAAGTGTTGTGAATTACAAATAAGAGATCTTGGGGTCAAGTCCTGTGGCTGGATATCTCTGATATGTTAATACCTGATGTCCCTGCTGGGTTTGGCATACTATAGTCTACACCAATGGTTTACCCGGGTTACCACTTGATGGCAGTGAAGTTTCTTGATGTTTCCTGTGCATGGTTACATGGGGGAAAATTCAAAAAGGATTTTGTAAGGTTCCCTTGAATTCCTTTAACATGAGGTCATTTCCGTCCGCATTGGACTTTATGGCATTTATTAATTCCAGCATAGATTTTTCCTTGTTTGGATTTTCTTGGATTCTTCATATTGGTTGTTAAAGTTCTTTACTAAACTCTTTTGATTACCATTAATTATGATCTTAAAATGTTCTACTGGCAGATGGAATTTCAGGATAAGTGTTCAACCATGAAGATAATGTGGCTGAGAGAGAAACACATCTGATTTCAGCCATCGTATTCCTTGGCATTTTTCTTCATTTACTGAGGAAAGTGTTCATTGCGGGAGAATATGTAAAATGAAGACTGAGCTTTGAGTGGATGTAGCATTTTGAGTTTTTGTTTCTCAAACGATTAAAGAATCGTATTCGATAAAATATAATTTGTTTCTGGCAAATGTTGTTCAAGGTCTTTGCTTAATTGAATCTATTCCATCTTTTCCATCGTATTAGTTATTTGCTTTCTGTCAAATGAGGTAAAAGCAGTTAGAGAGTGATGACAATTGGATATTTGAGAACTTCGAACCAGATATTTCAAATAAATGGAGACAGGGATGTAAACTTGCCCCTTGGCTGGAGATGCGGCCATTCGAGCCTTTGTTTATGCCATTCTGGTTTTATGTTGGACAACAATATAAGGTTAAATATTGTGGAAAATGGCACCGTGGCTGTTTTTGGGAGGAGTTTGACAAATTTTAGGTCGATAATGAAACGAACCTTCGAAGACACTCAGCTCAGTGTTTTTGGGCTGCGGTTTAGGGCTTGAGATGGGGCATTGTCACATTAATGACTTGGATTTATATCTTGATTGGCATACACCCCTGGATTATAAGTTGATAGAGTTCGGTGTAAATCATATGTAACATCAACTCAAAAAAAGAGGCTAAACTTGGTGGTTTCATGGCATGGAATTCATGTGCAGCGTTAGTTCAATCATAGAGGCTAAATTCATTGGCTCCATAGCTCAATTTAAGGTTACATTTTAACCTATGTGCATTTTGGAATTGTATTATGTTGGGTACAAATCATACCAGTCTACCTTCGTAAAAAGTCATTTTTTAAAGATTCATCGATAAGATGTTCATTATTGGGTTTCAACCAATAATGCAAAACTTCTCTTGTTTTTTGAAAGTCGAGGTGGTGTTCATAAAAGTTCAGTATTACATGACCTTATTTCTGGTTATCTTGTTTACTACGGAACTTGTTGATTGTAGTCGTGCATTTTGTTTGATAGTAGACACTTTATCTGCTCACCTAGGTAGCTGCCAGAACTCGTATAAAATTTGGTTTAAACATAACTTGTACTCACTCACTCTTCTCTTGCTCTTTTAAGTAGAGTTGGTCTTGTCTTCATAAAAGGTCAGCATTACATGACCCTATATCTACTTTTCTTGTTTACTATGGAACTTGTTGATTGTAATTGTGCCTTTTGTTGATAGTAGACACTATATGCTCACCAAGGTAGCTGCCAGAACTCCTATGAATTCGGTTTAAACATAACTTGTTCTAACTCACTTATCTTTAAACAATTAGCATTTACACAATTTTGCCTACGGACGGCTCTCTCTCTATGTGTCTCTCGTATGGAGGCAAGTCGAGGAACGAGGCAGTGACAGGAGTCAATCATCCATTCGTTCCTTTTTTTCTCCACCGCGTCAAAAACCAAAAACCTCTTCATCGCTTATCCTCTCCCGCCCCATCGTGACAGGGAGTGAGGGGGGCTGCTTACTCTGGGGAATGGATCAAGAATAATCAACAGAGCCTCATCTACAGCAGAATCATCATCCTTCTCCAGGATGAGGGAAAATAGCGGTACTTGCTCTTCAGCAGAATCATCATCCTTCCCCAGGACGAGGAAAAATAGCGCTACTTACTCTTGGACCCAGTTGGGGAAAAGTCATTTTTCTTGTATGGAGGGGAAAGCGATGCTATTTTTCGAAGTTTTCTAATAGCTTTGAGGATTATCTGGTGATATTCACATCTAAGGCTATTTACATCATGTTCTTTCTTGTTTTCAGAATAATTAAAAACATTATTTAGAAATATAAATACAAATATCTAAGTGGGATTGAAATGTTGTGTACATTAATGTCTTCCTTGTTTTTAAAATAACTAAGAACATCATTTAGAAATACAAGTAGACATATCTAAGGACTGAAATATAGTTTTCATTAACTTAAGAAAGGTAGCGAGTATATTATTAAGTCCGTTGGACTGTCTTGTTAATTAAGATCATGAAGCAGCATGACCATTAATTAAGTCTTATTAACACAATGAAAAATTCATAATGTCCATATCAAGATATATGATTTCTTAATCGGATTAAGTTCAGTTTTCGAGTAGTGCAATTGTATTTTTTATTCAATAAATTAAATATTAAGTGCATTAGTTAAGACATTAGAATAATGACAAATTCGTAAGTATATACTTAGTTTAAAGGATATCTGGTTTAATTTGTATTATTTAAGTTCAATTTTCAAAAGAATTTAATTCTATTTATTTGATCTTATAAATTAATATTTATTTATTTCTAAGTAGGGAACACCTTTCTTAAAACTAACCTATTTAATTATCAATAATGAAGATCAATTAATATTTATTTCCAGCAGTATTTATTTTAAGCGGGGAACATCTTTTATTAATAGTCAATTCATAATTTTATGGATTATTCATAATCTCATGGTTGATATTTAAACACATTTTATTTTAATTATTTTTAAGTTTTCAATATAATTTTTCCTTAAGATTTCATTTTAGTTTTTAAGATTGTTTGATATTTTATTTTTTATTTTTTATCATACACGTTCAAACTCCCAAAACCAAGTTCTCTTGGAAGTTTATGAGTGCTTTTAACCTTTTTATTTTAATATAAGTTTAACTTTTAAAATTAATTTTTTCTTAAGATTTCTTTTAGTTTTTAAGATTGTTTGAATTTTTTTTATCATACAACTTCAAACTCCCAAAACAAAGTTCTATTGGAAGTTTGTGAAATGTGTTTTTAATCTTTTTATTTTAATATAAGTTTAACTCTTAAAATTAATTTTTTGAAATGACATTCAAATAAGTTATTTAATAGATGTTTTGTCAATGATTATCTTTGTATTTATGGAAGATGAAATAGTTTTGTAGATTATCATTATTATTAATATTTGTGTCTGCCCAATTATCTTTGTATTTATGGAAGATGAAATAGTTTTGTAGATTATCATTATTATCAATGTTTGTGTCTACTCACTTGACTCTATAGTATTAAATTAGTGGATGGTTTGGTATATAGATTGCCAAATTTGAAAGCAATTTAAGTCCAATAATCGACATACCACTCGCCATATAGTATTAAACTAGTGGATGGTTTGGTATATAGATTGCCAAATTTGAAAGCAACTTAAGTCCAATAATCGGCATACCACTTGCCATAGCATTAAATGCTGCATAATCTATTTAATTTAATTAATCTTGGTTTTTTTTTTTTAATTTGTAAACTTGTATTAGATTATATTATTTTTTAGTTTTTTATTGTTTCGTAATTTTTTTGTTTTTTGTTTTTTTATCAATGTGAGTATTATTTTGTAATTCTTTTATCTATTTGTCCACCCACTCACTACATCTTTTGGTAAAATTTTGAAAAAATTATTAGACATTTTTATCTTCTTTTTGTTTTTGTCAAATTAGTAGATGATGTTGGAAATATCTCCATTGTTCCCTATTTAAATGAGTTTATCGAAATTTTAAATTCTTATATAGAAAATTAAATCAAAATTAAATTTATTGAAACCTATTTAAGCATTTTCTTGAAACTTAAGCGTTAAAGTGGCATAGACATTTTAGGTACCATATGCAACACATTTTCATGGTACTATTATTTCTTGTAGTGATATGAGGCTTTATTTTATCAAGTTCATTCAAAATTTCAATGTACTCTTTATATATGTATTTATTTATTTTTCCAAAGAAAACTTTGAAGAGATACTCAAATTATGCTTTTCCATGTGTTTGGATGACATCTGCAATATATTTGTTAGTGTAAGCTAATGTGCCTCTTCTGTAGTGATTCAAATTAGGCATTTTGCAACAAAAAAGTTAACACTTTAGGCTTCCTGATTCTAATCACTTATTGGTGCCTTGACGTGAATTCAATCTTGGTGGGAAACATGCCACACAATGGTTAATGTGCCTCTTTCATAGTGAATCAAATTAGGCATTTTGCAACAAAAAGTTAACACTTTGGGCTTCCTAATTCTAATCACTTATTGGACGTGAATTCAATCTTGGTGGGTAACATGCCACACAATGGTCTTTATCATTGAACGATGACCATGTTGACATAATTTGAGAACTTTACATTTAATTCTTTTTTGTAATTTTTAGATAAGTTAACAAAAGATGTCCAAGTCTATTATTATTATTATTATTTTTGTTAAAACCCAAAGAAATTTCAACCCAAAATACTTGAATGGAGGGTATTTATGTTGTCAAGTGCAATAGGAGTCAACCAAATTTGATTTTGTGATCTGTTTTATTTATTGACAGTTATGTTGGGTAGGCGATCTAACCAGTTAATCTCAGCCTTTACCTAATCCCTAATCAATGTTGATGATTGCATTTTTTTCTATTTTATAATCATTTAAAAAAATAATAAAAATTTTAATTCAATTTTTTTCTTTTTAAATAGTGAAAAACTATATATTATTACGTTCAAAAAGCGTAAAGGGAAGAAGAATGCCGACACTTTCAAATTATAAATTCAAACCTTGTAAAATTTAAATGATTGGAATTTTTTTAGATACAAGTTATTTTTTTTGTCTTTAATATTGACTTTTTCAATCATAATTCATGTGTATGTTCGTGTTTATCTTATAATCAAATCAACTTTTTTGATGTGATGAAAGTGGGTAGTAATATTGCCTCATTGAAGTTGAAGTCTCTTCAATAACATGTTTGTATTTATATTTGTGTTTATGGTTTGCTAACTTACATACTGTTGGAAAATGTAACTAGTTTCGGTCTTCATAATTGTCATTATACTCATGTCAATATGTATATCTTATGTGACAAGAAAAAGAAAGAAAAATATTATTTTAATGTAAGAGTTTCATGTTTCTTTAGATTGGTCTTCTAGGTAAAGCATGTTCTTCATGCTTCTAGGGTTTGTCATAAGATTTATTGTCATTAGTCAAGAAATTCAATTTCATGTATATAAGACCCATCTAGGTAAGATGTACCATGTAAAAGAATTTATTTTGAGTCAAGACAATCAAAATAAGCCTCTTAGCACAAGTCGGCCCTGCCAAAGACAAGTCAACGCAAAGAGGGCTATTCAACCTCCACAAATGAGTATAAATAGAAGTTTCTCGATCTCATTTGGAAGCCAATTCGATTTGCATTCAAGAAGTTTGATTTGAGGTGTGAAATTCAAGAAAGGCAAGGAGAAACGAAGTTGAAGCAAGAAGGAAGGAGAATCAATCTTTTGGTCAAGTTTTTCCTTATTTATCTCACACATGCGAAGATTTTGAGTTGTTGTAGGGGTTGAAGTTACAGACCCACTGCAGGTCCGAAATATTGTAGTTGTGGACACTTTTTTTGAGTTAGGTGTAATTCTGGAAGGGTTTGACTCTTGTTGACTTGGCTTGACTTTGACCTAATTGAAAGGGCTTCTTGGAGGGCTAACTTGGTGCTAGGAGGAGGTCTTGGTCTTGAGGTTTGGGTCTTGGTTTTCTCATTTGAAGCAGATTTTATAAGAGGATATTTTCTAGGTTTTCCCTTCGAAGGGTTTTGCCCTGGCTTGGAGCTTAATTTTTGTGTCCATTATCTTTTTTTTTTGTAAGCTTGGTAGGACCCTCTCATTTTCGAGTTTTTACATGTCCGTTATTCACACCATTTCCGGGGAGGGTAACACAAGAATCGAACCCAAGATCTCCGGTTCGGTGAGACTTCATTTCCACGACCATTGCCACTTGAGCTACCCCATGCAGACTTTTGTGTCCATTATCTTTACTGTTTTTGTTCTTGATAATTGTTTGATGAATAAGATCTAATAAAGAAACGCAATAAAATAAATAAAGTTCACAAGCAATTATTAAGGTTAAGGAGAAATTGAATTAATAATTGCCTTGCTGCATTCTCCAACATGGTATCAGAGCTAAGGTGAACAAGAGAAGGCAACTAGAATATCATCTTGAAGAGTTTGTTTGTCAAGGGGAATCATTTGCAGAAGGACACAAAGAAGAATACCCATTGATCACGAAGGAAGGTCACCACATTAAAGAGGACCTCATCATCAAGCTCTCATTGAAGAAAGGAAAGACAAGTTATTATTGAAGATTCTCTAGTGCATCAAGTTGAAGAAGAAAGCAACAAAGAGTCTTGGGATCATCATTTACTCCTTGAAGCTATTTGAAGATATCATTGTTGAAGGCAGCTTAGAAGACATCATTCTAGGGCATCTTTGAGGTCTCCTTGAAGGTCTTGAAAGCATTAAGATAGTTGAAGTCATCATCAAGAATGAAGGAATTTTGGTTAAGAAGTATTAGATTGTCTTCTATGTCTCAATCTACTGATCACATGGCTACATTTTGCGAGGAAATCACAAGAGAGGATTGACTTGGCACTCACAAAGAATGAAGTAATGGAATATGTTCTTGGTGAAGTTGTTAAACCAAGTAAAGTGAAGACTCAAGAATTAGCAAAGTACAAGAAGGGAGAAGTAAGAGCACAAATGATCATTGTTGAATCCATTAAAGATCATCTTGTTCCCTTTGTTGCTGATTTGAAGACATCAAAGGCTATGTATGATAAGTTGGTAAAGTTGTACTCTATAAGTACATTAGGTTAAAAGTTTTCCTTGAGGAATCAACTACATAGAATAAGGAAATCAAAGGATAGAGACATGGCCACCTATCTAATGAAGATCTCACAAATAAGAGACCAGTTGCAAGGGCTTGGGGAGACTATTATAGACTTTGAGATCACTATCTGTGTACTAAATGTTTTGAACTTGATTGGAGTAGTTTTGAAACTAGCATCTACTCAAAGAAAGATACCACATCTTTTGATGAATTGTGGAATCAATGTATCTTGGAAGAATCCTGGATCAAGGAAAATGATGACACTGATTCAAATGAACGATCTCAAGCCTTCATTGCAAGAACTAAGAAGTTGAAGAAAGGGAAGTTTGGAAAGTCCAAGAAGAAAATAGATATGGCCAAGATTTAATGCTTTAGATGTAATGAGTATGGACACTTTAAAAGGGATTCTCCAAACAATAAAGTGAACAACAAAAGAAAGGAAAGAAGTGAAGCTCACATATCCGATGAAAAGGGAGAACCAAAGCAAAAGACGAAAGGAGAAGATCCCAAGGATCTTTATTATTAAAGGAAGTCTCATATTTGTCAGGTTCTTTATGAAATTTGTCTTTCTTTTACCAAGTAGAAAGTAGGAGAGCATGCATAGTTGCATTCTCTAATAGAAGTCTTGATTTTTGTAAATGCATGGTAGATAAAAGCACATGATATTAGAAAAAAATGAATCTACTTATTTATTTTTCTTTAAGATATATCATCTAGTTTAAAGAGAATGAGAAAATTGCAATCATATTGCATATTATTGTTCATCCAAGCATTTTCTAACATCAAGTTAGAGGTAGTCATTTTGCAAAGAAGGATCATCAAGATCCTATAAGAATCATCATTATGGAAGATTCTTGGAAGCAACATTATGATTGGTATATATTCCATATAGTATGGTAACAATACATTTGAAGGATGAAGGAATGTAGATGGTCAAAGTTGCAGTGTGAAGGGCACTGTTAGCGTCAGGTTTACAACTTCATGTTAGGTCAGGGATGTCAATCCATCTTTTTTGTAAGTCATAATCATGAAAATGGGGGTGTTGTGTTCATCATAAGGATGGTCAAACCTAGGGAAATGTGTCATTTACGTCCTTTTTACTAACCCCGAGTTTATGCAAACTTTTACCTTATGACATGACCTATAGCAAAAAATCAGTTTAACGTTACAAAAACATTTCGTAGTGCTTTTCGAAAAAAATAAAATTCATTTTTTGACTCGTTAAACTGTCTATTCTGAGCGTCGACGTGGTGGTTTGTCAAATAAAGGTCCTTCCCTTGCACGAAGTGACATTTTCCAAGAGTTTTGAGCCCATTCGAGCCATTTTTAAATAAACCCTAGTTTACTATGTTTTTCCCAAAAAATGTTTTTTCTAGCAAACCAAGAATTGTTATTTTCTAGTGTAGAAAGAAGGTAAATTGTTTTGCAATCCTCTTTTGAGTAATTGCAAGGTCAGTAAAGGTCTTACAGGTGTTGGAGCTTGGAAAAATGGGTTGTTCTGGCCATGTGAAGAGGTTCGAACCTGATGGAATGTACTTTGAAGTGCACCCTGGACCTTTTCATAAGTGCAGGTTGGGAACCAGTCTTTCAACGATTTAATGGATACAACCTTAGCTGGTGCCATGAATTTGTCTTCTCTTTCAATGGTAATACAACAAAAATTAGGACATTAAAATTCCTTGTCACCGAAGAATCAATTGCTAAAGCAACAGGGTTACCAACAAAGGGAGAAAGGTGGTTTAAGAAGCAGAGGTCACTGAATGTATATTTAAACTTCTTCTTGAAAGAAGTCTGCCAAAATCAAGATTGGGATGCAGGGGTCCTCCAAAGTAAGTTGAAACCTTAATGGGCTACTGCACTCAAGAATGTCTAGTTGTTCTACACTTGTGAGGGTAGGTATTCTAAAGCTTACCTATACCACATGAGATTCCCTTGTCACTTAGCAGGTTTTAGGAAAATGAATTTGCCTTATTTCCTACATCGAAATTTATTGGAAGTGTGCAGTAAAGCAAGAAAGGGACCTAAATTACAAACTCATGATATTTGTCATCACAATCTTATTAAGATTTTATATAACCATGAGGTAAATAAACAAGTGGAACAATTAAGGAAAATTAGAGAGAGGAACCCAAACCCACTTGTACCTAGAAGATCAAAAGGAGGCCAAAACATAGCTTCTCCTCAAGATGCTGCCCATGAAACCAAAGGAGAATCTAGTCAACCTTAGGTTGAAAAGCATGAGGAGGTCCCTGTAAAAATGTCAGAAGTTGAGGTTGAGGTTTATGAAGGAAGAACTAGAAGCCAAAGAAGTCAACAAATGAATTTTGAAGAGGAAGAAATAAAATAGGGAAGTTCAAAGAACAAAAGGGTAAACAAAAAATCAAAGCAAAAGATAAGGAAGCTGAGATAGTTAGCATTTTTGGCAAGAGGCCTCACACTTGACCTACTAACAAGCTTAGGTGGAACTTCAAGGCTATAATGGATCCCAAATACAAATAAGCAATCATCATCCTTGATGAAGAAGAAAAAACAGAGCAGGTTTTAGATGGTAAGAAAAGATAAAGAAAAACAGAGTATGTTGAGAAAGGAGAAAACAGAACCCTAAAAATTGATAAAAGCTCACTAAAGCCAGATAGGAGGGTGACAAGGAGTCAAGACAAGTTGGGCATCCTTGCTCAAGTTGCAGAGGACAGGGAAGTGATTAGTTGAATCCAGGAGACAATGTATAGTGCAAACCCTAATTTTGTTACAGTAAAACCCTAATTTTGTTGCACCAAACCCTAGTATATATTTAACATTTTGGTTTGCCATGGTCAAATGATCAAGCAATAATATTTTTGAGTATGCTGTGGTAAGATATCATATATTTTTGTGCCCTGAGGGGTACGAGTCAACATGAGGAAAGAACGCAGTAAAGAGGGAAAACAATTACACAATTTTGGCATCATTTCCAGGTTCATGTATCAGTTGGCTACAATGAGGGAATGCGAGTTCAAGCTTCATAGTTTAAGATTGTAAAGAAATAGATTGTTCCAGATCCTATCTTGCAACAAATAGCTCGTTCTTCTCCCAGGATACTAGCAACAGAAGCGTATAACAACCCTTGTACTCTATTTTGACAAAGGATTATGTACCATATTAGTGGTCTGAATAGATTAGAGGATATGGTTTTTTGTAATTTTGTCAGTTAAACTTTCAAATACTATGTAAATATTTTGTAATTACTGATACCATACTTCAAGGAGCTAAACTCTATTGTAATTTCTATATATTGCATCAGGAATATGAAGAAAGGGTTGGATTTTCTAAAAATTATAGTTTCATTGTCTGTGTGTTTTGAATGCTTCAATCTTTTCATTTGCCAAGATCAGTAGATTCTAAACAGTGATATAAAGATTCATGAGATAGTGGATGTTAGTATGTATCTATGTGTTTTTGAATTTCTCCTTCAATAATCTCATAACTACATTTCCTTTGAATGTTTGGAAAGTTAAATTAATTAAGAGTTCATTATTTTTTGATGCTTTGAGTTTGGTTTTCAAAGGTTCTCATTCTGATCCTCTAAAGCCACCTTAGGATTCATTGTGCATGCCCTATTGTGGTGGACTATGTTTCTTCTTCTTCACCCATCTACAACAAATGGAAAAGGTCTAGGATTTGCTATCCACCTTGCCTTTATCAATCCTGATTAAGCAACTAGCATCTTGGTAAATTACCTTAAAAAACTAGCTATTTGACTCCATCACCCAATGCAAACTATTGATTTCAGGCCCAACCAAACCCTACATCAACACAACCTATCCAAAATATCTAGCCATAGTGTGAAAGTCAGAGAGATCCCTCTTTGGATTGAAGGGGCTAGCCTTCAATCTACAAGTTGGAGTGAAAAGGTTACCTTGGGAATTTCTCTCCTACAACCAAGAGAAACTTTCTAAGTGCTAACAAAGGGCATAGTAAAAGTATTTCTAGTTCTTGGGATAAGGAACTTAGCTTCGACAGTTACAAGAAGCAAGCTCGTTCAAAGGATGGCTAGATGGTTGTATGAAAGAAAGGGTATGCATATTCTAAATAGCTCCTCTCTAGGTTAAAGTTCATATATACAAGAATCTTGCAGAAAGAGTTGAATATAAAAAAGTGCTCGGTAAATCTACTAGATGACTGCATGATGCTTGAAAGAATAAATTTCACATGCTTTGGAATGGATAGAGATCAAGAATTTCTCACAAAATTGCATGGCATAAATGTAACAATGTTGATCAACATCAAGTATAGTCTCCGGAAGAAATAAAAGGGAGTTAATAATAACAACTCCAAGGAATATATTGTAACTTGGTAATCAAGTTCGATTCATGGGCACTCTGATTAAAATGAATGCATGGAAGGATTCTTATATAATGTGGAGATGGATCATATTAATGGATGTTGATTTAAAGGGACTCAAGTATGCAGATATTTTGATAAAAGAGGCCATCATGATAAGGTAAGTTTGATATTTATTTTTATATTGGTTACCTAGTTAACATACTATTTTTCTCCTTGGAAATATGTTGTAGGAATCCATGATGGAAGTTGGGGCAAGTTCAACTGTTGGCATTGTACTCGATTCAAAGAACATATGGATTGAGTAAATGGTTTTGGAAATACTTGGAGGGTTATGTAGTCAAGGTGTTCACATAATCACCTTGAGATTGAAAGGTAACAATGTAAGAAGATAACTTGATGTTCATGTTCCTACATCAACAAAAATCACTTTCATGTTAAGAGGGAGCTATGACTAACTTGAAGTTTGATAAGGCTCAATATAATTCCTTCATTGATGATGACTAGAGGAAAGTGATGAGCAATATTGATGCCCTGAACCCTGTCACAAGATTAAAGTAAGTGGATGGCTCCATAATATCCAAGAAGGAAGAAGCTCAATATGATGAGATACAAAAAGGAAAGAGGGAGCCTTGCAATTATCTCCATGAAGAATTGGTAGCTAATACACTTATGAAGACAAGTTAGAGAGCTTGTAGCTATGACTTCCAAATTGAAAGGAAGTTAGGAATATTCTATATATTTTAGAGGGAGTAAAGGAGTCTCCTTAAATAGGAGAAAGTATCTATTCCCTAATCAAGAGGGAATGAATATCTACTCTTTGATTGGGAGAGAGTGATGATGGACATCACAAATGTATTCTCTCTTTCATGTGTCATGCACTTGATCAAGACTAACAATGGTAAGTCTAAGCGAAGGCCATGGAGGGAGAATGGAGAATGGAGGTTTGGATAAGAATTTGTGATTTCCTTGAGGATCGAAAAAATCCAATATAGGAAATGGACCAACACTCTTTGAGTATTAGACAAGTATCAAAGATAAGAGTGGTCAAAGAGGACATATTCTTTGAGGATTGGGAATCCAAGATAAGAGTGGTCAAAGATGATATCTATTCTTTGAGGATTTGGAATCCAAGATAAGAATAATCCTAAAAGGACATACCTAGTGAATATCTAGATGGGGTATGTGTCTTGTAGAGGTAGTGTGGTATTTCACGTAAAGCCTCCCAACATTATGCTCTTGTATAAGAAATATCTTGTCAATTTAATGCCTTACTATGTTGACAATGTTGGTCATAATGCTAATGCTTAAAGATGGCTTACCAATCTGACTCTTCTTATGAGAACCCTTCAGTTTGAGAATATCCTTGTAATGGTTGTACAATTATGAATACCTCCCTAGTTAAGAGGGAATTTTGGAAAATGTAACTAGTTTCTGTCTTCATAATTGATCCGTTAATGAAAAAGGTATTATAAACTATGTGTGAATTCGCTTATGTTACTTAGTGCAATGGATTGAAAAGATTGCAAATAACATAAACACACAGACAATTTGAAAACACATTAAAACACATCAACACAGCTAAATTTAATAAAGGAGTTCACCAGACATTCTGGCTATGTCTCCTGATCCTTTCGCTTCCAGCGCTGACCTCTTTATTTTGTCTTCAAAATGTTGTTACAGGTTTGAGCTCGAAAACAGAGTCTCAAATAAGAAAATGAAAATCACCACTATGTTTAGCTTGAAATTTCAAGTCAAACGAGTATAAACTCAACCATATTTGGCCACTGTGACCTCGAGACCCCTTGGAATGGTCCAAAACCACCTTTGTCCCTGCAAAACCACCCTCTATTTGGCAAAAACCGCCTCGGCCTGCATAAAACCACCTCGGACTGCGCGCTGGTGGTAGGGCGGGTTCGGCACCTACAATGGTTTATTAAAAAATTAGTGGCTTGGTTAACCAAGTCCCACCCTTCGGCATTTTGGTTAGTGGAGTTATGCGAAGTAATTTGCAAATAAGGTTTTGGAAGTCGAGGGTTCGAAACCCCTGCCGACCATTCTGCCGTTATACATTGGATATGTGATACGATTTGTGTTAACTCCGCTGTTTCGTTGGTTATGTTTCGATGATATGGTATTGACATACCATATGTCGTTGCAATCTGCAGTGAATGTAGGATAATGCGATAACATAAAATCAAAGGACCAACGGTCGTGGGGTTGACCCCGACCGCCCGACCTTTTTCCGGTGAAGATCCCAACACAACATAAAAGGAAGTTCATCATATCTGTTACCAAGTCTGATGGTAGTCCAACCGATGAACTAATTTAGGTGAAGTTGTTGCCACTCTGGGAAGCTAGGGGTTCGATCCTCCTCAACCCCAAAATTTTGGGATTTCATGCCAACATTGGGAAAATCTGGGCTGCCACATGTCAACACTGGATTGGTTCGTGTGAACCAATCACAAATTGCCACGTCACCTTCTTTGCTAACATCATCCAGGACCTATGGCCCATTCCCCGGTTGACACGTGTCTTGCTGACGTTGGCATTGACCATTGATTGTTGACCTAGTTGACCTTTGACTTTTGACTTTTTTGCCCTAGTTTTCCACAAACTTTGACTGGCTCTAACTTCTCCATTCGGACTCAGATTTACGTGCCATTCGCACCGTTGGAATCGTATCGACGAGAAATTCGAATTGATCCTACTTTCATATGTCTTTGAAGACATTGATCCAGAGGCAAAAATGAATCCATTTTGGATCACTTCTCCCCACTGGAAGCTTTTGGTCCACCAAAAGTTGGTTTTAGCTATCGAGTAAGTGAGGATAAATTTCCATCACTTTTCCAACCTCTATCCATCGTGATTTACTTGGATTTGTACCTTTGAGTCCAACTCGAAGATACCCAAAATTTCCCTGTCGCAAAGTCCTTATCCTCTTGTCAAGAACTGTGTCCTCCTGTAGCCCATTGAGATACTCAGGCAAAAGATCTTCAATGGAAGGTAGCTGACCTTGCTCTTCAGGATATTCAATCAATGAAGGCTCATACAATCGCAAGTTTTCAACATTTACGACAGAATAGATTTGCATGTAAGCTGGTAGATCTAGGCGGAAAGCATTTTCACCAATTTTGTCAAGTATTTTGGAAGGACCATATCTAATTGGTTTCAAATTTTTACCTTCCCCTTGTAGTCTTTCTTTTCTGATTTACAACCAAACTTGATCACCAACTTGAAAACTATGCTCAACTCGATGCTTGTCATATCACACCTTATACTTTGCTTGGCTTCTTTCCAACTGCTCTTGTATTGCCTGGTGAATTTCTTGGATTTGTTCAATGAACTTGGTTTCTTTGTCCACATCACTATGTCAATCAACTGCTATGTCTTTACCAAAGACAAAATCCAAGGGAGACTTTGGTATAAAACCAAAACAAATCTCAAAAGGATATCTCTGAGTAGAAGAATGTTTTGCATGGTTGTAAGCATGCTGCACATAACACAAATTCTCATCCCAAAGTTTGGGATGCTTACTACAATATCCTCGGAGAAATTGTATCACTGTCCTAATGACCACTCCTGTCTCACCATCTGTTTGCGGATGAAATGTCATGCTTTTCTTTAACTTTGTGACCAAAATTTCCTGACAAATCGAGAATCTTCATCGGATACAATAGAAGTTGGTAACCCCAAATGAACCCATACATTTTGAAAGAACAACTTTGCAGTTTGTTCAGCTGTGACTTGTTTATTATATGGTGTCAAAATATACATCTTATTGAACCTATCCACAACTACATACAAATAATCATGACTCTTTCTAGACTTTGGCAATCCCCCAACAAAATCCATGGAAACACTTTCCCAAGGACGGGAAGGAATTGGAAGTGGATTATACAAGCCTAATTTTCTATTACATGGCTTGCTTGTAGCACACATAGTACATCCTTTAATATATCTAGAAAATGTCTCATTCATTCGTGGCCAATAGCACTGAATCTTTGTAATTGTGCAACTGTTTTACTTACACCAAAATGACTTGATATGAAAGAAGTATGTGCTTCTTGAATTATATTAACCCTTTCAGTTTATGGAATGGATAACTTTCCCAAATGACATAAGAGTTTTTCCTTTATGTAATAATCCAATTCTTCTACTTGCTTTCCATGACTTAAAGTTGCATATACATCCTTAAAATCTGTGTCTTGAGAATATTGTTTGATGTAACTTTCACGAATTACTGAATTATGCTTAAGTATTGTGGATGCATTTATAATTGGTCTTGATAACATGTCTACAACCTTATTATGTATGCTCTTCTTATCTCTGATAACGAAATGAAATTTCTGTAGAAAACCCATCCACCTATACTGTTGTGATTGTTGCAATTTTGTTTATGAGTGTAAGTATTGTAGTGGTTGATGATCAATATGTATGATTGTTTCTTTACCCATTATGTAATGTTTCCACCTTTTAACACTCTGAAATAATGCATACAATTATTTATCATATGTGGGATAGTTAACTACTACTGATGTGAATGTCTCAGAATGAAAGCATATAGGCTTTCTGTGCTGCATCAACACTTCCCCCATGGCATATTCACTTGCATATGTCTCGATCTCAAATGGATGCTGAAGATCTGGCAGTGCTAGTACTGGCGCTGTACTGATCCTTTCTTTCAATGTGTCGAAGGATTTCTGCTGTTTGTCTCCCCATTGAAACACCTATTTCACACCTGTCAAAGCATGTAAAGGAGTTGCAATCAAAGAAAAGTTAGCAATAAACTTTCTCCAATATTGCGCTGCCCCTAAGAAACTTCTAACTTCTGTGGCAGTATTGGGCTTAGGCAAATTTATAATGACTTTTACCTTAGAGGGATCTATCTTCAATTCACCACCCATTACAATATAACCCAAATAATTCAAAGATGTTCTGCGAAATTCACATTTTGACAGTTTTACATAGAGATTTTCTCTTTTCAAAACATCTAAAATCTGCTTTACATGTTCATCCCATGTTCTACTGAAAACAAGAATATCATCTAAATAGACTATTATAAAATCATCAATGAATGGCCTAAATACATCATTCATGGCTCGCATGAATGTAGCTGGAGCGTTAGTTAAGCCAAAAGGCATAACCATCCATTCATAAAGTCCTTGTTTCGTTTTGAAAGCAGTCTTCCATACATCCTGTTTTGCAACTCTGATCTGATGGTAGCTGCTTCGTAAGTCCAATTTAGAGAAGTAAAATGCATCTTTTAACTGATCTAACAAATCATCAATACGAGGAAGAGGATAATGATTCTTTATTGTGATTTTATTTAATGCTCTAAAATCAATGCACATTCTACACAAACTGATGAGCCCCAATTTTTGGTACAATTTGGGCTCATATTGGCCTACTTACCTTGCTCAACCATTCATATTTTACCACTTATGCATTCATTTCTTAGTATATTCGTGTTGTTTGTAGGAAGAAGGGCAGTCATTATATCTATGTGACTAATACATGATGATTTCAGGTTCTTGGCATTAAAGAGAGCAAAAGACCACGCAAAAGGAGACAAGGAGACAACAAAGGTGACATTGCGGGTTCATAGGGAAGTTGTCCACAGTCTTGATGACCCTCCTCGTGATTTTCACCTTAACTTTGAGCTCTAACAGCTCTCCCCACCGAGCTTAAAGGCAGCCAACACGTTCTACAGGATCAGCAGTTTTACAGCAGTTTGACTTTCAGTTGGACAGCCAAGCTCCACGAATGGAGGAAGCCAGCTTGATCTTCATTTTGTATAAATATGAAGGCCGTAGCCTTTGTTAGGAGCTTTTTGAACTTTTGGACTGATACTGTAATTTTTGAGCATAGCTCGGTGTTTGTTTTTGTAAGCCAGTTTTGGCATGACATTAGACTTTTGATTATGAATAAAGGCAAGCAGATTTAGATCTAATTCTGAGCTTTTAAGGGAGCTATAACTCTCAGGTTAGGGCCCAACCTGAGAGCAATAGATCTCCTCTTCTTGTAGTGTTATTTACCTTTCTTTCCAACATTTTGTTTCCTTGTTTTGATATGCATTGCAAAGAACACAGGTTGCTGATTTGATTTCTTTAATAAGATTGAGTAGGATTAGCTTATGGTTAAATTAATTTCAGTTGCTTAAATTAGGATAGGAGGTTTGTAATCCACTGGAGCTCCAAGAAAAGGTTGTTAGTGCCTCCACTGCCATCTCTGTTTAGGGATTGGGGTGCAGTCTATACCAACCACAAAAAAAAAACGCAGTCTTTTCTACTTTTATGCAAGCTGCAACACAGTCGGTTTAATCGTGGATCCTTCCATGCATTTTTCTCTTGGGCCATACTTCGTCATTACAATTCCATGCACGACTTTTCTTCATGATTTACAGCGTTGTTCATTGGTTTAATAGCACAGGTAGCACTGGTTAATGAATTCTCGTTTTTGGTGCAAGACATAAGTCATTTGTTTTATTTACACTGCTCCATATCATTCTACTTCCTTCTTCTTCTTCTTAACCTCTCCTCAAGCCACCTACTCGACCTCTGTTCAGCTCTTTTACCTTCCAACTCATCCATTGCCACGTAGCTTCATCTTTTTGACCTTTCGTTGCTGCCATCCTTCTATCCACCAACCAACTCCGTGCACTCTTTCTCCATCCTGTTTCTCTGCCCCTGAGTCATCACAAGCTCCATCTCCACCTTACCTATCCACCCAAACCGTTCCATCACTTCACCATCACCCAAAACTTCCACTTACAGCACATCCTGTAGAAGTTAGCAGACTTCCTGTAGAATTCCTTAGTTTCCTGTAGGATCCCCTGCAGACATCCTGTAGAAGCCTGCAAACTTGGTTGCCGAGCATCTGAACGTTGTAGACTTTTGTGGATTGATGCTAGGGACCCTCTCGAACCTCTCCTAGCCCTCATGACCTTTCCCAAGCTTTCTCTCCCTTCGCACCACCTCTGCACAGCCAAACCCTAATAAGAAACAAACTCATAATCACTCCATCCACTTAAGCAAAAATACAAAAACAATGTTCTTTTTCATAGAAGTAGTTTGAGTTCATGCATTTCACATCATTAGAAGTAATGGCATCCTTTTTAGACATTTTCACTCTCACTATTGCATCATAGAGGTCGAACTAGTCAAATTAGGGTTTACTAGGGTTTCATGTTTTGGTTGGCTTGCAGTTCATTTTTGCAAAGTAGATTGATTTCCTATGAGATAGCCTTCGTCCATCATTTAGAAAGCTTCTTCTGAGAGCATATAGAAGTTGGCTTGAGCCCTAGCGGACTTGTGCCAGCTGACCAAGTGACAGCTGCGACAAGAGCTAGTACTTGTGCATACAGCACCGTCGCTTCCAAGTTTGTACGAACTACCGGGTTGATAAAATTAGAGATAGGAAGCCCCAGGAGTTGTAGCATTATTGCTACGATACTGGAGCTCACCATCTTTTTGGCGCCGTTGCCGGGTAAGCGTCAGAGTATTAGTAATTGTTGCTTTTCTTCTATTTTCTTACTCTTGCCTTCTGCTAAGTAGTTTATTTCATTTCCATTATGCAAAAGTAGCATAGACATTTCCTGCTTTCATAGATTAGCATTTCCTGCTTTCATAGATTAGCATTTCCTGCTTTCATAGATTAGCCTTTCAATTCTGCAAGCGTAGACTAGCATTTCCATTCCTGCAATTTCATTTGAGCAAAATAGATTAGTTCTTTCCTGCTTTCAGTTTAATTCTGCATCTTTATAGTTAGTTGTAGATCAATCTGTTTCAGTTTTGCAGGTACCAAAGGAAAAAAGAAAAAACAATCAAAAAAAGAAAGTCTTTTCCATTTCATGCCTCGTAGGAACCGAGATAAATCAGGGAAATTCCTACCCAACACCCCCACTACATCACTGAGTCACCCTTCTCTCTTCTTTGGTGACAGTGACCCAGAAGAACCTATAGGTGAACATCCCGAGATATACAAAGATCCTATAGTAGAAGAAGAGTTAGAGACCACTCCATCTGAAGCTATGGCTGACAATAGAAGAGAGGATGAGAGAATAGAAGGTGCCTTCCCCATCCGAGAGACCAATGGAGAGATGAAAATGAAGAACATTAGCCCCTCCGCCTTACCTCACTTCCATGGACTGACTACTGAAGATCCTGATACCTTCCTGTTTGAGTTTGCTGTCCTTTGTAGAACCTATGACTATACTGAAGATGAGCAAAAGCTGAAACTCTTCCCTTCAACTCTTAAGGATGCAGCATTACGCTGGTTCATGGGTTTACCTGGGAATAGTATCACCACTTGGGCTCAGATGCAACAAGCTTTCAATACCAAGTACAGGGATTATTGTAGGTCTAAGGAAACCAAGGGAGAAATATTTCGGATGACCATGGGAAATGATGAGTCCTTAGAGGATTATGAGGAGAGGTTCCAACTAAGCTATAAGCGGGCCAGGTGCACACTTGACCCCGAATCCCTCAAGTTGGTCCTGCTCCGAGGAGTCCCTGAAGACCTCTTAGATACCCTTCACATGTTAGCTGGGGGGGACATTTACCAACTGCCTTATGAGGACATCAAGACTGTGTTTCGAAACCACTCCAGGGCAGCTCGGAAACGAGGTAGGGGAAACCTCCTCTCAACTAGTGTCCCTTTCTCCAAACATGAGCTTGCAAATCAATTAGAAGATCTCAAGAGTGAGGTGAGACAGACCATTGCCATGCAGCTGGACACATTCAGAATCCAGAAGAAGAAAGAAGAAGCTGAGAGAGCCTTGGCTGTCTTCTGCCCTAGGTGCACAAGGAGATACCCTAAGAACGAATGCCCATTGCATTCGGTTGAAGTATGTTTCGTTTGTGAGGAGGACCATCCCACAAATCAGTGTCCAACCTTACCTGGGTTTAAAGCCATGTACCAAGGGATAGAAGCTCCCACTGAACCTCTCTATTACCTCAACCAAAGGAGGCCACAAGGATCTAGACCTTATCAGCAGGGCATGCAAGGGGCAACTCAAGCTTATTACAGCCCCAACCAATCGACTCTTATGCCTTCCTGGGGTCCCCCTGCTCATCCTTCCTGGTCCATGCCTCCTCCATGGTCTTATCCACCTCAGTACCCTACTCAACCTACTTCTCATTCATATCATTCACATGCCCAGCCACAGCCTCAGTGGAATGCACCTCAGTCGGGGTGGAGGCCCCAGTACAATACTCCTCCCGCCATTTTGCCTCCACCACCGGTTCAACCTCAGCCATTACCTCCTGCTCCTCCAAGGCAACCTCAAATGCCTGCTCAACCAAACCCGAACCCCAACAATAGACAGGCCCAGCAGGTATACATTGGGGAAACCTCATGCCCTACCTATGCTGTGGAGATCCAGGAGATCAATCTTCGATCTGGAAAGACTCTACCAGATCGCTAACCTCCTCCCCCAGAGGATGAGGAAGATAAACAGGAAAGTGAACCGAAGGCTATTCCACCCTTTCCTGAGAGACTAACAACCACCACACAACCCAACCCAGAGGAGGATGAGCTTCTGGGTGAGCTCAAGCAGTTGTGTGTAAAAATACCACTTCTCCAAGCCATCAAGGATGTGCCAATATACAACAAACTGGTTAAGGAAAAGTGTTTCAAACACCCAGGCAGGCGGAAGAAAGATGCTTCAACCATCAATGTCATAGGACAACTGTCTGACCTTATGTTAGGACAAGTCATCTGCCCAAAGTACCTAGATCCTGGAAGTCTTGTAGTAGATGTCCACATCAATGGCACCATCATACCTCACACCTTGATTGATCTGGGGGCTGCCATTAATGTGATGACCAGGGATACCATGCTCAAACTCAATCTTCAGGGTTCCTTGAGGAAGACCTCGACAGTACTGAAATTAGCAGATCGCTCCACTGTGACTCCCGAAGGGATTGTGGAGGATGTCTTGGTCTCTATCGACTCTTGGGAATATCCTGCAGATTTCTTGGTTCTGCAACCCAAGGCAAAGCTTACTAGATATCATCTCATTTTGGGAAGGCCTTGGTTAGCCACTGCAGATGCTTACATAAGTTGCCGTGCAGGAAATATGACCATCAAAAATGGTCCTATGTCCAAACAGCTAGTCCTATACCCTCCTGCCCAACCCTCCTTAGAGCATGACTTACCACTCTGGTTAGAAGAAGGAGAGGAAGATGAGGTGTACTCAGCGCCTCTATGCACCTTAGAGACCACTAGAAGAGACCCCCCAACCGAGGATGACTTGATTGAGACCTTGATCCAGAATCCAGCTTCCAGTGCACTATCCTTAGAGAAATTGGTGGAGGATGCCCAAGCTAGCACCTTAGTGGATCTCTGTACAACCAACCCTGTCACTCCCAGAGTCAAGAATGTGGAGTTCGGCCCTGAGAAAACGTTAAAGATCAGCTCCTCCCTATCTCCTTCCCAGGAAAAGGAGCTGTGTAGCCTGTTGGCCAGTCACCTAGATGCTTTTGCTTGGAGCTATAAGGAGATGAAAGGAGTCCATCCTTCGGTCTGTACCCATCACATATACATCAAAGAGGATTGTAAGCCGGTTAGGCAACCCCAGAGGAGAATGAATCCAGCCCTTAAGGACATTGTCAAGGAAGAATTGCAAAAACTGTTGGATGCCAGATTCATCTACCCCATCTCAGATAGTGAATGGGTGTCCCCTCTGGTGTTGGTTCCCAAGAAAAATGGGAAATGGAGAATCTGTGTGGACTACCGAGAACTGAACAAAGCTACCAAGAAAGACCATTTCCCTCTACCTTTCATAGATCAAGTGTTGGATGGACTGGCAGGAAAGAAGTTCTTCTCTTTCCTGGATGGGTTTAGCGGGTACAACCAAATCCAAATCAGCCCGGAAGACCAAGATAAGACCACCTTCACTTGCCCTTGGGGTACCTTTGCCTACCGAGTCCTTCCCTTTGCGCTATGCAATGCTCCTGCTACCTTCCAGAGAGCTGTTTTGAGCATCTTCTCGGAGCTGGTCCATGATGCAGTGGAAATCTATATGGATGACTTCACTCCTTATGGGGCCAACTTTCAGGAAGCATTGTCCAATCTGGGAAAAGTCCTGACCAAATGCATTGAGATGAACTTGTCCCTTAGTCCTGAAAAATGTGAATTCCTAATGACTGAAGGGACCGTGCTAGGCCATACCATTTCTTGCCAAGGGTTGCAGGTGGATCCTAACAAAATTGCTCTCATCAAGAAGGTTCCACCTCCTCAAAAGGTAAGGGATGTTCGGAGTTTCTTGGGATTAGCAGGATACTACCGGAGATTCATTAAAGATTTCAGCAAGCTAGCCTCGCCATTGTTTGGCCTGTTGGAAAAAGATGTGGAGTTTAAATGGACTTACGATTGTCAGAGGGCTTTAAATGAATTGAAGGACAAGTTGGTGTCAGCCCCAATCCTGAGAGGTCCAAACTGGACCCTACCTTTCCACATCCACACTGATGCCTCGAACAAAGCCATAGGTGCAGCTTTAGGACGAGTTGAGCAAAAACTTCCATATGCCATTTACTTTGTTAGCAAAAACTTGTCCAAAGCTGAGCTAAATTACACTGTAACCGAGAAAGAATTCTTGGCTGTGGTCCATGCACTGAACAAGTTCCAACATTATATTACTGGCTATCAAACCTTTGTACATACAGACCATGCTGCAATTAGATATTTAATGAATAAACCAGATGTGAATGCTCGTATTATTAGATGGTTACTTTTATTGCAGCAGTTTGATTTGACCATTATTGACAAACCAGGTAGAGAAAATTTTGTTGCTGACTTTTTATCTAGATTGGATTTGTCTGCAGATGAGGATGGAACGGTGGATGACCAGATGCCCGATGAACATCTGTTTGCTATTTCAGTACTCTCTCCATGGTTTGCTGATATAGCAAACTACCTTGTTTCAGCACAGTTCCCTCCGCACCTATCTTCCAGAGAGAAGAGCAGAATCATCAGAAAAAGTGCCTCATTTACTTGGATCGGGGGCAATCTGTTCAAGCTTGGCCCCGATCAGATCTTAAGGCGTTGTGTAAGGGAGGAGGAAGTCTTTGATATCCTCCTCACTTGTCATGATGGGCCTTGTGGAGGACATTTTGCAGCAAAGAGAACTGCCTTCAAGATCCTGCAGGCAGGCTACTATTGGCCCACACTTCATCAAGATGTCAGAAGATATGTCAGCCAGTGTGACCAATGCCAAAGAATGGGGAAACCGACCCAAAGGGATGAGATGCCTCTCCAACCTCAGGTGACTCTTGAGCCATTTGAGAAGTGGGGTATGGACTTTGTGGGCCCAATCAACCCTCCTTCGAGGCAAAGGTCTTACATCATTGTGTGTACTGACTACCTGACAAAGTGGGCAGAGACCAAAGCAATCAAAGCAGCAACAGAAGAAAAGGTGGCCGAGTTCCTAAGAGAAAACTTCTTCTATAAGTTTGGCTATCCAAGAGAGCTGGTCACCGATCAAGGGAGCCAGTTCACCTTTAACCTGGTTGAAGATCTACTAGCTCATCACAAGATCAAGCATAGGACTTCCACCCCCTATCACCCTCAAGCAAATGGGCAGGTGGAAGTCACCAATAGAGCATTAGAAGGGATCTTGACTAAGGTGGTGAGCAGCAGCAGAAAGGACTGGGAAGATCGCCTGGTTGAAGCCACATGGGCTTACAACACCACTTGGAAGACCACCACCGGCTTCACACCTTATGAGCTGGTCTATGGGAAGAAAGCTTTGCTGTCCATTGAGTTTGAATACAACACTTTGAGGATGGCAGCTTAGCTGGACCTAGATCTCAGCCATGCACAACAAGAAAGGCTATTGCAGCTGAATGGACTGGATGAGCACCGAATGCAAGCCCTCCTTCACTCAGAAGTGGTTCAACTTCAGAGAAAGGTGTGGCATGACCAACATCTCCATGACAAGCAATTTCAGCCGGGAGATTGGGCTTTGTTGTATGACTCCAGATACAAAGATTTCAAGGGGAAGCTGAGAACCAGATGGCTAGGGCCATATTCAGTGGAAAAATGTCATGACAATGGATCTGTTCTTATTCGGACCATTGATGAGGAAGCCATCCCCATGCTTGTCAATGGGCATCGATTGAAGATCTACAGGAAGCCTCCCTCAAGACAAGAGTTCATCAAAACTATGGAGAAGGCAGTGTTGGTCATAGAGAAGGGTTCTGCCTCTGCTTTGGGCATACCCTGAAGAATCTAAAAAAAAATAAATAATAATAATAATAATAATAATAAAGATCCTTGGGTGAAAACCTTTCTGAGGCGCCCAAGGCAGGTGGTAGGGGTGAAAACCTCATTGAGGCGCCCCTATTGTCTTTTCAAAAAAAAAAAAAAAAAAAGGGATTGGAAAAAGATCCTTGAGTGAAAACCTCTTTGAGGCGCTCAAGGCAGATGGAAAGGGTGAAAACCTCAATGAGGCGCCCCTGTTATCTTTCAAAAAAAAGAGAAAAAAAAAAGAAAAAAAAAACAAAAGAAAAACAAGGTCAGCAGATTCATTATGTAAAATTGCATGCAGGTGTTCTATGGAGGAGAGGAAGCCTCTCAACACAAAGCCAAGGGTCCTCATCATGCAGCCAGGACACCTCACCAGCACCTCCTCCAAGAATACTCATTTTCTCCAAGGTATGTGCAATTTCATTACAGCTCGAGTCTTCTACAGGAAGACGCAGATTTTCTACAGGAAGCCCGAGAGTGGCTAAAACAGGGTCTTCTACAGGAAGCCCAAAATTGGTAAAGAAAGGATCTTCTACAGAAGGCCCGGAAGTGGGTAAAGCAGGGTCTTCTACAGGAAGCCCGAAATCTGAAAAGAAGGGGCCCTCTACAAGGAGCTCTGAGAAAGCAAAACGCAAGAAAGAGAAGGCTGGTATTCTCGAAAAGGAGGCAGCAGCTGTGCTGGCCGCCCTCAGTACACCTCCAAAGCCAAAGGAGAAGAGGGAGAGGGAGATCCCTCTACCTTTTGAAGCCAGGAGAAGTAAGAGAATAAACACGGGCAAGACGCAGCCTCCACCCAACAACCAAACAATTTCAGGGGGTGTCCCTACTTCACCCAGTAAAAGATCCCCCTCTAAAACATCGGCCACCCCCGAGAAGGGAAGCCCAAAAATAACTTCCTGGACACGAAGGATAGGCCAATCGGCTTCCGAAGCCCGGCTCAAGGAAATGGGAAAGGGGGAGGAAGCGCCACCCTCGTCACCGCCAGGGGCAGAAAAGGCAGGGCCACCAAGAACAGGAAAGGAAGAGCATGCTCCGGGCTCTAGTTCTCGGCCAAGGACGAGGAGCCGGAGCAAAGTTGCTCAAGGATGAGCAAATAGTTTAGCTGGGGGGTGATGATGAGCCCCAATTTTTGGTACAATTTGGGCTCATATTGGCCTACTTACCTTGCTCAACCATTCATATTTTACCACTTATGCATTCATTTCTTAGTATATTCGTGTTGTTTGTAGGAAGAAGGGCAGGCATTATATCTATGTGACTAATACATGATGATTTCAGGTTCTTGGCATTAAAGAGAGCAAAAGACCACGCAAAAGGAGACAAGGAGACAACAAAGGTGACATTGCGGGTTCATAGGGAAGTTGTCCACAGTCTTGATGACCCTCCTCGTGATTTTCACCTTAACTCCGAGCTCCAACAGCTCTCCCCACCGAGCTTAAAGGCAGCCAACACGTTCTACAGGATCAGCAGTTTTACAGCAGTTTGAATTTCAGTTGGACAGCCAAGCTCCACGGATGGAGGAAGCCAGCTTGATCTTCATTTTGTATAAATATGAAGGCCGTAGCCTTTGTTAGGAGCTTTTTGAACTTTTGGACTGATATTGTAATTTTTGAGCATAGCTCAGTGTTTGTTTTTGTAAGCCAGTTTTGGCATGACATTAGACTTTTGATTATGAATAAAGGCAAGCAGATTTAGATCTAATTCTGAGCTTTTAAGGGAGCTATAGCTCTCAGGTTAGGGCCCAACCTGAGAGCAATAGATCTCCTCTTCTTGCAGTGTTATTTACCTTTCTTTCCAGCAATTTGTTTCCTTGTTTTGATATGCATTGCAAAGAACACAGGTTGCTGATTTGATTTCTTTAATAAGATTGAGTAGGATTAGCTTATGGTTAAATTACTTTCAACTGCTTAAATTAGGATAGGAGGTTTGTAATCCACTGGAGCTCCAAGAAAAGGTTGTTAGTGCCTCCACTGCCATCTCTGTTTAGGGATTGGGGTGCAGTCTATACCAACCACAAAAAAAAACGCAGTCTTTTCTACTTTTATGCAAGCTGCAACACAGTCGGTTTAATCGTGGATCCTTCCATGCATTTTTCTCTTGGGCCATACTTCATCATTACAATTCCATGCACGACTTTTCTTCATGATTTACAACGTTGTTCATTGGTTTAATAGCATAGGTAGCACTGGTTAATGAATTCTCGTTTTTGGTGCAAGACATAAGTCATTTGTTTTATTTACACTGCTCCATATCATTCTACTTCCTTCTTCTTCTTCTTAACCTCTCCTCAAGCCACCTACTCGACCTCTGTTCAGCTCGTTTACCTTCCAACTCATCCATTGCCACGTAGCTTCATCTTTTTGACCTTTCGTTGCTGCCATCCTTATATCCACCAACCAACTCCGTGCACTCTTTCTCCATCCTGTTTCTCTGCCCCTGAGTCATCACAAGCTCCATCTCCACCTTACCTATCCACCCAAACCGTTCCATCACTTCACCATCACCCAAAACTTCCACTTACAGCACATCCTGTAGAAGTTAGCAGACTTCCTGTAGAATTCCTTAGTTTCCTGTAGGATCCCCTGCAGACATCCTGTAGAAGCCTGCAAACTTGGTTGCCGAGCATCTGAACGTTGTAGACTTCTGTGGACTAATGCTAGGGACCCTCTCGAACCTCTCCTAGCCCTCCTGACCTTTCCCAAGCTTTCTCTCCCTTCGCACCACCTCTGCACAGCCAAACCCTAATAAGAAACAAACTCATAATCACTCCATCCACTTAAGCAAAAATACAAAAACAATGTTCTTTTTCATAGAAGTAGTTTGAGTTCATGCATTTCACATCATTAGAAGTAATGGCATCCTTTTTAGACATTTGCACTTTCACTATTGCATCATAGAGGTCGAACTAGTCAAATTAGGGTTTACTAGGGTTTCATGTTTTGGTTGGCTTGCAGTTCATTTTTGCAAAGTAGATTGATTTCCTCTGAGATAGCCTTCGTCCATCATTTAGAAAGCTTCTTCTGAGAGCATATAGAAGTTGGCTTGAGCCCTAGTGGACTTGTGCCAGCTGACCAAGTGACAGCTGCGACAAGAACTAGTACTTGTGCATACAACACCGTCGCTTCCAAGTTTGTACGAACTACCGGGTTGATAAAATTAGAGATAGGAAGCCCCAGGAGTTGTAGCATTATTGCTACGATACTGGAGCTCACCATCTTTTTGGCGCCGTTGCCGGGGAAGCTTCAGAGTATTAGTAATTGTTGCTTTTCTTCTATTTTCTTACTCTTGCCTTGTGCGCTGGTGGGAGGGCGAGTTCAGCACCTGCAATGGTTTATTAAAAAATTGGTGGCTTGGTTAACCAAGTCCCACCCTTCGGCATGTTGGTTAGCGGAGTTATGCGAAGTCGTTTGTATATAAGGTTTTGGAAGGTCGAGGGTTCGAAACCCCCGCCGACCATTCCACCGTTATACATTGGATATGCGATACGATTTGTGTTAACTCCGCTGTTTCGTTGGTTATGTTTCGGTGATATGGTATTGATATACCATATGTGGTTGCAATCTGCAGTGAATGTGGGATAATGTGATAACATAAAATCAAAGGACTGACAGTCGTGGGGTTGACCCCGACAGTCTGACCTTTTTCCGGCGGAGATCCCGACACAACATAAAAACAAGTTCATCAAATCCATTACTATGGCCGACGGTAGACCAACCAGTGAGCTAATTTTGGCAAATTCGTTGCCACTTCAGGAGGTCAGGGGTTCGATCCTCCCTAACCCCAAAATTTTGGGATTTCATGCCAACATTGGGCAAACCCGAGCTGCCACGTGTCAGCACTGGATTGGCTCGTGTGAACCAATCACAAATTGCCACGTCACCTTCTCTGCTGACATCATCCAGGACCCGTGGCTCATTCCTGGGTTGACATGTGTCCTGCTGACGTAGGCATTGACCGTTGACCGTTAACATGGTTGACCTTTGAATTTTTTGTTAGAAAATTATATATTACAGAGCAATGGAACACATAAAATATTGCAGAAATATAAGCACAGAAAACACATAAAACAAGAGAGACACAGATATACGTGGTTCACCCAGTTTGTGCTACGTCCACGGAGAAATAGCCAGTCCTCCTGTTATATTATCCAGCAAACTGAAGAGATACAACCTACAACAGATCCGCTATAACTCCCTCTTCGCTCTCAATCTCCTCTCTCTTCCTCACTCAGAATACAGATCTACATAGACGCAACACAATTCCCTCATATATAGCGAGGGGTTTCATTCTAGGGCAAAAAACCCTAAATTAAACATAACTTCTACCATCAGATCATCCGCCTAATGAACGACCCAGATTTAGTAGAAATTACTATACTTTTACAAGGCAATTTTACATCTGTTTTTAGCTTCAGGGGCGCTGCCCCCGAAACCCCCATCGGGGGATCGCTGGCACCCGGACCCCCCAGTCGGGGGGGATTAGCTCCCTCGGACCCTTGCGGGGGGGACAAGTCCCCTCACATGGAGGGGTGTACAATCTTCCTGGGGTATACATCCGGCTGAAACCTTTGAATACATAAGATAATCAGGGTCCACACCCAACATTTTTTGCCCTAGCTTTCAACAAACTTTGATTGGCTCTAACTTCTCCATCCGGACTCGGATTTACGTTCTATTCGTACCATTGGAATCGTATCGACGAGCACTTCGACTTGATCCCACTTTCATTTGCATTTGAAGACGTTGGTCTGGAGGAAAAACTGAATCCATTTTGGATCAATAATTGTCATCGTACTCATATATATATATATATATATATATATATATATATATATATATATATATATATATATATATATATATATATATATATATATATCTTATGTAATAGGAAAAAGAAGAAATAAAAATATTATTTTTAAAGCATGGGTTTCATGCTTCTTTTGATTGGTCTTCTATGTAAAGCATGTTCTTCATTCTTCTAGGTTTTTTCATAAGATTTGTCATGAGTATAGAGAGTCAATGTCATGTATATAAGACCCATCTGGCCAATATGTACCATATAAAAGAATTTATTTTGAGTCAAGACAGTCAAAATAAGCCTCCTAGCACAAGTCGGCCCTACTAGAGGCAAGTTGGCCCAAAGAGGTATATTTGACCTCCAAAGATGAGTATAAATAGAAGTTGCTTGACATCATTTAGAAACCATTTCGATCTGCAATCAACAAGTTCGATCTAAGGTGCAAAATTCAAGAAGAAAGTCAAGAAATGCAAGGAGAAAAGAAGCTAAAGCAAGAAGGAAGGAAAATTGATGTTTTGGTCAAGTTTTGCCCTATTATCTCTCACGCGTGTGAAGATTCTAAGCTGTCATAGGGGCCGAAGTTACAAACCTATTGCAGGTCTAAAATGTTGTAGCTAGGGGAAACATTTATGAGTTTGGTGCAGTTTTGGAAGGTTTGACTCTTGTTGACTTGGCTTGAATTTGACCTAATTGGAAAGGATTATTTTAGTGCTAACTTGGTGCTAGGAGGAGGTCTTGGTCTTGAGGTTTAGGTATTGGTTTTCTTATTTGAGGCAGATTCTATAAGAAGAGAAGATATTTTCTGGGTTTTCCCATTGGAGGGGTTTCCCTGGCTTGGAGCCTAATTTCTGTGTCCATTATCTTTACTTTTTTTGTTCTTTATAATTGTTTAATGAATAAGATCTAATAAAGAAACACTAGAAGATAAATAATGTTCACAAGAAATTAGTAAGGTTAAGGAGAAATTGAATTAATAACTGCCCTATTGCATTCTCCAACACATAGTAGTGATTAGGGTCAAGAGTAGTTTTGGTATCTTTGGTGAACTATATGTATCCCATTCATTTTGTTGAAGCATCACAATTTTAATCATATTACCTGAAATTTCTCTTAGTTAAAGGTAGGATGCTAGTCAAATTGTGATAAGAGGAAACTAGTCTGAAAAAGAAAAGAAATTTTTTGTCTTAAAGCTAGGGTGAATTAACTAAGAGAATACATGAAAATAAAATTAATAATAAAGAAAATAAAACATAGATCGAGACCACACTCTATACAATGCATAATGTTTCTTACTCATGATCCAATTAAAAAATTAAAATAAAGTACATATATACTTCTTTAAGTGTTGCATAGTGAAATCTCCTTATCCTACCACTTGAAGATTGAGAATCATAATATTGTCTTCATGAAAAAATCTAACTAGCCTTTTTACTTCTTACATTCATGTCTACCTATGAGATATAGGTTCATGAGCATCCACCATTATAATTGGTTCATTATTCGGGGTAGTGTAAATTTAGAAGGTTTCGTGTGATATTGTATTAAGAATGGAATTAAATATGGTAGAATTTAAGGTAGATAAAGGGTATGAATATAGTGAAGGTTTTGGTATTTTAGCGAATTGTTCATCTAGCTCCACTTGTGCTTGCTGAGGGGAAGAACTAATTTATTTTGTATGTGGACCTTGAAGTGTTATAGGGACAAATTCATTCCTTTTTTAATTAGTTTATTCATGAGTAACAACATTCAATTAAAATTTAAGGGTCATTTAAGATTATTTCATCCAATTTCCATCCTTGTATCTCAAATTTCAACACTAAATTTCTACATTGTTTGTTGTTAGATTTTGATTATAACAACAACTTGTTCTAATTCTCTTTCTTCCCTTAAACTACATCATGCTTCTCATTCTTTAGCCTGTTGGATGAAAATTTTCATTAATGTCAAAAGGTGAATGGGTCATTGTTGAGTAATGTTGTCACTGATGTCAAAGTGGGATGATCCCCTAGCTTTGAGATGATCAAAGCATGTGATAATAGTTAAGGAAGCCCTAAAGAGAAAAAGGGTTTAAGTCCTCAAATGCAAAATTGACAGTCAAAAGGAGATCAAGGAAAGGGTGGCCAAAACCAAATAAAAATCAAGGAAGGACTATATCATCAAGTAGTCCTATATTATAGAGCTTAGTTTGAAAATCGAAAATGGAAGAAAAAGAAGATATTGTGACTTATTTACTCAGAGTAGAATAATTTGTCAACTCCATCAGAGGATTAGGAGAAAAAATTGAAGATCTTTGATTGTACTAAAGGTCTTGATATTGATTCCGTTAAAATACGATGCCAAGCTCTATAACATAAAAGAAACTAAGGACTTGACGAAGATGTCAATGGAAGAATTACATAGTAGTTTTACATCATATAAAATGAGAATAGATACAAAAGATGGACCATCAACCAAAGAAGAAACTTCTAAAACCACAAGGAAGACACCAAACAAATAATTCAAGGTCAAAGGAACTCCATACGATGATATAGATTTAGAAGAAGCAAATTTCACGAGGAAGCTAAAAAGAGGAACTGGAAAACGCGAAGGTAAGTTACCTTTTAAATGCTTCGTATGTGGCACGATAGGTCATTATGCTAAGATATGTCCCTTTAAGGAAAATAAAAACTTCCACAAGAAAAATATTTACAACAACTCTTTAGATGAAAATGATACAAAATAACCAGATGCAAGAGAAGTTCTCTTCAATACCCAAGAAAACTAAGATAATTATCATGATGACGAAGAGTTCAATGATTCAAATGATGAAGAACCAGATATGAGGATAAATTCTTTCTGGGGACTTAGAAAAAATTTAGAGTTTGAAAAAAAAAGACAAAAATCTTGAAGACCTTAAGGAGAAATTGAAGAATAGTGAAAAAGAAAATGCCTTGCTTAGAAATAAAAATAGAGAATTGAAAATCCTACTTGAAAAACATAACGAATAAATTATTTCCTTAAGATCGAACTTGAAGAAGCAAATAGAGTTGAGGAAGTAATAAATACTGAAATGATGAAGAAAGAAGAATATTGTAAGAAGATGAAAGAGGAAATTGTGACATTTAGAGCTGAAGTTGATAAAATCAAAACGAACTTGAATACCTCGTTAGTATTGGATGATATTCTCAATTGTCAAATATCGCTAGAAAATAAAACAGGTCTTGGATATGCAGGTGCATCTTCAAGATATGAGGACATAATATCAAAGGAAGAAACTAAAATAAGTCATGCTAATGATTCTAAGAACACCCATCACACAAATCAACAATGGATTGAACCTCCTTTAAGGAAAAACAACTTCAGAAGATCATCTTATTCTCCTAGTTATGAAAACATTTTTCTTGGTCATTGTTACTCTTGTCGAAATTTTGTTGGAAACACTGGGGGGGGGGTGAATCAATATTTCGTTTCAATTGTTACTTTTACTAGTTAGATCACTTATATTTAGAACACAAAATGAACAATAAGAATAAATGCTTTTATTAATTTCTTATTTACAATAAATCAAGTACAATATAGGTAGGATCCAACCCTAGATGAAGACACAGATCTTCAATCTCCCAGGCTCCAACTTGTATTTTCCAAGCATTGACTTGGACTTCCAAGGCTCCAACCTTGTCAATTTTGAGGCACCAACCTCAAGGGCTCCACCCCTATATTTGGTTCAGGCTCCTACCTGGTTTCTTGAGTTCTCCGATCCTCTACGGCTCCAACCCTATCCTCCAAGGCACCAACTGTTAAGTTATGGTATGTTCTATGCTTATAACAGTTTACTTCTTTTTCTTATTATATTCCACTGATTATCAATCACATGTACATAAAGTAAAGTGCAGATAGAACATTAAACAATCGACAGAAAACAAGCCAAGACAAGAGACACAAGATGTGGCGGCTAGCCAGGGACAAACCCCACAATGTGTGGGGAAACCCTTTGATCAAATCTTATTTTATCTTCAATATTTTAGCAGAGAGAAATAGTACAATAAATCTGATTCATATCAGCAGTAGCAAACCCTAGATCAGTAGCATCAGCATTAGCGGCCTCATTATCAAACTAGGGCAGACCATATCTCACAAACCGATAGTCGGATTGACTTCATTCCACCACCAAAAGTTTCAGCTTCCAGAGGAGGTTCAGATGAACCTACAGTGCAGTTTAGATGAGGAGATCTTCTAGGCCATGCAAGTCAATCTTTACTTATGCAGTTGTAGTTTCAGTTTCCGGCTTCAAACTAGGGCAGTCGATATCTTGCAAACCGTTCGTCGGATTGACTTCATTCCACCACCAAAAGTTGCGGCTTTCAAAGGAGGTTCAAATGAACCTACAGCGCAGTTCAGATGAGGAGATCTTCTAGGCCACGCAAGTCAATCTTTACTTCTGCAGTAGCAGCTTCAGTTTCAGCAGTTTTCGACTTCAAACTAGGGTAGTCGATATCTTGCAAACCGTTCGTCGGATCGACTTCATTCCACCACCAAAAGTTGCGGCTTTCAAAGGAGGTTCAGATGAACCTACATCGCAGTTCCAAAGAAGAGATATTCTAGGCCACGCAAGTCAATCTTTACTTCTGCAGTTGCTGCTTCAAATTCAACAGCTTTCGGCGTCACATGTGTGAGAGAGAGAGACCCATTTCAGCGCAGTAGAGAAGAGACTCATATCTGCGCAGTAGAGAGAGAGAGATGTGATGAGATGAGTGAGTCCAAATGAGGAAAAGTTCTCTTATATTTATACACAACATTGGTGGGTGAATAGATGCGACTGTTGGGCTTCTGAGCCTACATGAGTTGTAGGTCGGCTTGATAATAATTCCATAATCAAAATAAATTCATATATCCATGAATACTTATCGGAATCGGATGATCTTTATATCAATCCTACACCTCTCGACGAGAGGAATCTAATAAAAATATTATCAGCCATGAATAAGATGACCCACATGAAGTTTTGCCCTGGTTGCTAATTTTAACACTCCCTCTCAACCATGGAGAACTTCATCTGCAATCTGTCTATCGGTCATTGCTATTCATCCATCAAATGCACTGCCTTGTACAGCCTGACCCTTGCCCTGCTCTACTCTATTTTGCTTGTTCTACTTTGTCTTGTTCTGCCCTGCACTGATCTGTACTGTTTTGTTCTGTTCTGCTCTGCTCTTGCATTGTTCTATTCCGCTCTGCTTTATTCTGCCTGTTCTGCTTTGTCTTGTTCTGCCCTGCATTGATCTGTACTGTTTTGCTATACTCTTGCATTGTTCTATTCTGCTCTGCTTTATTCTGCCTGTTCTGCTTTGTCTTGTTCTGTCCTGCACTGATCTGTACTGTTTTGCTCTGTTCTGCTCTGCTCTTGCATTGTTCTATTCTGCTCTGCTTTTGTCCGAATTATGAAGAAGAAGAAATGATCGAGGATGTATCATACTGACTCAAATTCAGTCTCAGAGTATGTACTACTGGTCCCAGACCAGTCTCAACCAACCCGAAGTCATCGTCATAGTGAGTACAACTCCACTGGTCCTAGACCAGTATCATCCTCCACTGACTCAAAGTCAGTCTCAGAGTGTGTACCACTAGTCCCTGACCAGTCTCAGCCGACCCGAAGTCAGCTTCATAGTAAGTACCACTCCTACCACTAGTCTGAGACCAGTATCATTGATCCCAGATCAATGGAGGTCATCCTAGCGTAGGGAGTACGGTAGTTACAACGACGCGTCCATCGGTACTACTATGGTCCCTAACTTCATTTCCCTGCTCATTGATCAGATGAGAGGTACTTCCCATGAGTCCAAGACTGCATGGGTAGGATGCCTCGACAAAAGAACTAATCAATCCTGTCCTCACAGGAGAACACATCAATCCTGCTACAATTGCCATGGAGAACACATCAATCCAGGCTGCCATGGAGAACACATCAATCCAGGCCTCACAAGAGAACTAATCATCCTGCTACACAGGAGAGCGAATCATCCTGTTCCACAAGAGAGCGAATCATCTTGTCCCACAAGAGAGCGAATCATCTTGTTCCAGTGCGCACCACCAGGGGAGGGTGAGTCACCCTGTGGTCGTATGCACATCAATCCAGGCCTCACAGGAGAACTAATCATCCTGCTACACAGGAGAGCGAATCATCCTGTTCCACAAGAGAGCGAATCATCTTGTCCCATAAGAGAGCGAATCATCTTGTTCCAGTGTGCACCACCAGGGGAGGGTGAGTCACCTTGTGGTCGTACGTTGCTCTAGTAATAACCGCAAGCCCTCAGAGCTCCCAGAGCTCAATGTATGCAACATGTAGGACCCTTGTACAAGGGTTTCTTATCGACTCCAAGTCGTTTGGGAAAATCACAGATTAGATCTTTCCTAGAGGCTTTGACAAGGTGTATCAACCTGTACATCATCTTAATGCGATGGAGCCTCCTTGCTCATCAACTTACCATATCCAAGATGATGTCTATTTGCTGGAGCAATCGACGAATACGGGATTCCTCAATAATCGAATCCCACCTCTGGTTGTTATAGAGAATCACAGTGGTATCCAATGTAAATCCAAACAGCTCACTGAAGAGCTTTCGCAACCAGACTACCTCACACGAGGTTATGCTAGCAACAATATATCCTGCTTCGACGGTGCTCAAAGCCATCGACTTCTGCTTCCTGCTCATCCAGGATATCGAAGCAGATCCCAAGGTGAAACAACACCCGGAAGTGCTCTTACGGTCCACCACACTGCCTGCCCAATCAACATTAGTATATCCAAGTAGTCTCACATCTCTGGCAGTATATCTTAATCCATGAGAGATTGTGTCCTGAAGACATCTCAGAAGATTCCTGGCATCAATCCAGTGAGGCTCAACCAAATATGAACTCACAATGCTAACTACAAAAAATATGTTCGGACGGAGGTTCACCAAGAACATCAATGCGAATGAGTTTATGAAACTCAGAGGCATTTCCCAAATCTGGTCCGACATCACTACCATATAACTCCTAAAGGTTAAGATCCTCGAGGTAGTCACAGGCTTGCAGTCCATCATACCAAATCTTTCCAATATCTTTACCACATATTTCCCTTGAGATAGGAAAATTTCCCTTGGCTTCTGCCATACTTCAAGTCCTAGGAAGTAGTGCATCAGTCCTATGTCTTTCATTTCAAATTCAGAGGCCAGCTCCCTCTTACATTTGTGAATGAGAGGGTCTGCACCTGTTAGAAAGAGGTTATCCACATACAATACCAGTATGAGAGGCTTGTCATCTTCAACCTTAAAGTAAAGGTTAGGATCGGCTTCACTCCTAGTGAATCCCAGCTTTATCAAGTAGCTATCGATCCTCTCATACCATGCTTGGGGTGCTTGCTTCAGCCCATAAAGAGCTTTCTTCAACCTGCATACATGAGATTTTCGATCATAAATCTCAAATCCTTCGGGTTGCTCCACGTAGACCTCTTCTTTGATCGAGCCATGCAAGAACGTAGTCTTGACATCCATCTGATGTAGGTTCCATCCTTGTGAAGCGGCAAGGGCTATGATCGAGCGGATGGTCGTATATCTGGCAACAGGTGCAAAAATATCATCATAGTCTATACCTTCTTTTTGTGAGAAAAGTCGAGCAACAAAACGAGCCTTATACTTTTCCGTGCTTCCATCTGCTGCATGCTTTATCTTGTAAAGCCATTTTGAAGTAACAATTGTCTTGTCCAGGGTCTGGGAACTACTTCCCAGACATCATTCTCCATAATAGACTCATATTCTACGGTCATAGCATCCTTCCATACTTGATGCTTGACGACATCTGAGAATGACGAAGGCTCGTTTTGTATGATCGTGCTCATCATGGTCAGGTATCCTTGATACCTATTAAGTTTCTTACTTTGACGGAAGGTTCCTCAGGGTGCAGCATGTCCTTTAGCATCATCAAGTATCCCCCTAAGCCATGAAGGCCTCTTCCTAGAAGAGGAAGGCTCATGTGGATGAGAATCTATCAGATCCATGGGTTCTTCTACATCAGGCATTGATTCATCATCCTTTTCTTTCGGTTCCCTGGTGTTGGCTTCTTGAGAGCTCCTCAAAGTCGAAAGATTGTTCACCTTGCGGTGAACTTTTCTTTAGGAGTCTTGGAACCCAATGCTCGATGAGGGCATCGATTTTGTACATATACGACGGTGATTGTAGTTTCAGCCCATAGAAACATCAGAAGTCTTTGATCATGTAGCATGGCCCAGATAGCTTCCATCATCGTGCGGTTCTTCCTTCCCACCACACCATTCTGCTAAGGAGTATGTGGTGTAGTAGTCTCCCTCTTAATGCCAACCTCAGGTATGCCTTGCCATCGCTAAAGGTTACCTTGTAGCCTTTGTCTTCTGTTCCTGAGATGGACACTAGGTTCTTTTTGAGGTCAGGTGCATTTAATACATCCTGGAATTTCTGGTCTTCTTGAATGCTTGTCCTCTTCCTTGATTCCCAACTCTCCTCTTACCTTTGCTGTTGAATTTGTCATTCCTTTGATTGCCATCAGAGGGATTTCGAGTTGCACCACTGCATACTGTACCATGCTTCTCTGATCATGATTATCATCATGCTGCCCATGTCCATGATTTTATCCATCATAATGCTACTCAAACTAGTGTGCATCATCATCATGCTATCCTATATGTTCATGATCTCATGTTGCCCTTTATGTCCATGATCTCATACATAGTGACTTGCTTTATCGCAAATGTAACATCGTCATTTTCTTCTAGCCTTAGGTCCAGCCTTTCCTTTTGATTTAGTCTCGGAATTATTTCTTTTCTTTGCATGAAAAGAAAAGGCAGCAGGAGGCATTTCTTACACTTCTTCCCTTGTTTCTTCTTGAATGCATCTAGCCATTAATTCCTCGAAACCAGGAATTACATTATAGTTCAGAAGAGTAGTCCTGAACACATACCATTCAGATGGTAATCCTTCAAGAGTTGTGAGTGCCATTTCTCTGTCAGTAATAGTTTCCCCAATAGATAGGAGATCGTTCTTGATCTCGGTAATTCTTAAGAAGTATGCTTGCATACTTTCATCTTTACCCTTCTTGATTTCCCTCAGCGTATTTCTAAGAAACAAAACTTGATTTGCATCATTAACTTTAAATAAACTCACCAGTCTGTCGTAGATTTCCTTGGAGGTGTCTAGATCAGAGATGTAGGCCACCAAGCGCTTGTCGATAGAGTCCCGGATGATCTTCTTTGTTTTGACTTCTCCATTTTTCCATTTGTTCCAGGAAGCAGCAGATGCATTTGATGAAGGCTCAACAATATTGCCTCTTACATGGTCCAACACTCCTTGATCTTCAAGGGTTAGATCGATAGACATCTTTCATCCGTGATAGTCAGCTTTCTCACGGAGCTTGTCTTCAGCAGGAAAGAGTGTTGAGGACCCCATAGTTCTTTTAGGATAGCCTTGCCAATCTTCTCTTCAATGATTGCTCTTGCTCTTGCTTGGGCTTTGTCTTCACCTTAGCTCTGATACCATGTTAAGTTATGGTATGTTCTATGCTTATAACAGTTTACTTCTTTTTCTTATTATATTCCACCGATTAGCAATCACATGTACATAAAGTAAAGTGTAGATAGAACTTTAAACGATCGACAGAAAACAAGCCAAGACAAGAGACACAAGATGTGGTGGCTAGCCAGGGACAAACCCCACAATGTGTGGGGAAACCCTTTGATCAAATCTTCTTTTATCTTCAATAATTTAGCAGAGAGAAATAGTACAATAAATCTGATTCATATCAGCAGTAGCAAACCCTAGATCAGTAGCATCAGCATTAGCGGCTTCATTATCAAACTAGGGCAGACCATATCTCACAAACCGACAATTGGATTGACTTCATTCCACCACCAAAAGTTTCAGCTTCCAGAGGAGGTTCAGATGAACCTACAGTGCAGTTCAAATGAGGAGATCTTCTAGGCCATGCAATTCAATCTTTACTTCTGCAGTTGTAGCTTCAGTTTCAGCAGTTTCCGGCTTCAAACTAGGGCATTCGATATCTTGCAAACCGTTCGTCGGATTGACTTCATTCCACCACCAAAAGTTGCGGCTTTCAAAGGAGGTTCAGATGAACCTATAGTGTAGTTCAGATGAGGATATCTTCTAGGCCACGCAAGTCAATCTTTACTTCTGCAGTAGCAGCTTCAGTTTCAGCAGTTTCTGGCTTCAAACTAGGGCATTCGATATCTTGCAAACCGTTCGTCGGATTGACTTCATTCCACCACCAAAAGTTGCGGCTTTCAAAGGAGGTTCAGATGAACCTATAGCACAGTTCCAAAGATGAGATCTTCTAGGCCACGCAAGTCAATCTTTACTTCTGCAGTTGCTGCTTCAAATTCAACAGCTTCCGGCTTCACATGTGTGAGAGAGATAGACCCATTTCACCGCAGTAGAGAAGAGACTCATATCTGCGCAGTAGAGAGAGAGATGTGATGTGAGTCCAAATGAGGAAAAGTTCTCTTATATTTATACACAACATTGGTGGGTGAATAGATGCGACTGTTGGGCTTCTGAGCCTACATGAGCTATAGGTCGGCTTGATAATAATTCCATAATCAAAATAAATTCATATCTCCATGAATACTTATCGGAATCGGATGATCTTTATATAAATCCTACACCTCTCGACGAGAGGAATCTAATAAAAATATTATCAGCCATGAATAAGATGACCCACATGAAGTTTTGCCCTGGTTGCCAATTTTAACACCAACCTTGTCTTTTCGAGGCTCCAACCTCTTAGGCTCCAACACTTACTTTAGTTCGTCAAGATGTATTTGGTTATACTTCACGGATTCCAATGTCTTCTTCAACTGGCCTTGTCAATATTCAGTTATGCCTTCCCTTAGTCTCCATGTCATGTCATCAATGAAAACCTTGTCTTCTTAGAAGGTATCGTCATTGCTCTTCATGTCACCCAAACAAAATCTCCAAGGTTAGCTCATTATGGCTTCAATGCATCATGGTATTCAATGATCTCCACAAATATTCGATATGTTGCTTCACAAAGTTCTCCAACTTTGCCCTATTCTGTGTAGGTTTTAACCCCGTACAGAAATTACCTGCATACGAATTCTAAAACACAAAAAATAAACAATGCGAGAGCATAACACATAAAACACATATACACAGAGATTTTCACTTGGATCCCAAAACCGGGACTACCAGCTTGATTTTTGATTATGTTCCTTCCAATGTTATAATACATATTTATACATGCCGAAGCATCCAATACCATGGACCGAAAACCATCACGTCTGTTAGCGCTTGAAATTTCACCTCAGGTTGAGAAAGGTAAACCTCAAGGCAACATCAAACCACTTCGCCTCGTAGCTAGCCCTACGGGGCGGGAGAGGGCTCTCTCCGGTCTATCTCGGTGAGATCTTCAATGGATGAGATGACCAATAGGGTAACACTGATTTTAGGATAGTAAACTGATCAAAAAGGTTGATTTGGGGTTTTTAGGGTTTTTGGTGGCAAATTGAGGGGATGGCAATTTTGGGTGCGGGGATTGGACACAGTTTCTGCAGGGGGTTCTTTGGGGCGAGGTAGGATACAATATTGATGCCTTTGATTGAGGTGGATGGTCAGGAATGACAGGTGAGGAGCTAAGGAGAGAAAACAATAACTTTGAATTCTCCTTAAACAGTAGAAAACATTGAAATTAAACAAACTTAAAAGCAGAGCATGACAGTCATGAATTCTTACTTTAACACTTCGTTTGCTTAATGTGCAGAAGGAAAATAAAGGAAATGATTCACATAAAACACTTACAAGTACATAGAGAAACACACCATCAATACATGTAACCACAAGAATCCCAAAAAGGACTGCAAAACCCTGGTCTTCCTTAGCCAAAAATTGCAGAGATACAGTGAGTAATACAATAAGAGCTTCTCCCTCAAGAGTCCAACCTTCCAACCCCTGAAAATGATTAAGAAAATACATAATATAGGCAAGCCAACCTATTCCCTTGCCTCTAGGGGTCGAGCTCATCCTTCTAGGAGTTGTTTCAACTAATTCTAAACTGAGCACTAAAATCTAGGCAGTCAAAACAACTTGCCTCTATAAGCTAGGAAACCAATTCATTCATTTAATTTTCACTTTTTTCATGAATGAATCTTCTGGAAGAGGTACATAAGTGTAAAATTGTCATGAAAGTACATTAATTACATCAAATAAGATAATAATCCACCCCAAAAAGTCAAACAGGGTCAAACTGCATTTTTCTGAGCTGTACACTGAAATTTGGAGAAGTTTGCCTGACGGGTCGCGCGCCTTTGGGACCACTTTTGGGGCACTTCCAGGTGTCCAAATTGAGCAAGAGTAGGCTTGTTGGAAATTTCTGTGAGTCTAATTTCCAACCCAACTGAAATTTCTGAATTTGGTGGTCATTTTCCCCTCCAAAAGTGAAATATCCCAAGACTGCTTTCTGTGTCTCAAAAATGTGGCAGAAAGTCATTTTTTGCTTTTTTTTTGACTTTCTGGAGGCCCAAAACTTCATAAAACCTCAAGTCCATTGATGAGAATATGTAACTTCTCATGAAAAATCTGGAAATGCTGAGTTTTTGCAAAATGGAGTTGCCAAGATGAAGGGTCGCGCGGGGGGTGAGACCCGTTAATGGAGAAAACCTGTAAATTGCACAAAAAATTCACAAATGACAAAATTTTCTCCAAATTTCTTGAAATTTGGGCTGGGAGTCCCCAATCAAGTACCATGCTCAGTCAAAGAGGCTTTGACCAAAATTTGGAGTGGATCGGGCCTTTTCCGTCGTTTTAGTGCCTTGGCCAACCTCCTTGGATCCGGCGATTGTAATTTTGACATTTCTCTAAAACCATGACACCTGTGCAAAAAGTGAAGGAGGTTTTTCTTCTTTGGCATGTTGTGGACAAAAACCTCTCTCAGTTTTGCAAAATTCATCTTTGATTGCTCTGAAACATCATTTGAGTGAAACTTGCCCCGATGTGTGAAACAAGGAATTTTGTCGAAATGAAGCGAAATGAAGGGGATAAGGGGCTTCTAAATTCTTGGGGAAATTTTTGGAAGTAGGGAGGGATGTTAGGAAGCAGGGGAAAGTGGAATCTCAGGGATTGAGTGAGGGGAAGGGGTCCAAAAGGGCAAAACACAGGCCCAACCTAGAAAATTGCCAGGTTGTAGCTAGAAACTAGGGTTTGTGCAAAAATGAGGAATTTGGGGGATCTCAGTGATGGGAAGCATTTGGTAAGGTACTTTAAGGATAAGGGAAGGTGTATGAACATCAGGATACAAGTTTTGCCGATGATTTGACCGTCCAAGAGAAATTTCCCTCAAAACCCTAGGAGAGGAAAATGACCTTACCTAGGCGCAACTGAAGCATGGACAAGGTGTAAAAAGACTCATTAGACACTGAGATGATAATGAAAACCCTATAAATGATGATAGAATCAGCTGAATGATGACATGGACCGCCATTTGGACAACTTTAGAAGGAGTTAAAGCAAACCCTAGACCTAATGCCTAGTGACCAAATTTTGCTTGAAAACTCTTTGAAATGACAAAATTTGACCTTGAAACTTCAAAATCATTTTGTAAGAGCATATTTGATCACTGGAGAAAGGCTGGAAAGACTGACACTAACATTGGCTCCAATGGGGATGGTAGCTCCTTGGAGGTGCCAAGAACCTCAGACCTCTGGGAGAGCAGACCGGTGCATTCAACCATTGGGCGATGGAGTCATTATTTGACAAACAATACAAGACTTTGACTCATTTATTGACTGAAAAATTAACTGAAAACTTAACTGGAACTTGACTCAAACCGACTCGATGGCAAACTGAAATTACTTGAAAAACTCACTCAACACACCAAACACAAATGACTCATGACTGACGTAACTAAAACAAGAACTTACAAAGCTTATTGAAGGGCAACAGTCCATCAAGATTTGAAATCATGATGACAACCACCTATGTTTCTTACAAGACAATATACATCAAACTATATCAAAATTCCAATGCAACCAATCAAGCAGATGCCTTCTTGATTGATTCTCTTGATCAGATCTTCTGATCAACAACGAATACTGGTAACTGGGCATCCAAAAACATAGCTGACCATGATCTCCTTCATCACTGAACACAACAATAATCACTTTCACTGCTGGCTGCAACAAACTTGCTAGAGGATCCTGGAAAACATGAAGATTTGCCATTGCCACCTCCTGCTGAAAGATCAAGGTGTCCTTTGTTTCAAATTCTGATCTGCCTTCATCATGTGCTTCAGTAAAAGTATGCTCATAAGCTTCAAAAAACTCCGAACAAATGGATGAGCAGATCTCTTCTTGGAAAAACATTTCAGCACATGAAACATATGAAGAATCTGAAAGGTAATCCTGTATGCTCTGATCTTCTGTAGTTTGACAATATGGTGGGTCATCTTCAAATGATATGACAGCCGGATTATCATCTTTGTGAAGGAAAACATTATCTGTTTGCTGATCTACAAGACAATCATCTTTTTCAACAGAGGAAGAAGTTTCCCCAATACTTTCCTGAATATGTGTGCACTGCAAATCTGCTGTAGCTTGGACTGTAACAAAACCTTTCAATAGCTGATCTATCTCCTCTTCAGACAAAGGAGACAATACCTTTTGTTTTCTTCTGCTTAAACAATAATTATCTTCATATGACAAGGCATTCAAACTATCATTTATTACTGAGTTATTGAAAGGAGATTCATCACTTACTTGCACAAAGATCTCACCTTGCTGTTCATGAACATCTGAATCCAAAACTCTGTCTATGATCTCAACAGTAGAGCTCTCTTTGATGGGCTTCAGCACAAGGTATGCTTGGTCATCACAATCTGAATGTAGTTCTGAAGTAGCTGTCCTAACATTATCACATTCTGCAATCTGGTCTTCTTCTGTGGGCAGATCTGAAACAAGCTCTTCTCTTTCATCATCTTCCACCATATTATCTTCAACCTGCTGATCTTGATTCTGCTGCAAAATGTCCTGATCATCTTGATGGGAATTCTCTAAGTTTTCATCATGTTGCTGAAATGGATTCTCATACAAAGCCTCCATAATCTCAACGTCCATAAAATTATCATCTTCATAATATTTCTCAAGGCTTTCAATAAAAGTTGAAGCATGTTTGCAACAGTCATGAACTAAATTTAATGATGGATAAGAGTCCTTATATCGTTCAATGAACATAGCATGAAAATCCTTTAAACAGTAAATACAAGCAGGCGGCAAACTTTCATACCATGATTGGGCTTCACCTTCCAGAGTGGCCAGGAATATCTTCATCAAGCAATCTTCAGGAAAATCCACCTTCAACTTGCGAATATGCATATGAAATCTAACTAGATGTAAAGCAGCATCCTTCTTACCATCATCATTAAATGTAGGCAAATTCCTTGACCAATCTACCTTCGGAATTTTATTTGGAAAACCGGGGATGTGATCTCGGCTCATGGGAGCATATCTTCTTGCAATCTGATCCATCTTGAAAATCTCAAACCTACTGATCTCTCTGCAGTGAAGTCACCATGAAGCATTGATCTCTGGAGCTTTCAGTGAAGGAGTCGCCAGTGAATGATTTCAGCCTTGTCAGTGTCTGATCGTTGTCCACTATCAACAATCAGATCTGAACTTGATACATGTACTGGGGTAAAATGCAAATGAAGTGCTGTATTCACAAGCTCACGGAGATGGACTGAAGCAGCGTTTATCTACTTGCGCTTATGCAAAGAAAAAGCGTTTCGAAGGCTACCTGGCATAACTTTAGGCTCCGTCTAAGACTTATGAAGCAAACACATCAATCCACAGACAAGTTTGTTCTCCCCAGTATGGTCGCCAATATGTTATGATCTCGGCTCATGGGAGCATATCTTCTTGCAATCTGATCCATCTTGAAAATCTCAAAGCTACTGATCTCTCTGCAGTGAAGTCACCATGAAGCATTGATCTCTGGAGCTTTCAGTGAAGGAGTCGCTAGTGAATGATTTCAGCCTTGTCAGTGTCTGATCGTTGTCCACTATCAACAATCAGATCTGAACTTGATACATGTACTGGGGTAAAATGCAAATGAAGTGCTGTATTCATAAGCTCACGGAGATGGACTGAAGCAACGTTTATCTACTTGCGCTTATGCAAAGCAAAAGCGTTTCGAAGGCTACCTGGCATAACTTCAGGCTCCGTCTAAGACTTATGAAGCAAACACATCAATCCACAGACAAGTTTGTTCTCCCCAGTATGGTCGCCAATATGTTAGCGCTTGAAATTTCACCTCAGGCTGAGAAAGGTAAACCTCAAGGCAACATCAAACCACTTCTCCTCGTAGCTAGCCCTACGGGGCGGGAGAGGGATCTCTCCAGTCTATCTCGGTGAGATCTTCAATGGATGAGATGACCAATAGGGTAACACTGATTTTAGGCTAGTAAACTGATCAAAAAGGTTGATTTGGAGTTTTTAGGGTTTTTGGTGGCAAATTGAGGGGATGGCAATTTTGGGTGCGGGGATTGGACACAGTTTCTGCAGGGGGTTCTTTGGGGCGAGGTAGGATACAGTATTGATGCCTTTGATTGAGATGGATGGTCAAGAATGACAGGTGAGGAGCTAAGGAGAGCAAACAATAACTTTGAATTCTCCTTAAACAGTAGAAAACATTGAAATTAAACAAACTTAAAAGCAGAGCATGACAGTCATGAATTCTTACTTTAACACTTCGTTTGCTTAATGTGCAGAAGGAAAAGAAAGGAAATGATTCACATAACACACTTACAAGTACATAGAAAAACACACCATCAATACATGTAACCACAAGAATCCCAAAAAGGACTGCAAAACCCTGGTCTTCCTTAGCCAAAAATTGCAGAGATACAATGAGTAATACAATAAGAGCTTCTCCCTCAAGAGTCCAACCTTCCAACCCCTGAAAATGATTAAGAAAATACATAATATAGGAAAGCCAACCTCTTCCCTTGCCTCTAGGGGTCGAGCTCATCCTTCTAGGAGCTGTTTCAACTAATTCTAAACTGAGCACTAAAATCTAGGCAGTCAAAACAACTTGCCTCTATAAGCTAGGAAACCAATTCATTCATTTAATTTTCACCTTTTTCATGAATGAATCTTCTAGAAGAGGTACATAAGTGTAAAAGTGTCATGAAAGTACATTAATTACATCAAAGAAGATAATAATCCACCCCAAAAAGTCAAACAGGGTCAAACTGCGTTTTTCTGAGCTGTACACTGAAATTTGGAGAAGTTTGCCTGACGGGTTGCGCACCTCTGCCTGACGGGTCGCGCGCCTTTGGGACCACTTTTGGGGCACTTCTAGGTGTCCAAATTGAGCAAGAGTAGGATTTTTGGAAAGGTCTGTGAGTCTACTTTCCAACCCAACTGGAATTTCTGAATTTGGTGGTCATTTGCCCCTCCAAAAGTGCAATCTACCAAGACTGCTTTCTGTGTCTCAAAAATGTGGCAGAAAGTCATTTTTTGCTTGTTTTTTGACTTTCTGGAGGCCCAAAACTTCATAAAATCTCAATTCCATTGATGAGCATATGTAACTTCTCATGAAAAATCTGGAAATGCTAAGTTTTTGCAAAATGGAGTTGCCAAGATGAAGGGTCGCGCGAGGGGTGAGACCCGTTAATGGAGAAAACCTGTAAATTGCACAAAAAATTCACAAATGACAAAATTTTCTCCAAATTTCTTGAAATTTGGGTTGGGAGTCCCCAATCAAGTACCATGCTCAGTCAAAGAGGCTTTGACCAAAATTTGGAGTGGATCGGGCCTTTTCCGTCGTTTTAGTGCCTTGGCCAACCTCCTTGGATCCGACGATTGTAATTTTGACATTTCTCTAAAACCATGACACCTGTGAAAAAAGTGAAGGAGGTTTTTCTTCTTTGGCATGTTGTGGACAAAAAAATCTCTCAGTTTTGCAAAATTCATCTTTGATTGCTCTGAAACATCATTTGAGTGAAACTTGCCCCGATGTGTGAAACAAGGAATTTTGTCGAAATGAAGCGAAATGAAGGGGATAAGGGGCTTCTAAATTCTTGGGGAAATTTTTGGAAGTAGGGAGGGATGTTAGGAAGTAGGGGAAAGTGGAATCTCAGGGATTGAGTGAGGGGAAGGGGTCCAAAAGGGCAAAACATAGGCCCAACCTAGAAAATTGCCAGGTTGTAGCTAGAAACTAGGGTTTGTGCAAAAATGAGGAATTTGGGGGATCTCAGTGATGGGAAGCATTTGGTAAGGTACTTTAAGGATAAGGGAAGGTGTATGAACATCAGGATACAAGTTTTGCCGATGATTTGACCGTCCAAGAGAAATTGCCCTCAAAACCCTAGGAGAGGAAAATGACCTTACCTAGGCGCAACTGAAGCATGGACAAGGTGTAAAAAGACTCATTAGACACTGAGATGATAATGAAAACCCTATGAATGATGATAGAATCAGCTGAATGATGACATGGACCGCCATTTGGACAACTTTAGAAGGAGTTAAAGCAAACCCTAGACCTAATGCCTAGTGACCAAATTTTGCTTGAAAACTCTTTGAAATGACAAAATTTGACCTTGACACTTCAAAATCATTTTGTAAGAGCATATTTGATCACTGGAGGAAGGATAGAAAGACTGACACTAACAACGTCCAAAAACATGTGCGAAAATCATGCACAAAACCATAGGTGGGTCCGCCCAACCTAACATAGGGTCCTAAACCAGATTTTTTCGGGGCGCTGCCCCGGACCCCATAAAGTGGGGTTACAGGTACCCCTCAAACCCCCTGTGACCTCCCCCTCTCTAACCCCCGGTTAACTACGTGGGCTATTCGTGGAAAGAATATAACACAGCCCAACATTCTCCCACTTGTTGTTTTCTTTCCACAGGGGGCCACAAGAGAGCTTAGTCATTTATCCAGCCCTGCAATGCCCATTGTTTATCTACACCAAGAGAACTTCTCAGAGCTGACAAATTTTGTCAATGCATCTGCAATATTCTTCAAAGTGTCCACCTTTACCAGCAACACCTTTTTGTCTTCTATCATATCCCTCACAAAGTGATACTGAACATCAATATGCTTTGTCTTTGAATGATATGCAGGGTTCTTTGCCAAGAAAATTGCACTTTGGCTATCACAGTCTATCCTTATAGCTTCATGTACTAACCCCATACTTGAACACAATCTCTGCAACCAAACTGCTTCCTTGCTTGCATGAGTGGTTGCCATGTATTCTGCCTCTATAGTTGATAGTGCCACTACATATTGTTTCTTACTCATCCAACTGACTGCACCTCCAAATAAGTTAAACACATACCCACTTGTAGATCTTCTCTGGTCCATATCTCCAACCCAGTCTGCATCAACAAAGCCATGAATATCCAACACTCTTCCCAATCCTGGTCTTCCTTGGTAGCGCAAACCCTAATCGCTAGTGCCACAAAAATACCTGAAAACCCACTTCACTGCTGTCCAGTGCTCCTTCCCTGGTTTTGACACAAACCTGCTCAATACTCCCATTGTATGTGCAATGTCTAGTCTAGTATAGACCATTGCATACATCAGGCTATCGACTACACTTGCATATGGAACACGGGACATGTCCTCTTCCTCTTCTTGTGTCTTGGGACACTGTTCAACATATAACTTCACACCTACAAGAATAGGACCCTTCACCGGTTTACTATCCTGCATATTAAACCTCTGCAATATTGTCTCGATATACTTCCTTTGGTATAACCAGAGCTTCCTCTTTGTACTCTTTTAATTTCCTTGCCCAAAATATAGTTTGCAGCACCAAGATCTTTCATGTCAAATTTGGAGGACAATTGTGTCTTCAAATCCTGGATAATTTCTTTGTCATTTCAAACCAACAATATATCATCCACATACAAGACCAGATAAATAACACAGTCACCAATTAATTTAAAATACACACAGTGATCTGCTTTGCTTTTGGTGAAGCCAAGTCCTTGTATAAATGTATCAAATTTCTGATACCACATCCTTGGTGACTGTTATAACCCATACAAAGACTTCTTTAACTTGCATACTAGTTCTTTCTTACCCTTCACCGCAAAGCCTTCAGGTTGCTTCATGTAGATCTCCTCTTCCAGATCCCCGTAAAGAAATGTTGTCTTCACATCCATCTATTCTACCTCAAAATTAAAAGCAGCAACAACAAATATAAGTAATCTAATAGAAGTTACCTTGGCAAAAGGAGAAAAAATATCACCAAAATCAATTCCCGGCACCTGGGAATAACCTTTTGCTACCAACCGAGCTTTGTATTTCTCCAACTTTCCTTCTGCATTTGTCTTCTTTTTGAACACCCATTTGCTGCCAATGGGTTTCCTTCCAGCCAACAACTCCATCAGATCCCAAGCGTCATTTTTGTGCAAAGATGCCATTTCATCAACCATGGCCTCTTTCCAGAGTTTTCCATCATCTGAATCCACTGCTTCCTTCACAGTTCTGGGATCATCATCAGTAACAGACAAAGCAAAATTTGGACATAAAGCAGATGGACTTGTTGTGGCCAGCAACACCCCCCCTTATTCAATTAAGTATCAGCCATGATACTGAATGAATGGGGACCCTTAGTTAATTTTTTAGGAAAAGCAAGAGTTTCTTTTTGAAGTCACAATCATACGCTTAGAAAAAGCCTCTTGGATGTTTTAAAAAGCCTAAGTCTATGATAAAAGAGAAAACCTTTAAGGTCGCGTTGCAAAAGGATAGGAAACACCTTCATTTCCCTTTTTATGCGCAACATCCTCGTGTTAATAATGACATCGCATCGCAAATTGGTAACGCTCATAAAGAAAAAACTTAAAGATTCACCGATCTGCGATAACGCCGATCGCTAGATCGCATATCGCAGAAATGAGCCAGGCAAGATTTGGTGAACATCAAATTCCTGTGATCTGCGATATTATGATCGCTGCGATGCCACATCCATGCGATTTGCGATCATGCGATTTGCGACGGTGCGATTTGCGATTGCACGACATGAGAGGGTACGTCAGCAAATCATAAACCACCTTAGTACGAATCCTTCGGGTGCGCCATTCAAAGAAAAGCCACTTACTATAATCTGACCCGAAATCATGCGCTTTTAATGATAGTAAATGAATTAGTTGTCAGTTATTAAATGGATTAAAGACGCGTGCCTTGGTAGAGATTTACTTCACGTAAGGTGGCATATTTGTTTTATCTCTTGCATTTAAAACTCTCCCATCACCTTTCTGGATCAGTAATTTCCATTTCACTCGTAGTCTGCAGGAACAAAACGCTAAGACGTCTCAGACAGAAATGCAAAGAGAAATGGGAAAGAAAAATAGAGCTCAAAGCTCCGAAGTGAGGGAGAAGACCAAGGAGATGGCACCCCTGTACACAGACACAGCCTGCAACAAAGACGCAGGGATATCAACATGGGAAGGCATGTACAGGCTGCTAGAGGAAGAAAAACCTAGAATAATGAAGGTGACCGCTGTCACGGGCGCACCACGCTCTTCTGAGGTGTCCTTGGAGGACCTAGCATGTTCATTCCTTCACAGAATAGCGGAAAGACCCAAAATTCTACCATACACAGATATGATCAAGTGGATATTGGATGATGCAGAATTGAAGGGCAGACAATTCAAAGTTCATGGACATGGGCTCGTGGGATCGTTTGCTGCCCAAGATCTGAAGCTTATGTATCATCTTCCTGAACCGCAAGCGACCTATAATGCAGAATTTGTTAAGAAGTTCATGGTAGAGAATCCAGATCTATCAGACACCACTAAAGAATGGTCTAGAAGAGACGAGCCATTAAAAAAGGATAAAAACGGTATGTACAACACTGGTTCCCTTACCTCTCCATATTGTTTTGCTGCAGCCATGCTCTGTAGGTTATTTGGTATGCCCGATATCAACAAGTTTTCATCTGAATGGCTGCCATTAATTGATGCTACCACTAACGCCGACATCCTAGATTGGGCCAAAATCCTTTCAGATACTCTATACACGGCTGTTCTTAGTTACCGGTCTAAAAGATCCTTCTCTCAAAGGGTCTATCCTCCTTTTTATCTGTCTGCCTATATTATGGATTCTGTTTGTCTTGTATCTAATTTTCCTGCTATGGGTTGGAAATGGATTACCCAAGATCCATTGCCCATCCATGTTTATCATAAGATCTTATGGGATTCCCAGTTTGCTCCTCATTTTTACCAGATTTTCCATGGGGTTATTTTGCCCCTGTTACACTAAAATTTGTCACCATGACTATTTGCAGTTAGTATGGCTCCATCAACTGTCATACTATCCTCCTTGGCAAGCCTCATACCTCTGCTCTCCATGTCAAACTCCAACAAAGAGAGAAAGTCATTAAAAATCTATATATCTCTGGGTACGCAGTTTCTCTTAGCCTTACTTGCGTGTACGCACTCCAAGTTCACAATACCTGCGTACTTGTATGCTCTGTATGTAAAGCAATGGGTGCGTACTCCTGTAAAGGTCAAAAGGCGCAAGTTTCACTCCAAAAAAGTTACTTGTGGTCATTTCTAGAGCCTTCTAGAAGCTTGTTTGACGTGTATGAAGCACCTCCAGATGGTTCATGTATCCCTACCAAAGAGGAACTTATCCCATCAAGAGGGGAGCTATCCCATCCAAAGAGGGGCTTATCCCATTGATGGTGGACCTAAATAACTTCCTCTAGAGCACTATAAATACAGGCATTGGGCCAAAGGGAGAGAGGTTGAAAGCTGAACATTCCTAAGGGTAGATGCTGCTGGAATTAGGACTCCCTTGTAAAGCTTGAGAGGAGAGATTCCCATCCTTTCCTAGCCTTATTTGAGAGTGGGTGAGCTGATCAAAGTAAAGGAAAACTCTTGCTGGACCCTAGGAGGGACTTGCATAACACCAAGGCTCAGGTTGTAATGGTTCCTTTTGTTACCTTTTAATGCAAATGAACTTATTTTTCTCAACAGATTGTTATTCATGGTTTGTTTCATATACTCCTTGGTCTGTATGATGGATATGTATTGTTTTATGAGTTTATCAGGTGCTATTTAATCTTTTGGCTTGTTAGTGAATGCAGGTTTCGAAGAGAAGGAGGAGCTCATCCAGATCGGCGAGTCTGGACTACTACAAAGCATTGGACTAAATGTATGTTAAAGATCCCCTGATTACTTGTATTTGCAATGCATGTTTAGAGAAAGGTAGCTTTATTTGTCTTGTTTGTCACTAGAAAGCTTTTGCTTCTAGGGAGGTCGGTTGTGTCCGCACTAACGACTCTTTCCGCATGACAAAATGGCGACTCCGCTGGGGAATCCATTGATGTGAATGTTTTTTCCTTTGTATGAACTTTTAATCTGAGAAAAGTTATTTATTTTCTGGTTTTTGGCTGTCTGACTGTGTGTTTGGGTGGGCTAGCTTAGGGTTAAATTCGATTTTAGTTTTTCTTTGTTTTGCTAGAAGTACGCAGCCTCTGAGTGGAGCACAGTGCGTACCTGTACGCACTGTCGCTTTGTGCACAAAGCGTACCCGCACCTGTGCAAACAGGTCGCTTGCGTACCCCTGTCAAAACTAAGAAAATTTCATTTTCCTTCTTTTTTGCCTTTTACATTTTGTTTTTAATTTGTTTTTCTGCCCAGATCCACTAGTTTTCTTCCATAAATCTTCACCTAAGCTTGTTTCGTCAGTGTCGAGGGTTTTAGTGAAATTCATAGGGATTTTGCCTTAGGGTTTGATTTTTAACTGGTCCTGTAGTGACTTTGGCGTTAGAGGTTGTCAAACTTTGGATCTCCCTGGTTTTGTTCAGTCCTCTTAGGAGTCGGGCCTGTCATAGAAGTCACCCTTGTGAGAGACCTACCTTTGTGTCTTCTCTTTGCGAATCTCTAAAAATTTTGCGGTTGAACTTTGAATTTTATTCTTGAGAAAAGAACAAAAAGATTTCGATTTTTGTTTTTGACTAGTTTTTGGTTCTACATTAACTGGTCCTTAGTTACATTTTGACTGAGTAAAACACCCAGGAATCATCTTTAGTAAGCTTTTGACTCGTTAGATTTACTTTTATATTTATTTCTCTTAGATTTGCTTTTGAGTGAAATTGAGTTGATTTGATTGCCATAGTTTTTTTAACTTTGATTTTTGTTAAAGTAATTTTTACATGCTTTATTAATTAGGAAAAAATACAAAAATATCTTTTGAAGGAAAGTTTGCTTTGGTAGCATTTGTGTCTTTGAAAGAAAAAGGAATTTTCATGAAGTGAATAGTGGTCATGTGTCGTATGTTTTGAAAAGATAAAGAGATTGTTTCTTTGTTTTGCATTGCCAAGAAAGTTGTCTTTATTTTGAATTTGCATTCTCCAACTCTCTTAGCTAGGGAATTCATTGAAAAGGAAAAATTAGAGTAAATTATCCTAAGTGCATCTTTTTAGTGGATTTTGGTTGAGTCTACACACCATCAGTTTCATCTCCACTACCTTTTGTCTTAAAAAAACCATAAAATTAACGCTTAAAGTAAAATCAACTTAGTAACTTTTATTTACTAGGGCTCTGAAACACCAATATAGATCAGGCTAGTGTCTTGGAGTAGGAGAGTAATTAACTCTCCAAGACAGCAAAACCAAACAAGTAGCTCATCTTGTGGTAGGATAAATCCAATTGTTTCATTTGTACTCTAGGAAAGCTCCTCTTAAAGGAGAAGCAGGAGCTCGTGTCCGAAACAGTGAGGGGATCAATCCTCCCTCGTTGGGAACGACGCCAGACACGCACGTATTACAAATGGTAAACCTAGGATTAACCATTGTCGAGGAGCCAGGGGTCACTTGTCGGTAAACCTTGGATTATTGTCAAGGACCGGCAAGGGGATTGAGCTTGATACTCTGCCCTTGCGTGCTGTCGGAGTGTAGACTGTTCCCCCAGGTGCATTTGTTGCTGTTGGTAACCTTAGTGACCATTATCTTTAGGATTCTACCGAGGTGACAGTGGAGGGAAGATCCCACTGTACCTGGAGCAGACGTCGGCTAGACTCACTTGGATTTTCCGGGGGGTTCACTTCACTCGAGACGGTTAAAGTGGAGGAACTTGTGCCGGTCTATTCATTAAGCAGGTTGCCGGGGTAACTGTTCCGCCCACCACTTCTGTACTGAATTCAACGATGTTGGGTTTCATCTCCAACTAGTGTTTTTGGTCCGGAAGGCTACTGTTTGTGCATGGTTTGACGCACTAGATTCTTTAAGCGTGTGATTCAAATTTGTTTGGTTCTTTAGAGACTTTAGGTGGTTTGCTTTGAGATTTTACTTTGTTTGCATGTGCAGTAGTTAAAAGTTTTTAGCTGTGGTTGAATTACCGAGACAGTCCCGTAGACTTCGGGGCAAGTCTTTTGAGATTGTTACCGTGGCCGATTTGTTGAGGAAGTCCCGTAGATTGCGGGGCGAACCTCCTGAAGAGGTCCCGAGTCATTACGAAGGTTTAAAGGTCCTTGTAACTCCTAGTGGCAGTAAAGTAGGTTCACCTGAAGAAGGAGAATCGTCGTTGGTAGTCCATCCAGATTACCAAGGTCTGGAAACAGGTTATAATCCCGAAGCAGTTGCAGTTTCCGAGATTGCTGGTAGTTTTTCATCTACTAGTGATATAGGCGAAGAACCTGAAGTATCTGAACCTGTTACTCCAACTTCTAGTGCACCTGATTCACCTAGGGTAGAAAGAGTCATCACCGAAAATCTTCCTGCTGGTTTGATAGCTATTGAAGAACTTGCTCCAGAGGAAGAATTAGGCGTATCTATTCTTGAAGATCAACCTACTATTGATCTAAGAGAGCATGAATCTATCTTTTACAGTCCTCCTAGAAGTACTACTTGGTACCTTTCGTTAACCAATTATTTAGACAACTCCGGGATAATTTTTTCCCCACCTCGAACTCCTTTTCCACCTGGAGGTATTTATACTCCTGTAAATATGTCTGGTCAGTCGTCCGTATTCACTCAATCTCCTGAATCTTTCTTGTACGGCGGTCCTTCTGTTCCCTCCGGGTATCAGTCACTTTCTGGTACTTTTGCGGGAGCATCTCCTCAACCCATTGAACATGGGTTATTAGCTGGAAACAATGGTAATAAACCGTTGGGTGTAGGAGACATTTACATGATGTCAGGTTCAGTTCCCGGTTCTCAACCTCAAGGTGGTCAATTACCACCTGGGGGGCAACCTCAACTAACGCCTGGGGGGCAACCTCAAGGTACACAAATTGCGTCTGGGGGGCAACATCAAGGACAGTATGTACCCATAATACAATACATTCCTCAAGGTCAACCCCAGCCTCAATATGTACCCCAGGGCCAACCTCAGTATCAGTATTTACCTCAAGGGTATCAACCTCAAGGTCAAGGTCAACCCCAGTATCAGTATTTACCTTAAGGTTATCAACCCCAAGGTCAATATTTGAGTCAAGGTTATCAACCACCTCAAGGTCAATCATATGTTCAAGGTACGGGAACTGTGCCTTTCAGTTATCAATCCTATCCTCAATCTGGTTATGGATCTCAATATCCTCAACCTGTCATGGGTCAATACCCCGGAATGAACATAGTGTGGGATCCATCGCAAGTTCAACAGGTATTGCAGCCAAGTATACAGTTGTCATCTCAAGCTGGACAACCCTTAGTTGCTGGTCCATCCCAGCAACCGGTCCAGTCTAATGTTCAAACTTCTGTAACTTCGGTAGTTACTCAGCTGCCAATCGCACCTAGTACTCCATCTCAAACAACGGCTGCTGCAACTACCGCAACATCTGCTCCTTCCACCACACTTGCTTCTGGAGTATCGACAGCTCCGGTTTCTACTGTCTCTTCAACTACTCCTCAGACATCTTTACCATTGTCTGGATCTACGATTCAAACTACGGTTCAGATGCCTGTAGGACAACCTTGTTTAAGTACGGTTGTCACTAGTCAACCACAATTTGCTTATCAACCGTACCAGGGACAGTACCAATACGGGCCTACTGTCCAACAGCCGGTTTACCAGTATCAACCGTATCCTGGGTGCACTTATCAACAACCTCAGCAACCCCAGTACGGTCCGGTTAATCCTGGTTTTCCAGGAGGATATAATATCCCGAATGCGATTCCTATTCCAAGTTATCCTGGATATCCTCCTCCTGGGATTGGTCTTGTGACCCAGAGTTTTAGGGATCCTAATCGGCAATTACCGTTTATCGCAACTTTGGATTTACCAGACTTGACGTGCCTAACGAACGATCCAATACAATATCTTCCGTTCTGGCTGCCAATGCCAAATAAGTTGCCCGGTGATATACCCAAGTTCGAAGGTAAGTCTGGAGAGGATCCGTCCAATCATGTGATGACTTACCACCTCTGGTGTGCTTCAAATTCCATCTCGGATGATTCGATCCGCTTACGTCTTTTCTAGCGTACGCTCATTGGTCTCGCGGCCAAGTGGTACATTGAGTTACCACGGGCCTCTTTTTACAATTTTAGTCAGTTAGCTACCTCGTTCCTAACTCATTTTCAGTTGCCGGTCAGATATGATAATGGCACGGAGCTACTAACTTCACTAAAATAGTCGACGTCCACTTATATTTCCGATCATATCCATGAATGGAGACGTCGACGGCGATTAGTGAAAGTTTTTATTCCGGACCAAATCTTAGCTGAATGGTTTGTTAAATCATTATTACCGAAGATTATTGAAGATGTAGCTAAGGCCGGAGTAGTTACTGAAGAGCAAGTAATTGCTCAAGCGCAATACCTTGACTTAGTTTACACTCAGTCAGGTATGTTACATGAAAATATCCCAGATCTTCCAAAGTCAAATCAAATTGCTGCTGCTCCTTTGGGATCTCATGCTGCTGATGGCATGATTGGTTCGGTAAATACTAAAAACAAGAAGAAATCTTCAAAGAATTCTTCGCCCATTATAACCTTACCAGATTCCCCGACAGGAGAGTCTTCTCCTGAAATTTCCGCCGATATTCACGCTGTAGAGTCATCTACGGCTAAATCAAAAAACGGTGGGAAGAAGAAGGGTAAAACAGACAAGACTCCAAAGGAGAAAACAGAAAAGTCGGAATCCAATGATGAAAAGCGCAAACCTCGATATCCTTGTCTAATTTGTGAAGAGGATCATTTTACAAGAGGTTGCCCCCATCGAGCCGAGGTTGTGAAAATCGTCAAAGGTTCCTCAACTCCTGCTATTTTGAAAGATCCATTTCCAAAGTAGGAGAGTAAGATGATAGGTTTTTCCTCGAGTGCAACTGAAGAACCCATATTGATGATGTCTCATGTAAGGATTGCGACTTGATCTCACGATTATGGTAGTAAAAGTCCTGTTGATGGATCGAAAGAAGCAGAATCTTCTCATTCAAATCCATCAACCTCAGCTCCCGGTTTCGATCCACTACAGATCGAGAAACCTAAGCCTGACTTAGTAATAAAACCGCCCGCCAAGGGTGTACTTTGAAGGTCTGCTTTCAATCCACATGCGAGAGCAGCTCAGAATTACGACATTGTTGAGGATTTAGCTGTTTCACCCTCAGCAATGTCGGCTTTAGAAGTGCTGCAATCATGTCCAGCACAACGAAAATTAGTTTTGTCGGCTATAGGAGCTGTTGATGTTCAGGACCCGAACCTGATAATCTTTGATCTAGAAAATAGTACACCGCGTCTCCCTCATCAGATGGCTTTCCAGATTCCAGTGATAGTCAAAAACAGGCCTATTCATCGGACTGTAATTGATGAGGGCGCTTCCACGTGTATTATGTCGATTCAGTGTTGGAGATCGCTTGGTTCTCCTTCGCTGAACCAATCCCCGACAATTCTTAAGGCCTTTGATGGCCGTGGGTTCCATCCGTTTGGCATTTTACAGGATTTGCCTATAGGGGTTGAAGGAAAAACCGTTAGTCTAGATGTGGAGGTGGTTGATGCCCCTCTAGACTACAACCTTCTTTTGGGTCGAAATTGGTCTTACGTTATGACAGCGGTCGTTTCATCGGTCTTTAGAGTCATAAAGTTTCCACATAATGGCAAGATCGTGACAACAGACCAGCTGGCTTATTTTTCATCCGACCCAGCCTCTTCAGAGCGTATCCAGCATGTCGGTAAAACGACTATCCCTTATAAGGATGTTGGCGTAGGATTAGTTAAAGATTCCGGTTTACTGGGAACTTTTCCTTTTCCTCCGATCAACGTAGACCCTTCATTTGCATCCATTCATATGATTACTTCAGACACTATTATTTACGATGATCCTTGGATTGTCCCATCTGAAACTGAGATAGACTCACTCGGTGATGCAATGCCTTTGAGTCCATATGAAATTGCTTATGAGGCCGTGCAGTCTTTTTCCGACCCAAGTTCAACCCAAATCGACCAAATGAATGTGGTCCGTGAGGAATCCCTTTTCGCATCAACCTCGGAGTTAATAACGTTTCCCAAAGTTGTCTCATCTGACGAACAACTTTGTGAAATCCTCTGCATAGACGATTTACCATGGGAAGATCTCCATCATAGATCTTCGTTTTTACCTGGGGATGATCGTTTTGAAAACGATTTCTCATCAATCTTTACAGCTGAATATGTCAAAGACGCTCAGAGTCCAATGAAACATCCTGATTTAGAGCTGAATTTGGGAAATGTTTCTCGCACTATTCCCATTGACATTTCAGTGAAGCCTGGAATTGTTGAACACATTCATATAGGTGCCTCGTGTTCAGATGACGAAATTCAAACATACAAGGCCCTATTTCAAGAATTCCGCGACGTGTTTGCCTGGTCCTATGAGGAAATGCCAGGAATTGATCCCTCCATTGTTGTTCATGAGATCAAGACTTACCCGGATGCTAAACCCGTTCAGCAACGTCTGCGTCAGATACACCCTCGGAAAGCGGCTGCAATCAAAGCAGAAGTTGAGAAGCTGTTGAAAGCAGGTTTCATTTATCCGATCCCGTTAACGGATTGGGTATCGAATATTGTTCCGGTTAATAAAAAGCAGGGAACAATAAGAATATGTATCGACTATAGGGATATCAATCGTGCTTGTCCCAAGGACAACTATCCAACGCCCTATATCGATCAAATAATTGATGATTGTGCCGGCAGTGAAATATTTTCCTTTATGGACGGTTTTTCCGGTTACAACCAAATCAATATTCTACCTGCCGATCAACCAAAAACGGCTTTCATTTGTCCATGGGGGACATTTGATTATTGCAAACTACCTTTTGGGCTTAAGAATGCCGGAGCCACTTTTCAAAGGGCGATGTCTTATGCATTTCATGAAATCAAGCACATTGTGCAACCGTATCTCGATGATTTGCCCACTCACTCCTTACGTCGAGCTGATCACCTTGTCCATTTACGAGCAATTTTTATGAGGTGTAGGCATTATCGTATACGGTTGAACCCACACAAATGTGTATTCTGCATCGAAGTGGGACGATTGCTGGGATTTGTAGTTTCAAAAGCCGGCATTCGCGTCGATCCCTCGAAGGTCGAAGCTATCATCAAATTGCCTCCTCCTTCGAGTTTGTGCCAACTCCAAAGTTTGCAAGGGAAAGCAAACTTTTTACGCCGATTCAATCCTAACTACGCCAAGATTACCAAGGGTTTTACCCGGTTGTTGAAACAAAATGCTCAATTTTCTTGGGATGAGATAGCTCAGAAATCTTTCGATGCGCTAAAGCACACGTTGACCCATGCACCGTTGCTGCATCCTCCCAACTACAACCAGGATTACTTTTTGTACCTCGCCACCGCTCATTCCACCATTGGAATGGTCTTAGTACAAGAAGATGAATTTGAAACGGAACATGTGATATATTATCTTAGTAGGACGTTAAATCCCACTGAGCTAAAATATTCGCATGTGGAGAAATTGGCCCTGGCAGCTGTTCAGGCTGTCCAGCGTTTTCGTCATTACATTCTTCTCCATAAAACTACAGTCATTTTGGATTGCAACCCTATGATCTATATTTTGACTAAACAATTGCTAGGGGGAAATTACTCTAAATGGATTGTTATCTTGCAAGAGTTCGACTTGGAGTTTGAAAAATCTAAGTCCAAGAAATCTTTAGTTTTTGCGGAATTGATGTGTGACTTCCCGCGTGCTGACACGGAAACTGTGGTAGAGGAACCCATTGCGGACGAATCTCTGTTTCTCATCAGCACTTTAGATCCTTGGTATGGGGATATAATTGTCTATCTCCAAACCCAATCCTTTCGGCCCGAAGCTTCAAAGTCGGAACGCCGAAAAATTCGATTCCAGTCCCAACAGTACAAAATTATTGGAGATACTCTTTATCGTCGTAGGGCGGACTTGGTTTTTCGTCGTTACTTAACTCATGAAGAGGCAGAAAGGGTTATGAATGACTGTCATTCTGGAGCGTGTGGCGGTCATATGTCTGGGTATGCCACGGCTCAGAAGGTGTTGCATGCTGGCTACTTCTGGCCGTCCATGTTTAAAGATTGTATCATTGCGGTCCGAAAATGCCACAACTGTCAAGTGTTTGATCGCAAGATGCGTGCACCACCTGCTCCTCTCCACCCTATAATTGCCGTTGGTCCTTTTGCTAAATGGGGTATCGACTTTATTACATGTAACCCTCACTCGGCCGGGGGGCATGCATATATCATCCTTGCGGTTGATTATTTTACTAAGTGGGCCGAGGCGATGCCTACATTCGAGGCTGACGGCAAGACAACTGTGATTTTCGTATTCAATCATATTATTGCTAGGTTTGGTGTCCCACAAGCGATAATCACTGACCATGGGCGCCATTTTCGAAACATTATGATGACAGAACTTACAAGCCAACTTGGTTTACGCCATGATAGTTCTCCTCCTTATTATCTCCAAGCAAATGGTTTGGTTGAGTCCATCAACAAAGTTCTAGTTATCATGATCCGACGAATCATTGGTATTCATCGGTCGAATTGGCACAACATGTTATTTTCAGCGCTTTGGGCGTACCGAACCTCAGTGAAAACATCAACAGGGTTCACTCCTTTCCAACTAGTTTATGGTTTGGAAGCAGTGTTGCCCATTGAATGCGAAATCCCATCACTTCAAATGGCTGTCGAATTACTTCCAGCTACTTCCGAAGAGGAGAAGCGTCTATTATACTTAGCTAAATTAGATGAGACTCGACGTGACGCTGCATTGGCAATCGAGACTCACGCAAAAAGGATGAAAGCTCAGTATGATTGCAACGTGACCCCTCGTAATTTTTCGGAAGGAGACCTAGTGCTATTATATGATCAAGCTAATGATAAATTAGGTGCTGGAAAATTCGTTCCCATGTGGCATGGGCCCTACATTGTCAAGCGAAAGCTAGCAAAAGGGGCCTATGAGCTGGTACATTTTGATGGGGACTCTTTGGGTAAGCCCAGAAATGGACTTTACCTAAAGAGGTATTATGCTTAAATGATGGGTATGGAGATTTAGTTAGGATAGTTTTTCTTTCTAGCTGGTGTGTTTGTTAGTATAGACAGTGTGCTTAGCTTAGAGAGTGTGTTTTTCATCGTTATTCTGGCTTATCTTGGTTTTACTCTTGATATTGCAGATGTCGACGCCTCTCCAAACATACATTGGATTTGCTGATGGTGCTTGTCGTAGTACACGGAATATCTCTTCCGCAGCTTGGGTTATCTATTCGCCCTCTGACGAGTTAGTTTCTATGCATGGGGTGAGCCTCGGTCAAACAACAAACAACATTGCAGAATACAGTGCAGTGATTGAGTTATTATCTGAATCTATTTCATTTGGGATTCGGAGTTTGATAGTGAGGTTAGATTCTGAACTCGTTGTATTACAGCTTAATAGAGTATATGCCATTAGAAATCCAGTGTTATTAAGGTTATTTTTGAGAGTGCACCTCTTGGAACGTGAATTTGATTACATTGAATATCAGCATATTCCAAGGTCATTAAATACATTAGCAGATGCAATTGATTCTCGAATGTTAGACAGACATTTGCGGTAATCATAAATGTAAATTTAAAAACATTTCATCATACATGTTTAACAAGATAAGCCGGTAATAATGATATATATATAGATAGGAGTGTGTCAAAAATATACATCGTCTTCAATCATAGGTTGAAAAACACCTTATGATCGGCAAAAATGATAAGTACAAAAAACCAAAAATGTCACATGTGTCTACAAAAAGTGACTAGCCAATCACTGGTGGTGCTCTCTATACGAGACCACTGCCCGCGTTACCCTACATAGGAACCTACTGAAAGGTCCTAGGACTGCGACCACATAGCGCTGAAGTCGGATAGGAATATCGTCTATAGTCGTCTCTGGTATGTCCGCCGTGAGACGCTCTAGGTCCTGTTCCAGCTCGGCTAAGGTCTCTGCGGCCGCATCCTGTGGGGCCGGTGCTGGTGCAACTGGTACTCTTCTCTCGAATGGCCGGAGATTGGCCGGACGCTGTGGACCTACATCTGCATTTTGAAATTTGTCACTGTCAGTTTTGAGACGATATAAAAAAAAAAAAAGTAAATAATTTAAAAACTTGTGAAAATGAAGTACCTCTGTCGTCCCATTGTTCTCCCTGTGGAAGAACCATGTCCGGATCACCGCGAAAATCTACTCTGGCATAAGGAAAGTCTTGAATCGTAAAGACCTGGTCCTCCAACCAGTGAAAGTAACCCGCAGGAAATCGAACAACTCCCGCTCCCTCGTCAGGATGCCGGGCCATCACCGCAACCCATCGCATCAACTTTGGCTCCCGAGGAGGCCCAGCTGGAACAGTGAGATGCTGTAGGATCAACATCAGAACCCTCTCTAGGGCAAAGCTCACAACTAGAGGCCCATACCCAAAGGTATTTAATTGTCCGTTCTTTGCCTTAGTCAGTTGGCCCTTCATATTGGCCAATACAGCGTCACACCAATTGAAAATGGTGCCTCGGTAGAAATCTATCGCCATCCGCATTTGGGACTCGGTGGCAATATGCAAGGTGGCTGCGCCGCAGAGTTTGGTAACTGTAAAGGCAATTACCATAAGTTCAGGCAGGGATATGTATTTGATTTCTATCCCTTTCTCCTGGTTCTGATTGTTGCACCACTCTAGCCGGAGGCTAGCAAGGGATTGGCCACCCGGCCTAGTCCCGGACAGAGTCAGTTGCTCGCCCCTATTAGGAAAACCAGTGAGAAAATATATGTCAGAGGGCTCTATCTCGAGCTGGTGCCCTCCGATGTAGAAGCATTGATCCTGGACGTTCCACCTTTCAACTAGCCATTCTAAGAATCGCACCTGGGCCCTCATGCCAGGTATGGCCCAGTATTTGTAGAGACCGCATGCCTTCAAAGCATCAATGGAGGGTTGATGATCTATTGCGGCCAAATCGACATCTTCGTGTTCTCTTTCGCGCCAATCAAGCATGGTGGGCAATCTACACACCAGAAAACATTCATTAGAATTCATTAAATCAAAATTTGATGGTTTGGTTTTGAGTTTTAGGGTTTTGAAATTGCTTTGCGCGGAGTACGCACCCCGCGTTCAGAAACAGAGCGTATGGACGCAGCTGTTCTGAAGGTAGGCTGCGTACTCCGGCCATTTTCCCATTAACGAAAATGTCGGGGTACGCAGGTCGCCCGTTGGGCACCTGCGTACCCCGAAAGGCGGATCCTAAAACCCCAAAGCCCTCAAAAAATCAAACTAGGGCTTAAAATGAAATTCTAAACGGATGAAAACAAAGAGGAGGATGTTGTGAAATACCTGAAAGAGACGGCACTCGATTCCGACGGTCGGATTCTCCGCAAAGTCCACGGGAAGTTTCTTGCCAAAAGCCCTTTCCTCTCCTTCAACAGTAAAATGGTAAAAATGACATGATAAAAGGTCTTTTTATAGGTTTTTTGGATAAATGAATGCTAAATTTGTTTATTTTTCACCATGGAAGGATATTTCTCAATGCATTTTTGCTTATCTTAAACAGGTATGAGTAATGTGTCGTTTTTGTGCATGACAATAGGACTTTCAAGGAAAAGTATCATTTTTCACGAACCAAAACATCAGAGTCATCTTTTAAGCCCTTTTCTGACTCCTAAAAACATGAAAAGATCGCCGAGCGTTTCTTTTACACTCGTTAAAACGGAATTAAAAGACGGTCCCCTTATAGCTCTTTTCTGACCGTAAAAACAGGAAAATATTGCCAGGTTTTTGTCGTTTCAAACTCGATACGGAAATAAAACGACGTGTCCTTGATTGCTTTTTACTTTTCAGGTCAGAGGCACTAATCATGAAAGTACTCCTTGGTCACAAGACTAAGCGGTTCTCTCAGGTATTATTTTATACTTTTTCGGGCTTGGGAGACACAACGTTACGAAAAAGTTCAACCTGGAGTCTTCTTTAGTTTTTTCAGACTCTCTAAAAATGAAAAACGCCAAGTTTCTCCTATACTGGACTCGTTAAAATTTCACAGTAAAGGACCTGTTCGATTACAAACAGGAACAAACCACTCCTTCTTAGGGTTCGAATCAAAACTAAGTTGGACTCATCCGAAGGATGAGCTTATAATCAAGCATATGTTATCCTCCTCAAGCTTGTAAAAAATAAAGAGGTACTTGCCAGAAATGGTGGGGGAAAAGAGAGAAAAATGAGCCCATTTGTTATCCTTTGTCTGAGAAGAAGCCTTATTACCACTCTTGAACACGACACTTTCATTCACCTGGGTTGGGAAATCCTTTGCCTCACAGTTGATCAAGCCACATTGAAAGTCTTTAGCCGGGTATTAACTTTGGGTCGAATATTACCAAGCCATCTGTCGTGTCGTTATGTGTTCAAGAGGTCTCTACAATAAACATTCATCTGCAAAATACTCGTCATCCATTTTGACCATCCCTGAGTCAGTCCTTACAGTTACATTTCTTCAACTTGATCTATGATTTCGTGTTGTGGGCTTTCCTGCAACGGGTCGCTTTCTATCGACATCAGCACATTATCTAGAAAGATGACCTAGGAATCGTCAGTACCTTGAAGTCTGCATGCATCAGTGGCAGGTTTCTCGCCTTTGACAACAGTTTACATCATTGAATTTCGATCGAAGGATTCCGTGAAATGTTCGACATCAACTCATTCATTCACATCTCATGGATTGTACTAGGTACTTTGAGAACCATTGACATCATTGGTGGTCTCTCTCACGCTTGTTAACAATTTACATCATTGACTGGTAATCAAGTGGTTTCTACCATGTTCGACATCAACTCATTTATTCGCATGGATAGAATCGTACCAGTTCGGGAAGTAGAAATGAAGACCCTGGATCTAGTTTCACCATCCAGGCTGTGAGGAGTTTTGTATACAGTAGACTAATCATAAACAGATGGCTGCGTCCATACTGTGTCTACAAAAGTCTATGATTATGATGTGCTGCAGAATCATTCCTGTATCAGAGCAGTAGATAGTCAATTAGTTAAAGTTTTCAATCTGAGTATGGGAATGCCTACCTCAGCGATGATATGATCATATATATGTATTTTGTGTTGAATACTTGCAGGTTCCGACTGGGCTCTCCACAAGATAATCCTTGAAATGATAAAGTACTTCACCCTTCCTAGACAAAATGAAACCCTTATCTACTACAGGCTTCGCACTTTAGGGGGCAATCTGTTACACTAAAATTTGTCACCATGACTATTTGCAGTTAGTATGGCTCCATCAACTATCATACTATCCTCCTTGGCAAGCCTCATACCTCTGCTCTCCATGTCAAACTCCAAGAAAGAGAGAAAGTCATTAAAAATCTATATATCTCTGGGTATGCAGTTTCTCTTAGCCTTACCTGCGTGTACGCACTCCAAGTTCACAATACCTGCGTACTTGTACGCTCTGTATGTAAAGCAATGGGTGCGTACTCCTGTAAAGGTCAAAAGGCGCAAGTTTCACTCCAAAAAAGTTACATGTGGTCATTTCTAGAGCCTTCTAGAAGCTTGTTTGACGTGTATGAAGCACCTCCAGATGGTTCATGTATCCCTACCAAAGAGGAACTTATCCCATCAAGAGGGGAGCTATCCCATCCAAAGAGGGGCTTATCCCATTGATGGTGGACCTGAATAACTTCCTCTAGAGCACTATAAATACAAGCATTGGGCCAAAGGGAGAGAGGTTGAAAGCTGAACATTCCTAAGGGTAGATGCTGCTGGAATTAGGACTCCCTTGTAAAGCTTGAGAGGAGAGATTCCCATCCTTTCCTAGCCTTATTTGAGAGTGGGTGAGCTGATCAAAGTAAAGGAAAACTCTTGCTGGACCCTAGGAGGGACTTGCACAACACCAAGGCTCAGGTTGTAATGGTTCCTTTTGTTACCTTTTAATGTAAATGAACTTATTTTTCTCAACAGATTGTTATTCATGGTTTGTTTCATATAATCCTTGGTCTGTATGATGGATATGTATTGTTTTATGAGTTTATCAGGTGCTATTTAATCTTTTGGCTTGTTAGTGAATGCAGGTTTCGAGAGAAGGAGGAGCTCATCCGGATCGGCGAGGCTGGACTACTACAAAGCGTTGGACTAAAGGTATGTTAAAGATTCCCTGATTACTTGTATTTGCAATGCATGTTTAGAGAAAGGTAGCTTTATTTGTCTTGTTTGTCACTAGAAAGCTTTTGCTTCTAGGGAGGTCGGTTGTGTCCGCACTAACGACTCTTTCCGCATGATAGCCCCTATATAGAATGATATACGATAAGGATCCCCCAAGGTGTTCCCCCGAGGCCCAAATTGACATCATCCCCGTCGCAAGATGGTTTGGGGAAGAATGGTTTACTTACATTAGAGTTTTTGGAAGCACTGTACCTCCGCATGTCCTACCCCTATATATCCCTGATAAACTTTTGGCCCGGGAAATCGCTTATCAAACCTGTTCTGAAGGCGGCTTGACCAAGGACCTAAAGGACAAGAAGAAGGCCATTTGGCCTCAATTTCCCGTCACTTGTGGGGACTTCTCTTTGTTCGATGTAGGACACGCTTTTAGCGAGGTGGAGAATGTGACGTGTCTTCAATTATTTAAGTTCCCAGCGAGGCCATTCGACCCAAATGATGTGGCCCAAGAATTCACAACGAACGTCAAGATAAGAGTGTTCTCTGGAAAGAAATATCTGTTTGATGATCTCTTTCAGAATAAGAGCTCGCTCAAAGAAATTTTGCACGAAGCTCAGTCGAGGTTGTCTTCAGGTGACCTCCAGAAATTCACGTTATACAGAGAAAGAAGGCTGGCTAGTATTCCACTAGAGAGGCTGCGAATACCTACTAGAGAACCGACTCCGAGCATCAGCCTCAGTGAAAACTCCAGCACTTCCAGATCTAAGTCCAACGCCGCACAAGAAGTATCTGAGCATCCTGAAGAGTCTGGTCACGAACAAGGAAAAAATGAAGAAACAACCAAAGACACAGCTCAGTCGAGTACAATGTCTCAGCAGCAAGTTATCGCCTCACCACCAAGAGATGTCCCCCCTCCTGTCATCGAAGCACCACTTGTCACGACAGAGCTAGATAAAGAGTGGGAAACCTTCAATGAATTGATCAATCTTGAAGGGCAAGTCCCGAAAACACCTGTGAATAATACACAGGTGGTGCAAGAAGTCGTTTCGACCATGGTCAGTAGCGCCACAGAAGCTGAACACCTTCCTATCGCTCCAACCTCAGAACTTCTACTTAACGTAGAATAAATTCCCCCACTGGATATATTCTATAGTCCCCAACACAAAGCAGTTGTAAGGAGACAGAGAAAGAAGAGAAAGCTTGAGAATACACTGTCTCAAAATGCTGAACATTTGGACGTCTTGTGGAAAGACCCAAATAATAATCCGACCGAAAATCTCACGAAGCTGTCTCAGATTGCAGGAGCATATGCTTCTGCAACTATTGACAAGGCCTCTGAAGTTCAGCAACTTTTAAAGGAACAAGAAAATCATATACAGTTGCTACAACAACAGTTGCAACAAGCCAACGCGAACACTGAAGCTTCCAGACAGCTCGAAAAGCTACAGGAAGACTTTCAACAGATGCAGATAGGCTATCAAAAAAGTCTTGAAGAAAAAGAAAAACAACTGCAGACGGTGCAAGAAATGCATAAAGATGAGCCTAAGCTGGCAGAGTTTATTTCAGAATCCATCGGCTTGAACGAGCAACTACTGCAACAACAGGAAGAGTTGGGACGTAAAATATCACAGTGGAGGCACTTTTGTGAGTTGAGCGACAAAATCACCAGTCAGGTGGTGGAATTGCGGAGCGACTATGATCAGAACGACAAGAGGGTGACAGAATATCTAACTTGGCAAGATGATGAGGAAGGGAAAAGAGCAGGGGCACCCAGGATTAATGAAAATCATAAGGAGCTGCTCTTTAATAAATGGGACGAACAAATCACGCAGGCGGAGCAAGCAGCAGAGACAGCGGCGACACAGGCAAGCATTCTTATCGACTGTGTAAATGAGAATTTACACAGGGCCAATTTAATTACAGAAACCACCCCGGGGTACCTACCAAACAAGTTGCAACTGGAGACAGAATGGAGGCAGAAAGCGCAGGCAAAAGGGAAAGCAATCCAAGCATTGGCTAGGCTGAATTGGGAAGGTTACTGGACGTACTTGGTTAAACGGCACAGCCAGTGGATGATGGTGAAGTGCATTACGAACGCAGCCGAGAAGGTAGCGCCAGCTCTCATAGATGCCGTTTTCGCAGCCCAGCTCAGTGCAGAAATCAGCCAGCCGACTCTTCTCAAGCCTATGCTGGACACTTGCAACTTCAAAGACCAAGTTCACAAATGATTTCATTTAGAATGTTGTTTTTTCCTTTTAACTAAATTAGAAAAAGGATGGTCATTTGAAAACCGTATCCTAAAATTTTGTAATGGTACTATTATTAGGATTAGGAAGTAGTATTTTAACCCTTCTCATTGCATTGGAGAAGGGTCCAGAAATTTGTCAAAAACTTGTCCTCGGAACATGCACTTCTGCACCCTCAGAGGGGGTTTTGATGAATGGAAGGATCGAGATTTATTTATGTTTGCATTTTAACGTCTGCTACTGATGTTGCACTTCTATACTCTTGGTAGATGTTAGAAGTAAGTAGAGATGAATCGTTATTGCTTGAATTTTGCGAGTGAAAATCAGTCATAAATGGTACTTTTACCTCTTGACGAATTTCTGCTTATATTCTTAAAGTGATATGTAGTTTTAGTTGTTTATATGTTAATGTATGAATGTGTGGGTTACCATTTGGCACTTCTGTACGGTGGAATCATTTGTTTGTGCTTGACATATGAATGACTTATTATGCGATATGCTGTTCACAACTGTTTTGCCTAACTTTTTATGCAGAATGGTTCATCTTAATTGATTTATATTCTTATAATAGCTGATGATCTTTATTACCAGTTATTGTTCGAAACCTTTTTAGATCGCATGATAGAAGAGTTATATCCCGGGTTAGCGTAGATTAGATGTGTTGTTTTCACTAGATTATAATAACATAGATTTAGTTTATAAGTTAGATTTGAGTTAGCTCTAAAGTACTTCTAGAATCAACAAAATCAAACTCTACACACACACACCCTTTAGATTGGGAAGCTGGTTCCATTATCCCCAGTCGGACCTGCTACACCAAACGGGCAAGGAGCTGCCAACCAGGTTCCGGACCGGGTGGGTATCCCCCTTGTTGTTGACCCGATTTCGGGGCCCTCAACATATTTGGCGTTAGAAGGAGGGCCTGAGCATAGTGTCTGTTGGAATGTTTTCCAAATTATAAATCTTGAAACAGGATGGCTGCTCATAGAATTCCTATTTGGAGTTGCATCCATGTTCCTACCTCTTCCAACACTCCACCAGACGTGGTAAGGCTCTTGTCTCAGGTAAAATTCAACGGTAAGAATAATTCTTCTGCATTTAATCATGCCCTCCAGTTCATTCAAAAAGTTTCGAGTTCTGATATTCAGAGAATTGATGAAGGCGTTTTGTGCAGGATTTTTACTCTTACATTCACAGCGGAAGCTAGAAAATGGTGCAGAACCCTCCCAGTTGCATCAATCCATAGCTGGGACCAATTCGTTAGGACTTCCATCTTGGAATTTGATTGTTATGACTACGACAAGGTATATGATGAAATTGATTATCTACGGAAACAAGATGAACCCGTAAGGGATTTCAATATGCGATTTCATCTTAAATGTCTACAGTGTGATCTCGAGGATGAGCTCACAGATGAAGAATCTTCAGATTATGATGAGTATTTCCTACCTCCTATATCTGACCAAGCAGAAATTAGCTCGACCTTTGTTTCGTTTTCTTCTAATATAGATGAGCATTTCAAGTCAAATACACAAATCATCCATAATGAAGAAAATCTGCAAAGCCTAGGAGTCATGCATGCTCTAATACCAGAAAATAAAGACGAAAATGCTGAAAGGGAAACTACCTTGGAACCAGAAGATGACTCTGACATAAAGTCAGACAATATCATTTCAAATCAACGAATGCTGATGCCAAGGTTAGATCAACCAACTATTTCTCTTTCAGAAAGTATCAGCGCACAAAGGTATGATCTAAAGCCCGATGTTTATGATGAATCTGATGAACAAATTTTTTTTCATGATGTTTTTAAATACATTATTCCAGATTCACATTTTTCTCTTTATCCTGATGTTTTTAGTGATGACAATTTTTCCCCTCTCAATATCAAGCATATCTCAAAAAACACAGAGGGTTATTCAAACGACTCATCATTAGGTTTTCAAGATAAAGAGACCGCTTTAGCACAACCTTTGATCAATGTCAAACAAGAGCTTCCTGACCTCCCTTGTCTGAAAATATATAATGAAAAAGAGGAACCTAGGGAAATCTGTAGAGTCTTTTGCGATAGTTACTTTGACAATGATGATGTTGTTGAGTTATCTCAAGTAACTCAACTAGGGTCAGATAATAAGGAACATCTTAAATCAGAAATCATATCAGCCGACCCTCATCTCAAAGTAAAAGCTCATTTGAATAATTTTACTATCCAAGACAATACCCCGATCTATGATTCATATCATGAGGAAAGCTTCATCCCTGTTCGCAATCATAACTTAGTTCCTGATTCACAAAACCTGGCCAGTTCTTGTGAGGAGCAAGATGTTACAAGTAAATCCCAGTTGTGCTGTAACACTATTTGTATAAATACCCAATCATTTCTTTCTCACTTGCACTCATTTTGTACAAAATCGGATTTCTTTTTAAATTTTCAAACTTTTGATAGATTATGTTTTAGCGATTTATATATGAGAACTTTCATTTCAAACGAAATCGCTAAAAACTCAGCGTTAACAAACAACAGGTTACAAGCCATTGAAACTAAAAAAACATTTTCACAATTTGACTTGTTATCCTTCCTATTGAGAGATCATCAATTCATAACAGAAATTCATCCTAATTTTTATGATCCAATAGGTATCCAGTTGGAAAAAAGCTCTCATGAGAAAGGAAAATCAGACAGAATTCCAATTGAGGTTGTATGTTCTTATTCCACAGCCAATATTTATGATCCAAGGAAAGTTTGGTTCTTTTTACTCATGCTTGGAAGATTCATACGGCTAGGAATAATAATGAATAGATGGTTCCATTGGAAATATCATTTCACATAGTTATTTCCTGTATATAGTTAGAATAGGAGTAGGAGTAATTTAGCTAGGTTATTAGGTTTGCTTTTAATAAATCGATAGGCAAAGTTATTCATATTCTCTACATGACCCTAGGGAATGTTTGCCTCTCATAATAATGTTTGTTTTGGTTAAACGGCATTTGACATTTACTAAAGACACCTTGTCTCTGTTAAAGATTTTGAACTTCTGCTTCTATAAACAACAAATCTTTTGGGAATTTGATCTTTATTATCAATAGAACTTTAACCCAGATATGATGATAGTTTCAACTGCCGAAAAATTTAAAGAAAGCTATCTCAGTGAAGGATTTGTTTTAGGTCAGCACAATGAAAGGTATCAATATTAAAATAAAAATTCTCTGTGAAAGCAGCCATTACCAAAAACAGCCCTATCATTGTCGTCCAGAACTTTCTTAAGGAAAGAAAATTTGACTTCCTCCCTGCTAAAGGAAAACGCAGCATTCAGAGGAATAATCTAAAAAGACACTATATCTCAAAGAATGAGAGGTCTCATCACGAGCCGGCTTATCATGATCACAAATATTATAACTTGTTGACTTTGCCAAAACTGTCTACCAAAACAGGGCAATGACTCAAGATTGTTGCAATCAAAAGGCAAGGGGTCTCATCACGAGCCAGCTTGTTCAGCAAAAGTGTAAATCAAGTGAATGACTGTGTCATAATTTGGCCACCAAACCAAGACATTGTTCTTTAGAGAATAAAAAGGAAAAAGTGTCAAAAAAGGATTTTCTCTGAAAAAGTTGTAAATAACCTTAAGCAGGATAAAGGATCATTGCTGGGTAATAGGTAACCCTGTCGAGGCTATGGACGCCTGCTGGCAGCAGAGGCTCTACCTGCGACAAAGGAGCATATTTAAAAAGAGCTGATACATAGAGAAGACTTTATTTTATGTTTTACAAGACCAAGTAATGACTGATTTAAATGCAAAGCACAAGCTGAAGATGCAAGTAATTGAAATAGAAAGAGGTTGAAACGAAACATCATTGACAGTTTGAAGTATCATTTGCTTTATCTTTTTATAATAAAGTTCAAGTTTTTCTTTAAGAAAATTTTTCAGGAGTTTCAAAGCGTCAATATAAAAGCAGAGATAACTGGTTCTCCCAGGTGAATCGCCAATTGTTGTGGCCAGCAACACCCCCCCTTATTCAATTAAGTATCAGCCATGATACTGAATGAATGGGGACCCTTAGTTATTTTTTTAGGAAAAGCAAAAGTTTCTTTTTGAAGTCACAAACATACGCTTAGAAAAAGCCTCTTGGATGTTTTAAAAAGCGTAAGTCTATGATAAAAGAGAAAACCTTTAAGGTCGCGTTGCAAAAGGATAGGAAACACCTTCATTTCCCTTTTTATGCGCAACATCCTCGTGTTAATAATGACATCGCATCGCAAATTGGTAACGCTCATAAAGAAAAAACTTAAAGATTCGCCGATCTGCGATAACGCCGATCGCTAGATCGCATATCGCAGAAATGAGCCAGGAAAGATTTGGTGAACATCAAATTCCTGCGACCTGCGATATTATGATCGCTGCGATGCCACATCCATGCGATTTGCGATCATGTGATTTGCGACGGTGCGATTTGCGATTGCATGACATGAGAGGGTACGCCAGCAAATCATAAACCACCTTAGTACGAATCCTTCGGGCGCGCCATTCAAAGAAAAGCCACTTACTATAAACTGACCCGAAATCATGCGCTTTTAATGATAGTAAATGAATTAGTTGTCAGTTATTAAATGGATTAAAGACACGTGCCTTGGTAGAGATTTACTTCACGTAAGGTGGCATATTTGTTTTATCTCTTGCATTTAAAACTCTCCCATCACCTTTCTGGATCAGTAATTTCCATTTCACTCGTAATCTGCAGGAACAAAACGCTAAGACGTCTCAGACAGAAACGCAAAGAGAAATGGGAAAGAAAAATAGAGCTAAAAGCTCCGAAGTGAGGGAGAAGACCAAGGAGATGGCGCCCCTGTACATAGACACAACCTACAACAAAGATGCAGGGATATCAACATGGGAAGGCATGTACAAGCTGCTAGAGGAAGAAAAACCTAGAATAATGAAGGTGACTGCTGTCGCGGGCGCACCACGCTCTTCTGAGGCGTCCTTGGAGGACCTAGCATGTTCATTCCTTCACAGAATAGCGGAAAGACCCAAAATTATACCATACACAGATATGATCAAGTGGATATTGGATGATGCAGAATTGAAGGGCAGACAATTCAAAGTTCATGGACATGGGCTCGTGGGATCGTTTGCTGCCCAAGATCTGAAGCTTATGTATCATCTTCCTAAACCGCAAGTGACCTATAATGCAGAATTTGTTAAGAAGTTCGCGGTAGAGAATCCAGATCTATCAGACACCACTAAAGAATGGTCTAGAAGAGACGAGCCGTTAAAAAAGGATAAAAACGGTATGTACAACACTGGTTCCCTTACCTCTCCATATTGTTTTGCTGCAGCCATGCTCTGTAGGTTATTTGGTATGCCCGATATCAACAAGTTTTCATCTGAATGGCTGCCATTAATTGATGCTGCCACTAACGCCGACATCCTAGATTGGGCCAAAATCCTTTCAGATACTCTATACACGGCTGTTCTCAGTTACCGGTCTAAAAGATCCTTCTCTCAAAGGGTCTATCCTCCTTTTTATCTGTCTGCCTATATTATGGATTCTGTTTGTCTTGTATCTAATTTTCCTGCTATGGGTTGGAAATGGACTACCCAAGACCCATTGCCCATCCATGTTTATCATAAGATCTTATGGGATTCCCATTTTGCTCCTCATTTTTACCAGATTTGCCATGGGGTTATTTTGCCCCTATATAGAATGATATACGATAAGGATCCCCCAAGGTGTTCCCACGAGGCCCAAATTGACATCATCCCCGTCGCAAGATGGTTTGGGGAAGAATGGTTTACTTACATTAGAGTTTTTGGAAGCATTGTACCTTCGCATGTCCTACCCCTATATATCCCTGATAAACTTTTGGCCCGGGAAATCGCTTATCAAACCTGTTCTGAAGGCGGCTTGACCAAGGACCTAAAGGACAAGAAGAAGGCCATTTGGCCTCAATTTCCCGTCACTTGTGGGGCCTTCTCTTTGTTCGATGTAGGACACGCTTTTGGCGAGGTGGAGAATGTGACGTGTCTTCAATTATTTAAGTTCCCAGCGAGGCCATTCGACCCAAATGATGTGGCCCAAGAATTCACAACGAACGTCAAGATAAGAGTGTTCTCTGGAAAGAAAGATATGTTTGATGATCTCTTTCAGAATAAGAGCTCGCTCAAAGAAATTTTGCACGAAGCTCAGTCGAGGTTGTCTTCAGGTGACCTCCAGAAATTCACGTTATACAGAGAAAGAAGGCTGGCTAGTATTCCACTAGAGAGGCTGCAAATACCTACTAGAGAACTGACTCCGAGCATCAGCCTCAGTGAAAACTCCAGCACTTCCAGATCTAAGTCCAACGCCGCACAAGAAGTATCTGAGCATCCTGAAGAGTCTGGTCACGAACAAGGAAAAAACGAAGAAACAACCAAAGACACAGCTCAGTCGAGTACAATGTCTCAGCAGCAAGTTATCGCCTCACCACCAAGAGATGTCCCCCCTCCTGTCATCGAAGCACCACTTGTCACGACAGAGCTAGATAAAGAGTGGGAAACCTTCAATGAATTGATCAATCTTGAAGGGCAAGTCCCGAAAACACCTGTGAATAATACACAGGTGGTGCAAGAAGTCGTTTCGACCATGGTCAGTGGTGCAACTGGAGACAGAATGGAGGCAGAAAGCGCAGGCAAAAGGGAAAGCAATCCAAGCATTGGCTAGGCTGAATTGGGAAGGTTACTGGACGTACTTGGTTAAACCGCACAGCCAGTGGATGACGGTGAAGTGCATTACGAACGCAGCCGAGAAGGTAGCGCCAGCTCTCATAGATGCCGTTTTCGCAGCCCAGCTCAGCGCAGAAATCAGCCAACCGACTCTTCTCAAGCCTATGCTGGATGCTTGCAACTTCAAAGACCAAGTTCACAAATGATTTCATTTAGAATGTTGTTTTTTCCTTTTAACTAAATTAGAAAAAGGATGGTCATTTGAAAACCGTATCCTAAAATTTTGTAATGATACTATTATTAGGATTAGGAAGTAGTATTTTAACCCTTCTCATTGCATTGGAGAAGGGTCCAGAAATTTGTCAAAAACTTGTCCTCAGAACATGCACTTCTGCACCCTCAGAGGAGGTTTTGATGAATGGAAGGATCAAGATTTATTTATGTTTGCATTTTAACGTCTGCTACTAATGTTGCACTTCTGTACTCTTGGTAGATGTTAGAAGTAAGTAGAGATGAATCGTTATTGCTTGAAGTTTGTGAGTGAAAATCAGTCATAAATGGTACTTTTACCTCTTGACGAATTTCTGCTTATATTCTTAAAGTGATATGCAGTTTTAGTTGTTTATATGTTAATGTATGGATGTTTGGGTTACCATTTGGCACTTCTGTACGGTGGAATCATTTGTTTGTGCTTGACATATGAATGACTTATTATGCGATATGCTGTTCACAACTGTTTTGCCTAACTTTTTATGCAGAATGGTTCATCTTAATTGATTTATATTCTTATAATAGCTGAATGATCTTTATTACCAGTTATTGTTCGAAATCTTTTTAGATCGCATGATAGAAGAGTTATATCCCGGGTTAGCGTAGATTAGATGTGTTGTTTTCATTAGATTATAATAACATAGATTTAGTTTATAAGTTAGATTTGAGTTAGCTCTAAAGTACTTCCAGAATCAACATAATCAAACTCTACACACACACACCCTTTAGATTGGGAAGCTGGTCCCATTATCCCCAGTCGGACCCGCTACACCAAACGGGCAAGGAGCCGCCAACCAGGTTCCGGACCGGGTGGGTATCCCCCTTGTTGTTGACCCGATTTCGGGGCCCTCAACAGGACTATACCTTTCTGGCTGCCTTCTTTCTCGAACTGATCTTCTCACACCCGGAGTTTGTGGCTCTTCATGTTCTGATTCCTCCTCTGCTGTAGAGTCTGATTCTTCCTCCTTTAGCTCAAACTCTATCTTCTTAGGTTCCTTTGGTTGGACTCCATGTTTAATAACATCTTTCACCTCTTTGAACACCACATCTCGGCTGTACAAAACCTTCCTTGTTACTGGGTTCCAAAGCTTATAACCCTTTAAACCATCCTTATACCAATAAAGATGTCTTTTTTAGATTTAATATCCAACTTGGTTCTTTTCTCCTTTGGAACATGTACATATGCATCACATCCAAATACCCTTAGATGTGAAAGAGAGGGTTTCTTACCAGTCCGTACCTCTTGTGGAGTCTTATCCTCCAATGCTAATGAAGGTGATCTGTTGACCAGGTAACATGCTGTCTCCACCGCCTTTGCCCAGAATTCCTGTCCTAACCCGACACCACTGAGCATGCTTCTTGCCCTTTCCATCAACGTCTTGTTCATTCTTTCTGCAACTCCATTTTGCTAAGGTGTATATGGAGTAGTCTTCTGCCATGCTATACCACACTTCTTACAGAATTCATCAAATTCCTTGCTGCAAAACTCTCCACCATTATCTATCCTTAGCACCTTTATCTTCTTCTCTGTTTGATTTTCCATGAGAGCCTTAAATTCTTTAAACCCGTCAAAGACTTCAAATTTCTTCTTAAGGAAATATATCCATGTATTCCTTGAGAAGTCATCTATAAATGATACATAGTACACAAACTTACCCAGTGATGGAACCTTCACAGGTCCAAACACATCACTACGCACAAGCTCTAATATCTGTTTCGCCCTTTTACCACCAAAGGGGAAACTCATCCGATTCTGCTTCCCATATACAAAATTTTCACAAAAATCGAAATCCAGAGAGCTATTACTCATACCTTCTACCATAAATTTACCATGAATTATTCGAAGGCCCTTCTCTCTAATATGTGCAAGCCTTTGTTGCCACAACATGGTCTTCTCTCCAGAGACCACTAGATCTTCTACTCCACTTTCAGGAACCACAGAACTATTGCACCCGTCAATAACAGTGCTACTTTGCAGCTTGTACAGAGTTCCAATCCGAACTCCTTGCATCAATACCAGTTCTCCTCAAACCATCTTGTAGGTATCCTTCTCAAACACTGTTTTTACACCTGCATCATCCAACTTGCTTACAGAAATCAGATTTCTGGCTAATGCAGGAATATGTAGAACACCCGAAAGTGTTCTAACCCTTCCACCTTGCAGCTTCAACTTTACTTTTCTGTGACCAATGATTCTAGCCTTCAAGTCATCCCCCAAGAAGACATCACCACCATCGTATTTCTCATACTCGCAGAACCACTCTCTATGGGGAGTGAAGTGAAAGGATGCACCTGAGTCAATCAACCATGCCTCATGATCTACATGTGTACTTGAAGAAGCCAGGTATACATCCCCACCTTCATCTGAGGTAGTTTTTGCCTCTGCAGAAGGAGCATCATTAGATCCCTTTCCTTTGTCAGGAGCTTTAGATTTACAGTCCCTTTTGTAGTGCCCTTCCTTTCCGCATTTCCAGCACACCACCTTTACAGGTTTTCCTCGAGATTTAGTTCTCCATCTAGATTTAGATCTCCCACTCGATGACTTATTTTTGTTTCTGTTTTGGGACCACCCTCATATAGACAAGGCAACACCATTTTGGCTCTCCATATTTTTCCATCTCATTTCCTCCGTCAGCAAGGATGAGACTATTTCATCAAAATGCAAGGCAGTTGCATTGCTACCTATTACAATAACCAGACTATCCTGTTATCGCTCAGGTTGTTCCCTAAAGTTGTGAGAAAGGGAATACGACCGAGGTAACCACAGACCAATATTTTAGATACAGATTCTAGCCAATCTGTATCCAGAGAGGGCTCTCTCTTTATAGTTTAGCTTTGTTTTAAAATATGTTAGACTAGTTATGAAGTGCGAGGGTTTTGTTTTGAGTTTTGGTTGGAAGGATGGAGATTCAATAGAATAGTGAGGTAAAATTGAAGAGTTTCAGTCCATTGGGAATGATGGAGTCAATGAAAGATAGCTTCCTTGATTAGGTTTCTTATCAGAGGAGGTATCACAGAGCAAGGTACTCAAATATGGAGCAATTTTATAAGCTGAAATTAGATGGAATAGAGTCAATGAATGTAGGGCAATTAAGAATCCTTCATCATGTTGACAGAGGGAAAATGGATGATTACTGTCAAGGAGAAATTAAGGATTCCTTAGCAAATATTCAAGGTGAAGAATCAAGGGATACAAGAGCATTTAAGAATTCACTGTATATGCTAATTCTGAAGAAAACATAGAAAATAACAAAGATTGAAGACAGAGTGCAAACAAGCACATTTTGAATTATTCTTTTTCTCTGTTATTCAGATCATGAAACATAGATGATATAATAAACTTAGAAAACTATAAACACAAGTTAGAAGGGACTTATTGATCCATAAGATGATTCAAGAATTATGTAACATGGTCCTCAGCGTCGATTCCTCATTCAGTAAACTAGACAAAAATGGTTCCAACAGCTTTTATTCTAGAAAACTTCAATATTATAGTCAGGAACTATGAACACTCATCAACCAACCCCAAATACTTCGTCTAGGGGGGTATTTATACAAAAATATCATAACATCTTACAGAAATATCTGAAGAAGATAATATCTGGGGATAATTAATGCGTTTTACAAAGATAGAGACAGACAGTCTCGAAAACAAGGAGACAATAAATATATGCAACAAATTCATGTTGCACTGGTTGTTTTGCCTTTATGAGAAGTACCAGAAGTAGGTGCTGTAAGTCGGTTTTAGCTGTTTGCATTGATAGTGTGCACTAGCTGCGCTGTCTTTGTCTGATATTCTTTTAATTCTGATCAGATACGCTTTGACCCGCATGAATCTGTTTCATTTCTGTTCTCCGCATTATAGTAGATGGTACAAAAATTCTAACTGACCAAAGATATCAGAGATAATTTTACAAAATTTCTAACATACTTTTCCACCACTGAGGTCCTGGTAATTTATGCCTCTTAAGCTTCCTCAAATTTTCGTCAGTCTCCGTGTATCTGAAGAAATTAGGTGGGATGGTGAACAGATGCTCTACCTCGTGCTCAATGTAGAATAAATTTTCCAGGCTGTCGTATAGGGCTTGGCCAGATGGCTGTGCCTTTTCTCCTGAAGTACTTGATGATGTATTAACTTGGTCAGCAACATATTTATCCAACTTGTGTGTGTAATCTACATGTTTCATCAGAATATTATTACTCCCCAAAGGACTTGGCAAACCTTTATTATGCAGGATTGTAAACTTTTCTGTGAAAGAATCAATCTCCACCTGCATGTCCTGGTATCTCCTTTCCAAATTTTGCACCAGAGTTCTCATGGTTAGAACTCTTTTGATGTCCAAGATGGTATCTATCCCAATAAAGTCCTTGTCTTTTGAATCTCCGCTTGGGCCCTTCTTACTAGGTCAATCTGCTCATGTATGATTTGAATAGGTCTCCATACATTACTAAGGGACTGTTTGATGTTAGCCCACAACATTCTTTTGATTTCTGTTAGAGGTTTATCCAAAGAGTGAGAGAGACCCTTTTCTAATGCCCTTACCTTGTTCTCTAATGTGTTTACCTCCCTTGTTTTCTCTGCCACATTCATCTTGGATTTATCATAACTTTGTTCAACTTTTGCCAATTTTTCTTTTACCTGCTTCAGCTCTGATACTTGGAGTTTCAATTCTTCCATGGCTTTGGTCAATTCTTCTGTGCTCATTCCTGTACTGTTGCCTAGTGCTGTTGCTGTTTCTTTTGTACCTGGAATTGACTCTGTTGTGGTTTCCTGGAAAGTGGGAGGCAATGCTGCTGTTCCAATTATTGAGGTGGCTGCAGTTGTGACTGCAGGGAGTACTTCAGGTTGCTGGGAGGTCGAGTCTCCCTACTTTTCTTTTAGAGCTTTCTCCAATGCCTGCTCTATTTCACTCAATCTTTCATTCATTCTCATGAGCAGGTCCATCATGTCTTCCTCTGATTTCTTCTGTGCAACATCTGCGGTCTGTGGATGCATAGTAGAAGGCAGTTTGAGCTATTTTCTGAGGGCAACAATGTCTTCCTCCTTCTTCTTCATCAATTCCTTTACTCCTTTGACATATTTGGGATCATGTCCCAGTTCAATGATAATTTCCTCCAAGGATTTAATTCTGTTGTCCTTTGCTTGAGAAGAGGCCTTCTCCAAATCCAACTGAGAAGAGGTATTATTCAAGGAGTCTTGCAATTTGTGAGCTAACATAGCTTTGTCAGCTAGCATGGAGTACACCATCTCTCCAGTATGTTTATGCAACTCAATCTGGTCTATTGGATGAATGTCCTTGGCCAAAACCTCCAGATTTGTCCTGATGTAGTCAGCTGCTGATTGAGGTTGTTGCACCTTGGGATTGAAATAACTCATGATCATCTTTCCTTCTTTTATGTAATATGCTGACATTAATCTTTGCTGCTTTGTGGGAGTCATCTTTAGATACTGGTTATAAATCTGCAGCCTTAGTGGATCGTTCTTAGCCTTTATCTCAATGAATGTCCTTTTGATGTCAGAGGGCTGTTTGCCTGGTGGCCTAGTAGATGATACTTCAACACTATGTTGCCTCTCTAGCTCTTGCCTGTGAGAGCTAGTCGATGTCTCTATTACTGGAGAGGTCTGCTGGCTAGTTACCCTATCAGTTCTTAGACTTTCTATTGTTTCTTCAATAATTTCCTCTTTAGACAGAGGATCCAATCTTTTCCTTTTTGCACTTCGCTGCTCAGCAGGCCCACTCATAGATGTGGCCTCTTCTCTGTCTCTTTTCTTTCCTTTTTCCTCATTTAGAGGAGTTTGTAATGCAGGAATCTCTGCTGCTTTGATCTGGACTGGATGAACTTGCCCCTAGCTCTGCTCTTTTGATGTTACTGGCTGGTCTGTCATTATAGGATGATCTGTATCAATCACTTCTTTGCCCTTTGCTATCCCTGTAACTGGTGTGCTGGCTTCTTGTACAGGCTGCTGTGAAGTTCCAGCAGATGATGTACCCACTCCGGTTTGCTGAGGAAGCTTGAAAGATACCTGTCCAAAAGAGTGTAGGTCAAGGGTCTTTTCTAAATCTTTCATAGCTTGCTCCATATTTTCTTGCTGAGTAAGTTCTTCTATTAATGTACCCTCTATCCATTCATCCTAATTAGCATATTGTTCTATTTCTGGGATGTTATGATGAACATAAGCTGATAGCCCGTTTCTTACGCTTCTGTCACTTATAAAACTATTTGGGTCATATGGTACCCAATAAAAACTTTGTTTTAACTTAAGGTCTTCCCCTAACATCTTATCAACATTTTTCCATGCTTCCCTTTCGTGGATGATAAAAGGGCCTAACTGGTTTTTTATTCTCAGCTGAGCCTTCTTCTTTACATTACAAAAGTGGGTTAAATCTGAATGGATAAGCTGCCTGAAACATTCCAGAACAAATAGTCTCATAGGCACATACCTAGGCAACTTGAATGGGCACAATTCACATCCATATATTCTGATCTCAGTGTGATTCTGGTAGAGGTACCAGTCACCTATTCTGTAGCTTTTGGAAAGCTGTAAAATTTTCTTCATATCACCAGAAATTCTAGGAAGAGGAGCTCCTATCAACAAAGTGGAAGCAGGGTGTATGAACAAGTCAATGAATTTGCAGTAGGTATAAGGGGATGCATAAGTTTTATGGAAGACCGAGGTCCAAAAAATCACAGACCTCCTTTCTCCCTTGGAATCCAATTTCCTGACGGGAAATGAAAAGATGTTTCACTGATAATGTAGCAGCAGGTGGTATATGAATGAGGTATACTTGAAGACTCCTTCTCTTTCCAAATTTATGAATTGCTCATTGATTTTATTGGCAATGAAAGAGGCATAATCAAATTTGACAGCAGGGGGCTGTCCTGGAGTAAACATTGACATCACAACTAGGATGGTCTCATCAACAAATTCACTGGTTTTGAATCCCAAGATACAGGATATCATGTCAAGAATAAGCCTGCCAATTTCATTGAACCAGGAATGCAGATAGGGAGGTGGGTATTCAGGTTGGCAATCTGGTTTTATGAATAATTGAGCAATCCGGGTTATCTCTGAGTTGGACAATTGAGAAGCTTTTTCAAGCAGATACCCCATAGATAAGGGAGTCAGGGGCTGAGCTGGATGGAAGTGTAACATCTCATTTATAGATTCAACAGTTATGTAAAAGAGCACAGTTTGGGATGAGGTCATGACTGCCTTACTGATAGGGTCATAGCTGGCACAAAATTGGTGGATAAGATCTGGGAAGACATTAACTGAGGGCAGGTAATACCTGGGAAGGTTAGAGTCCCATATCCCATAGATATCAGAGTTGTTCAAATGACTATTCCTAATTTGGCAAAATTCCTGGAGATGGTTCAGGTCACCAGTTAACTCTTTAATTTGAAAATCTCTGTCAGCCAAAGGTAACCATTCCAGGTCTTTATGAAGTGCATTGAGGGGTGCGAAGTTCAGAGCTGCGGGGGCTTCCATGTTGGGTTCTTGTGTTTTCCAATTGGAGGTTGGGTTTTTTGTGAACAACTGGGCAAAAAAGTAGTGGTTCTGGGTGTCTTGTATGGCAATTGTGATTGTTTTCAGCTTGAACTTGGCTCTTATAGGTACAATTTACAGAGGAAAACCAAAATTACAAGTTTGGGAAGTGAAAACAGGGTAAATACCTGTATTTAGGCAAAAAACAGTGCAACTTGCAGGTTGACCAACGAGCTGCGGAGCAGGATGCTAGAATTTCTTGGCTGGGTGGCAAATTGGGTGCTCGAGCAGCGATCTGGACGTAATTTGCATGCAGAACAGTTCGCAGAGAAAAGTAAGCGAAAATGGGTGAAAATGACATTTTTACGACCTTTTAACAAAATTCGGCTTTTCGCGGGGCTTTTTGGCGCTTTTGGTCGAATGAAGTCACCAGGATGTGACATTTTGTTGTGTAGCGGAGGTATGAGAGGGTGATGTGGCGCTGATGTGGTCGTGACATCGACGGGGAGGTCAGCGGGCGGTAAGCGGTATTGGCCCGCACAACTTTTGGAGTGGAGTGGTTTTGGGCCGAGGGGCAGCGAGCAAGGCGGGAGGCCGACAGATGTCCCCGATCCGGTGGGAATACCGCCGACTCCCCGGGCGGTAAACTTCGGTGGCAGGGGATGTCGCGATATGATCGCGGGCCGTCGGATGAGCGGGTCCGGATCTAACGCCTGGCGGTCAATGGAAATGGCGGAGGGTTACGGTGCAGGGGGCCCATGTATTTAAACACCAATAAGTTATATCGGGCGTAATATCATTGGTTGTTGGGCTTGGGTTAAGCTATTAATTAACCGAATGTTAATTAATTCTTGGGTTTTGCACAACAGGTGAGGTTATTTAGGTTATTAATTAACTCGGGTGGTTAATTAATTCCATAATATGGGCGCGGTGGGCTATTAATTAATTCCAAATGAACTATTAATCCCCATTTGAAATAGTGACATACAGTTATAGTTAACTAGGGCGGGAAATATTAACATTTTGGGTTTTTATAGTATATATACATATTACGGGAAGGGGTTTGTATATGGGAGTTTATTAAGTAATGTTAAAGGTTAATATGAGGGATATGTTGAAGAAGAGTGCTAGGTCACGAAGTTCAACAACTTAGGCTTAAGGGAAAACAGAGGTTTGTAAGTGATTTTGTACAATTTCCCAAATAAGAAGGTTTTACATAAGAAATGTGGCTTCTTTGCCCCAAGTAATAATGTGGTTTTACTTAGGCTTTTTGTAAAATGAGATGGAATGATTTAGGAGTTTTGAGCAGATCTCAATATCCTTGGGGGGAGGTTAGTAAATGATTTGGGGAGAAGTGTGAAGGGAAGTTAGTCATGCTTCACTTGACCTGGATCTAGATACCTGCCATGATACTTATGATAACAATGAGATGAACATCTTTGAGAGAGAATATTAATCATAAGCATGTTTCTTCAACATCAAAAACTACCTACCCAGCTATTGTACCTAACATTTTTTCTTCCTTTTTCTTTGGGTGCATTTGAACTAGCAAACCCTTTTCAACTTTTCTTTTCTTTACATGATAAATCTATCCAAATCTACCCTTATCTCTTCCATGGGCTCAAATTAAGCAATTTATCCCCTTTGCTTCTCTACCTAACTATTTATCTGCCAAGTTTAAATAGTTTGGACAGATTTCTATTCTCTATCACTAAAACCAACTAAATTCAAACATGAACTGGCCAATATTGAGCTGTTTGGCCCTTCATCAATGGTGGCATAAGTCAACAAGCTGCACACCATCAAATTATTGCAAAATAGAATAGTAGTGGCATTTTGAACTATCTCACTTTCTTGGTCCTTTTCTTTGGGGTTTATTTCTTTTATTTTTTCTCTTTGACCATTTCATTCTTTTTACCCTTTGATCTTTCTTTTAGGGTATACCCTCTTTTAATTTTTTAATTTTTTTTTATCTTTTCAAAATATGGAAAACCTTTGCAGCAAGGAAAGGATGATGATATTAGGGACTCTCACCAGTCAATCATGAAATATGACACCTATTGGTATAGGAGCATAACACTGGCTCCACTTGGGGATGGCTTTTCCTGGTGAAAAGTCAAAAACAACAGGTCAGATAGCCTTATAAACAACTCTTGCTGCACTCTGAAATATTCCTTTGCTGTAAGTAAACAAACCGTACAATTACTATGTAAAATATATACACTTCTCTCTTGGGCTAAAAGACAAAAATAGTAAAATTCCTTCACTGTTTCTCACAATTTTCTGCACCTTCCTTCCTATTCTTATTGCTGTAATAAACTGCAGAAACGGAACTTTACTATGTACAAGTCAGAGTCTTGATTTATCAACAAACTGGATCAAAATAGTGTTTCAACATCCGACCATTAACTGGTCCTTCTTCTGCTTCTGAATCATCCAGGTTCTTTAAAAAATAAGTGTTGTTGCCTTGTACAGCCTGGATAATAAAAGGTCCCTTCCATAGGAAATCAAACTTCCCATGTTTTTCTTTGTCTTCTCTTCGGGAATCCCATTTCAGCACTTTGTCTCCTATGAAAAAATCCTCTGCCTTAGTCCTATCAAATATCTTCTTGAGTTTTTCTTGTAGGACTTTAGATCTTTGATATACTTCCTTCCTAGTCTGTTGCAAGTGGATGGTCTGATTAATTCTTCTCTGAATGTCATTGGGCTCCACCTGAGCTTCTTGCAATAATTTCATCACAGGTACTCCCAAGGATGAAGGAAATATAGCTTCTATACCATAAACCAACTCATATGGGCTGGTCCCAATGGATCTTTTGGTAGTTAATATGTCTTCCCACAATGCATTTACAAGCTTCTTATGCCAGTTTTTCTTGTTCTCTTCCAACATTTTCTTAATAATATTGATCAGTCTTTTATTGGATGAATCAGCTAGACCATTACCTTGAGGGTAATAGGTTGTAGAATGACCTAAAGTGATATGATATTTGTGACAAAAACTAATCATTTTCTTGGATTTAAAAGCAGCAACATTATCGGTTATAATTTTTTCAGGACATCCAAAACGAGACAGGATGTTGGTTTCTAAGAATTGAATGATGACTGAATCATTGGCTTGTCTGCAAGGGATGGCTTCTATCCATTTAGTGAAGTAATCTGTGGCTGTCAAAATCCATTTATGCTGGCTAGAAGAGGGAGGATGGATTTCCCCAATGAAGTCTAAACCCCATTGTTGAAATGGTCTTTCAGTGGAAATTGGTTTAAGGGGAAGAGGCAGAAGCTTCCTTTTTCCTTCAAAAATTTGGCATTTGTGGCAAGTAGTAACAAACTTTTTGACATCAGCAAACAAGGTGGGCCAGAAAAATCCGGCACTTAGGATTTTATCAGCAGTTGATTTCCAGTACAAATGTCCACCACAGTCCCCTGCATGAAATTCTTTTAGCACTTTGTCAGCTTCATCTTTTATTAAGAAATTCAAAAAAATACCTTCATGATTTTTCCAAAAAAGAGCACCATCTAAAATACAAAATTTTGAAGCTTTCATTTTTATAAACCTTTTCTTTGTTTTGGATAATCCCGAAGGAGCCTGCAGGTTTAATAATACATAACATAGATCAGAATACCATGGTGATTCTAGGAAGGCCTGGCTGATTTGTGGAGTCGCCATCTCCTGTTCATTATCCAGTTCATTAATATCCAGGGCTTGGCAATTGGTTTCAGTCATGAGTTTAGCCAATCCCTGTCCTTTTATCAGCTTTGTAGGTTTTATCTCAATGTCATACTCTAATATAGTAGCAATCCATTTACCTCTTTTGACTTCAATCCTTTCTTGGGTTAGGATATCTTTGACAATGGTGCTTGGCACATAAGCTATTATATGAGAGTATAATATGTAAACTCTGAAATCTTTGATGGCTTTCACAAGTGCATAGGCCTGTTTTTCCATGATTGGGTATTTCAACGGTGCATCTGTAAGAGCTTTACTAAAGAATGCTATGGGTTTTTCACATCCTTGATCATCTTTCTGTAGCAAAACAACATCAATGGTGTGTTTTGATGCAAATGAAAATATTATGAAGTCTCTGTCAAATTTTGGGCGTGTAAGGACTGGTGTTTTGGTCAAGGCCATTTTGATTTCTTCAAATGCTTGTTTGGCTTCTATTGTCCATTGAACCTTAGAATCCTTTTTCAGCATATTGTTCAACAATCTGATTAATTCAGCTAAGTTGGGTATGAATCTTCTTAAAAAAATAATTTTCCCTAGGAAAGCTTGAAGTTATTTGATATTTCTAGGATGGGGAATTTGTAAAATAGCTTGTATTCTGTCAGGGTCAATTTTGATGCCATCTTTAGAGATTATGTGACCCAACAGTTTGCCCTCCTCCAGACCGAAGATTTTTTTGGGATTCAATGATATACCATACTGTCTGCATTTCAAAAAGACTTGTCTCAAATGATCTAAATGATGTTGGTCTGATTTGGAAAACACAGTGAGATCATCTAAGTATATGACTAGAAAATCATGAATTTCTTTGGCAAAAGATATGTCCATTGCTCGTTGGAAGGTTGCCCCTGCATTCTTGAGTCCGAATGGCATTTTTTCATATTTGAAAGATCCCCATGGGGTTGTAAAGGCAGTCTTTTCCTGATCATCAGGATGAAATAAAATCTGGTTGAAACTTGAAAACCCATCTAGCAGTGAGATTCTAGAGGCACCTACTACCATTCGTAAAATATGGTCCATCTTGGGTAATGGATAGTGGTCTTTCAAAGAAACTTTATTAACATTCCTTAAGTCTACACATAGTGTGATTTCTCTTGTTTTCTTCCTAGTGGGCACTAAATTGGACACCCATTCTGAAAATCTGATAGGTGCAATTATCCCAGCTTCATACATTCTTTTGACTTCTTTTTCAATTAAAGGGAGTAGTACAGGATTGACCCTTCTGAGTTTTTGCTTGAAAGGTTTCTGATTTTCTTTGAGGGGTATTATATGTTGAATCACAGAAGTGTCATAGGATTTGAGATCTTCATAGCTCCATGCAAAAACATCCTGGAATTCCTTGAACAGTTCAACATATTTAAGCTTTTGGTCAGGAGGCAGAGTTTTGGATAGTTTTATCATTTTAGGGTTTTTTTTCAGTTCCTATGTTAACATCTTCAATGTCTGCGTTTAGGGGCTGCATTTTGGGTTTCCTTGGGATATCATTAGAATCGAATAGATCTTCCAATGGAGTTAATCCTTGGGGCAAATAATTATCTTTTAAATCGATAACCTCAGATTCTAGTTCAGTGACCTCATCAAGCTTTATTTCTTCAAGGTCTTGCAACTTTTTCTTGGTAAATTTCATCGGGTGCAGCAGTTTAGTTGCACTTTCTGCTGAAGTGTTTGTTTCAATTTTTTCCATCTGATCAATTTCACAAACTGTGTCCATGTCTATATTAGTGTTGGAAAATTCTTCTTTTAGGGTCAAGAAATTGTTAATTTGAGTGTCATTGCCAAACACTTGCCAATTCTTTACATTGTCTGGTACAGTTGGCATGTGTTTAATCTCAGCTGTAAACTAATGATTGGGTTCAAATGGCAGTTTACAAGTGTTGGAAAATGTTGCTAAACTGTGAGCATGCAAATTGTGTTTTCTAGGAATTTTGGCAAGTTGTGTTTCTATAAAAGGTATTGAGTATTTCAATTGCAGCGCCTCTGTAAGATCTCAATCTTGGATCATTTGTGATGAAGTTTCCTTTCATCTGTTGAATAACTAAATCAGAGTCTCCCAAAACTAATATTCTAACTGCCCCTATTGTTTTGACCAATTTGAGTCCTAGCAAGAGGGCTTCATATTCAGCCATGTTATTAGTGCATCTAAAATTCAACCTGTATGCATGTCCTTCAGCATGATTGATGAGCCCCAAAAATGGATAATTATTTGGGCTCATTCAACCTCCTAATTCAACTTAATCCACCATTCTCATTAGTTTATTGCATGTTTTTGATTATATTTATGCTAATAGAGTGAATTGGGTTAGTCATTATGCCAACAAGTCTAATGTGTGCTTTGTGTAGCCTTTTTGGTCAATTTGGAGACAAATTCAATGGTTGAAATGAGCACTTGGCAGCCAAATTCGTGGAGAGTATTTTTAGGAAGGTGTTCCCTTCATTTATGGGCCCTTACCTCGAATTCTCCACCATCAGCTCAGAGTTCAAGGGCCACCAAATCAATCAGCACAAGGGCAGCCAAGCAAGTCAAGTAGGACTGCTGTTAACTACAAGTCTTGGGCAGTCGAGTCCCTAAAGTTTAGGAGGACTGTTGGGGTCCTCAATTTGTATAAATAAGAAGACTTAGGGCCTCATTTTGGTTAGCTAGTGGTTAGTCATTTTTTTTAGCCAATGGTTAGTCATTTTGTAGGCAGAAGTTAGCTAGTTTGTATTTCAATTTTTAGGCAATAGATTAGCTTTGCTTTCAGCTCATTCTCAAGTTCTCCTTGTGGACAGTTTTGATGTAACTCTTATTTTCTTGCTCAATAAAGATGAATCCAGCTTTGCACCAGCTCTAAATCTCTCTTAGGAGGCTATAGCTCTTGGGGTTGGGCCCATCTTAAGCGCCCAATACCTCCTTTGATTATCTTTATGTGTTTTTGTTGCATTCTTAGAATAAAATCTGCTATTTAGATCTAGATCTTGTTTTGTTATTTAGTTTGTTTTTTTGACGAGTAAAATAGCTTCTCATGCTCAGATTTAGTTGATAGGTTGTTAACAGAAAAAGCTTCAAGAAAAGGGCCAACAAACATCTGTGGTTTCACCTCTCCCTCAGTGGGATCAGGAGCTGTGACTAGGATGACTTTGCTGCCCACAAAAACACTGACTTTGCTTTGCCATGCAATCATTAGTGTTTGGTTTTCATTTGCAGAAGTTGGTTACATGTTCAGATCTTTGAATGCTTCATTGCATAGTTAATATACATGGTTTCCTTGCAAATAAAGCTGCTGTCCATTCTTGTTACTATTAGCTAGATCATATTAGGGTAGCATAACTAGATCTTTGTTTTCTTGCATGTCTTTGTTGGTTCAGTTGGAAACACAAATTGCAGAGCACCTGTACCACTTCTCTGTCTACCCAGACTCCCTCAAACCCATCTTCTCCATCTCCTAACTTGGTTTCTTGCCTCACGTTGCCATACTGCCCTCATAACCCTACCTTTTGTGCAGCATTACTTCAGTCTTCTTGGAACAAGTCCAACCATCTACACCTTCTCCTCAACTCTATCCATCAGTCCTTGGGTCATTTCAGGCCCCTACCCTGCCTCCCTATCCATTCATGCACCTTACCTCACTCACCCATCCTCCAAAATCCAATTTTTAAACATCCTGTAGAAGAATTACAGAACATCCTGTAGAACCCCTGCAGACTTCCTGTAGAAGCTCACGAATGAGGTTTCTTGATAGCCAAACTTTGTGAAACTCTCTGGAAGGGTGCTAGGGACTCCTTAGACCCTCTCTGAACCTTCCCGACCTCTTCCAAGCATTTCTCCTCCTTGATCCACCTCTGCACAGTAAAAAATAGTTAAAAGCACATGCATGATAATTCCAACAACTTAATCAAAAATACAAAAAGATGTTTTCTTCAGATAGAGGTAGTCTAGACACATGTATTTTACCTTCATAGAAGTAATGGCATCTCTTTCAGTAGTTTTCATGCTCTCCTTTGCGTCAGTAGGACTAGCTGGCAGAATTAGGGTTTGCTAGGGTTTGCGTTTCTTTTTGGATTTCATTTTCTTTTTGCAATTAGATTAGCTTCCTTCGAGTTAGCTTTCATCCATCAATTAAAAAGCTTCTTCTAAGAGCTCATAGAAGTTGGCTTAAGCTCCTAGTGGACTTGTGCCAGCTGACCAAGTGACAGCTGCGGCAAGAGCTAGTACTTGTGCATACATCACCGTCGCTTCCAAGTTTGTTACGAACTACCGGGTTGATAAAATTAAAGAAGGGAGTTCTAGGAGTTGTAGCATTATTGCTACAATATTGGGGCCCACCATCTTTTTGGCGCCGTTGCCGGGGAAGCGTCAGAGTATTGGTGATTGTCGCTTTTCTTCTATTTTCCACTACAACCTTCTGCTAAGTAGTTTATTTCATTTCCATTATGCAATTTTGTTTTTGCAAAAGTAGACTAGAATTTCCCGCTTTCATAGATTAGCACTTCAATTCCGTTTTTTCATTTCTGCAAGCATAGATTAGCATTTCAATTTCGCAAGCGTAGCCTAGCATTTCATTCCTGCAATTTCATTTTAGCAAAATAGATTAGTCCTTTCCTGCTTTCATTTCAATTCTGCATTTTCATTTCAGCAAGATAGTTAGTTGCAGTTCAATCTATTTTAGTTTTGCAGGTACAAGAAGAAAAATACAAAAATCAACCAAAAAGATTTCTTTTCATGCCTTGTAGGAGTAGAGATAGTTCAGAAAAATGATTGCACAACACCCCCACTGCTTCACACAGCCAACCTTCTCTCTTCTTCGATGGCTGTGAGAGAAGAACTCCTAAGTGGCCAAAAAGACATATTTAAAGAACCTCTAGGGGAGAAGAAGAAGAAAACATTCCTCTGGAGCAAATGGCTACAGGCAGAAATGTTGGGAGCAGCACCTTGTCCAAAGACGAATTTGAAAATCAGATCAAAGATTTCAAGAGTGATATGAGGCAGTTTCTTGCCATGCAACTGGATACCTTACAGATCCAAAGGAAGCAAGAGGGAGCCAAGAGCGCTTTGGTCATCTTTTGTCCTAGGTGCACTAGAAAGCATCCTAGGAATGAATGTCCAATGCACTCCCTAGAAGTGTGTTTCATCTGTGAAGAATACCATCCTACAAATCAGTGCCCTTCCTTGACTGGACTTAAAGTTGCATATCAGAGAGCCAAAGGAGCCACTGAACCACTCCATTATATGAACCAAAGGAGGCCGCATGGACCTAGATCTTACCAGTAGGAACTGCAAGGGACATCCGAGACCTATTATGACCCCTATCAAGCCACTTTCATGCCTTCTTGGGGTCCCCCTGCTCATCCTTCCTGGTTCACACCTCCTCCTTGTTCCTTCACAGATCCATATTATGCCCAACCAGTTGCTCATTCATTTCACTCTTATGCTCAACCACAACCTTAGTGGAATGCACCTCATCAGGGGTGGAGGCCCCAATACAACACTCCTCCTGATTCTTTTCCTCCACCGCCTGCTCGTCCACAACCATCGCCTCCTGCTCCACCAAGGCAACCCCAAATGCCTGCCCAACCACAATGCCATCCACCTCCATCTCAATTACACACCTCCACTCAACTACCCGTACCACCATTTCCAAAACCATACAATGGAGCAGCTCAACCCAATTGCAAAGCTGAGGCACAACATATCCAAATGACTCCTCTTGAGCTCAATGATCTTCACCATAGCTCAGGAAAAGCATTGCAAAAAAGAGATCATCTTGAAAGCATTGAAGGATCACATCCATCAAAAGAAGATTCAAAAGAGGAGATCAAAGAACCATGGGCTGCACTTGATGAAGAGAAGACATCAGAAGCAGAGATAAAGAAAAATCCCTCATGGTTACCATCAAATATTCCATGGATTCAAGAGAAAGATCAGCAAAAAGAGGAAGATGAGAAAGTCATGTTAGAAGGTGACATGAAACATGATCCAGATCAGCAAAATAACCAAGGATATCAAAGCTATATTGAGACATGGTTCCAGACAGTCACTAAGTTGCAGTGGTACTCTCTTCCTCAGCTATGTTTGATCCCTTCAAAGTTAGATCATTTGGTCTCTGAAATCCGGATACCTGTCAAAGCATGCATTTCGAGCCTTCACATCATTTTGTCTCTAATCTCGATGTGCACATGGCTCCATTGGAAGTATTCTTATACTTGAAAGGAATTTTGTTTTTCAAGTAGGGTAGGGTAGAAAAAAAGAAAAAAGAAAAAAGAAAAAATGAAAATAAGAAGAAAAAATAAAAATCTAAGGTGAAAACCTCCTCGGAGGCGCCTTAGATTGGCTCATTGATTGAAAACCTCCATGAGGCGGTCAATGGGTTGGGAAAAAAGAGAAAAGAGAATAAGATCTTTGGGTGAAAACCTCCCTTGGAGGCGCCCAGGGCAGGCAATTAGGGTGAAAACCTCCATGAGGCGCCCTAGTTGTTTTTCAAAAAAAAAAAGAGAAAAGGAAAAAGAAAAATAAAGCTAATTTCCATTGAATAATTTCATGTTGCAGCAATGACATTGCAGGTCACGAGGATCACTCAAAACAAAGACAAAGGAGTTTTTGTGCCTTCTAGAGGAGGTTCTATATTTCTACAGGAAACATCCTGTAGAACCTTCAAGCGAGCCAGATTCAATTTTGGAAGGGGATATAAAGCTTGGAATCCATTGGTTATGCCTGCAAGCATCCATGTTCCCATTCCTCACCCTTTTCCATCATCTTTTCCACCTCATTGTGCTTCTTCATTGTGCTTCTACAGGAAGTTCCTGTAGAAATTGTAGGGAGCTAGAAATGGATTTCAAAAAGGTGGTTTGGCGAACATGGTAGCTTCCTCAAGGGTTCAGAAGTCCTCCTGCAATCTTCAAACTCCTCCTCCATCATCTCCATACCTACATCACAGCCCAAGCTCAGTTTTCCTTTCCATGCAAGAATTTGCAAAATGCTTTGAAGAGAAAATACCTAGAGCAGAATTTGTTTTTGCCCTAACTTGAAAACCATGCATCCATTTGAAAAACCGTTTTATGGGGAATTGTACAAGGGAGATGGCAACATGCCTGAGCAGTTTCAGCCAATTCCGGTGCACGGTTTCCAAGAAATCAGCCTCCATCACCATCAGCCATTTTTGCATTTTCTCCATATCCGTGCATCCGTTTCAAAACCTGTTTCATGGGGATATGCATATGGGTGATAGTAGCCTACCCAAGCAGTTTCAGCCGATTCTGATGCACGGTTTCCGAGAAATCGATCTCTGAAATCTTCAGCCATTTTCCATTTTTCTCGAAATCCGTGCATCCATTGATCACGATTTTGCTATGGGAGGTGCATAATGATGATAGGAACATGCTCAACAATTTTCAGATTGATCCGATCTACCGTTTGGGAGCAATGGCAAAAACAAGTTTTGGTTCTGTGAAAATGCAGCAGCAGCAGCCTGAAGGTGCAGATCTGAGCGTGGAAATGAACTCCTGAAGCATGCATCCAGCCAGAGGACACCTGCACAAGAAAAAAACAACCAAAAATCATCATCCAAGCCCTCATGCAACCAAAGGATCCAAGCATGCAGCAGCAGAATATGAGCATGCAGCAGCAAAAGGCGCTTCACAACAGCCATTTGACTTCAGGTACGTGACTAAACCTTGTTCCTCTATTGCATGAGTCTAATCTAAGCATTGCATGAACGAATGAGATGGGGGGATTCAGCCAGGAAGCTAGCCATATTCGATTGCACTCATCAAGGCAAAAATCACGCAGCATGCATGGATAAGTCATTTACGTGGAAGTTGAAAAACACAGTTAGTGGTAGATCTGTTGAACTCCAGTGCAACTGATCAAGAAGAAAACATACAGTTAATAAGTAGAACATGCAGTTCATGATAGCACTACAGTTTGCATGGGCCAGCGCACGTCTCTGCCACCTCACCACAAATCACGCAGTAATTTAAGGGACGCTCGGCTGAAACTCTCACCACTCTTTGTTTAACTGCGGTCACAACTGAAGCACATGTCCACCACTTCCAGATCAGTTAACTAGTGGTCCTCTGCAAGCTTCCTGCCTTTTTTTCTCGATATTTCTACCATTTCTTAAAAAAATTCCCGCCTGTCGCACTCTACAGGAGTTTCTACAGGAAACGCAGAAAACAACCATGCAGAAAGAAAATATGGGATTTTCATCGAAATTCAAGCTCCAAATGAGTGGTGGACGAAGCTAGAACAGATCATGTTATGGTAAGGACTGCAGATGTTTCCCATATCATGGTGGATGAAGGTGGATTAGTCAGAGCCATGGAGAAGAATTTGAGCTCACAGGTTGTCGATGGTAACATTGAAATTTGTCCCCTGTCCAATAGTCTGGGCCCTCAGTTCTCCTTCTGCCCTGGGGAGTGTTATCACTGAAAATTCTGTTGCCAAAATTGCTTAGACTAGCTTAAGGACAAAGCGTTTTCGCAGCGCATAAATCCTTTAGCAGTTTCGCAGCGCAACCTGTTTTAGTGATTTCGTAGCGAAAAACGCCGACCTTGCACTGGCTGCGCTACGAAATTGGGGATTTGTTCGAATCCACAGCCTCTCGCAATCCATATTCTCTAGAAACCTTTTGAGGTCCTCTGGATTTGTTAAGCAGCTCATAGTTCTCCTCAAAAGTGGATTTTCTACAATTCAAGAGTTGGCAGCCTCGGCCATCTGTAATCTATCATATACAGATGAAATAAAGAGAGCATTAGGGGAGGCAGGGTACATTGGTCTGCTTGCACAGATGTTGGATGGCAAGCCTAGCTTCTCTCAACAGCTGGCTGTAAGGGCACTCTCTAATCTATTTGTTGTCGATACAAACAGAAAAGAATTCATTAAATTGATGACCATGTATCTTGCCTGGTGCGGTTATTAGATCCTCAAAATGAAATAGTGACAAAGACATTCCCCATTTTTGCGTTGTTGGCTCTCTCCTACAACAATTGTTGACCGCCTCTTTCAGTTTCTGGAGATGGAAGGAATATGGCTTCTTGAGCTACATGTCAGTGGTTACCGACAATCATTGCAGTTCAGAGACTTAGATAAGGATCAGAAGACGATATATTGGCAGTAGCTGGCTTAGATGCCGTAGTTTTCCTCAGGATTTTTGTTTTCAGTGTACGAATATTTGCAATGACGGCCATTTTGGGCATTGCTCTTCTCCTTCCAATGAACTATACAAAAGAGTGGCGTCCCAAAGAGTTTTTCCACATTCCTTCTAAATCACTAGATTCACTCGGCATAGCAAATATTAAAAATGGTTCTAAAAGGCTTTGGGCACACTTCTTTGCTTTGTATTTTATTTCATGTGCTACTTGTTGACTTCTTTACTTTGAATACAAAGGTATTGTTGCAAGGAGGCTGGCCATTTTTGAAGCATCTCAGCCTCAGCCCAATCAATTCACTGTTCTTGTTCGTGGCATCCCATTGAAAAACGAACATAGCTATCCAAGGTTCAGTGTCATATGGTGGAAAGCAAAAGAGTGCATGTGCCAAAATGCTTTACTTCACAGTTTGGAATGTCTATAAACGTTGTTTGAAAGAGCGACAATAGTGGAAATTGTGCAAACCCAGTGCCATCATTTCTTTACCATCAAAAATTGCCTAGAGTGCTCCTTTTGGGTTTCTCGGTTTCACTTGCTCTGTGGTAGCACCTTTAATCCTATCAATAGGGCGGTGCCGACGTTACACCAATTCAGAAGCGTGTCATATATGGGAGCACTATATAAACAACACATTAGAAAGGTTGAAGTTTCTTGTGAACAGCTAGAGGTCTATTGAGATCGATGCTTATTTTCCTATTCAGTGCATGGGCATGTTATGCAGTTGGTCGAACAGCCCAGGAAGTTGTTAAGGAAATGCGAAGGCACTTTATAGATCGACCTGCCATAATGACATGTCAAGAGAAGCCAGGTTATGCGCGTTGTGTTGCAATAGTAGCAACTGTTTCACTTCGGGAGATGATAAAGCCTGGTGCTTTAGCAGTTGTATCTCCTGTTTTAATTGGTGTCTCATTTAAGATTCTGGGTCAGTATACAGATCAACCTTTACTTGGTGTCAAAGTTGTGGCTTCAATGCTAATGTTTGCAACGGTCCCTGTTTTGAATACTGCTGGAGGTGCTTGGGATAATGAAAATTGAAGATCTAAAGAACATGGTTAGTTATGGCTTTGATTATATATATAATATGATATGTTCTTGTTAATCACGGGGATTGGAAATACAAGCTGAGATACGAGCGATGGCAGATAATATCAAAGGGGTGCTTCCGTTATATTTGCTGTAGGTTATTCATGCCTACAATTGTCATGTGTTATGTTGAAGTTTTAGTGCTGGAGGTCCATGTGATAGGGCGAGCTGCAGTTGGCGATTGTGTTTCATTTTGCTTGTGGAACATGTGCATCATCAAAGGAATAGCTGTCAAAACTTCAGACGTGTGCCCACATTGCAGATTTTGACTTCTGGGTTTGTCCTGTTCTCCATTATGACAGTGCATCTGCAAAACACTCACTGTCAATGCCGTAATGTGCATGTCCATGGTTAGATTGAAAACTGGATCTTTGAATTTATGCGCACAGGTGTTTTTGCCCCCAAGCCGTTGTTTTGAGCAAGCAGTGTAAATCTCAATGTATCAATCATGGCAGGTACTGCGCTCCTGATCCAGAGCACGATTTTAATAAAGGTTATGATGGCAAAGACGTGGTAATTAAAAATCTGAGGCAAATATGTGTTCTCAAAGTTGCAATCGAAAGTAAAAAGTCATGGGTCTGGTGGGACTATGTAACTAATTTCCAAATTAGATGTCCAATGAAAGAAAATAAATACAACAAAGAATGTGCAGAGGAAGTGATAACATCTTTGGGTCTGGACAGTAAGAAAATAGATAAATGTATGGGAGATCCAGAGGCAAATGCTGAGAACAGTGCGTTGAAAGCAAAACAAGATGCACAGGTTGGACAGAGGAGGTTAGAAGTATTCTTGCACAGCTGGGTTATGCGAAGTCAGAGGATATTATTGGAAAAACAAATTTGCTGAGACCAAGGCACATATCCCTCATGAAGAATTAACAATTGGATATCAGTTGTTTGCCTTCTAGTGTTGGACGACCAAAATGGAGCAGCATATCAAAGACCGACAAACAGGGGCCTATGTTTCAGGATAACAGAAAAGATGTGTCATGGAAAACAAACATGGAGCATTAAAGGTTTCATTACAGCTATCTCAGCCAAACTCCAGATGTCAGAGAACGAAAAGGATTGAAGATCAAGGCTGTTATGGAGTTTAAGTCCTATTTAATTTAGAAGTCTAGAAGATTTAGTGGAATTAGAATTTTAATTGTTTTATGATTCCAGCGCTGTCAATTAGTAATCAGCTGTAATTATTAGTTAGTTAAAAGTTAGTAGGTGTCATCATAGGCAGTCATCGAGCTCCCCTCATGCTGGAGGAGGAAGCTCGAACGAGATAGAATAAGCACTTTATAAATAGCTGAAACAGAGATAGACAAATGGTTGAATGTTTTGGAGAAGACTGTTTTTGGTTTATGTATAAACAAATTTCAGTAATGCAAATGACTGTGTTTTCTTCTCAGGATTCACAATGGATCTTCTTGTTCAAATGTGTGATGGTATTCTTTCTTTAAGGTTCTTTTACAGTTTTGTTAATGCATAATCACTCAGAACTCATGAATCATGCTCTGACTTCCTGTATGCCTTGGCAAACTGTGGTTTCAAAGTTATGTTTGAACATATAGATGTAAAGTGCCCTGATTTCTATGAAAAGATAGTGTTTTTGTTTGCTGAGATATGAGAGACTCCATAAGCCCAATGGGAATCAATTCAATGTTGTCCAGCCAGCTTATTTTCATGTGTCTTATAAGAGTTAGCCATCTTTTCTTGTCATTAGTCAATATTCATAATCTGTGAGAGAGCCCTCTCAGACTAAGGAGGCTAAGCCTTAGTCCAAAGCCTGGTTTGAAATAGTTACACAGAATCTTGCTGATTGGCAGCCTTGAGTGCTTGATTTTGTGATAACAGGGAGTTTGAGAATGAAAAAGGGGCAGTCGATGCAAATACAATATTGACAACTACAACTGGCCTACATGAACTTCTAATGCTGGCGGAGGAGATTGAATTTGAAGAGGCCACAAAAAGAAAACAAGCAGAAGAGAAAGCAATTGTTCAAGACAGTACTGAGACAGATTGTGAAGCATACGATGACCACAAACGTCAGTCTGAAGTACGTGATTCAACTGCAGGCCAATCTAATGTGACTGACGATAAAAAGAATGGAGTTTCTAAGGGTAATGGAAATATGTCTAACCAGCATTTGACAGAGTTGAAATCACATAGGCCTGGTTCAAGTGTTCTTGGTAAAGGTGGAAATTCTCGTTGGTTGGATCAAATGCAGAAGTCAAGGCCATTTCATCCAAGTACTTCTATCAAAGGGGTTGTAAAGGTTGGAACAAGAGGTAGCATTTACTTGAGTTCACATGGAAATACGGGAGAAAAGTCTCAATTGGAACATATGGAAGTCATAGTGTCAGCTACAGAAGGTTCATTTCATCGGCCAACAAAAAATGGAACTGCAAGGTTGAAGTATACTGTTCCACAACCATTTGCTCTTGAAACTGACAAAAGGGCTTCCATAGGAGTACGTCCTATTGATGTAGCAGCTAATGACATGAACAAGCATATGGGTGCAAGAGGTACCCCATCTTCTTCAGTTCCTAAAAAGGACAAGATGTCAGTGAAACTGGATACACAAGTTGCTTACAATCCTTTGCTCTCTGAAGATCTACATCTACATGACCAGAATGTGAATCCTTCCAAGCAAGTGAATATGAAGCTAGAGGAAGATGATCATTCCACTTTTTCCTCAATTGCAAGTGCAAAATCAATCAGAGATTCTAAGGGCAAGTCTGGCAGTGCTCCTTCTGGAGTTGTTTTCAGCTTTAGATGTAATGAGAGAGCTGAGAAGCGTAAAAAGTTTTTTTACAAAATTTGAGGCAAAATTGAAGAAAGGAAACACGCGGAGGCAAGAGAGAAAGGCAGTGGTAAGAATACCCAGGATAGGCCATCACAGGAAAAGCCACAAGAACAACAAAAGGAAAAGCAAGAAAAAGGGCCAAATTGTTGAGGCCAAAACTGTGGGAGGAATGAAGGCACTAACACCCAGGGAGAAAAGACTACAGAGTAGAATGGAAAGGACTGAAAAAGTCCACGTCAGTGAGGGCACCTCTAAGGTAGCCACAGCCAAGCTGAAAGGAAAATCACCCACAGCCAAGCAGGATACAGTGGTGCTGTCTGTTTCTACAGGAAGCCAGAACTCAGCTACAGGACTTTCTACAGGAAGTTCTGTATTTTTACCAGAAACATCCTGTAGAAGCCTTTGGGTAGGCTAGAATCAATTATGGAGAGGGATTTGAAGCTTGAAGTTTGTTGAGGAGGCATGCAGCCACTCTTTTCTTCCATCCTCCACTGGTTTCATCTCCTCTCACCACCATTGCCACCATCAGATTGAATATACTTGCACAATCATACCAAAGCTGAGAATTCTTTAGGAAAAGGAGCAAGTAGTGGGGAGAAGCAAAGAAGCATGGTTTCATGACAGAGAAGAGGACATCACTTCAGAAGCTAGGCATGACAAGGAGGCCACCAGGGCCATCAAAGATAAGGAGAGAGATTGGTTGCTCAGAGGATGAGCAACACTTTCAGTAGGGGGGTGATGATGAGCCCCAAAAATGGATAATTATTTGGGCTCATTCAACCTCCTAATTCGACTTAATCCACCATTCTCATTAGTTTATTGCATGTTTTTGATTATATTTATGCTAATAGAGTGAATTGGGTTAGTCATTATGCCAACAAGTCTAATGTGTGCTTTGTGTAGCCTTTTTGGTCAATTTGGAGACAAATTCAATGGTTGAAATGAGCACTTGGCAGCCAAATTCGTGGAGAGTATTTTTAGGAAGGTGTTCCCTTCATTTATGGGCCCTTACCTCAAATTCTCCACCATCAGCTCGGAGTTCAAGGGCCACCAAATCAATCAGCACAAGGGCAGCCAAGCAAGTCAAGTAGGACTGCTGTTAACTACAAGTCTTGGGCAGCCGAGTCCCTAAAGTTTAGGAGGACTGTTGGGGTCCTCAATTTGTATAAATAAGAAGGCTTAGGGCCTCATTTTGGTTAGCTAGTGGTTAGTCATTTTTTTTAGCCAATGGTTAGTCATTTTGTAGGCAGAAGTTAGCTAGTTTGTATTTCAATTTTTAGGCAATAGATTAGCTTTGCTTTCAGCTCATTCTCAAGTTCTCCTTGTGGACAGTTTTGATGTAACTCTTATTTTCTTGCTCAATAAAGATGAATCCAGCTTTGCACCAGCTCTAAATCTCTCTTAGGAGGCTATAGCTCTTGGGGTTGGGCCCATCTTAAGCGCCCAATACCTCCTTTGATTATCTTTATGTGTTTTTGTTGCATTCTTAGAATAAAATCTGCTATTTAGATCTAGATCTTGTTTTGTTATTTAGTTTGTTTTTTTGACGAGTAAAATAGCTTCTCATGCTCAGATTTAGTTGATAGGTTGTTAACAGAAAAAGCTTCAAGAAAAGGGCCAACAAACATCTGTGGTTTCACCTCTCCCTCAGTGGGATCAGGAGCTGTGACTAGGATGACTTTGCTGCCCACAAAAACACTGACTTTGCTTTGCCATGCAATCATTAGTGTTTGGTTTTCATTTGCAGAAGTTGGTTACATGTTCAAATCTTTGAATGCTTCATTGCATAGTTAATATACATGGTTTCCTTGCAAACAAAGCTGTTGTCCATTCTTGTTACTATTAGCTAGATCATATTAGGGTAGCATAACTAGATCTTTGTTTTCTTGCATGTCTTTGTTGGTTCAGTTGGAAACACAAATTGCAGAGCACCTGTACCACTTCTCTGTCTACCCAGACTCCCTCAAACCCATCTTCTCCATCTCCTAACTTGGTTTCTTGCCTCACGTTGCCATACTGCCCTCATAACCCTACCTTTTGTGCAACATTACTTCAGTATTCTTGGAACAAGTCCAGCCATCTACACCTTCTCCTCAACTCTATCCATCAGTCCTTGGGTCATTTCAGGCCCCTACCCTGCCTCCCTATCCATTAATGCACCTTACCTCACTCACCCATCCTCCAAAATCCATTTTTTAAACATCCTGTAGAAGAATTACAGAACATCCTGTAGAACCCCTGCAGACTTCCTGTAGAAGCTCACGAATGAGGTTTCTTGATAGCCAAACTCTGTGAAACTCTCTGGAAGGGTGCTAGGGACTCCTTAGACCCTCTCTGAACCTTCCCGACATCTTCCAAGCATTTCTCCTCCTTGATCCACCTCTGCACAGTCAAAAATAGTTAAAAGCACATGCATGATAATTCCAACAACTTAATCAAAAATACAAAAAGATGTTTTCTTCAGATAGAGGTAGTCTAGACACATGTATTTTACCTTCATAGAAGTAATGGCATCTCTTTCAGTAGTTTGCATGCTCTCCTTTGCGTCAGTAGGACTAGCTGGCAGAATTAGGGTTTGCTAGGGTTTGCGTTTCTTTTTGGCTTTCAGTTTCTTTTTGCAATTAGATTAGCTTCCTTCGAGTTAGCTTTCATCCATCAATTAAAAAGCTTCTTCTAAGAGCTCATAGAAGTTGGCTTAAGCTCCTAGTGGACTTGTGCCAGCTGACCAAGTGACAGCTGCGGCAAGAGCTAGTACTTGTGCATACAGCACCGTCGCTTCCAAGTTTGTTACGAACTACCGGGTTGATAAAATTAAAGAAGGGAGTTCTAGGAGTTGTAGCATTATTGCTACAATACTGGGGCCCACCAATGATCATTTTCCATATTATGTATCCAAATCCCTTCTCCTGCTCCTAGTTTGTTGACTGATACATCAAAGTCTAAATACCATAGGATTTCATGATTATAGCCAGTATCAGGAGTCTTAGAAATTTGCTTACTAGGGAGATATGGATTTTCAGTTTGATATGGTTTCCCTTGAGTGTCTGTTATAACAATTATTCCAGAAATTTCTTGGGTTTGAGAACTAGGTTTTTCATTTATGATCTCTTCTTGTTCAAGTGCTAAAACCTTGTCATCAGATGGGGGATAAATTTCAGCATTATACAGGATGAAAGAGTCCATGTCAAAATGCATAGAGTAAATGGGAAAATTCTGGGGTTTCTCCTGGTTGCTAACGACATATTTCATTAGGATTTCTCGGTACAATCTCTTTGGCTGGCCAAATACTGAAATGGCGGCATAAGACAGGTCCAATTGTAAAGATCCCTAGAGTTTTTCACCCAAAGATCTGGACAACAACATGCCATATTTTGATGGAATATCAGCAACCACTATATCCATTAAAATTGTCTTGGCAGGGTATTGAACTAATGATACACATAAATCTTTGATCAATCCTAGACATTTGACCTAGCTTGAATCAAAAGAGAACAAGTCTTTGTATGGCCTAGTAATATCTAGGTCCAACTTCTCCATCACAGATTTAGGCATTAAATTATGGGAAGCACCAGAATCAAACATCGCATTATGGAGTATTTTATCATGAACGTTCAGACTTACATAGAAAGGAGGGACCCCTCCATCTACTGATTTACCGTTTACCTCAGGGCCAAAAATTAATTCTGGTTGGTCATCAAGGACATTTTTTGCATCTCTGTTTTCTGAATTTTGAAGTGATATGCTGATTTGTTCTCTATAGACATCATGCTTAGCCAATTCTGACAATGGAATGACTATCTTTAATTTGCCTATTTCGGTCTCAAGGTTGAAAGGTTTTTCTGTTTGAATTTTTTCATTTCGGGTAGTGAGATTTTCTTTTTTTGCTGTTTTTTCTGTGATTTTTCCTTTTTCAGGAGTGTTGTTTTGAGTTGAATTTGCTTCTATGTCAATTTCTGGAGGTTCTTCCACATTTCCTTTGAAAGGAGTGGATGTGGAAGGTTTTCTGTTAAGTGGTTGATCATCTGACACATCTTCAACTATTGGATTGTTTGGGTTGGGACCTGTTTTAGGAGAAGTTTGTACAAGAGGGTTCTTGATTTTGACTTTGTTAGGTTGCTTGGTTTCTTTTTGTTTATTGACCTCAGGGATATATATCCTTCTGCTCCTCAGATTGTATTGCTTGTGAACTTCATAAATGGCTCTGTCATATCCCTCCCTGAAATCAAATGATTCACCTGATTGAGTTTGGAATTGATTAAGAGTATGAGCTTCTTGGTCTTCTTGGGTCAAGAAAATTTGTTGTTCACTATTGAGACCCATTAAGTTAATTTGAGTATCATCTGTTGGTTCGCTGGAAGTTGAAGCTTCAACATAGTTTTCTTGGAATGGGGGTCTGATATTTGGTTAGGACCAGCCTTTCCAGTATTAGAATTCTGGTTTTTTTTGAAGTTTGGATTTCTCACAGTGTTGCTCGGTTGACCATCCTAAGGGGATTTCTTCTCAATTGTTTCAACTCTATCACCAAGTATATCCATTCCTTTGATTATGGCATCTAGTTTTTTTCAAATGTAGAAGGTTCTTGTTTGAAATGTCTCCTCCTTTTAGCTCTAGCTTGAGTTCGTTTAGAAATCAGACTGGCCTCAACACTGACAGCTATGCTCTGCATGTCTTCTAAGCTACGAGGAGCTATTTGCCTAACTTGGTATGCCATATCAGAGTCAAAAGCATCAGGGAATTTGATCAAGGTTAAATTTGGAGGAGGTCTGAGATTATGAGGAATAGCATTGTATACATTGTTAAATCTGGTGCAGTAATCTTGAACAATTTCTTGTGGGCCTCTTTTCTGGTTTTCATATTCTGATAAAATGTGGAGAGGATCTTTCTTCTTTTCCCATCTGTTCAAGAAGGTGTGATAAAGAGCTTCTGGGTCAGCAATAGTATTTGCAGGAAGTGCCCTAAACCGGGTTCTAACATCTCCAGTTAATCTTTGGACAAAGACTTTCATTCTTACATCATCAACATCAATCTCATAGTTTTCAAAATAATCAGTCATTTTCTTGGTGTGTTGTTGAGCTGTGTAAGTGCCAGTAGCATCAAAATAGGCGATTTTTCTTTGATAGTCTTGAGGCATAGCCCCCGGATTTGCAGGTAATTGCAGGGGAGCATATTTGTTTGCCATGATTGCAGGGATAAATGGTACGACTGGAAGAACAGGGAGAAGAGTGGAAATGTGTGCTGCAGATGGAAGAGTAGGAAGGATGGCTTGAGGTGTTGATGAAGAACTGGGAGAAGCTGTTGGAGAAGCTACGGTATTGACAGAAAGGTTTGGTGTTTTTGCAGAGGTATGCTCAATTTGGATATGGTTCTGTGAGTGTTTATTAGATTGTGAACTAGCAGGAATTTCTTGGCTTCTAAGAATCCTGGGAATCTGATTAGGATTTTCAAACACAGGTGGAGGATTCAGATCAGGATTTGATCTAGTATAATGGGTCTTTTTCTTTGGAGCCAGCTTTTGAGTATGTTTTTTGATTTTTTCTTTGGAATAATTAATCACCACAACTTTAACCACATCTTCTAGGAAGTCTTAGATGAGGAAATTATGAACTTTCCTAAATATCTATTTGAAACAGGGAACTGATCAGATACTTGAGACAACTGTTTAACACATAAACTAGACTGGAGATAGACTGAAATAGCATTTATCTACTCCTTTAAATGCAAAGCAAAGGCAATTTCAAAGGCTACCTGGCTGACTTCAGGCTCCATCTATAGCTTATGAAATAAACAACAACAGCAAATGATTATTTAGAATCCCCAGCGGAGTCGCTAATGATGTTATCGCTCAGATTGTTCCCTAAAGTTGTGAGAAAGGGAATACAACCGAGGTAACCACAGACCAATCTTTTAGATACAGATTCTAGCCAATCTATATCCAGAGAGGGCTCTCTCTTTATAGTTTAGCTTTGTTTTAAAATATGTTAGACTAGTTATGAAGTGCGAGGGTTTTGTTTTGAGTTTTGGTTGGAAGGATGGAGATTCAATAGAACAGTGACGTAAAATTGAAGAGTTTCAGTCCATTGGGCATGATGGAGTCAAAGAAAGATAGCTTCCTTGATTAGGTTTCTTATTAGAGGAGGTATCGCAGAGCAAGGTACTCAAATATGGAGCAATTTTATAAGTTGGAATCAGATGGAATGGAGTCAATAAATGAAGGGCAATTAAGAATCCTTCATCATGTTGACAGAGGGAAAATGGATGATTACTGTTAAGGAGTAATTAAGGATTCCTTAGCAAATATTCAAGGTGAAGAATCAGGGGATACAGGAGCATTTAAGAATTCACTGTATATGCTAATTCTGAAGAAAACATAGAAAATAAAAAAGATTGAAGACAGAGTGCAAACAAACAAATTCTGAATTATTCTTTTTCTCTGTTATTCGGATCATGAAACATAGATGATATAATAAATTTAGAAAACTGTAAACACAAGTTAGAAGGGACTTATTGATCCATAAGATGATTCAAGAATTCTGTAACATGGTCCTCAGCATCGATTCCTCATTCAGTAAACCAAACAAAAATGGTTCCAACATCTTTTATTCCAGAAAACTTCAGTATTATAGTCAGGAACTATGAACATTCATCAACCAACCCCAAATACTTCGTCTAGGGGGGTATTTTTACAAAAATATCATAACATCTTACAAAAATATCTGAAGAAGATAATATCTGGGGATCATTAATCCGTTTTACAAAGATAGAGACAGACAGTCTCGAAAACAGGGAGAGAATAAATATATGCAATAAATTCATGCTGCGATGGTTGTTTTTCCTTTATGAGAAGTACTAGAGGTAGGTGCTGTAAGTCGGTTTTAGATGTTTGCATTGATAGTGTGCACTGGCTGCACTGTCTTTGTCTGATATTCTTTTAATTCTGATCAGATACGCTTTGACCCGCATGACTCTGTTTCATTTCTGTTTTCCGCATTATAGTAGATGGTGCAAAAATTCCAACTGACCAAAGATATCAGAGATAAGTTTACAAAATTTCTAACATACTTTACCACCACTGAGGTCCTGATAATTTATGCCTCTGAAGCTTCCTCAAATTTTTGTCAGTCTTCGTGTATCTGAAGAAATTAGGTGGGACGGTGAACAGATGCTCTACCTCATGCTCAATGTAGAACAAATTTTCCAGGTTGTCATATAGGGCTTGGCTAGATGGCTGTGCCTTTTCTCCTGAAGTACTTGATGATGTATTAACTTGGTCAGTAGCATATTTATCCAACTTGTGTGTGTAATCTACACGTTTCATCAGACGATTATGACTCCCCAAAGGACTTGGCAAACCTTTATTATGCAGGACTGTAAACTTTTCTGTGAATGAATCAATATCCACCTGCATGTCCTGGCATCTCCTTTCCAAATTTTGCACCAGAGTTCTCATGGTTAGAACTCTTTTGATGTCCAGGATGGTATCTGTTCTGTCTCTAATATCCAGTGCTTCCAGTTCTTCACTGGTCTTGGTGTTAAAAAAATGTATTAGCCTGTTAACTTGTTCAGGCATCTGTCCCAATAAAGTCCTTGCCTTTTGAATCTCCGCTTGGGCCCTTCTTACTAGGTCAATCTGCTCATGTATGATTTGAATAGGTCTCCATACATTACTAAGGGACTGTTTGATGTTGGCCCACAACATTCCTTTGATTTCTGCTAGAGGTTTATCCAGAGAGTGAGAGAGATCCTTTTCTAATGCCCTTACCTTGTTCTCTAATGCCTTTACCTCCCTTGTTTTCTTTGCCACATTCATATTGGATTTATCATAACTTTTTTCAAGTTTTGCCAATTTTTCTTTTACCTGCTTCAGCTTTGATACTTGGAGTTTCAATTCTTCCATGGCTTTGGTCAATTCTTCTGTGCTCATTCCTGTACTGTTGCTGTTGCTTATGTACTTGGAATTGTCTCTGTTGCGGTTGCCTGGACAGTGGGAGGCAATGCTGCTATTCCAATTATTGAGGTGGCTGCAGTTGTGATTGTAGGGATTACTTCAGGTTGCTGGGAGGTCGACTCTCCCTGCTTTTCTTTTAGAGCTTTCTCCAATGCCTACTCTGTTTCACTCAATCTTTCATTCATTCTCATGAGCAGGTCCATCATGTCCTCCTCTGATTTCTACTGTGCAACATCTGCGGCCTGTGGATGCATAGTAGAGGGTAGTTTGAGATGTTTTCTGAGGGCAGCAATGTCCTCCTCCTTCTTCTTCATCAATGCCTTTACTCCTTTGGCATCTTTGGGATCATGTCCCAGTTCAACGATAATTTCCTCCAAGGATTTAATCCTGTTGTCCTTTGCTTGAGAAGAGGCCTTCTCCAAATCCAACTGAGCAGAGGTATTATTCAAGGAGTCTTGCGATTTGTGAGCTAACATAGCTTTGTCAGCTAGCATGGAGTACACCATCTCTCTAGTCTGTTTATGCAGCTCAATCTGGTCTATTGGATGAATGTCCTTGGCCAAAATCTCCAGCTTTGTCCTGATGTAGTCAGTTGCTGATTGAGGTTGCTGCACCTTAAGCTTGAAATAACTCATGATCATCTTTCCTTCTTTTATGTCATATGCTGACATTAATATTTATTGCTTTGTGGGAGTCATCTTTAGATACTGGTTATAAATCTGCAGCCTTAGTGGCGTGTTCCTGGCCTTTATCTCAGTGAATGTCCTTTTGATGTCAGAGGGCTGTTTGCCTGGTGGCCTAGTAGATGATACTTCAACACTATGCTGCCTCTCTAGCTCTTGCCTGTGAGAGCTAGTCGATGTCTCTATTACTGGAGAGATCTGTTGGCTAATTACCCTCTCAGTTCTTAGACTTTCTATTGTTTCTTCAATAATTTCCTCTTCAGATAGAGGATCCAATCTTTGCCTTTTTGCACCTGGCTACTCAGTAGGCCCACTCATAGGTGTGGCCTCTTCTCTGTCTCTTTTCTTGCCTTTTTCCTCATTTAGAGGAGTTGTAATGCAGGAATCTCTGCTGCTTTGGTCTGGACCGGAGGAAATTTCCCCTGGCTCTGCTCTTTTGATGTTACTGGCTGGTCTGTCATTACAGGATGCTCCATATCAATGACTTCTTTGCCCTTTGTTGTCCCTGTAACTGGTGTGCTGGCTTCTTGTACAGGCTGCTGTGAAGTTCCAGCAGATGATGTACTCACTCGGGTTTGCTGAGGAAGCTTGAAAGATACCTGTCCAAAAGAATCCAGGTCAAGGGTCTTTTCTAAATCTTTCATAGCTTGCTCCATCTTTTCTTGCTGAGTAAGTTCTTCTATTAATGTACCCTCTACCCATTCATCCTGATTAGCAAATTGTTCTATTTCTGGGATGTTATGATGAAAATAAGCTGATAGCCTGTTTCTTACTCTTCTGTCACTTATAAAACTATTTGGGTCATATGGTACCCAATAAAAACTTTGTTTTAAGTATTAGGGGGTTTACGCAGTGCATTATATTAGATATCATTTTGGGATTCAACTGCGTTAAGTAAGTCATTCACGTATGACCATTTCCATGAGAGGTAGTTGTAACTGACTAATTTCTCATGATTTTCGAATAGTTCACTTAGCACTCATTGCATCGGGTGATGCTCACAGGGGTGAAGAAGTGGGATTGAAACTAGTGAAATGAATCACATGGCGTCAATCATCACTTCCAGGGCTTGCACCTGGTAACCAGGGCTTCCCGGGAGGTCACCCATCCCAGATCTCCTATGGCTCAAGCGCGCTTAATTTTGGAGTTTTCCCCACAGTCAAGCTCACTTAGCTTGCTACCCCATTTGCAAAACCTTAGCAAGTATTGTGCCTCATGAACCATTCAAGTAGAGATCCCTTCACTCTTTTTTAACTTAAGGTCTTCCCCTAACATCTTATCAGCATTTTGCCATGCTTCCCTCTTGTGGATGATAAAAGGGCCTAACTGGTTTTTTATTCTCAGCTGAGCCTTCTTCTTTACATTACAAAAGTGGGTTAAATCTGAATGGATAAGCTGCCTGAAATATTCCAGCGCAAATAGCCTCATAGGCACATACCTAGGCAACTTGAATGGGCACAATTCACGTCCATATATTCTGATCTCAGTGTGATTCTGGTAGAGGCACTAGTCACCTATTCTGTAGCTTTTGGAAAGCTGCAAAATTTTCTTCATATCACCAGAAATTCTAGGAAGAGGAGCTCCTATCAACAGAGTGGAAGCAGGGTGTATGAACAAGTCAATGAATTCACAGTAGGTATAAGGGAATGGATAAGTTTTATGGAAGACCGAGGTCCAAAAAATCACAGACCTCCTTTCTCCCTTGGAATCCAATTTCCTGATGGGAAATGAAAAGATGTCTGGCTGATAATATAGCAGCAGGTGGTATATGAATGAGGTATACTTGAAGACTCCTTCTCTTTCCAGATTTATGAATTTCTCATTGATTTTATTGGCAATGAAAGAGGCATAATCAAATTTGACAGCAGGGGGCTGTCTTGGAGTAAGCATTGACATCACAACTAGGATGGTCTCATCAACAAATTCACTGGTTTTGAGTCCCAAGATAAAGGATATCATGTCAAGAATAAGCCTCCCAATTTCATTGAACCAGGAATGCAGATAGGGAGGTGGGTATTTCGGTTGGAAATATGGTTTTATGAATAATTGAGCAATCCAGGTTATCTTTGAGTTGGACAATTGAGAAGCTTTTCAAGCAGATACCCCATAGATAAGGGAGTCAGGGGCTGAGCTGGATGGAAGTGTAACATCTCATTTATAGATTTAACAGTTATGTAAAAGAGCACAGTTTGGGATGAGGTCATGACTGCCTTATTGATAGGGTCATAACTGGCACAACATTGGTGGATAAGATCTGTGAAGACATTAACTGAGGGCAGGTTATACCTGGGAAGGTTAGAGTCCCATATCCCATAGATATCAGAGTTGCTCAAATGACTATTCCTAATTTGGCAAAATGCCTGGAGATGGTTCATGTCACTAGTTAACTCTTTAATTTGAAAATCTCTGTCGGCCAAAGGTAACCATTCCAGGTCTTTATGAGGTGCATTGAGGGGTGCGACATTCAGAGCTGCGGGGGCCACCATGTTGGGTTCTTGTGTTTTCCAATTGGAGGTTGGGTTTTTTGTGAACAAATGGCCAAAACAACAGTGGTTCTAGGTGTCTTGTATGGCAATTGTGACTGTTTTCAGCTTGAATTTGGCTCTTATAGGTACAATTTACAGAGGAAAACTGAAATTACAAGTTCGGGAAGTGAAAACAGGGTAAATACCTATATTTAGGTGAAAAACAGTGCGACTTGCAGGTTGACCAACGAGCTGCGGAGCAGGATGTTGGAATTTCTTCGCCGGGTGGTGGACTGGGTGCTTGAGCAGTGATCTAGATGTAATTCGCATGCAGAATAGTTCGCAGAGAAAAATAAGCGAAAATGGGTGAAAATGACATTTTCACGACCTTTTAACAAAATTTGGCTTTTCGCGGGGCTTTTTGGCGCTTTTGGTTGGATGACATCACCAGGATGTGACGTTTTGTTGTGTAGCGGAGGTATGAGAGGGTGACGTGGCGTTGAAATGGTCATGACGTCGGTGGGAAGGTCAGCGAGCGGTAAGCGGTATTGGTCCGCACAACTTTTGGAGTGGAGTGGTTTTGGGCTGAGGGGCAGCGAGCAAGGCGGGGGGTCGACGCGTGTCCCCGGTACGGTGGGAATACCGCCGACTCCCCGGGCGGTAAGATTCAGCAGCAGGGGATGTCGCGATATGATCGCGGGCCGTCAGATGAGCGGGCTCGGATCTAACGGCTGATGGTCAACGGAAATGACGGAGGGTTACGGTGCGGGGGGCCCATGTATTTAAACACCAATAAATTATATCGGGCATAATATCATTGGTTGTCAGGCTTGGGTTAAGCTATTAATTAACCGAATGTTAATTAATTCTTGGGTTTTGCACAGCGGGTGAGGTTATTTAGGTTATTAATTAACCCGGGTGGTTAATTAATCCCATAATATGGGCGCGGTGGGCTATTAATTAATTCCAAATGAACTATTAATCCCCATTTGAAATAGTGACATACAGTTATAGTTAACCAGGGCGGTAAATATTAACATTTTGGGTTTTTATAGTATATATACATATTACGGGAAGGGGTTTGTATATGGGAGTTTATTAAGTAATGTGAAAGGTTGATATGAGGGATATGTTGAAGAAGAGCGCTAAGTCACAAAGTTCAACAACTTAGGCTTAAGGGAAAACAGAGGTTTGTAAGTGATTTTGTACAATTTCCAAGTAAGAAGGTTTTACACAAGAAATGTGGCTTCTTTGCCCCAAGTAATAATGTGGTTTTACTTAGGCTTTTTGTAAAATGAGATGGAATGATTTAGGAGTTTTGAGCAGATCTCAATATCCTTGGGGGGGAGGTTAGTAAATGATTTAGGGAGAAGTGTGAAGGGAAGTTAGTCATGCTTCACTTGACCTGGATCTAGATACCTACCATGATACTTATGATGACAATGAGATGAACATCTTTGAGAGAGAAGATTAGTCATAAGCATGTTTCTGCAACATAAAAAATTACCTACCCAGCCTATTGTACCTAACATTTTTTCTTCCTTTTTCTTTGGGTGCATTTGAACTAGCAAACCCTTTTCAGTTTTTCTTTTCTTTACATGATAAATCTATCCAAATCTACCCTTATCTCTTCCAAGGGCCCAGATTAAGCAATTGAGCCCCTTTGCTTCTCTACCTAACTATTTATCTGCCAAGTTTAAATAGTTTGGACAGATTTCTATTCTCTATCACTAAAACCAACTAAATTCAAACATGAACTGGCCAAGATTGAGCTGTTTGGCCCTTCATCAATGGTGGCATAAGTCAACAAGCTGCACACCATCAGATTATTGCAAAATAGAATAGTAGTGGAATTTTGAACTAGCTCACTTTCCTGGTCCTTTTCTTTGGGGTTCATTTCTTTTATTTTTTCTCTTTGACGATTTCATTCTTTTTACCCTTTGATCTTTCTTTTAGGGTATACCCTCTTTTCATTTTTTTATTTTTTATCTTTTCAAAATATGGAAAACCTTTGCAGCAAGGGAAGGATGATCATATTAGGGACTCTCACCAGTCAATCATGAAATATGACACCTATTGGTATAGGAGCATAACATATCCCACGAATCTGGTAGAGAAAACTCAACAAACTGATGCACTTATCTTCATCTAAAATTTTAATATCAACAGATGCTAACTGACTTACCGCAGTATTAAATGCGTTCAGATGCTCTGTCACTGAGTCTCCATCTTTCATCCTCAGGTTATACAGCTTTTTCCGTAGGAACAGTTTATTCACCAGAGACTTAGATTGGTACAAAGTGCCTAACTTGTCCCACAAAGCCTTCGCCGTAGCTTCCCCTAATACATTCAGCAATACTGAACCTGAGACACACAATCGTATTGTGGTCTTTGCCTTTCGATCCAACTGCTTCCATTCTACATCGGACACTCCCATTGGTTTAGTATCCGGATCTACCACGATCCACTGATCTTTATCCACCAACAGATTCTCCATCTCGAGTTTCCAGAATTCAAAACTCTGACCATTAAATTTCTCGATCTCTATCTTTCCAGTGCTCGCCATCTTCTTTCACCACCAGAATCAATCTCGCAGATCTCCCACTGAACGAGGTCTACGATAGGCCTGAGCAAAACCCCTCAGCAACAAAGGTGTCCCCTTGAAGCCAAAATAGCTCTGATACCAAATGTAGGTTTTAACCCTGTACAGAAATTGCCTGCATACGAATTCTAAAACACAGAAAATAAACAATGGAACGAAAACTATCGCATCCAAAAACATGTGCGAAAATCATGCACAAAACCATAGGTGGGTCCACCCAACCTAACATAGGGTGCAAAACCAAAATTTTTCGAGGCGCTACCCTGGACCCCATAAACTGGGGTTACGGGTACCCCTCAAACCCCCTGTGACCTCCCCCCCTCCAACCCCCGGTTAACTACGTAGGCTAGTTGTGGAAAGAATATAACCCAACCCAACATTCTGTTCTCAAGATAAGACTTCAACAAGCTCTATTTGTCCAATCCCAATAAATCAACACTTTGACCACGAAAACTACGACAACTTCGACCATGAAAAATTCAACCACAACAACTATGGAAGTTGCTACAATTTCGACCATGACAACTACGACAACTTCAACTATGACAAATGCGACAACTTCGACCATGAAAACTATGGAAACTTTGACCGTGGTAGCTTCAACCACGACAACTACGGCAGCTTCAACTACGGTAGCTATGACTACGAAAATTATGATAGCTTCAACCACGACAACTACAGAAGCCTTGACCACGGAAACTATGACAACTTTAAATTTGAAAATATCATCGAGCAACTTGTCCTTTGAAGCTCGCTAAATCATCCAAAGCGACTAGAGTCATCTTTTCGTCCTTTTCTCGACTCTTAAAAGATGAAAAGGCAAAGTTTTTGTTTCTAAAAATAACTGCCCACGATAAACATGTCCAACCCAAGGAATTGCTTCTTGGACCAATAATGAGTAATTCCCTGTTAATTTTAAGATTGTTAAAAACCTTAAACAAACCTACTTTCCTTTTTTTCTTTTGAGAGGACGTCATCGTGGCTGAACCATTGAGTTCATCTCATATTTCCTCTTCGTTTTCTGATACTCAAGGGTCCTCCCAAGGAGTTCATCCGGAGCTTCTTCAGTCACTTGGGGATCAAGGTTTTGAGCTTGGGATTATTCCAAGTATCCAACCTTTGTCTTCTCATCCACCTCCATCAGATTCTTAGTCACCTCAAGAATCTGATCTGGATACCTCTGATAATCCTATTCAGACCCCCGAGAGTCTGTAGAGGCTTGTTATCTATTCGTCGAATCCGTTTTTCATTTCTGTTGTGATATGTCCTTAGTGTCCTTACAGTCCCTACGATCATCCTGGTATTCCTTTGGAGTTATCTCCTCATACATCTCGGGTTCCTCGTCACCAATTGTTTCCATCTATGGAGTCAGAAGGTGAAATCCCAACCTCTTCTCTGGGTCATTCGGAAGTTTCCACTACCCATACTCCCCATGTCAATGATGAGAAAGGATATGAATTTCCTCCAGAAGACTTTCCTTATATAGGAAGAGTCCCGTCTCTCACCATTCCCTAAAACTAGTGGACCCATGTTGCCACATGGTTATACCACTTTAGCTCAGTTAGTTTCAGGTACTCCTAGTGCGTCGTCATTGTATCAAAACCCCATTTGGTCTTCCAATTCTATGCCTACATCAGGTCCGTTCATTTCGAACATGACCTCTTGAACTTCTGTACAAATTGTAGTCACCTTAGTGCTTTTTCAACCTATCATTCCGTCACAGCCTATCTCGTCGTTTCAACTGACCCTTCTAGCTCAACTGACTATTTCAAGTCAGGTCTTGGTAAGTTCTTCTACCCATCCATCAAGTGGAAAAGATGTGCCACCATGTTAATTTATGGTATGTTCTATGCTTAGAGAAATTTACTTTTCTTTCTTATTATTATTCACAGATTAGCAATCACATGTGCATAAGTAAAGTGCAGATAGAACATTAAACGATCAACAGAAAACAAGCCAAGACAAGAGACACAAGATGTGGCAGCTAGCCAGGGACAAGCCCCAATATGGGGAAACCATTTGATCAAATATTATTTTATCTTCAATAATTCAGAAGAGAGAAATAATACAAAAATATAATTCATATCAGTAGTAGCAAACCCTAGATTAGCAGCATCAGCATTAGCGGCTTCATCATCAAAACTAGGGTAGTCGATATCTCGCAAACTAACCGTCAGATCGGCTTGATTCCACCACCAAAAAATGCGGCCTTCAGAGGAGGTTTAGATGGACCTACAACACAGTTCTGAGGAGGGAGTCTTCTGGTCAAAGCTGGTCAAAATTTGGTTCTGCAGTTGCAGCCCTAAATTCTGCGTCCTTCCTTCCACATGTGTCAGAGAGAGTCACCTACTGCGCAGGAGAGAAGAGACTCTTTACTGTGCTGGAGAGAGAGAGAGATATGATGAGTTGAATGAGTCCAAATGAGGAAAAGTCCTATATTTATACACATCTGATGATAATTGAATAGATGAGGAAAAGTCCTATATTTATACACATCTCCATAAATAATTATTAGAATCGGATGATATTTAGATCAATCCTACACCTCTCGATGAGAGGAGTCTAATAAAAATATTATCAGCCATGAATAAGATGACCCACATGGAGTTTGGCCCTAGTTTCCAATTTTAACACTCGCTCTCAACTAGGGAGAGCTCCATCTGTAATCTGTCTATTGGTTGCTACTATTCATCCATCAAATGCACTGCCCTGTATAGCTTGACCCTTGCCCTGCTCTGCTCTATTCTGCCTATTCTACTTTGTCTTGTTATGCCCAGTACTGATCTGTACTATTCTGCTCTGTTCTATTCTGCCCTATACTGATCTGCACTGCTCTGCTCTATTCTGCTCTTCTCTGCTTTGTTATGTTCTGCTCTGCTTTTGTCTGAATTATGAAGAAGAAGAAATGATCGAGGATGCATCATACTAACTCAAAGTCAGTCTCAGAGTATGTACCACTGGTCCAGGACCAGTCTCAACCAACTCGAAGTCAGCGTCATAGTGAGTACAACTCCTACCATTGGTCCCAGACTAGTAGCATCCTCCACTAACTCAAAGTCAGTCTCAGAGTGCGTACCACTGGTCTCATACCAGTCTCAACTGACCCGAAGTCAGCATCATAGTAGGTACCACTCCTACCACTGGTCCCAGACCAGTATCATTAATCCCAAATCAATGAAGGTCATCCTAGCATAGGGAGTACGGTAGATACAACGATGCGTCCATCGTACTACTATGGTCCCTAACTTCATTTCCCTGCTCATTGATCAAATGAGAGGTACTTCCCATGAGTCCCTAATTGCATGGGTAGGATGTCTTGACAGGAGAACTTAATCAATCTCATCCTCACATGCGAACTAATCATCATACTACAATTTTGTCATGGAGAACACATCATCCAGACCTCATAGGAGAACTAATCATCCTGCTACACAAGAGAGGGAATCAACTTGTCAATAGGAGATCTAATCATCTTGTCCACAGGAGAGCAAATCATCCTGTCCCACAAGAGAGCGAATCATCTTGTCTCACAAGAGAGCGAATCATCTTGTTCATAGGAGAGCGAATCATCCTGTCCACAGGAGAGAAAATCATCCTGTCCCACAAGAAAGCAAATCATCTTGCCCCACAAGAGAGCGAATCATCTTGTCTCAGTGTGCACCACTAGGGGAGGGTGAGTCACCCTGTGGTCGTATGTTGCTCCAGTAGGAACCGCAAGCCCCCAAAGCTCTCAAAGCTCAATGTATGCAACATGGAGGACCATTTTACAAGGATATCTCGATGACTCCAAGTCATTCGGGAAAATCACAGATTTGATCTTTCCCCGGGGCTTTGTCAAAATGTCACCGACTTGTACATCAGTCTCAATGCGATGGAGACTCCTTGCTCATCAATTTACCACATCCCTGATAAGGCAACACTTGATGTTTATCTGCTGGAGCAATCATCGAATACAGGATTCCTCTATAATCGAATCCCACTTCTGGTTGTCACAGAGAATCACAGTGGTATTCATCATGTGTACAAGTAGCTCACTGAAGAGCTTCCACAACTAGAATGCCTCATAGGAAGCCATGCTAGCAGTAATGTATTCTGCCTTAGCAGTGCTTAGAGCCACCGACTTCTGCTTCCTGCTCATCCAGGATATTGAGGCAGATTCCAAAGAGAACCAACATTGAGAAGTTCTCTTCACACTGCCTGCTCACTCAAAATTCGAATAATCATGCAGTTTCATATTTTCAGTAGTGTATCTCAATCCATTAGAGATTGTGCCCCAAAGACATCTCAGAATATTCTTGGCATCAATTCAGTGAGGCTCAACCAAATATGAGCTCATCATGCTCACTGCAAAACATATGTCCGGATGAATGTTCACCAAGAACATCAATGCGAATGGGTTTATGAAACTCAAAGGCATTTCTAAAATCTAGTCCGACATCACTACCATATAACTTCTGAAAGTTAAGATCCTCGAGATAGTCACAGGCTTGTAGTCCACCATACTGAATCTTTCCAATATCTTCACCACATATTTTTCTTGAGATAGGAAAATTTCCCTTGGCTTCTGCCATACTTCAAGTCTTAGGAAATAGTGCATCGGTCCTAGGTCCTTCATTTCAAATTCAGAAGCCAACTCCCTCTTACATTTGTGAATGAGAGGGCCTGCACCTGTTAGAAAGAGGTCATCCACATACAACACTAGTATGAGAGGTTTGTCATCTTCAACTTTAAAGTAAGGGTTAGGAATGGCTTCACTCCTAGTGAATCCCAGCTTCATCAAGTAGCTATCGATCCTCTCATACCATGCTCGGGGTGCTTGCTTCAACCCATAGAGAGCCTTCTTCAACCTGCATACATGAGATTTTCGATCATAAATCTCAAATCTTTCGGGTTGCTCCACATAGACCTCTTCTTTATTCGAACCATGCAAGAATGGGGTCTTGAAATCCATCTAATGTAGGTTCCATCCTTGTGAAGCCACAAGGGTTATGATTGAGCGGATGGTGGTATATCTTGCAACAGGTGCAAATATCTCGTCATACTCTTTTTCTTTTGGTTCCCCCGTGTTAGTTTCTTGAGAGCTCCTTACTGTAGGAAGATTTTTCTCCTTGCTGAGGGCCATATCTTCGTCAAAGGTGACATCATGAATATTCATGAATTCCCTTTGACCGGCTACACAGATTATATAACCCTTAGTATTTTCACCATAGCCCATGAAGATTCCTTTCTTTCCAGATGCACCCAAATTATTCCTTTTCTCTTTCGGGACATAAAAATATACAGGGCTTCCAAAAATTCTAAAATGAGATACATCAGGTTTCTTACCGGTGAACATTTCTTCAGGAGTCTTGGAACCCAATGCTTGATGAGGGCATCGTTTTGTACATATACAGTGGTGTTTGCAGCTTCGGCCCAAAGAAACTTTGGAAGTCTTTGATCATGGAGAATGGCACGAAAAACTTCCACAATCGTACGATTCTTCCTTTCCGCCACACCATTATGTTCAGGAGTATATGGTGTAGTAGTCTCCCTCTCAATGCCAACTTCTTTACAAAATTCATGAAACTTGTTAGTTTCATATTCAGTCCCATTATCAGCCCTTAAGATCTTGATCTTCTTTTGGTTTGATTCTCAATCAAGGCTTTGAAGTGTTGAAACCAAGAGAACACTTCATCCTTCCTTTTCAAGAAGTATATCCAAGTCTTACGAGAATAGTCATCTGTAAAAGTAAGATAATATAAATATCCTCCCAAGGAGTTCACAGGCATCATGCGAGATATGTCTAAGTGAACTAGTTGTAACATATTGGAGGTCTTGCTTTGGCTTGAGGGGAATGGCCCCCTTTTGAGCTTTCCTTCGGCACATCCCTGACATACACCTTCTTTCTCTACTCGGAATTCAGGCATCCTTGTTACCATTTGTCTTACATTGGGTAGAGCTTTATAATGAAGGTGGGCAAACCTTTGATGCCAAAGTTCAGACTAAATAGATGTGTCACAAGACATGACACCTAGTGGACTTCCACTGACCTGATATAATGAATCAACTTGAAACCAAAGAGTGAAGGCATATTTAACATTATTTTTCAATATACGTACCTTGCCATCGCTGAAGGTCACCTTGTAACCTTTGTCTTTCATTGCTGAGATGGACAGCAGGTTCTTCTTAAGGTCAGGTACATATAATACATCCTGTAAGTGGATCGTATTTCCTTGATTCAATTTAAGAGAGACATTGCCTACACCTTTCACGGGATATTTCATATTATCTCCAAGGACAGCTTCCAAGTTAGTTTGCTTCTCTATTAGATTATGGAGAACTTCTTTGTAACCAATGAAGTGCCTTGATGCACCACTATCAATAAGCCAAATTCCCATTGACTCTGAAGGAGCAGAGGTAGATAGAGCAGTTGGTAAATAATATTCATCCTACTTTTTTTCAACAATGTTGGATTCATACCTGGAATTTTTAGCCTTCTTGAATGGTTGTCCTCTTCCTTGATTACCAGAACTCCTTTTACCTTTGCTATTAAATTTTCCATTCCTTTGATTTCCATGAGAGGAATTTTGATCATCGTCCCGATGTGAGTTCTTTCTATTAGGGCACTCCTTCGCATAGTGACCTGGTTTATCGCAAATGAAACATCGTCCTTTTCTTCCACCCTTAGGTCCAACCTTTCTTTTTGATTTAGTCCCGGAATTATTTCTTTTCTTAGCATGAGAAAAAAAGAAAGCAGGAGGACCTTTAGGCATGGGCATTTATTTCTCTTCAACCCTTGTTTCTTCTTGAATGCATCTAGCCATTAATTCCTCAAAACCAAAAATTACATTATTGTTTAGAAGATTAGTCCTGAACACGTACCATTCAGATGGTAATCCTCCAAGAGTTGTGAGTGCCATTTCCCTATCAGTAATAGTCTCCTCAATAGATAGGAGATTGTTCTTGATCTCGGTGATCCTTAAGAAGTATGATTGCATACTCTCATCTTTGCGCTTCTTAATTTCCTTCAGATTATTTATAAGAAACATAACTTGATTTGCATCATTAAATTTAAATAAACTCACCAGTCTATCGTAGATTTCCTTGGAGGTGTTCAAATTAGAGACGTAGACCACCAAGAGCTTGTTGATAGAGTCCCAGATGATCTTCTTTGTTTTGACTTCACCGATTTTCCATTTTTTCCTTGCAGCAGCAGGTGCATTTGATGGAGGCTCAACAATATTGCCTCTCACATGGTCCAACACTCCTTGATCTTCTATGGTTAGATCGATCGATAGACATATTCCATCCATGATAGTCAGCTTTCTCACGGAACTTGTCTTCGGCAGGGAAGAGTGTTGAGGACCCCATATTTCTTTTAGGACAGCCTTGCCAATCTTCTCTCCGGTGATTGCTCTTGCTCTTGCTCGGGCTTTGTCTTCACCTTAGCTCTGATACCATGTTAATTTATGGTATGTTCTATGCGTAAAGAAATTTATTTTTATTTCTTATTATTATTCACAGATTAGCAATCACATGTGCATAAGTAAAGTGCAGATAGAACACTAAATGATTAACAGAAAACAAGCCAAGACAAGAGACACAAGATGTGGCGGTTAGCCAGGGACAAACCCCAATATGGGGAAACCCTTTGATCAAATCTTCTTTTATCTTCAATAATTCAGAAGAGAGAAATAGTACAAAAATTTGATTCATATCAACAGTAGCAAACCCTAGATCAGAAACATCAGCGTTAGCGGCTTCATCATCAAAACTAGGGCAGTCGATATCTCGTAAACTGACCGTCGACTTGATTCCACCACCAAAAAATGCGGCCTTCAGAGGAGGTTCAGATGGACCTACAGCGCAGTTTTGAGGAAGGAGTCTTTTGGTCAAGGTTGGTCAAACTTTGGTTCTGCAGTTGCAGCCCTAAATTCTACGTCCTTCCTTCCATGTGCCAGAGAGAGTCACCTACTGCACAGGAGAGAAGAGACTCTTTACTGTGCTGGAGAGAGAGAGAGAGAGACGTGATGATTTGAGTGAGTCCAAATGAGGAAAAGTCCTTGTATATTTATACACATCTGATGATAATTGCGAGATGCAGCTGTTGGACTTTTGAGCCTACATGAGTTGTTGGTAGGCTTGATAATTATTCCATAATTAAAATAAATTCATATCTCCATAAATACTTATCGGAATCGGATGATCTTTAGATCAATCCTACACCTCTCGACGAGAGGAGTCTAATAAAAATATTATCAGCCATGAATAAGATGACCCACATGGAGTTTGGCCCTAGTTGCCAATTTTAACACACCGCTTGGGGGGCAAGATCCGAATACTCCTCTTGTGTCAGGCGAAACCAATGTGAGTGGATTACAAAGTCACATGGTTGGAGTTAATCAACCTTATTATGGTAGTATTCCTAACCCTTCTGGTCCATCCGGGTCAGGTAATGTCCAATACCAGCAACCTTATATGGCTCAAATTCCACTCCTACAGGCTTATGTCCCATATGGTTCGCAAGCCTTGGTTAATCAATCTTACATTCCTCAAGCATGAACTTAAATCTAGCCTGGTCAATCCGCTATTCTTGGTTGATATGGCCAGATTCAATTCTGAAACTGTCAATACCTTTAGGGTATAACCCAAGGAACTATCCAACTATCCTTGTAGCAACAAGGAAAACCTTTATAGCAGCAAGGGAAACCTTCACAGCAGCAAGGGAAGTCTTTGCAGCAACAAGGGAAAGAATTGTAGTAGCAAGGGCAATTGTTACAGCAGTAGGGGTAACCTTTTCTGCACTCACAACAACCTTTGCAGCCACAAACTCAGTTTGTTCAGAAGTCTTCTCAACCTTTGTCTTCACAAGTCCAACCTTTGCAGCAGCAAGGTCAAGCTCTACAACAAAAAAGTCAGCCTTTGCAGCAATAAGGTCAACCTTGGAAACATAAATCTTTATATGCATATCAACAAGGCTAGCCTTTGCAAGCCCAAGGTCAGCACCTACAACAACAGGGTCAATCTCCTTACATCTAGGGTCAACAGGTTCAACAACCTGATAACTCGTATGTCACGTACAATTCTTTTCAGTGGCATATGGTAGGACAATATCATCCTACCCTGGACCAAATCCACCTTATGCTCAAGGTGACCCTCAGTGGGGACAAAATCAAGTCCTGTATGGATAAAATCCTCCAATGTGGGGGAAAAATCCTTACCGGCAAAGGATGGACTCTGCAGTTTGGGTCTCCTTAAAGGTCGTATATTCTGTTTAACACACAATTTCCTTTCTTGGCTATGGTTGGATCTTCCCGATGTCTCGAGGCTCACGAATGATCCCATTCCTCATTCACCTTACTGACATCCAGTTCCAACAAAAATTCCAAGCGGTTGCCCCACATTCTAGGGAAAAGCTAAGGAGGACTTGCAAGCCCATGTGATGACATATTAGCTCTGGTGCTCCTCCAATTCATACGTCGATGATTCTATCCATCTTTGACTCTTTCAAAGAACTCTCACAGGTGCAGGCGCTAAATGGCATATCGAGTTGCCTCCATGTACCTATGGTGACTTCAACTCTCTGGCTATGGATTTCCTCACTCATTTCCAATTTCCAATTTGATATGAAATTGACACTCATTTGCTTACATCCCTTAAGCAGGATACTGCGACCCACCTTTCCTATCATATCCATGAATGGAGACATCAGCGTCGCCTCATCAAATTTTATATTGCTGATGAGTTGTTGATAGAATGGTTCACAAAATCATTCATTAGCAATATTTCTAAGGACATAGCTATGGGTGTATGTGTTACTGAAGAGAAATCCATCGCCCGTGCCCAGTATTTAGACTTGGTCTATTCACAATCTGGCAAATTGTATGAGATGCTACCTGATGCTTCAAGACCATCATCGGATCTGATATCATCGAAGTATCCTGATGTACCACCCGTGGATGGTGTGATTGGTTCCATGTCTCAGACTTCTGCTAAAGCTTCTTCGAAGTATAAATTTGTCTCGAACACTTGTTCTAATAATCCCTCAAAAAATTCATCCATTCCTGGTAAAACCTTTGAGGTACATGCTATTCAGTCTATTGCAGAAGATAAGGCCTCTAAAGGTAATAAGAAGGGAAAAGGTAAAGCCAAAGCCGATGCCCAAAAATAGGACCCTCCTAAATCATCTGATGATGATGCTTCTAAAAGAAAGCCCAAATATCCTTGCCTCATCTGTGAGTAGGATCATTACACCAAGGATTGTCCCTGATGTTCTGAAGTTAATTGCTTATTGCAAGGGACTCCGACTGTCTTAAAAGAACCTTTTCTATATTAGTAGATGCAATTGGTAGACCAATCGCAGTCCTCTGCTTCCTCTAGTTCCCAAGTGTTCATGATGCAAGGTTCATCACCTATCTTTATCGCTACTCGAACTAAGGACTATCAAACCACACCTAAGAAGATGGTGGAGAAAGAAGCTACCGATATTAATTCTATTTCTACCCTATCTAGTTCTGGTCCACTCCATATCGAGCACCCTGATAGCGAGTCCTTCATTTGACCACCTCCCAAAGGTGTTCTCGGAAATCATCTTTTAATCCGAATGCTATAGTTTCGCAACATTACAATATTGTTGAGGATTTAGCTTAGGCACCTTCGGTGATGTCTTCCTTGGAGGTTCTCCAATCTTGTCCAACGCAGCGTAATTTTTTATTGTCTGCTATAGGTGCTATTAATCATTCAGATTCGAGTCTGATTACCTTCGATCTTGAGAACCACATGCCTCGTCTTCCTCATCAGATTGATTTTCTACTACATGTTCTTATCAAAGGAAAGACAATTCATCGGACTGTTATTGATGAAGGTGCCTCTACCTACATCATGTCTGTTTCGTGTTGGAAGGCCATTGGCTCTCCTACTCTTAACCAGTCCCCGAACACCTTGGAAGCCTTTGATGGTAGAGGCTCATGTCCTTAAGGTATTCTCATGAGTTTTCCGATTACATTAGAAGGAAAGACTGTTGAATTAGAAGTCGAAGTTGTAGATTCAAATCTCAAATACAACCTTCTTCTCAGGCGAAGCTGGACCCACACTATGTTTTGTGTGGTGTCTTCTTTGTTCCGAATGCTTAGTTTTCCTCATGAAGGAAAATTTGTCACTATTAATCAACTGTCCTTCTTTTCTTTTGGTTCATTGTTGGTACCATCCTATGACCTCCTTTTTCCTCCTAAAACATATCATTTGCCTACTTTTTTCCATCATATATCTCTTAGAACCCTTGGAAATTGATTAGTTAATAGTCCTATAGTTATTAAAATGCATTGAAATTTATTTAGGAGTTTTATGTTAAAGAATTAGGGATTTTTGGTAAAATGGCTACAGGAAGTTCCAACATCCTGTAATTGGTTCATTGTTTGACATGTGGCATGACAGATGGGCTAGAACGAAGGGTAGGGATGAAAAGTAGAATGTCCAAGCATGGGCGAATACCTATCCTACAGCAGAATCGACCTTCCTACATGCGCGGTCAACAATGGTCAAAGTATAGCATGTTGGCGACAAAGGAAACAACATCAAAGCATTCTAAATTGATTTAGTTTTGTTCCTTTTTGAAATCAGTTTAGGATAGAAACATTTTAAAAATCTCGACATGATAAAAGCGGCAACAGCCATATCATGAATGTACATTCGTTTTCGAAATGTAAGGGTTGTAAAAACATATGTAAATACAGTCCTGTGTAATCAATGTTTTGGTAATCGTTGTATCGTTTGAAACGGAGTTTGAACTTAATATCAAGAACACAGTTACAGCTACGATCTTTGTCTTGTTGCGTTGATTTGATAATCGGTTGAACACAGTCCAGTATACCTCTGGAACGCGGACGGGCCCTGCGTTAAACTGGTATACTGTTATTTCCTTTTCATTTGCAACTTAGGGTATTACATGACATGCACAGTAATTAGAATTGGTTGTTGATTTCAATCGAATGCGTATGGTTTATGTTTATGAGATCGCTTGAACAGTTCATCACTGGGATCGTGAATCGTATCCTGTAAGGGATTCGATCCTCTGTTGTCCTCTAAAGCAATGTTATGAACTCTGCTTTCATTTCAAAGTATGTTTATAATTTCTAGATGTCTTTAGCTTGCATGAATATTAGTGAATGCTGAGTATTTGTTAAACAGGGGTTTCATGTATGGTGTCTTTGTAAGGAGATTGAAATCTTGGTTTGAAGTGATACACAGTGTTTTAATTTGATAAATGAATTGAGTGACAGTGTGGTAATTAGGTAGATTAACTGAGTGACCTAAGTGTTTGGGTGCTAGGTAACATACCTCAGTCTTCCGTAAAGAAGTCCTGTGACCTACCATCATAACCACTTAGCTAATAATCCTTTATGTCTATATACTTTAGACGCATGCCTCTAAGTCTACGCATCCTGGTCGATAATAAATATAACCTAGTCTAGCACCCTAGATAGGACACTACATTTTGGCGCCGTTGTTGGGGATACGTACTTAAAGGATTTAAAAAGAAAAAATTCAATAAACAAAAACAAACAAAAACAAACAAAAACACAATTAGAAATCATGTTCATTTATGCCTATATTTAGAGACTGTCAGGGTAGATTTGTAAAAACCCCCCACCATCTAAAAACTAACCCATCATCATCAGGAGCAGACTCTTTAGGGAATACAACACCAGCTGAGGAAGTCATCCAAGCATTAGAAGAAAAACAAAAGTCAGGACAGAGACTTACTCTCATTGAAAGGCAAACTTTATTCACACATAAATCGCAGAAGAAGCACTTTCCTAGATCTTCCACACAAGGAGAAAGTAGCACAGTGACCGAACAATCTTTCTTTAATCTCCTCTATCAAACAAGTGACACTGACACAGAGAGACCTATTAGAATGGCTGAGGAAGGAGCTGGATCAGTACCACATCAAGGACAGGGAGATGAAGAGGAGTCAACTTTTAAGTTTCCTATACATGAACCACAAGAAGATGATGAGATCAAAATGAAAAACATACCCCCATCCGTGCTACCAAACTTCTATGGTATGGCTTCGGAAGATCCAGACTCATTCTTGTTCGAGTTTGACATTGTATGTCAAACATATGGCTATACAGATGATGCCCATAGGCTTAGACTATTCCCAGCGACATTAAAGGCATCAGCCTTAAGATGGTTCATGAGGCTTGGTGAGCATGCTATAGTTGATTGGGATGGCATGAGGAGAATATTTCTAAGGAAATATCAGCCTTATTGCAGATCCAAAGATTCTAAATATGATATCTTTAGAATGAGCCAGCAAGAGGATGAAACCTTATAGGAATACTTAGAACGGTTTGTCTACAACTTACAAAAATCCAAACACCGAACTATGCCTATTGATCTGATCCGCACAATATTCTTGAAAGGTATCCGAGAGGAATACATGGATGATCTTAACTTGATGGGCAAAGGTGACATTTCTGCCTTACCCTTTGAAGAAATCGCTGAGTTGTGAGAAAAGTATTCAAGGAGTAAATCTAAAATGGGAAAGAGAACCCTGTCATCCAAAGTCACAAAATCTGCCTCTGCAAGTGTCACAAGGGCTGAAATAGGGAATCTTTTAGAAGAGTTTAAAATAGATCTGTTAAGCACCCTAGGGAACCAAATTGACACTTTAAAAGCTAAGAAGAAACAAGAAGATGAAGATCAGATAATGGCTATCTTCTGCCCAAAATGTCGGAAGAAACATGCATTAAAAGACTGCCCACTAGAAAACATCCAAGTTTGTGCTTTCTGTACTGAACATCATGATATGTTTAACTGTCCTAAAGTTAAGGTTTTGCAGAACTGTAATATGGCAGCCAATGCAGAGATGGAAAACGTGTATTACATGGGCACAAAGAGACCATGGCAGCCAAGGCCAGCACCTCAAGGTATGTTTCCAAATCAAAATTTGCAATTTCCTATAAATGATCAAATGTATGCACAGAACTCATGGAATGTACCCATGCCATGGCAGCACCAAAACCAACCACAGCAACAATGGAGACCATCTCAACAGTACTCTCAATCTTATCATACATACCCTCAATCATACCCACCATATTCACAACCATATCAGCAATACCAACAGCCATATTCATCACATTCTCAACCATATCAACAGTATCCTCAGCAAGTTGTTTATCAGCCTCAACCTACTCAACAAGCACTGCCTTCTCCTCCACCAATAAATCCACCACAACTTCAATTTCCAACTAACTCACAACCTCCCAGACCCACTCAAATTCCTGCTCAAACTGTCCCAAATCCAAATAATAGAGCAGAGAGGCTAGCCTACAATGTAGAAGAGGGAACCTCATATTCCACACTACCCTTGCAAAATATCAACTTGAGGTCTGGTAGGGTACTCCACAAAGATTCTCCAATAACAGATAAGCAAGAAGAAAACACACAAAATGAAAATGAAATGACAAATCAAAGAAAACCAAACGATGATACCAAAGATAAGCAGATGCAACCACTGCATCCACCTTTTCCAGACCGATTGGTCCAAATAAAACCTCCACTGTCTATACCACAGTTTGATGTCTTAGATGAACTCAAGAATGTCTACATAAAAATTCCACTGCTGCAAGCTATAAAAGACATTCCCATCTATACTAAAGCCATCAAAGACATATGCCTCAAGAAGCCTGCTAGAAAAAGGATTGATCCTCAAACCATTCATGTTATAGGACATTTAGCAGGCCTTATGACCAATACCATCTCCATGGAAAAGTATGTTGATCCTGGCATTCCCAAAGTGACCACCATCATTAACAACATACAAATTCCAAACACTTTGATAGATCTTGGGGCCGCAATCAATGTCATGACTCTTGAAACCATGAGAACACTCTAGCTCATAAATTTGCAACATACAACGATTGTTCTAGAACTAGCTGATAGGTCTAGAGTGATTCCTGAAGGGATTTTGGAGGACATAATTGTCTCACTGGACTCTTGGGAGTATCCAGTGGATTTCTTAGTTCTTCAACCCAAATCCAATTTAGGAGGGTACCCTATCGTCCTTGGTAGACCATGGTTAGCGACTGTTGATGCATTCATAGGATGTCAATCGGGCAACATGATCATTTCAAAAGGGACCGAAAGAAAACAACTCACTCTTTATCCATCGGCACAATCACCAGCAGTAACACACAATTTGTGGCTTGATGATAAATTCGATGATAAATTCAATGATAAAGAAGAAGTACAATCTGTTTTTAGCATTGACCAAATCTATGATTTCCAAGAACAAGACAATAATGATTTGGTAGAATTATTCCTTTCTCAACCTGATATGTCCGAAAATTTGAGAAATGACCAATATCATGCTGCAGATGTACTTTTGGCCCAAAACTTTCAGGAAACATGCACCATTCAATATTTGCAAACCACATTTCACGACATTTTTCCAGTTCAATCCATCACCAACACACAGAGTCAGATCATAGAGATTAGTCCAGGGAAAACTCTGAACATAGGCAATCACCTAGACTCATCTCAGCAAGAGAAATTGATTTGACTATTCAAAAAATACCAGAAAGCCTTTGCTTGGGACTACACCGATATGCATGGGATTCACCCCGACACATGCACTCACCATATTTATACGGATAGCACCATTAAACCAGTGAGGTAACCACAGAGAAGAATGAACCCCATGCTCCAAGATATTGTCAGAGAAGAATTGCAAAAACTTTTGAGAGTTAATTTCATATATCCTATTTCTGACAGTCAGTGGGTATCCCCATCGGTTATAGTGCCCAAGAAAAATGGTAAGTGGTGCATTTGTGTTGATTACAGACAGCTGAACAAAGCAACGCTCAAAGATTATTTCCCACTACCATTTATTGACCAAGTGTTAGACACCCTAGCTGGGAAATCATCATTTTCTTTTCTTGATGGTTTCAGTGGCTACAACCAGATTAGGATAGCCTCAGAAGACCAGGACAAAACCACATTCACCTTTCCTTGGGGCACTTATGCTTACAATGTTTTTCCATTTGGACTTTGCAACGCTCCAGCTACATTTCAGAGAGCTGTGTTAGCTATTTTCGCTGATTTAATTCATGATTGTGTTGAAGTTTACATGGATGATTTTTCAGTATATGGCAATTCATTTGAACATGCATTAGAAAACCTTGAGAGAGTTTTGAAAAGATGTATTGAAGCTAATCTGTCCCTCAACAATGAAAAGTGCTTCATGATGTTAAACGAAGGGATAGTATTAGGCCACTATATTTCTTTTCAAGGCATCAAAGTTGACCCAACAAAGATCCAGATCATTGTTGATTTGCCAATTCCATAGAATCAAAGAGAGGTAAGAAGTTTCCTTGGGTATGCAAGCTATTACAGAAGGTTTATTGAACATTTTAGTAAAATAGCTTTACCTTTGTTTAAACTTCTAACCAAAGATGTACTTTTCAACTGGAATGAGAACTGCCAACAAGCATTCGAACTACTCAAAAAGAAGTTATCAACCACACCAGTCTTGAGAGGGCCTAATTGGAGCCTACCATTTCATATCTTTACAGATGCATCTGACACTGCAGTGGGTGCCTCATTAGGCCAAAAAGAGGAATCTTGCAATTATGCCATTTATTTCATTAGCAAAAATCTAACACCTGTAGAGTTAAACTACACAGTCACAGAAAAGGAAACACTTGCCATCATATATGCTGTGAATAAATTCCGACATTATATAATTGGTTATGAGGTCTTTGTACATACTGATCATTCTTCCATTAGACATTTAATGAATAAACCAATAACTAGTGGCAGAGTTACCAGATGGTTATTATTGTTACAGGAATTTAACATCACAGTGTTAGATAGACCAGGCAAAGAGAATCAAGTGGCAGATTTTCTTTCTAGACTGCAAAATCGAGGTGAGGTTGTTCTGGTTGAAGATTCTTTTCCAGATGAAAATTTATTTGCAATTTCCATAGTAAATCCTTGGTATGATGATTTGGCCAATTATTTGTCTACAGGAAGGACACCTCCACACTTTACTACAAAGGAAAAGAAGAGACTAGTCAAACAAAGTGCTATATATTCATGGATTAATGGCGATTTATTTTACACTGGTTATGATATGATCATTAGAAGATGTGTAAGAAATGATGAGGTAATTGATATTTTAAAATCTTGCCATGATGAACCGTGTGGTGGGCATTTTGCAGCTAAGCGGACAGCATTCAAAGTTCTTACTCTTGGATACTACTGGCCATCCATTTTCAAGGATGCCAAGAAGTATGTAAAGAGTTGTGACAGCTGCCAAAGAATGGGCAGGCCAACAGCTACAGATGAGATGCCCGTTCAGCCCCAAGTTCACCTAGAGCCATTTGACAAATGGGCTCTAGACTTTATAGGACCCATTAACCCAACCTCCAATGGTAAGAAGTACATCTTAGTATGTACTGATTACGTCACAAAGTGGGCTGAAGCAAAAGCACTGGTTAGAGCCACCGAACACACAGTGGTAAATTTCCTTTTTGAAGAGATTTTTGTAAGGTATGGAGTACCAAGGGAAATAGTGACTGATCAAGGTACTCAATTCACCTCAAAGCTAGTGAAGGACATCACAGACAAATACCAAATCAAGCATAGGAAAAGTACCCCTTACCATCCACAGGCCAATGGGCAGGTGGAATCCACAAACAAAACTTTGGAAGGGATCATTACTAAAACTGTGGCAATGAACAGGAAGAATTGGGAAGAGAAGCTCAAAGATGCACTCTGGGCTTACAGAATTACGTGGAAGGATACTACAGGATTTACACCATATCAGTTGGTGTACGGAAAAGAGGTAATGCTTCCTATTGAGTTTCAAATACATACTTTTAAACTGGCTGCAGATTTGCAAATTGACTTGGACCAAGCACAACAAGAGAGAATTCAGCAGTTAAACCAGCTGGATGAAATGAGGCAGCAAGCAGAGGAAACCACAATCCTCATGCAAAAACAAAGGAAGCAGTGGCATGATGCACATATCAAGAAGAAGCAGTTCAAGGAAGGTGATTGGGCTTTACTTTTTGACTCTAAATTCAGAGATCATAAATCCAAGTTTACCACCCATTGGATGGGCCCATACCAAATTATTCAGGCTTACGACAATGGTTCAGTCAAACTCAAAACTATTGATGGAGAAGGTCATTCCTTTACTGTCAATGGTCATCGCCTGAAACTATACACTAAGCCCATCAGCAAGCAAGATTTTCTCCATACAGTATCTCAGCAAAGAGAGGTTGAGATATTGCAGCCCTCAGCTGCAGTATCCCTGCCTTAGTTCATTTCCTTTCAATTTAGAAATTCAAAAAGAAAAAAAAAAAAAAAACACAAAACAAAAACTAAAAAATAAAAAAAATAAAAAAAATAAAAAAATTAATAACAATGGGTTAGATGTGAAAACCAGCCTCTGGCACACTCTAACCCCGAATTCCTACTTGAAAACCAATTTGTTGGCGGGTAAGAATTCTCTTTCTTTTGTTCACTGTTTCATGTATCAACTGAATCATGACTTGAGGACAAGTCAACTCTTTCGTCGGGGAGAGAAGCATCAACATTTTGTTCTCTTATCTCTCCATTGTAAATTCTTAAAGATTTCTTATCTCATCTCCTCACTGTACATCTTCAAAGCAGTTTATTCCAGCATTCCAGATTTCAATAAATAAGTTGTTTTGTCATTGTTTTATCTCAGAGGGACCTGGTGGCTGGTTATAAACATTATGCAGGGGGACCTGTTCTGTCCAGAAGACCATGCTACCAACACCAGCAGTAATGGGACCTGTTTAAGATACATAGAAGGGACCTGTTAAGAGATTGATACTTCAGGGCTACTTCAACAAAGTTTCATCAAGTTTCTACAAGGATTCACAGGTTTCTGGGCACCAAGACTCCATCAAATGCCCAAGCTCAATGAACCTGTATACATATAAGGAGCTGCATGAACATCTTCAAGATTTCAGAGGGACCTGTTGCATTCAAATCTATTCAGGGGACCTGTGATGAACAACAAAGAATAGTCAGCAATGCCAATGCCAATGCCAATCCTACTCAGCATGCCAATGCAACAATAACCAACAAAAGTGTAATATGTTCCTTATTCCTAACATTTAATTTCTTAGATTAATTTTTAATGTTAATTTTAATGACTGTGACTGTTATGATCAATTTCAAGGGCACTACATTTTCCATCATCCCTTATCTCACTGTTAATTCTTATCATCTGTCATATCCCAACCTATTTCATACTTCTGAATCCATTACCCCTTTTCATATCAACCTTGTTATGCCAACCGCACCCTACAGTCATACCAACATCTTCCATTTGGCCGAGTACCAATAGAAACAGGACACATGGTGGATTGTGTTTTAAAAAAAAAAGGAAGGAAACAAATGTTAAAGCGGGCCTATTCATTGTATTCCACACGGCCGAATTATGATTCCACCACCGGACGTGGTCAAATGATTCAGAGGACTCCCTGAAATCATACCCCAGTATTGCATATACGCTTCCAGCGCTCCTATGATGACATCTATACAAGCAGTATAGCCATTCCTCTGTTCCAAAGGATGAATACGCTATGAAGTAAGTATAGTGGTTATTTCACCATCATTCTCAGTTATTTTACGCTAGCATTTGACTCCCGTGACTTCCACAGTAAGGATTGAAAGCAGTGAGTGCCACAATGAGGGAAATATAACCATTTGGTTTCGACAAGGATTGAAAGCAGTGAGCGCCACAAGAGGGGAATATAACCATTCGGTTTCGATTCCCACCAAATTCACAAGATAGTCGACCGACCGAGCATCATACTGGATATTAAGGGAGCGACACACCAGGTAACAAATTAAAATTTCTTTGTTGAAATTGCTAGAGCATGACCCTCTGCCAAAATGACCAATAGGGTCAAGCCGAGCATGTTTGACAGTTCTCAATATCATGAAGATTGCATTTCGATTCTCAGAGAGATACAATGGTTGCCATTTTTAGAGAAATTTCATGGAAGTAATGAAGAGGTTACCAAACAATTCGCCTTCACATTCAATGGAGAGAAAGCCCTGATAGGTAACTTCTCATTCAGGGTTTCAGAGGACACCATAGCCCAGTCAATAGGGATTAGCCCAGAAGGGGAGAAGTACTTTAAAACAAAGAAATTTAAAGAGAAATCGTGGACTCAATTTATGTCTAGATCCAGAGTCTCATTAGTTAACTGGAAGAAAGGTTTTCCAAGGAGTTGGTTGATGCATCCCTGGGATGAGATGGTCTGTATTCTCCAAAAATTCGTAACCTGCGAAGGCCGTTATAGTATTGTCTATCTATACCATATTAAGTTACTGCTACACTTGAAAAGACAATGCGTTATTAGCCTACCATATTTTCTATTACAAAGCTTAACCAAGATGTCGAAGACCATACAAAAGCAGAAGGGAAATGAGGACAAGAGCCTATATCACTTTGGCTTAATTACAATTCTTATTGAGCATGAATTGCAGAGAAGAGGGAAACCATGGAAGGAGTTCTTAGCTGCTAATCAAATTAAAGATGAGGAAGACAAAGAAGATCTGCAGGAGAACTCAGGTTTCATGAAGGATATCATTGAAGAGATCCCAGTATCCAAAGCCAGCAAGGTACCTCCACCTATGAGCAGCATAAGGACTAGGAAAATGAGAAAAGAAGATGCTCAAAAGGCAGAGCAAGATAAAATTTTCACCACTTATTCAAGAAGAACAAGGAGAGCACCAAAAGCCCAGTTACAAGAAGACCAGATTGAATCCAATGCACCTATACCAATGGATATTGAAAGTAGTGACCACTCACCACCAGGACCAGGAGCTGATATAGAGGTTGAAAGCCATAACAGGCAGGAAAAAGGTTCACCACCTCCCATTAAGAAACAGAAGAAACTGGAGAAACAAATTGAGAAATTGAAGGAAGAACTCATGGAGGCTAATATGTTAGAGAAGGTTATCAAGAAAGAAAATGAGATGCTCCGAGCGCAGAGTAAAGAGACCCAGCGGAAGAATGAAAAGTTAAGGGACCGAATTAGTGAACTTGAGGTTGAGCAAACAGATATTTGTAAATGGGCCACCAAGTGGTACAACCAGAAGAAGACCCTCAAAGAAAAATACAAAAGATTAAAGCAGGAGCTCCATGGTCAGAAAGATGCCCAGGTGAAAAAGAATGTGGACACATTGCTAAAGGCAGCAGAGATCCAGGCAGGGACAGAGTTCAAGGGAAGCACTTCAGGGTTAGCATGAGGACATGCTAATTCATTAAGTCGGGGAGAGATGTTGGTACCATCCTATGACCTCCTTTTTCCTCCTAAAACATATCATTTTCCTACTTCTTTCCATCATATATCTCTTAGAACCCTTGGAAATTGATTAGTTAATAGTCCTATAGTTATTAAAATGCATTGAAATTGATTTAGGAGTTTTATGTTAAAGAATTAGGGATTTTTGGTAAAATGGCTACAGGAAGTTCCAACATCCTGTAATTGGTTCATTGTTTGACATGTGGCATGACAGCTGGGCTAGAACGAAGGGTAGGGATGAAAAGTAGAATGTCCAAGCATGGACGAATACCTATCCTACAACAGAATCGACCTTCCTACATGCGCGGTCAACAGTGGTCAAAGTATAGCATGTTGGCGACAAAGGCAGCAACAACAAAGCATTCTAAATTGATTTAGTTTTGTTCCTTTTTGAAATCAGTTTAGGATAGAAACATTTTAAAAATCTCGACATGATAAAAGCGGCAACAACCATATCATGAATGTACATTCGTTTTCGAAATGTAAGGGTTGTAAAAACATATGTAAATACAGTCCTGTGTAATCAATGTTTTGGTAATCGTTGTATCGTTTGAAACGAAGTTTTGAACTTAATATCAAGAACACAGTTACAGCTACGATCTTTGTCTTGTTGTGTTGATTTGATAATCGGTTGAACACAGTCCAGTATACCTCTTGAACATGGACGGGCCCTGCATTAAACTGGTATACTATTATTTCCTTTTCATTTGCAACTTAGGGTATTACATGACATGCACAGTAATTAGAATTGGTTGTTGATTTCAATCGAATGCGTATGGTTTATGTTTATGAGATCACTTGAACAGTTTATCACTGGGATCGTGAATCGTATCCTGTAAGGGATTCGATCCTCTGTTGTCCTCTAAAGCAATGTTATGAACTCTGCTTTCATTTCAAAGTATGTTTATAATTTCCAGATGTCTTTAGCTTGCATGAATATTAGTGAATGCTGAGTATTTGTTAAACAGGGGTTTCGTGTATGGTGTCTCTGTAAGGAGATTGAAATCTTGGTTTGAAGTGATACACAGTGTTTTAATTTGATAAATGAATTGAGTGACAGTGTGGTAATTAGGTAGATTAACTGAGTGACCTAAGTGTTTGGGTGATAGGTAACATACCTCAGTCTTCCGTAAAGAAGTCCTGTGACCTACCATCATAACCACTTAGCTAATAATCCTTTATGTCTATATACTTTAGACGCATGCCTCTAAGTCTACGCATCCTGGTCGATAATAAATATAGCCTAGTCTAGCACCCTAGATAGGACACTACATTCATCAAAAGGAAACGTCCCTTACATGGGAAATATTGAGATTCCTTATGAGGGTGTGGGGGTAGGTCTCTTCAAAGACTCTGCTTTAATGGGTACTTTTACTCTCCCACCTCCGAATGTTCATTCAGTCAATATGATCTCGGTCTCTATAGATCCTTGGATTATCCCTACTACAAATCAAATTGATTTATTTGGCGATTCTATGCCTTTAAGTCCGTTGGATAAAAATTATCAAGAAATTATCTTGGCTTTGATGGCCGCTTCAGAAAGTCATAATGTTTTAAGTATGAACCTAGACACTTATGTGGCATCTTTATGGCTTGGTTCTTGGGATTCTCCAGATCCTTTGAATGAGACACTCCCCACCGACGAGAGTATCGTTGAGGTCATGTCTCTGGATGAAACTCCATGGAACAGTCTACATCATTTTTCTTCATTTCTTCCTAGCCTCAATGAGATGCCTTCCTGTCTTGAAGCGTATGTCTCTCATTATCCCACACCTCCACTTCAGACACCTGTCCTGGTGCATGAATTCTTGTCAAAGGGTAATATGGGGAACATCACTGCAACCCTGATTATTGACATTTCGGTTCACCTTGAATTTGTTAAAATTTTTCAATTGGGGGCATATTTTCCTCATCATGAGTTCAAGTTTTTCTTGCCTCCTTTTACGATATTTTTCATCGAATCTTTATCGTTTGCCCGTCATTGCAATGGGTTTTTCATCTTATGACTCGTAACCCTGACTCGCCCGGGGGGCATGGGGGCATAGGCTTCTATGAGTTTTAATCTATTATTTGGCCGAGTCGACGCTCACATGTCATGTCAATGGTGAAACTCCGGTTTTATTCTTTGTTGATTGATTACCCAAGTTTGGAAATGGATTCCATCTGAAGAAGTATTATGCATTAAATTCATTTAATAACTTTTGTACATTAGTGTGTTAATCCATTAGTGTGTGTTTTTTTATTTTTGGTGTGTTTGTTTTCTTTACAGACATGCATTTTTCTGCTTACCCTGTGTTCCACTCGATTTGCAGATGTCGTCAAGCCATTATGTTGGTTATTCTGATGGTGCTTGTCATAGCACATAGAATATTTCTTCCGTAGCATGGGTACTTATGTCCCTAATGCCGAGCTGATTAACTTACAAGGTATCTGCCTTGGTCTAAAAACCAATAATATTGCTGAATATGGTGCAGTTATTGAACTCTTTTCAGAAGCAGTTTCTCTTGGCATTAGGGATTTAATTGTCAAGTTGGATTCACAACTCATTGTGTTACAATTAAAAATCATTACTCAGTGAGAAATCCACAAATATTGCATATGTATCTACATGTTAGATTACTGGAAATAAATTTTGATTTCATTACATATCAACATATTCCACGTAATTTAAATACATTAACAGATGCATTACAAAATTTTGTCCTTGATAGGCATTTGTGCCATTTATGAAACTGATCATGTTATGGACACATAAGTAGGAATAAAACATGCATATATATATATATATATATATATATATATATATATATCACATCTGTCAGAGTGTTTACATAAAAATATAAAAAAATAGTGTTTTGGGACACTTGACTTTCAAAGCCTATAAAATGTGTAAGATAGCTAGATAAAATATCAGCCTGCACGGTGCTCATGATAGCATGAGACCGCTCTGATCACTTGGCCTAGTAGCTGACGCAGTCTTGCAGAGACTCCCACTGTGTGTCTTTGCCAATGTAGTGGAACATCATCAATAGTGTCATACTCTGGGACTCCATGAGTTATCGCCTCCAGATTGCGCTCCATCTCAGCTAAGGGGTTTTCCCTTTCTTCATAGTCTACGACCACTGTCTGATGTGTAACTCGCCATGCTATTAGCGACATACCTGGTGGTCTCTCTGGTCCCACATCTACACATTTATCACAAGTTGAGTCTCAGTTTATACTTTTAAAAAAAATCATAAAACTTGAAAAAATCCAAAAAATAAGTTTTTACTTGCGTCGGTCCACTGTTCTCTTGGTGGCAGAGGCAGATCTAGATCCCACCTGAAATCCATGCTAGCATAAGTGTAGTCGTCCACCACAAGTAGTTTGTGTTCTATCCAAACGGAAAATTGTGGTGCGTAATGCATATGCTAACCTGTTCCTCCTTGAGGCATTAGTTGACTCCATCGCACGAGCCTCAGATCTCAAGGGGCAGGATCTGGTACCTCTGCCCACTGATACCATAATAAAGGCACTCGCTCTAAAAATAAGGTCACTAATATAGAATCGAACCCAAATTGCTTCAGGTGTCCATGCTTCCCCTTGTTCAGTTGTCGTTTCATGTTTTCCAAAAGGCCTCCACACCAGTTGAAGACAGTGGGGGTCAAACATGCGATAGCATATTGGAACTAGTATTTTGAAGCCTCAGTAAGGCTTGCATGCTGGCTACACATGCCATAGTGAACAAAATCGTTCTCAAGACAAGGAATAGAGTCCTTGTATTTTCACCTCTTTTGCAAGATCAAATGAGTTGGACCACTTACCCTCATTGGAATAATCCCGTGATGAAGTAGATATCTATCTCCTCAAGTTCTAGTTCTTGGCCTTTTATGATGAAGATCTCTCTATCTACATCCCAGAGACTGATCAAATAGGGCAGCAATTCCATATGAGCCCTTAACCCTGTGGTCCTGAAGAATTTTAGCAACCCGCAATTCCTCAGAGCATTTATGCATTCAAGATTCGGAGCTGCTTGGAAGTCTTCGACCTCATGACCTCTTGATTTCCATTTCGAGACCATTTTCTCCTGCAAAAAATCATTTAAACATTAATCAATTATTTTTTCATGGATTAAAATCATCATTTTTTGCTTTAAAAGAGGATTTTCTTCCCAAAAAATCCACCTTGGCACCATCGCGCCTGTTTTTACAAACAATACAATGGCATCGCACGAGCCTTTGGGCTCAAGCACGATCATTGCGGGTCCGATGACCATACTCGTGATGGTCGCCGACACCCTAAAATTTAAAAATACTCCCTTATAGAATAAAAATCACTGTTTAAAATGCATAAAAAAGTGATAAAATGCAAGAGCAAGGATAAGCCTCTTACTTGTTGCAGATGGTTCGTGAAATGGTACCCTGGATCTCCCGTAAGAACCACTGGAAAATCAAGAGAATTAGGGCACAAAATGCACTTTTAGAGCTTAGTGTGATAAAATGGTAAATTAAAATTACTTTTGACTATTTATAAGTTTTTCAAGTCATTTTTGTTGATATTTTCATACTATTTTAATATTTTCTCTCGATATCAGTGATGGGTGTGTTTCTTGTGCAGTTACAAGTACCTTCAAAGTGAACAATGATCATTATTGACTAATTCTTGTGAATTTTATTTTATCTCTTTTTCAGACTCATTAAATAAACGAAAAATGAACCCCCTTGGAGTCATCTTTGAGCTCTTTTTTGACTCTCGAAAACTAAAAATATTGCCGAGTACTTGTCATTTTGAACTCGTTAGAGTAAATGAATTGATGTCACCTCAATATACGTTTACCTTTTATTCAGGCTGAGGTTGACTATTTACGAAAAAGGTACACCTTGGTTGACATGGTCAAGAGGTACCCTTGGATATTGTTTTCTACCTTTTCAGATTTGAGGGACAAATTACGAAAAGGGACATGATGGAGTTTTCTTTTTTGTTTCTTTTTCGAACTCTCTAAATATGAAAAAGATATCGAGTTATTCTTACGTCAGACTCGTTAAAACTTTACGATAGAAGACTCGTCACCATGATGAGACCAAGATTCTCCTTCCTAGGGCTTGTAAAACTTACTAAGATGGATTCATTCAAAAATGAACTTACATGACAAGCATATGCTACCCCCTTAAAGCTCGTGATAAAAATAATTGGAGTACTCGATAGAAATAGTGGGGAAAAATGAAGATGAGACATCCTTTGTATAGGAAGCATGTCACTCTTAAACATGACACTCTTCTACTCTCGTGTCGGGTTTGGGATATCCTCACTTAGTCACTTGTCCTCCCGGGTTTGGGTGATCTATTTTGCCTCTCATTTGACTATTCCATTCCGTCATCAGGACCTTTAGTCCTATGTCGAGTCAGATGTTGCCACACTCTAGATTCATGTTGCCAATGTTCAAGAGAAGTCCAATCTGCAGTTATTTACTTATACACTGTTTGAGTCACTGTTATAGTCTTGACAATTATTCCACTTTATTCCTTGTTTCATGTCGATGATGAGGGATTCATCATTTCCCTCCTTCGATGGGTTTCTTCCTGTTGACTTCAGCTCATTATCTAGGAAGATGACTTAGAAACTCCCTTTCAGTACCTTAGAGTTGGCATGCCATAATGGCTAGTTCTTCGCATCCGACGACGGGTCTTCATTATTGGCTTTTGATCGAGTGATTACACGAGTGTTTGACCTCAACTTCATTATCACATTCACTGATTGTACTGTTGTACCTTGAGAGCCATTATCATTATTGGTGGTTTCTCTCGTACCTGTTAATGGTCCACATCATTGGCCGGTAATTAGGTAGTTTTCTAGCATGTTCGACTTCAACACATTTATTCGCATGTTAGGATTCGTACATTGATCGGGTCTGGATGGAGCGCAAGACCCCGAGTCTTGTTTATTATGACTCATGTTGCAAGGAGTTATATTTCATTCATGATTGTATAGATGTTTCCACTATACGGATGGTTGTGACCATACTGTGGGACTTTATATTTATGATGATCCTCATTATTTGGATGGCTATGCCCATACCACGAATCTTTTCATATAGTCTTCATCATCTGGATGGCTGCGTCCATGCCGTGGATTCATATCTTGATCTCAGATATGTATATGTATATGCATCCTTTATTTGCAAGTATCCTGACAGTGCATGTCCTCGTCCTTGCGAGAGCTCGTAAAGCATCTCAACCATCATTCCTCGTTATGCCTGCATGCTTTAGGGGGCATATGTTACACAACATTTTGTCACGCCTCCTGCACTTCCTTGTGACATAGCATGAAGTGCTCGAAACATGACCATTATACAGTATACTCATCCATATATACAACTCCGATCCCTCCTAAGACTTCATTTGGAAAATATCTTGAGCTTTCCCTGAAGAAATAACTCTTAAAACCATAAATGAGAGTCATCATTCTTATGAGGCTTAAAACAATGATGGTCGCCTATTTCATTGTGTTTGACCCGCGATGGCATCGCTTTGTTCCCTGGCATACTCGCGATGATCCCAAAAATGTAATTTTCCCAAAGGAGATGAGAAGCTTCGAGAGCGGCAAGCAGGAGGTGGTTTCACATAGATGAGGTCGAATCCTCCCAATTTTACCTCTATGTCTTATCCCTATGAGCTACCTCCTTGAGATGTGGTCCTAATCCTATCTTTGGAGAAGTCCTAACTCCCTCTCCCAGCCTATAAATTGCTCCTCTCCCATTCCCAAATGGTTGGTCTATGTCTATTTGCATCCCTATGCTGAGCTTGTGCCTAGAGGCTATTCATTAGACTTGGAGAAGGAGTGCTTGGAGAGTTTCTTGGTTTGGACTTGGATTACCACTCAAGGAGAGCCTTTCAACATCAAGCCTTTGGTTGTAAGCTTCCCTTTGTTCCTTAAATAATATACAACTGTTGGTTCATCTTCCCAAAATATATATGTTCATGTATTTATTAGCTTGACCTTCCTTGCTCAGTTAAGTAGGGTGTTATTGGATTTTCTATTGGTTTTGGCATTCTTTGTTGTCTCTTGATCACTTTTGTAGGTACTGTTAGCCTCCTATACCAATAGGTTTTTATTTTTCATAATTGACAGTGGAAGTGCCAAAAATGTTCATCTCCCATGGTACTAAGGTTCCATTTTTGTGAAAGAAACAGACAGTTAAAAAATGTAAAGAGGGTATGCCTTAAAAGAATAATCAAAAGGCAAGAAAATGAACTGGTCAAAAGGAAAAATAAATGAAATGAACCCAAAATAAAGACCATGAAAGTGGCTAAGCTAAAATGCCACTGCTATCTTGATGGATGGTCCAACAGTTCAAACTGGGCTATACCATGTTTTAAATTGCCTGTTCTAGACTAGAGAGAAAGTACCTGCGCAAACAGTTCAAGCTTGGCAGATGACTAGTTGGATAGAGAAAGGAAGGAGCCCAACTGCTTAATCTGGGCCCTTGGAAGACATAAGGGTAGACTTAGATAGGAGGTCAACAAAAATAAAAAAGGATTATCAGGGTTTGCAAGGCTAAGTGCACCCATCCAAAAGAAGAAAGAATGTTAGGCATATTAGGCAGGGTAGGCAGTTGAAGGTTGCAGAAAACAAGATCTAAACACATGATATATGAAAATCATATCTGATCTCACCAATAAGAGAAAGGCAAGAGCAATGGCCTATATGGCAAACTACCAAACCATCACTAACTTCCCTCATTCCCTTCAAAAGTTTTCTTACTAACATCCCCTTGAGGACTGTAGGATCTGCCTAAACAGTCCTCCTTACATTTCTCATTTGTGAATTTCATGTCAAGTTGTGACCTCCTTCTCCGAAAAGAAGCCACATTTCTTGTGTAAAATCATTCCTCACTCTCATCTGCTTCTAAATCTAAGTTTACTCATTAAACTTAGCTCTCTGTTCCTCTTTCACATCCCAAATCCATATTAATTTCTAAACTTACTATATAGCTCCCTAAGTGCTCCCCCTCCCCCTACTATTGTAGCATTTTATGCAAAAAACCCAAAAAATATGTAAATATTCCCCCCCCTTAGCATTATAGCTAAGTAGCATTCTCATGGGAGACATTAGTCCATCAGGGACTCTAGTCAACCCTTACTTTGGAATTAATCTAACCCTTGGTTAGATTAATAGCCTACAACTAAACCCTTACCCACCATTCACCCGAAAAACCTTTGAAAATCCACCCCCCGCAGTTAAACCAAGGTTTAAATATTCTTGTTAAAACCCTTTGCATTAAACCGCATCCATTTTTTAACCCCCCCCAAAAAACCCACCATGACTAAAGTCTAAAACCCGCAACATTTAAACATTATTTAATTATGAGGCGGGTCCCAACCCAAACTTGCACACCGTGTCGGGGCGCCCGCCAACCGTTGATCTTTCGCCGCCCCTAATCCAACGGTGGGCGGGTAATCTGGGCGGTGGATGTGTCGTGGTTTAGCATCCGGGGAGCAGGTGGTTTTGCTCCCGTACGCAGGACACGCGTCAGCCGCTGGGGTTGTTCGGAGCCCTCCTCCCCAATACCACCTTTCCCCAAAGGCGGTGCGGGGAAACCGGAAACCACCCTCCCGCAAACTGCCACCCTTGTTGCGTCAGCCCCATGTCACAGTGATGTCATGCCCAAGGCCCCCGCCACTGCGCCACGTCGCCCTCCACGCCGTCTTGCCACCTCCGCATGCCTCCACCGTGTCCCGCCACGCTGGCATCCAAGTCAGCATCCACGTCACCGTCCGTACCCGGGGCCCGCTGATGATGTCATGATGACGTCATCGCAGAAAAGCGCCAAAAAGCCATATGCGCCAAATTTATCGTTATAAGCACGAAAATGGACCATTTTTGGTCATTTTCGTTGGAAAAGTGAGGGAACTGTTTTTCTCGTTTACGCCAAAATTGCCTCCAGATTTCGAATTCAAACGCTGCGGACGCTGCCACTCACCAATTCAACAGCATTCTTCGTCTGTTCATCAATTCAACGACCCTCGGCATTGGCCAAACCAGGTATTTGCCGAAACCTACCCGTTTGCCCGTGTTCTTACCATTTCTCTGCAAATTTCTCCACTGAATTACCTGATAACTCCTAAATTAAATGGTGTTGTTCGGTTAAATGTTGGCCCAAAATAATCCAAAGCGCCTCCCTGTTCAAAATTCACTGTTGTACAGTCATTCTCGGGCCTAATTTTCGATTTACCCCCCCCCCCAACTACCCGACATTGTTCCCTTTTGCCGAGCGTATAATTCAAAAACTTCATTACACCAGGTTATAATCCTGCTCCCCTCTCTAATTTTCCCTCACTGTCCAGAATTCCTGTGAATTCACCAGAAGAAATCACAGTCAAGTCTACTCATCCAAGTTGCTCCTTCTAAAAGATAAATCTGGCCCCATCTGCATTCAGTCTGCCACATTACTTATAAAGCCTTACAAGCTATCATATTCAAACTGTTACACTCAGAAGCTGCATTCTAAAGATAACAGCTGAATTTTATACAATGGCTACACCATCAGCTCTCAGTGTTGCTCCTATGAATCCACCAAACAAGGAGCTTGAGGCCCTGCCTCTTGCTGACAGAGATTACCTCATCCAGGACCTTGTGGCTAACAGGAATTACAGACCTTTCACCAATTGAGGGACAGCGATTTGAGCAATAATGACATGTATGGGATATGGGAGTCCAATTTGCCTTACTATTTCCTCCCATTTGTCAATATTTTTCCAGAAATCATCCGCTTATTTGCTGAGAATTATGATCCAACTCAGAGAACTATCAAGTCTCCATCTGGGAGCATACTCTTCCACATCAATCCTGACTCCATCAACCAAATTCTCAACTTCAAGAAAACTCAGCTGCTGTTTCCCTTCTCCATGAACTATTTACTGGATGCAGGCGCCAAACTTTCCACTGCTGACATTGAGAAGGTCACCAAGACATTTATGAGAGCTGACCGCCAGCCTACAGGGCCACCTCCTTTCTTGCATGTCCATTTCACTGATGTAGGCAAACTCCTGGTTGACATGATCTTCTATGTGTTGGGCTACAAAACCAGTGAGCAAGTTGATGAGACAGTGCTGGTGTTATTAGCTGCTTACAGCCCAGGCCAGCCTCCCGCCTACAAATATAACTTTTCCATGTTTATAGCTAACAAAATACATGACCAACTCTTGAAAGTGGATAGGGAGGGTGTGTTCAAATATTCATCATATATCTACCACTTGTTCATGTATTATCAGTCCGAGGCCTTTCAATGCCCTATCAAGAAGCTGGATTCTAGGGGAGAAAGGAGGTCTGTCATCTTCTGGTCATCAGTTTTCCACCAAGTCCAAGATTCACCATATTCATACTGTGAATTTATTGACCAATTTGTCTACCCGGTCTCTTTCCTATTGATGAGATCCCCTCCTCCCAAACTGTCATTTGAAATCCAGAAAACTCTGCAGCTATCCAAGAACTATAAAATAGGTGATTGGTACCTATACCAAAATCATACAGTCATCAGAATCTATGGCTGTGAGCTCTGTCCATATAGGCTCCCAAGATATGTACCAATGAGAATGTTTGCCTTGGAATACTATAGGCAGCTTATTAACTCTGATCTTACCCACTTTCATAGTGCCAAGAAGAAAGCTCATCTCAAGTTCAAAGACCATCTGGGCCCCTTTATCATGAATAAGAAAGAGGGTTGGCAAGGGGCTGATCAAATTCTCAAAGACAAATACAATCTATCAAGAAGCTTCTGGTGGGTCCCTTATGACCCCGAAGGCTTCATCAGTGCTAGAAGAGTCAAGTACAGGCTGCTAGGGTATAAGAACTGTAAATATCCACAAATTGAGCAGTATGCCAACCAGCAAGAATGGTTGCAAGGCACATTAATTGAGGAACTAACTCAAGAAGAAATAATGGAAAGAAATGTCAAGGATTTAGAAAAAAACTCTTGACTTAGATTCTGTGCAGCAGGTAACTTTCAAGAAGCCGCATCCAATTGGAGAAGGTACCTCCACTGCTGCAACCGCACCAGTCACCCAAGCGCCATCTACCTCAGCATCAGTTACAGAAAAAGGCAAGGGAATAATGAGTGCAGAAAAAGAAGTAGTAAAAGAAAAGCTTGCCTCCTCAATTGGGCAACAGCAAGAGCAAACCCCTCCTCCACAAACAGAGGAACCAACAGTGTCTGCCCTGTAGACCCCTACACATGAGGAAAGGGGAAAGAAACGGGACCGAGAAGAGTCCACACCTGCTAGTGGATCCTCTCAGCAACTCGAAGCCAAAAGACAAAGGGTTGATTCTCCGGTCATAGAAGAAATCAGTGAGGAAATCCTTGAGAGCCCAAGGAAAGAAAGAGGAGACAGCCATCAGACAGCCACAAGCTCTTTTCAACAAGAGCAAGGAGTACAGCTTGGCATGGAGGTGTCCTCCTCCACTCAGCAGAGCAAGAAGCCTTCCAGCACCAAGGCTTCCTTCAAAGAGATAAAGGCACAAAATGAGCTGTTGAGAGTGGGAGTATACAAACAATTTCTCAAGGAAACGCCAACTAAACAAGAGAGGCTGATGTCAGTATATGATATCCAAGAGGAAAAGATAATCCTCAGCCATTTTAAACCCAAGGTACCACAGCCTCACTCAGCTGCAGATTTTGTAAAAACAAAGCTAGAAGTCATGGCAAAAGACATTCACCCCATGGATCAGATAGAGATGCATAAGCAAACGGGGGAAATGGTCTATGCCACACTGGTAGACAGGGCCACAATGGCCCATGAATTGAAAGAATCGCTGAAGAACACCAACACTCAGCTAGATTTGGAGAGAATGTCCTCCACGAGCAAAGACAACAGGATCAAAACACTGGAGGAAATCATTGTGGACTTAGGACATGATCCTAAGGATCCTAAGGGTGTGAGGGCCCTTATGAAAAAGAAAGAGGATGACATTGCTGCATTGAAGAAAAGACTGAAATTTCTTCCTACTGACCACCCTCAAACAACAGAATTGCAAAAAGAAAAGGAGTCTGAAGATCAATTGGACCTAATAATGCAGCTGAATCAAAGAGTGATTGATCTGGAGAAGGAGCTAGAAAGGGCACTCCTAGAAAAATAGGGAGAATCAACCTCCCAACCTCCTCAGACTGCCTCAACCACTGCCACAACTACAGAGGCAGCAGCGACCCCTGCAATGGCTACAACAACAACAGATGCAGCAGCAGCAACAAGCACAGCTCCTGAGTCCAGCTTAAACATGGATGAATTGACAAAAGTCATCAAAGAGCTGGAGCTTCAGGCGACAGAGATCAAACAAGCCAAGGAGAAATTGGCAGAGCTGGAAGCTAAGTATGACAAATCCAAGATGACTGTAGCAGAGCAGACTAGAGAGATTAAGGCCCTCAAAGACAAAATAAAGGCCTTAGAGAAAGAGCTGAAACTAGAAAATACTCTGGCAGAAATAAAAAGGATTTTGTGGGCCTGGATTGACCACTCCCTTACCAGACAATGGAAGTCAATCAAAACAGTGCACGAACAGATGGAATTAATAGGCCAAGCACAAATTGAGAGCCAGAAAGCCAGAATAGCACTAGGGAATAGGCCTGAGCAGGCCAACAGGATGATACATTTCCTTAACAATCAGACCAAGGAGGAGCTGGCAGCCCTGAACATCATCAACAGAACAGATGCTGTCCTCACAGCTAAAAAGGTGCTGACCCTCAGAAATTTTGTACAAACTGTGGAGAGAAAATGTCATGAAATGCAGGCTGAGGTGGATGAATACAAGCTCAAAATGGGAGCACTACAAGACAAGGGATTGCCCAGCCTACTGACCAACATGGGAAGACTGCTCCCCCGTGAGCAATATGCTACCAGGATGACAAATTTTATTGAAAATCAGATCACAGCATCCGCCAGTACTTCTGAAGAAACGAGACCTCCATCAGGGCAGAGCATCTATGACAAGCTTGAAAATCTATTCTACATTGAGCATGAAATTAATCACTTATTTGAGGTCCCACCAAATTTTTATAGGTATACAGAGGCAGATGAAACCTTGATAAAAATACGAAGACACCAACTGCCCAAGGAAGATTGGTGGCAGGCAATGCTGCAAATTTTGCCTCAGTAATCTTAGTTTAGTCAGCCCTAGTCTGCTTCAGCTCAAACAAAGTCAAAAGCAGAATCAGGACAGCATGCAAAGCGGCCAAAAAAGATGACTCAGCGTAAACACCACGACAGCAAGCCAAGACAAAGGAAACGCACAGATTTTGGGCAATACGGCTCCAGCCGACTCAATGGGTCACAAAGTCAAAATTCTCTGACAATTTTGGACAGCTAATACACTAAGCAGTTATTACAGCATTTATTCTCTCAGCTACAATTCTCCAGGAGTTGGCACAGTATTTATGAGCCATTAATTCATCAGCTAGATATTTTCTGATCTAAATTTTGTATATATACCTCCCCTGGCAACGTATTTGGGGTTGGTGATTTTCTCTCTAAGACAATATATTGTATATTTTCAGATGATCTAATACAAAAGGCTGGAAAGCTCATTATCTCCTGAATGTTTGATGTCTCAATGATGCTCTGCGTTCTGTTACAGAATTCCTGTGTTGTCTAATGGAACAATAAGTTTTCCTAAACTATGTTTTGTCTTCTTATGTTTGTTTGAATCATATGCATGTTTCACCAGTCTAACAATAGAGAAAAAGAATAGTACAGGAAATGTTTGATTACACCCTGTGCTCAATCTTTGTCGTTGAAAATGTTTTCTTCAGAATTAATCATGGACATGAATTCTTAATTGCTCATGTTTGTATTGGTTCTATAAATATGAATGTTATTCAGGAATTCTTCGATGTTCCTAAGTAATGTTCCCACTGTTCCCCATATCAGCTTACTGAAAGATCCTTGGTTGCCTTTCACGCCCTGATTCCATCCCATCCAATTATAGATTTAAAGAATTGTTCCCTAGACACTTATCTGGCTCTGTAGCATCACTGTTGTTTCAACACAGACTTATCAAGCAATTAAACATCACTGACTCCATGCCCAATGGCCTAGATCACCCTGCAAAAATATATCTGTTCTGACTGAAATCATCATCCAGTAAATTCGAAACAAAACCTTGTGCAACATAGCTAGCCTAAAAACATCATACAAACAAAGTTAAATCATAAAGAGAGAGCCCTCTCTGGTTACAGGTAGGCTAGAACCTGTGGCCCAAAGATTGGTTAGTGGTTACCTCGGCCGTATTCCCTTAGGAGTCAAAGGGGACAACCTGAGTGTTAACAGGTACATAAACACTGAGAGAAGAAGGAACAAGTCCGTGACACAATAGGTTTGAGGCCCTCAACAAAGGAAATTAGAATAACATCAGAACTTGGTAGGTCATCTCTTTCATTATAGTTTTTAATTATAACCTAGGAAGGTGTCTAGTTGATTGTGACTTCAGTTGCTAGACCCACTCATTGGGCTAGAGGGATCATCTCTTTCCGTAGAGAGGATGAACCTTGTCAATACTTCCTCCTCTTCACAATTAATGTAAAATAATTTATTCTCAGCACACTTATGACCTTTAGTGTATTTGCTATCACAACTGTAAGAAAGGTCATTTTCTCCTTTCTATTCAAATTTTTGTGGTGTAAACCTTGTAGGTTGTAGAAGGATAGGAGAAATAACACTTCCATCTTTATAATTGTGAGTGGTAGGATTTCTTGTTGCCATAATTTTTCTTTCAATTTTTCTTGCCAACTTGAATGCCTTCTCCAATGGATCAGGTTCCCAAAGACGAACCTCATGTTGAATGTTATCCTTTAAAGTCCCTACGAAGACATCAATCGTCTGCTTCTATGGAATATCATTTACCCTTATATTCAATTTTTGGAAGTCCTCAATGTGCTCTACCATTGAACCCTTTTGTTTCAGATTTATCAATTGGATAATTTAAGGTGTTACTCTTTGCATCCTCATAATGTGCTATCATTTCCTTCATTAAAATTGACTACGTGACAAGTGGTTTACGAGAACAAAGCCCTTTATACCATAAAAATTGATTCGGTTCTAAATATAAATATGCAAGACATACCTTTTGTAACAGTTTCATATCGTGTAGATCAAAATATTTCTCCATCTGTAGTATCCATGTTATGGGATCCTTTCCATCAAACTTCCTCATATCGATCTTTGGAATATGGTGGGTCTTCAATCCAATGTTAGATTCTATGAAATCATGATTAACATTTATTTTTTTCTCATCATGAGTTTCCTCTACTACCTTTTCGTCATTAGGAGGTCTTTCTTGTAGCAACTTTGTCCCTGTTGTTCCAGCAGTTCCCCTTCTACTTGTTGTCCCATTGTTCCCTGCAAATATGGCTAATCGATATGCCCCCCTTCATCTACCTGCTAATCCTGGGGCTATGCCTCAGGACTACCAAAGTAAGATCACTTATTTTGATGGAACCAATACATACACTGCCTTACAGCATACCAAGAAAATGCAAGATTACTTTGAAAACTATGAAATAGACGATGATGATGTGAGAATGAAAATTTTTGTCCAAAGTTTAACAGGTGAAGTAAGAACTTGGTTCAGAGCACTTGCTGCAAATTCCATAGCTAATTCGGGCGCACTTTATCAATCCTTCCTCAACAGATGGGAAAAGAAAAAGGATCCTCTACACATTTTATCGGAGTATGACACCATAAGGAGAGGCCCACAAGAAACTGTCCTAGATTATTGTACCAGATTTAACACTGTTTATGATGCCATTCCTCAAAATCTTAGGCCTCCACCTGATTTAGCCTTAATCAAATTTCCAGATGGGTTTGATGCTGATATGGCATATCAACTAAGGGAAAGAGCCCCTGCGACCCTGGTAGACATGCAAAACATAGCTGTAAGTGTAGAGGCAAATTTGATTGCCGAAAGAAATCGGGCAAGAGCTGAAAGAAGAACCACTTTTAAGGAAGAACCCTCAGCATTCGAGCAAAAGCTAGATGTAATCATCAAAGGTATGGACAGACTTGGGGACAGAGTAGAAACCATAGAAAGAAAATCATCATGGGAAGGTCAACCAAGCACTGCTAGAAATCCAAATTTTAGAAAGAATCAAAATCCCAATGTGGGAAGGACTGATCCTGACCAGCACATTAGACCTCCTTTCCAAGAAAATTATGCTGAAGCCTCAACATCTAGTGAACCAACTGAGGAGCCTCACATCAACCTGATGGGTTTAGACAGTGAACATCAGGTCTTTTTAACACAAGAAGATCAAGAGGTTTATAATGACAATCAATTTCACACTAAGTCAGGAGAATCATTTGATTTTAGAGAAGGTTATGATGCAGCAGTCTATGAGGTACATAAACAGTATAAACTAAGGAGTAGAACTATAGATGTACCTGAACCTCTTAAACCAAGGGACAGTAAGCAGCCAAAAAAGGCCAATGACAAGACTGTTCTCCTAGAATCCGCTGGTAACTCAAACCTGCATACCACAGAAGTCACTGTGGAGGATATCTCAGAACAACAGCCCTCTGAAAACCAGCCAGCCCCACCCCATCCTTCAAAAGCAAGGTCACATACCACCTCTGAAAATAAATATGGTACCAATTTCACTCAAAATCATACCAACCATGAAGAAAGGACTACTGAAAACCCAGCTGAAAGGGAAAAATCTGTTGCACTTAATTCCAAAATCCAAATGGAAAAGCCCTTTAACTTGGAAACATAAATAAGTAAGCTAAAGATATCGGTCCCCCTTGCTGAATTGGCCAAACATCAAGTGTACAGACAACAGATTAATAGGTCACTCCAAATATCAGACAACAAAGATGTTGTGAATGTCCTAGATGATCAACCTGAGTTACTGTTTGGTCCTGAGGTTAATGGAAAAATAGCAAATGGAGGGGTTCCACCCTTCTATGTCAGTTTAAACATTCATGATAAGGTTCTACACAATGCAATGTTTGATTCCGGGGCCTCACACAACTTAATGCCCAAGTCTGTAATGGAAAAACTTGACTTGGACATCACAAGACCTTATAAAGATCTATTCTCATTTGATTCAAGCCAAGTCAGGTGCTTAGGCTTGATTAAAGATTTATGTGTCTCCCTGGTCCAATACCCAACCAAAACAATCTTGATGGATGTAGTGGTAGCTGACATACCTCCTAAGTATGGTATGCTCTTGTCCAGATCCTGGGGGGCCAAACTCCAAGGATCTTTGCAATTAGATATGTCCTATGCAACCATTTCAGTCTTTGGACAGCCAAAGAGATTATATCGTGAAACATTAATGAAATATGTGGTAAGCAGTCAAGAGAAGCCCCAAAACTTCCCAATCTATTCAATACACTCTGACATGGATTCATTTATTCTCTACAATGTCGACATCTGCAACAAATCTTATTCTGAACTATTAATGGCAGCAGAGACAGAGGAATTGAATGAACAATCGGCCTCCCAAGACCAAAGGACTGTAGGTATAGCTGATAAAACAAAGGAACATGCTGTATCAAGTGTCTTGTAAGAAACCAATCTGCCCATGATCCAATTTTCTAAAGATCTCAACCCAAATCTTGATCATGAAACCTTATGGTACCTAGAATTTGATGGTTCTGTAAACAAGTTAGGAGTTGGGGCAAGAGTCTGGATCCACAATATGCAGAATGACAGAGCTGAAGGTCATGCATACCGGCTAAATTTTCGATACACAAATAATATGGCTGAGTATGAAGCCCTTTTGTTAGGTCTCAGACTCATGAAGAATTTATGTGCAACCAAAATTTCAATCTTAGGAGATTCAGACCTGATCATACAACAGATGAAAGGAAACTTTATCACGAATGATCTAAGGTTAAGAGCGTATAAAGGAGTAGCTATCCAAGTACTTGATACCTTATTAGAATCCCAGTTAACTAAAATTTCTAGAGAGCTCAATCTACATGCTCATAGCCTGGCAACCTTTGCCAGCACTTGCAAGCTACCATTCAAACCCAATCATACTTTTACTGCTGAAATCAAACATAGACCTGCAGTCCCGGATAACATCAAGAATTGGCAAGTCTTCGAGAGTGATACACAGATAAATAACTTCCTCACTTTAAAGGAAGAATTTTCCGGCATGAACATTGATACTAGCACTAGAGATGATCAACCACAGGCATACACAATTACACAGAATATGTCAGCCGAAATAGCAAATCTGCTTTTGCATCCTACCAACTTTAACAACGAAAGTATACAAAATTTGAGGAAAATAGATGATGATGAACTGGCTGAAACAGAAGCAGAGGTAATTGAGTTAAAAGATAATTTTCTGCCCACAGGTTTAACCCCTTTGGAGGATCTGTTTGATTCAAATGATATCTCAAGAAAACCAAAAATGCAACCTCTAAATGCTGAAATTGAAGACTGTAACATTGGAACCACAGACAATCCCAAAATGGTAAAATTATCCAAAAGATTACCAGCTAATCAGAAGTTGAAATACATTGAACTATTCAAAGAATTCCAAGATATTTTCGCTTGGAGTTACGAGGACCTCAAATCCTATGATACCACAGTTATCCAACACACAATACCTTTGAAAGAAAACCAAAAAACTTTTAAACAGAAGCTTAGGAGAGTGAATCTGGTCCTCCTCCCCCTCATTGAAAAAGAAGTTAAACATATGTATGAAGCAGGAGTCATTGCCCCAATCAGGTTCTCTGAGTGGATTTCAAACCTAGTGCCCACTAGGAAGAAGACGGGAGAGATTAGACTATGTGTTGAACTAAGGAATTTGAACAAAGTCTCTCTTAAAGACCATTACCCCTTACCAAAAATGGATCATATCCTACAGAGGGTAGTGGGAGCCTCTAGGATCTCGTTGTTAGATGGATTCTCTGGATTCAATCAGATTCTAGTACACCCAGATGATCAAGACAAAACTGCATTTACAACACCTTGGGGGACTTTCAAATATGTCAAAATGCCTTTTGGGCTTAAAAATGCAGGGGCCACATTCCAAAGAGCAATGGATATTGCCTTTGCCAAAGAAATCCATGATTTCCTAGTTGTCTATCTTGATGATCTTACCGCCTTTTCAAAATCAGATCAAGAACACTTAGAACACTTGAGGCAGGTTTTCTTAATTTGCAGAAAATATGGCATATCTTTGAATCCAAAGAAATCACTGTTCAGCCTGGAGGAAGGTAAACTCATAGGGCACATAATCTCAAGAGATGGTATTAGGATTGATCCGGACAGAATTCAAGCTATCCTTCAGGTTCCCCATCCAAGGAACATCAAAGAACTACAAGGCTTTTTAGGAAAGATCAACTTCTTGAGAAGGTTTATTCCTAATTTGGCTAAGCTCATAAGACTGTTAAACATTATGTTGAAAAAGGGTTCCAAGGTCAAATGGACCATGGAAGCTAGACAAGCCTTTGAGGATATTAAAAGAGCATTGACAAACACACCAGTCCTAACAAGCCCTAGGTTTGATAGAGATTTTATCATTTTTTCTTTCGCATCTGAGCATACAATTGCTGCTGTTCTGTTACAGAAAGATGACCAAGGATGTGAAAAACCCATTGCATTTTTCAGTAGGGCCCTTAGAGATGCTCCCTTGAAATATCAGATCATGGAAAAGCAAGCCTATGCATTGGTAAAAGCCATCAAGGACTTTAGAATCTATATCCTGTACTCTCACATAATTGCCTATGTCCCTAATGCAGTGGTCAAGGACATTCTAACCCAAGAAGGAATTGAAGGCAAAAGGGGCAAATGGATTGCCAATATCTTAGAATATGACATTGAGATTAAGCCTACCAAACTGATAAAAGGACAAGGTCTAGCCAAACTAATGACTGAAACCAACTTTCAAGCCCTTGACATTAATGAACTGGACAACGAAGAGGAGATGGTGACTCCACAGATCAACCAAGCCTTTTTACAATCTCCCTGGTATGCTGAGATATGTTTTGTATTGTTAAACCTGCAAGCTCCTCCAGGGTTGTCCAGAACCAAGAAAAGGTTCTTGAAAATGAAAGCATCAAAGTTTTGTATCATTGACAATGTTTTGTTTTGGAGAAACCATGAAGGAATCTTACTTAATTGCTTAACATTAGATGAAACTGACAATGTCCTCAAAGAATTTCATGCAGGTGACTGTGGAGGACACTTATACTGGAAGTCCACAGCTGATAAAATCCTAAGGGCTGGTTTTTATTGGCCCTCCTTGTTTACTGATGTGAGAAAATTTGTAATGTCTTGTCACAAATGCCAAATTTTTGAAGGCAAGAGAAATCTGTTGCCTTTACCACTCAAGCCAGTTTCAACTGAGAGACCATTCCAGAAATGGGTTTTAGACTTTAATGGTGAAATTCACCCTCCATCCTCTGGCCAGCATAGGTGGATTCTGACTGCTACAGACTATTTTACCAAATGGATAGAAGCCATCCCTTGTAGGCAAGCCAATGACTCCATTATTATACAATTTCTTGAAACCAACATCTTGTCCAGGTTTGGCTGTCCAGACAAAATTATCACAGACAATGTTGCCGCTTTCAAATCCAAAAAAATGATCAACTTTTGTCACAAATTGTAGGAATTTACAGGGTAAGTTCCTCAGAAAGAATACCAAAAGGACACCGCTCACAACCAGATCTCAAATCAATACACCAGTATTTTTGACGTGGTTAAAACCCTCAGAGTGCAAGGAGGGAAACAGTCCACGGCCTGTCCCAACGTGGGTACAGACAATTTATTAATCAAAGAATGAAAATTTACATAAGCTTCTCTCATGCACGGATTACCCGAACAATGACCCTCCATGCGCTTTAAATAGAACTCATGGACCAATCGGGTGTCAAGCCACGGATCAAGTGTCGGTAATACCGAGGTGAGAGTGAACCGTCGGATCACTACATATCGTGACCGTCGGATTGTAAGTTACAAAATGTACAACGGTAAAGAAACACAATTTACCTAACTCTAACCTAACTCTATGCTAGACCAAGTTGAACTTAACTATATCCTATGTGTCGGAATATCCTAACATCCCCCCTTAAGAACAACTTGGGATAGGATTGAAGGATTTACAAATATGACACAATAGGAGAAGGAAGGAGGCACTAGAGCCTATCCCCCCTTAGTGACAACTTCCTGAACTCCAAGCATATATCGAAGTTTAGTGAACTTCGCCTCTGTGAGAGCCTTTGTGAAGATGTCTGCAACCTGATCATCCGTTGGACAATATTGCACTTCAAGAACATGGTCATGAATGAGCTTTCTGATGAAGTGCATGTGTAGTTCAATGTGTTTGCTGCGCTGATACCATGTAGGAATTTACAGGGTAAGTTCCTCAGAAAGAATACCAAAAGGACACCGCTCACAACCAGATCTCAAATCAATACACCAGTATTTTTGACGTGGTTAAAACCCTCAGAGTGCAAGGAGGGAAACAGTCCACGGCCTGTCCCAATGTGGGTACAGACAATTTATTAATCAAAGAATGAAAATTTACATAAGCTTCTCTCATGCACGGATTACCCGAACAATGACCCTCCATGCGCTTTAAATAGAACTCATGGACCAATCGGGTGTCAAGCCACGGATCAAGTGTCGGTAATACCGAGGTGAGAGTGAACCGTCGGATCACTACATATCGTGACCGTCGGATTGTAAGTTACAAAATGTACAACGGTAAAGAAACACACTTTACCTAACTCTAACCTAACTCTATGCTAGACCAAGTTGAACTTAACTATATCCTATGTGTCGGAATATCCTAACACAAATATCATATGACCTTAGGTCATTCCACTGCCTACTATCCTCAAGGTAATGGCCTAGCCGAGTCTTCCAATAAAAGCCTCATCAACATCATCAAGGAAGTTTTGGAGGAAAATAAAAAGAATTGGCATAAGAAGTTGGTGAATGCACTGTGGGCAGACAGACTGACCACCAAGAGATCAATTGGCACAAGTCCATATGAACTAGTTTATGGAATGGAAGCAAGGTTTCCTTCATCTTTAGGTATTCCTGTAATCAAGTTGCTGCAAGAAATACAAGCTGAGCCCAATGACATTCAAAGAAGGATCAATCAGACAATTCACCTACAGCAAACGAGAGAGGAAGTCTATCAAAGAACCCAAGTACTGCAAGAAAAGCTCAAAAGAATATTTGACAAAAGAACCAAAGCTGAAGACTTCTTTTTAGGAAACAAAGTGCTGAGATGGGATTCCAGGAGGGAGGACAAAGGGAAACATGGTAAATTTGATTTCTTATGGAAGGGACCTTATGTCATTTATGCTGTACAAGGTAATAACACCTATTTTCTAAAGAGTTTGGATGGCTCAAACACTGAGGAAGGCCCAGTCAATGGGAGGATGCTCAAGCATTATTTTGACCCCCTTTGATCAAACACTGCACAGTCATATATTGTACATAAATATTTGTATTTCCAGTATTTTCATTTACAGCAGATAAATAAAGCACCAAATGAAGCACATTTTGAGAAAGATCAGGGTACTGCACCATTTTTTGGAATATGTTTTGATCCTATCATTGGAAAGCAAGAGAAAACACTTGGAAACTATCAAGGTGATGAGGAGAACTCAGAGAAACAGGTAAAAACAGAGCTGTAATTTCGCAGCAAATCAGCTCAGTGGATACTTCATACAAGTATCTAAGATCCAGATCAATAGTCTCCAACAACAAGAAAATTCAGACTGCAGCAAGAATGGAGAAATAAGGCAATCTGACCTACTGTTCTTGGCTTTTCATCTGGAAAATCCATCCCCAAGTGGAGCCACTGTTAGCCTCCTATACCAATAGGTTTTCATTTTTCATGATTGACAGTGGAAGTGCCAAAAATGTTCATCTTCCATGGTACTAAGGTTCCATTTTTGTGAAAGAAACAGACAGTTAAAAAATGTAAAGAGGGTATGCCTTAAAAGAATAATCAAAAGGCAAGAAAATGAACTGGACAAAAGGAAAAATAAATGAAATTAACCCCAAATAAAGACCATGAAAGTGGCTAAGCTAAAATGCCACTGCTATCTTGATGGATGGTCCAACAGTTCAAACTGGGCCATACCATGTTTTAAATTGCCTGTTCTAGACTAGAGAGAAAGTACCTGCTCAAACAGTTCAAGCTTGGCAGATGACTAGTTGGATAGAGAAAGGAAGGAGCCCAACTGCTTAATCTGGGCCCTTGGAAGACATAAGGGTAGACTTAGATAGGAGGGCAACAAAAAGAAAAAAGGATTATCAGGGTTTGCAAGGCTAAGTGCACCCATCCAAAAGAAGAAAGAATGTTAGGCATATTAGGTAGGGTAGGCAGTTGAAGGTTGCAGAAAACAAGATCTAAACACATGATATATGAAAATCATATCTGATCTCACCAATAAGAGAAAGGCAAGAGCAATGGCCTATATGGAAAACTACCAAACCATCACTAACTTCCCTCATTCCCTTCAAAAGTTTTCTTACTAAAATCCCCTTGAGGACTGTAGGATCTGCCTAAACAGTCCTCCTTACATTTCTCATTTGTGAATTTCATGTCAAGTTGTGACCTCCTTCTCCGAAAAGAAGCCACATTTCTTGTGTAAAATCATTCCTCACTCTCATCTGCTTCTAAATCTAAGTTTACTCATTAAACTTAGCTCTCTGTTCCTCTTTCACATCCCAAATCCATATTAATTTCTAAACTTACTATATAGCTCCCTAAGTGCTCCCCCTCCCCCTACTATTATAGCATTTTATGCAAAAAACCCAAAAAATATGTAAATATTCCCCCCCCTTAGCATTATAGCTAAGTAGCATTCTCATGGGAGACATTAGTCCATCAGGGACTCTAGTCAACCCTTACTTTGGAATTAATCTAACCCCTGGTTAGATTAATAGCCTACAACTAAACCCTTACCCACCATTCACCCAAAAAACCTTTGAAAATCCACCCCCCGCAGTTAAACCAAGGTTTAAATATTCTTGTTAAAACCCTTTGCATTAAACCGCATCCATTTTTTAACCCCCCCTAAAAAAACCCACCATGACTAAAGTCTAAAACCCGCAGCATTTAAACATTATTTAATTATGAGGCGGGTCCCAACCCAAACTTGCACGCCGTGTCGGGGCGCCCGCCAACCGTTGATCTTCCGCCGCCCCCAATCCAACGGTGGGCGGGTAATCTGGGTGGTGGATGTGCCGTGGTTTAGCGTCCGGGGAGCGGGTGGTTTTGCTCCCGTATGCAGGACATGCGTCGGCCGCTGGGGTTGTTCGGAGCCCTCCTCCCCAATACCACCTTTCCCCAAAGGCGGTGCGGGGAAACCGGAAACCACCCTCCCGCAAACTGCCACCCTTGTTGCATCAGCCCCATGTCACGGTGACGTCATGCCCAAGGCCCCCGCCAATGCGCCATGTCGCCCTCCACTCTGCCTTGCCACCTCCGCATGCCTCCACCGTGTCCCGCCGCGCTGGCAACCAAGTCAGCATCCACATCACCGTCCGTACCCGAGGCCCGCTAATGATGTCATGATGACATCATCGTGGAAAAGCGCCAAAAATCCATATGCGCCAAATTTATCGTTATAAGCACGAAAATGGACCGTTTTTGGTCATTTTTGTTGGAAAAGTGGGGGAGTTGTTTTGCTCGTTTACGCCAAAATTGCCTCCAAATTTCGAATTCAAACGCTGCGGACGCTGCCACTCACCAATTCAACAGCATTCTTCGTCTGTTCATCAATTCAACGACCCTCGGCATTGGCCAAACCAGGTATTTGCTGAAACCTACCCGTTTGCCCGTGTTCTTACCATTTCTCTGCAAATTTCTCCACTGAATTACCTGATCACTCCTAAATTAAATGGTGTTGTTTGGCTAAATGTTGGCCCAAAATAATCCAGAGCGCCTCCCTGTTCAAAATTCACTGTTGTACAGTCATTCTCGGGCCTAATTTTTGATTTACCCCCCCAACTGCCCGGCATTGTTCCCTTTTGCCGAGCGTATAATTCAAAAACTTCATTACACCAGGTTATAATCCTGCTCCCCTCTGCAATTTTCCCTCACTGTCCAGAATTCCTGTGAATTCACCAGAAGAAATCACAGTCAAGTCTACTCATCCAAGTTGCTCCTTCTAAAAGATAAATCTGGCCCCATCTGCATTCAGTCTGCCACCTTACTTCTAAAGCCTTACAAGCTATCATATTCAAACTGTTACACTCAGAAGAAGCATTCTAAAGATAACACCTGAAAGTTATACAATGGCTACACCATCAACTCTCAGTGTTGCTCCTATGAATCCACCAAACAAGGAGCTTGAGGCCCTGCCTCTTGCTGACAGAGATTACCCCATCTAGGACCTTGTGGCTGACAGGAACCATTTACAGACCTTTCGCCAATTGATGGACAACTATTTGAGCAATAATGACATGTATGGGATATGGGAGTCCAATCTGCCTTACTATTTCCTCCCATCTGTCAATATTTTTCCAGAAATCATCTGCTTATGTGCTGAGAATTATGATCCAACTCAGAGAACTATCAAGTCTCCATCTGGGAGCATACTCTTCCACATCAATCCTGACTCCATCAACCAAATGCTCAACTTCAAGCAAACTCAGCTGCTATTTCCCTTCTCCATGAACTATTTACTGGATGCAGGCGCCAAACTTTCCACTGCTGACATTGAGAAGGTCACCAAGACATTTATGAGAGCTGACCACCAGCCTACAGGGCCACCTCCTTTCTTGCATGTCCATTTCACTGATGTAGGCAAACTCCTGGTTGACATGATCTCCTATGTGTTGGGCTACAAAACCAGTGAGCACGTTGATGAGACAGTGCTGGTGTTATTAGCTGCTTACAGCCCAGGCCAGCCTCCCGCCTACAAATATAACTTTTCCAAGTTTATAGCTAACAAAATACATGACCAACTCTTGAAAGTGGATAGGGAGGGTGTGTTCAAATATTCATCATATATCTACCACTTGTTCATGTATTATCAGTCCGAGGCCTTTCAATGCCCTATCAAGAAGCTGGATTCTAGGGGAGAAAGGAGGTCTGTCATCTTCTGGTCATCAGTTTTCCACCAAGTCCAAGATTCACCATATTCATACTGTGAATTTATTGACCAATTTGTCTACCCGGTCTCTTGCCTATTGATGAGATCCCCTCCTCCCAGACTATCATTTGAAATCCAGAAAACTCTACAGTTGTCCAAGAACTATAAAATAGGTGATTGGTACCTATACCAAAATCATACAGTCATCAGAATCTATGGCTGTGAGCTCTATCCATATAGGCTCCCAAGATATGTACCAATGAGAATGTTTGCCTTGGAATACTATAGGCAGCTTATTAACTCTGACCTTACCCACTTTCATAGTGCCAAGAAGAAAGCTCATCTCAAGTTCAAAGACCACCTGGGCCCCTTTATCATGAATAAGAAAGAGGGTTGGCAAGAGGATGATCAAATTCTCAAAGATAAATACAAGCTATCAAGAAGCTTCTGGTGGGTCCCTTATGACCCCGAAGGCTTCATCAGTGCTAGAAGAGTCAAGTACAGGCTGCTAGGGTATAAGAACTGTAAATATCCACAAATTGAGCAGTATGCCAACCAGCAAGAATGGTTGCAAGGCACATTAATTGAGGAACTAACTCAAGAAGAAATAATGGAAAGAAATGTCAAGGATTTAGAAAAAAACTCTTGACTTAGATTCTGTGCAGCAGGTAACTTTCAAGTAGCTGCATCCAATTGGAGAAGGTACCTCCACTGCTGCAACCGCACCAGTCACCCAAGCGCCATCTACCTCAGCATCAGTTACAGAAAAAGGCAAGGGAATAATGAGTGCAGAAAAAGAAGTAGTAAAAGAAAAGCATGCCTCCTCAATTGGGCAGCAGCAAGAGCAAAACCCTCCTCCAAAAACAGAGGCACCAACAGTGCCTGCCCTGCAGACCCCTACACATGAGGAAAGGGGCAAGAAACGGGACCAAGAAGAGTCCACACCTGCTAGTGGATCCTCTCAGCAACCCGAAGCCAAAATACAAAGGGTTGATTCTCCGGTCATAGAAGAAATCAGTGAGGAAATCCTTGAGAGCCCAAGGAAAGAAAGAGGAGACAACCAGCAGACATCCACAAGCTCTTTTCAGCAAGAGCAAGGAGTACAGCTTGGCATGGAGGTGTCCTCCTCCACTCAGCAGAGCAAGAAGCCTTCCAGCACCAAGGCTTCCTTCAAAGAGATAAAGGCACAAAATGAGCTGTTGAGAGTGGAGGTATACAAACAATTTCTCAAGGCAACGCCAACTAAACAAGAGAGGCTGATGTCAGTATATGATATCCAAGAGGAAAAGATAATCCTCAGCCATTTTAAACCCAAGGTACCGCAGCCTCACTCAGCTGCAGATTTTGTAAAAACAAAGCTAGAAGTCAAGGCAAAAGACATTCACCCCATGGATGAGATAGAGCTGCATGAGCAAACGGGGGAAATGGTCTATGTCACACTGGTAGACAGGGCCACAATGGCCCATGAATTGAAAGAATCGCTGAAGAACACCAACACTCAGCTAGATTTGGACAGAATGTCCTCCACGGCCAAAGACAATAGGATCAAAACACTGGAGGACATCATTGTGGACTTAGGACATGATCCTAGGATCCTAAGGGTGTGTGGGCCCTTATGAAAAAGAAAGAGGATGATATTGCTGCATTGAAGAAAAGACTGAAATTGCTTCCTACTGAGCACTCTCAAACAACAGAATTGCAAAAAGAAAAGGAGTCTGAAGATCAATTGGACCTAATAATGCAGCTAAATCAAAGAGTGATTGATCTGGAGAAGGAGCTAGAAAGGGAACTCCTAGACAAACAGGGAGAATCAACCTCCCAACCTCCTCAGACTGCCTCAACCATTGCCACAACTATAGAGGCAGCAGCGACCCCTGCAACGGCTACAACAACGACAGATGCGGCAGCAGCAACAACCACAACTCCTGAGTCCATCTTAAACATGGATGAATTGACAAAAGTCATCAAAGAGCTGGAGCTTCAGGCGACAGAGATCAAACAAGCCAAGGTGTTGTGGGGAAAAATGCCTATGCAGGACGATCCTATCCACCTAAGGTGTGACAGTGCCTTAGCAACAAATGAGTACAGCTATTCTGGTTTCTTCCTTTATGAAATGTGAAAGAAGGGAGATCAATAGACTTACCGGTGTCTTCCGTTTGTCCCTCGATCCGGTCTCTCTTCTCTTTGGGTGTTCACAGCTACTTTCCTTCTTGCTTATCCAGCTACAACTTCCTGCAAGATCACAAGAGAACAGCTACTTGCGACAAGAGAACAACTACTTGAGACAAGAGAAGAACACTACACAAAGACAACTATTCACATTCATAACTAGTTTAGGATTAGAAATAAACCAAATACACTAATACATTCATACATCAAAATACATCAGCATATAGGAGAAACCAAGATAGCTTTATTGATGAATAACAAGGTTCAGGAAGAGATACAACCCAGAGGGCTCCAATCCAGCATCTCCTTCCCAGCAAATGGAATTCATATCTTCAGCCCCTTCAAAGCATTAAGCACCCAATGATTCCAGTCTCAAACCAACAGCAATTCTTTGTAATAAAAAAATTCCAGCCTATGGATCTCATGGAGGAGAGATCCATATATAGATGTTTGGAGAGAGGATGAGTCAGCTTGAGATCTGACTAGTGTCCTCTCCCTCTATCAGTTCTTGAATCCACTTGGAGGTTCTTGCTTCCACTTGGAGATTTGGAACCTCTTACTCATCACCAGTCGAATTCCCTGAGGCAAGTGTCATTTTGGAAGCTTCCTGGGTTTTGACACCTTGAGAAATGAGCTTGCCACTTGTCCACTCTCGTTCAGCGCAGGTAGCCTTTGTTCCAGTTGACATTCAACGCAAGTAGCTAGTGTTGGCTTTGACATTCAGCGCAAACAGCTAGTGTAGCCACTAAAATGATCCTGAATTGACTTGTTTTGAGCAGTTTTTTGGTGGAGAACTTTTGTGAATTGCTGTGGTTTGTTAGCCTTGTTCCTCTAGGGGTAGGAACAACATGTTTAGGGACTTTGGATCCCTTAGATTATGGACATTTCATGCTCAATGCTGTAAGGCACAAAAATGTCTATAACAGTTGCCCCCTAAAGTATGAGGCTGTTTATCGGGCGAAATGCTTTATCAGGGGGATCCGCAGTTCATCCAATGCTGGGAGGAGACCTGTAATACAATACAATACAATACATTATTTTTCATACTGCTTTCATGATCTAGCTGAGGCGGGCATTCCCATGCTCAGCTTTATAAATTCATTTTTCTGTACATAGAACAGACAATCGTCTGATGGTAGACTGATAATTTTGATGAAATTATCATCCTTTGAGTAGGATGATTATCTGCTGCAATGATGTACATGTCAATGTCTTCATCTTTCCTGAATATATATTGCAGCCCAGATGGATGAAACTAGATCCGGGGTCTTCAAACTCGTTCGATCTTCACTCTAAGTACAAGTCGATCCATGTGAGAATTGTTCTGAAGTCGAACATGGAAAGACATCGCTTGATTACCGGTCAATGATGTAAACCGTTAACAAGCGCGAGAGGAATCACCGATAATGATAATGACCCTCAAGGTACTGCAGTACAATTCACGTGGTGTGAATAAAGGACTTGGCGTCGAACACCACGCAAAATCTTTCGGTCGAAGGTCATTGATGTATACCTGTCGCCGAAAGTGAGAAACTTGCCATTGTGGCATGCAAGCTTCAAAGTACTGAAGGGGTTGTTCCTAGATCAACTTCTTGGATAATGAGCTGATGTCGACAAGAAGCGATCCGTCAAAGGAGGGCCTTAATGAATCCCACATCAGTGACGCGGAACGGAGCTAATGATTTTAATGGAGGTGAAAACGATCTGTGACATATGATTCAGGGTGGCGGTCATGAACGGATGAAGGATAATGTATGGCAGTGGATGGGACACGGTTGACTCTTCTGAACGACTTCTCTTGAACATATGGCGACACTGATACAATGGATTGGTAGCATTACCCCAAATATGGATGGTATGGCGAGACCATGGATGTGACCGGTGAATGAAACAACCCAACCCGATTGTGGTACGGAGAAAAAGTGTCATGTTCAAGAGCGACTTGCTACCATCAAAGTTTTCTTTAGTTTCTCCCAATTTTTCCCCAGTCATTGCTGACTAGTACCTCTTTATTTTTGTCAAGATTGAAGAGGATAACATATGCTTGTTCTATAACCTGCCCTTCGGGCAAGCCCATCGCTATGTTTTAACGAGCCTAGCGATAGTGAAACTCGTTCTCGTCTAAAGACAAGTTTGTCGATATTTAATGATTTTAACGAGTCTAACGACAAGGATAACTCGGTCCTTTTCATTTTTAGAGAGTCTGAAAAGGTACATAAAGTTAACTCCAAAAGTCCTTTTTCGTCATCTAATCCCTTAAGTCCAAAAAAGTATAAAACAATACAGAAGGGATGAGTTTTCGATAGTTTTAACGAGCCGAACAAAACAAGCGCTCGATCTTTTTGTGCAATAATCCCTCAGGTCCAAAAAGATTAAAATCTAGAGGAGGGATAGCTCTCCCGGTCGCTTTAACGAGCTGGAAGGCCAAAACTCGACAATCTTTTCATATTTTACGAGTCATTTGAAAAGAGCTTAAAGAAGACTCGTCTTTTGAGGAACGAGTGATAAACAGGGATAGCAGCTGATTCTAGGTATAGGTTGGAATTTTCCAATCACGGCAATGTCACAAGGATGGCTAGGCGTAATCACTCTTCGCAGCTGTTCCTCAAAATGGGTAAACAATCATATGGAGGTGAACGATCAGCCAAATGAAAAGTGGAGGTGACGGTGCAAACACGACCAAGGCTTTAACGGCTAATTATATCACATTCACAGTGGTTATTTACCGGGATAGCTCATTTTTTAACGAGCTTAAACGCGGATTGAAACACTTGCTCGATCTTATGTTTATTTTTTAACGAGCATGAACTATGCGCTAAAACTGCTCGGATCTTGCGTTTATTTTTTAACGAGCATGAACTTTATGCTAAAACTGCTCGATTACCCAGTCATATGATAAGAGTGTCTCATCAAGATTCTATTTTTTATGGAGCTTCATCTCACTAAGCTTTGCTCCGCATCCTTTCTTTATGCAAGCTCGGAAACGACTAATCCTACGAGTTTAAAGGGTTAGAGGTCCTAAAAATTTAAAAAATAAATAGCCGCCCCTTGCTAACACTCCAAAAGGTTTGCATGCCCCCAGGCATAAAGTTCGATTTCAAGGTTACCCCTCAATTTGCAGATAAAACATTTGTTTTACCGGGAGAGGCTTACCTCTTTCAGGCTACCCAAAGATTGTCTCGTTAATCTTTCAAACAAAACACTTCCTCGGCAATGTCTACCGAAATAAACAAAGGTGAGTGACGAGACCCGCCCTCTCACATAACTTTGACAAGAGAATCTTATTCCAGAACAACCCCTCTTCCAACCACAGACGGGGTACGGACCAGTCATATTCTCCCACGGAAACCTACCCTATTCCCAAAGTTTTCCTGCCGAAGCAGGCCAGGACGCATGCCCCCTGGGTTCCAGTCATATCCTCCCGGATTACTCGCGCTCATCAGGAGGATAGACCGTGGGTTGAGACACTTCTTGCGTGAATAGACCATTTAGGGATGGTATGTGACTATTTGCGATGCGTGATCCGGGAAATGAAAGTTGGTCCACGAGCTTGACCATCCGTCCTTCATGCGGAAAACACATTACTCTAAAGAGTGAGGAGACTATATCTCTCATGCAATATATATAGTCTCATCCAAGGAGTAGGTTATAATCCAAGGGTCCTTGAACGACCATCACGTTCATTTGAACGGTCTTCCCTTTCAATGTTATAGGCACATTGGGGAGGATCCCTAAAGGTCGACTGGTTCCTTTATCAAAACTTGATAGATTTCTCATTTCAGGTAAAAGCGCTGGCGAACCAAGCGCTTTCCAAGCAATAGAGGAAAGGATACTCACAGATGCCCCCTCATCAATGATAGTGCCATCCATTACCATTCTGTATATTTGAACGATAATTCTGAATGGTATGCTTGCTGGCAACCGGGGTCTGCCTAGTTGGTTCCAGTCAAAGGACACAACCAGGTTGCTTGGTGGTGGGACCGAATAAATGGCCGGATATCGCTCTGACGAACTTCCTTCCTGCGATAAAGGAATGGGGGCATTGCCCCCTTGTTCATCAGAGTCAGTGTTGATGAAGAGAATTTGGACAGTGTCGTCTTTATTCTCCTATGTGATGGTATCATTCGAAGATAGAGCCTCTGAAGGCAAAACCGGGTCAACTGCCGTATCAACCTGTTGACTTTCGTTAGGCATGGATCCAGACGGTTCATCTTCAATGATAGGTGCTTCGGCTGACCATCTGGGTGGGTCAGCCGGGTTCTCAACTAGTGAAGGACTTGGCAGGAGTTTTTGATATCCAGGAGGAAGTTGCGCTCGTAAAATCGGGCGATCTTCCAGAACTCTTTTGGCCTCGTCTAAGAAGGGACAACGGTGGATGGCGTGATCGCCTTCACATAGTTTGCAGGGAAATCTAGATTTCCCTCTCTGTCCTGTGGCTTCACTTTCACTAGTTGACGGTGAGCAGTCAACATGGCTATCAGAGGTTGATGCTACCGAATTGTGCAAACGGGGAGACCAGTCCCTTAGTATTCGAGGGATACAGGGACAATCTCTATGGAAGTGGTCTCCCTTGCATATGACACATGGTGATTTAGGCCTTGTCAGTGCTGTGTGTGGATTTTTGTTAGACGACACTTGTTTGCCCCCAGTCGCCTTTGGCTCCTTCTTCTTCTTCTCTTTCTTCTTCTTTTCCTTCTTCTCCTTAGGAACCTGGTTTTTTGTTTTACCAGTTCCGTCAAGCGAAGAAGAAGGAGGAGAGGAAGATGAAGTAGAAGGCTGGTGGGCAACTCTAGTCTGGTCTAACTGTTGACTCGACTGTTCAGGAATGGTGGTGTTCTGAACGACATTGGTTGAAAAGAGCCAAACTGGCAGGCCAATTGTCAGTCCTGGTGTGGAGCGCCTGGAAGGTATGCTTTTTGACAAGCAATCTAGTGGTTTTTCAATACTATTTCTAACCTTTTCTGCATTATGAGTCTAAAAAATATAAGGGTTTTGATAAATTGTGTGAAAATGGACAAACGAAGCTCAATCACTAATAATTGATGTTTTCTATGCAGAAGGACGCAGAAATAGGGAATTATCGAGTAAAAACAAGAAGCGAAAGGAAAGTAACTGCTGTCCCGTCGACAGGGAACCGGATGCGGACAAGATCAAGTAAAATTAGAGCCGAATAATCCAGGAGAAGAACGCAGGATACCATGACGGAGAATGCAAGAAGGAAAGAGGAGAACTGAACGATTAGCGAATCCCTCAGGATCTTCGATCCTGAGGGATCGCTGCTTTAAGCTTATCTTTTGTATCTAGACATCTCCGTCATTTCTGTTATATAAAGGTACCACGCCATCGAGCGTGGGGGGACGACTGTTGTTATAAATAAAAACTCAGGACAACTTTGATCATTGAGTTTTGTAAGATCTGATTTTGTATATTTTTATTAATGCAATCAATATAAAGGACTTGGTGTTCACTTCGTTTCTACATCTGAAGTAACTTTAAGCAGTGTACCATTGGTAGCCAAGGGCCCAGCTCCGACGGTCACTTGCTGTTGTATCATACGGTGATTTGTGTGGTTTGCTTATTTCTCTTGTTTCAGTAATCCGATATATCTTTTATATGATAGACTATGCTTCTTAATTAATATCTGAATCTGAATAAGTTCTTTAATTCATGTCTCTGTATTACACAAACTGAATCTATTCGAATTGCATCCATTTCTACAGCAAGATATTGGTATGAATGTTATCGTTATTGGATTCATATAAAATAAGTATTTGTGAGGCTTGAAGATAATATCACTTTGTTCAGAAACATAGTCACATCATACATTACTCTCGGATCGCCACAGTAGTATAGACCGCGTACATACATCAGGGTTTGCTGTTCCATTTGGGTTTGCTGTTCCATTTGGGTTTGCTGTTCCATTTGAGTTTGCTATTCCATTTGAGTTGCTGTTCCAATTTATATGATTGACGTTTCCTGTTTATGATAGTTTGCTGCTCCATTTCATTACTGCTGTTCCATTTCATTACTGCTGTTCCATTTGATTACTGCTGTTCCATTTTAAGAATTGCTGTTCCATTTTACTTTCATTAATCTGCCTTTATTGCTTTCGCGTGATAGCAGGCCTAAGGCTGTCGTGAGCCCAGCAAGACGCTGCCTAGCTCCCAGACCTATAAGTCCATGCTTTGGTTTCCTTTCTTTATCAGTTTCTAAAGGGAAGGGTTATTGGTTCCGTACCCTTGACTGATCATCTGCCTTGTGTGATTTCATTTTCTGAATTGGTTTAGTTACAGCTTAGTGTTTGTTTCCTTTCAAGTCATTAGAACGCTATACTACCGAGCACTACTTGGACAGAACAGCCTCGGATTGAGTTACTCCTTGAAAGAACAAAACGATCCCGGATTGACTTAATAATGTGGAATAATTGGTGGTGTGAGAGACCCTAGTTATCGCTCTACATTTTGGCGCCGTTGCCGGGGAAGGGGTAATAGCCATTTGTCCTTTATAGAGTAGTGCGCAAATCTGCTAGGAGGGAGTTGGATTTTAAAAACGGAAGGTAAGAACCTGCGTACGGAGCATGTAAAAGCCCTGCTCCACCGTCCGCTCTCTTAGTAGAATTGCTGGTTAAATAAGATTTAGCAGTTTAATTGGAGTGCATGACTAAGCAGAAAAAGTTAGAGAAAGATCAAAAGCCTCCATCCAAAGCTAAGGGGCCAGTGACCCTTGGACAAACGACCTTCAGAGACGAAATCTATAAGAAAGCCGACTCTCAGCCATCAGTAGGTTATAAGAAAGTCAATTCTAAACAGCCTACTAGTTCCCTTCAGGCCTCTGGATCACCATCCGAAGCCTTTGCTGAGGTGCACAGTCGAACAGAGGAGCAGGATTTTCAAGAAATTGAAAATTTGACTCCTGGACCATTGCACGAAGGGACCCAAAGTAACCTTTGTGAAGGAGAAGGAGAAATAGGGGAAATTGAGGAACCTAGATCTCCTATTGAATTAAACCAGCCTTTAAATAGCCCGGACAAGGGAAGCGCTGTAAAAATCCTTGTTGAAGGAATTCATTCACTGCAGATAGTTGGGGCCATTATCATCCCTGATCAAGGGAGTGGTGTCAAGACAATCCCTGTTAAGACTAGCCCTCCTCAACCAAGGAACACTCTCTTGGAAATTCCTGAATATTACTGGCATATATTCGATCCCATGGCGCAGAATCAGCCAAACACCCAGACCTCCACATTGCAATATCCGATAGTAGATTCTGCAGCAAATGCGCCCATGGCCATCCCTCTCCAGCATATTCCCACATTTCATGGCCTTACATCAGAAGATCCGGACGCATTCTTGTTCGAATTTGATGTATTATGTAGAGGATACGATTACACCACCGATCCCCAGAAACTGAAATTGTTCCCCTCTACATTAAAAGGGGCTGCGTTAAGATGGTTTATGGGCTTAGGTGGTGGGGTTATTAACAATTGGGATCAAATGAAAGAAGCCTTTTTAAAGAAATATCAAGATTACTATAGGTTGAGAGAACTAAAAGATGAAATCTTTCAAATGTCAGCCAGACCAAACGAAACCTTAGAAGAATATGTGGAACGTTTCCAATATAACTTGCAAAGATCCCCTTATGCATCGCTACCTCTGCCTGATAACATGTTGAAAACTGCATTAATTAGAGGTATGAAAGAGCAATGGATCGAAACGTTAAGCATTATGGGGAAAGGAGACATTTATCAGGAAAACTTTGTTGATATCATTGATCTGTGTATCAGGAGCTCAAGAGGTAGCACGAGGATAAAACCAATGGAATATGATCGCTTCCCCAAAGATAACAGAACATTAACAGAGGGAGTAACACAGGTGGAACTTGGAAATTTGCTAGAAAATTTTAAAACTGATATCCTGGGAACATTGACTACACAACTTGACATTGTGCAGGCTAAACAGAAGCAAGCCGAGGCGGAGCAGAATTTAGCAGTTTTTTGCCCACGATGCAGGAAGAAACACAGCCACAAGGAATGCCCGCTGGATACAGTCCAAATATGTGCTATCTGCACCAAGGACCACCTGACCGAAAGCTGCCCTTCACTTCCTGGTTTGAAGGCAGTATACAAAGAAGCAGAAGAGGAGTCAGAACCAGCATATTTTGTTAACCAGCGTCGTCAATGGCAGCCTAGGCAATCAGGTATGTTTTCAGACCCCTCCTCTTCTTTTCAACCCCCGCAGTTCAATACTCAACAACAGAACATGTGGCAAAACCAGTCTCAACCCCCGTTTTCAAATTGGTCACCTCAAATGTTTCCTACTCCGAATCCTTGGATGTCCCAATTTGGTTGGCCAAACTGCCCTTATCCTCCACCATATTGGCAGAATAGTTCCTATCCTCCGCAGTGGACCCCTTCCACTTCGCAAAGCTCATCCTGGCAGACAAGCTGGCCAAGATCGATATATCATCCAGCAGGATCAATCCCACTCCCTCAACCAACTCTGCCAGCTTTACAACAAAATCCCCAGTCTAATCTGCGACCGCAACTCCCAGCCCAACCCAATCCCAATCCTAATAATAGGCCAGTCCAATCCATCCAAATCATAGACACAACAGAGATTGAGTCTGACCTAAGGGAGTGCAACGATCTTCAGTTAAGATCTGGACGAATAATAGAAACAGAGGGAGACAAAACAATTCATATTGAAAATCAGTTATCAATAGAACAACCCCCACAACAGAAGGATGAAAACAAAGAGCAAAACAATAAACAAGCAAGTACATCCTCTCCTCCTTTCCCAGAACGATTAGTCATATCTCGACCTATACAACCTCCAGACTTTGACATTTTGGGAGAATTACAAAATTTGTATATAAAGATTCCATTCCTCCAAGCCATACAAGATATTCCTATATATGCAAAAACCATAAAAGAATTATGCATCAAAAAATCAAGGAGGAATACAAATACTAACCCTAGAGTCCAAGTAGTTGGTACTTTATCCGACCTATTATCAGGAAAAGAGACACCTATCAAATATGAAGATCCCGGGAACCCAATTGTAACTGTTCAAATCTATGGCCAAACCTTGACTAACGCTCTAGTTGACCTGGGAGCTGCAATCAACATTTTGACAACCTCCACCTGCCAAAAGCTTGGCATCACGTCAGTAGAACCTACCTCTACTCTGTTAGAATTGGCAGATCGATCTGTAGTTCGACCAGAAGGTACTCTGAATGATGTCATGGTTTCCGTAGATTCCTGGGAGTATCCCACAGATTTCCTGGTAATCAATCCTAAAACCCGACTAGATGGACATCCGTTAATCTTAGGCAGACCCTGGCTTGCTACTGCCGATGCCTACATTGGCTGCCGGCAGGGAAACATGACTATAGCTAAAGGACCAGATGTTAAAAATTTAATTTTATATCCTCCAGCACAGCCAAGCCTGCCAATGATTAAAACTAACTCTTATCCTGTGTCATATCTTGCTAACAACATCAGATCTCCATTAACTATACAGAAGGCTTTAGACTTTAAAGATCAAACAGAAGATGACGCCATTAACAATTTTATTAGTCAAACTGAAGCTAGAACACATATGCAGTGTCTTATGATAGAAGCAGCATTTGACAGCGAGCTAGAAGAAGATCCCTTAAAAGATCCACATGACCAGACAATACCAGTAACTGTTGTTGCCAATAGTAAAGTAGTGGAAATTGAACCTGGTAAAACTCTGAATATTAACGCCAATCTTACACCAGAACAAGAAATAAAGCTTGTTAATCTGTTACAAAAATACAAGGATGCATTTGCGTGGGATTACCCCGACATGAAGGGGATTGATCCTCAATTATGCACCCATCACATCTATATAGAGAAAGATGCAAGACTTGTCCGTCAGCCACAAAGAAGACTCAACCCTCACCTAAAAGAGATAGTAAAAGACGAACTTCAGAAGCTCTTAGATGTTAACTTTATTTACCCTATCTCTGACAGTAAATGGGTCTCTCCTCTTGTGGTGGTACCCAAGAAAAATGGAAAATGGAGGATTTGCGTGGATTACAGGGAGTTAAACAAGGCTACACAAAAGGATCACTTTCCCCTCCCATTTATAGACCAAGTACTGGACACGTTAGCAGGGAAGAAATTTTTCTCCTTTTTGGACGGCTTCAGTGGATATAACCAAATCCAAATTGCCCCTGAAGACCAGGATAAAACTACCTTTATGTGCCCCTGGGGAACGTTTGCCTATCGTGTATTACCCTTCGGCCTATGTAACGCCCCTGCTACATTTCAAAGGGCTATTCTCAGTATTTTTGCAGAACTAATAAACGATGGACTTGAGGTGTATATGGACGACTTCACACCGTATGGGGATGAATTTGATCCAGCTCTGGATACCCTGGAAAAAGTTCTACAACGCTGCATTGCTACCAGACTCTGCCTGAGCCACGAGAAGTGCTACATGATGATGACGGAAGGGCTCATTCTAGGGCACTACATTTCAGCAGCTGGCATCCAGGTAGACCCTGCTAAAATTCAGATTCTTTTGCTCATCCCTACCCCCACTACTCAAACAGAGGTACGTAGTTTCCTTGGATTTTCTGGATATTACAGACGGTTTATAGAACATTATTCACGAATTGCAGCACCTCTATATGCCTTAACTGGTAATGTTGATTTCCTGTGGACAGATAAATGTGACCAGGCTTTTAAAGAATTGAAAAAGTTGCTGTCAATAGCTCCAGTCCTTCGAGGACCAAACTGGAATTTGCCATTCCAGATCTCATCGGATGCCTCGGATACAGCAATCGGTGCAATCCTAGGACAAGAAGAGGATAAGAAGCCATACGCTATTTACTATATTAGAAAAAATTTATCCTCTGCCGAACTGAATTATACTGTTACTGAAAAGGAATTCCTGGCTGTAATTCATGCTGTTAATAAATTTAGGCATTATATTACAGGTTATCCTGTTGTGTTATATACAGATCATTCTGCTATTAAATATCTAGCAAACAAACCTGTCACGAATGCTAGAGTAACTCGATGGTTGATCCTGTTGCAGGAGTTCGACATCACAATTAAGGATCGACCCGGCAAGGAGAACCCTGTAGCCGACTTCCTCTCAAGAATACCCAAATCAATCGAAGCAGCAGCCGTGGAAGATCAATTCCCTGATGAACATCTGTTTGCCATTGCCATTCGAACACCCTGGTATGCTGACGTCGCCAATTACCTTGCAGTGGGGGCGGACATGCAAATCAGGAGGTGTATTTGAGAGGATGAGATCCTAGACATCTTAAAGGCTTGTCATAATGGACCATGCGGGGGGCACTTTGCCGACAAGAGAACAGCACATAAAATACTACAGGCAGGATACTATTGGCCTACAATCTTTAAGGACGCGAAAAAGTTTGTGCAGGCCTGTGACAGCTGCCAGCGAGCAGGAAAACCTGGTCAAGCTGATGAAATGCCTCTGAGACCACAAGTGGTTATTGAGCCATTTGAACGATGGGCTCTCGATTTCGTCGGGCCCATTAATCCACCATCGAACCAGAGGACATACATCCTGGTAGCAACAGACTATGTTACTAAATGGGTTGAGGCTGAATCATTAGCTAGGGCTACAGAAGATTCGGTAATACAATTTTTGTTCCATTTGTTTGTACGTTATGGACTTCCGAGAGAAGTAATTACAGATGGTGGACCACAATTTGTTGGAAATAAGCTAGCTGCAACATTTAACAATTATCATATCCAACATAAGATTACTACCCCCTACCATCCGCAGGAAAATGGACAAGTAGAAAACAGTAACAAGATAATTGAGTCAATCTTAACAAAGACTATCGCATCACACAGGCGTGATTGGGCTGCTCGGCTACCTGAAGCACTGTGGGCTTATAGAACCACATGGAGAAGTACGACAGGCTATTCACCTTATCAATTGGTGTTTGGGAAACAACCAATCTTTCCTATCGAATTTGAGATCCAAACACTACGAACTGCACAAGAGGTCGGCCTAGATCTGAATGAGGCACAGATCAATCGACTACGACAAATCAACGAATTGGATGAGATTAGGCTCTCTGCATTACAAAACACAACATTAATCCAACAGCAGCGAGCTAAGTGGCATGATGCACTTATAAAGAATAAAGTCTTCCATGAAGGAGACTGGGCTCTGTTATACGATTCTCGGTTCCAGGACTTCCCAGGGAAACTCCAGACTCGCTGGCTAGGACCATATGAGATCCAAAAGGTGCACGACAATGGGACCCTCACTCTGATCACAATTGATGGTTCTGGACATACGTTTAAAGTAAATGGCCACCGAGTTCGTCTCTATCGAAGACCTCTTACTCGGGAATCCTTTTGTCAACAGCTACAGCAAGATACTGATTTGGAGATCTTAGGAGAGGAAGTGAAATCTTCCTCACCTATAACTTAAGCAACTCGTTTTTCATAATTTGTACATAACATCCTGTACATATGTTCTTTTCATCTTTGTTTGTAGTATTTTGGTTACCTTATTTTGCACAGCACTGGTTTGATTTTGCTGTTCCTTTTCAAAAGGAACAGCACTCGTGTGATTCTGCTGTTCCTTTTCAAAAGGAACAGCACTTTTGGTGTTTTGCTGTTCCTTTGCGAAAAGGAACAGCACTTTTTGTTTTGCTGTTCCTTTGCGAAAAGGAACAGCACTTTTTGTTTTGCTGTTCCTTTGCGAAAAGGAACAACACTTTTTGCTTTGCTGTTCCTTTGCGAAAAGGAACAACACTTTTGCGGTTTGGAATTTTTGTTGTTCCTTTGCGAAAAGGAACAACACGTGTGTGTTTCGGAATTTTTGTTGTTCCTTTGCGAAAAGGAACAGCACTTTTTGGCTTTGCTGTTCCTTTGCGAAAAGGAACAGCACTTTTTGTTTTGCTGCTCCTTTGTGAAAAGGAACAGCACTTTTTGGCTTTGCTGTTCCTTTGAAGGAACAGCACGTGTGGATTTTTGCTGTTCCTTTGCGAAAAGGAACAGCACGTGTGGATTTTTGTTGTTCCTTTGCGAAAAGGAACAGCACTCGCATATTTCTTTTTTTTCAAGATGCAGAATTTGGTTAATTCCGCTATTTCTTTTCCGCAAGATAAGTCATTCACATGCTTCGCTCAGAGAAGATACCATCAGAACCTTTCTGCTCCTATTTGGACGTTTTGCGATTATGCTCTCCTAAATCCTTTAGATATAGCAATGACATTATGCAATGAATATAAAAGCATGATATACCGAAACCTGCATATCATAAATCGCTACTATTTTAACAGTCAGCATATATAAGAAGACAAGGGGAGGGACATTAACTTTCGTCTTCACTGTCATTATCTTATTCCTGAACCGTGGTTTGGTAGTTCTTATCATGTCGATCTCCCTAAAAACTTTCTTGATCATTACTAAGGAATATGAGCAAACGATTTATATCTGTCTGTTGGGATTGTAAGACTTCTTCCACCATTCCCCGCTCTTAAGGAGTGCGGAACCACCCTTATGTGTAATTGAACAAAGAAAAAAGAAGTGTGCTGCAAAAGAAGAATAAAAGAAAAAAATAAAAACAAGATATGAAATCGTCAAATGCAGGATAGGGGGTCTCATTCAGAGCCAGCCTACCATGATCATAAGGATGGAAGCGAAGTGGCATTCCCATTACGGCCACCACACCAGGGATATGGTCCAAAGGTAAAATAACAAGCAAACCTTGGAACAGGAGGTCTCATCACGAGCCGGCCTGACCACGTTTCGTGCCTACCTTGTGAATGGCATTATGGTTATCTGGTCACCAAGCCAGCATAATGGCCTGCATTTTGACAAAGCACTCTTCAGTAGATACACAAAGGATAATGGTTCCGGAGGGTGAGATAAACAACTTTGCCAAGGTTATGAACACCTGTTGGCAGGAGAGCTCTGTTAATGGCATTGGAGTCGTAATATTTACACCAACAGGTATGATATTAAGTCTGTTTGTCTTTTATATCCTTTGCATGTATCATATGTCACACCCTGATATAATTATCGCATGAACATTATCACCAATCATGGCAACGGAATTGACAATGACTACTGGAGACTTGGTACAGTTGACAGACGTCCAACCCTCGGTTCCTCATTATATCACACTGGCTTATCTTCAAAGCGATCCACTTTTCTGCCTCGGTTTCGGTACTTCATTGTCCTTTTACAACATGGCATGATTTCTACCTGCTGTACTTTATGATTTGACTCCCGACTGGCTGCTGCTCCTCTCTTTGACGGCTGGGGGCAGCCTATCAGATCGCGGGGGGGGAGGTGACCTCATTACTCCAATGGTTACGTGGCTGCACACCATTCGGGCAAAATAATGACACGATTTAACGGTATGATGATCTCATTCTACGGACTGCCATCCACGATCTTTCTTTTTGCTGCATGCTCTGCGAAAATCCTTCCTAAAATTAGCATCGAGTGTCCTCTCTGTTCGGTAAATACTGCGAACAGTTGTTGTTTTATTCCCGAGTTTATTTCTGAGAGTAAGCTATGGGCGGGAAGACAATCCGAAGTGAACCACACAAGCTGACCGCGTCCGCTGCTGCCCGCGAAATTCTGGAAAATGCAGGATGGTTGAATTACTTCAACCGCCTGCAAGAATCGAATGAGGCTGTAGCGTTGGAATTCCTGCAAAATTTGCAGGAAAACCACTCTATAGTCGGAGGAAAGCGGATAGAAGTTACGGAGGACATTATTGCAGAAACCTCAGGATTACCAGCTGTTGGACCCAGATGGGAGCTGAAGAAGGAAAGACTGCAGAAAGCAATGGAAATTTTCCAAAGCGAAGGCCAAAGTCTGACAGTCAAAGGGAAAGGAGTTCTGCCGACAACACTGGGGGAACCCTGGACCGAGCTGGCGAAGATAGTGCAGAGCTATATCACCTGCGAAGGAAGAAAAGATGTGGTAAGGGCTCGTCACTTAAAACTTCTAGCTGTTTTGAAGGGAAAATGTTCTGTAAATCTCCCTGCCCTTTTAAATTCGTTATTACATGATGCGGCCCGAAGCCTGAAGAAGGCTCAGCACACAGATACGGTTGTTAGCCACCATGGACTGATTCGGCTAATAATAAGCCACAGTCTTGCCCAACAGCAAGACACCTGGGAGGAATTGGTCGAAACAGTTAAAAAGGGACTGGCTTTACCACCCCCAAAATCTGAACGAACCTTCAACACACCGGAATGTTCAGAAAAACGAAAGAAGTCGGCGGCAGAGAAGCATGCTGTTTCGAAACGGAAGCGACCCTCCGATACGTCGGAACGACCAGAAGAACCTAGAGAACAGGTTGGCACTCCCAACCTGCCTGAAAGACCCAGGAAGTCAGCTCGATTGGTTCGAATACGGGGAAGGTTGGAAAAGATTCAGAAAACTGCGGCCCAACCAATTGAAATCGAGGACGAACCTTCGGAAGTGGAAGGTGAATTACCCGAAGGAAATGCTGAGCAATCAGAGGCTGGAACTAACCAGCCGGAAGGAGGAATTGAAGAAGAAAACGCACAATCCATGGGTAGCCCGTTGCAAGACCATCCAGGAGAAGAGGAATTGGCAGCAGTTCTGGCCAATATGGGAGGATACGGCCAAGCCTCCAGTCCAGGAGGCGTCCTTGATGGTCCCGCAGAAGAAGAATTACCTGAGGAAAGACATGCAGAAGAGGCAGGGGAAGAAAACCTGCCTGGCTATGGTAATGAAGCAGAAGACATCAATTCGGGACAATCTGTCCCCAGGACGCCGGAAGATGTTCCAGGAGAGGAAGAAGAAGTAAGATTGAAGGCCAAACCCTCTGCCGAGGCAAGGGAAATTGAAAAATTGAAGAAAAAGCACCAGAGGATGCTGGGCACGATAGCCAGACTTCGGCAACAAATTAGAATGTTGAAAGCCAGTCTGAGAATACAAAAAACTGCAAGGAAAAGGAAAAGGACCACGGCAGCAAGAACCCCGAGGGTTAGAGTTCGTTTTGATGGACGAAACCCCATCAGGAGACCTACTGTTGAGGAACAGTCTGCTGTTCCAAATGATAATGAGGAACAGGGTGCTGTTCCAATAGGAACTGCTGTTCCATCTGGCCCGGAGGAACGAATGGACATTCCAATGGAACAGCAAGAGGTTCCGGTGGTAGGAAGACCGCAGCAACCCTTTGTTCGCATTAAAAAGGAAACGGATAGCAAAGAGGTTCAGACAGAAGCGCCCCCCTCGGGTGTAATTCGGGTCCAAAATTCCAAACAACGTAATAAGAAGGTCCAGGTTAAACTTCCAGCTTCTACGGCTGTGTGGAAGAAAGACCCAAAAACCAGAACCTTGCATAAAATGATGAAGGAAGCCCAGCAGGAGGCTGAGCAGTTGCGAGAACAAGCAGTCCCCAAGGAAAGATACGAAGAGCTCCAACAACAGCTTCGAAACATCAGTCAGTCTGAGAGCCAGGCCTTTGAAGGATGGCAGAAGGAGCAGGAAAAGGTTGCTAAGGTAACTCGTCGACTAGATAGTGTTGTTAAGCAGATGGACACCTTGTGTTCCTTGTATACTGATGTTTTGACTTGTAGAGCCCCTGCTAAAAATTATGCTTTGTTTTTGCTTGAACGTTATTTGAGATTAAAAATAAAAGCTGTTAGGGTGGGAGCACCTATCCATATCAACACTGTTAATGATTTTATAGACTGCTGCAAGCACTATGGAGTTAAAGTTCAAAGGTTGTTGTGTGAGTTTTACCTGCACAATCTTGTCTTAGACCAGGAAACTGATTTGAATCCTGGCCCTTTCGTTGGCGATATACAATTTCAAGCCTTTATCTCATTTGGGGTGAATCAGTTAAAATGGCTTAAAGCTTACAACATCTTCCAGAGGCAAGAAAATAGTTTAGACCTATGGGTACGGGCTGAACCTAGGGACCCAACAGCATTATGGAGAGAGCATAGGAGTATGATGAGGATCCCAGGTGTCATGAAGATATTAGGTCCCATGCATGGAGACTTGATCCGAAATGGTCTGGAGTATTTCCTGACTATTAAAGACCATGCCCTCCATGCTGCAAAGTTTCGCTACCGAACCTCTAACCCAAACATCCAGCTCAGGGAACCCTTTAACTTTGAGAATTTTGAATTGGCTGCTAGTCGATTGAGTCTCTATGGGGAACGGATTCTGCGAGCAGGACCATTCTGGTTGGGGTATCGGTTTCGCAGCCCAATTATTTGGCATCCTGCACCTGGATATCAGGCCCTATATGAGATGCCTGCAGATCAGTTAGATCAGTTCTTTGACCATCTAGTTGCTAATCATGGTTGTCGACCTCTTCGTGAGATCCCTTCTCCGGCCTACTCTCTCACAGCCCTGCATGTCAATTACAACGTTTTCATGAGGACATGAAACAGGGTAAGCAGGGGGGTGTGTGGAGCACCTGGAAGGTATGCTTTTTGACAAGCAATCTAGTGGTTTTTCAATACTATTTCTAACCTTTTCTGCATTATGAGTCTAAAAAATATAAGGGTTTTGATAAATTGTGTGAAAATGGACAAACGAAGCTCAATCACTAATAATTGATGTTTTCTATGCAGAAGGACGCGGAAATAGGGAATTATCGAGTAAAAACAAGAAGCGAAAGGAAAGTAACTGCTGTCCCGTCGACAGGGAACCGGATGCGGACAAGATCAAGTAAAATTAGAGCCGAATAATCCAGGAGAAGAACGCAGGATACCGTGACGGAGAACGCAAGAAGGAAAGAGGAGAACTGAACGATTAGCGAATCCCTCAGGATCTTCGATCCTGAGGGATCGCTGCTTTAAGCTTATCTTTTGTATCTAGACATCTCCGTCATTTCTGTTATATAAAGGTACCACGCCATCGAGCGTGGGGGGACGACTGTTGTTATAAATAAAAACTCAGGACAACTTTGATCATTGAGTTTTGTAAGATCTGATTTTGTATATTTTTATTAATGCAATCAATATAAAGGACTTGGTGTTCACTTCGTTTCTACATCTGAAGTAACTTTAAGCAGTGTACCATTGGTAGCCAAGGGCCCAGCTCCGGCGGTCACTTGCTATTGTATCATACGGTGATTTGTGTGGTTTTCTTATTTCTCTTGTTTCAGTAATCCGATATATCTTTTATATGATAGACTATGCTTCTTAATTAATATCTGAAACTGAATAAGTTCTTTAATTCATGTCTCTGTATTACACAAACTGAATCTATTCGAATTGCATCCATTTCTACAGCAAGATATTGGTATGAATGTTATCGTTATTGGATTCATATAAAATAAGTATTTGCGAGGCTTGAAGATAATATCACTTTGTTCAGAAACATAGTCACATCATACATTACTCTCGGATCGCCACAGTAGTATAGACCGCGTACATACATCGGGGTTTGCTATTCCATTTGGGTTTGCTGTTCCATTTGGGTTTGCTGTTCCATTTGAGTTTGCTGTTCCATTTGAGTTGCTGTTCCAATTTATATGATTGACGTTTCCTGTTTATGATAGTTTGCTGCTCCATTTCATTACTGCTGTTCCATTTCATTACTGCTGTTCCATTTGATTACTGCTGTTCCATTTTAAGAATTGCTGTTCCATTTTACTTTCGTTAATCTGCCTTTATTGCTTTCGCGTGATAGCAGGCCTAAGGCTGTCGTGAGCCCAGCAAGACGCTGCCTAGCTCCCAGACCTATAAGTCCATGCTTTGGTTTTCTTTCTTTATCAGTTTCTAAAGGGAAGGGTTATTGGTTCCGTACCCTTGACTGATCATCTGCCTTGTGTGATTTCATTTTCTGAATTGGTTTACTTACAACTTAGTGTTTGTTTCCTTTCAAGTCATTAGAACGCTATACTACCGAGCACTACTTGGACAGAATAGCCTCGGATTGAGTTACTCCTTGAAAGAACAAAACGATCCCGGATTGACTTAATAATGTGGAATAATTGGTGGTGTGAGAGACCCTAGTTATCGCTCTACACCTGGAAGCGACAATGTGGCCATGTGGTGCGCACCAACATCTCCCCAAGAGGAGAAGGGACTAGGATTTCCACCAGGGGGAATTCCTTGGTTGGTGTGCTCCATTTTTCAACCTAAAGATCAACGCAGGAATAAAGGGTGATTGTTCCGTTTAAAATAAATTTTAACGACGCTTTAGACACAACTTGCTTTTTCAGTTTTAAAGAGTCGAGAAAAAGCTAAAGATGACTCTAGTCTCCTTCGATGTTTTAACGAGCCCGAAGTGACAAATGCTCGGATGGACTTTTTCTGTTATAGAGTCTGAAAATGGCCAAAAGGAACTGCTCTGGAGTTCTAGGCAGAGGGTGTGCCAAACTTTTCGCAAAACCGCAGAATACTTTTTAGGGTACGGGCGGTCGATCTTCCTGAATGCTGTGTTCAGTGCATTGCGATCAGTAGGGCGGCCGACACGGCTTCCTAAGGATAAAGGTTTTATGCCTATAGGGGTCTCCCAATATATACGCGACGGTACGTGGGAGCACAATCCGTACTGGCGCTATCGTCCCTCAGGAGAAATCACCCACCTTCCATGAGATCGACAGTCACCAGGCTTAACGACGCCGGAACACGTCTCTAGCCTAGACCTCTATGTTGTGCGTTATGTTGCAAAGCGTTGTTAAGTTCATTCAATTTATTTTAGGTTGATCTTTTTAAAGTTTGCCTTTCAAGGTTCACCACGAGATGTATGATACAAATTCCTAAATGCAATCTAAAGATGATAAGCAAGCTTTATATCTTTTCAACTTTGAAAATCCTAGCTACTAAGGGAAAAGAAAGACACCATCTTTTCTCAAAGAGCAATCAGCACACTCTAATGCACTTTTCCTAAATCCAACATGCAAACTATCAAATGCAAATGCACAATGCAGGTGTTTGTTTTCCGCTTTCTTAGTATTGATGCCTACAAAGAAATCTTTTTGTACAACTTTGAATTTGCTTTTAAATGATCAATACAAACAAGTTTACTTTTTCGAAATCAGAGAAGATAGAAGAGATTACAACACTTAACGATTTTCGAAATGAATACTTGTTTTAACACTTAAAAGAGACAAACTCAAACCAATAAGCAAAAGCAAATGTATAATCAATCTGCAAACAGCCAATGAAATCTCTTCTAAGATCACAACCAACGGATCTGAATCAAGGGCTATAGGATGACTATTTCACTCATGCAAAGGAAGACTGTAAATGACGCCACAAACACATAAAAACACTCATAGTATTTTTGTACAAAAGGAGGCGGAATGTAAGCAGAGAAAAGGAGTTTTCAGACTAGTACCTATGCTGGTTACAGGCCACAAAAATCAGAGATCAAAACAAGGCAAAACAGAGCAGAGAACCCCAGCTGCACAAGGACAAACTGGTTCAGCGCAACCTCAACACAGGGGTTTTGACATTCAGCGCAGGTAGCCTTCACGGGACCTGCGTTGAAATGTAGAATCCCTTCACTGGGTCTGCGCTGAAGGAGAAACTTTCGTTTCCCTCAGGTTTTGGGTCACAGATTGCTACTCAATCAACTGTTTCAGGCCAAATAAAAGCAACAAGCAAGGTGTAATCAAAGGGATGCTTTGAAAGCTACTAAGATCTATCACAAGGATCATCAAATCATTTGTGAATCCATTGTTCAGATCATAGACAAGTCCAGCAACTGGATCAAAGCAACAACTTTCTACTTTGCATCCGGGAAAGATGCAGTTCGATTGTTGCTGTCAAGTCTATGATGCAAACAATGATAGAAACACAAATAAAATGACTAAACAAATGTCCCCAGCGGAGTCGCCAATTTGTTGTGGGGAAAAATGCCTATGCAGGACGATCCTATCCACCTAAGGTGTGACAGTGCCTTAGCAACAAACGAGTACAGCTATTCTGGTTTCTTCCTTTATGAAATGTGAAAGAAGGGAGATCAATAGACTTACCGGTGTCTTCCGTTTGTCCCTCGATCCGGTCTCTCTTCTCTTTGGGTGTTCACAGCTACTTGCCTTCTTGCTTATCCAGCTACAACTTCCTGCAAGATCACAAGAGAACAACTACTTGCGACAAGAGAACAGCTACTTGAGACAAGAGAAGAACACTACACAAAGACAACTATTCACATTCATAACTAGTTTAGGATTAGAAATAAACCAAATACACTAATACATTCATACATCAAAATACATCAGCATATAGGAGAAATCAAGATAGCTTTATTGATGAATAACAAGGTTCAGGAAGAGATACAACCCAGAGGGCTCCAATCCAGCATCTCCTTCCCAAAAAATGGAATTCCTATCTTTAGCCCCTTCAAAGCATTAAGCACCCAATGATTCCAGTCTCAAACCAACAACAATTCTTTGCAATAACAAAATTCCAGCCTCTGGATCTCATGGAGGAGAGATCCATATATAGATGTTTGGAGAGAGGATGAGTCAGCTTGAGATCTGACTAGTGTCCTCTCCCTCTATCAGTTCTTGAATCCACTTGGAGGTTCTTGCTTCCACTTGGAGATTTGGAACCTCTTACTCATCACCAGTCGAATTCCCTGAGGCAAGTGTCATTTTGGAAGCTTCCTGGGTTTTGACACCTTGAGAAATGAGCCTGCCACTTGTCCACTCTTGTTCAGCGCAGGTAGCCTTTGTTCCAGTTGACATTCAACGCAGGTAGCCAGTGTTGGCTTTGACATTCAGCGCAAACAGCTAGTGTAGCCACTGAAATGATCCTGAATTGACTTGTTTTGAGCAGTTTTTTGGTGGAGAACTTCTGTGAATTGTTGTGGTTTGTTAGCCTTGTTCCTCTAGGGGTAGGAACAACATGTTTAGGGACTTTGGATCCCTTAGATTATGGACATTTCATGCTCAATGCTGTAAGGCACAAAAATGTCTATAACACAAGGAGAAATTGGCAGAGCTGGAAGCTAAGTATGACAAATCCAAGATGACTGTAGCAGAGCAGACCAGAGAGATTAAGGCCCTCAAAGACAAAATAAAGGCCTTAGAGAAAGAGCTGAAACTAGAAATACTTTGGCAGAAATAAAAAGGATTTTGTGGGGCCGGATTGACCACTCCCTTACCAGACAATGGAAGTCAATCAAAACAGTGCATGAACAGATGGAATTAATAGGCCAAGCACAAATTGAAAGCCAGAAAGCCAGAACAGCACTAGGGAATAGGCTTGAGCAGGCCACCAGGATGATACATTTCCTTAACAATCAGACCAAGGAGGAGCTGGCAGCCCTGAACATCATCAACAGAACAGATGTTGTCCTCACAGCTAAAAAGGTGCTGACCCTCAGAAATTTTGTACAAACTGTGGAGAGAAAATGTCATGAAATGCAGGCTGAGGTGGATGAATACAAGCTCAAAATGGGAGCACTGCAAGACAAGGGATTGCCCAGCCTACTGACCAGCACGGGAAGACTGCTCCCCCGTGAGCAATATGCTACCAGGATGACAAATTTTATTGAAAATCAGATCACAACATCCGCCAGTACTTCTGAAGAAACGGGACCTCCATCAGGGAAGAGCCTCTATGACAAGCTTGAAAATCTATTCTACATTGAGCATGAAATTAATCACTTATTTGAGGTCCCACCAAACTTTTATAGGTATACAGAGGCAGATGAAACCTTGATAAAAATACGAAGACACCAACTGCCCAAGGAAGATTGGTGGCAGGAAATGCTGCAAATTTTGCCTCAGTAATCTCATTTTAGTTAGCCCTAGTCCGCTTCAGCTCAAACAAAGTCAAAAGCAGAATCAGGACAGCATGCAAAGCGGCCAAAAAAGATGACTCAGCGTAAACACCACGACAGCAAGCCAAGACAAAGGAAACGCGCAGATTTTGGGCAATACGGCTCCAGCCGACTCAATGGGTCACAAAGTCAACATTCTCTGACAATTTTGGATAGCTAATGCACTAAGCAGTTATTACAACATTTATTCTCTCAGCTACAATTCTCCAGGAGTTGGCACAGTATTTATGAGCCATTAATTCATCAGCTAGATATTTTCTGATCTAAATTTTGTATATATACCTCCCCTGGCAACGTATTTGGGGTTGGTGATTTTCTCTCTAAGACAATATATTGTATATTTTCAGATGATCTAATACAAAAGGCTGGAAAGCTCATTATCTCCTGAATGTTTGATGTCTCAATGATGCTCTGCGTGCTGTTACAGAATTCCTGTGCTGTCTAATGGAACAATAAGTTTTCCTAAACTATGTTTTGTCTTCTTATGTTTGTTTGAATCATATGCATGTTTCACCAGTCTAACAATAGAGAAAAAGAATAGTACAGGAAATGTTTGATTACACCCTGTGCTCAATCTCTGTCGTTGAAAATGTTTTCTTCAGAATTAATCATGGACATGAATTCTTAATTGCTCATGTTTGTATTGGTTCTATAAATATGAATGTTATTCAGGAATTCTTCGATGCTCCTAAGTAATGTTCCCACTGTTCCCCATATCAGCTTACTAAAAGATCCTTGGTTGCCTTTCACACCCTGATTCCATCCCATCCAATTATAGATTTAAAGAATTGTTCCCTAGACACTTATCTGGCTCTGTAGCATCACTGTTGTTTCAACACAGACTTATCAAGCAATTAAACGTCACTGACTCCATGCCCAATGGCCTAGATCACCCTGCAAAAATATATCTGTTCTGACTGAAATCATCATCCAACAAATTCAAAACAAAACCTTGTGCAACATAGCTAGCCTAAAAACATCATACAAACAAAGTTAAATCATAAAGAGAGAGCCCTCTCTGGTTACAGATAGGCTAGAACTTGTGGCCCAAAGATTGGTTAGTGGTTACCTCGGCCGTATTCCCTTAGGAGTCAAAGGGGACAACCTGAGTGTTAACAGGTGCATAAACACTGAGAGAAGAAGGAACAAGTCCGTGACACAATAGGTTTGAGGCCCTCAACAAAGGAAATTAGAATAACATCAGAACTTGGTAGGTCATCTCTTTCATTATAGTTTTTAATTATAACCTAGGAAGGTGTCTAGTTGATTGTGACTTCAGGTTCTAGACCCACTCATTGGGCTAGAGGGATCATCTCTTTCCGTAGAGAGGATGAACCTTGTCAATACTTCCTCCTCTTCACAATCAATGTAAAATAATTTATTCTCAGCACACTTATGACCTTTAGTGTATTTGCTATCACAACTGTAAGAAAGGTCATTTTCTCCTTTCTATTCCAATTGTTGTGGTGTAAACCTTGTAGGTTGTAGAAGGATAGGAGAAATAACACTTCCATCTTTATAATTGTGAGTGGTAGGATTTCTTGTTGCCATAATTTTGCTTTCAATTTTTCTTGCCAACTTGAATGCCTTCTCCAATGGATCAGTGTTGTTGGGAAAAGTATCCAATTCGGAATGCCCCTATCCCACTCTAAGGTGTGATAGTGCCTTAGCAACAAACGAAGTAAACTAATTGAGTATTCTTCTTTATGAAATGTAAATGAGGAAGGAGGATCTAACTAACCTGTGTCTTCCGCTAGTTTTTCGATCCAAATCACTCCTCTCTTCAGTAGCTCCCAGCTTCTTGCTCCTTCACCGGCCCAGCTTCACCGAATTCCTGCAAGATCACAAGAGAGAGAAACTACACAAAGATATAGATATACATTCATAAAAAGCTCAAGATCAGATTAAGCTAAACATGTAAGCATAACAAAACATCATTGATATACAACATGTAGGAGAAACTCAAATAGTTTATTGATAAGATAAGAAAGTCCAAGAGGAGATACAACCAAGTGAGTTCCGATCCAGCATCTACCTCCCAGCAAAGGAATCCCTTCCCCTCCTCCAACAAAGCATAAATCACCCAATGTACTAATCTCAATCTCAAACCAATAGCAATTCTCTGCAAAGTACAAAATTCCAGCCTCCTCAACCTCTGGGTGAGAGATCCATATATAGATGTAAGCAGAGAGGATGAGTCAGCTTATGTTTTGACTTGTGGCTTCTCTCTGTCAGTTCTTGCTTCCACTTGGAGGTTGAGAACCTCTTACTCATCACTAGTCGAATTCATTGAGGCAAGTGTCATTGGAGAAGATTCTGGAAGCTTCCAGGGTCTTTCCACCTCATTGAATGAGCTTGCCATTTGTCATTTCCCGCTCAGCACACCCTGGTAGTGCTTCCACCTGCGTTGCAGTGCACCTAGCCAGTGTAGTCTCTGCATTTCAACGCAGGCAGCTAGTGGAGCCTCTGAATTGATCCTGAATTGACTATTTCTGAGTGGTTTTTGGTGGAGAACTTCTAGGAGAAGCTGTCATTGGTTGACCTTGTTCCTTTAAGAGCTGTAACAACATCTTTAGGGACTTTGGATCCCTTGAATTATGGACATTTCATGCTTATAGCTGTAAGGCACAAAAATGTCTATAAAAGTTGCCCCCTAAAGTATGAGGCCGTTTATCGGGTGAAATGCTTTATTAGGAGGATCCGAAGTTCATTCAATGCTGGGAGGAGACCTGTAATAAGATACAATACAATACATTATTTTTCATACTGTTTTCATGATCTAGCTGAGGCGGGCATTCCCGTGCTCAGCTTTATAAATTCATTTTTATGTACATAGGAGAGACAATTGTCTGATGATAGACTGATGATCCTGCTGAAATCATCATCCTTTGGTAGGATGATTGTCTGTGCTGCAATGCTGTACATGTCAATGTCTTTATTTTTCCTGAATATATATCGCAGCCCGGATGGATGAAACTAGATCCGGGGTCTTCAAACTCATTCGATCATCACTCTAAGTACAAGTCGATCCATGTGAGAAATGTTCTGAAGTCGAACATGGAAAGACATCGCTTGATTACCGGTCAATGATGTAAACCGTTAACAAGCGCGAGAGGAATCACCGATAATGATAATGACCCTCAAGGTATTGCAGTACAATTCACGTGGTGTGAATAAAGGACTTGGTGTCGAACACCACGCAAAATCTTTCGGTCGAAGGTCATTGATGTATACCTGTCGCCGGAAGTGAGAAACTTGCCATTGAGGCATGCAAGCTTCAAAGTACTGAAGGGGTTGTTCCTAGATCAACTTCTTGGATAATGAGTTGATGTCGACAAGAGGCGATCCACCAAAGGAGGGCCTTAATGTATCCCACATCAGTGACACGGAACGGAGCAAATGATTTTGATGGAGGTGAAAACGATCTGATGATATATAGTTCAGGGTGGCGGTCATGAAAGAATGAAGGATAATGTATGGTAGTGGATGGGACACGGTTGACTTCTCTGGATGACTTCTCTTGAACATATCGGCGACACTTGTGTGATGGATTGGTAGCATTTACCCCAAAGATGGATGGTATGGCGAGACCATGGTGATGTGACCGGTGAATGAAACAACCCATCCCGACTCAGGCACGGAGTGGAAGTGTCATGTTCAAGAGCGACTTGCTACCAATAAAGTTCTTTGAGTTTCTTCCCAATTTTTCCCCAGTCATTGCTGACCAGTACCTCTTTATTTTTGTCAAGCTTAAGGAGGATAACATATGCTTTTTCTATAATTTTCCCTTTGGGCAAACCCATCGCTATGTTTTAACGAGCCTAGCGATAGTGAAACTTGTTCTCGTCTAAAGACAAGTTTGTCGCTATTTAATGTTTTTAACGAGTCTAACGACAAAGATAACTCGGTCCTTTTCATTTTTAGAGAGTCTGAAAAGGTACGTAAAGTCAATTCCGAAAGTCCTTTTTCGTCATCTAATCCCTTAAGTCCGAAAAAGTATAAAACAATACAGAAGGGATGAATTTTCGATAGTTTTAACGAGCCGAACAAAACAAGCGCTCGATCTTTTTGTGCAATAATCCCTCAGGTCCAAAAAGATTAAAATCTAGAGGAGGGATAGCACTTCCGGTCGCTTTAACGAGCTGGAAGGCCAAAACTCGGCAATCTTTTCATATTTTACGAGTCAGATGAAAAGAGCTTAAAGGAGACTCGTCTTTTGAGGAACGAGTGATAAAACGGGTTAGCAGCTGATTCCAGGTAAGGGTTGGAATTTTCCAATCACGGCAGTGTCACAAGGATGGCTAGTGAAATCACTCTTCGCAGCTGTTCCTCAAAATGGGTAAACAATCATATGGAGGTGAACGATCGGCCAATGGAAAAGTGGAGGTGATGGTGCAAACACGACCAAGGCTTTAATGGCTGATAATGTTACATTCACGGCTGTTATTTACCGGAGGGTAGTTCATTTTTTAACGAGCTTAAACGCGGAAAAACACTGCTCGGTCTTATGTTTATTTTTTAACGAGCATGAAATATGTGCTAAAACTGCTCGATTATCCAGTCATATGATAAGAATGTCTCATGTAAGATTCCATTTTTTATGGAGCTTGCGCCTTACAAAGCTATGCCCCGCATCCTTTCGTTATGCAAGTTCGGAAACGACTAATCCTACGAGTTTAAAGGGTTAGACCTACAGGTTTAAAGGGAGGACCTAAAAATTTAAAAAATAAATAGCTGCCCCTTGCTTGCACTCCAAAAGGTTTGCATGCCCCTAGGTATAAAATAGAGTTTCAAGGTTACCTCTACTTCACTTCCGCCAAAACAATCGTTTTACCGAGAGAGACCTACCTCTTTCAGGTTACCCAAAGATTGTCTTGTTAATCTTTCAAACAAAACACTTCTTCGGCGATGTCTACCGAGATAAACAAAGGTGAGCGACGATGCCCGCCAACTCACATAACTTTGACAAAAGAATCTTATTCCAGAACAACCCCTCTTCCAATCACGGACAGGGTACGGACTAGTCATATTCTCCTGCGGAAACCTATCCTATACCCAAAGTTTTCCTGTCGAAGCAGACCAGGACGCATGCCCCCTGGGTTCCAGTCATATCCCTCCGAATTACTCATGCTCATCGGGAGGACGGACTGTGGGTTGAGACATTTCTTGCGTGAAAAGACCATTTAGGGAAGGTATATGACTATTTGTGATGCGTGATCCGGGAAATGAAAGTTGGTCCACGAGCTTGACCACTCTTCCTTCATGCGGAAAACACATTACTCTAAAGACTGTGAGGAGACGATGGCTCCCATGCAATATATATAGTCTCGTCCAAGGAGTAGGTTATAATCCAAGGGTCCTTGAACGACCATCACGTTCATTTGAACGGTCTTCCATTTCAATGTGATAGGCACATTGGGGAGGATCCCTAAAGGTCGACCGGTTCCTTTATCAAAGCCTGTCAGATTTCTCATTTCAGGCAAAAGCGCTGGCGAACCAAGCGCTTTCCAAGCAGTGGAGGAAAGGATACTCACAGATGCCCCTTCATCAATGATGGTGCCAGCCATGACCATTCTGTATATTTGGACGATAATTCTGAATGGTATGCTTGCTGGCAAACAAGGTCTGCCTAGTTGGTTCCAGTCGAAGGAGACAACTAGGTTGCTTGGTGGTGGGATCGAGTAAACGGTCGGGTATCGCTCTGACGAACTTCCTTCCTGCGATAAAGGAATGGGGGGAGTGCCCCCGTGCTCGTCGGAGTCTGTGTTGATGAAGAGAATTTGGATGGTGTCATCTTTATCCTCTTCAGTGACTGTATCATTCGAAGATAAATCCTCTGAAGGCAAGACCGGGTCAACTGCCGCCTCGACCTTTTGACTTTCGTCAGGTATGGATTCAGCTGGTTCATCTTCAATGACCGGCGCTTCAGCTGACCACTTGAGCGGGCCAGCTGGATTTTCAACTAACGAAGGACTCGGCAAGAGTTTTTTATATCTAGGAGGAAGTCGTAACGGTGAAACCGGACGATCATCCAAAACTCTTTTCGCTTCGTCTAAGAAGGGACAACGGTGGATGGCGTGATTGCCTTCGCACAGTCTACAGGGGGATCTAGCTCTCCCTTTTTGTCCAAGGACTTCACTTTCGCTAGTTGACAGTGTGCATTCAACATGGCTATCAGAGGTTGATGCCACCAGATTGTGCAAACCGGGAGACCAGTCCCTTAGTATCCGAGGGATGTAGGGACAATCTCTGTGGAAGTGGTCTCCCTTGCATATGACACATGGCGATTTAGGCCTAGTCAGTGCTGTGTGTGGATTTTTGTTAGACGACACTTGTTTGCCCCCAGTCGCTTTTGGCTCCTTCTTCTTCTTCTCTTTCTTCTTCTTTTCCTTCTTCTCCTTAGGAACTTAGTTTTTTGTTTTACTAGTTCTGTCAAGCGAAGAGGAAGGAGGAGAGGAAGAATTAGAGGAAGTAGAAGGCTAGTGGGCAACTCTGGACTGGTCTAACTGTTGATTCGACTGTTCAGGGATAGTGGTGTTCTGAACGACATTGGTTGAGAAGAGCCAGACCGGCAAGCCAATTGTCAGTCCTGGAAGCGACAATGTGGCCATATGGGGCGCACCAACATCTCCCCAAGAGGAGAAGGGACTAGGATTTCCACCAAGGGGAATTCCTTGGTTGGTGGGTTCCATTTTCTCAACCTAAAGATCAATGCAGGAAAAAGGGGTGATTGTTCCGTTTAAAATAAATTTTAACGACGCTTTAGACACAACTTGCTTTTTCAGTTTTAAAGAGTCGAGAAAAAGCTAAAGATGACTCTAGTCTCCTTCGATGTTTTAACGAGCCCGAAGTGACAAATGCTCGGATGGACTTTTTCCGTTATAGAGTCTGAAAAAGGCCAAAAGGAACTGCTCTGGAGTTCTAGGTAGAGGGTGTGCCAAACTTTTCGCAAAACTGCAGAATACTTTTTAAGGTACGGGCGGTCAATCTTCTCGAATGCTGTGTTCAGTGCATTGCGATCAGTAGGGCGGCCAACACGGCTTCCTAAGGATAAAGGCTTTATTCCTATACGGGTCTCCCAATATATACTCGACGGTACGTGGGAGCACAATCCGTACTGGCGCTATCGTCTCTCAGGAGGAATCACCCAACCATCAGCGAGATCGACAGTCACCAGGTTTTACGACGCCGGAACACGTCTCTAGCCTAGACCTCTATGTTGTGCGTTAAGTTACAAAGTGTTGTTAAGTTCATTCAATTTATTTTAGGTTGATCTTTCTTAGAAGTTTGCCTTTTTGGATCACCACGAGATGTATGATACAATTCCTAAATGCAGTCTAAAGATGATAAGCAAGCTTTTATATCTTTTCAACAATGAAAATCTTAGCTACAAGGGGAAAAGAAAGACACAATCTTTTCTCAAAGAGCATAGAGCACACTGTAAATGCACTTTTCCTAAATCAAAGCATGCAAACTATCAAAATGCAAATGCACAAATGCATGTATTTGTTTTCGCTTTCTTAATATTGATGCCTAAAAAGAAAGCTGTTGTACAAATTTGAATTCGATTTCAAGTGAAAACATAAACAAGTTCCTTTTTCAAAATCAAAAAGACGATTACGACACTTTATGATCTACTTGTTTCGACACTAGAAATGCGTAAATTCAAACCAAATGACAAAAGTAAAAGCTCAATCAACTGCGAACAGAAAACAAACTCACTCCTAAGATCAAAACGACACTTACGACAGGTCTAGATCTAAGGGCGAGAGTATGACTAGTTTACTTTTGTAATGGGAAACTGCAAATGATGTAACAAATACACAAAGAACAAATACAATTTCTTTATACAACTGAGGTGGAATTGAGGCAAAGAAAAGGGGTTTCAGATAGGTACACTGACTGATAACAGGCTGCAAAAAACAGAGATAAAACTGAGCAAAAGGAAGCAGGGAACCACAGCTGCACAAGGCAAAAGCTGATCAGCGCACCCTCAGCACAGAGAAACTGAACTTCAGCGCAGGTATCCTTCATGGGACCTGCGTTGAAATGCAGAACCTCTTCACAGAGTCTGCGCTGAAGCAGAAACGAGAGTTGTTTCTGGGTTTTGGGTCACGTTTTGCAGTTAAATCTACAGGTTTTGGCCGGATCAAAGCTATCAATTAGGTACAATTAGGAGGATGATTTAAAGGAGGACTAAGATCTATCACAAAGGGCTGTTAGAGCACTTGTGGATCAGTTTGTTCGAATCATAAAAACAGGCCCAGTGAGTGGACTAGAGTGGCATATCTCTACTTTGCACTTGAAAATGGAAAATGCATTTCGATTCGGCACTCCTGAGTTTATGAGAAGAACAAAAATAGAAACACAAATAAACTAACAAGATACTCTCCCCAGCGGAGTCGCCAATTTGTTGTTGGGAAAAGTATCCAATTCGGAATGCCCCGATCCCACTCTAAGGTGTGATAGTGCCTTAGCAACAAACGAAGTAAACTAATTGAGTATTCTTCTTTATGAAATGTAAATGAGGAAGGAGGATCTAACTAACCTGTGTCTTCCGCTAGTTTGTCGATCCAAATCACTCCTCTCTTCAGTAGCTCCCAGCTTCTTGCTCCTTCACCGGCCCAGCTTCACCGAATTCCTGCAAGATCACAAGAGAGAGAAACTACACAAAGATACAGATATACATTCATAAAAAGCTCAAGATCAGATTAAGCTAAACATGTAAGCATAACAAAACATCATTGATATACAGCATGTAGGAGAAACTCAAATAGTTTATTGATAAGATAAGAAAGTCCAAGAGGAGATACAACCAAGTGAGTTCTGATCCAGCATCTACCTCCCAGCAAAGGAATCCCTTCCCCTCCTCCAACAAAGCATAAATCACCCAATGTACTAATCTCAATCTCAAACCAACAGCAATTCTCTGCAAAGTACAAAATTCCAGCCTCCTCAACCTCTGGGTGAGAGATCCATATATAGATGTAAGCAGAGAGGATGAGTCAGCTTAAGTTTTGACTTGTGGCTTCTCTCTGTCAGTTCTTGCTTCCACTTGGAGGTTGAGAACCTCTTACTCATCACTAGTCGAATTCATTGAGGCAAGTGTCATTGGAGAAGATTCTGGAAGCTTCCAGGGTCTTTCCACCTCGTTGAATGAGCTTGCCATTTGTCATTTCCCGCTCAGCGCACCCTGGTAGTGCTTCCACCTGCGTTGCAATGCACCTAGCCAGTGTAGTCTCTGCATTTCAACGCAGGCAGCTAGTGGAGCCTCTGAATTGATCCTGAATTGACTATTTCTGAGTGGTTTTTGGTGGAGAACTTCTGGGAGAAGCTGTCATTGGTTGACCTTGTTCCTTTAGGAGCCGTAACAACATCTTTAGGGACTTTGGATCCCTTGAATTATGGACATTTCATGCTTATAGCTGTAAGGCACAAAAATGTCTATAACAATCAAGTTCTCAAAGACGAACCTCATGTTGAATGTTATCCTTTAAAGTCCCTACGAAGACATCAAGCGTCTGCTTCTATGGAATATCATTTACCCTTATATTCAATTTTTGGAAGTCCTCAATGTGCTCTACCATTGAACCCTTTTGTTTCAGATTTATCAATTGGATAAATAAGGTGTTACTCTTTGTATCCTCATAATGTGCTATCATTTCCTTCGTGAAAATTGACTACGTGGCAAGTGGTTTACGAGAACAAAGCCCTTTATACCATAAAAATTGATTCGGTTCTAAATATAAATATGCAAGACATACCTTTTGTAATAGTTTCATATCGTGTAGATCAACATATTTCTCCATCTGTAGTATCCCTGTTATGGGATCCTTTCCATCAAACTTCCTCATATCGATCTTTGGAATATGGTGGGTCTTCAATCCAATGTTAGATTCTATGAAATCATGATTAACATTTATTTTTTTCTCGTCATGAGTTTCCTCTACTACCTTTTCGTCATTAGGAGGTCTTTCTTGTAGCAACTTTGTCCCACCTTCCTTCAAACCTTCCATGTATTTCTTCAAATATTCCATGCCTTTCTTCAAATATACTTCCATACCATCACTATTAGCTTCCATGGAACATATAAAACTATTTATCTTAGCTTCTATCGCATTAGTCAAATCATCCATCCAATTTTTTTGACCAGGTGTTTCTATTTTCTTGATTCGAGTCATTATTTTTCTTTGCTTTTAGGAGGTCGATCTTGAATCTATTGTATCTATGAAATTTTGGATATCCAAGGTCTGAAAATTCGATCTAGAGTAGCCTTCTGTGCCCTCTTTCCAATTCCACCAGTCTGATCGAAATTGGATTCTTCAATAAAGAGTTATGCCAAATCTCCTACAATAACGTGATTATATAATCGTTCAGTAGAGCGAACTTGTAGGACCTATCACGTGGCACTGTTTTGACCTTCGGACCTAAAAACAATACAAAGAAAATTACAGTTCGTCCTCTTTCTATAACTTCTTACGAAATTTCAATCTGATTCAAAGAGAGAAAGTTATGACGATTTTCTCAAGGTCACCTATTTGGGATGTACTTTGGGAGGCTCCAAAAACCATAAATGTCTTGGACCATATATCTAAAAATATAGCTAAACAATATATGAAATTATGGCCCGAGCTTCATCAATATTTCGGCTCAAATGGGTTTTAATTTCAAAGTCTTAAGCTTTGTAGAAAAACAATTATAGCGAACATTCCATAATGACATGTTTGTGATGGAATTCTGGAGCTTGCAAAAACCCTAACTTCCTTAGATCATATCTCCGAAACTATAACGAGACAAGATATGAAATTCAGACCCGAGGTTCAGAACGATTTTGGCTCAAATGGGTTTGTTTTTTAGATTCTGGAACGTTGTAGAGAAAATGTTATAGCGAAAATTCCACAATGATCAGTTTGGAACAACGAAACCCTAGAATCCAAAGCTCTGATACCAAATGTTTTATAACCAACTCACAAAATAGAAGAAAAGATAGATCAACAACTTCAAAATCAGTGTCTTTGAGGGGGAAAACTCCTTTACATTACACAAATGAATAATTCTTGGATGATACAAATGACAAGACCTCCTTTCTATAAATAGGAGTCTAAGGAGTCCTAATACAATCAAAGCCTACATAACAATAATATTGTAGGGGCACAACAAATAGTGAGCTTCTATGGGGCATAATAATAAAAACATGGGGACTATATGGGCACAATAATACAATAAGGGGGTTGCACTAATAACAATAAGGGGTTACACTAGTAGTATAGGGACCTAACAATACTCTCCTTCAGTGTATCCCAAACCTGCAAATCAAGGTCTTTGTACGACCTCCAATGGATGAGTCATTCCTTGTCCATTAACACCAAGTCCTCCTCCTTTATATCCCATATTGGTAAGGAGTTTCATGCTAGTTCTTGAAATGGGTACCTCCATGTTTCCAAAAAGAATAACATCCTGTGAAAATGAAACTGAAGAAATACCAACATTGTTTACCTCTGTTATCTCAAAATCAGTCCCTGACAGGCTGCTGATCAGGTAGACCTTAAGTAACTATTTCAAACCTACTTTTGGCTGAGGCTTAACCTCCTCAACCTGAGAGGGCTCTCTCAAAGGATTAATGATTTTGATTATGAGTAAGATGGCTAACTCTTATGAAACAAATGTAAAAATGTAAGTGGTGAAAACACAATTAGAAAGTATCCATTGGGCTTATGGAGTCAAATATGCTTCAGTATTGACAGTAAGGTTAGATTTACATAGAAGTCAGGGAATTTAGAACTCAATGCAAGTAGAATACACAAAAAACACATAGGACCAACACAGTTTACAAATGCACGAAGGAAATTAAATCATTGTTAGTGATTTCTAAGTAATCACACATTCATACCACTGTAGATAATAGGAAAAGAACAATACAAGACATTCAGAGCATCGAATTCCTTCTAATTCTTGAGAAGCAAAGCCAAAGTACTGTATTACCAAAAACAGAGTCTTTACATAAAGCCAAATATGAGAGCTTTTCTGAATAATTTTCCAACCCTTGGTACATTGCTCTTTCTCCTATATATAGAATTTTTTACATAGCTGAGATTCCTCCTCTAGCATGAGGGGAACTCGAATTCTGCCTACTATGACACTTGTTCATACTTTAAACTAACTATTAATGTAACTAACTGTTGACTAACAGTTTTAGTGACCTAAGACAATTAGGAGTATAACTCCTCATCATGTTGGCATTAGCATTAATTACAATTCAAACTCGTTCTCTGACAAATGGATTTCTTGAGCTTAGCTGTGGTGATGGTTTGAAACTGCCTATTGACTCTTGATGCCTCATCCCTAAACTGTCCCTGAAAATTAGGAAGATGTTCCTATTTTTCTTCTTTGGCCTCCACAAGGATCTTCACAATCAATTATCCATGTTGTTCTTCTTTAATTAGACAAGAATGTATTGGACTGCCATGTTTTCATGTAATGTAGACCTGGCCCATGTATACGTGTGAAGACAAAAATTCCTTAATGTTGCTTGAAGTATCATGAACAAAAATGGCTATGAATAATAACCATTTTTATAACACATAGCTTTAGAGTTCATATATGTCCTTTCTCTGCTTGTCTTGCCCTTGCTAGATGCTCACACTTTGTTAATGATCCTCTTCATAAACTTCCTTTCAAAAAGATTTGCCCTTTTTCACTCGCAATTGGTCAACCGAATTATAATATGCAGCTTACAGCAGTTTTGTAGCACGCTACGAAACTGCTGTGCATTAGGCATCACCTATAGCAGTTTCGTAGCGTGCTACGAAACTGTTGTGTAATTTCAAAAACACGGTTTAATGCCAAAATTCGACTGTCTTGAGCTTCTTTATCTTGAAATGTTCTTTTCATCTACCCTGAAGCTATTCAAAACTGAATGCAGAGGCACCATTCTTCAAGGAAAACTTCAAAAAGGTAAATCATCAAAATTTAGGACTTAACCTTACTTGCTGTGTGATTTTCCTTAGCTAAGGAAATCCTTCCCACTAGCTTAGTTGTATCTTCAAATCCTCGATTTGCCTCTTCATAATTCTGATCCCAGCTCTCAGTCTCGTATTAACTTTTCTGATGAATTTTGCTTCCTTTATTGTAGGGACTGACCAGGTGTAGTATTGAGCATGACAGTCGACCACCTCGGGTATTGAAATTGTTTTGTCTTCCCACAGAGCCTCCATTTTGTTAAAATGAGCTTCCTTGATTGCATGTTTCCTTGAGGCTTTCTTCAGTTTAGCAATTTCAAGGTTTGCTAATTTCAACTTCTTTTTCAATTCTTCAACACTATATTCCTCTTGAGGGATAACTGCCTTACCTTTACTGCTTTTATGCAGCTGAGATGGTGTTTCTGATGTAGTCACAGGTTCTTCATGAGCTTTTGCTAACTCCTCTGTTTCACTTGACTCTGGCAGCTCCTCTTGTACCTCTTTTGAATGCCTCGTCATAGGTCTTCTTGGCTTAAAGACAAATTTAGAAACCTGATCATCAAATTTGAGCTTTTTAGAGGCTTTGGCCTTCTGGGTTTTGTTTTTACCTGATTCTATCAAGTCTGCTCGAACCAGAGGAGACTCCTCAATATCAATAGCTTGAAGCAAGTCATTCAGACTTCCCTTTGAAACCGGGATTTCCTCAATCACCACTGTCTTGCCTTTTTCTTTAGCTAACTGGCTCCTGGTTATTCTTCTTTGAACTGCTTCACCTGTAGACGGCTCGTGTACACCCTCTTTGCTCTGAGCTTTCTCTTTCTGTGACTGTAGAGGTGTGTCTTGAATTACTAATGGTCTAGTGGGCTCCTTTACCTATTTCCTAGCCTTCAATTTTACGAATCTCCTCGATCTTGTTTCTGCATGATGACTAACTGCCGGTGGAGAACTCTTCGTAGCCTGAGGGCTGAGGCCAGTTTCATTTTTGAAGCCAGACATAAACATGAACACGGACCATTCCCTATCTACTTTCTAGAGCTCATGAAAAACGATCAATTTGACTAAGCTGTGATGAAACAATGAGGTCTCACAGGCTTCCTTCTTTAACTAAACTTTGTCACACATTTTGCCTAGGCTACGAAACAAGTAGAAAGGAAAATCAAGAGATATCTTTCCTGTGAAATGCAGCAGAAGCTTGAAGTGATATGAATACACCTTATGATACCTCCCCTCACAGGTGAAGTACCTCTATATGCAGGTAAGTAAATTGGCATATGAGTCCTTGACAAAACTCCTGGGCACAGACTTGTTTAAGTCTGAATCAATGAACTCCGGCTTCAGAAATTCTTTGCAGGGGGTCATATCAAACTTGAAATTTTTAAACCATCTTTCCTGTCCCCTTGGAATCTCAGTGACTATAGATATAACTTCTGGAGAGATTGGCAATTCAAGCACCCCAACTTTCGAATTTAGTCCTATGAAATTTAAAGCAAATTCCTTGGTGACTTGCATATGGCCTCCTTGAAGTTTTTCGCAAAACCTCCAACAGCCAACCTGTTTGAAGGCTTGTTTGACTTCATCGTTCTTTAGGAGGATATCTAAACCCTCAGGTTCATTCCTCAGACATTTGCCTGACCTGTGATCCTTTCTTTCTGCAGACCCCTCCATGAAACTCCAGCGGAATGAAAATTTGAAAGACTGGCACTGTCTCAATCTTCGATCACTGCCTCGCTTGATAGCTGCCTCGCTTGAAAACTGCCTCGCTTGATGTTCAAGGAATTCAAATTGAATGCTTGCCAATTTGTTCCTCATGCAATGAATGCAATCATAATTATGACTGTGAATATTTGGCCTCTTTTTGAAACTTGCAATCTGAGCGTACCAAGACATTTAACGACCTTAATGATGATGATAAGCAGTTGAATGCGATGGCAAAGTATGTGGACTGACAACTGATGATGTAACAATAACAGATTTTGACAGATATGACAGCTAGATGAGATTTGCTACGGATCTGCATGAATCCCCGATTTCGTAGCGCAGCCAGTGCAAAATTTGGATTTTGCGCTACGAAAACACCTAGACTGGGTTTCTGCTCTACGAAAACTCCTAGACAGTTTCGTAACGTATAAGAACCTTGAAACAAGTTTCGACATATGATGTTCATGTGAGATATGAGACCAATGATAGTCTGAAACAGAGAATTGACCCCTTTTGACATACCAACAAGACTCTTAACAAGACTCCTATTGAAAATCTTAGACTCTAAAACAACATGAGAAGACCAGACCAAGACTAACACCAACCTTTTGACAAATTTAAAAAATTGATGCTCAGAATTTGAAAGTTTTTTCTTAAGTGATAACAACCTCAACTTTTGATTCTAAAACAGGTGATGATGATTTCTCTAGGCCTTCTTTGCAATTCAATTTTTCCAAGGCCTCTTCCATGGCTCGTAACTGAAGTTGTAGTCTTTGTTTCTCCTCTTTTTCTTCTCGTAGAAGTATCCTCAATTCAAAATTCTCTTCTTGAAGGCTCTAATTGGTCTCCTCATTTGAATGATGAGATGATGATGAAGTAGGTGAATAATCATTGGAAGATGGAGATGGAGCATCATCCTCTACTCTTTACTTGTCCTATTCATCTCTTGACATTTTCTCCTCATAATATGCATACATTAAATCTACCATGCGTTCCATCCTAAGGAGGTCCTCACAGATATATTTGTTGTTCTCCATTTTCCTTCTTGTTGCACATTCAATCTCTAGTTATCGTTCAAACTGGCAATTCACATCAACAAGAAGACCACTTTGATACCAAACTTGATTCGGATCTCTTCAGCTACCAAAATTAACCAAGATATTTTACTTCTGTGATGTTAGCAGAATTGCATATCAAAGAGTATGAAAAACCACATGCGCATACTTTAAAGAAGAAGAAACATAATGACGCCCATCAAATAAAAGGACACACACACATTGATAACGAATTTCACCCAGTGTGGGTTACATCTCTGGGCCCAGTGTCAAGAGTGGGGAGGTCGCTTCATTAAATGATGCAAGATGATGATGAGTACATGGTACATTAATTTTCGTTACAAGGATAAATTCCCTCAACTAGAGTGGCATGTCTCTCCACAAGTGTTCTCCTATAGGAACTCTCACTCATATGGGCACTCCTTCAGCATCACAAGCTAATAAATTCTCACATGATAAGGCATACAAGTATCCTTTCAAAATAATGGTAATAAGGATCTCAAAAAAAAATCACCATCTCAACAAATCAAAAGAAAGAAATGGTATCACTACATCATATACCTCCATTTTCGGGGATGTACTGAAATTACAAAGCTTTGCTGCAGAAACAGACATCACCATTGAATTCGTGATACGAAATCATGTTGAATGACTGTAAACTTGGCCTCTTTCTGACACCGTCAAAATTAAGACCCTTGGGAATCTTGAAGATTCCCCTAAAGGTTCCTTCCTGGAGATGGGAAAAAAATCTGCTGCTCAGATGAAAATTCTGAGGATACCACTGCACTCCTTGTGAAATTCTGAGAAAAAAGACTATAAAGTCGACATCATTCTGCCTCTGTAAAAAATCAGCCTCCAAGGGAATCTTTTAGATTCCTTAAGATTCTTAAAAGGTTCCTCATTGTTGACTTACTGGAGTTCCGTTGCTCATATGAGGAAATGGACCACACCATCATGTTCCCTACGGAATTTTGGTTCATTTGAGTATAAACTTGTCATGAGTTCTGGGATGGGTGACCTCCTGGGAAGTCCTGGTTACCGGGTGCAAGCCCCGGAAGTGATGATTGATGCTATGTGATTCATTTCACTAGTTTCAATCCCACTTCTTCACCCCTGTGAGCATCACCCGATGCAATGAGTGCTAAGTGAACTATTCAAAAATCATGAGAAATTAGTCAGTTACGACTGCCTCTCATGGAAATGGTCATACGTGAATGACTTACTTAACGCAGTTGAATCCCAAAATGATATCTAATATAATGCACTGCGTAAACCCCCATACTTAAATTCAAAAAGAGTCAAGGGATCTCTACTTGAATGGTTCATGAGGCACAATACTTGCTAAGGTTTTGCAAATGGGGTAGCAAGCTAAGTGGGCTTGATTGTGGGGAAAACTCCACAGTTAAGCGCGCTTGAGCCAGAGGAGTTCTGGGATGGGTGACCTCCTGGGAAGTTCTGGTTACCGGGTGCAAGCCCCGGAAGGGATGATTGATGCTATGTGATTCATTTCACTAGTTTCAATCCCACTTCTTCACCCATGTGAGCATCACCCGATGCAATGAGTGCTAAGTGAACTATTCAAAAATCATGAGACCCGATGCAATGAGTGCTAAGTGAACTATTCAAAAATCATGAGAAATTAGTCAGTTACGACTACCTCTCATGGAAATGGTCATACGTGAATGACTTACTTAACGCAGTTGAATCCCAAAATGATATCTAATATAATGCACTGCGTAAACCCCCATACTTAAATTCAAAAAGAGTCAAGGGATCTCTACTTGAATGGTTCATGAGGCACAATACTTGCTAAGGTTTTGCAAATGGGGTAGCAAGCTAAGTGGGCTTGATTGTGGGGAAAACTCCACAGTTAAGCACGCTTGAGCCAGAGGAGTTCTGGGATGGGTGACCTCCTGGGAAGTCCTGGTTACTGGGTGCAAGCCCCGGAAGTGATGATTGATGCTATGTGATTCATTTCACTAGTTTCAATCCCACTTCTTCACCCCTATGAGCATCACCCGATGCAATGAGTGTTAATTGAACTATTCAAAAATCATGAGAAATTAGTCAGTTATGACTACCTCTCATGGAAATGGTCATACGTGAATGACTTACTTAACGCAGTTGAATCCCAAAATGATATCTATATAATGCACTGCGTAAACCCCCATACTTAAATTCAAAAAGAGTCAAGGGATCTTTACTTGAATGGTTCATGAGGCACAATACTTGCTAAGGTTTTGCAAATGGGGTAGCAAGCTAAGTGGGCTTGATTGTGGGGAAAACTCCACAGTTAAGCGCGCTTGAGCCAGAGGAGTTCTGGGATGGGTGACCTCCTGGGAAGTCCTGGTTACCGGGTGCAAGCCCCGGAAGTGATGATTGATGCTATGTGATTCATTTCACTAGTTTCAATCCCACTTCTTCACCCCTGTGAGCATCACCCGATGCAATGAGTGCTAAGTGAACTATTCAAAAATCATGAGAAATTAGTCAGTTACGACTACCTCTCATGGAAATGGTCATACGTGAATGACTTACTTAACGCAGTTGAATCCCAAAATGATATCTAATATAATGCACTGCGTAAACCCCCATACTTAAATTCAAAAAGAGTCAAGGGATCTCTACTTGAATGGTTCATGAGGCACAATACTTGCTAAGGTTTTGCAAATGGGGTAGCAAGCTAAGTGGGCTTGATTGTGGGGAAAACTCCACAGTTAAGTGCGCTTGAGCCAGAGGAGTTCTGGGATGGGTGACCTCCTGGGAAGTCCTGGTTATCGGGTGCAAGCCCCGGAAGTGATGATTGATGCTATGTGATTCATTTCACTAGTTTCAATCCCACTTCTTCACCCCTGTGAGCATCACCCGATGCAATGAGTGCTAAGTGAACTATTCAAAAATCATGAGAAATTAGTCAGTTACGACTACCTCTCATGGAAATGGTCATACGTGAATGACTTACTTAATGCAGTTGAATCCCAAAATGATATCTAACTGTGAATTTTTTCCCTCTAGGGAATATTTTAGATTCCTCATTGATTCTACATGAAATATTATATGGAATATTCCCCTAGAATATTCTAGCCTTGAAAATCATGCCTGTCCTGGGCATAGTTCTGCTCGGCCTCCACTTCCTCTCCCCTTGGGCGAATGATTTTTTTCGGTTTAGATATGTTTGTGTGGGAAGATAAATCAATGTGAGGCCACTTTGGCCATTGGTGGAGTGCTAACTTGGGTGGGCGAAGACCTTGGGGTCAATCTTGTGGGCCTCCCCCATATACACATGTTTTTTGTATTATTTTAAAAAAATGACACGTTAATTTTGGGTTGTTGGTTATAATCGTTGTTGGCTTGTTAACTTTTTTGTAGTTGTCAAAGGAGCCCATTGGTAATGGTGACGAGGCCACCCGTTTGGTGGGCTGACCCACAGGGCTGGGCAGGTTCAAACCCCTCCTGCCTCACTTTTTTATATGGTAATGACCTTTGGGCCAGATTTAATATGATGTGGTGGCAAGATTTGACCACCCACCACCCTATATATATATATATATATATATATATATATATACATACATACATACATACATACATACATATATATATATATACATGTATATATATACATGTATATATATATATATATATATATATATACATGTATATATATATATATATATATATATATATATATATATATATATATATGTATGTATGTATGTATGTATATATATATATATATATATATATATATATATATATATATATATATATATTAGCCGTCGAGCAGTAGGGGGTTGGCGGGGGTGGTGGCCCGCCACCCCATATATTTTTTATTTTTATTTTTTATAAACCATATGGTTAAAAACCGTTCACCAGATTCTAAGGGTTATTGTATGAATTAAGGAGGCAACAAATTCGCTCTTTCCGACCGTCAGGTTTCATGCGCTGACACTTTGCCAAATTGTTGCCTCGTTAGTGAATGGCACTTGGCCTAGTTTGACCAAAACTTTGACTGCAAATGTCTTGAACATACGGCCTCAGATTTTAGTTATGTTTGTGTTGTTGGAATTAGGATGACGAGTCCTAGTTTGGGTGAAATCTAAGAACTTTGATTTTTGAGCTTTTCCAAAGCCACTTCTGAATTCTGAGCATTTCTAGAGCCACCTAGATCAATGAATGCACTATATATAGGCGTGAGGAAGAGGCATTTTAGCAATTCGCTAAAGAAAAAATTGTATATGTTAAAATAAGTGTTTCTGGGGCTCATATCTCATTAACTAAAAGTGAGGAGAAGCCATATTGGGGAGACTATCTATGGAAGGACTTTTGGCACATTTTTATAGGATTTTGGCACAATTTTTGAAGTTCTTTTTGGCATCATTCTTGTAGAATTTTGGAGCAAATCTTGACATTATTCTTATAGAAGTTTTGAGAATATCTTGAAGTTATTTTTGTAGAAGTTTGGAGCAAATCTTGAAGTCATTCTTGTATATAATTGGAGCAAACCTTGATGTCATCCTTGTAGAAATATTGAAGCATATTCAAGTTACCCTTTTAGGCATTCTTTTCTAAGGCAAAGTTTTTGAAGGAGACCTGAATTACTAAAATGAGAACTCAAGGGCTATTCTAACGCATATTTAAGGCAATTTATTGAAGGTATGAATTAGAATCTATTTTGTTGCATTGGAGGTCAAAGTTATAGTGGCATACTACTGGAGCATATTTGAAGTTGAATATGTTTAGGTAGAGAAGGGTGGTGCTAGGGAAGGAAGTTGCATCTTCGTTCAGGAGGTTGTGGCCTCCTTCTAGTGGGAGCTAGTAAATATTAGGGTTGTATCCCTTCCAGTTGTGGATGGTAAACTAGAAGTTGCATCTTCCCTTATAATATAAATATATTGTTCATATATATATATATATATCTATATATATATATATATATATATATATATATATATATATATATATATATATATATATATATATATATATATATATATATATATAGATAGATAGATATATAGTGTTCCTTTGATGTGATGTTATTGGTTTATTGTTTTAGAACTTCAATTGTTGAAATTTATGAAACACTGATTCACCCCCCTCACAGTATTTCCAAAATAACCTTTACCTTGTCATGTTTCTATGCATAAGGTTCGATTTGAGATTGAACTTAGAATAAAATTAAATGTGGTAAACTTATTTTATATCAAGGATAGGAATACAATGAAGATTTTGTATTTTAGTGAATTACTAATCTTGCACCAATTGTACTTACTAATGATGAACTAATTTCTTTTGTATGTGGAGGTTGGAGTTTTTTAGTGACAAAACCATTACTATTTTCATTAATTGATTCATAACTAACAACATTAAAATGAAATTTAAAGGTCTATTAATATTATTTCATCCCATTGTTATTCTTACTTATAGTCCAAAATTCAACACTAAATCTCTATATTGTTTATTGCTAGATTTTGACTACAAAAGTTATTTGTTCTAATTTTTTGTTCCTTGAACTAAATCGTTCTTCGTATATTTTACCCTTTACCTTGTCATGTTTCTATTGTATATCATCGTTGAAATATCTCCATGCATTTTAGTAGTTGATATTTTGCATTAGCATTAGCAACCTTATCCAAGGCTCCATATATAAATTCATCATCAATTACAACAAGGCCAGTGTTGAGAATTGCATTAATATTAGCATTACTACATATATTTTTGAGTTAGTTTGATAAATATTTTTTTTGTCATTAATCTTCACTAATTTAAATGTGATGTACATCTATACAACAGATACATTTGTTATATCTTTATATGTTCAACTAACTACATCTCAATATTCTTTGAAACCCATGATAATTACAACCCACACTCTTGATTCCATTTGATTCCCCTTGTAATATGTTATGGTTTTCCCTGTATTTTCAAATTCACCTTTTAATATAATGGTTATTTATATTTTTTTTTTCATTAGAAATTATGTGTAACTTTTGTTTCTATTTCCACATCTCCTATGAAATTTGTGAGTGAAATTAAGTAGGAATCTATGTTGAATTTAGTTAAATATTCATTTACTTATTTCAATTATTTCAATTATTGGTTCTATTTTCATTCTATAACATGTGGTGGGCATCAAATAAGCATGCATCTTCCAATAAAATAAACTCATATCACATGATATTCCATCTCATGAAAGACTCGTAATTGTAATATCCCTTTGTTGTTTAGTTCTTATTAACCAAGACTTTGAATGATATAAGGTTCATTATAACTTCATAATTCTTCTTTCACATTATAAGTTAGTGAATTTGATATAACTTGGTGTGTACTATTTTAAATCATGTCATTTATTTTCCTAAACCATGTGAATTTGTTTCTTTCTAACTACAATACTCCCAATAAAGCATCATAAGATCCCGATTTATTCTATATTTATGTAATAATAAGGTTAATTATACATTATTTTATTGTTATTATTTGTTTGTTTTGTTGCCTATATCCATAAAGGTTCTACCCTTATTGGTTCTAGTAGCATCCTTGATTTCCATACAAATATTTGATTCTCCACCCAACACTGTACCTTTCTCCTCATTTAGGCTTACTTTATCATTTTTTAAAGTGCCTCATTAATAAAACCAACAATATTGTTATGGTTGTTTAAAAATTGTCTTGTGATCAACAATGACGATATTATTATCTATATATTTACGTAACAATTCTCAAAATGAGTATCAAGCACCACATGATGAACCTATTGAGTGTTGGTCAATACCAATTGTATCTTTAAAAATATTAGAAATTCAAGTGTCAATAAACACAAGTATTAGTGTGAGAATAATTGATAATCTATATATTTACGTAATAATTCTCAAAGTAAGTATCAAGCACCACATGATGAACCTATTAGTGTTGGTCAATACACACACATCATATGTGTTGGTTAATACCAATTGTATCTTTAAAAATATTAGAAATTCAAGTGTCAATAAACACAAGTATTAGTGTGAGAATAATTAACCCTTTTGATATCCACTATCTGTGTTTCACAATTTATTTTAATTTTGATACTGATACTCCTCCCTTGTTGGCGATCTTGCATTCCTAATTATTAATCATTTCCTTCAAAAATTACATGGTTACCTTTCCATGTAATTGGTTTATTTTTAGTTATTAGTCTCATCATAGATTAACCAGGTTGCTTTTGTTATTTATTGTCTTTTCATTTTCATATGAGTGGTGCCATTTGTTGGTTCTTCGGTTATTTTGAAAGTGTTTACAACATGTTTAGGGGTATTTCATGGGATTTAGAGTTCATAATGTATGTTCAACCCCTGGATGGTCTGGTATATATTGGCACATGGAAGATATCCCATGACGGATTTGCACATTAGAGATAACTTGCTTAGTAGTTGCTTGACCTTAATTGGGTGTTGGCTAAAATTATCTTCCATGGGATGTCATAAATCTCTTGCAAGATTGGGGGTGTCCTTCATAATGGCCACATGGGGGGGTTCAATTGTTTGGAGAATTCCCTACTTAGGAGGAGCATTGTGCATGTTGGAGGATGGAATTATGCCCTAATTCCATAGGGAATCTTTCTGTATGGAAGTTTGGAGTTTTCCTAGGGATGCCTGGGTCGTGATAATGTTCATGCAAGGGGAGTGGACATATTAGGGTATATGACTTGGGAGTGATGGAGTATACATGGCTTTTTGAAGAATGGGTGTGGCACGCCTTGTGTATCTACATCATCTTAGAGCTCTTACTATGTACAACATCACCTTAGAGCTTGCAACCTGTACCCTTAGAGTGTAGCACTTAACATGTGTGAGCCTACATGTTTTATTGTAGGTTGCTTGTAAGGGAGAAGGTTAATATATGTATTTTAAACCTTCCTTACCTCCCATATATTGGACCAAATATCACACTGAGAGGGGGGGGTGAATAAGTGTGATAGAAATTTTGCAACTTAACAACTTTTTATTAATAAACAATTATATAAAATAAACCATAATCATTTGCAACATATAAATAAACTAAAATATGCATCATAAAGCTACCGTCACATCAAGAACACAAGAGGACACAAAAGTTTATGTGGAAACCCATATTAGGGAAAACAACAACTCATTTCTTCTTCTTTTTCTTCAATTCATTACATAAATTTATAGGCACCTACATGCTAGAGGCAAGATACTACTTTCAGTAAGATACAACATGATTTAGGCACCAACGTCTGTGACGAGAAAGCTTTTACTTGCACTAGGCTCCACCCTTATTGAGTCACCAACCTCAATGATATGCAAGCTTCGACTTGCTGTGGGATCCAACCTGATTGAGGCTCCAACTCAGTGGGGGCACCCGCATCCTTCTTTGAACTTCTTTGGACCTCTTTTCAAAATATTTCAAACTAGATCCACTTGCTCTTTAAACAATATAAATCTTTAAATTGAATAATCTATTGTTGTCATACTATTGTCAATGCCCTGTCATACCCTATCAAAACTCTACTTCATCCTGCTCATTAATATGATCACATAAACCTCATCTTGAACACTATTTTTTCCATGTAGTCAAAGCCAATTGTAACATGCTCATAAGCCCCCAAACCACATAACATACATTTTAATAATCAAATAAAATTATCTATATTCTTTATGCATCTAGGATTGTTCAATATTGAAACCTAATTGTCAAGCTTCTTCCATAATTCAATTTGGACTTCAAATGAGTCTAGAAAACCCATAAAAACTATATAAAACCATATATCAAATTATATGTTATATAAAATACCATTTTTAGGGCACGTTAGACAAAGTGGACCTTTTCCAGTGTTGAGGCTACAAAATGTACATAGTCGGTTTGTTAAACATTCAAAAAATTGAACATTATGGAGTCAAATAGAATTTTTATCTAACCTAACAACCACCGAGGTGTGAACTTGGGCCTTAGTGGACATACTAAAAAATATCATGACAATTGTGCTACACGATGTTTCTTACTTGATCGATACAGTAACCAATCAAACGGGATCTGAACCGAGTTCTCACTTTTTTATAGGTAGCAAAAAATCATCCGATTTTGAAAAGTGTTGATTTATAATACATCTTTTTTTGGGAGCATATTGTTGATATTTTAAATTTTCTTTGCACATTTTTTAAAATGTTAGTGAATTTCATGCCAATTTTGAAAAATGTTGATGCAACCTCAACCCCTTTTTTCGGGCTTATTTTTGACATTTTAAATTTTCTGATATATTAAGTATGAATATTTTTTTAAAATGTTGTTGATTTTCATGCATATTTTGAAAATCATCAACTTTTTTTTCAAGGCATATTTTTGACACTTTAAATTTTTTTGTCTTAAGTATGCACTTTTTTATTATTAAATATTTGTTACTTAAACATTTAAAAAAAAAAAACATAGAAAAAAAAAAAAAAACAAAAACAAAAAATAACCCGTAAAACGATGAAAAATAAACATAAAAAATGAAAGAAATATATATAACACATTAAAAAATAATAAATAAAAATTGGCCTGCCAATCCCGCCCTGTAGCCCCCTAGCGATTGGGAGGGGGTGGCATGCTGATTCCTAGAATTAACTTGCCGCCCCCACCTAGCGGCCAAGGGGTTGCGGGTCAATGTGGGGCCCTGGTCCACGACCCCTTCGCCATTGGGAGGGGTTGGTAGGTGTTGAAAAATGTAACTAGGTTCAGTCTTGATAATGACCTAATTATAATCATGACATTGTATATTCTTTATAAAGAAAGAAAAATAATGAAACAAAAAATATATTTTACTTTTATAGTATGGGTTTCATACTCAAGTTTGAGCCTAAAGCATGTTCTTCATGATTTTAGGTTTTCTAGGTGTTTCTAGGATAAATAATATTATAGGTCATGTGTCATAGTCCCATTTAGACTAAGTGTAATAAATAAAAGTATTTATTTTGTCAAGAAAAATCCACGGATAGGCCCAAGACCAAGTTGGCCCAAGGGGCGGATCAAGTCAGTCTTAAGGGAGGGAATTTGACCCTCAAGAAAGGATATATAAAGGAGAGGAAATTGACTCATTTGGTCGCTCATCTCACACAATTTCGATCAGCGACATCAAAGAAGAGAAAGAGTAGCTGGAGGACGAAGAAGAGGAGCATAAGTCAAAGTTTGTCAAAGATTCTCTTTTCCTTTTTTGCTAGGGTTTGTGAAGCTGCCAATTGTAGGAGGCCAAAATTGCAGGGCCCAAAATTCTATTGCAGGGGTCAAAGTTGCAGTAGCAGAGTTGCATTATCGAGCTTTTGGAAGTTGCCTTGGAAGATCTTTTTGGGGGTTGACTTTGGGCTTAGGTCTTGTTGGTTTCCCAAAATCAATTTTCTATCCCCGCCCAATGGCCAAAGGGTCATAGGCTAGGGTGGGTGCCCTGGCCTGTGACCCCTTGGCCATTGGGTAGGGTGAACAGGTGTTGAAAAATGTAACTAGGTATCATGACATTGTATATTTTTGATAAATAAAGAAAAAGAATCAAAGAGAAATTATATTTTACTTTTGGAGTATGGGTTTCATACTTAAGTTTGATTCTAAGGCATGTTATTCGTGATTTTAGGTTTTCTTGGATAAATAATATTATTAGTCATGTGTCATAGTCCCATTTGGACTAATTTTAATAAAGAAAAATATTAATTTTGTTAAGAAAAAGTCGTGGATAAGCCCAAGACCAAGTCGGCCCAAGGAGCAGATCAAGTCGGCCTTAAGGGAGGGTATTTGTCCCTCAAGAAAGGCTATGTAAAGGACAGGAAATTGAATCATTTGGTCACTCATCTCACACAAGGTCGATTTGCAATATCGAAGAAGAGAAACAGTAGCTAGAGGGAAAAGAAGAGGAGAAGCATTAGGGGAATTTTGAGGTCTAAAATGGGCCTCATAAGAAAAATGTACAACCAAAATAAATTTTATAAGAACCAATATGATTCAAGATGATGATGTCAGCCATGGGGGATGATTCACCATTTTTGGAGTAAAAAAGTAAAAATAATAATAAAAAAAATAATAAAACTATTTTTTCAAGTCTTATTTTCAACATATCTCCCTAAGGGTTTACTCAAATTCTGTGTGGGAGTACTCGTTGGATGAAAAATTTAATTCCTCATCCAAGGAGTACCCATGTTGCATACTTTCGATGGAGCCTTCTACATGAAAAATGAGAAATACATGAAAAAACATGATTGCAATCACGTTTTTCATGTATAACTCATTTTTTGTGTAGCAGGGTTAATCGAAAGTATGCAACACGGGTACTCCTTGGATGAGGAATCAAATTATGCATCCAACAAGTATTGTCGCTCAAAATTTGAGTAAACCCATAGGGAGATAAGTTGAAAATGCATGTTGAAAAAATAGTTTTTTCTTTTTTCCCTCTAAAATTTGATGATGTAATCTAATCTTATTTTATTATTTCTACTATTATTTTATAGTTTCCTTTCGAGGCCCATTTTAGACCTCAAAACTCCCCTAATGAATTCGAAGTTTGTCAAATATTCTCTTTTCTTCTCTTGCAAGGGTTTGTGAAGCTACTAGTTGTAGGAGGCCAAAATTATGAAGCAATTGCAAGAGGCAGAAATTACGGGGCCCAAAATTCTGTTGTAGGGGTCAAAGTTGAATTATCGATGTTTGCTAGAAAATTATATATTATGGAGAAATGGAACACATAAAATATTGCAGAAATATAAACACAGAAAATGCATAAAACAAGAGAGACACAGATATACGTGGTTCACCCAGTTTGGGCTACATCCACAGAGAAACAACCAGTCCTTCTTTTATTATATTATCCAGCAAACTGAAGAGATACAACCAGTAGATCCACTATAACTCCCTCTTTGCTCTCAATCTCCTCTCTCTTCCTCACTCAGAGTACAGATCTACATAGACACAATACAATTCCCTCATATATAGTGAGGGGTTGCCTTCTAGGGTAAAAAACCCTAAATTAAACATAACTTTTACCGTCATATCTCCGCCTGATGAATGGCCCAGATTGACTAGAAATTACTATACTTTTACAAGGCAATTTTACATCTATTCTTAGCTTCGGGGGCGTTGCCCCCGAAGCCCTCCACCAGGGGGGGGCTCCCCAAAGGTTGCAGTCGCCCCCTCGTGGACCCCCCTATAGTGAATATTTTACGGGCAGCGTTGCCGCCCCATTTCGAACTAGGGTCCAATGCGGCGATACCTTTGAATACAGAAGATAATCAGGCTCCACACCCAACAATGTTTTGGAAGCTGCCTTGGAAGAAATCTTGTTGGGGTATGACTTGGGTCTTGGAGGGTTTGTTGGCTTTGGTATTTGGGTCTTAGAAGTATTTTTTGTAAGAAAATTCTAAATAAGAAGAGAAATACTTTTTGGGTTTTCCCCTTAGAGGGGTTTTGCCCTAGCTTGGAACCTATATCTTGAGTACTTTGTCTTGTTGTGATCTTCATTGTTTTGGTAATTTCTATATGAACTAAGATCTAATAAAGTAATAAAAGGCCAACATAAATCATAGGTAATTATCAAGTTAAGGAAAATCATCTAAATACATAAGTCTCCTAATTTTCCAACATGGAATCAGAGCTAAGGTTCAAAGAGGAAACTGAAGATCACATCTTTGTTGGCACTATGGAAAGATTTGTAAGGAAGGGTTTCAAGGTTCTTGGAAATATCGCTACATCCATCAATAATTTTCTATTGAAGATCATCTCCAAGCTCGTAAAAAAAGTAATAAATGGAAGTTTGCTCTTCGCTTTATTTGACACTTTCAAAGACAAGAATGTATGGGTTACTAACAATGGTGCTTCTAGACATATAACAGGAGAATGCAGTCAGCTCCAAACCCTATCTAAGGGTATCTCATCTCATTCAATTGAACTTGGAGACAAAAACAAATATCCATTAAAATGGATTGGATCCAATTCATCGGAGCTCCAGTCTAGTGGAAGCATTGACCTCAACAATATCCTGTATGTTCCAGTTTTGAATAAAAACTTACTTTCTATTTTTTTTTAGAGGATAAGGGTGATAGAGTTGATTTTGTTGATGGCAAGGTTTTGGTTTGGGGGAAGGGCTCAAGTATTAATGATGCTATGGTAATTGGGATTTCTAAAGGGACATTGTATAAAATCTTTACATCTCTATCTCAAGCCCTAGTCCATTTGGAAGTGAGTCATCCTGAACGATGGTATAGAAGGTATGGACACTTCCATTTTAAGATTTTTCCATATCTATGTCAAATGGTCAATGACATCCCTGAATTGATGGCAGAACATGAAGGGACCTGTAAGGGATTTTCCCTAGGAAAGAATGTACAAAAACCATTTGCAAGTAGTGACATCATATCTAAGGAAATTTTAGATCTCATACACTCAAATGTATGTGGACCTATGGTAGTCAAATCAGTTGGTGGGAATCAATATTATGTAACCTTCATTGATGATTACTCAAGGAAGACTTGGTCATACCTCCTCAAGAATAAAGATGAGGTATTTGAAAATTTTATAAGTTCAATAATGAAGTGGAAAACCTAACCAAGAGAGAGAGATCAAAACTCCGAGGTTTAACAATGGCGGAGAATACACCTCCAAGGAATTAATAGCTTTTTGCAAGGATGCATGGATTAAGAGGAATCTCATTGTTCCTTATAATCTTAAATAGAATGGCGTGGAAGAAAGGAAGAATCAAACTACTGAGGAATGTGTTCGGGCTATTCTACATGATAAAGATCTTCCTAAATTCCTATGGGGACAACCATGCATGCCAACTATTTACTTGCATAATCAAAGTTCTCACAAGATTCTCAACCATATGACTCCAGAAGAAGCATTTACAAGAAAGAATCCAAGTGTGGATCATATTTGGATATTTGGTTGTCCTGTGTATATTCATATACCCAAGGAAAAGAGAAAGAAGTTAGATCCCACCAGTCTAAAGGGCATGTTTGTGGGATATAGTTCTCAGTCTAAATCATATAGAATTTATATTAAGGAGGGTCGTTGAATTGAAGTAAGCAAGGATGCCATCTTTGATGAAAGTATAACTTACAAGAAATCAAAGGATGTTCTAGTTGACTCTAATGCAGAAGAGATACCTATTCTTGAAGATATCTTGAGGGACAATGACCCCATATGGAGTATCACCCCAGTTTCCATATATTCTTATAGATTTTCCTTGGCTTTATCTGTTAGCAAAGAAAGAAGCGTGTATGTGCCTTTGCGAAAAGCAAGTGTGCCTAATGAATGTTTGGTTGCACATGTGTCAAGGTTCTTCTACTCTAGAGGGAAGAAAGGTGAGCCTATAAAAGAGAGGTAGTAGTACCACCCTAGTATAGGTGCACACAAGTGAAAAAAGAATCACCTAACCTCAAGTACAATAGTCCACATAGATGTGATGATTGTTATAACCATTACAACACATTTTAGATTAGATAAGCAGTAAATTAACCGAAATAATTCAACTAATTTAGTATAGCTGAAAGGAAACATGAATCATAAACATTCATAGAACAATCTTAAAAATATTCACAATCCATGCATGAAAATCTATTGGCCATCATGATTCAAGTATTAAGTAAAATTCTGAGGATACATGAATACAACAAACATCACTAGATCCAATAGTGGAGCGTTGGAGCCACAACTTGCTCCCCAAAAGTATTGAATTTGTTTCTCTGATGCCTTATGGGAGAAGCCAAAGTGAAAAATCCATTGCTTGTACAATAAGGGTGTATATATAACAAATGATGTGGCCATTCACCTCCCTTGTGACTCTTGGACTACCCTCATAGCTATTTGAATTCTTCATGACTCTTTGACTTCCTACATGACTTTTCACATTACATGGATGACTCTTTATTAGGGGAATTTTGAGGTCTAAAATGCACCTCCTAAGGAAATTATAAAATAATAGTGGAAATCATAAAACAATATTATATTTCATCATTAAATTTTATAGAGAAAAAAGAAAAAAACTATTTTTTCAATTCGTATTTTCAACTTATATCCCTATGGGTTTACTCAAATTTCGAGCGGGAACACTCGTTGGATGTAGAATTTGATTCCTCATCCAAGGATTACCCATATTGCATACTTTTGATGGACCTTGCTACACAAAAAATGAGAAATACATGAAAACCGTGATTGCAATCACCTTTTTCATATATATCTCATTTTTCGTGTAGCAAGGTCCATCGAAAGTATGAAACATTGGTACTCCTTGGATGAGGAATTAATTTTTGCATCCAATGAGTACTCCCACTCGAAATTTGAGTAAAACCTTGGGGAGATAACTTGAAAATATAAGTTGAAAATGTAGTTTTACTATTTTATTATTTTTTAATCTTTTTACTTTTTACCCCAAAAATGGTGAATCATCCCTCATGGTTGACATCATCATCTTGAATCCTATTAGTTCTTATAAAGTTTATTTTGGTTGTACATTTTTCTTAGGAGGCCCATTTTAGACCTCAAAAGTTCTCTAATGGGACTTCAATTTTTACAATACATTTTCCAATGTTGAATTACATATTACATAAAAGGATGTGGCAGATGATGACTGATGAAATGACATGTCATGAAACTGGTGACATGGACTGCATGATGACATGGTAGTGTCAAGTGACTATTTGTTCCTACTTCCTTTATGTCTTCTTAAAATATGGAACATGCTATTCTTCTTCCTCCTCCTCATGACTTGAAGATAATGAGTCTCCAATTTGGTCTTGGTCTTCAGCTGCTATTGAAAATGAATGTCCCTTTGTATTCTCTTGATGAATCAACTTGTCTTTCCAGCTATAAGGCTATATTCTAGCATTGTTTCCTTCTCCATCTCCTTTATCATCATCTTTTCATGACATAATAGAATACCTACGACTGCAAACCACTTGTGACAAGACAACATCAGTCTGATAAACCCATAACCTAAGATGCTTCATGAAATCACTTGTTAGGGATGGAACTGATGATTAATTGAGTGGCTGACTTAGGGATTGTGCAGTTCTAGAGGGAAAGGTCTAGGACTGAGGCTTGAGACTGCACAATGTGTAGTTCAGGATGGCCAAGGTTAAAGGATTGCGTAGTTGAGGGACTCAAGGACTCCGGTTGGAGGTTTGAGCTTTGAGACTACACAATGCGCAGTTTAGGAGGCCTGGGAAGAAGGAATGGGAATTTTAGGGACTCAAGGGATCAATATGGAGGCTTGAGGCTTGAGAATACATAGTGCATAGTTCTGAGGGCCTGGGCTAAGTGATTGCGTAGTTGGGGAACTTAAGAGGTCAAGATTGATGCTTGAAGTTCCCCAATGCACAATCAAGACAGGAGAAAAAGGTGGGAGATTGTGAAGTTGAGGGGTTCAAGGGCTTAAGGTTGAGGCTTTATGCTTGAAGTTTCTCAATGCATATTTTTACAGGGAGAATAGTCTCAAGGATTGCGTAGTTGCACAAGTCAAGGTGTCAGGCTGGAAGTTTGAGGCTTGACACTGCACAATGTGTAGTTAAAGTTGATTGGGAGGAAACAAATACATAGTTCTAGAGCTCAAGGGTCAAAGATGGGTATTTTGATTGCACAATGCGTAGTTCCAAGAGGTAAGTTCAAGGCTTGAGGGTTAATACTATGCAATGCGCAGTTCAGAAGGCTGAGTGAGATCAAGTTTCCCAAGAGTGACATTTTTCGGATGAGGCTAAGTGTGGAACTAGTGAGCCAAAGTGAACAAGGAAAAACTCGATCATGATCACACACTTAGAATGAATGAAGAAACAACATTCATCACATAGAATACATGAACAACATACTTACCTCAATGTGACGACTTTCCCCAAATGTCACACTAAAGGTACAGTTTGTGACGACAATGATGTCACTTGTGCGACAATGCTTGAAACTTTGGAAATGAGTGTGAAACATGTATACATGATAAGAAAAACTCATTATCACAAACATTTCCCCTTGATATAATCCAAAAATCCAATCTGCATGATAAGAAACAATTCGCATGCCAAAAGAAGACACTTGAGATATGACAAGAAAAGTGTGAACAACACCTGCGATATGCGAATGATGGTAAAAACATCACATGCTAGGATGAAGATAACATGAAAATGATACTAATTAAAATGAACACAAGAAAAAATGAAATTTGTAAGCATGAAAATGACATTTGCGAAGATGAAAGTGTGCAAAAGGTGTCAGTTGAAGAAAATCGCTGAAATAGAAGTACGATCACAAACAAAGTGAGGGACTATCAATGACAGTGCGCACTAACTGCCAACATGGGTTGAAAATTTCACAGACACTGTCTTAGTGGACTGTGCCACACATGTTCAAGCTTGCGTGAAGGAATGATTTCATGAATGCATTACGAATTGAGTATGTGTGAGTAGGTGACTTTGACACTTACGATCAAAAAGTAAGTTCAAATACTTAACAAAGCACCAACTGACCAAGAAGTGACTATGGAACGACTGATTGAAAGATCTAGAGTAGGCTCCAAAATTCAAGTATTAGCAAAATTTTGGAGGGTGTTTGTCATAGTGACAACACTTGGCGACACACTGGTAGAACTCCAGCTTCTCTGCCTCATTAACTCTTTGTGTAGGGTCTAGTTCTTTAGGAATTATTGATTCATCATTCGGATTACCTTAGCTTCTCCACTTACCGTACGAATTCACATAGTCCCCTCTATCCTTTCTCAGTTGAACACAAACATAAGATTAGTGATATCGCAATGTTTTGAATCAGGAAAGGGTAGTATAGTTCGTGAGCTTTAGATTTTTATAGTATAGTTTTTCATCCTTGGTGTTGCTCCACTTCCAACATGCATGGACAGTACCTCGATGAAGTCACTACAGGAACACAAACATTTCTTTGCTGCGAGCGAGCCTAGATAATACCCCAATGGAGTTTCTTGCTTCACCTATCTATGTAGGAAGCCTTTCTCTCCTTTTACCTTTATTTATATATTTATATAGGACTATGCATAGGCACTTATTGATTTCATGGGTGGAAAAGGGACCTTGAATTATTGAAAGAAATATAGGTTGTTCCTTCAGAGAAGCATATAAAGACCTCTTATTTAGGTTTGCTCATTTAGATTTTTCCCCTTTTCCTCTTCTACTTAATTGGATAAGCATAAAAACACTGAAACATAAGGAACTGAGTGAAGGCATAAGGTTTCTAGAATAGACATGGATATCATGGTTCGAAACAAATATTTCCTTACGAAAGGATCATATTTTCTGTCATAACATCATCAACCAAAATGTGTAACCAAGATGAAGAAGAAGGAGTAAAGGTTAGCCAAATGTTGCAGTTTCACAAAGCCCTTTTCCATTTGGCCACATTGTCTTTCGAGCCCAAATAGGACACCCTTGATGAAAAGTCTCATCAAACAAAATAAAAAAGACAAAACACAACAAGGAAACAAAACTAGCAGGACAAAACATAAGAAGCATAACCAAAAAGATGATGCAAAAACAAAATGAGAAATCACAAGACAAAATACAAAAAATGAATGCAGGATGAATGTGAAAGTACACTAATATGCAACTAGACATACTCCTAACCTAACCAACTAGAAGGTCAAGATCACGTATAATGAAATTTCCAATGTAGCCACCATAGTTGTTCTCGACCTTCAATCACAAAGATATGATCGATTAAAATTGAGATAAAACAATGTGCAACATAATAGATAAGAGCTTGAAGATTTTACACAAAAAATAGTGTCTTTCCTATCGGTAGCAAGATGTGTCTCAACCACTAATTCTAACCAATTTGAATTCGTACCTTTTCGATAAAAACCACCACTAAAAAACCTCAAAAGCTTCTTGTAGATGTGTCTTCATTTGTTCTGTACTCCTTAGAAAGCATGACAAAATATCAAAGCTTGTTATTTGTGATGGAGCTTTCCAAGTAAAATTGGTCCAACCATTTAGCCATTGGATCATGAAATTTGAAGCAATCCTCTTGAAAACCATAAAATATTTGAAAATATGAGTTTGCAATTAAAAGTGTGGGATCAAGATGAGAATCTTGTAAGGGAAAATGAACTTGATCATGCTTAGAAGGCTCATCAAGATAGTGAGGGCTTGACAAAACTATCAGTGAAGGTTGAAGTGCCTCAGCTGCTTGAAAAGCACCTGAACAAGGAGATAAAATATAAAGATTAATAAATGTGAAACAACTCATCGGATATACTAATGTGAAAATGATAAAATGAATGGAAATTAATATTATGATCAGATGGACCATTTGTGACATGAGATTCTCGACTAGAAGGTAACAAAGATAGATAAGTTTGAATAGTTTTGCAAATGCTCTAAAAAATATAACCATATTCCTTGCATGCAAGACATGACAAACCATTTTCATGTAATTGGTGACAAAATGTGCAAGCATCATGATCATGAAAATAATTTAAAAGGAATGCCAACAAAACAAACAAATGAGACCAATCAGGACATGGTGAAAGAAGAAGAATTTGATTCGTGGAACAAATCACAAATTCATTATCACTCAAGAGGATTTAAGGTGCGATGAAGGGAAATATTTGCAATATAAAATTGGCAGTAAAAACCAGGAGCTGACTATTAAGAAATGAATCGTATAGGAATGATTCTTTTGGCCAGAGATAATAGTTGAAATGATCAAATTCACAAATCCATGACTCTATGAGAGAAACACATTCCAAACCTGAGTTAAGTACAAGAGCCTTGCATGGAGATGAATCATGTGAAATAGAATCTTGAATCTGACTAGAAACCAAATCTCGAAAGTTTTAAATATTACACTTGAAATACCAAACATATTTCAAAAATAATTTTACATCGAGCGAAACCATGCAAAGAGAAGGATTGTGTGGGAGAAACTAGATCTGACTTAGTTCAGGGGGCCTATCAAAGTCACAAGATCCTGACATAACCATCAACAGAAGTTGAAGTGCCCCGACTTCCTGACAAGTCCTGTAAATTTCAAGGATTGTAAAATCTAATTATGAATATTGAATCAGACCATGCATGGTGTGAAGATATCTATTGGATGAGGCTAGGTTGTTAGATCAGGAAGTTTTCCAAATTTGACTAAGTGTGGGATCCATGCAACTGATGTGAATAGTGAAAATTCTTGATTCTGATCACACACTTAGAACAGTTGATGACACAACATATATCATCTAAAATGCGTGACAAATATACTTCCCTTAGTGCGACAAATTTACGACAACTTACTATAATGCAATGCCAATGATATACTTTGCAACGACCGTGACGACGCTTGTGCAACAATGCTTGAAACTCTGGGAATGAGTGTGATACATGTTTACACGGTAAGTAAAACTAATTAACACAAATATTACCCATTGAAACACACGAATAATAGCTTTTGTGCATTGTGCGGCACTCCACATGCCAAAAGACGACATTTACTATATGAAGAGAAAAGGGGCAATGACACTTGCAATACACAAATGACAGTGAAGCGACACATTATATAGAAAAGATAACATGAAAAAGACACTAAATAAAGTGAAATAAAGAAAAAATGACTATCAAAAGCATGAAAATGACATTCGTGAAAGTGATAGTGTACAAAAGTGACAATTTGAAAAACTCACCAAAATAGAAGTACAAACACAACCAAAAGTGAGGAACTGTCAATAACAATGCACAATGACTGTTGACATGGGTTTAGCATTGCACATACACTGTCTTGATGGACAGTGCTATGTCTTTTCAATATTGCACAGAAGAATGCGCTCATGAACTTGTTGCAAACTAAGCATGTGTGAGAAAGTGACTTCGACTGATGCAAGATCCACAGTAGGCTCCAAAATTCAAGTGTAGGTAAAATTTTGGAGGGTGTTTGTCGCAAAAACAAAAGACTCCTATGATTACAAACTTAAATAAGTTGAGGAGTTCAGAGTCTAGTCTAGTGGATCCCACTTGTTACATACAATTGATTGGGTCCTTGATTTATCTGGTAAATACAAGACCAAACATTTGCTTTGCAGTGAATGTCCTCAATCATTTTTAAATGGATCCAAAACATGATCATTAGATTCTAGCCGAGCATATCCTAAGATATTTGCATGGAAACATACATCATTGTCTCCAATATACTGGTAATGAAATTTAGCTCATGAGATATACTAATTCAGATTGGGGTGGCAGTGAGACAAACGAAAGAAGCACAACACATGGATGCTTCAGCCTAGGGTCTTCCATGGTGTTATGGATGAGAAAAAAACAGGATATATTTGCTTTGAGCAATGTTGAAGGCTAGTATGTTATTGTGAGAAAGTTCTTTTGGGAAGAAATTTGGCTTAGGAAGTCATTATCAAACTTGTTTGAAGGGCCGCTTAACCATACATGGATACATTGCGATAATGAGAGTTGCATAAGATTGACCGAAGATTTAGTGTTTCATGCTAGAACAAAGCATATAAATAATAAGTAGCAATATGTTGGAAGTTTGGTACAAGATGGGGTCATTGATTTGCATTAACTACCTACAGATGAACAGGTAGCCGAGATACTAACTAAAGCGTTACCAAACAAGAAGCTTGAGTACCTGAGACGTAAGCTTGGTTTGGTGAATATCTCTTCCTTAATTAAGAGGAAGTGATGTTGGATATTTTTTGTATTTATGGGTCAGGCACTAGACTAGGAATAACAAGCGAAAGTCTTAGTGAAGGGCATAAAGAGAGAATGGAGTCTAGAGGATTGGATAAGCATCTAGATTGGAACTTCTTATGAATTGAAGAATTAAGGGAAATAAGTTGTTGACTGATTCTCTTTGAGGATGAGGTAGGGAATCCAAGATAAGATAGTCGAAGAGGACCAATATTCTTTGAGGATCCAGGTTTGGGAATCCAAGATAAGAATAGTCCTAAAAGGACATACCGTGTGGACATCCGGATGGGGTATGTGCCTTCAAAGGTAGTGTGATAACTCATGTAAAGCCTCCCAACATAATTCTTATAATTAAAGATGAGATTGTCTAGTTAAGGCCTTCATGGGAAGTGTTGGTTATGATAAATATGCTTGATAAAGATGGCATATCAATCCGACTCTTCTTATGAGAATGCTTCAAGATTGAGATTCCTTGTACCATGTAACGAGATTATGAATACCTCCCTAGTTAAGAGGGAGTGCTGAAAAATGTAACTAGGTTTGGTCTTCATAATGACCTAATTGTAATCATAACATTGTATATTCTTTATAAAGAAAGAAAAATAGTGAAAGATAAATTATATTTTATTTTTGGAGTATGGGTTTCACACTTAACTTTGAGTCTAAAGCATGTTCTTTGTGCCTTTAGATTTTCTAGGTCGTTCTAGGATAAAGAATATTATTGTTCATGTGTGATAGTCCCATTTGACCTAATTTTAATAAAGAAAAATATTTATTTTGTCAAGAAAATGTCATGGATAAGGCCAAGACCAAGTCAGCCCCAGGAGCATATCAAGTCGGCCTTAAGGGAGGGAATTCAACCCTCAAGAAAGGCTATATAAAGGAGAGGAACTCGAAGCATTTGGTCACTCATCTCACACAAGTTCGATCTACAATATCAAAGTTTGTCGAAGATTCTCTTTTCTTGTCTCGCTAGGGTTTGCGAATTTGCGAGTTGCAAGAGGCCAAAATTGTAGCGGCCATAATTTTGTTGTAGGGGTCGAATTTGCAATAATAGAGTTGCAGAATTGTAGTTTTGGAAGATGCCTTGGAATAAATATTGTTGGGGGTTGACTTGGGGCTTAGAGGATTTGTTGGCTTTGGTATTTGGGTCTTGGAAGTCTCTTTTGTAAGAAAATTCTAAATAAGAAGCCAAGAATTTTCTGGTTTTTTTTTCCCTTAGAGGGGTTTTGCCCTCGCTTCGAGCCTATATCTTGTGTACTTCGTCTTGTTGTGATCTTCATTGTTTTGTTAATTGCTTGATGAAATAAGATCTAATAAAGAAATAAAAGGCCAACATATATCATAAGTAATTTTCAAGTTAAGGAAAATCATCTAAATACGTAAGTCTCCTGATTTTCCAACAATAGGCCAAGGTGGTGACCTTGGCCCATCGTCCCTTGGCGGTGGGCCAGGGTGAGGGGCTGCAGGCCAAGGCACTTGTCCTGGCTATGATCCCTTGGCTGTTAGATGGGGGTGCCCATCCCTTCCAAACCATTAAGGGGTTGTGGGCTAGGGAACTCACCTTGGCCCATTAGGCGAGGGTTGTAAGTCGATTATATATATTTTTTATTTTTCTTATTTTTTATGTTTGAATTTTCGTCGTTGTGTGGGTTATTTTTCGTTGTTTTTATTTATTTTTATTTTTTATGTTTGTTTTTTTATTTTTTGGTTTGTTTTTTTATACATTTTTTTTTTTTTAATATATATATTTGATTTTTTTATTTGTTGTCATTTTTTATTTTTCTTTTTTCAATGTTTTAATTTAATTTTATTATTTTTTACTTATTATATTTTTTTGGGTTATGATTCTTTCTTTTAAATTTTATAGATTGATTGATTTATTTTTTTCTATGGGGTTTGTGTCGATGTTCGATTGGCAACCCAACCCCAATATGTGTCAATTTAGTAGTTGAATTTTCAGTTTTCATAACAATGAATCAAGTTCACCTCTAGTATGTGTTAATTTGATTGTTGATGTTTATGTTTCAATTTCAATGGGCCAAGCACACCCCCAGTATGTCTCTATTTGATGGTTGATTTTTAAGTTTTTGTTGCAATGTGCCAAGTTGTCTTAGGATAAGATTTTAAAAGAACTATATTTTTAGCATTTGGTATAATGACTTTTTGATTTAGGTACTTTTTTAAGGTTTAATTTAGTCACAATATTTGATCTTGAAATATGTTGAAAATATAAGGTTTGGTATAATCATGATATTTGTTTTTAATTCCATGGCTGAAAAATGTTGAAATTTTAAGGTTTTTTGAAGTTGTTTATTTTATCTTTAATCCCATGGTTGAAAAATGGCAAAACTATAAAGTTTTTCATAGTCATAAAGCCATGGTTGAAAATTGTTGCAAATTTTAGGGTTTTTGGAGTCGTGATATTTTATCTTCAATGTATTGTTGAAAACTAGTAGAATTTTAATGATTTTGGAGTCATGGTATTTTATTTTTAATGCCAATGCTAAAAATTGTTGGAATTTTAGCGTTAGAAAAAAATACGTTGATGCTCGCATCAACACATTTGATTTGAGAGTGTTTTTTGCACAAAAAAAATTGGTTTTTACTGTTGTTTTTTAAAAATGTTGAAAAGTTACCCCTAGAAAAAACGTTCTTCCAACATACACACTTTTTGTTTTTGGGTTGTTTTTTCATATTTTTTGGGGTTTTCTGCCTAGGGTTCTCACTTTGAGTTTACAATTCTCATTTGATAGGTTACTTTGTTGGCAAAGGACCATTTTATTATGGTAAATCTCAACTCAACGATGGGTTACGCGCCACATGTCCACACACAATCTTGACAATTATATGTCTGGGTTATATCAAAACATATATAGCCAGTTCACAAGGTTTTTCATCCATGTCATTGAATCATGTTATGCCCACTCACTATGTGACATATGTAACCAGTTAGCAAGTTTTTCCTCCATGGCACCTTGGTGATTATATCTCTGCGTTATGTCAAAACATATACAGCAAGTTCATAGGCTTCTCCTTCGTGTAACCTATTCATTGTATTGACTCACTGCGCAATATATGTAACTAGTTGGCAAGCCTAGTCCTTCGTGGGACCTCTTGAGTTAGATCGAATTATTATATGTATCAAGTTAGCAAGACTAGTCTTCCACAGCACGAAGGAACTCAAAACCTAACATTGTGTTGGAACCAAAACTATATCTTCGACATTTCTTTCACGATATAAAACCTTTTAATATTCCAAGAGTATAGTTGAGCTCTACGATATGTAGCCAAGAGAGATATGTCACCAAGTTAGTCAAAATTAAAAAAATTAGTCTTTGTTACTACATATGATCCTTATTATAGCCTACGACCAATGAAACTAGCACAATAACAAAGCGAAAACTCATCATTTGCCTCAAATGATTGGAAATCAAGATGAATGTGTAGAAATGAACTAGGATCAACCACAAAGCCAATATCAAATGTGAGTCATGAATGTGCTTTACTTCGAGCACTTGGACACATTATATACCAATCTTTGTGGTCCCATGGATTAATTAAGCCAACCATGGGCTGACGATCATGCCTTAAAGGTTGGAACCTTAACTATGTGACCAACACATATGACCTTGCCAAAACCATGCCATTAAATTTTGTACGAAAGTCCATATGGCCATTCCTTATGACTGAGTCCTTAGGGGTCCCTCATCATTCTCATGATGATGCTAACATGAAGTCATTATGCCACAAGGCTTCCTGTGAGGGGTTCCACATGTAAACCATATTTGAGATTTTTTGCCAATCAAAATTTGCTAATTATATTTTCCACATGGCATCCCCGGGTGTTGCCATGTCACCCTACTGACGTCATCTGTTGATTGTGTGAGGATGCCTAATTCACCCAACCAATTGTTTCCATGTGTCATACTCATTGACTATGTAGTGGCTACATGTCATATACAACATCACATCCGACCAATCACAATGCACCATGTGTCATCCTTGGATTAGCACTATGCTTTGGTTAACTATTTCACATGTTGGCCTATCTCTCACATCCAATTTCAGAAATGTACACACTTTTTAATAGTATTAAAGGTCATGTAAGTCATGTTGCAATCTGCCATTGACCTGACCAATGAGGCGTGTGCGAGTTACACAATTTTTAAGATATTAATATTTGAGTTTTTTCCTTACATATTTCATTAAAACTGGAAAAAAAGTATTACAAGGGCATAATTAGAATTGAGTTTTATTGTTATTTTGAAATTATAGATCAACTATTTAATTCCAAATTTAATGAAATATGTGTGCCTTTAATAATGTTAATTTTCAAATGGTCATAACTTCTCAGCTGGGAGGAGTTTTTCGAGTGGAATATACCATTTTAAAGGTCTCAATGTGGTCTATGCAACCACATTATTTATAGAATCATTAGGGCATGATAACCTTATAAAATCCTCAATAAAATTCAAGCTTCCTTTGGCTTCACCTGATGAGGTTATGAAACATATCCAACTATCATATTGCTTGCTATAATCCATGTCGATATTGCTACTGTCTCAGACATCCCATTTAACGTTAATGAAACATGTTGTCATTTATTACAACACTATGTGTAATAATATACCCCTTTTTCATTGATGAAAACACCATCAAACATTGGTGCTCATTGATCTCAGTAATCCAAGCCTTGATATGCATCAAACTCCCCCTGTCTGATTATGAAGGCACTTCCTTACTTTTGTTAATGACTACTTTCTATCCTCCAATCTTCCTATTCCTTCTGCTCAAAGTCAATGTCTGCATTCTCTCCCCCTTTGACATCAATGAAAGAGGGACATGGTTATCCACAATCATGTGTGAACCTGATCTTATAGACTCTCAATTATCTTCTTATATCTGCCATATTTTCAATGTTTTCATAATTTTTTGCTACGACTCCACAAATTGTTCTTGGATGTGATAGGGTCTTCCCTTATGAGAATGTTACCAAAATTGTTCTTTCACTGTCCCGTGGATCTAAAAAAGTCTCCCCCTATATACCTAACAAAATTTCGTCCTGGGACCAACTTCTCTTAATTTTCTTCCACTGCATTTGATAGTACATGCCCACTATCATCTTCACCTATCCTTACTTACATCTTAGATATCATCATCAAGTCATGCTAGCCAATGGAATCTTTCCCTGTCACTATTCACATGCTACCCTTATATCAAGGTGATCAACCTTTCTGCATAGAATTGCTTCTTCAAGTTTTGATTCAACACATAATAGCCTTGAATAATCCTTCACCAAAGGATTATATATGAGGGATTATATCCAACCTTGGTTTTTCTTGTCTTCCTTTTCATCTTGTAAAATTAATCCTTGGATTGATGAGAAGTCGCTCGTGCCATCTCAAATTGAGTTTGCAATCACGTGTGACATGCCCTTTATTATGAAATATGTAACAATTAGAATTGGGCTTCAATAGATATGGAAATGGATGCAATATTCTTCTAACTTGATCCATATGCCTCCAAATAGGCACTCGATCATATCCTCTATA